>OZ014519.1:132806565-135620899 GCA_963966055.1 Lathyrus aphaca | reverse complement strand
TGGATGATGAGAAAAAAGATGTCACTCAAGATGTTGAGACATCCTCTGACACTCCTGAAGACTCAGTAGACAACACCATTGTTCCTCCTATTACAAATGAGGATCCATAAACAGAAAGAATCAACAGAGGAACCTCCATTAGAATTCAAAAAGATCATCCAAAACAACTTATAATTGGTGATCCAAATGGTGGACGTATGACTAGGTCAAAAGAGCTTATTGCTAGTGCATGTTTTGCCTCAAAATCCGAGCCTAAAAATATTAAAGAATCATTGACAGATGAATACTGGATCAATGCAATACAAGAAGAACTGAGTGAGTTCAGAAGGCATGAAGTCTGGGAACTAGTTCCTAGACCAGAAGGGTCAAACATTATTGGAACTAAATGGGAGTTTAAGAATAAGTCTGATGAGCATGGTGTTATCACTAGAAATAAAGCTAGGCTGGTGGCACAAGGATTTACTCAAATTGAGGGTTTATATTTTAATGAGACATTTACACCAGTTGCAAGATTTGAATCCATTAGATTGTTACTGGGAGTAGCATACTTGCTTAAATTCAAGCTTTTCCAGTTGGATGTCAAGAGTGCCTTCCTGAATGGGTTTCTACTGGAGGAAGTGTATTTAGAAAAGCCAAAGGGATTCGTAGATCCTACCTATCCTGATCATGTCTATAAACTGAAGAAAGATTTATATGGACTGAAACAAGCTCCTCAAGCTTGGTATGAAAGGTTAACTGAATTTCTAGTTAAGCATGTGTAGTGGTAAAAATCATGAGTGTAAGCTATTGATTAACTTAACTCAAGGTAAACAGAGTCACGGCCGCGCTTTTATTTTATTCCAAAAGGAAAAGGAAAAAAGAGCGAATAAATCCTAAAATGAATCTAAACGAAAAAAGCTAAAAGAAACAAGTAGAGAAAGGGTAAGGGGGTTGGTTAATAAAAGGGAATGTTTTAAGCACCCAAAATGTATGTGGTACTCCACGGGAGCCCTTTGAAAAATATATTTCTTTTGGTTTGAAAATTGTTTGTTAAATGAGAATGGGGAGATGAGAAAATAACTAATTTGTAATGTTTTGTGTTTGACGAGGCTTTCGTCTCATAACTACGTACCCACAAAATGCAATGTAAGATCAAAACCCCGTAGTTCGTGGTATAAATAGTGAAAAATGGTTGGTTTTGATTGATTTTAAGGAATGAAGACAAAAAAAATGCACAAAGGCACAAAAACAACTTGAATGAGTTTGGTTCTTTTTATTTTTTGAATTGAAGTCAAAATGATTAATTTCATTGACATTTATTAAAAGAAAAGGAGAAGTAAAAGCCACTTGACAAAAGTCAAGATTTGATTTATGAAAGTGGTGAAAGTTTGAGAAAAAAATGGAAGTTTTGAAAATTGAAGAAATGGAGGAGATGAAGAGGCTATCCTAAAAAATAAAATAAAGGAGATAAAGGAGGAAAGATCTAACCAACTTGATGATACTTCTAAGCATAAGCAAAAGAATTCCACCCTTATAAGCATAATCTAGAAAATGGCCAAATAAAGGCTATAGTACCAACTCCATGATGATCAAAGCAATGGGATGGGGTCCTAGAATCTAAGTCCAAAAATCCAATTCCAATGCAAAGGATAGTAACCATAGTCCAATAGCAAGATCACAAGTTTTTTAGAGGTTTAATTTTTTATTAATATTTTTGTGTCCAACTGGACAAAGGAAAAAGCGCAAGGATATATGAACATAAACATAAACATGATAATGAATGATAAATCATAATAAAAATAAAGGAGATAAGGGAGAGAGAAGGAAATTAAAGAGGAT
Source organism: Lathyrus aphaca (assembly GCA_963966055.1). Classification (NCBI taxonomy): domain Eukaryota; kingdom Viridiplantae; phylum Streptophyta; class Magnoliopsida; order Fabales; family Fabaceae; genus Lathyrus; species Lathyrus aphaca. The sequence continues at coordinate 135,619,081 of OZ014519.1, read as the reverse complement.
AGGGTGCAAGAAGGAAAGTAAAATAGTAATATAATAATAATAATAATAATAATAATAATAATAATAATAATAATAATAATAATAATATGTACGTAATAATGGTCTGGTGAACTTAATCATCCACAACCAAAAGAGTAACCAATCACTTAGTGCCAAAACCGAAAAGGCAACCGATTTCGCTTAGTATCTTACACTATAGTGATTAAATGATGCAATTCGACCCAAATTCGAAGAATACTTGAAAGAAGATTAGGATACCCAAAGCAACTACGCATCAAGCTTCAAAAGTCGTGGATCTAACGCAAATGATTAACCAACATTGGGATGATGCGATAAACACGAGGTTCGGTCCATGAAAGTGCAAGTATCCAATTGGATTTTTATTTCGAATTATGGACACATTTAGGTCTATGTTAAGCAATCTCCGTGTAATTTACGAAGTAATTACCCTACAAATGAGGTTGGCCAAAACCAATTAAGGTTAACGATGTTAATGCTAATACGTGAATGCAATGCCGCACAAAAATAAAGATGAATACCAAATTGAGTTACACTTATGATATTCTTTCATCTTTAAGTTCAATCACTCATTTTGGTGGATTCAAGGTATGAAAATATATCACTAATTCAAAGCACCTAAAGTCAATTAAATAATTCACTTATAGAACGATTTGAACTAATGAGCATTAACTCTTCTAATCTACACCTAAAGTCCATTGAGATTAAAGAGAAATCAGTCCCAAAAATGTCTCCCAAGTTAAAAATAAGACAAAAGGAGAAGAAAAAGCAAAAGGAACCAAAAATAGCCCCAAAGCAAGTGAAAATTTGCCTCTGGAACAGTGTTAATCGGTTAACCATTTAGCTAACCGGTTAACACATGAAAATTTATAATTTTGCTCCCTTTTTACATTGGTTAACCTGTTAACCATTTTGTATAGAAAATGGTTAATTGGTTAAGATTGAACCAGAAGCATAAAAAAGGCCAAAATTCAGCATGATCCTCTTTTAAAATAATTTCCAAACACCTTATGATCATGAACTGAATTGGCACAAATTTTAAAGTGAAAAAAAAACAGTGGAATCCTTGCAATCAAACAATAATTTATGATCCAAAGGATCAACAACCAAGAGCACCAAGGATCTATATCTTGAATGATGGTGATGAAGGTGTAACAATGGAGGAAGATGAATTACCAAGAACAAACTTCAAATTACTCCATGAGCAAGCTTGATCTACTCTGATATTGATGAAGAAAAATGAAAATGATGAAGGTTTAGTTCAAAGTTAATCAAGAATTCAATGCAAATTCTTGATAACTTTCAAAAGAAGAAATTAAGCTTTTGGTGTGTTTTGGTAGTTGGGGATATATTTTGCAAGAGATTTTTTGGCTATCAAAAGCATGAGAAATGAAAGAAAATAGGCCCCTATTTAAAGAGTTTAGGTATGAGAATTTGGTGGAATGAAGCTTTCTTTGGAAAATAAAAATTAGGCTTGGAAATTAAATTTGGAGGGAAATTCATAAAAGAATGGTGATTAGTGAAGGTATATGGTGGGAAATGATCAAAGTGATGTAGAGGAATAAAAGTGAAGTGGATCTAGAATATTCTAAATGAGATCAAGGGCTAGGATGATGTTGAATTTGAACAAAATATTCAAATTTCTCCATGGTTAATCGGTTAACACATTGGTTAATCGATTAACCAAGTCAAAAATTTGAATTTTTGTTCTTTTAATTGCATGGTTATTGTTTCAGCTCGATTCTTTTGCGCGTCGAAGAAGGCATGAGAATAAACACATGAACTTTGGAATTCCTTGAATAAATAAATTAACTTGGGAAATCCTTGATTTGATAAATTTGAATTATTTGTAAATCAACTTCGACTTTGTTCAGATGAAATTCATTCGAGCTTAGGAACTGCTATTTTTGGCATTTTTGACATGATCTCCCTTGAAAATGTTAATAAAAGAAAACAAAATATTTTTGGATGTTAATTAAAGGGTAGTAAACATAAACAAATAAAAAGAAAACAAAAGAAATGGTGATCCACTGTTAGGTATAAACCTGCGACCAAAAAGGATAGACAAACCGGTGCGCGATCTTGTTTGTATGCAAAAATGAAAATGGATATATGAAAGATCATAGGGTCAAAAATTAGGGTATAACAACATGGATATAGGAAGGGTGACGTAGACAAAACTCTCTTCGTGCGAGAGAAAGAAGGGCAACTTATGTTTGCTCAAATCTATGTGGATGCCATTATCTTTGGAGGGATGTCAAATAACATGGTTCAATAGTTTGTTGAACATATACGCTCAGAGTTTCACATGAGTATGGTAGGTGAGCTAACTTATTTTCTTAGACTTCAACTAAAACAAATGGAAGACTCTATATTTTTTTTGTCAAGGTAAGCATGCCAAGAGCATTGTTAAGAAGTTTGGGATGAAGAACACTAAACACAAAAGAACACCTGCACTAAATCATTTAAAACTATCCAGAGATGAACATGGTGAAGGAGTTGATCAAAGTCTATATAGAAGCATGATTGGTAGCTTGTTGCATTTAATAGCTAGTAGAACGGATATCACTTTTGTTGTGGGGGTTTGTGCTAGATATCAAGTTGATCCAAAAGTGAGTCATATTAATCAGGTCAAAAGAATTTTTAGTGAATGGAACATGGGACTACGGGCTCTTATAATCTCATAACTTAAATTCCATGTTGCTAGGTTATTATGATGCCAATTAGGCAGAATGTGCAGATGACAAAAAAAGCACATCTATACGTTACTTATTTTTGGAAAACCAGATGATATCATGGTTGAGTAAGAAACAAAAGTATGTCTCTTTATCAACTGCTAAAGCTAAGTATATAGCAGTAGGAAGTAATTGTCCTCAGTTAGTATGGATGAAGTAAATGTTGAATGAATATAATGTTCCACATGATGTTATGACAATGTTATATGACAACATGAGTGCTATTAATATTTAGAAAAATCCTATTCAACATAGAAGAACCAATCATATTAATATCATACATCACTTTATTATAGATTTTGTGGAAGAAAAAGTGGTGAATTTGGAACATGTTACCAATTATAATCAACTGGCTAACATTTTCACCAAAGCATTGGATGCTGTCCAATTTAAAGCCTTAAAAAGCAGACTTGGTGTCCGTGTTTTAGAAGAGTAATAACAATTAATATGGTTTGAGATCACTACTTCAACATCAAATTATGTGATCTTGGATGACTTAGCTCCCTTTGCCATATTCTGGCTAAAAAGGGGGAGTATTATTAGTGGCTGATGTTGCATATGTTGAGAGGGAGTAGTCCCTACCTCTTGTGATTAGTGTTGATGCTATTTATTTTTTCACTGCTATCGGATATGTATGCCTCTGTGTTTGTTTTAGCCAAAATCTGCCAAAGGGGGAGATTGAAGGCTCATGTGAGTTGGCATTGATTTTGGTAGAACAAACTGTTTGAAGATGTTGGACAAGATGTCATATGTTGGTTTTTATGGAGATGTCAGACATGATGTCCTAACTTTGTTATTCGACATCTTGGTCTACTAACGGATATATATGCGTATTTTATGTTATGAGTATTTTAATATTTCAGGTTATTGGATAATCATCCTATGTGGAACTTAGATTAAGGAATCAGGAGGATTCTCATAAGTGCACAAGGTTGCACAAGGATTCCTAAAGATGTGGAGACATTTTAGGAAACTTGTGATTGAAGAAATTACTTTTTGAAAGAATATTCTGCAGGATTTGCGGTTGTGATTTACTACATATTAGAAGCCCAAGTCCAGTTCTATTAGGGTTTTAAATAGGATGGACTTGACCTAGTTTAAGTATCGAAAATAAGGATTGTTATTTTTGTAGTGTTAGGGTTTTAGTTGTTGTGAGCCTCTTTTGTAATGCATTGAATACTTGCTGAGGACTGTGTGTTTTTTAGTTGTAACTTTATTTCTGTCACTGCTGTGATACAAAGGGATTTGATAAGGGTTTCATACCTAGGAAGTGTCTTAGGTAGAAGACTAGGATTGGGTAGTTTAGGGGAAAGTTACAAACAGTGGAGTTTGTCTTTATCTAATACTGCATAGTGAAGATCTTGGATTGGTATCCTCCAGAGTATGTTGTTAAAACCGAACTGGGTAAACATTTTCACTGCGTTCTTTATTTTTTGTGTTGTTACTATTTTTGTTGTTTTAACTCTCGTCTTACTAGGCAGAGATCAAGTGTTCTAATATCTTTTTAGGACATCTTTGAGTATCTGCTATACCATAATTTCAGCAGAGAATACGGTTTTTTGGGTTTTAGACTTTTCAGTTTGAAAATAATAAAGTATGGGGAGTAAAAATTTGTGTAATTGTGTGAAGTGGGTTTAAATAGGAAAATAAGTAATCATGGTGATAAAAGGTAATAATTACAATTAAAGTAAATACGAGCAACTAGCACACATAACTGAATGGGGGAGTAAGGTGAAAAGATTTAACCTAATACTGAGAATCATTATTGATCGTACCTGGAGATCAGGATCCGATGTGGCTGGCCTCGAGAGCGGATGGAGGTGGTCGTTGAGGAGAAAAAGGGGTTGTACCTGCAAGGCACTCCGATGCCAAAGTAAGTAACCGAGCAAGAGTGGGCAAGTACAAGTATAAAGGTCAGAGAAATTAAATACTTGGCCCTCTCAAATGAGAGGGTTTATATAAGGGACTAACTGGAAGATTATTGGTTCATTCTGTGAGGTGCGGATTGAGGGATCCGTGAAAATAGGCAACGGTTAGTACTAGCCGTTAGGGAAATCCATCGTGCTCGGATTGTTTGTGGTCGACTGGGACTACTTTTCATGATTATGCTCGACGTCGAGCAGGCTTAATGGATTGGTCTTCTTGGCCCAATTGGAGGGATTGGGCCGGTCCAGAACAGGAGCCCCCCAAGTCATTGTTTGTGTTGTAGAGCAGTGACTTAAGAGTGATGTTGTGCTCGGTGATGCATAATGTTAAGGTTGGGGATCTACGCTGTCGATCTTCTGGGAGAGGGCAGATGATGCGTTGTTCGGCAGAAGAATGTGAAACGAAAAGCTGGAATATCTGGGAATTCGCGCCTATTAATGATTTGACGGCTAGTCTAGGGGCTAGCGTGTAGGGGTCACGCGTGTGTGCACATGTTTCCCTTTCTATAAATAGGATTCTCAGGGCCCATTTTGACCTTTTCGTTTCATCTTCTTCCTCAAGACTCTGCTCGCTCAACCGCCACCGTCTCAGCCGTCGACCACCGCCAGTCTTTACCGACCACCATTTTCAGAAGCTCATTTTCTTCAAGAATGTCTTCTCAAGCGCAAGGTACGGCTCTTTTTCTTCTCTCTAGGTGTTTATAGCTTAGATTTTGTAGAAATGTATGCGGTTTAGGATGATTTTAAACGATAGGTTTTAGATTTGGAATCGGCAAACCTTAGAACTTCCGCCACCGTAGCCGGTCGGTTGCAAACCCTAACTTAGGGTCGACGTAGGTATTGGTCGACTTAGATTTGGATTTTGATGGATATTAGGTTAGATCCTTGACATATAGAATATTGGGCGTAAGCCGTCGCTCCGAGCGATGGTCAGCCAGGGCTACAGCTCAGGACATAGTCTCTGAGCTGATGCGCGCCCTTTCACTTGTCGAGCGGTGGAAGGGTGGATTTGATATTCTTAATCGAATTCACTAACGCCTTTCCTCTTCTTTTCAGGTGAAAACTCGCTCGTGAATCCGCTGGACGTGCTTTCTAAGGAGACGTCCTCGGGAGATTCAGGGTCGTCCACGTTTATTCCTTCAGGTTCGGGGAGCTCCTCGGAGAGTTCAGATACAAGCACTACAAGAGCGTCGACAGACTCGCCTCAGTATCCTGACCAGACGAGGGTCTCGCCCAAAGAATGGGTGGTGGAAGATTTGCTGGACAAGGTGTCTTCATTTTCAAGACCTCGAACGGAGCCGCTGCCAGTTGTTGGTGATCCTGCTGATTGGGTTGTAACTTGCCCGGGAGACGACGACCGTATCTTCTCAGATTTCCGTGGTCGGGCGTTCTCCATGTACGAATATGCGACTTCAGTCCTGGGGGTGACATTGCCTTTCAGCGACTTTGTGAGTGCTGTGCTCGGGCATCTCTGTGTCGCTCCTTCCTAGTTACACCCCAACTCATATGCATTTCTAAGGGCGTTTGAGGTGACGTGCGCCCATCTGGGTGTTGGTGCCACTCTTCCCCTCTTCTTCCGCCTATTCTCCTTACAGCGCCAAGTTGGGCGAGGAACTGACCGAAAGGGGTTCGTGTCCTTCAAGCAGCGGACCAAGATTTTTAAGGCCCATTCAGAATCCATCCGGGCCTTCAAAACTGACTACTTCCTGATAAAACCCGCGAGCGCGGCGGCCGTGAGAGCTATGAGCTTTCTCGGAATAGATACTGACGAGAATGACGAGCCTAAGCTCGACGACTAAGGTCAGGTGATTCCGAGGAGACTGTGGTTGTTCCCCTTTTCTTGGAGTCATGCTCACTATGAAAAACCTGTGGGGGAATTCATTCAAGTGGGGGATACGTTGAATGATGACGATGCGGCTAGTTTCGAGGCCTTCAGAAAGTTAATAGCCTCCTTCACTCCGACCCCTCTGTTGGACGAAGATGGGAAGGTTATAGTTGATCAGGATGGGGGGGGGGAAGCTGTGGAGCGTCCCTTTATCAACGTTACCGAGCTGCTGGCTTGTCGTAACGGGCAGGAAGTGTCCGACTTCTTTGGTATCCGTTTATTTGCGTTTGTTAAATTTTTGGTTTAATTTTGTTGCTTATGACTAACTTGATCCTTTTCCTTTTTCAGGTTCCCTGACGAATCCTTTGGACAAAATTCAAGAACGTTTGGTCCAGCAGCAGAGGAAACGATCAAGGGTCGTGCAGACCAAGATGACCGAGACGAGTGGCTCTGGGTCGGGCCCCTTGGTCCAGGGTTCGCCGAGCGCATCGACTGGCTCCTCGATGAAGAAACACAAATCAGCGGCCACTGTAGATTTAACGGCCAGCGCTCCTCCAAAGCCCAAGCACGGGCTACCCCCATGTTTTGTGATGCGCAATTTCTTTGAGGGAACCAGCATGGAGGTGGACCGTGCGGGCTCTCTGTTCTTGGAGGGGATGGACCGTCCTGCTCGGCGACTATCTCTGGCTCAGGACGCGAACGCAGTCATGCGGGTCCTGACAATGGCCTGGCTGACGGCCGAAGGGAGTCCTGGACTGGAGCGGGAGAATAGCAGGCTCAAGGAGCAGCTGGATGCTTCTGAAGCTAAGCTGAAAGCGGCCACTGAGGAGGCTAAAGCTGCTACCAAAGAGTCGACCGAACGAGCTGCCGTCATTGCTAAACTGGAGGTCGAAAAGAAGAGGGTGCTTGAGCAAAATAAGAAGCTGAAGGACGCCTTTTGCCCCAAGGAGGACGAGGATGAGGAGACCAAACATCTGGTGATGAGGGCTCAGTTTCTTGCTCGGATCGACCAAGACATGGAAGATCTGAATTCATCAACTGAGCTCAGCTTCCAGAATGCGGTGGATCAGATGAAAGCTCTTCACCCTGACATGGCCTTGGACGTTGGTCGCATGAGCTACATGTACAAGGTCGTGGATGGTCGGATTGTGGTCCCTTCGGATTTGGTGGTGGACGACTCTCAGCCGGGGTCGACTGATCAGCTTGGTCAACCTGAAACGCAGCTGGACCAGGAGGGTGCCCGTGAAGATGAAGGCCGCCCGGGAGGCGAGGATAATTAATTTATGGCCTGCGTGCCTTTGTAATTTATGATGTGTTTTCTGTTTTGGGGGGCGTGGCCCCCTTTATTTGTAACCCTGAACAAGTCGGCCCTTTAGTGTCGCATTTTTTTTAATGTCATGTGTTCGACTTTGATGGTCGGCTTCATATTTTGTTTGCTCGTAACAATGCGTCCGTCGGAGGACATAGTTTACTTGTTATTTTTACTAAGTGTTTGGTATGCGTCTTTGTATTAATTAGATGTAATCGAATGGATACGGGGTGCGTGAGTGATCTGTTGGTTAGGGGGACCAATCAGTATTTGAGAGTTTTACTCCCGATCGGTGCCCGGGCCAAGATAATGGCCCGGGCTCCATGGCGTGAACATCCCATCGCGAGCTGGGGTTCTACCTGGTCGTGGTACTTAGGCGACGTCGGACTCGTTTGAGTATCCGTTCGTGCGGCAAGCTTCTCTTTTGTTTGAAAGGAGATCTTGCTTGACTTTGTTATATTTGGGCTGTCGTGCTCGTACCTAGGCACGCAGTTTTCCGTCGGTCTCCCTTTCTCCTCGCTTGGAAGTTGAGTAAGGTGACTTTGTGATTTAGCTATAGTATTGTTTGAGTTTCTCGGCGTTCCAAGGCCGAGCGAGCTCTTCCCCGTGTAGATTTTCCAAATAATAAGCTCCGTTCTCGGTTTTCGCTCGGACGCGATACGGGTCTTCCCAATTGGGCGTTAGTTTTCCCTTGCGGGGGTCTCTGTAGTTTCTTCTAAGGACAAGGCTGCCTACCTCGAACGTCCGCCTTATGACCTTAGAATCATACCGAGCGGCTATTTTCTATTTGAGAGCGATTTCTCAAAGAGGGGCCTCCGATCGAACTTCTTCGACCATGTCGAGTTCGTCTCTTAAGGCTTCAGAATTGGTATCTTGTTCCATGGGGGATTCTGTGTGCCTCGATTGGACGTGCATTTCTATAGGGATCACCTCTTCGGTTCCATATGCTAATCGAAATGGGGATTCCCCGATTGTTGAGTGGGGTGTGGTCCTATATGCCCATAGTACGCTATGTAACTCCTCGACCCAGTGTTTCTTATGCTCGTCCAATCTTCGTTTCAAACCTCTTAGGATTACCCTGTTCGCGGCCTCTGCTTTCCCGTTAGTTTGGGGATGCTCGACAGAAGCGAAATTTTGTTTTGTTCCCATTGATGCGACGAATTCTTTGAAGTGTTTGTCTGTGAACTGAGTACCTTTGTCAGTCACGATGGCAAGGGGCACCCCGAATCGGGCAAGGATGTTTCTCTTGAAGAAACGTAGTATGTTGAGCGCCGTGATTTTGGATAAGGCCTCAGCTTCTATCCACTTGGTAAAATAGTCAACACCTACAATTAAGTATTTATTCTGACCGGACCCGACGACGAATGGTCCCAAGATATCCATTCCCCACCACGCGAACGGCCAAGGTGACGATAATGATTTTAACTCGGACGGGGGTGCTGCGTGCACGTCTCCGTGTCGTTGGCATTTGTCACACCTCTTTACGTGCTCTTTCGCATCGTGTTGAAGGGTGGGCCAATAGTATCCCGCCCGTAAGATTTTTCGAGCCAACGACCGTCCGCCAGGATGTTGCGCATTGATTCCTTCATGGACTTCCCTTAATATGTGTGGGATGTTTTCTTCCACTACGCATCTAAGGAGGGGTGTAGAGAATCCTCGATGATACATACGTCCACCCACTAGAGAATATGAACATGCTCTTCGTCGTATAGTACTAGCTTCTTTTGGGTTGGTCGGTAATTCTCCTTTAGTTAAATAGTTCAATACTGGGGTCATCCAACAGCTTGTGTCGCCCACGACGTTAATGTCTACATGAGTCGATGATTGTCCGATACTTGGCCGGGGAAGCAATTTCTGTACGACGGACTTGTTGTTTCCTTTCCTTTTAGTGCTTGCTAATTTGGACAGGATGTCCGCGCGGGTATTGCTTTCCCTCGGAACGTGTTTGACTTCCACGCTTTTGAACCGTTTTAGTTCGCCTTTTACGAGGGCCAAATATTCGGCCATGTTATCATTGTTGGCCTGAAAATCTCCTCGGACCTGGCTTGCGACCAACTGAGAATCTGTGCAGATCGTGATCTCTTCTGCTTCCAGATCGGTCGCGAGTCGTATGCCCGCTAGAAAAGCTTCGTACTCTGCTTGGTTATTAGAAGTGGGGAAAGATAGGGTTAGGGACACTTCGATAACGCTCCCCTCTTCGTTTTCCAAGATAATGCCGGCTCCGCTACCCGCCGGGCTAGATGCACCGTCCACGAAAATAACCCACCTGGACGAAACTTTCGGGTCTTGCTCGGTGAATGTAAGTTCAGCCACGAAGTCGGCCAGCGCTTGAGCTTTGAGAGCTTGTCTTCCTTCAAATTTGACGTCAAACTCAGATAGTTCTAATGACCATTTTAACATTCGTCCGGCCATGTCTGGTCGACCAAGCAACTGTCTTATGGGCTGATCGGTCCTTACGATGATGGTGTGAGCCAGAAAGTAATGGCGTAGCCTTCTAGCCGCGAGAAGGAGGGCCAAAGCAACCTTTTCTATCTTGAGATATCAAATTTCTGGGCCATGGAGTGCTTTACTTGTGAAATATACAGGTTTTTGCCCTTCGGGTAGGTCGCGCACGAGTGTTGCGCTTACTGCTTCGTTTGCGACTGCAAGGTAGAGATACAGTATCTCCCCTTCTTCAGGTCTGGATAAGATTGGGGGTTCACTTAGTGCCTTTTTGAGGTGGGATAGCGCTAGCTCGCACTCCACCGTCCACTCGAAAGTTGCCTCTTTGCGGAGGAGTTTGTAAAAAGGGAGAGCGTGTTGAGCGGACTTTGCCACGAACCGAGCGAGGGAGGTAAGGACCCCGTTTAGTGATTGTATGGATTTTTTGGAAGTGGGAGTTGGGAGCTCCGTGAATGCCCGACACTTGTCGGGGTTGGCTTCGATGCCCCGTTCGGTTAAGTAGAATCCGAGGAATTTTCCTGCTCAGACACCAAACGTGCATTTTTCAGGGTTGAAGCGCATTTTGCACTTTCGTGCTTGATCGAACACTTTTCGTAAATGGGACGCGTGGTCCGTTTCTTGTTGAGATTTGACGATCATGTCGTCCATGTATACTTCGAGCATATCTCCGATTTCGGCTCGGAAAAACTTATTCATCATGCGCTGATATGTTGCGCCCGCGTTTTTTAGACCGAAGGGCATAACGTTGTAAAAGTAATTGCCCGATTCGGTCATGAAGGCCGTGTATTTTTTGTCAGACACGGCCATGGGTATTTGATTGTACCCTGAATATGCGTCCATGAAGGATAGCAGCTTGAAATCGGACGAATTGTCGACCAATTTATCGATGTTAGGTAAAGGGTATGCATCTTTCGGGCATGCCCGATTGAGATCGGTATAATCAATGCACATCCTCCATTTTCCACTAGATTTTTTCACAAGTACAACATTCGAGAACCAGGTCGTATACCTGGCCTCGGTTACAAATTTAGCCTCTAGGAGGTCTTTAACAGCAGATTCAGCAGCTTCGGTCTTCTCGGTCGACTGCTTCCTCCTACGTTAAGCGACCGCTTTGTGCGTTGGGTCGATGGAGAGGTGGTGGCAAGCTGTCTCGGGGTCGAGTCCTGGCATTTCTGCGGCGCTCCAGGCAAATAAATTTGCGTTCCCTTTGAGGCAAGCTTCCAACTGTCGCTTCACCAATTCGGGCATATGTGCTCCGATTTTAACACACCAGGTTGGGTCCTCTCCCAAAGGAATCAGCTCGAAATCTCCATCTGGTATTGGTCGGGATAACGACTCTGTTGGCCTTTGGACGCCCTCGCTACTATCCGAAAATCTGCAGTCTAGGTCGATCGAGTCTACCTGAGGGAAAGCCCTGGGAATATCTGGCGAATTCGATGTCAGGGGACTTGGTTGGTATGATATCGAGCTGAGACCTTTTGATGCTGCTTTGAAACATCTGCGGGCAGCGTCGACGTCTCCGTGCAATGTGGCGACTTTACCTGAAGTAGTGTAATACTTCATCTTCAGGTGGACGGTGGATGGCACAGCGATTAGCTCGGCCAAAGTTGGTCGTCCTAGTATGCATTGGTACATCGATGGGCAGTCAACGACTAGGAACTGGACTCTAACCGTCCTGGCCGTCTCGCCCGCCCCGAATGTAACAAATAGGTCGACATAGCCCCATGGTCGGGATACCGCTCCGTTGAAACCCTGCAGGTCTGATCCGACGTATGGAGTTAGGTGTGTCTCGTTTAGCTGAAGTGTCGAAAACAACTGGGAGTACATGATGTCGCATGAGCTACCTTGGTCCACCAGGATCCTCCTCACATCGAATTTCGCCATGCACGCTCGGATGAGCAGAGGAATGCTAGCGTTGGGCGCCCCTCCTAGGAGTTCCTCCCGATAGAATGCAAGGGGTATGGAGCCCTCTCTTGGTGGGTCCAGGGTGGCGTTTTGCGCGGGCCCTTTGGCAATTAACTGGTCGAATTTTCGTTTCACGGAACCGACCGTGATTTTGTTGAATCCTCCTCCTGATATGACCATTGCTGAAGGAAAAGTTTCCCATGGGCTGTGGGAGGAGAGGTACCCCGAGCTTTCGGCGTGATCCGGTAGGAAGAAGTCTTCCGGGCGATAAATGCTTAGAGCGACCTGCATGTTAGCGTCTGCAGGGATGGGTATGGCTTCCTCGATTTTCTGGGTCTCTTGTGTATCCTGTCGAGGGGTGTCTCTGGACTTGGTGAACTGCTTCAGGTGCCCGTCTTTGATGAGGATTTCGATCGCGTCCTTGAGGTGGATGCAATCCTCTGTGTTGTGTCCGTGACTCTTGTGGAATCTGCAGTATTTCGTTTTATTTGTGTCGGGCTTGCTAGGTTGTTGCCTCGAAAAACGTACCCCTGCCTGTTTGAATTCCGAATTGGCGCACTCAGACAAAATTTTCTCCCTAGAGGCCAGGAGAGGTGTGTATTCGTGGAACCGACCGATAGGTCCCCGGTGCTCCCGTGGTTCACAGGAGCGATCATCCTTTCTTTTGTCTCCTCCTCGACGAGATGTCGAGGGTTCATCGACCCGGTGTGGTTTGGTGTCTTCATGGCGTCGGGCGTCTCTTACTGTACTGGCCGCTTGCTTTTCTTCATATTGGATGTAAGCTTAGGCTTTCAGTAGGAACGCGTCGAGGGTGGCCGGGGTTTCAATGCCGACCGCCCGATGGAAATTGGTTGAGGGGCGTAACCCTCGTTCCAGCAAGTATTTTTTCATGTCGTCAGTCGTGGACACATGGACCGCTTCTTTATTGAACCTTTCGATGTAAGTTCGTAAAGGCTCATCCCTCCCCTGGATTATTGCTTCGAGCGAAGCCTCTGTCTTTGGGTGTCGTCTTGATGCGGTAAAGTGCCTGGAGAACGTGCGTCCAAGTTGTTTCCATGATGTGATGGATTCAGCCTCAAGGCTTTTGTACCATGTCATAGCTCCTTTCCTCAGCGTTGTAGGAAATAGTCGACATTTAATTTCCCCTCGTACACCCCGATAGTCGAGCAGTGCATCGATATTCTCGATGTGCTCGTCTGGGTCGGTGGTTCCATCGTACGAGCCTAACGGAGGGGGTTTCTCTAAGCCTCTTCGAAGCTTGGCCGCCATAATTTCAGACGATAGGGGACCCCGAGCATCCTCATCGTCGCTGGAATTGAGCGATGAAGACCTGTGAGCATGTTTCTTTGTTTTTCGGGGAGAGGCAGATCTTGATCTGCTCCTTCTTGATTTTCTTCTAGGAGAGGGTCATGGGGAAGACTGACGAAAGCGTTTGTTGCCTGTTGATTCGTCGGTGTGTCCTCTCTTCTTCTTCCTCGCAGGAGACGGAGTATGCTCCCGTTGGTGTCTCGTGGGAGATTGAGGTCGACGAGAATTATCTTCAAGACGGGCGATCTTCTCGCCATGGGTGAGGAGCAGCAAGTTTGTTTGATTTAAGATCTCGGCCAATGCGGCGAAATCTGACCCTGAAGGAGTTGAAGGAAAAAGAGTTTCCGGGCGACTTTCCAAAGGTTGGTCGCGATCGGGTGAAGGTGATGCCGCCTTCCCGTCTGGACGGTCTTGCACCGTTTCGTCATGTAAAGGAGGAGGATGGATGTTGCTCTCACGTTGTGTGAGAATCATACCATCGTTCGATCGATTTTCCTGGTTGTCCCGAGCAGCCATGGATCTTGTTGAAACTTTGGTTCTTTGAGGATCTTGAAAGAAGAACGGGGAAATCAGACTTCCCACAGACGGCGCCACCTGATCGTACCTGGAGATCACGATCCGATGTGTCTGGCCTCGAGAGCGGATGGAGGTGGTCGTTGAGGAGAAAAAGGGGTTGTACCTGCAAGGCACTCCGATGCCAAAGTAAGTAACCGAGCAAGAGTGGGCAAGTACAAGTATAAAGGTCAGAGAAATTGAATACTTGACCCTCTCAAATGAGAGGGTTTATATAAGGGACTAACTGGAAGATTATTGGTTCATTCTGTGAGGTGCGGATTGAGGGATCCGTGAAAATAGGCAACGGTTAGTACTAGCCGTTAGGGAACTCCATCGTGCTCGGATTGTTTGTGGTCGACTGGGACTACTTTTCATGATTATGCTCGACATCGAGCAGGCTTAATGGATTGGTCTTCTTGGCCCAATTGGAGGGATTGGGCCGGTCCAGAACAATTATTATACCCATGTTTCACACAATAATTAAAAACCGGTTTTGTTTTCTAAAACAATTTTCTTTTAAAACTATTTCATTTCTCAACATTGATTGACAACTATTTAATGAAACGACTATTCAATATCCAGAAAGTAGATTTGATAAAACAAACAATGTTGACTAGATAACTTCGAACATATGAGACCTTCACACTTTAAAAGACTAACATACTCAAAACCAAAGCAAGTATCAAAGTCATATTTTGTCATACTGAGAGATTGACATTATGAGATAATATGAATATATCTTCACCAAGAGGTTTTGTAAATATATCAGCCCATTGATGGTCTATATCAATAAATTTTAAATCTAAAATACCCTTCTGAACATAGTCATGTATAAAGTGATGATTTATCTCAATATGTTTTTCTCTAGAATGCAAAATATGATTCTCAGATAAACAAATAACATAAGTGCTATCAAAGAGTATATGAATGTTACTCTTATATATATATATATATATATATATATATATATATATATATATATATATATATATATATATATATCTAAAAATCTTCTAGCCGACTCTTCATTCAGAACATTTGAGTGTTGCATCCAGATGCTATAATATAAACAGCTTATGCAGTTGACAATGCTTTTGTTGATTGCCTCTTGCTGGACCACGAGATCAGATTGTCCCCTGGAAACAGAGATCTTCCAAAAGTGCTTTAGATACACACTCTGAATAATATGTCAGGTCTAAAAGTAGTTATATACATAAGAGAGACAACCATTCTACTGCATAGCTTCTGATTTACCTTACCACTTACCTAATCCATCTCAAGGATGCATGTGGGATGCATAGGGGTCTTAGACACATTGTATTCTGACATTTCAAACTTCTTCAGAAGTTCTTTGGTATACTTACTTTGATGGAAGTATGTCCCTTCTAGATTCTGATTGATTTGAATCCCTAGAAAAAAACTTGAGTTCTCCCATCAGACTCATCTAGAACTCTGCCTACATAGACTTAGAAAATTCCTTGCATGAAGTTGCATTAGTAGAACTAAAATAATATCATCAACATAAATATGAACAATAAGAATATATTTTTTGAATGGTTTACTTAAAAGAGTTGTATCCATTTTCCCTCTGGTGAAATCATTTTTAAGAACTTTCTCAGTCTTTCATACCATGCTCTAGGAGCTATTTTTAGACCATGCAAGGATTTCTTAATTTTGAAAATGAAATCTGGATTTTTAGAGTTTTCAAAGCCAGAGGCTTGGTGTACATACACATCTTCAATAATGTAACCATTCAGAAATGAACTCTTAATATCCATATGATATAAGATGATGTTATGATTGACATCAAATAAATTCAGTATACAAATAAGATCTAACTTGGAAACTACTGCAAAGGTTTCTTTGTAGTCAATTCCTTCTTGCTAACTATAACCTTGTGTAACCAGTCGAGCTTTGTTTCTTAGCACATCTCCTTGTTCATTCAACTTGTTTCTAAAGACCCATTTAGTATCAAAAATGTGAGTTCCTTTGGGTCTTGGCACAAGATCCTGCACGTTGTTTCTGTAGAATTAATTGCGTTCCTCTTGCATAGACATAATCCATTATGGATTTAAAGTGCATAATTAATTGATTTAGGATCTTTAAGAGACACCAAACTCACAAGGGTTTCCTCATAGGGCTTTAAAGAGGATCTTATTCTGACAGGTTCAGTCCTGTCACCTATAATCAATTCTTCAGAGTGTGAAGATACTTGTCTGCACCTTCTTAGAGGCATAGGTGCTTCGACCGCTTCTGGTTGAGGTACTTCAAAGTCCTTGGCCTTTGCTTATTTTTCTTCTAGAGTCTTTTCTACAGAACCTGGATAGGTTATCCCTGAATCTGCAAATGTTTCACCTATCTTTGACTTTTCAAAGTCAATCTTATCATTGAATCTGGAATGTATTGATTCTTCAATAATTTTTGTTTCAATGTTATACACTTTGTAAACTTTTGAGTGTTCAGAGTATCCTAACATGATGCACTTCTGTTCCTTAGAATCAAACTTTCCCAAATTCTCTTTAGTATTCAACATAAAACAGGAACATCCAAAAGGATGAAAATAAGCAATGTTGGGTTTCCTATTCTTCCATAATTCATAAGGATTCTTACCCATAATAGGTCATATAGAATTCCTATTCTGAATATAACATGTTGTATTGACTGCCTCTGCCTAAACGTGCTTTGCAACATTTGTCTCATTGATCATGGTCCTTGACATTTCTTGCAAAGTCCTATTATTCCTCTCTATAACTCCATTCAATTTTGGAGTTCTAGATCAGGAGAAATCATGAGAAATTCTATTTTCATCAAAGAGTTTCTCAAAATCTCTATTTTCAAATTCACCACCATGATCACTTCTGACTTTAACAATTTTGATATCTTTTTCATTTTGAATTTGCGAGCAGAAGGTATAGAACAAAAAATGTGACTCATCCTTGTGATTAAGAAATCTCACCCACGTTCATTTGATGAAGTCATCAACAATGACTAGTCAATACTTCTTACCATCGACAAAGATATTTTTCACTATTCCAAACAAGTCAATGTGAATAAGCTCCAACAGTCTGGAGGTGTAGACAACATTCTTAGCTTTGAAGGTCTTTTTAGAGAATTTGCCTTTCTGACATGTTCATAAAGAGCGTCTGATGCAAACTTCATATTTGGTAGACCTCTGACTAAATTGAGCTTGTTGATCTGAGAAATCCTCCTTAAGTTAACATGACCTAATTGTCCATGATATGTCCATTGCTTTTCATTAACAGACATAAGACATTTTACATTCTGATTCTTCAAATAAAAAATTGTGATCTTATAGATGTTGTTTTTCCTCTTTCCATTAAAATGAACTGAGTCATCCTTTTGACTGGCAACTTTATAGGACTTTTGATTGAAGATAATGGCATAACCATTCTCACATAATTGAATTATGTGTTACACCACAAAATTTTCCCTATCATTTTTTACCTTAATTGGTTGACTTCATTATTTAGGTCACAATCATTCATGCACATCATGGTTCTCCAAGACATGGGATCAAGGCTTCTATGGTTTCATCAGTAAAAGAAGAAAATATGGTTCAAAGAGGAGCTGAGGTGTTCTAAACTTCATGTGTCCTCAAGCATCAAGAGTTTCATACATTTCAAATTATCTCAACAAGTTCACCCAATCATATGAGGACTAAGGTTTTGAGGGACTCATCGCATCCTCCTATATTTTGGCTTTGAACCAAGATTTTGATCCAAAAGCATCATGTTGTGGATTTCTTGAGAAAAGTTTGATTATTTGGTTCCTTATACACTTTAAGGTATTTATATGTGCATTTCAAAGTATCACAAGGCATTTCACAAAACTCGGTTAATAAAAGGAGGGTTTGAGTTCATCTAATTAAGAAAAGTCAACTCTTGAGTTTTTAGGACAACCATGGGTATTTCAAGTCATCTTTCATGTTAGTATAAGGTTTAATCAAGAGAAATCATAAAATCAATAAACTTTCTAAATTAGGGTTTTGGTGGAATTTTTCGAAGTATGGGAAAAATCAGGATTTGGAGCCATCTTGCAAGGTTCATATCTCATTCATCAATTTTCCAAATTGAGTTATCCAAAGCTTAAATTGAAGATGATATCAAGTACTTCAACTTTATCATAGAGGATAAACTCAAAAATTGCATGAATAAAAATATACGAGGGCATAAAGTTGGAGAAAATTATGCTTTTCAAGTTTCAACACTTATAATTTTTTCTTAGTGTCAAATTCAGATTTTTTGATCTAACTTCCAAGGAAAAATTCACATTGATCCAAGTTTTTTCTCATCTTTCCTCTAACATGAAATTTGTTCCTCATCCTCCAAGCTTTTCATTGATGTACAAAACACATCATTTGGATCCCTAGAACTCAAGTTATGATGCTCCCAAGACAAGATCCTTAAGTTGGCAAATTTAGTAACTTAGTGAAATTTATCTAAGTTTCTTTAGTCAACTTAATGGAACCAACTTTAGGGGCCTATTTATCATTGATCCAAGACTTGTTTCATCTTTTCTCCAACATCAAACTTGTTCATAATCTTCAAAAATTTCTTTTGAACCCAAGATCTCTCTAATTGAACCATTCATTCTCAAGTTATGATCAAGGAAAGTAGGCTACATGGACATATTGATTATGAATTCCAATTGGCTATTTTTGCAGATAACTTGATTCTTTTTTCAGCATACATGATCACACATGCATAACTACCTCACCCTTTACTACAAATGAGCCAACACATGCATATCCCATGCACACTCTTATTCCGTATTTTTGCCAAAAGAAGACAAATTTGGAAATGCATCAAACTTTGCCTCTCTCTCTCTCACACACACACACACACACACATTCTTCATGCTCATCCCACTCAGACACTCACAACAACGACACAAATTATACCTCATTTCATGCCAAACCCATGCACCACTCACTCTCTCATTTTTCAAAAGTTCAACAAACCTTTTAACACATATTTAAGCCCTAATCATAATTAAACCTCTCATGTATAAACTCCCCATCATTTTTAATCTAACCACAAGCTCATTTTACTAAGAACCATATTTGAATCTCTCTCTCTCTCTCTCTCCCCCTCTCTCTCTCTCTTTCTCAAGAATTCTCATCCTCGAAGCTCTCATTTCTCAGAATATTCCTCAATTATTTAGATCTATTCATCATCAATGAAGCTTAGAGGATTGTTTTCTGAAGTTGTTGAAGCTTGTGTCAAGGTGAAATGGACATTACTCGACTAGGCAAACCTTTTAAAATTTTAAACTCTCTCATGCTAGATTCATGGATATTTTTGGTTCATTCTGGGTGCATCTGAAGTCTTACACCTTGTAGGCAATGTTTGCGTACCTTGTTGTGTTGTTTTGAGCAAGTTGCAGTTTCATGATATAATTTCCGTGCTCAGATTTAAGCATGTTAGACTATTTATAAATGATTTTTGAGGTTATATTTGTGATCCTTGTGAAATTCCTTGCGAGATGATGTCCATTTTTTCTATTTTTGGTGAGGTTTTAGATTTGCTACAGTGAAGCTAACCCACCATGTTTCAACTTCATTAATCACGTTCTTCGGTTACTAGGTTTCTCCTTCATTTCTGCTTTTTCTTATCTAAGGCAAGAGTTTTGCATTGTAAAGCTTCTAAGGGTTTGGTTTAAAGTCCTAATCTTAGGATTAAGGGCCTTCCTCCCTGAAGAGCCGATTTCAATGTTTCTATCTTGTCCTTAGGTTTTGGTTTACAGTTGTTTTCTTTGGTTTTATCAGTTTCTGTTCTAGATTTCTTTCTTTGTTCTATGATATGGTTGCTTCTAGAAACCATCGTCGTGAATGAGAGGTGGTAAGGAGATCCAAGTCTCATTCGGAGTGGTCTGTTCATAGATCTATATGGAAGAATGTAGGGGGAAAAGGGACCGAAAATGATTCGTGAAATGTTTCGACATTCGTTTTCACGACTTTCCCAGAGTTCTATGATGCTAAACAATTTTTTTTATGTTTTTAAAGATTATGGTCTTGTTTTGGAAGTGTACATTCCATCTAGGAAAGACAAGAGAGGTAGAGGATTCAAATTCTTCATATTTTGAAAGTTTGACGACGAAAATATGCTTGCCATTAAGCTTGATAATATTATAATAAATGGCAACAAGATATTCGCTAACACCCAAAGGTTTCAAAGGGAAGTTTGACCTAAGTTTAGTGCGGGTGGAGGTAATGGAGTTGGTGGTGTTATTCATGGATTCAATCATGAGAAGAGGTTTAAAGTTAATCAGAATCTAGATACAAAGTTACATAAATTGGGGGCGTCTTATACTGATATTACTAAGAGAGGTTTTGATAGAAGTGTTAGGAGGAATCAGTTTTCTAAACATGTTCTGCTGGGTGATAAACCGAATTTTGCACATCTGATGTTCAATGTTAGTAAAGAAGAACTTGAAATATTCGAACAAGCTTTTGTTTTAGAGGTACTCGGTTCTACTTTTGAGTTTAAGGAGGCATTGCAAATGGAAGGGTTTTTTAACATTAAAGCTAATCCTTTGGGTGCTAATTTATGTTTATTGGAAGAAGAAGAACCGTGTATTATTAGGAAACTGATCGAAGAAGATAAAGAGTGGATTTCGAAGTGGCTTTCTAATGTGAATTTGTGGTCACCAAAGGATGTTGACAAGGAACAGTTAACTTGGATTAAGTGTTTTAGGTTACCTTGTCATATTTGGGGAGAAAATTTTCCAAGTTCATGTTTGCGAGGTTGGGAAATTTTGGTAAGATTGACAAAGACACTCAAAAGCAATCAAGATTGGATGTTGCGTGTGTGCTTGTTCGTACAAAGTTCACTATGAATTTAAATGAAGTTTGTAATGTTGAGGGGAACAATAAAATATATATTGTTAAGCTTGTTGAAGACTCATTTGGTTCTTACCAAAGAGACCTTGTGGCTCATAAATTTGTTGGTTTTGTGGAAGATAGTTCTGAAGTGGATTCAGTTGAATCTGATGATGATGAGCATATTTGGTGCGAGGAAGTTAATGGGGCTGGTATTTTGAATTCACATTAGGATTCAGGCATTTAGCGAGAAGGGGAGATGGTAAAGTCCAAATCTGGTGTTTTGGAGGATGGGAATTTTCCTGTTAATCATAAGCCAGTAGGTGGGACTGAAAATTCCAATGGTAGGGACATGGTGGTGGAGAATAATCCCGTTAGTCCAAAGCCTATAGGTGGGCCCAGTGTAACATCTTTTCATAATGGGGATAAGGACAAAATGGTCCCATGTGTAGAGAGTCTGAGTAAAAGTGCAGACAATAATGTTAATATGGCTGATAGGTTCTGTAAAGTCGTTCCTATTTCAAAGTATCTTGATAATTATGCTGATAATTACGGAAATTGTTTTGCTTTGGCAGAAAATGTCATGGCTAATGGTGGGCCTCATGGGATGCTGAAGTAACATGTTTCAATTCAGAAGGTGGTTCTACGGATGATAATATTTCAAGGGTTTGTGATACCTTCTCACCTTTAGAAGTAGGTTTTAATGATGGTGCGAATGTGGTGGTTAGTGCACTAGAGGTGGTTGAGTTTGTTGGTCATAATCCTGAGATGATGGTTTCGCCTAAACCTACTGGGAAGAAGAAATTACCGAATGGTATATATCAAAAAATCAAAATACCTTTTGCCCCTTCATACTATGCAACTTTATTACAGGATGATTGTTCCAAACCAGAATGTTTTTGACATAAAAATAATGTGAGGTTCAAACTAAGTACTGGCGTAATAGATCTTGATCCATGCTCTACAGAGCCTTCACTATCTGTCGGCGGTTCTGTTGGGGATTCAGGGGTATACCAGAAAAATTCCAGGATAAAAAAACTTGAAAACGGTAACACCCCCAAATTTCCCCTCTCATTTCATAGTATTTAGCATATCATTTGCATACATAACATTACATTTTTAGTATAGAAAGTTGAAGCTTAACATATATAACTTGAGACATAAGGAATGTGGTCAATGAATTGCAAGTTTGTGATCATCCAAAGTAAAAGACAAGGGTCAAGTGTCTCTCAACACGGCTCAAAGATCTCTTATATCTCACACAAGCTCAAATGATGTTTCAAGTCCCTAAAAGAGGGAAATTCATCAAGAAGCCATCTCAGTGCTTTATCTCCTACACAAGGAACCCAAACTAGGGTTTTGGTTGCAAGGGGCCTCTTGAGGTTTTTTGGTTCCAATTTGTTCTCATGGTCCTATATATGTTCTCAAGTGTCTATGGATGGATTTTGGTGCATTGGTTCATTGAGGAAGTTTCTCAGGCAGATAGTTACTTGAGGTGTAAGCAAAAGTCAACTGTGACTTTTTGAGGTCCAATTCATGATTTTCAAGGTCCCATACCTTCACATGGTTTTAAAATGTCAAGATTCACATCATTCATCAAGAATCAAGAATTAGGTCAAAAGTTACTAAATTTGGAAATTACCTATAATTTGTATTTTCCATTTTTGGAAACTTTTCAAGTCACCTTCAACCTAACTTTCCATCACCAAAAATGATTCAAATGAAATTTTTCCAAACATGAAAGTTGAAGGTCTTTCTCTCCCCTTTCCAAAAAGTATTATATCACTTCCATAACATTTGTGGAGCTCAAGATATGATCAAAAGACTAAACATGGTGTTTTAGGGTTTTTCATGTGAACCAATTCTTACACTTTCGCAAAAAGCCTTCTACAAGACTTATGTTGCTTCTAACTTGCTAATTCAGCCCATATCCTTCAAGTACACATCATTTAAAGCAAGATTGGCTTTGGAATCATGCAATTTCATGGAGAATTTCTCACTTTCATTACAAGTGGCAAAAATGTAAATTAATGAGAAACTTGAAAACCAAGCCATCACAAGCTACAAGTTCATTTCATTTCTGATTTGTACATCAATTGAAGCCAATGCAAGCTCATAACACTTCTCATTTACATGTGAATCATGAGTTCCATTTTAACATGCCAAAATGCAAATTCCCTCCAATCTGATTAACCACACTTCCTTTGGGTCTCTAACTAGGATTAGGCCCAAAAATAGATCATATATAAGCTTCAGATAACCCTGATTCAAGAGGAGGTTCAACCATTGTTGAGTTTCATCATATTTTGCAAATTTCTTCTTCTCTTTGATTCTCACTTATCTTAATAGCTTTTTGCAAAATTCTTTCACATTCTGAATCCTTGAAGTCCATAGAATACAAATCATCCATCATCTAAAGCTCATTGTAAGGATTTTAGTGGACACGAATTTGAATTGCTCTTCTTCAAAACTCAAGATCTAGACTAATTTTAAGCTCTAATTGCATTCATTTTGCAATTAGAGGTTCCTAATGATTGATCTGCAACTTTTAGATGGAATTCTAGGAGTATTTCAAGCTCTTCAAGATCTCAGGTTAGTGAAGATTTCATGCTTTTAGATCTTGAATTTTGGATGTGTATATGAATCTATGAGTGTTGCTGAGTGTATTGATGTGTTTAGAATCAAGTTTGGACATGTATTATTTTCATAATGTGGATTTGAAAATTTTCAGATCTAACTTTCTTACGTCGATTCTCATAATCTATGCATTGTTTGATGTTTTTGACGTGATATTTGTGATCATCAAGTGATTTTGAGTTGATTTGGGGGCTTGTTTGCAATTTTTGGAAAATTTCATGTTGTTGTTCATCTAAGAAGGTGAATGGAGCCCTTGCTCCGCAACCGGAAGTGCTGCAGGTGGCCTGAGGAGCTGGAGGTAGAAGATGAAGTTGTGACCCTTGGATCTTGTGATCTGATGGTCCATATTAAGCCATCACATTAAAATGGCATGCGATTTGTGAGTGTTTTCTATTTTCATTTAATTCAGTTTGTGTGCGCGCCTATGTGTATTAATGTATGCTTTCAATCTGATGCATTGATCTGAGTGACCTTTTGATTGTGTTGACTGATTGTGGTGCGTGAGATGAATTTAAGGGTGTGTGTGAGTCTGTATGGTTGACTGAAGCCCAATCTTGTTTTATAACATGGAAATTACTTGTGTTACACCTCCCTAATCATTTTCAATCCATTTTCATTTTATTTTCCATACATTTTTCATTTTTAATTTTTAAAGTCATCAAAACTCATTCTAAAATTCCATAAAAAATTATGAATATTATTAATGCATTAAAATAATTTTGAGCATTTTTTATTTCTGATTTCATGCTTTTTTCATTTTATTTTCTTATTTTCTTTTATTTCTTTTTTCAAATAGTTTCTATTTTAATACTTCAACTTCAAAGAATTATTTCTCATAGCTCCTCAAACATTTTTGCATCACACTTTTTGCTTCATTCATTAATATTTCAAACCTCATAATAATATTTTTGTTTCACTTTTAAAACTTTCTTTTATTGCATTTTAGTCCCTCATCTTTGCATATTGGTCCATGGTTCCTACTTGACATTTGCTTGATTGTTAAAGGCCCTTCCACTTTGAATTTTTGAGTGAGATTTTGGCATGTGATTGGTCTCTGGATTAGGTCATTTGGTTGTTGATTTCATAATTTTTTGAATTTCATGAGATATATGTTTGATTGCTTGAGCTTGAAGGAACTTTGCATGATCTTTATGTGTCATCCCTTAATCCTAATTGCCTAGAGGCATTTATGCCACCATTTGAGATCTCTTATTTGACTTTTTGTGTTGTGTTTATACTTTTAGAAGTCTTGTTTGATCATTGTTGAGTCCATTTGGTACGTGTTGACTTTGTGTTTGTGTGATGTATCTCATATGAACTTTTGACCTAATTTCTTCACATGTATTCATCCTATGCTTCTCATGCTTGCTTGTGTGCCTCTAATATGTCCATATAATCATCCCATTTGCATTGAATCCTTGATATGATACTGAATTCATACCCAAGCATCCATACTTGTATGACATTTTTCATCTTTTTCATTCAATTTCATGTTTGAAGTATACTTGGACTAATGTGACATCTTTATGCATCTTTGTTAAGTTGTTTGAACTTATTGGATGTGTGCCTTTGACATGATCATTTATGCATCTTTAACATGTCATATTATGCATATGCTTCTGACTTTGATCATATCATGTCACCTTTTCATCTTTTGCTTTCATCTTCACCTCACTTCTTACTTATAACATGAATGTATGTTTGCCTTTCTATTCTCATCTCCCATTCTCCCATGGACTAACTCATACGTGTTGGTATGTTCATTTAAGGTGACTTTAGGCATTTAAATGCGAGGTTTAAATTCTGACTTTGAAGTTTATCATGTGTCATTAACCATGTTTGAGAATCTTTGCATCCTTACTTATTCTTTTGCACCTTCTTTGAACTTCTTCATCTCTTTTGTACTTCTTTGCAAGTTGTTTGATTGTGGGTGAGTTCTTTGAATCCGTAAAGTGTTGTTATGATGTGGTTCTGACTTGTAAGGTATTGGCACCTTTGTTTCTATTACATTTATGTTCTTAGTGTGTTTGGTTTTCACTTTACTTCTTTTGAAAGTTCCGTGCTTCATTTGCTAACCTTGCAGGGGCTTTGATAAGTTGTAGGGGTGTGGATGTGCTTCCACATTCCAACCTCTCCTTTCTCTTTTAATGTTCAGACTTGTGTTTGTGCAAGAATTCAAGATTCTTTGTTTCTGTATAATTGCTTCTCATCCCCTTTATAAGCAATTTAACTTCCATCTTGGAAGTAAGTTGTCTTCTAATCCTTTCTCCTTTCTTCTTCCTTTTCTTTTCTTCTTCTCTTATTCCTTCTTATTTAGGATAGAAATCTTGAGCCTCACTAACCTAGGATATCCAAGCATGATAAATTCATTAAGTTTAGTCTCCCTTAGACATTTTACCTTTGAAGATCCTTTTGGTGCTTTCTTTCCTCTCACCTCAAAACAACTAAAAAATACTTAATAAAGGTTGAAGTGACTTCTTGTGTTATAGAATTATTCCATGGGGAATTTGCATCTATCTTATCTTGGGGTAATGTGAACTTGTCTATCATGTTGTACAAGTCTAAAATTGAAGTCATTTTCACAAAGAAAAGTTTAAAAAACACTTCTTAACCTCAAAATACAAAAACACTTAATAAGTACAATGAGTTAGTGTACTTGAGCCCTAATCCTAGGAACCAAGTCTTGGGGGTCTTCTCCATGGTTGGGTGTGCTTCTTTCTCATTCCATCTTAGAGGATTGTAAGAAGTACATACTCCACGGAAGTAGACTTGAATACACTTTCTTATTCCAAATTCAAATAAAAGTTTCTAAATATATTCAAACCAACAATAAACGTCTTTCCTTCGGGAATTCATTTCTCACCTCCTTCACTCTTAATGAAAGAACTCACTTCGACTTGTCTTTTTACAAGACAGTAAACACACTCGTGTCTAACGAGCCTATAACACCTGAGCATATGCATAAGCAATTCAATCTTAAAAAAATACAAACAAATAGTTTTCCTCCCTAGTTAGGGGAACTACGTCGACTCTGATTCTCATTTTCATGAGATACGTAGGCAGTGGGATAGGACCCATTCGAGCACTTTCTTTATTTTCCCTACATTTCTCCCATTCCTTTTCTTTCTCTTTCCAGTAGCAGTCCCAGTTCAGTAGCAGGTACCATCACCCTTTAAAACAGTACTAGCAAGCGTTGATCCCGTTGGGTATGACAGAAGATTTGGGGTGCTAATACCTTCTCATTTAGTAACCGACTCCCTTACCCTTTCTATTTGGTTCGCGAGACCCCACTTTCTCCTTACTTCTCGGTTTGTGCAGCATTACCATTCCTCTGAGATATAAATGGTTGGCTGTCGACTCTTCTTTCTCCGCGCCACTTTCAAGTTTGTACCAGGATGGAAATCCAGGGAGCGAGAAAAATCTTCCGGCAAAGGTCTAGGATTCTATCAAATTATTAGGCGTAGTAGTGGATGAAGATGACAAATGTTTTGAATCTATTATTCGTAATTTGGAATTGATTGATAGAAAAGGTAAAAAGATATTGAAGGATGCACCTACAAGGGGTTAATGAATATTGTTAGTTATAATATCAGAGGGAGCGGAAGTAGATTAAAGAGGAATAGGATTAGAGCTACTCTTTGTAAAGGGGGAGCTGATTTAGTTTTTCTTCAAGGAACTAAATGTGTTAAGATGTCGAATGAGTTGGTTCATAGCATTTGGGGTGATAACAAGTGCCAATACACTGCTTCAAACTTTAATGGTTTGGCGGGAGGTTTACTTATTATTTGGAAAAAGAGACTTTAAAACCAATTTTTAGTTTTAATGGAAAATGTTATTTAGACTTAAAAGCTTCTTGGAGAGGAAAAACTTTTTATTTCTTCAATATATATTCTTCGTGTGCTAATTCTGAAAAAAGGGATTTGTGGACCAAGATTCTGAATTTAAAAGAAAATCTTGAGGCTGGTGAATGGATCATAGGTGGGGATTTCAATGCTATTAAAGATTATGGAGAAAGAATTGGAGGAGTTAATCATAGAAGGAGCTTGATGGCGGAATTTGCAGATTTCATTAATATGACAGGTTGTTTAGATCTTCCGGTTTCAGGTAATAAATTTATGTTGTTTAATGCTAGCGGAAAGTCTTGTAGTAGGTTGGATATATTTTTAGTTTTTCCCGACTTACTAAACAAGTGGAATATGGTTTGTCAAAAAGTAGGGGAGAGAGACATTTCCGATCATAGACCAGTTTGGATTTCTGTTAAAAATATTAATTGGGGGCCAAAACCTTTCAAAGTTTTATCGTGTTAGTTTGATCATCCGAGTTTTATGGATTTTGTCAAGGAGGTTTGGGAGGCTTATCTGGTAGTTGGAAAGGCATCTTTTATCTTACCTATAAAGCTTCAACATTTGCGGGAGAAATTGAGATGGTGGAATGCAAATGTGTTTGGATAGATTGATTCAAAAATTGTAACAAATGTTGGTATCATTAATGTGGTGAAATATTTGATAGGGGAGTCTAATGGATCCATTTCTACTTAAGATTTGAATGCTAGAAGAGTGGTAGAGGATGAGATGTGGAAAAACCTTGAAATCAAAGAAAGCTTGTTAAATAAAAAATCTAGGATGAAATGGATTATTGAAGGTGATCATAACACAAAGTTCTTTCATGCATCTATCAAATATTGTTGGTCGGTGGTGGGGTAGAATTTTACAAAATTTATCTAGGTATTCTTTGATGGAGGCAAATTTCCCAAGGTCCTTGTATCCACTTTTTTGGTTCTTATTCCAAAATCCGATGCGCCAAAGGATCTCAATGATTATAGACCTATTCCAAATTCTTGCTAATAGACTCAAATCTTTCATCGAAAGTATTATTTCTAGTTCCCAAACGGCTTTCATAGAAGGTAGGAACTTGCTAGATGAGGTTTTTGCGCTTAATGAAATAGTTGAATATGCCAAAAGAAGTAAGAAGCAAGGTGTGATTCTTAAGGTAGATTTTGCCAAAGCGTATGACTGTGTCGAGTGGAATTATCTTTGTAACCTCTGGGATATAACGGGTTTTGGGGAAAAATGGAAGAATTGGATGGAAATTGGAGTGTTGAATAGTTTTATGTCGGTCCTCGTCAATGGTAGCCCTTTTATGGATTTCATGGTGACGCGTGGTCTTAGACAAGGTGATCCGCTCTCTCATTTCCTTTTCACTATAGTGGCGGAAGGGCTTGCTGTGTTGATGAATAGAGCGGTTGAATGAGGATTATTTTCGGATTTTAAGGTTGGTCTAGATGCATCGATTCATTTGCTCCAATATGTCGATGATTCGGTGATGATCAGAGATGGATCTTGGAGCAACTTGTGGGCTATGAAGGTCATTTGGAAAGGTTTCTATCTTGTATCCGAGCTCGACATTAATTTCAATAAATTTTCTCTTTTTGGCCTAGGAGTAGAGCATTTTTTTCTTTTGGCGGTGGAAAAATTCTTAACTTGCAAAATTTCATCTGGTCCTTTCAAGTTTCTTGGTATTTTTATTGGAGGTAACCATAGATTAATTTCCTTTTGGAAGCCTTTGATAGATATGGTGCAGTCGATATTATCTTCATGGAAAGGGAGGTTTTTGTCTATGGGCGGAAGAGTCACTCTAATCAAATCGGTGTTATCAAAGTTATCTATTCACTATATGTCTTTCTACAAGCTTCCTTCTAAAGTCATTTGTATTCTCACTACTATTCAAAGACGTTTCCTTTGGAATGGGACGATTTGTAGGAAAGGTATTTCTTATATTAGTTGGAAGGTGGCGTGTAAGCCAAAAGAAGAAGGCAGTCTTGGTATTTTGGATATTAATATTTTCAATAGGGCTTTATTGTCCAAATGGGTTTGGAAAATCATGTCGGGGACTAATTATATTTGGAGCGGCATTATTGAGAACCGACATCCAAGTCATGAGATCTCTCTTCACCTTGGAGAGTGGCCTTGCTTATTAAAAAAATTGTTTTTGTTGATGCACCCCCTTTGCTTCCATGTGTTTTATTTTATTTCTTTTTCAATTTCAGTTTTGTTTTTTATCTTCCTCTATTATAAAAAAAAATCTCCAAAAAAATATATTTTTGATTATTTGACATCTTGAAATATTTTTCATGATTTTTATTTTATTTTTTTCATTATTTTAATATTTTATTTGAAATTTCTTTGATAAGATGATTTAGATGCTTGATGCACTTTGAGACACCTCCTTGAGTCATTTTTTTCACCATGCTAAGGCACACATGTATGAGTGATGTTGTGATGATTTGATGATACATAATTAATCATTTTTTTATTTGATTTTGGTAAGCCTCGATCCATGCTTGTTCAATGTGGTGTGTAGGTGATTAATGAATTATTTTAGGGTGCACTTTTGCAATTCTTTTGAAATTTATTTTCTCACTTGATCTTGATTGATATACCATAAGTTAGAGCCTTGATTTCCATTTTTTAATCATTTAAACATTTTTAATTGATTCCTCAATGTGATGACCTTTCAAGATGAACTTGCTTACTTTTTGACCTAGTCTTAGGACTTGCTATTTGCATGTGATTCCTGGATGCTTGAGACTTCTTTATGACTTGAATACCTTGATTAAAACACTTCCTAGACATGTCTTGATGATCATTTAATTTACATGTTCATTTACCTCTTCCACTTCTCATGAATGGTTGTTTCCTTTTGAGGAAGGTATTGAATGATACATGCCTAGTTGTGTGTTCTTGTTTTGAACTTGATGCCTATGAATCCTTCTTGCAATTTTGAATTTGATTTTGAATTGACACTCCCATGTATGCTTCTGTCTCATCTTGATTTTATACCCAAATCTCACAGGTTTGATCATTTTGTGGTTAGTATGGCATGAGTTATTTGTTGACAATTGTTTGGCTATTGATATGATACATGTTTGACAATTTTGTGATCTTTTTCACCTCTTTAAAATGTCACTACCAAAAAATTCATTTTCAGTGACCGAAAAATTTCAGTCACTATAGCCACCGAATTAGTCGCCAAAATTTGGTATCCATGAGTACATTATTTTAAGTCACTAAATAAATATTTGTCACCGATATAGCGACCAAAATTTTGTGACCACCTATTCGGTTTCAAAAAATATTTTTATACAATATTTAATTTATATAAAAAATTCAGAGACCGGAATTTCGGTCACTGATATTTTTATTTTTTTTTTAATAAAAGATTCACCTTTTCATTACTTTAACAAATAAAATATATAATTATATAAACAATTATGTTATTTTATTTTTATATATGAAAAAAAGTGAATTTTATTTTTATCATGTAATTTTTATATGTATATAATAAAATCAAATTTTATTTTCATTATATCCAATTAAATTAAGTAATAATTAAAAAATTTCTAAATTATATTTAGATTTTATTATGTATATTTTATATGTATGTATATATTTAAATATAGAAAACATAACAAATTATTTAAAATATAACATAATTTTTCAAACAAAAAACTTAAATTAATAAATTAATCTTAGTTCAATGAAGTTCAAATTAAATTCGTGTATTGTTGGTTTAAACTTAATATCTTCCAAAATATTTTCAATGAAGTAGGTAGATATCTTTAAGAAACTTTTGTGCGATAAATTTTTTCCTACACCATTTTCTCATATTGCAGTTAAAAAAAATTTAAAAAAAAACAAAAAAATGTCTGATTAAAATAAATAGTTAAATACTATTGTAAAAAAATTAAATTAATTTTTTTTATTCATTTTCCTCTAGTGACCACTTTTAAGAAGGACTTAAACTTCAAATATCAACTGTCATACTTAAGAGTAATGAGAATAAAGGAGAATAAGATGAGAGAAATAGAAAAATAGAATCAAACAATAAATATAATAAATCAATATTCTTTGAATCCTTTTGTATTTCTTAAACCTTGTTATTTAAAATTTAAACGAGGGATTATTAACTCAATAATCACAAATACGGTAACAAAAATATAGATAATTCATCAAAAATTTAACCTTGGCGTGTAAAAATGAATATTAATCTCCCTAAATCAACTCATTTATAACTAAACATTAATATTTCACAAATATACAGCAAGAAAATAACAAATGACAACATCTTGTTTCTACAAATAAAACATAGTAGTCACGGTGTCTTCGAATCAAAGTATATAGGCCTATTAATCAAGGTATAATTGCAAATATCAAAACAAAACAAAAAATCAATTTATAAAGGTTGAGTTACTCTTGTACCCAACTTTATATACGCAAATGATGCCACATATTGCAGACATGGAATATTTTAACATGGAGCAATGCAAACTATCTTTAATTTAAAGCTCTTTAATAAGTCTTATACGAAAGAAAAGAGAGCAAACGTGAGCAAGGACTACTCGCCGACAATACGCAAATGAGAAAGGATTCTACATTGGCAGAAGTCGCGGCAAGTCATCCTTGGCTCAAATCCACTCTCTCTGCCTCTTCATGCAAGACATTTGAGCAAATCAACAACATCAATGAAACTTACTTAACCTGTTATCTTCTAAACTCAAATATGTATCATACCCTTCATTTGGCCATGTATTTATAGTCATAAAATTAAAGTCAAAGGGGTTATTCCATATTAAATAGTGATCCCTTTTACCAATGTGTCAGTCTTTGACTCTTATCAGAAATATTGCTGTACATATAGAATAAAATTTTATTTTGGTACAGAAGAAAAATATAGTTGACAATTGGCTCATTTTCTTGCCAGAAATGTTTGTTGATTGATTAATATTTACTTGTTGTGGGAATAGAATATAACATATATGTGGAATTAAAGCAGCTAGAGGAGTGGTTACCCATGTGTTTCGGTTATGGTGTGTATTGTCAATGTCAACAATTTTTTTCTCACAAAAATATAGCTTATCAAAGGATCGTATCTGATAGGATTTTGACTTAATTAATTAATGGGTTTCATAAGAATATGTGCTAAAGTACATACGTGTTCTTCATCATCAAGTCACAAAAGGTAAACTCCAAAAAGTAAATCACAAAGTAAAGAGAGTGAAAGTAAAACAAATAGAGTAAAGTGCAGAAATTTTAAACGAAGAAAGAGAAAAATAGTTTCAACGTAAAATGCAAGGAATGTAAATTACATAGATAGACCTCAAGTGATATCATATGGGAGCTACTAGCATTGAGAGGACAAGGAGGAATGGAAAACGGTGCTAAGACAAAGGAGGAAACCGGTGGCGGAGAAGCAACAATGGGTACAGCTAGAGGGAAGGAAAGGAAGCGGAAGTAGAGGTAGAGGAATCATCATTTGAGGTAGTCTCATAATAAGCATCATCAGCTTCATTAACACTTGACATGTCTTTTTAGATCGTTTCAAATTTTTGAGAGGCCTTGTGTAAAAAATTGAAGTTATTTTTAGTTGAGTGATAAAATTAATTAAGAGACCCTGTTTAACCAAAAAATAATTGTGGAATATGTGTATGTAGACTCATTTTGTCATATATTAATCAACAAAAAATGTGAGACTATGTGTCATAGACCGCCTTGCACACCCTTAAAGATGTTAGAACATACATTAAAATAATTTGATAAATTATTGGAGAAAGGTGAATTGGAGAAGATGAAGATGAGAATTGAGAGAGATTAGAGAGAGAGAGAGAGAGAGAGAGAGAGAGAGTAAATTGGCATTAACAAACATTAGGAGCATTACAAGTGTTTATATACAAGACAAGTCCCTCTAACAAGGATATTACAAATCATCATATTTAATAAGCTGTAACTGAAGCACACAAAAAATAGAAAATTGCATTAGTAATCGATTACGCTAAATGCTGTAATCGATTCCCCGTCCGTGTTTGGAAATTTTGGCCAAAAATCAATGTGGTAATTGATTACGCCAAATTTTGTAATTAATTACCACAACTGAAATGCAAAAAAATCAAAATTTCAACACACCGCCTCATTTCAGTTGCTCCAAGTCCAGCATGCTCAAGTTTTAACTCAATCTCTTGAACACCTCATTTGTCGCCCCCTTGGTCAATAAATCCTCTACTTGGTCTTTGTTCCGACAATATCTCAATCGTAATTTGCCTTCACTCACTAGCTCCCTCAAATAATGAAATTGCATCTCTATATACTTTCTCCTTCTGTGTGTTATCATATTCTTCACAAGGTTAATAGCAGAAACATTATCCACCAAAAGTGAAATAGTCTCACCCTCATTGCTACCTAACATCTTCGATAGATTCATAAGCCACATCGCTTGACACACACACAACAAAGTCACAATGTATTCGGCCTCACAAGACGAGAGTGCTACTATAGGTTCCTTCTTCGAACACCAAGAGATTGGTGTCATATAAAACATAAAGACATATCCAACCGTTGACTTTCTATCATCCTTGTCACCACACCAATTGGAATCGGTGAAACCAAGTAAATTGCATTTTTGCCCCGTATCCGATGATGGAAAGAAAATTTCGCAACCAAGAGTCACTTTAAAATAACGAAGGATTCTTTTAACTACTGCCAGGTGAGATACATTTGGTCTCTCCATGAATCTAATAGAAATACCGACACTAAATTTCAAGTCCGCTTACGTATTGCACATACTGTAATGATCAAATTGTAATACCCATATATAAAATACATACATCAAAGAATATTTTTCATATATAAGTTTAAGTCTGGTACTGAAATAAAATAAGTTCTTAGTACAACACATTATATAATTTTAGCCAACTAAATACATAAGGTATTACAACAAAAAGGCTAACAATAATACAATATGTCTAAAACAAAGAAAACTAAGAACTAGATTTGAAGATCTCAAAATATCCATAGCGGAAGAAAGCCATCGATAAGTAAGGATAATCAAACTTTCTTATCCTTACCCTTCGTGGAACCTGAAGTACCTCTAAAATATAACAACAACATGGGGTGAGATAACAATATCTCAATGAGTTCCCTATCTTAGAGTTCTTTCGGATCTAAGGGTTCAATTCTAACATTATACAAAACTATGGTTACTTCTCTATAACTAATCAAAACGGAATGGAAAACATCCATACAATAATCTCATTGCTTCACGTGATACTCAATGTAATACCCACCACAAGCCTAAACCATGCTTCCCGTGGGACTCAGTGTAATACCCACCACAAGCCTAAACCATGCTTCCCGTGGGACTCAGTGTAATACCCACCACAAACCTAAGTCATGCTTCCCGTGGGACTCAGTGTAATACCCACCACAAGCCTAAACCATGCTTCCCGTGGGACTCAGTGTAATACCCACCACAAGCCTAAACCATGCTTCCCGTGGAACTCAGTGTAATACCCGCCACAAGCCTAAACCATGCTTCCCGTGAGACTCAATGTAATACCCGCCACAAGCCTAAACCATGTTTCCCGTGGGACTCAGTGTAATACTCACCACAAGCCTAAACCTTGGCAAGACTCCCCGTGGGACTCAGTGTAATACCCACCACAAGTCACTACCTTCCTCGCCCATGATACCTCAAGCATTTACAGATGCTTCCCATGGGACTCAGTATAATACCCACCATAAGACTTACTCAAGACTTTCCGGAGTACACCGTGTAATATGCGCCAACAGTTTTGCATCAACCTAGGGTAGTCCTAACCATCTCACAAGTTATGCCTTATTATTCTCAATAGCTCACACTTTCTAACTTAAAATAATTTTGGTTAATTAGAAAAGTCGGGTAAAAATAATATTTCTCGGTATCATAAGATAATACATATTTTTAGCTTCAAAATGATATAAAGAACAGTTAAATCGGTTAAGCGAGAAAAAAGTTATGAATTTTTAAAGATGGAACAAAGTAATATTTTCCCCCACACTTACAGTATTGACAGGTTAACGCTCTTGGTTAACCGGTTAACACTCTGGGTTAACCGGTTAACCCACCAGATTCCAAATTCCAGCAGCGTATACCAACTATGTTAACTGGTTAACGCACTGGGTTAACCGATTAACCAGAAGACAATGGCTGAAAATACACGTTTTTCACGTACAGAATTTCTCCAAAACTCAACCAAATCTTCATCAAACACAAAAACAATCAACAACAAGGTTCCTACACCTATATTCAGCATACTCATTCATTTTAATCGATATTTAACCGTTCAAACTCCCGATTCTACGATTTTCTATCATTTTGCCCTAATCTCAAAAAGCTACAAAACTCTAGAAAATAAAAGTATCTAACTAGAACCCACCTCTACCAAGATGATTGAGAAGATTGAGAGATGAATGGATGATGGAATCTTCAAGAATCAAGAGTTTCTTCTTCTTCTTCTTCTTCAAGCGTTTCATCTTCCTCCCTTTTCTCTTCTTTCTCTTCCTTTTTCTTCTCTTCTTACTATGTTTCTAAGTTATAAAACATAAGGAAACATAACTTTGGTTTATACGGGAAGCCTATTTTCCCCCACAACGGGTCCAAATAGAGAGTATCTAAAAATGTCTCTTAATCCATAATTTAATAAAACCTCTGAGTCAGATAATATTAGTTAATAAAAATAAGTCCCGTTGATTGCTCTAATTATTTTTGTTAAAATCTCTCATAGCAACCCGGAACCCTATTGATATCAAATAATATTATTCAGAGAATTAAATAATTTATGAGGTATTGCATCCTCCCCCCTTAAATAGAAATTCGTCCTCGAATTTAAGGATTACCTGAACAGGTGAGGATATACTTCCCGCATCTCTGATTCCAGCTCCCACGTAGCATCTCCCGGATGCGTCACATCCCATTGTACCTTAACAAGTGGAATCTCTTTATTTCTTAATGCCTCAGTTTCTCTCCTACATTGCGACTCGGTTGGGGTTTAAAAGTCAAGTCCGCTTCTATCTCGATAGAATCCGGCAGAATAGGCTGAAGAGGATTAGGAATGAACCTACAAAGTTGATAACGAGAAAAAGTATCGATTATATTGCTATGTTTCAATACCGTTTTATCGCATAATTGTCGTTTTAACACCCGATTCCTCGAGTTTTCTTTGCCATTTTGCAGGTACATCATATACAGAGCTAAATCATGAGCCACAAGTGAAATGAGTAAAATCAACCATTAAAAGATGAAGAAAGGAGGAATTCTGCATAACCTGCATTTTTTGTAACAGTCACGGTCGTCACCTAGGAGTCACGACCGTGACACGCTAAAAGGAGCAGTCACGGCCGTCACAAGTCCCTCACGACCGTGACGCGCATCAAACAAGGAAGACGAACGTGACACCCTTGTCACGACCGTGACAAGGGGAAATTAGGGTATTTGACTGAGACTTGGTCCTGAACGTTACGCTACGTGAAATCCAACATGCCTATTTTCCAGCAGACCAAGTATTCCAACGTTCCCTGGATTCTCTCAACACCTACGAGGCCCAAGCACAAATTCCAATTGCCAAGCCCATTTAGCTTTCTATAAATAGCTTAACTTCAAGAAACAATTCACAGAGTTTTAGTTTTAAATTTTCTTGCGGAAGCTCTGCCATTTTTATTCGCACCCTTTTATTTTTCCAGCATTAATTTTCTTGCTTTAATTTTCTGTATCCCAACCAACAATATAACAATTTCCAACATCAGGAAATTGTTATAAATTAATTTGTTTCAAAGCCTTCAGAATTCTTTTAGAATTTTTATTTCCGATTCCGGTCATACTCCGAGCTTTCCAGCCTGTGGAAGAAGGAGTCTACTATTTTTATTGTTATCCAGGTTTTTATATTAAATTGCATTTATATTAATGTTGAGTATTTATTTTTCTGCCATGCATATTTTATTTTATATTTCTCTGCCTCTGTCTGGTTCAACAATAATGAGTAGCTAAACACCTTAGGGCGGTATGTAATTAAAACAAACTAAATCGGTAAAATCAACTCTAGGCTTAAAATAATTAAGAGCTTAAAAATTCTGGCTGAGACTTTTTATTATAAAATCAACCTTTTTGTTACGAGAGTAAGGAAAGTGTAATAGGTTAGGTCAAGACCACGAGAGTGTGAGATTTTAACCAGATAGCTAAAGTTAGGCATTTAATTTAAACACAGCGAGAGCGCTTTAAAATGAATTAGAATTACTAAGTTTCCAAAAAAAATTTCTAAACACTTATGGGCTAGCGAGAGCAGGCATAGGGCTTTAGGGGTAAGATCTGAGATAAGACCACGAGAGTGTGAGTTAAAGATATTTAAACTGGTAACCTCTACAGAATAGATTAAGCGAACCATCTTTATAAGCCTAGGTTAGATTGACCCGCCTAAGTTAACATAATTACATACCGACCGCCTTAGTATTATTTTATTAAACTTAAATTTAATTCCCGCCTTTAATATTTAAAAACAACCAAAACAATCGTGACAACCCTTCACCTTAGCTAAACTAGAAATTCCTCTAGCACTAAGTAACCATAGAGTCCCTGTGGATCGATAATCTTAAATATTACTTCGATAGGTTGTGCACTTGCAGTTAAGATACCGCTAGACACATAATTAGATACGTCTTTAGCCCATCAAGTTTTTGGCGCCGTTGTCGGGGACCTTAATTTAGTTACTAGTGCACTTTAGGGTAGCATTGTCTAGACTAAGGTAACAACTATTTTCTGTTTACTTTCTAAATTCCCGAGTGTATGCCAAGTACTCGCTCTCAAGGCGAAGACTTGCAACCTCTAATCCCAGAATCGGAACGCTTCTTACACGTAAGAAGACGGATATTCGATTACGAACAAAATTACAATATTCCAGATCATCAATTAGATCCACCTAAACCAGTCGTAACATCAAAGGACGCAGAGATGGCTGAAGAACAGAATCACCCACTCAAATATTACGCTAGTCCTTCGCAAGCTGAACCGCATTCCAGCATTGCCGCACCGGCTATCAACCGAAACGATTTCGAACTAAAACCTTCGCTGATATCAGCCGTGCAACAAAATCAATTCGCCGGAAATCCTACCGAGGATCCGAATCTTCATCTTTCGATCTTTGTGCAATACGCAGATACCGTAAAAGCCAATGGAGTTACCCAAGAAGCTATTAGACTACATCTATTTCCTTTTTCACTTCGAGACAGAGCGAGAGCCTGGATTCAATCTCTGCCTTCGAACTCAGTAACTACGTGGGAGGAACTAAAAAGAGTTTTCTTGACCAGATATTTCCCACCTAGCAAGACAGCTATGCTGAGAGCTCAGATCAACGGATTTAAGCAAAGGGAAAACGAATCACTTTTCGAAGCTTGGGAACGCTATAAGGATATGCTGAGACTTTGTCCACATCACGGATTAGTAGAATGGATGGTCATCCATACCTTCTATAATGGACTCTTGTACAATACAAGAATGACAATTAACGCTGCCGCAGGCGATGCACTAATGGACAAAGAATATAACGATGCTTATGCACTTATCGAGAGTATGGCTCAAAACCATTACCAATGGGGAAGCGAGAGAGTCGCAACTGAGAAACCAACAAAAGGAGGTATGTACGAAGTGAGTAGTATGGACCAAGTCAATGGAAAGTTTGACCAACTAAACCAAAAGATCGACAACTTGGCCATAACACCAACAGCCACCGTGGCTGCAGTAACACCTAACTGTGAGTTATGTAGAGTTCCAGGACATGAAGTTCCTGATTGTCAACTATTAACAGGAATTCCCACAGATCAAGTGAATTATGCTCAAGCAAACCCATACTTAAACACATACAACCCAGGTTGGAAGAATCATCCGAACTTCTCCTATAAGAATAACAATGCTTTATACGCACCAGGTCAAGCACCAGCTACACCACCAGGATATCAAAAGACTGCTCCTAGAAAATCGAACTTTGAATTGATGATGGAGAACTTTATAGCTAACCAATCTCAAACAAACAAGGACTTCTTAAACCAAAATATACACACTAGTGAGCAGATTAAGCAATTAGTGAGCAAGGTAGATGCATTAGCTACACATAACAAAATGCTTGAAACTCAGATTTCACAAGTAGCTCAACAACAAGCACCTACCGCTGCACCAGCTGGAGTATTTCCTGGACAACCTCAACCTAATCCGAAAGGACAAGCCAATGCTATGATATTAAGAAGTGGCAAGGAACTTGACGGACCTACCGATCCAAGACTTGACAATCCAGCCATGTACCAAAAACCGGATAAACCGACTGAAATGGTGAATGATCCAGAAGAAAAGGAAGATGATAATCAAGAGGTAGTGGAGAAAGAAAAGCCTTATGTGCCTCCACCACCCTATAAACCACCAATTCCGTACCCTTAGAGATTAACCAATTCCAAGATGATGGGCCAGTTTAAGAAATTTGTCGAACTTCTGAAACAGTTGAATATTACTATTCCGTTTACATAAGCTATCACTCAAATGCCCTTGTATGCTAAGTTTTTAAAAGAAATCTTATCCAATAAGAAAAAGATAGAGGATAACGGAACAGTTACACTTGCTGCTGAGTGTAGCGCCATAATTCAGAATAATATGCCTCTTAAGCTAAAAGATCCTGGAAGTTTCTCTATACCTTGTGTAATAGGAAAATTCGTCATTGACAAAGCTCTATGCAATTTAGGAGCCAGTATCAGTGTTATGCCCTTAACGATTTGCAAAAGGCTAGACATGGGAGACCTAAGACCAACTAAAATGTTTGTTCAACTAGCCGATCGCTCTGTTAAATATCCTGTAGGCATACTAGAAAACGTCCCAGTACGTATAGGACAATTCTACATCCTTACTGATTTCATAATCATGGACATCTCTGAAGACTCCACTACACCTATCATACTAGGAAGATCATTCTTAGCTACCTCCGGAGCTATAATAGACGTAAACAAAGGAAAGCTAACCTTTGAAGTAAGTGAAGAGAAAGTTGAATTTATTTTAACACAATTCTTACAATCACCAGCTATAGAGGATACATGCTATCTATTGGACGTAATTGACGAATGTGTAAGAGAAATGGAAATGAAAGAAACTACCTATTCTGAAATCATGAAAATTCAAATCCCTCCGATTTTCGAAGATGATAATTGGCGTAAACCATATCAGGATGATAGTCTAAGCGAAAGTTTAGCACTTACACCGGATCCCATGCCAAGTAAGGATAAACCTATATTAGGGTTAAAAACTTTACCTAAGAACCTAAGATACGAATTCTTAGACATTGAATGTACAAGACCAGTTATAATAAATTCCAGTTTAGGAACAATCGAAACAAAGAAACTTTTAGATGTCTTAAAGAAATATCCAACTGCGTTAGGATATAACATATCTGATCTCAAAGGAATATGCCCTTCAATCTGTATGCATCGTATTCTGCTAGAAGAAGATTGCAAAACCTCCAGAGAATCTCAAAGAAGAATTAACCTAATCCTTAGCACTGTAGTAAAGGAAGAAGTTAAGAAACTACTAGATGCCGAAATAATATATCCAATCTCTGATAGTAAATGGGTTAGTCCAGTACATGTAGTACCAAAGAAAGGAGGTATCACTGTTGTGAAAAATGCTAAAGGCGAATCGATATCACAAAGAGTAGTGACGGGACATAGAGTGTGCATCGATTATCGTAAACTAAACAAAGCCACTCGAAAAGATCATTTCCCGCTACCTTTTATAGATCAAATGTTAGAACGTTTAGCCAAGCATTCTTATTTCTGTTATCTTGATGGTTACTCAGGATTTTTCCAAATCCCTATCCACCCAGATGATCAAGAGAAGACTACATTCACATGCCCTTATGGAACGTTCGCTTATAGACGAATGCCCTTTGGATTATGCAACGCTCCTGCAACCTTTCAAAGATGTATGATGTCAATCTTCGCAGATTTTATAGACAACATCATGGAAGTGTTCATGGACGACTTCTCTGTATGCGGGCAAAGTTTTGAAGGATGCCTATCAAATTTAGAAATGGTGTTAGAAAGATGTGTAAAAGTAAACCTCGTGCTTAACTGGGAGAAATGTCATTTTATGGTCAGAGAAGGAATCGTATTAGGACA
This sequence comes from Lathyrus aphaca, assembly GCA_963966055.1. Classification (NCBI taxonomy): domain Eukaryota; kingdom Viridiplantae; phylum Streptophyta; class Magnoliopsida; order Fabales; family Fabaceae; genus Lathyrus; species Lathyrus aphaca. Next base: position 135,577,570 of record OZ014519.1, on the reverse strand, counting down.
CGTTATATCCGACAAGGGAATTGAAGTTGATAAAGCTAAGATAGAAGTCATAAAAGATCTTCAACCCCCTAAAACCGTTCGAGAAATACGAAGCTTTTTAGGACACGCCGGTTTCTACCGATGATTCATCAAAGATTTCTCGAAGATCACTAAACCTCTTACCGGTTTATTAATGAAAGACGCTGAGTTCATATTCAATGAAGATTGTCTTAAAGCATTCGAAACTCTAAAAACAGCCCTCATCACCGCACCAATCATGCAACCCCCTGACTGGAGATTACCTTTCGAAATCATGTGTGATGTGAGTGACTATGTTGTAGGCGCAGTTCTAGGCCAGAGGAAGGACAAGAAACTTCATGCGATTTACTATGCCAGTAGAACCTTAGATTCTGCTCAGATGAACTACACCACTACTGAAAAAGAATTGTTAGCAGTTGTCTTTGCGCTTGACAAATTCCGTTCTTACCTAGTAGGAGCGAAAATAATCGTTTACACAGACCACGCTGCTATCGGATATCTATTGACTAAGAAAGATGCTAAACCAAGACTCTTGAGATGGATTTTACTCTTACAAGAGTTTGATCTCGAAATAAAAGATAAGAAAGGTACTGAAAACGTCGTAGCAGACCATTTATCTAGAATAGAAGGTATTAAACCCGAACAAGTGCCGATTAACGATGATTTTCCGTATGAACAGCTGATAGCACAAATAGGAAGCGACCCAGTTCAGTTAGACATAGATGAACCAGAACCCGTGGAAACAATCCAAACAACTGTAGGACTACCATGGTACGCTGACATTGTTAACTACCTAGCTGCAGGAGCTCTTCCACCTGATTTAACCTATCAGCAGAAAAATAAATTCTTTCACAATCTCAAACATTACTATTGGGATGAACCATTATTGTTCAAAAGAGGACCCGATGGAATCTTTCGTCGATGTATTCCCGAAGAAGAAATAGAAGATGTCATTGCTCACTGCCATTCATCTCCTTATGGTGGACATGCAAGCACTTCCAAGACTTGTGCAAAAATCTTACAAGCTGGCCTATTCTGGCCTAATCTATGGAAAGATGTCCACATCGCTGTTATAAATTGCGATCGGTGTCAACGCACCGACAATATTTCAAGAAGAGATGAAATGCCTCAAAAAGGAATATTAGAAGTAGAAATCTTTGACGTCTGGGGAATAGATTTCATGGGACCATTCCCATCATCTTTCGGTAATAGTTACATACTCGTAGCTGTTGATTATGTTTCAAAGTGGATTGAAGCTATATCTTCTCCTACAAATGACACACGAGTAGTAATAAATCTTTTCAAAAACATAATCTTTCCCAGATTTGGTGTGCCTAGACTCGTCATAAGTGACGGTGGCTCGCACTTCATTTCAAAAATCTTTGACAAATTACTATCTAAGTATGGAGTAAGACACCGTGTGGCAACACCATATCATCCACAAACAAGTGGACAAGTCGAAGTCTCGAACAGAGAAATCAAACAAATCTTAGAAAAGACTGTCGCCACATCTCGGAAAGATTGGTCATCTAAACTTAATGAAGCTTTATGGGCTTATAGGACAGCTTACAAGACACCCATAGGAACTACACCTTTCAAATTAGTTTATGGAAAATCTTGTCATCTCCCGGTAGAACTAGAACACAAAGCTTATTGGGCGATCAAAATTCTCAATATAAACTATAATTTTGCAGGAGAAAAGCGAATCCTAGATATTAACGAATTAGAAGAGTTAAGGTTAGATGCTTATGAGAATGCTAAGATATATAAAGAAAGAACTAAGCGATGGCATGATAAACGCCTATCTAGGAAAGAATTTAGTGTGGGAGACGTTGTACTCCTCTTTAATTCAAGACTTAGGCTCTTTCCTAGAAAACTAAAATCTAGATGGTCAGGACCCTTTGAAATAACCAGAGTGTTCCCAAGTGGAGCGATAGAAATTAAGGGTAGGAATAGTGAACCATTCACAGTAAACGGACAACGTTTAAAACATTATCATAAAGTTGAAAATAGAGATTATGCAAATAGTCTAAGGCTTTTAGAGTTGTCCACTAATTTCCCTGATTAATCTAACCTAAGCATTACGTCAGGCTTTTGACGATAAAAACAGCGCTTAGTGGGAGGCAACCCATTTAATCATTTAAATCATTTTGATCATTTTATTATTTTGTCATTTATCATTTTATTATTAGTTTATTTGTTTTGTCATTTTATTATAGTTTTATTTCATTATTACTATTATTTCTTTTATTTATGTATTTTATTTTCTTATTTTTTCCTTATTTTAATTTTAAATCACTTTTACAGATTTTCTAAAGTCTTTTCCACTTTCCTTCTCCCCCTGATTTGTTTCCTCCGTATTTACACTAACTATGGCTAACCAACAGATAAACCTTATGGAAACCAAATTTAGAGGTAGGAACCAAAGAATGAAATTTGAAGAGTTATCACAGAGACCAATGGATTTGACTCTGTACCCGGATGATCTGACTATGGAAACCTTAGGTATACATTGTAACACGGTGGGAGAACTGACTTTAGTTATGTTGCGGATAGCAAGAGTCGCCACCGACTTTTATTTTATCCAAAGGAAAGGCATAAAAGAACAGGAAAGACCTTTTAAAAGATTTTTGGGTCCGGGGGGTAGGTTATGTAAAGGGAAGGTGTTAGCACCCTTTACATCCATGGTTATCCATGGGCTCTTAGTTACTTAGCTCACTTTAAAATGTTTTTTGAAATTGTGAAGTGTGTGAATGAAAATTTTCTTAAGAGTTTGATAATGATCCATGTACGGATGCGTAAAAAACCATTGTTTTGAAAATTTGTTTGAAATAGTGAAGTGTTTGAAATTGTTTTGAAAAGTGAGCAAGTATTTAAGAAGAACCTACCCTAAGTTTTAAGTCTTTTCTATTCTTGAATCCTTTGAATGGTAAGACTATCCCTATTATTAAGGAATAGGTAGTCATTACCTTGGATGTGAGGGACAAGTAAATGGACATTGTTTATTTTGGCAACTGTGAGGTGTATAAGCAATTCGAAGGGACTATCATTTTTATTCGAAAGGGACAAGATCATTACGAAGGCAACATTCGAAAGGGACTTGATCTTTTATTTGTTAAGGGACTAGATAATGTGAAATTGAGGGACTTTGCTTTATACACCCTACTTGACCTTTTTGTTTAGGCAACATGAGAGGTATCCCTAAGGAAGTGAGATGGAGATCAAAGATCGACTTACGTGTGTGAGTGTACAATTTAATATTTATCTTTAAATTTAAATGATCTAAATGAATTTTAAATTACAAGTATATTTACACTCCCTATTTACTAACCATAGCGTAAAATATAAATAATAAACATTATAAATAAATATTACACCAAGGAACAATTACATAATAATAATTAAGCAAAATTAAATATAATAAGCAAAATAAATAAATAATTATAATTGGGATAGTGAAAATAATAGTAATAAAAAATAATACCAAATTAATGGGGTTAGTAATAAATAAATACCACAAGAATATAATTAATAATAATAATGAAATAAACAAGAATATTATAATAATAATGAAAAAGAATTCAATTTTATAAACAATTATTATTTAAAATTAATGAGAAAATATGAGCAATTATACTAATTATTATAAAATTTAAGTTATATACAAATTATAAAATTAAATTAATTATGAATAAATTACTATTATAAAAATTAATTTGGCCATTTTTAATTATTTCTAAACATATATTTAAAAATTATTTATATACAAAAATTAAGTTATAAACTATTTATGCCATATTATTATATTAACAAAATTAAATTAAAAATTTTAATTTTAAACATAATTATGTACAAAAATTAAGCAAATTATATAATATATCCATATGATTAAGGTTTATAAATAGTAAATTAAAAATTATAACAAAATTAAATTTTAAATAAAAGAAAATTTTGGGTTATGAAAAATAAAATTAGGGATAACTTAATTATTTACAAATAAGAACTATTTTCAAATAAATTAACATTTATATGATAATTAAAGTTAAAAAAAAAGTTATTAGAATTAATCAAAAGGAACTAGGGTTTATGAAAATTTTAGAACTAAGAAAGATTAGGTTTATAATTTAATTATCAACTAATTTTAATTAAGAAAACAAATAATAATATTAATTAAAACAAAGAAATAAAAGAGAGAAAGAAAAAAGGGGAGGCCTGGTTTTGAACCCAGGACCTCCCAATACCTGGAAAAAGCTTCCATCCACTGGGCCAGCCTGCGCGCAGGTGACAAAGGAGGGGGTATAATTGCTTTTGTTCTTTGTTCCTGGAAATTATCATGAAAAAAAAATAAACACACAAAAGGCCTGGGGGGATCGAACCCAGGACCTTCAAACATCATACAAACACATTAACCATTCCATCTGGGAGAGCGCGCCTGTCAACATAGCAATTATAACACATAATATATTATGCCTAATAATTAAACTGAAAAACAAGAAAAAATTGGGAAGCCAGGATTCGAACCCAGACCTATAAGCATCATACGCGCACCTTTCACCACTGGGACAAGCACAACGCTTGTGATACAAAACAGAAACAAAACATTATAATATATCACAACAATTCAAAATCAGAAAAACGCGTGCAGGTCTTCTTCTCCAAATTACCTACGAAATTTACTATGAATTTTGCTGCAATGTTTCCTGCGAATTTCAAAACATAAAAACCTACGAAATTGGAAAAGCATCAAGACAGTGAAATTTCTCAACAATAATCAATGTTTCATAATCCCCAAGGTCCATAGAATTGTTCTACGTTCTTAGAATTTATTTATATTAGGTTTACAACAAAACCCCAATTCCATGGCCGAAACCCTAACAATGGTGGTTCTTTGATCCTGCATCGAAAACCAAATTAAATTGCCCAGAAACGTTCACAAGCTTATCACAAACACAAATCCAGAATCAAATCCAATTTATATTACATGTATGTATGAAAACGAAAAAATCATAAAGATGTCAATGTTTTGATTCGGTTTGAGATGTTCATGAGGTTATGGATGCATATGAGCATTGGTACATGATCAGTGAAGTCCAGGGATCATTGTTATGTCTTTAAAATACCTTCAAATGCCTTGCAATGAAGAAACCGAAAATTGGATTTTTGATGGATTTTGAAAATTTGAACTTACTCTTGGGAGGCTGAAATTCGTGTTCTATGATTAGGTTTAAGTTATGTACTTATAGTGTGGTGAATTTAGGTCAGAAAACTTGATGTTTGTGTGAAAGATTTGATCCAAAAAGATTGAGAAAGATAAGCTTTGAAATTCAAATATTTTTGCATAAACACTTTCTATTTCAAGCCAATCAACTTTATTTTTGTATCAATTTGATCCATATTGAATTCATGACCTTCTAGAACCAAAAATAATTTTAAATCTTCACACTTGATATTTTATTTAAATTTAAAATGATTTTTAATATAAAAAATCATAATAAATAAATTAAATAAAATAAAAATTATGAAAATATCAAATAATTTTCGTGCATGATGTCATGGATTACTTTGGGTCATCAAAAGTTTAGCCCATTTAGCAAAATTTGGTTTTAAACCTCCATTTGCTTCATAAACTTCCCTAAAATTTCCCAACTTTGCAAGGGCACACATCCTTCAATTTTAATGCTATGAGGGTGTTCTTGGATATTTTGGAAAGCTTGAAGAGTCCTCTAACCAACTCCACTGGTTTCATGTCCATATCATTTACCATTCTCAAGTTATGCCCTTTTGAAGTTGTTGACTTTTTGTTGACTTTCAAAAGGACCTATAATGTCTTAGCTCATACCTTCCAAATGAAGCATTTTTGGGCTTGGCTTGTGAGACACAAAGTTGTAGAGAATTCAATTTACTTCAAAATGAGCTTTGGATGGAAACTTGGTGATGAAGCATGTGAAAGTTATGGCTGGTCAAAGTTCAGTTGACTTTTCCTGAGGAAACCCTAATTTAGAAACCTTTGATTCTTGATGATCTGAGATATCCTTGATGAATCATGATCAACCCTTGATCAAATGATGAATTTTACTTCATATAATTGATGTTGGCAAAAATCATGAAGTTTGACTTTGGTTTGACCACAGTTGACCTCAGTTTGACTTTTTAACTGCTTTGACTGATTTTGACTTATCTGATCATCTGACTGAGCAAACCTTTGAGAAAAGTCTTGAAACTTGTCATGGGGGTTCTTAAACACATATAAGATGTTATGAAGCTCACTTGAAGTCTTGTAAGTCCATTTAGCCTGATTAAAATCAAAACCCTAGTTTTGGATGCACTGCTTAGGAGGATGCATTATCTGAGGGAATTGTCAAATCTTCTGACTATTTGTGAACTTTGTGAACCTTGTGAACCATCATAAAGTGTCTTGTGAACCTTGTGAACCTCATAAAGTGTCTTGTAGACTTCCTGAACCTCCTGAAAGGTCTTGTAAGTATTGTGAACCTTGTGAACCTCTTAGCACACAAAGTCTTGTATTGTGAGGGCAAATTTTGGGGTGCAACAGCTGCCCCTGTTCAATTTTCTGAAACCTGAGGGGTTAGATTGGTATATGTGCCAGTCATAACTTGGAAGGTTGAAGGGGATTGAACACAAAAGCCCAAAAATTTGCACTCACCGGTGCGTAGAGTGATACTGATAACTAGTTGAATATGCTTGAGTGGGCTTAAAAATGCCACTTGGAGAACAGTTCTTCAGATATACTTCTTTTGGAGGATAAAGCAGTCCCAAAATATGAGGATATGGTGATAGCTTTCAGGAAGATAAACAATGTTCAGAGGAGCTAATATGTTTTCAGGAAGATAAACAATGTTCAGAGGAGCTAATATGTTTTCAGGAAGATATACAACGTCCTGAGGTAATGGTATGCTTTCAGAAGGATAAACAACGTTCTGAGGTGGTAGTATGCTTTCAGAAGGATAAACAACATTTTGATGTATAAGTATAACTTTTGGGAGGATAAACAACGGCCCAATAGTCATGATATGCTTTCAAGAGGATAAACAACGTCCCGAGGAGATGATGTAACCTTTGGGAAGATAAACAACGGCCCAAAGTAATAATATGCTTTCAGGAGGATAAAGCAGTCCTGAGGTGGTGGTATGCTTTCAGAAGGATAAACAACATTCTGAGGTATAAGTATAACTTTTGGGAGGATAAACAACGGCCCAATAGTCATGATATGCTTTCAGGAGGATAAACAACGTCCCGAGGAGATGATGTAACCTTTGGGAATATAAACAACGGCCCAAAGTAATAATATGCTTTCAGGAGGATAAAGCAGTCCTGAGGTGGTGATAACTTTTGGGAAGATAAACAACGGCCCAATAGTCACAAGTTGTTGATGAAGCCTTGTCTGCTGGAGAATTATCCTGAAAAACAGGATTACAACATTCTTTATGATAATATTAACTTATGCATTATGTATGCATGTATAATATGATGCACTTAAGTAATGTATTATGTATTTATGTATATGTATGTTATGATGTAAATGATGTATGTATGTATCATGCAGCCTGAAGCGTCTGGATATCTTCGTATAACAACTGCTGGCCAGGGAAAATAAATCCCGATTCCTTGTTGAAGAATATGAGGAACTCATTCCCGTCTTGTCTGATAATATAGTATATACAACCTCCTGTCTTCGTTCGATAGTAAGGTATACATAACCTCCCGTCTGCTGGGGATAGTAAGGTATACATAACCTCCCGTCTGCTGGGGATTGTAAGGTATATGTAACCTTCCGTCTTCGTTCGTCGTACTCTTATTGGAAAATAAATTCCCGAATATCCGTATGAGGATAAAAGAGATGGATATAAATTCCAGGGGAGATGTGACTCAAAGTATTTATGGAGATGGATTTGTCCTACCGGGGGACTTGTAGCTGTCTTGTAGGGATGAACCGGTGAAGCTTCGTTGAAATCCTTCCCTCGTTCGTCCTTAGTAAATACTATTACTGCATTTTCATGCATTTCTAGTAAACATCAATCATATTAAGCATACATGCATTTCTGGTAAACATCAATCATGTTCAAAAGCATACATACATTCAAACACAACCAATGGATGTTTCGCTTATGTAAATAGGGTAAAAGTAAATCTGGATTCAAAAATGGAATTTTATTCATATCAAAAAGTGACCCATACATGGGTAAGTTTGTACAAGGAGACATAAGTCCTAGTAAGAGGAATTTGTCATAAAGTTTTACAAAACAAAGAAAATCAGCTATGTGGGAAACAATCCTATTGAGTTTCAATTCTACTATTGCCATTATCTTCAAGTATCTCATCTTCTGCTGTCGAGACGAAAACGATTGGATTGAGCTTTATCTGTTTGAGCATTGAGTAAGTAACACAACTAGTTGCAGTTTCATGAGTGATCCAAACGAGACATAGTCATACGCTTTAATCTCTAACTTTTGCCTGGATTTCCCTTTCAGGTTTTCAATCCACCGAGATACCCTTTTTTGCCCAAGCCGCCTTTTCAGGTTTTCGACTTGCCGGGTGTACATCTTTTTATATATATCCCTAATTTTTGCCCAAACCCTTTTGGTTTGCCGGAATGCCCTTATTTTTGCCTAGGCCTGTCAACCTAGCGGGTCTCTTTTTATGCGTAGTATTTTTTAACTATGTCTGCGTTTACAGGCTGTGGGAAGTCTTCACCATCCATAGTAGTAAGCATCATGGCACCTCCTGAGAAAACTGTTTTGACTACAAATGGTCCTTCATATGTCGGAGTCCACTTGCCCCTAGGATCACCCTGTGGTAATATGATACGCTTGATTACCAAATCACCAACCTGATATACCTTTGGCTTAACCTTCTTGTTAAAAGCTTTAATCATCCGTTTCTGGTACATCTGGCCATGACAAACTGCTGCTAACCTCTTCTCATCAATCAAATTTATCTGGTCAAGTCGAGTCTGAATCCACTCATCTTCATCCAAGCCTGCATCCTTCATAATTCTTAAGGAGGGGATTTGAACTTCAATGGGAAAAACTGCTTCCATACTATAGACTAAGGAGAATGGGGTTGCCCCTGTTGAAGTACGTATTGTAGTACGATAACCATGAAGAGCAAATGGTAACATCTCATGCCAATCTTTGTAAGTGACAGTCATCTTCTGTATAATTTTCTTGATATTCTTATTAGCAGCTTCTACTGCCCCATTCATCTTCGGACGATACGGTGAAGAGTTGTGATGCTTAATTTTGAACTGCGTGCAGAGATCAGTAATCATAGTGTTGTTCAGATTAGAGCCATTGTCAGTAATAATCCTTTCAGGGATGCCATACCTACATATAAGATTATTCTTAATGAATCGAGCCACAACATTCTTGGTAACAGATGCGAATGAAGCTGCCTCTACCCACTTAGTGAAGTAATCAATAGCAACCAGGATGAAGCGATGCCCATTAGAAGCAGTAGGCTTGATCTCACCGATCATATCAATGCCCCACATAGCAAAAGGCCAAGGAGCAGTCAACACATTCAATGGTGATGGAGGTATGTGCACTTTATCAGCATAGATTTGACACTTGTGACATGTCCTGGAGTGTTGATAGCAATCAGCTTCCATGGTAGACCAATAGTAACCTGCTCTCAATATCTTCTTTGCCATAGTATGACCACTAGAATGAGTTCCAAAGATCCCATCATGCATATCTTCCATAATCTCTGTTGCTTCCTTCTTATCCACACAACGAAGCAAAGTCAAATCTTGATTGCGCTTATACAAAATCCCATTACTCAAAAAGAACTTTGCAGAAAACCTTCTCAGAAACTTCTTATCTTTGACAGATGCCCCTTCAGGGAACTCCTGAGTTTCAAGATATCTTTTTACTTCATAGAACCAAGGCTTCTCTTTTGCTTCTTCAGTATCAATCTCATTGCAGTATGCAGGCTTCTCAAATCTATCAATGGTAATCTTGGGAGCTTCATCATCCCAGCTGATCTCAAACATGGATGCCATGGTGGCCAAGGCATCTGCCAACTGATTCTCTCTTCGTGGAATATGTCCAAAGGTAATCTCTTTAAAATGTGGGATCAAAGACAACACATGCTCTCTGTAAGGAATAAGATTATCATGTTTAGTATCCCAATCTCCTTTAATCTGACTTACTACCAGGGCTGAATCTCCATATACGTCTAGGAACTGAATCTTCATATCAATGGCAGCTTTGATACCCAGGATACATGCCTCATACTCAGCCATATTATTGGTACAATGGAAACAAATTCTGGCAGTAATAGGGGTATGACAACCTTCAGGGGAACTAATCACGACACCAACACCATTACCAAGAGCATTAGAAGCTCCATCAAAAACCATAGTCCATCGGGATCCTTGTTCAGGTCCGTTATATTGTCCAGGTTCTTTGGTAATAATCATAATGTCTTCATCAGGGAACTCAAAACTCATTGAATGATAATCATCTACTGCTTGATGAGCCAAATGATCAGCCACAACACTTCCCTTAATGGCCTTCTGAGTAGTATACTGTATATCATATTCTGTCAAGATCATTTGCCATCTTGCAATTCTTCCGGAGAGAGCAGGTTTCTCAAATATGTACTTGATTGGATCTATCTTAGAAATCAATAAGGTATTATGAGTCAACATATATTGTCTTAGTCGGCGAGCAGCCCATGCCAAAGCGCAGCAAGTTTTCTCGAGCAGTGAGTATCTTGTTTCACAGTCGGTAAACTTTTTGCTAAGGTAGTATATTGCCTGCTCTTTTCGACCAGACTCGTCATGTTGCCCCAACACACACCCCATTGAATTGTCTAATACTGTTAAGTACATAATCAAGGGTCTTCCATCAACTGGTGGAATCAGAATTGGTGGTTCTAACAGATATTTCTTAATTTCATCAAAGGCAGTCTGGCACTCATCATTCCACTCCATTACCTGATCTTTCTTCAACAACTTAAAGATTGGTTCACAGGTAGCTGTTAATTGGGAAATAAATCTTGCAATGTAATTCAAACGTCCCAAGAAACCTCTAACTTCCTTCTCAGTACGGGGAGCTGGCATCTCTCGTATAGCTTTCACTTTTGCAGGATCTACTTCAATACCTCTTCCACTGACAATGAAACCCAGGAGCTTACCAGATCTAACTCCAAAAGTGCACTTGTTTGGGTTCAATCTCAGTTTGTATTTCTTCAACCTCTCAAACAACTTATGCAAATGATCAAGATGTTGTTCTTCATTCTGGGACCTGGCTATCATATCATCCACATATACCTCTATCTCATGATGAATCATATCATGAAACAAAGCCACCATAGCACGCTGATATGTTGCCCCTGCATTCTTCAAACCAAATGGCATCACCTTATAACAAAAAGTGCCCCACCGTGTAACAAATGTTGTCTTCTCCATATCTTCAGGTGCCATCTTGATTTGATTGTAACCAGAGAAACCATCCATAAAAGAGAATACCTTATGCTGAGCAGTGTTGTCTACCAGAACATCAATATGAGGAAGTGGAAAGTCATCTTTGGGGCTGGCTTTGTTCAAATCCCTGTAGTCTACACACATATGTACCTTACCATCTTTCTTAGGTACCGGTACCACATTTGCAACCCACTGAGGATAAGAAGTCACTGCTAAGAACCCTGCATTGAACTGTTTCATTACCTCTGCTTTGATCTTCTCTGACATTTCAGGACGCATGCGACGAACCTTCTGCTTCTTTGGACGACAATCTTCTTTTACTGGTAAATGGTGAACCACAATGTCTGTATCCAACCCTGGCATATCTTCATAAGACCAAGCAAAGATCTCCACATAATCATGTAACATCTGAATTAATCTGCTCTTGACACTACCCTCTAAATCAGCCCCTATCTTGACTTCTTTCCTGTTTTCTTCAGTTCCCAGATTCACAACTTCGACTGGCTCTTCATGTGGCTGTATAGCTTTCTCTTCTTGTTGTAACAACCTAGCAAGCTCTACAGGTACTTCACAATCGTCCTCATTTCCGTCTTCAGTTTGATAGATCGGATTCTCGAAATTATAATTGGCAATAGTAGAACTGTTATCAACAGGATCCAGAGTGGATGAGGATCTGCATTTTAGTGATGTGGGTGTGTGTAAGAACACATAGCTGATAAAGGTAAAAAATAAAATAAAAGAAAGACAAGGAACACAATATTTACGAAAACGAAACGTCCACTGATTTTTATTGAATGAAGTATGCAAATGAAATGACATCCCGTAACAAGCACACCATTGTGCCCCGGGTAAGGCACAAGGCTTGAAAGTTTTATTGTTCAAGAAATTACAAACTTAAAAAGCAACAACACAGTAATAGTATTTACTCCTGACTAAAGGAGATAGGAATAACATCTTCAGCTTTCCAGTTGTTTAGTCCAGCACCCACAGTAGGAAAAATCCAAGCATCCAGGTTGTAGTCTTCATCATAGTCACCCACAACATTGATCTGGTTCTTCATAACCCCCTGATTGGTGATACGAACAGCACGAGCACGACGGACAACCTTCTGGGACTCTTCATCCACCACAGCTCTAGCATCTTTAAGGGAGGCCATTGTTGGAGGTATTCTGGTGACCACAGGAACTTTCTTGACAACAGGAGGAACTTCATAATCATTAACAATCCAAGGAACCACTTCAAATGTCTGACACGGAGTTTCAACGTATTCACCTTCCACTTCAAGATACTTGAAGGTGTTCACATGGCTAACAAAATATTCTTCCTCTCTATAGACAGTAACAACCTTTCCTTCTACCGGATATCTCAGCTTCTGATGTAATGTAGAGGTTACAGCACCTGCCCCATGGATCCAGGGACGCCCAAGCAAACAAGAATATGAAGAACGAATATCCATGACATAAAAGGTAGCATTGAAAACCTGAGAACCAACTTTGATTGGGATATCAATTTCCCCATGCACCACTCTTCTCGAACCATCAAAAGCCTTCACCACTATGTTACTGGGTTTCAACACAGCATCTTCTGGACTAAGCTTATTCAGGACTTCTTTGGGTAACACATTCAAAGAGGAACCATTGTCTATCAATACATGTGACAGGGTAGTGCCCCTGCATTCAATTGAGATATGCAGAGCCCTGTTATGATCTCTCTTGGCAGGAGTCAAATCAGCATCAGAGAAACCTAACCCATTATCATAGGTCAGGTGGGCAACACAATTCTCAAACTGGTCAATAGAAATTGCATTGGGTACATGGGAAATCTTCAGAAACTTAATCAAAGCTTTGGCATGAGCCTCAGAACATAACAACAAAGACAGCATAGAAATCTTGGAGGGAGTATGCCCCAACTGATCAACAATGTCATAATCACTCTTGCGAATGATCTTCAATACTTCTTCCATCTACTTAGAGAGATCATCAGCAGCTGGCACATCAGTAGGTATAGGTTCAATAACAGGACCTTTGCCCCGAGCATCGGTGGTGGAGGTAGCAGCTGGAGTAACTGCATTCTTGGAGGTAATTGGAGGGGAGAACACTCTTCCGCTTAGTGTGATCTTACCAGATCCAGCAATATTATCAACATCAACAGGCATATCAGCTAAGGGTTCCTGCTTAACACCATGGATATAAACATCAGACCCATAATGCCAAGGCACGGCTCTATCAGACGTATACGGAATAGGACCAGGAGTGGTAATGACCATAGGAGCCACTCTAGCTTCAGCAACAATCTTCACAGGGCCTTCAGCAGTAATCTTAATTGGACCCTTATGAGTGATTTTAATAGGACCTTTGGAAGTGATCCTCACCGGCACTTTATCAACCATGTCAACCTCTTCAGTCTTCCTACCTTTAGTAATATGATCCACCATACTCTCTACAGACGATGGAGTCCTCTCAAACACTATGGTATATTTATCCATGAGACGTTGAATTCCATCTCTCAATCTCCAACAACTATCCGGCTTATAGGTACAATACAGACAATCTTCACGACAACCTGGAAAGAACCCAGCTTGTACTAACTTCTTCTTGATAACAGACAATTGTGTGGTCAACTCTGCAACTGAGTAGATATGTAAATCTTCATCAATTGCATTGACAGTCTTCTCATGATTTGGCATGGGAGCAGTAATCACATTTGGAGTACCCGGAGGGTCAAACTCAATTTCTCCAGCCTCAATCATATCTTGAATTTTGTTCTTCAAGACCCAGCAGCTATTAGTATCATGTCCCTGACAGTTCAAATGATATGCACATCGTGCATTGGGATTGTACCTGGGAGAGGTAACATTGGGATTCTGAGGAGCCTCTTTCAGAGTAATAAGTTCAGCCTTCAACAAGTGTTGCAATGCCTGAGCCATTGACATGTTGATCTTAGTGAACTGCCTTCTAGCCCTCTGTTGGTTGCCCTGCGGTTGCTCTGGTGTTGTAGGAGTTGGATTAGAGATATGGACTGCACTCACAGACTGATGCCTTCTTTTACGATCAGGTTGACCATAAACAGCATTGGATTCTTTCTTCCCAGTGGGAGGTTTCTTTGCAGCACCTGATGAAGAAGTACCCACTTGGATCTTGCCACTCTTTATACCATTTTCCACGCGCTCTCCTGTCATTATCAACTCAGTGAAGCCAGATGATGAGCTTCCAATGAGATGACTGTAGAAAGGACCATTCAATGTACACATGAACATATCAACTAACTCCCTGTCAGTTAAAGGGGGTTGTACTCTTCCAGCTAAGTCTCTCCACTTCTGAGCATACTCCTTGAAGCTTTCTTTGGCACCCATAGACATGCTTTGCAGCTGCATGCGAGTGGGAGCTAAATCAGCATTGTATTGATACTGCTTATAGAAGGCTTCAGCAAGATCATTCCAATCCCTGATGTTGACACTCTCCAACTGATAGTACCACTCCAATTGAGCTCCAGATAAGCTCTCTTGGAAGAAATGGATCCATAACTTTTTATCAGCAGTGTGGGGTTGGATTCTCCTGACATAAGACCTCAGATGCAGCTTGGGACAAGAGACCCCATCATAAACAACAAAAGTAGGAACCTTGAAACCAATGGGTATGACTACCCAAGATATCAGACTCAAATCTTCAAAATCCAGCCCAGAAGACTTCTGCAACTCCATAGCATCCATTCTATCCACCAGCATCTTGAACTTGTCTTCATTAGGCTCATGATAGTAGTTAGCCTCAGAATCAGAGTCCCCCATTGTGTTGTGGAGACTGCCTCCCTCTTTATCAGACTCCTCAGACTCATAGTCTTCAACTTGTTCCTTGGTCTTGACAGGACCTCTGAACCGTCTTCCCATGTTGATCAGGCCACCTGACCTTCTAGTCTTCTTAGTCTTCTTGGCCAGCAGTGTCTTCAATTCATCTTACCCCTTGGACAAGTTCAGGATCAGCTCTTGGAACTGTGCATTTTGTGCCTGGAGATCCTTAACTGTTTGTTCAAGAGCCATTGCTGAAATAAACAGCGAGAAGATGAGAAACCTATGCATAATAAACCTGTGATGCAATGATATGGAATGTAAATGTATATGCAATGTTTTCAAGGACCGCAGGATTTAAATTTTCTTAAACAACCAAGAAGGTAAACTTTTATTAGTAATAAATTTGCTTTGCCTCTTGGGCTTACAAAAAATGAAATGCAATAAATACAAGAGATGGGGTTTTAAGTCTCCCATGGACGTTTCCTCTTTGTGTTGAGGTATGAGTTGAGATTTCGCTCCTCGTGAAGTTGCTTTGTTAGTTCCAAGATTCTTTCTTGGCTTGCTTTGTAATGAGCCTCGAAAGTATCCCTTTGCTCCTTCAACTGGATCCAGGATCTCTGTAAGTCTTCAATGTCAGTAGGCATGTCTGGGTGAAGGATGGTATAAGCAGTATCTCCTTCAGCAACAGGTTCCATGGTAACTGGCAGGATAGCAGGATATGGCATCATGAGAGTCTGAGCACGAGATCGAACCCATCTGAGATAAGCTTCCATAGGAATAGTGTACTTAGGCTCCAGAGTCTTGCTGTCAACCTTGTTCACTTTTCCCCATGCTCGTATGAATCTCTAACGGTAACCTTGAAGATCGTTGTCGTAGTCAAACACAATGCCCTGAATCAACATGTCATGTGGACCATCACTCCGAGCATAACCAAACTGTCGTAAAGCTAGTGAAGGGTTGTAGGTAATGCCTCCTCTTATGCCTAGAAGTGGCACATTAGGAAACTCCCCATAACGGTCAATAATAGTGACATTCTCCATAGATTTGGAGCACCAATGAATATCTGAATGAGATAGTGACATAATCCTCTTGGACCACCTGAACCCTTGTTCATTCTTCATTACTGAGCGAGGAAGGTGAGAAATAAACCACCTAGAAAGCAAAGGTATGCAACACATCAAAGTTCCTCTTGCCTTTGTAGTACGAGTATGAAGCGAGTGCAGAATGTCTCCAAGCAATGTGGGCACTGGATTGTGACTCAGGAATATGTTGATGGCATGAACGTCTATAAACTGATCTGGATTGGGGAACAACACTAAGCCATAAATCAGCAAGGCTAAGATCTCCTCAAATGCATCATGACTCCTAGCCTTCAAGAACACTTGAGCCTTCTCTATCAACACCTTGGCAAGAATACCCTTAACTCCGCTTCTCGTTTCTAGAACAATGTCAGACTTCTTCAGATGTAGAGCTGCAGCAATAACCTCTGGTTTAAGCTCTTTTTCCAAGCCTGTGAAGGGTATTTGATCAAGAACAGGTATACCCAAAAGTTTAGAGAAATCCTCCATTGTAGGAACCAACTGATAGTCAGGGAATGTAAAGCAATGGTGCTTAGGGTCAAAGAACTGAAATAGGACACTCATCATGTCTTCATTGAATCCTGAAGTGACTAGATCCACTAGGTGACCATGTCTCTTGATGAACTGGGAGTGATCAGGCACTTGAGAAACCAACTCTTTAAGCTTAGTAGGTATGCCTACAAAGTTGATCCTGATAGTGTTTCTACGAGCAGAAGCCATGACCTGCAACAAAGAACAAAGATAAATCCTTTGGTCCTTGAAATGGTTAGTGAAAATGCTATGCTTATGATGCATGATGATGCTATGATGTTATGCTCAATCACAAACATGTGGTACACACAAACAAGTCACACAATAGCCCTAGGTTTAAAGGCTTGCATGAGGTTCAAAGGTAAGTACCTCCCCCTGAAGTTTAGATGGTTTATCCTGTCCTACAAAAGTAACCATGTTCTAAGGGATCTCAATATCATTGATCCTTCACAAGGGTGGTTGTTCAGTAGGCAACTTACTTACCAACCAAAACCCTCCAAGTTTAGAATCTCAATGAGCGTAGTATCGAGTATCAACCAACTTCAGTCTGCACCAAAGCCGGTTATCTCACTACTTTTCTAAAGGCCAAGATGGGATAACTAGGGTTCTAAAAGTTAGTTAGTGCATTGACAACATATGGCAGCCTCATATTATCCTCAACTTGACTCAAGGAACATAAGCACCAACCAAGAAGTCACACTAACTATGGCCACCAGATCAACCATATCGGTATACACCGTACAGTTTCCTTGGTCTATTGCCATTTACCTAAGGTACACTAGATCCGGGTTAGGATCTATCACACATAAGAGCCCAACAAGTAAGTATAAAGCAAACAAGGCAAACAATTTAAAGTGATCTAATTCCTAAGGGTACCCCTCTTTAATATTAAATCCCCAGCAGAGTCGCCAGTTCTGTAACACGGTGGGAGAACTGACTTTAGTTATGTTGCGGATAGCAAGAGTCGTCACCGACTTTTATTTTATCCAAAGGAAAGGCATAAAAGAACAGGAAAGACCTTTTAAAATATTTTTGGGTTCGGGGGGTAGGTTATGTAAAGGGAAGGTGTTAGCACCCTTTACATCCATGGTTATCCATGGGCTCTTAGTTACTTAGCTCACTTTAAAATGTTTTTTGAAATTGTGAAGTGTGTGAATGAAAATTTTCTTAAGAGTTTGATAATGATCCATGTACGGATGCGTAAAAAACCTTTGTTTTGAAAATTTGTTTGAAATAGTGAAGTGTTTGAAATTGTTTTGAAAAGTGAGCAAGTATTTAAGAAGAACCTACCCTAAGTTTTAAGTCTTTTCTATTCTTGAATCCTTTGAATGGTAAGACTATCCCTATTATTAAGGAATAGGTAGTCATTACCTTGGATGTGAGGGACAAGTAAAGGGACATTGTTTATTTAGGCAACTGTGGGGTGTATAAGCAATTCGAAGGGACTATCATCTTTATTCGAAAGGGACAAGATCATTACAAAGGCAACATTCGAAAGGGACTTGATCTTTTATTTGTTAAGGGACTAGATGATGTGAAATTGAGGGACTTTGCTTTATACACCCTACTTGACCTTTTTGTTTAGGCAACATGAGAGGTATCCCTAAGGAAGTGAGATGGCGATCAAAGATCGACTTACGTGTGTGAGTGTACAATTTAATATTTATCTTTAAATTTAAATGATCTAAATGAATTTTAAATTACAAGTATATTTACACTCCCTATTTACTAACCATAGCGTAAAATATAAATAATAAACATTATAAATAAATATTACACCAAGGAACAATTACATAATAATAATTAAGAAAAATTAAATATAATAAGCAAAATAAATAAATAATTATAATTGGGTTAGTGAAAATAATAGTAATAAAAAATAATACCAAATTAATGGGGATAGTAATAAATAAATACCACAAGAATATAATTAATAATAATAATGAAATAAACAAGAATATTATAATAATAATGAAAAAGAATTCAATTTTATAAACAATTATTATTTAAAATTAATGAGAAAATATGAGCAATTATACTAATTATTATAAAATTTAAGTTATATACAAATTATAAAATTAAATTAATTATGAATAAATTACTATTATAAAAATTAATGTGGCCATTTTTAATTATTTCTAAACATATATTTAAAAATTATTTATATACAAAAATTAAGTTATAAACTATTTATGCCATATTATTATATTAACAAAATTAAATTAAAAATTTTAATTTTAAACATAATTATGTACAAAAATTAAGCAAATTATATAATATATCCATATGATTAAGGTTTATAAATAGTAAATTAAAAATTATAACAAAATTAAATTTTAAATAAAAGAAAATTTTGGGTTATGAAAAATAAAATTAGGGTTAACTTAATTATTTACAAATAAGAACTATTTTCAAATAAATTAACATTTATATGATAATTAAAGTTAAAAAAAAAGTTATTAGAATTAATCAAAAGGAACTAGGGTTTATGAAAATTTTAGAACTAAGAAAGATTAGGTTTATAATTTAATTATCAACTAATTTTAATTAAGAAAACAAATAATAATATTATTTAAAACAAAGAAATAAAAGAGAGAAAGAAAAAAGGGGAGGCCTGGTTTTGAACCCAGGACCTCCCAATACCTGGAAAAAGCTTCCATCCACTGGGCCAGCCTGCGCGCAGGTGACAAAGGAGGGGGTATAATTGCTTTTGTTCTTTGTTCCTGGAAATTATCATGAAAAAAAAATAAACACACAAAAGGCCTGGGGGGATCGAACCCAGGACCTTCAAACATCATACAAACACATTAACCATTCCAGCTGGGAGAGCGCGCCTGTCAACATAGCAACTATAACACATAATATATTATGCCTAATAATTAAACTGAAAAACAAGAAAAAATTGGGAAGCCAGGATTCGAACCCAGGCCTATAAGCATCATACGCGCACCTTTCACCACTGGGACAAGCACAACGCTTGTGATACAAAACAGAAACAAAACATTATAATATATCACAACAATTCAAAATCAGAAAAACGCGCGCAGGTCTTCTTCTCCAAATTACCTACGAAATTTACTATGAATTTTGCTGCAATGTTTCCTGCGAATTTCAAAACATAAAAACCTACGAAATTGGAAAAGCATCAAGACAGTGAAATTTCTCAACAATAATCAGTGTTTCATAATCCCCAAGGTCCATAGAATTGTTCTACGTTCTTAGAATTTATTTATATTAGGTTTACAACAAAACCCCAATTCCATGGCCGAAACCCTAACAATGGTGGTTCTTTGATCCTGCATCGAAAACCAAATTAAATTGCCCAGAAACGTTCACAAGCTTATCACAAACACAAATCCAGAATCAAATCCAATTTATATTACATGTATGTATGAAAACGAAAAAATCATAAAGATGTCAATGTTTTGATTCGGTTTGAGATGTTCATGAGGTTATGGATGCATATGAGCATTGGTACATGATCAGTGAAGTCCAGGGATCATTGCTATGTCTTTAAAATACCTTCAAATGCCTTGCAATGAAGAAACCGAAAAATTGGATTTTTGATGGATTTTGAAAATTTGAACTTACTCTTGGGAGGCTGAAATTCGTGTTCTATGATTAGGTTTAAGTTATGTACTTATAGTGTGGTGAATTTAGGTCAGAAAACTTGATGTTTGTGTGAAAGATTTGATCCAAAAAGATTGAGAAAGATAAGCTTTGAAATTCAAATATTTTTGCATAAACACTTTCTATTTCAAGCCAATCAACTTTATTTTTGTATCAATTTGATCCATATTGAATTCATGACCTTCTAGAACCAAAAATAATTTTAAATCTTCACACTTGATATTTTATTTAAATTTAAAATGATTTTTAATATAAAAAATCATAATAAATAAATTAAATAAAATAAAAATTATGAAAATATCAAATAATTTTCGTGCATGATGTCATGGATTACTTTGGGTCATCAAAAGTTTAGCCCATTTAGCAAAATTTGGTTTTAAACCTCCATTTGCTTCATAAACTTCCCTAAAATTTCCCAACTTTGCAAGGGCACACATCCTTCAATTTTAATGCTATGAGGGTGTTCTTGGATATTTTGGAAATCTTGAAGAGTCCTCTAACCAACCCCACTGGTTTCATGTCCATATCATTTACCATTCTCAAGTTATGCCCTTTTGAAGTTGTTGACTTTTTGTTGACTTTCAAAAGGACCTATAATGTCTTAGCTCATACCTTCCAAATGAAGCATTTTTGGGATTGGCTTGTGAGACACAAAGTTGTAGAGAATTCAATTTCCTTCAAAATGAGCTTTGGATGGAAACTTGGTGATGAAGCATGTGAAAGTTTAGAAACCTTTGATTCTTGATGATCTGAGATATCCTTGATGAATCATGATCAACCCTTGATCAAATGATGAATTTTACTTCATATACTTGATGTTGGCAAAAAATAATGAAGTTTGACTTTGGTTTGACCACAGTTGACCTCAGTTTGACTTTTTAACTGCTTTGACTGATTTTGACTTATCTGATCATCTGACTGAGCAAACTTTTGAGAAAAGTCTTGAAACTTGTTATGGGGGTTCTTAAACACATATAAGATGTTATGAAGATCACTTGAAGTCTTGGAAGTCCATTTAGCCTGATTAAAATCAAAACCCTAGTTTTGGATGCACTGCTTAGGAGGATGCATTGTCTGAGGGAATTGCCAAATCTTCTGACTATTTGTGAACTTTGTGAACCTTGTGAACCATCATAAAGTGTCTTGTGAACCTTGTGAACCTCATAAAGTGTCTTGTAGACTTCCTGAACCTCCTGAAAGGTCTTGTAAGTATTGTGAACCTTGTGAACCTCTTAGCACACAAAGTCTTGTATTGTGAGGGAAAATTTTGGGGTGCAACAGCTGCCCCTGTTCAATTTTCTGAAACCTGAGGGGTTAGATTGGTATATGTGCCAGTCATAACTTGGAAGGTTGAAGGGGATTGAACACAAAAGCCCAAAAATTTGCACTCACCGGTGCGTAGAGTGATACTGATAACTAGTTGAATATGCTTGAGTGGGCTTAAAAATGCCACTTGGAGAACAGTTCTTCAGATATACTTCTTTTGGAGGATAAAGCAGTCCTAAAATATGAGGATATGGTGATACCTTTCAGGAAGATAAACAACGTTCAGAGGGGCTAATATGTTTTCAGGAAGATAAACAACGTTAAGAGGAGCCAATATGTTTTCAGGAAGATATACAACGTCCTGAGGTAATGGTATGCTTTCAGAAGGATAAACAACGTTCTGAGGTGGTAGTATGCTTTCAGAAGGATAAACAACATTCTGAGGTATAAGTATAACTTTTGGGAGGATAAACAACGGTCCAATAGTCATGATATGCTTTCAGGAGGATAAACAACGTCTCGAGGAGATGATGTAACCTTTGGGAAGATAAACAACGGCCCAAAGTAATAATATGCTTTCAGGAGGATAAAGCAGTCATGAGGTGGTGGTATGCTTTCAGAAGGATAAACAACATTTTGAGGTATAAGTATAACTTTTGGGAGGATAAACAACGGCCCAATAGTCATGATATGCTTTCAGGAGGATAAACAACGTCCCGAGGAGATGATGTAACCTTTGGGAAGATAAACAACGACCCAAAGTAATAATATGCTTTCAGGAGGATAAAGCAGTCCTGAGGTGGTGATAACTTTTGGGAAGATAAACAACGGCCCAATAGTCACAAGTTGTTGATGAAGCCTTGTCTGCTGGAGAATTATCCTAAAAAACAGGATTACAACATTCTGTATGATAATATTAACTTATGCATTATGTATGCATGTATAATATGATGCACTTAAGTAATGTATTATGTATTTATGTATATGTATGTTATGATGTAAATGATGTATGTATGTATCATGCAGCCTGAAGCGTCTGGATATCTTCGTATAACAACTGCTGGCCAGGGAAAATAAATCCCGATTCCTTGTTGAAGAATATGAGGAACTCGTTCCCGTCTTGTCTGATAATATAGTATATACAACCTCCTGTCTTCGTTCGATAGTAAGGTATACATAACCTCCCGTCTGCTGGGGATAGTAAGGTATACATAACCTCCCGTCTTCTGGGGATTGTAAGGTATATGTAACCTTCCGTCTTCGTTCGTCGTACTCTTATTGGAAAATAAATTCCCGAATATCCGTATGAGGATAAAAGAGATGGATATAAATTCCAGGGGAGATGTGACTCGAAGTATTTATGGAGATGGATTTGTCCTACTGGGGGACTTGTAGCTGTCTTGTAGGGATGAACCGGTGAAGCTTCGTTGAAATCTTTCCCTCGTCCGTCCTTAGTAAATATTATTACTGCATTTTCATGCATTTCTAGTAAACATCAATCATATTAAGCATACATGCATTTCTGGTAAACATCAATCATATTCAAAAGCATACATACATTCAAACACAACCAATGGACGTTTCGCTTATGTAAATAGGGTAAAAGTAAATCTGGATTCAAAAATGGAATTTTATTCATATCAAAAAGTGACCCATACATGGGTAAGTTTGTACAAGGAGACATAAGTCCTAGTAAGAGGAATTTGTCATAAAGTTTTACAAAACAAAGAAAATCAGCTATGTGGGAAACAATCCTATTGAGTTTCAATTCTACTATTGCCATTATCTTCAAGTATCTCATCTTCTGCTGTCGAGACGAAAACGATTGGATTGAGCTTTATCTGTTTGAGCATTGAGTAAGTAACACAACTGGTTGCAGTTTCATGAGTGATCCAAACGAGACATAGTCATACGCTTTAATCTCTAACTTTTGCCTGGATTTCCCTTTCAGGTTTTCAATCCACCGAGATACCCTTTTTTGCCCAAGCCGCCTTTTCAGGTTTTCGACTTGCCGGGTGTACATCTTTTTATATATACCTAATTTTTGCCCAAACCCTTTTGGTTTGCCGGGATGCCCTTATTTTTGCCTAGGCCTGTCAACCTAGCGGGTCTCTTTTTATGCGTAGTATTTTTTAACTATGTCTGCGTTTACAGGCTGTGGGAAGTCTTCACCATCCATAGTAGTAAGCATCATGGCACCTCCTGAGAAAACTGTTTTGACTACAAATGGTCCTTCATATGTCGGAGTCCACTTGCCCCTAGGATCACCCTGTGGTAATATGATACGCTTGATTACCAAATCACCAACCTGATATACCTTTGGCTTAACCTTCTTGTTAAAAGCTTTAATCATCCGTTTCTGGTACATCTGGCCATGACAAACTGCTGCTAACCTCTTCTCATCAATCAAATTTATCTGGTCAAGTCGAGTCTGAATCCACTCATCTTCATCCAAGCCTGCATCCTTCATAATTCTTAAGGAGGGGATTTGAACTTCAATGGGAAAAACTGCTTCCATACCATAGACTAAGGAGAATGGGGTTGCCCCTGTTGAAGTACGTATTGTAGTACGATAACCATGAAGAGCAAATGGTAACATCTCATGCCAATCCTTGTAAGTAACAGTCATCTTCTATATAATCTTCTTGATATTCTTATTAGCAGCTTCTACTGCCCCATTCATCTTCGGACGATACGGTGAAGAGTTGTGATGCTTAATTTTGAACTGCATGCAGAGATCAGTAATCATAGTGTTGTTCAGATTAGAGCCATTGTCAGTAATAATCCTTTCAGGGATGCCATACCTACATATAAGATTATTCTTAATGAATCGAGCCACAACATTCTTGGTAACAGATGCGAATGAAGCTGCCTCTACCCACTTAGTGAAGTAATCAATAGCAACCAGGATGAAGCGATGCCCATTAGAAGCAGTAGGCTTGATCTCACCGATCATATCAATGCCCCACATAGCAAAAGGCCAAGGAGCAGTAAACACATTCAATGGTGATGGAGGTATGTGCACTTTATCAGCATAGATTTGACACTTGTGACATGTCCTGGAGTGTTGATAGCAATCAGCTTCCATGGCAGACCAATAGTAACCTGCTCTCAATATCTTCTTTGCCATAGTATGACCACTAGAATGAGTGCCAAAGATCCCATCATGCATATCTTCCATAATCTCTGTTGCTTCCTTCTTATCCACACAACGAAGCAAAGTCGAATCTTGATTGCGCTTATACAAAATCCCATTACTCAAAAAGAACTTTGCAGAAAACCTTCTCAGAAACTTCTTATCTTTGACAGATGCCCCTTCAGGGAACTCCTGAGTTTCAAGATATCTTTTTACTTCATAGAACCAAGGCTTCTCTTCTGCTTCTTCAGTATCAATCTCATTGCAGTATGCAGGCTTCTCAAATCTATCAATGGTAATCTTGGGAGCTTCATCATCCCAGTTGATCTCAAACATGGATGCCATGGTGGCCAAGGCATCTGCCAACTGATTCTCTCTTCGTGGAATATGTCCAAAGGTAATATCTTTAAAATGTGGGATCAAAGACAACACATGCTCTCTGTAAGGAATAAGATTATCATGTTTAGTATCCCAATCTCCTTTAATCTGACTTACTACCAGGGTTGAATCTCCATATACGTCTAGGAACTGAATCTTCATATCAATGGCAGCTTTGATACCCAGGATACATGCCTCATACTCAGCCATATTATTGGTACAATGGAAACAAAGTCTGGCAGTAATAGGGGTATGACAACCTTCAGGGGAACTAATCACGACACCAACACCATTACCAAGAGCATTAGAAGCTCCATCAATTTCTATGCTTTCAATTCATTTACTGTATGCTTAATTTGTTTAAATTGATTAATGTTTGATATAATATCTCGTGTGATGAAATTTACAAATTTATGTTGGTATTAAATATTAAATATTTTTGTGTTTAAAATAAGTGAGAAGTGATCATAAAAGAATATTATATAAATTATATTGAGCGTGAGAGAGATAATGCATTCTGGAAATATTCTAAGTTTTTAATCCCTCACGATCGTCATCACCTTCTAACGATCGTGACAAGCTAATTAGCGCGTCACGACCGTCATCCCCCCATCACGACCGTGACGACCCCTAGTTATAGGAATCGTGAGAAACAGAACTGTTCTTCTTCGAAACCTCTTCCTCTTTCAACTCCCATAACTTTCAAAATCCCCCATTATCTCTTCCAACTCCCGTAACCTCCCATTACCCAAATTAAACTCCATTAACCTCTCCATTTGCACCACACCTATCACATTCTCACCTTGCATTATTAATCCGAATCAATTTCCTCTCATTTTATCACTTTTCTCAAAATCTAAAAAAAAACCTCTCATCTCCCACTCTTGTTCTTGCATGCAATGGAAGCAATTCAGTTTAGAGATGGTGAGCATGGAGAAAATCAGAGACAGAGGTTTATCAGATTCCAGAACCGTGGTGTTCAACCCACGCGATATGTCGACACTAAATGTTTGAGAGAGTTGGGAATGCTCAATAGTGTCAAGAACCTGCTTCAGAAGGTTGGCTTGTGGGATCTATGCAGTCAGCCCCAGCCCACATTCGAGCTTCTGACATTGGAATTTCTAAGCTCATTTCATTACATCACTCCTACCGGTTCACAGAGTCAACTCACCGGCGTTGCTAAGTTCAGATTGCTCGGCCGGGAGTTCGAAGTTATGCAAACAAGGATCGCCGAGCTGCTAGGCTTCGATCACGGGAATGAAGCTCACCTCCGCGTGCCGGACAATTTCAGTGAAACCGCTTTCACCTTATGGCACGACATCACCAACACCCGTGCCTCATCCTTTCAGAGCCTGAATGCTACGCATATCCACAACCCGGCGATTAGATATTTTCATCGCATCATTTGCAACACCATCTTTGCACGAGAGAGTAACCACAAGCTCAACTCCAAGGAGCTTTTGTTCTTGCACTACGCCTTAAATGACGAGCCCATTAATGTTGCCCCGTTCATGCTGTCCCATATCCAGTCCATAGCGCAAAGAGGCGCAACCACCTTTTACATAGGCGGCATTGTCACTACCCTCGCCATTCAGCTGGAGCTTGGTGACTTGGTCATCAATATGCCTAGCAGAGCCGCAGAGTTCCTAACGAAGAATTATTGTAGGTCCGCCCACTTGATTGCTCAGAGAGAGGATGGCAGGTTCCGCCCTGTTATCCAAGGCACTGTTTATCACCACATCATCTTACCGTGCCGTGACCGCATCGATCCGTCTAGCCGAGTCAACTGGCTATTTGCTTTACCGGATGCTGCCGGCCACGCCCCCATTATTGATGAGCAGGCCGATCCACCAGCGGACGAGATGCAAGACACCATAGATGCAGCTGAGCCTGTCCAGGACATTCCTGAGACATCCACGCGACAGCCTCACGCACAAGAATTCACACTTGAGGACGTCCTCCGTGCGATTCATCAGCAAAATCAGATGAATGCCGCACTGGAGCGAAGGCAAAAGGAGCAACATGATGCATTACTTTCAGCTGTTGCCACTAACCAGAGGACTACTGATGAGAAGCTCGGAGAGATCTTTAGCGAGCTAGAGGCTTTGCGCATTGATATCACTGATATCACCGGTACCGGTTCTGATCCTGAAGCGACTCCGACTAGACGCTCCCGCACCAGAAGCCGAGGCCGTGGTCATCAGCAACCTTAGTTTTAGTTTTTGTTTATGTTTTTCCATTTCCTTTGTTTCTATTGTACTTTAACCACTATTATATCACAACATTGAGGACAATGTCTGATATAGTGTGGGAGAGGTACCTTTCATTTTCCATATTTTTCCCTTTCTGCACTTTTCCATTCCGTTGTATTTCCTTTTCGTAACTTAATGAAACAGAGCAATACTTGTGCTATTTTCTTTATTTTCGAACTTTCCCCGTTTATTTAGCCATACCGAAAAAATCTTTAATTAATTCTTCGCATTACCCGACTTACCTACGAAAATCATAATCCGGAAGCTGAGAACGATTCAACAAGATCAATACAGTCTTGACACCTTAGACTTCCCACTTAAGCAATTCCGCTCCGATAATTGTTACGACTACACCTTAAGTTTCAGTTCAAAAGTAACCCCTAGTAGTTTATACTAGCAGTCAGCACTGTCTGAACACAAACCACGTGGGGAGCCGATGAATATAAGTGTTTGATGCCTAATCTATAATGATCCTTCATATCTCGATGCAAATGAAAAGAAATTGCGCCAAAGTACACGGTCTCATATAAGAAACGAGAAATATGAGAAGGAGTCCATTGCGGGTTGGTTCAGAGGTACTGGTACTGAACTTGGTAGGGCGTGCTACGGCTCGATCCCCCACAACCTCCAAATTGGATAATGTATGTAGGGTTACCACATTCGTGTACCAGACCCCGTGCTTATAAAGGATCAAAGTCACTAACCGGCTACTCCACTACGTGCGTGCTAAGGCAAAGGGCTTAATGTGATTGCGCTAGAATGAAACCGGGCGAAATAAGATCGAAAGACTCTAGATGGAATCGTAACGCAATTACCGAATGCTTCGTTTAACGGGAAGTCGACGACTTAGCTTGTTGCTTGTGTCATTAGTGTATCGTTAGTGTTTCATCAAAGTACCGGTTTACCTGACAAAACGATCCTTCGTACGGTTTTGTTATATGTGTGCGTCGATAAAAACTTGTCCGACAATTTTCAACCGACTATTTGCTTGAGGACAAGCAAAGGTTTAAGTTTGGGGAAGTTTGATAACGAGAAAAAGTATCGATTATATTGCTATGTTTCAATACCGTTTTATCGCATAATTGTCGTTTTAACACCCGATTCCTCGAGTTTTCTTTGCCATTTTGCAGGTACATCATATACAGAGCTAAATCATGAGCCACAAGTGAAATGAGCAAAATCAACCATTAAAAGATGAAGAAAGGAGGAATTCTGCATAACCTGCATTTTTTGTAACAGTCACGGTCGTCACCTAGGAGTCACGACCGTGACACGCTAAAAGGAGCAGTCACGGTCGTCACAAGTCCCTCACGACCGTGACGCGCATCAAACAAGGAAGACGAACGTGACACCCTTGTCACGACCGTGACAAGGGGAAATTAGGGTATTTGACTGAGACTTGGTCCTGAACGTTACGCTACGTGAAATCCAACATGCCTATTTTCCAGCAGACCAAGTATTCCAACGTTCCCTGGATTCTCTCAACACCTACGAGGCCCAAGCACAAATTCCAATTGCCAAGCCCATTTAGCTTTCTATAAATAGCTTAACTTCAAGAAACAATTCACAGAGTTTTAGTTTTAAATTTTCTTGCGGAAGCTCTGCCGTTTTTATTCGCACCCTTTTATTTTTCCAGCATTAATTTTCTTGCTTTAATTTTCTGTATCCCAACCAATATAACAATTTCCAACATCAGGAAATTGTTATAAATTAATTTGTTTCAAAGCCTTCAGAATTCTTTTAGAATTTTTATTTCCGATTCCGGTCATACTCCGAGCTTTCCAGTCTGTGGAAGAAGGAGTCTATTATTTTTATTGTTATCCAGGTTTTTATATTAAATTGCATTTATATTAATGTTGAGTATTTATTTTTCTGCCATGCATATTTTATTTTATATTTCTCTGCCTCTGTCTGGTTCAACAATAATGAGTAGCTAAACACCTTAGGGCGGTATGTAATTAAAACAAACTAAATCGGTAAAATCAACTCTAGGCTTAAAATAATTAAGAGCTTAAAAATTCTGGCTGAGACTTTTTATTATAAAATCAACCTTTTTGTTACGAGAGTAAGGAAAGTGTAATAGGTTAGGTCAAGACCACGAGAGTGTGAGATTTTAACCAGATAGCTAAAGTTAGGTATTTAATTTAAACACAGCGAGAGCGCTTTAAAATGAATTAGAATTACTAAGTTTCCAAAAATTATTTCTAAACACTTATGGGCTAGCGAGAGCAGGCATAGGGCTTTAGGGGTAAGATCTGAGATAAGACCACGAGAGTGTGAGTTAAAGATATTTAAACTGGTAACCTCTACAGAATAGATTAAGTGAACCATCTTTATAAGCCTAGGTTAGATTGACCCGCCTAAGTTAACATAATTACATACCGACCGCCTTAGTATTATTTTATTAAACTTAAATTTAATTCCCGCCTTTAATCTTTAAAAACAACCAAAACAATCGTGACAACCCTTCACCTTAGCTAAACTAGAAATTCCTCTAGCACTAAGTAACCATAGAGTCCCTGTGGATCGATAATCTTAAATATTACTTCGATAGGCTGTGCACTTGCAGTTAAGATACCGCTAGACACATAATTAGATACGTCTTTAGCCCATCAAAAGTTGAGATACATGAAAAACATCATACATTTTAGACAGTGAGGGTGGTAAGGCTAATATGTAAGCAGCTTCACCAACCCTTTCTAAGATCTGATACGGTCCTACGTATCTCAGACTTAACTTGCGCGACTTGAACGGTACTTTCAATCTTAATCTCGGGGTAACTTTAAAATATACATGGTCACTTTTATCAAATTCCAAAGGTCTCTTTCGATTGTCAGCATAACTCTTCTGACGGTCTTGGGATTGCTTAATTTTCTCTTGAATCATTTGAATCTTTTCCGTAGTCTCTTGGATAACTTCGGGTCCTAAAATTTTATCTTCACCCACTTATGACCAACACAAGGGTGTTCTACACTTTCTTCCATATAAAGTCTCATACGGAGTCATTCTGATGCTCGCATGGTAACTGTTATTGTAGGAGAACTCGATCAAAGGTAAAAGTTCCTTCCAATTTCCTTTACTTTCCAACACACAAGCTATTAACATATCCTCCATTGTTTGAATTGTATGCTCCATCTGACCATCCGTTTGAGGATGATTAGAAGTACTCAAACGTAAATTTGTACCCATAGCTTGATGGAACACCTTCCAAAACCTCGAAGTAAACTTTGGATCTCTATCAGACACAATGCTAGATGGAACACCATGCAATCTTACAATCTTAGCAATAAACAACCTCGCAAGATGACTTGCCTTGTACGTAGTCATAACAGCTAAGAAATGCGCAGATTTTGTTAGTCGGTCTACAATCACCCAAATAGAATCATAACCACCTTGATTACTAGGTAAACCCACTGCAAAGTCCATAGAAATACTATCCCACTTCCAAATTGGAATAACCAAAGGTTGTAACAAATCACCTGGTCTTTGGTGCTCGATCTTCACTTGTTGGCACACTGCACATTCAGATACAAACACCGTAATATCCTTCTTCATACCGGACCACCAATACTCTTTCTTCAAGTCTTGATACATCTTCGAAGAACTCAGATGTATCATAAAAGTACCTTTATGGGCTTCCTCCAAAATCTTTCTCTTTAACACATCATCGTCCAGAATGAAAATCCTTTGGTTAAATAGGATAATCCCATCCAACACTCTTACAAAACCCGGTTGGAGTAACATCTCTCATAACTTCTCATATCGAACCTGTGCTTGTTGAATTTCGTTCCTTAAGGTAGAATTGATATTCAAATTTCCCATAATCACACCATTCGGAGTCCATACAAATTGAAGATTAAGATCTTGAAACTTCTCCAATAATGCATATTCCAACACCATAAATTTGGAACCATGAATCACTTTCCAACTTAAAGCATCAGCCACTTTGTTCGCTTTTCCCGGATGATACTTCAATTCTAGGTCATAATCCTTCAAGTACTTCATCCACCTTCTTTGTCTCATATTTAATTCTTTCTGGTAAAAAAGATACTTCAAACTCTTATGGTCGCTGAACATCTCAAAGCACACACCATACAAATAATGCTGCCACACCTTTAGAGTAAACACCACAGTCACTAACTCCAAATCATGAGTTGGATAATTCTTCTCATGAACTTTCAACTGTCGAGAAACATAAGCTACAACTTGACCTTCCTGCATAAGAACACCTCTTAATCCCATCTTAGAAGCATCGCAAAACACTTCGTAAGACTTGTTAGGATCGGGAATGATCAACACTGGAGTAGTAGTCAATCTTTCTTTCAAATACATAAAACTTTGTTGGCAACCAGAATCCCATTTGTAAGCGAAGTCCTTTCTAGTAAGCTTAGTCAAAGGTAACGCCAACTGAGAAAAACCCTTGATGAACCTTTTGTAGTAACCTGCCAACCTAAGAAAATTCTCACTTCTGAAGCATTCCTTGGTCTCTCCCAATTTATCACGACTTCAATCTTTGACGGATCCACTGCTACACCTCTTTAGATATAACATGTCTATGAAATTTGACTTCTAACATCCAAAACTCACACTTGCTAAACTTGGCAAAAAGTTGTTTCTCTTGTAGTATCGATAGAACAATCCTCAGATGCTCTTCGTGCTCTTGTGGAGTATGAGAAAAAATAAGAATGTCATCAATAAAGATTACAACAAACTGATCCAAATAAGCTTGAAATATCATGTTCATGTAATCCATAAAAACAACTAGAGCATTCGTCACACCGAAAGGAATCACTAGAAATTCATAATGACCATAACGGGTTCTGAACGCAGTTTTCGGTACATCAGAACTCTTTACACGAATCTGATGATAGCCCAACCTCATATCAATCTTTTAGAACACACAGGCTCCTTTCATTTGATCCAAAAGGTCGTTTATCCTCGGTAAGGGATACTTGTTCTTGATAGTAACCTTGTTCAAATTACGGTAATCAATACATAACCGTATACCGTCGTCCTTCTTCTTTACTAATAAAATAGAAGCTCCCCACGGTGAAACACTTGGCCTAACAAAATACTTCGCCATCAGATCCTCTAACTGATCCTTCAATTCTCTTAATTCAAGCGGTGCCATTCGATAAGGTGAAACATATATAGGAGTGGTCCTCGGTATCAGGTCAACTGAGAATTCAACTTCCCTCACCGGAGGTAAGGAAGAGACATCCTCGGGAAAGACTTCAGGAAATTCACAGACTATTGGAATATTCAGAACTTGCTGACCATTACTCTCCTCTTTAGTAAGGTCCAGTAAAATAAATTTCTCTTTCTCAAACAAAAAGTTTACCATTCCAACCATACCTTCTAAGATTGTTGTCAACATATCTTTCGGAGGAGCTTCCACGAACGGAATGAGGATCAATTTCTCTTCACACCCAATGAACACATAATTAGAAGATAACCAATCCATTCCCAGGATAACATCGTCTTTCTTAAGGGGTAGGCAAATAAGATCAATCTGGAAGACTCTACCATCCACGGACAAAGTATAATTTTCACACATAAGAGGTGTCTCAACGGTTTCATCCATATCAGGAGTAACCACCATAGGAGGAGACAAGGGAAAAACTCGTAACCCAAGTTGCTTCACACAACTAGTAGACACAAAAGAATGTGTTGCTCCACAATCAAATAAAACAAGACAAGGATGTTCACTAACAAGACATGTACCCGCAATAAGAGAGTTGCCGACTTTAGTCTTCCTCGCATTCGTGGTATAAACCCTTCCTTGAACCTGGTCTCTTTTTTGTGGGCAATCTCTAGCATAATGACCTACTTTTTGACAATTGAAACATGTCGGACCGCCCGAATTAAAACTTCCATAATGATTCTTATGACACCTGGAACACGAAGGAGGAGCACTAGGTATAGGATTCTCCACTTGCTTCCCTTTGAAGGGTTGGGGTCTTGGCCTAAAAGATTGATTTGTCCTTCCATGATCACTTTGAACAACTCTTCCAGCATTCACTTCAGCTTGTACCATCTTCAAACTATGCTCAGCAACATAACATTGTCTCAACAATTCAGAATAAGTATTGAACTCCCTTTGAGAGAAACTATGAGAAATCTCAGCCCTTAGTCCAAATAAAAATTGATCAATCTTCCACTTCTCGTCCGGAGCATACATAGCTTGCCTAGAATAAGCCGCCATGTCTTTAAACTTTTCTGCATAACTGGCCACAATCATGTTTCCTTGCCTAAGCTGCTGAAACTCAAACTCTTTCTAGGTTCTTAGAGAACTTGGAAAATATTTATCCATAAAAGTTTCCTTAAACCGTCCCCACACCTTCGGAACCCCTTGCACAGTCATGAAAGTATAAGCACTCTTCGACCACCTAGCAGCAAGACCTTTCAACAAGTGTTAGGAAAAAGTCACCTTGTCTTCTTCACTACACATCACGATTTGAAAGATTCTCTCCATACCAATTATCCATTCATGAGCTTTCACTGGATCTAATCCACCATCAAATTCTTGAGGATTCATGCGGAAAAAGTCACTGAAAGTTCCACCTCCAGTTTTAGGAACAATCACCTGAGGATAAAGACCCCCATTCATTTGGTGAACCATCTCCTGCATAAACTGGTGTTGTTACTGCTGCATTTGCTGCATGAACTGAAACAGAGGAGCATTCCCTTTGTCACTCGGCTGATCATTAACAGGAGGAGTGGCACTAGGTGACCACAATTTCTACGTCCATTAGTCATATCCCTAAATGTCATCAAAATAGGATTAAGTTGACCATGCTCAATACCATAAACATAACATTTAGTTCTACATAGAGATTACGTATATGAATGGAAAGAAACACTTATAATATTCCATGGCTAGGTCGAGGATACGACCTGCTCTGATACCAACTGTAATACCCATATATGAAATACATACATCTAAGCATATTTTTCATATATAAGTTGAAGTCTCGTACTGAAATAAAATAAGTTCTTAGTACAACACATTGTATAATTTTGCCAACTAAATACATAAGGTACTACAACAAAAAGGCCAACAATAATACAAGATGTCCAAAACAAAGAGAGCTAAGAACTACATCCGAAGATCTCAAAATATCCACAAAGGAAGAAAGCCATCGATAAGTAAGGATAATCAAACAACCTTATCATTACCCTTCGCGGAACTTGGAGTACCTGTAAAATATAACAACAACATGGGGTGAGATAACAACATCTCAGTGCGTTCCCTATCTTAGAGCTCTCTCAGCTCTAAGGGTTCAATTCTAACATTTCACAAAACTCTGGTTACTTCTCTATAAGTAATCAAAATGGAATGGAAAACGTCCATACAATAATTTCATCGCTTCACGTGGGACTCAATGTAATATCCACCACAAGCCTAAACCATGCTTCCCGTTGGACTCAGTGTAATACCCACCACAAGCCTAAACCATGCTTCCCGTGGGACTCAGTGTAATACCCACCATAAGCCTAAACCATTCTTCCCGTGGGACTCAGTGTAATACCAACGACAAGCCTAAACCATGCTTCCCGTGGGACTCAGTGTAATTCCCACCACAAGCTTAAACCATGCTTCCCGTGGGACTCAGTGTAATACCCACCATAAGCCTAAACCATGCTTCATGTGGGACTTAGTGTAATACCCACCAAAAGCATAAACCATGCTGCCCGTGGGACTCAATGTAATATCCACCACAAGCCTAAACCTCGGCAGGACTTCCCATGGGACTCAGTGTAATACCCACCACAAGTCACTACCCGCCTCACCCACGATACCTCAAGCCTTTACGGATGATTTCCGTGGGACTCAGTGTAATACCCATCTCAATAGTTACTCAAGACTTTCCGGAGTACACCGTGTAATGCGCGCCAATGATTTTGCATCAACCTAGGGTAGTCCTAAGCATCTCACAAATTACGCCTTATTATTCCCAATAGCTCACACTTTCTAACTTAACAGAATTACGGTTAGTTAGAAAAGTCGATTAAAAGTTGGGTAAAAATAATATTTCTCGACATCATAAGATAGTACATATTTTTAGCTTCTAAATGATATAAAGAACAATTTAATCAGACAAGCGAGGAAAAAGTTATGAATTTTTAAAGATGGAACAAAATAATATTTTCCCCACACTTACAGTGTTAACCGGTTAACGCCTTGGGATAACCGGTTAACCACACCAGATTCCAAATCCAGTAGCTTATATCAGCTATATTAACCGGTTAATGCCCTGGGTTTACCGGTTAACCAGAAGACAGTGGCTGAAAATACACGTTTTTCACATACAAAATTTCTCGAACACCAAACACCAAATCATCATCAAACACCAAAACAATCAACAACAAGGTTCCTACACCTATAGTCAGAATACTCATGCTTTTTAATCGATATTTAACCATTCAAACTCCTGATTCTATGATTTTCTATCATTTTACCCTAATCTCAAAAAGCTACAAAACTCTAGACAATAAAATTATCTAACTAGAACCCACCTATACCAAGATAATTGAGAGATGAATGAATGATGAAATATTCAAGAATCAAGAGCTTCTTCTTCTTCAAGCGTTTCCTCTTCCTCCCCTTTCTCTTCTTTCTCTTCCTTTTCCTTCTCTTCTTACTATGTTTCTAAGTTATGAAACATAAGGAAACAAAAGTTTTGTTTATATGGGAAGCCTATTTTCCCCCACAACTGGTCCAAATAGAGAGTATCTAAAAATGTCTCTTAATCTGCAATTTAATAAAACCTCTGAGTCAGATAATATTAGTTAATAAAAAAAAGTCCCGCTGATTGCTCTAATTATTTTTGTTAAAATCTCTCAGAGCAACCCAAAACCCTATTGATATCAAATAATATTATTCAGAGCATTAAATAATTTACGGGGTATTACACAAATGAACCCCGTATTTTGAGTTGGATCCACATTTTGCTCACCTTCACTTTTGGACAACTGTATTCTTGCTTCACATGGTGTAATAGCAGCATTACAATTCTCCATTCTACATTTCTTTAAGATTTCAAAAGAATATTTCCTTTGATGCATTAGTAGTCCTATTTTTGACATTTGAAACTCTATGCTAGGGAAATACGTCATTATGCTAAGATTCGTCATCTCAAACTCAACAATAAGTTCATTCTTGAAGTTTGATATTCTCTTCTCACAACTGCATGTAATCAACAAATCATCCATATATAAGAAAAGGATGATCATACCATCATTCCTATATGATCTCATATAAACACCATGTTCGGACACACGTCACTTGAAACCAATGTCAACAAGAAAGCCATCAATGTGTTTGTTCCAAGCTCTTGGAGCTTGTTTGAAACCATATAATGCTTTATGCAATTTGTAGTACTTCATTTCTTGGTTCTACACTACAAAACTGGGGGGCTGCTCAACATAAACCTTTTCATCAAGTGGACCATTCAAAAACACATATTTGACATCCATTTGAAATATCTTCCAATTGTTGTTATTTGCAATCGAAAAAACCAATCATATGGTTTCAAGCATAGCCACAAGTGCAAACAATTGTTTCATTCCCAAATTGCAAATGGAAAACAAAAAAAAACATTGATAGTATTTTCACACACATGTCGCATACAAGGGAACACCATAATTAAACAACCTGGTCGGACGGACCAACATGCTCTGATACCACTATGTAACACCCCGACTAATCCCCCAAGTAATATAAATAAAATCAGAGAAATAAAATATCAGACATTTAGGATGCTACTTTCATTACCTGCTCATATACTTGATATGCAACACATCACTTTTTATACTATTTAAGAACAATGATATTGATAAAAGATTTTTAATTTCATTTTTATTAAAATAGCGGAAACATCAATCATTACTCATTACAACATAAGCATAATTTTCAATTAAATAAATAACTAAAATCAAGAGATATCTAAAATCTCAAGCAAACATAGCCTAAGAAAACATAGTGTTCCAGAAACCCCAGGGTTACATATCAGAGCAGATACTGACACGAAAGCATAAATGGAAGACTCCATCTTCCACTCACATTAGATCTCCTACTGCGGATTATCTACACGTTACCCACGTGGAGGAAACATTCAAACAGAAGGGGTGAGATTCTCAATCAACAAAATAAACAGATGATATAAATATGAAAGCATAAAATCATCAAGTAATTCACCCTTCATCATAACTACTAACATGAATCATTAATTCCACCACACACAAATAATCATACATCTCATAATGCTACACAACAAGAATACAATGTAATGAGACACCAACTCGACTCCAAGCATGAGGGTGGTCAAGAATGTTGATAATCTCCCCAACTAACACGAATCCATTCGTCCCCTATGAAAACAAGTTTGTTTATTTTAGATTTTTAAAATTTCATTGTAAAAAATAAATTTTAAATATATAATGTTTATAATAAATAATTGATTTTTGATATTTTCATTTTAGATGGTTAGTTATTGGGATAGATTACAGTAGATGTCCAAGAAATGCTATAATACAGTATCACAACCTTTTAGACCACACTGGATCAAATGAGGTATTACAACTAAAACATTATAAGTTTGGTTTACAAATTAACATACTAGACCTCTCTACTCATTATATATTTTTTATGCAGTTATTTTGGAGGTCATATCTGGGTCTCGACCATGAGCCTAACCCCAATGATGTTGCAGTCTGGGAAGAAAAACATCAATAATTAGGTTCACTATAGTGAAAATGCACCAAAGTGATCAGGTGAAATTGCAATTGGACTGCAACAAGATATTCCTGTCGCACTGACGTGTTTGAGAGAATGACATCTAAAAAGAGTAGATGCACAATGGTGTTGTGATGATTTGAAAGAGTTTGGCAGCGAGTTGCGTCAACAATGGAGAAATTGACGCCGACACATCTTAAATGAACCTGTCATGGAAGATGTTAGACTGACTCAAAATTATTTAAATTGGTTTAGGCCGGTTACAACGCAATAATTTGTGTCTACTCCTCTATATTTGATTGATCTGCACCAACGAGCTTCATCACCATACACCCAAAAACCAACCCACACCAATATCTATCCATCTAATCCCAAATACAAAATTCACACAGTCAACGACCCATGTACATCGAAGCAACAATCATCCAAACCCACAACATATTCTTGTCACACACCTAGACACAACAACAAGAGCCTAACCCACACCGCCAGCAAACACACACCGATACCACATTTGTATATAGCCCCAATAACTCTTTCCATTCAACCTCAAACCAGCATATCCTCCATCAATGAACCTTCGAACATCCCACTGCCAAACCATACAACTACTATTTGACTATCTTACCCCTCAAGAACCATTTTAGTTTCCAAAAATGATAATTATAAAAATTTAGAAATAGATAAATAAATATAAAATAGAAAATAAATTAAAGATATTATTATTTGAAATTAATGATTACACCAATTCGTTTGAAAATTAATGTCCTATCTGATTGAAACTTCTCTCAGTTGCACATTCGGGTGCATTAGCCCACCTACGATGTCTACCACGATTTTGTTTAGGTATTTGTGGTCTTTGTGTATTTGGTTGAAGAAAATGTTGTTGGTCAGAGGATCCCGACGTATTTGATATATTATGTGGCTCAATCCCAAAATTAATTAGGGTTTAAGGTTTGTTATTTAGTTTTTTATTTTACTTAGTAGTCAAGTCATTTAGATGTATATAAATATACATTTGTTTGTTGCTCTTGACCCAGTGTTGATGCTCTTCCTCATGATTCAACATAGTATCATGAGCCATTGGTTTGAGAAAGGGATCAACTTACTTGTATCAAAATCTCCAGGAATAGGTGTTCGGTTGAAATCGAAATGTCCAAGAGGTACATTGAAATGCCCCGGAAAGAAGTGTGTGTCAACAACAGTGCAAGTGTATGTGGATAAAAGAGTTTCCACTTGAGGGGGAATATTGTGGACTCACACCTAAGGGGAGTGTTGAGAATAATATGTCAAGTGTGAGTTGGAGTCCCATGTTGGTTATAAATGCGAAGAGTTGAACATTTATAAGTGGGAGAACCCACACACCTATCACCTTATGGTTTTGGATGAATATGTGGTGTCTCTCTCACTTGTGTGTTGCTCTTAGCCTAAATGTTGATGTTCTTCCTCATGATCCAACAATTTCAATTGTTCAAGTTTTGATCAATGGTGGATTTTTTGTTGCAATCAAGTGATGCATTAACTTAAAGAGTACTAAGGGTACTCACATCTGAATACAAAGAAAGGTCAAGCCAAAGCTTGCCAAAGCAAAAAGAAGATTACAAGCCAAATTTCACTATGACAAGAAAAACAAAGGGTCCTTGTCAAACTCGTAAAGATTACAATTGGGATGAGTAATATCCCCCAACCAAGACCACCTCCATGTGGAGATTTTGATCTTCCAAACTATGTCAGAAATGTTCCAACTTGAGTTACAAAAAATAATCTCAGTTCTCAACAACCAAATATTCCATACAACCGCCAACCACACACTCCCCTCTCTACCTAACTCCACCTTAACCGCTTTGCAAAGAGCAAACCATTCCATAAAGCTTCCCTTAAGATCAATGAGATGAAAGTCCTTAAAATCAAGCCAAGAAGCGATTTCCTTCCACACTAGCTTAGACATCGAACACTTTATCAATAAATGATTAAGCGATTCGGGACCGATAGAACAAAAAGGGCATAATTGAGCGGTATCTTCCAATATGACACCTTTAAGCATTAGAGAGCTTTTGGTAGGTAAACAATTCGAAAAACTCCGCCACCCGAAAGCCCTAACTTTGAAAGGAACCTTTGTTTTCCATATCAACTCAAAAGCCCGATCGCTCCGATTGTAAGGGCCAAATGCATGCAACTTATAATAATATGTGTTTCGAGGTATTATGGATGTACAATTTGTATAAGTATATAATATTATAAGAAATGGAGAAGCAAAAGAAATAACCAATGAGTATATAAGATTTTTAGTTAAAATAATAGAAGGGGATAAGTCATGAAATATGAAAATATAAGTGTTTTAATTAAATGAAATTTATAAATGAAATGTAGCACATTTTTCTTAAATAAATAATAGAAATTTTGGAATGTTTTGTTTTGAAGGATGCCTCATCATATTTTTAGTGATGTGGCAAATAAGAGAACTTTTTGTCAACACAACAGTGTAAGGTTTAATTTTAATATATTATAATAAATATAGAGATAATAGATATATAAAAATGAATATATTTGTTTTTTCTAATAAATAAAAATGAATATTAGTTCTCTCTAAATTGACTCATTTATAACTAGATATTAATAATTCATAAATACACAAAAAAAATAACAAATAAAACCAATCCTTGAACTGAATCAATCCATATAAAATTTTACTTTGATTTTAAATAGAATCACCGCTAATGCACTGATAATTTTGTATTAGTTTGGTACAAGATCAGCTACAAGATTATATATATATATATATATATATATATATATATATATATATATATATATATATATATATATATATATATATATATATATATATATATATATATATATATATATGAAAAGAACACATTGTTTCTACAAAAATTCAGTCCTTGCAACACAACTCTTCAAATGATCTAACAAGCCACGTAGAACATAGTCAGGGTGTCTTCAAATCAAAGTATATATAGGCCTTTTTATGGCTAGCCCTAACACTGTTGCATGGTGCAACAATTGTTCATGCCTTAGTTTTTACCTCCTTTTTAAATATTAATCAAGGAAGTGTTGCAAATATCAAAACACAAAAACTTTTCAGTTTACAAAGGTTGAGTTACTCATGTACCCAACTTTATATACGAAAATGATGCCACATTGATATAGCAAACATGCTATATTTTAACATGGAACAATGCAAACTAACTTTAATTTAAAGCTCTTTAATAAGTCTCATATGTAAGAAAAGAGAGCAAACGTGAGCAAAGACTACTTGCCGACAACATGCAAATGAGAAGGGATTCTACATAGACAGAAGTCGCCGGCAAGTCATCCTTGGCTCAAATCCACTCTCTCTGCTTCTTCATGCAAGACATTTGAGCAAATCAACAACATCAATGAAACATAACCTATTATCTTCTAAACTCAAATATGTATCATTCCCTTCATTTGCCCATGTATTTATAGTCATAAAATTAAAGTCAAAGGGGTTATTCCATATTAAATAGTGATCCCTTTTACCAATGTGTTAGTCATTGACTCTTCTTATCCATTATCGTTATTGCTGTATATAGAATCAAATTTTTTGGTACAGAAGAAAAATATAGTTGACAATTGGCTCATTTTCTGGCCAAAAATGTTTGTTGATTGATTAATATTTACTTGTTGTGGGAATAGAATATAAAGCAGCTAGAGGAGTGGTTACCCATGTGTTTCGGTTATGGTGTGGTATTGTCAATGTCAACAATTTTTTTCTCACAAAGAGGGGGTTTCTAGGGTGAAGTCACTAAAATGATTTCTTTGGTAAAATCAATAATTTGACCAATAAGAAATAAATTCTAATTTAATTAACACCACATCAGCTTTATAGTGCAATACATTTATAGTGAATCTCTTTTTATTTAAATTTTTTATTTATTGCATATCAATCCTTCATTAAATTAATAATAATTTACAAATTTAAATATAACATTTATTTAAATTTAAATTATATAATTTGAAAATTAAAAAACAGAGTATCAATTGATTTGTTCTTGTTCTTCTCCATTCTTCATTTTCCCACCTTCAAACTGTCATTATCGGACCACTCCAAACACCACCTCACAGGTACTCCCAACATGACTCTCTTTAATAGCAACCTCACACTCCAGATCATTTTCAATCATAGTCAAAATCTTTCGAATAACAACCTCAGATTTCGATTCTATGGCATTTTCTGATTCAATTGTTTATCGAATATAACACCACAATTATCATTCGAGGGCGTCATTCGTATTGAAGACATAGTTGCAAAGGTGAATACGAAATTGTTTGTTATATTTATTTGAAATTAGTTATTAAGATTTACTAATTTTGAATAAATTATAATTGAAGGTGTTAAATTTGATTTCAATTTAAGAATTAGGGTTCATGCTTGAATTTGTTTTTTATATATGGGTTTTCAATTTGAGAATTAGGGTTTATGCCTGATTTTGTTTTTTATATTTGGTTTTCAAATGTAATGATTTCGATTTTCAATTTTGTTAGTTACCTTTGACAAGTTGAAGATTGAGGTTATAGATAAGTTTCACCAAGGACTCTTGGAGCTGGTTTGTCAAGTTACTTCTTGATGACATTGGTGGTGAGAGTAGGTGGCGCTTCATATTTGATCAGAAAAGGTATATGTAATGGTCCATTGATGGTTATTGTAGTTGCTTGTCATTATAGTTTACTAATGATCTATGTTATTATGTGTTTAGGGAATAGTGCAAGTATTAATTTGAGGAAGAATATAATGATATTGAAAACAAATTTTGTCTAATGCATTTTTATGCTAACTTCAAGAAGTAGTTTGGAGGTGATTAGTCAAAAATTATGGTAAGTGATTAGTCAAAAATTATGTTTAAAATTAGTTTAAAATTTTATTTAGTATTATTTTGTAAGTCTGAATTGAATGTTTGATCATTACTGTGAGCTTATGATTTGGATTTGATGATACAATGAGGTTTTATTGCATTTTGAAACAACATATACGAGTATGCATCGTGTTGTATATAGGTGAAATCAACTTGGAACCGCTCAAGTCAAACATTAGTTCAATTCAATTGTGCATGGCCAGATAAAAGAGGTATGTGAAATCCAGATGTGAAAAAGCATCATTTTCGTGATTTGGTGTGTATTTTTCATATTTTAGTACTAGTAGTATTTTGTTTTGAATTTGTCAAAAAGGT
The DNA here is from genome assembly GCA_963966055.1 of Lathyrus aphaca. Lineage (NCBI taxonomy): Eukaryota > Viridiplantae > Streptophyta > Magnoliopsida > Fabales > Fabaceae > Lathyrus > Lathyrus aphaca. The sequence continues at coordinate 135,534,096 of OZ014519.1, read as the reverse complement.
CAAAACACATAGTAAACAAAGCAACAATGTTTTAAAACTTTAACTGTGATAAGCTGAAACAATGCAACTGGATTTGATGTCTTAAAATTCCCAAATTCAAAATCACTTAGTAAACATCTATTACATAAGCTAAAACATATCCACTCCAAATACAAATAAGCCTACTAACAATGTCAATGAAACAATCTTGTAAAACTTCAAATGTTAAAGATTCACCAATGACAATGCTTTCACAATGATTATCACAATGATGTAATAAATGTTTTTCACAATTATACAAACATTAAACATCAAACTTCAATCACATTTCAGCGATGCCTTACGATGTTTTTCCTGGTTATTCCAATAATCTTTTGACCTTGACACCACTTCATCTAGCAACACATTATTGGCTTAATGTGCCAAAAATAGTGCTAGTTTCATTCTTGTCGATGTCGAAACCTATATATAATTAAAAACATTTAGTACAATTAGAAATATAATTACAGGAGAAATGATTAAATTAATCATTTTCACATGAATTCAACTTATAGTGATATCATCTAAATACCACCATTGTAAGCAACACTCAATCATCCATTTGCAGACCCAGACTCCACAATCATTTATGCGTTCAGTCACTAAGTGCATTAGTGATACATAATAGGTAATATTATCAATTGAATAAAAACAGTAATGTATGAGTACTTACGATCCAGGTCGTTGTTGAAGGTACATTGGTTGACATATGTTGAATGTTGTTATTACATTTATTGGACAAGGTGATTGGGTATCACAAAAGGATTCATGCATTTGTATTTCCTCAAGAAATATGGCCTACCACATAGTAGAAACCAAAGTTAAAAAAAGCTAAACAATTGATTGGATTGTATAAAAACCAATTCGCACGCAAATGAATTCCAATTTTTTAATTGCACGGTGTTTGATATAATGTCTTTCAGGACAATCCTATGAGTCGAACCAAACCAATTTGTTGTCCAAGAAATCAACAACAATTAGAAATCAGTGCACTCCTATGTTGTTCATGGGAATAAAAATTTGCAAATAATTAATATTTAGTTGTAGGATGAAATTTTGTTATGTGCCTACTGTTTTGGCAACGAAGTGACACACAACTCACCTTAAAAACCCATTCTCTTGGTCTCATTATGGAAGGTTGGTATATATTCCTCACATATTTAGCAATATGATGTCCGCTCAGGGTATATTGCTGCAATTAGAATAAGTGTATCTTAAGTAAATAATTAATACTAAATAAATGTACATTTGAGGATACTATTAGTAGTAGTACTCACCGCAACTCAGTAGACAGATACCAAGAGGACTTAGATTTTCCAATATTATTTACGAACCTGTTTTATCTTGAAACAACAAGATTGATAATCTATATATTCAAAGGAAAATGATGTTAACAAAATTATACATTAATGGGATAAATTATACTCGTAATCATATTAACAATAACCTCCTAGTCCATAGGGCATTATGGCATCAGCGTCCTTAGAGCTTTCCTATTTCCATATACATTTGTAGTTGTTTTGACCAAAACCTCATCACTACAGAGAAAATAAATATAATCATCATAATAAATGTGATAAATAAACTTACTATTAGATATTAGCATGTGTATTAAAAATAAATACCCGTTAAGTTCTTCTTTGTCGCCCATAAAGATATATGCAGTTGTGTAAGAAAAAATGTCATTTAGATATGTGGTTTGAGGTGCTCTAAATGTGATTGGCGTCCACTGTCATTAAATACACATGAATCAAAGAATGTTTTAATGAGAAATTATATAATATCGTGTAGTGTTAGGATTTATTGAAAATAAATAATCAATACTAATGTTAGGAATTATAGTAGGAGCATGAACACCCTCATATCCAACAAAATCACCTAAATGACAGTTGATGTAAAATTCATTATCGCAGGGTTCATTATCGCATGGTTCCTCATCTTGACTAAAAGCGTATTGCTAATCTTTTGTAATTTCCCGTCATTTATATTTCTCTTACCCCTTCCTCTATGTTGTTTTTTCGAGGGAGCCGAGGTTGTGCCCATAGTCGCCTTACTTTTATACTTTGTGGCTTTCCTTTCAGTTGCCGCAAAAAATTTAGTGCTACGCTTGCGATCCATGATAGGTGTAGATGCTGAGGATTCATAATCACGTGATTCGTAGTTGTCACAACCCAATGTAGTAGTATGATGGCTACTCAAATCATTTTAATAATTAATTTACTAATAATATAGAATAGAATACAAACTAGAGTTTCACAATGTGTTAAAACCAAATTATATGATTTTGAAAACTTGATTCTCAAATTCGAAAAATTATCAATCAAACACATGTAAGACCTTGAATCTATGATAGTTCAGGGCACACACCATGTAAGACCTTGAAGTTATGATAGTTGAGGGAACACATTAGAATATATATAACTATTTAACTATTTTTAACAATTTAACTATTTAACTATTTAACTATTTAACTATTTTTAACTATATAACTAGTTGAGGGAACACACCATGTTTTGACAATTTAACTATTTTTAAATGAAATATTGTTAAATGGAATAGATTAAATTAATAATCAATATTTGTTGCATTCAAATTTGACAAACTTTTCCACTATTTTAAATCACGGCTGCTTATTTATTATGGAGGGTTGTGATTAATCTGTCACTTATATATATTAACCATTGATTTATATCGAACGACTGTTAACTATACTATGTCAATGCATATGTTGCACCGATTTGAATCCAAATCCTTCATGCTGCTACATGTTCTATGCCACTTCATGTTTCATTCTCTCTCACCCATATCAAAGTGAAAACTGAATAATTTATTTGGAGGGAATACTCCACACAAAAAAAACTCGTACCAAATTCCAATGCAGTTTTTGCACGCCTACAAAAGCTTGAGTATCATTTATTCATAAACCCTAAATTCTCAATTTTTCGCATTCTTTCTTCACATTTGCGTTCAACCTCCCTTTAATCATGACTTTGGAATTAGTTTTGAAGTCTCTGTTGTTAGAACAAGATTTTGATTCTACCTCTCTATTAAAGTTTTGATGATAACAATTATTCTAAGAACAAAATATGATACATAAAATTATTATCTTCTTTGTGCATGACAGAAGTTCTTGCAAAGAAAAATGTTCTAAAAGTTCAACATCTTCTAAAGAAAATATTTCTACTTCAAATAGAAGATCTGATCTAAAGATAACAGAAGTTCCTATCACGCACACAAGATCAACTGCAAACGAAATTAGGCTCTAATATGAAACAAGCATCTTCTGATTCTCATAATCAAGTGCATTAATTAAAGAATCAATAATAACGTCTGAAGACATAAATCTTTATTTTTGGAAGGTTTTAATGGCAATTATCATACATCCAAAAATAGCACAAGATGTCTCCAACGAATCCTTTCCTCAAAATCTATATAAAGGAAACACTTGAAGAAATTTGGATCTCTCACTCTCTCTCTCTCAACAATACGAACCTATTTCTAAAATATATTTTCATTTGTAAAAACTATCACAGTTGTGATAACATCTTACTAGAAGAAAATTATAGTTACACTCTTGATTGAATTTTTTGTAATTGTTCCTTGAGTGACTAACTGCAGTCAGTAGACTCAAGAAGACTTTGACAATAGGTCTTAATGATTGTATTCATTATTTGAATAGTGGATTAAGACCTTGTTGAGAGAGGAAAATCACCTTGGCGGGTGGACTGGATATAGTTTGAGTTCAAACGAACCAGGATAAATCAAAGTGTCTATTGTCTTTATTTTTAAAAACCCAATTCCAACCCACCTTCCTTGTATTTTTGCACCTTCAATTGGTATCAGAGCTCTAGGTTCTGAGCGAAACACTTAAATGTGTTAGAAAAAGATCCAGAAGAAAAACACTATGGCAGAATCAGTCAACAACAATGATTATAAGAACGATAAAATCAATGGAAAAACCTCATGTATTCAATGGCGACAACTTTGACTGTTGGAAGGATGTTATGGAGAGTATCTTTCTAGCTCTGGATAGAGACCTCTGGGATATGGTGATTGATGGATATATTCATCCTATTGGAGCTGATGGTTAGAAGATCGAAAGGAGAAATATGACGGCTCAAGAGAAGAAGGAATTCAAAAATCATCACAATGCCAGAACTATACTTCTGAGTGCTATCTTATACACAGAGTATGAAAAGATCACAAATAGAGAATCATCCAAACACATGTTCGGCTCTCTAAAGATGAAACATGAAGGTAACACTCAAGTCAAGGAGACAAAAGCTTTGGCACTCATCCAGAAGTATGAGGCATTCAAGATGGAAGAAGACGAAACGATTGAGAAAATGTTCTCAAGGTTTCAAATTCTGGTTGCTGGACTGAAAGTTTTGGACAAAGGCTACTCAACAGTAGATCATGTGAAGAAGATCATCAGAATATTGCCAAAGGCTTGGAGACCCATGGTCACTTCTCTTAAGTTGTCAACGAATCTGAATGAGATATCTCTTGAAGAACTGATCAACTCACTGAGGAGTCACGAGATAGAACTAGAAGATGATGAACCCCAAAAGAAAGGTAAGCATGTTTCTCTTAAATCTAACAAATCTAAATCTAAAGCGTTTCATGAAGAAGAAGAAAGCTCTGGAGGCTCATCAGAAGAAGATGAACTATCACTTCTTTCCAGAAGAGTTCCACAACTCTGGAAGCATCGTCAGAAGAAGTTCAGGAATTCCAGAAGATCAAGCAATCACTCTAAATCATCCTTTGGTTACAAGAATTCCAGAAGCAAATAATTAGTATGATATGAATGCAAGGAACCTGGACACAACAAAAGTGATTTCCCCAAACTTCAGAAAAAAAAAGCCTAGAAAGAAGTTCAACATAGAGAATAAGAAAAGTCTCATGGCCACATGGGATGGCTCAGAATCTTCTGAAGCTGAATTAGAATCAGAAGATAAACACGCCAACATTACGCTGATGGCAAAATTATCAGATGATGTCAACTCATCAGAATTAGAATCAGATTCTGATACAGAAGAGGTATTCTCTAAGCTTTCTAGAACTCAATTATAAGATAGCCTCTAAGAAATTCTTGAAAAATATCAGAATTTTCAATTCAAATACAAAGATCTGAAACAAAGTCTAGTATCTGAATCATAGGAGACTAGAAAACTGAAGGCAGAAAATTCTGAGCTAAAAGAAAACATTTTAAAACTCGAAAATTCTTTTGAAAAACTTAAAGCTCAGAAAGAATCTGAATCAGAAGCTTCATCTAGTTCTGATAGTATCATAAAGCAATATGACTATAGTTTTCAAAAATTTCTAGATAAAAACATAGATAGAAGCAAAATTGCCTCAATGATCTATGGAGTTAGCATAAATGGTAAAAGAGGTATAGGATACGTAAGACCTACAGGAGAAGCACCACTAAAGTTTAAACAAGTTGATGATATGATTATAAAAGTTAACACACCATTAACTTCTCACTTCACATATGGCCATAATCATGATTTAAAATATACCAGTGAGTCATCTTGTTCTACAAGTTCTGATGAGAAACTCAAACTCAATCAGAAGTTTGTAAATTCTAACAAACAAGGACCCATAAAGATATGGGTACCCAAAGATAAAATTGTGTATATTGCAAATATCTTTAACAGCAAGATTGAAACACCGATCTTGGTACCTGGACTCTGGATGCTCGCGACACATGATGGGAAGAAAGCATATGTTCCAAAGTCTTGAGCTGAAAGCTGGAGGCTATATAGGTTTCGGAGGCAGTCAAAAAGGAAAGATCATTGGCTCTGGAACTATTGGTAACGATACCCTTCCCTCTATCTCTAATGTTATGTTAGAAGAAGGATTGATGCATAACTTATTATCCATAAGCCAATTAAGTGGTAACGGTTATGATATAATCTTCAATCAAAAGTTCTATAAAGTTGTTAGTCAGAACGATGGAACAATCCTATTTAATGAAAAGAGAAAGAACAACATATATAAAATAAACCTTTCTTAATTAAAAAATCAGAATGTAAAATGTCTTATGTTTGTGGACACTAAGCAATGGGTCTGACACAGAAGATTGGGACATGTTAATATAAGAAGATTATCTCAGATTAACAAACACAATCTGGTCAGAGGTCTTCCAAATTTGAAGTTCAACTAAAAAGCTCTGTGTGAAGCATGTCAGAAAGGCAAATTTGCTAAACCTGCTTTTAAATCTAAAAATGTTGTTTCTTCCTCTAGACCATTAGAACTTCTGCACATTGATTTGTTTGGACCAGTGAAAACTGCCTAAATCAGTTGCAAGAAGTACATATTGGTGATTGTAGATGACTATAACAGATGGACATGGGTAAAGTTTCTCAGACACGAGGATAAGTCAATTGTTGTATTTTCTAACTTCTGCAAACAAGTTCAAAATGAAAAAGAGTTTAGAATTGTCAAAGTCAGAAGTGATCATGGTGGAGAATTTGAAAACAAGAAATTGGAATTATTTTTTAATGAAAATGGAATCTCTCATAATTTCTCTTGCCCTAGAACTCCACAACAAAATGGAGTTGTAGAACGTAAGAACAAAACATTACAAGAGATGGCCAGAACCATGATAAATGAGACTAACATGGCTAAACACTTTTGGTCAGAAGCAGCAAATACAACATGCTATATTCAGAATAGAATCTCTATAAGACCTATTATGGAGAAGACTCCTTATGAATTGTGGAAGAACATAAAAACCAACATTTCTTACTTTCATCCTTTAGGATGCACTTTTTTTATTCTGAACACTAATGATCCTCTGAACAAGTTTGATTATAAGGCACAAAAGTGTTATATGTTTGGATACTCTGAACGTTCAAAAGGATACAGAGTATACAATATAGAAACACGAATTGTGATAGAATCCATCTATGTCAAATTTTATGATAAGCTTGGTCTTGAAAAACCAACGCAGAATGAATCTCTTGCAGATATAGAAGTTCAAATTACTGAAGAAAGGACATCTGAAGAACAACCATCTACAGAACAAGACAAGACAACTACATCAAGAACTTCTGAAGAACCCAGTCACAAGAGACAATCCAGAAGCACATTGAATCATCCAGAAGACAAAGTTATGGGAAAGAAAGATGATCCAATCAGAACAAGATCCTCCTTCAGAACCTCTGAAGAATCATTAATGGGATTATTTTCACTGATTGAACCAACTTCTGTGGATGAAGTTCTTTCATAAAATGATTGGATACTTGCAATGCATGAAGAACTAAATCAATTCACCAGAAATGACGTATGGGATCTAGTTCCTAGACCTAGATGATTCAATATCATTGGAACCAAATGGGTGTTCAGAAACAAACTAAATGAAAAAGGTGAAGTTGTTAGAAACTAAGCACGACCAGTTGCACAAGGTTATAGTCAGCAAGAAGGAATAGACCGTACAAAACCCTTTGCATCAGTCATAAGGTTAGAATATATCAGACTTTTAATTTCTTTTACTGTAAATTATGACATCACTCTTTATCATATGGATGTCAAGAGTGAATTTTTAAATGGCTATATTGATGAAGAAGTTTATGTGCACCACCCCCTGGTTTTGAAAACACCAAATATCTAGAACATGTTTACAAACTGAAAATTCTTTATATGGTTTGAAACAAGCTCTTAGAGCTTGGTATGAAAGACTAAGCAATTTTATTTTAGAAAATAATTTTACCAGAGGGAAAGTGGACACAACTCTCTTATGTAAAACATTTAAAATGATATTATGATTTGTCAAATTTATGTAGATGATATTATTTTTGGATCTTCTAAAAGTTATTTGGGCAAGGAATTTGCTAAGTCTATGCAGGAAGAATTTGAAATGAGCCTGATAGGAGAATTGAAGTTCTTTCTTGGAATTCAAATAAATCAAACATCAGAAGGAACTTATATTCATCAAAGCAAATATGTCAAAGAAATTCTGAAGAAATTTGACATGTCAGAAACTAAAATCTCTAAAATTCCAATGCATCCCACTTGTATTCTGGAGAAGGAAGAGGTAAGTAAGAAAGTAGTTCAGAAGATCTACAGAGGTATGATTGGATCAATTCTTTACTTAACTGTCTCAAGAACAGATATTATGTATAACGTTTGTCGATGTTCCAGATTCCAATCAGATCCTAGAGAGACCCACTTAATAGCTGTTAAGAGAATCTTCCGGTATTTGAAAGGAACTACTAACCTTGGCTTATACTACAGAAAGTCCAGAGAATATAAGATTGTAGGATACTGTGATGCTGACTTTCCTGGAGACAGAACAGAAGGAAAAATCACTTCTGGAAGTTGCCAATTTCTGGGAGACAATCTAATATCTTGGTCCAGCAAAAGACAATCAACCATTGCACTCTCAACTGCTGAAGCTGAATACGTAGCAGCAGCTGGATGCAGTACTCAGATGCTCTAGATGAAAAATAAGCTCGAGGATTTCAACATTTACGAGAGTAACATTCCTATCCTCTGTGATAACACTTTTGCTATCTGTCTTTCTAAAAACCCTATTTTACATTCCAGAGCTAAACACATAGAAGTTAAACACCACTTCATTAGGGACTACACTCAGAAGTGAATCTTATTTTTAAAATTTATAGATATAGACCATCAATGGGATGACATCTTTACAAAACCCCTTGCTAAGGATATGTTCAATTTCATTCTGACTAATCTCAGTATGGAATTGTGTCTAGAATGACTGTGTTTAATCTATATATTCATCTCTCAGAATTTCTTTAACTTTTTATCTTTTGGTCAATAGTTCTTATGATATAAGAAGGAAAATTATCTCCGAAGTTTATACAGAAGAAATGACTGCTTTCTTCTTAGAACTTTTGTGTCAAGGAAATAACATGCAGATCAGAACATCAACACATGTCATTAAAGCTCAAGGTGTCTTCATAATCTGATTACATGTTCAAACTCTGAGGGAGGACAAAACATGCACTCCATCACGTGGACAACTGTCCTTTAAAGTAGAATACATGTTTAAATTCTAGGAAACTTAAACGGCTGAAAAGACAACATTGAGGGGCTAGTCACGTTGGTAACTGTTCCAAAATCTTTTACGCCACTCCCTTGTCAGAATTCAATTAATGTAGTTAACCATTATGTTTTGTGCATTAATGTTTTCCAATAATAATGTTTTTTTACCGTTTCAATCTTTCTATATATATATATATATATGGTTATTTTTCACCTCACAAACACTTTTCACATTTTACTTTCACCTTCACTTCTATTGCTTTCTATTTTCTCTACATTCTATGCATTTGGACTTCAAAACCCTCTTTCTTATGAACAATGGCTTCTTCCTCAAAGGACGATCAACCAGCTCCTCCATCTCAACAAGCTCCTGCAGTTCATACCTCTGAAGAACTTCATGTTACACCAGTCATAATGTTACTTACTCTTGTTGAGAAATTAGAAGTTCTTTGTGAGCTTTTTGTTGATTTTGAATGTCTGAAGGAAAATGGGTATGATTTAATACCAGAAGTTAACTTTCAAGGCTGGGAAAAGTATTTTGATCGTCTGATGGGTCCAATATTTCCTAAGTTGGTTAAGGAATTATGGATATTCGCTTCTTCTTCCAACACGCAAGTTACTTCTTACGTTCTAGGAAAGAAGATTGTCATCACCAAAGATCAGATTGTTAAGTTGATTAAATCTGATGGCAATGGGATAAAATTTAGTGATATGGATAAACACTCTGACCTAACTGTTATCTCTCAAGAAATTTTTACTACTACGCAACACTCAACCAAAATCAAAGACCTTAAGGATCGTCTGAGAATCTAGGCAAAAATTATTCTGGGTTGCATCAGCCACAAAAAACCAACAAGCTCCCTAGCCTACATCAACATGGATAAAATGTTTCTGCTGTATTTCATTTCTACCAACAAGAAGGTCAACCTTGCTCACAGATTATTCAACCACTTGAAGAACATCGTCAAAGAAACAAGAGAAGATGAGAAAAGAAAGAGATATTAGATTACATTGGGAAGGCTTATCTCAGACATTCTGATTGAGAATAAGCTAGTAGATCATCTGGCTGAAACTCAACAAGTGGACATTCTGGAAACCACTGCTTGTAGACCACTCAATGCAAAGAACCTCAAGAAGATGAAATTTATTGATACCATCAATAAGGATCCCATCATGCACTCTAGAGAAGTTATCACCACCAGGAAGATTCCACTGAAGGATTTTCCTTTATTTTCCGTTGATACTCCTCCAAAAGTTGTTGTAAGATATCTGGAATCTTGCTAGCTTGATGGAATTGATCCTGGGTTCAATCCAGAGGAACTTCAAAGACCTACTCCAGAAGTTTCTTTGAAGAATAACAAGTAAAGGAAAACCACTGAGGGAACTTCTCAGAAGTCACCAAAGCTGGCCAAAAAGAAAGGTACTCCTTCCTCTTTTATTTCTATTATAGAGTCAGTGACAACTACAACATATGATCTCCCTTTTGATACCACCTCTTCTGATATTCTCATCCCTTCTAATCCAATAACTTTTGAAGCCCCATCCTCTCTTATTCCAACATCTGAAATTTCTCAACATGTTATCCACAACCTTCTGAAATACCATCCTCTGAAATCCATGCTTCTGATGTTCCTCAACCAGAAACCCCCCAACCTTCTGACAACATCCCATAACCTAAAACCATTCAACCAGAAATCATCATTCAACCCGAATACATCCCACTTGCAACATCTCAACCCGAAACTCTTTCATTTTCTCCAAAACCTTCTGAACATCACTCACCACAAACCTTAGATGATTTTGACATGATTATTGATCCAACTCCCCCATTTGATCTCAACACCACTTCCTTTGTTTAAACCCACTCAGAATTTCAGCAAGTTCTTTCTGATATTGATTTCTTTCCCACATACATTAAAGCCTCTCAATCTCAAGCTTCTAATCCACCACCATCCACTATAACTCAAATAATTCCTGGAATCAACTATCCTCTAAACTCATCGTTCCCTGGACTTGATTTTGACATACCCACCATTGCAGAAGAATCTTTATCTTCTTATGCATCAACACCTCCCAAATCCCCCACATACATCACCATTCCTGATACTCCCACTCCCACCAATGAACCAGAAGACCCTCTTAGAACATTCATTGATGTAGAAGCCTTACAAAAAATTTCCTCTATCTCTAAGAAAACTGCAATACCTAAACCCAAACCAAAACCAACCAAATCAGATGTTGGTGTCTTGTTACTGGCTTTTGAAACAGAAATGAAAAACAGGTAGGACAACTTGAAGACTACGTGTGCATAAAATTTGGATCTTGATGCCTCTGATTACGTTTGGACGACTCTTAGAAAATGGTTCAACTCTTAAACCAAGAAGCTGAAAGATATCTTCTATGATATTTCTCAACAAAACTTCTACAAAAATATGCGGGAAGTTATCTCTAGCTTGGAAAAGAAGAATACTCATCTTCTGGACAATAAACCATGGAAAGAACCTGAGCCAACGGAATCAACTTCTGCATTTCAGCTCATTGTTGTTCCTTCTGCTGAAGACAAAAGGAAAGAAGTTATTGATTCACCTTCTGTTGAAGAACCTTTTGTGCAAACTTCTACTCAAGATGCTACCTATATTGAAGAAGTTACTCCAACAACATTGGTAATTAAGACTCTGGAAGAACTGAAGAAAGAGAATGAGTCTGTGAAGCTCAGATTGGACAAGCAAGATGAGACAAATGATGAACTTAAGAACATGATTGGGCAACAGGTGGAGTCAACTTTCAGATCAAGACTCTTCTGGAAGCGTTGTTCACAAAGATTAACCCCCAACCTTAGATCATGTTTCACATTTTCTTTTTTTGTTTTCTTGTTGTTTCTTTTTCTGATTTTCTTATCTAATGTTCTATCATGACTATTCTGATTAATGAAGATCTGGTGTTTTGGTTATCTGATTCCTTTTAAATATTTTTCTGATTATCTACCTTTTTGAATAATGACAAAAAGGGTGAGAAAACGTAAACTATTTTGATCCATAACACCTTACCAAGGCTAAGCCTCAAACATCCTTAAACTCTGACAAATTTATTTAATGTTTAAGAATGGGATAAGTATTTAACTCAGGGGGAGCATTTGTTCCAAGAACTTCTCATAGAAAATTCTGAAGGATTATCTCAACATCTCAAAGGGAGTTTTTCTATTACTTTTGTTCTTTTATTCTTAATCAAACTAATATGTTTTGTCATCATCAAACAGGGGGAGATTGTTAGAACAAGATTTTGATTCTACCTCTCTATTAAAGTTTTGATGATAATAATTATTCTAAAAACAAGATATGATACATAAAATTATTATCTTCTATGTGCAAGACAGAAGTTCTTGCAAAGAAAAATGTTCTAAAAGTTCAACATCTTCTAAATCAAATCTTTCTACTTCAAAGAGAAGATCTGATCTAAAGATAACAGAATTTCTCATCATGCACACAAGATCAGCTACAAACGAAATTATACTCTGATATGAAACAAGCATCTTTAGATTCTCAAAATCAAATGCATTAATTAAAGAATCAGTAATAACGATTGAATACAGAAATCTTTATTTTTGGAAGGTTTTAATGGAAATTATCATACATCCCAAAATAACATAAGATGTATCCAACGGATCCTTTCCTCAAAATATATATAAATGAAACACTTGAAGAAAGTTGTCTCTCTCTCTCTCTCTCTCTCTCTCTCTCTCGCGCGCGCGCGCGCGAAGCAATACGAACCTATTTCTTAAATTTATTTTCATTTGTAAAAACTATCACAGTTCTGATAACAGCTTACTAGAAGCAAATTATATTTACACTCTTGATTGAATTTTTTTGTAATTGTTCCTTGAGTGACTAAGTGTAGTCAGTAAACTCAAGAATACTTTGACAGTAGGTCTTAGTGATTGTATTCATTATTTGAATAGTGGATTAAGATCTCGTTGAGAGAGGCAAAATCACCTTGGCGGGTGGACTGGATGTAGTTTGAGTTCAAACGAATAAGGATAAATAAAAGTGTGTATTGTCTTCATTTTAAAAAATCCAATTCCAACCCCCCTTCCTTGTGTTTTTGCATCTTCACATGCCGCTTCAAATACCAGAATGTGGTTGCAATAAACCAATGAGGTTGTTTATCTCCAATTCAAATGATAACCCTAAAAGGATGTATTGGAAATGTGAAAATTGGGGGGTGAATTGAATTTGATTTTTATTTGTTACGATTTATTATTTTATGAGTTGAAGTCTGTTATTGATTTTGTTAATTTTTTGTTTGTTTTAAGAGAATTTCTTATAAGACGATGAATCTTAAAATAATTTCTTATGTTAAAAAACTTTCTTATTTAAAACAATTTCTCATTTTATGTTTGTTTTAAATGTTTTGTTTGATTCATTTATAGGCAATGACACATTGTAAGTTGTTCATATGGGATGATAATATTGATGGCCAACCTACATATGTTCGTAAAATAGGACACCAAACAAGAATTTTGTTGTTGGATTCGAACGTTGACCATACACACAGTGCGAAGAAATGTTGTGGTTGCAACTTCTCAAAGATTTTGAAGGACATGACTTCCATAGTTAAAAAACTTCAATGCAAGAAAGGAGATAAGATGAAAATGAAACTACAAAATGAAAGAAACACATCCAAGATGTTTAAGTACTTGCTGATTTTTTCTTGAATTATAATCATTTGTTATTTTAAGATGTTTTAGACCTTATTTTTTTTCTTGGATTATTGTCATTTGTTAAATTCCTAATACATGAAATTGATTATGTTGTATTCATCTCTATTTTCAATCTTAATGTGTATTGTATTATTGTCAAAATGTTGTATTCATCTCAGCTTTATCAAAAATTGAACTTATGCACCACTGATACACCAATGGCATATCATATTTTTGTTAGCAGAGTTTTAATATGTGTTGGCCAAATAAGATACACCATTAATTTATGAGACACCATATAATTTGTTCAATTAATACACCACAAAATGGATTCAACGGATACCACAATAAAACCATGAAGGATTCAACTCATACAACATCTTGAAATCCACACCAAATAACTCATCTAATGCTAACATCATTTACACAACATTGGCCATCATGCATTCAGTTCCAAACACTTATCATAAACATTTCAAAGAAAATCCAAGCAATACAAATTATGAACATAGATCATTTTTCAAGACATTGCAACATTGCAAATATGCAATAAGTTATTTTAAGATGTTCAACACCTTATTGTTTTTATCTTGGATCATTTTCATTTGTTGAATACCTAATACAAGAAATTGATTATGTGTTGGCCATATCTTTGTTAGTAGAGTTTTAATATGTGTTGGCCAAAAGATATATACCACAATATAATTATGAACAAATATCATTTCGAGACATTGCAACATTTCAAATCCAACAAGTTATATAAGTACAATGAGGGTGCTTAAATTTCAGAGAAAAATGGTCATCACATAATGTCATACTAATCCACATCAGTTTCAAATAAGATGTTGGAATTACACATACAAATTCACATACTATTCAGATCAAAACACTTATAGATTCACAGGTTCGTTTGGTCCACAAACAACATTATACATTAAAAAAATTATCACATTCCAGCATAGGCACGACAGATTTCATAAACACTACCTAAAAACATTATTTGTTAAAACTCAAATTACATAGATGGGTTTACTCAATCATGACCAGCATATTGCATCACTTGTTGTAGTAGACTGAAGCGCGAATTTGAATTTTCTCATCACTCATTCCATACATTGGTGGGAATTGTCTGCTTGTTCTTGCAACATCCATATTTGCTAAAAATTTCTTTTGCACACTTCTATCACCATTGCAACATCTTTTTATTTTCTTCTTCTGTTGATAAAAATAAATTATTATTTGAATACAGATAATTACACAATATAATTATAAAAACATATAATACCTTCAAATTTTGCTTAAAGAATCAGTTATCGACACTGACTCCAACTCAACATTTTGCTCAGATGGCGCATTTTTTCTGTACTCTACAAATTAAACAATAACAACTGTTATGTTTAAAATACAACAAGACATTGACTCTAACAATTAGATCACAAGTTATCAAACTTACCGAACAATTCCTTGCATTATGAGTTATACTATTACATTTTGAACAGTTCCTGACAACTATTGTGTCATTATTTCTTTTTTTTCCAGAGCACCTTTACTCTTCCCCATTATTGAATCACCTACAGCTAACTTGTGTCTCCCAATTTAATCATCAGTACTGCAATATTTTTGTGTAACTTCATGATGTCCTCCATTATTTCCCTGCAAATATTAAAACGAGCAACCTCAATCGAATTTGAATCAACTGTACCATTATCAACCATGTTCAAATATTCAATTTTGGCATCCTTTATCAAGCGTGACAGAACCATACTACTAGGAATTTTTTCAACATGTTCTTCCTTCATGACATAAAAATACGAGAACACGGAAGCCCCCGAGAATCAAATAACTTACAAAAACATTTAAATGTTGTACCTTCATAAATAACTCGTCTTTCATAGTTTCTCTGACAATATTTTGTCAATATATACATCTTCACATCACCGTGTCTTACAAAGCTCTTAACGATCAACGCACTAGCCTTCATAATTTCATCTTTAACTTCTTTGAAAATCTCGGTTGTATAAATTCACTACAAGAAAAACATGTTTTAGCTGCAAATTATTAGCGTCGGCCCCGACATCGACGCTACTTGTGTTAACATAACGTCACAAATAGCCCTCACTAATGGTTAAAAGCATTTGTTTTAAATATTTTATAGGTCATTAATATTAGTGTCGGTAGCAGTCGACGCTATATTTGGATATAATTAATTTTATTTAAAATAATTCTTGTATTTTCATTTAAGTGTTTATTTATTTATTTATTTTTCTATAATAGCGACGACTATTTGCGCCGTTAAGGTTGGTACGAAAATAATTCATTTCCTCCCACAAATTATGTTGCCTCCTTTTTTAAGTTTTTAATAATTTTTATAGTAGCGACGACTATTTGCAACACAATTGTTGGCGTGAAAATTGTAGCGACGACTATTAGAAACGCTATTGTTGGTGCAAAAATAATTCATTTCCCCCAATAAATTTCGTTTGCCTGATTTTTTAATTGTTTAAGAAATTATTTATTTTCACCGTAGTGTCGGCATTGATCGACGCTATGTGTAATACCAAGAAAGTATGGTTCCCCATATTTTACCCTTTTTTTTATCACTTTAATTATTTATAACAATAACTCTTATTAAAACTATAAGTTATTAAAAAAAACAAAACAAAACTCTAAACTAATATATATATATATATATATATATATATATATATATATATATATATATATATATATATATATATAAATAAATATAAAATATATATAAATAAAAAAAAGTAATTTGATATTTTATTATTTTAATTAAATAATTATAACTATAACTATATATATATATATATATATATATATATATATATATATATATATATATATATATATATATATATATATATATATATATATATATATATATATATATATATATATATATATATAATTTTAAACTATAAAATAAAAAAAGACTATAAACTAAAATTATATTCATTAAATTAATTTTATAAAATAAAATCTAAATTATAAACTGATGTTTCGATTCTATATAGATTATTTCGACTCATTTCATGCATGTTTTTTTCATATTTTCATTGAGTCTTTATTTTTTTTGTTTTAATTTACTTATGTTTTGTACATTTTATGTTTTTCGGACCCAAGCAGCTGGATCAAAGGAAAGAAGAAGAATCCACGGCAAACCAGCTGAAAAAGGAAGAAAAATGCATGTTCTGCCTTCTCTAGGTGAATGGCGTTCGCCATTCCCTCAAGGGAACCAAATGGCGTTCGCCATTTTCCAAAAGTCCCAGAATTATTGATAGCAGCCAAATGGTGTTCGCCATTAGTCGCGGGAACAGTTACAGAAGCAGTTTTCAAGCAGTTTGTCTCGTTCGAATTTCAATTCCATTAACTGTTCTTGGAGCCATTTGTTCTCTATAAATAGAGAACCCCTGAGGAGAATTTGATACAATTTGATACCCTACGGAAGCGATGCCGAATTTCCTACAGAACTAGAAAATCACTAGCCAAAGTATTGATCGTTCACATCGAGTGATCAATATACTCTTGTATCTTTTCTTTTTCTGGATTCCGTGTTTTATTGAATCACTTTATACAAGTTTATATTTCAGGTTATAATATATTGCTTTCTTTAATTTACCGCACTTTATTTTATTGCAAATTTTGTATGTTCTTGTTCATAACTTTAAGCAAATTTTCATAAAAAATCTCCAAAACAGAATTTTCTTAAAATTAATCCATTATGTATGTTTCTAAATGCCTTAACTTGATTATGTTGACATTAATATCAATTATGTTAGGCTAGATTTGCATGAGCCCGTAGTTTGAGGACCGTCGTTTCAACGGGACTCCGTAGGATAACCGACATACTTTTAATGCCTGAAATTCTGGTTTTATGTTCTAAGATTAATTTATGTAGTCTTGTCGTGAGAGCGAGAGGCTACTTACCAACATTTTGTCATGAGAGTGAGAAATGCACTAAGATGAGTCCAATAGAAAGAGAGTTTGAGGTACGCATCAGGTAGGAGGCACAAGACACTGGAACCTAAACACAGCGAAAGCACTTTAGGTATTTCATTTCGATCTTATCCATCTTCAAATAGACGTCCTTTAATTACCGAGCGAGCGAGAGAAAAATCTTGGGGTAATCGGTCGTGGCTCGGTCAATAGTGCGAGTGTGTGAGATCGAACCTTTAGGTTGGTATTTTCGTCATAACAACTTCAGCTTTCATTTCAGCCCCAGATCCTATAGAGTCCCTAAGAGTCCCGAAAATCATTCTACGGTCTCGTTTCTTTTATTTGTGCAAAAAAATCCTTTTCGTAATTAATTATTTATTACCCTTTATTTTGTGACAACCTTAGCCTTATCCTTACACTGCTATTATAGGACACTACCTATTGACTATCAATCCATGTGGGGTCGACAATCTTTTAAAACTATGTGGTACCATGTATGCTTGCAGTATCAATCCGACCAATCACATAAAGTCGCGATCAAGTTTTTGGGGTTGTTGTCGGGGATTGAATTAGTCTTGTTGTGTTTCTTTAGTTCCAGAGTAACGACTAAGGCAAATTTTCTTTTATTTTTCAATTTGTCGATCGTACGCCCATCACTCACTCCCGAAGCGAATAGCCAGTCGAACTGATTGACGAAATCGAGCACTTTGCTTTATTGAGGCACCGAATCAACGAATTCCGATTAAGATATAACCTTCCAGAACCTATCGTTTCTTATTCAGATACCAAATCCGAAACTGAATCAGATCAAAGCATGGCCCAAGGACCGCAAAACCGTCCACTCAAAGATTTCGTTGTCCCATTGCAAGATGAACCGCATAGCAGCACTTCTGCCCGGGAAATTGAAAGACGCAATTTCGAGTTGAAACCTTCGTTATTACAAGCCGTTCAGTAGAACCAATTTTCAGGAAGTCCTACGGATGATCCTAACCTACATTTATTTGTTTTCGTGCAATATGCCGACATTGTGAAAGCAAATGGAGTTAGCCCAGAAGCAATTAGACTCCGTCTTTTTCCATTTTCTTTAAGAGATAGAGCTAGAGCTTGGCTCTAGTCTCTTCCTGCAAATTCTGTCACCTCATGGGACGATTTAAAAAGAGTCTTTTTGACCCGTTATTTCCCTCCAAGTAAGATAGCTATGCTCAGGGCCGAAATTAACGGATTTAAGCAAAAAGACAACGAATCTCTTTTTGATGTGTGGGAAAGATATAAAAACATGATGAGGCTCTGTCCATATCACGGACTCGAAAAATGGCTGATAATCCATACTTTCTATAACGGGCTGTTGTACAACACGAAGATGAACCTAAGCGTCGCCGCGGGTGGTGCTTTGATGGATAAACTGTACGAGGTAGCCGTTGAACTCATAGAGAACATGGCCCAAAATCACTTCCAATGGGGAGGAGAACGCGCTTCTATAGATAAACCAACTTCGAAAGGAGGAATGTACGAAGTTAATGCAATAGACCACATACATGCTAAAGTGGATGCATTAACCCAAAAAATTGAAAATTTGGCCGTAACACAACCAACTTTTACCGTAGCTGATGTGTCCCCTAATTGTGAAGTATGTGGTACCCCTGGACACACAAATGTTAAATGTCAGTTGCTAGTCGGTGTTCCCACTGACCAAGTAAACTACACCCAAGGAAACCCATACTCAAATACTTATAATCCTGGCTGGAGAAATCACCCGAATTTTTCTTACAAAAACAACAATGTCTTGCAACAACCAAGTTCAACAT
Organism: Lathyrus aphaca; assembly: GCA_963966055.1. Lineage (NCBI taxonomy): Eukaryota > Viridiplantae > Streptophyta > Magnoliopsida > Fabales > Fabaceae > Lathyrus > Lathyrus aphaca. The sequence goes on along the minus strand of OZ014519.1, from coordinate 135,514,599 downwards.
CCATTGTACCGCCTAGTTTTCATAAGGGAGGACCATCCGCTCCATAGGTACCTAGAAAGTCAAATCTGGAGATTATGATGGAAAATTTCATGAACACCCAGATACAACAAAATAAGGAATTTGCGAACCAAAATGCCCATGCGAGCGAATTGATGAGGTAGATGACTAATAAGCTTGATGCAATGGCCATGCATAACAAGATGTTAGAGACCCATATTTCTCCAGTATCCCAATAACAACCAATTATACCAGCCCCGTCTGGAACTTTTCCTGGCCAACCTCAACCTAACCCGAAGGGACAAGCAAACGTCGTGACTCTGCGGAGCGGAACCGAATATGATGGACCGGTGGACCCAATACTTACAAAACCAGCCATGTACCAAAGTCCAAAGAAAGGAATTGAGAGGGAAGATGAATCAAAAACTAATGATGCGAATGATAAGAGTGACGAGGTTGTGGAGAAGGAAACACCATATGTACCTCCACCACCATATAAGCCACCTATACCTTATCCGCAAAGACTAGCCAAAAAAATGATGGACACTTTAAGAAATTCGTGGAACTTCTAAAGCAATTAAACTTACAATATCATTCACAGAAGCCATAACCCAAATGCCTTCATATACGAAATTCATAAACGAAATTCTATCCAACAAGAAAAAGATCGAAGATAACGAAACTATTATGCTCACTGCCGAATGTTGTGCTATTCTTAAAAATAACATGCCACATAAGCTTAAAGACCCAGAGAGCTTTTCAGTACCCTGTGTAATAGGAAAATACGTTATAGACAATGGTTTGTGCGAATTAGGAGCCAATGTTAGTTTAATGTCGTTAAATACGTGCAAGAGACTTGAATTAGGAGAAATGAAGCCGACTAAGATGACTTTGCAGCTTGTAGATTGTTCTGTCAAGTATCCTGTAGGAATGCTAGAAAACAACCATGTTCGAATCGGTCAATTCTTCATTCCTACTGATTTTATGATAATGGACATAAAAGAGGATTACAATGTCCCCATTATATTAGTGTAACACCCCAAATTTTCCCTCTCCTGTTAGCATCATCATCATATCATAATCATCATAAGCATATCATATCCTTAGCATTTTGCATAAAAAAATGAAGCATAACACTCGCATGGTCTAGCATAAGGCATGTGATCAGTCATCCGGGAATTTTGAAGCACTGCAAGTCAAAATCAAGAGCATGGTGACCTGGCAAGAATCTCACAGGATCATTTTGCACAAGCTTTGTATCATGTTCAAGACCCTAAAAAGGATGAGGATCAAAATCAGCTTGAAACAGTTGGCGCCGGGTTATTCTTGAGGTTTCCCACCAAAAGGAGGGAAATTCAAATTTTTCCTACGTTAACCGGTTAACGCATTTGGTTAACCGGTTAACGCATGCGAAATTTGAATTCCAGCAGCAAGTTCAGCATGTGTGATTTTTGCTCCAATTTTCATTTTTCTGATTTTATTCATTTTTGAATTAATTGGAAATTAAAAGGAAGGATCTAAAGCATTTATCCAAGCCTAATTCCATTGCTACATCCTAATCACACTACCCAAACCATAATTTTGGATCCCAAGCCTATTTTTGGGCCCCAAACCTAAACCATATTTAATCATTTCTCTCCAAACCAAAGGGCCTCCCCCTCATTTTTCACTCTCATTTCCTGAATTTTCACTTCTGTCACTCACAATTCTCTCACTTTTCTCTCCCAATTTTCCAAATCACTCAAAGTTCCTCTTTGAAGATCACACAACCTTGCCTTAAGGTGTATAGATCTTGGAACTAGACCTCCATCCATAGCTTCTTTGCATCTTTTTGATGGTTTTATTGGAGATTCAGATCTGGTTTGGGATCTAGAAGTGCTTTTGGATCCAAAATTCTGCATTAAGAGCTTGTTCTTGCATTTATTTTGCACGGAGTGTGAAGCTTAGCACTGGATCTTCAAAATTCTCCGTGATATCTCTCGTTTCCAGCTCAAACAACAATTACCAAAGCATACCTCAGCTTTGTAGGTCGGTTAATTTCAGATCTAGCTCTGTTTTTAGCTTATTTGCATGCTTGTGCTTTAGATCTACCATGTGCTTGTGTATTTTCCTGTGTTGCTTAAATTGATTGGTTGATTTGTAACCGGATCCGAGTATTAATGTTCATGAGCTTAATGATATGGATTAATGTGAATTGATCTAATTTTTCCATGCTTAATTGATAGCTGGTCTGGTGTGGAATTATTTGGATAAGCTGGTTGTAAGTTGTTTTATGCAGGAAATTGCTGTTGTTTCTTCAGTGTTAACCGGTTAACGCATTTGGTTAACCGGTTAACGCACCTGTTTTGTGCTGTTTTTATGCAGGTTTTGGACTGGTTAACCGGTTAACGCATTTGGTTAACCGGTTAACACTGAGGCAGAATGCCATATTTGCCTTATTTCAAGCATGTTTGACCCCCTTACTTGTTCTAAATGCCTTGGATCATTGTATGATCATTGAACATGCTATTTTAGGGTGATTTTCTTGCTGGTTGATGTATGCTCTCATGTTTTCGACGCGTAATTCGTGTGTTCGCAATGCTTGGCATGTTGTTTGATCCTTGTTTTCTAGAACCTTTGAGCATGTCATTTCCATGATTTTATTGATAAATTTAGTGTAATTTTGCTAACATTGCAGGGGCTTATGGTAAGAGAAGTGTGGATGTTTATCCACATTTCAACTCTTCATCTTTCCTCTTTTGCTTTGCTTTTTCTTTGTGGGTTTTGATGTGCTTTGTGCCATCATGTGGTTCTCTTTCCCCTCTCTAGCTTTTTTCTCCTTTCTTTTTGCTTCTCTTTTGATCATCCTTTCTCTTAGGATAGTTGAAGCCTCACTAACCTTAGGACCACCTTTGCATGATAACTTTAGGATTAGACTTTCCCCATTAGACTTTTGCCTTCTGCTCCTTTGGTTCTTTCTCCTTCTTATCTCAAAAAAAAAATCCTAAAAAACATTAATAAAGAAAGAAGTGACTTCTTGTGTAATAACCTTATTCCATGGGGAACTTGTAGTTTTCCCATCTTGGGATAGTACAAGCTTGTCTAGCATGATGCACAAGTCGGATCATGAAGTCACCTTCGTCAAGAAAATCATAAAAAAATACTTCTTCATTTTAATCGCTAAAACACTTAATAAAATCAACGAGCTAGTGAGCCTAGGCCCTAATCTTTGGAACCAAGTTTTGGGGATCTTCTCCTTACTTGAGTGTGCTTGTTCTATTATTCCATCTTGGAATGTAGTAGCAAGTACACATTCCATGGAAAAGAGCTTGAGTTCACTCTCTTGTGCCCAACTCTTAAAAAACTCATAAAAAACACAAACAAACAATAATCGTCTTTCCTTCGGGAATTCTTTTCTTATCTCCTTCGCTCCATCCGCGAACTTGCTACTACTTGTCACTTTGCAAGACGGTAACACACTCGTCGTCCGAGCCTGCAACACCTGAGCATTGACATAGGCAGTTCAAGCCTTAATACACAAGCAATCCTTTCCACCCCTAGTTAGGGGAACTACGACGACTTTGATCCTCATTGTCCAGATGAGGTACGTAGGCAGCGGGGTAGGGCCCGTTCGAGCACACACTTTTATTTTCCCTACATTTTCCCCCTTTCTTTTCTTTTCATTTCCAGTTCCTGTCTTTCTTTTTGCAACAGTTTTCATTCCTTCACCCTTTGAAACAGTTTCTTTGCAAGCGTGGATCCCGTCGGGTACGGCGGATGATCTGGGGTGCTAATACCTTCCCAGGTTGTAACCGACTCCCGAACCCAATCTCTTTGGTTCGCAGGACCCGTGTCCTTCCTTTTCTTTTCTTCTGGTTTGTGCAACATTACCATTCCCGTTCCTTCGGGATAAAAATGCCTGGCTGGCGACTTTACCCTTTTCCGCGCCACTTTCGCGTTTTTACCAGGATGGAAATCCGGGGAGCGACAGCTGGCGACTCTGCTGGGGATCGAACCCAGAATCTCTGGTTCCCTTGAGAGTCTTTCCTAGCGCTTGTTTGTTTTTGTTTCTTTGGGTGTTGATTGTTTGTCGTTGCGTGTTGTATTTTACTGTTGTTTATTTACAGTTTTATTTACAGCTTTATTTACAGTTTTCAGTATTTATTTTCATGCATCATATTATTACTGGACTGTCTGGACTGGATTTTTTCTGTTTGGTGGGACTTGGGTGATACTGTTACTATGAGATGAGCTCATTACCAAGGCTCGAGTGCACCTTAGGACTTAGAGTGGTTCCACTTTGGCCTCATGAGATCTTGTCATGGGGGTAGTAGTGAGTTCCACGCCCATATTTGTGACCGTCTTGAAAATGTCTTGATTTGGGGATCTTCCTCTCTCATTTCATAACCTCGATAGTTATGTGTAGCTGGGTGTAAACACCCCAAATTTTCCCTCACCCATTCACACCATGGCTTGTGATCATTTCATATGCATAAACACAATCATAAGATCTCATACCACATTTTTGATTCACTGCATAGATTCAAAGTCATCTGCACCTAGGGTTTGTGATCTGAGCAATCCAAGAGCCTCCTGAGCCACTCCAAAGGTCATCAATCACTTCAAAGGGGTCCATGTATGTTCAAGTATCATATTATATCCTCTCAAAGTCAAGAAGGCCAAAGAATCACAAGAACTGGGATTGGTATGGAAGCAGAGCTAGGCTTGACTGCACAGATGACCTAAAATTAGGGTTTTGGTTTCAGAGGCCATAACTCCAAATTTTTTGGTCATTCTTGTTTCTATTGGTCTCTATATGGTATAGGGAGTATGCATATCAATTTTCATGAAGAAATTCCATGGGGAAGTCATCTGATCAAGGGTTGACTTTCTGAACAAGTCAGTGCAAAATCAGGGCATCTGAGGCCCCCAATGACCCAACCAAAGGGCATTCTTCATCATTTTGACTGTATATGATCTTTATTTGATCATGGAAGAGGTTGTAAGTTCACAAAATTGAAGAATCTCAAGTCTTTTGCAAAGTTGACTTTTTGGGCAAGTTTGACTTTTAATGGAAATGCCATTTTATGCAACTTTTTCAACCTTTACTTTTTGATTCAAGAAAGCTTCAAATGAAAAAACTTTGGTCATGAAAGTTGTAGAATAGATCTTTCCCTTTTCAAAAAGTACAAGAACATGACCTAATTCATTTTGGATCAAAAGTTATGGTTTGTCAAAGTTGACAAAAATCACTAAATTTCAAGTTATGCACAAAATGGGAAACTTGCAAAAACTTGTACCAAGGCAATTTGTGACTTCTAATTGATGTCTAATCCTTATACAAACATCACACAAGTCTTAAAGTTCAGATTGAACCAAAGAGATCACATGTTCCATGGCTTGTGAGGCAAGATCTTTTCATGAGAACTAAAAGCAAGCAAGTTGCAAAACCAATGATAACTTCTCATCCACTTGTTGCCTAGCCTGCTGACCAATCCTAGCCTTTCTCCCTCACCTTGCTGCGCAGCCCACTCTCCATGTACTTGGCTAGAAGTTGCCCATGCCCTTCTTACACAAAAGTTGACATTTTGGCAAAAGCAACCATACCTATCACAAAAGGACATGTCATGTCATCTGACCAATGGGATTAGTTTATACAAATCAAATGCAAGATAAACATCACAAGAGGCCAGCCTGAAACTCACCACAACTCAGCATCCACAAACTCACTCCAACTTTCATTTTCCTTCGAATCTCTCTCCACAAGCCTCAAACACAAAAACAGACTTCACAAACAATCTCAACTCACTTCACTGATCACAAACCAACCATTGTTTTGGCCTGAAACCTCCCATATCACAAATACGATTTTCTCATTTCCTTGGCCTGAGCTCCTGCCAACTTGCTCTAGAGGCTACACAAACTCCAACTAAGTGTCAAAAGCTTCAAAGGAAGATCATTGGGACTTGTTTGAGCCAAAGAACAAGCCAGAAAGCTCCTGAATCGAAAGCTCAATCTCAGGTAGCTCTATGATCTTTTTTTCCAGAACTTGCTTTTTAAGTTTCTAAATGATAAAGCATGCTTCCCTGAGTTCACTGAACTTGTTACTTTTGAAAAAGATGGAGAAATAAGGTTGTATGATGTTTCTGAAATTTTGACAGTTTTTGATGTTTGATTCGAATTTTGTTTGTATGTTGAAATAAATGATTTTTGTTGCTTGAATCCTGTTTAGATTGAGTTAAGCTTTGATTCTGGAGAGTTTGGCATGTTTTCATGGCGTATTAGGGGAGATTGAGAATTGACCTAGCCGGAGAAGACGACCGGAACAGTGTTCCGGTCGTCTGAAAGTAATTAGGGTTTGTTTAATTAGGGTTAAGTGTAATTAAGCCAGTTTGAATTTGGTCCGTTAGTTTGCGCGCGTGGTCAGCTCCCGCGTCCCTGAGTTTGAATCTCAGCCATTAGATTGGCTGACTTTTTCTTTTTCCATTTAATTTCAATTTTATTTTATTTATTTCATACTTAATCTCCACAATTTATTAAAAATAGCAAAAATATTTTAAAAATTCTGAAATTTTTTATACAAGTTATTATTTAATTTCAGAACACAAAAATATTTTTATTTTTATTTTTAGCATTAAAAAAGTATTTTTAAATATTTAAAAGTTTCTTTTTAATTAATTAATGAGAATTAATTAATTAAAAATACTTTTAGGTATTTAAAAATCACCAAAAAATTCATGAAACATTTAAAAACATTTAGAAACATTGTCCAACCCTCAAACCAAATTTCTTTTTTGATATTGATGCATTTTGAGAATTTTTCATGGAATTAAAATCATTTTGATGCATTATTTTGATCCAAACTTCCAAAAATCATTTCTGCCTAACCCTAAAGAGTTGGACTTTGATTATTTTTGCATTGTGTTTAGCATGTCATGTAGTTTTTGAGATTAAATGGTCATGATTTGATCTTTCATTTTCAATTTGTTTGGTAATTTTCTTGTTAAGGAACCCTAAAACCCTAGAAAACTTAGGAAAATCATACCTTGAATTAGGTTAAGAGTTGGAACTTCTCCTTTGGGCAGTGAGTTAGTATAGGATTAGGGATCCTTTGAGTGCATTTTAAATTTTTTGTATTGATGTTTGCTTCTGATTTTGGTTTGTGTTTGATGCTTTGATCATAAACCCTAATTTGGGCTTCCATATGCATCCATCTTGCATTTGCATTCATACTTTGACTTGCCATGACATTTTGTGCATCCATTTGATTCATTTGACATCTTAAGACATGTTGAAAGCATGTTTGATCATTGCATCTTGCATTTGCCATGTTGTATGCCATTTGCATTTCATAACTTTTCATGTATGTTCATGTGTCTTAGCTTGTTTCATTTGCATCTATAAGCTTGTATGATCATCCCCATGTTTTGTTTCATGTTTGCATCATCTCATAGCATCATTATCATCTCATATATGCTTCTGGTTTTGATTTTAATCATGCCATTTCATCACATTTTGCATTGCATTTCATTTCTTTCACTAACATTTCAGGTGGTAAGTTGTTTGAGAAGTGAATTTGCCTTCACTTCTCATAATCTCTTTTCATCTCTTTCATGCATCCTTGCTGCATTTTGTTATGAGTTTGAGATTGAGCTTGCTCATTCTTCTTCTTCTTACTTTCTTTCCTCAGGTGACTTGTCTTCTTCAATGAAGCAAGTTACTTTGCTTCTCTTTGCTCCTTTCATCTGCTTCCTGGTGGTTCCTTTGAAGACTTCTCTTGAAAACCTCACAAACCTTAGGAACAACCAAGCATGACAATGATTAGGGTTTTGATTAGTTCCCCATTTAGATTTTACCTTTGTGTCTCATTGAGTCTTCTCTTCTCACCTCATAATCAGGGACTAAACCCTAAAGGCTTTAAGGCTTTGTGATTAAGTTTATACCTGCATCCTTCTATTAGGATGGAGTGTATAACTTTAATCCTAAGTGTTAAACCCTTAATGTGTTTAAATCTCTTAATCAATTCACATAATAATCATCAAGACATCACACTTGTAACTTGGGCCTTGCATTAGGGTTCTAATTCTTCCTTAATTGGTTAAGAAGGACTAACCCTAGTGTTAATGGACAAGTCCCCCTCAAGTTGTCTTACAAACCATAAAACTCACTTCTTCATCATATCATTAAATAAAATCCACTTAATAAAGGCTTGTTTTGTCATGAGTTTAATCCCTAATCATGGATTAAGTTGAGGAGTTTTCCTCAGCTTAAACTTTCTCATCTATTATCCTTCTATTAGGATGGTGTAATGAGTCTGTTTAATCCCTGATTATGGCTTAACCTCATTACTCAACACTAAACAAAAACACCAAAAACATATAAATAATCACAAGTAGGTTAATGATCTTAATCCTACACCAAAGGTGATTAACTGTGAGAATCTGACTTCACACTTAAGGTATTCTCATTACCCCTAATCAAAGGGAAGATGTGATGGGTTTACTAAATCCATTGGTTTAGGCTTAAGCTCATTAACTTATGACAAATCTCCAAAAGCAATAAAAGACTGAAAACTCAAAAACAAATAATAATCGTCTCCTCCGGGATTCTTTTCTCACCTCATTCACTCACAAACGAGAACTTGCTTCTTCCTTCTAATGCAAGACAGTTTGCACCTGAGCCAGACAGGTCATACACTTGAGCATAGACAAGTAAGCAGTTCACAAGTCAATTCATCTTTCAGTCCCTTTACGTCGAACTACGGTGTTCTGACTTCCTCATTGCACGAGAGGATACGTAGGCATAACTTAACGGTTATCGAACAAAAGTCTCTGTATATTCCCCCTCTTTCAGTATCATTCTTTTAGCCTCATTATCATGAGCATTTCATTCCTGTTCTCACACTGACACTTTCATACTTCATATCACTTATACACTATACACTGACACCTGTACATCTTTTCCAGCTCTTTTATACACAAATTGCACTGACACTACCCCTTTAAAACACAAATCTTTTAAGCGTGGATCCCGTCGAGTACGACGGACAGTCTGGGTGCTAATACCTTCCCAGGTTGTAACCAACCCCCTTTCTCAGTCTCTCTGGTTCGCAACCGCCTTATCCATATCTTTCTAGGTCTATGCAGCATTTCCTTTCCTCCGGGATAAAAATGCCTAGCTGGAGACTCTATTCATTTCCAGTGAGTTCACTCCTGTATGTTCTCATTGTCCCTTTCGCCGACCGTTCGCGCGTGTACCGGGATGCAAATCTTTGGGAGCGACAGCTTGGCGACTCTGCTGGGGAAAGTTTATACTGTAACCAGGGCTTCTGGTTCTTTTTGTGGGTTCCTCCTAGCGCTTGATTGATTTGTGTTTACTGGGGTGTTATGTGCTATTTGTGCTTGTATTTGTATTTATTTTTGCTTTATGTACAGTTGTTTTATTGCTTTCTTTATAGCTTTAAATATATCATACTGTCATACTGTGCTGGCTGGATCTGTTTTGTTGCTTTGGTGGGCGGGTGTTCTATTGAGAGTTGAGGTCCTATACCTGGGACCTGAGTGACACCTAGGCTAGAGTGGTTCATGTTCTTTCCCATTCCATTTCGGTCTGGTGCGGGAATATGAAACACGGTTCAGATATGGGTTTCTTCTTGAGAACTCTGTGCTGCAGATTTCCTGTAGTGCTAGGGCTATCTGGGAAGCCTGCTAAGTCTGGATGACCTTTAGCATTGACCTTCAGAAACTGAGGTGAATTAGAGGAGGATCTTTTATGGTTATTGTAGACACTGTACCTCCGGGTTAGAAGTGTTTACACTTCTCATAACTGATCCAAGTCTGAGGATCCTTGTTTTAGAACATCACCTGTGAGGGGGGTTGGGCTGTTTACAGGTTTGCAGGTACCCTTGACCTCAGCATACCCTGTTACTTTGTTTTGATTAAGAATACTCCATTTTGGAACAGTTCTTGTGATTTTTAACCCTGGACATGTGACTCTTTATTTGAGTCCCCCACCTTGGTTATTGGACTTATGAACCTCCATCTGGATTTCTTGAACATATATGGACCTATATCAGAGCACTTAATCAGATCCGGCTCAGTCACAAACCCTTGCATATCATTTGCATACATCATCATTGCATCATTTTAACATGTGTTTATTTGTTTTTCAGGGTATCCATCCTACATTTTGGCTTGGTTTTAACCCCTTCTTCAGCATAGACCCATCTTCATCAGTATTTACTTCAGCTATCAGCTACCTGCTTCAGTCACCTGCATCACCAGTCTCAGCCTGTCAGTGGCCCATCTTCAGTGTTGTTCTCAGCATCTGTCTCAGCTCTTCTTCAGCAACATGACACCTAAGAAGAGTAACATCTCCTATCATTTCTTTGAGCCTGAGTTGGCTAGCATCAGGAAGATTCAGACCCTGATTACTCCAGACCATATACCACTTTTCAGAGAACATTATGGAGGAATCCTTGATGTGGTTATGGATTTGGACCCTTCACAGAGGAGCCTGATTCATACTTGCTTGCAGTTTTATGATCCCCCTCTGAGGTGCTTCACCTTCCAGAATTTTCAGTTGGGACCCTTGTTGGAAGAATATTCATCATTGGTTGGTGTACCTATCAGGGGTGGAATCCCCTTCAACCCTGAGATGGCTTTCCCTAGTAATGAGGAGATAGCAAAAGCATTATATCTGGAACCAGTTCTGATTGGGCAGAATTTGACAGCTAAAGCTGGAGTCTCTGGTTTTCATCTGGATTTCTTGATCTCTCAGGCTACCCTGAAGGCTTCTTTGGGAGAGTGGAAGGCAGTCTGTGCTTTGTTGGCCCTTAGCATATATGGGGTCATACTTTTTGCAGATGAGCCTAGGTTTGTTAGCAAGAATGCAATCCATCTTTTCATCCTGAGAAACCCAGTGCCCACCTTGCTGGGAGATCTTTACTACTCTGTTCATCAAAGGAATGAAAAGCAAAGGGGAAGATTAGTAAGATGCTGTGCTCCTTTGTTCCATACTTGGCTGCTCAAGCATTTGCCAAAGACTGATGCATTCTTGAACCCTCACCAGCAGAAGAACTGGGCTAGGAGGCTTGTTGCTCTAACCTCAGATGACATCAGGTGGTGCACTCAGAGCACCAAGGGCAGAGACATCATTACTAGTTGTGGGCAATTTCCCAATGTGCCTCTGATAGGAGTGAAGGTTTGCATCAATTACAACCCTCTGCTATTCAAAAGACAACTGGGCTATGCATTAGTCCATCCTCCTAGAGCACAGGATCTGACTGAGACCCTTTATTGTGAGATCAGGCCTAATCTGGCTATTGTCAGGCAAGCATCCTGGGCTTGGGACAATGTTCAGGCTAAGGGGGTAACCATTCTTGGGAGATGCAATAATGTAGCCTCAGCCCAGTACTATGAGTGGTCTCATGCCAGGGCTCAGATTACTGGAATGCCCTTCACTATTGAAGATGTGCCTGGACCTTCCATAGCACCACCTCCAGCAACTGTCAGCTTAGAGGAGTTTGAGAAATTGAAGGAGAGAAATGAGAAGCTGACTCAGGCTTTACAGAAGACCCTCTGGGAGAAGAGTGATGGTCGCTTGGACATTGAGAGGTTAGAAAAGCTAAGGGTGGATCATCTAGCCAGAATTGAGAAATCAGAGGACTACATTAAGAAGTCTAGGGCTGGAGAGCAGATCTTAAAGAATGCCTGCAAGGAAGCTCAGTTCCAGAAGGCCAGGACTGATTTGTATCTGAAGGAGAGTCAGGCTAGGTGGGTCAGGATCACCGAGGCCCGTACTCAGGAGGATAAGAGGACTCAGGATAAGATTGAACAGCTAGAAGCTAGTGCAAAAGAGCAACAGGAAGCCTTGGCAACAGCCCAAAGGGAGATCTCAGAATTGAAGATTAGAGCTGGTGTGAAGAGGTCAAAGGACCAGAGTCAACACAAGAGGCTAACTGCAGCTGTTACTACCAGAAATCTCCTTATCAGGAATCTTACAGAGTGCCCAGCTGATCCTGTGACTGAGGCACTTCTCAAGGAAGTTCAGGAGGATGAGTTTGGTCTTGGTGTCTGACTTTTGCTTGTTGTTGCTTTCATTTTATGTACTTTTCTTTATGTTGTATTTTTGGACCCCTCAGAGGGCATGTATTGTAAGAAAACAAACTATGTATCAGTTACTATTTGTAATATATGTGTTGGTTTGTTTTATCTGAGTTTCTTTCAAGCAACATCACAAGCATCTTCCTCAGGGGTCTGGAAAGGTCAAAACCAAGTGCCAAGCCGGATACCTTGGAAACAAATAAGCATACTGCATTGCATACTAACCTTTTGTTTTGTTTTGTAGGTTTTTGTTTTATTGTTACTAACTCTGTGGTGACTTCAGGAACTATTGCTCGACGTCGAGGGTTTCCACTCAACCGTCCACACAGATATCCCACCCGCAACAATCTTCCGGGCATACAAATGGACCAAGTACAGCAGGACCTTACAGAGGTCAGGACTCAAATGGCCAATGAAAGGCTAGAAATGAGGAATCAGATGACACAGTTTATGGAGGTGATGAATAATATGGCTCAAAGCCAAGAGAGGTTAAGAGCACTGGTAGAGGGGAGGAATCAGGAAGACCCTCATCCAGGGACTGCTGGGACAAGCAACAATGAGAGGGTTCAACCACATGTTAATCCCCCAGTCTATGGACCCCACCTTCATCCAGAGATCAACATCCCTGTTAATGTGCCAGGGACTGACACTGCAGGTAGAGTGCTGCAAGAAGACCCCCAGGAAGATCAGTTCACAGTGATGGGAGCTGGGGAGGAAGCCTATGACAGAAGACTAGATGAGATTGCTGAGAAACTAAGATCCCTGGAGTCTCAAAACTCTTTGGGTTTTGATGTTATGGACATAGGCTTAGTGGACGGGGTTAGGATTCCCCACAAATTTAAACCACCGTGCTTTGAGAAGTACAACGGAACATCCTGTCCCCGAACCCATTTACAATCCTTTATGGGGAGGCTGAAGGCATATACCATGGACGAAAAGCTATGGATGTTTTATTTTGAGGATAGCTTAACAGGAGCTTCAAGGGAATGGTACTCTCATCTGACCAGAGCAACCATTAGATGCTGGAAAGACCTGGCTGAGGCCTTTATCAGACAGTATCAGTACAACTTGGATATGGCTCCCAACAGGACCCTCCTGATGGGAATGTCACAGTCATCCAGGGAAAGCTTTCGGGAGTACGCCCAGAGGTGGAGACAGCTTGCTGCTGCTGTCCAGCCATCCATGTCAGAGAGGGAGATGGCTGATATGTTTATGAACACCCTCCAAGGGACATACATTGATAGGCTAGCTGCCTTTTCTTCTACCAGCTTTGCAGATGTCGTTATAGCTGGGGAAAGAATTGAGAGCCTATTAAAAATGGGTAAGATTTCTGACAACGGTGCCAGCTCATCCAACAACACAAGAAAGCCTTTTGTAGGCCCAAGAAGAACTGGTGAAACTAATGCTATCCATACCAGCAGGGGCAGGCCCCAATATGTTCATAGGTCTGTGGCAGCAGTCACCATTCCCGCTCCAATTCATCCTCAACCAGCTTATCAACCACAGCAACAAAATTACCAGCAACAAACTCAGTATCCTCCTCAGAGAAATTATAACAACAACAACACCAACAACAGCAATCAGCAAAGACCATTTCAACAGAGACCTTCTTAGGCCAATAGGGTGATCGATCCGATCCCTATGCCCTATGCCACATTACTGCCACAACTCCTAAAACTCAACCTAGTTGAGCTAAGGACATTGGCACCTCCAGATCCTGCCAGTCTGCCCAGAAATTATGACGCCAGCGCCAGATGTGCTTTTCACTCGAATGCACCTGGCCACAGTACAGAGAAGTGCAGAGCTTTGCACATGAAAGTGCAGGATCTAGTGGATTCCAAAGCTCTAAACTTTGCACCACCACCAAATATTAACAAGAACCCTATGCCACACCACGGAGGCCCCAGAATCAACGCTATTGAGGAAGACAAGCCGTCTTACTTGATAACCAGTGTGGGTCAGATTCGGACACCCTTAGTGGAGATTAAAGCTCAACTCCTTGAATGTCAAATGTTCCCGGGATGTGAGCTAGGCTGTGCTTATTGCAACATTTCAGTGAATGGGTGCGATAACTTGAGAGATGGCATAGATGGTCTCATCCAGAGTGGCCTGCTTCAAATCACAACATCAATACCTACCAATCCAGCAATCTCCTTAACAACAGTTCCAGAATCTTCTACAACTGCAACAACCATTGTTCCAAACAACTCTTCAATCTCATCAACAAGTGCTTCATCTGTTACTTCAACGGACCAGATATCAACAAACATCCCTTCTACAACTTCAGCACCCCTTCATTCAGAATCTCCTACAACAGCAACACCCATCCTTCCAACAATGTCTCCTACAACATCAGCAGCAGGCAATGCAAGTGTCTCAACAGTTACAATTTATTATGATCCTGCCAATGATTCTGCCTACAACTCACAAAATGCCACTCCTACCAGAGCACCAGTCACAATATACTATGATCCACAGACTATCACAGTCCCTTCTGCAGCTGCCATCAGTCCAGTCACTGTCACAGTGCCTGGGCCAGTACCTTATGAAAGCAGTAATGCCATCCCTTGGCATTACGGCTCTGATTTATACTGCGAAGGACAGAAAATCACTTTTGAATCATCAACTTCTTCACCACAAATAGACAATGTGGGGGGAGGTGGAGTTTTCACTCGAAGCGGACGTCTCTTTGCCCCGCAAATTCAAAGACCCACTGCTGAAGCAGAAGCTGCCGCCAAGGCAAAAGGGAAGAGCATGGTGCAAGAAGAGCAAATTGATAAAGAAGCTTTGAAAACCCCTTTTGATCAAGAAGTTGATGAATTTATGAGAATCATCAAGAAGAGTGATTACAAGATAGTGGACCAGCTTCACCAGACGCCTTCCAAGATCTCCATTCTGTCATTGCTTATGTGCTCCGAGGCTCATCGGAACGCACTACTGAAGGTCTTGCACGCTGCTTATGTGCCAGAAGAGATCACGGTCAATCAGTTGGAAGCTGTGGTTGGAAATGTTAATGCTAGTAATGGACTAGGGTTTACCAACACTGATTTGACTACGGAAGGCCGCAATCATAACAAGGCTTTGCACATTACCATGGAGTGTAAAGGTGCAGTTCTTTCACATGTACTGGTAGACACAGGATCATCCCTCAATGTCTTGCCTAAAAAAGCCCTTGTGAAGCTGGAATATGAAGGATTGGCATTACGACCCAGTAATTTGGTAGTAAGGGCCTTTGACGGCTCTAAGAGATCAGTTCTGGGAGAAATTGAGTTGCCTGTAACAATTGGCCCACAGACTTTCAAAACGACCTTCTTCGTGATGGATATACAGCCTGCCTACAGCTGTCTATTGGGTAGACCATGGATACACGCCGCTGGCGCCGTGACCTCCACCCTTCACCAGAAGTTAAAATTCGAGTGGGAGGGCCAAGTCGTTACTATTTGTGGAGAAGAGGATATTTTTGTCAGCCATCTGGCCACTTACAAATATATTGAGATGGATGGGGAGATCCACGAGACAATGAGTCAAGGGTTTGAGGCCCTGAATATTAACGAAACATCTGCTGTACTTGGGACTTCCATGACATCCTACCAGCAGGCCCGGAAGGTGGTGGAAGAAGGAAACGCTCAGGGCTGGGGCAAACTGTTGCCTGTAGAGAAGAAAGAAGATAGATTTGGGTTGGGTTACAAACCAACTCAACAAGATCAAGCAGAGGATGCTCAAAAGCTCAACTTTGTTAGTGGGGGGATGCTCACCCCTGATGCTGTCAACAACTTGGAAGATGAGTCGGAAGATGAACGCAACCTGGAAAGCTGGATTCGTCCAAGGATCCCGGGGAGCCGTATCTCAAACTGGTCTTCCCAGGAAATTATAAGAGTTACTCCTGCAGAGTAATTATTATTTCCTGTATATTTTAAGCATGCATCAAGTCTTGCATCTTGCCCAAGATGACAAGACTCATTTTGTAATCGGGCCATCTGTAATTTTTGTGCAACAAGATTAATCAATGAAATATCAGACATCTTTTGCAAATGAGTCTTTTTCTTTTTCTGCTCACTGTTTTTCCATTTTTCTTTTTGTACAAAAATAAGTGGCAATGTTTTCAAAATGAAAACTTTTATTTCACTTTTCTAAACAAGATTAAAATCAATCACTAAAATGAACAAACTGAACCCTTGCAGAGAGTGCCTTCCAGACCGCACCGACAACAGCACGGCTATGACTGCGTATGACTTTGACAATCCGATCAATCAAGCTGATGAAGGGGTTGAAGAAGATTACGAGCTACCTGAAGAGCTAGCCAGATTGTTGAGACAAGAGGAAAAGGTTATCACTCCTCACCAGGAGGAGGTTGAAACGATTAATCTTGGTACAGATGAAGATGTGAAAGAAGTTAAAATCGGGGCCTGCTTACAAGACTCAGTGAAGAAACAGCTGATCGACCTGCTTCAAGAGTATGTGGATGTGTTTGCTTGGTCTTATCAGGATATGCCAGGGTTGGACACCGACATTGTTATGCACAAGCTTCCTTTAAGAGAAGAATGCCCACCGGTTAAACAGAAACTGCGCCGTACACGCCCAGACATGGCAATGAAGATCAAGGAAGAGGTACAAAAGCAGTGGGATGCCGGATTCCTTGCTGTAACTAGCTACCCGCCGTGGGTTGCTAACATTGTGCCTGTTCCAAAGAAAGATGGCAAAGTAAGGATGTGTGTTGATTACCGGGACCTGAACAGAGCCAGCCCAAAAGATGATTTCCCATTACCTCACATTGATGTATTGGTGGATAATACGGCTCAGTTCTCGGTGTTCTCCTTCATGGACGGATTTTCAGGATACAATCAGATCAAAATGTCACCTGAAGACATGGAGAAGATAACTTTCATCACACCCTGGGGCACGTTCTGTTACAAGGTGATGCCATTCGGATTGAAGAATGCTGGTGCAACATATCAACGAGCTATGGTAACATTATTTCACGATATGATCCATAAGGAAATCGAGTGTTATGTGGATGACATGATTGCCAAGTCCCTTACAGAGGAAGACCACCTGGTAAATCTGCTGAAGCTATTCAAGCGTCTGAGGAAGTACCAACTGAAGCTGAACCCCAACAAATGCACATTCGGGGTGCGATCTGGTAAGCTGCTGGGTTTTATTGTAAGCGAGAAAGGGATTGAGGTGGACCCTGATAAAGTCAAAGCCATTCAAGAAATGCCTGCACCAAAGTCAGAAAAAGAAGTTCGAGGTTTTTTAGGTAGATTGAACTACATTTCACGGTTCATATCTCACCTTACTGCGACCTGTGAACCTTTGTTCAAGCTGTTAAGAAAGGAACAGACGGTCAGGTGGAACGAAGACTGCCAGAGGGCTTTTGACAAGATCAAAGAATACCTGCAAGAACCGCCAATCCTTATGCCTCCAGTGGAAGGAAGACCTCTGATAATGTATTTGACAGTATTAGAAGAGTCAATGGGGTGTGTGCTGGGCCAGCATGACGAGTCTAGTCGAAAAGAGTATGCAATATACTACCTGAGCAAAAAGTTTACCGACTGTGAACAACGTTATTCACTTCTTGAGAAAACTTGCTGTGCTTTAGCGTGGGCTGCTCGCCGACTGAGACAGTATATGTTGACCCACACTACCCTATTGATCTCAAAGATGGATCCAGTTAAGTACATTTTCGAGAAGCCAGCTCTTACCGGACGGGTTGCAAGATGGCAAATGATCCTCACAGAATATGACATTCAGTACACATCCCAGAAAGCCATCAAGGGCAGTGTATTGTCTGAATACCTTGCTGAGCAACCCATTGATGACTACCAGCCTATGAGATTTGACTTCCCTGATGAAGACATCATGTTCATAAAAGCAAAAGATCATGAGGAGCCTATTCACACTGAAGGGCCTGACCCGAAAGAAGAATGGACTATGATGTTTGATGGGGCTGTTAATATGAATGGTCGTGGTGTTGGTGCAGTGCTCATTACACCTAAAGGAGTTCACATGCCTTTCTCGGCAAAGCTCACCTTCAACTGCACTAACAACGAAGCTGAATACGAAGCTTGCATTATGGGTCTTGAGGAAGCCATTGACCTCAGGATCAAGACATTAACCGTGTTCGGAGATTCAGCTCTGGTAGTTAATCAAACCAATGGCAAATGGTACACACACCAGGAGCATCTGATACCTTACAAGGATTATACAAGGAGGTTATTGACTTTCTTCACAACGGTCAAGCTTGAGTATATCCCTCGGGACGAGAATCAATTTGCAGATGCCCTGGCTACCATTTCATCCATGATCAAAGTTCAAGCTGCCAACTTTGTACCCCAGATATCAGTGTCCAGACTCGATAGACCAGCATATGTGTTCGCAGCAGATGTTATCAAAGATGATAAGCCTTGGTTCCATGACATTAAGTGCTTCTTGGAGGATCAAACATACCCATCAGGGGCATCTTCCAATGATAAGAAGACTTTGAGAAGGCTTGCTGGTAGTTTCTTTTTGAACACTGATAGCTCCCTGTACAAGAGAAACTTTGATATGGTACTTCTCAGGTGTGTTGATAGAGCAGAAGCAGACCTGTTGATGCACGAGGTGCACGAAGGATCCTTTGGTACCCATGCAGGAGGGCATGCTATGGCTAAGAAACTGATAAGATCAGGTTATTACTGGATCACAATGGATGCTGACTGTTGTGCCTATGCCAGAAAATGCCATAAATGCCAGATTTATGCGGATAAGGTGCATGTGCCTCCCAATCCTTTGAATATAATGTCTTCACCCTAGCCCTTTGCCATGTGGGGCATTGACATGATTGGCAAGATTGAACCGACTGCTTCAAATGGCCACAGATTCATCCTGGTAGCCATTGACTATTTCACCAAGTGGGTCGAAGCAGCTTCATATGCCAATGTTACAAGGCAAGTGGTAGCCAGATTTCTGAAGAGAGATATCATCTGTCGATACGGAGTTCCCGAGCGAATCATTACTGATAATGGTTCCAATCTAAACAACAAGATGATGGCTGAGTTATGCCGGGACTTCAAGATCCAACACCACAATTCTTCTCCTTACCGGCCAAAGATGAACGGCGCTGTTGAGGCAGCTAATAAGAATATCAAGAAGATTGTGCAGAAGATGGTAGTCACCTATAAAGACTGGCATGAGATCCTGCCATTTGCCTTGCATGGGTACCGCACGTCAATCAGAACATCCACTAGGGCAACACCGTATCAGCTGGTGTATGGTATGGAAGCAGTCCTACCTGTTGAAGTCGAATTACCCTCTCTACGGGTATTGATAGATGTTAAGCTGAACGAAGCAGAATGGGTCCGGTCCCGATACGAGCAACTGCGTCTGATTGAAGAGAAAAGGTTGGCTGCAATCTGTCATGGGCAGTTATATCAAAGAAGAATGAAGAAAGCCTTCGATCAGAAAGTCAGGCACCGAGAATCCTCCCTCCGCATACAGACCATAGGGGCAAATGGACTCCAAACTATGAAGGACCATTTGTAGTAAAGAAAGTTTTCTCCGGTGGAGCATTGATGCTCAGCACCATGGATGGCGAAGATTTCCCGTCCCCTGTGAATTCGGATGCAGTTAAAAAATACTTCGCATAAAATGACCCGCTGGACATAAAAACAGAATGTAAGTCCAGGCAAAAATAGGGCATCCCGGCGATTCAAAAACAGAATAAAAGACTCGGGCAAAAATAAGGGAAATAAACAAAAAGATGTACACCCGCTGAGTTGAAAAGCCGCATTGGACAGCTCAGGCAAAAATGGGTATCCCGATGGATCGAAAACCCGAAAGGGAGATCCATGCAAAAAAAGGGAATAAGCGAATAACTGCATTCTGAATTCGTCTGTATCACTTACAATCGTTTAAGCTTCAAAAGATCAAGCTTCTGTAAGAACCAACTTTCTTCAGAAAGCGAAACGAGAAGAATGTCAAAAGTCATACGAGTCATAGCGAGAGAGGAAGCTCCTTCAAAGCACCGTCAACATTGCCAGCATTTGGTTTCTCAATTTGTAACAATCTCCTCATTTCAGGAAATATGTTTCTTCGACTGTATATTGCCAATTCAGGGCACTTGAATCAATAAAATCAGATTTTTCAGTCATGATTCGTTTTGTACATTTTTTTATTATTTATTTTTATTTTGCAAAGAATGTCTGATGTCTTAAGAAAACTGGTTGCACGAATACAGATGTTTATCTCTAAAAAAATAAAGAAAATAAAACACATGCTTGCAGGAAATATACTTACTCTCAGAAGTGCCTCACTCCTATGACGGAATCCGGTAAGGGATACCTCGGGGTTACTCGTACGTTTCTCTGTCTTTGCAGGATTGCAGGTATTCAAAAGCGCAACATGGGGCATGAAAGCTTCATCCCAGCAAGCTAGAAAATCAACGCTCACTCAGTTTTAGCACCCAAAGTGCTTTCTCCCCAGCTGAGTTACCACTTGTTGTTTCTCCCCAGCCGAGTTACCAATCATTCTTCCTCAGCAGAATACAAAAGCCAGGGAACCATCTCCCCACAGAGTTTCAGCCTCTGTCCAGAAGAGCAACGCACGAAGGAATCACAACAGAGTGACGAGAGCTTCTACAAACCCCAGCTGGGTCTTTCATTGCCAGGAATATGTCAATCATTGATCCGTATCCCCAAGCAGAATCATTTCATCCGATCTACCAATGATCTCATCCCCAGCTGGGAAGTTCACTTCAAGCAAGATCAATCAGAGATCTTCATAACATTGGGAGCCGAATCCCGGATTGGTCTTTCTTTTGCAGGATCATGGCATTCGCATCATATTCACCCCACAAAGCGTAGCATTCCGTCTAATACGGAGCATTACGGCAAAAATCAAACATATAGCATAATCATAAGTCATGATCAGAATCAAACACTTGTGAATATTAGCAACCCATCAACACTATACAGGATCACTCCCCAGATTCCCCAGTAAAAGCAGTTGCCTCACATTCACCAATACAAATATACACTCCTTGTGGCGCCCGTCCGTGTCTCATCCCCAGCAGAAAGCCAAAGTATCCCTTTGCACCCACAGATACTTGTATATAATTCCTTGACATCCGTCCATGTCATTTTCCCCAGCAAAGTAACATAAACACTTTGTATATCAGATATACTCTTCTCCTTTTGACACTCGTCCGTGTCACTCTCCCCAGCAGATTGAACACTCATCTATATATCACTCATGCTTACTACTCATGTTACTTATACAGATACTCGTCCGTATCTTGTATACACCATTTACACCCCCGCAGATTCAACACTCGTCCGTGTTCTTTGTTAACCGGTTGGTACTCATCCGTACCATCATCTCAGAACATGCGTCAAGTGTTTGTTTCTATTTGATACTCGTCCGTATCATAGTCTTAAGGATGCTCGTCCGCATCTTTAATCCATACGTTGTGTCTTCTTGAATATAGATACTCGTCTGTGTCTACTATTCCCTAAAAGAGTTCTTTCAGATTCAACACTCGTCCGTGTTCCTTGTTAACCAGTTGATACTCGTCCGTATCATCATCTCTGAACATGTGTCAGTATTTGTTTCTACCTGATACTCGTCCGTATCATAGTCTTGAGGATGCTCGTCTGCATCTTCAATCTATACATAATACCAAACACTTATACCTTTTATTTCTTGGATATAAACACTCGCCCGTGTTTACTATTCCCCGGCAAAACAAATTTCTTTTTTATCTGACATTCGTCATGATAAACCCTGAGAGCAGCCGTACCCTACTAGGTGGTCGTCCCCCACCTCTTTATGGTCGTCCTCCATCATGCTCATCCGATGGCCGTCCCCATCATTGATTTTCTATCCGACATTCGTCCTATGTCGTGATATTTAGCAGCCGTACCCTGCTAGGTGGTCGTCCTCCACCTCTTGATGATCGTCCTTCATCATTTTATCCAATGGCCGTCCCCATTGTTGATTTTGGTTATCTGGCATTCGTCCTATGTCATGATAAACCTTGAGAGCAGCCGTCCCCTGCTAGGTGTTCATCCTCCACCTCTTGATGGCCGTCCTCCATCATGCTCGTCCGATGGCCGTCCCCATCGTTGACCTTTTATCCGGCATTCGTCCTATGTCGCGATACTTTCGGCAGCCGTACCCTGCCAGGTGGTCGTCCTCCACCTTAGATGACCGTCCCTCATCTTAACAGAGCAGCCGTCCCCTGCTAGGTGATCGTCCTTCACCTTTGATGACCGTACCTCATCATCTGTTTATTTCATTTATTCTTTAACCCGATTGTCGTCCCCGTCGTGGTCCCTTTTTCTTTTTTAGCCCGATGGCCGTCCCCATCGTCGGTTACTTTGCTTTATGAACTTGATGGCCGTCCCCGTCATGTTTCATTAATCCCCAGAGAATCTTATAAGCTTTACTTGATGGCCGTCCCCATCATAATATCTTTTATCCCCAGCATGTCGGCCGTCCCCGTCATTGCTCATTCCCCAGCAGTCGTCCTCTGCTCGACGGTCGTCCTCCGTCTCCCATTTTACAATATACTTTATTTTCTTTTACAATCTATATCCCTTTTCTTCTTCATTCTGTGAGTGCAAATTTTGGACTGTCTTTGATATTCAACCACAAGTTATCTTGTTTGCCTGTTAAGCCGTCGTTTACATCCTGCACAGCTAACTCATGATTGAATAGGGGCAGCTGTAAACACCCCAAATTTGCCCTCACCCATTCACACCATGGCTTGTGATCATTTCATATGCATAAACACAATCATAAGATCTCATACCACATTTTTGATTCACTGCATAGATTCAAAGTCATCTGCACCTAGGGTTTGTGATCTGAGCAATCCAAGAGCCTCCTGAGCCACTCCAAAGGTCATCAATCACTTCAAAGGGGTCCATGTATGTTCAAGTATCATATTATATCCTCTCAAAGTCAAGAAGGCCAAAGAATCACAAGAACTGGGATTGGTATGGAAGCAGAGCTAGGCTTGACTGCACAGATGACCTAAAATTAGGGTTTTGGTTTCAGAGGCCATAACTCCAAAGTTTTTGGTCATTCTTGTTTCTATTGGTCTCTATATGGTATAGGGAGTATGCATATCAATTTTCATGAAGAAATTCCATGGGGAAGTCATCTGATCAAGGGTTGACTTTCTGAACAAGTCAGTGCAAAATCAGGGCATCTGAGGCCCCCAATGACCCAACCAAAGGGCATTCTTCATCATTTTGACTGTATATGATCTTTATTTGATCATGGAAGAGGTTGGAAGTTCACAAAATTGAAGAATCTCAAGTCTTTTGCAAAGTTGACTTTTTGGGCAAGTTTGACTTTTAATGGAAATGCCATTTTATGCAACTTTTTCAACCTTTACTTTTTGATTCAAGAAAGCTTCAAATGAAAAAACTTTGGTCATGAAAGTTGTAGAATAGATCTTTCCCTTTTCAAAAAGAACAAGAACATGACCTAATTCATTTTGGATCAAAAGTTATGGTTTGTCAAAGTTGACAAAAATCACTAAATTTCAAGTTATGCACAAAATGGGAAACTTGCAAAAACTTGTACCAAGGCAATTTGTGACTTCTAATTGATGTCTAATCCTTATACAAACATCACACAAGTCTTAAAGTTCAGATTGAACCAAAGAGATCACATGTTCCATGGCTTGTGAGGCAAGATCTTTTCATGAGAACTAAAAGCAAGCAAGTTGCAAAACCAATGATAACTTCTCATCCACTTGTTGCCTAGCCTGCTGACCAATCCTAGCCTTTCTCCCTCACCTTGCTGCGCAGCCCACTCTCCATGTACTTGGCTAGAAGTTGCCCATGCCCTTCTTACACAAAAGTTGACATTTTGGCAAAAGCAACCATACCTATCACAAAAGGACATGTCATGTCATCTGACCAATGGGATTAGTTTATACAAATCAAATGCAAGATAAACATCACAAGAGGCCAGCCTGAAACTCACCACAACTCAGCATCCACAAACTCACTCCAACTTTCATTTTCCTTCGAATCTCTCTCCACAAGCCTCAAACACAAAAACAGACTTCACAAACAATCTCAACTCACTTCACTGATCACAAACCAACCATTGTTTTGGCCTGAAACCTCCCATATCACAAATACGATTTTCTCATTTCCTTGGCCTGAGCTCCTGCCAACTTGCTCTAGAGGCTACACAAACTCCAACTAAGTGTCAAAAGCTTCAAAGGAAGATCATTGGGACTTGTTTGAGCCAAAGAACAAGCCAGAAAGCTCCTGAATCGAAAGCTCAATCTCAGGTAGCTCTATGATCTTTTTTTCCAGAACTTGCTTTTTAAGTTTCTAAATGATAAAGCATGCTTCCCTGAGTTCACTGAACTTGTTACTTTTGAAAAAGATGGAGAAATAAGGTTGTATGATGTTTCTGAAATTTTGACAGTTTTTGATGTTTGATTCGAATTTTGTTTGTATGTTGAAATAAATGATTTTTGTTGCTTGAATCCTGTTTAGATTGAGTTAAGCTTTGATTCTGGAGAGTTTGGCATGTTTTCATGGCGTATTAGGGGAGATTGAGAATTGACCTAGCCGGAGAAGACGACCGGAACAGTGTTCCGGTCGTCTGAAAGTAATTAGGGTTTGTTTAATTAGGGTTAAGTGTAATTAAGCCAGTTTGAATTTGGTCCGTTAGTTTGCGCGCGTGGTCAGCTCCCGCGTCCCTGAGTTTGAATCTCAGCCATTAGATTGGCTGACTTTTTCTTTTTCCATTTAATTTCAATTTTATTTTATTTATTTCATACTTAATCTCCACAATTTATTAAAAATAGCAAAAATATTTTAAAAATTCTGAAATTTTTTATACAAGTTATTATTTAATTTCAGAACACAAAAATATTTTTATTTTTATTTTTAGCATTAAAAAAGTATTTTTAAATATTTAAAAGTTTCTTTTTAATTAATTAATGAGAATTAATTAATTAAAAATACTTTTAGGTATTTAAAAATCACCAAAAAATTCATGAAACATTTAAAAACATTTAGAAACATTGTCCAACCCTCAAACCAAATTTCTTTTTTGATATTGATGCATTTTGAGAATTTTTCATGGAATTAAAATCATTTTGATGCATTATTTTGATCCAAACTTCCAAAAATCATTTCTGCCTAACCCTAAAGAGTTGGACTTTGATTCTTTTTGCATTGTGTTTAGCATGTCATGTAGTTTTTGAGATTAAATGGTCATGATTTGATCTTTCATTTTCAATTTGTATGGTAATTTTCTTGTTAAGGAACCCTAAAACCCTAGAAAACTTAGGAAAATCATACCTTGAATTAGGTTAAGAGTTGGAACTTCTCCTTTGGGCAGTGAGTTAGTATAGGATTAGGGATCCTTTGAGTGCATTTTCAATTTTTTGTATTGATGTTTGCTTCTGATTTTGGTTTGTGTTTGATGCTTTGATCATAAACCCTAATTTGGGCTTCCATATGCATCCATCTTGCATTTGCATTCATACTTTGACTTGCCATGACATTTTGTGCATCCATTTGATTCATTTGACATCTTAAGACATGTTGAAAGCATGTTTGATCATTGCATCTTGCATTTGCCATGTTGTATGCCATTTGCATTTCATAACTTTTCATGTATGTTCATGTGTCTTAGCTTGTTTCATTTGCATCTATAAGCTTGTATGATCATCCCCATGTTTTGTTTCATGTTTGCATCATCTCATAGCATCATTATCATCTCATATATGCTTCTGGTTTTGATTTTAATCATGCCATTTCATCTCATTTTGCATTGCATTTCATTTCTTTCACTAACATTTCAGGTGGTAAGTTGTTTGAGAAGTGAATTTGCCTTCACTTCTCATAATCTCTTTTCATCTCTTTCATGCATCCTTGCTGCATTTTGTTATGAGTTTGAGATTGAGCTTGCTCATTCTTCTTCTTCTTACTTTCTTTCCTCAGGTGACTTGTCTTCTTCAATGAAGCAAGTTACTTTGCTTCTCTTTGCTCCTTTCATCTGCTTCCTGGTGGTTCCTTTGAAGACTTCTCTTGAAAACCTCACAAACCTTAGGAACAACCAAGCATGACAATGATTAGGGTTTTGATTAGTTCCCCATTTAGATTTTAACTTTGTGTCTCATTGAGTCTTCTCTTCTCACCTCATAATCAGGGACTAAACCCTAAAGGCTTTAAGGCTTTGTGATTAAGTTTATACCTGCATCCTTCTATTAGGATGGAGTGTATAACTTTAATCCTAAGTGTTAAACCCTTAATGTGTTTAAATCTCTTAATCAATTCACATAATAATCATCAAGACATCACACTTGTAACTTGGGCCTTGCATTAGGGTTCTAATTCTTCCTTAATTGGTTAAGAAGGACTAACCCTAGTGTTAATGGACAAGTCCCCCTCAAGTTGTCTTACAAACCATAAAACTCACTTCTTCATCATATCATTAAATAAAATCCACTTAATAAAGGCTTGTTTTGTCATGAGTTTAATCCCTAATCATGGATTAAGTTGAGGAGTTTTCCTCAGCTTAAACTTTCTCATCTATTATCCTTCTATTAGGATGGTGTAATGAGTCTGTTTAATCCCTGATTATGGCTTAACCTCATTACTCAACACTAAACAAAAACACCAAAAACATATAAATAATCACAAGTAGGTTAATGATCTTAATCCTACACCAAAGGTGATTAACTGTGAGAATCTGACTTCACACTTAAGGTATTCTCATTACCCCTAATCAAAGGGAAGATGTGATGGGTTTACTAAATCCATTGGTTTAGGCTTAAGCTCATTAACTTATGACAAATCTCCAAAAGCAATAAAAGACTGAAAACTCAAAAACAAATAATAATCGTCTCCTCCGGGATTCTTTTCTCACCTCATTCACTCACAAACGAGAACTTGCTTCTTCCTTCTAATGCAAGACAGTTTGCACCTGAGCCAGACAGGTCATACACTTGAGCATAGACAAGTAAGCAGTTCACAAGTCAATTCATCTATCAGTCCCTTTAGGTCGAACTACGGTGTTCTGACTTCCTCATTGCACGAGAGGATACGTAGGCATAACTTAACGGTTATCGAACAAAAGTCTCTGTATATTCCCCCTCTTTCAGTATCATTCTTTTAGCCTCATTATCATGAGCATTTCATTCCTGTTCTCACACTGACACTTTCATACTTCATATCACTTATACACTATACACTGACACCTGTACATCTTTTCCAGCTCTTTTATACACAAATTGCACTGACACTACCCCTTTAAAACACAAATCTTTTAAGCGTGGATCCCGTCGAGTACGACGGACAGTCTGGGTGCTAATACCTTCCCAGGTTGTAACCAACCCCCTTTCTCAGTCTCTCTGGTTCGCAACCGCCTTATCCATATCTTTCTAGGTCTATGCAGCATTTCCTTTCCTCCGGGATAAAAATGCCTAGCTGGCGACTCTATTCATTTCCAGTGAGTTCACTCCTGTATGTTCTCATTGTCCCTTTCGCCGACCGTTCGCGCGTGTACCGGGATGCAAATCTTTGGGAGCGACAGCTTGGCGACTCTGCTGGGGAAAGTTTATACTGTAACCAGGGCTTCTGGTTCTTTTTGTGGGTTCCTCCTAGCGCTTGATTGATTTGTGTTTACTGGGGTGTTATGTGCTATTTGTGCTTGTATTTGTATTTATTTTTGCTTTATGTACAGTTGTTTTATTGCTTTCTTTATAGCTTTAAATATATCATATTGTCATACTGTGCTGGCTGGATCTGTTTTGTTGCTTTGGTGGGCGGGTGTTCTATTGAGAGTTGAGGTCCTATACCTGGGACCTGAGTGACACCTAGGCTAGAGTGGTTCATGTTCTTTCCCATTCCATTTCGGTCTGGTGCGGGAATATGAAACACGGTTCAGATATGGGTTTCTTCTTGAGAACTCTGTGCTGCAGATTTCCTGTAGTGCTAGGGCTATCTGGGAAGCCTGCTAAGTCTGGATGACCTTTAGCATTGACCTTCAGAAACTGAGGTGAATTAGAGGAGGATCTTTTATGGTTATTGTAAACACTGTACCTCCGGGTTAGAAGTGTTTACACTTCTCATAACTGATCCAAGTCTGAGGATCCTTGTTTTAGAACATCACCTGTGAGGGGGGTTGGGCTGTTTACAGGTTTGCAGGTACCCTTGACCTCAGCATACCCTGTTACTTTGTTTTGATTAAGAATACTCCATTTTGGAACAGTTCTTGTGATTTTTAACCCTGGACATGTGACTCTTTATTTGAGTCCCCCACCTTGGTTATTGGACTTATGAACCTCCATCTGGATTTCTTGAACATATATGGACCTATATCAGAGCACTTAATCAGATCCGGCTCAGTCACAAACCCTTGCATATCATTTGCATACATCATCATTGCATCATTTTAACATGTGTTTATTTGTTTTTCAGGGTATCCATCCTACATTTTGGCTTGGTTTTGACCCCTTCTTCAGCATAGACCCATCTTCATCAGTATTTACTTCAGCTATCAGCTACCTGCTTCAGTCACCTGCATCACCAGTCTCAGCCTGTCAGTGGCCCATCTTCAGTGTTGTTCTCAGCATCTGTCTCAGCTCTTCTTCAGCAACATGACACCTAAGAAGAGTAACATCTCCTATCATTTCTTTGAGCCTGAGTTGGCTAGCATCAGGAAGATTCAGACCCTGATTACTCCAGACCATATACCACTTTTCAGAGAACATTATGGAGGAATCCTTGATGTGGTTATGGATTTGGACCCTTCACAGAGGAGCCTGATTCATACTTGCTTGCAGTTTTATGATCCCCCTCTGAGGTGCTTCACCTTCCAGAATTTTCAGTTGGGACCCTTGTTGGAAGAATATTCATCATTGGTTGGTGTACCTATCAGGGGTGGAATCCCCTTCAACCCTGAGATGGCTTTCCCTAGTAATGAGGAGATAGCAAAAGCATTATATCTGGAACCAGTTCTGATTGGGTAGAATTTGACAGCTAAAACTGGAGTCTCTGGTTTTCATCTGGATTTCTTGATCTCTCAGGCTACCCTGAAGGCTTCTTTGGGAGAGTGGAAGGCAGTCTGTGCTTTGTTGTCCCTTAGCATATATGGGGTCATACTTTTTGCAGATGAGCCTAGGTTTGTTAGCAAGAATGCAATCCATCTTTTCATCCTGAGAAACCCAGTGCCCACCTTGCTGGGAGATCTTTACTACTCTGTTCATCAAAGGAATGAAAAGCAAAGGGGAAGATTAGTAAGATGCTGTGCTCCTTTGTTCCATACTTGGCTGCTCAAGCATTTGCCAAAGACTGATGCATTCTTGAACCCTCACCAGCAGAAGAACTGGGCTAGGAGGCTTGTTGCTCTAACCTCAGATGACATCAGGTGGTGCACTCAGAGCACCAAGGGCAGAGACATCATTACTAGTTGTGGGCAATTTCCCAATGTGCCTCTGATAGGAGTGAAGGTTTGCATCAATTACAACCCTCTGCTATTCAAAAGACAACTGGGCTATGCATTAGTCCATCCTCCTAGAGCACAGGATCTGACTGAGACCCTTTATTGTGAGATCAGGCCTAATCTGGCTATTGTCAGGCAAGCATCCTGGGCTTGGGACAATGTTCAGGCTAAGGGGGTAACCATTCTTGGGAGATGCAATAATGTAGCCTCAGCCCAGTACTATGAGTGGTCTCATGCCAGGGCTCAGATTACTGGAATGCCCTTCACTATTGAAGATGTGCCTGGACCTTCCATAGCACCACCTCCAGCAACTGTCAGCTTAGAGGAGTTTGAGAAATTGAAGGAGAGAAATGAGAAGCTGACTCAGGCTTTACAGAAGACCCTCTGGGAGAAGAGTGATGGTCGCTTGGACATTGAGAGGTTAGAAAAGCTAAGGGTGGAGCATCTAGCCAGAATTGAGAAATCAGAGGACTACATTAAGAAGTCTAGGGCTGGAGAGCAGATCTTAAAGAATGCCTGCAAGGAAGCTCAGTTCCAAAAGGCCAGGACTGATTTGTATCTGAAGGAGAGTCAGGCTAGGTGGGTCAGGATCACCGAGGCCCGTACTCAGGAGGATAAGAGGACTCAGGATAAGATTGAACAGCTAGAAGCTAGTGCAAAAGAGCAACAGGAAGCCTTGGCAACAACCCAAAGGGAGATCTCAGAATTGAAGATTAGAGCTGGTGTGAAGAGGTCAAAGGACCAGAGTCAACACAAGAGGCTAACTGCAGCTGTTACTACCAGAAATCTCCTTATCAGGAATCTTACAGAGTGCCCAGCTGATCCTGTGACTGAGGCACTTCTCAAGGAAGTTCAGGAGGATGAGTTTGGTCTTGGTGTCTGACTTTTGCTTGTTGTTGCTTTCATTTTATGTACTTTTCTTTATGTTGTATTTTTGGACCCCTCAGAGGGCATGTATTGTAAGAAAACAAACTATGTATCAGTTACTATTTGTAATATATGTGTTGGTTTGTTTTATCTGAGTTTCTTTCAAGCAACATCACAAGCATCTTCCTCAGGGGTCTGGAAAGGTCAAAACCAAGTGCCAAGCCGGATACCTTGGAAACAAATAAGCATACTGCATTGCATACTAACCTTTTGTTTTGTTTTGTAGGTTTTTGTTTTATTGTTACTAACTCTGTGGTGACTTCAGGAACTATTGCTCGACGTCGAGGGTTTCCACTCAACCGTCCACACAGATATCCCACCCGCAACAATCTTCCGGGCATACAAATGGACCAAGTACAGCAGGACCTTACAGAGGTCAGGACTCAAATGGCCAATGAAAGGCTAGAAATGAGGAATCAGATGACACAGTTTATGGAGGTGATGAATAATATGGCTCAAAGCCAAGAGAGGTTAAGAGCACTGGTAGAGGGGAGGAATCAGGAAGACCCTCATCCAGGGACTGCTGGGACAAGCAACAATGAGAGGGTTCAACCACATGTTAATCCCCTAGTCTATGGACCCCACCTTCATCCAGAGATCAACATCCCTGTTAATGTGCCAGGGACTGCCACTGCAGGTAGAGTGCTGCAAGAAGACCCCCAGGAAGATCAGTTCACAGTGATGGGAGCTGGGGAGGAAGCCTATGACAGAAGACTAGATGAGATTGCTGAGAAACTAAGATCCCTGGAGTCTCAAAACTCTTTGGGTTTTGATGTTATGGACATGGGCTTAGTGGACGGGGTTAGGATTCCCCACAAATTTAAACCACCGTGCTTTGAGAAGTACAACGGAACATCCTGTCCCCGAACCAATTTACAATCCTTTCTGGGGAGGCTGAAGGCATATACTATGGACGAAAAGCTATGGATGTTTTATTTTGAGGATAGCTTAACAGGAGCTTCAAGGGAATGGTACTCTCATCTGACCAGAGCAACCATTAGATGCTGGAAAGACCTGGCTGAGGCCTTTATCAGACAGTATCAGTACAACTTGGATATGGCTCCCAACAGGACCCTCCTGATGGGAATGTCACAGTCATCCAGGGAAAGCTTTCGGGAGTACGCCCAGAGGTGGAGACAGCTTGCTGCTGCTGTCCAGCCACCCATGTCAGAGAGGGAGATGGCTGATATGTTTATGAACACCCTCCAAGGGACATACATTGATAGGCTAGCTGCCTTTTCTTCTACCAGCTTTGCAGATGTCGTTATAGCTGGGGAAAGAATTGAGAGCCTATTAAAAATGGGTAAGATTTCTGACAACGGTGCCAGCTCATCCAACAACACAAGAAAGCCTTTTGTAGGCCCAAGAAGAACTGGTGAAACTAATGCTATCCATACCAGCAGGGGCAGGCCCCAATATGTTCATAGGTCTGTGGCAGCAGTCACCATTCCCGCTCCAATTCATCCTCAACCAGCTTATCAACCACAGCAACAAAATTACCAGCAACAAACTCAGTATCCTCCTCAGAGAAATTATAACAACAACAACACCAACAACAACAATCAGCAAAGACCATTTCAACAGAGACCTTCTTAGGCCAATAGGGTGATCGATCCGATCCCTATGCCCTATGCCACATTACTGCCACAACTCCTAAAACTCAACCTAGTTGAGCTAAGGACATTGGCACCTCCAGATCCTGCCAGTCTGCCCAGAAATTATGACGCCAGCGCCAGATGTGCTTTTCACTCGAATGCACCTGGCCACAGTACAGAGAAGTGCAGAGCTTTGCACATGAAAGTGCAGGATCTAGTGGATTCCAAAGCTCTAAACTTTGCACCACCACCAAATGTTAACAAGAACCCTATGCCACACCACGGAGGCCCCAGAATCAACGCTATTGAGGAAGACAAGCCGTCTTACTTGATAACCAGTGTGGGTCAGATTCGGACACCCTTAGTGGAGATTAAAGCTCAACTCCTTGAATGTCAAATGTTCCCGGGATGTGAGCTAGGCTGTGCTTATTGCAACATTTCAGTGAATGGGTGCGATAACTTGAGAGATGGCATAGATGGTCTCATCCAGAGTGGCCTGCTTCAAATCACAACATCAATACCTACCAATCCAGCAATCTCCTTAACAACAGTTCCAGAATCTTCTACAACTGCAACAACCATTGTTCCAAACAACTCTTCAATCTCATCAACAAGTGCTTCATCTGTTACTTCAACGGACCAGATATCAACAAACATCCCTTCTACAACTTCAGCACCCCTTCATTCAGAATCTCCTACAACAGCAACACCCATCCTTCCAACAATGTCTCCTACAACATCAGCAGCAGGCAATGCAAGTGTCTCAACAGTTACAATTTATTATGATCCTGCCAATGATTCTGCCTACAACTCACAAAATGCCACTCCTACCAGAGCACCAGTCACAATATACTATGATCCACAGACTATCACAGTCCCTTCTGCAGCTGCCATCAGTCCAGTCACTGTCACAGTGCCTGGGCCAGTACCTTATGAAAGCAGTAATGCCATCCCTTGGCATTACGGCTCTGATTTATACTGCGAAGGACAGAAAATCACTTTTGAATCATCAACTTCTTCACCACAAATAGACAATGTGGGGGGAGGTGGAGGTTTCACTCGAAGCGGACGTCTCTTTGCCCCGCAAATTCAAAGACCCACTGCTGAAGCAGAAGCTGCCGCCAAGGCAAAAGGGAAGAGCATGGTGCAAGAAGAGCAAATTGATAAAGAAGCTTTGAAAACCCCTTTTGATCAAGAAGTTGATGAATTTATGAGAATCATCAAGAAGAGTGATTACAAGATAGTGGACCAGCTTCACCAGACGCCTTCCAAGATCTCCATTCTGTCATTGCTTATGTGCTCCGAGGCTCATCGGAACGCACTACTGAAGGTCTTGCACACTGCTTATGTGCCAGAAGAGATCACGGTCAATCAGTTGGAAGCTGTGGTTGGAAATGTTAATGCTAGTAATGGACTAGGGTTTACCAACACTGATTTGACTACGGAAGGCCGCAATCATAACAAGGCTTTGCACATTACCATGGAGTGTAAAGGTGCAGTTCTTTCACATGTACTGGTAGACACAGGATCATCCCTCAATGTCTTGCCTAAAAAAGCCCTTGTGAAGCTGGAATATGAAGGATTGGCATTACGACCCAGTAATTTGGTAGTAAGGGCCTTTGACGGCTCTAAGAGATCAGTTCTGGGAGAAATTGAGTTGCCTGTAACAATTGGCCCACAGACTTTCAAAACGACCTTCTTCGTGATGGATATACAGCCTGCCTACAGCTGTCTATTGGGTAGACCATGGATACACGCCGCTGGCGCCGTGACCTCCACCCTTCACCAGAAGTTAAAATTCGAGTGGGAGGGCCAAGTCGTTACTATTTGTGGAGAAGAGGATATTTTTGTCAGCCATCTGGCCACTTACAAATATATTGAGATGGATGGGGAGATCCACGAGACAATGAGTCAAGGGTTTGAGGCCCTGAATATTAACGAAACATCTGCTGTACTTGGGACTTCCATGACATCCTACCAGCAGGCCCGGAAGGTGGTGGAAGAAGGAAACGCTCAGGGCTGGGGCAAACTGTTGCCTGTAGAGAAGAAAGAAGATAGATTTGGGTTGGGTTACAAACCAACTCAACAAGATCAAGCAGAGGATGCTCAAAAGCTCAACTTTGTTAGTGGGGGGATGCTCACCCCTGATGCTGTCAACAACTTGGAAGATGAGTCGGAAGATGAACGCAACCTGGAAAGCTGGATTCGTCCAAGGATCCCGGGGAGCCGTATCTCAAACTGGTCTTCCCAGGAAATTATAAGAGTTACTCCTGCAGAGTAATTATTATTTCCTGTATATTTTAAGCATGCATCAAGTCTTGCATCTTGCCTAAGATGACAAGACTCATTTTGTAATCGGGCCATCTGTAATTTTTGTGCAACAAGATTAATCAATGAAATATCAGACATCTTTTGCAAATGAGTCTTTTTCTTTTTCTGCTCACTGTTTTTCCATTTTTCTTTTTGTACAAAAATAAGTGGCAATGTTTTCAAAATGAAAACTTTTATTTCACTTTTCTAAACAAGATTAAAATCAATCACTAAAATGAACAAACTGAACCCTTGCAGAGAGTGCCTTCCAGACCGCACCGACAACAGCACGGCTATGACTGCGTATGACTTTGACAATCCGATCAATCAAGCTGATGAAGGGGTTGAAGAAGATTACGAGCTACCTGAAGAGCTAGCCAGATTGTTGAGACAAGAGGAAAAGGTTATCACTCCTCACCAGGAGGAGGTTGAAACGATTAATCTTGGTACAGATGAAGATGTGAAAGAAGTTAAAATCGGGGCCTGCTTACAAGACTCAGTGAAGAAACAGCTGATCGACCTGCTTCAAGAGTATGTGGATGTGTTTGCTTGGTCTTATCAGGATATGCCAGGGTTGGACACCGACATTGTTATGCACAAGCTTCCTTTAAGAGAAGAATGCCCACCGGTTAAACAGAAACTGCGCCGTACACGCCCAGACATGGCAATGAAGATCAAGGAAGAGGTACAAAAGCAGTGGGATGCCGGATTCCTTGCTGTAACTAGCTACCCGCCGTGGGTTGCTAACATTGTGCCTGTTCCAAAGAAAGATGGCAAAGTAAGGATGTGTGTTGATTACCGGGACCTGAACAGAGCCAGCCCAAAAGATGATTTCCCATTACCTCACATTGATGTATTGGTGGATAATACGGCTCAGTTCTCGGTGTTCTCCTTCATGGACGGATTTTCAGGATACAATCAGATCAAAATGTCACCTGAAGACATGGAGAAGATAACTTTCATCACACCCTGGGGCACGTTCTGTTACAAGGTGATGCCATTCGGATTGAAGAATGCTGGTGCAACATATCAACGGGCTATGGTAACATTATTTCACGATATGATCCATAAGGAAATCG
Organism: Lathyrus aphaca; assembly: GCA_963966055.1. Taxonomy (NCBI): domain Eukaryota; kingdom Viridiplantae; phylum Streptophyta; class Magnoliopsida; order Fabales; family Fabaceae; genus Lathyrus; species Lathyrus aphaca. Next base: position 135,479,142 of record OZ014519.1, on the reverse strand, counting down.
AGTGTTATGTGGATGACATGATTGCCAAGTCCCTTACAGAGGAAGACCGCCTGGTAAATCTGCTGAAGCTATTCAAGCGTCTGAGGAAGTACCAACTGAAGCTGAACCCCAACAAATGCACATTCGGGGTGCGATCTGGTAAGCTGCTGGGTTTTATTGTAAGCGAGAAAGGGATTGAGGTGGACCCTGATAAAGTCAAAGCCATTCAAGAAATGCCTGCACCAAAGTCAGAAAAAGAAGTTCGAGGTTTTTTAGGTAGATTGAACTACATTTCACGGTTCATATCTCACCTTACTGCGACCTGTGAACCTTTGTTCAAGCTATTAAGAAAGGAACAGACGGTCAGGTGGAACGAAGACTGCCAGAGGGCTTTTGACAAGATCAAAGAATACCTGCAAGAACCGCCAATCCTTATGCCTCCAGTGGAAGGAAGACCTCTGATAATGTATTTGACAGTATTAGAAGAGTCAATGGGGTGTGTGCTGGGCCAGCATGACGAGTCTAGTCGAAAAGAGTATGCAATATACTACCTGAGCAAAAAGTTTACCGACTGTGAACAACGTTATTCACTGCTTGAGAAAACTTGCTGTGCTTTAGCGTGGGCTGCTCGCCGACTGAGACAGTATATGTTGACCCACACTACCCTATTGATCTCAAAGATGGATCCAGTTAAGTACATTTTCGAGAAGCCAGCTCTTACCGGACGGGTTGCAAGATGGCAAATGATCCTCACAGAATATGACATTCAGTACACATCCCAGAAAGCCATCAAGGGCAGTGTATTGTCTGAATACCTTGCTGAGCAACCCATTGATGACTACCAGCCTATGAGATTTGACTTCCCTGATGAAGACATCATGTTCATAAAAGCAAAAGATCATGAGGAGCCTATTCACACTGAAGGGCCTGACCCGGAAGAAGAATGGACTATGATGTTTGATGGGGCTGTTAATATGAATGGTCGTGGTGTTGGTGCAGTGCTCATTACACCTAAAGGAGTTCACATGCCTTTCTCGGCAAAGCTCACCTTCAACTGCACTAACAACGAAGCTGAATACGAAGCTTGCATTATGGGTCTTGAGGAAGCCATTGACCTCAGGATCAAGACATTAACCGTGTTCGGAGATTCAGCTCTGGTAGTTAATCAAACCAATGGCAAATGGTACACACACCAGGAGCATCTGATACCTTACAAGGATTATACAAGGAGGTTATTGACTTTCTTCACAACGGTCAAGCTTGAGTATATCCCTCGGGACGAGAATCAATTTGCAGATGCCCTGGCTACCATTTCATCCATGATCAAAGTTCAAGCTGCCAACTTTGTACCCCAGATATCAGTGTCCAGACTCGATAGACCAGCATATGTGTTCGCAGCAGATGTTATCAAAGATGATAAGCCTTGGTTCCATGACATTAAGTGCTTCTTGGAGGATCAAACATACCCATCAGGGGCATCTTCCAATGATAAGAAGACTTTGAGAAGGCTTGCTGGTAGTTTCTTTTTGAACACTGATAGCTCCCTGTACAAGAGAAACTTTGATATGGTACTTCTCAGGTGTGTTGATAGAGCAGAAGCAGACCTGTTGATGCACGAGGTGCACGAAGGATCCTTTGGTACCCATGCAGGAGGGCATGCTATGGCTAAGAAACTGATAAGATCAGGTTATTACTGGATCACAATGGATGCTGACTGTTGTGCCTATGCCAGAAAATGCCATAAATGCCAGATTTATGCGGATAAGGTGCATGTGCCTCCCAATCCTTTGAATATAATGTCTTCACCCTAGCCCTTTGCCATGTGGGGCATTGACATGATTGGCAAGATTGAACCGACTGCTTCAAATGGCCACAGATTCATCCTGGTAGCCATTGACTATTTCACCAAGTGGGTCGAAGCAGCTTCATATGCCAATGTTACAAGGCAAGTGGTAGCCAGATTTCTGAAGAGAGATATCATCTGTCGATACGGAGTTCCCGAGCGAATCATTACTGATAATGGTTCCAATCTAAACAACAAGATGATGGCTGAGTTATGCCGGGACTTCAAGATCCAACACCACAATTCTTCTCCTTACCGGCCAAAGATGAACGGCGCTGTTGAGGCAGCTAATAAGAATATCAAGAAGATTGTGCAGAAGATGGTAGTCACCTATAAAGACTGGCATGAGATCCTGCCATTTGCCTTGCATGGGTACCGCACGTCAATCAGAACATCCACTGGGGCAACACCGTATCAGCTGGTGTATGGTATGGAAGCAGTCCTACCTGTTGAAGTCGAATTACCCTCTCTACGGGTATTGATAGATGTTAAGCTGAACGAAGCAGAATGGGTCCGGTCCCGATACGAGCAACTGCGTCTGATTGAAGAGAAAAGGTTGGCTGCAATCTGTCATGGGCAGTTATATCAAAGAAGAATGAAGAAAGCCTTCGATCAGAAAGTCAGGCACCGAGAATCCTCCCTCCGCATACAGACCATAGGGGCAAATGGACTCCAAACTATGAAGGACCATTTGTAGTAAAGAAAGTTTTCTCCGGTGGAGCATTGATGCTCAGCACCATGGATGGCGAAGATTTCCCGTCCCCTGTGAATTCGGATGCAGTTAAAAAATACTTCGCATAAAATGACCCGCTGGACATAAAAACAGAATGTAAGTCCAGGCAAAAATAGGGCATCCCGGCGAGTCAAAAACAGAATAAAAGACTCGGGCAAAAATAAGGGAAATAAACAAAAAGATGTACACCCGCTGAGTTGAAAAGCCGCATTGGACAGCTCAGGCAAAAATGGGTATCCCGATGGATCGAAAACCCGAAAGGGCGATCCATGCAAAATAAGGGAATAAGCGAATAACTGCATTCTGAATTCGTCTGTATCACTTACAATCGTTTAAGCTTCAAAAGATCAAGCTTCTGTCAGAACCAACTTTCTTCAGAAAGCGAAACGAGAAGAATGTCAAAAGTCATACGAGTCATAGCGAGAGAGGAAGCTCCTTCAAAGCACCGTCAACATTGCCAGCATTTGGTTTCTCAATTTGTAACAATCTCCTCATTTCAGGAAATATGTTTCTTCGACTGTATATTGCCAATTCAGGGCACTCGAATCAATAAAATCAGATTTTTCAGTCATGATTCGTTTTGTACATTTTTTTATTATTTATTTTTATTTTGCAAAGAATGTCTGATGTCTTAAGAAAACTGGTTGCACGAATACAGATGTTTATCTCTAAAAAAATAAAGAAAATAAAACACATGCTTGCAGGAAATATACTTACTCTCAGAAGTGCCTCACTCCTATGACGGAATCCGGTAAGGGATACCTCGGGGTTACTCGTACGTTTCTCTGTCTTTGCAGGATTGCAGGAATTCAAAAGCGCAACATGGGGCATGAAAGCTTCATCCCAGCAAGCTAGAAAATCAACGCTCACTCAGTTTTAGCACCCAAAGTGCTTTCTCCCCAGCTGAGTTACCACTTGTTGTTTCTCCCCAGCCGAGTTACCAATCATTCTTCCTCAGCAGAATACAAAAGCCAGGGAACCATCTCCCCACAGAGTTTCAGCCTCTGTCCAGAAGAGCAACGCACGAAGGAATCACAACAGAGTGACGAGAGCTTCTACAAACCCCAGCTGGGTCTTTCATTGCCAGGAATATGTCAATCATTGATCCGTATCCCCAAGCAGAATCATTTCATCCGATCTACCAATGATCTCATCCCCAGCTGGGAAGTTCACTTCAAGCAAGATCAATCAGAGATCTTCATAACATTGGGAGCCGAATCCCGGATTGGTCTTTCTTTTGCAGGATCATGGCATTCACATCATATTCACCCCACAAAGCGTAGCATTCCGTCTAATACGGAGCATTACGGCAAAAATCAAACATATAGCATAATCATAAGTCATGATCAGAATCAAACACTTGTGAATATTAGCAACCCATCAACACTATACAGGATCACTCCCCAGATTCCCCAGTAAAAGCAGTTGCCTCACATTCACCAATACAAATATACACTCCTTATGGCGCCCGTCCGTGTCTCATCCCCAGCAGAAAGCCAAAGTATCCCTTTGCACCCACAGATACTTGTATATAATTCCTTGACATCCGTCCATGTCATTTTCCCCAGCAAAGTAACATAAACACTTTGTATATCAGATATACTCTTCTCCTTTTGACACTCGTCCGTGTCACTCTCCCCAGCAGATTGAACACTCATCTATATATCACTCATGCTTACTACTCATGTTACTTATACAGATACTCGTCCGTATCTTGTATACACCATTTACACCCCCGCAGATTCAATACTCGTCCGTGTTCTTTGTTAACCGGTTGGTACTCATCCGTACCATCATCTCAGAACATGCGTCAAGTGTTTGTTTCTATTTGATACTCGTCCGTATCATAGTCTTAAGGATGCTCGTCCGCATCTTTAATCCATACGCTGTGTCTTCTTGAATATAGATACTCGTCTGTGTCTACTATTCCCTAAAAGAGTTCTTTCAGATTCAACACTCGTCCGTGTTCCTTGTTAACCAGTTGATACTCGTCCGTATCATCATCTCTGAACATGTGTCAGTATTTGTTTCTACCTGATACTCGTCCGTATCATAGTCTTGAGGATGCTCGTCTGCATCTTCAATCTATACATAATACCAAACACTTATACCTTTTATTTCTTGGATATAAACACTCGCCCGTGTTTACTATTCCCCGGCAAAACAAATTTCTTTTTTATCTGACATTCGTCATGATAAACCCTGAGAGCAGCCGTACCCTGCTAGGTGGTCGTCCCCCACCTCTTTATGGTCGTCCTCCATCATGCTCATCCGATGGCCGTCCCCATCATTGATTTTCTATCCGACATTCGTCCTATGTCGTGATATTTAGCAGCCGTACCCTGCTAGGTGGTCGTCCTCCACCTCTTGATGATCGTCCTTCATCATTTTATCCAATGGCCGTCCCCATTGTTGATTTTGGTTATCTGGCATTCGTCCTATGTCATGATAAACCTTGAGAGCAGCCGTCCCCTGCTAGGTGTTCATCCTCCACCTCTTGATGGCCGTCCTCCATCATGCTCGTCCGATGGCCGTCCCCATCGTTGACCTTTTATCCGGCATTCGTCCTATGTCGCGATACTTTCGGCAGCCGTACCCTGCCAGGTGGTCGTCCTCCACCTTAGATGACCGTCCCTCATCTTAACAGAGCAGCCGTCCCCTGCTAGGTGATCGTCCTTCACCTTTGATGACCGTACCTCATCATCTGTTTATTTCATTTATTCTTTAACCCGATTGTCGTCCCCGTCGTGGTCCCTTTTTCTTTTTTAGCTCGATGGCCGTCCCCATCGTCGGTTACTTTGCTTTATGAACTTGATGGCCGTCCCCGTCATGTTTCATTAATCCCCAGAGAATCTTATAAGCTTTACTTGATGGCCGTCCCCATCATAATATCTTTTATCCCCAGCATGTCGGCCGTCCCCGTCATTGCTCATTCCCCAGCAGTCGTCCTCTGCTCGACGGTCGTCCTCCGTCGCCCATTTTACAATATACTTTATTTTCTTTTACAATCTATATCCCTTTTCTTCTTCATTCTGTGAGTGAAAATTTTGGACTGTCTTTGATATTCAACCACAAGTTATCTTGTTTGCCTGTTAAGCCGTCGTTTACATCCTGCACAGCTAACTCATGATTGAATAGGGGCAGCTGTAAACACCCCAAATTTGCCCTCACCCATTCACACCATGGCTTGTGATCATTTCATATGCATAAACACAATCATAAGATCTCATACCACATTTTTGATTCACTGCATAGATTCAAAGTCATCTGCACCTAGGGTTTGTGATCTGAGCAATCCAAGAGCCTCCTGAGCCACTCCAAAGGTCATCAATCACTTCAAAGGGGTCCATGTATGTTCAAGTATCATATTATATCCTCTCAAAGTCAAGAAGGCCAAAGAATCACAAGAACTGGGATTGGTATGGAAGCAGAGCTAGGCTTGACTGCACAGATGACCTAAAATTAGGGTTTTGGTTTCAGAGGCCATAACTCCAAAGTTTTTGGTCATTCTTGTTTCTATTGGTCTCTATATGGTATAGGGAGTATGCATATCAATTTTCATGAAGAAATTCCATGGGGAAGTCATCTGATCAAGGGTTGACTTTCTGAACATGTCAGTGCAAAATCAGGGCATCTGAGGCCCCCAATGACCCAACCAAAGGGCATTCTTCATCATTTTGACTGTATATGACCTTTATTTGATCATGGAAGAGGTTGTAAGTTCACAAAATTGAAGAATCTCAAGTCTTTTGCAAAGTTGACTTTTTGGGCAAGTTTGACTTTTAATGGAAATGCCATTTTATGCAACTTTTTCAACCTTTACTTTTTGATTCAAGAAAGCTTCAAATGAAAAAACTTTGGTCATGAAAGTTGTAGAATAGATCTTTCCCTTTTCAAAAAGTACAAGAACATGACCTAATTCATTTTGGATCAAAAGTTATGGTTTGTCAAAGTTGACAAAAATCACTAAATTTCAAGTTATGCACAAAATGGGAAACTTGCAAAAACTTGTACCAAGGCAATTTGTGACTTCTAATTGATGTCTAATCCTTATACAAACATCACACAAGTCTTAAAGTTCAGATTGAACCAAAGAGATCACATGTTCCATGGCTTGTGAGGCAAGATCTTTTCATGAGAACTAAAAGCAAGCAAGTTGCAAAACCAATGATAACTTCTCATCCACTTGTTGCCTAGCCTGCTGACCAATCCTAGCCTTTCTCCCTCACCTTGCTGCGCAGCCCACTCTCCATGTACTTGGCTAGAAGTTGCCCATGCCCTTCTTACACAAAAGTTGACATTTTGGCAAAAGCAACCATACCTATCACAAAAGGACATGTCATGTCATCTGACCAATGGGATTAGTTTATACAAATCAAATGCAAGATAAACATCACAAGAGGCCAGCCTGAAACTCACCACAACTCAGCATCCACAAACTCACTCCAACTTTCATTTTCCTTCGAATCTCTCTCCACAAGCCTCAAACACAAAAACAGACTTCACAAACAATCTCAACTCACTTCACTGATCACAAACCAACCATTGTTTTGGCCTGAAACCTCCCATATCACAAATACGATTTTCTCATTTCCTTGGCCTGAGCTCCTGCCAACTTGCTCTAGAGGCTACACAAACTCCAACTAAGTGTCAAAAGCTTCAAAGGAAGATCATTGGGACTTGTTTGAGCCAAAGAACAAGCCAGAAAGCTCCTGAATCGAAAGCTCAATCTCAGGTAGCTCTATGATCTTTTTTTCCAGAACTTGCTTTTTAAGTTTCTAAATGATAAAGCATGCTTCCCTGAGTTCACTGAACTTGTTACTTTTGAAAAAGATGGAGAAATAAGGTTGTATGATGTTTCTGAAATTTTGACAGTTTTTGATGTTTGATTCGAATTTTGTTTGTATGTTGAAATAAATGATTTTTGTTGCTTGAATCCTGTTTAGATTGAGTTAAGCTTTGATTCTGGAGAGTTTGGCATGTTTTCATGGCGTATTAGGGGAGATTGAGAATTGACCTAGCCGGAGAAGACGACCGGAACAGTGTTCCGGTCGTCTGAAAGTAATTAGGGTTTGTTTAATTAGGGTTAAGTGTAATTAAGCCAGTTTGAATTTGGTCCGTTAGTTTGCGCGCGTGGTCAGCTCCCGCGTCCCTGAGTTTGAATCTCAGCCATTAGATTGGCTGACTTTTTCTTTTTCCATTTAATTTCAATTTTATTTTATTTATTTCATACTTAATCTCCACAATTTATTAAAAATAGCAAAAATATTTTAAAAATTCTGAAATTTTTTATACAAGTTATTATTTAATTTCAGAACACAAAAATATTTTTATTTTTATTTTTAGCATTAAAAAAGTATTTTTAAATATTTAAAAGTTTCTTTTTAATTAATTAATGAGAATTAATTAATTAAAAATACTTTTAGGTATTTAAAAATCACCAAAAAATTCATGAAACATTTAAAAACATTTAGAAACATTGTCCAACCCTCAAACCAAATTTCTTTTTTGATATTGATGCATTTTGAGAATTTTTCATGGAATTAAAATCATTTTGATGCATTATTTTGATCCAAACTTCCAAAAATCATTTCTGCCTAACCCTAAAGAGTTGGACTTTGATTCTTTTTGCATTGTGTTTAGCATGTCATGTAGTTTTTGAGATTAAATGGTCATGATTTGATCTTTCATTTTCAATTTGTATGGTAATTTTCTTGTTAAGGAACCCTAAAACCCTAGAAAACTTAGGAAAATCATACCTTGAATTAGGTTAAGAGTTGGAACTTCTCCTTTGGGCAGTGAGTTAGTATAGGATTAGGGATCCTTTGAGTGCATTTTCAATTTTTTGTATTGATGTTTGCTTCTGATTTTGGTTTGTGTTTGATGCTTTGATCATAAACCCTAATTTGGGCTTCCATATGCATCCATCTTGCATTTGCATTCATACTTTGACTTGCCATGACATTTTGTGCATCCATTTGATTCATTTGACATCTTAAGACATGTTGAAAGCATGTTTGATCATTGCATCTTGCATTTGCCATGTTGTATGCCATTTGCATTTCATAACTTTTCATGTATGTTCATGTGTCTTAGCTTGTTTCATTTGCATCTATAAGCTTGTATGATCATCCCCATGTTTTGTTTCATGTTTGCATCATCTCATAGCATCATTATCATCTCATATATGCTTCTGGTTTTGATTTTAATCATGCCATTTCATCTCATTTTGCATTGCATTTCATTTCTTTCACTAACATTTCAGGTGGTAAGTTGTTTGAGAAGTGAATTTGCCTTCACTTCTCATAATCTCTTTTCATCTCTTTCATGCATCCTTGCTGCATTTTGTTATGAGTTTGAGATTGAGCTTGCTCATTCTTCTTCTTCTTACTTTCTTTCCTCAGGTGACTTGTCTTCTTCAATGAAGCAAGTTACTTTGCTTCTCTTTGCTCCTTTCATCTGCTTCCTGGTGGTTCCTTTGAAGACTTCTCTTGAAAACCTCACAAACCTTAGGAACAACCAAGCATGACAATGATTAGGGTTTTGATTAGTTCCCCATTTAGATTTTACCTTTGTGTCTCATTGAGTCTTCTCTTCTCACCTCATAATCAGGGACTAAACCCTAAAGGCTTTAAGGCTTTGTGATTAAGTTTATACCTGCATCCTTCTATTAGGATGGAGTGTATAACTTTAATCCTAAGTGTTAAACCCTTAATGTGTTTAAATCTCTTAATCAATTCACATAATAATCATCAAGACATCACACTTGTAACTTGGGCCTTGCATTAGGGTTCTAATTCTTCCTTAATTGGTTAAGAAGGACTAACCCTAGTGTTAATGGACAAGTCCCCCTCAAGTTGTCTTACAAACCATAAAACTCACTTCTTCATCATATCATTAAATAAAATCCACTTAATAAAGGCTTGTTTTGTCATGAGTTTAATCCCTAATCATGGATTAAGTTGAGGAGTTTTCCTCAGCTTAAACTTTCTCATCTATTATCTTTCTATTAGGATGGTGTAATGAGTCTGTTTAATCCCTGATTGTGGCTTAACCTCATTACTCAACACTAAACAAAAACACCAAAAACATATAAATAATCACAAGTAGGTTAATGATCTTAATCCTACACCAAAGGTGATTAACTGTGAGAATCTGACTTCACACTTAAGGTATTCTCATTACCCCTAATCAAAGGGAAGATGTGATGGGTTTACTAAATCCATTGGTTTAGGCTTAAGCTCATTAACTTATGACAAATCTCCAAAAGCAATAAAAGACTGAAAACTCAAAAACAAATAATAATCGTCTCCTCTGGGATTCTTTTCTCACCTCATTCACTCACAAACGAGAACTTGCTTCTTCCTTCTAATGCAAGACAGTTTGCACCTGAGCCAGACAGGTCATACACTTGAGCATAGACAAGTAAGCAGTTCACAAGTCAATTCATCTTTCAGTCCCTTTAGGTCGAACTACGGTGTTCTGACTTCCTCATTGCACGAGAGGATACGTAGGCATAACTTAACGGTTATCGAACAAAAGTCTCTGTATATTCCCCCTCTTTCAGTATCATTCTTTTAGCCTCATTATCATGAGCATTTCATTCCTGTTCTCACACTGACACTTTCATACTTCATATCACTTATACACTATACACTGACACCTGTACATCTTTTCCAGCTCTTTTATACACAAATTGCACTGACACTACCCCTTTAAAACACAAATCTTTTAAGCGTGGATCCCGTCGAGTACGACGGACAGTCTGGGTGCTAATACCTTCCCAGGTTGTAACCAACCCCCTTTCTCAGTCTCTCTGGTTCGCAACCGCCTTATCCATATCTTTCTAGGTCTATGCAGCATTTCCTTTCCTCCGGGATAAAAATGCCTAGCTGGCGACTCTATTCATTTCCAGTGAGTTCACTCCTGTATGTTCTCATTGTCCCTTTCGCCGACCGTTCGCGCGTGTACCGGGATGCAAATCTTTGGGAGCGACAGCTTGGCGACTCTGCTGGGGAAAGTTTATACTGTAACCAGGGCTTCTGGTTCTTTTTGTGGGTTCCTCCTAGCGCTTGATTGATTTGTGTTTACTGGGGTGTTATGTGCTATTTGTGCTTGTATTTGTATTTATTTTTGCTTTATGTACAGTTGTTTTATTGCTTTCTTTATAGCTTTAAATATATCATACTGTCATACTGTGCTGGCTGGATCTGTTTTGTTGCTTTGGTGGGCGGGTGTTCTATTGAGAGTTGAGGTCCTATACCTGGGACCTGAGTGACACCTAGGCTAGAGTGGTTCATGTTCTTTCCCATTCCATTTCGGTCTGGTGCGGGAATATGAAACACGGTTCAGATATGGGTTTCTTCTTGAGAACTCTGTGCTGCAGATTTCCTGTAGTGCTAGGGCTATCTGGGAAGCCTGCTAAGTCTGGATGACCTTTAGCATTGATCTTCAGAAACTGAGGTGAATTAGAGGAGGATCTTTTATGGTTATTGTAGACACTGTACCTCCGGGTTAGAAGTGTTTACACTTCTCATAACTGATCCAAGTCTGAGGATCCTTGTTTTAGAACATCACCTGTGAGGGGGGTTGGGCTGTTTACAGGTTTGCAGGTACCCTTGACCTCAGCATACCCTGTTACTTTGTTTTGATTAAGAATACTCCATTTTGGAACAGTTCTTGTGATTTTTAACCCTGGACATGTGACTCTTTATTTGAGTCCCCCACCTTGGTTATTGGACTTATGAACCTCCATCTGGATTTCTTGAACATATATGGACCTATATCAGAGCACTTAATCAGATCCGGCTCAGTCACAAACCCTTGCATATCATTTGCATACATCATCATTGCATCATTTTAACATGTGTTTATTTGTTTTTCAGGGTATCCATCCTACATTTTGGCTTGGTTTTGACCCCTTCTTCAGCATAGACCCATCTTCATCAGTATTTACTTCAGCTATCAGCTACCTGCTTCAGTCACCTGCATCACCAGTCTCAGCCTGTCAGTGGCCCATCTTCAGTGTTGTTCTCAGCATCTGTCTCAGCTCTTCTTCAGCAACATGACACCTAAGAAGAGTAACATCTCCTATCATTTCTTTGAGCCTGAGTTGGCTAGCATCAGGAAGATTCAGACCCTGATTACTCCAGACCATATACCACTTTTCAGAGAACATTATGGAGGAATCCTTGATGTGGTTATGGATTTGGACCCTTCACAGAGGAGCCTGATTCATACTTGCTTGCAGTTTTATGATCCCCCTCTGAGGTGCTTCACCTTCCAGAATTTTCAGTTGGGACCCTTGTTGGAAGAATATTCATCATTGGTTGGTGTACCTATCAGGGGTGGAATCCCCTTCAACCCTGAGATGGCTTTCCCTAGTAATGAGGAGATAGCAAAAGCATTATATCTGGAACCAGTTCTGATTGGGTAGAATTTGACAGCTAAAACTGGAGTCTCTGGTTTTCATCTGGATTTCTTGATCTCTCAGGCTACCCTGAAGGCTTCTTTGGGAGAGTGGAAGGCAGTCTGTGCTTTGTTGTCCCTTAGCATATATGGGGTCATACTTTTTGCAGATGAGCCTAGGTTTGTTAGCAAGAATGCAATCCATCTTTTCATCCTGAGAAACCCAGTGCCCACCTTGCTGGGAGATCTTTACTACTCTGTTCATCAAAGGAATGAAAAGCAAAGGGGAAGATTAGTAAGATGCTGTGCTCCTTTGTTCCATACTTGGCTGCTCAAGCATTTGCCAAAGACTGATGCATTCTTGAACCCTCACCAGCAGAAGAACTGGGCTAGGAGGCTTGTTGCTCTAACCTCAGATGACATCAGGTGGTGCACTCAGAGCACCAAGGGCAGAGACATCATTACTAGTTGTGGGCAATTTCCCAATGTGCCTCTGATAGGAGTGAAGGTTTGCATCAATTACAACCCTCTGCTATTCAAAAGACAACTGGGCTATGCATTAGTCCATCCTCCTAGAGCACAGGATCTGACTGAGACCCTTTATTGTGAGATCAGGCCTAATCTGGCTATTGTCAGGCAAGCATCCTGGGCTTGGGACAATGTTCAGGCTAAGGGGGTAACCATTCTTGGGAGATGCAATAATGTAGCCTCAGCCCAGTACTATGAGTGGTCTCATGCCAGGGCTCAGATTACTGGAATGCCCTTCACTATTGAAGATGTGCCTGGACCTTCCATAGCACCACCTCCAGCAACTGTCAGCTTAGAGGAGTTTGAGAAATTGAAGGAGAGAAATGAGAAGCTGACTCAGGCTTTACAGAAGACCCTCTGGGAGAAGAGTGATGGTCGCTTGGACATTGAGAGGTTAGAAAAGCTAAGGGTGGAGCATCTAGCCAGAATTGAGAAATCAGAGGACTACATTAAGAAGTCTAGGGCTGGAGAGCAGATCTTAAAGAATGCCTGCAAGGAAGCTCAGTTCCAGAAGGCCAGGACTGATTTGTATCTGAAGGAGAGTCAGGCTAGGTGGGTCAGGATCACCGAGGCCCGTACTCAGGAGGATAAAAGGACTCAGGATAAGATTGAACAGCTAGAAGCTAGTGCAAAAGAGCAACAGGAAGCCTTGGCAACAGCCCAAAGGGAGATCTCAGAATTGAAGATTAGAGCTGGTGTGAAGAGGTCAAAGGACCAGAGTCAACACAAGAGGCTAACTGCAGCTGTTACTACCAGAAATCTCCTTATCAGGAATCTTACAGAGTGCCCAGCTGATCCTGTGACTGAGGCACTTCTCAAGGAAGTTCAGGAGGATGAGTTTGGTCTTGGTGTCTGACTTTTGCTTGTTGTTGCTTTCATTTTATGTACTTTTCTTTATGTTGTATTTTTGGACCCCTCAGAGGGCATGTATTGTAAGAAAACAAACTATGTATCAGTTACTATTTGTAATATATGTGTTGGTTTGTTTTATCTGAGTTTCTTTCAAGCAACATCACAAGCATCTTCCTCAGGGGTCTGGAAAGGTCAAAACCAAGTGCCAAGCCGGATACCTTGGAAACAAATAAGCATACTGCATTGCATACTAACCTTTTGTTTTGTTTTGTAGGTTTTTGTTTTATTGTTACTAACTCTGTGGTGACTTCAGGAACTATTGCTCGACGTCGAGGGTTTCCACTCAACCGTCCACACAGATATCCCACCCGCAACAATCTTCCGGGCATACAAATGGACCAAGTACAGCAGGACCTTACAGAGGTCAGGACTCAAATGGCCAATGAAAGGCTAGAAATGAGGAATCAGATGACACAGTTTATGGAGGTGATGAATAATATGGCTCAAAGCCAAGAGAGGTTAAGAGCACTGGTAGAGGGGAGGAATCAGGAAGACCCTCATCCAGGGACTGCTGGGACAAGCAACAATGAGAGGGTTCAACCACATGTTAATCCCCCAGTCTATGGACCCCACCTTCATCCAGAGATCAACATCCCTGTTAATGTGCCAGGGACTGCCACTGCAGGTAGAGTGCTGCAAGAAGACCCCCAGGAAGATCAGTTCACAGTGATGGGAGCTGGGGAGGAAGCCTATGACAGAAGACTAGATGAGATTGCTGAGAAACTAAGATCCCTGGAGTCTCAAAACTCTTTGGGTTTTGATGTTATGGACATGGGCTTAGTGGACGGGGTTAGGATTCCCCACAAATTTAAACCACCGTGCTTTGAGAAGTACAACGGAACATCCTGTCCCCGAACCCATTTACAATCCTTTCTGGGGAGGCTGAAGGCATATACCATGGACGAAAAGCTATGGATGTTTTATTTTGAGGATAGCTTAACAGGAGCTTCAAGGGAATGGTACTCTCATCTGACCAGAGCAACCATTAGATGCTGGAAAGACCTGGCTGAGGCCTTTATCAGACAGTATCAGTACAACTTGGATATGGCTCCCAACAGGACCCTCCTGATGGGAATGTCACAGTCATCCAGGGAAAGCTTTCGGGAGTACGCCCAGAGGTGGAGACAGCTTGCTGCTGCTGTCCAGCCACCCATGTCAGAGAGGGAGATGGCTGATATGTTTATGAACACCCTCCAAGGGACATACATTGATAGGCTAGCTGCCTTTTCTTCTACCAGCTTTGCAGATGTCGTTATAGCTGGGGAAAGAATTGAGAGCCTATTAAAAATGGGTAAGATTTCTGACAACGGTGCCAGCTCATCCAACAACACAAGAAAGCCTTTTGTAGGCCCAAGAAGAACTGGTGAAACTAATGCTATCCATACCAGCAGGGGCAGGCCCCAATATGTTCATAGGTCTGTGGCAGCAGTCACCATTCCCGCTCCAATTCATCCTCAACCAGCTTATCAACCACAGCAACAAAATTACCAGCAACAAACTCAGTATCCTCCTCAGAGAAATTATAACAACAACAACACCAACAACAGCAATCAGCAAAGACCATTTCAACAGAGACCTTCTCAGGCCAATAGGGTGATCGATCCGATCCCTATGCCCTATGCCACATTACTGCCACAACTCCTAAAACTCAACCTAGTTGAGCTAAGGACATTGGCACCTCCAGATCCTGCCAGTCTGCCCAGAAATTATGACGCCAGCGCCAGATGTGCTTTTCACTCGAATGCACCTGGCCACAGTACAGAGAAGTGCAGAGCTTTGCACATGAAAGTGCAGGATCTAGTGGATTCCAAAGCTCTAAACTTTGCACCACCACCAAATGTTAACAAGAACCCTATGCCACACCACGGAGGCCCCAGAATCAACGCTATTGAGGAAGACAAGCCGTCTTACTTGATAACCAGTGTGGGTCAGATTCGGACACCCTTAGTGGAGATTAAAGCTCAACTCCTTGAATGTCAAATGTTCCCGGGATGTGAGCTAGGCTGTGCTTATTGCAACATTTCAGTGAATGGGTGCGATAACTTGAGAGATGGCATAGATGGTCTCATCCAGAGTGGCCTGCTTCAAATCACAACATCAATACCTACCAATCCAGCAATCTCCTTAACAACAGTTCCAGAATCTTCTACAACTGCAACAACCATTGTTCCAAACAACTCTTCAATCTCATCAACAAGTGCTTCATCTGTTACTTCAACGGACCAGATATCAACAAACATCCCTTCTACAACTTCAGCACCCCTTCATTCAGAATCTCCTACAACAGCAACACCCATCCTTCCAACAATGTCTCCTACAACATCAGCAGCAGGCAATGCAAGTGTCTCAACAGTTACAATTTATTATGATCCTGCCAATGATTCTGCCTACAACTCACAAAATGCCACTCCTACCAGAGCACCAGTCACAATATACTATGATCCACAGACTATCACAGTCCCTTCTGCAGCTGCCATCAGTCCAGTCACTGTCACAGTGCCTGGGCCAGTACCTTATGAAAGCAGTAATGCCATCCCTTGGCATTATGGCTCTGATTTATACTGCGAAGGACAGAAAATCACTTTTGAATCATCAACTTCTTCACCACAAATAGACAATGTGGGGGGAGGTGGAGGTTTCACTCGAAGCGGACGTCTCTTTGCCCCGCAAATTCAAAGACTCACTGCTGAAGCAGAAGCTGCCGCCAAGGCAAAAGGGAAGAGCATGGTGCAAGAAGAGCAAATTGCTAAAGAAGCTTTGAAAACCCCTTTTGATCAAGAAGTTGATGAATTTATGAGAATCATCAAGAAGAGTGATTACAAGATAGTGGACCAGCTTCACCAGACGCCTTCCAAGATCTCCATTCTGTCATTGCTTATATGCTCCGAGGCTCATCGGAACGCACTACTGAAGGTCTTGCACGCTGCTTATGTGCCAGAAGAGATCACGGTCAATCAGTTGGAAGCTGTGGTTGGAAATGTTAATGCTAGTAATGGACTAGGGTTTACCAACACTGATTTGACTACGGAAGGCCGCAATCATAACAAGGCTTTGCACATTACCATGGAGTGTAAAGGTGCAGTTCTTTCACATGTACTGGTAGACACAGGATCATCCCTCAATGTCTTGCCTAAAAAAGCCCTTGTGAAGCTGGAATATGAAGGATTGGCATTACGACCCAGTAATTTGGTAGTAAGGGCCTTTGACGGCTCTAAGAGATCAGTTCTGGGAGAAATTGAGTTGCCTGTAACAATTGGCCCACAGACTTTCAAAACGACCTTCTTCGTGATGGATATACAGCCTGCCTACAGCTGTCTATTGGGTAGACCATGGATACACGCCGCTGGCGCCGTGACCTCCACCCTTCACCAGAAGTTAAAATTCGAGTGGGAGGGCCAAGTCGTTACTATTTGTGGAGAAGAGGATATTTTTGTTAGCCATCTGGCCACTTACAAATATATTGAGATGGATGGGGAGATCCACGAGACAATGAGTCAAGGGTTTGAGGCCCTGAATATTAACGAAACATCTGCTGTACTTGGGACTTCCATGACATCCTACCAGCAGGCCCGGAAGGTGGTGGAAGAAGGAAACGCTCAGGGCTGGGGCAAACTGTTGCCTGTAGAGAAGAAAGAAGATAGATTTGGGTTGGGTTACAAACCAACTCAACAAGATCAAGCAGAGGATGCTCAAAAGCTCAACTTTGTTAGTGGGGGGATGCTCACCCCTGATGCTGTCAACAACTTGGAAGATGAGTCGGAAGATGAACGCAACCTGGAAAGCTGGATTCGTCCAAGGATCCCGGGGAGCCGTATCTCAAACTGGTCTTCCCAGGAAATTATAAGAGTTACTCCTGCAGAGTAATTATTATTTCCTGTATATTTTAAGCATGCATCAAGTCTTGCATCTTGCCCAAGATGACAAGACTCATTTTGTAATCGGGCCATCTGTAATTTTTGTGCAACAAGATTAATCAATGAAATATCAGACATCTTTTGCAAATGAGTCTTTTTCTTTTTCTGCTCACTATTTTTCCATTTTTCTTTTTGTACAAAAATAAGTGGCAATGTTTTCAAAATGAAAACTTTTATTTCACTTTTCTAAACAAGATTAAAATCAATCACTAAAATGAACAAACTGAACCCTTGCAGAGAGTGCCTTCCAGACCGCACCGACAACAGCACGGCTATGACTGCGTATGACTTTGACAATCCGATCAATCAAGCTGATGAAGGGGTTGAAGAAGATTACGAGCTACCTGAAGAGCTAGCCAGATTGTTGAGACAAGAGGAAAAGGTTATCACTCCTCACCAGGAGGAGGTTGAAACGATTAATCTTGGTACAGATGAAGATGTGAAAGAAGTTAAAATCGGGGCCTGCTTACAAGACTCAGTGAAGAAACAGCTGATCGACCTGCTTCAAGAGTATGTGGATGTGTTTGCTTGGTCTTATCAGGATATGCCAGGGTTGGACACCGACATTGTTATGCACAAGCTTCCTTTAAGAGAAGAATGCCCACCGGTTAAACAGAAACTGCGCCGTACACGCCCAGACATGGCAATGAAGATCAAGGAAGAGGTACAAAAGCAGTGGGACGCCGGATTCCTTGCTGTAACTAGCTACCCGCCGTGGGTTGCTAACATTGTGCCTGTTCCAAAGAAAGATGGCAAAGTAAAGATGTGTGTTGATTACCGGGACCTGAACAGAGCCAGCCCAAAAGATGATTTCCCATTACCTCACATTGATGTATTGGTGGATAATACGGCTCAGTTCTCGGTGTTCTCCTTCATGGACGGATTTTCAGGATACAATCAGATCAAAATGTCACCTGAAGACATGGAGAAGATAACTTTCATCACACCCTGGGGCACGTTCTGTTACAAGGTGATGCCATTCGGATTGAAGAATGCTGGTGCAACATATCAACGGGCTATGGTAACATTATTTCACGATATGATCCATAAGGAAATCGAGTGTTATGTGGATGACATGATTGCCAAGTCCCTTACAGAGGAAGACCACCTGGTAAATCTGCTGAAGCTATTCAAGCGTCTGAGGAAGTACCAACTGAAGCTGAACCCCAACAAATGCACATTCGGGGTGCGATCTGGTAAGCTGCTGGGTTTTATTGTAAGCGAGAAAGGGATTGAGGTGGACCCTGATAAAGTCAAAGCCATTCAAGAAATGCCTGCACCAAAGTCAGAAAAAGAAGTTCGAGGTTTTTTAGGTAGATTGAACTACATTTCACGGTTCATATCTCACCTTACTGCGACCTGTGAACCTTTGTTCATGCTGTTAAGAAAGGAACAGACGGTCAGGTGGAACGAAGACTGCCAGAGGGCTTTTGACAAGATCAAAGAATACCTGCAAGAACCGCCAATCCTTATGCCTCCAGTGGAAGGAAGACCTCTGATAATGTATTTGACAGTATTAGAAGAGTCAATGGGGTGTGTGCTGGGCCAGCATGACGAGTCTAGTCGAAAAGAGTATGCAATATACTACCTGAGCAAAAAGTTTACCGACTGTGAACAACGTTATTCACTGCTTGAGAAAACTTGCTGTGCTTTAGCGTGGGCTGCTCGCCGACTGAGACAGTATATGTTGACCCACACTACCCTATTGATCTCAAAGATGGATCCAGTTAAGTACATTTTCGAGAAGCCAGCTCTTACCGGACGGGTTGCAAGATGGCAAATGATCCTCACAGAATATGACATTCAGTACACATCCCAGAAAGCCATCAAGGGCAGTGTATTGTCTGAATACCTTGCTGAGCAACCCATTGATGACTACCAGCCTATGAGATTTGACTTCCCTGATGAAGACATCATGTTCATAAAAGCAAAAGATCATGAGGAGCCTATTCACACTGAAGGGCCTGACCCGGAAGAAGAATGGACTATGATGTTTGATGGGGCTGTTAATATGAATGGTCGTGGTGTTGGTGCAGTGCTCATTACACCTAAAGGAGTTCACATGCCTTTCTCGGCAAAGCTCACCTTCAACTGCACTAACAACGAAGCTGAATACGAAGCTTGCATTATGGGTCTTGAGGAAGCCATTGACCTCAGGATCAAGACATTAACCGTGTTCGGAGATTCAGCTCTGGTAGTTAATCAAACCAATGGCAAATGGTACACACACCAGGAGCATCTGATACCTTACAAGGATTATACAAGGAGGTTATTGACTTTCTTCACAACGGTCAAGCTTGAGTATATCCCTCGGGACGAGAATCAATTTGCAGATGCCCTGGCTACCATTTCATCCATGATCAAAGTTCAAGCTGCCAACTTTGTACCCCAGATATCAGTGTCCAGACTCGATAGACCAGCATATGTGTTCGCAGCAGATGTTATCAAAGATGATAAGCCTTGGTTCCATGACATTAAGTGCTTCTTGGAGGATCAAACATACCCATCAGGGGCATCTTCCAATGATAAGAAGACTTTGAGAAGGCTTGCTGGTAGTTTCTTTTTGAACACTGATAGCTCCCTGTACAAGAGAAACTTTGATATGGTACTTCTCAGGTGTGTTGATAGAGCAGAAGCAGACCTGTTGATGCACGAGGTGCACGAAGGATCCTTTGGTACCCATGCAGGAGGGCATGCTATGGCTAAGAAACTGATAAGATCAGGTTATTACTGGATCACAATGGATGCTGACTGTTGTGCCTATGCCAGAAAATGCCATAAATGCCAGATTTATGCGGATAAGGTGCATGTGCCTCCCAATCCTTTGAATATAATGTCTTCACCCTAGCCCTTTGCCATGTGGGGCATTGACATGATTGGCAAGATTGAACCGACTGCTTTAAATGGCCACAGATTCATCCTGGTAGCCATTGACTATTTCACCAAGTGGGTCGAAGCAGCTTCATATGCCAATGTTACAAGGCAAGTGGTAGCCAAATTTCTGAAGAGAGATATCATCTGTCGATACGGAGTTCCCGAGCGAATCATTACTGATAATGGTTCCAATCTAAACAACAAGATGATGGCTGAGTTATGCCGGGACTTCAAGATCCAACACCACAATTCTTCTCCTTACCGGCCAAAGATGAACGGCGCTGTTGAGGCAGCTAATAAGAATATCAAGAAGATTGTGCAGAAGATGGTAGTCACCTATAAAGACTGGCATGAGATCCTGCCATTTGCCTTGCATGGGTACCGCACGTCAATCAGAACATCCACTGGGGCAACACCGTATCAGCTGGTGTATGGTATGGAAGCAGTCCTACCTGTTGAAGTCGAATTACCCTCTCTACGGGTATTGATAGATGTTAAGCTGAACGAAGCAGAATGGGTCCGGTCCCGATACGAGCAACTGCGTCTGATTGAAGAGAAAAGGTTGGCTGCAATCTGTCATGGGCAGTTATATCAAAGAAGAATGAAGAAAGCCTTCGATCAGAAAGTCAGGCACCGAGAATCCTCCCTCCGCATACAGACCATAGGGGCAAATGGACTCCAAACTATGAAGGACCATTTGTAGTAAAGAAAGTTTTCTCCGGTGGAGCATTGATGCTCAGCACCATGTATGGCGAAGATTTCCCGTCCCCTGTGAATTCGGATGCAGTTAAAAAATACTTCGCATAAAATGACCCGCTGGACATAAAAACAGAATGTAAGTCCAGGCAAAAATAGGGCATCCCGGCGAGTCAAAAACAGAATAAAAGACTCGGGCAAAAATAAGGGAAATAAACAAAAAGATGTACACCCGCTGAGTTGAAAAGCCGCATTGGACAGCTCAGGCAAAAATGGGCATCCCGATGGATCGAAAACCCGAAAGGGCGATCCATGCAAAATAAGGGAATAAGCGAATAACTGCATTCTGAATTCGTCTGTATCACTTACAATCGTTTAAGCTTCAAAAGATCAAGCTTCTGTCAGAACCAACTTTCTTCAGAAAGCGAAACGAGAAGAATGTCAAAAGTCATACGAGTCATAGCGAGAGAGGAAGCTCCTTCAAAGCACCGTCAACATTGCCAGCATTTGGTTTCTCAATTTGTAACAATCTCCTCATTTCAGGAAATATATTTCTTCGACTGTATATTGCCAATTCAGGGCACTCGAATCAATAAAATCAGATTTTTCAGTCATGATTCGTTTTGTACATTTTTTTATTATTTATTTTTATTTTGCAAAGAATGTCTGATGTCTTAAGAAAACTGGTTGCACGAATACAGATGTTTATCTCTAAAAAAATAAAGAAAATAAAACACATGCTTGCAGGAAATATACTTACTCTCAGAAGTGCCTCACTCCTATGACGGAATCCGGTAAGGGATACCTCGGGGTTACTCGTACGTTTCTCTGT
The DNA here is from genome assembly GCA_963966055.1 of Lathyrus aphaca. Taxonomy (NCBI): domain Eukaryota; kingdom Viridiplantae; phylum Streptophyta; class Magnoliopsida; order Fabales; family Fabaceae; genus Lathyrus; species Lathyrus aphaca. The sequence continues at coordinate 135,457,423 of OZ014519.1, read as the reverse complement.
CTTTGCAGGATTGCAGGAATTCAAAAGCGCAACATGGGGCATGAAAGCTTCATCCCAGCAAGCTAGAAAATCAACGCTCACTCAGTTTTAGCACCCAAAGTGCTTTCTCCCCAGCTGAGTTACCACTTGTTGTTTCTCCCCAGCCGAGTTACCAATCATTCTTCCTCAGCAGAATACAAAAGCCAGGGAACCATCTCCCCACAGAGTTTCAGCCTCTGTCCAGAAGAGCAACGCACGAAGGAATCACAACAGAGTGACGAGAGCTTCTACAAACCCCAGCTGGGTCTTTCATTGCCAGGAATATGTCAATCATTGATCCGTATCCCCAAGCAGAATCATTTCATCCGATCTACCAATGATCTCATCCCCAGCTGGGAAGTTCACTTCAAGCAAGATCAATCAGAGATCTTCATAACATTGGGAGCCGAATCCCGGATTGGTCTTTCTTTTGCAGGATCATGGCATTCGCATCATATTCACCCCACAAAGCGTAGCATTCCGTCTAATACGGAGCATTACGGCAAAAATCAAACATATAGCATAATCATAAGTCATGATCAGAATCAAACACTTGTGAATATTAGCAACCCATCAACACTATACAGGATCACTCCCCAGATTCCCCAGTAAAAGCAGTTGCCTCACATTCACCAATACAAATATACACTCCTTGTGGCGCCCGTCCGTGTCTCATCCCCAGCAGAAAGCCAAAGTATCCCTTTGCACCCACAGATACTTGTATATAATTCCTTGACATCCGTCCATGTCATTTTCCCCAGCAAAGTAACATAAACACTTTGTATATCAGATATACTCTTCTCCTTTTGACACTCGTCCGTGTCACTCTCCCCAGCAGATTGAACACTCATCTATATATCACTCATGCTTACTACTCATGTTACTTATACAGATACTCGTCCGTATCTTGTATACACCATTTACACCCCCGCAGATTCAACACTCGTCCGTGTTCTTTGTTAACCGGTTGGTACTCATCCGTACCATCATCTCAGAACATGCGTCAAGTGTTTGTTTCTATTTGATACTCGTCTGTATCATAGTCTTAAGGATGCTCGTCCGCATCTTTAATCCATACGCTGTGTCTTCTTGAATATAGATACTCGTCTGTGTCTACTATTCCCTAAAAGAGTTCTTTCAGATTCAACACTCGTCCGTGTTCCTTGTTAACCAGTTGATACTCGTCCGTATCATCATCTCTGAACATGTGTCAGTATTTGTTTCTACCTGATACTCGTCCGTATCATAGTCTTGAGGATGCTCGTCTGCATCTTCAATCTATACATAATACCAAACACTTATACCTTTTATTTCTTGGATATAAACACTCGCCCGTGTTTACTATTCCCCGGCAAAACAAATTTCTTTTTTATCTGACATTCGTCATGATAAACCCTGAGAGCAGCCGTACCCTACTAGGTGGTCGTCCCCCACCTCTTTATGGTCGTCCTCCATCATGCTCATCCGATGGCCGTCCCCATCATTGATTTTCTATCCGACATTCGTCCTATGTCGTGATATTTAGCAGCCGTACCCTGCTAGGTGGTCGTCCTCCACCTCTTGATGATCGTCCTTCATCATTTTATCCAATGGCCGTCCCCATTGTTGATTTTGGTTATCTGGCATTCGTCCTATGTCATGATAAACCTTGAGAGCAGCCGTCCCCTGCTAGGTGTTCATCCTCCACCTCTTGATGGCCGTCCTCCATCATGCTCGTCCGATGGCCGTCCCCATCGTTGACCTTTTATCCGGCATTCGTCCTATGTCGCGATACTTTCGGCAGCCGTACCCTGCCAGGTGGTCGTCCTCCACCTTAGATGACCGTCCCTCATCTTAACAGAGCAGCCGTCCCCTGCTAGGTGATCGTCCTTCACCTTTGATGACCGTACCTCATCATCTGTTTATTTCATTTATTCTTTAACCCGATTGTCGTCCCCGTCATGGTCCCTTTTTCTTTTTTAGCCCGATGGCCGTCCCCATCATCGGTTACTTTGCTTTATGAACTTGATGGCCGTCCCCGTCATGTTTCATTAATCCCCAGAGAATCTTATAAGCTTTACTTGATGGCCGTCCCCATCATAATATCTTTTATCCCCAGCATGTCGGCCGTCCCCGTCATTGCTCATTCCCCAGCAGTCGTCCTCTGCTCGACGGTCGTCCTCCGTCGCCCATTTTACAATATACTTTATTTTCTTTTACAATCTATATCCCTTTTCTTCTTCATTCTGTGAGTGCAAATTTTGGACTGTCTTTGATATTCAACCACAAGTTATCTTGTTTGCCTGTTAAGCCGTCGTTTACATCCTGCACAGCTAACTCATGATTGAATAGGGGCAGCTTTAAACACCCCAAATTTGCCCTCACCCATTCACACCATGGCTTGTGATCATTTCATATGCATAAACACAATCATAAGATCTCATACCACATTTTTGATTCACTGCATAGATTCAAAGTCATCTGCACCTAGGGTTTGTGATCTGAGCAATCCAAGAGCCTCCTGAGCCACTCCAAAGGTCATCAATCACTTCAAAGGGGTCCATGTATGTTCAAGTATCATATTATATCCTCTCAAAGTCAAGAAGGCCAAAGAATCACAAGAACTGGGATTGGTATGGAAGCAGAGCTAGGCTTGACTGCACAGATGACCTAAAATTAGGGTTTTGGTTTCAGAGGCCATAACTCCAAAGTTTTTGGTCATTCTTGTTTCTATTGGTCTCTATATGGTATAGGGAGTATGCATATCAATTTTCATGAAGAAATTCCATGGGGAAGTCATCTGATCAAGGGTTGACTTTCTGAACAAGTCAGTGCAAAATCAGGGCATCTGAGGCCCCCAATGACCCAACCAAAGGGCATTCTTCATCATTTTGACTGTATATGATCTTTATTTGATCATGGAAGAGGTTGGAAGTTCACAAAATTGAAGAATCTCAAGTCTTTTGCAAAGTTGACTTTTTGGGCAAGTTTGACTTTTAATGGAAATGCCATTTTATGCAACTTTTTCAACCTTTACTTTTTGATTCAAGAAAGCTTCAAATGAAAAAACTTTGGTCATGAAAGTTGTAGAATAGATCTTTCCCTTTTCAAAAAGTACAAGAACATGACCTAATTCATTTTGGATCAAAAGTTATGGTTTGTCAAAGTTGACAAAAATCACTAAATTTCAAGTTATGCACAAAATGGGAAACTTGCAAAAACTTGTACCAAGGCAATTTGTGACTTCTAATTGATGTCTAATCCTTATACAAACATCACACAAGTCTTAAAGTTCAGATTGAACCAAAGAGATAACATGTTCCATGGCTTGTGAGGCAAGATCTTTTCATGAGAACTAAAAGCAAGCAAGTTGCAAAACCAATGATAACTTCTCATCCACTTGTTGCCTAGCCTGCTGACCAATCCTAGCCTTTCTCCCTCACCTTGCTGCGCAGCCCACTCTCCATGTACTTGGCTAGAAGTTGCCCATGCCCTTCTTACACAAAAGTTAACATTTTGGCAAAAGCAACCATACCTATCACAAAAGGACATGTCATGTCATCTGACCAATGGGATTAGTTTGTACAAATCAAATGCAAGCTAAACATCACAAGAGGCCAGCCTGAAACTCACCACAACTCAGCATCCACAAACTCACTCCAACTTGCATTTTCCTTCGAATCTCTCTCCACAAGCCTCAAACACAAAAACAGACTTCACAAACAATCTCAACTCACTTCACTGATCACAAACCAACCATTGTTTTGGCCTGAAACCTCCCATATCACAAATACGATTTTCTCATTTCCTTGGCCTGAGCTCCTGCCAACTTGCTCTAGAGGCTACACAAACTCCAACTAAGTGTCAAAAGCTTCAAAGGAAGATCATTGGGACTTGTTTGAGCCAAAGAACAAGCCAGAAAGCTCCTGAATCGAAAGCTCAATCTCAGGTAGCTCTATGAACTTTTTTTTCCAGAACTTGCTTTTTAAGTTTCTAAATGATAAAGAATGCTTCCCTGAGTTCACTGAACTTGTTACTTTTGAAAAAGATGGAGAAATGAGGTTGTATGATGTTTCTGAAATTTTGACAGTTTTTGATGTTTGATTCGAATTTTGTTTGTATGTTGAAATAAATGATTTTTGTTGCTTGAATCCTGTTTAGATTGAGTTAAGCTTTGATTCTGGAGAGTTTGGCATGTTTTCATGGCGTATTAGGGGAGATTGAGAATTGACCTAGCCGGAGAAGACGACCGGAACAGTGTTCCGGTCGTCTGAAAGTAATTAGGGTTTGTTTAATTAGGGTTAAGTGTAATTAAGCCAGTTTGAATTTGGTCCGTTCGTTTGCGCGCGTGGTCAGCTCCCGCGTCCCTGAGTTTGAATCTCAGCCATTAGATTGGCTGACTTTTTCTTTTTCCATTTAATTTCAATTTTATTTTATTTATTTCATACTTAATCTCCACAATTTATTAAAAATAGCAAAAATACTTTAAAAATTCTGAAATTTTTTATACAAGTTATTATTTAATTTCAGAACACAAAAATATTTTTATTTTTATTTTTAGCATTAAAAAAGTATTTTTAAATATTTAAAAGTTTCTTTTTAATTAATTAATGAGAATTAATTAATTAAAAATACTTTTAGGTATTTAAAAATCACCAAAAAATTCATGAAACATTTAAAAACATTTAGAAACATTGTCCAACCCTCAAACCAAATTTCTTTTTTGATCTTGATGCATTTTGAGAATTTTTCATGGAATTAAAATCATTTTGATGCATTATTTTGATCCAAACTTCCAAAAATCATTTCTGCCTAACCCTAAAGAGTTGGACTTTGATTCTTTTTGCATTGTGTTTAGCATGTCATGTAGTTTTTGAGATTAAATGGTCATGATTTGATCTTTCATTTTCAATTTGTTTGGTAATTTTCTTGTTAAGGAACCCTAAAATCCTAGAAAACTTAGGAAAATCATACCTTGAATTAGGTTAAGAGTTGGAACTTCTCCTTTGGGCAGTGAGTTAGTATAGGATTAGGTATCCTTTGAGTGCATTTTCAATTTTTTGTATTGATGTTTGCTTCTGATTTTGGTTTGAGTTTGATGCTTGATCATAAACCCTAATTTGGGCTTCCATATGCATCCATCTTGCATTTGCATTCATACTTTGACTTGCCATGACATTTTGTGCATCCATTTGATTCATTTGACATCTTAAGACATGTTGAAAGCATGTTTGATCATTGCATCTTGCATTTGCCATGTTGTATGCCATTTGCATTTCATAACTTTTCATGTATGTTCATGTGTCTTAGCTTGTTTCATTTGCATCCATAAGCTTGTATGATCATCCCCATGTTTTGTTTCATGTTTGCATCATCTCATAGCATCATTATAATCTCATATATGCTTCTGGTTTTGATTTTCATCATGCCATTTCATCTCATTTTGCATTGCATTTCATTTCTTTCACTAACATTTCAGGTGGTAAGTTGTTTGAGAAGTGAATTTGCCTTCACTTCTCATAATCTCTTTTCATCTCTTTCATGCATCCTTGCTGCATTTTGTTATGAGTTTGAGATTGAGCTTGCTCATTCTTCTTCTTCTTACTTTCTTTCCTCAGGTGACTTGTCTTCTTCAATGAAGCAAGTTACTTTGCTTCTCTTTGCTCCTTTCATCTGCTTCCTGGTGGTTCCTTTGAAGACTTCTCTTGAAAACCTCACAAACCTTAGGAACAACCAAGCATGACAATGATTAGGGTTTTGATTAGTTCCCCATTTAGATTTTACCTTTGTGTCTCATTGAGTCTTCTCTTCTCACCTCATAATCAGGGACTAAACCCTAAAGGCTTTAAGGCTTTGTGATTAAGTTTATACCTGCATCCTTCTATTAGGATGGAGTGTATAACTTTAATCCTAAGTGTTAAACCCTTAATGTGTTTAAATCTCTTAATCAATTCACATAATAATCATCAAGACATCACACTTGTAACTTGGGCCTTGCATTAGGGTTCTAATTCTTCCTTAATTGGTTAAGAAGGACTAACCCTAGTGTTAATGGACAAGTCCCCCTCATGTTGTCTTACAAACCATAAAACTCACTTCTTCATCATATCATTAAATAAAATCCACTTAATAAAGGCTTGTTTTGTCATGAGTTTAATCCCTAATCATGGATTAAGTTGAGGAGTTTTCCTCAGCTTAAACTTTCTCATCTATTATCCTTCTATTAGGATGGTGTAATGAGTCTGTTTAATCCCTGATTATGGCTTAACCTCATTACTCAACACTAAACAAAAACACCAAAAACATATAAATAATCACAAGTAGGTTAATGATCTTAATCCTACACCAAAGGTGATTAACTGTGAGAATCTGACTTCACACTTAAGGTATTCTCATTACCCCTAATCAGAGGGAAGATGTGATGGGTTTACTAAATCCATTGGTTTAGGCTTAAGCTCATTAACTTATGACAAATCTCCAAAAGCAATAAAAGACTGAAAACTCAAAAACAAATAATAATCGTCTCCTCCGGGATTCTTTTCTCACCTCATTCACTCACAAACGAGAACTTGCTTCTTCCGTCTAATGCAAGACAGTTTGCACCTGAGCCAGACAGGTCATACACTTGAGCATAGACAAGTAAGCAGTTCACAAGTCAATTCATCTTGCAGTCCCTTTAGGTCGAACTACGGTGTTCTGACTTCCTCATTGCACGAGAGGATACGTAGGCATAACTTAACGGTTATCGAACAAAAGTCTTTGTATATTCCCCCTCTTTCAATATCATTCTTTTAGCCTCATTATCATGAGCATTTCATTCCTGTTCTCACACTGACACTTTCATACTTCATATCACTTATACACTATACACTGACACCTGTACATCTTTTCCAGCTCTTTTATACACAAATTGCACTGACACTACCCCTTTAAAACACAAATCTTTTAAGCGTGGATCCCGTCGAGTACGACGGACAGTCTGGGTGCTAATACCTTCCCAGGTTGTAACCAACCCCCTTTCTCAGTCTCTCTGGTTCGCAACCGCCTTATCCATATCTTTCTAGGTCTATGCAGCATTGCCTTTCCTCCGGGATAAAAATGCCTAGCTGGCGACTCTATTCATTTCCAGTGAGTTCACTCCTGTGTGTTCTCATTGTCCCTTTCGCCGACCGTTCGCGCTTGTACCGGGATGCAAATATTTGGGAGCGACACTAGGGACCGATCATTGAGAACCTTGTGGAAACATCCCTCTTTAGCGGTGACAGTGGCAAACCACATTGTGTGGCAAACCCATTCGCACCCGAGGGCCCACCTGGAACTCACATAGGATGACCTTGTTTTCCCGGACTCAGTTGAGGCCTCCCTGAGTAGTACATAATGCCAAACCGATTCCCTGATTTGGTCATGAACCATTTCTCGGAAATGGTGAATGTATTATTGTTATTCGGCTTTGAGAGTCCGTGATGTTTGACCCGGAGCATACCCGTGAGATTGGGAGGGGTTTACAGGTTTGCAGGAACCCTTGACCTCTACATACCCTCATTATCAGTATGGTCTCTGTTATGATTTGGTCCTTATGATTCTGGATTTCCTGATCTCTTCGTTTTGAGGGTTTCTATCAGATGGTTATGGCTCAGAGAATCTTGGTTTTCATTTATTTGGGGGTCCTAATATCCAGTATCCAGATGGTCCCAGATTGATCATATGCCTGCATTGCATCTGCATCGCATCATACTCGCATTAATTATTTTTGTTTCCATTTTCAGGTTTTGTTTACAGTTTAGCACCCAGTTCTGGTAATTGTAAGCTTTTCAGATGGCAGGAGTTAAGAAAATTACAAGAAAGAAGAATGTCCATTACACTTTTCTCCAACCAGAAGTCAAGAGTGTTCAGAGACTAGCATGGCTGATGAATGATCAAGTTTTAGGGAACTTCAGAAAGAGGTATGGTCAGATTTTGAAGTACATGGATAAACCTACTGCAGACCAGAAGGATAGCTTGCACACTTTGCTTCAGTTCTATGATCCCTTGCTGTGGTGTTTTGTGTTTCCAGATTATATCTTGGCTCCTACCTTGGAGGAGATTTCTAGCATTTTGGGTATTCCTGTCAGAGATACTTTGCCTTACTATGGATCAGAGATAGTTATCAAGGAAGAAGATATATCCAGAGTCTGTCGTATACCAGTTGCTAAGGTCAAGAAAGCCTTGAAGGACAGTGAGGGCAGAGGACTTCCCTGGGATGTGCTTATACCAGAAGCTGAAGAGTATGCCAAAGAGAGTAAGTGGGGAGATTTTGGTGTTGTGGTGGCCCTGGTGGTATATGGATCTAGTCTTTTCCCGAGAGAAAAGGAGTTTGTGAGTTTGGAGTTGATCTCCATTTTTGCTAAAGGTAACCTTGTACCAACCGTGTTGGGAGATTTCTACTACAATGTTCATTACCGGAATGAGAAAGGCAGAGGTGGACCAGTTGGTTGTTGTGCTCCATTATTTGCTGATTGGGTTGCTAAGTAATTACCGAAGTCATGCCCCTTCAAAGAGATGAGATATGAATGGAGGTGGTCTAGGAGGCTAATGGGACTAACTTCTGAGGATATAGCTTGGGGTTATAACAGAGATTTGTTAGGTAAGGAGCTACTGGTTAGTTGTGGGAGTTTTGCTAATGTACCCTTGCTAGGGAGAAAGGGTGTGATCAGTTACCATCCAGTCTTAGCCAGGAAACAATTTGGCTATCCTCTGAGGGATCCACCAAGTGTGGAAGAATTCGCTGAGTCCTTATACTTTTCTGTGGAGGGAAACAAAGAGTTAGTCATGCAAGCATCTCAGGCTTGGGCTCACAGGGTGAAGAAAGGAAAGAAGGATTTTGGAAGGGTGGATCCCAAGACGTATCCTCCTTTTGATACATGGTTGCAGAAGCGTGTAGAGGAAGTGCTCATGCCATTTTCAGTGGAAGCTTCATTGTATCCCAAATAGGTGCCATGTCAGAACACTGTTTCTCTTGAAGAATATAAGAAGTTGGAAGCTCAGTTGCACGAGGTCCTAATAGAGAATGCTGAAATGGTTAACTTGTACCACCTTGCCAATCATGCTAAGAATGAAGCAGAGGAAAAGCTACAGAAGATGCAGGTTACCTTAGAAGATAAAGAAAAGGAGTTTGCTGGAAGAGAAGCTCATTTTCAGAGATTGGGTCTAATGGAATCAAAAAGAGAAGCGGACCGTAAGAAGACTTTGAAGCCTCTTAAAGAAGCTCGCCAGTCCATTGTTTGGTTGCAGGGCCAAAGGGAACAAGAGCAGAAGAAGTACAAAGAAAAGGAAGAGTTTTTTGAGGTACAAATGACCTTCAAGAAAGAAGAAGTAGAACAAGTTCACAAGATACGAAGGGAAAAGACTCAACAATTGGCACATAACCAGATGGCCTTGGAGGAGGCATTGAAAGAGATTGCAGAGCTTAAGCTGAGAGCGGGCGTGAAGAAGAACCGGACAGAGGAAATAGCTGCAGAAGAAGAACCTGAGTCTTTCCTTTAGTCTAGGATTTTAATTTTATGTTGTTCAGACTACCTACAGGCTTGTTGTAGGAGTCTTGCTTTATCTTTTTGTTCATGTATTGACTTGTAACCCTCCGGGGAATTTGTTTGTGCTCTAACTTTTGGGCTGCCAGTGGGTTATCCATGATATGCAATGTTAAATTCTAGTTACCATTCTGAGTACGCAAAGCTTGTTTGTTTAAAACTGCTGAGATCTGAACACTCTTCAAGGGGAGAATTTGAAAATTAATGCTCAAAGAGGCTATCTGGAGCAAAAACCAGAAATGGGGCATATGAATGCCTAAATATGGAAACAGGAATAGTTACATTGCATGTTGTCGCTCCCGACAAATGAAACCCGGTCAGATGAAGGTACAGACGCGAACGGTCGGCGAAAGGGAACAGTGAGAACACACAGCCGTGAACTCACTGGAGAATGAATAGAGTCGCCAGCTAGGCATTTTTATCCCGGAGGAAAGGCAATGCTGCATAGACCTAGAAAAAGATGGATAAGACGGTTTGCGAACCAGAGAGACTGAGAAAGGGGGTTGGTTACAACCTGGGAAGGTATTAGCACCCAGATTGTCCGTCGTACTCGACGGGATCCACGCTTAAAAGATTTGTGTTCTAAAGGGGTAGTGTCAGTGCAATCTGTGTGTAAAATAGCTGGAAAAGAATGTACAGGTGTCAGTGTATGAGAAGTGTAAAGTGAAGTATATAAATGAAGTGTCAGTGCAAGGACAAGAGTGAAATGCTCAGGAGTATGAGGCTTAAAGAATAAAGCTGAAAAGAGGGGGAATGGACAGAGACTTTTGTTCGATAACTGTTAAGTTATGCCTACGTATCCTCTCGTGCAATGAGGAAGTCAGAACACCGTAGTTCGACCCAAAGAGACTGAAAGATGAATTGACTTGTGAACTGCTTACTTGCCTATGCTCAAGTGTATGACCTGTCTGGCTCAGGTGCTTACTGTCTTGCATTAGACGGAAGAAGCGAGTTCTCGTTTGTGAGTGAATGAGATGAGAAAAGAATCCCGAAGGAGACGATTATTGTTTGTTTTTGAGTTTTCAGTCTTTTATTGCTTTTGAAAGTTTGTCATAAGTTAATGAGTTTAAGCCTAAACCAATGGATTTAGTAAACTCATCACATCTTCCCTCTGATTAGGGGTAATGAGAATACCTTAAGTGTGAAGTCAGATTCTCACACTTAATCACCTTTGGTGTAGGATTAAGATCATTAACCTACTTGTGATTAATTAGATGTTTTTTGGGTGTTTTTGTTTAGTGTTGAGTAATGAGGTTAAGCCATAATCAAGGATTAAACAGACTCATTACACCATCCTAATAGAAGGATAATAGATGAGAAAGTTTAAGCTGAGGAAAGCTCCTCAACTTAATCCATGATTAGGGATTAAACTTATGACAAAACAAGCCTTTGATTAAGTGAATTTTATTCAATGATATGATGATGAAGTGAATTTTATGATTTGTAAGACAACTTGAGGGGGACTTGTCCATTAACACTAGGGTTAGTCCTTCTTAACCACTTAAGGAAGAATTAGAACCCTAATGCAAGGCCCAAGTTACAAGTGTGATGTCTTGATACTTATTATGTGGATTGATTAAGAGATTTAAACACATTAAGGGTTTAACACTTAGGATTAAAGTTATACACTCCATCCTAAAAGAAGGATGCAGGCATAAGCTTAATCACAAAGCCTTAAAGCCTTTAGGGTTTGGTCCCTGATTATGAGATGAGAAGAGAAGACTCAAAGAGAGACACAAAGGTAAAACTATGAGGGGAGACTAATCAAAACCCTAATTCATTGTCATGCTTGGTTGTTCTTAAGGTTTGTGAGGTTTGCAAGAACAATCTTCAGAGGAACCACCAGGAAGCAGATGAACAAGATCAAGAGAAGCAAAGTGACTTGCTTCATTCAAGAAGTCAAGTCACTTGAAGAAAGAAAGTGGGAGAAAGAAGAATGAGCAAGCTCAATCTCAAACACAAATAGAAATGCAGCAATGAATGCAAGAGAGAGGAAAAGAAAAGGTATGAGAAGTGAAGGCAAATTCACTTCTCAAGCTTACTTACCACCTGAAATGTTAGAAAGAAAATGCAATGCAATGCAAGATGAGATGAAATGACATGATGCTAAGCAAAGCCAGAAGCATGTTGATGATGATTATGATGTTATGAGGTGCTGCAAACAAGAGGCAAGACATGGATATGTTCATACAAGATCATGGATGCAGATGATGCAAGTTAAGGAGCATGAATGAACATGAAAAGTTATGAATCATACAAGACAAATGACATGGCAAATATGTAATGCAATGATCAAACATGCTTTCTATATGTCTTAAGATGTCAAATGGATCACAAGAATGCACAAAATGCAAAGACAAGTCATGTTATGCAAGGAAATGCAAGAAGGATGCAAATGGAAGCCCAAATTAGGGTTCATGGGTCAAACATCAAACAAAAACTCAAAACAGAAGCAAACCCTAAGATAAAAAATGGAAAATGCCATCCAAAGAAACCCTAAACCTATAATGAACCACTGTCCAAAGGGGAACTCTCAACTCTCAACCAAACTCAAGTTATGAATTTTGCAAGTTATTAGGGTTTTTTAGGGTTCTTAACAAAATAAATGCCAAACAAATTGAAAATGAGGAATCAAATCATGGCCATTTTTCCCTAGAAACTACATGCTAAACATAACACAATGCAAGAAGAATCAATGTCTCAACCTTCTCCAATAGGCAGAAGTGAATTTTTGAACTTGTGATCAAAATAATGCACAAAATATGATTTAATTCAATGAAAAATTCTTAAAGTGCATCAAGATCAAAAAAGAAATTTGGTTTGAAGGTTGGACAATGTTTCTAAATGTCTTAGAACATTTCATGAATTTTTTTGTAATTTTTAAATACCTAAAAGTATTTTTAATTAATTAATTCCCATTAATCAATTAAAAATAATCTTTTAAATATTTAAAAATACTTTTTAATGATAAAAAATAAAATAAAAATATTTTTGTGTCTTAAAAATTAATAAAACTTTTAAGAAAAAGTTTCATAATTTTTAAGAATTTTTAGCTATTTTAAAATAATTATGCAAAACAAAAGAAAAATAAAAGAAAATAAATGAATTTTAAATGAAATAAGTGAAAGTATGCTGATCCAACGCGTGAGATTCAAAGTGACCAGGGCGGGAATTGACTGCGCGCCACATCTCACGGCCCAGATTCAAATTTCTTAATTAATGCTTAAAACCCTAACCCTGCCGTTAATTACAATCAGGCGACCGGAACAGTGTTCCGGTCGTCTTCTCCGGCCATCCCCAGAATCAATCTCTCTCCCTAGGCCAAATCAGAAGCCCTAAGTCTCCAGAATCCATCTACCAACTATCCTAAGCACGAATCCATCATCAAATCATGTTTAAACTCACACACAAACAAGAATCGAAGCAGATAAAATTCTAGGTCAAACTTTCAGAAGACCACTACATGCTCATTTCTGGCTTATTTTCAAAAGTAAAGAGATCCCAATGATCAGTGTAACATGCACAACAAGATTTTAACAAGAGAAATGAGTTCTGGGAAAAAAGTTCATGGTGTCACCTGAGATGGAGCTCTTGATTCAGGAACTCTTTGGATGATTCTTTGGCTCAATCTGGTCCCAATGGTCCACCTTTGAAGCTTTGGATGTTTAGTTGGAGTTTAAACAACCTCCTGAGTGAGTTTGCAGCAGCTCTGACCAAGGGAGGATGAAAATCGTATTTGGGATATAGGGTGTTTCAGGCCAAAACAAAGGGTGGTTTCTAGTCAGTGAGGTGAGTGGAGATTGTTGGTGGAGTTTGTTCTTGTGTTTGAGGTTTGTGGAGGGAGATTCGAAGGAAAATGCAGGCTGAGATGAAAATGGTGAAGTGGCTTTGTGGTTGGTTTCAGGCCTGTGTTCTTGGTGCTTTGTGGTCTATGGAGCAAGGTGAGTTGATTAGTGAAGATGGTTTGAGTGTTTGCAAGCTGTGGAGGCAGATTCGAAGCAAGTTGCAAGATGAGGTGATTTTTGTGAATGTGATTGTGTGAATGGTTTCAGCCTTGCTAGATGTATGGAATGCCTTGCCCTTTGTCCACATAAACCTCTCTCATTGGTCAGATGATTGGACATGTGCTTTATTGATTGGTAAGTCACCTTTTGCAAAAAGTCAAAAATTGTGTAAGGAAGGTATGGCTCATGATCTAGGCTAGTACAAGGCTGGTTCTGGTGCAGCAAGGTGAGGTGAGAGGCTAGCCAAAGTGCAGCATCCAATGCATCAAGTGGTAGAAGCACAATGATGATTTTGCAAGTTGTTGGCTCTTTGGTTCACATGTGATTTCCTAATCCCACAAGCCATAATTCATGGGCACTCTTGGTTCAATTCTGATTTTTATGACTTATAGAATGTTTGTATGCTGGTTTGAAATGAACTAGAGGTCACAAGAGGCATTGGTTCATGATCTTGCAAAATTTCCATTTGAAGCATGCCTTGAAAATCAATGATTTTAGCCAACTTTGTCACACCATAACTTTTGATCCAAGAAGAGTTTGATCATGTTCTTGTACTTTTTGAAAAGGGAAAAATGAGATCTACAACTTTCATGACCAAAGTTTTTCCATTTGAAGCCTTTTTGGATCAAGAATCAAGGCTTGAAAAATGACCTAAAATGATGCATTCTTGAAAAGTCAACTATGCCCAAAAAGTCAACATTTGCAAAAACCCTAAATTCTTGATTTTTGTGAACTTCAACCCTCTTCCATGATCAAATAAAGATCATATACACTCAAAATGATGAAGATCACCCATTGGTTGGGTCATTGGGGGCCTCAGATGCCCTGATTTTGCACTGACTTGTCTGAAAAGTCAACTCTTGATCAGATGACTTCCCCATGGAATTTCTTCGTGAAAATTGATATGCATACTCCCTATACCATATAGAGATCAATGGAAACAAGAATGACCAAAAAATTTGGAGTTATGGCCTCTGAAACCAAAACCCTAATTTTCAGTCAACTGTGCAGTCAAACCTGGCTCTGCATCCACTCAAACCCTAGTTCTTGTGATTCCTTTGCAATTTTGACTTTGAGGAGATGAAATATGACATAAGAACACACATGGACCCCTTTGAGTTGATTAGTGGCCTTTGGAATGGCTCAAGATGCTCTGGGATTGCTCAGATCACAAACCCTAGGTGCAGATGCCCTAGAAACTATGCAGTGAACCAACAATGAGATATGAGATGATATGATTGGGTTTATGAATATGAGGATGATCACAAGCCATGGTGTGAATGGGTGAGGGCAAATTTGGGGTGTTTACAGCTGCCCCTATTCAAGCATGAGTTAGCTGTGCAGGTTGTAAGCGACGGCTTAACAGGCCAAACAAGATAACTTGTGGTTGAATACCAAAGACAGTCCAAAATTTGCACTCACAGAAATGAAGAAGAAAGGGGATATAGATTGTGAAAGAAAATAAAGTATATGGTAAAGTGTGGGCGACGGAGGACGACCGTCGAGCAGAGGACGACTGCTGGGTAAATAGCAATGACGGGGACGGCCGACATGCTGGGAAAAGTGTGAAGTAAAGCGGTGACGGGGACGGCCGACATGCTGGGGATAAAAGGTAGAGCTAAGACGGGGACGGCCGACTAGCTGGAAAAATAAAATATCATGATGGGGACGGCCATCAAGATAAAGCTGTAAAATTCTCTGGGGATCAAATGAAACATGACGGGGACGGCCATCAAGTTCATAAAGGTAAAGTAACCAACGATGGGGACGGCCATCGGGCTAAAAGGAAAAGGGACCACGACGGGGACGGCCATCGGGTTAAAGAATAAATGAAATAAACAGATGATGGGGTACAGCCATCAAAGGTGAAGGACGATCACCTAGCAGGGGACGGCTGCTCTGTTGGGGATAGAAGAAATATGATGGGGACGGCCATCAAAGGTGGAGGACGACCACCTGGCAGGGTGCGGCTGCCGAAAATATCAACGATGGGGACGGCCATCGGATAGCAAAGGTCAACGATGGGGACGGCCATCGGACGAGCATGATGGAGGACGACCATCAAGAAGTGGAGGACGACCACTCAGCAGGGGACGGCTGCTCTCAGGGTTTATCATAACACAGGACGAGCGTCAGATAACCAAAAATCAACAATGGGGACGGCCATCGGATAAAGTGATGAAGGACGATCATCAAAAGGTGGAGGACGACCACCTAGCAGGGGACGGCTGCTAGAAAGATCAACGATGGGGACGGCCATCGGATGAGCATGATGGAGGACGACCATCAAGAAGTGGAGGACGACCACTCAGCAGGGTACGGCTGCTCTCAAAGGTATCATAACACAGGACGAGTGTTAGATAAAAAGAAAATTGTTGGTGATCTACTGGGGATAATGTAAACACGGACGAGCGTTTACATCCAAGAAACAAAAAGGTATAAGTGTTTGGTATTGTGTATAGATTAATGATGCGGACGAGCATCCTTAAGACTATGATACGGACGAGTATCATGTAGAAACAAACTGACACATGTTCAGAGATGATGATACGGACGAGTACCATCTGGTTAACAAAGAACACGGACGAATGTTGAATCTGAAGGGACTCTTCTGGGGAATAGTAGACACAGACGAGTATCTATATTCAAGAAGACACAAGTGTTTGACACGGTGTATGGATTAAAGATGCGGACGAGCATCCTTAAGACTATGATACGGACGAGTATCATGTAGAAACAAACATTTGACGCAATGTTCTGAGATGATGATACGGACGAGTACCAACTGGTTAACAAAGAACAAGGACTAGCGTTGAATCTGTGAGGAGATAAGTGATGGTGTATACAAGATACGGACGAGTATCTGTATAAGTGTATCGTGAGTAGTGAGTATATATATATATAAGTGTTTATCTGCTGGGGAGAGCGACACAGACGAGTGTCAAAAGAGAAAAGTAGCATTATCAAGTATATGGGTGGTAAAGGTGTAAGCGACTGCGCTGGGGATATGACACGGACGGGTGTCGAGAAAGTGTATATATAAGTATATGTGAGTGCCAAGAGGACGTCTTTGGCTTTCTGCTGGTGATTTGACACGGACGGGTGTCAGGAAGTATCCGTAGTACGGGTGATTTTGTTTGTAAAGTGTATTCAGGCAACCTGAAGTGATGACACGGACGGGTGTCAAAAGGAGTATATACTGGTGTTTGGTGATTGGAGAGGCAACTGCTTTTGCTGGGACTCTGGTGGGGATTTTTGTATAATGATGATGAACGGTTTGTTATTCACAAGTGTTAATTCAGAACATGGCTTATGATTATGCTATGCGTTTGATTTTTTTTGCCGTAATGCTCCGTATTAGAAGGAATGCTACGCTCTGAGGGGATAATATGATGCGGATGCTATGATTATGCAAAGAGGCAAAGACCCGGGATTCGGATCCCGTTGCTGCGAAGATCTCCAGTCGATCTGCCTGAAGTGAATATCCCAGCTGGGGATGAGATCACTGGTAGATCTGATGATGTATCTGCTTGGGGATATAGGTCACTGATTGTCATGTCCTCATAATACGGGACCCAGATGGGGTTTGTAGAAGCCTTCTTCACTCTGTTGTGACTTCTTCGTGCGTTGCCCTTCTGAATAGAGGCTTGAAGCTCTGCGGGGAGATGGTTCCCTGACTTCTGTATTCAGCTGAGGATGACACGGCAACTTGGCTGGGGAATTATGAGAGGCAACTCAGCTGGGGAGAGAGCATTTCAGATGCTAAGATTGAGTGCGTGTTGATTTGGCAACTTCGCTGGGGAAATGGGCCCCTTCCAGTGCCATGTGGAAGATAGACCGAGTTGATAATGATTCACCAGCTTGCTGAGACGTAACTTGCATGCCCCAGGTTGCGTTCTGGATACCTGCAATCCTGCAAAGATAAGGAGACGCACAAAAGGTCCCGAGGTATCCTTTACTGGATTCCGTCATAGGAGTCAAGCATTCTCACGAGTAAGTATATTCCCTGCAAGCATGTGTTTTTATTTTTAGAGAAAGGCATCTGTACTTATGCAATTGTATTTTTAGAGATATCAGACAACTCTTTGCAAAACATAAATGTAAAAACGAGACATGACTGAAAATCTGATTTTATTAATTCATGTGCCCTGAATTGGCAAGATACAGTCACAGAAACATATCTCCTGAAATGAGGAGATTGTTACAAATTGAGAAACAAAGTGTTGGCGATGCTGACGACGCTTTCAAGGAGCTTCCTCTTCTGCTATGACTCGTATGACTTTTGAATTTCTTCTCGTCTTGCTTTCTGGAGAGAGTTGATTCCGATTGGAGCTTGATCCTTTGGAGTTTACCAAGTCGTAGGTGATACAGACGAATTCAGAATGCAGTTGTTCGCTTATTCCCTTATTTTGCATGGATCGCCCTTTCGGGTTTTCAATCCATCGGGATACCCATTTTTGCCTGAGCTGTCCAATGCGGCTTTTCAACTCAGCGGGTGTACATTTTTTTGTTTATTTCCCTTATTTTTGCCCGAGTCTTTTATTCTGTTTTTGGCTCGCCGGGATGCCCTGTTTTTGCCTGGACTTACATTCTGTTTTCGTGTCCAGCGGGTCATTTTATGCGAAGTATTTTTTAGCTGCATCTGAATTCACAGGGGATGGGAAATCTTCACCATCCATGGTGCTGAGCATCAGTGCTCCACCGGAGAAAACTTTCTTTACAACAAATGGTCCTTCATAATTTGGAGTCCATTTGCCCCTGTGGTCTGTATGAGGAGGGAGGATTCTTTTCAGCACAAGAACTCCCACTTGGTACTCTCGGTGCCTGACTTTCTGATCGAAGGCTTTCTTCATTCTCTTCTGATACAACTGTCCATGACAGATAGCAGCCAATCTCTTCTCTTCAATCAGACTCAGTTGTTCGTATCGGGACCTAACCCATTCTGCTTCACTCAGTTTAACATCCATTAGTACCCGTAGAGAGGGTAGTTCAACTTCAACAGGTAGGACTGCCTCCATACCATACACAAGTTGGTACGGTGTTGCCCCAGTGGATGTTCTGATTGACGTGCGGTACCCATGCAAGGCGAACGGCAGCATTTCATGCCAGTCTTTGTAAGTGACTACCATCTTCTGCACAATCTTCTTGATATTCTTATTTGCTGCCTCAACAGCGCCATTCATCTTTGGCCTGTAAGGAGAAGAATTGTGATGTTGGATTTTGAAGTCCCGGCACAGCTCTGCCATCATTTTGTTGTTCAAGTTGGAACCATTATCAGTAATGATTCGCTCGGGAACCCCATATCGACAGATGATGTCTCTTTTCAGAAATCTGGCTACCACTTGCCTTGTGACGTTTGCATATGAGGCTGCTTCGACCCACTTGGTGAAATAGTCGATGGAGACCAGGATAAATCTGTGACCATTTGAAGCAGTTAGCTCAATCTTGCCAATCATATCAATGCCCCACATAGCAAAGGGCCATGGTGAAGACATGACGCTCAAAGGATTGGGAGGCACATGCACCTTGTCTGCGTAGATCTGGCATTTGTGGCATTTTCTGGCGTAAGCACAACAGTCTGCATCCATTGTGATCCAATAATAGCCTGATCTTAGTAACTTCTTAGCCATGGCATGCCCTCCGGCATGGGTACCAAAAGACCCTTCATGCACTTCATGCATCAATAAATCTGCTTCCGTCTTGTCAACACATCTGAGGAGTACCATATCAAAGTTTCTTTTGTATAAAGACCCATCCGTGTTCAGAAAGAAACTTCCAGCAAGCCTTCTTAAAGTCTTCTTATCATTGGAAGATGCCCCAGGTGGGTATGTCTGATCCTCCAAGAAGCACTTAATGTCATGGAACCAAGGCTTATCATCTTTTACAACATCCGCTGCAAATACATATGCTGGTCTATCGAGTCTAGACACTGAAATCTGGGGTACAAAGTTAGCCGCTTGAACTTTGATCATGGAAGAAATGGTAGCCAAGGCATCTGCAAACTGATTCTCGTCCCGAGGGATATACTCAAGCTTGACTGTTGTGAAGAAAGTCAGTAACCTTCTTGTATAATCCCTATACGGTATCAGATGATCTTGGTGGGTGTACCATTTGCCGTTGGTTTGATTGACTACCAAAGCTGAATCTCCGAATACGGTCAATGTCTTGATCCTGAGGTCAATGGCTTCCTCAAGACCCATAATGCAAGCTTCGTATTCAGCTTCGTTGTTAGTGCAGTTGAAAGTGAGTTTTGCCGAGAAAGGCATGTGAACTCCTTTGGGTGTAATGAGTACTGCACCAACACCACGACCATTCATGTTAACAGCCCCGTCAAACATCATAGTCCATTCTTCTTCTGGGTCAGGCCCTTCAGTGTGAATAGGCTCTTCATGATCTTTTGCTTTAATGAACATGATGTCTTCATCAGGGAAGTCAAATCTCATAGGCTGGTAGTCATCAATGGGTTGCTCAGCAAGATATTCAGATAACACACTGCCTTTGATGGCTTTCTGGGATGTGTATTGGATGTCATACTCTGTGAGGATCATCTTCCATCTTGCAACCCGCCCGGTAAGAGCTGGCTTCTCAAATATGTACTTGACTGGGTCCATCTTTGAGATTAGTAAGGTAGTGTGGGTCAACATATACTATCTCAGTCGGCGAGCAGCCCACGCTAAAGCACAACAAGTTTTCTCGAGCAGTGAATAACGTTGTTCACAGTCGGTAAACTTTTTGCTTAGGTAGTATATTGCATACTCTTTTCGACCAGACTCGTCATGCTGGCCCAACACACACCCCATTGATTCTTCTAATACTGTCAAGTACATTATCAGAGGTCTTCCTTCTACCGGAGGCATGAGGATTGGAGGTTCTTGCAGGTATTCTTTGATCTTGTCAAAAGCTTTCTGGCAATCTTCGTTCCACCTGACCGTTTGTTCTTTTCTTAACATCTTAAACAAAGGTTCACAGGTTGCTGTAAGGTGAGATATGAACCGTGAGATGTAGTTCAATCGACCTAAGAACCTTCGAACTTCTTTCTCAGTTTTCGGTGCAGGCATTTCTTGAATAGCCTTGACTTTATCAGGGTCAACCTCAATCCCTTTCTCGCTTACAATAAAGCCCAGCAATTTACCGGATCGCACCCCGAATGTGCATTTGTTGGGGTTCAGCTTCAATTGGTACTTCCTCAGGCGCTTGAACAACTTCAGCAGATTCACCAGGTGATCTTCTTCAGTGAGGGACTTGGCAATCATGTCATCCACATAACATTCTATCTCTTTATGAATCATATCGTGGAATAATGTTACCATAGCCCGCTGATATGTTGCACCAGCATTCTTCAGTCCAAATGGCATCACTTTGTAACAGAACGTGCCCCAAGGTGTGATGAATGTTGTCTTCTCCATGTCTTCAGGTGACATCTTGATCTGATTATATCCTGAAAATCCATCCATGAAGGAGTATACCGAGAACTGAGCCGTATTATCCACCAATACGTCAATGTGAGGTAATGGAAAGTCGTCTTTCGGGCTGGCTCTGTTCAGATCCCGGTAATCAACACACATTCTAACTTTTCCGTCCTTCTTAGGCACAGGTACTATGTTAGCAACCCATGGCGGATAACTAGTCACAGCAAGGAACCCGGCGTCCCACTGCTTTTGTACCTCTTCTTTGATTTTCATAGCCATGTCTGGGCGAGTTCGGCGCAGCTTCTGTTTAACTGGTGGGCATTCTTCCCTGAGAGGCAGCTTGTGCACAACAATGTCGGTATCCAACCCTGGCATGTCTTGATACGACCAAGCAAACACATCAACATACTCTTGAAGCAGATCTATCAGCTGTCTCTTCACTGAGTCTTGCAGGCAGGCCCCGATTTTAACCTCTTTCACGTCTTCATCTGTACCAAGATTGATCACCTCAATCTCCTCCTGGTGAGGAGTAATAACCCTTTCCTCTTGTCTCAACAACCTGGCTAGCTCTTCAGGAAGCTCATATTCTTCATCAACCCCTTCATCAGCTTGATTGATTGGATTGTCAAAGTCATACGATGTCATAGCCGTGCTGTTGTCGGTGCTGTCAGGAAGGCACTCTCTGCAAGGGTTAAGTTCGTTCATTTTAGTGATTGATTTTAATCTTGCTTTAGAAAAAAAGTGAAATGAAGTTATCATTTTGAAAACACCGCCATTTATTTTTTGTACAAAAAGAAAAATGGAAAAACAGTGAGCATAAAAGAAAAAGACTCGTTTGCAAAAAGATGTCTGATATTTCGTTAATTTAATCTTGTTTGCACAAAAGTACAGATGGCCCTGATTACAAAATGAGTCTTGTCATCTCGGGCAAGATGCAAGACTTTGATGCATGCTACAAAAATACAGGAAATAATAATTACTCTGCATGAGTAACTCTTATAATTTCCTGGGAAGACCAGTTCGAGACACTGCTCCCCGGGATCTTTGGACGAATCCAATTCTCCAGATTGCGCTCTTCTTCCAGCTCGTCTTCCAAACAGTTGATAGCATCGGGGGTGAGCATCCCCCCACTGACGAAACCGGGCTCTGCAGCAGCCTTTGCTTGATGTTGAGTTGGTCTGTAACCCAACCCAAACTTGTCCTCTTTTTTCTCCACCGATAGCAGTTTGCCCCAGCCTAGGGCAGTTCCTTCTTCAACAACCTTCCGGGCCTGTTGGTAAGATGACATTGGAGTACCAGATACAGCAGATGCTTCATGCACATTCAAAGCTTCAAACCCCTGGCTCATTGTTTCATGGATCTCCCCATCCATTTCAATGTACTTATAGGTAGCCAGGTGGCTGACAAAAATGTCCTCCTCTCCACAAATTGTGACAACTTGGCCTTCCCACTCAAATTTTAACTTTTGGTGAAGGGTAGACGTTATTGCGCCGGCGGCGTGAATCCAGGGTCTACCCAACAAACAGCTGTAGACGGGCTGAATGTCCATCACATAAAAGATAGTTTTAAAGGTCTGTGGGCCAATTGTCACGGGCAGCTCAATCTCTCCCAGCACCGATCTCTTAGAACCATCAAAGGCTCTTACTACCAGGTTGCTGGGTCTCAATGCCAATCCATCGTATTCCAACTTCACCAGAGCCTTCTTCGGTAAGACATTCAGGGAAGAACCTGTGTCCACCAGCACATGAGAAAGGACAGCTCCTTTGCATTCCATGGTTATGTGCAAGGCTTTGTTGTGGTTGCGGCCGTCCGCTGTCAAGTCAGTATTGGTGAACCCTAGCCCATTGCTAGCAGTAACATTTCCAACCACGGTTTCCAACTGGTTGACAGTAATCTCTTCAGGCACGTAAGCTGCGTGCAAGACCTTGAGTAGTGCATTCCGATGGGCTTCGGAGCACATAAGCAGTGAGAGGATAGAGATTTTGGATGGCGTCTGATGAAGCTGATCCACAATTTTATAATCACTCTTTTTTATGATTCGCATAAACTCATCCACTTCCTGATCGAACGGAGTCTTCAAGGCTTCTTTAACAGCTTGATCTTCCTGCACAGGGCTCTTTCCTTTTGCCTTGGCAGCAGCTTCTGTTTCGGCTGTAGGTCTTTGGACTGGTGGAGCGAAGAGACGTCCGCTTCGGGTGAAGCCTCCGCCTCCCCCCACATTATCTACTTGTGGTGCAGGTGCTGATGTTTCAAGAGTGATTCTTTTTCCTTCGCAGTATACGTCAGAGCCATAGTGCCAAGGGATGGCCCTATTGCTTTCATATGGTACCGGTCCAGGCACCGTGACAGTGACTGGACTGATTGCTGCTGCTGAAGGGACTGTAATTGTTTGTGGATCATAAAAGATTGTAACTGGTGCTCTGGCGGGAGCAGCACCTTCTGAATGGTAGGCGGAATTATTTTCAGGATCGTAGAATATGGTAACAGTGGAGACATCTTCATGATTGATTGCTGGTGTTGTAGGAGGTGTTGTTGGAAGGACTGATGTTGTTGTTGATGGAGATTCGAAATGGAATGAAGCTAAAGTTGTAGCAGGAGAAACTGTTGAAAACTGATCATTTGGGAGGACAGGTGAAGTATTGGTTGATGTTGCTGGTGAATTATCGGGAACAATAGTTGTTGCATTTGTAGGAGGTTCTGGAACCGTTGCTGATGAAGTCGATGGATTTGTCGGGAATGATGTAGTGATCTGTAGCAGGCCACTCTGAATAAGGCTGTCAATGCCCTTCCTCAGGTCCTCACACCCATTCCATGAAATATTGCAGTAGGGACACCCTAGTTCACATCCCGGAAATATTTGGTTTTCACGGAGTTGAGCTTTGATTTCCACCAATGGTGTCCTGATCTGACCCACACTAGTTATCAAATAAGACGGTTGGTCTTCTTCAATAGCGTTAATTCGAGGACCACCATGGTTTGGCATAGGGTTTTTATTGACATTGGGCGGAGGCGCAAAATTCAGAGCCTTGGAGTCTACCAGGTCTTGTACCTTCATATGCAGCGCTCTGCATTTT
The DNA here is from genome assembly GCA_963966055.1 of Lathyrus aphaca. Lineage (NCBI taxonomy): Eukaryota > Viridiplantae > Streptophyta > Magnoliopsida > Fabales > Fabaceae > Lathyrus > Lathyrus aphaca. The sequence goes on along the minus strand of OZ014519.1, from coordinate 135,433,373 downwards.
TCTGTACTGTGACCAGGTGCGTTCGAATGAAAAGCACACCTAGCATTGGAGTCATAGTTTCTTGGTAGACTGTTGGGATCCGGAGGTGCCAACGTTCTTAGCTCAACCAGGTTGAGTTTCAGAAGTTGTGGCAACAAGGCGGCATACGGCATTGGGATCGGGTCGATCACTCGGTTAGCTTGGGATGGCCTCTGTTGAAATGGCCTCTGCTGATTGTTGTTGTTGGAGTTGTTGTTGTTGTAGTTCCTTGGAGGATACTGATTCTGCTGATACTGAGGTTGTTGTTGGAAGTTTTGTTGCGGAGGTTGATAGACTGGCTGAGGATGAGCTGGAGCAGGGATAGTGACTGCTGCTATTGTCCTTTGAACATATTGGGGCCTACCCCTGTTGGTGTGAATGGCGTTGGTCTCGCCAGTTCTTCTCGGGCCTGCAAAAGGCTTTCTTGTACTACTGGACGAGCTGGCACCATTATCAGAGATCTTACCCATTTTCAACAGGCTTTCAATTCTCTCCCCAGCTATGACAACATCTGCGAAGCTAGTGGAAGAGAAAGCAGCCAACCTGTCAATATACGTTCCCTGGAGAGTGTTCATAAACATGTCTGCCATTTCTCTTTCAGACATTGGTGGCTGGACAGCAGCAGCAAGCTGTCTCCATCTTTGAGCATATTCTCTGAAGCTCTCCCTAGATGACTGTGACATTCCCATTAGGAGGGTCCTGTTGGGTGCCATATCTAGATTATACTGATACTGTCTGATGAAGGCCTCTGCCAGGTCCTTCCAGCATCTCACAGTTGCTCTTGTCAGATGGGAATACCATTCCCTTGATGCTCCAGTCAAGCTATCTTCGAAGTAGAACATCCAAAGTTTCTCATCCATTGTATAGGCCTTCAGCCTTCCCAGAAATGATTGCAAATGAGTCCGGGGGCATGAAGTCCCATTATACTTTTCGAAACAAGGAGGCTTGAACTTATGGGGGATCCTGACCCCGTCTACCAATCCCATGTCCATGACGTCGAAGCCCAAAGAATTTTGAGACTCCAGTGATCTCAACTTCTCAGCTATTTCTTCCAATCGTCTATCATAAGTTTCCTCTCCAGCACCCATTACTGTAAATTGGTCCTCCTGAGGATCTTCTTGAAGTACTCTCCCTGCTGTGGCAGTCCCTTGTATATTGACTGGGATGTTGGCCTCTGGATGGAGATGGGGTCCAAAAACTGGGGGATTGACATGAGGTTGGACCCTCTCGTTGTTACTTGTGCCAGCAGTTCCCACATGGGGCTCCTCTTGATTCCTCCCTTCTACCAAAGTTCTGAGCCTCTCCTGGCTTTGAGCTAGGTTGTTCATCACTTCCATGAATTGTGTTATCTGAGTTCTCATCTCCAACCTTTCGTTGGCCATCTGGTTTTTGACCTCCGTAAGGTCCTGCTGCATCTGATCCATCTGAATTCCCGGAAGGTTGTTTCTAGTTGGGTACCTGTGTGGCCTGTTGAGAGGAAATACCCGGCGGCGAGCAATAATTCCTGAGATTCACAACAGAGGTTAGTAACAACAAAACAAAAACCTGCAAAACAAACAAAAGGGTTAGTATGCAATGCAGTTATGCTTATTTGCTCTCAAGGTATCCGGTTTGGCATTCAGTTTTGACCCTTCCAGACCCTTGAAGATGATGCTGTTGAAGCTGCTTTTGAAGTGAACCCAGATAGAAACCAACACAAATATATTACATAAAATGAAATAATACAACTTGTTCATTTTACAACACTAGCCCTTAAAGGGGTCAAAATACATCACAAAAAATAAAAGTACATGGAAAGGAATAACAACAAGCAAATGATCAAACCCCAAGGCCAAACTCATCCCCACGAACTTCCTTGAGAAGTGCTTCGGTCACAGGATCAGCCGGACGCTCCGTGAGATTTCTGATGAGAAGGTTTCTTGTTGCAACAGCTGCAGTCAACTTCTTGCTCTGACTTTGGTCTTTAGACCTCTTCACTCCAGCTCTGATTTCTAGCTCTGATATTTCCTTCTGGGCTGCTGCCAGGGCTTTTTCCATCTGCTCCATCTTGTCTCGAACTCTCTTGTCTTCTAGAGTACGGGCCTCAGTGATCCGGACCCACCTGGCCTGACTCTCTTTCAAATACAAGTCTGTTCTTGCTCTCTGGAACTAGGCTTCTTTACAAGCATTCTTCAGAATCTGCTCACCAGCCTTAGACTTGTTGATATAATCTCCAGACTTCTCAATCTTAGTCAAGTGTTCCAACCTCAACTTCTCCAATCTTTCAATCTCCCTCACACCTTCACTCCTCTCCTGGAGGGTCTTCTGCAAAGCCTGGGCTAACCTCTCATTTCTTTCCTTCAAGCTTTCAAACTCCTCCAGACTGATAGTGGCAGGGGGTGGTGCTGAAGATGACTCAGGCATGTCTTCTATGGTGAAGGGCATTCCAGAGAATTGGGCCCTGGCATGGGACCACTCATAATATTGTGCTGATGCCACATTATTGCACTTCCCCAGAGTGGTGATTCCCTTGGTTTGAACATGATCCCAGGCCCAAGCAGCCTGCCTAACAATTGCCATACTAATCTTGTTCTCACAGTAGAGGGTCTCAACCAAGTCTTGTTCCCTTGGAGTATGAACCAGTGCATAGCCCAATTGCCTCCTGAACAGCAGAGGGTTGTAATTGATACTTCCCTTAACTCCTATTAAGGGCACATTGGGAAAGTGCCCACAGCTGGTGAGGATATCTCTGCCCTTGGTGCTTTGAGTACACCATCTGATGTCTGCTGAAGTGAGAGTAGTGAGCCTCTTAGCCCAGTTGCTTTGCTGATGAGGGTTTAGAAATGCATCTGTCCTGGGTAGATGCCTGAGAAGCCAAGCATGAAATAATGGAGCACAACACCTCACTAGCCTCCCCCTCTGCTTCTCATTCTTCTGATGTACTGAGTAATAGAGATCTCCTAGCAAAGTTGGCACTGGGTTCTTCAGGATGAACAAATGGATTGCACTCTTGCTAATGAATCGAGGCTCATCTGCAAACAATACAATTCCATATACACTTAAGGCCAACAGAGCACAAACAGCCTTCCACTCCCCCAGGGAGGCCTTCAGATTAGCTTGAGAAATTAAGAAGTCCAGATGAAATCCAGGGATCCCAGCTTTAGAGGTCATGTGTTGCTCAATCAAAACAGGTTCCAGGTGCAAAGCTTTTGCTACCTCTCCATTGCTGGGAAAGACCATTTCAGGGTTGAAAGGGATTTCTCTCTTGATAGGCAAACCAATCAAAGATGAGTATTCTTCTAATAGAGGCCCCAACTGAAAGTCTTGAAAGGTGAAACATCTCAATGGGGGGTCATAAAACTGAATACAGGTATGGATCAGGCTCCTCTGTGAAGGGTCCAGATCCATAACCAAGTCAAGTATATCCCCATAACTCTCCCTGAACAAGGGTATGTGATCTGGAGTGATCAGGGTTTGGATCCTCCTGATGTCTGACAAGTCTGGTTGGAAGAAATGATAGGTGATGTTGCTTTTCTTTGGAGCCATGAGTGCTGAGGCTGAGTAGAGTGCTGATGACAATGCTGAAGGGATGAGCCACTGATTGGCTGGTGCAAGTAACTGAAGTATATGGCTGACAAGCTGAAGCAAGTGCTGGTGGAGATAGGTCAAAACTGCAGATGGGGTCAAAACCAAAACCAGATGAAAATGGATACCCTGAAACACGAATAAGCAAATGTCAATATGATGCGATGATTATGTATGCAAATGATATGCAAGGGTTTGTGACTGAGCTGAATCTGATTAACTGCCTTGGTATAGATCCATGTGTGTAAGAAATCCAGATGAGGTTTATAAATCCAGTAACCAGGGTGGGGGCTCAAATAAAGAGCCACAAGTCCAAGGTTTTAGAATCACAAGAACTGTCCAACATGGAGTATTCTTAACAAAGTCAAAGTAACAGGGTATTCTGAAGTCAAGGTACCTGCAAACCTGTAAACAGCCCAACCCCCTCACAGGTGATGATCTAGAACAAGGATCCTCAGACTTGGATCAGTTATGAGAAGTGTAAACACTTCTAACCCGGAGGTACAGTGTTTACAATAACCATAACAATTCCTCCTCTAATTCACCTCAGTTTCTGAAGGTCAATACTAAAAGGTCATCCAGACTTAGCAGGCTTCCCAGATAGCCCTAGCATTGCAGGAAATCTGCAACACAGAGTTCTCAAGAAGAAACCCATATCTGAACTGTGTTTCATATTCCCGCACCAGACCGAAATGGAATGGGAAAGAATATGATTCACTCTAGCCTAGGTGTCACTCAGGTCCCAGGTATAGGACCTTAACTCTCAATGAATCACCCACCCACCAAGGCAAACAAACAGATCCAGCCAGCAGCAATGACAGTATGATATAAATAAATGCAATAAAGGAAGCAGTAAAGTAACTGTACATAAAGCAATAAACAAAAATAAATACAAGCACATAACACCCCAGTAAACACAAATCAAACAAGCGCTAGGAGGAACCCACAAAAAGAACCAGAAGCCCTGGTTGCAGCATAAGGGTCCCCAGCAGAGTCGCCAAGCTGTCGCTCCCGACAAATGAAACCCGGTCAGATGAAGGTACAGACGCGAACGGTCGGCGAAAGGGAACAGTGAGAACACACAGCCGTGAACTCACTGGAGAATGAATAGAGTCGCCAGCTAGGCATTTTTATCCCGGAGGAAAGGCAATGCTGCATAGACCTAGAAAAAGATGGATAAGACGGTTTGCGAACCAGAGAGACTGAGAAAGGGGGTTGGTTACAACCTGGGAAGGTATTAGCACCCAGATTGTCCGTCGTACTCGACGGGATCCACGCTTAAAAGATTTGTGTTCTAAAGGGGTAGTGTCAGTGCAATCTGTGTGTAAAATAGCTGGAAAAGAATGTACAGGTGTCAGTGTATGAGAAGTGTAAAGTGAAGTATATAAATGAAGTGTCAGTGCAAGGACAAGAGTGAAATGCTCAGGAGTATGAGGCTTAAAGAATAAAGCTGAAAAGAGGGGGAATGGACAGAGACTTTTGTTCGATAACTGTTAAGTTATGCCTACGTATCCTCTCGTGCAATGAGGAAGTCAGAACACCGTAGTTCGACCCAAAGAGACTGAAAGATGAATTGACTTGTGAACTGCTTACTTGCCTATGCTCAAGTGTATGACCTGTCTGGCTCAGGTGCTTACTGTCTTGCATTAGACGGAAGAAGCGAGTTCTCGTTTGTGAGTGAATGAGATGAGAAAAGAATCCCGAAGGAGACGATTATTGTTTGTTTTTGAGTTTTCAGTCTTTTATTGCTTTTGAAAGTTTGTCATAAGTTAATGAGTTTAAGCCTAAACCAATGGATTTAGTAAACTCATCACATCTTCCCTCTGATTAGGGGTAATGAGAATACCTTAAGTGTGAAGTCAGATTCTCACACTTAATCACCTTTGGTGTAGGATTAAGATCATTAACCTACTTGTGATTAATTAGATGTTTTTTGGGTGTTTTTGTTTAGTGTTGAGTAATGAGGTTAAGCCATAATCAAGGATTAAACAGACTCATTACACCATCCTAATAGAAGGATAATAGATGAGAAAGTTTAAGCTGAGGAAAGCTCCTCAACTTAATCCATGATTAGGGATTAAACTCATGACAAAACAAGCCTTTGATTAAGTGAATTTTATTCAATGATATGATGATGAAGTGAATTTTATGATTTGTAAGACAACTTGAGGGGGACTTGTCCATTAACACTAGGGTTAGTCCTTCTTAACCACTTAAGGAAGAATTAGAACCCTAATGCAAGGCCCAAGTTACAAGTGTGATGTCTTGATACTTATTATGTGGATTGATTAAGATATTTAAACACATTAAGGGTTTAACACTTAGGATTAAAGTTATACACTCCATCCTAAAAGAAGGATGCAGGCATAAGCTTAATCACAAAGCCTTAAAGCCTTTAGGGTTTGGTCCCTGATTATGAGATGAGAAGAGAAGACTCAAAGAGAGACACAAAGGTAAAACTATGAGGGGAGACTAATCAAAACCCTAATTCATTGTCATGCTTGGTTGTTCTTAAGGTTTGTGAGGTTTGCAAGAACAATCTTCAGAGGAACCACCAGGAAGCAGATGAACAAGATCAAGAGAAGCAAAGTGACTTGCTTCATTCAAGAAGTCAAGTCACTTGAAGAAAGAAAGTGGGAGAAAGAAGAATGAGCAAGCTCAATCTCAAACACAAATAGAAATGCAGCAATGAATGCAAGAGAGAGGAAAAGAAAAGGTATGAGAAGTGAAGGCAAATTCACTTCTCAAGCTTACTTACCACCTGAAATGTTAGAAAGAAAATGCAATGCAATGCAAGATGAGATGAAATGACATGATGCTAAGCAAAGCCAGAAGCATGTTGATGATGATTATGATGTTATGAGGTGCTGCAAACAAGAGGCAAGACATGGATATGTTCATACAAGATCATGGATGCAGATGATGCAAGTTAAGGAGCATGAATGAACATGAAAAGTTATGAATCATACAAGACAAATGACATGGCAAATATGTAATGCAATGATCAAACATGCTTTCTATATGTCTTAAGATGTCAAATGGATCACAAGAATGCACAAAATGCAAAGACAAGTCATGTTATGCAAGGAAATGCAAGAAGGATGCAAATGGAAGCCCAAATTAGGGTTCATGGGTCAAACATCAAACAAAAACTCAAAACAGAAGCAAACCCTAAGATAAAAAATGGAAAATTCCATCCAAAGAAACCCTAAACCTATAATGAACCACTGTCCAAAGGGGAACTCTCAACTCTCAACCAAACTCAAGTTATGAATTTTGCAAGTTATTAGGGTTTTTTAGGGTTCTTAACAAAATAAATGCCAAACAAATTGAAAATGAGGAATCAAATCATGGCCATTTTTCCCTAGAAACTACATGCTAAACATAACACAATGCAAGAAGAATCAATGTCTCAACCTTCTCCAATAGGCAGAAGTGAATTTTTGAACTTGTGATCAAAATAATGCACAAAATATGATTTAATTCAATGAAAAATTCTTAAAGTGCATCAAGATCAAAAAAGAAATTTGGTTTGAAGGTTGGACAATGTTTCTAAATGTCTTAGAACATTTCATGAATTTTTTTGTAATTTTTAAATACCTAAAAGTATTTTTAATTAATTAATTCCCATTAATCAATTAAAAATAATCTTTTAAATATTTAAAAATACTTTTTAATGATAAAAAATAAAATAAAAATATTTTTGTGTCTTAAAAATTAATAAAACTTTTAAGAAAAAGTTTCATAATTTTTAAGAATTTTTAGCTATTTTAAAATAATTATGCAAAACAAAAGAAAAATAAAAGAAAATAAATGAATTTTAAATGAAATAAGTGAAAGTATGCTGATCCAACGCGTGAGATTCAAAGTGACCAGGGCGGGAATTGACTGCGCGCCACATCTCACGGCCCAGATTCAAATTTCTTAATTAATGCTTAAAACCCTAACCCTGCCGTTAATTACAATCAGGCGACCGGAACAGTGTTCCGGTCGTCTTCTCCGGCCATCCCCAGAATCAATCTCTCTCCCTAGGCCAAATCAGAAGCCCTAAGTCTCCAGAATCCATCTACCAACTATCCTAAGCACGAATCCATCATCAAATCATGTTTAAACTCACACACAAACAAGAATCGAAGCAGATAAAATTCTAGGTCAAACTTTCAGAAGACCACTACATGCTCATTTCTGGCTTATTTTCAAAAGTAAAGAGATCCCAATGATCAGTGTAACATGCACAACAAGATTTTAACAAGAGAAATGAGTTCTGGGAAAAAAGTTCATGGTGTCACCTGAGATGGAGCTCTTGATTCAGGAACTCTTTGGATGATTCTTTGGCTCAATCTGGTCCCAATGGTCCACCTTTGAAGCTTTGGATGTTTAGTTGGAGTTTAAACAACCTCCTGAGTGAGTTTGCAGCAGCTCTGACCAAGGGAGGATGAAAATCGTATTTGGGATATAGGGTGTTTCAGGCCAAAACAAAGGGTGGTTTCTAGTCAGTGAGGTGAGTGGAGATTGTTGGTGGAGTTTGTTCTTGTGTTTGAGGTTTGTGGAGGGAGATTCGAAGGAAAATGCAGGCTGAGATGAAAATGGTGAAGTGGCTTTGTGGTTGGTTTCAGGCCTGTGTTCTTGGTGCTTTGTGGTCTATGGAGCAAGGTGAGTTGATTAGTGAAGATGGTTTGAGTGTTTGCAAGCTGTGGAGGCAGATTCGAAGCAAGTTGCAAGATGAGGTGATTTTTGTGAATGTGATTGTGTGAATGGTTTCAGCCTTGCTAGATGTATGGAATGCCTTGCCCTTTGTCCACATAAACCTCTCTCATTGGTCAGATGATTGGACATGTGCTTTATTGATTGGTAAGTCACCTTTTGCAAAAAGTCAAAAATTGTGTAAGGAAGGTATGGCTCATGATCTAGGCTAGTACAAGGCTGGTTCTGGTGCAGCAAGGTGAGGTGAGAGGCTAGCCAAAGTGCAGCATCCAATGCATCAAGTGGTAGAAGCACAATGATGATTTTGCAAGTTGTTGGCTCTTTGGTTCACATGTGATTTCCTAATCCCACAAGCCATAATTCATGGGCACTCTTGGTTCAATTCTGATTTTTATGACTTATAGAATGTTTGTATGCTGGTTTGAAATGAACTAGAGGTCACAAGAGGCATTGGTTCATGATCTTGCAAAATTTCCATTTGAAGCATGCCTTGAAAATCAATGATTTTAGCCAACTTTGTCACACCATAACTTTTGATCCAAGAAGAGTTTGATCATGTTCTTGTACTTTTTGAAAAGGGAAAAATGAGATCTACAACTTTCATGACCAAAGTTTTTCCATTTGAAGCCTTTTTGGATCAAGAATCAAGGCTTGAAAAATGACCTAAAATGATGCATTCTTGAAAAGTCAACTATGCCCAAAAAGTCAACATTTGCAAAAACCCTAAATTCTTGATTTTTGTGAACTTCAACCCTCTTCCATGATCAAATAAAGATCATATACACTCAAAATGATGAAGATCACCCATTGGTTGGGTCATTGGGGGCCTCAGATGCCCTGATTTTGCACTGACTTGTCTGAAAAGTCAACTCTTGATCAGATGACTTCCCCATGGAATTTCTTCGTGAAAATTGATATGCATACTCCCTATACCATATAGAGATCAATGGAAACAAGAATGACCAAAAAATTTGGAGTTATGGCCTCTGAAACCAAAACCCTAATTTTCAGTCAACTGTGCAGTCAAACCTGGCTCTGCATCCACTCAAACCCTAGTTCTTGTGATTCCTTTGCAATTTTGACTTTGAGGAGATGAAATATGACATAAGAACACACATGGACCCCTTTGAGTTGATTAGTGGCCTTTGGAATGGCTCAAGATGCTCTGGGATTGCTCAGATCACAAACCCTAGGTGCAGATGCCCTAGAAACTATGCAGTGAACCAACAATGAGATATGAGATGATATGATTGGGTTTATGCATATGAGGATGATCACAAGCCATGGTGTGAATGGGTGAGGGCAAATTTGGGGTGTTTACACATGCATATAACGTGTTTGTTGTTTTGCAGGTGGTTCATCAGTTTGCTAACTTTTATGTCGTTTCAGGCACTATAGCTCCCAGGAAGGTTCGAGAACAGCCAACGGTGCACCGATATCCTACAAGAGTAAACATAGAGAGAGTAATGAGATCTGGTTGACTTAAGGACAAGGATGGGCAACTTCATGACCCTCATGGCTGGGATGGGTCAAACTCAGGAGCGCTTGCGCGAGATGGTGGAAAACAATCAGGCCAGGAACAATGGGACTGCAGATGGAGGTAACCGTAATGGGGCGGGCGCCCGCCAAGTAGAAATCCCTGTAGTGCAACCAGGGGTTACTATTGTCAATGATGGAATGAATAACGTGCAGATGGATGGACAAGATGAGCAGTTTACTTTGCTGGATGAGGCAGAGGGCCAAGGAATTGACATGAATAGAAAGTTTGAGGAGATGGCTGAGCAGATTCGTGCCATTCAATCTCAGAGCTCTCTGGGGTTTGATGTCACTGACTTGGGCTTGGTGCCAAGGGTTAGAATTCCCTACAAATTCAAGGTTCCTACTTTCGATAAGTACAACGGCACGGCTTTCCCGAAAACTCACCTCCAGTCTTTTGTAGGAAGAATTGCTGCGCATACAGATGACGAGAAGATGTGGATGTATTACTTCCAGGATAGCCTTGTGGGGGCCTCCTTGGAGTGGTACATGAAGCTGAGCAGGGTTAATATTCGAAGCTGGAAGGATTTAGCTGAAGTATTTGTGAAAAAGTATCAGTACAATTTGGATATGGCTCCAAATCGTACCCAATTGTAGACCATGTCTCAGAATTCTAAAGAAGGGTTCAAGGAGTACGCTCAGAGGTGGCGTCAACTTGCTGCTAGAGTACAACCTCCCTTGTTGGAAAATGAAATGGCGGATATGTTCATGGGAACACTGAAGGGGGTGTTTATTGAGAGGCTGGCATCTTGTTCAGCAACAAAGTTCAATGACATTGTGATAGCAGGAGAGAGGGTTGAAACTCTTTTGAAGATGGGGAAAATTCAAGACACCGGTGCAGGTAGCTCAGGTGGTGTGAGAAAAACTTTTAATGGACCTCTAAGAAGAAGAGAGGGAGAAACTAATGTTGTGTACGACCAAGGCAGGGGCCGGGGATACAAAGGCTCCTATGAGCAAGTTGCAGCTGTCACTATTCCATCAAGTCCCGTGCAACAAACTCAACCATAACAGCAACAACAACAACAACTGCAGCACAATAATTATCAGCAAAGACCCTATCAACAGAGACAAGCTCGTCCAGCTAATAGGGTGCTTGAAGCTATCCTGATGACGTACACGGAATTACTTCAGAGGTTGCTAGATTTGAATTTGGTTCAACTGAGGACTTTAGCACCACCTCCACCTGGAGAGCTTCCAGTGGGGTATGACACTAACGCAAGATGCGCATTTCATTCAGGAGCTCCCGGGAACTCAACAGAGAAGTGCAGGGCATTGCAGCATAAAGTTCAAGACTTGATTGATTCAAAGGCGATTAACTTTGCACCGCCTCCTAATGTTACATCAAATCCCATTCCAAACCATGGAGGGGCAAGGATAAATGTTGTTGATGGTGGTGAGAGGTTAAGCTTGATTTTGAATATAGAGGAAGTGAAGACTTCATTGTTGGTTGTGAAAGATAGACTGTTGAAAGGACAAGTATTCTCAGGGTGCGGGTATGACTGCAAGGGGTGTTTAAGCTCGGGTAATGGCTGTGAAGACTTGAAGGTTGGGTTACAACATCTAATTGACAAGGGGTCGCTACAGTTTGATAGGGTTGATGATAGAAGGGATTGTGTGTCTACCATAACAATTTACTTTGATCCTACTGAAGTTCCTGTCCGGAGGGAACCAGTGACTATCTATGTTCCAGAGGTTAGTCCTGTTACCATTACTGTTCCAGGGCCAGTTCCTTATGCTGACGACAAGGCCATCCCATGGCACTATGGCTCAGATGTGTATGTAGAAGGTAAGAAGGTGGAAAGTAAAGCAGTGACAATTGACCCGACTGTGGTGAATGTCGGAGGAGTTGGTGGCTTTACAAGAAGCGGGCGTCTCTTTGCTCCTCAAGATCTTAGAAGGGGTCCTGAAGCTGAAGTTGCTGTAAAGGCTAAGGGTAAGCAGATAGCGACCGAAGAAGTAACAACTCCCGCTGCAGGACGGGGCACTTTTGAAAAAGAAGTCGAAGAGTTTATGAGGATAATAAAGAAGAGCGACTATAAAGTAGTTGAACATCTGAACCAAACTTCGTCCAAGATATCAATCCTATCACTGTTAATGTGTTCTCCAGCTCATAGGGAAGCTTTATTGAAAGTCTTGCATATGGCATATGTACCACGAGAGATAACGGTAATCAGTTGGAGGCTGTGGTAGACAGCGTGAATGCCATCCATGGGTTGGGTTTCACAAATAGAGATCTTACTTCTGAAGGCCGCAATCACAACAAGGCCCTGCACATCACCATGGAGTGTAAAGGTGTTATCCTGTCACATTTCTTGGTTGATACAGGTTATTCTCTCAATGTGCTCCCTAAGAAGGCCTTGATGAAGTTGAATATTGATGGCATTATTTTGCAACCCAGTGATTTAATTGTGAAAGCCTTTGATGGGTCCCGGAGGTCGGTGTTCGGGGATGTTGAGCTACCTGTGAAAATAGGGTCCCAAGTGTTCAAGAGTACTTTATATGTCATGGATATTCAACCTGCTTACAGTTGCTTGCTAGGAAGTCCCTGGATCCATGTTGCGGGCGCAGTGACATCCACGTTGCATCAGAAGCTGAAGTATGTGGTAGATGGTCAGGTGATCACTGTGTGTGGATAAGAGGATATTTTTGTGAGTCATCTATCAAATTTTAAGTACGTGGAAATGGACGGGGAAATTCATGAAACGTTGTGTCAAGCTTTTGAGGCAGTCAATGTTAGTATTTTGGCTCCAGCAGATAGGAACAACAAGAAGGAAGGGACTTCTATCTAATCCTACAAGCAAGCCAAAGAAGTGGTCCAATCCGGAAGCGCCCAGGGCTGGGGCAAGTTGCTAGAGATGGAAAAGAAGGATGACAAGTTCGGTCTTGGTTACCAGCCTGATGGGTCCAACTGGCCTCAGGGGGGTAAAGCCATAACTTTCACAAGCGCCGAAATGCTCGATCGCAACATCATCTGTGCAACAAGTGAAGAAGAGGACAGTGATTGTGACTGGGATAACTGGATTCACCCATGTGCACCTGGGAAATAGCTCTGGAACTGGTCTGCCGAGGATTTCGTTCAAGTTACCTGGAAATAAAAGTAATTTACTTGTTTCCTTTTTATCATGCTGCATGTCAATCCTGCACTCTGCCCAAGGTGCACGGATTCATTTGTAGGGCCACCATGCTTTTAATGCATTTATTTTTTCATGAAATAAAGGACTTTTTTCAAGCAAACTTTTGTTCTCTTTCTTTCATCTTAAGTTTTTCACAAACAAAAATAAATATGGCAATGTTTTTCCTTTTCTTGTGTTTGTGTGTTTGCGTCTCTTTTGAAAAAGAATAGATTCTGAAATAAGCACATCATCTGTGCAGTGTTGATCATCTGGATTCTAGTGATAACGTTCCTGCTATGACCACGCATGACTTCGACAATCCTATCTACCAAGCTGATGAAGGGGTTGAGGAAGACTGTGAACTCCCGGAAGAATTGGTCAGGTTGTTGAAACAAGAGGAAAGGGTCATTCAGCCTCATCAGGAAGAGTTAGAGATCATCAACATTGGGACTGAAGATGTGAAGAGAGAGATAAAGATTGGGACCAGTCTGCAGGCCGAGGTAAAGAAGGAGTTGATTAGTATGTTACGCGAGTATGTGGATATCTTCGCCTGGTCGTATCAAGATATGCCAGGATTAGATACTGACATTGTTACGCATAAGCTGCCACTAAGAGAAGACTGTCCTCCAGTGAAGAAAAAGCTGAGAAGAACTCGTCCTGATATGGCAATGAAGATCAAGGAGGAAGTTCAGAAGCAGTAGGATGCCGGATTCCTTGCCGTAACTAGTTACCCACTTTGGGTAGCTAATATTGTGCTTGTACCAAAGAAAGACGGCAAAGTTCGGATGTGAGTTGATTATCGGGATCTAAACAGAGCAAGTCCAAGGGACGACTTTCCATTACCACGCATTGACGTGCTGGTAGACAACACCGCTCAGTTCTTGGTATTTTATTTCATGGATGGCTTCTCTGGGTATAATCAGATCAAAATGGCGCCGGAGGACATGGAGAAAACAACGTTCATTACCCCGTGGGGTACATTTTGCTACAAGGTTATGCCCTTTGGGTTGAAGAATGTCGGGGCAACGTATCAGAGGGCTATGGTCACATTGTTCCATGACATGATACACAAAGAGATTGAATGCTATGTGGACGACATGATTGCCACGTCCCGAGACGAAGAATAGCATCTGGTCAATCTCAAAAAGTTGTTTGATAGATTGATAAAGTACAAATTGAGGTTGAATCCAAACAAGTGTACTTTCGGAGTGCGGTCCGGAAAATTGTTGGTTTCATTGTTAGCCAGAAAGGAATCGAGGTGGATCCTGCAAAAGTAAAAGCAATACAAGATATGCCTGCACCGAAAATAGAAAAAGAAGTGCGCGGGTTTTTAGGGAGATTGAACTACATTTCTCGGTTCATATCTCATCTAACTGCCACATGTGAGCCAATATTCAAATTGTTAAGAAACGAACAAACGATCAGGTGGAATGAGGACTGTCAAAGAGCCTTTGAAAAGATAAAAGAATATTTGCAGACACCTCTGATTCTAATGCCTCCAGTTCCAGGAAGACCACTTATCATGTACTTGACTATGCTAGAAGGGTCAATGGGGTGTGTTCTAGGCCAACATCACGAGTCTGGTCGAAAAGAGTATGCTATTTACTACCTTAGCAAAACGTTTACCGACTGTGAATCCCGTTACTCGCTGCTCGAGAAAACTTGCTGTGCTTTGGTATGGGTTGCTCGCCGACTGAGACAGTATATGTTGACCCATACCACACTGCTAATCTCAAAAATGGACCCTGTCAAGTATATTTTCGAGAAACCAACATTAACCGGAAGGGTTGCAAGGTGGAAAATGATCTTAACAGAGTATGACATACAATATACTTCCCAGAAATCCATCAAAGGAAGTGTATTGTCAGATTATCTTGCATAGCAGCCACTGGAAGACGACTATCAGCCAATGAAATTTGATTTCCCTAATGAGAACATCATGTACCTCAAAGCAAAGGATTGCGAGGAACCACTTCCGGAGGAGGGGCCAGACCCTGAATCCAAATGGAAGTTGATGTTTGATGGGGAAGTCAATATTAATGGACGTGGAGTTGGTGATGTTCTTATCACTCCTGAAGGTGTTCACTTTCCCTTCGCTGCCAGAATTACGTTTGGTTGCACCAACAATGAAGCGGAATACGAGGCATGCATAATGGGAATAGAGGAGGCTATTAATCTTCGGATTAAGACTCTCGATATATTCGGAGATTCAGCCCTCGTTATCAATCAGATTACTGGCAAGTGGTATACACATCAAGAACACTTAGTTCCTTATAGGGATTATTCCAGAAGACTGTTGACGTTCTTTACAACGGTTAAGCTTCAGTACATACCACGTGATGAGAATCAATTCGCCGATGCATTGACTACTCTTTCTTCGTCCATCAAAGTCTTGTGTTGGAATTATGTACCTAGGATTGACATTTCCAGGCTTGACGCATCAGCTTATGCTTTCTCTGTAGACACATTGTCTGATGAGAAACCTTGGTACTTTGATATCAAGCTTTTCCTGGAGAGACAAGAATACCCAGCTGGGGCCTCATCCAACGACAAGAAGACCTTAAGACGACTTGCTGCCAACTTCTTCTTGAATACATATGGGGTTTTGTATAAGAGGAACTTTGACATGGTCTTGCTCAGATGCGTGGATAGACACGAAGCAAGCCTGTTAATGCTAGAAGTCCACGAGGGATCTTTCGGTACTCATGCAGGAGGACATGCAATGGCTAAGAAGTTGTTGAGATCGGGGTACTATTGGATAACAATGGATCCAGACTGTTGTTCGTACGCCCGTAAGTGCCACAAGTTCCAGATCTATGCAGACAAGGTGCATGTTCCTCCCAGCCCACTCAACGTCATGTCATCTCCTTGGCCCTTTTCTATGTGGGGCATTGACATGATTGGGAAAATAGAGCCTACTGCTTCAAACGGTCATCGTTTCATTCTAGTCGCGATTGATTACTTTACTAAGTGGGTTGAAGCAGCATCTTATACCAATGTCACTCGTCAAGTGGTAGCTAGATTATTGAAAAGAGACATCATTTGCAGATACGGAGTACCCGAGCGAATCATTACTGACAATGGTTCTAATTTGAACAACAAGATGATGTCAGAGTTGTGTCGGGACTTCCAGATTCAGCATCACAATTCTTCTCCTTACCGACCAAAGATGAATGGTGCGGTAGAGACGGCAAATAAGAACATTAAGAAGATTGTGCAAAAGATGGTTGTCACTTACAAGGATTAGCATGAGATGTTACCATTCGCACTACATGGGTACCGAACATCAGTCAGGACGTCAACCGAGGCAACTCCTTTCTCATTGGT
The DNA here is from genome assembly GCA_963966055.1 of Lathyrus aphaca. Taxonomy (NCBI): domain Eukaryota; kingdom Viridiplantae; phylum Streptophyta; class Magnoliopsida; order Fabales; family Fabaceae; genus Lathyrus; species Lathyrus aphaca. Next base: position 135,417,111 of record OZ014519.1, on the reverse strand, counting down.
ATATGGTATGGAGGCAGTCTTGCCTGTCGAGGTGGAAATTCCCTCATTGCGTGTGATGATGGATGTGAAGCTTGATGAGGCTGAGTGGGTACGTGCTCGATATAATCAGTTATGTCTAATTGAGGAAAAGAGATTAGAGGCTATCTGTCATGGTCACCTTTATCAGAGGAGAATGAAGCGAGCATTCAACCAGCGAGTATGTACTTGGGAGTATCAAGTAGGCGAGCTGGTGCTCAAGAGGATCGTTCCTCCAGGTTCAGATCACAGGGGCAAGTGGACCCCAAACTACGAAGGCCCATTCATAGTAAAGACAGTTTTCTCGGGTGGGGCACTGATGCTCACTACTATGGATGGAGAAGATTTCCAGTCTCCTGTTAACTCGGACGCAATTAAAAAATACTTCGCATAAAAAGACCCGCTAGACACAAAAAACAGAATTAAAGTCCAGGCAAGAAAAGGGCATCCCGGCGAGCTAGAAATAGAATAAAAATCTCGGGCAAAAGTTAGGGAAAACAAATAAAAAAATGTACACCCGCTGAGTTGAAAAGCCACATCGGACAGCTCAGGCAAAAAAGGGTATCCCGGTGGATTGAAAACCCAAAAGGGCGATCCACGCAAAACAAGGGAATAAGCGAACAACTGCGCTCCGGGTAATCTGAACCAAATCACCGTTTCGTACAGCCTGACAATATCAGAAGGATAAGAATCAATCCCCTCATCTTTTTTCAGAAAGCAAAGTCAAAAACGGAAAGTTTTGAAGACATGCTGGTCATAGCAAGAAGGAAACTCATTGGAATGCCGTGCACATTACCATTAGGATAATTTATTTTCTCAATTTTATGGTAGCTACCTCTTTCCAGGTAGTTACTTCCTAATGTAAAAACTCTACCTATTCAGAGGCCTCTCAATAAATGAGTATTCAGTCAAAAAGTGGTGTTGTGTTTGTTTGTTTGCAAAAATGTCCTGAATTTCTGGCGAAAATAACATTGCATTTGAAACATGTTGACTTTTCTAAGAAAAATGACATCGCAGGGAAACATTTAAAACCATCTTTGAGTGTCGGGTGACGATGGATGAATAGATCATACCATGCAAGTCCCTGGGGCACATATGTGTATTCTGTTGTTGCAGGTTTTATAGGGTGGTATCATACTTTCCCAGGCAGAATATTCCCCAGCTAAGGCAGTTCGGATGAAATGAAATTGATTCCCAAGAGATCTCCAAGGCTAATAGAAAAGCTTTCATCCCCAGCAGATTCTCAACACTGTGTGAAGAGCTGGTTTTCCCCAGGCGGATTACCTTTCCACAAGTGAGGTATGCCCAGTAGGCAGCTGAATGTCCGATTTCCCCACAGAGTTCATGTTTGGGTTTCACTCCCATCATTGAAATATTCCCTAGAGAAGTCGCCAATTTATGTGTGGTCAATGTGATGATACAAACAGCTATTTATCCCCAGTCAGAGTTAGGCATCGTCAAAGCCTCTTGACCAGGCATCGTCTGTGTTGGGTATCAGTTGTGTGCTCATCTGCATCTTCTGGCACTCGTCTGTTTTGGGTATCCGTTTTGTGCTCGTCTGCATCTTCTGGCACTCGTCTGTGTTGGGTATCAGTTTTGTGCTCGTCTGCATCTTCTGGCACTCGTCTGTGTTGGGTATCAGTTTTGTGCTCGTTTGCATCTTCTGGCACTCGTCTGTGTTGGGTATCAGTTTTGTGCTTGTCTGCATCTTCTGGCACTCGTCTATGTTGGGTATCAGTTTTGTGCTCGTCTGCATCTTCTGGCACTCGTCTGTTTTGGGTATCCGTTTTGTTCTCGTCTACATCTCCTGGAACTCGTCTGTGTTGGGTATCCGTTGTGTGCTCGTACGCATCCCCTTCAATACCTATTCGTGTTCGCTTTTTACTCGTTGCTCGTCTGCATACTCCAATATTTCGTCAGTGTTTTGATATTTGTTGGTTGCTATGTTTTTCCTAGCACTCGCTCGTTTATGAGTTTTATCCCCGGCAGAGTCGTGCTTATTACTGGGATGTTGTTGCTCATTTGCTTTCCCTAGCAGTCACCTATGATTGGTAAATATTGATGCTCATCCGCATCTCCCAGCACTCGTCTGTGTGTAATATCCGTTTGATACTTGCTTGTTGCTCGCCTGCATTCCCCAACGCTCGTATGTGTTTGTTATCTGTTTGAAGCTCATTTGCATTGTTTGGATACTTGTGTGTATCATCCTTCGCACTCGTCTGTGTTAGCCTATATCCATATGTACTGATTTGATAATCACTCTGGTACTCGTTTATATTGCTACTCCAAATGTTCGTCTGTGTTGGATTTCTGGTATTCGTGTGTACCAGTGGCTGATATTCGTCTGTATCATCGCCTGAACTGCTCGTATGCATTTCTTAGATCATCGTCTGATATTCGTTTGTATCATTGACTTATGACACTCATCGGTGCTCTCTTGATGATCATCCAATACTCGTCTGTGTTGAAGAGGTTTGAAGTCCTGACGGTGGGATTAAATGTCAAAATGGCTACCGGTCCTGGCGTAACAGGTTATCCGAAGGAGGTTCGTCTGTCTCAGACACCACTTATCTACGCAAGATTTGTGAAGAGGGTTCGTCAAATCCTATTGTTGCACTTGGCGTAACAGGTTATCCAAAGAAGGCTCGTTTGTCTTAGACCATATATCTACGGAGAATATATGAAGAGGGTTCGTCTATCCTGATTATGCATGTCTATCCCACGGACTTAAGTGCATCACCGATCCTGGCCTAATGGGTTATCTGAAGGAGGTTCGTCTGTCTCAAGCCAAATATTTTTATAAAAATGTATGAAGAGGGCTCGTATGTCCAGTTCCTGGCGTAACAGGTTTACTTAAAGAGGGCTCGTATGTCCAGCACCTGACGTAACGGGTTTGTTCGAAGAAGACTCGTCTGTCTAAGTTTTCCTTATTTGGCATAACAGTTCAACTTGGAAGGAGCTCGTTTGCTTCCTCCCCGCTTCAGTCACCAGAGCGTCATTTTGGTTAGGTTTATTGCTTGCATTCTCCAGCAGAGTGCAAATTTCAGGTCTTCTTTGTATTCAACCACAGTTCATCTTGAACGGTCGTTAGCCCGTGCTACCGTCCTTTTCAGATAAACAGATGCTTGAATAGGGGCAGCTGTAACACCCCAAATTTACCCTCTCCTGTTAGCATCATCATCATATCATAATCATCATAAGCATATCATATCCTTAGCATTTTGCATAGAAAAATGAAGCATAATACTCGCATGGTCTAGCATAAGGCATGTGATCAGTCATCCGGGAGCATGGTGACCTGGCAAGAATCTCATATGATCATTTTACACAAGCTCTGTATCATGTTCAAGACCCTAAAAAAGGATGGGGATCAAAATCAGCTTGAAATGGTTGGCGCCGGGTTATTCTTGAGGTTTCCCACTAAAAGGAGGGAAATTCAAATTTTTCCTGCGTTAACCGGTTAACGCATTTGGTTAACCGGTTAACGCATGCGAAATTTGAATTCCAGCAGCAAGTTCAGCATGTGTGATTTTTGCTCCAATTTTCATTTTTCTGATTTTATTCATTTTTGAATTAATTGGAAATTAAAAGGAAGGATCTAGAGCATTTATCCAAGCCTAATTCCATTGCTACATCCTAATCACACTACCCAAACCATAATTTTGGATCCCAAGCCTATTTTTGGGCCCCAAACCTAAACCATATTTAATCATTTCTCTCCAAACCAAAGGGCCTCCCCCTCATTTTTCACTCTCATTTCCTGAATTTTCACTCCTCTCACTCACAACTCTCTCACTTTTCTCTCCCAATTTTCCAAATCTCTCAAAGTTCCTCTTTGAAGATCACACAAACTTACCTTGAGGTGTGTAGATCTTGGAACTAGACCTCCATCCATAGCTTCTTTGCATCTTTTTGCTGGTTTTATTGGAGATTCAGATCTGGTTTGGGATCTAGAAGTGCTTTTGGATCCAAAATTCTACATCAAGAGCTTGTTCTTGCATTTATTTTGCACGGAGTGTGAAGCTTAGCACTGGATCTTCAAAATTCTCCGTGATATCTCTCGTTTCCAGCTCAAACAACAATTACCAAAGCATACCTCAGCTTTGTAGGTCGGTTAATTTCAGATCTAGCTCTGTTTTTAGCTTATTTGCATGCTTGTGCTTTAGATCTACCATGTGCTTGTGTATTTGCTTGTGTTGTTTAAATTGATTGGTTGATTTGTAACCGGATCCGAGTATTAATGTTCATGAGCTTAATGATATGGATTAATGTGAATTGATCTAATTTTTCCATGCTAATTGATAGCTGGTCTGGTGTGGAATTATTTGGATAAGCTGGTTGTAAGTTGTTTTATGCAGGAAATTACTGTCGTTTCTTCAGTGTTAACCAGTTAACGCATTTGGTTAACCGATTAACGCACCTGTTTTGTGCTGTTTTTATGCAGGTTTTGGACTGGTTAACCGGTTAACGCATTTGGTTAATCGATTAACACTGAGGCATAATGCCATATTTGCCTTATTTCAAGCATGTTTGACCCCCTTACTTGTTCTAAATGCCTTGGATCATTGTATGATCATTGAAAATGCTATTTTAGGGTGATTTGCTTGCTGGTTGATGTATGCTCTCATGTTTTTGACGCGTAATTCGTGTGTTCGCAATGCTTGGCATGTTGTTTGATCCTTGTTTGCTAGAACCTTTGAGCATGTCATTGCCATGATTTTATTGATCAAATTTCTGGCATTTTGCTAACATTGCAGGTGCTTATGGTAAGAGAAGTGTGGATGTTTATCCACATTTCAACTCTTCATCTTTCCTTTTTTGCTTTGCTTTTGCTTTGTGGGTTTTGATGTGCTTTATGCCATCACGTGGTTCTCTTTCCCCTCTCTAGCTTTCTTCTCCTTTCTTTTTGCTTCTCTTTTGATCATCCTTTCTCTTAGGATAGTTGAAGCCTCACTAACCTTAGGACCACCTTTTCATGATAACTTTAGCATTAGACTTTCCCCATTAGACTTTTGCCTTCTGCTCCTTTGGTTCTTTCTCCTTCTCATCTCAAAACAAAAATCCTAAAAAACATTAATAAAGAAAGAAGTGACTTCTTGTGTAATAGCCTTATTCCATGGGGCACTTGTAGTTTTCCTATCTTAGGATAGTATAAGCTTGTCTAGCATGATGCACAAGTCGGATCATGAAGTCACCTTCGTCAAGAAAATCATAAAAAAATACTTCTTCATTTTAATCGCTAAAACACTTAATAAAGTCAACGAGCTAGTGAGCCTAAGCCCTAATATTTGGAACCAAGTTTTGGGGATCTTCTCCTTACTTGAGTGTGCTTGTTCTATTATTCCATCTTGGAATGTAGTAGCAAGTACACATTCCATGGAAAAGAGCTTGAGTTCACTCTCTTGTGCCACACTCTTAAAGAACTCATAAAAAAACAAACAAACAATAATCGTCTTTCCTTCGGGAGTTCTTTTCTCATCTCCTTCGCTCCGTCCGCGAACTATCTACTACTTGTCACTTTGCAAGACGGTAACGCACTCGTCGTCCGAGCCTGCAACACCTGAGCATTGACATAGGCAGTTCAAGCCTTAATACACAAGCAATCCTTTCCACCCCTAGTTAGGGGAACTACGACGACTCTGATCCTCATTGTCCAGATGAGGTACGTAGGCAGCGGGGTAGGGCCCATTCGAGCACACACTTTTATTTTCCCTACATTTTCCCCCTTTCTTTTCTTTTTATTTCCAGTTCCGGTCTTTCTTTTTGCAGCAGTTTTCATTCCTTCACCCTTTGAAACAGTTTATTTGCAAGCGTGGATCCCGTTGGGTACGACAGGCGATCTGGGGTGCTAATACCTTCCCAGGTCGTAACCGACTCCCGAACCCAGTCTCTTTGGTTCGCATGACCCGTGTCCTTCCTTTTCTTTTCTTCTGGTTTGTGCAGCATTACCATTCCCGTTCCTTCGGGATAAAAATGCCTGGCTGGCGACTCTACCCTTTTCCGCGCCACTTTCGCATTTGTACCAGGATGGAAATCCGGGGAGCGACAATTAGAAGACCATTTTTAGCAACAACCAGAGCTATAATCGATGTTAAGAAAGGAAAGCTGACTTTCGAAGTAGGAGAAGAGAAAGTTGAGTTTATTTTAGCTCAATTCTTGAAAGCTCCAACTATTAATGATTCGTGTTGTTCGCTTGACATCAGCGATGAATGCGTAAAAGAGTTAGAAGTGAAATCAACCGAATTCGATGAACCTTCTGTACTAGAGAATGAAAGTAGTAGTGAAATACCCATCGATGACCATTCAGAAGAATGTCTTGCACTAACACCCGAATCACCATCCGAAGAACAAAAACCCGCTATAGAACTAAAAACTTTACCGAAAAATCTAAGGTATGAATTCTTAGACACAAAGTTTGATAAATCGGTCATAGTAAACGCTGACTTAGGACAAATAGAAATAGAGAAGTTACTCGAAGTTCTAAGGAAGTATCCAACTGCACTAGGATACAATATTTCAAACCTCAAAAGGATAAGCCCATCTATTTATATGCATCGAATTATGATGGAAGAGTACAATAAGACTTCTAAGGAACATCAAAGAAGGATAAACCCACTCGTAGGCGATGCAGTCAAGAAAGAGGTACAAAAACTCTTAGTAGCCAGTATCATATATCCTATATTAAATAGCAGTTGGGTCAGCCCAGTACATGTTGTACCTAAGAAAGGAGGAGTAACGGTTGTTAGCAATGATAAAGGAGAATCTGTAGCAAAACGTTCTCTAACCGGATGGAGGATGTGCATAGACTAACGAAAGCTAAATAAAGCCACTTGCAAAGACCATTTACCTTTTCCCTTTATAGATCATATGCTTGAGCGACTAGACAAACATTCGTATTTCTACTATTTAGATGGATACTCAGGATTCTTTCAAATTCCTATTCACCCCGATGATCAAGAAAAGACAATATTCACATGTCCTTATGGAACCTTTGCATATAGACGGGTGTCATTCAGACTATGCAATGCACCTGCAACATTCCAGAGGTGTATGATGGCCATATTCTCTGACTTTATAGATAATATAATGGAGGTATTTATGGACGATTTCTCTGTGTGTGGGCAAAACTTCGAAGGATGTTTAACAAACATAGAACTAGTTCTCGAGAGATGTGTCAGAGTCAATCTGGTGCTAAATTGGGAAAAGTGTCATTTTATGGTCCGGGAAGGGATTGTGTTAGGACATGTTTTATCCGAAAGAGGGATCGAAGTAGACAAAGCCAAAATAGAGATAATAGAAAACCTTCAACCACCAAAAACTGTTAGATAAATCTGTAGTTTTCTTGGACATGCCGATTTTTACCGATGATTCATTAAAGACTTCTCTAAGATAACCAAACCACTAACTGGATTATTAATGAAAGATGTCGAATTCATATTCGATAAGGATTATTTGGAAGCCTTTGAATTACTTAAGAATGCTTCAATCACCGCACCCATCATACAGCCACCAGATTGGAATGAACCATTGGAAATAATGTGCGATGCTAGCGACTATGTCGTTGGCGATGTTTTAGGTCAAAGAAGAGATAAAAAGCTTCATGATATTTATTACTTAACTAGAACCTTAGATAGTGCACAACTGAACTACGCTACCACAGAAAAAGAGCTTATAGCCGTCATTTTCGCGTTAGATAAATTCCGTTCCTATTTGGTAGGAGGAAAAATAATTGTCTACACCGATCATGCTGCAATTAGATATTTGTTGAATAAGAAAGATGCTAAGCCTGGACTTCTGAGATAGATCCTGCTTCTGCAAGAGTTTGATTTTAAAATAAAAGATTAAAGGGAACTAAAAACGTAGTTGCAGACTGTCGTACCCCGAAAAATACGACCTCACGCGATCCGAAAGGACGGAGTCACGAGCCGGATAGACTGAAGAGTCGCCACCTAATTCTATTTATTCCCGAAATGGGAAAGGGAAGATATAGATACAACCCTGGAAAAAAGGATGAGGACAAAGGTCAACGGAACCATTGCCTGGGTTCGGGAGTCGGTTATGCAAGGGGGAAGGTATTAGCACCCCCTACATCCATCGTACTCGATGGGAACCATCTAAGTTGTCATGCGCGAAAGGATGTCTATGCTTAAACGAATTACTTGCTAGAGGGAAATGAGTTGAATTATAAGTTAGATTGATCCTAGGTGCTCGGCAAGGATTGAGATCCTCGTGCCTACTGTAAACACCCCAAATTTTCCCTCACCCATTCACACCATGGCTTGTGATCTCTTCATATACATAAGTTCAATCATAACATCTCATACCACATTTTTGCTTCACTACATTGGTTCTAAGTCATCTGCATATAGAGTTTGTGATCTGAGCAATCCCAGAGCCATTTGAGCCACTCCAAAGATCATCAATCACTTCAAAGGGGTCCATGTATGTTCAAGCATCATGTTGTATCCTCACAAAGTCAAGGAAGTCAAAGAATCACAAGAACTGAGAATGGCTTGGAAGCAGAGCCATGTTTAACTGCACAGATGACCTAGAATTAGGGTTTTGGTTTCAGAGGCCATAACTCCAATTTTTTTTGGTCATTCTTGTTTCTAATGGTCTCTATATGTTATAAGGATCATGCATATCAAGTTTCATGAAGAAATTCCATGGGGAAGGCATTTAATCAAGAGTTGACTTTTTGAGCAAGTCAATGCAAAATCAGGGCATCTGAGGCCTTCAATGACCCAACCAAAGGGTGTTCTTCATCATTTTGATTGTGTATGATCTTTATTTGATCATAGAAGTTGTTGGAAGTTCACAAAATTGAAGAATTTCAAGCCATTTGCAAAGTTGACTTTTTGGGAAAATGACTTGTAATGGAAAATTGCCATTTTGGGAAACTTTTTCAACCCTTGCTTTTTGATTAAAAAATGCTTCAAATGGGAAAACTTTGGTCATGAAAGTTGTAGAATGGATCATTCCCTTTTCAAAAAGTACAAGAACTTGTCCTAATTCATTTTGGATCAAAAGTTATGGCTTGTCAAAGTTGGGAAAAATCACATAAATTCAAGTTTTGTACCAAAGAGGCATTTTGCAAAGTGGTATGATCAAGCATTCTAAAGACTTCAAATGTGCACAAACTCTTCACAATATGATCATGTGACTTCTAAAAGTCAGAATTGGCCCAAGAATATTGCATTTTGGTGCCTTGAACTTCATGAATTTCCAAAGGGGGCAAACATGTACCAACTTGCAAAAACTCATGAAGCCATGCCTCTACTTGTTACAGCTCATAGAATCTGATCCATATGAACTCCATGATCTCTGCTGAACTCAACCATGCCCCTATCACAACCTCACACTTGCCCATACCTCAAGTACACCTAGACTTGACTTTTTGCAAAAACCCCCATACCAATCCCACAGTGACACAACAATTATTCTGACCAACCAAGACTTTACAAACACACCAAAAGCAAGCCATTTCATATGATCTTGGAGCCTGAATACACACACAAGCCAGCATTCCCAAAAACCTCCCCATATGCATTTTGCTTCGAATCACACAGCACAAGCATCAAACATAAAAACAAACTTCACCATTGCTCTCAAAATGTCCCACTGATCACAAACCAACCATTGAAACAGCCTGAAACCTCACATAAACCAAATACGATTTCTTCCCCTCTTTGAACAGAACTCAAGCAATCTCTCAAACTAGCCCAAATAAACTCCAGATAAGCTTTGCAAACACTTGTGGGAGGTCAGTGGAGTTGATTGGAAGCAAGAAACTGGTCCAGAAGCTCTTGGGTTGAAAGCTTCGATTCAGGTAGCCATGGAAATTCATTTTTCCAGAACTCTTATTTCTTGTTTCTAAATGATAAAGCATGCTCTCCTGATCACACTGAACCTTTTATTTTTGAAAATGATTGAGTTTTGAGGTTGTATGGATGTTCTGAAATTTTGTTCAGTTTTAAGTTTTTGTTCGAATCTTGTTGTTGATGATGAATAAATGAAATTTGATGCTGGATTCTTGTTCTAGGGGACTTGGGGATCATTTCTAGAGATTTGGGGGGCTTGATTTGACCTAGGGAGTGTTTTTGAGATTTTCAAGGAGGGAGGTCACCGGAGAAGACGACCGGAGCTCGTCTCCGGTGACCTGAAAATAATTAGGGCTAATTAATTAGGGTTAGCCAGGTTTGAATAAGGACCCTTGATCTGGTTGACTAAGTCAATCTCCCGCGCGTTCCAATGGCCAGGATGCTTTCATTAAACCCTAATCCACGTCATTAATCCATTTAATTAAGTTTATAAATTAATCCTGCCAGTTTGAATTTCAACCCTTAGATCTGGCGCCAGTCAATTCCCGCGCCCTAGGTTCAAACCTCAGCCATTGGATCTGTTGACTTTCATTTATTTTCATTTTAATTTCATTTTTCTTGCATTTTCTTTCACATTTAATTTAAAATAGCAAAAAATGTTTAAAAATTATGAAAATTTTTGTCAAGGTTTTCATTATTTTTCAGAACACAAAAATATTTTTATTTTTATTTTTTGCATTAAAAATTATTTTTAAATCATTTAAAAGTTTATTTTTAATTAATTAATGAAAATTAATTAATTAAAAATACTTTTAGGTATTTAAAAATCACAAAAAAATTCATATAGCATTTAAAAACATTTAGAAACATTGTCCAATTCTCAAACCAAATTTCTTTTTTGTTCTTGATGCCTTTTGATAATTTTCTTTGGAATTAATTTCATTTCAAGGCAATATTTTGTTTCAAACTTTGAAAATTATTTTCTGCCTAACCGTTGAGAGTTGGATCATGATTCTTTTTGCATTGCATCTTGCATATCATGTAGTTTATAGGATAAAATTGGCTTGAATTGATCTTGCATTTTCAAATTGTTTTGCATTCTTCTTGATGAGGTACCTTAAAACCCTAGATATCTTAGGAAATTCATAACTTTCAATAGGTTAGGAGCTGGATCCTCTTCTTTGGGCAGTGAGTTTGTATAGGTCTAGGGTATCTTGGATTGCATTTTCAAATTTTTATCATGATGTTTGCTTCTGGTTTTGGATTTTTGCTTTGTGTGATGCATGAAACCCTAATTTGTGCCTTCTTTTGCATCCATTTCTCCTTTGCTTGCATACCATGACTTGCCATGACATTTTGTGCATTCATTTGATTCATGATACATCTTAGGACATATTAGAATCATGTTTGATCATTGTATCTTTCATTTGTCATGTGCATTTCATAACTTTTCATGTATGTTCATGGCTCTAAGCATGTCTCATTTGCATCCTTATGCTTGTTTGATCATTCTCTTGCCTTGCCTCATGTTTGTATCATCTCTTAGCATCATTAACATCATGTATTTGCTTCTGACTTTGTCTTGCATCATGCCATTGCATCTCATTTGCATTGCATTTCATTTCTTTCACTAACTTTTCAGGTGATAAGTTACTTTGAGAAGTGAATTTGCCTTCACTTCTCACTTTCTCTTTTCATCTCTTTCATATTTAATTTGCTTCATTTTGTATGTGTATTAGAGTGAGCTTGCTCATTCTTGTTCATCTTACTTTCTTTCTTCAAGCAACTTGACTTCTTAAGTGAAGCAAGTTGTTTTGCTTCTCTTTGCTCCTTTCATCTGCTTCTCTCCTTGGTGGTCCCTTGAAGATTCTTCTTGTAAACCTCACTAACCCTAGGAATAACCAAGCATGATAACAATTAGAGTTGATTAGTCCCCCCATTTAGATTTTACCCTTGTGTCATCTTTGAGTCTTCTCTTCTCACCTCATAACCAGGGACTAAACCCTAAAGGCTTTAAGGCTTTGTGATTAAGTTTGTGCCTACATCCTTCTATTAGGATGGAGTGTATAACTTTAATCCTAAGTGTTAAACCCTTAATGTGTTTAAATCCTTTAATCAATCCATCTAATAATCATCAAGACATTAAGCTTGTAACTTGGGCCTTGCATTAGGGTGCTAATTCTTCCTTAAATGGTTAAGAAGGACTAACCCTAGTGTTAATGGACAAGTCCCCCTCAAGTTGTCTTACAAACCATAAAAATCACTTCTTAATCTCACCCTTAACTAAAATCCACCTAATAAAGATTTTGTTTGGTCATGAGGTTAATCCCTAATCATGGATTAAGTTGAGGAGTCTTTCTCAGCTTAAATGTTCTCACCTATTATCCTTCTCTTAGGATGGTGTAATGAGTCCATTAAATCCTTGATTATGGCTTAAACTCATTACTTAACACTAAACAAAAACAACAAAAACATCTAAATAATCACAAGTAGGTTAATGATCTTAACCCTACATCATGGTGATTAAGTGTGAGATGCTGACTTCACACTTAAGGTATTCTCATTACCCCTAATCAGAGGGAGGATGTGGTGAGTTTACTAACCCATTGGTTTAGTCTTAAGCTCATTCTCTTATGACAAACTTTCAAAAAGCAATAAAAGACTGAAAACTCAAAAACAAACAATAATCGTCTCCTTCAGGATTCTTTTCTCACCTCATTCACTCACAAACGAGAACTTGCTTCTTCCGTCTAATGCAAGACAGTTTGCACCTGAGTCAGACAGGTCATACACTTGAGCATGGACAAGTAAGCAGTTCACAAGTCAATTTATCTTTCAGTCTCTTTGGGTCGAACTACGGTGTTCTGACTTCCTCATTGCACGAGAGGATACGTAGGCATAACTTAACAGTTATCGAACAAAACTCTCTGTATATTCCCCCTCCTTCCAGCATCATTCTTTAAGCCTCATAGTCTTGAGCATTTCACCCTTTCCTTACACTGACACTTCACTTATACACTTCACACTTCTTTTACACTGACACTTGCATTCTTTCCAGCTTTGATACACAAATTGCACTGACACTACCCCTTTAAAACACAAATCTTTTAAGCGTGGATCCCGTCGAGTACGGCGGACAATCTGGGTGCTAATACCTTCCCAGGTTGTAACCAACCCCCTTTCTCAGTCTCTCTGGTTCGCAGCCGTCTTATCCATATCTTTCTAGGTCTATGCAGCATTACCTTTCCTTTGGGATAAAAATGCCTAGCTGGCGACTCTATTCATTCCTTCTCTCTTTTCGCCGACCGTTCGCGTCTGTACCCCTTCTGACCTGGGTGTCATTTTGGTGGGAGCGACACCTACGTACTCCCGTGTGCAATGGGAAAGTCAGAGCCTCGTAGTTCGGCCTACTAAGGGTAATGGTTGTTGATTTTATTACCTTTCTTCGACGAAAGGGTTTAGGAGTTGAAATGCACTAAAGACTATGGATAGTTTATCTCGTCCAACAAGACGAGCGTCTTGCGTCGAAGTAATCGGAGCGAGTAACGAGAGCTCGTTATCCTCCTTTCTACCGCTTAAGGCTCGTGGCGTACAAATCTTCTCGTATTTATTAATGTGTTTTATTTCATAAGACCGCTTGACGTTGGATCAAGGGTTTGGACCTAATCGAAACGTTTTGGTTTTTGAGGTTTAGAGGGTGAATGCAAATGGAGGTTTATTTTTGTGGTTTGTTAGCGAGGCATGAAGCGCTCGGCTCGCAAGGAGAGGTGGATCCTAATAAACGAAATGATAACTGGAAAATAAAGTGCAAGTGTGCAAGTGAGATCGCTTGGCGTTGGACCAAGGATTCAGAATTAAATAAAATACGGAAAATAAAGTGCGTACAACGTAATGGGAGAGGGATACAAAATAAATACAGGGGATTGCGCGAAATAAATGGGTCTCGTTGTAATTCGCCCAAGAGAAAGCGTGTGTGCAGTGTTTTTGAACGGTTCGAAGGCGTTCGGCCTTTTTTAATCGGAAACAACTATTCGAAGGCGTTGGACCTTTTTGGGACGCGGCAAAATTTAGTTCGTGAACTACCTTAGAATCGATTCAAAATTGGAATCATTCTATAAGGAGTCGAAACATTTTTTTTGAAATGCGGAAATAAATATATAAAAATTAAATTGAATTACTAGAATTAAAATAAAATAATGAATATAAATAATAAATAAATTGGTAATATTGACATAATGAATAAAATTAATTAAATTACAAATTTTTGTTCAAAATAAAATAATAAGATAAAATAGAAAAAAAAAGGGCCTCATATTGACCGAGTATCACCGATTTAACGAAATCGGGCGAACATCAGCCTTTTGTTATGTCATTGGCCCTAATACAATAATAAGTGAACAAATAGAAACAACTCTCTTTTTTACAACTCTCTTTTTTTTTAAAAAAATTAAATAAAATACTATTAATAAAGAAATAACAAGAAATTAAGTATTAGAGCCATAAAATAAAAAGACAATTTCTATTGAAATAAATAAAATAAAATAAAATGGAAAAAAGGGGGGAACCGTGTTGTTATGTGTGGCGCATAGCAGATGAGCAGGATTAAACGGGCTAAGCCCAAACGACAAATAAAGTTTTTTTTTAAAAACTATCAGAATTTATAAACAAAATGGAAAAAGTTTTATAAGATCAGTATTATTAAAAAAAAAGAGAAGCAACGCGTTCATAAATCCAAGAAAAACGAAGGTTCAACCTCAGACAAATATCGGCGACGCTAGGTATGTGCAGAAGAAGCGTTTTCACGGCCTCTCCCTCACTCGCGTTTGGTCTGTGTTTGGGTCCGAGATTTTGGAGCGGTTGAGGTTCTGTGAAGATGGTGGCGGAACAGTGGTTTGACGGCTCAGAGAAGATGATGGAGGCGGACGACGAACAGTGAACGTTTTTGTTTTGGCTTGGTTAATGGGTTCCGACCGTGGTGGTTCTGAAGCGGATCTATGGGTGGTAGCCGGTGGTTTTGGAAATCTGCGGAAGGGTTGCGGCTGTGTGAAGGTTTCGGCCGGTTGCTTTCGGTTCGCGGCGGCTGGGTTTACGGTGTCAGATTTGGATTTAAAAGAGGGTAGTCGGCGATGGGGTTTAAGGGTCGCGGAACTAAGGCGGCGAGGTTTCGGTCTTGAAGGAGGTTCGTGAATCTCTGTGTTGACAGAGTTTGTTTCGTGAGACACTCATGGCTCAGGTTCGGATCTCAATTCAAGGTTTTTGTTTGCGATCTCGTTTTCTCCATTTGGATTCACGGTGAGTTTCAACAGTGGTTTATGGGTTGTTCTGTTGTGATTGTTTTGGTTAAATGGAAGAAGATGAAGGTAGTTATGAGTTTGTGGAAAATGGTGTTGTTATTATGGTTTGAGATTGTGAGAGGTATGGTTGAATGAATGTTCTGTATTATTGAAGAAGGAAATATAATTTTGTGCAGGCGAAGTGAAATTTGAGGCTTGGTTATTTGATATTTTAGCAGACTTCTTTTTTTTGGTTTATTTTAAACTTGGTTTTGGGATGGTTTTTTTTTTTGCAAGGTTTATAAGAGTTTTCCAAGCCTCTTTTCATGAATGGAATCAAGATAATTTTATAGAAAGATCAAAGGGTGAATTGGGAAATAATTGTGAAATTGAAAATGATATGATATGTGAGCTGTAAAAAGAAAGATGCTGAAAATTTGTGCGTTGGTAGTGGTGGTGAGTGGAATTGTAAATTGGGATGCAAATTTAGTGTGGGGACCATGAAAAGTTTGTTGTGAAAAGAAAAGGATGGTATTGTGAATTGAGATTTTGGTGTGTGTTGGTGCCAGGTTGTATACTGTTAAAATTAAAATAAAATAATAATAATAAGAAAAAAGTGAGGTCCAATAATTTACTGTATAATATTTTTGGATTTTGTGAAATAAATAAAGAATAATAATAATAATAATAATACTTAATAGATAATAATAACATGAAAATAAAAAAAAAACTAATAACAATAAAAGTAATAATAATAAATAAATAATACTAATAATGAATAATGGAAATATATTTTTTAGCATATTTTTAATAATGGGCTTAAAAAGAAAGACTTATGGGTTTAGAGAAATGGTTTAGTAATAATAAAAATGGTTCTAAAAAAGATGATAGATTTTAATTAAAAAAAATAAAATAAAAACACTAATAAATAATAATAGAACTAATAATAACAATAATAGTAATAAAAATAATAAAAGTAAGGAATAGTTTTTTTTATAACTTTTGCACAATGACCGAATAATGAAAATAAAATAAAATGCTTATGATAATTTTTTTTAAATATGAATTTTAAAATTTAAAGAGAAATAAACGCATTGTTTTTTTTTTACTTTCTTTTTTCGAATATTACACAGAAAAATAAAAATGGCATATGTTTTTAGGATTTTTGAAATATTGATTAAACAGAAAAAATAGTGCGGGTAGGACAAATTTGGGGTATGACACAGACCACCTTTCTAGGATAGAACAACAAGAACCGAAGCGAGTTCCCTTTAATGATGATTCCCCTTATGATAGAATTATTGCCCATATGGAAGAAGAAAGTGAAAACCAAGGAAATCCTTTGGAATTTCAGGAACCTAACGAAGTTTCGTGTCGATTAGAAGCCTCACTACCTTGGTACGCCGATTTTGTCAACTCCCTAGCGGCAGGAGTGCTCCCGCCTGATTTAACTTACCAGCAAAAGAAAAAATTCTTTCACGATCTAAAAAAATACTATTGGGATAAGCCTTTGCTTGTTAGAAGGGGAACCGAGGGAATATTCTGTTGATGTGTCCCTGAATCTGAAATAGAAGATGTCATATATCTCTTCCACGCCGCACCATACGGAGGGCATACGAGCACCTCTAAGACTTGCACAAGAATTCTGCAATCAGGGCTATTTTGGCCTAACCTTTGGAAAGATGTCCATATCACTATTCTGAACTGCAACCGGTGCCAACGCATATGTAACATTTCTAGACGTGATGAGATGCCGCAAAAAGATATTCTAGAAGTAGAAGTCTTTGACGTGTGGGGTATTGACTTTATGGGCCCTTTTCCCTCTTCTTTTAGAAACAAATATATACTTGTCGTTGTCGACTATGTGTCAAAGTGGATTGAGGCGATAACTTCACCCACCAACGATGCACGAGTAGTTATTAAGCTGTTTAAGAACACTTTTTCCCCAGATTTGGAGTGCCAAGAGTTGTCATAAGTGACAGAGGATCTCATTTTATTTCCAACATATTTGAAAAATTATTGCTCAAATATAGGGTCTGACACGAATAGCGACACCTTATCACCCTCAAACCAGCGGACAAGTCGAAGTATCGAATAGAGAAATTAAACAAATACTTGAGAAAACCGTTGCAACATCTATGAAATATTGGTCGACTAAACTTCATGAGGCGCTTTGGGCATACAAAACCGCTTACAAAACTCCTATAGGAACCACCCCATTTAAACTGGTTTATGGAAAATCCTGCCATCTGCCTGTGGAACTTGAGCATAAGGCGTATTGGGCGATAAAGACCCTAAATACCAATTACACGGCAGCAGGCGAAAAAAAGGATTTTGGATATCCATGAACTCGAAGAACTAAGGCTTGATGCCTATGAAAATGCCTGCATCTACAAAGAAAGAACCAAAAAGTTGCATGACAAAAGAATAACAAGAAGAGAGTTTAGAGAAGGGGATACAATTCAAATTTTCAACTCTCGAATTAAACTTTTCCCAGGAAAGTTGCGCTCTAGATGGTCTGGACCATTCGAAGTTACTAGCATTCTAAGTAGCGGTGCAGTCGAAATCAAAGGAAATTCGTGTGAACCATTCATTGTAAATGGGCAAAGACTTAAGATTACCATTCCATAGAAAATAAAGAATTTTGTTCCAGTTGTAAGTTGGAGGAGCTTCCCGCTCTTCCAAACAACTAAAACCTTTTCCGTTCTGATGTCGAGCTTGCGACATTAAACGTAGCGCTCCGTGAGAGCTTAAACCACAAACGTTAGTAATAGTAGTTATTTTTTTTTTGCACATGCATAGAAGTTATTACCTTAGTATTTAATTTAATTTAGTACTATTATTGTTAGTATTAATCTTAGCATTTTAATTATAATCTTTGTAAGCAATGTTTTCCTTACTGTTGTTACTATGATTTTTGCATTATGTTTGTCGTAATTGTTATTAGCACTAACCCTTGTAAGTGTAGTTTATTTTTCCCCTAACTGTACGTTATTTTGTTTAACTTTTCAGGTCGCTGTTCTTAGGATAGTTCTGCTATTCCCAACCATGCAAACTTTCGAAAATCATACCGTCGTATTAAAAACTGGTCTTCAGAGGCGTCATTTTGAGGCCCTCTCTAAAAGAGATTTTTCCCTGACAATTTATCCTGATGACCTAGCCATGACTACCTTAGGCATCAAGGACAATGTTGCTTACTTTTTCAGCCTACTTGGTTGGACAAACTTTGCTCTTGCTAGAAAATTCAACACTTACCATAATTTGACTTTGGAATTCCTGAGTTCCCTTTATTATGATCCTACTTGTGGTTACGGATTTGGCCGTGGATTGTCCACCTTCTGTCTGTTTGGAAATAACTATCGCTTCACTCATCATGAGATGGCCAAGTTGTTAGGATTACCCAATGAACCAGATGTCATCACTAAAACACCGGAAGATACCTTTACTGGATATGACCTTGAACAATTTTGGGGTATTATCACTAGTGACTACAATCCTAAACCTAATGCCTTGTTCTATGAAAGCATTCACAACCCTAGAATTAAGTCTTTTCATAAGATCCTTGCTCACACTCTTTTCGATAAAGAAGAGAATATTTATGGTGTGTCCCGGGATGAGCTTTATATCATGTTTTGTGCCTCCCAAGGAAGGCCAGTCAATGTTGTCCTGTACATGTTAGCTAACTTCCTTAAGCTGGCTTGTGACTCTTTTCACCCCATTATCATTGGAGGATTAGTGATTATGATTACTGATGCCATAGGCATGCGCCACCATTTGAATCGTACTATCATTTTCTGAGGCATCCGCCTAATGGATATCAATTTTTGTTTTAACCGTGGGATCGTAACCAATTTAGGACCGGTGGAGTTTGAATTGTTAATTGATAATATCGTTGTCCATGCCTTTACTTTGTTGAACCATGAGAGGATAAGTGTCCATAACAGAGAAAATTGGTTGTATAACTTGAATGTAGTGGATGAGATACCAATTCCACCGACTCACCTCAACCCTAAGAGCATATGGATACCACCATGCATCAGGAAATTACCGATAATTCTACCAATGTTGTACCCGAAGTGCCTAATCCTTTCACAATAACCATACCTGATGCCATTTACGTATTACAAGTTGAATTATGTGATCTCCGTTCTGAAATAGAATCACTTAGAGTGGACCAAATTCAATTTGTAGATGTTGTAAATGAGCAATTTGATCATCTTTACCAAGTCGTGTTTTCACTTCGTAATGTCGTCGACTCCTTAGTCGGGCGACTCGGCGGATGATTCCCGCATGGTGTAATACCTCAAAATTTGCCCTCCTGTATTCCCTCTATTGGCTCATCATTTTGCATTTATTAACATCATAATAGCGCATTTCATGGATTCATAAGGCATGTGATCAAGGCCCATGGAAATTAGGGTTTCGTGCCCTATCTGTATCTATTATGGTGTGAACTTATGGAGAATATTCACTGGTGCATCTAACTTATTATTGAGGTGTTCAGTCAAATTGGCTTTGGGTGAGAGTATTGACTCTTCTTGATGTCTCAAGTTGTGTTCTTCGTCATTGAATACCTCAAGGAAAATTTGGAGTCCTTGTTCATGATTTTGCTTTGAAGGGAACTTTATCAACGGAGTTCCATTGTATCAAAGATTGGTTTAGATCCATTTGTTCACAGAATAATAATTCGAGGTTGTGCGAAGTTTAGTATGGCCTCAAAGTTCCTAGGAGTGGATTATGTAGAAGGACCTGATTTATGTCAAGAGAGAATGCACGGTTATTGACCTTACTTGGGAGACATCGTTGACGTTCAAATTCTAGTTCTTGATATTCAAATACAAGCCATTTCCATTCTACATGTCAACTAGCTAGTTCACTGTTCTTTTAGTCACCATGACCTTATCCCGTTTTGCTAACCAAAGTTATCTTTTTGTGTCCATATGCATATTTCTAACATTCCATTTTTCATGTCATTTATCTCTAAATATCAACCATTTCTTTTCAACATTGAGCCCATTTTCTTTTCTAAAATCAATCCATTATTCATTTCTAGTTCCATTTCCATTTGACCATTTTAATCCATTCTCGATTCCGAATCCATTTGTTTGACAATGTTACTAATCGTTCTTATCCATTATTACCATTTTCAAATCATTTTTGTGATTACTTTCTAACATCCATTTTCTTTCTCCAATTTAAGTCATTTATGGAAAGCCCATTACTTATTTTTCTTGTGGTCCTAATTGAGCCCATGTTCAATAATTGTCAAGACGAGTATTTATCATCAATATTGCCATTGAATTACATGTTTGTGTCCATTTTTCATCAATCCAATCTAGGCCCAAGAGTTATACATCCAATCCAATGTCTAAACAAACCAGTTCTTATTATTTTTATATATTTTTCTTCAAAGTTATACAAGTTTATAAATTCCATCTATATAATTCCCATTCTGATATACAACAGAGTTTCCAAGAAAACAACAAAAGGACACCAGAAAAATTCAGTTATAAACTCGGAAAATGATAGTTACGAAAAGAAAAAAAAACAGAGTTCAGATTCAGTGTAGTTGTGGGAAATTCAATGAAAACTTCAATCTTGAAGAACTTCACAACATCTCCATGCTCTCGACAAATCTTCGGCCAGAACCGTATTTCCGCTAATTCAGTGATATCTCTTCAATCCTGCATATCAAACAAAGATCAGTTCTAACAAATTTCACGAAGACCCTGCTCACAAATTCAAACCAGAAAGTCCATAACAGAAATCAAATCCATAATTCAAAAAAAACTCAGCCCATATAACAGAACCCCAAAAAACTCATAACAGTTATAACTGAATCGTAACTGATTCACAACTGAAAGTTTAAACTCGACTGATTTCCAGATCAGAAACTAACAAACTAACTCTTAACCAAATCTAACAGAAAAGTAACAGAACTGAAGTTGATTTTACCTGAAGCTTCCAGAAGGTTTCCCTGAGAATCTTCCAGAAGGATCTGGATAATCGGCTCCTATAAATCAGGAGCATTACTCCTCTGAATTTTTTTTCACAATTCCAATTTCTTTTCCACAATTTTTTTTCTTTCAACCTTCTCCTCCAATCTCTTTTCTCCCCCCAAAACCTCACAAAAATCCTCCATATTCTTCAACAACCTTGCTCCAATCCTGAACCTTCATCTTCAGCTTCCTCCATCACCATCTTCAGTTTTCTGCATAAACAAGAAGCAAATAACCATAGAATGAAGGTAACAGAGGAAATTCGCAAAATAAAAGAAAAAGACATTCGGATTGGCATCTCTCGATCCTGATATCCATCTTCAAGCTTCAGCAAAGATTACCAGGCTCAGACTTCTCTGCTCCGTCGTCATCTCTGATCGGTATTCATCAAGAATCGTCAGATTGCCTATCCTTGGCCGCCAACGCACATCATCGACAGCATCAATCGGTATTTGTCTTCAGCAATCCGCCTTCCGCGAATCCTCAATCTACATGGTAATAATCATAGCAACACGGATCAGAAGGAAATAGAGGAAGAAGATTCACGGATTCAAGCAAAATCAAGATAAATCAAATCAAAATAATTGAACCTTACCATCACTGCGTTCTTTGGTTCGTCGGTCACAGGTATGTAAAGCTCAAATCCTTTTGATTATGGATGCGTTTCGTGCGATACCAAATGTTCGTCGTTCTTGAATTGAGCAAGGCCGAACGGGCCACTTTGAGGTTCATTCGCGCGTTTCATGTTTGGGTTTAAAGGGAGAAGAAGGAAGACGAAGGAGGAGAAGGTCGGGGAAGAGGAAGACGGGATAGGGAGCCGCGGTGGCGTGCAAGGGAAGAGAGGCTAGGGTTTGTGTGAGGCAGATTTGGGGAAGATGGAAAATTGAAGCGTGTTTTGAATGTCTGTTTATTTTATGTATTATAATTTGATAAGTTAATTTTGGTATTAATATTGAATTAAACCATGATAATTAACATTAAAAGAGTGATATCAAAAACAATTAATCCCCATTTAATTCACATTATATGTCAAAGATTACAAAGGGAATTATTATAAGATTAGGGATTTAATTCAGTTTTCTTAAGTTAAGTTTATAAAAAATATTATTTTAAAAGTTTAATTCATATTTTAAGTTTAGAGAATTCTTTTTTTAAAGTTAAGATTTTATGGAATTAAAAAATGTTGTATAAGTTTAGAGAATTCTTTTTTTAAAGTTAATATTTTATGGAATTAAAAAATGTTGTATAAGTTTAGAGATTCTTTTTTTAAAGTTAAGATTTTATAGAATTAAAAATTTTATATAAGTTTAGTTTAATTCTGTTTTTAATTAAGGTCTTAGAAAACTTTATCATAAGATTATTAGAAAATTATTTCATTTTTTAATTAAGGTTTTAGAAAACTTTATCATAAGATTATTAGAATTTATTTCCTCTTCTCAAATTAAGTTTTTTTAGAAGAAAATATTATCATAAATTTAATTTAATATTTTCTTTAAATTAAGATTTTTAGAAAATATTAGCATAAGTGTAGTTTATTTCATTCTTTAAATTAAGATTTTTAGAAAATATTAGCATAAGTGTAGTTTATTTCATTCCTTAAATTAAGACTTTTAGAAAATATTATATTTAAGATGAGTTTAATTCTTTTAAGTTAAGATTTTAGGAAAAAACATGATATTCGCACCCCTGTTTCCAGGCCCATTAGAAAAAATAATTTAAAACAAGTGCTGAACATACCCCCTAACTCCCTGCACATGGGCTTTTCCATTTTGCTGTTTGCACCACCTTTTAGAAGCCCAGTTGGCATAATAACTAAATAAATTCTTTCTAACACGTCCTCTGTTTCCTACGTATGGGCTTATCCCTGTTTTTCTTTTTACACCCCCGTATAAGCCCAGTTGGAAGAAAAGAATTAGGAAAATATACTAAGGGCACCCCCTGCATTATTTCTTTAAGATTTTATTTTAAGTTAATCATAGTTAGAATTAAGTTCTATAAAAATAATAAAAATCATTAGAAAATTCCCAAAAAATTAAAGTAGCTTAATATGTCAATTTAGGAATTTGTGTTATTTTTATTTTCTGAAATTTGATTATTTTTGAATTAATTCTGAATTTTTCTTTTAATTAGCTTTATTGAATTTCTTTTATTTATGCTGGATTTTGTTCATTTTATTTAAGTAACTTCCAGCAACCTTTTTGAGCCATTCTTTTTTCTGTAATTAGAGGATTCATAATAGTTCTTAGGATATTTTTTATGGAATTTTTAGGACCTTTTATCTTAGGTTTTAATGATATAATCCTTAGGAATTAGTAGTTAATTCTCAGCTGGAAATAATTATTTGTTAGGCATAGAAAAAATAAGATTTTTTAGAATCCCTCTTAATACAACTTTAGAGATAGTGTTAGGACCCTATAGTTTAATTTTCATAATTTTTCTAGAAGTTTTAGTATTTTTTTAGAATATTAGTTTTAGGCCTAGTTATGCATAAGTCCCATTAGTTTAGGCCATTAAAAAATATAAATAATAAAGTTCAATACAAAAAAAAAAAAATAATAGTCTAGATTAGATTTAGCATTTAAATTTAATATTAGACTTAGGTTTAGTTTAATTTGATTTTTTATAGAATGAATATTAGGATGGACTTAGATTTAGAACTTAGGCTTGGAGTTTCTTTTTCATTAGAACTAGAATAAATAAAATAGACTATTTTTAAATTCATGCCTTTAATGCATTTTAGAATTTTATTCCTTATATCCAATTTCATGCTTTGCCTCATTTGGTTTTTATAACTTGTATAGGCTTCCCCATTTGTTCTTAGAATCAACTTAACTTCATTAAGAAGTAAGTTGAATTCTAGTAGTTTTAAGTTTCCATTAGGAATAGAAAACCTCATTAACCATTAGGATCACTTGTAAATAAATAAACAAAAATAGGATTGAGTCTTAGTCCCTTAGATTTTTCATTTTATCAACTTGAGTCATTCTTTCTCCCTTCAAAAGAAAAGCAATAAAATACTTAATAAAAACCGAACAATCTTGTACGACACGAGACTTTGTTGCGGAGTGTTTATACGCGTCCTGTTTCGGGGCGAGGTATAAATACTCACTGCGATGGATAGGTCTTAGTACAAGACAGTTCACAAACAAATTCAAAACACTTCTCTTAAAAGACAAAAACAAATAACAAGCGACTATCCTGCGGGAACTTCTTTTCTCATCTCATTCACTCACAACGCGAACTCGCGGCGACTTGTCTTTCATGCAAGACGGTAAACGCACTCGTACCAGACGAGCCTGCAACACCTGAGCATAGACATACGCAGTTCCAGCATAAAAAACACAAACAAATAGTTCCCGCCTTAGTTAGGCGAACTACGTCGACTCTGATCCTCATTATCCCGATGAGGTACGTAGGCAGCGGGGTAGGGCCCGTTCGAGCACATTCTTTATTTTCCCTACATTTCCCCCTTTTATTCTCATTCTTTTTTCCAGTTCCATTTCTCATTCCAGTTCCAGTTAGCGGTTCATTTGTTCAGCAGCCATCTTATTTCTCACCCTTTGAAACAAAACAAGCAAGCGTGGATCCCGTCGGGTACGGCGGACGATCTGGGGTGCTAATACCTTCCCAGGTCGTAACCGACTCCCGAACTCAGATCTTTGGTTCGCAGGACCTTGTCCTTTCCTTCTTCCTCAGGTTTGTGCAACATTACCTTTCCCATTCCTTTGGGATAAAAATGTCTGGCTGGCGACTCTAACCTTTCCGCGCCACTTTCGCGTTTGTACTAGGATAAAAATCCCGGGAGCGACAGCTGGCGACTCTGCTGGGGATGACACCCACCTTCCGGTTTCCCTTGTAGAGTCAATCCTAGCGCCTGTTTGGTTTTGCTTCTTTGGGTGTTTATATGTATGTTTGTTGCTGAGTGCTTTAGTTTAGCTTTACTGTTTTTATTTACAGTTTTATTTACAGCTTTACTTTATCGCATTTATTTATCGCTTTCAGTATTTTATTTTCCATGCATCATATTATACTGGACTGTCTGGCTGTGCTGGTTTTCATTTTTTCTGTTGGGTTGTAAGTTACTGTGAGATAAGCCAAATACCCGGCTTGAGTGCACTATAGGATTAGCGTGGACAGACATTGTACTCTTATGGTATCTCACCATGATGGGTGGCGATGTGTTCCACACCCAGATTGCGACCGTCTTGGAACTATTCTGTGTGGGGATTACCTCACTTCAGGGTACAACCTTGATAGTTATGTGCATCTGGTGACCGATCTTCGAGGACCTTAATGGGAACACCCCTCTCCAGTGATGACAGTGGCAGACCACATTTGTTGGCAAACCCACTCGCATCCGAGGGTCCATTGGGAACTCGCATAGGATGGCCTGGTTCTCTCATAGGAATTCAGTTAAAGCAAACTGTTCGTATGACGATAGTATTGTACCCTTCGGGATGAATATACTATTGTTTCTCGATTCAGTGCTTGAAGCTGGAAACTTGTGAGGGATGCTTGTTTTTCCGGACTCAACTAAGACCTCCCTGAGTAGTACATAATGCCAAACCGATTCCCTGATTTGGTCATGAGCCATTTCTCGGAAATGGTGAACGTATTATTGCTATTCGGCTTTGAGAGTCCGTGATGTTGACCCGAGTAGCACACCCGTGAGATTGGGAGGGGTTTACAGGTTTGCAGGAACCCTGGTACCTTCAGCATACCCACTTTACCTTTGGTTCAGTTTTGTGATCTGGATTTCTGTTCTTAAGTTATGGATCCCGGATCAGAGGGATGATTATTGTGATATCTGGATCTTGAGACCGTGCACCGACACCTGATTATATGATTGGCACATCACAGACACTTCACTGATCACATGCCTTGCCTTGCATAAACATCATATCATCATTAATCATTTGTGTTTCTTTTATTCTCAGGGTTTGCATTATTCCCGGTTCCTGGTCATATCTTTGCTTCAGAATGGAAGACGTCAGAAAGAAGAATATTTTCTACAAGTTTTTTGATACCAAGGTGGACTTGCTCAAGCAGATGGTGTCTCTCGTTACCCCGGGTCACTTGGATTTCTTCAAACAGCAGTATGGTGATATTTTGGATATGGTTTTCAGCTTGGATAGTTCGCAGAAGAGTGTCATTCATACTTTGCTACAGTACTATGATCCTAGACTCCGATGTTTCACATTTCCAGATTTCCAGCTAGGTCCTTTGCTAGAAGAGTATGTTGAGATTCTGAGACTACCGATCCAAGATCAGATTCCGTTCAATTCAGAAATGACAAGACCAACTCACGCCGACATTGCTAAGGCTCTTTATTTGAGCCCATCAGAAGTATCTGCTAACCTGGTTTCCACCAAGGTCGGGGTGCTTGGTTTTCCCTTAGAGTTTCTGGTCAGAAAAGCTGAAGATTGTGCCGTGGAAAAGCAGTGGGATTCAGTTTGCGCCATCTTGGCATTGGCTGTATATGGGATAGTTTTGTTTGCTGACATGGATAAGTTTGTGGACATAAATGCAATTCATGTGTTTGTGTTGAAGAATCTGATACCTACTCTTTTAGGTGACTTGTATTATTCGGTGCACTATAGGAATGAGAAGAGACGAGGTGGCTTGGTTAGATGTTGTGCTCAGTTGTTCTACACTTGGTTTATGAGGCATATCCCTATTGCTGGAGTGTTTACGGATCCCAATGTAATATGGTCGCAGAAGCTCAACACGTTGACTGCCAAAGACATCATATGGTTCACTTTGAGGTTAAAAGGGAAAGAGCTCATCTCCAGTTGTGGAAAGTATCCTAATGTTCCCCTCTTAGGAGTAGCAGGTTGCATTAACTACAACCCCATACTCTTGAGAAGACAATTAGGGTACGCTTTGAAGAGTGTTCCCAAGGATTCAGAGTTGGATCAGACTTTTTATTTTTCTATGAAGGATAATCTCCCATTAGTACGAGAGGCTGCAGGTGCTTGGAAAACGGTTATTAAAAAGGGTATAGATCGATTGGGCAGGAGCAATAACCAAATGTTTCCCGAGTTTGAAGCGTGGGTAAGAGAAAAAGCCCAAGTGACTCTAATCCCTTTCTCTGCACCATTACCACCACCTACTATGGTGCCTTTGGAGGAATATCAGAAGTTAGAAGCTTTGGTTAAGCAACTTAGGGTTGAAAATCAAGAGGCTCTTAATTCCTGCCAAAACCTGATGATCCAGAACCGTCGGTTAGAAGATAGAGCTGTACAAGTCGAGGAAATAGTTCGTCTCAAGCAGAAGGACTTTGCAGATAGAGAGCTCTACTTCCGAAAGAAAGGTTTAGCTGAGACTCACAAGACTGCCCAGCGCCGAAGAGAGAAGAAAGATCTTAGTGAAGCCAATGAAGCTGTTACCCTATGGCAGGAGAAATGGGACGAAAATTTGAAGAAAAAAAAGGAGTTGGACGCCAAGCACAAGCAGGAAATCAAAAGCCTTCAGGATTCTTTGGATGGGCAGAAAGAACTTCTCAGGAAATCTTATTATCAAGAGGAGGATCGTATCCGGCGCGTAGCAGAAAGCCAGCAGGCACTGAAGGAAGATCAAAAGGAGATTGAAGACTTGAAGTTGAAAGCCAATGTGAAAAGGTCGAAGGCCGAGTCCAGTCAAAGCAATGAGAATGAAGCAGCATTTCTACAGCAGATCGAGGAGTTACACGCTTCTTCTGATACGAGGGACCTCCTCATTCAGAAGCTCATCCAGGAGCCCGGTCATCCAGATGTGGTTCAACTGTTCCAGAGTGTCAAATGCCTTAGCTGGGGATTGAAAGATGTAGAGTTCCCTAGTGTTTAATCTCATATTGTTGTACACGGATTACCCACAGGTTTGTTGTGGGATTCCTTATATGTGATGTACTTTTGTTATTGTGATTGGCACCCTTCGGGGACTTTGTATTTTCAAACTCCAGTTTATATGATTGATTTGTTCCGGATTTCTTGTTCGTTATTTGCACCGACACGGGATAATGAGCACCGATTCTCCACAGCCGTCATTATGTCTGAATATTACTTGGGTTTTCTTCCCAATTCTTATCTTCTTAATGCCAGGACCGGACACAGTAAAATACTCGGGAATAAAAGGAACACATTGCATTGCATACACATCATTTGCATTTTGTCTTTGTCTTTGCAGGTTTTTCTTTGGGATGTTTAATTTATCTGTGTTCAACAGGCAAAGATTGCGAGAGCCGCCAAGACCCGGTACCTACGACAGAATATCCCTCATCGGTACGCGACCCGCAGCAATCAAAGAACAGCAATGGACGCCATGCAGACAGAACTCAATGAAGTCCGTACCAAGATGGCAGAATTTATGACCCTGATGCAGGGAATGGCCCAGGGGCAGCAGGAGCTGAGAAATGCAATTCAAGGGTTAACTCCTCCTAACACTAATGCTCAGGCAACTACTTCCGGCGGACTAGGGGGTCCTCCCAACACCAACAACGGTACAGGTGGACCTCATGTTCCAGATCCAGCTATGGCTACGTATGTTCCTGTGCAGGATAGGCAAGAAGACCAATTCCAGTACTTCAACAATGATATGGGTTTCGGCGGTGACGGAAATCTCAACGACTTCTTGGTGCTTGCAGAGAAGGTCAAGGCCTTAGAGTGCAAGGATACTTTGGGGATTGACGTGTCAGACATGGGTTTAGTACCTGGGGTGGTCATTCCACACAAGTTTAGGCCACCAGCGTTTGATAAATACAACGGCAGCTCTTGCCCGAAAACTCACCTACAGGCCTTCTACAGGAAGATTGCGGCCCACACGCGAGACGAGAAACTATGGATGTACTATTTCCAGGATAGCCTTTCTAGAGGGTCCTTGGAGTGGTACATGAAGTTGGAAAGGAGCTCTATTAGAAGCTGGAAGGACTTGGGAGAGGCCTTCCTCAGACAATATCAATACAACATTGACATGGCACCTAGCCGTACTCAGCTTCAAAGCTTGACACAGAGAAGTTCGGAGAGCTTCAAAGACTATGCACAGAGGTGGCGTGAGGTGGCCGCCCGAGTGCAACCACCTTTACTGGAAAGAGAGATGGTCGATCTTTTCCTGAATACCCTCCCAGGGCATTTCATGGAAAGGTTGGCTGGTTGTTCCTCAAGTGGTTTCTCGGACATTATCCTGACTGGAGAAAGAATTGAAAGCTGGCTCAAACAGGGGAAGATTCAAAATGGAAGTGCTTCGGTGTCTGGCATCAAGAAACCCTTTGTGAAAAGGAGGGAAGGAGAAACAGGTGCAGTATACGCCCAGAGGGGAATGGTTCATCAAGGATATTATCAGCAAGTGGCCCCCGTCACTATTTCAACTCCACCCGTTCAACAGCAGGTCCAGCCTCCACAGCCGCAACGCTCACAGGGGTATCAGCCGCGAGCCCCTCGTCCGTACTACCCTCAGAAGCCGAGGGATAGACATTTTGAAGCTCCACCGATGTCTTACTCACAACTTTTGAAGAATCTCCTGCAGCTTCAAATGATTCAGCTCCGGACCTTGCAACCTCCGAAGCCAGGCCAAATTCCTGAAGGTTATGACTCGAATGCTAGATGCGAGTTTCATTCTGGAGCTCCCGACCATAATACTGAGAATTGTAAAGCATTGAAGCATGTTGTCCAGGATTTGTTGGATTCCAAAGCGATCAATTTCGCTCCCTCTCCTAATGTGCTGGAAAATTCCATGCCTCCTCACAGAGGCACGGTTGGTGCAATTGGTGAAGGGGAGAATTTGAATTTGGTGGACGATGTAGATGACTTGCAGACTTCATTGGTTGCTATCAAGGTTTGCTTATTGAAGAAAGGCATTTTCCCCGGATGCGAGGATGATTGTTCAGAGTGTACTGAAGCTACCAATGGTTGCAAACGATTGAAGGCCGGAATTCAAGGCATGATTGATGAAGGAGTGTTGCAATTTGACAAGATTGTGAAAGAAAGTGAAGTATCTACAGTGACTATCTTTTATGATCCATCCCAAGTTCCTTCGCGTGCCAGAGCGGCGCCAATAACTATTACCACTGCTGGACCCATAATGTACCAAAGTGACAGAGCAGTTCCTTGGAATTATGGTGGCGAAGTGTATTGCAACGGCCAGAGACAAGAGTTGGCCACGACTAGTATAACCCCAGCTCAAGTAGAGAATGTTGGAGTAGGGGTTTTTACTAGAATCGGAAGACTATTTGCGCCGGAAGCACTGAGAAGCAATGTGATACCACCCAGGGATACTGCCGAAGCCCAAGCAAGAGCCAGAGGGAAGCAACCTGTAAGTGTCAATGATCCAATTCCGTCAACTGATCCAGATCTCACCTTTGATAAAGAAGCCGAAGAATTCCTGAGGATCATCAAGAAGAGTGACTATAAGATTGTAGACCATTTGCAGCAGACGCCGTCAAAGATCTCCATCTTATCATTACTCATGTGTTCGGACTCTCACAGGAAGGCCCTTTTAAATATTCTGAACAAGGCATACGTGCCTCAGGATATTTCCGTAAACCAGCTAGAAACGGTGGTGTCCAGCGTTAATTCCAGTCATGGATTGGGTTTCACGGACTTGGACTTAACTTCTGATGGGCGTGCTCACAATCGGGCATTGCATATTTCTCTGGAATGCAAGGGTGCAGTACTCTCCCATGTGCTGGTGGATACTGGTTCATCTCTGAACGTCTTGCCTAAGAAGGCATTGATGAAGCTGGACTATGATGGAGTGGTGCTAAAGCCCAGTGATTTAGTAGTCCGAGCATTTGATGGATCAAGAAGATCGGTGTTTGGAGAGGTGGAGTTACCTATCAAGGTAGGTCCACAAGTCTTCAATACCACGTTTTACGTGATGGATATCCAGCCGGCATATAGTTGTTTACTTGGAAGACCCTGGATACATTCGGCAGGAGCGGTATCTTCTACACTTCATCAGAAATTAAAGTTCGTCTGGGAAGGTCAAGTTGTGACGGTCAGCGGGGAAGAAGATATCTTCGTCAGTCATCTAGCCTCATTCAAATATGTGGAGATGGATGGCGAAATAGTCGAGACCCCATGTCAAGCTTTTGAGCCTTTGAAGTCTGAGCAAGCATCCGTTGTGGCAACATCTCCTGAAGTGCCGAAGAAAGGGGTTTCCATAGCCTCCTATAAACAAGCGCTTGAACTAGTAGAATCTGGAGTGCGAAAAGGCTGGGGCAGTCCAGTCGAGGTGCCAGAGAAGAAAGACATGTTTGGGATTGGCTATCACCCTGGAAGATCTTCGTCTGAACCAAGTGCAAAAGGTTGTCAGAGCCCGATCACTTTCACAAGTGCGGGAGTGGTAGACTACGGAAATATCAGCGCAGTGCAGGATGAAGCTGTTGATAGTGACTGTGACTTAGATGAATGGATTAGGCCTGCTATCCCAGGAACTCAGCTCAGCAACTGGACGTCAGAAAGGCTCATCTCAGTCACTTCCTTTGAAGAGTAATGCTTTTGTTTCTGTTTTCCTGTATTAAAGCACTATGTCTTGCCCGGGGCATAGTGGCTCTTTGTAAGGGTTCATTTGTTCATTAACACAATCATAAATAAAATTGACGTTTCACATTCATTCATGTTGTTCTCTGTCTTTCGTTTTTACTTTTGTTTTTCAAAAAAAGAAAGAAAAGTTTTAAAATGGCAATGTTTCTCATTTTCTCAAGTTGTTGCTAAAGCCTTGCATGAATCATCATTCATGCAGGTGCTCGTCACCGGATCTTATCAATGACGACCCTGTTATGGCTGAGTATGACTTTGACAATCCAATTTATCAAGCCGATGAGGAAGGTGAAGAGAATTGCGATTTACCCGAAGAATTGGCCAGACTGCTTAAACAAGAGGAGAAGATGATTCAGCCGCACGAGGAAGATGTTGAAGTAATAAATCTGGGTACCGAAGAAGACAAGAAAGAGGTCAAGATCGGAGCTGCCTTAGAAGAGTCCGTCAAGACTCGCTTGACTGCTATGCTTCGAGAATATGTCGACGTCTTTGCATGGTCCTACCAAGATATGCCGGGTTTAGACACTGATATCGTGGTGCACAAGCTACCCCTCAGAGAAGGTTGTCTTCCGGTAAAGCAGAAGTTGAGGCGCACGCATCCAGACATGGCAATTAAAATAAAAGAAGAAGTGCAAAAACAGTTTGATGCTGGCTTTTTGGCCGTGACTAGTTATCCTCCATGGGTTGCTAACATTGTGCCGGTTCCTAAGAAAGATGGCAAAGTCAGAATGTGTGTGGATTACAGGGATTTGAATAGGACCAGCCCCAAAGATGATTTCCCTCTACCTCACATAGATGTACTTGTCGATAATACTGCTCAGTTTTCCGTGTTCTCTTTCATGGACGGATTCTCAGGCTATAATCAAATCAAGATGGCTCCCGAGGATATGGAAAAGACAACTTTCATCACTCCTTGGGGCACCTTTTGTTACAAGGTCATGCCGTTTGGTTTAAAGAATGCAGGAGCTACCTACCAACGGGCAATGGTGACGTTGTTTCACGACATGATCCATCATGAAATTGAGGTTTATGTTGATGACATGATAGAAAAATCCCAGACTGAGGAAGAGCACTTGGTCAACCTAGCAAAATTGTTTGATAGGCTTCGAAAGTTCAGACTGAGGTTAAATCCGAATAAGTGTACTTTCGGGGTTCGTTCTGGCAAGTTACTCGGCTTCATTGTGAGTGAACGAGGAATTGAGGTTGATCCAGACAAAGTGAAAGCAATCCAGGAAATGCCTAAGCCAAAGACTGAAAAGCAAGTGCGTGGTTTCTTAGGGAGATTAAACTACATTGCACGGTTTATTTCTCATCTAACGGCCACGTGCGAGCCCATCTTCAAGCTTCTAAGGAAGAATCAGGCCATTAAATGGAATGAAGACTGTCAACAGGCCTTCGACCGAATCAAAGAGTACCTGTTGGAACCACCAATTCTTATGCCTCCAGTGCCAGGGAGACCTCTGATCATGTATCTTACTGTGCTCGAAGGATCGATGGGATGTGTGTTGGGTCAGCAGGACGAGTCTGGTCGAAAAGAGCATGCCATTTATTACCTTAGCAAAAAGTTTACCGATTGTGAGACACGATACTCACTACTCGAGAAAACTTGCTGCGCTTTGGCATGGGCTGCTCGCCGACTAAGACAGTACATGCTGACTCACACTACTCTCCTAATTTCTAAGATGGATCCTGTAAAATACATCTTTGAGAAGCCGGCTTTGACTGGAAGAGTGGCCCGTTGGCAGATGATACTCACGGAGTATGACATACAATACACTTCACAAAAAGCTATCAAGGGGAGTGTGTTGTCAGAATACTTGGCCCAGCAGCCGATCGACGATTATCAACCCATGAGATTTGAGTTTCCGGATGAGGACATCATGTTCCTCAAGTCGAAAGACCATGAAGAACCACTTCCGGAGGAGGGGCCTGACCCTGAATCCAGATGGAAGTTGATGTTTGACGGAGCTGTAAACATGAATGGGAGTGGAGTGGGTGCTGTTATTATCTCGCCAGAAGGAGTCCACACACCTCTCGCCGCTCGGTTGACCTTCGAGTGCACTAACAACGAGGCAGAGTATGAAGCTTGCATCATGGGGATCGAAGAGGCAATAGACTTGCGAGTCAAGAACCTCGAGATCTTCGGAGATTCTGCTTTGGTAGTAAATCAAGTCAATGGCAAATGGCTAGTTCATCAAGCTCGTTTGATTCCTTACCGAGATTACGTCAGGAGGCTGTTAACCTTCTTTACCAAAGTAAAGCTGAGCTATGTTCCTAGAGACGAAAACCAGTTCGCCGATGCTCTCGTAACTTTATCATCCATGATTAAAGTATGCCGAGAGAATTTCGTGCCTCGAATTTCGATCTCTCGTCTTGAAAGACCTGCTTATGTCTTTGCGGTTGGTGATAGTGAAGATAACAAGCCATGGTACCACGACATCAAACAATTCCTGAAGGCTCAAGAATACCCGGCTGGGGCATCCAGTAAAGATAAGAAAACTCTTAGAAGACTGGCGGGAGGTTTCTTCTTGAACCAAGATGGTGTGTTGTACAAACGGAACTTTGACATGGTGCTGCTCAGATGTGTGGACAGACACGAGGCAGACATGTTAATGCAGGAGGTTCACGAAGGCTCCTTTGGTACCCATGCTGGAGGACATGCCATGGCCAAGAAATTATTGAGATCGGGATACTATTGGATTACCATGGAATCCGATTGTTGCAAATACTCCCGTAAATGCCATAAGTGTCAAATTTATGCCGACAAGGTCCATGTGCCTCCGAATCCGTTGAGTGTCATGTCTTCACCGTGGCCATTCGCTATGTGGGGCATCGATATGATTGGAAAGATTGAGCCAACAGCTTCTAATGGGCATCGCTTCATCCTAGTTGCTATTGATTATTTCACGAAGTGGGTTGAAGCAGCTTCCTACACCAATGTCACTAAACAAGTGGTCGCTCGATTCATTAAGCGGGACATCATCTGCCGGTATGGAGTCCCTGAAAGGATCATTACTGATAATGGTTATAATCTCAACAACAAGATGATGGCTGACTTGTGTCGAGACTTCAAAATAGAACACCACAACTCTTCTCCATATCGTCCGAAGATGAATGGCGCCGTCGAAGCGGCTAATAAAAACATCAAGAAGATTGTGCAGAAGATGGTTGTGACATACAAAGACTGGCACGAGATGTTACCATTCGCCTTGCATGGGTACAGAACATCGGTACGCACTTCAACTGGGGCAACTCCATTCTCATTAGTATATGGTATGGAAGCGGTTCTACCAGTCGAAGTGGAAATCCCCTCATTGAGATTAATGATGGACATCAAGCTAGATGAAACTGAATGGCTCCGATCCAGATATAATCAATTGAGTCTCATTGAAGAGAAGCGTCTAGCAGCTGTATGCCATGGACAGTTGTATCAGCGACGAATGAAGCAAGCTTTTGACAAGAAGGTGCGACCACAGAGGTACATGCCAGGAGATTTAGTGCTGAAAAGGATTCTTCCTCCTCTCAACGATCACAGGGGCAAGTGGACACCCAACTATGAAGGACCGTTCGTGGTCAAAAAGGTTTTCTCAGGCGGAGCCTTAATGCTGACAACCATGGACGGGGAAAACTTTCCATCCCCTGTCAACGCAGACGCAGTAAGAAAATACTTCGTGTAAAAAGGACCCGCTGGATAAAAACAGAATGAAGATCCAGGCAAAAATGGGCATCCCGGCGAGCCAAAAACAGAATAAAAGGCTCGGGCAAAAGTTAGGGAAATTTTGAAAAAAAATGTACACCCGCTGAGTTGAAAAGCCACATCGGACAACTCAGGCAAAAAAGGGTATCCCGGTGGATTGAAAACCTGAAAAGGCGATCCACGCAAAAGAGGGATTAACACGAACGACTGCGATCTGCGAGATCCATGACCTACCTACAGTTGAGGCTATCCTAAGGGTTGAAGATCAGTTCACTTACTTTTTCTCAAGAGGCAGAGCGAGCGGAGCGTCTTGAAGACATACGAGTCATAACTGGGTTGAGACTTGATGAGATTCACTTCTTACATTGCCAATAGGATAGTTTTCTTTTTTCTTTTCAGTTGTTCCTTCATTCCAGGGAACTGCTTCCTTTGTACTGCCTATTCAGGGCCACCTTTCCAAATCAATAAAAGTTCAACTTCAGTCAATTGACCATTTTGTTTCTTTGTTTTTACTTTTTCATCTAGCATTGATTGATTGTGAAAACGTCTAACTTGCATTGTGTTATGAACATTTGAATGCTTTTCTAACTCGTGCAGGAGAATAGAAACATTTAATATGACTTAGAAATGGTGTTGAGATACCTAGACAATGATTCATGCTATGAGCCTGGGGCAAGCAGGTCCCAAACTAATTCTCTATGTTGCAGGTACTATCGATTGTGTTCATGCAGGTACAGGTACTGGTGTTGCTAACAGAGTTAATAACTATTATCCAGGGTGGGCATTCCTTTTTGTTTGAGCAGAAACAAATGTTTCCCAGGGTGTTTCCAATCATCCCTATCCATGTGCCAGTTGAAACTTCACCCAGCAAGGTAGCAAAGAGTGGGTGCAATCCCCAAGTAGAAGTCTCCTTTCAGACAGGGGCAATTCTCGGCAGTATAAGGAGTGTCTTGCCTCCCCAGCAGTTGCTTCCTCAGCAGTGTCATGCCTTTGGTTCCCAGGAAGTCCTCGCTTCCCCATCAGAGTTCAAGAAAGGTTCGCCTCCAGCAGGGTCTTGGCGCTCCAATCTCAAAGTCCAATTTATCGTTGGCAGTGGCGGCTATTCAGAGCCAGTGAATTATTAACAGCTTTCCCCGCAGAGTTGTTTCCTCCTCATCAGGACGAACCAGATCAATGCAGTGATCATCGTTTATCCCCAGCCAAGTTATCTGGGATATCTGTTATCTCCTCATCGGGAGACCCCCTTTGCATTTGCATTGGAATCCAGTAATCATCATCACATTTGCATCCTCCAAAGCGTAGCATTTCCATCATCATGGAGCATTACGCCATAAATTCAAACATATGCATGCCAGCATGGGCCAAGTTTGAGGTATATTACATACGACCTATAACATCTTCTCAACCTGAAGTACTCCGCACAGAGGTTACCAACATCATTTTTCAGACATCCTTGTCTTTCTCAAGTCAATGTTCGTCATTTTTCCGCGTCTTGTTTGGTACAACAGTCGCGTCACAGGTTCCCGTTTCGTACAACGGTCCTGTTCGCCTGGGCTCTCGTTTATGTACAATGATCCCGTTCCGTCTTGTCCTATTTTCTTTGTGTTTGGTTACCGCCTGCGGCCGGTATACCTTTGCGTCTCCATTCGAGGATGGTTTCGTGTTAGATCCGAGGATCTTTTGATTTGTCATTCGAGGATGGCATTTCTTTTCTTCAAGTCCTTCTGCGGTTGGTCTTGTTGTTGTGGCTATTATTCGAGGATAGTAGTTCACTTTGTGAGCTTATAGATCGAGGTCAGTTTGTCTCTTTTGCAAAGTTTGTCTGAGGTCAGCTTTGTGTTTGGTTATCAGTCGAGGCTGGTATACCTTCGCGTCTCCATTCGAGATTGGTTTCGTGTTAGATCCGAGGATCTTTTGGATTGTCATTTGAGGATGGCATTCTTTTTCTTCAAGTCCTTCTGCGGTTGGTCTTGCTTTTTGTTTTTGTGTGGCTATTATTCGAGGATAGTAGTTCACTTTTTGAGCTTATTGACTGAGGTCAGTTTGTCTCATTTGCAAAGTCTGTCCGAGGTCAGTCTTTGTTGTTGATTGTTATCGCCTGCGGCCGATATACTATCGTGTTTCTATTCCAGGATGGTTTTAGTATTGGATTCGAGGATCCCTTGTGAGTTGTCGTGCGAGGATGGCATTCTTCCTAGCATATTCCCACCTGGTCTTATGTTCCCCGTTACCTATTCAGAGGTCAAAATCAAAAAATATAAATAAATAAATGGGCAGATGGCATTTCCATTATCCGCAGTGTGCAAATTTTCAGGTTTTATTCGAGTATTCAATCACTCCATGCCTTGAACGTCTAAAAGCCGCTGCAATTATTCGTTCAGGCTTGCAGATGATTGAATAGGGGCAGCTGTAATACCTCAAAATTTGCCCTCCTGTATTCCCTCTATTGGCTCATCATTTTGCATTCATTAACATCATAATAGCGCATTTCATGGATTCATAAGGCATGTGATCAAGGCCCATGGAAATTAGGGTTTCGTGCCCTATCTGTATCTATTATGGTGTGAACTTATGGAGAATATTCACTGGTGCATCTAACTTATTATTGAGGTGTTCAGTCAAATTGGCTTTGGGTGAGAGTATTGACTCTTCTTGATGTCTCAAGTTGTGTTCTTCGTCATTGAATACCTCAAGGAAAATTTGGAGTCCTTGTTCATGATTTTGCTTTGAAGGGAACTTTATCAACGGAGTTCCATTGTATCAAAGATTGATTTAGATCCATTTGTTCACAGAATAATAATTCGAGGTTGTGCGAAGTTTAGTATGGCCTCAAAGTTCCTAGGAGTGGATTATGTAGAAGGACCTGATTTATGTCAAGAGAGAATGCACGGTTATTGACCTTACTTGGGAGACATCGTTGACGTTCAAATTCTAGTTCTTGATATTCAAATACAAGCCATTGCCATTCTACATGTCAACTAGCTAGTTCACTGTTCTTTTAGTCACCATGACCTTATCCCGTTTTGCTAACCAAAGTTATCTTTTTGTGTCCATATGCATATTTCTAACATTCCATTTTTCATGTCATTTATCTCTAAATATCAACCATTTCTTTTCAACATTGAGCCCATTTTCTTTTCTAAAATCAATCCATTATTCATTTCTAGTTCCATTTCCATTTGACCATTTTAATCCATTCTCGATTCCGAATCCATTTGTTTGACAATGTTACTAATCGTTCTTATCCATTATTACCATTTTCAAATCATTTTTGTGATTACTTTCTAACAACCATTTTCTTTCTCCAATTTAAGTCATTTATGGAAAGCCCATTACTTATTTTTCTTGTGGTCCTAATTGAGCCCATGTTCAATAATTGTCAAGACGAGTATTTATCATCAATATTGCCATTGAATTACATGTTTGTGTCCATTTTTCATCAATCCAATCTAGGCCCAAGAGTTATACATCCAATCCAATGTCTAAACAAACCAGTTCTTATTATTTTTATATATTTTTCTTCAAAGTTATACAAGTTTATAAATTCCATCTATATAATTCCCATTCTGATATACAACAGAGTTTCCAAGAAAACAACAAAAGGACACCAGAAAAATTCAGTTATAAACTCGGAAAATGATAGTTACGAAAAGAAAAAAAAACAGAGTTCAGATTCAGTGTAGTTGTGGGAAATTCAATGAAAACTTCAATCTTGAAGAACTTCACAACATCTCCATGATCTCGACAAATCTTCGGCCAGAACCGTATTTCCGCTAATTCAGTGATATCTCTTCAATCCTGCATATCAAACAAAGATCAGTTCTAACAAATTTCACGAAGACCCTGCTCACAAATTCAAACCAGAAAGTCCATAACAGAAATCAAATCCATAATTCAAAAAAAACTCAGCCCATATAACAGAACCCCAAAAAACTCATAACAGTTATAACTGAATCGTAACTGATTCACAACTGAAAGTTTAAACTCGACTGATTTCCAGATCAGAAACTAACAAACTAACTCTTAACCAAATCTAACAGAAAAGTAACAGAACTGAAGTTGATTTTACCTGAAGCTTCCAGAAGGTTTCCCTGAGAATCTTCCAGAAGGATCTGGATAATCGGCTCCTATAAATCAGGAGCATTACTCCTCTGAATTTTTTTTCACAATTCCAATTTCTTTTCCACAATTTTTTTTCTTTCAACCTTCTCCTCCAATCTCTTTTCTCCCCCCAAAACCTCACAAAAATCCTCCATATTCTTCAACAACCTTGCTCCAATCCTGAACCTTCATCTTCAGCTTCCTCCATCACCATCTTCAGTTTTCTGCATAAACAAGAAGCAAATAACCATAGAATGAAGGTAACAGAGGAAATTCGCAAAATGAAAGAAAAAGACATTCAGATTGGCATCTCTCGATCCTGATATCCATCTTCAAGCTTCAGCAAAGATTACCAGGCTCAGACTTCTCTGCTCCGTCGTCATCTCTGATCGGTATTCATCAAGAATCGTCAGATTGCCGATCCTTGGCCGCCAACGCACATCATCGACAGCATCAATCGGTATTTGTCTTCAGCAATCCGCCTTCCGCGAATCCTCAATCTACATGGTAATAATCATAGCAACACGGATCAGAAGGAAATAGAGGAAGAAGATTCACGGATTCAAGCAAAGTCAAGATAAATCAAATCAAAATAATTGAACCTTACCATCACTGCGTTCTTTGGTTCGTCGGTCACAGGTATGTAAAGCTCAAATCCTTTTGATTATGGATGCGTTTCGTGCGATACCAAATGTTCGTCGTTCTTGAATTGAGCAAGGCCGAACGGGCCACTTTGAGGTTCATTCGCGCGTTTCATGTTTGGGTTTAAAGGGAGAAGAAGGAAGACGAAGGAGGAGAAGGTCGGGGAAGAGGAAGACGGGATAGGGAGCCGCGGTGGCGTGCAAGGGAAGAGAGGCTAGGGTTTGTGTGAGGCAGATTTGGGGAAGATGGAAAATTGAAGCGTGTTTTGAATGTCTGTTTATTTTATGTATTATAATTTGATAAGTTAATTTTGGTATTAATATTGAATTAAACCATGATAATTAACATTAAAAGAGTGATATCAAAAACAATTAATCCCCATTTAATTCACATTATATGTCAAAGATTACAAAGGGAATTATTATAAGATTAGGGATTTAATTCAGTTTTCTTAAGTTAAGTTTATAAAAAATATTATTTTAAAAGTTTAATTCATATTTTAAGTTTAGAGAATTCTTTTTTTAAAGTTAAGATTTTATGGAATTAAAAAATGTTGTATAAGTTTAGAGAATTCTTTTTTTAAAGTTAATATTTTATGGAATTAAAAAATGTTGTATAAGTTTAGAGATTCTTTTTTTAAAGTTAAGATTTTATAGAATTAAAAATTTTATATAAGTTTAGTTTAATTCTGTTTTTAATTAAGGTCTTAGAAAACTTTATCATAAGATTATTAGAAAATTATTTCATTTTTTAATTAAGGTTTTAGAAAACTTTATCATAAGATTATTAGAATTTATTTCCTCTTCTCAAATTAAGTTTTTTTAGAAGAAAATATTATCATAAATTTAATTTAATATTTTCTTTAAATTAAGATTTTTAGAAAATATTAGCATAAGTGTAGTTTATTTCATTCTTTAAATTAAGATTTTTAGAAAATATTAGCATAAGTGTAGTTTATTTCATTCCTTAAATTAAGACTTTTAGAAAATATTATATTTAAGATGAGTTTAATTCTTTTAAGTTAAGATTTTAGGAAAAAACATGATATTCGCACCCCTGTTTCCAGGCCCATTAGAAAAAATAATTTAAAACAAGTGCTGAACATACCCCCTAACTCCCTGCACATGGGCTTTTCCATTTTGCTGTTTGCACCACCTTTTAGAAGCCCAGTTGGCATAATAACTAAATAAATTCTTTCTAACACGTCCTCTGTTTCCTGCGTATGGGCTTATCCCTGTTTTTCTTTTTACACCCCCGTATAAGCCCAGTTGGAAGAAAAGAATTAGGAAAATATACTAAGGGCACCCCCTGCATTATTTCTTTAAGATTTTATTTTAAGTTAATCATAGTTAGAATTAAGTTCTATAAAAATAATAAAAATCATTAGAAAATTCCCAAAAAATTAAAGTAGCTTAATATGTCAATTTAGGAATTTGTGTTATTTTTATTTTCTGAAATTTGATTATTTTTAAATTAATTCTGAATTTTTCTTTTAATTAGCTTTATTGAATTTCTTTTATTTATGCTGGATTTTGTTCATTTTATTTAAGTAACTTCCAGCAACCTTTTTGAGCCATTCTTTTTTCTGTAATTAGAGGATTCATAATAGTTCTTAGGATATTTTTTATGGAATTTTTAGGACCTTTTATCTTAGGTTTTAATGATATAATCCTTAGGAATTAGTAGTTAATTCTCAGCTGGAAATAATTATTTGTTAGGCATAGAAAAAATAAGATTTTTTAGAATCCCTCTTAATACAACTTTAGAGATAGTGTTAGGACCCTATAGTTTAATTTTCATAATTTTTCTAGAAGTTTTAGTATTTTTTTAGAATATTAGTTTTAGGCCTAGTTATGCATAAGTCCCATTAGTTTAGGCCATTAAAAAATATAAATAATAAAGTTCAATACAAAAAAATAATAATAATAGTCTAGATTAGATTTAGCATTTAAATTTAATATTAGACTTAGGTTTAGTTTAATTTGATTTTTTTTAGAATGAATATTAGGATGGACTTAGATTTAGAACTTAGGCTTGGAGTTTCTTTTTCATTAGAACTAGAATAAATAAAATAGACTATTTTTAAATTCATGCCTTTAATGCATTTTAGAATTTTATTCCTTATGTCCAATTTCATGCTTTGCCTCATTTGGTTTTTATAACTTGTATAGGCTTCCCCATTTGTTCTTAGAATCAACTTAACTTCATTAAGAAGTAAGTTGAATTCTAGTAGTTTTAAGTTTCCATTAGGAATAGAAAACCTCATTAACCATTAGGATCACTTGTAAATAAATAAACAAAAATAGGATTGAGTCTTAGTCCCTTAGATTTTTCCTTTTATCAACTTGAGTCATTCTTTCTCCCTTCAAAATAAAAGCAATAAAATACTTAATAAAAACCGAACAATCTTGTACGACACGAGACTTTGTTGCGGAGTGTTTATACGCGTCCTGTTTCGGAGCGAGGTATAAATACTCACCGCGATGGATAGGTCTTAGTACAAGATAGTTCACAAACAAAATCAAAACACTTCTCTTAAAAGACAAAAACAAATAACAAGTGACTATCCTGCGGGAACTTCTTTTCTCATCTCATTCACTCACAACGCGAACTCACGGCGACTTGTCTTTCATGCAAGACGGTAAACGCACTCGTACCAGACGAGCCTGCAACACCTGAGCATAGACATACGCAGTTCCAGCATAAAAAACACAAACAAATAGTTCCCGCCTTAGTTAGGCGAACTACGTCGACTCTGATCCTCATTATCCCGATGAGGTACGTAGGCAGCGGGGTAGGGCCCGTTCGAGCACATTCTTTATTTTCCCTACATTTCCCCCTTTTATTCTCATTCTTTTTTCCAGTTCCATTTCTCATTCCAGTTCCAGTTAGTGGTTCATTTGTTCAGCAGCCATCTTATTTCTCACCCTTTGAAACAAAACAAGCAAGCGTGGATCCCGTCGGGTACGGCGGACGATCTGGGGTGCTAATACCTTCCCAGGTCGTAACCGACTCCCGAACTCAGATCTTTGGTTCGCAGGACCTTGTCCTTTCCTTCTTCCTCAGGTTTGTGCAACATTACCTTTCCCATTCCTTTGGGATAAAAATGTCTGGCTGGCGACTCTAACCTTTCCGCGCCACTTTCGCGTTTGTACTAGGATAAAAATCCCGGGAGTGACACATGGTCTAATCTTTTCCATGCTTTTCTTAGGCTAGTTTTAATTCCTTGTATTGTTTTTCCCTTTCCCGTATTGTAAGCTTTAACTTAGCATTTTCTCCGTCAGAATGCCGACGCGTATTTGTACCGAATCATTTCCCTTCAAGTAATGCAATTTCCGTTTTCCTTAATTGTATTTGTATTCTTACCATATTTCTGTTCCATCTCATTGAAAACAAACAAACAATTTTTTTTATAAAAATGATTAGAACAAGAAAAAATACAACTAGATGCATAATCCTCTGTTTCTTAGTTACTGGCCATGCATTAGGTCAATGGCGTTCACCATTGCCTAATGGCGTTCGCTATTTACCTACAGAAATAGTAGGACGCATGTTTTATGACGCTGCCCTTTTCCATTCCCCCATTTTTCTTTTCC
This sequence comes from Lathyrus aphaca, assembly GCA_963966055.1. Lineage (NCBI taxonomy): Eukaryota > Viridiplantae > Streptophyta > Magnoliopsida > Fabales > Fabaceae > Lathyrus > Lathyrus aphaca. The sequence continues at coordinate 135,373,453 of OZ014519.1, read as the reverse complement.
ATCCTATTTTTCTTTTCCACCTTTTTAAATTCTTCTACCACCCTCATAACTTCCATTAACTCCCTCTTAACCATCCCAACTACTTAGATTCCAGTTTTACTCTATATAAATCCCTTTCCATAACCACTTCCCATCACCACAAAAATCATAACTTCCACCATAACCCACTTCAAATTTCTTCATATGTTCTCTCAATTTCATTATGGAAGCAAACCAAGAAGTAGATTACATGGGAATTGAATCTCCAGAAGGTGAAATCGGTGATACCATGCATGAGGATTACCACCGCATATCAAAGAGAGACATCGAAGCAACTAGGTACCCTGATGCAGAAGCACTTCGTACTCTGGGCCACATGCCGAGCGTCGCTTGGACGCTGAGGAACTTAGGTATGACTCGTTTCTGCACTCTTTGCAATGTAAATTCCACTAGGTTGACTTATGAGTTTCTTAGTTCACTTCGTTACGTGCATGACCCATCCTATACCTCCAGAACCATAAGTTTTATATTGCTTAACCGATTATTTTTACTGACCCATGAGAGAATTAGGGAGATTTTTAGCTTTCCATCAGTTGTCGGAGCCGCAACTATTGCACCCTTAGAGAGTGAGTGGCAAGGCAATGCTTTCCAATTTTGGAGTGATATCACTAGCATGACCACAGCCAAATGGGAAGGACTTAAGGCCACTTTAATCCAAAACCCAACCATTAGATTTCTTCACCGAATTCTTGCTTCCACCATCTTTGAACGTAAGAGCACTGGTAACGTGAATTCCAAAGACTTGTATTTCCTTCATTGTTCTCTGAACTAGACCCCTATTGACCCTGTACCCTTTTTCCTTGCCCACTTAATTAGTGTGTCTAACAGAGTCGGAGGACCCATTTGCATAGGTAGCATAGTCTCCACCATTGCCGAGGCCCTTAATCTTGAATATGTTGTGGATGAGAATTATTTTCCGAGTATCTTTGCTGACCTAGATTACTGGAAGAGTACGCGGCTTGTCAAAAGTTTACCTGATGGCAAGTATCACATCATATTTCGTGACTGTGAGCACCGTAGTTTTTCTTTTCCTGTCCCTGTTCGTATTGATGTGTACGCTAACTAGTTACTTGCTAATGAGCAAGAAGGTGGGGATGCTACGAGATAGGTTGCCCAGCTGACCCGTCCTCGTCCCCGTGTTATTGACGCACCCGGTCCTAGTACTACACCACACACTGCACCTTCGTCTGATTTTGCAGGTATGCATCGCCAGATGCCATTTTGTCTGAGCTCCAGCAGTAGAGAGAGAGCGAGAGGAGAAGCGTGAGGAGGAGTACAAATTTTTGCAACAACCAAGTGGAGTTCATGGCCCGGACAGATCTTGCACTGAGAGATCTTACTAGCGAGATGATAGGTCTGCGCAGAGAGGTGCATAGTCTTGGAGGCCAAAACCAGCCTGAGGATTTTGATGTAAGAGAGGACCATTATCAGCGTCGAGGTCGTGCCCTCCGTCACTGATTGCATTCCAGGTTCCATCATTCCTTTCTTATTAACCTTAAATCAAAACATTGAGGATAATGTTTGATTTAAGTGCGGGGGAGGAGTTGTTTATTACTTTCCATTTATTGCTTTATGTTATTTCTTTTTTTAATAGGATAGTTTCTTTTATTTGTTTAATTATCGTGTCACATGCTTGTTTGAGTCGTCATTTACCTTATGTTTTCTCATAGTCTGAAAAATTCCCCAAAAATTAAAAAAAATTCGCGATTCAAAAGGCAGGACACACTTAGTATAGGTTGACTTAGGTTAGGTAGATAGATTTGAGAAAGTTTCGTCAACATCAATACTGTTTTTACACCTTAGAGTCCCCAATATATGATGTTAGTTTAGACACATATTATGTCGAGACCTTGTTCTTAGTTTCTTTCGTTTAGCCTCTTGATTAGTTTATTTTAGCAGTCAACACCATCCTTCATACGAACTAAGTAACGAATTGATGCAAATATGTGTCGATCTCTAAAAAAGAAAGAAAAATAATAAATATGAATCAAAGACCTGTTCTTACAAAGTTAGGTGGTCCTCACCCGATCACTTAACCCAAAAGATCGGAATCTTGAAATTCATAAGAAAATAAGCAAAAGCAAGAAAAAGGAAAAAAAGAAGAAGAATAAGAGATCACACTAACAGGTTCGATTACCATGTAAGCAAGGGGATAACATGCTTAATGTGATTGCGATATAATGAAAGAGATATGAATAATAAAAAAAGTCTGTAGGTCGAGTTATAATATCATGATCTGAACCGGTATTGCATAGGAAGGAACTCTTTGTCCAATTTTGTGGAGTCGTGTCATTATAGTACTCTTGTTTTTGTTATTTAGTACCTATCTGTTTGATTAGGCTTAGAGATCTTATATGTAACCATGTCTGGTGTGCCTATGAGTCAAAACATTGTGCTTACTGTTTTTATTCGCATTAGGAGTTTTCTTGGGGACAAGCAAAAGTCTTAGCGTGAAGGAGTTTGATGACCCGGTTCTATATAGATTATTTCGACTCATTTCATGCATGTTTTTTTAGTATTTTCATTGAGTCTTTATTATTATTATTTTTTATTTACTTATGGTTTGTTCATTTTATGTTTTCCGGACCCAAGCAGCTGGATCAAAGGAAAGAAGAAGAATCCATGGCAAACCAGCTGAAAAAGGAAGAAAAATGCATGTTCTGCCTTCTCTAGGTGAATAGCGTTCGCCATTCCCTCAAAGGAACCAAATGGCGTTCCCCATTTTCCAAAAGTCCTAAAATTATTGATAGAAGCCAAATGGCATTCGCCATTTGCATATGGCGTTTGCCATTAGTCGCGGGAACAGTTACAAAAGCAGTTTTCAAGCAGTTTGGCTCGTTCGAATTTCAAATCCATTAACTGTTCTTGGAGCCATTTTGTCTCTATAAATAGTGGACCCCTGAGGAGCATTTGATACGACTTGATACCCTGCGGAAGCGCTGCCGAATTTCTTACTAAACTAGAAAATCACTAGCCAAAATATTGATCGTTCACATCGAGTGATCAATACACTCTTGTGTCTTTTCTTTTTCTGGATTTCGTGTTGTATTGGATCGCTTTACCATTAATACAAGTTTATATTTTAGTTTATTTCAGGTTATAATTTATTGCTTTCTTTAATTTACCGCACTTTATTTTATTGTAAATTTTGTATGTTCTTGTTCATAACTTTAAGCAATTTTTCATAAAAAAACTCCTAAACAGAATTTTCTTAAAATTAATCCATTATGTATGTATCTAAATGCTTTAACTTAATTATGTTGACAATAATATCAATTATGTTAGGCTAGATTTGCATGAGCCCGTAGTTTGAGGATCGTCGTCTCGACGGGACTCCGTAAGATAACCGACATACTTTTAATGCCTGCAATTTTGTTTTTGTCTTCTAAGATTAATTTAGGTAGTCTTGTCGTGAGAGAGAGAGGATGCTTACCAACATTTTTTTACGAGAGTGAGAAATGCACTAAGACGAGTCTAATAGAGTGAGAGTTTGAGGTACGTGTCAGATAGTAGGCACAGGACACTGGAACCTAAACACAGCGAAAGCACTTTAGGTATTTCATTTCAATCTTATACATCTTCAAAAAGACATCCTTTAATTACCGAGCGAGCGAGAGCATAATCTTGGTGTTATCGGTCGTGGCTCGGTCAATAGTGCGAGACTGTGAGATCGAACCTTTAGGTTGGTATTTTCATCTGAACAAGTTCAATTTTCATTTCAGCCCTAGATCCTATAGAGTCCCTAAGAGTCCCAGAAATCAATCTACGGTCTTGTTTCTTTTATTTGTGCAAAATAACCCTTTTCGTAATTAATTATTTATTACCCTTTCTTCTGTGACAACCTTAGCCTTAGCCTTACACCGCAATTATATGACACTCCCTATTGACTATCAATCCATGTGGGTTCGACAATCTTTTAAAACTACGCGATACCATGTATGCTTGCAGTATCAATCCGACCAAACATATAAAGTCGCGATCATAAACTACTAAAATATATCATATGTAACAAAAAAACTATGAATTTTGTTCTTCAATAAAGTACTCTCGCTTCGGTGTAAATAGAAACCCTCGCTTCCAAAATTCTCACTCAATCTGTGGCTTCTAGAAATCTCGAAGGGTAATTTTCTTGATTTTTAATTTTGTTCTTAATTTTGAGTTTAGTTCTCACCTTTTCCAAAAGTCACTCATACTCATTGTTTCTCATTGTTTCCAGAAATCACTTTCTAAAACCGCTTCTAGAAATTGCTTTTCATCGTTTCTCATCGAAGAGTTCAAGAAATCGCTTATGCATTTCATCACTTTAAAGGTTCGATTCTGCTTCTCATCACTTCTACTTCTCATCGATTTTGCTTCTCATCAATTGAGATTCTCCCTTTATTTATCTTTTTGATTTGTGGTTTTGATTTATCGAATCGGTTCATTGTTTTGATTTTTTGTTTTGATTCGTATTTTTGATGCACTCTTATCTTGCTTCATTAGGTGTCCATTTGGAAATAAAGAAATATTGCAGAATTTTAAGGTATGGTAAACTTTATATTCACTCAGTTCATTTGTTCAATTTATGTATTAATGTCAATGTTTCCTAAAAATGTGAAATGAAATGTTGAGAAAGTTATCAATGAAGTCCTTGTTGAGGTTTTGCTTTCAATTTATGTATTAATGTCAATGTTTCCTAAAATATGTGCTCAAACTATTGTTGTGGAGCATTTCAATTCTTTTGTATAAGTTGTCTTGGTTTTTTATTGTTTGTGTGAAAAAGAAATTGAAATTGAGATAGGTTTCAAAGGCATCAATTGTTCTACGTATTGTTTGTATGAACTTCGCTTGGCTCCTTAGACTTCGCATGCTCATGATTATTTTGTATTGATCCCATACAATGTTTTGCTCGTGCTTTTACCTACTATTTTAACAAATTGTAAATAAATAACAGAGTATAGCTTGTGATAGACAACTATGTTATGTGTTGATCCCATATAATGTTCTGCTCATGCTTTTACCATACAATGTTCTGCATTGAAACAAGAACTTCTAAAACAAAACTTCTAAAATCTCTGCATTGAACAAGGTCATTAAATTCTGTTAGAGCTCTGTGCAGAAATTAGTTAGAGGTAGTTTATTTTCTGTTACCAAATTTTGTTAACTAAATATTAGGTTGTATTCGAATTTCTAAAACAGATATTTAGTTAGAGGTAGTATTCGAATTTTCTAGATGATTTAGATGATGCATTAAGGAGGCCATGACAATGGTGATAAAACTTGTAAAATGTAAACCTACACTCAACCCAAAGAATTGAGGCTAGGAAAATAAAGTACAGCTTCAAAATTTGTAGAAGATATCAGTAAATAACAAGGAAATATTGTTGTATATAAATGTATCTATGAAGTAAGTGGAAGCATTTTTCTCTCCAATGGGACCTCACTGTCATATTCAATTTACACTTTACACATAAATATTAATTATAAACCTAAAAATAACATGTACTCATATTCTTTCATTTCATCCCACTATAGTTTCTTTGCTTTGCTGGCCCATGAGAACTGTTTTTTGTTAGTGTTTAATAGTATTGAATCTATGATCCCAGTTCACGACGACTTCAATATGACCCACATATGCAATTATCTACTTTTAACCTGGCCCATGATTTTCAGAATGTATTGTGTCAGAAAGCCAGATGAACATCAACATGAACATATACATAATGCTGCTTTTTCAAATGGGACCATAATTCTTAAATAACAAAAATAAAAAGTTTGAATTTTTATGGTGTAGGTGTTTGTGACATATTCTTTCATATATATGATGTCTATTTGCAATGATACAGTTCAATAACATCTTGTAATCATGTGATGAAAACAAATGGGATGAAATCTGACCTTGAACTATTTCATAACACTTGAATGAGTTTATTAAATCTGACTTTGAACTATTAGAATATTAATTGATAATTTTCAATGGACTTGAAGTTAATTTGTTACTTACGATAGTGCTTGGAATTGTTTATGCTCACTGTTATGAACAAAGTGGTTTGAAGTGTAGTATGAATTAGTGGTTTGAAATATTATGTGAATTGTTTATGCTCACTATTATGAATTAGTGGTTTGAAAGTGTTTTGAATTGTTTATGCTCACTGTTATGAATTAGTGGAATTTTTTATGCTCACTGCATGTGATGTTATGTGTGTTATGTTTTACAGGAAGATTATGTGAATCGTTTGACTCAAGTCACTCAAACTGATAATAACGTGGATGGGTCAGAGAAGTTACAAACTTGGAAAGAAGCTGCGGCGGTAAGACGCGTGGTCGTTGTTATGGAACTTCCCTAATGGCGGTTAACATACGATATAGTGTGTCTTATTTGACACAAGTGATTGTTAATCAAAATAGAGAGGTGGAGAGCCAAGCGATTGAGGCGGCTAGAGCTGAGTCTGCCATAACACGTGAAGAGGCTTCATTAGCTAATGCACGTACATATAGAGCTATAGTCGAGACAGAAGATTTATAAAGGAAGTATATAGAATTTCAAAAAGAGATATTTGCTTGGAAGTCGAGTCAGGCGGGTCCTTCCACTGCTCCTGCTTCTAGTGTCCATCCTAATACTCATAAGCATTACGATGCTGACTCCGATGAGCACTCATTGGATCTAGAAGATCTGAGTGATTGATGTTAGTCATATGCATTCTCTTTTTCTTTGTTTTGGCACTTGGATCATCAAATTATTGTTGATTTTCATAAATTTGATATTTTGTGTTGGTCTTTGACATTTTTATGTAGTAATATAGTGAATGGACACAAGTTTAATATAGTGTCAATATTTTGATGTAAATTTGACATCTTAATTAATGTAGCAATATCATGCATTTAAAGTTTGTTATTTTGTGTTGAAATTATGATGTGATAATATATCAATGAATAGTTTGAAATAAAAAATAGGGTTCAGTAAATTTAAAAATTTAAATAGATTTGATTTTAAACAGAAATAAATTTTAAAAAAACCAAAAAATGATTAGCGTCGGTTACGACCGACGGTAGACACATATATGTAAAAAGTACAATGGCAAATAAAATCGACGCTACAAAGAATATATAAATCTCGTAAATCAATTAGCGGTGGTTTACTGTAACACTATCGAACACGAAATCTGATAGGTAGCGACGACTATTGGCGTCGTAAAGGTTTCTGTTAAAACGGTAGTGGCGACTTTTTTCCATGCTACTACATTGGGAATTATTTTTAAGTGTCGCTTCCAACCGCCACTAGTAGAACATTACGTCGATAAAAGTCGCTGCAATTGCTTAAAAAAATTGTAAACTAGTGTCGGCTTCAGTATTTTACCGTCGCACTAGCGGTGCCTTTAGCCAACTCTATAGTAGCGACGACTCGTGGTTATGCTTTGCTTCCAGATTTAGAATGTCCGCCCCGACCCCGACGCTAGGCTGACACTAAGACATAGTAGCGTCAATTTTTTACCTGTTAGAGAGGGCTTTTGGCCGACGTTATTACATAGTTTTCTTGTAGTGATTTTAGCGACATCACTCTCAATCAAACGCAAGTGACTTGTCAACACCGAATCTGAAAATTTCTATTTAAAATCGGCTACCAGTTCATTGTTTCTGTAGTGTCTAAGAGACTTATAAAATTGTGCATAAATTAAAAAATGCAGCCTTTCTTCCTTACATAACTCTTGATTATTGCATTAACCGCTTCACATTGAGATATAGTTCTTATACGTCCAAAAACTTGTCACATAAATAAGCCATAGTGACTTGTTCTAAAACATTTTGGTTACCCGTGGATTTCCTTCAAGTTCATTTTCTTTAATTAGCTCTGAACATAATTCTTCAAATTGATCCTTTGAAAAATTTGAGTACATTGCTTTTTTAAATCCTTCCAAAAATTCTGAGTTCTTTACATTTTCACTTGCATTCTTATTCAAATGTCAAGCACATAACCTATAGGTTGCATCGGGAAACTATATCCTTCCTCATATGACCATATCCATATGTTACCACTTCTTGTGGGTATTTGTCATCCATGCACTCTAAAAAACAACTCAACAACCACTTATAGGTATTTGTTTTTTCATTTGATACCAACGCAACACCAAAAATAATTGTCTGGGAGTGGTAGTTACACCCTGAAAATATAACAAACGGGTTATTGTATTTGTTCTTCTTGTAAGTTGTGTCAAACGCAACCATATCTCCAAAACAAAAATAGTCAGATCTACTACTCCCATCTGTAAACACCCCAAATTTTCCTTCACTTTTTCTCATACCATGGCTTGTGATCTTTCATATTGCATTTGCATAAGCATATCATCTCACACTGCATATTTATTTCACTGCATAAGCTGCACAATTAGGGTTTGTGATCAAGAGAATCCCAGAAGTGATCTGAGCCATCTCAAAGGCCTTGAATCTTGTCAAGAAGGTCCATGTGTGTTCTATGATCATAATATGCTCCCCAGGGTTCTTAAAAGTCAAAAAAATCACAAAGCATTGCAAAGGCATAGAGACAGACTAAAGATTTCCTACACAGATGACCTAAAATTAGGGTTTTGGGTTTGAGGCCTTTAATCTCAAATTTTTTGGTCATTTTTTATTATAATGGTCTTAATATGTTATAAGGAGCATGTGTACCAAATTTGATGAAGAAATTCATTGTGGAAGTCATTTGATCAACTGGTAACTTATTGTGCAAGAAAAGTCAGAATCAGGGCATCTGAGGCCTCCATCAAGGGTACCAAAGGGTCATCTTCATCAATTTGAGATCCTATGATCTTTATTTGATCTTATAAGTGGTTAGAAGTTCACAAGATTGAAGAATTTCAAGCCATTTGCAAACTTTCCATTTTTGGACATGACTTGTAATGAAAACTTTCCATTTTGGGAAAGATTTTCAACCTCCTCTTTCTTGATAAAAAATGCTTCAAAAGAAAAATATTTTAACATGAAAGTTGTATATTGGGTATTCTCATTTTCAAAAAGTACAAGAACTCCTCTTGATTCATCCTAGAACTCAAGATATGATGTTTCAAGGTTGGGAAAAATCACATAATTTTTCAAGTCATACCAAAGAGGGATTTTTGCAAAACCAAGTTTTAAGACCTCTTGTGACCTCTAATTCACTTCTACACTTCATAACATGCTCATACAACATTACAATACCAAACTCATGCCTTGATTCACAAGTTTTCATGCCTAATTTTCACAAAATTTCCAAAGAGGGAAAATTGCAAAACCACTTCAAACTCTTGCATCAAGTGTTACAGCTCATCAAATGTTATCCAAAGGTCCTCCATGAATCAAGTTGAGGCAGGAAAAACCATAGAAACTCCTCTGACCCATGTCATGCTTGTGGTACAACAACTTTGACTTTTTTGCAAATTGGCCCATACCAATCACACTATGCCACCACCCACTTTTTGTTCAATCCTATTGGCTTATACAAACATCATGGACCTCAAACATCACAACATTCAAGCCTGAAACATTTCACACAAGCAGATTCAAAAAAATCCTCTAAAACTTGAACTCTTCGAAACTCTACATACAATCATCAAAACTCAATTATTTCTTCATCATTCAATCATACGCATCACAAGGATAAAAAATCATCCATCACAATGGCCTAAACCTCAACACACAAAGACTCCGTTTTCTACCAAACCAGAACTGGACACTTCAAAATAGCCATTCAAAGCTTGTTCTAAGCATCTCATTAGCTTCAGGGAGTCCATTAGGGTTGGATTGCACAAGGGAGGGGTCCAGAAAGCACCAAACTGAAAAGCTTCATCTCAGGTAACCACCTTCAAAAAAATTTCTAGAACTTGTTTTTTAAGTTATAAATTGGTTCTACTCCTTGCACTGATCATCATGATGCTTTTACTTTTGAAAATGGTTGAGTTTTAAGCATTTCATAGCCTTCTGAAATTTTGCCTGTGAAACTTGTTTGCTTTGATTCTCTTGTTTGATGTGTTATAAATGATTTGTGTTGCTTGATTCTTGTTGTTTGATGTTAGAGGAACATTTCTGGGCAATTAATTTGGGGTGGGGTGGCCTGTAGGGAGAATTAGGGTTTGGGGTCGCCGGAGAAGACGAACGGAGCTTCTCTCCGATCGCCTGAGTTTAATTAGGGTTAAGTGTGTGAGTTTGAATTCTGACCCTTGGATCTGTGTTTACCCGTGTGTGCGAATGTCCAGGATTGAATCATTAAACCCTAATCTTTAATTAATTAATTTAATTAAGTTTAAATAATCAGAATCAATTAGAACCATTGGATCACGAGCCAACTGGAATTTTGAACCTGAACCCTTGGATTGCCATACTTAAAGTCACGTGGGCTTTGCATCTCAACCACAGATTCCTTCAACTTTCAATCCTGACCATTGCTTGTGCATACTTTTTATTTTTATTTTTATTTTCTTTGCATTTATTTTCACATAATTTTTAAAAATAGAAAAAATATTTATAAAAATCTCATTTTCTGCATTTTCATTTCAAATATTTTTCTAAACTCAAAAACATTTTTATTTTTAATTTTTGCATTAAAAATGTATTTTTTAAATCATTTAAATGTTTTATTTAATTAATTAATTGATTTTAATTAATTAAAAATACATTTAGGTATCTAAAAATCACAAAAAAAAATCATGAAGCATTCTTAGACATTTAGAACAATTTACAAACTCACCATACAAATTTCTTTTTAGATTTGATCATGTTTTCACAATTTACTTTGAATTAGGGTTTCTAAAATTCACATTTTTCTAACCCTAACTTGAAAAAATCATTTATGATCAACCATGATGAGTTTGCATTTGGTTCTTCTTGCATTATTTCATCCTTTGCATCTACTATCTAGGTCATTTAACTCATAAATTTGCACTGCATTTTAAAATTCTATAGCATTTTTCATGAAGAACCACCCAAAAACCCTAGCTAACTTAGGAAATTCATAACTTCCCCTAGGTTTAGCTTCTGACCTCCATCTTTGGGTAGTGATCTTGTATGTGTTTAGGGTTTGTTTGAGTTCATTTTCAAATTTTTATCATGATGTATGTTTCTGTTTTGATCATGTGCATCTCATACTTTCATAAAACCCTAATTTTCTATGTTCATTTGCATTCATCTTTGCATATCATCATCATGTGAACTTGTCATAGCATTTCATTCACTTGTATGCCATCTTAGACATCTTAAGATATGTTTGAACATTGCTTGATAATTTATTCATTCATTTGGTATGCTTTGCATTCATTGCTTTTCATGTGTATCCATGTGTTTTCAAGCTTCTAACATGCTCCTCTTTTCATCTCATCCCTTGTATGAACATTCATAAGCATCTCACATGTCTTTGCATCATTCCATAACAAATTTGCATCATGATTGCTTCTGGTCTTGGTCATTGCATCATTACTTGTTGCATTTCATTTCATTTCTTTCCTTATGCATCTCACACTAACCTTTCAGGGGCTCATCGTAAGTTGTTTGGGATGTGGATTTGCCTCCACATCCTACCTTCTTCTTATCTTTTCATTTGAATATTTACATGTCTTTGAAGTGAACTTGCTTCACTTGTGCTCTATTGCTCCTATCTCTTTCTTTTAGGTTACTTATCTTCTTCAAGAAGTAAGTAACCTATTCTCCTTTCTCTTCTCTTTTCATCTGCTTCTCTTCCTTGGTGGCCTTCTGAAGATCTTTCTTTTAAGCCTCACAAACCATAGGAACATCCAAGAATGATAATTTTAGGGTTGTGTATAGTCTCCCCTAGATTTTTACCTTTGAGTCTCCTTGAGTGTCTTTTCTCATCTCATAATCGAGGCTAAACACTTAAAGCTTTAGGACTTTGAATTAGGGTTGTGCCTGCATTCTTATCTTAGGATCGAGTGTATAAATTTAATCCTTTGTGTTAAACCTTTAACTTGTTTACACCTTCTAATCAAAACACCTAATAACTATTAAGACTTAAATTTGTAACTTGGGCCTTATATTAGGGTTACATCTCTTCCTTGGTTAAAAGGGACTAACCCTAGTGTTTGATGGACAAGTCCCCCTGAAGCTAGTCTTACAAACATAAAACTCACTTCTTAATCCCATCTTTAATTAAAATCCACTTTAAAAAAGGCTTGTTATATAATGAATTTAATCCCTAACCATGGATTAAGTTGAGGAGTCTTCCTCAGCTTAAGTGTTCTCATCTATCATCCTTCTCTTAGGATGGTGTAATGAGTTCACTAATCCCTGATTAAAGATTAAACTCATTACTTAACACTAAACAAAAACCCAAAAACATCTTAATAATCACAAGTACGTTAATGATCTTAATCCTATATCATCATGGTAATTAAGTTGAGATCCTCATCTCATGCTTATGTAGGCTCATTATCCCTAATCAGGGAGGATATAATGAGTTTACAACCCTTGATTTAGGCTTAAGCTCATTATCCTATGCAAAACACCAAAAACAATAAAAAACTGAAAACACAAAAAACAAACAATAAACGTCTCCTCCGGGATTATTTTCGCATCACATTCACTATGAAAACGAGAACTCGCTTCTTCCGTCTAATGCAAGACAGTTAGCACTCGAGCCAGACGAGTCATACACTTGAGCATAGACAAGCAAGCAGTTCACAACCAAAATCATCCCAGTCTCTTTAAGTCGAACTACGGTGTTCTGACTTCCTCATTGCACGAGAGGATACGTAGGCATAACTTAACAGTTATCGAACAAAGTCTTTTTGCCCCCCTCTCTCCTTCCAGCTTTCTTTCTAAGCCTCAGTCTTGAGCATCTCACTCTCTTTTTGCACTGACACACTGTACATTCATTCCTAGCTTTTCATACACAATCCACACATACATTACCCCCTTTTAAGCACAACCAAGTAAGCATGGATCCCGTCGAGTACGACGGACGATCTGGGTGCTAATACCTTCCCAGGTCGTAACCAACCCCATTTCTCAGTTTCTTTGGTTCGCAACCGTCTTATCCATATCCTTCCAGGTTTATGCAGCATTACCTTTCCTTCGGGATAAAAATGCCTAGCTGGCGACTCTATTCAACCTCAACCTCCAACATCACTGACCGTTCGCATCTGCACTGGGACGAAAGTCCGGGGAGCGATAGCTTGGCGACTCTGCTAGGGACTCTTTTGCAACCAGGGCTTCTGGTTCTCTTATGGGTTTCTCCTAGAGCTTGTTTGTTTGTGTTTATTGGGGGTGTTATGTGCTATATGTGTTTTGTCTTTTCTTTATTTATCGCTTTCATTTACCGCTTTATGCATTTCATTTTTATTATCATATCATGCGCTGGTTTGCTTTGGTGGGAGGGGTATTCCAGTGTGAAAGGTCCAACACAAAGGCCTGAGTGATAGACATAGGATTAGAGTGGCTTCATATTCTTTCCCATTCCATTTCGGTATGTGCGGGAATATGAAAACACGATTCAAACATGGGTTACTTCTTGAGAACTCTGTGCTACGGATCTCCTGTAGTGCTAGGGCTATCTGGGAAGCCTGCTAAGTCTGGATGACCTTTTTAGATGACCTTCAGCATCTGAGATGAATTAGAGAAGGATTCTTTATGATTAGTGTAAACACTGTACCCTCAGGGTTAGAAGTGTTTACACTTCTCATAATAGATCTGAACCTGAGGATCCTTGTTCTAGAACAATACCTGTGAGTGGGTGGGGTTGTTTACAGGTTTGCAGGAACCCTTGGCCTCAACATACCCTGTTACTGGAATTGTTTTAAGGTCACACTATTTTGGACTGATTCTTATGATACCCTGGACAAGTGACTCTTTATTTGGGTCCCCCACTTGGTTACTGGTTCTCATACCTTCATCTGGAATTCTGAACACTCATGGATCCTACCAAAAGTAACTGAAAATCCAGCACCTGATCACAAACCCTCGCATATCATTTAGCATACATCATATTGCATCATTTAACATTTTGTCTATTTGCTTTACAAGGTATCCACATTTTCTTTGGTTTGGTTTTGACCGTTCTTCTGCTCAAATATTTTTCTTCAGTTATCTACTTCAACTATCTTCTTTGGTTATCTTCATCAAAACCCATTGTCAGTATGGATTCAACCAGGAAGAGCAATATCACTTATCATTTCTTTGAGTACCCTCTGGTAGGCATCAGGCAGATAGATGCCCTTATCACTCCTGATCATGTTCCTTTATTCAGAGAACATTATGGTGGTATCCTGGACATGATCATGGAGTTGGATGCATTATAGAGGAGCATGATTCACACCTCTCTTCAGTTCTATGAACCTCCTCTCCGTTGCTTCACTTTCCCGGATTTTCAAATAGGCCCTCTATTGGAAGAGTATTCTATGTTGTTGGGTGTCCCTATCAGAAGAGGAATCCCTTTCAACCTTGAGAGTCAGGCTAGATGGATCAGAATAACTTAAGCTCGTTTGAAAGAAGATAAGAAGACACAGGCTAAGATAGAGCAGTTGGAAGCCAATGAGAAGAAGAGTCAGGAGGCCATGTTAGCAGCACAGAAGGAAATCTCCAAGCAGAAACTCCGGGCGGGGTTGAAGAGATCAAAAGAACAAGACAAGTACTAGAAGATGACAAGTGCCATTGCAACCAGAAACCTTCTTATTAGGACCATCACAGTGCATCCAGTTGGACCAGTGACTGATGCTCTCCTGAAGGAAGTCAAGGAGGATGACTTTGGGCTGGATGTTTGATTTCCTTTACTTGTATTTTATTTTGGTTGTACTTTAACTCTCCATGGTGATTTTGTTTGTATTATTGATTTGATTGTATTTTGACCCACCATGGGAACTTGTTGTAATCATAAACTATGTATTTTAGCATTTTGTAATGTTATGGTTTATGTATTACCCGGATCTTCTTTTGAACTTCGTTTGCTTCAACATCTTCATCATTCCCAGAGGTCTGGAAGGTCAAAAACAGAAACCAAACTGGATGCCCTTGGAAGACAAATAGACATATTGCATTGCATGCTAACTTCATATTCTCTGTTTTGCAGGTTTTTTGTTGTTGTTTTCTCACTTTGCTGCTTGTTTTAGGAAATATTGCTCACAGGAGGGTCTTTCCTGTTAATCGCATCCATAGATATCCAACTAGACACAACCTTCTGAGTCTGCAAAGGGATCATCTACAGCAAGAACTGACAGATGTGAGGACTTAGATGACTAATGTGAGGACAGAAGTAAGGACTCAGATGAATCAATTCATGGCTATGATGACTGGGCTAGCACAGACCCAAGAAAGATTAAGGGAGTTAGTCGAGCGACAGACTCTAAAAGATAATCATGCAGGCATTGGAGGTATTAGTAACGACGCGCGCGATCAGCCGCAAACAAATCCACCAGAGTTTGGGCCCCATATCAACCCTGAAGTCAATGTTATTGGAAATAACCAAAGAAACACTGGAGATCATTATCTACAGGAAGATCCTCAGGACGAGCAGTTTACAGTGTTAGGTGTTAGGGCTGATGACGTTTATGGTCGTCGTCTGGAAGAAATATCAGAGAAGCTGAGATCCTTGGAATCCCATAAATATTTGGGATTTGATGTGATGGATATGGGTTTAGTGGAAGGAGTCATGATTCCTCACAAGTTCAAACCTCCATGCTTTGAGAAGTATAACGGTACCTCTTATCCTCGTACCCATCTTCAATCTTTTCTGGGGAGATTGAAAGCTTATACCATGGATGAAAAATTGTGGTTGTTCTACTTTGAAGACAATTTAACCGGGGCATCCCGTGAGTGGTATTCACACCTATCAAGGGCTACTGTCAGAAACTAGAAGGACGTAGTTGATGCCTTTATATGCCAATATCAGTACAACCTGGATATGGCTCCCAATAGGACCCTCCTGATGGGTATGTCTCAATCCTCAAGAGAAAGTTTCCGGGAATATGCCCAAAGGTGGAGACAACTTGTCGCTAATGTCCAACCACCTATGTCTGAAAGGGAAATGGCTTATATGTTTATGAACACCTTGCAAGGAACCTACATTAATCGGCTTGTTGCTTTCTCTTCTACCAGTTTTGTTGATGTGGTTATAGCTGGTGAGAGAATTGAAAGTCTTTTAAAAATGGGTAAGATCTCTGACAGCGGTGCTAGCTCCAGTAATGCAAAGAAACCTTTCTCTGGGCCTAGAAGAATGGGTGAAACCAATTCAGTGCATATGCGCAGAGGTAGGCCTCAGTACGTGCAAAGATCAGTGTCTGTATTCACCATTCCTGCTCCAGCACCTCAGCAACAACACTTCCCACAGCAACAACAGTTTCCTCAATAGCAAAGATCTTACAACAGCAACAATCAGCAACAACGTCCGTTCCAGCAAAGGACTTCATAAATAAACAGGGTAATCGATCCCATCCCGATGCCCTATGCAACTCTACTTCCATAGTTATTGAAGCTCAACCTGATTGAATTGAGAACCTTGACTCCACCAGATCCTTTGAATCTCCCAAGGAATTATGATGTCAACGCCATATGTGCTTTTCACTCCAATGCACCTGGCCATTCAACAGATAAATGCAAGGCCTTGCACATGAAAGTCCAAGATCTGATTGATTCCAAAGCTTTGAATTTTGCATCTCCACCAAATATCACAAAGAATCCAATATCGAATCACGGTGGACCAAGGATTAATGCTATTGAGGAAGACCAACCAGCAATTCTGATTGATGACATTGCAAACATTCAAACACCACTGGCCGAAGTGAAGACTCAGCTATTGAAGTGCCAAGTGTTCCCGGGTTGTGAGGCCCATTGTGAAGCTTGCAAGATTTCTACCAATGGTTGTGCAAACTTGAAGATTGGTATCAGGAGTCTTATAAGAGAAGGCATCCTGCAAATCACTTCAACAGTTCCAACTCTTACAACTTCAACAAACATCTCTCCTATAACATCATCAAATATCATTTCAAAGGAATCTACTATAACATCAGCAAACATTATCTCAACGGAGTCTACTACAACAACAGCGACCATCAATGAAGACATCTCCACGGTCACCATTTATTATGACCCATCAACCATTCATGTTCCAGGTTCTTTTGACAACAACTCACATCAACATCAACATCAACAACTCCCTGCACCTGTGTCATCTCCAATCAGACCTCCTATCACAATCTATTATGATCCACAAACTGTCACAACTCCTTCTTCCGCAGCAATCAGTCCGGTTACTATCACGGTGCCTGGACCAGTTCCATATGACAACAACAGTGTCGTGCCTTGGCATTATGGCTCAGATCTTTATTGCAACGGAAAGAAAGTCACTCTTGACTCTTCAACTTCTACACCACAGATTGATAATGTAGGGAAGAGGTTTCACTCGAAGCGGACGTCTCTTCGCCACAGTTCCCAAGAGTTAATGCTGAAGCAGAAGCTGCTGCCAAAGCAAAAGGCAAGAATGTGGTGCCAGAAGAACCAATTGCCAAGGAAACTCAGAGGACATTCTTTGATCAGGATGTAGAAGAGTTCATGAGGATTATTAAGAAGAGTGACTACAAGGTTATGGATTAGCTCCACCAGACACCCTCCAAGATCCCTATTCTATCTCTGCTCATGTGTTCTAAAGCTCATAGAAATGAATTGCTCAAAGTCCTACACGCAGCTTACGTGCCGGAGGAGATTATAGTTAATCAGCTAAAAACGGTGGTTTCAAATGACAATACTAGTCATGGACTAGGGTTTACCAATGCTGATCTGACTACGGAGGGCCGTAACCACAATAAGGCTTTGCATATCACCTTGGAATGTAAAGGTGTTGTACTTTCTCATGTCTTGGTCGACACTGGGTCATCTCTCAATGTCCTTCCAAAGAAAGCCTTGGTCAAGTTGGAATATGATGGTCTCGCACTCCGTCCGAGTAACCTAGTTGTCAGAGCTTTTGATGGTTCTAAGAGATCGGTTCTTGGAGAAATAGAGTTGCCTGTTGTAACACGGTGGGAGAACTGACTTTAGTTATGTTGCGGATAGCAAGAGTCGCCACCGACTTTTATTTTATCCAAAAGGAAAGGGTATAAAAGAACAGGAAAGACCTTAAGAGATATTTTTGGGTCCGGGGGGTAGGTTATGTAAAGGGAAGGTGTTAGCACCCTTTACATCCATGGTTATCCATGGGCTCTTAGTTACTTAGCTCACTTTTGAATTGTTTTTGAAAGTGTAGTGTGTGAATAGAAAAATTTTCAGAATAGTTAATAATGATCCATGTACGGATGCGTAAAAACTTGTTTTTGAAAATTTGTTTGAAATTGTGAAGAGTTTGAAAAGTTTGAATAGTGAGCAAGTACATAAGAGGAACCTACCCTAAAGTTTAAGTCTTTCTTGTTCTTTATCCTTTAAATGGTAAGACTATCCCTACTATTAAGGAGTAGGTAGTCATTACCTTGGATGTTAGGGACATGTGAGGGACATTTATTTTTGAAGGCAACTGTGGGGTGTATTAAGCATATAGGAGGGACTATCATCATTATTCGAAGGGACTTGATTCGTAAAGGCAACCATGAGGGACTTGATGATTTTTCTTTTTAAGGGACTTGCTTTTTACACCCCACTTGACCTTTGTGAATAGGCAACTTGAGGGATAACCTTAGAAATGTGAGATGGCGATTAAAAATCGACTTACGTGTGTGAGTGTTCAATATTATTTATCTTGTAATTAAGAGTGATCTAGATTTAATTTTAAGAGAATACATGTTTACACTCCCTAATTTACTAACCATAGCAACAATTAAAATATTTACAAAATTACACCAAGGAAGCAATTACATAATTATAAGCAACATAAAATAAATAGCAAAAATAATTAGCAAGATATAAATAAATAAGCAAAAATAATGACTAAACAATAAATAAATAAATAGGGGTTAGTGATAATAATAATTAAAAAATAAGGTTAGTAGAAATATTAAGAATAAATAAAGTTTAGTGAAATAATAATAATTAGAAAAATAAACAAGGTTAGAGAAATAAGAATATAAGATAATAATAAACAAAAATAATAAATAATAATATGGTTAGCAATAATAATTAAATAAGTAAAATTAAATAGAAAAATATTATAATGACATGATTAAAATAATAAACACAAAAATAGAATTTTAATATATAAGCATTTAGTTAGAAACATAAATAATTAAACAATTACTATAATATAAAATTTTTAAACATAATATAATTATAAATCTTAATTATTACAAATTTAATCATTTTAAACATATATTAACATTTATTTATTAAAACAATAATTATTTACATATTATAAGGAGAAAATAAATTTTAAATATTATATTCACAAAATTAATTATATTTATAAAATTTAATTGTATTAATTATTATATTTGCAAAATATTCTAAACATATACAAAATATAGTTATTGTAAATTAAATTATTTCTAAACATATATTAAAAGAAAAATAATTTGGATTGTAAATATATTTACAAAAATTATGCTAAATAAATATATATTATAGTTATGTAAAGAATTAAAAAAAATAAAATTAGGTTTTGTTTTAGAAAATTATTTTTAAGGTTTAGAATAGCATATACAAAATTTATTTTAACTAATATATAATATTATAATATGTTTACATATTTACATATATTCATAATTTTTAATTTAATAATATAATGCTTAAAACAAATAAAAGAATAAAAAATTGTGAAAACTTACCTGACTGGGGTTTGAACCCAGGTCAGCTTGATTTCCAGCAAGAAGAACAACCACCAGGCCACTGTGTACGCAGGCAACAAAAGAGAGGGAGAAATTTGTTTTGTGCTTCATCTAGAAAATCCAGAAAAATAATGAAAAACAAAAGGCCTGGGGTGGGAATTGAACCCAGGACCTTTACATTCACAAGCGCACGCATCACCACCCGGCTGGAAGAGCCCAACTGATAACTGGATGGCTATAATTGATTATATATTATACCTGCGAAATAATCAAAATAAACAAACAAAATGTCATAAACAGGGAATCGAACCCCAGACCAAGTCCATGTATGCGCACACCTCCAACCACTGGGCCAAGCAACCTGTTATGAAATAAAACCAAAACTAATTCATAAAATATTATATTCAATTTTTGAATTCTGGAGAGCGCGCCAAAACCAGTCGTCTCCTTCCTCAGGCTCTTCGAAATTTGCTGCGAAATTATCTATGAGTTTTCCTGCGAAAAACAATTCCCAGCAAAACCTACAAAAATCAATGTCCAACAAAACCGTACAGTTTCATAAAATCAAACACAGCAACATGATCCTGACATTCACACGATTTGTTCTATGTCTTTAGAATCAATTTATGTTCCTTAAATTAGAAACCCTTAAACCTAGGTCCAAACCCTAACAATGGCATCTCATGAATTAGGTACGGGTTCTTTGGTTTTCCTGTCCAGAAACGATCTATATCACACAACAAACAACATTAGCCAAGCAAATTTCATTGAAACACAACAAATTAATGCAATCGAAAAAGTTTTATTCAAGAACAAATTGAATTCGGGTGAGGCATTGTGGCATGATTTGGATGAATGTGAGTGATGCTTTAGCTTCAGTGATGATCAAAGAACACGTCTATGTCTTTATTTTACCTTGAAACCTCTTGGATTGAAGAATCCGAATTGGTGTTTTGGCTTGAATTTTTGAGCTATGAAACTTACCTTTTGATGCTGGAAATTCTTGAATGAAGGTTAAGTTTGTGTTTAGTATATATATGTGAATCATTCTAGGTCAAAAAATTGATTAGTTATGTGGAAGATTTGATACTTGAAGATTGAAAAAGATGGTGTCATGAAATTCAAATATTGGCTCATGAAAGCTTACTATCTTTGGATAAATCACATGATTTCTTTCTCTTTCACCTTCAATCATCAATTAAGACTTTCTAGAAGCATTATCTTCCTCCAAAAATAGATTTTCATATTTTATATTTATTTAAAATGACTTTTATGAATTAAATCAAAAATAAATAAAAATAAAATAATAAAAATTCTGAATTTTGGTCATTTGGGTCGTGCATGATGATATGATGTGGATTGGATCACAATTTGGCAAGCCCATTTGGAAGGAATTGGTTCTAGACCCCCATTTTCAATATAAACCATCACAAAATTTCCCAACTTTGCAAGGGCATATCTCCCTCAATTTTAAAGGTATGAGGGTGTTCTTGGACATTTTGGAAATCTTGAAGAGTCCTCTAAACAACCCCATTGGTTTCAGGTCCATATCATTTACCAATCTCAAGTTATGCCCTTTTGAAGTTGTTGACTTTTTGTTGACTTTTGAAATGACCTATAATGTCTTAGCTCATATCTTCCAAATGAAGCATTTTTGGGCTTAACTTGAAACATAAAAGTTGTAGAGAATTCAATTTCCTTCAAAATGAGATTTGGATGGAGACTTGGTGATGAAGTATGTGAAAGTTATGGCTGGTCAAAGTTCAGTTTACTTTTACTGAGGAAACCCTAATTTAGAAACTCCTGATTATTGATGATCTGGAATCTCCTTGATGAATCATGATCAACCCTTGATCAAATGATGAATTTTACTTCATATACTTGATGTTGGCAAAAAATCATGAAGTTTGACTTTGGTTTGACCACAGTTGACCTCAGTTTGACTTTTTAACTGCTTTGACTGATTTTGACTTATCTGATCATCTGACTGAGCAAACTTTTGAGAAAAGTCTTGAAACTTGTCATGGGGGTTCTTATATACATATAAGATGTTATGAAGCTCACTTGAGGTATTGGAAGTCCATTTAGACTGTTTAAAGTCAAAACCCTAGTTTTGGATGCACTGCTTAGGAGGTGCATTGTCTGAGGGAATTGTCAACTCTTTTGACCAATTGTGAACTTTGTGAACCTTGTGAACCATCATAAGATGTCTTGTGAACCTCATGGGAGGTATTGTGAAGCTTGTGAACCTTGTGAACCTCATGAAGTGGCTTTGTAGACCTCATGAATCTCAGGAGAGCTTTGTAATCATTGTGAATCTTGTGAACCTTGTGAACCTTCAAGAAGTGACTTGTAGACTTCATGAACTTCATGAAAGGTCTTGCAAGTGTTGAGAAGCTTGTTAACCTTGTGAACCTTCATAAAGTGACTTGTAGACTTCATGAACCTCATGAAAGGTCTTGAAAGCATTGGAAAGCTTATGAACCTTGTGAACCTTCAAGAGATAACTTGTAGACTTCTTGAACTTCATGAAAGGTTATATAAACATCGGGAAACTTGTGAACCTTGTGAACCTTCTTAGAACACAAAGTCTTGTCTTGTGAGGGCAAATTTTGGGGTGCAACAGCTGCCCCTGTTCAATTTTCTGAAACCTGAGGGGTTAGATTGGTATATTTGCCAGTCGTGACCTGGAAGGTTGAAGGGGATTGAACACAAAAGCCCAAAAATTTGCACTCACCAGTGCATTAGAGTAATATTGACGGTTGGTTGTATCTGCTTGAGTGGGCTTAAAGATGCCACTAGGGGAAAATTCTTCAGGTATATTTCTTGGAAGATAAAGCAGTCCAAAATATGAAGGTATAATGAAAGCTGTCAGGAGTCTGGAGCAGTCCTGAGGTATTGATGATATGCTTTCAGGAGACTGGAGTAATCCTGATGTAACAGCATGTCTTCAGGGAGGATAAAGCAATATTGATATATGAGAAGCTATCAGGAGACTGGAGCAGTCCTGAGGTAACAATATAATTTCAAGAGGATAGAGCAATCTTGAGAGATTGATGATATGCTTTCAGGAGACTGGAGTAATCCTGACGTAACAGCATGTCTTCAGGAGGATAGAGCAATCAATAATGATAACCCTAAAGCAGTCTTGAAGTAATAATATGATATGCTTTCAGGAGACTGGAGTGATCTTGATGTAACAGCATGCCTTCAGGAGGATAGAGCAATCAATAGTGATAACCCTAAAGCAGTCTTGAAGTAATAATATGATTTCAGGAGGATAGAGCAATCAATAATGATAACTCTAAAGCAGTCTTGAAGCAATGAGAAGTTGTCAGGAGGATAAAGCAATCCTGAGGTAATAGAGAACCGTCAGGAGACTGGAGTAATCCTGAGGAAATAATATGATATGCTTTCAGGAGACTGGAGTGATCCTGATGTAACAGCATGTCTTTAGGAGGATAGAGCAATCCTGATGATCATAAGTTTGTTTGTTGGATAATTACCCTGAAAACAAGGTAACATTCTGTATAATAATATTAGTTTATGCTTTATGTATGCATGTATAATATGATGCACTTAGATAATGTACTATGTATCTATGGATATGTATGTTATGGTATGATGTAAATGGTGTATGTATGATATGATACTGCTGGAAGCGCCTGGATATCTTCGTATAACAACTGCTGGCCAGGGAAAATAAATCCCGATTCGTTGTTGAAGAATATGAGGAACTCGTTCCCGTCTTGTTTGATAAGTAGGTATATATAACCTCCTGTCTGCTGGGGATAACAAGGTATATCTAACCTCCCGTCTGCTGGGGATAGTAAGGTATATATAACCTCCCGTATGCTGGGGATAGCAAGGTATATATAACCTCCCGTCTTCGTTTGATAGTAGGGTATACATAACTTCCCGTCTTCGTCCGCGTACTCTTATTGGAAAGTGAATTCCCGAATATTCGTATGAGGATAAAAGAGATGGATATAAATTCCAGGGGAGATGAGACTTTATGAAGATGGATTCGTCCTACTAAGATTTTGTAACTTTCTTGTAAAGGTGAACCGGCGAAGCTTCGTTGAAATCCTTCCCTCGTTCGTCCTTAGTAAATACTATTACTGCATTTTCATGCATTTCTGGTAAACATCAATCATATTAAGCATTCATGCATTTTTGGTAAACATTAATCATATTCAAAAGCATACATACATTCAAACACAACCAATGGACGTTTCGCTTATGTAAATAGGGTAAAAGTAAATCTGGATTCAAAAGATGGAATTTATTTATACCAAAAAGTGACCCATCCACGGGTAAGTTTGTACAAGGAGACATAAACCTTAGTAAGAGGATTTTGTCATAAAGTTTTTACAAAACAGGAAAAATCAGCTATGTGGGAAGCAATCCTATTGAGTTTCAATTCTACTATTGCCATTCAAGTATCTCATCTTCTTGCTGTTGAGACGGAAACGATTGGATTGAGCTTTATCTGTTCGAGCTTGAGTAAGTAGTACAACTGGTTGCAGTTTTATGGGTAATTCAAACGAGACATAGTCATACGCTTTAATCCCTAACTTTTGCCTGGATTGCCCTTTCAGGTTTTCAATCCACCGGGATACCCTTTTTTGCCCAAGCCGCCTTTTCAGGTTTTCGACTTGCCGGGTGTACATCTTTTTATATATATCCCTAATTTTTGCCCAAACCCTTTTGGTTTGCCGGGATGCCCTTATTTTTGCCTAGGCCTGTCAACCTAGCGGGTCTCTTTTTATGCGTAGTATTTTTTAACTATGTCTGCGTTTACAGGCTGTGGGAAGTCTTCACCATCCATTGTAGTGAGTATCATGGCACCTCCTGAGAACACTGTCTTGACTACAAATGGTCCTTCATATGTTGGAGTCCACTTGCCCCTAGGATCACCTTGTGGTAATATGATACGCTTGATTACCAAGTCACCAGCCTGATATACCTTTGGCTTAACCTTCTTGTTAAAAGCTTTGATCATTCATTTTTGGTACATCTGGCCATGACAAACTGCTGCTAACCTCTTCTCATCAATCAAATTTATCTGGTCAAGTCGGGTCTGAATCCACTCATCTTCGTCCAAGCCTGCATCCTTCATAATTCTTAAGGAGGGAATCTGAACTTCAATGGGTAGAACTGCTTCCATACCATAGACTAAGGAGAATGGGGTTGCCCCTGTTGAAGTACGTATTGTAGTACGATAACCATGAAGAGCAAATGGTAACATCTCATGCCAATCTTTGTATGTAACAGTCATCTTCTTTATAATCTTCTTAATGTTCTTATTAGCAGCTTCAACTGCCCCATTCATCTTCGGACGATACGGAGAAGAGTTGTGATGCTTAATCTTGAACTGCGTGCAGAGATCAGTAATCATAGTGTTGTTCAGATTAGAGCCATTGTCAGTGATAATTCTTTCAGGGATGCCATACCTACATATGAGATTATTCTTAATGAACCGGGCCACAACATTCTTAGTAACAGATGCAAATGAAGCTGCCTCCACCCACTTCGTGAAGTAATCAATAGCAACCAGGATGAAACGATGCCCATTAGAAGCAGTAGGCTTGATCTCACCAATCATATCAATGCCCCACATGGCAAATGGCCAAGGAGCAGTCAACACATTCAAAGGTGATGGAGGTATATGGACTTTATCAGCATAGATTTGACATTTGTGACAAGTTCTGGAGTGTTGATAGCAATCAGCTTCCATGGTAGACCAATAGTAACCTGCTCTCAAAATCTTCTTTGCCATAGTATGACCACTAGAATGAGTACCAAAGATCCCATCATGCATATCTTCCATAATCTCAATTGCTTCCTTCTTGTCCACACAACGAAGCAAAGTTGAATCATGATTACGCTTGTACAGAATGCCATTACTCAAAAAGAACTTAGCAGAAAACCTTCTCAGAAACTTCCTATCTTTGACAGATGCCCCTTCAGGGAACTCCTGAGCTTCAAGATATCTTTTCACTTCATAGAACCAAGGCTTCTCCTCTACCCCTTCAGTGTCAATCTCATTGCAATATGCAGGCTTTTCAAATCTGTCAATAGTAATCTTGGGAGCTTCATCATCCCAACTGATCTCAAACATAGATGCCATGGTGGCTAATGCATCTGCCAACTGATTCTCTCTTCGTGGAATGTGCTCAAAGGTAATCTCTTTGAAATGTGGGATCAAAGACAACACATGCTCTCTGTAAGGAATGAGGTTATCATGCTTGGTATCCCAATCTCCTTTAATCTGACTTACTACCAAGGCTGAATCTCCATATACATCAAGGAACTGAATCTTCATATCAATAGCAGCTTTAATACCCAGGATACATGCCTCATACTCAGCCATATTATTGGTACAATAGAAACAAAGTCTGGCAGTAATCGGGGTATGACAACCTTCAGGTGAACTAATCACAACACCAACACCATTACCAAGTGCATTAGAGGCACCATCAAAAACCATAGTCCATCGGGATCCTTGTTCAGGTCCGTCATATTGTCCAGGTTCTTTGGTAATAATCATAATGTCTTCATCGGGGAACTCAAAACTCATTGACTGGTAATCATCCACTGCTTGATGAGCCAAATGATCAGCAACAACACTTCCTTTGATGGCCTTCTGAGTAGTATATTGTATGTCATATTCCGTCAAGATCATTTGCCATCTTGCAATTCTTCCGGAGAGAGCAGGTTTCTCAAATATGTACTTGATTGGATCCATCTTTGAAATCAACAAGGTAGTATGGGTCAACATATACTGTCTTAGTCGGCGAGCAGCCCATGCCAAAGCGCAGCAAGTTTTCTCGAGCAGTGAGTATCTTGTTTCACAGTCGGTAAACTTTTTGCTAAGGTAGTATATTGCCTGCTCTTTTCGACCAGACTCGTCATGTTGCCCCAACACACACCCCATTGAGTTGTCTAACACTGTTAAGTACATAATCAAGGGTCTTCCATCAACTGGTGGCATCAAAATTGGTGGTTCTAGCAAATATCTCTTGATTTCATCAAAGGCAGTCTGGCATTCATCATTCCATTCCATCACCTGATCTTTCTTCAACAACTTGAAGATTGGCTCACAGATGGTAGTTAATTGGGAAATAAATATTGCAATGTAATTCAATCGTCCCAAAAAACCTCTAACCTCCTTCTCAGTACGGGGAGCTGGCATTTCTCGTATAGCTTTTACTTTTGCAGGATCCACTTCAATACCTTTTCCACTGACAATGAAACCCAGGAGCTTTCCAGATCTAACTCCAAAAGTACACTTGTTTGGATTCAATCTCAACTTGTATTTCTTCAACCTCTCAAACAACTTGTGCAGATGATCAAGATGTTGCTCTTCATTCTGAGACCTGGCTATCATATCATCTACATATACCTCTATCTCATGATGAATCATATCATGAAACAAAGCCACCATAGCACGCTGATATGTTGCCCCTGCATTCTTCAAACCAAATGGCATTACCTTATAGCAAAAGGTGCCCCACTGTGTCACAAATGTTGTCTTCTCCATATCTTCAGGTGCCATCTTGATTTGATTGTAACCAGAGAAACCATCCATAAAAGAGAATACCTTATGCTGAGCAGTGTTGTCTACCAGAATATCAATATGAGGAAGTGGAAAGTCATCTTTAGGGCTAGCCTTGTTCAAATCTCTGTAGTCCACACACATACGTACCTTACCATCTTTCTTAGGAACTGGTACCACATTTGCAACCCACTGAGGATAAGAAGTCACTGCTAAGAACCCTGCATTGAATTGTTTCATTACCTCTGCCTTGATCTTTTCTGACATTTCAGGACGCATACGACGAACCTTCTGCTTCTTTGGACGACAATCTTCTTTTACTGGTAAACGGTGAACCACAATGTCTGTATCCAACCCTGGCATATCTTCATAAGACCAAGCAAAGATCTCCACATAGTCACGTAACATCTGAATCAACCTGCTCTTGACACTGTCCTCTAAATCAGCCCCTATCTTGACCTCTTTTCTGTTTTCTTCAGTTCCCAGATTCACAACTTCGACTGGCTCTTCATGTGGCTGTATAGCTTTCTCTTCTTGTTGTAACAACCTAGCAAGCTCTACAGGTATTTCACAATCGTCCTCATTTCCGTCTTCAGTTTGATAGATCGGATTCTCGAAATTATAATTGGCAATAGTAGAACTGTTATCAACAGGATCCAGAGTGGATGAGGATCTGCATTTTAGTGATGTAGGTGTGTGTAAGAACACATAGCTGATAAAGCAAAAATAAAAGAAAAGAAAGACAAGGAACACAATATTTACGAAAACGAAACGTCCACTGATTTTATTGAATGATGTATGCAAATGAAATGAGAGCCCGTAACAAGCACGCCATTGTGCCCCGGGTAAGGCACATGGCTTGAAAGTATTAATTGTTCAGAAATTGCAAACTAAAAAAACAACACAGTAATAGTATTTACTCCTGACTAAAGGAGATAGGGATAACATCTTCAGCTTTCCAATTATTGAGTCCAGCACCCACAGTAGGAAAAATCCATGCATCCAAGTTGTAGTCTTCATCTTGATCTCCCACAGCGTTAATCTGGTCCTTCACAACCCCTTGACTAGTGATACGGGCAGCACGGGCACGACGAACAGCCTTCTGGGACTCTGCAGTGAAACCCAAACCAAACTTGTCAGACTTGTATGGAATATCAGGAAGCTGACCCCAAATAGTACAACCACCTTCATCCACCACAGCTCTAGCATCATTGAGGGAGGCCATTGCCATTGTTGGAGGTTTTCTGGTGACCACAGGAACTTTCTTCACAACAGGAGGAGCTACATAATCATTAACAACCCAGGGAACCACTTCAAATGTCTGACACGGAATTTCAATGTATTCACCTTCCATTTCCAGATACTTGAAGGTATTGACATGGCTGACAAAGTATTCTTCTTCTCCATAGACAGTAACAACCTTTCCATCCACCGGATATCTCAACTTTTGGTGCAATGTAGAGGTTACAGCACCTGCCCCATGGATCCAAGGACGACCAAGCAGACAAGAGTACGAAGGGCGAATATCCATCACAAAAAATGTAGCAGTAAACACCTGGGAGCCAACTTTGATTGGAAGGTCAATTTCCCCATGTACTACTCTTCCAGAACCATCAAAAGCCTTCACCACAATGTTACTGGGCTTCAACACAGCATCTTCAGGACTCAGCTTGTTCAGGACTTCCTTAGGCAACACATTCAAAGAGGATCCATTATCTATCAGCACATGTGACAGGGTAGTGCCCCTGCATTCAATTGAGATATGCAAGGCCCTGTTATGATCCCTCTTGGCAGGGGTCAAATCAGCATCAGAAAACCCCAACCCATTGTCATAGGTCAGGTGGGCAACACAGTTCTCAAATTGGTCAACAGAAATTGCACTGGGTACATGAGCAGTCTTCAGAAACTTGATCAAGGACTTTGCATGAGCCTCAGAACATAATAACAAAGACAACATAGAAATCTTTGAGGGAGTATGCCCCAACTGATCAACAATGTCATAATCACTCTTGCGAATGATTTTCAATACTTCTTCCATCTGCTTAGAGAGGTCATCAGCAGCTGGCACATCAGTAGATACAGGCTCAATAACAGGACCCTTGCCCTGAGCATCAGTGGTGGAGGTAGCAGCAGGAGTAACTGCATTCTTGGAAGCAACTGGATGAGAGAAGACCCTTCCACTACGAGTAATCTTGCTAGATTCAGCAATATTGTCAACATCAACAGGCACATCAGCTACAGGCTCTTGCTTAACACCATGGATGTAAACATCAGATCCATAATGCCAAGGCACAGCTTTGTCAGACGTATACGGGATAGGACCAGGAGTAGTAATGACCACAGGAGCTACTCTGGCTTCAGCAACAACTTTCACGGGACCTTCAGCAGTAATCTTGATTGGACCCTGATGAGTGATTTTAATGGGACCCTTTGAAGTGATTCTTATTGGTACTTTGTCAACCATGTCAACCTCTTCAATCTTCCTACCTTGAGTCAGATGATCCACCATACTTTCTACAGACGACGGAGTCCTCTCAAACACTATGGTATACTTATCCATGAGACGTTGAATTCCATCTCTCAATATGAAGCAACTATCCGGCTTATAGGTACAATACAAACAATCTTCACGACAACCTGGAAAGATCCCAGCTTGTACTAACCTCTTTTTGATAACAGACAGTGGTGTGGTCAACTCCATAACTGAATAGACATGTAGATCTTCCTCAATGGCATTGACAGTCTTCTCGTGATTTGGCATTGGAGCAGTAATCACATTTGGAGTACCCGGAGGATCAAACTCAATTTCTCCAGCATCAATCATATCCTGAATTTTATTCTTCAAGACCCAGCAATTATTAGTATCATGTCCCTGGCAGTTTGAATGGTATGCACACCGTGCATTGGGATTGTACCTGGGAGAGGTAACATTGGGATTCTGAGGAGCCTCTTTCAAGGTAATGAGTTCAGCCTTCAACAAGTGTTGCAATGCCTGGGCCATTGACATGTTGATCTTCGTGAACTGTCTTCTAGCCCTCTGTTGGTTTCCCTGTGGCTGTTCTGTTGTTGCAGGAGTTGGATTTGAAATATGAACTGCACTAACAGACTGATGCCTTCTGTTACGATCAGGCTGACCATAAACAGCATTGGATTCTTTCTTCCCAGTGGGAGGCTTCTTTGCAGCACCTGATGAAGAAATGCCCACATGGATCTTACCATTCTTGATACCATTCTCTACTCGCTCTCCTGTCATGATCAACTCAGTGAAGCCAGATGATGAGCTTCCAATGAGATGACTGTAGAACGGACCATTCAACGTACACATGAACATATCAACCAGCTCCCTATCAGTCAAAGGGGGTTGAACTCTTCCAGCTAAATCTCTCCACTTCTGAGCATACTCTTTAAAACTTTCTTTGGCACCCATAGACATGCTCTGAAGCTGCATGCGAGTGGGGGCTAAGTCAGCATTGTATTGATACTGCTTATAGAAAGCTTCAGCAAGGTCATTCCAGTCTCTGATGTTGACACTCTCCAACTGATAATACCACTCCAACTGAGCTCCAGATAAACTTTCTTGAAAGAAATGGATCCACAACTTCTTATCAGCAGTGTGAGGTTGAATTCTTCTTACATAATACCTCAGATGCAGCTTGGGACAAGAGACCCCATCATAAACAACAAAGGTAGGAACCTTGAAACCAATGGGTATGACTACCCCAGATATCAGACTCAAATCCTCAAAATCCAGTCCAGATGATTTCTGCAACTCCATAGCATCCATCCTATCCACCAGCATCTTGAATTTGTCTTCATTAGGCTCATGGTAGTAATTAGCCTCAGAGTCAGAGTCCCCCATTGTGTGGTGGAGACTGCCTACCTCTTGCTCAGATTCCTCAGATTCATAGTCTTCAGCTGGTTCTTTGGTCTTGGCAAGACCTTTGAACCTTCTTCCCATGTTAATCAACCCAGCAGACCTTCTAGTCTTCTTAGTCTTCTTGGCCAGCAGTGCCTTCAATTCATCCTGCCCCTTGGACAGGTTCAAGATCAGCTCTTGGAACTGTGCATTTTGT
The DNA here is from genome assembly GCA_963966055.1 of Lathyrus aphaca. NCBI lineage: Eukaryota > Viridiplantae > Streptophyta > Magnoliopsida > Fabales > Fabaceae > Lathyrus > Lathyrus aphaca. Next base: position 135,342,086 of record OZ014519.1, on the reverse strand, counting down.
GCCTGGAGATCCTTAACTGATTGTTCAAGAGCCATTGCTGAAATAAACAGCGAGAAGATGAGAACCTGTGCACAATATAAACCTGTGATGCAATGAAATGATATGGTAATGCATATGCAATGTTTTCAAGGACCGCAGGATTTAAATTTGCTTAGACAAACACGAAAGTAAACTTTTATTAGTAATAACTTGTTTTGCCTTTTAGGCTTACAAAAAAAATGAAAATGAAATAAGTACAAAAGATGGGGTTTTAAGTCTCCCATGGACGTTTCATCTTTGTGTTGAGGTATGAGTTGAGGTTTTGTTCCTCGTGAAGTTGCTTTGTTAGCTCTAGGATTCTTGTTTTGCTTGCTCTGTAATGAGCCTCGAAAGTATCCCTTTGCTCCTTCAGTTGGATTCATGATCTCTGCAAGTCTTCCATATCAGTAGGCATGTCTGGGTGAAGGATGGTATAAGCTGTGTCTCCTTCAGCAACAGGTTCCATGGTAACTGGTAGGACGGAAGGATATGGCATCATGAGTGTCTGAGCACGAGATCGTACCCATCTGAGATAAGCCTCCATAGGAATAGTGTACTTAGGCTCCAGTGTCTTGCTGTCAACCCTGTTTACCTTTCCCCAAGCTCGTATGAATCTCTGACGGTAACCTTGAATATCGTTGTCGTAGTCAAATACAATGCCCTGGATCAACATATCATGTGGACCATCACTTCGGGCGTAACCAAACTGTCGTAAAGCTAGAGAAGGATTGTAGGTGATGCCTCCTCTTATGCCTAGAAGTGGTACATTAGGGAACTCCCCACAACGGTCAATGATGGTGACATTCTCCATAGATCTGGAACACCAATGGATATCTGAGTGAGAAAGTGACATGATCCTCTTAGACCATCTGAACCCTTGCTCATTCTTCATTACTGAGCGAGGAAGGTGAAAAATAAACCACCTAGAAAGTAAAGGTATGCAGTGTAAACACCCCAAATTTGCCCTCACCCATTCACACCATGGCTTGTGATCATCCTCATATGCATAAACACAATCATGTCATCTCACATCTCATTTTTGATCCACTGGATAGTTTCTAAGTCATCTGCACCTAGGGTTTGTGATCTGAGCAATCCCAAGGCATCTTGAGCCATTCCAAAGGCCACCAATCACTTCAAAGGGGTCCATGTGTGTTCTTATATCATATTTCATCTCCTCAAAATCAAAATTGCAGAGGAATCACAAGAACTAGGGTTTGAGTGGATGCTGGGCCAGGTTGAACTACACAGTTGACTGAAAATTAGGGTTTTGGTTTCAGAGGCCATAACCCCAAATTTTTTGGTCATTCTTGTTTCCATTGATCTCTATATGGTATAGGGAGTATGCATATCAATTTTCATGAAGAAATTCCATGGGGAAGTCATCTGATCAAGGGTTGACTTTTCAGACAAGTCAGTGCAAAATCAGGGCATCTGAGGCCCCCAATGACCCAACCAATGGGTGATCTTCATCATTTTGAGTGTATATGGTCTTTATTTGATCATGGAAGAAGATTGAAGTTCATAGAAATCAAGAATTTAGGGTTTTTGCAAATGTTGACTTTTTGGGCATAGTTGACTTTTCAAGAATGCATCATTTTAGGTCATTTTTCAAGCCATGATTTTGGATCCAAAAATGCCTCAAATGGAAAAACTTTGGTCATGAAAGTTGTAGATCTCATCTTTCCCTTTTCAAAAAGTACAAGAACATGATCAAACTCTTCTTGGATCAAAAGTTATGGTGTGGCAAAGTTGGCAAAAATCACTAAAATTCAAGTTATGCACCAAATGGAAATTTTGCAAAACCTTGAACCAATGCATTTTGTAACTTCTAATTGACTTCAAACCAGTATGCAAACATTCTGCAAGTCACAAAATTCAGAATGAACTAGGCATTGCTCATGTTTCATGACTTTTGGAACAAGATCTTCACATGTGAACCATAAAGCAAGCAACTTGCAAAAACTATCATCACATCTCACCCACTTGATTTCTTGGCTGCTGAACCAAACTAGCTCCATACACACATCATGCTGCGCAGCCCCATGCTCATTGTACTTAGCTAGAGTTTAGCCCATGCCCTCTCTTACAAGAAGTGGACTTTTTGCAAAAGTTGCCTTACCAATCAATAAAGGGCATGTCTTGTCAACTGACCAATGAGAGAGAAATATGTGGACAGTTTGCAAGCTAAACATATGAAGAAGCAAGGCTGAAACAATCCCATTCCACACATACACAAAAACTCACCATTTTGCAAGTTCCTTCGATTTCCTCTCCACAGCCACAAAACACTAAAACTTTTTCCTCCATTCAACTCACCATGTATCACTGAGTAGAAACCACCCAAAGCACAAGCCTGAAACAGCCAGATTACTCCATAACCATTTCACACCCCAAGCTGCAAGTTCCTTCGAAACTCTTGCCACAGCTTGCAAGCACACAAACAAACACCATAGACCTTCTCCATTCACCCTCAGGATCATAAACAACCCCTCACCATGACCTGAAAGTGCCTATTTCGCCATTGCCATTTCTGATCAAGCTTGAACAGAAGCTTTCGAAACTCATCAACCATCCAACTTAAACTCCATTTGAGCATTCAAACATCATCAAGAGGTTCTAAGGAGTAGATTGCACAAGGAGAGGTGGCCAGAAAGTTCCTAAACTGAAAGCTTCAAATCTCAGGTAGCTCGAAAATTATTTTTCCAGAAATCATTTTTCTTGTTACAAACTTGTTCTTTGTGTTGTCCTGATCATCCTGATGTTCTTAGTTTTTGAAATGGTGATGAAATGAGCATTTAATTTCTCTCTGAAACCTGCGTGCCCTAGTTTTCTTTTTCTTCGATTCAGTTGATTTAGGAAACATAAATTTGTTTTGATTGGGGGTTTTGATTCGTGAGCTTGTGGGAATCATTTCTGGGTTCTTAGAATTCATTTTAGATGCGTATGGAGTGAGTTAGGGATTTTGATTGAACGGAGAAGATGACCGGAACACTGTTCCGGTCATCTGAATGTGTTTAACGGCAAGATTAGGGCATAAGCATTGATTAGTGAAATTTGAATTCTGGCCGTGAGATGTGGCGCGCAGTCAACTCCCGCGCGTGTAGCTTTGAATCTTGTCCCTAGGATTAGCTGACTTCTCATTAATTCATTTAAAATTCATTTATTTTCATTTTTCTTTTCATTTGTTTTGCATTATTTATTAAAAATAGCAAAAATATCATAAAAATTATGAAACTTTTTCCTCTGAGTTTTAATAATTTTTATGACCCAAAAATATTTTTAGTTTTATTTTTATCACTAAAAAAGTATTTTTAAATATTTAAAAGATTATTTTTAATTGATTAATGAGAATTAATTAATTAAAAATACTTTTAGGTATTTAAAAATTACAAAAAAATTCATGAAATGTTCTAAGACATTTAGAAACATTGTCCAACCTTCAAACTAAATTTCTTTTTTGATCTTGATGCATTTTAAGAATTTTTCATTGAATTAAATCATTTTTTATGCATTATTTTGATCACATGTTTGAAAATCCATTTCTGCCTTTTGAAGAAGGTTGAGACATTGGTTCTTCTTGCATTGTTTTGTGTTTAGCATGTAGATTCTAGGGTAAAAGGGCCATGAATTGTTCTTGCATTTTCAAATTGTTTGGCATTTGTTTTGTTAAGAACCCTAAAAAACCCTAATAACTTAGAAAATTCATAACTCAAGATTGGTTGGGAGTTGAGAGTTCCCCTTTGGGCAGTGGCTTGTTATGGGTCTAGGGTTTCTTTGGGTACCATTTTCCATTTTTACTTTAGGGTTTTGCTTCTGTTTTTGGTTTGTGTTTGATGTTTGATCCATGAACCCTAATTTGGGCTTTCATTTGCATCTTTATTGCATTTCCTTGCATAACATGACTTGTGTTTGCATTTTGTGCATTCTTGTGATTCATTTGACATCTTAAGACATGTATAAAGCATCTTTGATCATTGCATCCCATATTTGCCATGTCATTTGCCTTGTATGCTTCATAACTTTTCATGCTTGTTCATGCTCCTTAGCTTGCATCATTTGCATTCATGACCTGGTATGAACATCCCCATTGTCTTGCCTCATGTTTGCAGCACCTCATAACATCATAATCATCATCAACATGCTTCTGGTTTTGCTTAGCCTCATACCATTTCACCTCATCTTGCATTGCATTGCATTTCTTTCTAACATTTCAGGTGGTAAGTAAACTTGAGAAGTGGATTTGCCTTCACTTCTCATAACTTTTCTTCTCATCTCTCTTGCATCCATTGCTGCATTTCTATATGTGTTTGAGTTTGAGCTTGCTCATTCTTTCTCCTCCCATTTTCTTTCTTCAAGTGACTTGACTTCTTGAATGAAGCAAGTTGCTTTGCTTCTCTTGATCTTGTTCATCTGCTCCCTGGTGGCTCCTTTGAAGATTGTTCTTGCAAACCTCACAAACCTTAGGACCAACCAAGCATGACAATGAATTAGGGTTTTGATTAGTCCCCCCATAGTTTTTACCTTTGTGTCTCCTTGAGTCCTCTCTTCTCACCTCATAATCAGGGACTAAACCCTAAAGGCTTTAAGACTTTGTGATTAAGTTTATGCCTGCATCCTTCTCTTAGGATGGAGTGTATAACTTTAATCCTAAGTCTTGAACCCTTTATGTGTTTAAATCTTTTAATCAATTCATCTAATAATTATCAAGACAGTACACTTGTAACTTGGGCCTTGCATTAGGGTTCTAATTCTTCCTTAAGTGGTTAAGAAGGACTAACCCTAGTGTTAATGGACAAGTCCCCCTCAAGTTGTCTTACAAACCATAAAATTCACTTCATCATCATATCATTAATCTAAAATCCACTTAATAAAGGCTTGTTTTGTCATGGGTTTAATCCCTAATCATGGATTAAGTTGAGGAGTTTTTCTCAACTTAAACATTCTCATCTATTATCCTTCTTTTAGGATGGTGTAATGAGTCTGTTTAATCCTTGATTACGGCTTAACCTCATTACTCAACACTAAACAAAATCACAAAAACATCTAAATAATCACAAGTAGGTTAATGATCTTAATCCTACATCAAAGGTGATTAAGTGTGAGAATCTGACTTCACACTTAAGGTATTCTCATTACCCCTAATCAGAGGGAAGATGTGATGGGTTTACTAACCCATTGGTTTAGACTTAAGCTCATTATCCTATGACAAAAATCCAAAAAGAAATAAAAGACTGAAAACTTAAAAACAAACAATAATCGTCTCCTTCGGGATTCTTTTCTCATCACCTTCACTCACAACCGAGAACTTGCTTCTTCCGTCTAATGCAAGACAGTTTGCATCTGTGCCAGACAGATCATACACTTGAGCATAGGCAAGTAAGCAGTTCACAAGTCAATTCATCTTTCAGTCTCTTTGGGTCGAACTACGGTGTTCTGACTTCCTCATTGCACGAGAGGATACGTAGGCATAACTTAACAGTTATCGAACAAAAGTCTCTGTATATCCCCCCTCCTTCCAGCTCATTTCTTTTAGCCTCATTATCATGAGCATTTCATTCCTGGTCTCACACTGACACTTCATTTATATCACACTTCACTTCTTTTACACTGACACCTGTACATCCTTTTCCAGCTCTTTGACACACAAATTGCACTGACACTACCCCTTTATAACACAAATCTTTTAAGCGTGGATCCCGTCGAGTACGACGGACAATCTGGGTGCTAATACCTTCCCAGGTTGTAACCAACCCCCTTTCTCAGTCTCTCTGGTTCGCAAACCGTCTTATCCATCTTTTCTAGGTTTATGCAGCATTGCCTTTCCTCCGGGATAAAAATGCCTAGCTGGCGACTCTATTCATCTCCAGTGAGTTCACGGCTGTGTGTTCTCACTGTTCCCTTCGCCGACCGTTCGCGCTTGTACCTGGATGCAAATCTTCGGGAGCGACAGCTTGGCGACTCTGCTGGGGAACTTTATACTGCAACCAGGGCTTCTGGTTCTTTTTGTGGGTTCCTCCTAGCGCTTGTTTGATTTGTGTTTACTGGGGTGTTATGTGCTTGTTTGTGCTTGTATTTATTTTTGTTTATTGCTTTATGTACAGTTACTTTACTGCTTTCTTTACTGCATTTATATATCATACTGTCATTGTTGCTGGCTGGATCTGGTTTTTTTCCTTTGGTGGGTGGGTATTTCATTGAGAGTTAAGGTCCTATACCTGGGACCTGAGTGACACCTAGGCTAGAGTGAATCATATTCTTTCCCATTCCATTTCGGTCTGGTGCGGGAATATGAAACACGGTTCAGATATGGGTTTCTTCTTGAGAACTCTGTGTTGCAGATTTCCTGCAATGCTAGGGCTATCTGGGAAGCCTGCTAAGTCTGGATGACTTTTTAGTACTGACCTTCAGAAACTGAGGTGAATTAGAGGAGGAATTGTTATGGTTATTGTAAACACTGTACCTCCGGGTTAGAAGTGTTTACACTTCTCATAACTGATCCAAGTCTGAGGATCCTTGTTCTAGATCACCACCTGTGAGGGGGTTGGGCTGTTTACAGGTTTGCAGGTACCTTGACCTCAGAATACCCTGTTACTTTGACTTTGTTAAGAATGCTCCATGTTGGACAGTTCTTGTGATTCTAAAACCCTGGACATGTGGCTCTTTATTTGAGTCCCCTACCCTGGTTACTGGATTTTTCAGACCTCCATCTGGAATTCTTGAACACACATGGATCTATACCAAGGCAGTGAATCAGATCCAGCTCAGTCACAAACCCCTGCATATCATTTGCATACATACTCATTGCATCATATTAACATGTGCTTATTTGTGTTTCAGGGTATCCATTTTCATCTGGTTTTGGTTTTGACCCCATCTTTAGTTCTGACCTATCTCCACCAGTACTTGCTTCAGCCTGACAGCCATATACTTCAGTTACTTGCACTAGCCAGTCAGTGGCCCACTCCTCAGCATCTTCATCAGCACTTATCCTACTCACTCCTCAGCATTATGGCTCCAAAGAAAAGCAACATCACTTATCATTTCTTCCAACCAGACTTATCAGACATCAGGAGGATCCAAACCCTGATCACTCCAGATCACATACCCTTGTTCAGGGAGAGTTATGGAGATATACTGGACATGGTTATGGATCTGGACCCATCTCAGAGGAGCCTGATCCACACCTGCATTCAGTTTTATGATCCTCCATTGAGATGTTTCACCTTTCAAGACTTTCAGTTGGGGCCTCTTCTGGAAGAATACTCATCATTGACTGGTCTGCCCATCAAAAGAGAAATCCCATTCAACCCTGAAATGGTCTTTCCTAGCAATGGAGAGGTAGCAAAAGCTTTGTATCTGGAGCCTGTTTTGATTGAACAGCATATGACCTCCAAAGCTGGGATCCCTGGATTTCATCTGGACTTCTTAATTTCTCAAGCTAATCTGAAGGCCTCTCTGGGGGAGTGGAAAGCTGTTTGTGCACTGTTGGCCTTAAGTGTATTTGGAATTGTGTTGTTTGCAGATGAGCCCCGTTTCATTAGCAAGAATGCAATCCACTTGTTCATCCTGAAGAACCCTGTGCCAACTTTACTGGGTGATCTCTATTACTCAGTCCATCAGAGAAATGAGAAGCAGAGGGGAAGATTAGTGAGGATTTGTGCTCCATTATTCCATGCTTGGCTTCTCAGGCATCTACCCAGGACAGATGCATTTCTAAATCCTCATCAGCAAAGCAACTGGGCTAAGAGACTCACTGTCCTAACTTCAGCAGATATCAGATGGTGTACTCAGAGCACCAAGGGCAGAGATATGATCACCAGCTGTGGGCACTTTCCCAATGTGCCTTTGATAGGAGTTAAGGGAAGTATCAACTACAACCCTCTGCTGTTCAGGAGGCAATTAGGCTATGCACTGGTTCATATTCCTAGGGAACAAGACTTGATTGAGACCCTCTACTGTGAGAACAAGATTAGTCTGGCAACTGTTAGGCAGGCTGCCTGGGCCTGGGATAATGTTCAGACTAAGGGAATCACCATTCTGGGGAAGTGCAATAATGTGGCATCAGTCCAATATTATGAGTGGTCCCATGCTAGGGCCCAATTCTCTGGAATGCCCTTCACCATAGAAGACATGCCTGAGTCATCTTCAGCACCACCCCCTGCCACTATCAGATTGGAAGAGTTTGAAAGCTTGAAGGAAAGAAATGAGAAGTTAACTCAAGCCTTGCAGAAGACCCTCCGGGAGAGGAGTGAAGGTGTGAGGGAGATTGAGAGATTGGAGAAGCTGAGGGTAGAACACTTGACTAAGATCGAGAAGTCTGGAGATTATATCAACAAGTCCAAAGCTGGTGAACAGATTCTGAAGAATGCTTGTAAAGAAGCCCAGTTCCAAAGAGCAAGAACAGACTTGTATTTGAAAGAGAGTCAGGCCAGGTGGGTCCGGATCACTGAGGCCCGTACTCTAGAAGACAAGAGAGCTCAAGACAAGATGGAGCAGATGGAAAAAGCCCTGGCAGCAGCCCAGGAGGAAATATCAGAGCTGAAAATCAAAGCAGGATTGAAGAGGTCTAAGGACCAAAGTCAGAGCAGGAAGTTGACTGCAGCTGTTGCAACAAGAAACCTTCTCATCAGAAGTCTTACGGAGCATCCGGCTGATCCTGTGACCGAAGCACTTCTCAAGGAAGTTCGTGAGGATGAGTTTGGCCTTGGAGTTTGATCATTTTCTTGTTGTTATTCCTATTTCATGTACTTTTGCTTTTTGTGATGTATTTTGACCCCTTTGAGGGCTTGTGTTGTAAAATGAACAAGGTGTATTATTTCACGTTTTGTAATATATTTGTTTTAGTTTCCATCTGGGTTACATCAAAAGCAACTTCAACAGCATCATCTTCAAGGGTCTGGAGGGGTCAAAACCGAAGGCCAAACCGGATACCTTGAGAGCAAATAAGCATAACTGCATTGCATGCTAACCCTCTTTTTGTTTTGTAGGTTTTTGTTTTGTTGTTGCTAACCTCTGTTGTGAATCTCAGGAATTATTGCTCGCCGCCGGGTATTTCCTCTCAACAGGCCTCACAGGTACCCAACTAGAAACAACCTTCCGGGAATCCAGATGGATCAGATGCAACAAGACCTTACGGAGGTCAGAAACCAGATGGCAAACGAAAGGTTAGAGATGAGAACGCAGATGACGCAGTTCATGGAAGTTATGAACAACATGGCTCAGAGCCAGGAGAGACTGAGGGCCATGGTGGAGAGGCAAAATCAAGAGGAGCCTCATGTAGGAACTGCAGGCACCAATAATAATGAAAGGGTGCAACCACATGTTACCCCCCCTGTGTTTGGCCCACATCTCCATCCAGAGGCTAACATCCCAGTCAACATTCAAGGGACAGCCACTGCAGCTAGAGTACTTCAAGAAGATCCTCAGGAGGACCAGTATACAGTAATGGGTGCCGGAGAGGAGACTTATGATAGACGATTGGAAGAAATAGCTGAGAAGTTGAGATCACTGGAGTCTCAAAATTCTTTGGGCTTCGACGTCATGGACATGGGTTTGGTAGAAGGGGTCAGGATTCCCCACAAGTTCAAGCCTCCTTGTTTCGAAAAGTATAATGGGACTTCATGCCCCCGGACTCATTTGCAATCATTTCTGGGAAGGCTGAAGGCCTATACAATGGATGAGAAATTGTGGATGTTCTATTTTGAAGATAGCTTGACTGGAGCTTCGAGGGAGTGGTATTCCCATTTGACAAGGGCAACTGTGAGATGCTGGAAGGACCTGGCAGAGGCCTTCATCAGACAGTATCAGTATAATCTAGATATGGCACCCAACAGGACCCTCCTAATGGGAATGTCACAGTCATCTAGGGAGAGCTTCAGAGAATATGCTCAAAGATGGAGGCAATTGGCTGCTGCCGTTCAACCACCAATGTCTGAGAGAGAAATGGCAGATATGTTCATGAATACTCTTCAGGGAACCTATATTGACAGGTTAGCTGCTTTCTCTTCCACTAGCTTTGCGGATGTTGTCGTAGCTGGGGAGAGAATTGAAAGCCTGTTAAAAATGGGAAAGATCTCAGACAACGGTGCAAGCTCGTCCAGTAGTACAAGAAAGCCTTTTGCAGGCCCGAGAAGAACTGGCGAGACCAATGCCATTCACACCAACAGGGGTAGGCCCCAATATGCTCAGAGGTCGATAGCAGCAGTCACTATCCCTGCTCCAGCTCATCCTCAGCCAGTCTATCAACCTCCTCAACAAAACTTCCAACACCAACCTCAGTATCAGCAGAATCAGTATCCTCCAAGGAACTTCAACAACAACTCCAACAACAACAATCAACAAAGGCCATTCCAACAAAGACCATCCCAAGCTAACCGAGTGATCGACCCGATCCCAATGCCGTATGCTGCCTTGCTGCCACAACTTCTGAAACTCAACCTGGTTGAGCTAAGAACGTTGGCACCTCCGGATCCCAACAGTCTACCAAGAAATTATGACTCCAATGCTAGGTGTGCTTTTCACTCGAACGCACCTGGTCACAGTACAGAAAAATGCAGAGCTCTGCATATGAAGGTACAAGACTTGGTAGACTCCAAGGCTCTGAATTTTGCACCTCCGCCCAATGTCAATAAAAACCCAATGCCGAACCATGGTGGTCCCCGAATTAACGCTATTGAAGAAGACCCACCGTCTTATTTGATAACTAGTGTGGATCAGATCAGGACACCATTGGTGGAAATCAAAGCTCAACTCCGTGAAAACCAGATATTTCCGGGGTGTGAACTAGGATGCCCCCATTGCAATATCTCATGGAATGGGTGTGAGGACTTGAGGAATGGCATTGACAGCCTTATTCAGAATGGCCTGCTACAGATCACTACATCATTCCCGAAAAATCCGGCAACTTCATCAGCAACGGTTTCAGATCCTCCTACAAATGCAACAACTATTGTTCCCGACAATTCATCAGCAGCATCAACAGGTACTTCATCAGTTCTCCCAAATGATCAGTTTTCAACAGTTTCTCCTGCTACAACTTCAGCTTCATTCCATTTCGACTCTCCATCAACAACAACAACAGTCCTTCCAACAGAACCTCCTACAACACCAGCAATCAATCATGAAGATGTCTCTACTGTTACCATATTCTACGATCCTGAGAATAATTCCGCTTACCATTCAGAAGGTGCTGCTCCCACCAGAGCACCAGTTACAATCTTTTATGATCCACAAACAATAACAGTCCCTTCAGCAGCAGCAATCAGTCCAGTCACTATCACGGTGCCTGGACCAGTACCATATGAAAGCAATAGGGCCATCCCCTGGCACTATGGCTCTGACGTATACTGCGAAGGAAAAAGAATCACTCTTGACACATCAACACCCGCACCACAAGTAGATAATGTGGGGGGAGGCGGAGGCTTCACTCGAAGCGGACGTCTTTTCGCCTCACAAGTTCAAAAACCTACTGCCGAAGCAGAAGCTGCTGCCAAGGCAAAAGGAAAAGGCCCGGTGCAGGAAGATCCAGCTGCCAAAGAAGCCCTGAAGACTCCATTTGATCAGGAAGTCGATGAGTTCATGCGGATCATCAAAAAGAGTGATTACAAAATTGTGGATCAGCTTCACCAGACGCCATCCAAAATCTCCATCCTCTCACTGCTTATGTGCTCCGAAGCCCATCGGAATGCACTACTTTAAGTCCTGCACGCAGCTTACGTGCCTGAGGAGATAACTGTCAACCAGTTGGAAACCGTGGTTGGAAATGTTACTGCTAGCAACGGGCTAGGGTTTACCAATTCTGACTTGACAGCGGATGGCCGCAACCACAACAAAGCCTTGCACATAACCATGGAATGCAAAGGAGCTGTCCTTTCTCACGTGCTGGTGGACACAGGTTCATCCCTGAATGTCTTACCAAAGAAGGCTCTGGTGAAGCTTGAATATGGTGGATTGGCATTGAGACCCAGCAACCTGGTGGTGAGAGCCTTTGATGGTTCGAAGAGATCGGTTCTGGGAGAGATTGAACTGCCCGTGACAATTGGCCCACAGACCTTTAAAACTATCTTTTATGTGATGGACATTCAGCCCGCCTACAGCTGTTTGTTGGGTAGACCCTGGATTCACGCCGCCGGCGCAATAACGTCTACCCTTCACCAAAAGTTAAAATTTGAGTGGGAAGGCCAAGTTGTCACAATCTGTGGGGAGGAGGACATTTTTGTCAGCCACCTGGCAACCTACAAATACATTGAGATGGATGGAGAGATCCATGAAACAATGAGCCAGGGGTTTGAAGCTTTGAATGTGAATGAAGCATCTGCTGTATCTGGAATCTCCATGTCGTCTTACCAACAAGCCCGGAAGGTTGTTGAGGAAGGAACTTCCCTAGGCTGGGGCAAGGTCTTAGCTGTGGAGGAGAAGAAGGACAAATTTGGGTTGGGTTACAGACCAACTCAACATCAAGCAAAGGCTGCTGCAGAGCCAGGTTTTGTCAGTGGGGGAATGCTTACCCCCGATGCTATCAACTGTCTGGAAGACGAGCTGGAAGAGGAGCGCAATCTGGAGAATTGGATTCGTCCAAAGATCCCGGGGAGCAGTGTCTCGAACTGGTCTTCCCAGGAAATTATAAGAGTTGCTCATGCAGAGTAATTATTATTTCCTGTATTTTTTATAGCATGCATCCAAGTCTTGCATCTTGCCCAAGATGACAAGACTCATTTTGTAACCAGGGCCATCTGTACTTTTGTGCAAACAAGATTAAATTAATGAAATATCAGACATCTTTTTGCAAACGAGTCCTTTTCTTTTATGCTCACTGTTTTTCCATTTTTCTTTTTGTACAAAAATAAATGGCGGTGTTTTCAAAATGATAACTTCATTTCACTTTTTCTAAAGCAAGATTAAAATCAATCACTAAAATGAACAAACTTAACCCTTGCAGAGAGTGCCTTCCAGACTGCACCGACAACAGCACGGCTATGACATCGTATGACTTTGACAATCCGATCAATCAAGCTGATGAAGGGGTTGATGAAGAATATGAGCTTCCTGAAGAGCTAGCTAGGTTGTTGAGACAGGAGGAAAAGGTTATTACTCCTCACCAGGAGGAGATTGAAGTGATCAATCTTGGTACGGAAGAAAATGTGAAAGAAGTTAAAATCGGGGCCTGCCTGCAAGACTCAGTGAAGAGACAACTGATAGATCTGCTTCAAGAGTATGCTGATGTGTTTGCTTGGTCGTATCAAGATATGCCAGGGTTGGATACCGACATTGTTGTGCACAAGCTGCCTCTGAGGGAAGAGTGCCCACCAGTGAAACAGAAGCTGCGCCGAACTCGCCCAGACATGGCTATGAAAATCAAGGAGGAGGTACAAAAGCAATGGGACGCCGGGTTCCTTGCTGTGACTAGCTATCCGCCGTGGGTTGCTAACATAGTACCTGTGCCTAAGAAGGACGGCAAAGTAAGAATGTGTGTTGACTACCGGGACCTGAACAGAGCCAGCCCGAAAGATGACTTCCCATTACCTCACATTGATGTATTGGTGGATAACACGGCTCAGTTCTCGGTATTCTCCTTCATGGATGGATTTTCAGGATATAATCAGATCAAGATGTCACCTGAAGACATGGAGAAGACAACATTCATCACACCTTGGGGCACGTTCTGTTACAAAGTGATGCCATTCGGACTGAAGAATGCCGGTGCAACATATCAACGGGCTATGGTGACATTGTTCCATGATATGATCCACAAGGAAATAGAATGTTATGTGGATGATATGATCGCCAAGTCCCTTACAGAGGAAGATCACCTGGTGAATCTGCTGAAGTTGTTCAAGCGTCTGAGGAAATACCAATTGAAGCTGAACCCCAACAAATGCACATTCGGGGTGCGATCCGGTAAGCTGCTGGGCTTTATTGTAAGCGAGAAGGGGATTGAGGTTGACCCAGATAAAGTCAAGGCTATACAAGAAATGCCTGCACCGAAAACTGAGAAAGAAGTTCGAGGGTTCTTAGGTCGATTGAACTACATTTCCCGGTTCATATCTCACCTCACAGCAACCTATGAACCCTCGTTCAAGCTGCTAAGAAAGGAACAAACGGTCAAGTGGAACGAAGATTGCCAGAAGGCTTTTGACAAGATCAAGGAGTATTTACAAGAACCTCCAATTCTCATGCCTCCAGTTGAAGGAAGACCTCTGATAATGTACTTGACAGTATTAGAAGAGTCGATGGGGTGTGTGCTGGGCCAGCATGACGAGTCTGGTCGAAAAGAGTATGCAATATACTACCTAAGCAAAAAGTTTACCGACTGTGAACAGCGTTATTCACTGCTCGAGAAAACTTGCTGTGCTTTAGCGTGGGCTGCTCGCCGACTGAGACAGTATATGTTGACCCACACTACCTTATTAATCTCAAAAATGGATCCAGTCAAGTACATATTTGAGAAGCCAGCTCTTACCGGACGGGTTGCAAGATGGCAGATGATTCTCACAGAATACGACATACAGTACACATCTCAGAAAGCCATCAAAGGCAGTGTACTATCTGAATATCTTGCTGAGCAACCCATCGATGATTACCAGCCTATGAGGTTTGACTTCCCTGATGAAGACATCATGTTCATTAAATCAAAAGATCATGAAGAGCCTGTTCACACCGAAGGGCCTGACCCGGAGGAAGAATGGATTATGATGTTTGATGGGGCTGTTAACATGAATGGCCGTGGTGTTGGTGCAGTACTCATAACACCAAAAGGAGTTCACATGCCTTTCTCGGCAAAACTCACTTTCAACTGCACTAACAACGAAGCTGAATACGAAGCTTGCATTATGGGTCTTGAGGAAGCCATTGACCTCAGGATCAAGACATTGACCGTATTCGGAGATTCAGCTTTGGTAGTCAATCAAACCAACGGGAAATGGTACACCCACCAGGATCATCTGATACCTTACAGGGATTATACAAGGAGGTTATTGACTTTCTTCACAACAGTCAAGCTTGAGTATATCCCTCGGGATGAGAATCAGTTTGCAGATGCTCTTGCTACCATTTCATCCATGATCAAAGTTCAAACGGCTAACTTTGTACCTCAGATTTCAGTATCCAGACTTGATAGACCAGCATATGTATTTGCAGCGGATGTTGTAAAAGATGATAAGCCTTGGTTCCATGACATTAAGTGCTTCTTGGAGGATCAAACATACCCACCTGGGGCATCTTCCAATGATAAGAAGACTTTGAGAAGGCTTGCTGGCAGTTTCTTTCTGAACGCTGATGGGTCTTTATACAAGAGGAACTTTGACATGGTACTCCTCAGATGTGTTGACAAGACGGAAGCAGATTTGTTGATGCATGAAGTGCACGAAGGATCTTTCGGTACCCATGCCGGAGGGCATGCCATGGCTAAAAAGTTGTTAAGATCAGGCTACTACTGGATCACAATGGATGCAGACTGTTGTGCCTACGCCAGAAAATGCCACAAATGCCAGATCTACGCAGACAAGGTGCATGTGCCTCCCAATCCTTTGAACATCATGTCTTCACCATGGCCCTTTGCCATGTGGGGCATTGATATGATTGGCAAGATTGAGCCGACTGCTTCAAACGGCCACAGATTCATCCTGGTCGCCATTGACTATTTCACCAAATGGGTCGAAGCAGCCTCATATGCAAATGTTACAAGACAAGTGGTAGCCAGATTTCTGAAGAGAGATATCATCTGTCGGTATGGAGTGCCCGAGCGAATCATTACTGATAATGGTTCCAATCTAAATAACAAAATGATGGCAGAGCTGTGCCGGGACTTCAAGATCCAACATCACAATTCTTCTCCTTACAGGCCAAAGATGAACGGCGCTGTGGAGGCAGCTAACAAGAATATCAAGAAGATTGTGCAGAAGATGGTAGTCACGTACAAAGACTGGCACGAAATGCTACCGTTTGCCTTGCATGGGTACCGCACATCAATCAGAACATCCACTGGGGCAACACCGTATCAGCTTGTGTATGGTATGGAAGCAGTCCTACCTGTCGAAGTTGAATTACCCTCTCTACGAGTTTTGATGGATGTTAAATTGAGTAAAGCAGAATGGGTTCGGTCCCGATACGAACAACTGAGTCTGATCGAAGAGAAAAGATTGGCTGCAATCTGCCATGGGCAGTTATATCAGAAGAGAATGAAGAAGGCCTTCGATCAGAAAGTCAGGCACCGAGAGTACCAAGTGGGAGATCTTGTGCTGAAGAGAATCCTCCCTCCTCATACAGACCACAGGGGCAAATGGACTCCAAATTATGAAGGACCATTCGTTGTAAAGAAAGTTTTCTCTGGTGGAGCACTGATGCTCAGCACCATGGATGGTGAAGATTTCCCGTCCCCTGTGAATTCAGATGCAGTTAAAAAATACTTCGCATAAAATGACCCGCTGGACATAAAAACAGAATGTAAGTCCAGGCAAAAATAGGGCATCCCGGCGAGTCAAAAACAGAATAAAAGACTCGGGCAAAAGTAAGGGAAATAATTAAAAAAAAAAAAAAAAAAAAAAAAAAATGTACACCCGCTGAGTTGAAAAGCCGCATTGGACAACTCAGGCAAAAAATGGGTATCCCGATGGATTGAAAACCCGAAAGGGCGATCCATGCAAAATAAGGGAACAAGCGAACAACTGCATTCTGAGTTCGTCTGTATCACCTACAACTTGGTAAGCCTCCAAAGGATCAAGCTTCAATCAGAATCAACTCTCTCCAGAAAGCAAGACGAGAAGAACGTCATTGTCATACGAGTCATAGCAGAAGAGGAAGCTCCTCAAAGCGTCGTCAACATCGCCAGCACTTTATTTCTCAATTTGTAACAATCTCCTCATTTCAGGAGATATGTTTCTTTGACTGTATTTTTGCCAATCCAGGGCGCATGAATTAATAAAATCAGATTTTCAGTCATGTTTCGTTTTTACATTTATGTTTTGCAAAGAGTTGTCTGATATCTCCAAAAATACAATTGCATAAGTACAGATGCCTTTCTCTAAAAAAATAAAAACACATGCTTACAGGGAATGTGATTACTCTCGAAAGTACTTATCTCCTATGACGGAATCCAGTAAAGGATACCTCGGGACCTTTTGTACGTTTCCTTACCGTTGCAGGATTGCAGGTATCCAGAACGCAACCTGGGGCATGCAGGTTACGTCTTAGCAAGTAGGCGAATCATTATCAACTCGGTCTATCTTCCACATGGCACTAGAAGGTGCCCATTTCCCCAGCGGAGCTGCCAAATCAACATGCACTCAATCTCAGCATCCGAGATGCTCTATCCCCAGCTGAGTTGCTCCCCATTGCTTCCCCCAGCAAAGTTGCCAAATCAACTAACAGGTTTAACACTCAGGATGTTTTCTCGCCAGCCGAGTTGCCCCTCATTACTCTCCCCAGCTGAGTTATCAACAGCATTCCCCAGCTGTAGTGCTAACCATCCTTCCTCAACAGGATGCAGAAATCAGGGAATCCTCTCCCCACAGAGCTTCAAGCCTTTATTCAAAAGAGCAACGCACGGAGAAGTCACAACAGAGTACAGGAAGCTTCTACAAACCCCAGCTGGGTCCCGTATTATAAGGATATGTCAACCAGTGACCTATATCCCCAAACAGATGCATCATTAGATCTACCAATGATCTCATCCCCAGCTGGGAGGTCCGTTTCAAGCAGATCATCCGGAGATCTTCGCAGCAGCGGGATTCGAGTCCCGAATCTGCGCCTCTTTGCATAATCATAGCATTCACATCATATTTACCCCCAGAGCGTAGCATTCCGTCTAATACGGAGCACTACGGCAAAAATCAAATACATAGCATAATCATGAGTCATGTTGTGAATTGAACGCTTGTGATTAGTAACCATTCATCAGAATACAGATTACTTTCCCCAAAAATTCCCATCAGAGTCCCAGCAAAAGCAGCTGCCCTTTCAGATCACAAACACCAGTATATACACCTTTTGGCACCCGTCCGTGTCATCTTTCCCCAAACAGGTCGCCTGAATACACTCTACAAGCAAAATCACCCGTATTACAGATACGTCCTGACACCCGTCCGTATCATACCCCAGCAGAAAGCCAAAGACACCCTCTTTGCACTCACATATACCCATATATACACTTTCTTGACACCCGTCCGTGTCATATCCCCAGCGCAGTCACTTTCATCAACCCATACACTTGTTAATATTATACTTTTCTCTCTTGGCACCCGTCCGTGTCACTCTCCCCAGCAGTAAATACTCATCTATACAATACAATACTCACTACTCATGGTACACTTATACAGATACCCGTCCGTATCTTGTATACATCATCACTCGTATCCCCACAGATTCGACAGTAGTCCTTGTTCTTTGTTAACCAGTTGGTACTCGTCCGTACCATCATCTCAGAACATTGCGTCTAGTGTTTGTTTCTACATGATACTCGTCCGTATCATAGTCTTAAGGATGCTCGTCCGCATCTTTAATCCATACACTGTGTCAAATACCTATGTCTTCTTGAATATAGATACTCGTCCGTGTCTATTATTCCCCAGAAGAGTCCTTTCAGATGCAACACTCGTCCGTGTTCCTTGTTAACCAGTTGATACTCGTCCGTATCATCATCGCTGAACATGTGTCAGTTTGTTTCTACATGATACTCGTCCGTATCATAGCCTTAAGGATGCTCGTCCGCATCTTTAATCTATACACGATACCAAAACACTTATACCTTTTGTTTCCTGGATGTAAACGCTCGTCCGTGTTTACTATCTCCCCAGTAGATCACCAACAAATTTTCTTTTTATCTAACACTCGTCCTGTGTTATGATACCCCTGAGAGCAGCCGTACCCTGCTAAGTGGTCGTCCTCCACTTCTTGATGGTCGTCCTCCATCATGCTCATCCGATGGCCGTCCCCATCGTTGATTTTAGCAGCCGTCCCCTGCTAGGTGGTCGTCCTCCACCTTTTGATGATCGTCCTTCATCAACTTTATCCAATGGCCGTCCCCATTGTTGATTTTGGTTATCTGACACTCGTCCTGTGTTACGATAAACCTTGAGAGCAGCCGTCCCCTGCTGAGTGGTCGTCCTCCACTTCTTGATGGTCGTCCTCCATCTTGCTCGTCCGATGGCCGTCCCCATCGTTGACCTTTCCTATCCGATGGCCGTCCCCATCGTTGATATTTTCGGCAGCCGTACCCTGCCAGGTGGTCGTCCTCCACCTTTGATGGCCGTCCCCATCATATTTCTTTTATACCCAACAGAGCAGCCGTCCCCTGCTAGGTGATCGTCCTTCACCTTTGATGGCCGTACCCCATCATCTGTTTATTTCATTCATTCTTTAACCCGATGGCCGTCCCCGTCGTGGTCCCTTTTCCTTTTTTAGCCCGATGGCCGTCCCCATCGTTGGTTACTTTACCTTTATGAACTTGATGGCCGTCCCCGTCATGTTTCATTAATCCCCAGAGAACTTTGCAGCTTTATCTTGATGGCCGTCCCCATCATAATATCCTATTTTCCCCAGCTAGTCGGCCGTCCCCGTCTTAGCTTTACTTGTTTTTCCCCAGCTAGTCGGCCGTCCCCGTCTTAGCTTTACTCTTTTTATCCCCAGCATGTCGGCCGTCCCCGTCATCGCTTTATTCCCTGCACTTTACCAGCATGTCGGCCGTCCCCGTCATCGCTTTGCTTCACATACCACTTTACCCAGCAGTCTTCCTCTGCTCGACGGTCGTCCTCCGTCGCCCACACTTTACAATATACTTTATTTTCCTTTACAATCTATATCCCTTTTCTTCTTCATTCTGTGAGTGCAAATTTTGGACTGTCTTTGGTATTCAACCACAAGTTATCTTGTTTGTCTGTTAAGCCGTCGCTTACAACCTGCACAGCTAACTCACGTTTGAATAGGGGCAGCTGTAAACACCCCAAATTTGCCCTCACCCATTCACACCATGGCTTGTGATCATCCTCATATGCATAAACACAATCATGTCATCTCACATCTCATTTTTGATCCACTGGATAGTTTCTAAGTCATCTGCACCTAGGGTTTGTGATCTGAGCAATCCCAAGGCATCTTGAGCCATTCCAAAGGCCACCAATCACTTCAAAGGGGTCCATGTGTGTTCTTATATCATATTTCATCTCCTCAAAATCAAAATTGCAGAGGAATCACAAGAACTAGGGTTTGAGTGGATGCTGGGCCAGGTTGAACTGCACAGTTGACTGAAAATTAGGGTTTTGGTTTCAGAGGCCATAACCCCAAATTTTTTGGTCATTCTTGTTTCCATTGATCTCTATATGGTATAGGGAGTATGCATATCAATTTTCATGAAGAAATTCCATGGGGAAGTCATCTGATCAAGGGTTGACTTTTCAGACAAGTCAGTGCAAAATCAGGGCATCTGAGGCCCCCAATGACCCAACCAATGGGTGATCTTCATCATTTTGAGTGTATATGGTCTTTATTTGATCATGGAAGAAGATTGAAGTTCATAGAAATCAAGAATTTAGGGTTTTTGCAAATGTTGACTTTTTGGGCATAGTTGACTTTTCAAGAATGCATCATTTTAGGTCATTTTTCAAGCCATGATTTTGGATCCAAAAATGCCTCAAATGGAAAAACTTTGGTCATGAAAGTTGTAGATCTCATCTTTCCCTTTTCAAAAAGTACAAGAACATGATCAAACTCTTCTTGGATCAAAAGTTATGGTGTGGCAAAGTTGGCAAAAATCACTAAAATTCAAGTTATGCACCAAATGGAAATTTTGCAAAACCTTGAACCAATGCATTTTGTAACTTCTAATTGACTTCAAACCAGTATGCAAACATTCTACAAGTCACAAAATTCAGAATGAACTAGGCATTGCTCATGTTTCATGACTTTTGGAACAAGATCTTCACATGTGAACCATAAAGCAAGCAACTTGCAAAAACTATCATCACATCTCACCCACTTGATTTCTTGGCTGCTGAACCAAACTAGCTCCATACACACATCATGCTGCGCAGCCCCATGCTCATTGTACTTAGCTAGAGTTTAGCCCATGCCCTCTCTTACAAGAAGTGGACTTTTTGCAAAAGTTGCCTTACCAATCAATAAAGGGCATGTCTTGTCAACTGACCAATGAGAGAGAAATATGTGGACAGTTTGCAAGCTAAACATATGAAGAAGCAAGGCTGAAACAATCCCATTCCACACATACACAAAAACTCACCATTTTGCAAGTTCCTTCGATTTCCTCTCCACAGCCACAAAACACTAAAACTTTTTCCTCCATTCAACTCACCATGTATCACTGAGTAGAAACCACCCAAAGCACAAGCCTGAAACAGCCAGATTACTCCATAACCATTTCACACCCCAAGCTGCAAGTTCCTTCGAAACTCTTGCCACAGCTTGCAAGCACACAAACAAACACCATAGACCTTCTCCATTCACCCTCAGGATCATAAACAACCCCTCACCATGACCTGAAAGTGCCTATTTCGCCATTGCCATTTCTGATCAAGCTTGAACAGAAGCTTTCGAAACTCATCAACCATCCAACTTAAACTCCATTTGAGCATTCAAACATCATCAAGAGGTTCTAAGGAGTAGATTGCACAAGGAGAGGTGGCCAGAAAGTTCCT
Source organism: Lathyrus aphaca (assembly GCA_963966055.1). Classification (NCBI taxonomy): domain Eukaryota; kingdom Viridiplantae; phylum Streptophyta; class Magnoliopsida; order Fabales; family Fabaceae; genus Lathyrus; species Lathyrus aphaca. The sequence goes on along the minus strand of OZ014519.1, from coordinate 135,320,424 downwards.
AAACTGAAAGCTTCAAATCTCAGGTAGCTCGAAAATTATTTTTCCAGAAATCATTTTTCTTGTTACAAACTTGTTCTTTGTGTTGTCCTGATCATCCTGATGTTCTTAGTTTTTGAAATGGTGATGAAATGAGCATTTAATTTCTCTCTGAAACCTGCGTGCCCTAGTTTTCTTTTTCTTCGATTCAGTTGATTTAGGAAACATAAATTTGTTTTGATTGGGGGTTTTGATTCGTGAGCTTGTGGGAATCATTTCTGGGTTCTTAGAATTCATTTTAGATGCGTATGGAGTGAGTTAGGGATTTTGATTGAACGGAGAAGATGACCGGAACACTGTTCCGGTCATCTGAATGTGTTTAACGGCAAGATTAGGGCATAAGCATTGATTAGTGAAATTTGAATTCTGGCCGTGAGATGTGGCGCGCAGTCAACTCCCGCGCGTGTAGCTTTGAATCTTGTCCCTAGGATTAGCTGACTTCTCATTAATTCATTTAAAATTCATTTATTTTCATTTTTCTTTTCATTTGTTTTGCATTATTTATTAAAAATAGCAAAAATATCATAAAAATTATGAAACTTTTTCCTCTGAGTTTAATAATTTTTATGACCCAAAAATATTTTTAGTTTTATTTTTATCACTAAAAAAGTATTTTTAAATATTTAAAAGATTATTTTTAATTGATTAATGAGAATTAATTAATTAAAAATACTTTTAGGTATTTAAAAATTACAAAAAAATTCATGAAATGTTCTAAGACATTTAGAAACATTGTCCAACCTTCAAACTAAATTTCTTTTTTGATCTTGATGCATTTTAAGAATTTTTCATTGAATTAAATCATTTTTTATGCATTATTTTGATCACATGTTTGAAAATCCATTTCTGCCTTTTGAAGAAGGTTGAGACATTGGTTCTTCTTGCATTGTTTTGTGTTTAGCATGTAGATTCTAGGGTAAAAGGGCCATGAATTGTTCTTGCATTTTCAAATTGTTTGGCATTTGTTTTGTTAAGAACCCTAAAAAACCCTAATAACTTAGAAAATTCATAACTCAAGATTGGTTGGGAGTTGAGAGTTCCCCTTTGGGCAGTGGCTTGTTATGGGTCTAGGGTTTCTTTGGGTACCATTTTCCATTTTTACTTTAGGGTTTTGCTTCTGTTTTTGGTTTGTGTTTGATGTTTGATCCATGAACCCTAATTTGGGCTTTCATTTGCATCTTTATTGCATTTCCTTGCATAACATGACTTGTCTTTGCATTTTGTGCATTCTTGTGATTCATTTGACATCTTAAGACATGTATAAAGCATCTTTGATCATTGCATCCCATATTTGCCATGTCATTTGCCTTGTATGCTTCATAACTTTTTATGCTTGTTCATGCTCCTTAGCTTGCATCATTTGCATTCATGACCTGGTATGAACATCCCCATTGTCTTGCCTCATGTTTGCAGCACCTCATAACATCATAATCATCATCAACATGCTTCTGGTTTTGCTTAGCATCATACCATTTCACCTCATCTTGCATTGCATTGCATTTCTTTCTAACATTTCAGGTGGTAAGTAAACTTGAGAAGTGGATTTGCCTTCACTTCTCATAACTTTTCTTCTCATCTCTCTTGCATCCATTGCTGCATTTCTATATGTGTTTGAGTTTGAGCTTGCTCATTCTTTCTCCTCCCATTTTCTTTCTTCAAGTGACTTGACTTCTTGAATGAAGCAAGTTGCTTTGCTTCTCTTGATCTTGTTCATCTGCTCCCTGGTGGCTCCTTTGAAGATTGTTCTTGCAAACCTCACAAACCTTAGGACCAACCAAGCATGACAATGAATTAGGGTTTTGATTAGTCCCCCCATAGTTTTTACCTTTGTGTCTCCTTGAGTCCTCTCTTCTCACCTCATAATCAGGGACTAAACCCTAAAGGCTTTAAGACTTTGTGATTAAGTTTATGCCTGCATCCTTCTCTTAGGATGGAGTGTATAACTTTAATCCTAAGTCTTGAACCCTTTATGTGTTTAAATCTTTTAATCAATTCATCTAATAATTATCAAGACAGTACACTTGTAACTTGGGCCTTGCATTAGGGTTCTAATTCTTCCTTAAGTGGTTAAGAAGGACTAACCCTAGTGTTAATGGACAAGTCCCCCTCAAGTTGTCTTACAAACCATAAAATTCACTTCATCATCATATCATTAATCTAAAATCCACTTAATAAAGGCTTGTTTTGTCATGGGTTTAATCCCTAATCATGGATTAAGTTGAGGAGTTTTTCTCAACTTAAACATTCTCATCTATTATCCTTCTTTTAGGATGGTGTAATGAGTCTGTTTAATCCTTGATTACGGCTTAACCTCATTACTCAACACTAAACAAAATCACAAAAACATCTAAATAATCACAAGTAGGTTAATGATCTTAATCCTACATCAAAGGTGATTAAGTGTGAGAATCTGACTTCACACTTAAGGTATTCTCATTACCCCTAATCAGAGGGAAGATGTGATGGGTTTACTAACCCATTGGTTTAGACTTAAGCTCATTATCCTATGACAAAAATCCAAAAAGAAATAAAAGACTGAAAACTTAAAAACAAACAATAATCGTCTCCTTCGGGATTCTTTTCTCATCACCTTCACTCACAACCGAGAACTTGCTTCTTCCGTCTAATGCAAGACAGTTTGCATCTGTGCCAGACAGATCATACACTTGAGCATAGGCAAGTAAGCAGTTCACAAGTCAATTCATCTTTCAGTCTCTTTGGGTCGAACTACGGTGTTCTGACTTCCTCATTGCACGAGAGGATACGTAGGCATAACTTAACAGTTATCGAACAAAAGTCTCTGTATATCCCCCCTCCTTCCAGCTCATTTCTTTTAGCCTCATTATCATGAGCATTTCATTCCTGGTCTCACACTGACACTTCATTTATATCACACTTCACTTCTTTTACACTGACACCTGTACATCCTTTTCCAGCTCTTTGACACACAAATTGCACTGACACTACCCCTTTATAACACAAATCTTTTAAGCGTGGATCCCGTCGAGTACGACGGACAATCTGGGTGCTAATACCTTCCCAGGTTGTAACCAACCCCCTTTCTCAGTCTCTCTGGTTCGCAAACCGTCTTATCCATCTTTTCTAGGTTTATGCAGCATTGCCTTTCCTCCGGGATAAAAATGCCTAGCTGGCGACTCTATTCATCTCCAGTGAGTTCACGGCTGTGTGTTCTCACTGTTCCCTTCGCCGACCGTTCGCGCTTGTACCTGGATGCAAATCTTCGGGAGCGACATGCAGCACATCAAAGTCCCTCTTGCCCTTGTAGTACGGGTGTGAAGAGAATGCAGAATGTCTCCAAGCAATGTAGGCACTGGATTGTGACTCAGGAAAATGTTGATGGCATGAACGTCTACGAACTGATCTGGATTGGGGAACAATACTAAGCCATATATCAACAAGGCTAAGATCTTCTCAAAAGCATCATAGCTCATAGCTTTCAAGAACACCTGAGCTTTCTCTATCAACACCTTGGCAAGAATACCCTTAACTCCGCTTCTCGTTTCTAGAACAATGTCAGACTTCTTCAGATGTAGAGCTGCAGCAATAACCTCTGGTTTAAGCTCCTTCTCCAAGCCTGTGAAGGGTCTTTGATCAAGAACATGTATACCCAGGAGCTTAGAGAACTCCTCCATGGTAGGGACTAACTGATAGTCAGGGAATGTAAAGCAGTGGTGCTTAGGGTCAAAGAACTGAAACAACACACTCATCATGTCTTCATTGAACCCTGAAGTGACTAGATCCAATAGGTGACCATGTCTCTTGATGAACTGGGAATGATCAGACACTTGAGAAACCAACTCTTTAAGCTTGGCAGGTATGCCCACAAAGTTGATCCTGATGGTGTTTCTACGAGCAGAAGCCATGACCTGCAACAAAGAACAAAGATAAATCCCTTGGTCCTTGAAATGGTTAGTGAAAATGCTATGCTTATGATGCATGATGATGTCATGATGTTATGTTCAATCACAAACATGTGGCACACACAAACAAGTCACACCATAGCCCTAGGTTTAAAGGCTTGCATGAGGTTTAAGGTAAGTACCCTCCCCTGAAGTTAGATGGTTCATCCTGTCCTACAAAAGTAACCAGGTTCTAAGGGATCTCAATATCATTGATCCTTCACAAGGGTGGTTGATCAGAAGGCAACTTACTTGCCAACCAAAACCCTCCAAGTTTAAGATCTCAATGAGCGTAGTATCGAGTGTCAACCAACTTCAGTCTGCACCAAAGCCGGTTACCTCACTACTTTCTAAAGGCCAAGATGAGTTAACTAGGGTTCTAAAAGTTAGTTAGTGCATTGACAACATATGGCAACCTCATATTATCCTCAACTTGACTTAAGGAACATAAACACCAACCAAGAAGTCGCACTAACTATGGCCACCAGATCAACCGTATCGATATACGTCGTACAGTTTCCTTGGTCTATTGCCATTTACCTAAGGTACACTAGATCCGGGTTAGGACCTTTCACACATAAGAGCACCCCAACAATATAATAATAAAGCAAACAAGGCAAACAATTTAAAGTGATCTTAATTCCTAAGGGTACCCCTCTTAAATTAGGTCCCCAGCAGAGTCGCCAGTTCTGTAACACGGTGGGAGAACTGACTTTAGTTATGTTGCGGATAGCAAGAGTCGCCACCGACTTTTATTTTATCCAAAAGGAAAGGGTATAAAAGAACAGGATAGACCTTAAGAGATATTTTTGGGTCCGGGGGGTAGGTTATGTAAAGGGAAGGTGTTAGCACCCTTTACATCCATGGTTATCCATGGGCTCTTAGTTACTTAGCTCACTTTTGAATTGTTTTTGAAAGTGTAGTGTGTGAATAGAAAAATTTTCAGAATAGTTAATAATGATCCATGTACGGATGCGTAAAAACTTGTTTTTGAAAATTTGTTTGAAATTGTGAAGAGTTTGAAAAGTTTGAATAGTGAGCAAGTACATAAGAGGAACCTACCCTAAAGTTTAAGTCTTTCTTGTTCTTTATCCTTTAAATGGTAAGACTATCCCTACTATTAAGGAGTAGGTAGTCATTACCTTGGATGTTAGGGACATGTGAGGGACATTTATTTTTGAAGGCAACTGTGGGGTGTATTAAGCATATAGGAGGGACTATCATCATTATTCGAAGGGACTTGATTCGTAAAGGCAACCATGAGGGACTTGATGATTTTTCTTTTTAAGGGACTTGCTTTTTACACCCCACTTGACCTTTGTGAATAGGCAACTTGAGGGATAACCTTAGAAATGTGAGATGGCGATTAAAAATCGACTTACGTGTGTGAGTGTTCAATATTATTTATCTTGTAATTAAGAGTGATCTAGATTTAATTTTAAGAGAATACATGTTTACACTCCCTAATTTACTAACCATAGCAACAATTAAAATATTTACAAAATTACACCAAGGAAGCAATTACATAATTATAAGCAACATAAAATAAATAGCAAAAATAATTAGCAAGATATAAATAAATAAGCAAAAATAATGACTAAACAATAAATAAATAAATAGGGGTTAGTGATAATAATAATTAAAAAATAAGGTTAGTAGAAATATTAAGAATAAATAAAGTTTAGTGAAATAATAATAATTAGAAAAATAAACAAGGTTAGAGAAATAAGAATATAAGATAATAATAAACAAAAATAATAAATAATAATATGGTTAGCAATAATAATTAAATAAGTAAAATTAAATAGAAAAATATTATAATGACATGATTAAAATAATAAACACAAAAATAGAATTTTAATATATAAGCATTTAGTTAGAAACATAAATAATTAAACAATTACTATAATATAAAATTTTTAAACATAATATAATTATAAATCTTAATTATTACAAATTTAATCATTTTAAACATATATTAACATTTATTTATTAAAACAATAATTATTTACATATTATAAGGAGAAAATAAATTTTAAATATTATATTCACAAAATTAATTATATTTATAAAATTTAATTGTATTAATTATTATATTTGCAAAATATTCTAAACATATACAAAATATAGTTATTGTAAATTAAATTATTTCTAAACATATATTAAAAGAAAAATAATTTGGATTGTAAATATATTTACAAAAATTATGCTAAATAAATATATATTATAGTTATGTAAAGAATTAAAAAAAATAAAATTAGGTTTTGTTTTAGAAAATTATTTTTAAGGTTTAGAATAGCATATACAAAATTTATTTTAACTAATATATAATATTATAATATGTTTACATATTTACATATATTCATAATTTTTAATTTAATAATATAATGCTTAAAACAAATAAAAGAATAAAAAATTGTGAAAACTTACCTGACTGGGGTTTGAACCCAGGTCAGCTTGATTTCCAGCAAGAAGAACAACCACCAGGCCACTGTGTACGCAGGCAACAAAAGAGAGGGAGAAATTTGTTTTGTGCTTCATCTAGAAAATCCAGAAAAATAATGAAAAACAAAAGGCCTGGGGTGGGAATTGAACCCAGGACCTTTACATTCACAAGCGCACGCATCACCATCCGGCTGGAAGAGCCCAACTGATAACTGGATGGCTATAATTGATTATATATTATACCTGCGAAATAATCAAAATAAACAAACAAAATGTCATAAACAGGGAATCGAACCCCAGACCAAGTCCATGTATGCGCACACCTCCAACCACTGGGCCAAGCAACCTGTTATGAAATAAAACCAAAACTAATTCATAAAATATTATATTCAATTTTTAAATTCTGGAGAGCGCGCCAAAACCAGTCGTCTCCTTCCTCAGGCTCTTCGAAATTTGCTGCGAAATTATCTATGAGTTTTCCTGCGAAAAGCAATTCCCAGCAAAACCTACAAAAATCAATGTCCAACAAAACCGTACAGTTTCATAAAATCAAACACAGCAACATGATCCTGACATTCACACGATTTGTTCTATGTCTTTAGAATCAATTTATGTTCCTTAAATTAGAAACCCTTAAACCTAGGTCCAAACCCTAACAATGGCATCTCATGAATTAGGTACGGGTTCTTTGGTTTTCCTGTCCAGAAACGATCTATATCACACAACAAACAACATTAGCCAAGCAAATTTCATTGAAACACAACAAATTAATGCAATCGAAAAAGTTTTATTCAAGAACAAATTGAATTCGGGTGAGGCATTGTGGCATGATTTGGATGAATGTGAGTGATGCTTTAGCTTCAGTGATGATCAAAGAACACGTCTATGTCTTTATTTTACCTTGAAACCTCTTGGATTGAAGAATCCGAATTGGTGTTTTGGCTTGAATTTTTGAGCTATGAAACTTACCTTTTGATGCTGGAAATTCTTGAATGAAGGTTAAGTTTGTGTTTAGTATATATATGTGAATCATTCTAGGTCAAAAAATTGATTAGTTATGTGGAAGATTTGATACTTGAAGATTGAAAAAGATGGTGTCATGAAATTCAAATATTGGCTCATGAAAGCTTACTATCTTTGGATAAATCACATGATTTCTTTCTCTTTCACCTTCAATCATCAATTAAGACTTTCTAGAAGCATTATCTTCCTCCAAAAATAGATTTTCATATTTTATATTTATTTAAAATGACTTTTATGAATTAAATCAAAAATAAATAAAAATAAAATAATAAAAATTCTGAATTTTGGTCATTTGGGTCGTGCATGATGATATGATGTGGATTGGATCACAATTTGGCAAGCCCATTTGGAAGGAATTGGTTCTAGACCCCCATTTTCAATATAAACCATCACAAAATTTCCCAACTTTGCAAGGGAATATCTCCCTCAATTTTAAAGGTATGAGGGTGTTCTTGGACATTTTGGAAATCTTGAAGAGTCCTCTAAACAACCCCATTGGTTTCAGGTCCATATCATTTACCAATCTCAAGTTATGCCCTTTTGAAGTTGTTGACTTTTTGTTGACTTTTGAAATGACCTATAATGTCTTAGCTCATATCTTCCAAATGAAGCATTTTTGGGCTTAACTTGAAACATCAAAGTTGTAGAGAATTCAATTTCCTTCAAAATGAGCTTTGGATGGAGACTTGGTGATGAAGTATGTGAAAGTTATGGCTGGTCAAAGTTCAGTTTACTTTTACTGAGGAAACCCTAATTTAGAAACTCCTGATTATTGATGATCTGGAATCTCCTTGATGAATCATGATCAACCCTTGATAAAATGATGAATTTTACTTCATATACTTGATGTTGGCAAAAAATCATGAAGTTTGACTTTGGTTTGACCACAGTTGACCTCAGTTTGACTTTTTAACTGCTTTGACTGATTTTGACTTATCTGATCATCTGACTGAGCAAACTTTTGAGAAAAGTCTTGAAACTTGTCATGGGGGTTCTTATATACATATAAGATGTTATGAAGCTCACTTGAGGTATTGGAAGTCCATTTAGCCTGTTTAAAGTCAAAACCCTAGTTTTGGATGCACTGCTTAGGAGGTGCATTGTCTGAGGGAATTGTCAACTCTTTTGACCAATTGTGAACTTTGTGAACCTTGTGAACCATCATAAGATGTCTTGTGAACCTCATGGGAGGTATTGTGAAGCTTGTGAACCTTGTGAACCTCATGAAGTGGCTTTGTAGACCTCATGAATCTCAGGAGAGCTTTGTAATCATTGTGAATCTTGTGAACCTTGTGAACCTTCAAGAAGTGACTTGTAGACTTCATGAACTTCATGAAAGGTCTTGCAAGTGTTGAGAAGCTTGTGAACCTTGTGAACCTTCATAAAGTGACTTGTAGACTTCATGAACCTCATGAAAGGTCTTGAAAGCATTGGAAAGCTTATGAACCTTGTGAACCTTCAAGAGATAACTTGTAGACTTCTTGAACTTCATGAAAGGTTATATAAACATCGGGAAACTTGTGAACCTTGTGAACCTTCTTAGAACACAAAGTCTTGTCTTGTGAGGGCAAATTTTGGGGTGCAACACCTGTGGTAATTGGCCCACAGATTTTCAAAACTACCTTCTATGTGATGGACATTCAGCCTGCCTACAGCTGTTTGTTGGGTCGACCCTGGATTCACGCCGTCGGCGTAGTAACTTCTACCCTTCACCAGAAGTTAAAATACGAGTGGGAAGGCCAAATTATCACCATCTGTGGAGAGGAGGACATCTTTGTCAGTCACTTGGCCACATACAAGTACATTGAGATGGATGGAGAGATCCATGAAACAATGAGTCAGGGTTTTGAAGCCCTCAATGTTAATGAAGCAACAACTGAAGTGTCTGGTACTTCAATTGCTTCTTACAAACAAGCTCGAAAGGTTGTTGAAGACGGGAATACCCAAGCCTGGGGAAAACTTCTACAAGTTCAGATTAAAGAAGATAAATTCGGTTTGGGTTACAGACCATCCCGACGGGCCCAAGAGGAGGCTGTTGAAGCTCCCAATTTCATAAGTGGGGGAATGCTGACCCTAGATGCTATCAACAATGTGGAAGACGAGGCTGAAAGCGACTACAACCTGGAAAGCTGGATTCATCCAAGAGTCCCGGGCCAACAAGTCCTCAACTGGTCTTCCCAGGAAATTATAAGGGTTACTGCTGCAGAGTAATTATTATTTCCTATTTTTTAGAATGCATCAAGTCATGCATCTTGCTCAAGGTTTCAGGACTCATTTTGTAATAGGGCCATATATGTATTTTGTGCAAATTGAAATTAATGAACAATGGACATCTTTTGCAAACAATCTTTTCGCTCACTGTCTTTTCATTTTATTTTCGCACAAAACAATAAATGGAAATGTTTTTCTTAATAAACTCCATTCACTTTTTCTAAATAAGATAAAATCAATCACTAAAATGACCAAATCTCAACCCTTGCAGAGATAGTCCTCCAGATTGCACCGACAACAACACTGATATGACCTTGTATGACTTCTACAATCCGATTAATCAAGCAGATGAAGGGGTTGATGAAGACTATGATTTGCCTGAAGGGTTGGCCATGTTATTGAGACAAGAGGAAAAGGTGATTGCTCCTCATCAGGAGGAGGTTGAAACCATCAATCTTGGCATCGAAGAAGATGTGAAAGAGGTGAAGATCGGGGCCAGTCTGCAAGCTCCAATGAAAGAACAACTTATCAGTATGCTTCGAGAGTATGTCGATGTCTTTGCTTGGTCCTATCAAGATATGCTAGGTCTGGATACAGATATTGTCATGCACAAGCGGCCACTGAAAGAATATTGTCCGCCAGTTAAACTAAAGTTGTGTCGTACTCGCCCAAACATGGCCATGAAAATCAAAGAAGAAGTACAAAAGCAGTGGGACGCCGGTTTTCTTGCCGTGACTAGTTACCCGCCGTAGATTGCTAACATTGTACCCGTACCTAAGAAGGATGGCAAGGTGCGTATGTGTGTCGATTACCGGGATTTGAACAAAGCAAGCCTGAAAGATGACTTCCCATTACCTCACATTGATGTATTGGTGGATAACACAACTCAGTTCTCGGTATTTTCTTTTATGGATGGATTTTCTGGATACAATCAGATTAAGATGTCACCTGAAGACATGGAGAAGAAAACACTCATCACACCCTGGGGCACGTTCTTCTACAAGGTAATGTTGTTTGGTCTGAAGAACACCGATACGACTTATCAACGGGCTATGGTAACATTATTCCACGATATGATCCATAAAGAAATCGAATGCTATGTGGATGATATGATTGCCAAGTCCCTTACAGAGGAAAATCATTTGGTGAATCTGCTGAAATTATTCAAGCGTCTGAGGAAGTATCAGCTAAGGTAGAACCCCAAAATGCACATTCGGGGTACATTCTGGTAAGTTACTGGGTTTTATTGTAAGTGAAAAAGGAATTGAGGTTGATCCCAATAAAGTCAAAGCTATTCAGGAAATGCATGCACCTAAGACTGAGAAAGAAGTTCGAGGGTTCTTAGGTAGATTGAACTACATTTTAAGGTTCATAACTCATCTCACTGCAACCTGTAAACCCTTGTTCAAGATGTTAAGAAAAGAGAAAACAGTCAGGTGGAACGATGATTGTCAGAGAGCTTTTGACAAGATCAAAGAATATCTGCAAGAACCTCCAATTCTCATGCCTCCAGTCGAAGGAAGACCCTTAATCATGTACCTGACAGTATTAGAAGAGTATGTAATATACTACCTAAGCAAAAAGTTTACCGATTGTGAACAATGTTATTCACTGCTCGAGAAAACTTGTTGTGGTTTAGTGTGGGCTGCTTGCCAACTAAGACAGTATATGTTGACTCATACTACCTTGTTGATCTCAAAGATGGACCCCGTCAAGTACATATTTGAGAAGCCAACACTTACCGGAAGGGTTGCAAGGTGGAAAATGATTCTAACAGAATATGCCATTTAGTACACCTCTCAGAAAGCCATCAAGGGCAGTGTATTGTCTGACTATCTGGATGAGTAACCCATTAATGACTACCAGCCTATGAGATTTGATTTCCCTGAAGAAGACATCATGTTCTTGAAAGCAAAAGATTGTGAAGAGCCTGTTCACACTGAAGGTCTTAGCCCAGAAAAAGCATGGACTATGATGTTTGACGGGGCAGTTAATTGCAACGGTCGTGGGGTTGGTGCAGTGCTTATTACACCTAAAGGGGTTCATATGCCTTTCTCAGCAAGGCTCACCTTTGCATGAACTAACAACGAAGCAGAATACGAAGCTTGTATCATGGATCTTGAGGAAGCCATTGACCTCAGGATCAAAACCTTGAATGTATTCGGAGATTCAGCTTTGGTAATCAACCAGACCAACGGCAAGTGGTACACTCATCAGGAGCATCTGATTCCCTACCGTGACTATATGAGGAGATTGTTGACCTTCTTCACAACAGTTAAGCTTGAATACATCCCTCGAGATGAGAATCAGTTTGCAGATGCATTGGCTACCATTTCATCCATGATCAAAGTACAGGTCATCAATTATGTACCTCAGATTTTGGTTTCCAGACTGGACAGACTGACATATGTATTCTCTATGGACACTGTCACTGATAACAAGCCTTGGTATCATGACATCAAATGCTTCTTGGAAACTCATACATACCCACCTGGGGCATCGTCAAACGATAAGAAGACATTAAGAAGGCTAGCCGGTAGCTTCTTCCTCAATACTGATGGTTCTTTGTACAAACGAAACTTCGACATGGTCTTGCTCAGATGTGTTAACAAGAAGGAAGCAGACCTACTGATGCACGAAGTACATGAAGGTTCTTTCGGCACCTATGTCGGAGGACATGCAATGGCAAAGAAGTTATTAAGATCAGATTACTACTGGATCACAATGGATGCATATTGTTGTGCCTATTCCAGAAAATGCCATAAATGCCAGATCTATGCAGATAAAGTGCATGTGCCTCAGAATCCTTTGAATGTAATGTCTTCACCCTGGCCCTTCGCCATGTGGGGAATTGATATGATTGGAAATATTGAACCGACTGCTTCAAATGGTCATAGATTCATCCTTGTAGTCATTGATTACTTCACCAAATGGGTTGAAGCAGCTTCGTATGCAAATGTCACCAGGAAAGTGGTAGCTCGATTTCTGAAAAGGGATTTCATCTGTCGATATGGAGTTCCCGAGCGAATCATTACTGATAATGGTTACAGTTTGAACAACAAGATGATGGCAGAACTTTGTCGGGACTTCAAAATTCAACATCACAACTCTTCTCCTTACAGGCCAAAGATGAATGGCGTTGTTGAGGCCAATAACAAGAATATCAAGAAGATTGTGCAGAAGACGGTAGTCACCTACAAAGACTGGAACGATATGCTACCATTTGCCTTGCATGGGTACCGTACCTCTATCAGAACATCTACGGGGGCAACATCTTATCAGCTTGTGTATGGTATGGAAGTTGTCCTACCTGTTGAAGTTGAACTACCCTCCTTACGGGTAATGATGGATGTGAAACTAGATGAAGCAGAATGGGTCCAATCTCGATATAATCAACTGAGCCTGATTGAGGAAAATAGATTAGCAGCTATCTATCATGGGTAGTTATATCAAAAGCGAATGAAGAAAGCCTTCGATCAGAAAGTCATACCTCTGGAATACCAAGTGTGAGAGCTTGTTCTGAAAAGACTTCTTCCTCCTCATACAAACCACAGGGGAAAATGGACGCCAAACTATGAAGGCCTATTCATAGTAAAGAAAGTTTTCTCTGGTGGGGCATTGATGCTCACTACTATGGATGGAGAGGACTTCTTATCTCATGTGAATTCAGATGCAGTTAAAAATTACTTCGCATAAAAGACCCGTTGGACATAAGAACAGAATGTAAGTCCAGGCAAACATAGGGCATCCTGGCGAGTCAAAAATAGAATAAAATACTCGGGCAAAATTAAGGGAAAAATTAAAGAAAAAATGTGTACACCCGCTGAGTTGAAAAGCCACATCGGGCAGCTCAGGCAAAAATGGGTATCCCAGTGGATTGAAAACCTGAAAGGGTGATCCACGCAAAATCTGGGAAAAAATGAACAACTGCATTCTGAATTCGTCTGTATCACTCACAACATGGCAAGCTTCGAAAGGATAAAGCGTCGGTCAGAATCAACCTTCTTCAGAAAGCAAGATAAGAAGAACGTCAAGGTCATACAGGTCATAGCAAAGGAAGCTCACTGGAGCGTCAACTTCAACATTGCCAACACTTTTATTTTCTCAATTTACAACAATCTCCTCCTTTCAGGGATTCGGTTCTTCACTGTACTTGCCTGTTCAGGGCACACAAATCAATAAAATCAAAATATTCAGTCACAATTTGTTTTGTACATTTTTTGTTTCGTTTGCAAAATGTCCGAAGTTCATAATACAACACTTGCATGAAAACATATAAGCCATTTTCACTATATGCTCGCAGGAAATATGCATTCTTGAGCAAATCTAATTCCTATGACGGAATCCGGTTGAGGATACCTCGGGACACTTGTGCGTTTCTTTTTAACAGGTTGCAGGTACTCAAGACAGGAAATCTCACAGCATGGGGTATATCAAGCCTCGTATCCCCGGCCATGTCAGCAATCACCTCATCAGCAGGGTTACTTGATAGGAGTTTTCCCCCATGAAGTTGTCATCCCCTCAGAGGATCCTTCGAGAAACTCATTAAATCCCCAGCGTGTCGCTTGGACGAAGGAGTTACAACAAAAGTTCTCTCCTCCCCAAGCAGGATCTCCCGAGTAATGCTTGAACTGTTGTTCCCCAGCGGAGTTGCCGAAGCCTCCTCATCCCTAGCATGAGTCTCTTCAACAGAAGCTTCCCCAGCCGAGATCCCCACAGAGTTCCCTAGGAAGATTGTTCGATGATCCTCTCTCCCCACAGATCGGCCAATGATCTCTTTCCCCAGCGGAGTTCTCCCTCCAGACAGATCTCCCAGGGTCTTTCTCCCTGCAGGATCCGGATCTCGGATCGGTTCACTCATTTTTGCATAATCATAGCATTCACATCATATTCACCAAACAAAGCGTAGCATTCCGTCTAATACGGAGCATTATGGAAAAAATCAAATATTTGGATGATCATAAGCCAGGTTCAAGCCTATCACCTGCAAACATCAGAATCACTTCACCAGCAATATACAAAACTTATCCCCTGCAGACAAATCCAGAATACTTTTTGCACTCTCAATACAGATACTTGTTCATACTTGTACAAATTGTTTTTGACACATGCCCGTGTCATAATTCCCCAGCAAGTCAAACACTCGTCAGTGTCCCTTGCTCAATCTTTTTTAGACACTCGTCTGTGTCTTGCACATATTTCCCTAGCAGGTAAAACACTTGTACATACTTATACACAATCCTCTGATACTCGTCTGTATCTTGTATGTATCATCTCCTCAGCAGATCAACACTCGTCTGTGTTCCTTGCTTAACCGATTGATACTCGTCCGTATCATCATCCTTAAACACGTGTAAGAATTTTTTTCTATCGATACTCATCCGTATCGTGGTCCTAAGGATGCTCGTCCACATCTTTTGTCTATACACACTGTCAAACACTTATACCTTCTATTTCAAGGAGTAAGCACTCGTCCGTGTTTACCATTCTCCAGTAAGTCACCAACAAAACAACTTTTCTATCCGACATTCGTCCTATGTCGTGATATTTTCGGCAGCCGTCCCCTGCCAGGTGGTTGTCCTTCACCTTTTGATGACCGTCCCTCACCAATTATCCGATGGACATCCCCATGGTTGATCTCTTATCCGAAATTCGTCCTATGTCGCGATACTTTCGGCAGCCGTCCCCTGCCAGGTGACCGTCCTTCACCTTTGGATGATCGTCCCTCATCCTATCCCTAGTGGAATCCCCATTGTTGGAACTTTCTATCTGACATTCATCCTATGTCGCGATATCTTTTTAGTAGTCGTCCCCTGCTAGGTGATCGTCCTTCACCTCTTGATGATCGTCCTTCATCATTTATCCGATGGTCGTCCCCCATCATTGATCTTTGTTATCCGACATTCTTCCTATGTCGAGATAATCCCCAACTGAGCAGCGGTACCCTGCTAGGTGCTCTTCCTTCACCTCTTGATGATCGTCCTTCATCATGCTTATTCGATGGTTGTCCCCATCGTTGATCTTTTCTATCCGACATTCGTCTTATGTCATGATATTTTCAGCAGCCATCCCCTGCTAGGTGATCGTCCTTCACCTTTTGATGATCGTCCCTCATCATTATTTCATTTATTCTTTTACCCGATGGCCGTCCCCATCGCGGTTTATTTACCCTTTAACCTGATGGCCGTCCCCGTCACTGCTTTCCTCATTTCTTTAATCCCCAGAGACTTTTATTCCTTTACCCGATGGTCGTCCCCGTCGCAGTCTCTTTATTTCCCAGCATGATGGTCGTCCCCGTCATTGGTTTACTTACCATTTTTCATCCCCAGCAGTTGTCCTTTGCTCGATGGTCGTACTTCATCGCTTTCATTTGATACTCATACTATACTTCATGTTACAATTTATATCCCTTTTCTTCTTTTGATAAAGAGTGCAAATTCTAGACTGTCTTGGTATTCAACCACAAGTTATCTTGTTTGTCTGTTAAGCCATGCGCTTACACCCTGCACGGCTAACTCATGCTTGAATAGGGGAAGCTGTAAACACCCCAAATTTTCCCTCACTTTTTCTCACACCATGGCTTGTGATCTTTCATATTGCATTTGCATAAGCATATCATCTCACACTGCATATTTATTTCACTACATAAGCTGCACAATTAGGGTTTGTGATCAGGAGAATCCCAGAAGTGATCTGAGCCATCTCAAAGGCCTTGAAGCTTGTCAATAAGGTCCATGTGTGTTCTATGATCATAATATGCTCCCCAGGGTTCTTAAAGTCAAAAAATCACAAAGCATTACAAAGGCATAGAGTCAGACTGAAGATTTCCTACACAGATGACCTAAATTTAGGGTTTTGGGTTTGAGGCCTTTAATCTCAATTGTTTTGGTCATTCTTGATTCTAATGGTCTTAATATGTTATAAGGAGCATGTGTACCAAATTTGATGACGAAATGCATTGTGGAAGTCATTTGATCAACTGGTAACTTATTGTGCAAGAAAAGTCAGAATCAGGGCATCTGAGGCCTCCATCAAGGGTACCAAAGGGTCATCTTCATCAATTTGAGGTCCTATGATTTTTATTTGATCTTAGAAGTGGTTAGAAGTTCACAATATTGAATAATTTCAAGCCATTTGCAAACTTTCCATTTTTGGACATGACTTGTAATGAAAACTTTCCATTTTGGGAAAGATTTTCAACCTCCACTTTCTTGATAAAAAATGCTTCAAAAGAAAAATCTTTAAACATGAAAGTTGTAGATTGGATCTTCCCATTTTCAAAAAGTACAAGAACTCCTCTTAATTCATCCTAGAACTCAAGTATGATGTTTCAAAGTTGGAAAAAATCACATAATTTTTCAAGTCATACCAAAGAGGGATTTTTGCAAAACTAACTTTTTAAGACTTCTTGTGACCTCTAATTGACTTCTACACTTCATAACATGTTCATACAACATTACAAGACCAAATTCATGCCTTGCTGCACAAGTTTTCATGCCTAATTTTCACAAAATTTCCAAAGAGGGAAAATTGCAAAACCACTTCAAACTCTTGCATCAAGTGTTACAGCTCATCAAATTCAATCTAAAGGTCCTCCATGAATCAAGCTGAGGCAGGACAAGCCATAGAAACTCCTCTGACCTGTGCCATGCTTATGGTACAACAACTTTGACTTTTTTTCAAATTGGCCCATACCAATCACACTATGCCACCACCCACTTTCTGATCAATCCTATTGGCTTATACAAACATCACGACATTCAAGCGTGAAACATCTCACACAAGAAGATTCAAAAAAATCCTCTAAAACTTGAACTCTTCGAAACTCCACATAAAATCATCAAAACTCAATTATTTCTTCACGATTCAATCATACACATCACAAGGATCAAAAATCATCCATCACAATGGCCTAAACCTCAACACACAAAAACCTCATTTTCTGCCAAACCAGAACTGGACACTTCAAAATAGCCATTCAAAGCTTGTTCTAAGCATATCATTAGCTTCAGGGAGTCCATTGGGGTTGGATTGCACAAGGGAGAAGTCCAGAAAGCACCAAACTGAAAATTTTTGTCTCAGGTGTCGCTCCCGCCAAATGAGGCTAGGTCAAATAGGGTACAGACGCGAACGGTCGGTGAAAGAGGAAGAATGAATAGAATCGCCAGCTAGGCATTTTTATCCCGAAGGAAAGGTAATATTGCATAAACCTAAGAAAAGATATGGATAAGACGGTTGCGAACCAGAGAAACTGAGAAAGGGGGTTGGTTACAACCTGGGAAGGTATTAGCACCCAGATTGTCTGCCGTACTCGACGGGATCCACGCTTAAAAGATTTGTGTTTTAGAGGGGTAGTG
Organism: Lathyrus aphaca; assembly: GCA_963966055.1. Taxonomy (NCBI): domain Eukaryota; kingdom Viridiplantae; phylum Streptophyta; class Magnoliopsida; order Fabales; family Fabaceae; genus Lathyrus; species Lathyrus aphaca. The sequence continues at coordinate 135,302,432 of OZ014519.1, read as the reverse complement.
TCAGTGCAATCTGTGTATCAAAGCTGGAAAGAATGCAAGTGTCAGTGTAAAAGAAATGTGAAGTGTAGTGTGTACAGTGTCAGTGTAAGAACAGGAATGAAATGCTCAAGATCATGAGACTAAAAGAATGATGCTGGAAAGAGGGGGAATATACAGAGACTTTTGTTCGATAACTGTTAAGTTATGCCTACGTATCCTCTCGTGCAATGAGGAAGTCAGAACACCATTGTTCGACCCAAAGAGACTGAAAGATAAATTGACTTATGAACTGCTTACTTGTCTATGCTCAAGTGTATGACCTGTCTGGCTCAGGTGCAAACTGTCTTGCATTAGACGGAAGAAGCAAGTTCTCGTTTGTAAGTGAATGAGATGAGAAAAGAATCCCGGAGGAGACGATTATTGTTTGTTTTTGTGCTTTCAGTCTTTTATTGCTTTTGGAAATGTGTCATAAGTTAATGAGCTTAAGCCTAAACCAATGGGTTAGTAAACTCATCACATCCTCCCTCTGATTAGGGGTAATGAGAATACCTTAAGTGTGAAGTCAGCATCTCAAACTTAATTACCCGGAAGTAGGATTAAGATCATTAACCTACTTGTTATTATTTAGATGTTTTTGTTGCTTTTGTTTAGTGTTAAGTAATGAGGTTAAGCCATAATCAAGGATCTAATGGACTCATTACACCATCCTAATAGAAGGATAATATATGAGAATATTTAAGCTGAGAAAGACTCCTCAACTTGATCCATGATTAGGGATTAAACTCATGACAAAACAAAGCCTTTATTAAGTGGATTTTAGTTAATGATAAGATGAAGAAGTGAGTTTTATGGTTTGTAAGACAACTTGAGGAGGACTTGTCCATTAACACTAGGGTTAGTCCTTCTTAACCAATTAAGGAAGAATTAGAACCCTAATGCAAGGCCCAAGTTACAAGCTTGATGTCTTGATGATTATTAAGTGAATTGATTAAAGGATTTAAACACATAAAGGGTTTAACACTTAGGATTAAAGTTATACACTCCATCCTAATAGAAGGATGCAGGCATAAGCTTAATCACAAAGCCTTAAAACCTTTAGGGTTTAGTCCTTGATTATGAGATGAAGAGAAAAGGCTCAATGAGACACAAAGGTAAAAAGCTAAATGGGGGACTAATCAAAACCCTAATTGTTGTCATGCTTGGTTGTTTCTAGGGTTAGTGAGGCTTGCAAGAAGATCTTCAAAGAACCACCAAGGAGAGAAGCTGATGAAAGGAGCAAAGAGAAGCAAAACAACTTGCTTCACTTATGAAGTCAAGTTGCTTGAAGGAAGAAAGTAAGAGATGAACAAGAATGAGCAAGCTCAATCCAATACACATACAAAATGCAGCAATGGAAGTATGAAAGAGATGGAAAGAGATTGTGAGAAGTGAAGGCAAATTCACTTCTCAAAGTAACTTACCACCTGAAAAGTTAGCAAAAGAAATGAAATGCAATGTAAATGAGGTGAAATGTGATGATGCAAACCAAAACCAGAAGCATAAGTATGATGTCAATGATGCTAAGTGATGATACAAATATGAAGCAAGGAAAAATGATGATCAAACATGCATAAAGATGCAAATGAGACATGCTTAGAACCATGAACATACATGACAAGTTATGAAATGCAGATGACATACAATATGGCAAATGAAAGATGCAATGATCAAACATGGTTCTAATATGTCCTAAGATGTATTATGAATCAAATGGATGCACAAAATGTCATGGCAATTCATGGTATGCAAGCAAATGAGAAATGGATGCAAAAGGAGGCACAAATTAGGGTTTCATGCATCACATAAAGCAAAAATCCAAAACCAGAAGCAAACAACATGATAAAAATTTGAAAATGCAATCAAAGATACCCTAAACCTATACAAACACACTGCCCAAAGGAGGGGATCCAACTCTTAACCTAGTGGAAGTTATGAATTTCCTAAGATTGCTAGGGTTTTAAGGTACCTTGACAAGAAAAGTGCAAAACAAATTGAAAATGCAAGATCAATTCAAACCAATTTTATCCTATAAACTACATGCCATACAAGATGCAATGCAAAAAGAATCATGATCCAACTCTCAAAGGTTAGACATAAATGAATTTTTGAAGTTTGAAACAAAATAATGCCTTGAAATGAAATTAAATCCAAAGAAAATTATCAAAAGGCATCAAGAACAAAAAAGAAATTTGGTTTGAGAGTTAGACAATGTTTCTAAATGTTTTTAAAAGTTACATGAATTTTTTTGTGATTTTTAAATACCTAAAAGTATTTTTAATTAATTAATTTTCATTAATTAATTAAAGATAATCTTTTAAATGATTTAAAAATAATTTTTAATGCAAAAAATAAAAATAAAAATATTTTTGTGTTCTAAAAAATAATGAAAACCTTGACAAAAATTTTCATAATTTTTAAACATTTTTTGCTATTTTAAATTAAATGTACAAAATAAATCAAATCAAATAAAAATAAAAATGAATTAATGAGAAGTCAACTGATCCAAAGGCTGGGATTTGAACCTAGGGCGCGGGAATTGACTGGCGCCAGATCTAAGGGTTGAAATTCAAACTGAATGGATTTTAATTAAACCTGATTAATTAAATTAATAAATTAGGATTAGGGTTAAGTGATGAATCTGGACCACACGTTTGCGCGCCAGTCAACCAAAGTCCACAGAATCAAGGGTCCACATTCAAAGTTCATTAATTACACAGATTAGGGTTAATGAGTCTCAGGTGGCCGGAGAAGACTTCCGGTCGTCTTCTCCGGCGAGACCTCCAACCTAACTCTCTCAAAACCTCACTAAATCATGCCAAAATCTCCAGATCAACTCAACTAAACACCCTAAACAACAATCCAGCAACAAATTCCATTTCTTTTCCATGAATCATGAAGAACAATCAAAAATCAAATTTACGGGCAAAGTTTCAGACAAGCCATACATCCTCAAAACCTAATCATTTTCAAAAATAAAAAGTTCAGTGCATTCAGGGAAGCATGTAGATCATTTTAGAAACAAGAAATAAGAGTTCTGGAAAAATGAATTTCCATGGCTACCTGAATCGAAGCTTTCAACCCAAGAGCTTCTGGACCAGTTTCTTGCTTCCAATCAACTCCACTGACCTCCCTCAAGTGTTTGCAAAGCTTATCTGGAGTTTATTTGGGCTAGTTTGAGAGATTGCTTGAGTTCTGTTCAGAGAGGGGAAGAAATCGTATTTGGTTTATGTGAGGTTTCAGGCTGTTTCAATGGTTGGTTTGTGATCAGTGGAACATGCTGAGATGTTTTATGAAGTTTGTTTGAATGTTTTATGCTTGTGGAGTGTGTTTCGAATGGTTTTGCAAGTTGGAGGATTTTTGGTAACTATGGCTTGGAGAGTGTTTCAGCATGAATTGTTGGGTGTTATGGCTTGCCTTTGGTCCACTTATCACTCATGGATAGGTCTGTGGAGTTGGTGTGCCCTATTGTGATTGGTATGGGTCTTTTGCCAAAAAGTCAAGCTTTGTGTAAGAGAGGTATGGTCTCATGGCTAGCCAAGGACAAGAGGGGTGTCCTGCGCAGCAAGAAGTGAGGAGAACCATAGGATCAATTTTGAAGTCAGCCAGCAAATGGATTAGGGTTTGAGTGAGGTTTTGCAAATTTGTTCATCTTTGGCCCTTTTGAAGTTTCTTGATCCACAAGTCATAAAAATGAGCAAACTCTTGATGCAATCTGACTTTTAGACATTGGTTCATGTTTGTATGAAGATTAGAATTCCATTTGATAGCACAATTTGTCTTGGCAAGTGGTTGCCTCTTTGGTGCATAACTTGAAATTATGTGATTTTTCCCAACTTTGACAAGCCATAACTTTTGATCCAAAATGTATTAGGACAAGTTCTTGTACTTTTTGAAAAGGGAATGATCCATTCTACAACTTTCATGACCAAAGTTTTCCCATTTGAAGCATTTTTGAATCAAAAAGCAAGGGTTGAAAAGGTTTCCCAAAATGGCAATTTTCCATTACAAGTCATTTTCCCAAAAAGTCAACTTTGCAAATGGCTTGAAATTCTTCAATTTTGTGAACTTCTAACATCTTCTATGATCAAATAAAGATCATACACATTCAAAATGATGAAGAACACCCTTTGGTTGGGTCATTGGGGGCCTCAGATGCCCTGATTTCACACTGACTTGCTCAAGAAGTCAACTCTTAATTAGATGCCTTCCCCATGGAATTTCTTCATGAAAATTGACATGCATGATCCTTATAGCATATAGATACCAATAGAAACAAGAATGACCAAAAAATTTGGAGTTATGGCCTCTGAAACCAAAACCCTAATTCTAGGTCATCTGTGTAGTTAAACCTGGCTCTGCTTCCATGCCATTCTCAGTTCTTGTGATTATTTGGCTTCCTTGACTTTATGGGGATACAATATGATGCTTGAACATACATGGAACCCTTTGGAGTGATTGATGACCTTTGGAGTGGCTCAAGTGGCTCTTGGATAGCTCAGACCACAAACCCTAGATGCAGATGACTTAGAATCAATGCAGTGAATCAAAATGCAACATGAGATGCTATGATTGAACTTATGCATATGAAAAGATCACAAGCCATGGTGTGAATGGGTGAGGGCAAATTTGGGGTGTTTACAGCTGCCCCTATTCAAACATGAGTTAGCTGTGCAGGATGTAAGCAACGGCTTAACAGGCAAACAAGATAACTTGTGGTTGAATACCAAAGACAGTCCAAAATTTGCACTCACAGAATGAAGAAGAAAAGGGATATAGATTGTAAAGGAAAATAAAGTATGATTATAAAGTGCGGGCGACGGAGGACGACCGTCGAGCAGAGGACGACTGCTGGGGAAAGAGAAATGGCAGGGACGACCGACATGCTGGGGATATACGATTATGACGGGGACGACCATCAAGTAAAACTATAAGACTTTCTGGGGATTATAGGTAAATGAAATAAATGATGAGGTACGGTCATCAAATGTGAAGGACGATCACCTAGCAGGGGACGGCTGCTCTGTTGGGAATAAGATGAGGGACGGTCATCTAAGGTGAAGGACGATCACCTGGCAGGGTACGGCTGCCGAAAGTATCACTACATAGGACGAATGTCGGATAAAAAGGTCGACGATGGGGACGGCCATCGGATAAGCATGATGAAGGACGATCATCAAGAGGTGAAGGACGATCACCTAGCAGGTTACTGCTGCTCTCAGGGTTTATCATGACATAGGACGAATGTCAGATAACAAGATCAACGATGGGGACGGCCATCGGATAAAGTGATGAAGGACGATCATCAGGAGGTGAAGGACGATCACCTAGCAGGGGACGGCTGCTGAAAATACCACGACATAGGACGGATGTCGGATAGAAAAGGGGTCTAATGAATAGAGACTCCGCTGGGGAAAGGATGAGGGACGTTCATCCGAAGGTGAAGGACGATCACCTGGCAGGGTATGGCTGCCGAAAAGGTATCATGACATAGGACGAATGTCAGATAGAAAAGGAATAGTTTTAACAAGTTTTGTTGAGGACTTTGCTGGGGAATAGTAAACACGGACGAGTGTTTATATCCAAGAAAATGAAAGGTATAAGTGTTTTGTCACTGTGTATGGATCAAAGATGCGGACGAGCATCCTTAAGACCGAGATACGGACGAGTATCAAGTAGAAGCAAACACGGACACATGTTCAGAGATGATGATACGGACGAGTATCAACTGGTTAACAAAGAACACGGACGAGTATTGATTCTGCGGGGGCTCTTCTGGGGAAAAGTAGACATAAGCGTTTGACACGGTGTATAGATTAAGGATGCGGACGAGCATCCTTAAGATTATGATACGGACGAGTATCGGATAGAAACAAATGATTGACGCATGTCCTGAGATGATGATACAGACGAGTACCAACTGGTTAACAAAGAACACGGACGAGTGTTGATTCTGAGAGGTATGTAAGTGGTATACATAAGATACGGACGAGTATCCGTATAGGTACGTACAAGTAGCAAGTATGAGTGGTGTATAGACGGGTATTTAACTTGCTGGGGGGTGACACGGACGAGTGTCAAAAGGAGAAAAGTATAGTATAAACAAGTATCTGATATACAAAGTGTTCAGGTTACTATGCTGGGGAAGGTGACACGGACGGGTGTCAAGGAATTGTGTATATATGTATCTGTGAGTGCAAAGGGGACGCTTTGGCTTTTTACTGGGGATATGACACGGACGGGTGTCAGGAAGTATCTGTATTTGTAAGAGAAATGTATGGGCTCTCTGCCGGGGGAATTTTGGGGAATTTTCTGTATACCGTTGATGGATTGTCAGTATTCACAAGTTTTGCTCCAGAACATGGCTTATGATTATGCAGTATGTTTGATTTTTGCCGTAATGCTCCATATTAGACGGAATGATACGCTCTGTGGGGAGAATATGATGCGAATGCTATGTTTATGCAAAGACCGATCGGGGATTCGGATCCCGTTGCTGTGAAGATCTCTGGCTGATCTGCTTGAAATGGATATCCCAACTGGGGAGGAGATCATTGGTGGATCTGTCATGTATGACTTTGCTTGGGGAATAGGTCATTGATAAACCTGTCTCACTAATGAGGGACCCAGCTGGGGTTTGTATAAGCTTTCTTCACTCTGTTGTGATTCCTTCGCGCGTTGCTCTTCCGGGTAGAGGTTGACACTCTATGGGGAGATGGTTCCCTGGCTTTTGTACTTGGCTGAGGAGGAATAATGGATGGCAACTCAGTTGGGGAGAACACCTCCGGTGCTGAGACTGAGTAGATAATTGATTTGCCAGCTTGCTGGGGTGAAGCTTTCATGCCCCATGTTGTGCTTTGAATACCTGCAATCCTGAAAAGACATAGAAATGCACAAGTAATCCCGAGGTATCCCTTACTGGATTCCACCATAGGAGTCTAGACATTCCCGGGAGTAGGTATATTTCCTGCAAGCACGTATTCTTAGAGAAGCATCTGTATTTATGCAATCAATATCTTAAAGACATCGGACATTTTGCAAACGAACATAGAATGTATAAGACGAAACATGACTGAAAATCTGATTTTATTAATTCATGTGCCCTGAACTGGCAAGATACAGTCAAAGAAACAGATCCCCTAAAATGAGGAGATTGTTATAAATTGAGAAACAAAAGTTGTTGGCAATGTTGATGACGCTTCAAGGAGTTTCCCTTTTGCTATGACTCGTATGACATTTGACGTTCTTCTCGTCTTGCTTTCTGAAGAAAGCTGACTCTGAAAGAAGCTCGATCCTTTCGAAGCTTACCAAGTTGTAAGTGATACAGACGAATTCAGAATGCAGTTGTTCGCTTATTCCCTTATTTTGCATGGACCGCCCTTTCGGGTTTTCAATCCATCGGGATACCCATTTTTGCCTGAGCTGTCCAATGCGGCTTTTCAACTCAGCAGGTGTACATTTTTTATTTATTTCCCTTATTTTTGCCCGAGTCTTTCATTATGTTTTTGACTCGCCGGGATGCCCTATTTTTGCCTGGACTTACATTCTGTTTTTATGTCCAGCGGGTCATTTTATGCGAAGTATTTTTTAACTGCATCTGGATTCACGCCGTTGGCGTAGTAACGTCTACCCTTCACCAGAAGTTAAAATACGAGTGGGAAGGCCAAATTATCACCATCTGTGGAGAGGAGGACATCTTTGTCAGTCACTTGGCCACATACAAGTACATTGAGATGGATGGAGAGATCCATGAAACAATGAGTCAGGGTTTTGAAGCCCTCAATGTTAATGAAGCAACAACTGAAGTGTCTGGTACTTCAATTGCTTCTTACAAACAAGCTCGGAAGGTTGTTGAAGACGGGAATACCCAAGCCTGGGGAAAACTTCTACAAGTTCAGATTAAAGAAGATAAATTCGGTTTGGGTTACAGACCATCCCGACGGGCCCAAGAGGAGGCTGCTGAAGCTCCCAATTTCATAAGTGGGGGAATGCTGACCCTAGATGCTATCAACAATGTGGAAGACGAGGCTGAAAGCGACTACAACCTGGAAAGTTGGATTCATCCAAGAGTCCCGGGCCAACAAGTCCTCAACTGGTCTTCCCAGGAAATTATAAGGGTTACTGCTGCAGAGTAATTATTATTTCCTATTTTTTAGAATGCATCAAGTCATGCATCTTGCTCAAGGTTTCAGGACTCATTTTGTAATAGGGCCATATATGTATTTTGTGCAAATTGAAATTAATGAACAATGGACATCTTTTGCAAACAATCTTTTCGCTCACTGTCTTTTCATTTTATTTTCGCACAAAACAATAAATGGAAATGTTTTTCTTAATAAACTCCATTCACTTTTTCTAAATAAGATAAAATCAATCACTAAAATGACCAAATCTCAACCCTTGCAGAGATAGTCCTCCAGATTGCACCGACAACAACACTGATATGACCTTGTATGACTTCGACAATCCGATTAATCAAGCAGATGAAGGGGTTGATGAAGACTATGATTTGCCTGAAGGGTTGGCCATGTTATTGAGACAAGAGGAAAAGGTGATTGCTCCTCATCAGGAGGAGGTTGAAACCATCAATCTTGGCATCGAAGAAGATGTGAAAGAGGTGAAGATCGGGGCCAGTCTGCAAGCTCCAGTGAAAGAACAACTTATCAGTATGCTTCGAGAGTATGTCGATGTCTTTGCTTGGTCCTATCAAGATATGCTAGGTCTGGATACAGATATTGTCATGCACAAGCGGCCACTGAAAGAATATTGTCCGCCAGTTAAACTAAAGTTGTGTCGTACTCGCCCAAACATGGCCATGAAAATCAAAGAAGAAGTACAAAAGCAGTGGGACGCCGGTTTTCTTGCCGTGACTAGTTACCCGCCGTAGATTGCTAACATTGTACCCGTACCTAAGAAGGATGGCAAGGTGCGTATGTGTGTCGATTACCGGGATTTGAACAAAGCAAGCCTGAAAGATGACTTCCCATTACCTCACATTGATGTATTGGTGGATAACACAACTCAGTTCTCGGTATTTTCTTTTATGGATGGATTTTCTGGATACAATCAGATTAAGATGTCACCTGAAGACATGGAGAAGAAAACACTCATCACACCCTGGGGCACGTTCTTCTACAAGGTAATGTTGTTTGGTCTGAAGAACACCGATACGACTTATCAACGGGCTATGGTAACATTATTCCACGATATGATCCATAAAGAAATCGAATGCTATGTGGATGATATGATTGCCAAGTCCCTTACAGAGGAAAATCATTTGGTGAATCTGCTGAAATTATTCAAGCGTCTGAGGAAGTATCAGCTAAGGTAGAACCCCAAAATGCACATTCGGGGTACATTCTGGTAAGTTACTAGGTTTTATTGTAAGTGAAAAAGGAATTGAGGTTGATCCCAATAAAGTCAAAGCTATTCAGGAAATGCATGCACCTAAGACTGAGAAAGAAGTTCGAGGGTTCTTAGGTAGATTGAACTACATTTTAAGGTTCATAACTCATCTCACTGCAACCTGTAAACCCTTGTTCAAGATGTTAAGAAAAGAGAAAACAGTCAGGTGGAACGATGATTGTCAGAGAGCTTTTGACAAGATCAAAGAATATCTGCAAGAACCTCCAATTCTCATGCCTCCAGTCGAAGGAAGACCCTTAATCATGTACCTGACAGTATTAGAAGAGTATGTAATATACTACCTAAGCAAAAAGTTTACCGATTGTGAACAATGTTATTCACTGCTCGAGAAAACTTGTTGTGGTTTAGTGTGGGCTGCTTGCCAACTAAGACAGTATATGTTGACTCATACTACCTTGTTGATCTCAAAGATGGACCCCGTCAAGTACATATTTGAGAAGCCAACACTTACCGGAAGGGTTGCAAGGTGGAAAATGATTCTAACAGAATATGCCATTTAGTACACCTCTCAGAAAGCCATCAAGGGCAGTGTATTGTCTGACTATCTGGATGAGTAACCCATTAATGACTACCAGCCTATGAGATTTGATTTCCCTGAAGAAGACATCATGTTCTTGAAAGCAAAAGATTGTGAAGAGCCTGTTCACACTGAAGGTCTTAGCCCAGAAAAAGCATGGACTATGATGTTTGACGGGGCAGTTAATTGCAACGGTCGTGGGGTTGGTGCAGTGCTTATTACACCTAAAGGGGTTCATATGCCTTTCTCAGCAAGGCTCACCTTTGCATGAACTAACAACGAAGCAGAATACGAAGCTTGTATCATGGATCTTGAGGAAGCCATTGACCTCAGGATCAAAACCTTGAATGTATTCGGAGATTCAGCTTTGGTAATCAACCAGACCAACGGCAAGTGGTACACTCATCAGGAGCATCTGATTCCCTACCGTGACTATATGAGGAGATTGTTGACCTTCTTCACAACAGTTAAGCTTGAATACATCCCTCGAGATGAGAATCAGTTTGCAGATGCATTGGCTACCATTTCATCCATGATCAAAGTACAGGTCATCAATTATGTACCTCAGATTTTGGTTTCCAGACTGGACAGACTGACATATGTATTCTCTATGGACACTGTCACTGATAACAAGCCTTGGTATCATGACATCAAATGCTTCTTGGAAACTCATACATACCCACCTGGGGCATCGTCAAACGATAAGAAGACATTAAGAAGGCTAGCCGGTAGCTTCTTCCTCAATACTGATGGTTCTTTGTACAAACGAAACTTCGACATGGTCTTGCTCAGATGTGTTAACAAGAAGGAAGCAGACCTACTGATGCACGAAGTACATGAAGGTTCTTTCGGCACCTATGTCGGAGGACATGCAATGGCAAAGAAGTTATTAAGATCAGATTACTACTGGATCACAATGGATGCATATTGTTGTGCCTATTCCAGAAAATGCCATAAATGCCAGATCTATGCAGATAAAGTGCATGTGCCTCAGAATCCTTTGAATGTAATGTCTTCACCCTGGCCCTTCGCCATGTGGGGAATTGATATGATTGGAAATATTGAACCGACTGCTTCAAATGGTCATAGATTCATCCTTGTAGTCATTGATTACTTCACCAAATGGGTTGAAGCAGCTTCGTATGCAAATGTCACCAGGAAAGTGGTAGCTCGATTTCTGAAAAGGGATTTCATCTGTCGATATGGAGTTCCCGAGCGAATCATTACTGATAATGGTTACAGTTTGAACAACAAGATGATGGCAGAACTTTGTCGGGACTTCAAAATTCAACATCACAACTCTTCTCCTTACAGGCCAAAGATGAATGGCGTTGTTGAGGCCAATAACAAGAATATCAAGAAGATTGTGCAGAAGACGGTAGTCACCTACAAAGACTGGAACGATATGCTACCATTTGCCTTGCATGGGTACCGTACCTCTATCAGAACATCTACGGGGGCAACATCTTATCAGCTTGTGTATGGTATGGAAGTTGTCCTACCTGTTGAAGTTGAACTACCCTCCTTACGGGTAATGATGGATGTGAAACTAGATGAAGCAGAATGGGTCCAATCTCGATATAATCAACTGAGCCTGATTGAGGAAAATAGATTAGCAGCTATCTATCATGGGTAGTTATATCAAAAGCGAATGAAGAAAGCCTTCGATCAGAAAGTCATACCTCTGGAATACCAAGTGTGAGAGCTTGTTCTGAAAAGACTTCTTCCTCCTCATACAAACCACAGGGGAAAATGGACGCCAAACTATGAAGGCCTATTCATAGTAAAGAAAGTTTTCTCTGGTGGGGCATTGATGCTCACTACTATGGATGGAGAGGACTTCTTATCTCATGTGAATTCAGATGCAGTTAAAAATTACTTCGCATAAAAGACCCGTTGGACATAAGAACAGAATGTAAGTCCAGGCAAACATAGGGCATCCTGGCGAGTCAAAAATAGAATAAAATACTCGGGCAAAATTAAGGGAAAAATTAAAGAAAAAATGTGTACACCCGCTGAGTTGAAAAGCCACATCGGGCAGCTCAGGCAAAAATGGGTATCCCAGTGGATTGAAAACCTGAAAGGGTGATCCACGCAAAATCTGGGAAAAAATGAACAACTGCATTCTGAATTCGTCTGTATCACTCACAACATGGCAAGCTTCGAAAGGATAAAGCGTCGGTCAGAATCAACCTTCTTCAGAAAGCAAGATAAGAAGAACGTCAAGGTCATACAGGTCATAGCAAAGGAAGCTCACTGGAGCGTCAACTTCAACATTGCCAACACTTTTATTTTCTCAATTTACAACAATCTCCTCCTTTCAGGGATTCGGTTCTTCACTGTACTTGCCTGTTCAGGGCACACAAATCAATAAAATCAAAATATTCAGTCACAATTTGTTTTGTACATTTTTTGTTTCGTTTGCAAAATGTCCGAAGTTCATAATACAACACTTGCATGAAAACATATAAGCCATTTTCACTATATGCTCGCAGGAAATATGCATTCTTGAGCAAATCTAATTCCTATGATGGAATCCGGTTGAGGATACCTCGGGACACTTGTGCGTTTCTTTTTAACAGGTTGCAGGTACTCAAGACAGGAAATCTCACAGCATGGGGTATATCAAGCCTCGTATCCCCGGCCATGTCAGCAATCACCTCATCAGCAGGGTTACTTGATAGGAGTTTTCCCCCATGAAGTTGTCATCCCCTCAGAGGATCCTTCGAGAAACTCATTAAATCCCCAGCGTGTCGCTTGGACGAAGGAGTTACAACAAAAGTTCTCTCCTCCCCAAGCAGGATCTCCCGAGTAATGCTTGAACTGTTGTTCCCCAGCGGAGTTGCCGAAGCCTCCTCATCCCTAGCATGAGTCTCTTCAACAGAAGCTTCCCCAGCCGAGATCCCCACAGAGTTCCCTAGGAAGATTGTTCGATGATCCTCTCTCCCCACAGATCGGCCAATGATCTCTTTCCCCAGCGGAGTTCTCCCTCCAGACAGATCTCCCAGGGTCTTTCTCCCTGCAGGATCCGGATCTCGGATCGGTTCACTCATTTTTGCATAATCATAGCATTCACATCATATTCACCAAACAAAGCGTAGCATTCCGTCTAATACGGAGCATTATGGAAAAAATCAAATATTTGGATGATCATAAGCCAGGTTCAAGCCTATCACCTGCAAACATCAGAATCACTTCACCAGCAATATACAAAACTTATCCCCTGCAGACAAATCCAGAATACTTTTTGCACTCTCAATACAGATACTTGTTCATACTTGTACAAATTGTTTTTGACACATGCCCGTGTCATAATTCCCCAGCAAGTCAAACACTCGTCAGTGTCCCTTGCTCAATCTTTTTTAGACACTCGTCTGTGTCTTGCACATATTTCCCTAGCAGGTAAAACACTTGTACATACTTATACACAATCCTCTGATACTCGTCTGTATCTTGTATGTATCATCTCCTCAGCAGATCAACACTCGTCTGTGTTCCTTGCTTAACCGATTGATACTCGTCCGTATCATCATCCTTAAACACGTGTAAGCATTTTTTTCTATCGATACTCATCCGTATCGTGGTCCTAAGGATGCTCGTCCACATCTTTTGTCTATACACACTGTCAAACACTTATACCTTCTATTTCAAGGAGTAAGCACTCGTCCGTGTTTACCATTCTCCAGTAAGTCACCAACAAAACAACTTTTCTATCCGACATTCGTCCTATGTCGTGATATTTTCGGCAGCCGTCCCCTGCCAGGTGGTTGTCCTTCACCTTTTGATGACCGTCCCTCACCAATTATCCGATGGACATCCCCATGGTTGATCTCTTATCCGAAATTCGTCCTATGTCGCGATACTTTCGGCAGCCGTCCCCTGCCAGGTGACCGTCCTTCACCTTTGGATGATCGTCCCTCATCTTATCCCTAGTGGAATCCCCATTGTTGGAACTTTCTATCTGACATTCATCCTATGTCGCGATATCTTTTTAGTAGTCGTCCCCTGCTAGGTGATCGTCCTTCACCTCTTGATGATCGTCCTTCATCATTTATCCGATGGTCGTCCCCCATCATTGATCTTTGTTATCCGACATTCTTCCTATGTCGAGATAATCCCCAACTGAGCAGCGGTACCCTGCTAGGTGCTCTTCCTTCACCTCTTGATGATCGTCCTTCATCATGCTTATTCGATGGTTGTCCCCATCGTTGATCTTTTCTATCCGACATTCGTCTTATGTCATGATATTTTCAGCAGCCATCCCCTGCTAGGTGATCGTCCTTCACCTTTTGATGATCGTCCCTCATCATTATTTCATTTATTCTTTTACCCGATGGCCGTCCCCATCGCGGTTTATTTACCCTTTAACCTGATGGCCGTCCCCGTCACTGCTTTCCTCATTTCTTTAATCCCCAGAGACTTTTATTCCTTTACCCGATGGTCGTCCCCGTCGCAGTCTCTTTATTTCCCAGCATGATGGTCGTCCCCGTCATTGGTTTACTTACCATTTTTCATCCCCAGCAGTTGTCCTTTGCTCGATGGTCGTACTTCATCGCTTTCATTTGATACTCATACTATACTTCATGTTACAATTTATATCCCTTTTCTTCTTTTGATAAAGAGTGCAAATTCTAGACTGTCTTGGTATTCAACCACAAGTTATCTTGTTTGTCTGTTAAGCCATGCGCTTACACCCTGCACGGCTAACTCATGCTTGAATAGGGGAAGCTGTAAACACCCCAAATTTTCCCTCACTTTTTCTCACACCATGGCTTGTGATCTTTCATATTGCATTTGCATAAGCATATCATCTCACACTGCATATTTATTTCACTACATAAGCTGCACAATTAGGGTTTGTGATCAGGAGAATCCCAGAAGTGATCTGAGCCATCTCAAAGGCCTTGAAGCTTGTCAATAAGGTCCATGTGTGTTCTATGATCATAATATGCTCCCCAGGGTTCTTAAAGTCAAAAAATCACAAAGCATTACAAAGGCATAGAGTCAGACTGAAGATTTCCTACACAGATGACCTAAATTTAGGGTTTTGGGTTTGAGGCCTTTAATCTCAATTGTTTTGGTCATTCTTGATTCTAATGGTCTTAATATGTTATAAGGAGCATGTGTACCAAATTTGATGACGAAATGCATTGTGGAAGTCATTTGATCAACTGGTAACTTATTGTGCAAGAAAAGTCAGAATCAGGGCATCTGAGGCCTCCATCAAGGGTACCAAAGGGTCATCTTCATCAATTTGAGGTCCTATGATTTTTATTTGATCTTAGAAGTGGTTAGAAGTTCACAATATTGAATAATTTCAAGCCATTTGCAAACTTTCCATTTTTGGACATGACTTGTAATGAAAACTTTCCATTTTGGGAAAGATTTTCAACCTCCACTTTCTTGATAAAAAATGCTTCAAAAGAAAAATCTTTAAACATGAAAGTTGTAGATTGGATCTTCCCATTTTCAAAAAGTACAAGAACTCCTCTTAATTCATCCTAGAACTCAAGTATGATGTTTCAAAGTTGGAAAAAA
The DNA here is from genome assembly GCA_963966055.1 of Lathyrus aphaca. NCBI lineage: Eukaryota > Viridiplantae > Streptophyta > Magnoliopsida > Fabales > Fabaceae > Lathyrus > Lathyrus aphaca. The sequence continues at coordinate 135,286,936 of OZ014519.1, read as the reverse complement.
TCACATAATTTTTCAAGTCATACCAAAGAGGGATTTTTGCAAAACTAACTTTTTAAGACTTCTTGTGACCTCTAATTGACTTCTACACTTCATAACATGTTCATACAACATTACAAGACCAAATTCATGCCTTGCTGCACAAGTTTTCATGCCTAATTTTCACAAAATTTCCAAAGAGGGAAAATTGCAAAACCACTTCAAACTCTTGCATCAAGTGTTACAGCTCATCAAATTCAATCTAAAGGTCCTCCATGAATCAAGCTGAGGCAGGACAAGCCATAGAAACTCCTCTGACCTGTGCCATGCTTATGGTACAACAACTTTGACTTTTTTTCAAATTGGCCCATACCAATCACACTATGCCACCACCCACTTTCTGATCAATCCTATTGGCTTATACAAACATCACGACATTCAAGCGTGAAACATCTCACACAAGAAGATTCAAAAAAATCCTCTAAAACTTGAACTCTTCGAAACTCCACATAAAATCATCAAAACTCAATTATTTCTTCACGATTCAATCATACACATCACAAGGATCAAAAATCATCCATCACAATGGCCTAAACCTCAACACACAAAAACCTCATTTTCTGCCAAACCAGAACTGGACACTTCAAAATAGCCATTCAAAGCTTGTTCTAAGCATATCATTAGCTTCAGGGAGTCCATTGGGGTTGGATTGCACAAGGGAGAAGTCCAGAAAGCACCAAACTGAAAATTTTTGTCTCAGGTGTCGCTCCCGCCAAATGAGGCTAGGTCAAATAGGGTACAGACGCGAACGGTCGGTGAAAGAGGAAGAATGAATAGAATCGCCAGCTAGGCATTTTTATCCCGAAGGAAAGGTAATATTGCATAAACCTAAGAAAAGATATGGATAAGACGGTTGCGAACCAGAGAAACTGAGAAAGGGGGTTGGTTACAACCTGGGAAGGTATTAGCACCCAGATTGTCTGCCGTACTCGACGGGATCCACGCTTAAAAGATTTGTGTTTTAGAGGGGTAGTGTCAGTGCAATCTGTGTATCAAAGCTGGAAAGAATGCAAGTGTCAGTGTAAAAGAAATGTGAAATGTAGTGTGTACAGTGTCAGTGTAAGAACAGGAATGAAATGCTCAAGATCATGAGACTAAAAGAATGATGCTGGAAAGAGGGGGAATATACAGAGACTTTTGTTCGATAACTGTTAAGTTATGCCTACGTATCCTCTCGTGCAATGAGGAAGTCAGAACACCATTGTTCGACCCAAAGAGACTGAAAGATAAATTGACTTATGAACTGCTTACTTGTCTATGCTCAAGTGTATGACCTGTCTGGCTCAGGTGCAAACTGTCTTGCATTAGACGGAAGAAGCAAGTTCTCGTTTGTAAGTGAATGAGATGAGAAAAGAATCCCGGAGGAGACGATTATTGTTTGTTTTTGTGCTTTCAGTCTTTTATTGCTTTTGGAAATGTGTCATAAGTTAATGAGCTTAAGCCTAAACCAATGGGTTAGTAAACTCATCACATCCTCCCTCTGATTAGGGGTAATGAGAATACCTTAAGTGTGAAGTCAGCATCTCAAACTTAATTACCCGGAAGTAGGATTAAGATCATTAACCTACTTGTTATTATTTAGATGTTTTTGTTGCTTTTGTTTAGTGTTAAGTAATGAGGTTAAGCCATAATCAAGGATCTAATGGACTCATTACACCATCCTAATAGAAGGATAATATATGAGAATATTTAAGCTGAGAAAGACTCCTCAACTTGATCCATGATTAGGGATTAAACTCATGACAAAACAAAGCCTTTATTAAGTGGATTTTAGTTAATGATAAGATGAAGAAGTGAGTTTTATGGTTTGTAAGACAACTTGAGGAGGACTTGTCCATTAACACTAGGGTTAGTCCTTCTTAACCAATTAAGGAAGAATTAGAACCCTAATGCAAGGCCCAAGTTACAAGCTTGATGTCTTGATGATTATTAAGTGAATTGATTAAAGGATTTAAACACATAAAGGGTTTAACACTTAGGATTAAAGTTATACACTCCATCCTAATAGAAGGATGCAGGCATAAGCTTAATCACAAAGCCTTAAAACCTTTAGGGTTTAGTCCTTGATTATGAGATGAAGAGAAAAGGCTCAATGAGACACAAAGGTAAAAAGCTAAATGGGGGACTAATCAAAACCCTAATTGTTGTCATGCTTGGTTGTTTCTAGGGTTAGTGAGGCTTGCAAGAAGATCTTCAAAGAACCACCAAGGAGAGAAGCTGATGAAAGGAGCAAAGAGAAGCAAAACAACTTGCTTCACTTATGAAGTCAAGTTGCTTGAAGGAAGAAAGTAAGAGATGAACAAGAATGAGCAAGCTCAATCCAATACACATACAAAATGCAGCAATGGAAGTATGAAAGAGATGGAAAGAGATTGTGAGAAGTGAAGGCAAATTCACTTCTCAAAGTAACTTACCACCTGAAAAGTTAGCAAAAGAAATGAAATGCAATGTAAATGAGGTGAAATGTGATGATGCAAACCAAAACCAGAAGCATAAGTATGATGTCAATGATGCTAAGTGATGATACAAATATGAAGCAAGGAAAAATGATGATCAAACATGCATAAAGATGCAAATGAGACATGCTTAGAACCATGAACATACATGACAAGTTATGAAATGCAGATGACATACAATATGGCAAATGAAAGATGCAATGATCAAACATGGTTCTAATATGTCCTAAGATGTATTATGAATCAAATGGATGCACAAAATGTCATGGCAATTCATGGTATGCAAGCAAATGAGAAATGGATGCAAAAGGAGGCACAAATTAGGGTTTCATGCATCACATAAAGCAAAAATCCAAAACCAGAAGCAAACAACATGATAAAAATTTGAAAATGCAATCAAAGATACCCTAAACCTATACAAACACACTGCCCAAAGGAGGGGATCCAACTCTTAACCTAGTGGAAGTTATGAATTTCCTAAGATTGCTAGGGTTTTAAGGTACCTTGACAAGAAAAGTGCAAAACAAATTGAAAATGCAAGATCAATTCAAACCAATTTTATCCTATAAACTACATGCCATACAAGATGCAATGCAAAAAGAATCATGATCCAACTCTCAAAGGTTAGACATAAATGAATTTTTGAAGTTTGAAACAAAATAATGCCTTGAAATGAAATTAAATCCAAAGAAAATTATCAAAAGGCATCAAGAACAAAAAAGAAATTTGGTTTGAGAGTTAGACAATGTTTCTAAATGTTTTTAAAAGTTACATGAATTTTTTTGTGATTTTTAAATACCTAAAAGTATTTTTAATTAATTAATTTTCATTAATTAATTAAAGATAATCTTTTAAATGATTTAAAAATAATTTTTAATGCAAAAAATAAAAATAAAAATATTTTTGTGTTCTAAAAAATAATGAAAACCTTGACAAAAATTTTCATAATTTTTAAACATTTTTTGCTATTTTAAATTAAATGTACAAAATAAATCAAATCAAATAAAAATAAAAATGAATTAATGAGAAGTCAACTGATCCAAAGGCTGGGATTTGAACCTAGGGCGCGGGAATTGACTGGCGCCAGATCTAAGGGTTGAAATTCAAACTGAATGGATTTTAATTAAACCTGATTAATTAAATTAATAAATTAGGATTAGGGTTAAGTGATGAATCTGGACCACACGTTTGCGCGCCAGTCAACCAAAGTCCACAGAATCAAGGGTCCACATTCAAAGTTCATTAATTACACAGATTAGGGTTAATGAGTCTCAGGTGGCCGGAGAAGACTTCCGGTCGTCTTCTCCGGCGAGACCTCCAACCTAACTCTCTCAAAACCTCACTAAATCATGCCAAAATCTCCAGATCAACTCAACTAAACACCCTAAACAACAATCCAGCAACAAATTCCATTTCTTTTCCATGAATCATGAAGAACAATCAAAAATCAAATTTACGGGCAAAGTTTCAGACAAGCCATACATCCTCAAAACCTAATCATTTTCAAAAATAAAAAGTTCAGTGCATTCAGGGAAGCATGTAGATCATTTTAGAAACAAGAAATAAGAGTTCTGGAAAAATGAATTTCCATGGCTACCTGAATCGAAGCTTTCAACCCAAGAGCTTCTGGACCAGTTTCTTGCTTCCAATCAACTCCACTGACCTCCCTCAAGTGTTTGCAAAGCTTATCTGGAGTTTATTTGGGCTAGTTTGAGAGATTGCTTGAGTTCTGTTCAGAGAGGGGAAGAAATCGTATTTGGTTTATGTGAGGTTTCAGGCTGTTTCAATGGTTGGTTTGTGATCAGTGGAACATGCTGAGATGTTTTATGAAGTTTGTTTGAATGTTTTATGCTTGTGGAGTGTGTTTCGAATGGTTTTGCAAGTTGGAGGATTTTTGGTAACTATGGCTTGGAGAGTGTTTCAGCATGAATTGTTGGGTGTTATGGCTTGCCTTTGGTCCACTTATCACTCATGGATAGGTCTGTGGAGTTGGTGTGCCCTATTGTGATTGGTATGGGTCTTTTGCCAAAAAGTCAAGCTTTGTGTAAGAGAGGTATGGTCTCATGGCTAGCCAAGGACAAGAGGGGTGTCCTGCGCAGCAAGAAGTGAGGAGAACCATAGGATCAATTTTGAAGTCAGCCAGCAAATGGATTAGGGTTTGAGTGAGGTTTTGCAAATTTGTTCATCTTTGGCCCTTTTGAAGTTTCTTGATCCACAAGTCATAAAAATGAGCAAACTCTTGATGCAATCTGACTTTTAGACATTGGTTCATGTTTGTATGAAGATTAGAATTCCATTTGATAGCACAATTTGTCTTGGCAAGTGGTTGCCTCTTTGGTGCATAACTTGAAATTATGTGATTTTTCCCAACTTTGACAAGCCATAACTTTTGATCCAAAATGTATTAGGACAAGTTCTTGTACTTTTTGAAAAGGGAATGATCCATTCTACAACTTTCATGACCAAAGTTTTCCCATTTGAAGCATTTTTGAATCAAAAAGCAAGGGTTGAAAAGGTTTCCCAAAATGGCAATTTTCCATTACAAGTCATTTTCCCAAAAAGTCAACTTTGCAAATGGCTTGAAATTCTTCAATTTTGTGAACTTCTAACATCTTCTATGATCAAATAAAGATCATACACATTCAAAATGATGAAGAACACCCTTTGGTTGGGTCATTGGGGGCCTCAGATGCCCTGATTTCACACTGACTTGCTCAAGAAGTCAACTCTTAATTAGATGCCTTCCCCATGGAATTTCTTCATGAAAATTGACATGCATGATCCTTATAGCATATAGATACCAATAGAAACAAGAATGACCAAAAAATTTGGAGTTATGGCCTCTGAAACCAAAACCCTAATTCTAGGTCATCTGTGTAGTTAAACCTGGCTCTGCTTCCATGCCATTCTCAGTTCTTGTGATTATTTGGCTTCCTTGACTTTATGGGGATACAATATGATGCTTGAACATACATGGAACCCTTTGGAGTGATTGATGACCTTTGGAGTGGCTCAAGTGGCTCTTGGATAGCTCAGACCACAAACCCTAGATGCAGATGACTTAGAATCAATGCAGTGAATCAAAATGCAACATGAGATGCTATGATTGAACTTATGCATATGAAAAGATCACAAGCCATGGTGTGAATGGGTGAGGGCAAATTTGGGGTGTTTACAGCTGCCCCTATTCAAACATGAGTTAGCTGTGCAGGATGTAAGCAACGGCTTAACAGGCAAACAAGATAACTTGTGGTTGAATACCAAAGACAGTCCAAAATTTGCACTCACAGAATGAAGAAGAAAAGGGATATAGATTGTAAAGGAAAATAAAGTATGATTATAAAGTGCGGGCGACGGAGGACGACCGTCGAGCAGAGGACGACTGCTGGGGAAAGAGAAATGGCAGGGACGACCGACATGCTGGGGATATACGATTATGACGGGGACGACCATCAAGTAAAACTATAAGACTTTCTGGGGATTATAGGTAAATTAAATAAATGATGAGGTACGGTCATCAAATGTGAAGGACGATCACCTAGCAGGGGACGGCTGCTCTGTTGGGAATAAGATGAGGGACGGTCATCTAAGGTGAAGGACGATCACCTGGCAGGGTACGGCTGCCGAAAGTATCACTACATAGGACGAATGTCGGATAAAAAGGTCGACGATGGGGACGGCCATCGGATAAGCATGATGAAGGACGATCATCAAGAGGTGAAGGACGATCACCTAGCAGGTTACTGCTGCTCTCAGGGTTTATCATGACATAGGACGAATGTCAGATAACAAGATCAACGATGGGGACGGCCATCGGATAAAGTGATGAAGGACGATCATCAGGAGGTGAAGGACGATCACCTAGCAGGGGACGGCTGCTGAAAATACCACGACATAGGACGGATGTCGGATAGAAAAGGGGTCTAATGAATAGAGACTCCGCTGGGGAAAGGATGAGGGACGTTCATCCGAAGGTGAAGGACGATCACCTGGCAGGGTATGGCTGCCGAAAAGGTATCATGACATAGGACGAATGTCAGATAGAAAAGGAATAGTTTTAACAAGTTTTGTTGAGGACTTTGCTGGGGAATAGTAAACACGGACGAGTGTTTATATCCAAGAAAATGAAAGGTATAAGTGTTTTGGCACTGTGTATGGATCAAAGATGCGGACGAGCATCCTTAAGACCGAGATACGGACGAGTATCAAGTAGAAGCAAACACGGACACATGTTCAGAGATGATGATACGGACGAGTATCAACTGGTTAACAAAGAACACGGACGAGTATTGATTCTGCGGGGGCTCTTCTGGGGAAAAGTAGACATAAGCGTTTGACACGGTGTATAGATTAAGGATGCGGACGAGCATCCTTAAGATTATGATACGGACGAGTATCGGATAGAAACAAATGATTGACGCATGTCCTGAGATGATGATACAGACGAGTACCAACTGGTTAACAAAGAACACGGACGAGTGTTGATTCTGAGAGGTATGTAAGTGGTATACATAAGATACGGACGAGTATCCGTATAGGTACGTACAAGTAGCAAGTATGAGTGGTGTATAGACGGGTATTTAACTTGCTGGGGGGTGACACGGACGAGTGTCAAAAGGAGAAAAGTATAGTATAAACAAGTATCTGATATACAAAGTGTTCAGGTTACTATGCTGGGGAAGGTGACACGGACGGGTGTCAAGGAATTGTGTATATATGTATCTGTGAGTGCAAAGGGGACGCTTTGGCTTTTTACTGGGGATATGACACGGACGGGTGTCAGGAAGTATCTGTATTTGTAAGAGAAATGTATGGGCTCTCTGCCGGGGGAATTTTGGGGAATTTTCTGTATACCGTTGATGGATTGTCAGTATTCACAAGTTTTGCTCCAGAACATGGCTTATGATTATGCAGTATGTTTGATTTTTGCCGTAATGCTCCATATTAGACGGAATGCTACGCTCTGTGGGGAGAATATGATGCGAATGCTATGTTTATGCAAAGACCGATCGGGGATTCGGATCCCGTTGCTGTGAAGATCTCTGGCTGATCTGCTTGAAATGGATATCCCAACTGGGGAGGAGATCATTGGTGGATCTGTCATGTATGACTTTGCTTGGGGAATAGGTCATTGATAAACCTGTCTCACTAATGAGGGACCCAGCTGGGGTTTGTATAAGCTTTCTTCACTCTGTTGTGATTCCTTCGCGCGTTGCTCTTCCGGGTAGAGGTTGACACTCTATGGGGAGATGGTTCCCTGGCTTTTGTACTTGGCTGAGGAGGAATAATGGATGGCAACTCAGTTGGGGAGAACACCTCCGGTGCTGAGACTGAGTAGATAATTGATTTGCCAGCTTGCTGGGGTGAAGCTTTCATGCCCCATGTTGTGCTTTGAATACCTGCAATCCTGAAAAGACATAGAAATGCACAAGTAATCCCGAGGTATCCCTTACTGGATTCCACCATAGGAGTCTAGACATTCCCGGGAGTAGGTATATTTCCTGCAAGCACGTATTCTTAGAGAAGCATCTGTATTTATGCAATCAATATCTTAAAGACATCGGACATTTTGCAAACGAACATAGAATGTATAAGACGAAACATGACTGAAAATCTGATTTTATTAATTCATGTGCCCTGAACTGGCAAGATACAGTCAAAGAAACAGATCCCCTAAAATGAGGAGATTGTTATAAATTGAGAAACAAAAGTTGTTGGCAATGTTGATGACGCTTCAAGGAGTTTCCCTTTTGCTATGACTCGTATGACATTTGACGTTCTTCTCGTCTTGCTTTCTGAAGAAAGCTGACTCTGAAAGAAGCTCGATCCTTTCGAAGCTTACCAAGTTGTAAGTGATACAGACGAATTCAGAATGCAGTTGTTCGCTTATTCCCTTATTTTGCATGGACCGCCCTTTCGGGTTTTCAATCCATCGGGATACCCATTTTTGCCTGAGCTGTCCAATGCGGCTTTTCAACTCAGCAGGTGTACATTTTTTATTTATTTCCCTTATTTTTGCCCGAGTCTTTCATTATGTTTTTGACTCGCCGGGATGCCCTATTTTTGCCTGGACTTACATTCTGTTTTTATGTCCAGCGGGTCATTTTATGCGAAGTATTTTTTAACTGCATCTGGATTCACGCCGTTGGCGTAGTAACGTCTACCCTTCACCAGAAGTTAAAATACGAGTGGGAAGGCCAAATTATCACCATCTGTGGAGAGGAGGACATCTTTGTCAGTCACTTGGCCACATACAAGTACATTGAGATGGATGGAGAGATCCATGAAACAATGAGTCAGGGTTTTGAAGCCCTCAATGTTAATGAAGCAACAACTGAAGTGTCTGGTACTTCAATTGCTTCTTACAAACAAGCTCGGAAGGTTGTTGAAGACGGGAATACCCAAGCCTGGGGAAAACTTCTACAAGTTCAGATTAAAGAAGATAAATTCGGTTTGGGTTACAGACCATCCCGACGGGCCCAAGAGGAGGCTGCTGAAGCTCCCAATTTCATAAGTGGGGGAATGCTGACCCTAGATGCTATCAACAATGTGGAAGACGAGGCTGAAAGCGACTACAACCTGGAAAGTTGGATTCATCCAAGAGTCCCGGGCCAACAAGTCCTCAACTGGTCTTCCCAGGAAATTATAAGGGTTACTGCTGCAGAGTAATTATTATTTCCTATTTTTTAGAATGCATCAAGTCATGCATCTTGCTCAAGGTTTCAGGACTCATTTTGTAATAGGGCCATATATGTATTTTGTGCAAATTGAAATTAATGAACAATGGACATCTTTTGCAAACAATCTTTTCGCTCACTGTCTTTTCATTTTATTTTCGCACAAAACAATAAATGGAAATGTTTTTCTTAATAAACTCCATTCACTTTTTCTAAATAAGATAAAATCAATCACTAAAATGACCAAATCTCAACCCTTGCAGAGATAGTCCTCCAGATTGCACCGACAACAACACTGATATGACCTTGTATGACTTCGACAATCCGATTAATCAAGCAGATGAAGGGGTTGATGAAGACTATGATTTGCCTGAAGGGTTGGCCATGTTATTGAGACAAGAGGAAAAGGTGATTGCTCCTCATCAGGAGGAGGTTGAAACCATCAATCTTGGCATCGAAGAAGATGTGAAAGAGGTGAAGATCGGGGCCAGTCTGCAAGCTCCAGTGAAAGAACAACTTATCAGTATGCTTCGAGAGTATGTCGATGTCTTTGCTTGGTCCTATCAAGATATGCTAGGTCTGGATACAGATATTGTCATGCACAAGCGGCCACTGAAAGAATATTGTCCGCCAGTTAAACTAAAGTTGTGTCGTACTCGCCCAAACATGGCCATGAAAATCAAAGAAGAAGTACAAAAGCAGTGGGACGCCGGTTTTCTTGCCGTGACTAGTTACCCGCCGTAGATTGCTAACATTGTACCCGTACCTAAGAAGGATGGCAAGGTGCGTATGTGTGTCGATTACCGGGATTTGAACAAAGCAAGCCTGAAAGATGACTTCCCATTACCTCACATTGATGTATTGGTGGATAACACAACTCAGTTCTCGGTATTTTCTTTTATGGATGGATTTTCTGGATACAATCAGATTAAGATGTCACCTGAAGACATGGAGAAGAAAACACTCATCACACCCTGGGGCACGTTCTTCTACAAGGTAATGTTGTTTGGTCTGAAGAACACCGATACGACTTATCAACGGGCTATGGTAACATTATTCCACGATATGATCCATAAAGAAATCGAATGCTATGTGGATGATATGATTGCCAAGTCCCTTACAGAGGAAAATCATTTGGTGAATCTGCTGAAATTATTCAAGCGTCTGAGGAAGTATCAGCTAAGGTAGAACCCCAAAATGCACATTCGGGGTACATTCTGGTAAGTTACTGGGTTTTATTGTAAGTGAAAAAGGAATTGAGGTTGATCCCAATAAAGTCAAAGCTATTCAGGAAATGCATGCACCTAAGACTGAGAAAGAAGTTCGAGGGTTCTTAGGTAGATTGAACTACATTTTAAGGTTCATAACTCATCTCACTGCAACCTGTAAACCCTTGTTCAAGATGTTAAGAAAAGAGAAAACAGTCAGGTGGAACGATGATTGTCAGAGAGCTTTTGACAAGATCAAAGAATATCTGCAAGAACCTCCAATTCTCATGCCTCCAGTCGAAGGAAGACCCTTAATCATGTACCTGACAGTATTAGAAGAGTATGTAATATACTACCTAAGCAAAAAGTTTACCGATTGTGAACAATGTTATTCACTGCTCGAGAAAACTTGTTGTGGTTTAGTGTGGGCTGCTTGCCAACTAAGACAGTATATGTTGACTCATACTACCTTGTTGATCTCAAAGATGGACCCCGTCAAGTACATATTTGAGAAGCCAACACTTACCGGAAGGGTTGCAAGGTGGAAAATGATTCTAACAGAATATGCCATTTAGTACACCTCTCAGAAAGCCATCAAGGGCAGTGTATTGTCTGACTATCTGGATGAGTAACCCATTAATGACTACCAGCCTATGAGATTTGATTTCCCTGAAGAAGACATCATGTTCTCGAAAGCAAAAGATTGTGAAGAGCCTGTTCACACTGAAGGTCTTGGCCCAGAAAAAGCATGGACTATGATGTTTGACGGGGCAGTTAATTGCAACGGTCGTGGGGTTGGTGCAATGCTTATTACACCTAAAGGGGTTCATATGCCTTTCTCAGCAAGGCTCACCTTTGCATGCACTAACAACGAAGCAGAATACGAAGCTTGTATCATGGATCTTGAGGAAGCCATTGACCTCAGGATCAAAACCTTGAATGTATTCGGAGATTCAGCTTTGGTAATCAACCAGACCAACGGCAAGTGGTACACTCATCAGGAGCATCTGATTCCCTACCGTGACTATATGAGGAGATTGTTGACCTTCTTCACAACAGTTATGCTTGAATACATCCCTCGAGATGAGAATCAGTTTGCAGATGCATTGGCTACTATTTCATCCATGATCAAAGTACAGGTCATCAATTATGTACCTCAGATTTTGGTTTCCAGACTGGACAGACTGACATATGTATTCTCTATGGACACTGTCACTGATAACAAGCCTTGGTATCATGACATCAAATGCTTCTTGGAAACTCATACATACCCACCTGGGGCATCGTCAAACGATAAGAAGACATTAAGAAGGCTAGCCGGTAGCTTCTTCCTCAATACTGATGGTTCTTTGTACAAACGAAACTTCGACATGGTCTTGCTCAGATGTGTTAACAAGAAGGAAGCAGACCTACTGATGCACGAAGTACATGAAGGTTCTTTCGGCACCTATGTCGGAGGACATGCAATGGCAAAGAAGTTATTAAGATCAGGTTACTACTGGATCACAATGGATGCATATTGTTGTGCCTATGCCAGAAAATGCCATAAATGCCAGATCTATGCAGATAAAGTGCATGTGCCTCAGAATCCTTTGAATGTAATGTCTTCACCCTGGCCCTTCGCCATGTGGGGAATTGATATGATTGGAAAGATTGAACCGACTGCTTCAAATGGTCATAGATTCATCCTTGTAGTCATTGATTACTTCACCAAATGGGTTAAAGCAGCTTTGTATGCAAATGTCACCAGGAAAGTGGTAGCTCGATTTCTGAAAAGGGATTTCATCTGTCGATATGGAGTTCCCGAGCGAATCATTACTGATAATGGTTACAATTTGAACAACAAGATGATGGCAGAACTTTGTCGGGACTTCAAAATTCAACATCACAACTCTTCTCCTTACAGGCCAAAGATGAATGGCGTTGTTGAGGCCAATAACAAGAATATCAAGAAGATTGTGCAGAAGACGGTAGTCACCTACAAAGACTGGCACGATATGCTACCATTTGCCTTGCATGGGTACCGAACCTCTATCAGAACATCTACGGGGGCAACATCTTATCAGCTTGTGTATGGTATGGAAGTTGTCCTACCTGTTGAAGTTGAACTACCCTCCTTACGGGTAATGATGGATGTGAAACTAGATGAAGCAGAATGGGTCCAATCTCGATATAATCAACTGAGCCTGATTGAGGAAAATAGATTAGCAGCTATCTATCATGGGTAGTTATATCAAAAGCGAATGAAGAAAGTCTTCGATCAGAAAGTCATACCTCGGGAATACCAAGTGTGAGAGCTTGTTCTGAAAAGACTTCTTCCTCCTCATACAAACCACAGGGGAAAATGGACGCCAAACTATGAAGGCCTATTCATAGTAAAGAAAGTTTTCTCTGGTGGGGCATTGATGCTCACTACTATGGATGGCGAGGACTTCTTATCTCATGTGAATTCAGATGCAGTTAAAAATTACTTCGCATAAAAGACCCGTTGGACATAAGAACAGAATGTAAGTCCAGGCAAACATAGGGCATCCTGGCGAGTCAAAAATAGAATAAAATACTCGGGAAAAATTAAGGGAAAAATTAAAGAAAAAATGTGTACACCCGCTGAGTTGAAAAGCCACATCGGGCAGCTCAGGCAAAAATGGGTATCCCAGTGGATTGAAAACCTGAAAGGGTGATCCACGCAAAATCTGGGAAAAAATGAACAACTGCATTCTGAATTCGTCTGTATCACTCACAACATGGAAAGCTTCGAAAGGATAAAGCGTCGGTCAGAATCAACCTTCTTCAGAAAGCAAGATAAGAAGAACGTCAAGGTCATACAGGTCATAGCAAAGGAAGCTCACTGGAGCGTCAACTTCAACATTGCCAACACTTTTATTTTCTCAATTTACAACAATCTCCTCCTTTCAGGGATTCGGTTCTTCACTGTACTTGCCTGTTCAGGGCACACAAATCAATAAAATCAAAATATTCAGTCACAATTTGTTTTGTACATTTTTTGTTTCGTTTGCAAAATGTCCGAAGTTCATAATACAACACTTGCATGAAAACATATAAGCCATTTTCAATATATGCTCGCAGGAAATATGCATTCTTGAGCAAATCTAATTCCTATGACGGAATCCGGTTGAGGATACCTCGGGATACTTGTGCGTTTCTTTTTAACAGGTTGCAGGTACTCAAGACAGGCAATCTCACAGCATGGGGTATATCAAGCCTCGTATCCCCGGCCATGTCAGCAATCACCTCATCAGCAGGGTTACTTGATAGGAGTTTTCCCCCATGAAGCTGTCATCCCCTCAGAGGATCCTTCGAGAAACTCATTAAATCCCCAGCGTGTCGCTTGGGCGAAGGAGTTACAACAAAAGTTCTCTCCTCCCCAAGCAGGATCTCCCGAGTAATGCTTGAACTGTTGTCCCCCAGCGGAGTTGCCGAAGCCTCCTCATCCCTAGCATGAGTCTCTTCAACAGAAGCTTCCCCAGCCGAGATCCCCACAGAGTTCCCTAGGAAGATTGTTCGATGATCCTCTCTCCCCACAGATCGGCCAATGATCTCTTTCCCCAGCGGAGTTCTCCCTCCAGACAGATCGCCCAGGGTCTTTCTCCCTGCAGGATCCGGATCTCGGATCGGTTCACTCATTTTTGCATAATCATAGCATTCACATCATATTCACCAAACAAAGCGTAGCATTCCGTCTAATACGGAGCATTATGGAAAAAATCAAATATTTGGATGATCATAAGCCAGGTTCAAGCCTATCACCTGCAAACATCAGAATCACTTCACCAGCAATATACAAAACTTATCCCCTGCAGACAAATCCAGAATACTTTTTGCACTCTCAATACAGATACTTGTTCATACTTGTACAAATTGTTTTTGACACATGCCCGTGTCATAATTCCCCAGCAAGTCAAACACTCGTCAGTGTCCCTTGCTCAATCTTTTTTAGACACTCGTCTGTGTCTTGCACATATTTCCCTAGCAGGTCAAACACTTGTACATACTTATACACAATCCTCTGATATTCGTCTGTATCTTGTATGTATCATCTCCTCAGCAGATCAACACTCGTCTGTGTTCCTTGCTTAACCGATTGATACTCATCCGTATCATCATCCTTAAACACGTGTAAGCATTTTTTTCTATCGATACTCATCCGTATCGTGGTCCTAAGGATGCTCGTCCACATCTTTTGTCTATACACACTGTCAAACACTTATACCTTCTATTTCAAGGAGTAAGCACTCGTCCGTGTTTACCATTCTCCAGTAAGTCACCAACAAAACAACTTTTCTATCCGACATTCGTCCTATGTCGTGATATTTTCGGCAGCCGTCCCCTGCCAGGTGGTTGTCCTTCACCTTTTGATGACCGTCCCTCACCAATTATCCGATGGACATCCCCATGGTTGATCTCTTATCCGAAATTCGTCCTATGTCGCGATACTTTCGGCAGCCGTCCCCTGCCAGGTGACCGTCCTTCACCTTTGGATGATCGTCCCTCATCCTATCCCTAGTGGAATCCCCATTGTTGGAACTTTCTATCTGACATTCATCCTATGTCGCGATATCTTTTTAGTAGTCATCCCCTGCTAGGTGATCGTCCTTCACCTCTTGATGATCGTCCTTCATCATTTATCCGATGGTCGTCCCCATCGTTGATCTTTGTTATCCGACATTCTTCCTATGTCGAGATAATCCCCAACTGAGCAGCGGTACCCTGCTAGGTGCTCGTCCTTCACCTCTTGATGATCGTCCTTCATCATGCTTATTCGATGGTTGTCCCCATCGTTGATCTTTTCTATCCGACATTCGTCTTATGTCATGATATTTTCAGCAGCCATCCCCTGCTAGGTGATCGTCCTTCACCTTTTGATGATCGTCCCTCATCATTATTTCATTTATTCTTTTACCCGATGGCCGTCCCCATCGCGGTTTATTTACCCTTTAACCTGATGGCCGTCCCCGTCACTGCTTTCCTCATTTCTTTAATCCCCAGAGACTTTTATTCCTTTACCCGATGGTCGTCCCCGTCGCAGTCTCTTTATTTCCCAGCATGATGGTCGTCCCCGTCATTGGTTTACTTACCATTTTTCATCCCCAGCAGTTGTCCTTTGCTCGATGGTCGTCCTTCATCGCTTTCATTTGATACTCATACTATACTTCCTGTTACAATTTATATCCCTTTTCTTCTTTTGATAAAGAGTGCAAATTCTAGACTGTCTTGGTATTCAACCACAAGTTATCTTGTTTGTCTGTTAAGCCATGCGCTTACACCCTGCACGGCTAACTCATGATTGAATAGGGGCAGCTGTAAACACCCCAAATTTTCCCTCACTTTTTCTCACACCATGGCTTGTGATCTTTCATATTGCATTTGCATAAGCATATCATCTCACACTGCATATTTATTTCACTACATAAGCTGCACAATTAGGGTTTGTGATCAGGAGAATCTCAGAAGTGATCTGAGCCATCTCAAAGGCCTTGAAGCTTGTCAAGAAGGTCCATGTATGTTCTATGATCATAATATGCTCCCCAGGGTTATTAAAGTCAAAAAATACAAAGCATTACAAAGGCATAGAGTCAGACTGAAGATTTCCTACACAGATGACCTAAATTTAGGGTTTTGGGTTTGAGGCCTTTAATCTCAATTGTTTTGGTCATTCTTGATTCTAATGGTCTTAATATGTTATAAGGAGCATGTGTACCAAATTTGATGACGAAATGCATTGTGGAAGTCATTTGATCAACTGGTAACTTATTGTGCAAGAAAAGTCAGAATCAGGGCATCTGAGGCCTCCATCAAGGGTACCAAAGGGTCATCTTCATCAATTTGAGGTCCTATGATCTTTATTTGATCTTATAAGTGGTTAGAAGTTCACAATATTGAATAATTTCAAGCCATTTGCAAACTTTCCATTTTTGGACATGACTTGTAATGAAAACTTTCCATTTTGGGAAAGATTTTCAACCTCCACTTTCTTGATAAAAAATGCTTCAAAAGAAAAATCTTTAAACATGAAAGTTGTAGATTGGATCTTCCCATTTTCAAAAAGTACAAGAACTCCTCTTAATTCATCCTAGAACTCAAGTATGATGTTTCAAAGTTGGAAAAAATCACATAATTTTTCAAGTCATACCAAAGAGGGATTTTTGCAAAACTAACTTTTTAAGACTTCTTGTGACCTCTAATTGACTTCTACACTTCATAACATGTTCATACAACATTACAAGACCAAATTCATGCCTTGCTGCACAAGTTTTCATGCCTAATTTTCACAAAATTTCCAAAGAGGGAAAATTTCAAAACCACTTCAAACTCTTGCATCAAGTGTTACAGCTCATCAAATTCAATCTAAAGGTCCTCCATGAATCAAGCTGAGGCAGGACAAGCCATAGAAACTCCTCTGACCTGTGCCATGCTTATGGTACAACAACTTTGACTTTTTTTCAAATTGGCCCATACCAATCACATTATGCCACCACCCACTTTCTGATCAATCCTATTGGCTTATACAAACATCATAGACCTCAAACATCACGACATTCAAGCGTGAAACATCTCACACAAGCAGATTCAAAAAAATCCTCTAAAACTTGAACTCTTAGAAACTCCACATAAAATCATCAAAACTCAATTATTTCTTCACGATTCAATCATACACATCACAAGGATCAAAAATCATCCATCACAATGGCCTAAACCTCAACACACAAAGACCTCATTTTCTGCCAAACCAGAACTAGACACTTCAAAATAGCCATTCAAAGCTTGTTCTAAGCATATCATTAGCTTCAGGGAGTCCATTGGGGTTGGATTGCACAAGGGAGAAGTCCAGAAAGCACCAAACTGAAATTTTTTGTCTCAGGTGTCGCTCCCGCCAAATGAGGCTAGGCCAAATGGGGTACAGACGCGAACGGTCGGTGAAAGAGGAAGAATGAATAGAGTCGCCAGCTAGGCATTTTTATCCCGAAGGAAAGGTAATACTGCATAAACCTAAGAAAAGATATGGATAAGACGGTTGCGAACCAGAGAAACTGAGAAAGGGGGTTGGTTACAACCTGGGAAGGTATTAGCACCCAGATTGTCCGCCGTACTCGACGGGATCCACGCTTAAAAGATTTGTGTTTTAGAGGGGTAGTGTCAGTGCAATCTGTGTATCAAAGCTGGAAAGAATGCAAGTGTCAGTGTAAAATAAATGTGAAGTGTAGTGTGTACAGTGTCAGTGTAAGAACAGGAATGAAATGCTCAAGATCATGAGGCTAAAAGAATGATGCTGGAAAGAGGGGGAATATACAGAGACTTTTGTTCGATAACTGTTAAGTTATGCCTACGTATCCTCTCGTGCAATGAGGAAGTCAGAACACCATAGTTCGACCCAAAGAGACTGAAAGATAATTTGACTTATGAACTGCTTACTTGTCTATGCTCAAGTGTATGACCTGTCTGGCTCAGGTGCAAACTGTCTTGCATTAGACGGAAGAAGCAAGTTCTCGTTTGTGAGTGAATGAGATGAGAAAAGAATCCCAGAGGAGACGATTATTGTTTGTTTTTGTGTTTTCAGTCTTTTATTGCTTTTGGAAATGTGTCATAAGTTAATGAGCTTAATCCTAAACCAATGGGTTAGTAAACTCATCACATCCTCCCTCTGATTAGGGGTAATGAGAATACCTTAAGTGTGAAGTCAGCATTTCAAACTTAATTACCCGGAAGTAGGATTAAGATCATTAACCTACTTGTGATTATTTAGATGTTTTTGTTGCTTTTGTTTAGTGTTAAGTAATGAGGTTAATCCATAATCAAGGATCTAATGGACTCATTACACCATCCTAATAGAAGGATAATATATGAGAATATTTAAGGTGAGAAAGACTCCTCAACTTGATCCATGATTAGGGATTAAACTCATGACAAAACAAAGCCTTTATTAAGTGGATTTTAGTTAATGATAAGATGAAGAAGTGAGTTTTATGGTTTGTAAGACAACTTGAGGAGGACTTGTCCATTAACACTAGGGTTAGTCCTTCTTAACCAATTAAGGAAGAATTAGAACCCTAATGCAAGGCCCAAGTTACAAGCTTGATGTCTTGATGATTATTAAGTTAATTGATTAAAGGATTTAAACACATAAAGGGTTTAACACTTAGGATTAAAGTTATACACTACATCCTAATAGAAGGATGCAGGCATAAGCTTAATCACAAAGCCTTAAAACCTTTAGGGTTTAGTCCTTGATTATGAGATGAAGAGAGAAGGCTCAATGAGACACAAAGGTAAAAAGCTAAATGGGGGACTAATCAAAACCCTAATTGTTGTCATGCTTGGTTGTTTCTAGGGTTAGTGAGGCTTGCAAGAAGATCTTCAAAGAACCACCAAGGAGAGAAGCTGATGAAAGGAGCAAAGAGAAGCAAAACAACTTGCTTCACTTATGAAGTCAAGTTGCTTGAAGGAAGAAAGTAAGAGATGAACAAGAAAGAGCAAGCTCAATCCAATACACATACAAAATGCAGCAATGGAAGTATGAAAGAGATGGAAAGATATTGTGAGAAGTGAAGGCAAATTCACTTCTCAAAGTAACTTACCACCTGAAAAGTTAGGAAAAGAAATGAAATGCAATGCAAATGAGGTGAAATATGATGATGCAAACCAAAACCAGAAGCATAAGTATGATGTCAATGATGCTAAGTGATGATACAAATATGAAGCAAGACAAAATGATGATCAAACATGCATAAAGATGCAAATGAGACATGCTTAGAACCATGAACATACATGACAAGTTATGAAATGCAAATGACATACAATATGGCAAATGAAAGATGCAATGATCAAACATGGTTATAATATGTCCTAAGATGTATTATGAATCAAATGGATACACAAAATGTCATGGCAATTCATGGTATGCAAGCAAATGAGAAATGGATGCAAAAGGAGGCACAAATTAGGGTTTCATGCATCACATAAAGCAAAAATCCAAAACCAGAAGCAAACAACATGATAAAAATTTGAAAATGCAATCAAAGATACCCTAAACCTATACAAACACACTGCCCAAAGGAGGGGATCCAACTCTTAACCTAGTGGAAGTTATGAATTTCCTAAGATTGCTAGGGTTTTAAGGTACCTTGACAAGAAAAGTGCAAAACAAATTGAAAATGCAAGATCAATTCAAACCAATTTTATCCTATAAACTACATGCCATACAAGATGCAATGCAAAAAGAATCATGATCCAACTCTCAAAGGTTAGACATAAATGAATTTTTGAAGTTTGAAACAAAATAATGCCTTGAAATGAAATTAAATCCAAAGAAAATTATCAAAAGGCATCAAGAACAAAAAAGAAATTTGGTTTGAGAGTTAGACAATGTTTCTAAATGTTTTTAAAAGTTACATGAATTTTTTTGTGATTTTTAAATACCTAAAAGTATTTTTAATTAATTAATTTTCATTAATTAATTAAAGATAATCTTTTAAATGATTTAAAAATAATTTTTAATGCAAAAAATAAAAATAAAAATATTTTTGTGTTCTAAAAAATAATGAAAACCTTGACAAAAATTTTCATAATTTTTAAACATTTTTTGCTATTTTAAATTAAATGTACAAAATAAATCAAATCAAATAAAAATAAAAATGAATTAATGAGAAGTCAACTGATCCAAAGGCTGGGATTTGAACCTAGGGCGCGGGAATTGACTGGCGCCAGATCTAAGGGTTGAAATTCAAACTGAATGGATTTTAATTAAACCTGATTAATTAAATTAATAAATTAGGATTAGGGTTAAGTGATGAATCTGGACCACACGTTTGCGCGCCAGTCAACCAAAGTCCACAGAATCAAGGGTCCACATTCAAAGTTCATTAATTACACAGATTAGGGTTAATGAGTCTCAGGTGGCCGGAGAAGACTTCCGGTCGTCTTCTCCGGCGAGACCTCCAACCTAACTCTCTCAAAACCTCACTAAATCATGCCAAAATCTCCAGATCAACTCAACTAAACACCCTAAACAACAATCCAGCAACAAATTCCATTTATTTTCCATGAATCATGAAGAACAATCAAAAATCAAATTTACGGGCAAAGTTTCAGACAAGCCATACATCCTCAAAACCTAATCATTTTCAAAAATAAAAAGTTCAGTGCATTCAGGGAAGCATGTAGATCATTTTAGAAACAAGAAATAAGAGTTCTGGAAAAATGAATTTCCATGGCTACCTGAATCGAAGCTTTCAACCCAAGAGCTTCTGGACCAGTTTCTTGCTTCCAATCAACTCCACTGACCTCCCTCAAGTGTTTGCAAAGCTTATCTGGAGTTTATTTGGGCTAGTTTGAGAGATTGCTTGAGTTCTGTTCAGAGAAGGGAAGAAATCGTATTTGGTTTATGTGAGGTTTCAGGCTGTTTCAATGGTTGGTTTGTGATCAGTGGAACATGCTGAGATGTTTTATGAAGTTTGTTTGAATGTTTTATGCTTGTGGAGTGTGTTTCGAATGGTTTTGCAAGTTGGAGGATTTTTGGTAACTATGGCTTGGAGAGTGTTTCAGCATGAATTGTTGGGTGTTATGGCTTGCCTTTGGTCCACTTATCACTCATGGATAGGTCTGTGGAGTTGGTGTGCCCTATTGTGATTGGTATGGGTCTTTTGCCAAAAAGTCAAGCTTTGTGTAAGAGAGGTATGGTCTCATGGCTAGCCAAGGACAAGAGGGGTGTCCTGCGCAGCAAGAAGTGAGGAGAACCATAGGATCAATTTTGAAGTCAGCCAGCAAATGGATTAGGGTTTGAGTGAGGTTTTGCAAATTTGTTCATCTTTGGCCCTTTTGAAGTTTCTTGATCCACAAGTCATAAAAATGAGCAAACTCTTGATGCAATCTGACTTTTAGACATTGGTTCATGTTTGTATGAAGATTAGAATTCCATTTGATAGCACAATTTGTCTTGGCAAGTGGTTGCCTCTTTGGTGCATAACTTGAAATTATGTGATTTTTCCCAACTTTGACAAGCCATAACTTTTGATCCAAAATGTATTAGGACAAGTTCTTGTACTTTTTGAAAAGGGAATGATCCATTCTACAACTTTCATGACCAAAGTTTTCCCATTTGAAGCATTTTTGAATCAAAAAGCAAGGGTTGAAAAGGTTTCCCAAAATGGCAATTTTCCATTACAAGTCATTTTCCCAAAAAGTCAACTTTGCAAATGGCTTGAAATTCTTCAATTTTGTGAACTTCTAACATCTTCTATGATCAAATAAAGATCATACACATTCAAAATGATGAAGAACACCCTTTGGTTGGGTCATTGGGGGCCTCAGATGCCCTGATTTCACACTGACTTGCTCAAGAAGTCAACTCTTGATTAGATGCCTTCCCCATGGAATTTCTTCATGAAAATTGACATGCATGATCCTTATAGCATATAGAGACCAATAGAAACAAGAATGACCAAAAAATTTGGAGTTATGGCCTCTGAAACCAAAACCCTAATTCTAGGTCATCTGTGTAGTTAAACCTGGCTCTGCTTCCATGCCATTCTCAGTTCTTGTGATTATTTGGCTTCCTTGACTTTATGGGGATACAATATGATGCTTGAACATACATGGAACCATTTGGAGTGATTGATGACCTTTGGAGTGGCTCAAGTGGCTCTTGGATAGCTCAGACCACAAACCCTAGATGCAGATGACTTAGAATCAATGCAGTGAATCAAAATGCAACATGAGATGCTATGATTGAACTTATGCATATGAAAAGATCACAAGCCATGGTGTGAATGGGTGAGGGCAAATTTGGGGTGTTTACAGCTGCCCCTATTCAAACATGAGTTAGCTGTGCAGGATGTAAGCAACGGCTTAACAGGCAAACAAGATAACTTGTGGTTGAATACCAAAGACAGTCCAAAATTTGCACTCACAGAATGAAGAAGAAAAGGGATATAGATTGTAAAGGAAAATAAAGTATGATTATAAAGTGCGGGCGACGGAGGACGACCGTCGAGCAGAGGACGACTGCTGGGGAAAGAGAAATGGCAGGGACGACCGACATGCTGGGGATATACGATTATGACGGGGACGGCCATCAAGTAAAACTATAAGACTTTCTGGGGATTATAGGTAAATGAAATAAATGATGAGGTACGGTCATCAAAGGTGAAGGACGATCACCTAGCAGGGGACGGCTGCTCTGTTGGGAATAAGATGAGGGACGGTCATCTAAGGTGAAGGACGATCACCTGGCAGGGTACGGCTGCCGAAAGTATCACAACATAGGACGAATGTCGGATAAAAAGGTCGACGATGGGGACGGCCATCGGATAAGCATGATGAAGGACGATCATCAAGAGGTGAAGGACGAGTATCCGTATAGGTACGTACAAGTAGCAAGTATGAGTGGTGTATAGACGGGTATTTAACTTGCTGGGGGGTGACACGGACGAGTGTCAAAAGGAGAAAAGTATAGTATAAACAAGTATCTGATATACAAAGTGTTCAGGTCACTATGCTGGGGAAGGTGACACGGACGGGTGTCAAGGAATTGTGTATATATGTATCTGTGAGTGCAAAGGGGACGCTTTGGCTTTTTACTGGGGATATGACACGGACGGGTGTCAGGAAGTATCTGTATTTGTAAGAGAAATGTATGGGCTCTCTGCCGGGGGAATTTTGGGGAATTTTCTGTATACCGTTGATGGATTGTCAGTATTCACAAGTGTTTGCTCCAGAACATGGCTTATGATTATGCAGTATGTTTGATTTTTGCCGTAATGCTCCATATTAGACGGAATGCTACGCTCTGTGGGGAGAATATGATGCGAATGCTATGTTTATGCAAAGACCGATCGGGGATTCGGATTCCGTTGCTGTGAAGATCTCTGGCTGATCTGCTTGAAATGGATATCCCAGCTGGGGAGGAGATCACTGGTGGATCTGTCATGTATGACCTTGCTTGGGGAATAGGTCATTGATAAACCTGTCTCACTAATGAGGGACCCAGCTGGGGTTTGTATAAGCTTTCTTCACTCTGTTGTGATTCCTTCGCGCGTTGCTCTTCCGGGTAGAGGTTGACACTCTGTGGGGAGATGGTTCCCTGGCTTTTGTACTTGGCTGAGGAGGAATAATGGATGGCAACTCAGTTGGGGAGAACACCTCCGGTGCTGAGACTGAGTAGATAATTGATTTGCCAGCTTGCTGGGGTGAAGCTTTCATGCCCCATGTTGTGCTTTGAATACCTGCAATCCTGAAAAGACATAGAAATGCATAAGTAATCCCGAGGTATCCCTTACTGGATTCCACCATAGGAGTCTAGACACTCCCGGGAGTAGGTATATTTCCTGCAAGCACGTATTCTTAGAGAAACATCTGTATTTATGCAATCAATATCTTAAAGACATCGGACATTTTGCAAACGAACATAGAATGTATAAGACGAAACATGACTGAAAATCTGATTTTATTAATTCATGTTCCCTGAACTGGAAAGATACAGTCAAAGAAACAGATCCCCTAAAATGAGGAGATTGTTATAAATTGAGAAAAAAAGTTGTTGGCAATGTTGATGACGCTTCAAGGAGTTTCCCTTTTGCTATGACTCGTATGACATTTGACGTTCTTCTCGTCTTGCTTTCTGAAGAAAGCTGACTCTGAAAGAAGCTCGATCCTTTCGAAGCTTACCAAGTTGTAAGTGATACAGACGAATTCAGAATGCAGTTGTTCGCTTATTCCCTTATTTTGCATGGACCGCCCTTTCGGGTTTTCAATCCATCGGGATACCCATTTTTGCCTGAGCTGTCCAATGCGGCTTTTCAACTCAGCAGGTGTACATTTTTTATTTATTTCCCTTATTTTTGCCCGAGTCTTTCATTATGTTTTTGACTCGCCGGGATGCCCTATTTTTGCCTGGACTTACATTCTATTTTTATGTCCAGCGGGTCATTTTATGCGAAGTATTTTTTAACTGCATCTGAATTCACAGGGGACGGGAAGTTTTCACCATCCATGGTGTTGAGCATGAGTGCTCCACCGGAGAAAACTTTATTTACTACGAATGGTCCTTCATAGTTCGGAGTCCACTTGCCCCTGTGGTCTGTATGAGGAGGGAGGAGTCTTTTCAGCACCAGATCTCCTACTTGGTACTCTCGGAGCCTGACTTTCTGATCGAAGGCTTTCTTCATTCTTTTCTGATATAACTGCCCATGACAGATTGCAGCCAATCTCTTCTCTTCAATCAGATTCAGTTGTTCGTATTGGGATCGGACCCATTCTGCTTCATTCAGTTTAACATCCATCAATACCCGCAGAGAGGGTAGCTCAACTTCAATAGGTAGGACTGCCTCCATACCATACACAAGCTGATACGGCGTTGCCCCAGTGGACGTTCTGATCGACGTACGGTACCCATGCAAGGCAAATGGTAGCATTTCATGCCAGTCTTTGTAGGTGACCACCATCTTCTGTACAATTTTCTTGATATTCTTGTTAGCTGCCTCGACAGCGCCATTCATCTTTGGCCTGTAAGGAGAAGAATTGTGGTGTTGGATCTTGAAGTCCCGACATAGTTCTGCCATCATTTTGTTGTTTAAGTTGGAACCATTATCAGTAATGATCGCTCGGGAACTCCGTACCGACAGATGATGTCTCTCTTCAGAAATCGGGCTACCACTTTCCTTGTAACATTTGCATAGGAAGCTGCTTCAACCCACTTGGTAAAATAGTCAATAGCAACCAGGATGAATCTGTGGCCGTTTGAAGCAGTCGGTTCAATCTTGCCAATCATATCAATGCCCCACATAGCAAAAGGCCAGGGTGAAGACATCACATTCAGAGGATTCGGAGGCACATGCACTTTATCTGCATAAATCTGGCATTTATGGCACTTCCTGGCATAAGCACAACAGTCGGCATCCATTGTGATCCAGTAATAACCTGATCTTAACAACGTTTTGTCCATGGCATGCCCTCTAGCATGGGTACCAAAGGATCCTTCGTGCACCTCGTGCATCAACAAGTCTGCTTCCGTTCTATCAACGCATCTGAGGAGTACCATATCGAAGTTTTTCTTGTACAAGGAACCATCAGTATTCAGGAAGAAACTACCAGCAAGCCTCCTTAGAGTCTTCTTATCATTGGAAGATGCCCCAGGTGGGTACGTTTGATCCCCCAAGAAGCGTTTAATGTCATGGAACCAAGGCTTCTCATCCTTGACAGTGTCTACTGTAAATACATATGCTGGTCTGTCAAGTCTGGATACTGAAATCCGAGGCACAAAGTTGGCAGCTTGAACTTTGATCATGGATGAAATGGTAGCCAGAGCATCTGCAAACTGATTCTCGTCCCGAGGGATATACTCAAGCTTGACCGTTGTAAATAAAGTCAATAACCTCCTTGTATAATCCCTGTAAGGTATCAGATGATCCTGGTGTGTGTACCATTTGCCGTTGGTTTGATTAACTACCAGAGCTCAATCTCCGAATATAGTCAAAGTTTTGATCCTGAGGTCAATGGCTTCCTCAAGACCCATAATACAAGCTTCGTATTCAGCTTCGTTGTTAGTGCAGTTAAAGGTGAGCTTTGCTGAGAAAGGCAGGTGAACTCCCTTAGGTGTAATGAGTACTGCACCAACACCACGACCATTCATATTAACAGCCCCATCAAACATCATAGTCCATTCCTCTTCCGGGTCGGGCCCTTCAGTGTGAACAGGCTCTTCATGATCTTTTGCTTTTATGAACATGATGTCTTCATCAGGGAAGTCAAACCTCATAGGCTGGTAATCATCAATGGGTTTCTCAGCAAGATAATCAGACAATACACTGCCCTTGATGGCCTTTTGGGATGTGTACTGAATGTCGTATTCCGTGAGGATCATTTGCCATCTTTCAACCCGTCCGGTAAGTGTTGGCTTCTCAAAAATGTACTTAACTGGGTCCATCTTTGATATCAACAAAGTAGTGTGGGTCAACATATACTGCCTTAGTCGGCGAGCAGCCCACGCTAAAGCACAGCAAGTTTTCTCGAGCAGTGAATAACGTTGTTCACAGTCGGTAAACTTTTTGCTTAGGTAGTATATTGCATACTCTTTTCGACCAGACTCGTCATGCTGGCCCAGCACACACCCCATTGACTCTTCTAATACTGTCAAGTACATTATTAGAGGTCTTCCTTCGACTGGAGGCATAAGGATTGGAGGCTCTTGTAAATATTCCTTGATTTTGTCAAAAGCCCTCTGGCAGTCTTCGTTCCACCTGACCGTTTATTCTTTTCTTAACAGTTTGAACAAGGGTTCACAGGTTGCTGTAAGGTGAGATATGAACCGTGAAATGTAGTTCAATCTACCTAGAAAACCTCGAACTTCTTTCTCAGTTTTCGGTGCAGGCATTTCTTGAATGGCTTTGACTTTATCAGGGTCAACTTCAATTCCCTTCTCACTCACAATAAATCCCAGCAGTTTACCGGATCGCACCCCGAATGTGCATTTATTGGGGTTCAACTTCAACTGGTACTTCCTCAGGCGTTTGAATAGCTTTAACAGATTCACCAGGTGGTCTTCTTCTGTGAGGGACTTGGCAATCATGTCATCCACATAACATTCAATTTCTTTATGGATCATGTCGTGGAATAATGTTACCATAGCCCGTTGATAGGTTGCACCAGCATTCTTCAGTCCGAATGGCATCACCTTATAACAGAACGTGCCCCAGGGTGTGATGAAAGTCGTCTTCTCCATGTCTTCAGGTGACATCTTAATCTGATTGTATCCTGAAAATCCGTCCATGAAGGAGAATACCGAAAACTGAGCCGTATTATCAACCAATACATCAATGTGAGGTAATGGGAAGTCATCTTTTGGGCTGGCTCTGTTCAGATCCCGGTAGTCCACGCACATTCTCACTTTTCCGTCTTTCTTAGGCACAGGTACAATATTAGCAACCCACGGTGGATAGCTAGTCACAGCAAGGAATCCGGCATCCCACTGTTTTTGCACCTCTTCCTTTATCTTCATTGCCATATCTGGGCGAGTACGGCGCAACTTCTGTTTAACCGGCGGGCAGTCCTCTTTCAAAGGCAGCTTGTGCATGACAATATCGGTGTCCAACCCTGGCATATCCTAGTAAGACCAAGCAAACACATCCACATACTCCCGAAGCATATCAATCAGTTGCTCTTTCACCGAGTCTTGTAGGCAGGCCCCGATCTTAACTTCTTTCACATCTTCTTCCAAACCAAGATTAACCGTTTCAACCTCCTCCTGATGAGGGGTGATAACCTTCTCCTCTTGCCTTAACAACCTGGCTAGCTCTTCAGGAAGCTCATAATCTTCTTCAACCCCTTCATCAGCTCGATTGATTGGATTGTCAAAGTCATACGAAGCCATAGCTGTGCTGTTGTCGCTGCAGTCTGAAAGGCACTCTCTGCAAGGGTTTAGATTGTTCATTTTAGTGATTGATTTTAATCTTGTTTAAAAAAAGTGAAATGAAGTTTATCATTTTGAAAACATTGCCATTTTATTTTTGTACAAAAAGAAAAATGAAAGACAGTGAGCGGAAAAGAAAAAGACTCATTTGCAAAAGATGTCCGATATTCATTGATTGATCTGTTTGCACAAAATTACAAGATGGCCCGATTACAAAATGAGTCTTGTCATCTTGGGCAAGATGCAAGACTTGATGCATGCTTAAATATACAGGAAATAATAATTACTCTGCAGGAGTAACCCTTATAATTTCCTGGGAAGACCAGTTAAGGACTTGGCTCCCCGGGATCCTTGGACGTATCCAGCTCTCCAGGTTGCGGTCTCTTTCATCCTTGTCTTCCAAGTTGTTCACTGCATCCGGGGTGAGCATTCCCCCGCTGACAAAACTGGGCTTCTTAGAAGCCTCTGATTGATCTTGTTGAGTTGGTTTGTAACCCAACCCAAATCTGTCCTCCTTCTTCTCCACGGGCAGCAGCTTGCCCCAGCCTTGGGCAGTCCCCTCTTCAACAACCTTTCTGGCTTGCTGATAAGACGTCATGGAGGTTCCAAGTACAGCAGATGCTTCATTTATGTTCAGGGCTTCAAACCCCTGGCTCATAGTTTCATGGATTTCTCCATCCATCTCAATGTACTTGTACGTAGCCAGATGGCTAACAAAGATGTCCTCTTCACCACAGATGGTGATGATCTGGCCTTCCCACTCGAATTTCAGCTTCTGGTGAAGGGTAGACGTAACAGCTCCAGCGACATGGATCCAGGGTCTACCCAACAAACAGCTGTAGGTCGGCTGAATGTCCATCACATAGAAGGTAATTTTAAAAGTCTGCGGGCCAATCATCACAGGCAGATCAATCTCTCCAAGCACTGATCTTTTAGAGCCATCAAATGCTCTCACCACCAAATTACTTGGACGCAGTGCCAAGCCATCATACTCCAGCTTCACCAAGGCTTTCTTTGGTAGAACATTGAGTGAAGACCCAGTATCCACCAGTACATGAGATAAAACAGCACCCTTGCACTCTAGAGTGATGTGTAAAGCCTTTTTGTGGTTACGTCCCTCAGTTGTTAAGTCAGCATTGGTAAAACCCAGTCCGTGACTGGTGTTGACATTTGCCACCACAGTTTCTAGCTGATTAACAGTGATCTCCTCTGGCACGTATGCTGCGTGCAAGACTTTCAATAGTGCATTCCTGTGAGCTTCGGAACACATCAACAGGGATAATATGGAGATCTTTGAGGGAGTTTGGTGAAGCTGATCCACCACTTTGTAATCACTTCTCTTTATAATCCTCATAAACTCGTCTACATCTTGTTCAAAAGATGTCTTCTGAGTTTCTTTGACAGTTGTCTCTTCAACTACCACACTCTTTCCTTTTGCTTTGGCAGCAGCTTCTGCTTCGGCGTTAGGTCTTTGCAATTGTGAGGCAAAAAGGCGTCCGCTTCTGGTGAAGCCTCCGCCTCCCCCAACATTATCAATCTGTGGAGAAGTGGTTGAAGAGTCCAAAGTGATTTTCTCCCCGTTGAAGTAGAGGTCAGAGCCATAATGCCAAGGTATGGCATTACTGCTTTCATATGGAACTGGTCCAGGTACCGTGATAGTAACTGGACTGACTGCTGTAGAGGAGGGTACTGAAATGGTGTGCGGATCGTAGTAAATGGTGACTGGTGACCTGGCAGGAGGTGCCACTGTTTGTTGTTGAAAGTTGTTGTTTGGAGGAATACTTGACGGATCATAGTAAATGGTGACTGCTGAGATATCTTGATTAATTTCTGTTGGCGTTGTAGAAGATCCTGCTGAATAAATGGATGCTGATGTTGTAGAAGAGATGGTTGTTGATATTTGACTTGTTGAAGTGATAGATGAAGCCATTGTTGATGAAATTGATGAATTAGTTGGAATGATTGTTGTTGCAGTTGTAGAAGAGTCAGGAATTGTTGTCGAAGGGATTGCTGGATTTGTTGGTGACGTTGTTGTGATTTGAAGTATGCCACTCTTGATAAGACCATCTATGCTGCTTCTCAAATTATCACACCCATTGACCGAAATGTTGCAATAACCACAACCGATCTCACACCCGGGGAACATCTGGCATTCTAGGAGCTGAGCTTTAATTTCTACCAGAGGTGTCCGAATCTGCCTAACACTGGTGATTAAGAAAGATGGCTTGTCTTCCTCAATGGCATTAATTCTTGGTCCTCCATGATTGGGCATGGGATTCTTGGTGACACTTGGAGGGGGTGCAAAGTTGAGGGCTTTAGAATCCACCAGGTCTTGTACCTTCATTTGTAAAGCCCTGCATTTTTCTGTATTGTGGCCAGGTGCATTGGAATGAAAAGCACATCTGGCGTTGACGTCATAATTTATTGGAAGATTGGAGGGATCCGGTGGTGCCAATGTCCTTAATTCAACCAAGTTGAGTTTCAGGAGTTGTGGCAATAAAGCGACATAAGGCATAGGGATTGGATCAATCACCCTATTTTCCTGTGATGGTCTTTGCTGAAAAGGTCTTTGCTGCTGATTGTTGTTATTGTTGTTGTAGGTCCTCTGTGGCGGATACTGAACTTGCTGTTGATAGTGTGGTTGTTGTGGTGGTTGATATGCTGGTTGCTGAGGAATCGGAGCTGGAATGGTGACAGTTGCTATTGATCTGTGGACATACTGAGGTCTGGCCCTGCTAGCATGAATGGCATTTGTCTCACCAGTTCTTCTAGGTCCCACAAAAGGCTTCCTGGGGTTACTAGACGAACTTGCACCATTATCAGAAATCTTACCCATCTTCAGAAGGCTTTCAATTCTTTCTCCAGCTATAACTATATCTGCGAAGCTGGTGGAAGAAAAGGCAGCTAGCCTATCCATATATGTTCCTTGCAGAGTATTCATAAACATGTCGGCCATTTCTCTTTCCGACATGGGTGGCTGGACAGCAGCAGCAAGCTGTCTCCACCTCTGGGCATATTCCCTGAAGCTTTCTCTGGAGGATTGAGACATTCCCATCAAAAGGGTCCTGTTAGGAGCCATGTCTAGATTGTATTGGTACTGCCTGATGAAGGCCTCAGCTAGGTCCTTCCAGCATCTGATTGTAGCTCTAGTCAAGTGTGAGTACCACTCCCTTGAGGCCCCAGTCAAACTGTCTTCGAAGTAAAACATCCACAATTTCTCATCCATTGTATATGCCTTAAGTCTCCCCAGAAAGGACTGCAAGTGAGTTCGTGGACAGGAGGTTCCATTGTACTTCTCGAAGCACGGGGGTTTAAACTTATGAGGGATTCTTACCCCATCCACTAACCCTATATCCATGACATCAAAACCCAGGGAATTTTGAGACTCCAAAGATCTCAACTTCTCAGCAATTTCATCAAACCTTCTATCATAGGCTTCATCCCCAGCTCCCATCACAGTGAATTGCTCCTCTTGGGGGTCTTCTTGTAAAATCCTCCCTCCAGTAGTACTTCCTTGCACATTAGTCGGGATGTTGATCTCCGGATGAAGATGAGGCCCATATACTGGTGGGTTAACATGAGGCTGACCCCTCTCATTGTTACTTGTTCCTCCAGTTCCTAGATGGGGTTCTTCCGGGTTTTGTCTTTCTACCAATGCCCTCAATCTTTCTTGACTTTGGGCCAAGCCATTCATTACTTCCATGAACTGGGTCATTTGGTTTCTCATCTCCAGCCTTTCATTGGCCATCTGGGTTCTGACCTCTGTCAGATCTTGCTGTACTTGGTCCATCTGGATACCAGGAAGATTGTTGCGAGTAGGATATCTGTGCGGACGGTTGAGAGGGAACACCCGACGGCGAGCAATAATTCCTGAATCACAACAGAGTTAGAAACAAAAAAAATGATAACAAAACCTACAAAACAAAACAAAAGTTAGTATGCAATGCAGTATGCTTATTTATTTTCCAAGGTATCCAGCTTGGTGCTTGGTTTTGACCTTTCCAGACCCCGAGGAAGATGCTTTGATGTTGCTTGAGAGAAAGAAATCCAATGAAACAAACTGACAAATATATTACAAATGGTGGATCATACATAGTTTGTTTTTACAACACATGCCCCTGAGGGGTCAAAATACAACATAAAAGGAAAAGTACATGAAATGGAAACAACAACAAGCAAAGAAATCAAACATCTAAACCAAACTCATCCTCCTTAACCTCCTTCAAAAGTGCTTCAGTTACAGGACCAGCCGGATGCTCTGTAATGTTTCTGATAAGAAGGTTCCTGGTGGCAATAGCAGTGGTTAGCTTCTTGTGTCTGTCTTGGTCCTTTGACCTCTTCACACTAGCCCTAAGTTTCAACTCTGAAATCTCCTTCTGGGCTGCTAGCAGAGCCTCCTGTTGCTTCTTTTCATTGGCCTCCAACTGCTCAATCCTATCTTGAGTTCTCTTATCTTCTTGAGTACGAGCTTCAGTGATCCTGACCCACCTAGCTTGACCTTCTGTCAGATAGAGATCAGTCCTAGCCTTCTGAAACTGGGCCTCTTTACAGGCATTCTTCAAAATTTGCTCCCCA
Source organism: Lathyrus aphaca (assembly GCA_963966055.1). Classification (NCBI taxonomy): domain Eukaryota; kingdom Viridiplantae; phylum Streptophyta; class Magnoliopsida; order Fabales; family Fabaceae; genus Lathyrus; species Lathyrus aphaca. The sequence goes on along the minus strand of OZ014519.1, from coordinate 135,254,565 downwards.
GCTCTTGATTTCTTGATGTAGTCCTCTGCTTTCTCAATCCTGGCTAGATGCTCCACTTTAAGCTTTTCCAACCTCTCAATGTCTAGACGACCATCACTCCTCTCCCAGAGGGTCCTCTTTAGAGCTTGAGACAAATTCTCATTCCTCTCTTTCAGTTTCTCAAACTCCTCCAGGCTGACAGTGGCTGGAGGTGGTGCTGTGGATGGTCCAGGTGCATCCTCAATGGTGAAAGGCATCCCAGAAATCTGAGCCCTAGCATGAGACCATTCATAATACTGAGCTGAAGCCACATTATTGCATCTCCCCAGAATGGCCATCCCTTTGCTCTGAATGTTGTCCCAAGCCCAGGATGCTTGCCTGACAACAGCTAGATTAGGCTTTATCTCACAATACAGGGTTTCAGCCAAGTCTTGTACTCTAGGAGGGTGAACCAAAGCATAGCCCAACTGTCTCTTAAACAGCAAAGGGTTGTAGTTGATGCAACCCTTCACTCCTATTAGAGGTACATTGGGGAACTGCCCACAACTAGTGATTATGTCTCTGCCTTTGGTGCTCTGGTTGCACCACCTGATGTCATCTGAAGTCAAAGCAATAAGTCTTCTATCCCAATTCTTCTGTTGGTGAGGATTCAGGAAGGCATCAGTCTTGGGTAAGTGTTTAAGTAGCCATGTATGGAATAGGGGAGCACAGCATCTCACCAACCTCCCTCTTTGCTTCTCATTTCTTTGGTGAACAGAATAATAGAAATCTCCCAGCAAGGTGGGCACTGGGTTCCTCAGAAGGAAAAGATGAATGGAATTCTTGCTGATAAACTTGGGCTCATCTGCAAATAATATCACCCCATATATACTGAGGGCCAACAATGCACAAACTGCCCTCCATTCTCCCAGAGAGGCCTTCAGGATGGCCTGAGAAGTCAGAAAGTCCAAGTGTAGGCCAGGGATCCCAGCCTTTGTTGTCATGTTCTGCTCAATCAAAATAGGCTCCAAGCACAGTGCTTTTGCCACTTCTTCATTGCTGGGAGAAGCCATCTCTGGGTTGAAGGGGATACCACCCCTGACAGGTAATCCAATCAATGATGAGAACTCCTCCAGCAGAGGTCCTAGCTGAAAATTCTGGAATGTGAAACATCTCAAAGGAGGGTCATAGAACTGTAGGAAGGTGTGAATCAAACTCCTTTGAGAAGGGTCCAAGTCCAAAACCATGTCAAGGATGCCTCCATAATGCTCTCTGAATAATGGGATGTGGTCTGGAGTGATAAGTGCCTGGACCTGCCTGATGCCAGTCAGCACAGGTTCAAAGAAATGATATGAGATGTTGCTCTTCTTGGGTGCCATGACTGCTGATGAAGGGATGAAAACAAATGCTGATGAGGAAGATTGATACTGGAGATGAGCCACTGATAGGCTGAGGATGATGATGGAGGTAGCTGAAGCAGGCAACTGATGAAGATAGCTGAAGCAGATACTGATGAAGAGAGGTCTATGCAGATGAAGGGGTCAAAACCAAGCCAGATATGATGTGGATACCCTGAAAAACAAATAAACAAATGTTAAAATGATGCAATGATGATGTATGAAAATGATATGCAAGGGTTTGTGATCAAGCTGGATCTGATTACTGCCTTGATATAAGTCCATGTATGTCTAAGAAGTCCAGATGGAGGTTCAAAAAGTCCAGTAACCAAGGTGGGGGACTCAAATAAAGAGTCACATGTCCAGGGTTAAATCACAAGAACTGTCCAAAATGGAGTACTCTTAATTAAAACAAAGTAACAGGGTATGCTGTGGTCAAGGGTACCTGCAAACCTGCAAACAGCCCAATCCCCTCACAGGTGGTGTTCTAAAACAAGGATCCTCAGACTTGGATCAGTTATGAGAAGTGTAAACACTTCTAACCCGGAGGTACAGTGTTTACAATAACCATAAAAGATCCTCCTCTAATTCACCTCAGTTTCTGAAGGTCATAGTAAAGGTCATCCAGACTTAGCAGGCTTCCCAGATAGCCCTAGCACTACAGGAGATCTGTAGCATAGAGTTCTCAAGAAGAAACCCACATCTGAACCGTGTTTCATATTCCCGCACCAGACCGAAATGGAATGGGAAAGAACATGAACCACTCTAGCCTAGGTGTCACTCAGGTCCCAGGTATAGGACCTTAAACTCTCAATGAACCCCACCCATCAGAACAATAAACCAGATCCATCCAGATAACAGTATGACAGTATGACGTATATAAAGCTATAAAGAAAGCAATAAATAACTGTACATAAAGCAAAAATAAATGCAAATATACAAACACAAATAGCACATAACACCCCAGTAAACACAAACCAAACAAGCGCTAGGAGGAACCCACAAAAAGAACCAGAAGCCCTGGTTACAGTATAAGGGTCCCCAGCAGAGTCGCCAAGCTGTCGCTCCCGCCAAATGTGGCTAGGTCAAATGGGGTACAGACGCGAACGGTCGGCGAAAGAGGAAGAATGAATAGAGTCTCCAGCTAGGCATTTTTATCCCGAAGGAAAGGTAATGCTGCATAAACCTAAGAAAAGATATGGATAAGACGGTTGCGAACCAGAGAAACTGAGAAAGGGGGTTGGTTACAACCTGGGAAGGTATTAGCACCCAGATTGTCCGCCGTACTCGACGGGATCCACGCTTAAAAGATTTGTGTTTTAGAGGGGTAGTGTCAGTGCAATCTGTGTATCAAAGATGGAAAGAATGCAAGTGTCAGTGTAAAAGAAATGTGAAGTGTAGTGTGTACAGTGTCAGTGTAAGAACATGAATGAAATGCTCAAGATCATGAGGCTAAAAGAATGATGCTGGAAAGAGGGGGAATATACAGAGACTTTTGTTCGATAACTGTTAAGTTATGCCTACGTATCCTCTCGTGCAATGAGGAAGTCAGAACACCGTAGTTCGACCCAAAGAGACTGAAAGATAAATTGACTTATGAACTGCTTACTTGTCTATGCTCAAGTGTATGACCTGTCTGGCTCAGGTGCAAACTGTCTTGCATTAGACGGAAGAAGCAAGTTCTCGTTTGTGAGTAAATGAGATGAGAAAAGAATCCCGAAGGAGACGATTATTGTTTGTTTTTGTGTTTTCAGTCTTTTATTGCTTTTGGAAATGTGTCATAAGTTAATGAGCTTAAGCCTAAACCAATGGGTTAGTAAACTCATCACATCCTCCCTCTGATTAGGGGTAATGAGAATACCTTAAGTGTGAAGCCAGCATCTCACACTTAATTACCCGGAAGTAGGATTAAGATCATTAACCTACTTGTGATTATTTAGATGTTTTTGTTGTTTTTGTTTAGTGTTAAGTAATGAGGTTAAGCCATAATCAAGGATCTAATGAACTCATTACACCATCCTAATAGATGGATAATAGATGAGAATATTTAAGCTGAGAAAGACTCCTCAACTTGATCCATGATTAGGGATTAAACTCATGACAAAACAAAGCCTTTATTAAGTGGATTTTAGTTAATGATAAGATGAAGAAGTGAGTTTTATGGTTTGTAAGACAACTTGAGGAGGACTTGTCCATTAACACTAGGGTTAGTCCTTCTTAACCAATTAAGGAAGAATTAGAACCCTAATGCAAGGCCCAAGTTACAAGCTTGATGTCTTGATGATTATTAAGTGAATTGATTAAAGGATTTAAACACATAAAGGGTTTAACACTTAGGATTAAAGTTATACACTCCATCCTAATAGAAGGATGCAGGCATAAGCTTAATCACAAAGCCTTAAAACCTTTAGGGTTTAGTCCTTGATTATGAGATGAAGAGAGAAGGCTCAATGAGTCACAAAGGTAAAAAGCTAAATGGGGGACTAATCAAAACCCTAATTGTTGTCATGCTTGGTTGTTTCTAGGGTTAGTGAGGCTTGCAAGAAGATCTTCAAAGAACCACCAAGGAGAGAAGCTGATGAAAGGAGCAAAGAAAAGCAAAACAACTTGCTTCACTTAAGAAGTCAAGTTGCTTGAAGGAAGAAAGTAAGAGATGAACAAGAATGAGCAAGCTCAATCCAATACACATACAAAATGCAGCAATGGAAGTATGAAAGAGATGGAAAGATATTGTGAGAAGCGAAGGCAAATTCACTTCTCAAAGTAACTTACCACCTGAAAAGTTAGCAAAAGAAATGAAATGCAATGCAAATGAGGTGAAATGTGATGATGCAAACCAAAACCAGAAGCATAAGTATGATGTCAATGATGCTAAGGGATGATACAAATATGAAGCAAGGCAAAATGATGATCAAACATGCATAAAGATGCAAATGAGACATGCTTAGAACCATGAACATACATGACAAGTTATGAAATGCAAATGACATACAATATGGCAAATGAAAGATTCAATGATCAAACATGGTTCTAATATGTCCTAAGATGTATTATGAATCAAATGGATGCACAAAATGTCATGGAAATTCATGGTATGCAAGCAAATGAGAAATGGATGCAAAAGGAGGCACAAATTAGGGTTTCATGCATCACACAAAGCAAAAATCCAAAACCAGAAGCAAACAACATGATAAAAATTTGAAAATTCAATCAAAGATACCCTAAACCTATACAAATTCACTGCCCAAAGGAGGGGATCCAACTCTTAACCTAGTGGAAGTTATGAATTTCCTAAGATTGCTAGGGTTTTAAGGTACCTTGACAAGAAAAATGCAAAACAAATTGAAAATGCAAGATCAATTCAAACAAATTTTATCCTATAAACTACATGCCATACAAGATGCAATTCAAAAAGAATCATGATCCAACTCTCAAAGGTTAGACAAAAATGAAATTTTGAAGTTTGAAACAAAATAATGCCTTGAAATGAAATTAAATCCAAATAAAATTATCAAAAGGCATCAAGAACAAAAAAGAAATTTGGTTTGAGAGTTGGACAATGTTTCTAAATGTTTTTAAAAGTTACATGAATTTTTTTGTGATTTTTAAATACCTAAAAGTATTTTTAATTAATTAACTTTCATTAATTAATTAAATATAATCTTTTAAATGATTTAAAAATAATTTTTAATGCAAAAAATAAAAATAAAAATATTTTTGTGTTCTGAAAAATAATGAAAACCTTGACAAAAATTTTCATAATTTTTAAACATTTTTTGCTATTTTAAATTAAATGTACAAAATAAATCAAATCAAATAAAAATAAAAATGAATTAATGAGAAGTCAACTGATCCAAAGGCTGGGATTTGAACCTAGGGCGTGGGAATTGACTGGCGCCAGATCTAAGGGTTGAAATTCAAACTGAATGGATTTTAATTAAACCTGATTAATTAAATTAATAAATTAGGATTAGGGTTAAGTGATGAATCTGGACCACACGTTTGCGCGCCAGTCAACCAAAGTCCACAGAATCAAGGGTCCACATTCAAAGTTCATTAATTACACAGATTAGGGTTAATGAGTCTCAGGTGGCCGGAGAAGACTTCCGGTCGTCTTCTCCGGCGAGACCTCAAACCTAACTCTCTCAAAACCTCACTAAATCATGCCAAAATCTCCAGATCAACTCAACTAAACACCCTAAACAACAATCCAGCAACAAATTCCATTTCTTTTCCATGAATCATGAAGAACAATCAAAAATCAAATTTACGGGCAAAGTTTCAGACAAGCCATACATCCTCAAAACTCAATCATTTTCAAAAATAAAAAGTTCAGTGCATTCAGGGAAGCTTGTAGATCATTTTAGAAACAAGAAATAAGAGTTCTGGAAAAATGAATTTCCATGGCTACCTGAATCGAAGCTTTCAACCCAAGTGCTTCTGGACCAGTTTCTTGCTTCCAATCAACTCCACTGATCTCCCTCAAGTGTTTGCAAAGCTTAACTGGAGTTTATTTGGGCTAGTTTGAGAGATTGCTTGAGTTCTGTTCAGAGAGGGGAAGAAATCGTATTTGGTTTATGTGAGGTTTCAGGCTGTTTCAATGGTTGGTTTGTGATCAGTGGAACATGCTGAGATGTTTTATGAAGTTTGTTTGAATGTTTTATGCTTGTGGAGTGTGTTTCGAATGGTTTTGCAAGTTGGAGGATTTTTGGTAACTATGGCTTGGAGAGTGTTTCAGCATGAATTGTTGGGTGTTATGGCTTGCCTATGGTCCACTTATCACTCATGGATAGGTCTGTGGAGTTGGTGTGCCCTATTGTGATTGGTATGGGTCTTTTGCCAAAAAGTCAAGCTTTGTGTAAGAGAGGTATGGGCTCATGGCTAGCCAAGGACAAGAGGGGTGTCCTGCGCAGCAAGAAGTGAGGAGAACCATAGGATCAATTTTGAAGTCAGCCAGCAAATGGATTAGGGTTTGAGTGAGGTTTTGCAAATTTGTTCATCTTTGGCCCTTTTGAAGTTTCTTGATCCACAAGTCATAAAAATGAGCAAACTCTTGATGCAATATGACTTTTAGACATTGGTTCATGTTTGTATGAAGATTAGAAGTCCATTGGATAACACAATTTGTCTTGGCAAGTGGTTTTGCAACTTTGCCTCTTTGGTGCATAACTTGAAATTATGTGATTTTTTCCAACTTTGACAAGCCATAACTTTTGATCCAAAATGAATTAGGACAAGTTCTTGTACTTTTTGAAAAGGGAATGATCCATTCTACAACTTTCATGACCAAAGTTTTCCCATTTGAAGCATTTTTGAATCAAAAAGCAAGGGTTGAAAAGGTTTCCCAAAATGGCAATTTTCCATTACAAGTCATTTTCCCAAAAAGTCAACTTTGCAAATGGCTTGAAATTCTTCAATTTTGTGAACTTATAACATCTTCTATGATCAAATAAAGATCATACACATTCAAAATGATGAAGAACACCCTTTGGTTGGGTCATTGGGGGCCTCAGATGCCCTGATTTCACACTGACTTGCTCAAGAAGTCAACTCTTGATTAGATGCCTTCCCCATGGAATTTCTTCATGAAAATTGACATGCATGATCCTTATAGCATATAGAGACCAATAGAAACAAGAATGACCAAAAAATTTGGAGTTATGGCCTCTGAAACCAAAACCCTAATTCTAGGTCATCTGTGTAGTTAAACCTGGCTCTGCTTCCATGCCATTCTCAGTTCTTGTGATTCTTTGGCTTCCTTGACTTTATGGGGATACAATATGATGCTTGAACATACATGGACCCCTTTGGAGTGATTGATGACCTTTGGAGTGGCTCAAGTGGCTCTTGGATAGCTCAGACCACAAACCCTAGATGCAGATGACTTAGAATCAATGCAGTGAATCAAAATGCAACATGAGATGCTATGATTGAACTTATGCATATGAAAAGATCACAAGCCATGGTGTGAATGGGTGAGGGAAAATTTGGGGTGTTTACATCAGGTAACCACCTTCAATCATTTTTCTAGAACTTGCTTTTTAAGTTATAAATTGGTTCTACTCCTTGCATTGATCATCATGATGCTTTTACTTTTGAAAATGGTTGAGTTTGAAACATTTCATAGCCTTATGAAATTTTTCCCGTGAAACTTGTTTGCTTCGATTCTCTTGGTTGATGTGTTATAAATGATTTGTGTTGCTTGATTCTTGTTGTTTGATGTTAGAGGAACATTTCTGGGCAATTAATTTGGGGTGGGGTGGCCTGTAGAGAGACTTAGGGTTTGGGGTCGCCGGAGAAGACGACCGGAGCTTCTCTCTGGTCGCCTGAGTTTAATTAGGGTTAAGTGTGTGAGATTGAATTCTGACCATGGGAACCGTGTTTACCCGCGTGCGCGAATGGCCAGGATTGAATCATTAAACCCTAATCTTTAATTAATTAATATAATTAAGTTTAATTAATCAGAATCAATTAGAACCCTTGGATCACACGCCAACTGGAATTTTGAACGTGAACCCTTGGATTGCCATACTTAAAGTCACGTGGGCTTTGCATCTCAACCACAGATTCCTTCAACTTTCAATCCTGACCATTGCTTGTGCATACTTTTTATTTTCTTTGCATTTATTTTCACATAATTTTTAAAAATAGAAAAAATGTTTATAAAAATCTCATTTTCTGCATTTTCATTTCAAATATTTTTCTAAACTCAAAAACATTTTTATTTTTAATTTTTGCATTAAAAATGTATTTTTTAAATCATTTAAATGTTTTATTTAATTAATTAATTGATTTTAATTAATTAAAAATACATTTAGGTATCTAAAAATCACAAAAAAAATTCATGAAGCATTCTTAGACATTTAGAACAATTTACAAACTCACCATACAAATTTCTTTTTACGTTTGATCATGTTTTCACAATTTACTTTGAATTAGGGTTTCTAAAATTCACATTTTTCTAACCCTAACTTGAAAAAATCATTTCAGATCAACCATGATGAGTTTGCATTTGGTTCTTTTTGCATTGTTTCATCCTTTGCGTCTACTATATAGGTCATTTAACTCATAATTTTGCATTGCATTTTCAAATTGTTTAGCATTTTTCATGAAGAACCACCCAAAAACCCTAACTAACTTAGGAAATTCATAACTTCCCCTAGGTTTAGCTTCTGACCTCCATCTTTGGGGAGTGATCTTTTATGTGTTTAGGGTTTGTTTGAGTTCATTTTCAAATTTTTATCATGATGTATGTTTCTGTTTTGATCATGTGCATCTCATACTTTCATAAAACCCTAATTTTCTATGTTCATTTGCATTCATCTTTGCATATCATCGTCATGTGAACTTGTCATAGCATTTCATTCACTTGTATGTCATCTTAGACATCTTAAGACATGTTTGAACTTGCTTGATCATTTCTTCATTCATTTGGTATGGTTAGCATGCATTGCATTTCATGTGTATCCATGTGTTTTCAAGCTTCTAACATGCTCCTCTTTGCATCTCATCCCTTGTATGAACATTCATAAGCATCTCACATGTCTTTTCATCATTCCATAACACATTTGCATCATGATGGCTTATGGTCTTGGTCATTGCATCATTACTTCTTGCATTTCATTTCATTTCTTTCCTTATGCATCTCACACTAACCTTTCAGGGGCTCATGGTAAGTTGTTTGGGATGTAGATTTGCCTCCACGTCATACCTTCTTCTTATCTTTTCATTTGCATATTTACATGTCTTTGAAGTGAACTTGCTTCACTTGTGCTCTCTTGCTCCTATCTCTTTCTTTTAGGTTACTTATCTTCTTCAGGAAGTAAGTAACCTATTCTCATTTCTCTTCTCTTTACATCTGCTTCTCTTCCTTGGTGGCCTTCTGAAGATCTTTCTTTTAAGCCTCACAAACCATAGAAACATCCAAGCATGATAATTTTAGGGTTGTGTATAGTCTCCCCTAGCTTTTTACCTTTGAATATCCTTGAGTCTCTTTTCTCATCTCATAATTGAGGCTAAACACTTAAAGCTTTAGGACTTTGAATTAGGGTTATGCCTGCATCCTTATCTTAGGATGGGGTGTATAACTTTAATCCTTAGTGTTAAACCTTTAACTTGTTTACACTTTCTAATCAAAACACCTAATAACTATTAAGACTTAAGCTTGTAACTTGGGCCTTATATTATGGTTACATCTCTTCCTTGGTTAAGAGGGACTAACCCTAGTGTTCAATGGACAAGTCCCCCTCAAGTTGGTCTTACAAACATAAAACTCACTTCTTAATCCATCTTTAATTAAAATTAACTTTAATAAAGGCTTGTTATATAATTAATTTAATCCCTAACCATGGATTAAGTTGAGGAGTCTTCCTCAACTTAAGTGTTCTCATCTATCATCCTTCTCTTAGGATGGTGTAATGAGTTCACTAATCCCTGATTAGAGATTAAACTCATTACTTAACACTAAACAAAAACCCAAAAAAATCTTAATAATCACAAGTAGGTTAATGATCATAATCCTATATCTTCATGGTAATTATCTAAATCCTATATCATCAATAATCGTCTCCTTCGGGATTATTTTCTCATCACATTCACTCTGAAAACGAGATCTCGCTTCTTCCGTCTAATGCAAGACATTTAGCACTCGAGCCAGACGAGTCATACACTTGAGCATAGACAAGCAAGCAGTTCACAACCAAAATCATCCCAGTCTCTTTGAGTCGAACTATGGTGTTCTGACTTCCTCTTTGCACGAGAGGATCCGTAGGCATACCTTAACAGTTATCGAACAAAAGTCTCTTTGCCCCCCCCTGGTCTCTCCTTCCAGATTTCTTTCTAAGCCTCCGTCTTGAGTATCGCACTCTCTTTTTACACTAACACACTGTACATTCATTCCTAGATTTTCATACACAGTCAGCACATACACTACCCCCTTTTAAACACAACCAAGTAAGTGTGGATCCCGTCGAGTACAACGGACGATATGGGTGCTAATACCTTCCCAGGTCGTAACCAACCCCCTTTCTCAGTTTCTTTGGTTCGCAACCGTCTTATCCATACCCTTCCAGGTTTATGCAGCATTACCTTTCCTTCGGGATAAAAATGCCTAGGTGGCGACTCTATTCAACCTCAATCTCCAACATCACCGAGCATTCGCGTCTGCACCGGGACGAACGTCCGGGGAGCGACACCATCAGCCAAAAAAAGAGACCTCAGTTGTCCATCACCATTGACGACATATTTTGCATATAACATGGGATCGGTAGATGAATTTACATTTAGATCATTTCAAGAAGCGGCAATGTCACCATCTTTAATAGTATCACACATTTTTTTATTAAAATGATTATGCAGATCTTTCTTTGTAAATCCAACTTCAGCGTATCCACCCTTATGAGCAACCATGTACTCCCTTATATGACAAGTTCTAACTCCATTTGACTGAAGACCATCAATTCGAGCTCTATCCGCTTCAGAAATTTGACGATAACCGGGGTGTAATTGCATAAACCTTTATGGAGTTAATTCATGGTTATGAACCTCTTAAAAAAATGACACAACATATATACCCATTTGGGGTTATAGTACACACGAATCCTAGATAAGCATTTAGTATGGGTCGTATATCTCTCTTCTCTTTTCCTATCTAACCTACAAAAGTGTTTATCCTCTTAAACCATTCCTGCTACATACAAACTGTCTAATTACTATTATTTTACTATCTTCAGACCCTTTACTCCTAATATCACTTTTGCTAATGGAAAAACCTTTGTATTTACCATACTTATAATGAAAATCATAAGCGTCATTAACATAATCAAATTCCATAGCATGAATATCATCAGAAGTTATTGAATTAATTCTTACCCTTTCATCTAATTTTGCCGCATCATCTTCATCAGCATTTTCAGTATCGTCGACATCATCATCTAAGCTTTGATAATTGTCACCCTCATTATTATTTAATTCAACATCATAAATATCAACATCAGTGGAATGAACTTCATTAGAATCAACCTCAAATGAATCGTCTGAGTTTTCCATCGTAAACGTGAATTAAAAAAAAATTAACACATCAAAACTCGATATCAATCATATACCTAATTCTATAATTAAAATAAAATGTAACTCATAAAATTGAAAATCAAAATTATTAAATTTGAAACACATATACAGAAAACAAAACCAGACATAAACTCTATTTCCCAAATTGAAATCAAATGTAATACACAATTTTGATATCATTAAATCTTAGTAACTAATCGGAGCTTCATTGCAGCATGAAATCTTTATTTCTAGTGGAGAATTGGCGGCAGATGCTAACAGTACTGCAAGGCAGCCTCTTGAGTATTTAGGTTCCACTGAATTCGGGAGGGTTGTTCAAGAATTGATTCAATTCAGTGTTGATTTGGCGGGGTTGAGTCCTTCTCGGTAGGAAAGAGATCGGGTCACTTGGGCTTTGGAAGAAGGATCGACTTTCTCGGTTAGTTCTTTTTATCAGAGGCTCTTTTCCAATTGCATCCCTTATGGCCCTTGTAATCGCAACAACAAAGATTTTAAGTTTCTTTAGAAGGAGAATATTCCTATGAATATTAAATCTTTCGGTTGGAGAATCCTTTTGAACAGACTTCCGTCAAAGGATCTTCTTGTGTATAAAGGTATTGCCTTTTCGACTTCCGACTCTAAGTGTGTGTTTTGTAACAACGTTATGGAATCCTTAGAACACTTTTTTCGGGAATGTTCGATAGCATCATTGGTTTGGTATATAGTGGCATATTGGATTGGGATTCAAGATGGTGGTGGCATTGGGTGCATGCAGTCCTTTCTTCATTGGTTCTTCGCTTGCAAAAGGAAGAAGTTTAAAAGAGGTAGAGAAGCCTTTGTATGGGTGGCAATTTGTTGGAGCTTATGGAAAATTAGAAATGAGATTATTTTAAGGAATATATATTGGAACATTAATGACATAGTTTGGAAAGTCAAATTTTCATGTGGAGGTGGTCACTTTTAGGTAAAATTACCCATCCCAATTGTAATCTTTATGAGTTTAACAATCTGCCAATGTTTTACTTGTCATAGAGTTCATTTGGTAGGTAATTTTCCTTTTTTTGTTGAGCGCAACCTCAATCTTTTTGTATCAAGAGCGAGTACTTTTGGTACTCATTATTAATATAATTCTTGCTTACAAAAAAAAATCTTAGTTACTAATATCAATTAAATATAACAGTGAATGACGTATTTACCTCAACAATTTTGTTCTAAATAAGAACACAATCAAACTGCGCAGTTTTGCAGATTTACCGCGATTTGTAGATTATTGGTGGTAAGAGTTGAGCACGAACTGAGCACAAGCAACCCTTGTGTATGAACTAAGCGCAAACAGAAAGGTAACGAGGTGAATTCGTTAAACAATGGCAGAATGAGTATGAAAAGAATTTAGGTTGAGTTGAAATTCGTAGAAGAGAAAAGAGAAAGATGAAGTTTATTTGATTTTGGAACTTTTATTTGATTTATTAAAATATTAATTTTTTCATTTTTAATATGATAAGAACTTAATTGCAATTTTAATAATATGAGATTACATAGTAAGTTGTATGTACTATATAAACCTACGCGACACTCATTAAATTAGGGTAAATTGAGGTTTGTTTCTGATTGGTCTAATTAATGACTTTACCAAAGAAGTCATTTTTGTGACTTCACAATATAATTTTCCTTCATAAGAATATGTGATAAGGTACATATGTGTTTTTCATCATCAAGTCACAAAAGGTAAACTCGAGGAATGGAAAATGGTGCTAAGAAACACATAGAATAAAGTGCAGAAATTTTAAGTAAAGAAAAAAATGGTTTCAACGTAAAATGCAAGGAAAGGACATGGAGGAATGGAAAATGGTGCTAAGAACAAAGAAGGAAACCGTTGTTGGAGAAGCAAAAATGTGTACAGAGGGAAGGAAATGAAGAGCGGAAGTAGATGTAGAGCAATTATCATTTGAGATAGTTTCATACTGAGCATCATAACTTTGTTTTTGTAACTAATTCAGTTAGGTAGTTACAGTTAGTTTTGAGTTTCCTTGTGCCAGCTCAGGAAGGTGATAATAGTGTATATAATATCAAACACATGTAATATTGTGATAAGCCAATTTACAGATTCTTCTTCATCTTATTTTCACCATCACCTTCATTCATTGAGCTTCAACCTCACAGAGTGAGGATTCTACTTTGAGCTTCACCATTCTTCACAAAGTGAAACAATGGAAGAAAGCTTCTCCTCTAACATGGTATCATTATCCTAAACGATCGTCCATGCTTCCTCCCTCCTCTCAACGCGCACTCTTTGATTCTGTTTTTCACCATTTCTTGCTCGATTCGTGGTATCATCAAGAACCTTCTAAGTTCTTTCATCTGGTTACTCTGAACAATCTCAGAATCCGTTATACCTCGTGTTCTTGCGTGCAAACATGTGTTCGAGGTATGGGACAAAATTCACCAGTTTTTTAATGCACAAATGAAAGCTAGGGTTAGACAACTGAGGGTAGAGCTGAAATCAACCAAGAAAGGAACTAAGTCCATCACTGAATATGTGTTGCGAATCAAAGCTATAACTAACTCCTTGTTGGCCGTGGGAGATTCGATTTTTGAACAAGATCAAGTTGATTATATCTTGCAGGGATTGCCAGAAGAATACAACTCCTTTGTGATGCAGATGTATGGTTGTATTTCACCTCCCACCCTGTGTGATGTAGAGGCCTTGCTCTATGTGCAAGAAGCTCAATTGGATAAGTTTCGTGAAGAACTTGCAGCAACTACCATAGCATCAAACATTGTTCACACTGCTCAAGAATCTCATAACAACAGCTTCAGAGGAGCTTATTCTGCAGGTCGAGGAAGAGGGAGATACTCCCGTGGCAGAAGCAGAGGTAGAAACAACTATATTACTGGAAATCGTCCAACTTGTCAGCTATGTGGAAAATATGGACATGATGTTTCAAGCTGTTGGCATAGATTTGATGAAAATTTCATGCCCTCAAGGTCTAATCCAAATGCACCTGAGTCTAGTGGGAACAACAACAAGCAACGGGTAGCACCTTCATTAGCTGAAGCTCCTCAAGGTTCTCAATCTGTGGACATGGTTGCAACTACGAGCAGACCAATTACCTACACTCAGGAGTATCATATACCATCTGAGCTGGAGTCTTAAGCCTGGTTTGTTGATTCAGGTGCTTCCCATCACCTAACTCCTTATAGTTTGTTGTTACAATCTAGTAAACCATATCTAGGAAAAAACAAGGTATATGTTGGCAATGGGCAAACCTTAAGTATAAAGTCTATATGTTCTACAACTTTCAAGTCCACAAGTCAACCCTCTTGCATGTTGAGTCTTAATAATATCCTTCATGTTCCCTCCATTACTATAAATCTCTTGTCAGTTTCTAAGTTCTCTAGTAACAATAATGTTGTGTTTGAGTTTTTGCCTAACAAGTTCTATATCAAATCACAGGGTTCTAACCAGATCATTATGGAAGGAGTATTGGCTGATAGTGGATTGTATTGCTTTCCACACCTGCTTCCAAGTCTCAAGAAATCCTGCAATAGTGTCAATAATACCAGTAGTGGTATTCACAGTTATGTAGCCACTCGGTCTAGTACTAATAGCTTAGCAAAGTGTAATAATAGTACTCTATGGCATAATAGACTTGGCTATGCTAGTTACAATTTTGTAGCCATTGTTCTTAAAAAGTGTAACATTTCTTCAAGCAATAAAAATGACACTTTATTCTGTACTCCTTGTTGTCTTGCTAAAGCTCATAAGTTGTATGCTCCTCTTACATCAACTGTCTATCACAATGCTTTTGATATTGTCTATACTGACTTGTGGGGGCCTTCCCCAAGTATCTCTAGCTCAGTGTAACACGGTGGGAGAACTGACTTTAGTTATGTTGCGGATAGCAAGAGTCGCCACCGACTTTTATTTTATCCAAAGGAAAGGCATAAAAGAACAGGAAAGACCTTTTTTAAAAGATTTTTGGGTCCGGGGCGTAGGTTATGTAAAGGGAAGGTGTTAGCACCCTTTACATCCATGGTTATCCATGGGCTCTTAGTTACTTAGCTCACTTTAAAATGTTTTTTTGAAAGTGTGAAGTGTGTGAATAGAAATTTTCTTAAGTGTTTATAATGACCCATGTACGGATGCGTATAAACCTTTGTTTTGAAAATTTTTTTGTTTGAAATTGTGAAGTGTTTGAAAAGTTTTGAAGAGTGAGCAAGTAACTATGAGGAACCTACCCTAAGTTTAAGTCTTTTCTGTTCTTGAATCCTTTAAATGGTAAGACTATCCCTATTATTAAGGAATAGGTAGTCATTACCTTGGATGTGAGGGATAAGTAAGGGTCATCTGTTAATGTAGGAAACTGTGGGGTGTATTAAGCAATTTTGGAGGGACTGTCATCATTATTCGAAAGGGACAAGATCATTATGAAGGCAACATTCGAAAGGGACTTGATCTTTTATCTGTTAAGGGACTAGATGACTTTATTTTGAGGGACTTTTGCTTTATACACCCTACTTGACCTTTTGATTTGGCAACAATGAGAGGTATCCCTAAGGAAGTGAGATGGCGATCAAAGATCGACTTACGTGTGTGAGTGTACAATTTTAAATATATATCTTTTAAATTAAGTGATCTAAATTAATTTTATATTACAAGTATGTTTACACTCCCTATTTACTAATCATAGCATAAAATATAAATAATAAAAATTATAAATAAAATATTACACCAAGGGACAATTACATAATAATAATAAAAGCAATTTAAATAAATAAGCAAAATAATAATAATAATAATTGGGTTAGTGAAATAATAATAATAAAAATAATACCAAATTAAATGGGTTAGTAATAAATAAATATCACAAGAATATAATTAATAATAATAATGAAATAAGCAAAAACATTATAATAAAAAAAATTCAATTTTATAAATAATTATTATTTAATATTAAAATATAAACAATTATATTAATCATTATAAAATTTTTAAATTATGTATAAATTATATAAAAAAAAAAATTAATTATGAACATAATATGAAAATAGAATTATAATTATAAGAATTAATTTGGCAATTTTTAATTATTTCTAAACATATTATTAAAATTTATTTACATATAAAATTTAAATTATAAACAATTTATGGGATATATGCATATTATGAAAATAAGATTAATTATAACAAAATTTCAATTATTTTAAACAAGATTATGAACAAATTATAAAAAATATGTACATGTTTAAATAAAAATAAGATTAAGTTATGAATAAAGAAAATTAGGGTTTGATTTAAAAATATTAAGATTTATTTATTAATAAAAATATAAGCAAGAATTACAATTAGGTTTTTTAAAAAAATATCTTTGATTTTATAAAACTAGGATTGATATATTATACTAGAAACAACATACATTATTATTTTTTAACATTTTATATTTTATTAAATTAAATAAACAAATAAGAATAGGAATTAAATAAAACAAGAAGAAATAGGAATAAAAAACTTACCTGGGCTGGGAATTGAACCCAGCCCCTTTTGCTTCCAGGAACTCTAAGCCAGCAACATCCATCACCAGGCCAGCGCGCGCAAGTGACTAAGGGAGAGGCAAC
This sequence comes from Lathyrus aphaca, assembly GCA_963966055.1. Taxonomy (NCBI): domain Eukaryota; kingdom Viridiplantae; phylum Streptophyta; class Magnoliopsida; order Fabales; family Fabaceae; genus Lathyrus; species Lathyrus aphaca. The sequence continues at coordinate 135,237,547 of OZ014519.1, read as the reverse complement.
ATTGGTTTTGTTGTTGTTTCCTAAAAACCAAAGAAAAAGAAAGAAAAACAAAAGGCCTGGGGGGATCGAACTCAGGACCTTCATAATACACACAAACACATTAACCAATCCAGCTGGGAGAGCGCACCTGATATTAATCTCATTACAACATATAATATATTATGTTTAACAATTAAAATGGAAAAACAATAAAAACTGGTTGGAGCCAGGATTCGAACACCAGCCCTTAAGGAATACACGCGCATACACAACCAACTGAGCCAGCCAACCAACTGTGAAACAAAACAGCAACTAATTCATAAAATAATATGCATAATATTTGAATTCTGGAATACGCGCGCAGGGCATCATCTTCTTCCTTGGTTCCTGCGAAATTTCATACAAATTTTGCTGCAATGTTTCCTGCGAGTTTCAAAGTACAAAAACCTACGAAATTGGACAAGCACCAAAACAGTAAAATTTCTCAATAATGATCAGTGTTTCATAATCCCCAAGGTCCATAGAATTGTTCTATGTTCTTAGAACTTATTTATATTAGGTTTAAGCCAAAGCCCCAAATCCATGGCCGAAACCCTAGTAATGGTGGTTCTTTACTCCTGCATCGAAAATCAAATTAAATTGCCCAGAAACGTTCACAAGCTTAACACAAACACAATTCCAGAATCAAAATAAATTTATATTACATGTATGTATGAAAACGAAAAAAACTTAAAGAGGTCAATGTTTTGATTCGGTTTGGTATGTTCATGAGGTTATGGATGCATATAATCATTGGTACATGATCAGTGAAGTCCAGGGATCATTGCTATGTCTTTAAAATACCTTCAAATTCTTTGTATAGTGGAAACCGAATTTGAAGTTTTGTGAGCTTTTTTGAAAATATGAACTTACACTTGGGAGGCTGGAAATCGTGTGCAATGAATAGGGTTAAGTTATCTACTTATAGTGTGATCATTCTAGGTCAAAAAATTTGATGTTTGTGAGGAGGATTTGATCCAAAAAGATTCAAAAAGATAAGCTTTGAAATTCAAATATTTTTGCATAAACACTTTCTATTTCAAGCCAATCAACATTATCTTTGTATCAATTTGATCCATACTGAATTCATGACCTTCTAGAATCAAAAATAATTTTAAATCTTCACATTTAATATTTTATTTAAATTTAAAATGATTTTTAGTATAAAAAATCATAATAAATTAATTAAATAAAATAAAAATTATGAAAATATCAAAGAATTTTCGTGCATGATGTCATGGATTGCTTTGGGTCATTAAAAGTTCAGCCCACTTAACAAAATTTGGTTTTAAACCTCCATTTGCTTCATAAACTTCCCTAAAATTTCCCAACTTTGCAAGGGCACACATCCTTCAATTTTAATGCTATGAGGGTGTTATTAGACATTTTGGAAAGCTTGAAGAGTCCTATAACCAACCCCACTGGTTTCATGTTCATATCATTTACCATTCTCAAGTTATGCCCTTTTGAAGTTGTTGACTTTTTGTTGACTTTCAAAAGGACCTATAATGTCTTAGCTCATACCTTCCAAATGAAGCATTTTTGGGCTTGGCTTGTGAGACACAAAGTTGTAGAGAATTCAATTTCCTTAAAAATGAGCTTTAGATGGAGACTTGGTGATGAAGCATGTGAAAGTTATGGCTGGTCAAAGTTCAGTTGACTTTTACTGAGGAAACCCTAATTTAGAAACTCCTGATTCTTGATGATCTGAAATCTCCTTGATGAATCATGATCAACCCTTGATAAAATGATGAATTTTACTTCATATAATTGATGTTGGCAAGAAAGCATGAAGTTTGACTTTGGTTTAACCACAGTTGACCTCAGTTTGACTTTTTAACTACTTTGACTGATTTTGACTTATCTGATCATCTGACTGAGCAAACCTTTGAGAAAAGTCTTGAAACTTGTCATGGGGGTTCTTACACACATATAAGATGTTATGAAGCTCACTTGAAGTCTTGTAAATCCATTTAGCCTGATTAAAGTCAAAACCCTAGTTTTGGATGCACTGCCTAGGAGGTGCATTGTCTGAGGGAATTGTCAACTCTTCTGACTATTTGTGAACCTTGTGAACCTCATAAAGTGTCTTGTAAACTTCATGAACCTCATGAAAGGTCTTGTGAACCTTGTGAACCTCATGGGAGGTCTTGTGAACCTTGTGAACCTCATAAAGTGTCTTGTAGACTTCATGAACCTCATGAAAGGTCTTGTAAGTATTGTGAATCTTGTGAACCTTGTGAACCTCATAAAGTGTCTTGTAAACTTCATGAACCTCATGAAAGGTCTTGTGAACCTTGTGAACCTCTTAGCACACAAAGTCTTGTATTGTGAGGGCAAATTTTGGGGTGCAACAGCTGTCCCTGTTCAATTTTCTGAAACCTGAGGGGTTAGATTGGTATATTTGCCAGTCGTGACCTGGAAGGTTGAAGGGGATTGAACACAAAAGCCCAAAAATTTGCACTCACCGGTGCGTAGAGTGATACTGATGACTAGTTGTATATGCTTGAGTGGGCTTAAAGATGCCACTTGGAGAACAGTTCTTCAGATATACTTCTTTTGGAGGATAAAGCAACCCAAAATATGAAGATATGAGGATAGCTTTCAGGAAGATAAACAACGTCCCGAGGTAATAGTATGCTTTCAGGAGGATAACCAATGTCCTGAGGAAATGATAATATGCTTTCAGGAGGATAAAGCAGTCCTGAGGAAGTGGTAACCTTTGGGAAGATAAACAACGGCCCAAAGTAATAATATGCTTTCAGGAGGATAAAGCAGTCCTGAGGGAATGATATGCTTTCAGGAGGATAAAGCAGTCCTGAGGGATTGATATACTTTCAGGAGGATAAAGCAGTCCTGAGGAGATGATAATATGCTTTCAGGAGGATAAAGCAGTCCTGAGGAAATGATATAACCTTTGGGAAGATAAACAACGGCCCAAGGAGATAATATGCTTTTCAGGAGGATAAAGCAGTCCTGAGGGATTAATAGCTTTCAGAAAGATGAACAACATTCTGAGGTATAAGAAGCTTTCAGGAGGATAAACAACGTCCTGAGGAAATGATAACCTTTGGGAAGATAAACAACGGCCCAATAGTCACAACTTGTTGATGAAATTTGTTGTTGGAGAATTAACCTGAAAACAAGGTAGCATCTTGTATGGTAATATTAGTTTATGCATTATGTATGTATGTATGATATGATGTACTCAAGTAATGTATTATGTATTTATGTATATGTATGTTATGATGTAAATGATGTATGTATGACATGATGCTGCCTGAAGCGTCTGGATATCTTCGTATAACAACTGCTGGCCAGGGAAAATAAATCCCGATTCGTTGCTGAAGAATATAAGGAACTTATTCCCGTCTTGTCAGATAATATAGTATATAACCTCCCGTCTTCGTTTGATAGTAAGGTATACATAACCTTCTGTCTGCTGGGGATAGCAAGGTATACATAACCTTCCGTCTTTGTTCGTCGTACTCCTATTGGAAGAGTAAATTCCCGATTATCCGTATGAGGATAAAAGAGATGGATATAAATTCCAGGGGAGATGTGACTTGAAGTACTTCATGAAGATGGATTTTCCCTACTGGGGATTTGTAACTGTCTTGTAGGGATGAACCGGTGAAGCTTCGTTGGAATCCTTCCCTCGTTCGTCCTTAGTAAATACTATTACTGCATTTTCATGCATTTCTGGTAAACATCAATCATATTAAGCATTTATGCATTTCTGGTAAACATCAATCATATTCAAAAGCATACACACATTCAAACACAACCAATGGACGTTCCGCTTATGTAAATAGGGTAAAAGTAAATCTGGATTCAAAAATGGGATTTTATTTATATCAAAAAGTGACCCATACATGGGTAAGTTGTCGCTCCCGATAAAATGGGAATGGCCCAAATAAAGGTACAGACGCGAACGGTCGGCGAGAGGGACAATGAGAACACACAGCAGTGAACTCACTGGAGATGAATAGAGTCGCCAGCTAGGCATTTTTATCCTGGAGGAAAGGCAATGCTGCATAGACCTAGAAAGATATGGATAAGACGGTTGCGAACCAGAGAGACTGAGAAAGGGGGTTGGTTACAACCTGGGAAGGTATTAGCACCCAGATTGTCCGCCGTACTCGACGGGATCCACGCTTAAAAGATTTGTGTTTTAAAGGGGTAGTGTCAGTGCAATTTGTGTGTAAAAGAGCTGGAAAACAAAATGTACAGGTGTCAGTGTAAAGGAAGTGTGAAGTGTATAAATGATGTGTCAGTGTAAGGAAAAGAGTATGCTCAAGATCATGAGGATAAAAGAATAAAGCTGGAAGGAGGGGGGAATATACAGAGACTTTTGTTCGATAACTGTTAAGTTATGCCTACGTATCCTCTCGTGCAATGAGGAAGTCAGAACACCGTAGTTCGACCCAAAGAGACTGAAAGGTGAATTGACTTGTGAACTGCTTGCTTGTCAATACTCAAGTGTAAGACCTGTCTGGCTCAGGTGCAAACTGTCTTGCATTAGACGGAAGAAGCAAGTTCTCGTTTGTGAGTGAATGAGATGAGAAAAGAATCCCGGAGGAGACGATTATTGTTTGTTTTTGAGTTTTCAATCTTTTATTGCTTTTGAAAGTTTGTCATAAGTTAATGAGCTTAAGCCTAAACCAATGGGTTAGCAAACTCATCACATCTTCCCTCTGATTAGGGGTAATGAGAGTACCTTAAGTGTGAAGTCAAATTCTCACACTTAATCACCTTTGGTGTAGGATTAAGATCATTAACCTACTTGTGATTATTTAGATGTTTTTGGTGTTTTTGTTTAGTGTTAAGTAATGAGATTAAGCCATAATCAGGGATTAAACAGACTCATTACACCATCCTAATAGAAGGATAATAGATGAAAATGTTTAAGCTGAGGAAAGCTCCTCAACTTAATCCATGATTAGGGATTAAACCCATGACAAAACAAAGCCTTTATTAAGTGGATTTTATTTAATGGTATGATGATGAAGTGATTTTTAGGGTTTGTAAGACAACTTGAGGGGGACTTGTCCATTAACACTAGGGTTAGTCCTTCTTGACCAGTTAAGGAAGAATTAGAACCCTAATGCAAGGCCCAAGTTACAAGCTTGATGTCTTGATGATTATTAAGTGGATTGATTAAGGGAGTTAAACACATTAAGGGTTTAACACTTAGGATTAAAGTTATACACTCCATCCTAATAGAAGGATGCAGGCATAAGCTTAATCACAAAGCCTTAAAGCCTTTAGGGTTTAGTCCCTGATTATGAGATGAGAAGAGAAGACTCAAAGAGACACAAAGGTAAAACTAAGAGGGGAGACTAATCAAAACCCTAATCATTGTCATGCTTGGTTGTTCCTAAGGTTTGTGAGGTTTACAAGAGCAATCTTCAATGGAACCACCAGGAAGCAGATGAAAAGGAGCCAAGAGAAGCAAAGTAACTTGCTTCATCCAAGAAGTCAAGTCACTTGAAGAAAGAAAGTAAGGAGAAAAAAAGAATGAGCAAGCTCAAACTCAAACACACATAAAAATGCAGCATGGAAGCAAGAGAGAGATGAGAAGAAAGTATGAGAAGTGAAGGCAAATCCACTTCTCAAAGTTACTTACCACCTGAAAAGTTAGAAAAGGGATGCAATGCAATGCCAAATGGAATGAAATGGCATGATGAGAAACAAAAACAGAAGCACATTCATGATGCTAATGATGCTATGAGATGCTACAAACATGAAACAACACATGGGGATGATCATACAAGCTCATGAATGCAAATGAAGCAAGTTAAGACACATGAACATATGTGAAAAGTTATGACATGCAAATGGCATACAACATGGCAAATGCAAGATGCAATGGTCCAACATGCTTCTAATATGTCCTAAGATGTATCATGGATCAAATGGATGCATAAAATGTCATGGCAAGTCAAGGTATGAATGCAAATGCAAGATGGATGCATATGGAAGCCCAAATTAGGGTTTATGATCAAAGCATCAAACACAAACCAAAATCAAAAGCAAACATCAAGATAAAAAATTGAAAATGCCTTCAAAGGATCCCTAATCCTATACTAACTCACTGCCCAAAGGAGAAGTTCCAACTCTTAACCTAATTCAAGTTATGATTTTCCTAAGTTTTCTAGGGTTTTAGGGTTCCTTCACAAGAAAATTACCAAACAAATTGAAAATGAAAGATCAAATCATGGCTATTTAATCTCACAAACTACATTCTAAACACAATGCAATGCAAAAAGAATCAAGGTCCAACTCTTTAGGGTTAGGAAGAAATGATTTTTGGAAGTTTGGATCAAAAGAATGCATCAAAATGATTTTAATTCCATGAAAAATTCCCAAAATGCATCAAGATCAAAAAAGAAATTTGGTTTGAGGGTTGGACAATGTTTCTAAATGTTTTTAAAGGTTTCATGAATTTTTTGGTGATTTTTAAATACCTAAAAGTATTTTTAATAAATTAATTCTCATTAATTAATTAAAAGAAACTTTTAAATATTTAAAAATACTTTTTAAATGCAAAAAAATAAAAATAAAAATATTTTTGTGTTTTAAAAATTAATGAAACTCTTGACAAAAAATTTCATAATTTTTAAATGGTTTTTGCTATTTTTAATAAAATATAGAAAACAAATTAATTAATATGAAAATAAAATGAATTTTAAACTGAAAAAGGAAAAGTAATCCAATCTGAAGACCCAGATTCAAACTCCCATACGCGCGAATTGACCTGGCGCGCATCTGGACGGCCAGCATTCAAACTCACTAACCCTAATTAATTAACCCTAATCCAGCCGTTAATGACCCTCAGGTGACCGGAACAGTGTTCCGGTCATCTTCTCCGATCACCCAAAATTACAAACTCCTTCTACACGCATCTAAAACGAATTCTAATTAAACAGGAATGATCCCCATCCAAAAACGAATTAAAACCCCCATTCAAACAACATTTATCATTCCTAAACTGGCTGAATCGAATCAAACAAAACCTAGGGCAAAAAGTTTCAGAAACTGATTAAACTCTCATCTCTCCACCATTTTCAAAACCAAAGGCATCAGAGTGATCAGTGAACAACAAAGAACAACTTAGGAACATTAAAAATCATTTCTGGAAAAAAAGTTCTTGAGCTACCTGAGTTTTGAAGCTTTCAGTTCTGCAACTTTCTGACCTCTTCCTTTGATGCAAACCACTCCTCTTGGTCCCTTGATGATGTCTGAATGCTTAGAAAGAGTTTATGTTGGCTGGTTTGAGAGTTTGAACAAGTTCTGTTCAAGCTCAGGTGGGAATCGTGTTTATGATTCAGGCAGTTTCAGGCAAAGGTGAGGGGTTCTTTGTGATCAGGATGATGAGTTGAGAAGGTCTGTGAAGTTTGTTTAAGTGTTTTTGGCTTGTATGAAGAGTTTCGAATGCTTTTGCTTTAAGGGTGGAAAATGAGAAAGTTATGTTCTTGCTGGTTTCAGTCTTGCTTGTTGTGATGTTCAGCTTGCATTTTGTTTGTATAAACTAATCCTATTGGTCAGATGACATGACATGTCCTTTTGTGATAGGTATGGTTGCTTTTGCCAAAATGTCAACTTTGTGTAAGAAGGGCATGGGCTACTTTGCTAGCTTGGTACAAGGGCTTGTCTTGCGCAGCATGGTGAAGGGAAAGGGCTAGGGTGGTTCAGCATCTAAGGCAGCAAGTGGATGAAGTGTTATGATGGTTTTTGCAACTTGGTTCCCTTTGGTCCTCATGAAAAGATCTTGTTCCAAACACCATAAAACATGTGATCTCTTTGGTTCAATCTGAACTTTAGGACTTGTATGATGCTTGTGTAATGTTTTGATATCAATTAGAAGTCACAAATTGCCTTGGTACAAGATTTTGCAAATTTCTCATTTGGTGCATAACTTGAAATTTAGTGATTTTAGCCAACCTTGATGCACCATAACTTTTGATCCAAAATGAATTAGGTCATGTTCTTGTACTTTTTGAAAAGGGAAAGATCTATTCTACAACTTTCATGACCAAAGTTTTTCCATTTGAAGCATTTTTGGATCAAAAAGTAAGGGTTGAAGAGTTGCCTAAAATGACAAATTCCTTAAAAGTCAAACTTGCCCAAAAAGTCAACTTTGCAAAAACTTGAGATTCTAGAATTTTGTGAACTTCCAACTTCTTATATGATCAAATAAAGATCATATACACTCAAAATGATGAAGATCACCCCTTGGTTGGGTCATTGGGGGCCTCAGATGCCCTGATTTTGCACTGACTTGTCTGAAAAGTCAACTCTTGATCAGATGACTTCCCCATGGAATTTCTTCATGAAAATCGATATGCATACTTCCTATACCATATAGAGACCAATAGAAACAAGAATGACCAAAAAATTTGAAGTTATGGCTTCTGAAACCAAAACCCTAATTTCAGGTCATCTGTGCAGTCAAGCCTGACTCTGCTTCCATACCAATCCCAGTTCTTGTGATTCTTTGGCATTCTTGACTTTGAGAGGATATAATATGATACTTGGCCACACATAGACCCCTTTGAAGTGATTGATGACCTTTGGAGTGGCTCAAGAAGCTCTTGGATTTCTCAGATCACAAACCCTAGGTGCAGATGACTTAGAACCAATGCAAAGACTCAAAATTGTGGTATGAGATGTCATGATTGTGTTTATGCATATGAAATGATCACAAGACATGGTGTGAATGGGTGAGGGCAAATTTGGGGTGTTTACAGCTGCCCCTATTCAAACATGAGTTAGCTGTGCAGGATGTAAGCAACGGCTTAACAGGCAAACAAGATAACTTGTCGTTGAATACCAAAGACAGTCCAAAATTTGCACTCACAGAATGAAGAAGAAAAGGGATATAGATTGTAAAAGAAAATAAAGCATATTGTAAAGTGTGGACGACGGAGGACGACCGTCGAGCAGAGGACGACTGTTGGGTAAAGAGCAATGACGGGGACGGTCGACATGCTGAAAAGTGCGAAAAGTAAAGCAATGACGGGGACGGCCGACATGCTGGGGATAAAAAGAATCATGATGGGAACGGCCATCAAGTAAAGCTGTAAAATTCTCTGGAGATTAATGAAAAATGATGGGTACGGCCATCAAGTTCATAAAGGTAAAGTAATCAACGATGGGGACGGCCACCGAGCTAAAAAGAAAAGGGACCACGACGGGGACGGCCATCGGGTTAAAGAATAAATGAAATAAACAGATGATGAGGTACGGTCATCAAAGGTGAAGGACGATCACCTAGCAGGGGACGGCTGCTCTGTTGAGATAAGATGAGGGACGGTCATCTTAGGTGGAGGACGACCACCTGGCAGGGTACGGATGCCGAAAATATCGCGACATAGGACGAATGCCGGATAAGAGGTCAACGATGGGGACGGCCATCGGACGAGCATGATGGAGGACGACCATCAAGAGGTGGAGGACGACCACCTAGCAGGGGACGGCTGCTCTCAAGGTTTGTCATGACATAGGACGAATGTCAGATAACCAAAATCAACAATGGGGACGGCCATTGGATAAAATGATGAAGGACGATCATCAAGAGGTGGAGGACGACCACCTAGCAGGGGACGGCTGCTAAAAATCACGACATAGGACGAATGTCGGATAGAAAATCAACGATGGGGATGGCCATCGGATGAGCATGACGGAGGACGACCATCAAGAGGCGGAGGATGACCACCTAGCAGGGTACGGCTGCTCTCAGGGTTTATCAGGAAGAATGTCAGATAAAAAGGAAAATTTGTTTGTTGGCGATCTACTGGGGGATAGTAAACACGGACTAGTATTTACATCCAAGAAACAAAAGGTATAAGTGTTTAGATGTTGTGTATAGATTAAAGATGCGGACGAGCATCTCTAAGACTATGATACGGACGAGTATCGGGTAGAAACAAATACTGACACGTGTTCAGAGATGATGATACGGACGAGTACCAACTGGTTAACAAGGAACACAGACAAGTGTTGAATCTGTGGGGATATGTATGGTGTATACAAGATACGGACGAGTACCTGTATGAGTGTGAGTGGTGTATAGATGAGTATTTAACTGCTGGGGAGAGTGACACGGACGAGTGCCAAAGGCAGAAGAGTGTGATATGAACAAGTATCTGATATACAATGTGTAGGTGACTGCGCTGGGGAAGGTGACACGGACGGGTGCCAAAGGGTTGTCATATGTAAGTATATGTGAGTGCAAAGAGGACGTCTTTGGCTTTCTGCTGGGGTTATGACACAAACAGGTGTCAAAAAGTATCTGTAATACGAGTGGTACTGTTTGCACAGAGTGTTTGGGTGACTTTACTGGGGAATGATGACACGGATGGGTGTCAAAAGGAGTATATATACTGGTGTTTGTGAATGTGAGGCAACTGCTTTTGCTGGGGAATCTCCGCTGTGGATTTGGGGGAAGTATTCTGTATATTGATGGATTGTCATTATTCACAAGTGTTTGATTCAAAACATGGCTTATGATTATGCTATATGTTTGATTTTTGCCGTAATGCTCCGTGTTAGACGGAATGCTACGCTTTGTGGGTGAATATGATGCACATGCCATGATTATGCAAAGATACCAAACCGGGACTCGGATCCCACTGCTCATGAAGATCTCTGGCCGATCTGGTTGAAATGGACATCCCAGCTGGGGGTGAGATCATTGGTAGATCTGATGAGATGATATCTGCTTGGGGGAATAGGTCACTGATAGACCCATCCTGATAATGAGGGACCCAACTGGGGTTTGTAGAAGCTTTCTTCACTCTGTTGCGATTCCTTCATGTGTGGCTCTTCTGGATAGAGGCTGGAGCTCTGTGGGGAGAGGGCTCCTTGACCTTTGTATTTTGGCTGAGGATGAAATGGCAACTCGGCTGGGGAGAAAACATTTCGAGTGTTAAGACTGAGCGAGCACTGATTTGCCAGCTTGCTGAGATGAAGCTTACATGCCCCAAGTTGCGTTCTGGATACCTGCAATCCTGCAAAGATAGGGAAACGCACAAGTAATCCCGGGGTATCCTTTACTGGATTCCGTCGTAGGAGTTAGACACTTTTGGGAGTAAGTATATTTCCTGCAAGCACGCGTTTTTATTTTGAAGATAAACACCTGTATTTATGCAATCAGTTTTTTCTCTTAAGACATCAGACATTTTTGCAAATAAAATGTACAAGACGAAACATGACTGAAAATCTGATTTTATTAATTCATGTGCCCTGAATTGGCAAGATACAGTCAAGGAAACATATCTCCTGAAATGAGGAGATTGTTACAAATTGAGAAACAAAATGCTGGCAATGTTGACGACGCTTCGAGGAGCTTCCCCTTTTTGCTATGATTCGTATGACTTTTGACGTTCTTTTCATCTTGCTTTCTGAAGAATGTTGATTCTGATTGAAGCTTGATCCTTTCGAAACTTACCAAGTTGTAAACGATACAGACGAATTCAAAATGCAGTTGTTCGCTTATTCCCTTATTTTGCATGGACCGCCCTTTCGGGTTTTCAATCCATCGGGATTACCCATTTTTGCCTGAGTTGTCCAATGCGGCTTTTCAACTCAGCGGGTGTACACGTTTTTTGTTTATTTTCCCTTATTTTTGCCCGAGTCTTTTATTCTGTTTTTGACTCGCCGGGATGCCCTATTTTTGCCTGGACTTACATTCTGTTTTTGTGTCCAGCGGGTCATTTTTATGCGAAGTATTTTTTAACTGCATCTGAATTCACAGGGGACGGGAAGTCTTCACCATCCATAGTGCTGAGCATCAGTGCTCCACCAGAGAAAACTTTCTTTACTACGAATGGTCCTTCATAGTTCGGAGTCCATTTGCCCCTGTGGTCTGTATGAGGAGAGAGGATTCTCTTCAGCACAAGATCTCCTACTTGGTACTCTCGGTGCCTGACTTTCTGATCGAAGGCTCTCTTCATTCTTTTCTGATATAACTGCCCATGACAGATTGCAGCCAATCTTTTTATCTTCAATCAGACTCAGTTGTTCGTATCGGGACCTGACCCATTCTGCTTCGTTTAGCTTAACATCCATCAATACCCGTAGGGAGGGTAATTCGACTTCGACAGGTAGGACTGCTTCCATACCATACACAAGCTGATACGGTGTTGCCCCAGTGGATGTTCTGATTGACGTGCGGTACCCATGCAAGGCAAATGGTAGCATTTCATGCCAGTCTTTGTAAGTAACTACCATCTTCTGCACAATCTTCTTGATATTTTTATTTGCTGCCTCAACAGCACCATTCATCTTTGGCCTGTAAGGAGAAGAATTGTGGTGTTGGATCTTGAAGTCCCGGCACAACTCTGCCATCATTTTGTTGTTTAAGTTGGAACCATTATCAGTAATGATTCGCTCGGGAACTCCGTATCGACAGATGATATCTCTTTTCAGAAATCTGGCTACCACCTGTCTTGTAACGTTGGCATAGGAGGCTGCTTCAACCCACTTGGTGAAATAGTCAATGGCGACCAGGATGAATCTGTTGCCGTTTGAAGCAGTTGGTTCAATCTTGCCAATCATGTCAATGCCCCACATAGCAAAGGGCCAGGGTGAAGACATCACATTCAAAGGATTGGGAGGCACATGCACCTTATCCGCATAAATCTGGCATTTATTGCATTTTCTGGCGTAGGCACAACAGTCAGCATCCATTGTGATCCAGTAATAGCCTGATCTCAGCAACTTCTTAGCCATGGCATGCCCTCCCGCATGGGTACCAAAAGATCCTTCGTGCACTTCATGCATTAACAAATCTGCTTCTGTCCTGTCGACGCATCTGAGGAGTACCATATCAAAGTTTCTCTTGTACAGGGAACCGTCAGTATTCAGAAAGAAACTACCAGCAAGCCTTCTCAAAGTCTTCTTATCATTGGAAGATGCCCCAGGTGGGTATGTTTGGTCCTCCAAGAAGCACTTAATGTCATGGAACCAAGGCTTATCATCTTTGACAACATCTGCTGCGAATACATATGCTGGTCTGTCAAGTCTGGACACTGAAATTTGAGGTACAAAGTTGGCAGCTTGAACTTTGATCATGGATGAAATGGTAGCCAGAGCATCTGCGAACTGATTCTCGTCCCGAGGGATATACTCAAGCTTGACTGTTGTAAAGAAAGTCAATAACCTCCTTGTATAATCCCTGTAAGGTATCAGACGATCCTGGTGGGTGTACCATTTGTCGTTGGTTTGATTAACTACCAGAGCTGAATCCCCGAATACAGTCAATGTCTTGATCCTGAGGTCAATGGCTTCCTCGAGACCCATAATGCAAGCTTCGTATTCAGCTTCGTTGTTAGTGCAGTTGAAAGTGAGCTTTGCCGAGAAAGGCATGTGAACTCCTTTAGGTGTAATGAGTACTGCACCAACACCACGACCATTCATATTAACGGCCCCATCAAACATCATAGTCCATTCTTCTTTCGGGTCAGGACCTTCAGTGCGAATAGGCTCTTCATGATCTTTTGCTTTTATGAACATGATGTCTTCATCAGGGAAGTCAAATCTCATAGGCTGGTAATCATCAATGGGTTGCTCAGCAAGATATTCAGACAATACACTGCCCTTGATGGCTTTCTGAGAAGTGTACTGGATGTCATATTCCGTGAGGATCATTTGCCATCTTGCAACCCGTCCGGTAAGTGCTGGCTTCTCAAATATGTATTTGACTGGATCCATTTTTGAGATCAACAAGGTAGTGTGGGCCAACATATACTGTCTCAGTCGGCGAGCAGCCCACGCTAAAGCACAACAAGTTTTCTCGAGCAGTGAATAACGTTGTTCACAGTCGGTAAACTTTTTGCTTAGGTAGTATATTGCATACTCTTTTCGACCAGACTCGTCATGCTGGCCCAGCACACACCCCATTGACTCTTCTAATACTGTCAAGTACATTATCAGAGGTCTTCCTTCAACTGGAGGCATAAGGATCGGAGGTTCTTGTAAGTATTCCTTGATCTTGTCAAAAGCCTTCTGGCAGTCTTCATTCCACCTGACCGTCTGTTCTTTTCTCAACAATTTGAACAAAGGCTCACAGGTTGCTGTAAGGTGAGATATGAACCGTGAAATGTAGTTCAATCTACCTAGAAAACCCCGAACTTCTTTTTCCGTCTTCGGTGCAGGCATCTCTTGAATAGCTTTGACTTTATCAGGGTCAACTTCAATCCCTTTCTCGCTCACAATAAAACCCAGCAGCTTACCGGATCGCACCCCGAATGTGCACTTGTTGGGGTTCAACTTCAGTTGGTACTTCCTCAGACGCTTGAACAGCTTCAGCAGATTTACCAGGTGATCTTCTTCAGTGAGGGACTTGGCAATCATGTCATCCACATAACACTCGATTTCTTTATGGATCATATCGTGGAATAAAGTTACCATATCCCGTTGATATGTTGCACCGGCATTCTTGAGCCCAAATGGCATTACCTTGTAGCAGAACGTGCCCCAGGGCGTGATGAAGGTTGTCTTCTCCATGTCTTCAGGTGACATCTTAATCTGATTGTACCCTGAAAATCCATCCATGAAGGAGAATACCGAGAACTGAGCCGTATTATCCACCAATACATCAATGTGAGGTAAAGGGAAGTCATCTTTCGGGCTGGCTCTGTTCAGATCCCGGTAGTCAACACACATTCTTACTTTGCCGTCTTTCTTAGGCACTGGTACTATGTTAGCAACCCACGGTGGATAGCTAGTTACGGCAAGGAACCCGGCGTCCCATTGCTTTTGTACCTCCTCCTTGATTTTCATTGCCATGTCTGGGCAAGTACGACGCAGTTTCTGTTTAACTGGTGGGCATTCTTCTCTTAAAGGCAGCTTGTGCACAACAATGTCGGTGTCCAACCCTGGCATATCTTGATAAGACCAAGCAAACACATCCACATATTCTTGAAGCAAGTCAATTAGTTGTCTCTTCACTGAGTCTTGTAAGCAGGCCCCGATTTTAACTTCCTTCACATCTTTATCTGTACCAAGATTGATCGTTTCTACCTCCTCCTGATGAGGAGTGATAACCCTTTCCTCTTGTCTTAACAACCTGGCTATCTCTTCAGGAAGCTCATATTCTTCTTCAACCCCTTCATCAGCTTGATTGATCGGATTGTCAAAGTCATACGAAGTCATAGCCGTGTTGTTGTCGGTGCTGTTTGGAAGGCACACTCTGCAAGGGTTCAGTTTGTTTATTTTAGTGATTGATTTTAATCTTGTTTTAGAAAAGTGAAATTAAATTATCATTTTGAAAACACTGCCATTTATTTTTTGTACAAAAAGAAAAATGGAAAAACAGTTAGCAGAAAAGAAAAAGACTCGTTTGCAAAAGATGTCTGATATTTCATTGATTAATCTTGTTGCACAAAAATTACAGATGGCCCGATTCCAAAATGAGTCTTGTCATCTTGGGTAAGATGCAAGACTTGATGCATGCTAAAAATATACAGGAAATAATAATTACTCTGCAGGAGTAACTCTTATAATTTCCTGGGAAGACCAGTTTGAGATACTGCTCCCCGGGACCTTTGGACGAATCCAACTCTCTAGGTTGCGGTCGCCTTCATCCTCGTCTTCCAAATTGTTGACAGCATCAGGGGTGAGCATCCCCCCACTAACAAAGTTGGGCTATTTAGCAGCCTCTGCTTGATCTTGTTGAGTTGGTTTGTAACCCAACCCAAATCTGTCCTCTTTCTTCTCCATAGGTAACAGCTTGCCCCAGCCTTGGGCAGTTCCTTCTTCAACAACCTTCCGGGCTTGTTAGTAAGATGTCATCGATGTTCCAGGTACAGCAGAAGTTTCGTTTATGTTTAAGGCCTCGAACCCTTGACTCATCGTTTCATGGATCTCCCCATCCATCTCAATGTATTTATAGGTAGCCAGGTGGCTGACAAAAATATCCTCCTCTCCACAGATAGTAACGACTTGACCCTCCCACCCGAATTTTAACTTCTGGTGAAGGGTTGAGGTCACGGCGCCAGCGGCGTGAATCCATGGCCTACCCAATAGACAGCTGTAGGCAGGCTGTATATCCATCACGTAGAAGGTCGTTTTGAAAGTTTGTGGGCCAATCGTTATGGGCAACTCAATCTCTCCCAGAACCGATCTCTTAGAACCATCAAAGGCTCTCACTACCAGGTTGCTGGGACGCAATGCCAATCCGTCATACTCTAGCTTCACAAGGGCTTTTTTAGGTAAGACATTGAGGGATGACCCCGTGTCTACCAGCACATGGGAAAGGACTGCACCTTTACATTCCATGGTGATGTGCAAAGCCTTGTTATGATTGCGGCCTTCCGTAGTCAAATCAGTGTTGGTGAACCCTAGTCCATGACTAGCATTAACATTTCCAACCACAGCTTCCAACTGATTGACGGTGATCTCTTCAGGCACATAAGCTGCGTGCAAGACTTTTAGTAGTGCATTCCGATGAGCTTCGGAGCACATAAGCAATGATAGAATAGAGATCTTGGAAGGAGTCTGGTGAAGCTGATCCACTATTTTGTAATCACTTTTCTTGATGATTCTCATGAACTCATCAACTTCTTGATCAAAGGGTGTTTTCAAAGCTTCCTTAACAATCTGCTCTTCCTTCACCAAGCTTTTCCCTTTTGCCTTGGCAGCAGCTTCCGCTTCGGCAGTGGATCTTTGAGTTTGTGGAGCAAAGAGACGTCCGCTTCGAGTGAAGCCTCCGCCTCCTCCCACATTGTCTATTTGTGGTGCAGGGGTTGATGATTCAAAAGTGATTTTCTGTCCTTCGCAGTATAGATCAGAGCCGTAATGCCAGGGGATAGCATTACTGCTTTCATAAGGTACTGGCCCAGGCACCGTGATGGTGACTGGACTGATGGCAGCTGCAGAAGGGACTGTGATAGTCTGTGGATCATAGTATATTGTGACTGGTGCTCTGATGGGAGTAGCACTTTGTGAGTTGTAAGCAGAGTCATTTTCAGGATCATAATAAATCGTAACAGTGGAAACATTTGCTGCTGAAGTTGTAGGAGACATTGTTGGAAGGATGGGTGTTGTTGTTGTAGGAGTTTCTGAATGAAGTGGTGCTGAAGTTGTAGAAGGGATGTTTGCTGATATCTGGTCCGTTGAAATGACAGATGAAGCATTTGTTGATGAAGCTGAAAAGTTGTCGGGAACAATGGTTGTTGCAGTTGTAGGGGATACTGGAATTGTTGCTGATGAGATTGCTGGATTTGTTGGAATTGATGTTGTAATTTGAAGTAGGCCACTCTGGATGAGACCATCTATGCCATCCCTCAAGTTATCACACCCATTCACTGAAATGTTGCAGTAAGCACACCCTAGCTCACATCCCGGGAACATTTGACATTCGAGGAGTTGAGCCTTAATTTCTACCAACGGTGTCCGAATCTGACCCACACTGGTTATTAAATAAGACGACTTGTCTTCTTCAATAGCATTGATTCTGGGACCTCCGTGGTGCGGCATAGGGTTTTTGTTAACATTTGGTGGTGGTGCGAAATTCAGGGCCTTAGAGTCTACCAGGTCTTGTACCTTCATGTGCAAGGCTCTGCACTTCTTTGTACTATGGCCAGGTGCATTTGAATGAAAAGCACATCTGGCGTTGGAGTCATAATTCCTGGGTAGACTATTAGGATCTGGAGGTGCCAACGTCCTTAGCTCAACTAGGTTGAGTTTCAGGAGTTGTGGCAATAATGTTGCATAGGTCATAGGGATCGGATCGATCACCCTATTGGCCTGAGAAGGTCTCTGTTGGAATGGTCTTTGCTGACTGTTGTTGCTGGTGTTGTTGTAGTTTCTCGGAGGATACTGAGCTTGTTGCTGGTACTGAGGTTGTTGCTGATAATTTTGTTGCGGTGGTTGATAAGTTGGTTGTGGATGAGCTGGAGCGGGAATGGTGACTGCTTCCACAGACCTATGAACATATTGGGGCCTGCCCCCGCTGGCATGGATAGCATTGGTCTCACCAGTTCTTCTTGGGCCTGCAAAAGGCTTCCTTGTGTTGCTGGATGAGCCGGCACCGTTGTCAGAAATCTTGCCCATCTTTAACAGGCTCTCGATTCTCTCTCCAGCTATAACGACATCTGCAAAGCTGGTAGAAGAGAAAGCAGCCAGCCTGTCAATGTATGTTCCTTGGAGGGTGTTCATAAACATATCTGCCATCTCCCTCTCTGACATAGGTGGTTGGACAGCAGCTGCCAGCTGCCTCCACCTTTGGGCGTACTCGCGGAAGCTTTCCCTAGATGATTGTGACATCCCCATCAGGAGGGTCCTGTTGGGTGCCATATCCAAATTATACTGGTATTGTCTGATGAAGGCCTCTGCCAAGTCCTTCCAACACCTGATGGTTGCTCTAGTCAGATGGGAGTACCATTCCCTTGAAGCTCCCGTTAAGCTATCCTCAAAATAAAACATCCATAGCTTCTCGTCCATGGTATATGCTTTCAACCTTCCCAAAAAGGATTGTAAGTGGGTCCGTGGGCAGGAAGTCCCGTTGTATTTTTCAAAACAAGGAGGCTTAAACTTATGGGGAATCCTGACCCCGTCTACCAAGCCCATGTCCATAACATCGAAACCCAAAGAGTTTTGAGACTCCAAGGATCTTAATTTTTCAGCAATCTCATCCAACCTTCTGTCATAAGCTTCCTCCCCAGCACCCATTACTGTGAACTGATCCTCCTGGGGGTCTTCTTGCAGCACTCTGCCTGCAGTGGCAGTCCCTTGTACATTAGCAGGAATGTTGATCTCTGGATGAAGGTGGGGTCCAAATACAGGGGGGTTGACATGGGGTTGGACCCTTTCATTGTTGCTTGTGCCAGCAGTCCCTATATGGGGATCTTCCTGATTCTGCCTTTCCACCATTGCTCTCAATCTTTCTTGGCTCTGAGCCATATTGTTCATCACTTCCATAAACTGCGTCATCTGAGTTCTCATTTCCAATCTTTCGTTTTCCATTTGGTTTCTGACCTCTGCAAGGTCCTGTTGTACCTGATCCATTTGTATGCCCGGAAGGTTGTTACGGGTTGGATATCGGTGTGGACGGTTGAGTGGAAATACCCGACGTCGAGCAATAGTTCCTGTATATCACAACAGAGTTAGCAGCAACAATAAAATAAACCTACAAAACAAACAAAGGGTCAGCATGCAATGCAGTATGCTTATTTGTTTCCAAGGTATCCGGCTTGGCACTTGGTTTTGACCCTTCCAGACCCTTGAAGATACTGTTGATGTTGCTTGAAAAGAACTCAAATGGAACAAACTGATACATACATTACAAGAAGCAAATGATACATAATTTGTTCCTTACAAAACATGCCCTCTGAGGGGTCAAAATATATCACAAGAAAATAAAAGTACATGAAATGAAAGCAACAACAAGCAAAGGTCAGACACCAAGACCAAACTCATCCTCCTGAACTTCCTTGAGAAGTGCTTCAGTCACAGGATCAGCTGGACGTTCCGTGAGATTCCTGATAAGGAGATTCCGGGTAGTAACAGCTGCAGTTAGCTTCTTGTGTTGACTCTGGTCTTTTGACCTCTTCACCCCAGCTCTGATCTTTAGCTCTGATATTTCCCTCTGGGATGCTTCCAGGGCTTCCTGCTGCTCTTTTGCACTAGCTTCTAGATGTTCCATCTTGTCCTGAGTCCTCTTATCTTCCAGAGTACGAGCCTCGGTGATCCTGACCCACCTAGCTTGACTCTCCTTCAGATACAAGTCTGTCCTGGCTTTCTGGAACTGGGCTTCCTTACAAGCATTCTTCAGAATTTGCTCTCCAGCCCTAGACTTCTTAATGTAATCCTCGGACTTCTCAATTTTGGCCAGATGCTCTACTCTCAACTTTTCCAACCTTTCAATATCCAACCTACCATCACTCCTCTCCCAGAGGGTCTTCTGCAAAGCCTGAGTCAACTTCTCATTTCTCTCTTTCAAGCTCTCAAACTCCTCTAAGCTGACAGTGGCAGGAGGTGGTGCTGAGGATGATCCAGGCATATCCTCCATGGTAAAGGGCATCCCAGAAAATTGAGCCCTGGCATGGGACCACTCATAGTATTGTGCTGATGCCACATTGTTGCACTTCCCCAGAATGGTTACTCCTTTAGTCTGAACATTGTTCCAGGCCCAGGCTGCCTGCCTGACAATAGCCAGATTAGGCTTGTTCTCACAGTAAAGAGTCTCAGCCAAGTCTTGTGCCTTAGGAGTGTGGACCAGTGCATAGCCCAGTTGTCTTTTGAACAGCAGAGGGTTGTAATTGATGCAACCCTTAACTCCTATCAGGGGCACATTGGGAAATTGCCCACAACTGGTGATGATATCCCTGCCCTTGGTGCTTTGAGTGCACCACCTGATATCAGCTGAAGTCAGAGCAGTAAGTCTTCTAGCCCAGTTCCTCTGCTGATGAGGATTCAAAAATGCATCTGTCTTGGGCAAATGCTTGAGAAGCCAAGTATGGAACAAAGGAGCACAACACCTCACTAATCTCCCCCTCTGCTTTTCATTCCTCTGGTGCACTGAATAGTAGAAATCCCCCAATAAAGTGGGCACTGGGTTCCTCAGGATGAAAAGATGGATTGCATTCCTGCTAATGAATCTAGGCTCATCTGCAAATAATATGATCCCATATATGCTCAGGGCCAATAAAGCACAGACTGCTTTCCACTCTCCCAAAGAAGCTTTCAGGGTAGCTTGAGAGATCAAGAAATCCAGATGCAAGCCAGAGATTCCAGCCTTAGTAGTCATATGCTGCCCAATCAGAACTGGTTCCAGATGCAATGCCTTTGCTACTTCTTCCTTACCAGGAAAGACCATCTCAGGGTTGAAAGGGACTCCACCCCTGATAGGTATACTAACCAATGATGAGTACTCTTCCAATAAAGGGCCTAACTGAAAATCCTGAAAAGTGAAACACCTCAGTGGGGGATCATAAAACTGAAGGCAAGTATGAATCAGGCTCCTCTGTGAAGGGTCCAAATCCATAACCACATCAAGTATGTCTCCATAGTGCTCCCTGAAAAGTGGTATATGGTCTGGAGTGATCAGGGTCTGAATCCTCCTGATGTCAGCTAGCTCAGGCTGGAAGAAGTGGTAGGAGATGTTACTCTTTTTAGGTGCCATGCTGTTGAAGAAGAATCGAGACAGGTGCTGATGATAACACTGAAAATGGGCCACTGACTGGTTGGTGCAGGTGACTGAAGCAGGTAGCTGATAACTGAAGTAGATGCTGATGAAGATAGGTCTATACTGATGATGGGGTCAAAACCAAGCCAAAAATGAAGATGGATACCCTGAAAAACAAATAAACAAATGTCAAAATGATGCAATGAGGATGTATGCAAATGATATGCAAGGGTTTTGTGACTGAGCTGGATCTGATCAAGTGCTCTGATATAGGTCCAGGTACGTTCAAGAAATCTAGATGGAGGTCTATAAGTCCAGTAACCAAGGTGGGGGACTCAAATAAAGAGTCACATGTCCAGGGTTTAGAATCACAAGAACTGTTCCAACATGGAGTACTCTTAATCAAACAAAGTAACAGGGTATGTTAAGGTCAAGGGTACCTGCAAACCTGTAAACAGCCCAACCCCCCTCACAGGTGGTGTTCTAAAACAAGGATCCTCAGACTTGGATCAGTTATGAGAAGTGTAAACACTTCTAACCTGGAGGTACAGTGTTTACAATAACCATAAAAGATCCTCCTCTAATTCACCTCAGTTTCTGAAGGTCAAAACTAAAGGTCATCCAGACTTAGCAGGCTTCCCAGATAGCCCTAGCATTGCAGGAAATCTGCAACATAGAGTTCTCAAGAAGAAACCCATATCTGAACTGTGTTTCATATTCCCGCACCATACCGAGATGGAATGGGAAAGAATATGAACCACTCTAGCCTAGATGTCACTCAGAAACCAGGTATAGGACCTCAACTCTCAATAGAACACCCACCCACCAAAGCAAACAAACAGATCCAGCCAGCAGCACAGTATGACAACATGATATAATGCAAAGTTATAAAGGAAGCAGTAAAGCAACTGTACATAAAGCAAAAATAAATACAAATATACAAACACAAATAAACACATAACACCCCAGTAAACACAAATCAATCAAGCGCTAGGAGGAACCCACAAAAAGAACCAGAAGCCCTGGTTGCAGTATAAGGGTCCCCAGCAGAGTCGCCAAGCTGTCGCTCCCGATAAAATGGGAATGGCCCAAATAAAGGTACAGACGCGAACGGTCGGCGAGAGGGACAATGAGAACACACAGTAGTGAACTCACTGGAGATGAATAGAGTCGCCAGCTAGGCATTTTTATCCCGGAGGAAAGGCAATGCTGCATAGACCTAGAAAGATATGGATAAGACGGTTGCGAACCAGAGAGACTGAGAAAGGGGGTTGGTTACAACCTGGGAAGGTATTAGCACCCAGATTGTCCGCCGTACTCGACGGGATCCACGCTTAAACGATTTGTGTTTTAAAGGGGTAGTGTCAGTGCAATTTGTGTGTAAAAGAGCTGGAAAACAAAATGTACAGGTGTTAGTGTAAAGGAAGTGTGAAGTGTATAAATGATGTGTCAGTGTAAGGAAAAGAGTATGCTCAAGATCATGAGGCTAAAAGAATAAAGCTGGAAGGAGGGGGGAATATACAGAGACTTTTGTTCGATAACTGTTAAGTTATGCCTACGTATCCTCTCGTGCAATGAGGAAGTCAGAACACCGTAGTTCGACCCAAAGAGACTGAAAGGTGAATTGACTTGTGAACTGCTTTCTTGTCAATGCTCAAGTGTAAGACCTGTCTGGCTCAGGTGCAAACTGTCTTGCATTAGACGGAAGAAGCAAGTTCTCGTTTGTGAGTGAATGAGATGAGAAAAGAATCCCGGAGGAGACGATTATTGTTTGTTTTTGAGTTTTCAATCTTTTATTGCTTTTGAAAGTTTGTCATAAGTTAATGAGCTTAAGCCTAAACCAATGGGTTAGCAAACTCATCACATCTTCCCTCTGATTAGGGGTAATGAGAGTACCTTAAGTGTGAAGTCAAATTCTCACACTTAATCACCTTTGGTGTAGGATTAAGATCATTAACCTACTTGTGATTATTTAGATGTTTTTGGTGTTTTTGTTTAGTGTTAAGTAATGAGATTAAGCCATAATCAGGGATTAAACAGACTCATTACACCATCCTAATAGAAGGATAATAGATGAGAATGTTTAAGCTGAGGAAAGCTCCTCAACTTAATCCATGATTAGGGATTAAACCCATGACAAAACAAAGCCTTTATTAAGTGGATTTTATTTAATGGTATGATGATGAAGTGATTTTTAGGGTTTGTAAGACAACTTGAGGGGGACTTGTCCATTAACACTAGGGTTAGTCCTTCTTTACCAGTTAAGGAAGAATTAGAACCCTAATGCAAGGCCCAAGTTACAAGCTTGATGTCTTGATGATTATTAAGTGGATTGATTAAGGGAGTTAAACACATTAAGGGTTTAACACTTAGGATTAAAGTTATACACTCCATCCTAATAGAAGGATGCAGGCATAAGCTTAATCACAAAGCCTTAAAGCCTTTAGGGTTTAGTCCCTGATTATGAGATGAGAAGAGAAGACTCAAAGAGACACAAAGGTAAAACTAAGAGGGGAGACTAATCAAAACCCTAATCATTGTCATGCTTGGTTGTTCCTAAGGTTTGTGAGGTTTACAAGAGCAATCTTCAATGGAACCACCAGGAAGCAGATGAAAAGGAGCCAAGAGAAGTAAAGTAACTTGCTTCATCCAAGAAGTCAAGTCACTTGAAGAAAGAAAGTAAGGAGAAAAAAAGAATGAGCAAGCTCAAACTCAAACACACATAAAAATGCAGCATGGATGCAAGAGAGAGATGAGAAGAAAGTATGAGAAGTGAAGGCAAATCCACTTCTCAAAGTTACTTACCACCTGAAAAGTTAGAAAAGGGATGCAATGCAATGCCAAATGGAATGAAATGGCATGATGAGAAACAAAACCAGAAGCACATTCATTATGCTAATGATGCTATGAGATGCTACAAACATGAAACAACACATGGGGATGATCATACAAGCTCATGAATGCAAATGAAGCAAGTTAAGACACATGAACATATGTGAAAAGTTATGACATGCAAATGGCATACAACATGGCAAATGCAAGATGCAATGGTCCAATATGCTTCTAATATGTCCTAAGATGTGTCATGGATCAAATGGATGCATAAAATGTCATGGCAAGTCAAGGTATGAATGCAAATGCAAGATGGATGCATATGGAAGCCCAAATTAGGGTTTATGATCAAAGCATCAAACACAAACCAAAATCAGAAGCAAACATCAAGATAAAAAATTTAAAATGCCTTCAAAGGATCCCTAATCCTATACTAACTCACTGCCCAAAGGAGAAGTTCCAACTCTTAACCTAATTCAAGTTATGATTTTCCTAAGTTTTCTAGGGTTTTAGGGTTCCTTCACAAGAAAATTACCAAACAAATTGAAAATGAAAGATCAAATCATGGCCATTTAATCTCACAAACTACATGCTAAACACAATGCAATGCAAAAAGAATCAAGGTCCAACTCTTTAGGGTTAGGCAGAAATGATTTTTGGAAGTTTGGATCAAAAGAATGCATCAAAATGATTTTAATTCCATGAAAAATTCCCAAAATGCATCAAGATCAAAAAAGAAATTTGGTTTGAGGGTTGGACAATGTTTCTAAATGTTTGTAAAGGTTTCATGATTTTTTTGGTGATTTTTAAATACCTAAAAGTATTTTTAATAAATTAATTCTCATTAATTAATTAAAAGAAACTTTTAAATATTTAAAAATACTTTTTAAATGCAAAAAAATAAAAATAAAAATATTTTTGTGTTTTAAAAAATAATGAAACTCTTGACAAAAAATTTCATAATTTTTAAATGGTTTTTGCTATTTTTAATAAAATATAGAAAACAAATGAATTAATATGAAAATAAAATGAATTTTAAACTGAAAAAGGAAAAGTAATCCAATCTGAAGGCCCAGATTCAAACTCCCATACGCGCGAATTGACCTGGCGCGCATCTGGACGGCCAGCATTCAAACTCACTAACCCTAATTAATTAACCCTAATCCAGCCGTTAATGACCCTCAGGTGACCGGAACAGTGTTCCGGTCATCTTCTCCGATCACCCAAAATTACAAACTCCTTATACACGCATCTAAAACGAATTCTAATTAAACAGGAATGATCCCCATCCAAAAACGAATTAAAACCCCCATTCAAACAACATTTATCATTCCTAAACTGGCTGAATCGAATCAAACAAAACCTAGGGCAAAAAGTTTCAGAAACTGATTAAACTCTCATCTCTCCACCATTTTCAAAACCAAAGGCATCAGAGTGATCAGTGAACAACAAAGAACAACTTAGGAACATTAAAAATCATTTCTAGAAAAAAAGTTCTTGAGCTACCTGAGTTTTGAAGCTTTCAATTCTGCAACTTTCTGACCTCTTCCTTTGATGCAAACCACCCCTCTTGGTCCCTTGATGATGTCTGAATGCTTAGAAAGAGTTTATGTTGGATGGTTTGAGAGTTTGAACAAGTTCTGTTCAAGCTCAGGTGGGAATCGTGTTTATGATTCAGGCAGTTTCAGGCAAAGGTGAGGGGTTCTTTGTGATCAGGATGATGAGTTGAGAAGGTCTGTGAAGTTTGTTTAAGTGTTTTTGGCTTGTATGAAGAGTTTCGAATGCTTTTGCTTCAAGGGTGGAAAATGAGAAAGTTATGTTCTTGCTGGTTTCAGGCTTGCTTGTTGTGATGTTCAACTTGCATTTTGTTTGTATAAACTAATCCTATTGGTCAGATGACATGACATGTCCTTTTGTGATAGGTATGGTTGCTTTTGCCAAAATGTCAACTTTGTGTAAGAAGGGCATGGGCTACTTTGCTAGCTTGGTACAAGGGCTTGTCTTGCGCAGCATGGTGAGGGGAAAGGGCTAGGGTGGTTCAGCATCCAAGGCAGCAAGTGGATGAAGTGTTATGATGGTTTTTGCAACTTGGTTCCCTTTGGTCCTCATGAAAAGATCTTGTTCCAAACACCATAAAACATGTGATCTCTTTGGTTCAATCTGAACTTTAGGACTTGTATGATGCTTGTGTAATGGTTTGATATCAATTAGAAGTCACAAATTGCCTTGGTACAAGATTTTGCAAATTTCTCATTTGGTGCATAACTTGAAATTTAGTGATTTTAGCCAACCTTGATGCACCATAACTTTTGATCCAAAATGAATTAGGTCATGTTCTTGTACTTTTTGAAAAGGGAAAGATCTATTCTACAACTTTCATGACCAAAGTTTTTCCATTTGAAGCATTTTTGGATCAAAAAGTAAGGGTTGAAGAGTTGCCTAAAATGACAAATTCCTTAAAAGTCAAACTTGCCCAAAAAGTCAACTTTGCAAAAACTTGAGATTCTAGAATTTTGTGAACTTCCAACTTCTTCTATGATCAAATAAAGATCATATACACTCAAAATGATGAAGATCACCCCTTGGTTGGGTCATTGGGGGCCTCAGATGCCCTGATTTTGCACTGACTTGTCTGAAAAGTCAACTCTTGATCAGATGACTTCCCCATGGAATTTCTTCATGAAAATCGATATGCATACTTCCTATACCATATAGAGACCAATAGAAACAAGAATGACCAAAAAATTTGAATTTATGGCTTCTGAAACCAAAACCCTAATTTCAGGTCATCTGTGCAGTCAAGCCTGGCTCTGCTTCCATACCAATCCCAGTTCTTGTGATTCTTTGGCATTCTTGACTTTGAGAGGATATAATATGATACTTGGCCACACATAGACCCCTTTGAAGTGATTGATGACCTTTGGAGTGGCTCAAGAAGCTCTTGGATTGCTCAGATCACAAACCCTAGGTGCAGATGACTTAGAACCAATGCAAAGACTCAAAATTGTGGTATGAGATGTCATGATTGTGTTTATGCATATGAAATGATCACAAGCCATGGTGTGAATGGGTGAGGGAAAATTTGGGGTGTTTACATAAGTTTGTACAAGGAGACATAAACCCTAGTAAGAGGATTTTGTCATAAAATTTTACAAAACAAGAAGAATCAGCTATGTGAGAAATAATCCTATTGAGTTTCAATTCTACTATTGCCATTATCTTCAAGTATCTCATCTTCTGCTGTTGGGACGGAAACGATTGGATTGAGCTTTATCTGTTCAAACTTGAGTAAGTAGTACAACTGGTTGCAGTTTCATGGGTGATCCAAACGAGACATAGTCATACGCTTTAATCCCTAACTTTTGCCTGGATTGCCCTTTCAGGTTTTCAATCCACCGGGATACCCTTTTTTGCCCAAGCCGCCTTTTCAGGTTTTCGACTTGCCGGGTGTACATCTTTTTATATATATCCCTAATTTTTGCCCAAACCCTTTTGGTTTGCCGGGATGCCCTTATTTTTTCCTAGGCCTGTCAACCTAGCGGGTTTCTTTTTATGCGTAGTATTTTTTAACTATGTCTGCGTTTACAGGCTGCGGGAAGTCTTCACCATCCATAGTAGTCAGTATCATGGCACCTCCTGAGAATATTGTTTTGACTACAAATGGTCCTTCATATGTAGGAGTCCATTTGCCCCTAGGATCACCCTGTGGTAATATGATACGCTTGATTACCAAGTCACCAGCCTGATATACCTTTGGCTTAACCTTCTTGTTAAAAGCTTTGATCATTCGTTTCTGGTACATCTGGCCATGACAAACTGCTGCTAGTCTCTTCTCATCAATCAAATTTATCTGGTCGAGTCGAGTCTGAATCCACTCATCTTCATCCAAGCCTGCATCCCTCATAATTCTTAAGGAGGGAATCTGAACTTCAATGGGCAGAACTGCTTCCATACCATAGACTAAGGAGAATGGGGTTGCCCCTGTTGAAGTACGTATTGTAGTACGATAACCATGAAGAGAAAATGGTAACATCTCATGCCAATCCTTGTAAGTAACAGTCATCTTCTGTACAATCTTCTTGATGTTCTTATTAGCAGCTTCAACTGCCCCATTCATCTTTGGACGATACGGAGAAGAGTTGTGATGCTTAATCTTGAACTGCGTGCAGAGATCAGTAATCATAGTGTTGTTCAGATTAGAGCCATTGTCAGTAATAATCCTTTCAGGGATGCCATACCTACATATAATATTATTCTTAATGAATCGAGCCACAACATTCTTGGTAACAGATGCAAATGAAGCTGCCTCCACCCACTTCGTGAAGTAATCAATAGCAACCAGGATGAAATGGTGCCCATTAGAAGCAGTAGGTTTGATCTCACCAATCATATCAATGCCCCACATGGCAAAAGGCCAAGGGGCAGTCAACACATTCAATGGTGATGGAGGTATATGTACTTTATCAGCATAAATTTGACACTTGTGACATGTTCTGGAGTGTTGATAGCAGTCAGTTTCCATGGTAGACCAATAGTAACCTGCTCTCAATATCTTCTTTTCCATGGTATGTCCACTAGAATGAGTGCCAAAGATCCCATCATGCATATCTTCCATAATCTCAGTTGCTTCCTTCTTATCCACACAACGAAGCATAGTTGAATCATGATTGCGCTTGTACAAAATGCCATTACTCAAAAAGAACTTAGCGGAAAACCTTCTCAAAAACTTCATATCTTTGACAGATGCCCCTTCAGGGAACTCCTGAGCTTCAAGATATCTTTTTACTTCATAGAACCAAGGCTTCTCCTCTGCCCCTTCAGTGTCAATCTCATTGCAGTATGCAGGCTTCTCAAATCTATCAATAGTAATCTTGGGAGCTTCATCATCCCAACTGATCTCAAACATGGATGCCATGGTGGCTAAGGCATCTGCCAACTGATTCTCTCTCCGTGGGATATGTCCAAAGGTAATCTCTTTGAAATGTGGGATCAAAGACAACACATGCTCTCGGTAAGGAATAAGATTATCATGTTTGGTATCCCAATCTCCTTTGATCTGACTAACTACCAGGGCTGAATCTCCATACACATCAAGGAACTGAATCTTCATATCAATGGCAGCTTTGATACCCAGGATACATGCCTCATACTCAGCCATATTATTAGTACAATAGAAACAAAGTCTGGCAGTAATCGGGGTATGACAACCTTCAGGGGAACTAATCACAACACCAACACCATTACCAAGTGCATTGGATGCACCATCAAAAACCATAGTCCATCGGGATCCTTGTTCAGGTCCGTCATATTGTCCAGGTTCTTTGGTAATAATCATAATATCTTCATCAGGGAACTCAAAACTCATTGACTGGTAATCATCCACTGCTTGATGAGCCAAATGATCAGCTACAACACTTCCCTTAATGGCCTTCTGAGTAGTATACTGTATGTCATATTCTGTCAAGATCATTTGCCATCTTGCAATTCTTCCGGAGAGAGAAGGTTTCTCAAATATATACTTGATTGGATCCATCTTTGAAATCAACAAGGTAGTATGAGTCAACATATACTGTCTTAGTCGGCGAGCAGCCCATGCCAAAGCGCAGCAAGTTTTCTTGAGCAGTGAGTATCTTGTTTCACAGTCGGTAAACTTTTTGCTAAGGTAGTATATTGCCTGCTCTTTTCGACCAGACTTGTCATGTTGCCCCCAAAACACACCCCATTGAGTTGTCTAACACTGTTAAGTACATAATCAAGGGTCTTCCATCAACTGGTGGCATCAAAATTGGAGGTTCTAGCAGATATTTCTTGATTTCATCAAAGGCTGTCTGGCACTCATCATTCCACTCCATCACCTGATCTTTCTTCAACAACTTGAAGATTGGTTCACAGATGGCAGTCAATTGGGAAATAAATCTTGCAATGTAATTCAATCGTCCCAAGAAACCTCTAACCTCCTTCTCAGTACGGGGAGCTGGCATCTCTCGTATAGCTTTCACTTTTGCAGGATCCACTTCAATACCTTTTCCACTGACGATGAAACCCAGGAGCTTACCAGATCTAACTCCAAAAGTACACTTGTTCGGGTTCAATCTCAACTTGTATTTCTTCAACCTCTCAAACAACTTATGCAGATGATCAAGATGTTGCTCTTCATTCTGGGACCTAGCTATCATATCATCTGCATACACCTCTATCTCATGATGAAACATATCATGAAACAAAGCCACCATAGCACGCTGATATGTTGCCCCTGCATTCTTCAAACCAAATGGCATCACCTTATAACAAAAAGTGCCCCACTGTGTAACAAATGTTGTCTTCTCCATATCTTCAGGTGCCATCTTGATTTGATTGTAACCAGAGAAACCATCCATAAAAGAGAATACCTTGTGCTGAGCAGTGTTGTCCACCAGAACATCAATATGAGGAAGTGGAAAGTCATCTTTGGGGCTAGCCTTGTTCAAATCTCTGTAATCTACACACATACGTACCTTACCATCTTTCTTAGGTACTGGTACCATATTTGCAACCCACTGAGGATAAGAAGTCACAGCTAAGAACCCTGCATTGAACTGTTTCATTACCTCTGCTTTGATCTTCTCTGACATTTCAGGACGCATACGACGAACCTTCTGCTTCTTTGGACGACAATCCTCTTTCACTGGTAAACGGTGAACCACAATGTCTGTATCCAACCCTGGCATATCTTCATAAGACCAAGCAAAGATCTCCACATAGTCACGTAACATTTGAACCAGTCTGCTCTTGACACTATCCTCTAATTTAGCCCCTATCTTGACTTCTTTCCTGTTTTCTTCAGTTCCCAGATTCACAACTTCGACTGACTCTTCATGTGGCTGTATAGCTTTCTCTTCTTGTTGTAACAACCTAGCAAGCTCTACAGGTACTTCACAATCTTCCTCGTTTCCGTCTTCAGTTTGATAGATCGGATTCTCGAAATTATAATTGGCAATAGTAGAACTGTTATCAACAGGATCCAGAGTGGATGAGGATCTGCATTTTAGTGATGTGGGTGTGTGTAAGAACACATAGCTGATAAAACAAAAATAAAAGAAAAGAAAGACAAGGAACACAATATTTACGAAAACGAAACGTCCACTGATTTTTATTGAATGAAGTATGCAAATGAAATGACATCCCGTAACAAGCACACCATTGTGCCCCGGGTAAGGCATAAGGCTTAAAGAGTTCAATTGTTCAAGAAATTACAAACTTAAAAAACAACAACACAGTAATAGTATTTACTCCTGACTAAAGGATATAGGAATAACATCTTCAGCTTTCCAGTTGTTGAGCCCAACACCCACAGTAGGAAAAATCCAAGCATCCAGATTGTAGTCTTCATCATAGTCATCCACAGCATTGATTTGATTCTTCATAACCCCTTGATTGGTGATACGAACAGCACGAGCACGATGAACAGCCTTCTGGGACTCTTCATCCACCACAGCTCTAGCATCTTTGAGGGAGGCCATTGTTGGAGGTACTCTGGTGACTACAGGAACTTTCTTGACAACAGGAGGAGCTTCATAATCATTAACAATCCAAGGAACCACCTCAAATGTCTGACACGGAGTTTCAACATATTCACCTTCCACTTCCAGATACTTGAAGGTGTTCACATGGCTGACAAAATATTCTTCCTCTCCATAGACAGTAACAACCTTTCCTTCTACCGGATATCTCAGCTTCTGATGTAATGTAGAGGTTACAGCACCTGCCCCGTGGATCTAGGGACGTCCCAGCAAACAAGAATACGACGGACGAATATCCATAACATAAAAGGTAGCATTGAAAACCTGAGAACCAACTTTGATTGGGAGATCAATTTCTCCATGCACCACTCTTCTAGAACCATCAAAAGCCTTCACCACTATGTTACTGGGTTTCAACACAGCATCTTCTGGACTAAGCTTATTCAGGACTTCTTTGGGTAACACATTCAGAGAGGAACCATTGTCTATCAATACATGTGACAGGGTAGTGCCCCTGCATTCAATTGAGACATGCAGAGCCCTGTTGTGATCCCTTTTGGCAGGAGTCAAGTCAGCATCAGCGAAACCTAACCCATTATCATAGGTCAGGTGGGCAACACAATTCTCAAACTGGTCAACAGAAATTGCATTGGGTACATGAGCAGTCTTCAGAAACTTAATCAAAGCTTTGGCATGAGCTTCAGAACATAACAACAAGGACAACATAGAAATCTTGGAGGGAGTATGCCCCAATTGATCAACAATATCATAATCACTCTTGCGAATGATTTTCAATACTTCTTCCATCTGCTTAGCAAGATCATCAGCAGCTGGAACATCATTTGGTATAGGTTCAATAACAGGACCTTTGCCCCGAGCATCAGTGGTGGAGGTAGCAGCAGGAGTAACTGCATTCTTGGAAGTAACTGGAGGAGAGAAGACTCTTCCACTTCGTGTGATCTTACTAGATCCAGCAATATTATCAACATCAACAAGCATATCAGCTAAAGGTTCCTGCTTAACACCATGGATATAAACATCAGATCCATAATGCCAAGGCACAGCTTTATCAGACGTATACGGAATAGGACCAGGAGTGGTAATGACCATAGGAGCCACTCTAGCTTCAGCAACAATCTTTACAGGGCCTTCAGCAGTAATCTTAATTGGACCCTTATGAGTGATTTTAACAGGACCTTTGGAAGTGATCCTTACTGGCACTCTATCAACCATATCAACCTCTTCAATCTTCCTACCTTTAGTAATATGATCCACCATACTCTCTACAGACGATGGAGTCCTCTCAAATACTATGGTATATTTGTCCATGAGACGTTGAATTCCATCTCTCAATCTCCAACAACTATCCAGTTTATAGGTACAATACAAACAATCTTCACGACAACCTGGAAAGAACCCATCTTGTACTAGCTTCTTCTTGATAACAGACAATGGTGTGGTCAACTCTGCAACTGAATAGATATGTAAATCTTCATCAATGGCATTGACAGTCTTCTCATGATTTGGCATGGGAGCAGTAATCACATTTGGAGAACCCGGAGGGTCAAACTCAATTTCTCCAGCCTCAATCATATCTTGAATTTTGTTCTTCAATACCCAGCAGCTATTGGTATCATGTCCCTGACAGTTTGAATGATATGCACATCGTGCATTGGGGTTGTACCTGGGTGAGGTAACATTAGGATTTTGAGGAGCCTCTTTCAGAGTAATAAGTTCAGCCTTCAACAAGTGTTGCAATGCCTGAGCCATTGACATGCTGATCTTAGTGAACTGTCTTCTAGCCCTCTATTGGTTGCCCTGTGGCTGCTCTGTTGTTGCAGGAGTTGGGTTTGAAATATGAACTGCACTCACAGACTGATGCCTTCTATTACGATCAGGTTGACCATAAACAACATTGGATTCTTTCTTCCCAGTGGGAGGCTTCTTTGCAGTACCTGATGAAGAAGTACCCACTTGAATCTTGCCACTCCTGATACCACTTTCTACCCGTTCTCCTGTCATTATCAGCTCAGTGAAGCCAGATGATGAGCTTCCAATGAGATGACTGTAAAATGGACCATTCAATGTACACATGAACATATCAACCAACTCCCTGTCAGTCAAAGGGGGTTGTACTCTTCCAGCCAAGTCTCTCCACTTCTGAGCATACTCCTTGAAGCTTTCTTTAGCACCCATAGACATGCTCTGAAGTTGCATGCGAGTAGGGGCTAAATCAGCATTGTATTGATATTGCTTATAGAAGGCTTCAACAAGATCATTCCAATCACGGATGTTGACACTCTCCAACTGGTAGTACCATTCCAATTGAGCTCCAGATAAGCTCTCTTGGAAGAAATGGATCCACAACTTTTTATCAGCAGTATGGGGTTGGATTCTCCTGACATAAGACCTCAGATGCAGCTTGGGACAAGAGACACCATCATAAACAACAAAAGTAGGAACCTTGAAACCAATGGGTATAACCACCCCAGATATCAAACTCAGGTCTTCAAAATCCAGCCCAGAAGATTTCTGTAATTCTATAGCATCCATTCTATCCACCATCATCTTGAACTTATCTTCATTAGGCTCATGATAGTAGTTAGCCTCAGAATCAGAGTCCCCCATAGTGTTGTGGAGACTGCCTCCCTCTTTCTCAGACTCTTCAAACTCATAGTCTTCAACCTGTTCTTTGGTCTTGACAGGACCCCTGAACCTTCTTCCCATGTTGATCAGGCCACCTGACCTTCTAGTCTTCTTAGTCTTCTTGGCCAGCAGTGTCTTCAATTCATCCTGCCCCTTGGACAAGTTCAGGATCAGCTCTTGGAACTGTGCATTTTGTGCCTGGAGATCCTTAACTGTTTGTTCAAGAGCCATTGCTGAAATAAACAGCGAGAAGATAAGAAACCTGTGCATAATAAACCTGTGATGCAGTGATATGGAATGTTAATGCGTATGCAATGTTTTCAAGGACCACAGGATTTAAATTTGCTTAAACAAACAAGAAGATAAACTTTTATTAGTAATAAATTTGTTTTGCCTCTTGGGCTTACAGAAAATGAAATGCAATAAATACAAGAGATGGGGTTTTAAGTCTCCCATGGACGTTTCCTCTTTGTGTTGAGGTATGAGGTGAGATTCCGTTCCTCGTGAAGTTGCTTTGTTAGTTCCCGGATTCTTTCTTGGCTTGCTTTGTAATGAGCCTCAAAAGTATCCCTTTGCTCCTTCAACTGGATCCAAGATCTCTGCAAGTCTTCCATGTCAGTAGGCATGTCTGGGTGAAGGATGGTATAAGCAGTGTCTCCTTCAGCAACAGGTTCCATGGTAACTGGTAGGATAGCAGGATATGGCATCATGAGAGTCTGAGCACGAGATCGCACCCATCTGAGATAAGCCTCCATAGGAATAGTGTACTTAGGCTCCAGAGTCTTGCTGTCAACTTTGTTCACTTTTCCCCATGCTCGTATGAATCTCTGACGGTAACCTTGAAGATCGTTGTCGTAATCAAACACAATGCCCTGAATCAACATGTCATGTGGACCATCACTCTGAGCGTAACCAAACTGTCGTAAAGCTAAAGAAGGGTTGTAAGTAATGCCTCCTCTTATGCCTAGAAGTGGCACATTAGGAAACTCCCCACAACGGTCAATGATGGTGACATTCTCCATAGATCTGGAGCACCAATGGATATCTGAATGAGAGAGTGACATAATCCTCTTGGACCACCTGAACCCCAGTTCATTCTTCATCACTGAGCGAGGAAGGTGAGAAATAAACCACCTGGATAGCAAAGGTATGCAGCACATCAGAGTTCCTCGTGCCTTTGTAGTACGAGTATGGAGAGAATGCAGGATGTCTCCAAGCAATGTAGGCACTGGATTGTGACTCAGAAATATATTGATGGCATGAACGTCTATGAACTGATCAGGATTGGGGAACAACACTAAGCCATAAATCAGCAAGGCTAAGATCTCCTCAAAAGCATCATAGCTCATAGCCTTCAAGAACACTTGAGCCTTCTCTATCAACACCTTAGCAAGAATACCCTTAACTCCGCTTCTCGTTTCTAAAACAATGTCAGACTTCTTCAGATGTAGAGCTGCAGCAATAACCTCAGGTTTAGGCTCCTTTTCCAAGCCTGTGAATGGTTTCTGATCAAGTACAGGTATACCCAGAAGTTTAGAGAACTCTTCCATTGTAGGAACCAGCTGGTAGTCGGGGAATGTGAAGCAATGGTGCTTAGGATCAAAGAACTAAAACAGAACACTCATCATGTCTTCATTGAACCCTGAAGTGACTAGATCCAGTAGGTGACCATGTCTCTTGATAAAATGGGAATGATCAGACACTTGAGAAACCAATTCTTTAAGCTTAGCAGGTATGCCTACAAAGTTGATCCTGATGGTGTTTCTACGAGCAGAAGCCATGACCTGCAACAAAGAACAAAGATAAATCCTTTGGTCCTTGAAATGGTTAGTGAAAATGCTATGCTTATGATGCATGATGATGTCATGATGTTATGTTCAATCACAAACATGTGGCACACACAAACAAGTCACACAATAGCCCTAGGTTTGAAGGCTTGCATGAGGTTTAAAGGTAAGTACCCTCCCCTGAAGTTAGTTGGCTCATCCTGTCCTATGAAGTAACCATGTTCTAAGGGATCTCAATATCATTGATCCTTCACAAGGGTGGTTGTTCAGAAGGCAACTTACTTGCCAACCAAAACCCTCCAAGTTTAAGATCTCAATGAGCGTAGTATCGAGTATCAACCAACTTCAGTCTTCACCAAAGCCGGTTATCTCACTACTTTTCTAAAGGCCAAGATGGGATAACTAGGGTTCTAAAAGTTAGTTAGTGCATTGACAACATATGGAAGCCTCATATTATCCTCAACTTGACTTAAGGAACATAAGCACCAACCAAGAAGTCACACTAACTATGGCCACCAGATCAACCATATCGGTATACGCCGTACAGTTTCCTTGGTCTATTGCCATTTACCTAAGGTACACTAGATCCGGGTTAGGATCTTTCACACATAAGAGCCCAACAAGTAAGTATAAAGCAAACAAGGCAAACAATTTTAAAGTGATCTAATTCCTAAGGGTACCCCTCTTTAATATTAAATCCCCAGCAGAGTCGCCAGTTCTGTAACACGGTGGGAGAACTGACTTTAGTTATGTTGCGGATAGCAAAAGTCGCCACCGACTTTTATTTTATCCAAAGGAAAGGCATAAAAGAACAGGAAAGACCTTTTTTAAAAGATTTTTGGGTCCGGGGGGTAGGTTATGTAAAGGGAAGGTGTTAGCACCCTTTACATCCATGGTTATCCATGGGCTCTTAGTTACTTAGCTCACTTTAAAATGTTTTTTTGAAAGTGTGAAGTGTGTGAATAGAAATTTTCTTAAGTGTTTATAATGACCCATGTACGGATGCGTATAAACCTTTGTTTTGAAAATTTTTTTCTTTGAAATTGTGAAGTGTTTGAAAAGTTTTGAAGAGTGAGCAAGTAACTATGAGGAACCTACCCTAAGTTTAAGTCTTTTCTGTTCTTGAATCCTTTAAATGGTAAGACTATCCCTATTATTAAGGAATAGGTAGTCATTACCTTGGATGTGAGGGATAAGTAAGGGTCATCTGTTAATGTAGGCAATTGTGGGGTGTATTAAGCAATTTTGGAGGGACTGTCATCATTATTCGAAAGGGACAAGATCATTATGAAGGCAACATTCGAAAGGGACTTGATCTTTTATCTGTTAAGGGACTAGATGACTTTATTTTGAGGGACTTTTGCTTTATACACCCTACTTGACCTTTTGATTTGGCAACAATGAGAGGTATCCCTAAGGAAGTGAGATGGCGATCAAAGATCGACTTACGTGTGTGAGTGTACAATTTTAAATATATATCTTTTAAATTAAGTGATCTAAATTAATTTTATATTACAAGTATGTTTACACTCCCTATTTACTAATCATAGCATAAAATATAAATAATAAAAATTATAAATAAAATATTACACCAAGGGACAATTACATAATAATAATAATAAAAGCAATTTAAATAAATAAGCAAAATAATAATAATAATTGGGTTAGTGAAATAATAATAATAAAAATAATACCAAATTAAATGGGTTAGTAATAAATAAATATCACAAGAATATAATTAATAATAATAATGAAATAAGCAAAAACATTATAATAAAAAAAATTCAATTTTATAAATAATTATTATTTAATATTAAAATATAAACAATTATATTAATCATTATAAAATTTTTAAATTATGTATAAATTATATAAAAAAAAATTAATTATGAACATAATATGAAAATAGAATTATAATTATAAGAATTAATTTGGCAATTTTTAATTATTTCTAAACATATTATTAAAATTTATTTACATATAAAATTTAAATTATAAACAATTTATGGGATATATGCATATTATGAAAATAAGATTAATTATAACAAAATTTCAATTATTTTAAACAAGATTATGAACAAATTATAAAAAATATGTACATGTTTAAATAAAAATAAGATTAAGTTATGAATAAAGAAAATTAGGGTTTGATTTAAAAATATTAAGATTTATTTATTAATAAAAATATAAGCAAGACTTACAATTAGGTTTTTTAAAAAAATATCTTTGATTTTATAAAATTAGGATTGATATATTATACTAGAAACAACATACATTATTATTTTTTAACATTTTATATTTTATTAAATTAAATAAACAAATAAGAATAGGAATTAAATAAAACAAGAAGAAATAGGAATAAAAAACTTACCTGGGCAGGGAATTGAACCCAGCCCCTTTTGCTTCCAGGAACTCTAAGCCAGCAACATCCACCACCAGGCCAGCGCGCGCAGGTGACTAAGGGAGAGGCAACATTGGTTTTGTTGTTGTTTCCTAAAAACCAAAGAAAAAGAAAGAAAAACAAAAGGCCTAGGGGGATCGAACCCAGGACGTTCATAATACACACAAACACATTAACCAATCCAGCTGGGAGAGCGCACCTGATATTAATCTCATTACAACATATAATATATTATGTTTAACAATTAAAATGGAAAAACAATAAAAACTGGTTGGAGCCAGGATTCGAACACCAGCCCTTAAGGAATACACGCGCATACACAACCAACTGAGCCAGCCAACCAACTGTGAAACAAAACAGCAACTAATTCATAAAATAATATGCATAATATTTGAATTCTGGAATACGCGCGCAGGGCATCATCTTCTTCCTTGGTTCCTGCGAAATTTCATACAAATTTTGCTGCAATGTTTCCTGCGAGTTTCAAAGTACAAAAACCTACGAAATTGGACAAGCACCAAAACAGTAAAATTTCTCAATAATGATCAGTGTTTCATAATCCCCAAGGTCCATAGAATTGTTCTATGTTCTTAGAACTTATTTATATTAGGTTTAAGCCAAAGCCCCAAATCCATGGCTGAAACCCTAGTAATGGTGGTTCTTTACTCCTGCATCGAAAATCAAATTAAATTGCCCAGAAACGTTCACAAGCTTAACACAAACACAATTCCAGAATCAAAATCAATTTATATTACATGTATGTATGAAAACGAAAAAAACTTAAAGAGGTCAATGTTTTGATTCGGTTTGGTATGTTCATGAGGTTATGGATGCATATAATCATTGGTACATGATCAGTGAAGTCCAGGGATCATTGTTATGTCTTTAAAATACCTTCAAATGCTTTGTATAGTGGAAACCGAATTTGAAGTTTTGTGAGCTTTTTTGAAAATATGAACTTACACTTGGGAGGCTGGAAATCGTGTGCAATGAATAGGGTTAAGTTATGTACTTATAGTGTGATCATTCTAGGTCAAAAAATTTGATGTTTGTGAGGAAGATTTGATCCAAAAAGATTCAAAAAGATAAGCTTTGAAATTCAAATATTTTTGCATAAACACTTTCTATTTCAAGCCAATCAACATTATCTTTGTATCAATTTGATCCATACTGAATTCATGACCTTCTAGAATCAAAAATAATTTTAAATCTTCACATTTAATATTTTATTTAAATTTAAAATGATTTTTAGTATAAAAAATCATAATAAATTAATTAAATAAAATAAAAATTATGAAAATATCAAAGAATTTTCGTGCATGATGTCATGGATTGCTTTGGGTCATTAAAAGTTCAGCCCACTTAACAAAATTTGGTTTTAAACCTCCATTTGCTTCATAAACTTCCCTAAAATTTCCCAACTTTGCAAGGGCACACATCCTTCAATTTTAATGCTATGAGGGTGTTCTTAGATATTTTGGAAATATTGAAGAGTCCTCTAACCAACCCCACTGGTTTCATGTTCATATCATTTACCATTCTCAAGTTATGCCCTTTTGAAGTTGTTGACTTTTTGTTGACTTTCAAAAGGACCTATAATGTCTTAGCTCATACCTTCCAAATGAAGCATTTTTGGGCTTGGCTTGTGAGACACAAAATTGTAGAGAATTCAATTTCCTTCAAAATGAGCTTTGGATGGAGACTTGGTGATGAAGCATGTGAAAGTTATGGCTGGTCAAAGTTCAGTTGACTTTTACTGAGGAAACCCTAATTTAGAAACTCCTGATTCTTGATGATCTGAAATCTCCTTGATGAATCATGATCAACCCTTGATCAAATGATGAATTTTACTTCATATACTTGATGTTGGCAAGAAATCATGAAGTTTGACTTTGGTTTGACCACAGTTGACCTCAGTTTGACTTTTTAACTACTTTGACTGATTTTGACTTATCTGATCATCTGACTGAGCAAACCTTTGAGAAAAGTATTGAAACTTGTAATGGGGGTTCTTACACACATATAAGATGTTATGAAGCTCACTTGAAGTCTTGGAAATCCATTTATCCTGATTAAAGTCAAAACCCTAGTTTTGGATGCACTGCCTAGGAGGTGCATTGTCTGAGGGAATTGTCAACTCTTCTGACTATTTGTGAACCTTGTGAACCTCATAAAGTGTCTTGTAAACTTCATGAACCTCATGAAAGGTCTTGTGAACCTTGTGAACCTCATGGGAGGTCTTGTGAACCTTGTGAACCTCATAAAGTGTCTTGTAGACTTCATGAACCTCATGAAAGGTCTTGTAAGTATTGTGAATCTTGTGAACCTTGTGAACCTCATAAAGTGTCTTGTAAACTTCATGAACCTCATGAAAGGTCTTGTGAACCTTGTGAACCTCTTAGCACACAAAGTCTTGTATTGTGAGGGCAAATTTTGGGGTGCAACACTCAGGCTATAGGTACTATATTGCTTTTGTTAATGGGCATACAAAGTATACCTGGCTGTACTTACTTAAGACAAAGTCTGAAGCACTTCAAGCCTTCAAACTTTTCTCTACCTTTGTCCAAACACAGTTCAATACTACCATCAAAGCTGCGCAGTCAGATTTTGGAGGTGAATTTAGACCCTTCACTAAATTTTTAAATAAGTTGGGAATTCAGCACAGACTCACATGTCCACATACTTCTCATCAAAATGGTTTTGTGGAAAGAAAACATAGACAAATTGTGGAAATAGGGTTAACTTTACTTACTCATGCTGATATACCTGTGGACTATTGGGACTACAGTTTTTCAACAGCTGTACATATCATCAATAGGTTACCTTCTTCAAGTTTGTCTCAATTCAAGTCACCATTCTAAGTCTTGTATGACAGAGATCCAGATTACTCAAAGCTGAGGGTTTTTGGGTGCTTTTGCTTTCCCTTGTTGAGGCCCTATAATAAACACAAACTGCAACTGAGAAGCCAAGAGTGTGTATTCTTAGGTCCTTCTCCCCAGCACAAAGGGTCCAGATATTTAAACATGGATGGTATAATTTACATTTCCAAGGTTGTAATATTCAATGAACAAATTTTTCCTTTTCATAAGCTGTTTGCTTCAAAGCCAGGTTCTACTGTGCTTCAGGAGGTGTCAAGTGGTCCTTGCTCAGTTATTGGGTTCTTGAATGCTAGAATTATACAGGGCCCAACTAGCAGATCCAAAATACTTCATTACCAGGTGTAAACACCCCAAATATTCCCTCACTCATTTCACACCATTGGCTTGTGATCATTCATATTTGCATAAGTTTAAGTTCATCTGCATCTAGGGTTTGTGATTTGAGCAATCCAAGGATCCATCTAAGCCACTCCAAAGGTCTCCAATTGTTCCAAGGGGGTCCATGTGTGTTCTATAATCATATTATATCCCTCAAGGTTCAAGGAAGTCAAGAAATCATAAGAACTGGCAAGGCATGGAAGCAGAGCTAGGGTTTTCACTACACAGATGACCAAAATTAGGGTTTTGGTTTCAGAGGCTTCAACTCCAAATTTTTTGGTAATTATTGTTTCTAATGTTCTTAAGATGTTATAAGGATCATATGTACCAAGTTTGATGAAGAAATTCATTGTGGAAGTCATCTGTTCATTAGGTAACTTCTTGAGCAAGTCAGAGCAAAATCAGGGCATCTGAGGCCCCCAACAATGGAACCAAAGGGGTATTTTCATCAAATTGAAGTTATATGATCTTTATTTGATCATTTAAGTGCTTGGAAGTTCACAAAATTGAAGAAATTTGAGCTAAACCAAAAGTTGCCAAAAATGGAAATGACTTGTAATGGAAACTTTCCATTTTGGGAAAGATCTTCAACCTCCTCTTTCTCAACCAAAAATGCTTCAAATGAAAAATTCTTGGTCATGAAAGTTGTAAATTAGGTCTTTCCCTTTTCAAAAAGTATAAGAACATGTTCTAATTCATTATGGAACTCAAGTTATGATCCTTCAAAGTTGGCAAAAATCCTATAATTTTCAAGAATGCACCAAAGAGGATTTTTTGCAAAACCACTTGCCAAGCCATTTCATGACCTCTAATGCATCTCTAAACATAATACCATCATAGTACAACTCATTTTGATCAGAATTGGCCCAATAATCATACATTTTCATGCCTTGAACTTCAAGAATTCCAAAAGGGCCAAAACTTCTCAAATTTGCAAAATGGTATGAATCTTTCTATACACTTGTTCCAGCTCATCAAATCTTATTCATAAGCCTTCCTTGATCTCTGCTGAGCCAAGCCATGCCTAAATCCAGGCCTGCCATGTGCCCATACCTTAAGTACAACCAACCTTGACGTTTTGCAAATCACCCCATACCAATCAGCATAGCCCACACCAACTATTCTGACCTATCACAGCTTCACATACATGCCTCAAGGGACTCATTTCAGAAAACACATTGCACTGAATCATCCCACAACTCAAGAACACAAAAATCCTTCAAGAACTTCATTCTTTCGAAACTCAGAAACCAACCATCAAAACTTCAAACAAACTTCACCAATCATCTCCATACATCCTCCAGATCATTTCCCACCCCTCACATTGGCCTAAAATTACTTCAAACAAAAACACGATTTTGACATGCTCTGAACTGAAACCTTCAAAGCAGCCTATATAAACTCCTTTCAAGCATTCCAGAAGCATAAAGGGGTCAAGGGGAGTGGAAAAGCACCAAGGAAGTGGCCAGAAAGCTCCAGTTTCGAAAGCTTCAGCTCAGGTAACTTCAAGAATATTTTTTTCCAGAAATGCATTTTTAAGTTCTTAGATGAATCTTCATGATGTGATGATGATCCTGATGTGTTTAGTTTTGAAAATGATTGAATATTAAGCATGTATGAGCTCTCTGAAATTTTTTGACCTAGAACTAATTTGCTTCGATTCAGCTTAAATAAGTGAAATAAATTTGTTTTGATGGATGATTCTTGTTGTATGATGCGTGAGGTTTGATTATGGGCTGAGAGATTAAGTTTTAGAAGCTTAGGGAGAGAGATAGTATTTTGGTTCGCCGGAGAAGATGACCGGAGCATTGTTCCGGTCATCTGAAAATAATTAGGGCTAATCTCAGGTGATTAGGCAACTTCGAATTAGGGCCCTTAGATTGCATTTCCCGCGCGTGTTTGGACGACTTAGATCAGTCATTAAACCCTAATCCTTAATTAATTAATTTAATTTGATTTAATTAGGTCAGAATCAATCCCATCCCTTGGTTTGCGCAATGGTCAATGGTCCCCCCCAGTTTAAATCTCAGCCTTTGGATTGTCATACTTTCCCTTTATTTTATTTTTATTTCATTTTCTTTGTATTTTATTTCATATATTTATTAAAAATAGGAAAACTGATTTAAAAAATCTGAAAAATTTTATCAAGTCTTTTATTAATTTTCAGAAACCAAAAATATTTTTATTTTTATTTTTTGCATTAAAAATGTATTTTTAAATCATTTAAATGTTTTATTTAATTAGTTAAATGATTTTAATTAATAAAAAATAC
Organism: Lathyrus aphaca; assembly: GCA_963966055.1. Lineage (NCBI taxonomy): Eukaryota > Viridiplantae > Streptophyta > Magnoliopsida > Fabales > Fabaceae > Lathyrus > Lathyrus aphaca. The sequence continues at coordinate 135,193,699 of OZ014519.1, read as the reverse complement.
ATTTAAGTATTTAAAAATCACCAAAAAAAATCAGAGAGCATTCTTAGACATTTAGAAACATTTACAAACTCACTATACAAATTTATTTTTGGTTTTGATCATGCTTTGACATTTTTCAATGAATTAAGGTTCTTAAAAATGTTCATTTTCTAACCCTAACTTCAAAAATTAATAACTTTTAAACCAAGTTGAGTTTGTGAATGGTTCTTTTTGCATTATTCTATGCATGGCTTCTAGCATCCAAAAACATTTTTGTTTCATTTTTATCTTAAATTTTCAAATTATTTGGCATTTTACATTGAAGATCACCCAAAAAACCCTAGAAACTTAGAAAATCCATAACTTCTTCTAGGTTTAGCTTCTGACCTCCCCCTTTGGATGGTAACCTAGTATAGGTTTAGGGTTCCTATGAGTGCATTTTCAATTTTTTATCTTATGCATTGCTTCTATTTTGTCCATGTGCATCTCATGCTTCCATATAACCTTAATTTTACATGTCCACTTGCATTCATCTTGCATATGCATCAATACATGAACTTACCATGACATTTCTTGCATTCATATGTCATCTTAGACATATTAGGACATGTTGGAATCATGCTTGATCATTTCTTCATTCATTTCCTTTCATTAACTTTCATGAACTTTCAAACTTCAAAGCATGCTTCCATTTGCATCTCATCTTTATATGATCATTCATATACACTTTGTATGCCTTTGCATCATGTCATAGCATCATTTGCATCATGTGTATGTTTCTGATTTTGGTATTTGTCTTTGCATATGCTTCATTCCATTTCTTTTCTTTCCTTATGCATCTTGTGCTAATATTTTCAGGTGGTAAGTTAATTTGAGAAGTGAATTTGCCTTCACTTCTCATTTCTCTTCATCTTTTTCATTTGCATCTTTGCTGCATTTTTTATTGTCTTTGAGTGGGCTTGCTCATTTGTGTTCATCTCACTTTCTTTCTTTAAGTTACTTATCTTCTTCAATGAAGTAAGTAACTTATTTCTTCTGCTTCTTCCTCCTTCCATATGCTTCTTCCATTGGTGGCTTCCTTGAAGATCTTTCTCAAGCCTTACAAACCATAGGAACATCCAAGCATGATAATAATTAGGGTTGTGATTAGTCCCCCTTAGTTTTCACCTTTGGGTCTTCTTTTTGTCTCTCTTCTCATCTCATCATTAGAGACTAAACCTTTAAGGTTTTAGGACTTTGGAATTAGGGTTATGCCTGCATCCTTCTCTTAGGATGGAGTGTATAACTTTAATCCTAAGTGTTAAACCCTTAATCTGTTTAAACCTCTTAATCAATCAACTTAATAATCACTAATACATTAACTTGTAACTTGGTTCTTACATTATGGTTCTAATTCTTCCTTTATGGTTAAGAAGGACTAACCCTAGTGTTTAATGGACAAGTCCCCCTCAAGTTGTCTTACAAATCATAAAACTCACTTCTTAATCTCACCTTTAATTAAAATCTACTTTAATAAAGGCTTGTCATCTAATGATTTTAATCCCTAATCATGGATTAAGTTGAGGTATCTTCCTCAGCTTAAATGCTCTCATCTATTATCCTTCTATTAGGATGGTGTAATGGGTTCACTAATCCTTGATTATGGCTTAAACTCATTACTTAACACTAAACAAAACCCAAAAACATCTAAATAATCACAAGTAGGTTAATGATCTTAATCCTACATCATCATGGTAATTAAGTTGAGATGTTTATCTCATACTTAAAGTATTCTCATTATCCCTAATCAGGGAGGATATAATGAGTCTACAAGCCCTTGATTTAGGCTTAAGCTCATTAACTTATGCAAAACACCAAAAACAACAACAAAACTGAAAACACCAAAACAAACAATAATCGTCTCCTCCGGGATTCTTTTCTCATCACACTCATTCATAAGCGAGAACTTGCTTCTTTCGTCTAACACAAGATAGTTAGCACTTGAGCCAGACAAGTCATACACTTGAGCATAGACAAGCAGGCAGTTCACAATCAATTTATCTTTCAGTCTCTTTGAGTCGAACTACGGTGTTCTGACTTCCTCATTGCATGAGAGGATACGTAGGCATAACTTAACAGTTATCGAACAAAAGTCTCTGTGTCTTCCCCCTCTTTCAGCATTCTCTTTTAATCCTCGGTTCCTGGGCAATCCACCTTTTTCACTGACACTTGTATATTCTTTTCCAGCTTTTGCACACAGATAGCACATACACTACCCCTTTAAACACAATCTTGTAAGCGTGGATCCCGTCGAGTACGACGGACAATCTGGGTGCTAATACCTTCCCAGGTTGTAACCAACCCCCTTTCTCAGTTTCTCTGGTTCGCAACCGTCTTATCTATATCTTCCTAGGTTTATGCAGCCTTACCTTTCCTTCGGGATAAAAATGCCTAGTTGGAGACTCTATTCATCTTCATTTCATCTTCTCCTTTCGCCGACCGTTCGCGTCTGTACCCTATCTGACCAGGTGTCGGTTCCTCCTAGCGCTTGTTTGGTTTGTGTTTATGGGGGTGTTATATGCTACTTGTGCTTATTTATTCCTTTATTTATTGCTTTCATTTACAGTTTTTATGCATTTCATACTGACATTATCATTTGTGCTGGATCTGCTGTTTCCTTGGTGGGTGGGGGATCATTGAGTGATTAAGGTTGCATACCAGGGACCTGAGTGACACATAGGCTAGAGTGGCTTCATATTCTTTCCCATTCCATTTCGGTCTGGTGCGGGAATATGAAACACGGTTCAGACATGGGTTTCTTCTTGAGAACTATGTACTACGGATTTCCTGTAGTACTAGGGGTATCTGGGAAGCCTGCTAAGTCTGGATGACCTTTTATGACCTTCAGCATCTGAGGTGAATTAGAGGAGGATCTTTTATGGTTATTGAAAACATTGTACATTCGGGTTAGAAGTGTTTACACTTCTCATAACTGATCCAAGTCTGAGGATCCTTGTTCTAGAACATTACATGTGAGGGGAGTTGGGATGTTTACAGGTTTGCAGGAACCTTTGGCCTCATCATAACCTGTTACCAGTTTTGTTTAAGAATGCATCACTTTGGACAGTTCTTGTGAAACCCTGGATTTGTGACTCTTTATTTGAGTCCCCCACCTAGTTACTAGTTTTCTAAGCCTCCATCCGGACTTATGAACACACATGGACCTTATCAAGGCAGATAACAGATCCAACACTTGACCAAAAACCCTTTGCATATCATTCTGCATACATCATTTTTACATCATTTAACATTTTCCTATTTGTTTTACAGGGTATCCACAATTGTATCTTTGGTTTGGTTTTGACCCATTCTACTGCTTAGACTTCTTCAGTTATCTACACCAGCATCTTCCTCAATTATCTTCTCCAACACCTTCATTAGGTTATCTTCATCAGAGACCCTTCTCCAGTTACCTCCATCAGTTTTCAGCTGTTACCTTCATCAGGGTTTCTCCTCAGTTTCTTCACCAGTATCCATCATCAACATGGACACTTCCAGGAAGAGCAACATCACATACCACTTCTTTGAGCCCACCCTGACAGGCATCAGACAGATCCAGTTTCTCATTACTCCTAATCATGTCCCATTATTCATGGAACATTATGGAGGCATATTGGACATGATCATGGACCTGGATGCATCCCAGAGGAGCATGATCCATACTTTCTTGCATATCTATGATCCTCCTCTCAGATGCTTCACATTCCCTGATTTCCAGTTGGTACCTCTGCTAGAAGAATTTTCCATGTTGTTAGGTGTCCCTATCAGGAGAGGGATACCTTTCAACCCTGAGATGGTTTCTCCCAAGAATGAAGACATAGCTAAGACATTGCATTTGGAGCCTGCCCTCATTGATCAGAGCATGACCACTAAGGCTGGGGTTCTAGGCCTTCATTTGGATTTCTTGATCTCCTGGGCCACCCTGCATGTTGCAGCAGGGAAGTGGGATGCTGTTTGTGCACTCTTAGCCCTCATCATATACAGAGTTATCTTGTTTGCAGACGAGCCAAAGTTTGTAAGCAAGAATGCTATTCACCTGTTCTTACTGAGAAACCCAGTTCCTACCTTGCTTGGAGACTTCTACTACTCAGTGCACCAGAGGAATGAGAAGAAAAGAGGGAGACTGGTCAGGTGCTGTGCTCCCGTCTATTACTGTTGGTTGTTAAGACATTTGCCAAAGTCATACACCTTCCTGAACCCTCATCAGCCAAGGAATTTGGCTAAGAGATTGATTTCCTTGACATCAGAAGACATCAGATGGTGCACTCAGAGCACCAAGGGCAAAGACATCATTACTAGCTGTTGGCAATATCCTAATGTGCCTTTGATTGGAGTGAAAGGTTGCATCAACTACAACCCTTTTCTTTTTAAAAGACAATTAGGGTATGCTTTGGTTCACCCCCTAGAGGGCAAGACTTGACTGAAACCCTCTATTGTGACATCCAACACAACTCTGCTATTGTCAAACAAGCTGCTTGGGCTTGGGACAACATCCAGACTAAAGGGACAACTATTTTGGGCTAATGCAACAATATAGCTTCAGCACAGTATTCTGATTGGTCTTGTACCAGGGCACAGATCACCCGGATGCCATTCACCTTAGAAGATGTACCTGGACCTTCAATAGTGCAACCTGCAGCTACTGTCAGTTTGGAAGAGTTTGAGAAACTGAAAGAGAGGAATACTCAACTCTCTAAAGCCTTGAAGAAGACTCTCTGGGAGAGAAATGACAACCGTCTGGATAATGAGAGGTTAGAGAGGCTCGGGATTGAACACTTGACCAAGATTGAGAAAACGGACGACTATATTAGAAAGGCTAGAGTAGGGGAGTTAGTACTGAAGAATGCTTGCAAGGAAGCAAAGATTCAGAAGGCTAGGGCAGAGCACTACTTAGAGGAGAGCCAGGCTAGGTGGATCAGGATCACCGAGGCCCGTGCACAAGAAGATCAAAGGACCCAAGCTAAGATAAAGCAACTGGAGGCTAGTGAGAAGAAGCATCAGGAGGCATTATTATCAGCACAAAAGGAGATCTCTGAGTTGAAACTCCGGGCGGGGTTGAAGAGGTCAAGAGATCAGGATAAGCATAAGAAGTTAACCAGTGCCATTGCTACCAGGAACCTCCTCATCAGGACTATCACAGAGCACCCATTAGGTCCAGTGACCGAGGCCCTCCTGAAGGAAGTCAGAGAAGATGACTTTGGATTGGATGTTTGACTCTTTTTGTTTGTACTTCATTTTGATTGTATTTTCTTTTTGTTGATGTATTTTGACCCGCCATGGGAATATTATTGTAATCAAACTATGTATTTTCACTCTTTGTAATATATATATATGGTTTGTATTATTTTTTGGTGGGCTTTATCTCTCTCTGCAACATCATCAACATTTCCTCGAGGTCTGGAAAAGTCAAAACCAAAGAACCAAACCGGATACCCTTGGAGGACAAATAGGCATCCTTCATTGCATACTAACATTTTCTTTGTTTTGTAGGTTTTTGTTTTGTTGTTGTTTCTCACTTTGTTGTGGTTTCAGGAAACATTGCTCGTAGAAGAGTGTTCCCTGTCAACATAATACACCGGTACCCGACAAGAAACAACCTTCCGGGACTACAGATGGATCAAGTTCAACAAGGCCTGAATGAAGTAAGGGCCCAGATGGCCAATGAAAGGGTTGAGATGAGAAATCAAATGAACCAATTTATGACAGTGATGACTGGTCTAGCTCGGAGCCAGGAAAGACTGAGGGAGTTGGTTGAACGACAAACTCCTGAGGAACACATCCAGGTACAAGAGGCACCAGTAACAATGATCATGTGCAGCCTTGCACTGATCCTCCAGAGTTTGGACCTCATCTGAATCCAGACATCAATGCCATAAGAAATACCCAGGGTAACACTACTGGAGGAAGGGTCTTGCAGGAGCATCCTCAAGAAGAGCAGTTTACTGTGATAGGGGCTGGAGACGAAGTTTACAACCGTTAGTTGGATGAAATTGCAGAGAAGCTAAGGTCTCTTGAATCCCAAAACTCTCTAGGTTTTGATGTCATAGACATGGGATTGGTGGAAGGGGTGAGAATTCCTCACAAGTTCAAACCCCCGTGTTTTGAAAGATATAATGGCACATCCTGCCCACGCACCCACCTTCAGTCTTTCCTGGGGAGATTGAAGGCCTATACCATGGACGAGAAGCTGTGGATGTTTTACTTCGAGGATAGCTTGATAGGGGCATCCCGGGAATGGTACTCCCACTTGATCAGAGCCACAGTAAGAAATTGGAAGGACTTGGCTGAAGCTTTCATCTGTCAGTATCAATATAATCTGGACATGGCTCCAAACAGGACCCTTCTAATGGGAATGTCTCAGTCTTCCCGTGAAAGCTTTAGAGAGTATGCCCAAAGGTGGAGGCAACTGGCTGCTGCCGTTCAACCCCCGATGTCTGAAAGAGAGATGGCAGACATGTTCATGAATACTCTCCAGGGTACATATATTTACAGATTGGCTACATTTTCTTCCACCAGCTTAGCAGATGTGGTGATAGCTGGGGAAAGAATATAGAGCTTACTAAAGATGGGAAAGATCTCCGACAATGGTGCCAGTTCAAGCAGTGCAAGGAAGCCATTTGCTGGGCCCCGTAGATCTGGTGAAACAAACTCTGTACACATGGGAAGAGGGAGACCCCAATATCTGCCCAGATCAGTTGCTACTGTTACTATCCCTACTCCACCTCCTCAGTATACTCAACAATCACAACACTTTCCGCAACAACCACAATTTCCTCAACAGAGATCTTATAACAACAATAACAACAATCAACAACAACGCCCTTTTCAACAGCGGCCATCTCAGATCAACAGGGTGATTGACCCTATTCCAATGCCATATGCTACACTGTTGCCACAACTCCTAAAGCTCAATCTTGTTGAGTTGAGGACATTGGCTCCACCTGATCCTCAGAACCTTCCGAGAAACTACGATATCAACGCTAGGTATGCTTTTCATTCCAACGCACCTGGTCACTCTACGGAAAAATGCAGAGCTCTGCATATGAAGGTCTAGGATCTGGTAGATTCAAAGGCCCTGAACTTTGCACCACCTCCCAATGTCATGAAAAATCATATGCCAAGCCACAGTGGGCCAAGGATTAATGCTATAGAATAAGGCTCACCCATGAGTTTAATAGAAGATATTGCAAGTATTCAGACACCTCTGGCAGAGGTTAAAGCCCAGCTTTTGAAATGCCAAGTGTTTCCAGGTTGTGAGGCTTGTTGTGAATTATGCAAACTCTCCGAGAATGGGTGTGCAAGCTTGAGGAAGGACATTAATGGTTTGATTAAAGAAGGCATTATGAAAATAACCACAACTGCTTCTACAACAACAACAACTCCTTTTACAAAGACAATTGACCCTCTTACAACTGCACAATCATTGTTCCTACTGATTCATCTACAACTTCAGCAACCATTTCTTCCTTGACTTCAACAAACAACAGTTCCGTTTCATCTCCTTCTACAACTCCAACAACCACCAACAATGATGTCTCCATGGTTACTATTTATTATGACCCGACAACGGTCCCGAGTTCCAGCAACTTCCAACAGTCTCAACAACAGGTTCAACCAAGCTTCATTTCACCATCACCAACATCCACAAGAAGTCCTGTCACTATCTTCTATGATCCACAGACAATAACGGTTCCAACATCTGCTGCAGTGAGCCCAGTCACCATCACGGTGCCAGGACCTTTTCCTTATGACAAAGACAGTGTTGTACCATGGCATTATGGTGCTGACCTTTACTGCAACGGAGAAAAAGTCCTTCTTAATTCTTCAGTTCCTACTCCCCAAGTGGATAATGTAGGGGAGGCGGAGGCTTCACTCGAAGCAGACGCCTCTACGCGTCACAAGCTCCAAAGACTAATATTGAGGTAGAGGCTGCTGCCAAAGTCAAAGGGAAGAGTGTGATACCTGAAGAATCTGCATCAAAAGAGACTCATAAACCATCCTTCGATCGGGATGTGGATGAATTTATGAGGATAATTAAAATAAGTGACTATAAATTTGTGGATCAACTCCACCAGACTCCTTCTAAGATCTTTATATTATCCCTGCTGTTGTGTTCCGAAGCCCATCAGGATGCACTACTCAAAGTTATGCACGCCGCCTACGTGCCCGAAGAGATCACAGTGAATCAGCTTGAGACAGTGGTGTCTAATGTCAATACTAGCCATGGGCTAGGTTTCACTAATGCTGATTTGACAACAGAAGGACGTCACCACAACAAAGCTTTTCACATAACCCTGGAGTGCAAAGGAGTTGTACTATCTCATGTTCTTGTAGACATTGGGTCCTCACTCAATGTCTTACCCAAGAAAGCTCTTGTCAAACTCGAATATGATGGAATAGCTCTCCGACCAAGAAATCTTGTGGTCAGGGCTTTTGATGGCTCCAAGAGATTTGTTCTTGGAGAGGTGGAGCTGCCAGTGATAATCGGTCTGTGGGTCTTTAAGACTACTTTCTATGTGATGGACATTCAGCCAGCCAACAACTGTTTGTTGGGTCGACCATGGATTCACGCCGCAGGCGCAGTAACGTCGACCCTTCACCAGAAATTGAAATATGAGTGGGAAGGACAGATTATCACCATCTGTGGTGAAGAGGACATATTTGTTAGCCATCTGGCTACATACAAGTATATTGAGATGGATGGTGAAATCCATGAAACTATAAGCCAAGGGTTCGAGGCCCTGAATGTCAATGAGGCGACAACTGAAGTATTTGCTGCATCCTAGGAGGATATGATGGGTACTTCAATTGTCTCCTATCAGCAAGCCCGGAAGGCTGTTGAAGATGGTAATGCCCAAGGCTGGGGCAAGCTGCTGCCAGTGGAGAAGAAGGAGGACAGATTCGGTTTGGGTTACAGACCATTCCGAAGAGATCAATCAGAGGCTGCCAAAGAGCCCAAGTTCATCAGTGGGGGGATGCTCACCCCAGATACTGTTAACAACCTGGAAGACAAGGCGAAAAGCGACCTCAACCTGGAGAGCTGGATACGTCTGAGGATCCCAGGGCACCAAGTCCTTAACTGGTCTTCCCAGGAAATTATAAGGGTTACTCCTGCAGAGTAATTATTATTTCCTGTCTTTTTAGCATGCATCAAGTCCTGCATCTTGCCCAAGGTGTAAGGACTCATTTTGTAATAGGGGCATATTGTAATTTTGTGCAAATGAATTATCTATGAATATCAGACATCTTTTGCAAACAAGTCTCTTTTTTGCTCACTGTCTTTTTATTTTTCACTTTTGTACAAAACAATAAAATGGCAATGTTTTCAAAATAAACAACTTCATTTTCACTTTTTCTAAACAAGATTAAAACTGATCACTAAAACGAACAAATCTCGACCCTTGCAGAGATTATCCTCCAGATTGCACGACAACAGCACTGCTATGACCTTGTATGACTTCGATAATCCAATTAATCAAGCTGATGAAGGGGTTGAAGAAGACTATGAGTTACCTGAAGAGTTAGCCAGGTTGTTGAGACAGGAAGAGAAAGTGATTACTCCTCATCAGGAGGAGGTTGAAACAGTTAATCTTGGTACCGAAGAGGATTTGAAAGACGTGAAGATTGGGGTCAGTCTGCAGGCTTCAGTAAAAGAACAGCTCATTGACATGCTTCAAGAGTACGTCGACGTCTTTGCTTGGTCCTATCAAGACATGCTAGGTCTAGATACGGATATTGTTATGCACAAGCTGCCTTTGAAAGAAGATTGCCCTCCAGTGAAACAAAAGCTACGCTGTACTCGCCCAGATATGGCCATGAAGATTAAGGAAGAAGTACAAAAACAGTGGGACGCCGGTTTCCTTGTTGTAACTAGTTACCCGCCATGGATCGCTAACATTGTACCTATGCCTAAAAAGGATGGAAAAGTACGGATGTGTGTGGATTACCAGGATCTGAATAGAGCTAGCCCGAAGGATGACTTCCCATTACCTCACATTGATGTATTGGTTGACAACACAACTCAGTTCTCGGTATTCTCTTTCATGGATGGATTTTCCAGGTATAATCAGATCAGGATGTCACTCGAAGACATGGAGAAAACTACCTTCATCACACCTTGGGGCACATTTTGTTACAAGGTAATGTCGTTTGGACTGAAGAACGCCGATGCGACTTATCAACGAGCTATGGTAACGGTATTCCACAACATGATCCACAAAGAAATTGAATGCTACGTGGATGACATGATTGCCAAGTCCCTCACTGAAGAAGATCGTCTGGTAAATCTGCTGAAGTTGTTCAAGCGTCTGAGAAAGTATCAGCTGAAGTTAAACCCCAACAAATGCACATTCGGGGTGCGGTCCGGTAAACTGCTGGGATTTATCGTAAGTGAAAAGGGAATCGAAGTTGGTCCTGACAAGGTCAAAGCCATTCAGGAAATTCCTACACCTAGGACTGAAAACGAAGTTCGGGGGTTCTTAGGTAGATTGAACTACATATCAAGGTTCATATCTCATCTCACTGCAACCTGTGAACCCTTGTTAAAATTGTTAAGAAAGGAACAAACGGTCAGGTGGAACGAAGATTGTCAGAAGGCTTTTGACAAAATCAAGGAGTACTTACAAGAACCTCTAATTCTTATGCCTCCGATTGAAGGAAGACCTCTAATAATGTACCTGACAGTATTAGAAGGATCAATGGGGTGTGTGTTGGGCCAACATGACGAGTCTGGTCGAAAAGAGTATGCAATATACTACCTAAGCAAAACGTTTACCGACTGTGAACAACGTTATTCACTGCTCGAGAAAACTTATTGTGCTTTAGCGTGGGCTGCTCACCGACTAAGACAGTATATGTTGACTCACACTACTTTGTTGATTTCAAAAATGGACCCCGTCAAGTACATATTTGAGAAGCCAGCACTTACCGGAAGGGTTGCTAGATGGCAGATGATTCTGACAGAGTATGACATTCAGTACACATCTCAAAAAGCCATCAAAGGCAGTGTACTGTCTGACTATCTGCCTGAGCAACCCATTGATGATTACCAGCCAATGAGATTTGACTTCCCTGATGAAGACATCATGTACTTAAAAGCAAAAGATCATGAAGAGCCTGTTCACACTGAAGGGCCTGACCCAAAAGTAGAATGGACAATGATGTTTGATGGGGATGTCAACATGAATGGTCGCGGAGTTGGTACAGTGCTTATTTCACATAAAGGAGTTCATATGCCTTTCTCGGCAAAACTCACCTTTGCTTGCACTAACAATGAAGCTGAATACGAAGCATGTATCATGGGTCTTGAGGAAGCCATTGACCTCAGGATCAAAACTTTAACTATATTCGGAGATTCAACTCTGGTAATCAATCAGAACAACGACAAATGGTACACTCACCAAGAGCATCTAGTTCCATACCGTGATTACACGAGGAGACTATTGACTTTCTTCACAACATTCAAACTTGAGTATATCCCTCGAGACGAAAATCAGTTCGCATATGCTTTAGCTACCATTTCCTCCATGATCAAGGTTCAAACTGCCAATTATGTGCCTCGGATTTCGGTATCCAGACTAGACCGACCAGCATACGTTTTCTCTGTGGACATTGCTAAAGATGACAAGCCTTGGTTCCATGACATCAAAAGCTTCTTAGAGGATCAAACCTACCCACATGGGGCATCATCCAATGATAAGAAGACATTAAGAAGGATGGCTGGTAGTTTCTTCCTCAATGTTGATGGTTCATTATACAAGCGAAACTTTGACATGGTACTACTCAGATGTGTTGATAAGAAAGAAGCAGACTTGCTGATGCACGAGGTGCATGAAGGATCTTTCGGTACCCATGCTAGAGGACATGCAATGGATAAGAAATTATTAAGATCAGGTTACTACTGGATCACAATGGATGCAAACTGTTGTGCCTATGCCAAGAAATGCCACAAGTTCCAAATCTATGCAGACAAAGTGCATGTGCCTCCAAATCCGTTGAACATGATGTCTTCACCTTGGCCTTTTGCCATGTGGGGCATTGACATGATTGGAAAGATCGAACCGACTGCTTCAAATGGGCACAGATTCATCCTGGTGGCCATTGATTACTTCACCAAATGGGTTGAAGCAGCTTCGTATGCAAATGTCACCAGACAAGTGGTAGCCAGATTCCTGAAAAGAGACATCATCTGTCGATACGGAGTACCCGAGCGAATCATTACTAATAATGGTTCCAATTTGATCAACAAAATGATGGCTGAGTTATGTCGGGACATCAAAATCCAACATCACCACTCTTCTCCTTACAGGCCAAAGATGAATGGCGCTGTTGAGGCAGCTAACAAAAACATCAAGAAGATTGTGTAGAAGATGGTGGTTACTTACAAAGACTGGCATGAGATGCTACCATTTTACTTACATGGCTCAATCAGAACATCCACTGGGGCAACACCTTATCAACTGGTATATGGTATGGAAGTTGTCCTACCTGTCGAAGTTGAATCACCCTCCTTATGGGTATTGATGGATGTAAAGCTGAATGAAGCAGAATGGGTCTGATCTCGGTACAATCAACTGAATCTGATCGAAGAAAAGAGGTTAGCTGCAATCTGTCATGGGCAGTTATATCATAAAAGGATGAAGAAAGCCTTCGATTAGAAAGTCAGACTTCGGGAATACCAAGTAGGAGATCTTGTGCTGAAAAGACTTCTTCCTCCTCATACAGACCACATGGGCAAATGGACTCCAAACTACGATGGCCCATTCATAGTAAAGAAGGTTTTCTCTGGTGGAGCACTGATGCTTACTACTATGGATGGTGAAGATTTCTTATCACCTGTGAATTAAGATGCAGTTAAAAAATACTTCGCATAAAATGACCCGCTGGACATAAAAACAGAATATAAGTCCAGGCAAAAATAGTGCATCCCGGCGAGTCAAAAACAGAATAAAAGACTCGGGCAAAAATAAGGGAAGAGTTAAAGAAAAAAAACGTGCACCCGCTGAGTTGAAAAGCCGCATTGGACAGCTCAAGCAAAAATGGGTATCCCGGTGGATTGAAAACCCGAAAGGGTGATTCACGCAAAATCAGGGAATAAGCGAACAACTGCATTCTGGATTTGTCTGTATCACTCACAACACGACAAGCTTTAAAAAGGATGAAGCATCAGTCAGAATCAACCTTCTTCAGAAAGCAAGATAAGAAGAACGTCAAGGTCATACAGGTCATAGCAAAGGAAGCTCACTGGAGCGTCGTCAACATTGCCAGCACTTTTACTTTTTCAATTTGTTGCAATCTCCTCATTCCAGGGGATTTGTTTCTTTGACTGTATCTTCCAATTCAGGGCACCCAGATTAATAAAATCAGAGTTTTCAATCACACCTTGTTTTGTACATTTTTGTTTCGTTTGCAAAATGTCCAATATCCATGATATAATATCTGCATAAAACAAATGAGCTATTCTTAATAAATGCTTGCAGGAGATATATTTACTCTCAGAAATATCTAATTCCTATGACAGAATCCGATAAGGGATACCCCGGGATACTCGTGTGTTTCTCTTGTCTTAAGACGTTGCAGGTATTCAATATGCAGCATGGGGCATGCCAAGCACACTTCCTAAACATACCTCCTCCCCGAATAGTATCTGGAATGCTTTTCCCCAGCAGAGTTGTTAAAACCTCTTCATCCCTAGAGCAAGTTTACTCAATAGAAGCATCCCTAGCCAATCTCCCCACAGAAGTTCCAACCTCTCCCCAGAAGAGCAATGCCTGAAACTCTCACGCAACAAAGTGACAGAAGTTTCCTTCTCCCTAGCTGGGTTTCCCCTTACAGGATAGGCATATCATTGATCTATTTCCCCAAGCAGAGTTACACCTCCTAACAGATCTACCAATGATCTCTTCCCCAGCTGGGATATTCCTCCAAGCAGATCAGCCAGGGATCCAATCTTCAGTGGGATCCAAATCCCGGATCGGTTTCCCTTTGCATAATCATAGCATTCGCATCATGTTTTCCTGCAAAGCATAGCATTCCGTCTAATACGTAGCATTAAGGCAAAAATCAAACATATTGCATAATCACAAGCCAGGTTCAAGCCAGTCACCTGCAACTACCATCAGTATTTCATCAGCAGTATATAAAAACTCATATCCCCTGCAAATAAAAGCCAAAGCGTCCCCTTTGCACTCTCCAACACAAATTCCTGTTTATATATACTCTTTCGACACTCGTCCGTGTCATATCATCCCCCCACAGATATAAGTAAAAACATCCTCTTTGCATTCAGAAACTTATACATACCTTTTTGACACTTGTCTGTGTCACCTTTCCCCAGCATAGTTGCCAAAACACGTGGTGCAAACAAAGCGTTTGTTTATAACACACTCTTTTCGACACTCGTCCTTGTCATCCTATCCCCACAGGTTGCCAGGACACCTTTTACACTCCCGCATACAAATATTTGTTCATAACTTATACATTTTCTCTTTTGACACTCGTCCGTGTCACCTTTCCCCAGCAAATTGAACACTCATCCGTGTCTTGCTCATACTTCACCAACAAATCAATATTCACTCATACTTATACAGAAGTCTCTGGTACTCGTCCATATCTGGTATATATTATTCCCCACAGATTCGACACTCGTCCGTGTTCTTTGTTAACCAGTTGGTACTCGTCCGTATCATCATCTCTGAACATGCGTCAGCATTTGTTTCTACCGATACTCGTCCATATCATGGGCTTAAGGATGCTCGTCCGTATATTTAATCTATACACAACATCAAACACTTATACCTTTTATTCTGGAAAGCGTAAAACACTCATCCGTGTTTACCATTCCCCAAAAGAACAGCTTTTCTCTCATCCGACATTCGTCCTATGTCGTGATGCTTTCGGCAGCCGTACCCTGCCAGGTGATCGTCCTTCACCTTTGGATGACCGTCCCTCATCCTTTCCCCAGTGGAGTCTCCATTATTGGAACCTTTTCCTATCTGACATTCGTCCTATGTTGTGATATTTAGCAGCCATCCCCTGCTAGGTGATCGTCCTTCACCTTTTGATGATCTTCCTTCATCATTTTTATCCGATGGCCGTCCCCATCGTTGATCTTGTTATTCGACATTCGTCCTGTGTCGTGATAAACCCGAGAGCAGCCGTACCTTGCTAGGTGATCATCCTTCACCTCTTGATGATCGTCCTTTATCATGCTTATCCGATGGTCGTCCCCATCGTTGACCTTTTCTATCCGAAATTCGTCCTATGTCGTGATAAAGAGCATCCGTCCCCTTCTAGGTGATCGTCCTTCACCTTTGATGACCGTCCCTCATCAATATTACATTTACTCTTTGAAACCGATGGTCGTCCCCATCATTGTTTACTTTACTTTATAAACTTGATGGCCGTCCCCATCATTGCCTTTACTTTAATCCCTAGAGAGTCTTGTTTCTTTACTTGATGGTCGTCCCTGTCACGGTCTCTTTAATTCCCCAGCTTGTCGGTCGTCCCCGTCATTACTTGATTTACCGTTTATCCCCAGCAGTCTTCCTCTGCTCGATGGTCGTCCTCCATCGCCCGCATTTTAATAATTATACTTTACTACCTTTTACAATTTATATCCCTTTTCTTCTTCTCCCCAGCGAGTGCAAATTTTAGACTGTCTTAGGTATTCAACCACAAGTTATCTTGTTTGTCTGTTAAGCCAGACGCTTACATCCTGCACAGCTAACTCATGTTTGAATAGGAGCAGCTGTAAACACCCCAAATTTGCCCTCACTCATTTCACACCATTGGCTTGTGATCATTCATATTTGCATAAGTTTAAGTTCATCTGCATCTAGGGTTTGTGATTTGAGAAATCCAAGGATCCATCTGAGCCACTCCAAAGGTCTCCAATTGTTCCAAGGGGGTCCATGTGTGTTCTATCATCATATTATATCCCTCAAGGTTCAAGGAAGTCAAGAAATCAGAAGAACTGGCAAGGCATGGAAGCAGAGCTAGGGTTTTCACTGCACAGATGACCAAAATTAGGGTTTTGGTTTCAGAGGCCTCAACTCCAAATGTTTTGGTCATTCTTGTTTCTAATGTTCTTAAGATGTTATAAGGATCATATGTACCAAGTTTGATGAAGAAATTCATTGTGAAAGTCATTTGTTCATTAGGTTACTTCTTGAGCAAGTCAGAGCAAAATAAGGGCATCTGAGGCCCCCAACAATGGAACCAAAGGTGTATTTTCATCAAATTGAAGTTATATGATCTTTATTTGATCATTGAAGTGCTTGGAAGTTCACAAAATTGAAGAAATTTGAGCTAAACCAAAAGTTGCCAAAAATGGAAATGACTTGTAATGGAAACTTTTCATTTTGGGAAAGATCTTCAACCTCCTCTTTCTCAACCAAAAATGCTTCAAATGAAAAATTCTTGGTCATGAAAGTACAAGTTATGATCCTTCAAAGTTGGCAAAAATCCTATAATTTTCAAGAATGCACCAAAGAGGAGTTTTTGCAAAACCACTTGCCAAGCCATTTCATGACCTCTAATGCATCTCTAAACATCATACCATCATAGTACAACTCATTTTGATCAGAATTGGCCCAAGAATCATACACTTTCATTTCTTGAACTTCAAGAAATTCCAAAAGGGCCAAAACTTCTCAAATTTTCAAAATGGTATGAATCTTTCTATACACTTGTTCCATCTCATCAAATCTGATCCATAAGCCTTCCTTGATCTCTGCTGAGCCAAGCCATGCCCAAATCCAGGCCTGCCATGTGCCCATACCTCAAGTACAACCAACCTTGACTTTTTGAAAATCACCCCATACCAATCAGCATAGCCCACACCAACTATTCTGACCTATCATAGCTTCACATACATGCCTCAAGGGACTCATTTCAGATAACACATTGCACTGAATCATCCCACAACTCAAGAACACAAAAATCCTTCAAGAACTTCATTCTTTCGAAAATCAGAAACCAACCATCAAAACTTCAAACAAACTTCACCAATCATCTCCATACATCCTCCAGATCATTTCCCACCCCTCACATTGGCCTGGAATTGCTTCAAACAAAAACACGATTTTGACATGCTCTGAACTGAAACCTTCAAAGAAGCCTACATAAACTCCTTTCAAGCATTCCAGAAGCATAAGGGGATCAAGAGGAGTGGAAAATCACCAAGGAAGTGGCTAGAAAGCTCCAGTTTCGAAAGATTCAGCTCAGGTAACTTCAAGAACATTTTTTCCAGAAATGCATTTGTAAGTTCTTAGATGAATCTTCATGATGTGCTGATGATCCTGATGTGTTTAGTTTTGAAAATGATTGAGTATTAAGCATGTATGAGCTCTCTGAAATTTTTTGACCTAGAACTAATTTGCTTCGATTCAGCTTAAATATGTGAAATAAATTTGTTTTGATGGATGATTCTTGTTGTATGATGCGTGGGGTTTGATTCTGGGCTGAGAGATTTGGTTTTAGAAGCTTAGGGAGAGAGATAACATTTTGGTTCGCCGGAGAAGATGATCGAAGCATTGTTCCGGTCATCTGAAAATAATTAGGGCTAATCTCAAGTGATTAGGCAACTTTGAATTAGGGCCCTTAGATTGCATTTTCCACGCGTGTTTGGACGACTTAGATCAGTCATTAAACCCTAATCCTTAATTAATTAATTTAATTTGATTTAATTAGGTCAGAATCAATCCCAGCCCTTGGTTTGCGCGCTGGTCAATTGTATCCCCCTAGTTTAAATCTCGGCCTTTGGATTGTCATACGTTCCCTTTATTTTATTTTTATTTCATTTTCTTTGTATTTTATTTCATATATTTATTAAAAATAGCAAAAATGATTTAAAAAATCTAAAATTTTTTTATCAAGTCTTTTATTAATTTTCAGAAACCAAAACTATTTTTATTTTTATTTTTTTGCATTAAAAAAGTATTTTTAAATCATTTAAATGTTTTATTTAATTAGTTAATTGATTTTAATTAATTAAAAATACATTTATGTATTTAAAAATGACCAAAAACATCAGAGAGCATTCTTAGTCATTTGGAAACATTTACAAACTTACCATACAAATTTCTTTTTCGTTTTGATCATACTTTGACATTTTTCAATGAATTAAGGTTCTTAAAAATGTTCATTTTCCAACCCTAACTTCAAAAATTCATAACTTTTAAACCAAGTTGAGTTTGTGAATGGTTCTTTTTGCATTATTCTATGCATGGCTTCTATCATCCAAAAACATTTTTATTTCATTTGTATCTTAAATTTTCAAATTATTTGGCATTTTACATTGAAGATCACCCAAAAAACCCTAGAAACTTAGAAAATCCATAACTTCTTCTAGGTTTAGCTTCTGACCTCCCCCTTTGGATGGTAACCTAGTATAGGTTTAGGGTTCCTATGAGTGCATTTTCAATTTCTTTATCTTATGCATTGCTTTTGTTTTGTCCATGTGCATCTCATGCTTCCATATAACCCTAATTTTACATGTCCACTTGCATTCATCTTGCATATGCATCAATACATGAACTTACCATGACATTTAATGCATTCATATGTCATCTTAGACATCTTAGGACATGTTGGAATCATGCTTGATCATTTATTCATTCATTTGCCATAATTTTCATTCATTTCCTTTCAATAACTTTCATGAACTTTCAAACTTCAAAGCATGCTTCCATTTGCATCTCATCTTTATATGATCATTCATATACACTTTGTATGCCTTTGCATCATGTCATAGCATCATTTGAATCATGTGTATGTTTCTGGTTTTGGTCTTTTTGTCTTTGCATATGCTTCATTCCATTTCTTTTCTTTCCTTATGCATCTTGTGCTAATATTTTCAGGTGGTAAGTTAATTTGAGAAGTGGATTTGCCTTTACTTCTCATTTCTCTTTATCTTTTTCATTTGCATCTTTGCTGCATTTTTTATTGTCTTTGAGTGGGCTTGCTCATTTGTGTTCATCTCACTTTCTTTCTTTAAGTTACTTATCTTCTTCAATGAAGTAAGTAATTTATTTCTTCTGCTTCTTCCTCCTTCCATATGCTTCTTCCATTGGTGGCTTCCTTGAAGATCTTTCTCAAGCCTTACAAACCATAGGAACATCCAAGCATGATAATAATTAGGGCTGTGATTAGTCCCCCTTAGTTTTCACCTTTGGGTCTTCTTTGTGTCTCTCTTCTCATCTCATCATTAGAGACAAAACCTTTAAGGTTTTAGGACTTTGGAATTAGGGTTATGCCTGCATTCTTCTCTTAGGATAGAGTGTATAACTTTAATCCTAAGTGTTAAACCCTTAATCTGTTTAAACCTCTTAATCAATCCACTTAATAATCACTAAGACATTAACTTGTAACTTGGGCCTTACATTAGGGTTCTAATTCTTCCTTTATGGGTAAGAAGGACTAACCCTAGTGTTTAATGGACAAGTCCCCCTCAAGTTGTCTTACAAATCATAAAACACACTTCTTAATCTCACCTTTAATTAAAATCCACTTTAATAAAGGCTTGTCATCTAATGATTTTAATCCCTAATCATGGATTAAGTTGAGGTATCTTCCTCAACTTAAGTTCTCTCATCTATTATTATTCTATTAGGATGGTGTAATGGGTTCACTAATCTTTGATTATGGCTTAAACTCATTACTTAACACTAAACAAAACCCAAAAACATCTAAATAATCACAAGTAGGTTAATGATCTTAATCCTACATCATCATGGTAATTAAGTTGAGATGTTTATCTCATACTTAAAGTATTCTCATTATCCCTAATCAGGGAGGATATAATGAGTCTACAAGCCCTTGATTTAGGCTTAAGCTCATTAACTTATGCAAAACACCAAAAACAATAACAAAACTGAAAAACACAAAAACAAACAATAATCGTCTCCTTCGGGATTCTTTTCTCATCACACTCATTCATAAGCGAGAACTTGCTTCTTCCGTCTAACGCAAGACAGTTATTACTTGAGCCAGACAAGTCATACACTTGAGCATAGACAAGCAGGCAGTTCACAATCAATTTATCTTTCAGTCTCTTTGAGTCGAACTACGGTGTTCTGACTTCCTCATTGCACGAGAGGATATTTAGGCATAACTTAACAATTATCGAACAAAAGTCTCTGTGTCTTTCCCCTTTTTTCAGAATTCTCTTTTAAGCCTCAGTTCCTAGGCAATCCACCTTTTGCACTGACACTTGTATATTCTTTTCCAACTTTTGCACACAGATAGCACATACACTACCCCTTTAAACACAATCTTGTAATCGTGGATCCCGTCGAGTACGACGGACAATCTGGGTGCTAATACCTTCCCAGGTTGTAACCAACCCCCTTTCTCAGTTTCTCTGGTTCGCAACCGTCTTATCCATATATTCCTAGGTTTATGCAGCATTACCTTTCCTTCGGGATAAAAATGCCTAGCTGGCGACTCTATTCATCTTTATTTCATCTTCTCCTTTCGCCGACCGTTCGCGTCTGTACCCTATCTGACCAGGTGTCTTTTCGGGGGAGCGACACCAGGAAATGCACAACTAGTTACTCATTTAGTTGTTCCTGATCAGGTGTCTAATCATGACAACTATGATAATGTGCAACTCTCTCCTATATCAGCAGCAGGCCCTCCAGTTGGCACTGCAGCAGCACATGAGGGCCCTACTCAGACAACCTGTATTCAAGACTCACAGGTTGGCAAATTTGTGCAAGCATAAATAATTCACTGCAACCTGACTCTATTTCAAATCAATATGCCACAGGTCAAAGGACAGTTTAACTTGAAGGTGCACAACTATCTACTACCTCATGTCAAAATCACACAGCTAGTATGTTACCTAACACTACTAATCAAATTACTGATATCTTTAATAGAAATGTGGCTTTAAATTGTGCTCAGCCTATGTCCACATATTCTGATGAGTCTCCTGTTGTTGGAACTTCAAGTTTTCAAAATCCCTCAAGTGTGCACAAAGATGGTCTTCTCACTTCTAGTCACTTATTACCTGTTAGCTCAAATGAAATTACTATATCCTCCTGCATACCTATCTCTAGTTCATCACAATCTCCCTCCATTGGAAATGTGCCTCAAGGTGCTCCTCTATTAGAAAACCAGCATCCCATGTTGACAAGAGCTAAGACTGGTAAGTCAAAACCTAAAGTCTTTCTTGCTCACTCTGAAACTGAACCAAGTAATGTCAAACAAGCACTTACCAAACCAGAGTGGGTCAAAACCATGACAGAAGAGTACAATGCTCTAATTGCCAACAACACATGGTGTCTCACTCATTTACCTCCTGACAGAAAAGCTGTGGGATGCAGATGGGTGTTCAAGATCAAAGAAAATGAAAATGGCACTATCCACAAACATAAGGCTAGATTGGTGGAAAAGGGGTTTCATCAAGAACATGGGTTTGATTACACTGAGACATTTTCCCCAGTAGTTAAACTAACCACAATCAGAATCATTCTGACTCTGGCCATTACACACAAGTGGGAAGTACAACAAATTGACATCAACAATGAATTTCTAAATGGCATTCTTCATGATGAGGTGCATGGTTCAACCACCTGGCTTTCTAAAGTCTGATACAACTCTGGTGTGCAAACTACAAAAAGCCATTTATGGTCTCAAGCAAGCTCCACGGGCCTGGTATGAAAAGATGATTCAGGCTCTTGTTCAATTTGGTTTCTCAACTTCAAAATGTGATACTTCCCTCTTCACTTACTCCAAGACAGGTGTCAGGTTATATGCATTAGTTTATAATGATGATATTCTTGTCACTGGGTCTAATGCAAATCTGGTCCACACTCTTATTAATAAACTGCATCATGATTTTTCTCTGAAAAGATTAGGCAAACCAAGTTACTTTTTAGGAATTGAATTACAACATTGCAGTAATGGTGCTATGTTTCTGAGTCAGGCCAAGTACATCAAAGGTTTACTTGCAAGAGCTTTCATGGAAAGTGCAAATGGAGCTCCCACTCCAATGTTAAGTACCTGCCAGTTGAGCAAGCATGGCACAAATGTCTTCTCTAATCCTCAGCAGTACAGATCTATGGTCGGGGCACTTCAATATGCCACGTTAACTAGGCCTGATATTTCCTTCAGCGTTAACAAAGCATGTCAGTTTATGGCTAGTCCTCTAGACTCCCACTGGGCTGCAGTCAAACGAATTCTATGATACTTGAGTGGCACAATGCATTATGGCTTACTCCTGTCTCCATCTGTGGCAACTTCGAAGTTCTCGCTACGAGCATACAGTGATTCTGATTAGGCAACCGATCCAGATGATAGGAGATCTACGTCTGGTTCGTGCATATTCTTTGGGCCAAATCTAGTTGCATGGAGTTCAAAGAAACAATCCTTAGTAGCCAGATCGAGCACGGAAGCAGAATATCGAGCCTTAGCACACACTACTTCTGAACTTTTGTGGATTGAATCTCTCTTGACAGAATTGGACATAGCCATTCATCCACCTACGATTTTATGCGACAATCTGAGTGTTGTCCTTCTATCACTTAATCTTGTGCTTCATGCTCAGACAAAGCATATTGAGTTAGACATCCATTTTATTCGTGAATGTCTTGTCACGGGAAAGCTTCATGTTCAACATGTACCGGCTGCACTTCAGATAGCTGACACTCTTACCAAGCTGCTTGGTACTGCATTGTTTCAACTGTTACGTGACAAACTCAAGGTGGTGTGAAATCCTGCCCACACTTCAGTTTGAGGGGGGTATTAGAGATATATTCACCTTGATGTAAAACTGTAACTTTGTTTTTGTAACTAATTCAGTTAGGTAGTTACAGTTAGTTTTAAGTTTCCTTGTGCCAGCTCAGCAAGGTGATAATAGTGTATATAATATCAAACACATGTAATATTGTGATAAGCCAATATACAGATTCTTCTTCATCTGCTTTTCACCATCACCTTCATTCATTGAGCTTCAACTGTGAGGATTCTACTTTGAGCTTCACCATTCTTCACAAAGTGAAACAATGGAAGAAAGCTTCTCCTCTAACATTTATAAACACGTCACGTTATTTTTTATTTTTAAAAAATATATCATATATTCTCTCGGTTGAAGTACACAACCGATGGGTAGACTAATTCAGAACACATGATTCGAATCCAAATAAATGCAGTTTGTATATTTTTTTTAAATGACATCTTTCTTTTTATTTTATTTTTTATTAATTATTAAATAATCTATTTCATCCGTTACAATAATTACCGTGGGGTATGATACCGATATTTAATTATAAAATTATTTGTCACTAAGTTTTACCTTAAAACTAACTCATATAATCACTACATACTCGTAAGCATTATTCTTTGGAATGGATTGTAAGACAAAAAAACTCTTTAGTTCTATATTATTTCTCTTCTAACATCAACTTTTAACAAATCAAGTTATTTGTTCTTGTTATCTATCTCACATATTAGTGTTATTGTTGATGTTTCCATCTCTTGACAATTTTTAATGGTAAATGAAATATTGTTATATTTCAAAACACTTTCCAATTTTTTCAGTCAAAGAAAACATTCTATAATATATTGTTTTCTTCGGTTGACAACATCGAAAAAAAATTCATAATCTTACTACAATGTTGTTATTTCACAAAACAAGATCTTGAAATTTTTAATTTTAATATAGTCTTTTGTTTGGTTATTGCAACACATAAAAAAATTGGCGAATTAGAAAAAAATTGAAAAAGGAAACAATACATGTTACTTTAAAATTATTCCATTCACCTTATTTTTGCAATAGAAATAATCTATTGCCTTAACGGATTTAAACACCAAATGGAAAAGTCTCTATTTTATTTCATTTTTATTTAAATAAGAAAAAACATTTTACCTCAATTTTTTTGTCTCAACTGAAGGGAAAAACTAGTCAGACTTGTCTCAACATATCTTTGTCGTCCATAAACAAATCTTTGTCGTTTAATTATTGAGAATCAAGACTCAAGCCAGTGTTAATACATCAATCCATAAGAAACATTAGTGGTTTGCTTGAGATCGTCACAATAACCATTCAGAACGCTAATATCACACTATATATTTGAATCACAATCATTAGGATTGGAAAAAAATGAAACAAAAAAGAAAGTGGAAACAATCTTTGTGATGGATTGCATGAACCAGAAATAGTATTGGTTGAAGGTATGTGTTATCTTATCTTTATACATGATAAATTATTTTCATAATCTAACCTCTGTTAATTTTATACCAAAAAAAATGAATGAAAAGTCATTGAGAATATACTATGATATACGAATACGCAACAAATTCCAGCATTTGTTATTCACCAAGATTCACAAGGATGATGATGAAGATGTTTCAAAATGGTACTTGTAAATTCCAACAAATATTTGTACGTTGGTTTTTTACTTTAATTTAGAGGCTTAATCAATTTTATTGCAACACAAATTTATTCTGATTCTCATTTTACTGGAAGACCTGTATCATTTTGTACACATGCAAAAACTATAAAATTGTTACAAAATACCAAATTAACACTGAATACCAAATAAAAAATAGATAAAAAGCATTGGTATTCCTTTTTTGTACATAATTACAAATTTTCTTTTTGGCAAGACCAAATGTACAAATTTAATTTTTTGTCATCAACACAGAATACAAAAGTTAGAGTTTTGCACATGAAAATGTCAAAACCTCTATATGAACAAATTCAGCTTATAACAAAAGAAAAACTATTGTTGTTGAAATTCATGACAAGATAAGAAGACACCAGCCCAATTTGATCAGATATAATTTATATCATCTTTAGAGAATGGTGTTTTGTCGCTACTTACCCAAACAAAGAATTTAACATGACTTCATTAAGGGTATTGTGCATAGAGCAAATCATAACTATAATATTTTGCCTCAGACATATATTAATTAGTTATCAATGATCACGGTAAAACATTCAGAATAATTAAAAATATGTATAAAATTGATTTATACATGAAAGCACAAATTAATATATACTCACGCGTGGAAAATGGGGTATGTAATGCCCAAATAATTATTTATTTATTTTATTGAATAGTTAATTAATTATTTGTGTTTAGTCGATCTATTTTATGTTATGGTTGATTAAGTCGATAAGTCGGAAGCCGTAGAAATATTATTAGAGATAATATTATAGTTGTTGTAGTGGTTTGGTTAGTGGGCTTGAAATTGTGTCCGAATTAGTAATTAGGGGTGCTATTGTTAGGCCCATTAGTAATTATAATAATTAGTTTATTTTAATAAAAAGAAAATAAAATATTAGATTAGAATTAGGTTTTATCAGTAGAAGTAAAAAAAATCAGAAGTTGCACGATCGTGAGAGAAGAAGAGGCTAGGGAAGCGATTTCCGGAATTCGATCGTTAGGGCTACCTTCAATCCAATCTAAGGTAAGGGTGGGTTCAATCCTTATAACCGGGTATGAAAATCGGTACTGTGATTGGGTAGTTTTAGGTTGCCGTGTTTTGTTGATATTGATGTTGTGTCTGAATATCTATAACTTATTATTTCGATGATTGTTTGTGTGAAATTCGTTGTCCGATTGTTTATTATATGTTGGTTGTAAGTTGTTCTGAATTGGGTTGGTTTTAATTGCATTACTGTGTTGCATGAAATTTTGGAAAAATGTTGGTTTGAGGATGGTAACACAAAGACCGGTAGTAGGAGAACCACATTTTAGTGGCGGGTGCCACATTTTCATGTGGCTAGCATGACTTGAAGTGGCGCAAGCCACTTTCCTTTCTTGGCATGGGTGGCGCAAGCCACCCATAAATGGGGAGGAGCTTAGTTACCACTTTCTCAATTATTTTAACAAGAATAATCAAGATCCTGTAGTTTAGTTTATGTAATAGTTAATTAATTATTTTCCAAGTAATATTAGATTATGTTTATTAATTCTACTATAAATATTATAATTTTATGAAATAACATTTTAATAAGAATCTGAAATTGGTATTTGGTATTGAGAAGTTAGAATTCAGGAGCAATTTTAACGAGAACAAAAACATTTTTGCTAATTAACACTGTGTTATATAACTTTTGACAGAAAGAAGTAGTTTTAAGAATTTAGCAGAAACAGATAGTAAGCCTATATTTTTATGACAAACAATATTTATCAAAAAACAGAAAATTGCAGCCTTTGTAATAAACTCATGATAATCGCAGAATGATAAAATCAGTGTCGGTTTAGTCTGTTTAGCCGAATTAGGCGAAAAACTTAATTGCCCGGAACTTAACAAAATTTATCGGGGTAAGTCAGGTAGTTTAATTATTTATTTATGTTGCGTATTTTTGTTAAAAAGATGTTGTAAAGTCGATTTTGCAGGTACAGTTGAGTTGATAAGTGATTCCGGTTTACGGAAAATCTCTAAGTTGTTATGTTGAAGACCTTATAAGCCAAAGTTGATTTTAAGTGGCCTATGTCGTATAAGTTGTTATGTTGTTCATGTTGTTATGTTTTTTGCTTTGGAAATTCGTGTATGCCATGTAGATCATTTGCATTTTATGTCGAAGTTATTGCTCACACCACATTGGCCTGGATTGGCAATTAAGTTGAAAGTTGAAGGCTTATGACTTGATGCCTCGATAACCTGACAAATAATTTTAAGTTGGGAGTTCTACTTCGAATGGTACCACATTAAATAATTTTAGGTTAGTCCCCCTCGAGTCGCATTAGAGTCACATTTCATTGAATTATTGTTGTTTTGTTGCTTGTTTGATGTTGTGAAGCGGTGAATTGGTTGTGATCCATGTCTATGTATTGGTTATCATACAATGTTTATAATTATCAATAACTCACTCCTTCTGTTTGAATGTTGTCCTTATGTTGGCAACGTACAGGTAATTAAGAGGAGTAGCTGGTTACCTTTAGTCGAGTCGGTGGTCTGTCGCTCTGATACGTAGCACTCGTGGGGCTGACGCATGTCTGTTTTGTTGAATTGTTGCATGCTGAATTTTGTTTTAGTTGAAATACTTAGACTATTTTTTGGTTATTTTGAAGTTGTTTTATGTTGGATAAAGATGCTACAAGATGTTTATGAATCTGCTGCCTGATGTTTTATTAAGTTGAACTATTTGAGTTTTATGAAGTTGATTTATGATTAGTCTTGAAAAATGTTATGTATTAAGAATTTTATCTTTCAAGTTGAAATTTTTGGAAGTCGAGAATGTGAAATCCCATTTATGTGGAAAGTTTTTGTAAACTCTGATTTTTAATTAATTTCCAATGGTAGAAAATGGGGTGTTACATTAGTGGTATTAGAGAAGGTCAGTTTGTCCGGCCAAGTGTCGAGTCTCAGTTGTCTAACAATCAAGTCTTATTATTGTTTCTAACTTTTGGTTGTGTTGTGATAAGTTGAGATGGCTGGAAGAAACGACGATGTGATTGCTGCTGCAATGCAAGCGATGACTGAAGTTGTGCAGAACTTGCCAAATGCTGGTGAAGATGTTGGATCACGTAGCTTGTCAACTTGGTGTTCAAAGGAAAGCCTGATTCAGATGCATCATTAGGATGGTTGAAGGAGATTGAGAGAATATTATGTGTTATAGACTATACGCCAGCGCAGAAGGTTCGGTATGGTACTTACATGTCTGTCACCGACTAGATTAACTTGTAAAAGTAAGGCTTTTGTGTGGGATGTTCAGTGGGAAGAAAGTTATACCGAATTGAAGAAGAGATTGACGTCAGAGTCGATTTTGACTTTATCGAATCTAGAAGAACCGTTTGCAGTCTATTGTGATGATTCGTTGATGGGTTTAGGAGGTGTGCTTATGCAGAATAATAAGGTAATTGCTTATGCATCACGACAATTGAGAATTCATGAGAAGAAATATCCTAAGCATGATTTAGAACTTGCTGCAGTTGTTTTTGTGTTGAAGATTTGGAGGCATTATCTTTATGGTTCCAGATTCGAAGTGTACAATGATCATAAGTGCCTTAAGCATTTGTTTGATCAGAAAGAGTTGAATATGAGACAACATAGATGGTTGGAATTACTTAAAGATTATGATTTCGATTTGAATTATCATCCAGTAAAAGCAAATGTTGTGGCCAATGCTTTAAGCAAAAAGACCTTGCATATGTCGACAATGAAAGTTAAGGAGTTGGAATTGATTGAACAGTTTCGAGATATGAGTTTAATTTGCGAAGTGACACCACAGAGTATTATGTTGGGCATGTTAAAGATTAATAATGACTTTCTGGAGAGTATTCGAGAAGCACAGAAGCTGTATGTGAAACTAGTGGACATCATGAATAGTTGTGGTCAATCAGAGAAGAGTGACTTTACGATTGATGCAAAAGATGTGTTAAGACTGCATGAACGAATTTGTATTCCTGATGACGCAGATATGAAAAAGAAGATTCTTGAAGAGGGTCATAGAAGTAATCTGAGTATTCATCCGGGAGATACTAAAATGTATCAAGACTTAAAGAAAATATTTTTATGGTCCGGAATGAAAGAAGATGTGGCACGTTTTGTGTACGTGTGTTTGACTTGTCAGAAGTCAAAGATTGAGCATCAGAAGCCTGCTGGATTGATGCAACCGTTGGAAGTTCCAGAATGGAAATGGGATAGCATTTCTATGGACTTTATGATAGGGCCTCCTATTACTTTAAGAGGGCATGATTCAATTTGGGTGATTGTTGATAGACTTACAAATTCTTCATACCTATTAACATCACATATCCAATAGCGAAGCTAGCAGAGATTTATATCTGAGTAATTGTAAAGTTGCATGGTGTTCCTTTGTGGATTATGTCAGATAGAGATCTGAGGTTTACGTCGTAGTTTTGGAAGATTCTGCAAGAGGCGTTGGTTTCTAAGTTTAGATTGAGTTTGGCATATCATCCTCAGACAGATGGCCAAACTGAGAGGACTATTCAGTCATTGGAGGACTTGTTGAGAGGTTGTGTTCTTAATCAGGGAGGTTCGTGGGACACTTATCTTCCGTTGATCGAGTTCACTTATGTAAACACCCCAAATTTGCCCTCACTAAGTTCACACCATGGCTTGTGATCTTTTCATTTGCATAAGTTCAATCATAGCATCTCACATTGCATTTTTGCTTCACTGCATTGGTTCAAAGTCATCTGCACCTAGGGTTTGTGATCTGGGCAATCCCTGAGCCATCTGTGCTACCCCAAAGGTCTTCAATCATCTCAATAGGGTCCATTTATGTTCAAGAATCATATTATATCCTCCCAAGATCAAGGAAATCAGAAAATCACAAGAACTGAGAATGGCATGGAAGCAGAGCAAAGCTTAACTACACAGATGACCTAAAATTAGGGTTTTGGTTTCAGAGGCCATAACTCCAAGTTTTTTGGTCATTATTGTTTCTATTGGTCTCTATATGTTAAAAGGATCCTACACACCAATTTTTATGAAGAAATTCAATGGGGAAGGCATCTGATCAATAGATGACTTCTTGAACAAGTCAGTACAAAATCAGGGCATCTGAGGCCCCCAATCATCCAACCAAAGGGTCTTCTCCATCATTTTGAGTGTATATGATCTTTATTTGATCTTAGAAGAAGTGAGAAGTTCACAAAATTGAAGAATTCCAAGCCATTTCCAAAGTTAAAATTTTGGGAAAGTGACTTGTAATGCAAAATTGCCATTTTGGGAAAGTTTTTCAACCTCTTCTTTTTTATTCAAAAATGCTTCAAATGAAAATTTCTTGGTCATGAAAGTTTTTGATTGAATCATTACCTTTTCAAAAAGTACAAGAACTTGATCTAATTCATTATAGAACTCAAGTTATGGCCATGCAAAGTTAGGAAAAATCACTAAATTTCACTTATGCACCAAAGAGGGAAACTTGCAAAAACTCATACCAAGGTAAAATGTGACCTCTAATTGACTTCTAAGCATTACACAAACATGATACATGACCTAAAACTCAGAATTTCCCAAAGAATTCTCAAGTTTCATGACTTGTGCATGAAGAAATCAAGAAAGGGCCAAACTTCATGAAATTTGCAAAACCACCCACAAGCTTCATTCCACTTGCTATTTTGCCTCAATCTGAATTCCATGGTTGCCCATGAATCAAGCTGCACCAGACACCCCCTTGACCTTGGCCTGAAACAGCCCATACTTCAAAGGACACCAAACCTTGACTTTATGCAATTTGAGCCATACCAATCAAACTGTTCCACAACAACTCTCTGACCTATCAAGGCTTGATACATGGACCAAAAGCAAGCCATTTCAAACAACAACACAACTTGAATGCTCCCACAACTCAGCAACCACCAAAACTCCCTCTTATGCATTTCTCTTCGAAACTGATCACATAAGCCTCAAACATTAAAACAAACTCCACAGAACAACTCACCATCAACCTCTGATCATTTCCCAACCCTCATCTTGCCCTGAAAGCAGCCATATCAAAAATACGATTTTGGCCCCTCCTTGAACTGAACTTCAGCAAACTTCACATAGAGGCCATATACACTCCAACCAAGCATTGCAAACTCTTGAGGAAGATCATTAGAGGTGTTTTGAAGCAAAGAGACAGCCAGAAAGCTCTAGGGTTGAAAGCTTCGCTTCAGGTAGCCATGGAATTTATTTTTCCAGAACTCCTGTTTTAAGTTTCTAAATGCTTAAGCTTGCTTCCCTGAACACACTGAACTTGTTATTTTTGAAAATAGTTGAGAATTGAGGATGTATGGTCTTTCTGAAATTTCTGTAGTTTTTGTTCTTAGCTTCGATTCATGTTAATGGTTGGAATTAAATGGAGTTTGAGGTTAGGGATGAGCTTAGGGAGGTGAGAGGAAGCAATCTGGAGCTTTAGAGCTCCAGAAATGACCTAGGGAGCGTTTTAGAAAATTCTCAGGGGAGGTGTGGCCGGAGAAGATGACCGGAGGTCATTTCCGGCCACCTGAAAGTAATTAAGGCTAATTAGGGTTAGGGCTTCGTATTTGAATCTGGGCCCTTGGATTAATTCTCCCACACGTGTTTGAAGGGCCTGGATCTTGTGATTAGTTTTAATTATAGGTTTAATAATTAATTAAATCAAATTAGTCAGGTTTGAACCTGGGTCGTCCAGATGCGTGCCCAGTTAAACGTTCCAAGCCCAGGATTCATCTCAGCCTTCCATCCAACATACTTTCTTTTTATTTAATATTTATTTCATTTTAATTTGAACGAATTTTAAAAAATAGCAAAATACATCAAAAAATTCTGAAAATTTTTATTAAATCTTTTATGAATTTTCAGAACCCAAAAATATTTTTATTTTCATTTTTTGTATTAAAAATTATTTTTAAATCATTTAAATGATTATTTTTAATTAGTTAATGAGAATTAATTAATTAAAAATACATTTAGGTATTTAAAAATCCCAAGAAAATTCAGAGAGCATTTTCAAACATTTACAAACATTTACAAACTCACAACACAAATTTCTATTTGGTTTTGATCATATTTTGACAATTTTCATTTGAATTAGGGTTCTTTAATTTGAATATTTTTAACCCTAACTTCAAAAATTCATAACTTTTGATCCAAGTTGAGTTTGTGAATGGTTCTTTTTTCATTGTGTTACGCATCCTTTCAAGCATCTAAAAACATTTTTGTTTCACTTTTACCTTTCATTTTCAATTTGTTTGGCATTTTACCTTTAGGATCACCCTTAAAACCCTAGAAATTTAGGAAAATCATAAGTCCTTTAGGGTTTAGCTTCTGACCTTCCCCTTTGGGAAGTGAACTTGTATAGGTTTAGGTTCCCTTTGATGCCATTTTCAATTTTTTATCTCATGCTTTGCTTCTGATTTTGGATTTTGCATCTCATGTTGTACATAAACCCTAATTTGCATCTTCATTTGCATTCATCTTGTATAAGCTTGCATACATGAACTTGCCATGACATTTTGTGCATCCACATGACATATAAGACATCTTAGGACATGTTGAAATCATGTTTGATCATTGCATCATCCATTTTCCATGCTTTTGCTTTCATTTGATGTCATATGCATTCATGAACTTTCATGTCTCTTACATGTCTCATTTGAATCCCCATCCTTTGTATGATCATCCACATCCCTTGACATACATTTGCATCACCTATTTGCATCATTAACATCATGAACATGCTTCTGACTTTGGTGTGCTTCTTTGCATTTCATCTCATTTTCAATTCATTTCATTTCCTTTTGCTAACTTTTCAGGTGGTAAGTGTTTGAGAAGTGAATTTGCCTTCACTTCTCATAACCTCTTCTCATCTCTCTTATGCATCATTGTTGAATTTAACTTGTGAATTAGAGTGAGCTTGCTCATTCATGCTCCTTCCTCTCTCTCTTTCTTCAAGCAACTTATCTTCTTAAGTGAAGTAAGTTGTCTTGCTTCTTTCTGATTCTCCTTCCTTCATCCTGCTTCTTCCTTGGTGGTTTATCTCTTGAAGATCTCTTGCAAGCCTCATGAACCCTAAGAATATCCAAGCATGATAACAATTAGGGTTTGATTAGTCCCCCATTTAGTTTTACCTTTGTGTCATTTTTTGAGTCTTCTCTTCTCACCTCATAATCAAGGACTAAACCCTTAAGGCTTTAAGGCTTTGTGATTAGGGTTATGCCTGTGTCCTTCTATTAGGATGGAGTGTATAACTTTAATCCTAAGTGTTAAACCCTTAATGTGTTTAAATCCTTTAATCAATCCATTTAATAATCACTAAGACATCAAGCTTGTAACTTGGGCCTTGCATTAGGGTTCTAATTCTTCCTTAATTGGTTAAGAAGGACTAACCCTAGTGTTAATGGACAAGTCCCCCTCATGTTGTCTTACAAACCATAAAATTCACTTCTTAATCTTACCATTAATTAAAATCCACTTTAATAAAGGCTTTGTGTTGTCATGAGGTTAATCCCTAATCATGGATTAAGTTGAGGTATCTTCCTCAGCTTAAATGTTCTCATCTATCATCCTTCTATTAGGATGGTGTAATGGGTCCATTAAATCTTTGGTTATGGCTTAAGCTCATTACTTAACACTAAACAAAAACACCAAAAACATCTAAATAATTACAAGTAGGTTAATGATCTTAATCATGCATCAGGGTGATTAAGTGTGAGATGTTTACTTCATACTTAAGGTATTCTCATTACCCCTAATCAGAGGGAGAATGTGATGAGTTTACTAACCCTTGGTTTAGGATTAAGCTCATTTTCTTATGAAAAACACAAAAAGCAATAAAAGATTAAAAACACAAAAACAAACAATAATCGTCTCCTCCGGGATTCTTTTCTCACCTCATTCACTCATAAACGAGAACTCGCTTCTTCCGTCTGATGCAAGACAGTTTGCACCTGAGCCAGACAGGTCATACACTTGAGCATAGACAAGTAAGCAGTTCACAAGTCAATTTATCTTTCAGTCTCTTTGAGTCGAATTACGGTGTTCTGACTTCCTCATTGCACGAGAGGATACGTAGGCATAACTTAACCGTTATCGAACCAAAGTCTCTGTACATCCCCCCCTCTTCTAGCATTATTCTTTAAGCCTCATTATCTTGAGCATTTCACTCTTGTTCTTACACTGACACTTCTCTTATTCACTTCACATTTCTTTTGCACTGACACTTGCATTCTTTTCCAGCTTTTGCGCACAGAATAACACTGACACTACCCCTTTTAAACACAATCTTTCAAGCGTGGATCCCGTCGAGTACGATGGACAATCTGGGTGCTAATACCTTCCCAGGTTGTAACCAACCCCCTTTCTCAATTTCTCTGGTTCGCAACCGTCTTATCCATCTTTTCTTAGGTCTATGCAGCATTACCTTTCCTCCGGGATAAAAATGCCTAGCTGGCGATTCTTTTCAGTTCACCCTTGTGTTCTCCCCTTCGCCGACCGTTCGCGTCTGTACCCCTCTTGACCAGGTGTCATTTGGTGGGAGCGACAACTTATAATAATAGTTACCATTCTAGTATCGAAATGACACCTTTTGAATCGTTGTATGGTCGGAAGTATAAAACTCCTTTATGTTGGCATGAATATGGTGAAAGTGTAGTACTTGGACCAGAATTAGTTCGAGAGACTACCGAGAAAGTAAGCAAAAGAGTTACCATGACAATCAAAAGAAGGATTAAGAATTCCAAGTTGGTGATCATGTGTTTTTGAGAGTCATACCTGTGACTGGTGTTGTGAGAGCTTTGAAGTCTAAGAAACTCACTCCTCGTTTTATTGGTCCGTATCAGATTTTGGACAAAGTTGGGAAAGTTGCTTATCGGATGACGTTACCGCCAAATCTTTCGAATTTGCACGATGTGTTCCATGTGTCGCAACTTCGGAAGTATATTTCAGATCCATCTCATGTGGTTAGTATGGACGATGTGCAAGTGCGGGATAATCTCATTGTTGAGACGAAGCTTGTACGAGTTCAGGATCGTGAAACAAAGACTCTTCAAGGGAAAGAGATCGTGTTGGTCAAAGTTGTTTGGTTGGGAGCTGCTGGAGAAAGCATGACCTGGGAATTGGAGAGCAAGATGCTAGACTCTTATCCCGAGCTGTTTGAATCAGGTAAATTTTTTAGGACGAAAATATTCTAAGTGGGGGAGAGTCGTAACGCACAAATATTTAATTATTTGTTTTATTGAATAGTTAATTAATTATTTGTGTTTAGTCGGTCTATTTTATGTTGTGGTTGATTAAGTCGATAAGTCGGAAAAATAAGTTGAAAGCCATAGAAATATTATTAGATATAATATTATAGTTGTTGTAGTGGTTTGGTTAGTGGACTATAAATCGTGTCTGAATCAGTAATTAGGGGGTGCTATTGTTAGACCCATTAGTAATTATAATAATTAGTTTATTTTAATAAAAATAAAATAAATATTAGAATTAAGTTGTATCAGTAGAAGTGAGAAAAATCAGAAGTTGCACGATCGTGAGAGAAGAAGAGGCTAGGGAGAAAACTGCAAACGAAAGCGATTTTTGGAATTCGGTCGTTAGGGCTACCTTCAATCCAATCTAAGGTAAGGGTGGGTTTGATCTTTATAACCGAGTATGGAAATCAGTATTGTGATTGGGTAGTTTTAGGTTGCTGTGTTTTTTTTTTATATTGATGTTGTATCTGAAAATCTATAAATTATTATTTCAATGATTGTTTGTGTGAAATTTGTTGTCTGATTGTTGATTATATGTTGGTTGTAAGTTGTTCTGAATTGGGTTGGTTTTAATTGCATTACTGTATTGCAAGAAATTATGGAAAAATGCTGGTTTGGGGACGTTAACACAGAGACCGGTAGTGGGAGAACCACATTTTAGTGGCGGGAGCCACTTGCTCCCTAAAGGCACATGGCGCAAACCATGGCCTAATGTGGCGGGTGACACATTTTCATGTGGCTGGCATGACTTGAAGTGGTGCAAGCCACTTGCCTTTCTAGGCATGAGTGGCGCAAGCCACCCTTAAATGGGGGGGGGGGGAGAGCTTAGTTTCCACTTTATCAATTATTTTAATAAGAATAATCAAGATCATGTAGTTTAGTTTATGTAGTAGTTAATTAATTAATTTCCAAGTAATCTTAGATTATATATATTAATTCTACTATAACTATTCTAATTTTATGAAATAGCATTTTAATAAGAATCAGAAATTGGTATTTGATATTGAGAAGTTAGAATTCAAGAGCAATTGTAATGAGAATGAAAACAGTTTTGATAATTAACACTGTGTTATATAACTATTGACAGAAAGAAGTAGTTTTAAGAATTTAGAAGAAACAAATAGTAAGCCTATATTTTTATGACAGACAATACTTATCAGAAAAAAGAAAATTTCAGGTTTTTTAATAACCTCGTGATAATCGTAGAATGATAAAATCAATGTCGGTTTAGCCGAATTAGTCGAAAAACTTAGTTGCCCAGAAAATAACGAAAATTGTCGGGGTAAGTCGGGTAGTTTAAAAATTGATTTATGTTGCGTTGTTTTGTTAAAAAGATGTTGTAAAGTCGATTTTGCAGGTACAGTTGAGTTGATAAGTGATTCCGGTTTACGGAAAATCTCTAAGTTGTTATGTTGAAGGCCTTATAAGCCAAAGTTGATTTTAAGTGGCCTATATCGTATAAGTTGTTATGTTGTTCATGTTGTTATGTTTTTTTCGTTGTAAAGTCGTGTATGCCATATAGATCACTTGCATTTTATTTCGGAGTCGTTGCTCACACCACGTTGGACTCGATTTGTAATTAAGTTGAAAGTTGAAGGCTTTTGCCTTGATGCCTCGATAACCTGGCAAATAATTTTAAGTTGGGAGTTCTACTCCGAATGGTACCACGTGCCCATTAGTTTCTCTGAATGTTATATACTTGTTGTCGTGTGGTTTTAATATTGTCATTGTGGGAAGAATAACTTTCTTTTGTGCTTACATTGCCCATTATTTTCTCAACTACCCGATCTTGAAAGTCCACCTGATTTGAATTTGTTTGGTTGAGTAAACCCCATGAACTTAATCTCTTCATCATAAAAACAACAGATATACAATACAAAAATTAAAATGCAAACAATAATAACAACATACAACACAATTTTTTAACTTATAATTATATCTCAAGCCGATCGCTGATATATTTCACAGATATCCTCTCATACTTCTCATCATTCGCCTTCTTTCTCTCCACCTCAACCAACCTCTCTCGCTCCTCTTGCTCCTTCTGGACCCATTTTTGCACCTGCTACAACAACCTCTCACTCTCCTCCAGCAAGACCCTCTCTCGCTCTTCCATATACACCATCTGACGTTCCTCCCGAATCCACTTCTTCCTTTCCTCCACCAACTTAACAACAACTATCTCTTTAATCTCTACCTTTTGTGTACTTTTCTAGTTGATCGAGATCTTACAAAATAGCTTTTGAAGCCAATGCCTCTACCAAGACCACAAACATGCCCAAGATGCGCATCGGTTCCAATCGCTTCAACGAAGATGTCATGACAATCTTATGAAACGAAGAGGTTGACTTTGTTTTGTTCAACCAATACATTCTAAATCACATATAAAATTTCATTTTTACCAAGTTGATTTAACCAAAATAAATAATATTGTTGAAAAAGGTATATACTTACAATCTTTTCAACCACTTCGTGTGTAGTATCAGATGTGAACTCATCACTTTTTCATTGACGAGCCCTCTTCCATTTCTTATGGCGTGATGGAGGAGATGGAGTGCGATCAAGGCTTATAGAATCACACAACTCTTGTTCCCTTTGTTTTATTTTTTCTTCAATCATCTTATTTTCAAGTTTGACATATCCTCCATGAGACAATCTATGTGGATAGACATTTCTAGATCTATTAAGCTTTCCTTTTTTCTCTTAGCCAATAATTCAAGAGTGGTATGAGACTTTAAAAATTCTTCCTAACAATCCTAGTCAATATATGGATATATCACATATGAAGGTTTTTTTTATACTTTTAGTTGTTTAATGAGTAATATAACCATGGGTGAGTTATGTCTTAAAGCCCCTCCAACGCTCGCATGCATATTTAAGCACTTTCTTTTTTACCTTACTACCATCCTGACTAACTGATGAGTGCTAAATTTTTGTGAATTTTAGTGTGAATAATTAGCATCCATCATCTTAATTCGTTTGCTTTTTGTCAATAAACCTCAACGTTAATATATATTAAGTATAGTTTACGTTATAATGTATATATAATGTTATCATGTAAATATAATTGAGTTTAATTGTTTTTATATCATTTTAGTAGGTATTCAAGCATTGATATTTAGTCATTGTTAGATTGAGCATTGAATTAGTTTTACGATGCTTCCTACCGGGCCTCAAACGGAGTTACAGCTCGAAAGTTATGACCAAAACATTGTTGCATTTTTCTGTGCTCTCAGCACTCGCCCCGAGCACGCTGGGCAAAGCTGAGGCAAACTAGATGCGTCAAAAACGTTGTTTTTGCAGTAGAAAATACCACCTTGATTCTCCGAGCGAGCTGGGACTTCGTCGGGTGAATTTTCCTGGTCAGAAACACATTAAAAGGGGGTAAAAACACATGTTTTAGGTTATGGTTTGGGTATTTATTTTCTCCCACTCCATCAAACTTCATTTCTTCATTGGATTAGCTTAGAAAACAACAACGGAGCTTACAATCGGATGATTCAAAGTCGAATCTCTCGTTGATTAGTGTTGACAATTATATGTATATTTATTGCAAATGCTATTGTATGTATATTTATTGCAAATGCTATTGTATAAAATTCATTTTAAAAATTAATGTTGATGATTGCTTTATATATTTGGGTTTGAGTTGTTGTAGACATGTATGGTTCGAATCCGGATTTAGGATGAACATCTATCAGGTTCTACTAGAGATATATTTAGGCTTAATATTCATATTCATATGGGTATCGACTCTTAATGCCTCTGTGTTATTCGTGGTGTGTTGAGAGATCGCCGACACGAGTAATATGGTCATTGTCTCACTCTGTGTTAGGGATAACCTCTGTGTGAGAGATACGTGATAATGTTGACGAGTGATTTTGGTTGCGTACAACTTGATAGTAAGTTTAAGTATTTGACAGAGAAGAAAAAATGCAAATTCGAGAGTTTTATCCTTTTCGGAGAATGAATTCTTTCATATTTTACTTTTAATTCCCGCATTTAATTTAAACCCATTTCAGCCCAAACTCATTAACATTTAAATGGTCGAACACCTGTTCAATAACATTAATCTCTATAGACACGATAATTTGCTGGAAAAATACTTCTAAAAACTTTTGTTGCTTTTCACTTTACCGCTTCAACACTAACCACAAACACTTCCTATGTTTACAAAATAGAGTTGTTATCCGTATTAAACAAAAAATTAAATGATCATACATACTTATAAAACAAATCATAAAATTCAATATAAATGTCGTAATATCGGCCCATAAGCTATTTTTAAATTCATTTTCAACATCATGCCAATTATTTGACAAAATACTCACTTTACTTCTACCTTGTAACACAACGTAACCCGTAAAATCCTCAATATGTTCACCATAAGCCTTGTCGATTGCAACATCAACTCTAACTAGGAATACATTGTGGCACCTTTAGATTTTCTTTGTATTTGTAAAGGTAGTTGTATGAGTCGTGGGGTTGAATTCATCGGGACATCACCATCTTCAGTGTGATTCGTTGATGTTGTATGGGAGTTGTTTATCGTCTCGACCATTACTATCTAAATAAAGAATAATAGAAGAGACACCATTTCAAGTGATACTAACACCAATGCAAGTGAAAAACTAATGTAAGTGTAACAAATTTAGAGTTTTGTCGAAAAACAAAAAATCAAATTTACAAAAAATCGAGTTTTTTTTTCGAAATATAAAATATCATGTTTTTTCGGAAATACAAAAAATCTAGTTTTTTTATCTTAAATACAAAAAATTTGAGTTTTATCGAAAATACGAAATATCTAGTTTTTTTGGAAATATGAAAAAAAATAGAGTTTTACAAAAATAAGAAAAAATCATGTTTTTTTTTCTTCAGAATTATGAAAAAAATCGAGTTTTTTCTTAAATAAAAAATTGAGTTTTTTCAGAAATACGAAAATATCGAGTCTTTTCGAACATACGAAAAAAATTCAGTTTTTTTCAAAATTTTAAAAAATCGAGTATTTTCAGAAATACAAAAAATTGAGTTTTTTAGAAATACGATAAGATCGAGTTATTTTTGGAAATACAAATATTTGAGTTTTATCGGAAATACGAAAATATTGAGTTTATTCGGAAATACGAAAAATTGAGTTTTTTAAGAAATATGAAAAAATTGAGTTTTTTTAGAAATACGAAAAAAATACAGTTTTTTCAGAAATACAAAAAAAATCGAGTTTTTAAGGAAATACGAAAAAATTTGATTTTTCTTTTTTAAAAATACAAAAATTCGAGTTCTTTTTGGAATGTAATTTTTTAAAAAATAAATATTTTGAAGAATATTTTTGTTAATATAAAAAAATTAATATTTTTTTGAAGTTAAAAATTTTGGTTTTAAAAAATGTTCAAAATATATAATTGGTTTAAAATTATAAACTGATTAGAAATTAGCTTATAAATATAAATTTATAAACAAATTCTAACCTAATTTTAAATTGAATTGAAATCATTTTAGTAGTTAATTATATTTTTCTTAAAATGATTATTGCAAACTGAACCAAACCATAAATACACTTCAGTTCAATGCAGTTCATGAACTATAAATACTAATATGTTTAGCAAGATGACGTAGAAGTTTGTTAGTTCTTATGATTCCTTCAACTTACTGATTTTTAGGAAATAAAATTTCATTCATCAAACAAAAGAGATAGAATATTTTTGAGAAATTTTATAGAAAACAATTCAATTGTTATAGGAAATGGCTCACCTAGTATTTATTGGCTAATGTAATTAATTTAGTAGATCAGTCACAACTAACTCACCTTAGAGTTTGTTGTAACTGCATTCTAGACAATTTTAAACAATTCTTATATGATTAGAAAGGGAAGAGAATGTGTCTATCATGGAAGAAACGAGGAAACGATGTATGAAAGATCAGTTGAATTTCATGTTTTCTGTGACCTATATTTGAAGCTCTGTCATGAGTCTCATATGAGTGGAAAGAGAGGAAATATGAGCCTAGATTCCTCACCAGCAACACCCTTTCATTGTGCAGTAGATGCCGGCAAGTCATCCTGGCTCAAATATACTCTCTTTTCCTCTTCATGCAAGACTTTTGAGCATTAATATTCTAACCATCACATTTCATATTTCATTGTCTATGCTCTTGGGATTCAAGTTTGTCAATGTATTTATAAGTTGAAAAATGTCAAAGGCTGAAATTCCAAATGATTCTTGATTCTCTTTAACTTGTTGAGGGGTTCGTGCAACTCACCAAATTTAAGGATTTGACAACTCGGTTTTAACCTATTTATTATTTTATTCTCTTCATTTTACTTTTTTTAAAGTCATACCTATGACTATTTAAGTGCATGTTCCGATTATATTTTAAGATAAGAGTGGATCTAGAATATTATATTTATTGACATGTCATTTATTGATCTTTAAAGAATAAAATTCCGACTATTAAACTATTCGAGAAAAAAAAAAAAACTACTGTATAAATGTTAATCTCTGACTAGATGAAATTTGAGTTTGTGTAGAAAGAGATGTACTCGAATTGATAAAAGAACAAATCTCCAATAACGTTGCTTTATCCAAAACCGTTCTTCATGTCTGGAATCAATTTTCATCTTACTACTTGTAGCTAGCAATAAGATTTGGATATGTAGGAACAAACAATCAAACTTAAGTTGACTGGGCACATTTTCTTCTCAATACTGTTTTTGTTGATCGAATAATTACTGTTATTGTGGGAATAGAATAAAGAGGAAAAAGGAAGAGACTAACAGTGTTAATTAAAAGAGTACTGTTTTAAGACTTTTCAAATGATGGATGAAAAAATTTTCATTATCCGACGAGGCTTATACAAAAGTTAAAAAATAGGTAGCCTTACTATGTTACATACTATACTATTTAAAGATCCGTGAGATATTAGAATGAATTCTAGGTTTAGTATGTCGTCGAAGTCCGTTCACATGCGGTTGTCAAATTCGGTCTTATGTTATAGATAGTGTTATGGATATAATTATTTAAGTTAGTTTGTACTCTAAGTTAGCTTGTAATGGATAATTGTTAAGAAGTCTATTAGGTTACACTAGTGCAGAAATGACTTTTTACATCAGGCAAAAATGACTTTTTACATCGGTTCCGAGTCCGATGTAAAGGCAGCCGATGTAATAAGTCATAGACATTTTACATCGGTTTTAGGACCGATGTAAAAAATATATCAACCACATCGGTTAATTTTTAAGTCTGATGTAAAAAAAAAATTTAATGTAAAAGGGACTTTTTACATCGGTTGGAAGCTAAAACCGATGTAATAGGTTGGATTTTACATCGGTGCTTTCAAATAACCGATGTAAAAAGTGTGTCATACAGGGGACTTTTTACATCGGTTCCCCATTCGCCCGATGTAAAAAGTCATGCCATACCGGGGGCTTTTTACATCGGTTCCCCATTAGCCCGATGTAAGAAGTGTGCCATATTGGGGACTTTTTACATCGGTTCCCCTTTAGCCCGATGTAAAAAGTGTGCCATATAGTACTTTTTACATCAGTTCCCCTTTCACCCGATGTAAAAAGTACAGTAGAAAATTTATATAATTTTATTATTTTTTAGCAGTTCCTGTAATTTTTTTGGTACCTAATTATTTAGCAATTCCTGTAAATTTTTTTGGTACCTAATTTTTCCTTCACATAGACCATATTTAGGTCGCTATTTTCATATATTTCTCACCAATATTCAAAAAACCAAATATCTAGTACACATATATTCTTCCAAATGTACTAGTACACATATATTCTTCCAAATGTACTAATATACACATATAGTCATCTCAATATATAGGAGGTTTATACTAAAATTTACTACTACAACAACAACAACAAAAAATACACATTCAACCAATATTTCCCCCACTTGAATATCAACTTACAATATC
This sequence comes from Lathyrus aphaca, assembly GCA_963966055.1. NCBI lineage: Eukaryota > Viridiplantae > Streptophyta > Magnoliopsida > Fabales > Fabaceae > Lathyrus > Lathyrus aphaca. The sequence goes on along the minus strand of OZ014519.1, from coordinate 135,151,118 downwards.
CACAAGAATATGAGTTGTAACTTCGGTAGAAAACACAAAAATCAAATTTCCTGAAAATAAATAATAATACCAATTAACCAAAAGACAACACCAAAGTCAATATCTTCAAATAGAGAATTCTATATATCTTACCAGATAAAGCTTAACTTTTATACAACTCAAAGAAACATGTTGCCCAACGGAGTCACAAATCATACAAATCATCTTCTTTTAATTCTGTTGGGTCATTAAATACCTACAACACATAAATAACAATATAGAGTTATTTTGGAAAATTCACATTAAGTTGCAAAATAAAAAGTAAATAACAAAGTAAAGTTATATTTATTACTGTCATCCAATTATCGGCTATCTTTGCAGAGACAATATCCAACATATTTTTCATCACATAGTACCCACAATCATCAGAGTTATTTTGTTTCCTTGTCTACAAATGAATATATGACATCATTTTCCAATACTTATATGATAAAATTAAATTTATACTTATAATTTACACCACTTACTATGGGTCGAAGCCATGTAGGCTTTCTTCTAATGCCATGTGCCGCTTGATGAACCCCTAAAGCACTAATAATTAAAGAAGCCAAAAAAAACATATAAAGCCACATAAAATATGGAATTACTTTTGTAACAAATTATGTATATAAGATATAGTGAACATAAAAGATAAACTTACGTTGTAACAAGTTTCGTCATGGTTTGATTAAGTTCCCGATGAAGTGAACAGAAGACGACCACCGTATTGTCTTTTGGACAAATGACTATTAATTGCCAATGAGATCTGTATGTGCGTGTTGAAGTACAAAAGTCAGAATTTCATATTAACAAAGTTATAAAATAGAATTTCATACACATACCCATGAATAAATGGTAGCAAGTGACACACTTTCTCTTCGTGATCACGTAACATGTCTTGTATGTATTTTCTAACTTTTGCTTCAGTTTTTGCCACATTATCAACATACGAACACAAAGCAGAGTCCAATATCCCATATACTTCTGATTGTGATGTATCAATACACATACGATGAATATACCTAATTATAACATAAACATTAGAATCAAAGTGACAGGAGTTATAACATATGAAAATATTTGAGAGTAATAAAAAAGAAAATATACTTACGTGGACCATACTTGCAAAGTAGAAACGTCAAGCCAATGTTGTCCCATCAACAACTCTCTGATACATTTTGCTGACATATAAAAATTTGAGACATTCACATAATGACTTAATTCTAATTCAAAGTAATCCATTTGTGTGTCACTCCTTTTCAGAACCATTTTTACTAATCTCTCAACATTGTCTTCCTCTTCCATTTTGCTTACTTTTACAATTGAACAACTTCATTTTCCGCTTCCATCCACAGTTTCCCTTTGTTCAATGCAACTATTATTTGCTGTGCTTTGGGAGATACCCATAGACTTAAGTGTCTCCATGAAAGATTGTTGCATTGCCTTACGCTCTTCAACCCACTGTTGCGCTAAATCCGCTCTAATTTTTGCTTCCAATTGAGATGACAATTGTGCAAATTGTTCTGATACATCGATATCTTGTCTTTGACGTGATCTTCCAAAGAAAGTGCTTTGTTTATGGTGTTTTCCAACACCACGAACACGGTCGCCATGCTCAGATGTTCCAATGGCTGCTGTTAAGATATCGTGACGTCCATCCGGAACAAATGCACCCTTTTCAACTTCTTCAACTAGAGAGTCCTACAAATGCACCACAACTTTGTCAATATATTTTTTATCAAAAGAAATTATAATGATACTTGAAGAATTTTACTTACAATTTTCTCTGCAACAACTTGTGTAGCCTGTGATGTGTATTCTCCCCCTTTCTTTTGTCGTGCTCTCTTCCATAACTCATGGCGTGAAGGTGGAGATGGGTTACCCGTATCATCTACATTAGAATCATCTCTCGATAATCTCCTTTCATTTATCATTTTCTCTTCAAGCAAACGATACCCTCCACGAGATAATACATGTGGGTATGCATTCTTAGCCACATTTTTTGCACCCTTTTCACTTTTTTTCTATTAAAAATTGAAAAAGTTACTAATCATACTAAATATAATAACAATGTTATTAAGCACAATAAACATAATAAAAATTTATAACTCATACTAACCTTAAATTCAGATGAATCCCGAGACTTCAGAAATTCTTTCCATACTTCTTCTTTAATATAAGGATATCTGATATATGCAGGAGCGAGACCATCTTTGGGCTTTCTAATATATTCACTTGTGAGCTGTGTCTTAAAACCTCTCCATCGCTCTCCAGCATATTTAATCCACTCTTTCTTCAATGGATCCTTTTTTGCATCAAGAGGTTCTGGAATAGTGAAATGAGCCTACACATATAATATATAGCATATGTTATTAGCATATGAATATAAAACATAATTAGACATCAAAATAAGAAAAAATACCTGAACATCAGTCTAAATGGCCTCTTTTATGTCATTATCTACGTTTTTCCACTCATCTTTCAAAATACTACATCTCTGTCGAGCAAGAGATGCTATGTAACTCTTAAAATTTGAAGCATTTTTACCAAAACCCGTACATTCATGGGTTCTTGGATCAAACTTCACCTTTATCTTCTCACCTGTTTGGTGAACTTTTTCAATTTGTGTCATTAAAGTGGGACCTCTAACTCTTTTTTTTGTAGGGTCACTAGATGAAGAAGGGTTGTCTGTTGAATCAGCCATGTATCTGTTCACATAAAATAAAAACAATTAGACATCAAATTAGACAAAAAATATAGAAAAAATATAAAAAATTATACATTAAATTAAGCAAAAATATAAACAATTAGACATCAAAGCAAGCACAAAATAAATAAATAAATAACTTACTAGTCCTCCCATATCCCTTCTCCATGATCTGTGCGAATAGCATGCACATCATCCTCTTCATTTTCTTCAATGAAGGTAGGCACATTTCTTGAGAAAGGAGGAGTTTCGGAAATATCAAGGTTGGCATCTTGATTTTCATCACTATCATGCATCTTTCCTTGTATAACCACCGACCACCTTTTATCAGAAGGATCTGTGACATAAAACACTTGTTTTGCTTGAGACGCCATAATGAAAGGTTCGTCCGCATAAGCTAACTTGCTAAGATCAACCAATGTAACTCCAAATTCATCGATTCTTACACCACTATTGATATCAATCCATTTGCATTTAAAAACGGGAACTTTAAACACAACATAATCAACTTCCCAAATCTCTTCAATCACCCCAAAGTAGGGTGTAGATGCCATAACCGGATTTTTATCTTTAGCACTAGAGAAGTGCATGGACTCGGCCACAATCATCACCCCACTATTTTGTGTGGTACTACGGTCATCCTTTGACTTTGTATAAAAGCAAGTTTTATTAATATCATATCCACTCCAAGTTATTATGTTACATTTCGGCTCATAGGACAACCACTTAATTGTATTAGATGCACTATCATCATTAGCAATTTTCTCTTTAAACCACTCAGAGAAACTCTTATTGTGCTCTTTTAACAACCATCTTTCATTCATCTTGGGGTGCCTTTTCTTTATGATGCTTTTGTGAGCAGATAAGTAAGGTTGAACTTCATCCGTGTTATTCAAAATATACAAATGAGCTTGAACAACCACATCAATACTTAAACTCTTGACATTTAAACCTTGTGTACCCATACCCTCACATCTTCCATCATGACGAGACTTAGGAACCCCTACAGCATCCACTTCTGACAAATAGTTTGAACAAAACTCAATTGCCTCTTCTGCAATGTACCTCTCAACAATCGATGCTTCCGGCCGGTGTGGATTTTTTGTATAACCTTTTAGGATCTTCATGTATCGTTCTGTTGGATACATCCATCGTAAAAAAATTGGGCCACAAATTCTAATCTCCCTTACTAGATGAACAATCAAGTGAACCATAATGTCGAAAAATGAAGGAGGAAAATACATCTCTAATTGGCACAAGATAACTGAAGCCTCATTTTCCAAAACATCTAACTTTGATGGATCAATGGATTTACAAAAAATTGCATTGAAAAATAAGCACAACCTGGTTATAGTCTTCCTAACATTGTTAGGCAATATCCCACGAATAGCCACTGGTAGTAGTTGTTGCATTAAGACATGACAGTCATGAGATTTTAAGCCAATTAGTTTGAGATCTTTAACAGATACAAGCCTTTTGACATTTGATGAGTAACCATGCGGAACTTTAATACTTTGTAAACACTCACAAAAACTTGTTTTCTCTTTTTTAGACAAAGTGTAGCAGGCAGGAGTGTTGCACCCCAAAATTTGCCCTCACAATACAAGACTTTGTGTTCTAAGAAGGTTCACAAGGTTCACAAGTTCCCAACACTTACAAGACCTTTCATGAGGTTCATGAAGTCTACAAGTTACTTTATGAAGGTTCACAAGGTTCACAAGTTCCACAATACTTTCAATACCTTTCTTGAGGTTCATGAAGTCTACAAGCCACTTTATGAAGGTTCACAAGGTTCACAAGTTTCTCAACATTTGCAGGACCTTTCATGAGGTTCATGAAGTCTACAAGTCATTTCATGAAGGTTCACAAGGTTCACAAGGCTCACAAGTTTCTCAATGTTTATATAACCTTTCATGAGGTTCATGAAGTCTACAAGTTACTTCTTGAAGGTTCACAAGGTTCACAAGATTCACAATGATTACAAAGCTTTCCTGAGGTTCATGAGATCTACAAAGTTACTTTATGAGGATTCACAAGGTTCACAAGCTTCACAATACCTCCCATGAGGTTCACAAGACATTTTATGATGGTTCACAAGGTTCACAAAGTTCACAATTGGTCAAAAGAGTTGACAATTCCCTCAGACAATGCACCTCCTAAGCAGTGCATCCAAAACTAGGGTTTTGACTTTAATCAGGCTAAATGGACTTCCAATACCTCAAGTGAGCTTCATAACATCTTATATGTATATAAGAACCCCCATGACAAGTTTCAAGACTTTTCTCAAAAGTTTGCTCAGTCAGATGATCAGATAAGTCAAAATCAGTCAATGCAGTTAAAAAGTCAAACTGAGGTCAACTGCGGTCAAACCAAAGTCAAACTTCATGATTTTTTGCCAACATCAAGTATATGAAGTAAAATTCATCATTTGATCAAGGGTTGATCATGATTCATCAAGGAGATTTCAGATCATCAAGAATCAGGAGTTTCTAAATTAGGGTTTCCTCAGTAAAAGTCAACTGAACTTTGACCAGCCATAACTTTCACATGCTTCATCACCAAGTCTCCACTCAAAGCTCATTTTGAAGGAAATTGAATTCTCTACAACTTTGATCTTGCAAGTCAAGCCCAAAAATGCTTCATTTGGAAGATATGAGCTAAGACATTATAGGTCATTTCAAAAGTCAACAAAAAGTCAACAACTTCAAAAGGGCATAACTTGAGATTGGTAAATTATATGGACATGAAACCAATGGGGTTGTTTATAGGACTCTTCAAGCTTTCCAAAATGTCCAAGAACACCCTCATATCTTTAAAATTGAGGGAGATATGCCCTTGCAAAGTTGGGAAATTTTGTGATGGTTTATGATGAAAAAGGAGGTCTAGAACCAATTTTCTCCAAATGGGCTTGTCAAATTATGACCCAACCCATACACTATCATCATGCACGACCCAAATGACTAAAGTTCAGAATTTTTATTATTATTTTTTTATTTATTTTGATTTAAATCATTAAAAATCATTTTAAATAAAAATAAAATATGAAAATAAGAGATTTTATGTGGATTAGGCTTCTAGAAAGTCTTAATTGATGATTGGAATTGAAAGGGAAGGAAATCATGAGATTGATCCAAAGATAGCAAGCCATAATACACAAATATTTGACTTTTAAGATATGATCAATTTCAATCTTTTTGAATCAAAATCTCCACACAACAATTCAATTTTCTTAACCTAATTCATTCACATATAAGTACAGAACATAACCCTATCACTCATTCACGAATTGGCTGCCTCAAAGTGTAAGTTTCATTGCTCAAAAAAACCATCCAAAACTCACATTCGGATTCTTCAATCCAGAGCATTTGAAGGTAAAATAAGGACATAGAGATGTTCTTTGGACATCACTGAAGCATTCTCATCACTCATACGCATCAATGCCTTGCTATCTTGCTTAGGCCGAACTCATCTTTCTCTTGAAATTCAAATTTTCGAATCCATTAATATATGCATTATGAATTGTTTTTGATGACTGATATGTGTTTATCTTGATGCCTAGAACGATTCTGGACAATTGGATTGAAGCTTCATGACCTATACTGCCCGCGGCCATTATTAGGGTTTAGGACTCAATTTTAGGGTTTCATGATTCAAGCCATATAAATGAATTTTAACCACGTAGAAAGATTGTATGAGTCATAAGGAACTCATTGATATCTTTAATTTCTTGAATCGTTACTGCTTTGTACAAGTTTCACTTTCGTAGGTTTGAAACATTGAGGAATTCGCAGGAAAGGTCGTGAGTGATTTCGCAGGAAAAAGTGCAGGTATGAGGAAGAAGATGAAGCTGATGGCGCGCCCAGGAAATATTCAAATTATGTTTAAAATATTTTATGTTATTTTGTTAATCTGTTATCACAGCTTGCTGCGTGGCCCAGTGGAAAGGCTTGTGTGCGTTTGACAAAAAGGGGAGGGGATCGAATCCTGCCTCCAGCCAAGTTTTTTTGACATTTTTTCATTTAAACTGCATTCTTAATATATTATTGTTTGTAGTTGTTTTGTAAGCAGATGGGCTCTTCCAGCCAGGTGGTCATGCGCTCAAGCTTGTAATCAAAAGGTCCTGGGTTCAATCCTCCCCCAGGCCTTTTGCTTCTATTATTTTTTCTTATTTTTTCAAGCAAGGCATAAAACTAATTCTCTCCCTTTGCTTACTACCTGCGCGTTGATGGCTGAGTGGTGTGACTTGCTGGTGGTAATCAGAACCTCCTGGGTTCAAATCCCAGCCAGGTTTGTTTTGTTCCTTTTCTTATTTTATTTTGTTTTGTTAAATTAATTTAGGTTTTTGTAAATAATGATATATTAATAAAATAATTTTATAAAATGTCATAATATTCAAAGACTAATATTTTTCTTAATCCAAAAATTATTTTCTTTTACTATATGATTAAAATATGATGTATGTATATAAATTAAAATAAATCTTGTACATTAAATTAAATCCTTGAATATTTTTCTAACAAACCCTAATTTTCAAAACCCTTATTTATCTTCTAAATACTTATTAAAAAAAAACTTAATTGTTATTCTCTAATTTTTAATTGTCATGTATATATCTATTTAATATAATCTTTAATATAATTAATTTTTTGTAAATATAATCTATTATTAATAATATGTAAATATATTTTATATACTATATCTATAATCCAAATTATTTTCTTTTAATATATGTATAGAAACAATTAAACTTATAATAATTTAAATTTTTTACAATTATAAATAATTTAATAATTAGTACATAAATTAAAATGCTATAATTGTTTAGTTGTTCATATTAAACTTTTGGTTATTATTTTAATTTTGTTCTTATAATATTTTTGTTAATTCAATTTATTTTGATTTCTATTATTATTATTAACCATATTATTACTAACTTTTGCTTATTATAATTTTCCTAACCTTTATTTAATTTTTTTTTTTTATTATTACTAACCCTTATTATTGCTTATTTATTTATTTTTCACCTATTATTGCTTCTATATTTATTTTGCTATTTATTTTTAATTTGCTTATTATTATAATTATGTAATTGCTCCTTGGTGTAAATTTTATTTAATTTTTGCTATGGTTAGTAATTTAGGGAGTGCAAATATGTATTCTATTTAAAATTGAATTTAGATCACTTTAATCATAAGATAAATAATATTGAACACTCACACACGTAAGTCGATTTTTTTTAATCGCCATCTCACATTCCTAAGGTTATCCCTCAATGTTGCCTAATCATAAGGTCAAGTGGGGTGTATAAAGCAAGTCCCTTAAAAAGAAAAAAATCATCAAGTCCCTAATGGTTGCCTTTAAAGATCAAGTCCCTTCGAATAATGATGATAGTCCCTCCTATATGCTTAATACACCCCACAGTTGCCTTCATAAAAACAGATGTCCCTCATATGTCCCTTACATCCAAGGTAATGACTACCTATTCCTTAATAATAGGGATAGTCATACCACTTAAAGGATAAAGAACAAGAAAGACTTAAACTTTAGGGTAGGTACCTCCTAGTTGCTTGCTCACTTCATTTCAAATTTTCAAACACTTAATAATTTCAAACAAATTTTCAAAAACAAGTTTTTACGCATCCGTACATGGATCATTATCAACTATTATGAAAATTTTTTCTATTCACACACTTCACCTTTTCAAAAAAAAAAAAAAACAATTCAAAGTGAGCTAAGTAACTAAGAGCCCATGGATAACCATGGATGTAAAGGGTGCTAACACCTTCCCTTTACATAACCTACCCCCCGGACCCAAAAGTATCTCGTAAGGTCTTTCCTGTTCTTTTATGCCCTTTCCTTTTGGATAAAATAAAAGTCGGTGGCGACTCTTGCTATCCGCAACATAACTAAAGTCAGTTCTCCCACCGTGTTACAATGAGGCAAATATATCTTGTTTCCTATATGTTGTGGAGTTAACTCTTCTCGTATACCCATCAAACCCAAATCCACACGAGCATTATAACCATCTTTTGTTTTGCCATGAATGTTGAGAAGTGTTCCGAGTAAACTATCACATACATTTTTCTCCATGTGCATCACATCAATACAATGTCTTACATCAAGACTAGACCAATATGGAAGATCGAAGAAAACTGACCTCTTTTTCCATAAATTTTTCGTATTTGATTTCTTTTTGTATTTACCAAACTCAACATTAATGCCCTGTTGTCGTTGATAAACTTCCTCTCCAGTTAAGGGCTTTGGAGCTTCACCATGCTCTTGTTCCCCATTGAAAGCTTTTCGCAATCTACGATATGGATGATAATGAGCTAGAAATTTTCTATGTCCAAGATAAACAGTTTTCTTTCCTTTCTCAAGTTGGAGGTAACTCGTGTCTTCTTCACATATAGGATATGCATTATGCCCTTTAACTTTATAACCAGACAAATTACCATACGCCGGAAAATCGTTGATGGTGCAAAACAACATGGCATGCATATTGAAATGTTCACCAGAATACGCATCAAAAACATCCACCCCTTCATCCCACAATACTCTTAAATCATCAATCAAGGCACTTAGATAAACATCTATGTCATTTCCCGGTTGTTTCGGGCCCGAAATCATCATGGATAACATAATATATTTACGCTTCATGCATAACCTTGGAGATAGGTTGTAAATCATCAGGAGAACAGGCCAAGAAGAATGATTAGTACTTAGATTACCAAACGGATTCATTCCATCAGTAGAAAGTCCAAGTCTAAGGTTTCTCGACTCTTTGCCAAAATTTGGAAACAAAGAATCTATTTTCTTCCACTGCAAAGAATCAGCTACATGACGAATTTGTCCATCACATTTTCTTTCTTCGGCATGCCATCTAAGATTTCTTGCGTCATTTTCATTTGCGAAGAGTCTCTTGAACCTTGGAATTATTGGTAGGTACCACACCACTTTCGCGGGAGGACCCTTTTTGACAACCTCATCATCACTAGAATCACCATCTTTCTTTTTGTAGCGTGACGCCTTGCACTTCGGACAATGATTATAGTTTACATACTCTTTTCTGTATAATATGCAATCATTAGGACATGCATGTATCTTTTCATACTCCAAACCCATTGGACACAATATCTTTTTTGCCTCGTAATAACGATTTGGCAATACGTTACCTTCTGGAAGCATCTGTGTCAACAATTCAAGCAATTTGGTAAAACTTTTGTCAGTCCACCCATTATTTGCCTTCAAATTAAACAATTTTAACACGGCTGACAAACGTGTAAAATTAGTGCATCCCGGGTACAAAGGTTGATCTGTGTCACTGCATAAAGTATCATATGCATGTTCCTTTTTAAACGAATCTTGTCCAATATCACGCATCATGTCTTCCAGACGATCATCATCCATTTCTACACCAATATTATCTTTTTGGGAAACATTTGACTTTTCTACTACCTCACCGTGCCATATCCATTGTGTATAACTTTGACAAATCCCATGACAAATTAGATGATCCATGATTGCCTTCTTATTAAGTTTTGATTCGCGATTTGCGCAACGAACACATGGACAGAGAAAAATCACATCAACACTTTTTTCAACATTACTTTTAGGAGGAGGAAGATTTTTTTTAGCATTGCTTTCAGCAAACTGTAGAAATTCCTTCACTCCATGTTCGTACTCAACACTTAATCGATTAGCTTTTATCCAACTAAGATTCATACCTATGTTCCGGAATTAATGCATACAGATCAGATAAATCATTTAGACACCTATAATAGTCGCTCTCTTGGACATTAGAAAAAATGCAAAAGTCTCTACGTGCAAACACATGACATGCATAAAGAAGAAGTGAGAAGTAATAAATAAATAAAAAAGAACCTGAAATATGGTGTGGTCGGCCGGATGAGTCACGGGTGACGATGCAGAAGTTCTCGTCGACACACAAATTCTACGAGAAACAATATCATCACAACATGTATAAAATAAAAAATGGCTAAAAACAAATATAAAGTAATGTATATAATGAAATTAAAGAATATATATATATATATATATATATATATATATATATATATATATATATTTATATATATATATATTTTAGAAAGATCTAGGAATTCTAATTGAATTATCAAAGTAAGCAGAATCAATTACAGATCTGAACATATTATGAAAACTGAGTTGAAACAATAAAATTGTGGAATCACATTAGACCAAAATTCTAAAAATGGAAAATTGAAGATGAGAAAATGAAGTGAATGTAACTAAAATATATATTTTTACAAAAATTATTAAATGATTTAAAATAAAAACTCATGAGTTAGAAGAGGTAGACTAGTCAAGAAGACAGTGAGAGAGTCCACATCATGAAAACATCAAGATCTATAAAACAAAAACTGATCCAATATTGCAATGACCCATGAAGGCAAAAATGAAAAACTAAAATTTTGCATGAAAAACAAAAAGTAAGAAACGTAAGAATGAGAATGCAGAAGAAGACAGACCTGAGAGAGAATGAAGGAGACGCTCAGCCTGCTGCGCGAAGGGGAGGGGGACGGCGGCCGGTTGCGCGAAGGGGGAGGGTGACGGCGGCCGGTCTGCGCGAAGGGGGAGGGGGACGGCGGCTGGTCTGTGCGAAGGGGAGGGGAACAGCGGCTGTGAGAGAGACGGATGCGGTTGAAGACTGTGAGAGAGACGGCAGCGGCGCGAAAGTATGGAGGAAGAAGAAGTTTTAAAATTTTACAGTAATGAAAGTTATGTTTTAGGTTTAGGGTTTTTAATTTTTTAATAAATTTTTTAAATCGGTTAATTTGAAAACCGATGTAGTAGGTTTTAAAGAATTTTTTAATTTTACTTTTTAAGTTACTTTTTAAATCGGTTAATTTGAAAACCGATGTAGTAGGTTTTAAAGAATTTTTTAATTTTACTTTTTAAGTTAGTTTTTAAATCGGTTAAATTTAAAACCGATGTAGTAGGTTTTTACTTTTTAATTTTTTTAAGTTACTTTTTACATCAGGTAATACAGTAACCGATGTAATAGAGTTATTCTTTTTTAAAATTTTTTTTAAGATACTTTTTACATCGGGTTATATGTAACTGATGTAATAGGTCATATGTAATTATTTTTTTTAATTTTTTTAGAAACTTTTTACATCGGGTTATACAATAACCGATGTAATAGGGTATTATTTATTTTTTTTGAATTTTTTTTGAAATTTTTTTAATGTAATATTTTAAATCGGTAATTATAAAAACCGATGTAATAGCTATTTGTTTTTTTTATTTTTTTAATTGTTTTTTTAAATGGTTTTTTACATCGGTTTTAGAAAAACCGATGTAAAAAGCTTTAGATGAATTTTTTTTGTTATTTACAAAACTGCCACCGCATTACTTTTTACATCGGTTTTTTTCAATACCTGATGTAACATCCCTTATAACAATTTATGTTATTAATTACGAAACTGCCACCGCGTCATTTTTTACATCATTTTTAATAAATGCCTGATGTAAAATCATTTAACCAAATGTCTTTTTTTTAGTAGTGTTAGTATGTTAGTTTTTTTATAAATAGAATACTAGTCTCTCATCTTTTAAAATAAGGAAAAATAGGAAGATAAAACCCTAATTCAAAAGTGAGAGATGTTATTTGTAATTCGTGTATACTTGTAATTTTGTTTCAAGAGAAATGAAAGAATAACATTTTATAACAAATCCTTGTTGTTATCCGTGGTTACTCTAAACCCTAACCCTTGTAGGTTTCTTGATCATAAAGAAACCTATTATACTTTGTTTCTAAGGTATCCGATTCACAACAAATTGGTGCGGTGAGCGTGGAGAAGATGCCTTTAACAAATTATGAGATTGAAAAGTTCACCGGAGTGAACGATTTCGGTCTGTGGCGCTTGAAGATAAAAGCCCTACTTGTTCAGCAAGGTTTACTTGAAAACGTTGAAGGGAGAGGAGATCATGAATGTTGTGTTAACGAAAGCTAAAAAGATGACCATAATTGAGAAAACACACAACGCAATATTTTTTAGCATTGGTGATAAGGTTCTTCGAGAGGTATCAAAGTAGACGACGACGTCGGGGTTATGGTTGTAACTTGGAGTTTGTACATGACCAAATCGTTGGTGAATCGACTATATCTGAAGCAAACATTGTATTCATTCAAGATGAGTGAAGACAAAGTGTTGGCTGAATAGTTGGATATGTTCAACAAGCTGATTATTAATCTTGAAAATATTGGTGTGAAGATCGACGATGAAGATCAAGCGTTGTTGTTGTTATGCGCTTTGTATAGAACACATGATCACTTCAAAGAAACCCTCTTGTATGGAAGAGAATCTCTGACCTTTTAAGATGTTCAATCTGCCTTGTACTCTAAGGACTTAAACGAATGAAAGGAGCATAAACCTTCGACGGTTGCTGAAGGTTTGGCAATTAAGGAGAAATTCTTGCGAAAGGATGATAAGTTCGACAAAAAGAAGGGTAAAAGTCAGTAGAAGTCTTATAGTGCTGAAGCACCATTCAAAGGTATGGGGAGTATTGCATTTTAATGTGTATAATATACAGTTAGATGTTATTTGGGATTTTGGGGTTTTTAAGGGAAAATCTAGGATTAAAAGATGTAGAATGACGAATTTTGATGATTTGTTTTGTGATGTTTGATGATTGATGTATATGTGTTAAGATAGGAGTTTTGAGGACTCAAACGGGGGTTATTGGGGTTAAAAATGCAGTTTAAGGGTGTACAATCGCCTTGGGAGAAGTGCTGTTAGCGCAGGATTTTTGGTCAAAATCGCAGAGCTCGCGCTTAACTAGCTCTAGCTCTCTTAGCGAGCACCCCTCGGGCAACATTATTTTGAAAACTTCGAAAATTCATATCTTGAGTTTCGGGTGTCCGATTTACGTTCCGTTCGAAGCTGTGTGAAGCTAAGACAATGTACTTTCATTTAAAAAGTCTCATTTTGATAGAAATAATTTAAATGATATGAATTGATGTTGGAAGGTGATTAGTTGTATACCGAACTAAATACATGTTGTTATAAATGATGAATCTTGTTCTAAATGGAAGAATGGTGATGTCATATGATTAGTGATGGTAAAGATAATGTTTGAGAGTTAGTTAAAGTGACGTAGAGGTGTAGATGATGTGATAAGATTGTTTTTAGTGGTGTCCGATGAGTAGGCAATGATGAATTCGTGTTGTTGATTAGATGATAGTTATGTGCTAATGCATTTGTGATGTTGGTTATGTGTAGAAGATTATGTGATGCTTATGTTGATCTAGAGTATAATGATAGGATTTCGTTGTTTTATGATATTAATTTTATGAAGAAACTTATATGATGATTATGTGTTGATTTCCTATGTGATGAAGGCCATGTGAATGATGTTACTATACGATGTTATGATGAAATAAATAGATGAGGTGTATGTTTTAATGTTTATACATGCTATGTGACAAACATGATGATTTGGTATTGGAATGAAGTTGTGGTGATATAATACAATATTTATGATTGTTATGTGATGATAATGATGTACTGATACTGATATGATGACAATGATGTATTGATGTCTATATGATGAATTATGTGTATTTTGTCGAGAATATGATGATTATGATGATGTGAGGTATGTGAATTATGATGATGATTTTCTGGATTGCTGTTGTTAAAATCTTGTTTTTGAGTGGGTTTTGTCGTAGGGGAGTGATTCTAAAATCGCAGAAAATTTTTAGAAATCGCGAAGCTCGCTTAACGAGCTACAACTCGCTTAGTGAGAAAATGAAACTTTTAAACCTCTGAATACAGAGAGTTGTTCTCTTAACAAGGGTGGTAGCTCGCTTAGCGAGACCTGACATATTTTGCAAAAAAAATAATTCTGACAAATGTTTTCATCGATGTGGGTTGTATCGTGGGATGTTATGATGTTTTACTGATGATGTATGATGTGTTTAGAGGCTATATAAGTAGGATTTGATGATGAAATGATGTATGATGATTTGAATAGTCTTATGAGTTTGTAAATTATGAGTACATGATGCAGATGAAAATGTTGAATGAGTGAGTAATGTGATGATTGATGATGAATGCAGATGCAATGCTTATGATGTTTTGAGGATGATGTGTGTATATTGCATCTTGCGTTCATGGCATGATTTATGAGGGGACTTCGGTCCATTGGTAGCTTTAATCCCATTGTGAGGATTGAAGTGATATGATGTTATGATGTGCTCCCTTGTGTAGGGTTGATGGTCCAGTGTCCATCCATGAGTATGTTTTTCTACCACATGCATTCCTATGATATTACATCTCATTCTTGGTGGCATAACATAATTGCATTTGTGTGGATTAGATGATTTGATGAGTTATGTGATGTGTTGGGTGAGAACTTAGGATGTGTTTCTATATGATGAATGTTACTCGTAATATCTTTATCTATATTGTTTATATTGATTTGTGATTACTCACCCTGCCTGCCTTTGGTGATGGTCTATTCTATCATCCTGCAAATATTCAAGAGTAGCTTCTCGGTGTGTGAAGTTTAGCTTGGAGTTGTTTGGCTTATTTCTGTAGAGTTATATGGTGTCTTTCTCTGGTAGATGTAACATCGGGTGAGGGATGCTTATGTGAATAATATGTGTTTGTTAGAATGATTTTTATGACTTAATGGATGCTGAATTTTTAGTTGATGATGATTTGTTGACAATGACCAAAGGTCTTGATATTTTGATGAAATTAATGATGAAATTTTGAAGTATGATTTTCGATACAAAGTTTAATTTGATTGATGTTTTATGAAGGAAGTGTGACACCTTTCTGAGATGTACTCTGAATTATTTAAGTATTATTGTGTTTTATTTCGTGGGGTTAGAAGGGTGTTACATTTTGAACCAAGTGCTACTATGAGAAAGGTATTTTATTCTTGCGCTCAAATATTCATATGGTAGACGATACGTGAAATAAAAGTTTGTATTAATCTTGTTTTTGTGACGCGAAAGTATTTTTCTTTGGAAAATCTTCTTTTATTTTCTTTTGAAATAGTTGCGTGAACAATTATAGTAGTGTTTTTGTTTACATTAATGAGTAGGAAAACCATGGATAAAAAATGGATGTATGGCGATCGATTATCCAAAGAGTACGAGAATGGGGTATTGGAATTCGTTAAGTTTGTTATTCAACACGTTAAAGACCCCAGTCGAATGAAATGTCCTTGCTTGGATTGTTGTTATATAGGTTAGGTTGACGCGGATGGATTGAAATCGCATTTACTAATGCTTGGAATTGATCGAAGTTATAAGTGCTGGATATTTCATGGTGATAAAATTAACAAGAATGTTGAATTGATGGGGAAAAGTAATACGACCTATGCTTCAGACGACAAAGACACAGAAACATATGATTGTGATCGAGTCGAAGAGATTGCAGAAGCACTTGAAGAAGATCTTCATGATTATCCCAATATATTTTAGAGGTTGGTAAGTGATGCAGAGAAACCGTTGTATAAAGGTTGCACTAAATTCACAAGATTGTCTGTGGTATTAAAGTTGTACAACTTAAAGGTGGGGCAATGGATGGTCGGATAAGAGTTTCATAGAGTTGTTGGCCCTTATGAGAGAAATGCTACTAGAGGATAATGTTCTTCCTAATCGAACCTATGAGGCCAAAAAAATGTTGTGCTCTATTGGCATGAGCTATAATAAGATACATGCTTGTCCAAACGATTGTGTTTTGTTTCGAAACGAATATGAATCGTTAACTAGGTGCCCTAAATGAGGGTTGTCTCAATATAAGAAAAAATTGTCTCCAGCAAAAGTCTTATGGTATTTTCCTATAATTCCGAGATTTAGGCGCATGTTTCATAGTGAAACCGATGCAAGACACCTGATTTTTCATGCAGATAAAAGAATTATTGATGGAAAGAATCGACATCCAGCTGATTCACCATAGTGGTCGAGAATTGATAATGATTATCCTGACTTTGGAGAAGAAGCAAGAAAAGTTTGATTGGAATTATCTACTGATGGAATGAACCCGCATCGTCTTCAAAGTATCTCACATACCACATGGTTTGTGATTCTTATGATTTATAACCTACCTCAATGGCTATGTATGAAGCGTAAGTACATGATGTTATCTATGTTAATTTCTGGGCCTAAACAACCAGGGAATGACATAGACGTATACTTGACACCTTTGATCGAAGGTTTAAAGATTTTGTGGGAGAACGATGTGGAGGTTTATGATGGATATAGGAAAGAAATTTTCAATTTGAGGGCGATGTTGTTTGACATAATTAATGATTTTCTAGCATGTGGGAAACTATCCGGGTATAACATTAAAGGTCAACGTGCGTGTCCTGTTTGCGAAGATGGAACCGATATGACGCGATTGGAACTTTGTCGGAAGAATGTGTTTCTCGGTAATTGTAGATTCTTAAATTCTAAATATCACTACCGTGGGTGGAGAAAAGCATTCAATGGAGACATCAGACAACGTAAAGCTCCACATGCATTGTCAGGTGACCAAGTTTTTAAAAAGGTGGAAGATGTGCATACTCAGTTTTGCAAACCTTTTGCACATAAGGTTGTCAAAGGTTGGTGGAAGAAGAGGTCGATATTTTTTGAATTGCCATATTGGAAGTTTTTGTACGTGAGACATTTTCTCGATGTTATGCATATTGAAAAAAATGTATTTGAAAGTGTTATTGGTACGCTACTTAATATAAAAGGAAAGTCTAAAGTTGGCCTTACAGCAAGGGATGACATGTTAAAAATGGGAATAAGAACTGAATTAACACCCGTGAAGAAAGGAAGATGAACATAACTACCACCTGCTGCTTTTACTCTATCTAGAAAGGAGGAAAAAAATATTGTGTAAGTTTCTGAGTGAAGTTAAAGTTCCAGAAGGATACTCTTCAGATATTAGAAGACCTGTGTCTATGAAATACCTCAAGTTGAAGAGTTTAAAGACACATGATTGCCATGTTATAATGGAACATTTTCTACCAATAGGTATACGTTCTATTTTTCCAGAAAAAGTAAGAAGCGCCATAACTAAATTGTGTTTTTTCTTTAGGTCAATTTGTAGTAAGGTGATCGATCCTGAGATCTTACCAACACTACAAAAAGAAATAGTTATTACCTTGTGTGAGCTTGAAATGTATTTTCCTCCCTTTTTGACATAATGGTACATCTAGTTATTCATCTTGTGAAAGAGACACAATTGTGTGGACCATCTTATATGAGATGGATGTACCCTGTTGAACGTTATATGAAAATATTAAAAGGGTACGTGAAAAACCGAAGTCGGCCAGGGGATTGTATTGTTCAATGATACATTGTTGTAGAAGCGGTTGAGGTTTGTACTGAATATTTGTCCAATGTTCAATCGATTGGACTCCCCAAAACTCATATTTCTAAAAAAAGGAAGGTAAAAAATTAATTTGAAATAATATTGTGACAATAACAATGGATGAACGAGATCAAGTGCATTTGTATGTTCTGCACAATGTTAATGAGGTTGAGCCATATGTCAAAATGCACAAGGATATACTCCGAAGGTTAAATCAGAACAGAAACAAAAACTGCATAGTACGAGAGTACAATCAAAGTTTTATACAATAATGGTTAAAGGATCGTATTTATTCGAAGCCCTCTTCAGATCCCGCTTTAGTAACAGAAAGGTTGAGATGTTTGGCATATGGTCCAAGTTTGCATGTGTTTTCTCATAGCGCATACGCAATTAATGGATACACATTTAATACCAAAAAACAAGATGATAAAAGTACTATGCAAAACAGTGGTGTCACCGTGCTAGCTGAAGCAATGCACGTATCAAGTATGAAGGACTTAAACCCTAAATATGCAAATCTGTCATATTTTGGAGTTATTGAGCACATTTGGGTGTTTGATTACGAGAAGTTTCAGATTCCTATCTTTGGTTGCAAGTGGGTAAATAGTAGTGGCATACGAATGGATAAGTCAGGAGTTTTGCAAGTGGATCTTAATAGGGTGGGGTACAAAGATGAGTCTTTTATTCTAGCATTTTAAGCTAACACAAGTGTTCAATGTCACTGACCCGACGAGTACGAAATAGTCTATAGTGCTTTTATTTAACAAAGTGGTTGATGATAGCAGTGTAGATCAATGTGACATTGATGTTGAGAATGAGTCATGCATTAGACATAATAAGTTGTATAATAGAAATGATCAAGATGAGGATCTTATAGCGGATGAGTCATATATCAGAAATGATCATAACGAGGGAATTTGGATTAATTCATTCGTCTGTATTGCTAAGAAACAAGTCATTCATATTCCAACAAAGAAAATAAAGAGATGTTAGTGAAAGAGGTAATATAATAAAATTTTATATATTATGTCATTTTCAATAAATTTATATGCTCTTCTTTATTTTTCATTTTATATATCATTTGGTATCATAATTTATAGTTTAGACAAGTACTTTCATCATAATTTATATTTGATATCCTTGGTTTCTTTATTAGAGGTTAGATGGTTACTAACGAGGATCACCCACATGATGATTCTATTCATGATGGAGGTAAGAAGGTAGCAAATTGGAAAGAGAAAATTAAAAGAGGAATAACAGTTATGAAGAAAGTGATTTGTGATAGAGATTGAGGCATCATATTAGATGTGAATTGGAGCCTACAAGGCATTCTTAACGGTTATATGTTGACAAGTTTTATTGGTGCGCTTGTAAGGAATGAGGTTCCAATTACTTGTGATGATTGGAGAAATAAACAATTGAACGAAGCTAAAGAAAATTTTTGGACTAAGATAAAGGTACCATAATTTTTTCCTTAATTATGCCAACTAATTATGTCTTTTAAATTACTTTTACTAACGCACAATGTGTATGTTTTTCTTAGAGGTGTTTCAATATTAATGATGATAGAAGACCTTTTGTCTCAAATTGGCCGGAAAACTACTAAGAGGGTTTAGAACTATTTTATCAACCAAGTTTTCTTAGGGATGCAGAAGGTAATTTTGTTGATGCAGAGCTTCCATCTAATTGTGGAAGTTTGATTTTACAAAAAGAATCGGACATGTTTAAATCCAAACGAAAAACCCCAGAATTTAAAAGTGTAAGTGAAACAAATCGGGAAAGAGCATCAAGTCCCGCGTATCCATACAGAAAAGGACGTGTTGGATATGGACGCTTAGAACAGTCTATGGTAAGTATCTATAAATTGCAATGATATACTTGTTCATCATGAGTTATATTTGATCATATTATTTGGCTTAATGTGTAGTTACAAAAGGAGAATAGTTCTGAAACATCTCTTCCGGCACATGTTTTGTGAAAGGAAGCCCGTGTGGGCAAGAATGGAGTTGTTAAAGAAGATGTTCAACAAGTATTTGAGAAATGTGTAAGTATAACATTATTTCTTTAATTAAATCAAAACTTTATTAGCAAATATTTGATATTCATCTGATTTTCAGGAGACTCTATCTCAGTCTTTATCTCTAGATGAAGCCAATGATTCCAGGAGTATACTTAGTCGGGCATTATATGTCCGTGATTATTCTGGTCGGGTGAGGGGTAAGGGATTTGGGATCACTCCTACATCCTTGAATATTAAAAAACAAAAGGCTCCTAGTAATAAAGAAATTTAGCAAACATTGGAAGCACTACAAGCTAAAGTTCATGAATTAAGAAAGAAAAAAGAAAGAGATAGCGCTTCAGGTTTTAAAGATGCTTCAGACAAAGATAGTATCAACTGTAACTTTCAACCGAATATTCCAGAGGTAACTATATATATTTTTATGAAATTAAATTATTAGTTTAAATTATTTAATTTACATATATACACATTAACAATGTCATATTTATTATTGGTTTTAGGGAATTTCCCCTTGTCACCTCTACTTATCGTCACCAAGTTATCAGATGGTTGACAAGGGAAAAGTGTATAACACGTTGGGAGAATCACTTCACACTAAACCGCTCCCTACTGAATTTTTGAAACTCTCGGTTGATATTTCTCTAGATATGGATGCATTATTACCATATCATGATGATGTTTCGGATGCAACATTGGTATGAGATGCAATAGGTTCGTTTATTGCATCGCCGTCAGGCATCGTTAGCGTAGGATATTAGGTGTGCTTAAAACCATTACGAACCTTTGAGTATTCAAATTTTTTATGCGCATTTTACGTACATTTTTTACATGGTAATGTTAATTAGACTGCAACAAAATCCAAAGCAAAAGATAAGGGGATTCCGCAGCATACCGAGTTCGTTGTTTATAAAAAAAGAGGTACATCACAATTATATGATATTTATGCATGGAAAATGTTAAATTTGTGATCCTATACTTCATAACTAATTATATGATATATAGCTTCATGGTAAAGAGATTAGCAACGTTTCCACACCAAAAAAAAGGTTGTTGCTAAGAAGACTGCGCCTAGAAAAAAGTGTACTTCCAAGTATAGGTTGTGCCTTCAGACATTTCTAGAAATACCAAATATTCCGACAGGAGGTATTCGCCATGTACCTATGGAGGAAGGTATTTATGGCTTTCAATATGAACAATAAATTGGTAATGAGGAATTTGAGCAAGTTTTTCGTCATGAAGAATTAGGTGTCAGTGTTATCAATGCATACGTGAGGTATATCCGATCTATTTTATTATATTAATTGAACAACTTATTTACTTTATGTTTCAAATGAATAGTCTAATGTTAATGATGTTTTTGTTTAAGGTTTTTGTATGACAAATTGATGTGCCCACGTGGATTGGAGAAAAGATTCACATTCTTAAGTCCCGCATGAATTAACTTATGGTTAATCATAAATAAACCAGATGATGTCATGGTATATGTATGCAACCTCTTTATGGCTGACAAAGATACATAAAAGTTGTTCTTTTTACCGTTTAATACTGGGTTAGATTTTTATTCTAAATTCATCTATTATATTTTTTTGTATTTTGACATCGTGTAGAAAGTTTCCATCTAACATTTATTGAATCTTACAGTGGACATTGGTTGTTGATCGTGATTAATCCTATCAGAGAAGTTGTGTATTATCTGGATTTGTTAGAAAATGATTGAACAACATACCCGAATATTAAGAATATGATTGATATGTAAGTGAGATTGTTCTAAATATTCATGTGTATATTTATTAATTTATTTATGTAAATTGTTCTAAATATTCATTTATATTTTATTAGCATTATACAAGCTTTTCGAGCACAAAGAGATATCCAAGTACCAAAGAGGTGAGCCAAAAATATTACATGGATTGGAGTGGAGGTATATTAATTATTATAGTTTTGATTATATTAGTGATGATAATTAATAAAACGTAGGATTTATCCATATTTTCTTTTCATGTGTAGTGTCATCGGCAACGTAATGTAATAGATTGTGGTTATTTCATGTTGAGGTTTATAAGATAAACTTTTTTTTGGATCAAATAGAGATTTCATCCGATGTATGTATTTCTAACTTATGAGTTATTTTAATATTTAACACATATTTCTCATATAATTAAATAGTTGAAACTAAATAAAACTATGTTATATTATTATGCAGTACTTTGATGAATTCAAGTGTGCGTATTACTCAAGAGATCATTTAGATAAAATTAAAGAGGATTGGTGTCAATTCATTATGGAGCTCAGAGTTTTATAAGGTATATTGTACTCTTACTTTAATTTATGAGAATTTTGAGTATGTATAACTTTGTAACTATAGTCATTGTTCATGTCTTGTTTTAATTGAATTACAATATTTTTGTGTTGTTTCAGGTTATATGTGCAAAGTAGAAGATAAAGTTATATTGATGTGCATTTCTTTTTGCCTAGCATTTCTATAAGTAATATGTAGATTTGAAGCAAAATGTTTTGTTGGATGAAATGATATGTATCATTAATTGTTTTGAATATATAAATTGTTGGATGAAAATTGTATATATAAATAGGAAAAGTTAGTGTCTATATATCGGTTTGAAGATCTAATTTACGATATTTTGGTGCAAAATGAGGTTGAAAAACAGGTGCAAGTTGTGGTTGAAAACCTGATACAAATTGTGGTTTAAAAACAGGTGCATATAAATTGTATAAAACAAACAACACTTTTTGTAAGTAATTTATATAAAAAAAATTGTATACCTTAGACAGCGTTTAACACTAAAAACGCTGTCTAAGGTAGGGTTTAGACAGCGTTTTCACAAAAAGCGCTGGCTAAAGTGGGGTTTAGACAGCGCTTTGATCAAAATGCGTTGTCTAAGGTATACCAAAAAAGCAAATGCGTTGTCTAAGGTATACTAAGAAAAGGGAAAAAAGCGTTGTCTAATGGTAGTCTGGAAAAAAAATAAAAAACGTTGTCTAAAGCACTATTTAGACAACATTTTTACAATAAAAGCGATGTCTAAAATATAAGCAAAAGCGCTGTCTATTGTAAAAGCATTATCTAAAGCGGTGCTTTGACAATATTTTTTCCGTCAAAGCACCCCTTTAGACATCGCTTTTGACATTAACCAAATCGCTGTCTAATCTTTTAGCAGCGTCAGTTTAGAAAATACTTTTAAGTGTTGTGTAATGCAAAAAAAAAGCGTTGTCTAAAGGTTTTTCTGGCATAGTGATTGTACTTCATTAGAGAGAGAATCAAGCGTGGAAAAGTCCAAGTATTGAAGGTTTTGACTGATGACAATATTGTTGATATGATCACCAAGACATTTCTAAGTAGCAAGTATTTCCAATGTATGAAGGATAAAGTTTCATGATGAAAGCTAGTATGTTCCCTTGTTAATATAGAGTTTGTTCCAAAATGGAGATTTATGGTATTTGGATCAAACTCTAGTGTCGAAAATGGTAGCTTCATGATTTGACATGGGTGGTGCATGATGTAGTCGAAGTCTGTTCAAGCATGTTATTGAAATATGTTAGCTTTGTGTCTATGTTAGCATGTCGAATTAGACATTCGTTTAACTCAATTGTTAAGTTAGCTCGTAGCCTAAGTTAGCTTAGTAGTCCATAAATAAACTAGTTCTACCAGGTTGTTGTGAGAAGTTAATTATTAGTATTAAATTGTAATATTTGAACCCTTATTGAGAAAGTGAATAATAAAACAAATTTAACCAATTATGATTCTTCATCTTCCTTCTTCTCTCCCTTTTGTAAAACGTAATAGCGTTTTTTTATTTGTTCAAGAAACTCAATCTTTTTCTCATATTTTGGTTTGTTCTTGACGATATCAATTCACAAAATCCTCCATCATTTTTTGACATTATAGTTCACTTAATTATTCATCTAGTCATGAAAATCAGATTTGGTGGTCAAAAATATTTAAGGTGAAGGTATCTAATAGAGCGACACATGAAGATCTTTATAGGGTATACGAAGAATCATCATTGTAATGAATCTTCGACCATTGAAAGGTGCATCTTAGAAGAAGTTATTAGGTTATGTTAAAACTATTTATTAGAAGCAGAGTCTATAGGAATTCAAAAGTATCGCCGTGATGGAAGATATAAAGGAAGAGGTACTCAAGATTTAAATTTTAAGTCAATGACTTAGAATGTAGTTATTCAAGCACATTTATATATAAATTGAATAATTTTGATGAAGTTCAACCTTACGTATCTGCTCACAAAAGACTTATCAAGAAGAAATTCCCCAAAATGAGTGAGAAGTGTTTGTTGAAAGAACATAACAACAGTTTCATAAATTAGTTTAATAAAAATATTTATAATGATAAAAGTGCATCCTAGACAATTAAATGAATGTAATACATGCCTAAATTTAATATAGTAACTTAGATTGCATACAACATTAGTAAATTTTCCTTTTATACAAAATTAAAGGATGATCATAGTACAATATAAAAAATAACGGGGTTATGATTGAGTTTGAGTCTATGTACTTCTCTAGTTCCAAAGATACGAATCCTATAATGACATCTAGACTGTACTTTAGGGTCATTGGGAGATTGATTATGTTGTAATCACTGTGCAATTATTTAAATGCAAGTGGATTAACAATAACACTAGTGTATAAACTTATGAGTTAGGATTTACACATGTTCATCTTTTCGAGATAACTTATATGAACGAAGTATTCATCATGGCATTCTAAGCAAAACAAGTATTTAATGTCCCTAGCCCTTTTGACAATAGATGGTCAATTATTCTCCAAGGAAAATAAATTCTTCATATTGATAAAGATTAAGATTTAAATCTTGATATTCTAGAGACCTCTTCTTTTGAAGCACAATGTCGACTTCATATGAATAAGTTGATGCAAACAAGTACATGTTATTCATTATGATTCGCAAAGAAGGCATGTGAGAAAACTAACAAGTAAATATTTTTTATTGTTTATTCATAATTTATTGTTAGTTATACTAACAATTATTATTATTTCAAAATATAGGTGTTTAGAAACAAGACAACAAAAGATGTCTGGTCGCATTGTACATCTTGCTTTCTTAAGAATAATGAATAAATTATGTGCACAATAATTTTGTATGTTGGTTGTTTACTTGTTTGATTTAACGATGTATAAAATATATATCATTTTAGTTTTGATGTAATAATATATATTTTTATTTATAATAGTTGTTATTTTAGTTTTGATTCACAAATCTATTGTTGGTGTGTTTTATATATCTATTATGATTCACAAGCAATGTTGTCAAGATCGCGATCCAGATCGTGGAATCGCACGATTTTGCGATCTCGATCACCTCCACCGATCTGGATCGTGTACAAGATCGTTTTTGGGCGGAAATCGCGGCGAAATAATAGATTTCGATTTCGAAAAAAGAAAATCACACAAATCCAGCGGAAATCACGGTGAAATAATCGATTTCGATTTCGGAAAAAAAATCACACAAATCTGGGATTTATGACCCGGGTCAAGTGCGACCCGATTTACAATACCCGATTTACAATATGTGTGATATAAATATGTAAATACCTTTTTTTCCAATACTTTTGAATCCTAATTGAATCTTCTACAAGATCGGCGATAACAGTAACCTTCTCAAATTTCGCCGTCGCGGTAGAGAAGAAGGTCGTCGCGGTAGAGAAGAAGATGTAAGCTTGTTGTCTTTTGTACTCTGTTTTGTTTCAATTGTAACAGGTTTCATCTTCTCAAGTTTTACATATATTACATATAATGAATATGTTTAAAAAAAATATTATTAGTAGGCAGTAGCTATGCGGCATAACTTAGCTGTAGATACTAGATAGACTGTTCCGCAGGTGCACACGTGATAGCTTAGCTGTGTGTAGTGTACGATTCAAATTCAATTAGATTAAAAAAATAATATAGTTATTATATTAGCTGTATCAAACTATTAATGTACTATTGTAGTTATTAAAAAAATAATATAATTGTTATTGTTACATTAGCTGTAGGATTGTAGTTATCAACTTGTTATTAACTTGTTAAAAAAATAATATACTTGTAGATTGTAGTTATATTAGATGTATGATACAAAGTTTGTTACAAACTATTAATGTACGATTGTAGTTATCAACTTGTTACAATTGTAATTGTAAGTATTAAAATATTGTAATTTATAAGACAGTTGTGCGGTTGTGCCTAGTAAATAGTACAACAATTTAACAATTAGGATTTAATAGTACTAGTCTAGTAAATACATAGTACATCAATTTAATCACACAACTTGTGCGGTTGTGCCTAGAAAGATTAAGCAATTCAACAATATTAATCACACAACTTGTGCCTAGTAAACTATATTTAATCTTTAAACTATCATTAAAAAACTACAAATTAATCCTTAGATTTGATCTATAATA
Source organism: Lathyrus aphaca (assembly GCA_963966055.1). NCBI lineage: Eukaryota > Viridiplantae > Streptophyta > Magnoliopsida > Fabales > Fabaceae > Lathyrus > Lathyrus aphaca. Next base: position 135,124,574 of record OZ014519.1, on the reverse strand, counting down.
CTATGTGTTTTAATTTATAAAAAAAAATGTGTGTATATTATTTGTATAATTTAAAATTTTTGTTAATTTAAAATTTATTTGTTTTAATTTAAAATTTAAGTTAATTTAAAATTTTTGTTAATTTAAAATTTATTTGTTTTAATACACTGTATAAAAGTTATTTGTATAATTTAAAATTTTTGTTTTGTTTTATATTTTTTATTTTATATATTTAACTTGGTTTTTGTTTTAATGGAACAGATGGTTGATGGTATTGGTAGTAGTAGTAGTATGTCAGTTCCTCCTCCAACAAACCCAGGTGTTAGAAATGTGAGAAATAAGAAAGTTCCGAAAAATACTCGTGGTCAAAGACAAGATGTGGCATGGCAACATGGCATTCCCGTAAACGATGGATCAAGAAAGATTAAATGCAACTATTGTCATATTGAGTATAGTGGCGGTGCTTTTCGATTTAAGCATCATTTAGCAGGGACAAGTAGTAATGTTGAAGCCTGTGTATCTGTTCCAGATTAAGTTCGCAAACAAATGTGGGACATTGTTCATAGATTGCAAAGCAAACTCATCAAGAAGAGAACTCTAAGTGAAGATATAATAGAGGTTGATGGTGGAAGATGATAAAAGAAAAAAAGTTGAATCTTCAGGTCTTGCAAATATTTTCAAAAGGGGGATAACTTCTCAATCTACTATCAACGATGCTTTTAAGAAATAAGAGAAGGAGGACACTGACTTACAAGTTGCAACTTATTTTTACAACAATGTTATCTCCTTTAATGTTGTAAAAGATGAAGAATTTATAAAGATGTGTGGAATGATTAACCCAATATGGTAAAGGATATAAGCCACCATCTTACCATGACATTCGAGGTAAACATTTAAAGAAAAAAGTTGAGTCTATAAATAGCATATTGGTGGAGCATAAAGCTGCATGGAAAAATTTTGGATGTACAATAATGACAGATGGATGAACTGACCAAAAGAGGAGGACTATCATAAACTTTTTAGTCAATAGTCCTATGGGTACTTTCTTTTTGAAATCAATTGATGCATCTGGCATTTCAAAGACAGCTGATAAAGTTTTCAAAATGATGGATGATATTGTTAAGGAAGTGGGGGAAGAAAATTTTGTCCAAATTGTAACAGACAATGCTGCAAACTACAAGTTGGCTGGAAAAATGTTGATGGATAAAAGGAATAAGCTTTATTGGACACCTTGTGCAGCTCATTGCATTGATTTAATGTTAGAGGATTTTGAGAGAAAGATACTTATGCATAAGGAGATTATTGCTTCAGGTAAAAAGATCACAACTTATATTTATGCTAGGACTGGTCTTATAAATTTGTTGCATCATTACACTGAAGGAGGTGAGTTGATAAGACCTGGCATCACTCGCTTTGCAACATCATATTTGTGTTTGGGTTGCTTGAATGATAAAAGGGGAGGATTGTATAGGATGTTCACTTCCAAGCAATGGAAGGATAGTCAATTTTCCAAGACAAAAGATGGAAAATTTGTTGAAAATATTGTCACAAACAAGGACTTTTGGAAGAATTTGATTATTTGCCTTAAGGGTGCTTTTCCATTACTTAAAGTCTTGCGTATGGTGGATTCTGATGAGAAGGCAGCCATGCGATATATCTATGAAGCAATGGATCGAGCAAAAGAGGAAATACAAACTAGCTACAATAATAAGAAAAAAAGGTATAATTTTCTAAAATATCTTTGATTGATTGATTTGATATATAAAGTATATTAGTATTTATTATGAACTAATTTAATATTTTATTTCTTAAGCTACCAACCTTTATGGAAAATTATAGATGATAGATGGGACAAACAGTTGCATAGGCCTTTGCATGCTGCGGGCTATTATCTTAATCCAATGATGCATTACAAACCTAATTTCAAAGTAGATAATGAAGTGAAACAAGGAATGTATGCATGTTTAGAAAGGATGATGGGAGGAGACATGGATATGGTGAATAAAATTGATGGTCAACTTGAGGATTTTAAGAGTAAAAAAGGGTGCTTTGAGAGTGAAATAGCTCAACGTGGACTAGAAAACAAGACACCAACTCAATGGTGGGAATCTTACGGTGATGCACAGCCAGAGTTGCAAAACTTTGCTATTCGTGTGTTGAGTTTGACATGCAGCTCTTCTGGCTGTGAGAGAAATTGGAGTGCTTTTGAGATGGTACATTTTTAATTTTTCATATATATTTTTTATAGTTTTTATATGTTATGCATTTTTAATTTAACATTTCTCATTTTTAGGTTCATACAAAGAAAAGAAATCGGTTGAAACAAAATACTATGAATGATCTTGTGTATGTGATGGTAAATACAAGATTGACCAAGAATAAGGTTGAAAGGAAAAAGCGAGATCTAACAATTGATGATTTCCAAGATGATGACGATTGGTGGTATGTTCCCGAGGAAGAAAATGTAGGTGGTAATCATGTAAATGTGGCTGATTTAGATGCAGATTTGATGCAAAGTACTGGTGCTAAATCAACTTCACATGTAGATGAATTTGATGTCCTTGAAATTATAGAAAGTGACAATGAAGAAGGAAATGCAGATGAAGGTGATGAAGGAGATGATGATGATGATGATGATGAGATTAATGAAGATGATGAAGATGATGAAGATGACATTATGGGGGAAAATCCAAACTATCGGCGTGTTTGTGATTTGTATTAGTCTCTATGATTTTTGAGTAATTTATTTTATGGACTTTATTATTTTAAGTTAAGATTTGAGATTATTAATTTTATGGTTAAAATTTTAGACATGGTGGTTTTATATTTAATCTGCAAACTTATGCACTATTTAATATAAATTTTATTAAATATTTTAAGTATTATTTTTTTAATGAAATCTTACGATTTTGGTTACCATCTTATATTTTACGATTTTGTTATTGTCTTCCGAGCTTATAAAATTAATTAAGTAAGATCTTCCGATCAATTGCGATTTTATATTTTACGATTTTAATGTCTCGTCCCGATTTTATGCAAGATCTCGATTCTGCCAACATTGTTCACAAGAATGCAGGTTATGTTAATGAGATTTATGTCAAATGAAATATTCCACCATGTGCATAAGTAACAACTGTTATGGAAAGGAAATTACGCCCAATTTAAAAAACGCTAAAATGATGTTTCTGGTATCAAACCCATGACATTTTCACTTTTTACTACAATTGGTTAATCTAACTGTGATGAAAAGTGGCTTGCTATCCAGTTTCTTTAACATGGCCAATAATCTGTGATGGAAATTAATGCACTTTCTATCACACTTTTTGTTATAAAGATCGATCTACCATGATAAAATTACTATTTCAATCGTTGTGAAAGATATTTTTGTAGTGGTGGATGTAAGTAAATGGCACATCAAGTACGCAGGGTTTCTCAGTATCAAAGGTGATTCTCAAGAGTGAGGTATCATGGTGTAACGATGTATGAAAGATCAGTTGAATTTCATGTTTTCTGTGACCTATATTTGAAGCTCTGTCATGAGTCTCATATGAGTGGAAAGAGAGGAAATATGAGCCTAGATTCCTCACCAGCAACACCCTTTCATTGTGCAGTAGATGCCGGCAAGTCATCCTGGCTCAAATATACTCTCTTTTCCTCTTCATGCAAGACTTTTGAGCATTAATATTCTAACCATCACATTTCATATTTCATTGTCTATGCTCTTGGGATTCAAGTTTGTCAATGTATTTATAAGTTGAAAAATGTCAAAGGCTGAAATTCCAAATGATTCTTGATTCTCTTTAACTTGTTGAGGGGTTCGTGCAACTCACCAAATTTAAGGATTTGACAACTCGGTTTTAACCTATTTATTATTTTATTCTCTTCATTTTACTTTTTTTAAAGTCATACCTATGACTATTTAAGTGCATGTTCCGATTATATTTTAAGATAAGAGTGGATCTAGAATATTATATTTATTGACATGTTTCAATGATTTTATTTTTAAATAGAATTGATATTTTTTCTCGTAAACGAAGTGGCAATTACACGAATTGATAAAAGAACAAATCTCCAATAACGTTACTCTATCCAAGACCGTTGTTCTTGTCTGGAATCAATTATTCATCATTCTACTTGTAGCTAGCTAGCAATAAGATTTTGGAAATGTAAGAACAAACAATCAAACTTAAGTTGACTTGGCACATTTTCTTCTCAACACTGTTTTGTTGATTGGATAATTACTGTTATTATTGTGGGAATAGAATAAAATAAGGGAAGAAACTAACAGTGTTAACCACCATTGTATAATGAGAATTTTTGTAGATAATCAAAGAGTGTTTTACAAGATTTTGCCTTAATTGTGGTATGACAGAAATGTTGGAAGGTACATTATTTTGTTAGGTGCATGTGTCAATGTGTCAATAAAGGTAGAGCTTATAGATTCCCAACTAACTAGTCACTATATTCTTTCCTTCTATGGTTATCTTTGAACATGGAAATTTGAAAATTTGATTAGAATCAGTTATGTGATGTGTTTTATATTTATGGATTTTCCGTGTGAATTAGGAATATTGGTTGATCGCCATAATTAGTCAATCAAGTTGTTACTTTTTTGTATTTCTAATAGTAAGATCTCCAAATATGAGGGAAATAATTGGGGAATGATTGGCTACATCTCATGCCATTACTCATATATCTTAGTGAAAGTTCAAAAATACTTCTTTCAAATTTTTAAATCCAAACGCACCACAATACTATACATCTTTTTGAAAGTTCAAAAATATTTCTTTCAAATCTTTAAATCCAGACGCACTACAATACTATAAATCTAGTTGTATAATCATACAAAAGAAAAGTAAAGAATATATTTAGAGATTGAAATTAGGATTCACCCCTATGGTATCACGTAATATACATTCAATATAGTCTTGAGAATTTTATTGGAATATTGAAATCCAGATTCACCCATTTATTATTACGTATACATGTTATACACATCCAATGTTAATTAAAGGGTTTGTCCAGATATTAAAATTTGGACTATACACAATCCATAATATTACTTTAACATGTAGATCTTTGTTATCACATACACATAATACATAACTTAACATAGCATAAATCTAAAGCATTAACATAACTTAAATGCAACATAACATTAACTTAATATTGAGAATTTCTTAATACACCCCTTGCATTACTTAGATACCACATGAAATTTTATTTGTGCCCCTTGATTTCGGATATGCAAATCATAACGCACCACTGCGTTTTATTAAAAACTTTCTTTCGGATGTGCAGATCCGAAAGAAATGCTGATATATTTCAAATTGCATGATCACTCCCCCATTCTCTCCATTCTCAATCTTTCTTCTTCCACACTCACCCTCACCAACCTGAAAAATCCTACTTCATCAATACCATTTCTGACTTAAAAACTCCAACTTTTTGGTGCAATAAATCAAAGGAAGCAAGAGAAGATTGAATTTCAAGTAAATATTCAACTTCATCCACTACATTTCTCACATTATCAATCAAGTTTTGCTGAAAATGAAGTTACCTTTCCCGAAACAACCGACATGATATTGTTGTCTCAACCGGTGAAGACAAAAGGTGCTCCGAAGAAGTTGAAGCCTACACCAAATGACAACTCGACAACTCGGTCTCCTTCATATTGTGAGCACGTTGACAAACTCTTTCTGGAATCACCAACTCCAAAATCTCTAAAAAGTTCCATGAAAGGAGCTCGAATTTACAAACCGACTCCAACATTGATTCCACGGGTTCCGACACCGAATGCACTCATAATTTCCTTTATCGGAGAAACGCCGATTTGTATGCACAAACATATCGACAATATCATCGATGTTGAAGGGGATGATAATATTGCAGATACCGAGCCATTTAGGCTCTACTTGGTAGAGGAAAGGAAGGTCATGAGCTTGTCCATCATCAACTGATCCAAGAGTTGGAGATACATAAGCATACTTGTGTTTGTTTGAAAATAAGAAAAACTACGATAAAGTTTACGAGTCACTTGTTTCGTGTTTGAGAGATCCGACCCTGGTATCGAATGGATGACCTTCACCAAGATGGGTCATCTTATCGCTTGTACGTATGATCTGGTGTGTATTGACTTGACGCGGTACAGTTTTTCGGAAATCTTTTTTTCCTTTCTGAACCAAACCAGCGTCCAATCCAAATGATTGCAGTATGTGTATTGGATGGCTTGCAAAGTCAAGACATTTTGTACACTTTATCTTGAAACCCGGATGCCCCATACTACCTACATCCATGTAATGAGTGACGCATGCAACCGCAATTGTCGAGTCGTGGCCGGATAGTTTTGTTGAAAGGATGAATGAATTCGATAGATTGAACGAAAAGGCATCAAATGCGTAAAAGTCCAAAGGTCAAGCTCCGATAGATTTAGATGGAGACTTTTGTTTTAACTCTTTTGTATAATCGAATGAAAAAATGTAATTTTTTGAAGTGAAATATATTGATTTTGATTCATGGGCTCTTTTGATATCACTAATGCCTTTTATTCCAATGCATTGCATAACATAGTAACATAGACAAACAATTTTGTTTTAAATTCTACATCAGTAAAATATTCTGATTTGCAGATCCGGGAAAGTTATGGATATGCACATCCAAAACGTGTATTTATAGGGTGTTTCTGGATCTGTAAATCGGGTAAGAAGTTAGGCAAAATTTCCTTTACCCTAGGTTTTCTATAAATTAGGGGTTTCATTTCATATCTTTCACACAGACACAAAATGTCTCAGTTGTATGAAATCAAGATTCATATGTGTGTCGCAAATATTTCCTACACTGACGGTAAACCACTCGGTTGCATGACTAAGTTAATGGTGCACCAATTCATAGGTTCGATCATTATAAGACCCAAAAATAATTATAAGACTCAAAAATAATTATAAAACCCCAAAAATCATTATAAACCCCTCAAAATATAATTTTAAGACCCCCATGTTAGTTTAATTTACCAAATAAATACTCCTAAATAATATTTTCATAATATAAAAAAAAAATTAGTAGAAATAATTAATACAAAAATTAATAATTATACAAACCCAAAATAATAATTTTATTATTTTCATTCCTAATCCCCATAAACCTTTGATTAACAAACTAGACCCTAATTAATCAATTAATCAAGTAATTGATCAATTAATTAAAATACCTATAAAATTAAGAAATAATAAGAATAAAAATAAAATTATTAATGCTTCCAAACCCTAAGATGAAATTCCAGAATTAATTTGAATTATTCCTAATTAAAATAAAACGAAAACTGATTAATTAATTAATTAATTAAATAATTAATTGAATTAATCAAATAACCCAGGGAGGTGCAAAACTAACTGAGAAGCCATCGGGCCTCTACAAGTGGGTGTGGGTAGCATCAGGGCGCAAGGCCCATTGATTTTGCTTCTGAGCATTTGATGAGGATCATAGGGGTCTCACGAAATGAGTTTTCATTTGTTGATCCCTAAGTATACCCAATGCATGGCCAGGATGAAAAGTCAAACTAGGAGTATGCCAAATCTTCCAATATAGGATCCTTCATTGATTGAGAAAGTCAATGGAATCCAAAGATCTTGGTAAGCCACTTGGCGTTCATCGCACGGTTATGCTGAGGGAGTATAAGATATTCATTTCTATCAAAAATCTCTCATTTATCACTTTCCTTTCTCTCTCTCCTCTCACTCTCTCTACTCTTCTCTCGCCACTCTCTTCAACCATCGTCGACGGTATGGCCTCCGGCCACCGCCTTCCCCTTTAGACCACCCTAAACCACACCTTAACCTCTAGTTTTTTTTATTGAAGTTCAACCGGAAACATCAAACATCCATCCAGAAAAACCAACAACCTTTGAATCTTCATATGAACCCAGATGAACCTTAACCCTTCCCCAACCCAGAATCCTTAATTCTTCAAGGTCGCAAGGAACTCTAAGAACCATAGGGTTCTTACAAAGAACCATATGGTTCTTACAAAGAACCCTAGCTTCAAACCTTCATCAAACCCTAAAAACCTTTAACCCTGCATGAACCCTAATTGGGTTCCTACAAACCTTAACCATATACCTTATGAACCCTAGGGTTCACTTAAACCTATTTTTGAACCCAGAAAACCCTAAATCGAACTCTAAACACACATTCAAACACAAACAACGATTCACAACATCAATGCAAACAATTAGAAGCTAAGTGATTTATGGATTACCTTTCCTTGTCATGAATCTTCAAGATGCCTCGATTCCCTCTTTTCCTCTTCTTTATTTGCGTCACGATTTTCCTTGTCCCTCCCTCTAATTCGTTTCTTTCTTCTACTTACCGGTATCTACATGTGAAGGTTCAGATCAAGGGAATTAGGGTTCTGATGATGAACCCTAATTCTCTAAAATATATTTTTGAGCTTTCGGTGAGGATTTGGATCGCAGCTGCTTCAAGGGTTCAGAATTTTCCTCCTCAATTTTTTTTAGGTTTTAGATTATATAGCAATTAGAATTACGTTTAGATTTAGAAAATTATTCAGTTAGATTTGATTTAGGAAGTTCTGAATCTAATTTGTAATTTGATCCACAAATTAAATAAAATTGATTTTATTGTGTTTTAGATTAATTCTGCTTATTTATAATTGATAGATTTTGAGATTTGATTTGTTTATGAGATTTTTTATTTTAGAATCAAAATTAAGGTTTGATTTGATCCTCCAAATCCTCAAACTTGCGTTCCATTCTTGATAACACTAAGTCAACGAAATAATAAAATCAGTAATAATAATATTAATACTATAAATATTAATAATATATAAAATAACCTTTACTTATTTTAAAACAAAAAAAAACAGACACACGCCCATATCTTAATCATTCAACTAAAAACTAAAACCAATTAATTAATAAATAACTATTAATATTAGTAATAATATTAATCTTAACCCCAAAAATAAAATAAATATAATGACAAAATAAATCCTAAATAAAAATCAATAACATGTAGAATAAATTTCCTTAGAGAAATATGAGGGTTTCAAAAAATTGAACAAGGGCAGCTGTTGTACCCCAAAATTTTCCCTCTCATCTTCAAGACAATATGTCTCAATAGGTCTTCTAATGATCACAAGATTCTCAATTTCTCAAAGGAATTACATGTTTCATCAGACAAAGCCTCCTCATAAGCAATGGATCTTAAATTAGGGTTATTAGTTTCACAAAGAAAATTGGACTTCCAAAGCCTCAAGTCGACTTCATTATATCCCATATACTTCAAAGGATCCTCATGTCAAGTTTCAATACCTGCCCTACAAGTTTGGTCAGTCAGATGCTCAGATAATCAAAAATCAATTAACTTGGTCAAAAAGTCAATTGTGGTCAACATACAGTCAAACTTCAAGATTTTTGGTCAACATCAAAATTATGAAGTAAGATCCATCATTTGATCAAGGGTTGATCATAATTCATCAAGGAAACCTCAAATTCATCAAGAATCAAAAGTTACTAAATTAGGATTTTTGTAGGAAAAGTCGACTGTACTTTGACCAATCATAATTTTCACATGCTTCATCAAAACTTTCCCATCCAAAGCTAACTTTGAAGGAAATTCAAGTCTCTACAACTTTGTGTCTCACAAGCCAAGGCCCGAAATGCTTCATTTGAGAGATATGAGCCAATACATTACAGGTCCTTTAAAAAGTCAACAAAAGTCAACTTTTTTCAAAAGCTCATAACTTGAACATGGAAGATTAAATGGAATATGGACCAAAAGGAGTAACTAAAGGACACTCTAAGCTTTCTAAAAAGTCCAAGTACACATCCATGAGATAAAAATTGAGAGATTTATGCATTTTTGAAGTTGGGCAAATTTGAGGAGGCGTGTAAGGTAAATAATGACCAAAACCCATGTTTTGGACATATGGGCCCATTCTTTTATGATCCTAATTTGATTCTAATATGGTCCACGCCCTCCATGTCATTTCCCTTGTTATTATTTTTTTATTGGATTTAATCTTTTAAAATTCAATTTTAAATAAAATAAATATTAGAAAATCAAAGATATGATACTAAACTCATTTTGGGATCAAACATTGGTAATATATGCATGAGATATGATCCCAAATTCGTGCACACCAAAGGAGAATGTTATAATATCAAATATTTTACCAAAATAGAAAGGTGAAAACTTCATTCCAAAGCAACCTAAATTTCTTCACCCAAGCCCAAAATTTTTGACCTAATTTGTTCCTCTATAAGTATATAACATCTCTACATGCATCAAGGACAAAAATTCTTACACAAAAGACCCCCTAAATTGTTTTTCAAAAAAGGTGCAAATTAGGGCAAATCATAAAAAAATTTGAGTAAGTTTCAGCCTCCCTTTCACATCCAATCATCACCAAAGAGCTTCCAAGAGACGATCCATACTCTTTTTGAAGGTTAAAGCCATGGGAAACACATCCTATGAACATATTGCCCCCTTTTCTTTTTAATGTCTAATCTTTTGTTTCATGGAATTTCAATGTATTTTCTTTTCATAATAATGTTCACAATCATATTTAGATGATTTTTTATCGTTTATTTTTTAGTTATGATGCAGGTTTCGAACAACACCATTGTTAGGGCACTCAAAAGCTCAAGCTTTGAATCTCACTATCCATCCACTTTTAGATCAAACAAACTGCATCATTGAATTCCTAGGGGTCGATTTAGTAGGAATAGATGGTTTTAACTTGTTAAAGCTTGCGTTTTTTGATGTTTGAATTTCAGGTTTAATTTGCTACGAAAATCGCAGCAAAAATCACAGCAAAATTCGCAACATAGTTCGCAGGTGGCAAGGTTGAAGACGATGGCGTGGCGCGTTTTGGTTGGCCGGTTTTGGTTTTTTCGTGTTAGTTTAATATTTAATAATTTTTTATTGTTTCTTATCACATGCATGCGTGCAGCTCAGTTGGCAAGGGTAATGTGTTGGTAACCTTGGGGGTGCGGGTTCGATACCCAACGACCCTCCCCCTATTTTTTTTGTCATTTGCTTTATTTTCATATTTTCTAACCTTTTTCTTTATTATTTTCTTTTAATTTTATTTCAATTAATTAAATTAACAAATAAATAGCCTTTTAAACCAATAATAATTTACAAAAAAAACAATAATTATTTTTTCCTTTTATTTTGTAAATATAATAAACACATAAAAAATATACTTTTTTATATAATTAAATTAATAATTGATTTAAAATTTCAAAAAAAAGGTCATAAAAACTTCTTTTTCTCTTAATAAATTCAATTAACCGATCTTAATCCATTCTCGATTTTTACCTTTCTCGTTATTTATATTTATTAGAATAAATGTATAGGTTGCCTTTTTATTTGTAATAGCTAATAGTTTATTTTCCGTCATTTTATTTTCCGCACTCCCCTAATTTCCAATATGTATCCCCCTCCCCATGATGTAATAGTTTATGGTTTATTTTCCGCTTTTAATTCCATAAATTATTAATTGTATGGTTAGTAATAATAGTGTGTGAAAAGAACGCATGTGAATAATAAACGGACTTAGCCCATTAATCAAAAGATAAAATAATTGAATACAACACACTTCTCACACATTCACCCCTAGGGTTTCCCCTCTTGTTGCCTTACAAAAATGGTCAAGTCCCTCGAATGTAGGTGTGTCTTAGCATGGTTGCCTAAGTAAAAATAATAAAGTCCCTCCGAATAAAAGATCATAGTCCCTCATTGTACCTTCGAGTTTCCTACGAATAAATGATCTTGTCCCTCGATAACCCTACGGAAAATGATGATAGTCCCTTCGAGTTGCTAAGATACCTTTACAAGGTTGCCTTATATGACCCTACGCATGTCCCTTACATACAAGGATAAGACTACTTACTAACTAATAGTAAGGACAATTATATCCCTAAGGAAAGAAAAATAACATGAACGACCTTGAGTAGGTAGGAAGCCCTTAATTTCTTGCTCACCATTTCAAAACAAAATTACTCTTTACACCTCACATTTTCAAAAAAAATCCAAGAAAACCCCTTTGTATACATTCATACGAGAATCATTACAAAGGTGGACCTTTTCTAAATACACCATCACTATTTTTTTTCAAACAAAAATAAAGTGAGCTAAGCAGTTAAGAGCCCATGGATAACCATGGATACAAAGGGTGCTAACACCTTCCCTTTGTATAACTTACCCCCCGAACTCAAAATAATTTTCAAAGGTCTTTCCTGTTCTTGTATGCCTTTCTTTATTGGATAAAATAAAAGTCAGTGGCGACTCTTGCTATTTGCAACATAGTTTTTGTGAAAACAAAAACGACAAAAGTCAGTTCTTCCATTGTGTTACACAGGTCCAGGAACTGCATGATTATATTCATCATGTGGGTATACCTGATCATGTTGCACATTATAGACATAGGAACCTACGGGGCATGGCAAGAGGCAGAGTACCACAGTAGTAGTAGTTTAGTTTTTCTTTTATTGTTTTCTCCCTTTTTGTTTTGTAATCTACCTTTATCTCACAACATTGTAGACAATGTCCAAAATAGTGTGGGAGAAGGGTAGTTAGTATTTCCATTTCTGTATGAAACCAAGTTGTGAATCATAATATTTTCGTTTATTTAATCCCCTCTATTATTTTTAGCCATAACAAAATGTTTCTTAAGAATTCATTCACTTGATATACCCTACGAGTATATAGGTTGATAGGCTATGTTAGAAAACTGAGAAAAGACTTAAACATGATTGATAAAGTCTTGACACCTTAGAAATTTAGATATGCGATATCATTTTGGATATATTTTATACCGAAATCTGAATCTTTAGTTCTAAACTAGCCCCGAGTAGTTTATATTAGCAGTCAGCACCGCCTGAAGCACAAGCTACGTGGAGAGCCGATGCAAATAAGTGATTGATACTTTAAGTGCCAAAAAAAGAGGGGAAAAGAATCTTAAGATTAAGCATGCCAATGATAAGACAATCAAGCAGCACCATTTCTAAAGGATGCAAAAACATGCAAAAAAAGGAAAAGCAAAGTCTGATGTTGGTTGGTTCAGAGGTATCTGGTTTTGAACTCGGCAGGGTGAATTACGATTCGATCCCCCACAACTTGTACTCAATACATAAAAGGGTTACCACACTTGTGTACCAGACCTCGTGTTAGAAAAAAAGATCAAATTCACCAATAGGTTACTCCATTATGCGCGTGTAAAGGTAAAGGGCATAATGTGATTGCGTCAGAATGAGACCAGGTGAAATAAAAACAAGAGCATTAAGTTGAGCTATAATAGAATGATTCAAACTGGTTTATATAGGGGGTTTATGAGCATTATATTTTTTTAGTGTCATTAGTGTATCTTTGGTGTTTGAGTTACTATCGGTTCTTTTATAAAAATGTTGCACACCCACGTATGGATAGGTAATGTGTTTTGATTCTGTGTTTGAGTGATGTTTTTCAAAAACCTATTTGATTGTTTGCTTGAGGACAAGCAAAGATTCAATTCTGGGGGAGTTTGATTATACGATTTTATATCGATTATTTAGCATGGTTTTCGATTAATTAATTTACTATTTTCCATATTTTGAACGATATTATGCGAAGTATGTGTTTGTTTTGCATGTATAAAGATGTATATGACTTGTGGAAGAAAAGAATTAAAATGATACAAAAATGAGGTATTTAGCTGAAGAATTGAAGCAGATAGTAGAAAATAGAGTTTCTGCATTCTGGAAGCCAGACGATCGTCACATTCACAAGACGACTGTCACACTTAATTTAATTGGGATGACCGCTAGCTAGCCAGGACGACCGTCACATGTCAAATATGAAGAATCCTAAAGAGCGCGCCTCAGTCAAAACAAAGGAGTCGTTGCACAACATTCTCTCATTTAACTCAGTTATTTCCTCACTTAACCCGGTCTCGGTCAAGCATACACAATCAAGGACCAGCAAAATAAGTTCCTGCAATTTCTCAACAACAGTACCACGTGAAAGCTATAAATAGAAGTTGTTTTGAGTTTCAAAGGGAGCTTCGACCACTTTACCAAATTTCTGCCATTTTACCAACCGAAGCCAATTTATTTTCATTGTTCAGAGCTTTTCTTTTCTATTTACAGCATTAATTTATTTTCAGTTTTCGAACCATAGTAATAGCTTCCTACATGGGGAAGTTATTGCCATTTGCTTTGTTTCAAGCCACTTCCATTCTTAGTTTAGTTTTATGCAAGAGTTCTTAATCCAAGTTTGTACTTCAGCCAGGTTCATTATTGAATTATTTGCTTTATTGTTAATCATTATGTCTTATGCTTTTATTCATTGCCTCTACTTATTTTCTTCTGATTTATTTAATATGTCTGGCTAAACCCTTTAATCGGTATGTAATTGAATAACCGGAACGAATTCAATAGATCTAGGCTAAAATCTTAAACATAACTTACTTTCTTGTTTCAATTTCTTAATTTAAAAACAACTTTTGTTACAAAAGTAAAAAGGTAAAAAAGGTTAGAATTAAGACCACGAGAGTGTGAGTTGACGGCTTTTAAACCAACATTTTCTACATAAAGATAATTTAATAAACCTTTATAAGTCGACCATATATTGAATTCGTGAAGACATACTAATTACATACTGATATTTCTATCATAATTTAATTTAATTTTAAGTTCTTACGTTCTCATTCCTTAAAACTAAAACATCACTCGCCTTAGCTAAACATAGTAATATCTCGATAGTTCTAGGTATATAATCGAGTCTCTGTGAGATCGATATATTTTATTACTACACGATTAGGTTGTATACTTGCAGTTAGCATCTTAAAACTCAGAAAGTCGTGATCAATGCTTCAGATGTAACCAGTTACTCTCTGGGCATAACCGGTTACATAGTTAAAAAATGTCGATATTATTCAAAAATTGTATTGTGTAACCGATTACAGCTTGGGTGCTAACCGGTTACACTGTGTGCAGAAGCTGAAAAATATGCAAAATTCAGCATGATCCTCTTTCAAAACATTTTTCAAACACCTTGTTATTATAGATTGAATTTACACGAATTTTGGAGTAAAACTACAGTAAAAACCAGTAATCAAAAGATAAAATAAGATCTACAACGATCAAGCACAAGAATCACCACAAATCTACATTATGGATGATGAAGATAAAGGTCCAACAATGGTGTGAGATGTATTACCACTTCAAGAATGAGAACACCTCAAAATTACTTCAAGATCTCCATAAACAAGCTTGATTTACTGAAATTGATGAAGAAAAATGAAATGGATGAAGGTCTAGCTCAAAGTTAATCAAGATTTCAATGTGAATTCTTGATAACTTTCAAAAGAAGAAATTGAGCTTTAGTGAATTTTGGTGGTTGGGGATATAATTTGCAAGAGTTTTTTTGGCTCTCAAAAGCTTCATCATTGAATGAAATAAAGGCTCTATTTATAGAATTTTGGTATAGAAATTTGGTGGATTGGAGCTAGATTTGGGAGATCAAAATTAGGCTTAAAAATCAAATTTGGAGAGAAATTAGCAAAAAAGTGATGATTAATGAAGGTACATGGTGGGAATTAATTTTGATGATGTAGGGGGATTAAATGGAGATAGTCTAGAATATTCCACATGTGATCAAAAATGAAATTGGTGCCAAAATCATAAAATTTGAATTGCTGGCAAATTTTTCAAAATTGTGCGTATGTAACTGGTTATCACCTAGGTGTTAACCAATTACACAGTATAAATTTTGAAAATTGTTGCTTTTCTTTTACTATTGTGGCTCTGGATAAACTCTTTTGCTTGTTAAAGAAGACATGGAAATAAACACATAAACCTTGGAATTCCTTGAATAATAATCAATAAAACTTGGGAAATCCTTGATCAGATGAATTTGAATTGTTTGCATATCAACTTTGACTATGTTCAAATGAAATTCATTCGAGCTAAGGAACTGTTCTAGAATTCTTGTTTTCTTCCTGAAAAAGTTAGTAAAAGATGGAAAACAAAATATTTTTGGATTTTGATTAAAGGTTAGTAAACATAAACAAATAAAAGGCACACAAAAGCAATGATGATCCTCTGTGAGGCATAAACCTGCAACCAAGAAGGATAGAAGAACCAATGCATGATCTTGTTTGTATGAAATGATGCAAATGAAAAAATCAAAATCTTATGGGAAAAAATTAGGCTATTACACTAGGCATTCTAGAAGGTCAACCTGGGTGTTATCTTCCCTTGGGATGTGTACGATCTCGAACTCGAAAAATAATTCGGACATTGAAGACGCCTTTTAAAGGTACTTCATTAAGGTGGGATCATTTGTTTGAAATTCACTTGTCATTTGTCCTACTACCAGCTTGGAATATGGTTTTATGAGGAGGAGGAGGAGGATTGCTCCGACTTCTTTATCTAGACGCATCTCGACGATCAAAGTCTCGTATTCTGCTTGATTGTTACTGGCCAGAAAATTCAAACACAAAGAATATTCCAACGTTAGTTCACCCGGACCCTTTAATACTATTCCAACTCCACTTCCTTTAAAGTTAGAGGATTGATCCACATGTAAGACTCATATGTTCAAACTCTCTTATTCCACTAGTGCACTTAACTCCACCACAAAGTCAACTAAAGTTTGAGACTTGATGTTGGTTCTAGGAGCAAAGTCAATGTCGTATTCAGAGAGCCTCTCATTTCGATATGAATTCGGTTTTTTCCTAGAAGTTTCTAGGAGCCACTCATTGTCATGCCTTGTACACCAGCAACCACTTTCCTCCCTCTTTTGTCTCGGGTGTTACATGTCCACTAGATTCCTCTTGGTTCGTCCCTAAACCACATTATATTAGGAGAGATCTGCTTTGATACCATTTGTAACGTCTCAAAATGCTTTCAAGATTACCAAGTGACCCCACAAACCATTATGGGTCTCTTCATCATGTTTTGTCCTCACTCACACGCTTTCCAGAAACTTCCCAGAAGGTTACCCATCCAAATACTACTCCAAATCAAGCACACTTAACTATGGAATTCTTATTTGTTATGTTACCAAAAGAAGATGCATCTTATTGGTATATGTAGTACCAATTAATCCTTATAAGCATTCATTCAATCATACAGTCACATACACGCACAACCATAGGATCCTTCTCATTCCGATGTGAATTCGGTTTTTTCCTAGAAGCTGCTAGGAGTCTCTCATTATCATGACTTATGCATCGGTGACCACTCCTTGCCCTTGTCGGCCTCGGGTGTTACACTTCAAGGTACAATATGTCAGCAAGGGATCTCAACTGAGTCCCAAAAAAAATATGAATATATTTGCTTTGCCAATTCAACAACAAAATATCAGTGGACAACACATGTGTGATTTGAATAGTTAATCTTTTTGCATATGTTGCAATTCAATTTTCACTTTTTTTTTCTTTTCTCTATCTAGTCTCCCAATGAGACATTATCTTCTCCTGCCGGAGAAACAATGTCTTAAATTTATATGAGTGATTCTTAGATATAAACAATCATAACATGTAGTTATACACATAGTACTCATTCACAATTTATTTATTAATTCAAAAATAAAAATAAATATTTTCTCTCATTTATATCAAAATCACCGGATAATTCCAATTAAAAAAATAAAATAAATTTAAAATTTTCTGTCTTCTCATTGAATATTCTTAAGAACATGTATTTATGTGTGTTTCCATAAAAGTGTTTTTCATAAGATTATTCCAGACTATCCATCTAAATGTGAACAATATATTTCTGACTAAACCATGAAAATCTATATTATAGTTTTATAGAAATAGGCATAATATATAATATTTATATCATATATAGAAATGTAACTGTATATCAGAGTTCACATATAGCATCACACAGAAAAGACTTGTAATTGTATATCAGAGTCCACATAAAGCATCACACAGAAAAGAATAAAACAAAGTGCAGCCAGGAGAAATTTGCCAACATATGTACTATATATCTTAACAAACCATATAATCTGCCGGCAAATCACCCTTGGCTGCATTCCACTTTCTTCTTCTTGGTGTGAGCTAACAGGAACATTATCACATTACATATAGTCATATACTGAGAACAACACAAAACCTATACATACATATATATACTTTTCATTTCATTCCTGAATAGTCTTACGCTCACGTGCAGAGACATAATGCACACACAACCATGAATTAAGTTTAATATATATGTATTGCCAAAAGAGTGTACTTACCATATATACAATAATTAAGATTCTTTTGCAATATGCTTTTGTCCTTACTACGATTCTATTCTATTTTCTGAACGGTGATGACGGTGGCGGTGACTACAAGCCATGTACACATGCATCGCTTTATGTCCATGCATATTCTGTAATTCGTTTTTATAATGTACACCAACTTCAAGTTTGATTTTCAACCATAAGAATTTAGTTGTACACGTTGTGCATGTAATTTCTACTCTAGTCATGCATGACAAATAATGAACGTAATAAAAGGGCTTTGGGTTATGCTGGGCTATAGCTCCAGGTGTGGCTCAAGTGTCCATTGTTTATGGAAAATGCTCTTTCCACCATGCATATCACTTTTTTGAAAATTCGAAATTATTCTTCATGTGTATCTCTGGACACATCTAAAATCATGTTAACATTTACTTTTCTAAGCTTTATCTCAATTTTTTAAAATTATGGATTGGAGATACATCACCGTATATGTTTTGAGTATATTCGGAGATGTATCTCTCAAATGTTCCCTGAAGTCTTTTAAAATGTTAAAAACATATTTATTGTAAGATGAATTATTTCGGAGATGCACCTCCGAAAACCACTTGAATCATTTTAGAACAGCACAATTGTCTCAACATAGTCCCTCATGGCAGGATCTCATTTTCTTCCCTAACAGTCCCAAAAAACTTCAATACATATTCTTTTATCCTATCAATTTTGTTTACATTACTACCTAATGTACCTAAAATAGTTAATGTATCCTAAAAAACTAACTACAAATCAAAACATATAAAGAAAATAAATTTTGAAAAACTTACAAAATAAACTTTTTTTAAGCAAAAAATTCATTCCAAAATGGATGTAAAGGGACACCCTAACCCGTATACAAAATCAACGATTCCTCAGTGAAAACCTTCAAAAATTCACCGGGAAAGTTGTATCAACTATGATAATTACAAGTAATGTTAGATTTTTTATCAATCCACCACCAAGTAGATGTGATACAAGTATTAACTATTTGATCACCGTCCCAAAATTCGTCATTAAACATTATACTATTCCTACTACTCCAAATGATCCAACATATAGACATCCATAAAGTCGTAGCATTCGTAATCGAAAGCTTCCGTGAAACCAACTTTTTACACCACCCTTGCAAATGCTCCACCAAATCACTATGTTGGTCCAAATTGATTCCCAACCAAAGTGCAAGTCTATTCCAAACCCGACTAATCTTACTACACCGGATAAAAAGATGAAAACTATCCTCTTCTTCCGGGAAGCAAAATGGACACAGTAAATCATGTTGATTTGTAATGACATTGCGCCTCCGGAGATTATCTTGAGTAGGTAATCTGTTAAAAAATAATCTCCAACAAAATGTTTTAACCTTTTCCGGTGTCGAAGATAACCAACATAACTTAATAGCATTTAAGGCCTCCATCATTAAACCAGTTCCAACATCCGATATAGATTCCAGAATCTCATAACCCGATTTGACCGAGAATTGGCCGTCTGCATTTGTTGTCCATGTCATGATATCTTGCTTTCCCTCAATGATAGTTTCACCTGCAATATCCTTTAGTAGTTGCTCCTTTTTTCTGTCACAATATGATCAACATTGTCTTTATTAATCTGCACTTGCCACTTGCATTCATTACGAACCAAAAAACTGAAATCTGAAACAGTTCCGTATTTGTTAACCGCAACCTCCCATAACTCAGGGAATGCCTCAGCCAGTGTCGAGTTCCCTATCCATTTCAATTTCCAGAACAGCGCTTCATCCCCCTTACCCACTTTATATTTAGTCCAGCCAAAGAAACATTTCTCACCAAATGATTTTGAAATTGAAAACAGATCTTTCCACCATTGAGATGGTTTGACCTTATTCTTGGAAATTATGTTTTGAAGCAAATTAGTGGTGTAACTTTTGTATCTAACCTACAGTAATTTTGACCACAAACTTTGTTTGGTGTGAATGATTTTCCATAACCATTTAGATAGCAAGGAAGTATTAAACATTTGGATATTCTTTATTCCAAGACCACCAGAATCCTTCTTCTTACAAACCGTCTCCCATTTGATCTAATTTATGCCTTTCTTCATCGTTGAACCACTCCATAAGAATCGTCTTTGAATAGAAGTCAAGATAATACACACTTTGATGGGCATTTTATAGAAAAACATATAGTGTATTAGTAAATTTGACAATACTGAATTGATAAGAAGAGCTATACCCCCCATAGACAAGAATCTACCTTTCCAAGTTGCAAGTCTCGACTTAATTTTTTCAATCATCGGATTCCATAAGGCAATCAATCTAGGATTCCCACCAACCAGAATTCCAAGGAATTTGAAAGGAAAAACATGTATTCTACAACCCAGGAAGCCTTCAGCCGCTTTCAAATAAGATTCATCAGTTCCTATACTGTAAATAGCACTTTTGCTATAATTAATCTCCAAGTCATAAACCATTTGAAATCCTTTGAGCATTGCTTTTATAGCCCACAGGTTGCTCCATGAGCCTTCTCCTATAATAATGGTATCATCAACATATTGTAGGAGAACAAAAGACGTTTCGTTGTCAAACCTGCATCCTTGAAAAACATAGTTTTCCACTGCTCTCTTCATCAATATAGATAATCCTTCCACGACAATCGCAAAAAGAAACGGTGAGAGCGGATCACCTTGACGAAGTCCCCTTGTAACCTTAAAGTCTTTTGTAGGACTACCATTTATAAGGATAAACATGTAATTATGTAGAACACTTCAGTCTATCCATTTCATCCATAAATCTTCGAATCCCATATACCTCATAAACGATCTAAGATACAACCAGTCTACGCAGTCATATGCCTTGGCAAAATCAACCTTCAAGAAAATGGTATTATTTTTTGTTCTCTTGGAATAATCAATGATCTCATTTAGAACCAAAACTCCATCTAAAGGATTGCGACCTTCTATAAATACAGTTTGATTCTTGGAATTAATGTTGTCCATGACGCCTTTAATTATGTCCGCCATCAATTTACACAATTTTATACACACATCCTATTAAACAAATCGGTCTATAGTCTCCTAAATTGGATGGATCTTATTTCTTAGGAATTAAGACAAGAAATGAAGATGCCAATACTTTAGGCATAGATCCTGCCACAAAAAACTCAAATACACAATCAGAAAATTCTTTCCCTACCGTCTCCCAGCATACCTTAAAGAAATAAAAAGTGAAGTCGTCAAGTCCCAGACTTTTATCTCTTGCGCAATCAAACACAACTCTTCTTATGTCTTCAGCATTAAAAGGTGCTTCTAAATTTTCTCTATCAGTTTTTGTGATTGTTTTAATGCCTTTATTTCCCAACAAAGGCATTATGCATTCAGTTGCTTTAAACGCTATCTCAAAATGCATTGTTGCTTCCTCCTTGATTTTGTTCGCATCCAATATGATTTCATTATCAACTGTCAGCGACTTGATTGAATTTGCACAATTTCTTTGATTAATTGCAGCATGGTAGAATTTAGTATTTTTATCTCCTTCCATAATCCACTTCAACCTTGATTTTTGTTTGAGAATACTCACTTTTATCCTGAGATTTTTCCATATTTCGTCCACATCTTTTAATCTATTTTGATTCTTCTCCTCATTCAGCTCCCCATGCATATTTGAAATCACTTCTTCCATCTCGTTTATAATATCCACATTTCTTGTAATTTTGGTGTCTATCCACCCAAAAACTTCTATGTTCCACTGTCTAATTTTGTTTCTCAAATTATGTAGTTTTTTTGAAAAGACATAAGCTGCCGAACCTACTACTTCAAATGCCCTCCATTCATTTTTGACAAAAGTTTGAAACCGAGGATGTTCAAGCCAACACTTCATAATCGTAAACGGTTTTGGGCCCCAGTTAACGTTTCTAGCACTTAAAATCATCGGTCTATGATTAGATATGTCTTTATCTCCCACTTTTTGTACGACTGAATTCCAATCATTCAAAATGCCAAGGGAAATCAAAAACTTATCTAACCTACTGCACGATTTACCTGAAGCATTATACCATGTGAACTTGTTACCCACCACTGGAATATCAATACAACCAGACGAACCAATGAAATCATTCAACTCGAACATTATTTTGTTATTATAAACTGCATTCCTCATTCTTTCATCCCTCTGTCTTATAGCATTGAAATCGCCACCAATAATCCATTCACCAACTGCTGAAGTACCAATCAATTGAAGGAGATTATTCTAAAGCTCTATCTTTTCATGATTTGATCAAGGTGAATACACATTAATGAGGTAGACATTAGTATTTCTCCATATAGAATTTAACCCAATGAATCCCTTCCCTCTAAAATGAAAATACAGGTGTGAACAGATTCTTACTCCATATCGTAAGAATACCACCTGCTAGCCCAACAGAATTGAGAGCTGACCATTCAGAGTTTTTGTTTCCCCATAGACTATACACTAAGTCATCTATCATGTTTAAACACATAATTTCCTGTAAAAAGACCACATCTTCACTTTCACTACAAATTAGATCTCTCACCTTCCTTCTTTTTATAGAACTTCTACTTCCTCTGATATTGTATGTGAGACAGTTCAAAACAACCCCTTAGCTACATTCTTCTTTCCTTTTTTTCATATTTATCCTTATTCTTAGTTACCTTTTCCATATTGCGAATAACATCTTCAAACATAACATCATCACCATTTGACTCCACCCCCAACTTTTTGATGGACCCCCACAATTTAACTAAAAGATTATCCAATTTCTTCTTGATTCTTGAGTTGTTGTGTAGAACTCCTGAATCACTAATAGAATCACCAGAAAAATCTTGAGTTGGTGTATCAACATAATTAGCATTAGCATCTTTTCTAATTGGTGTATCGTAGGTCACCTCTCCATGTTTATACGCGTGCAAGAGTGTTGCGTAATAAGAAGGGTCAAAAGGAATTTTAAACTTATTATAAATATCCTCCAAAAGTTTATTTTTCTTCCCTACTCTTTTAACTCCTGAGGTAGCCTGCACCTTGTGTATACAATTTTCACTGTTATTTTTTATATCCACAAGGTCCTTGGAAGTCTCACATTTATGTATTCTATTATCTTGATTATTTAAAACCGTATCGTTTCTTGTGTACATATTATGATTGTTACTTTCCTTTCTGGTCTTCCCATTGTCTGCATCTTTATCTAAGTCAGTGAATATGTCTTTTTCCTTTGCATGTCCATCTCGTGATAATACTGCAGTGATATTAAATTCATTTTCTTTTACTTTTATATGCCCATAGTTGCCTTCTCTTTCCTCCATCTCACCTTTCGTCCTTTCAACCGATTCAGAAACTTCTATGTTATTAGATCCAATATCTACATCATGTCTAATGAATCCTCCACCCATTCTAGCGCTAATATCATTTGAATCTTACAAAATAAACTTGATTGATAAGAATGAGAAGTTTGAATGTGATGAGATGTTGGAAAGGAGGAGAAAAATCCTGGATATAAGCTTGTATGAAAGGATGAGATGCTGCAATGTTGTGAGAGGTCAAATATTTTTGTAGAACATTTGAGAAAATGAAAAAGGAGGAAGAATTTGGCACGACATATAAAGGAAAAACGTTCGGAGATGCATCTATGGACCATCAACAACTGCTTGAATAAATGGTGTTTATGGAGATACATATTTAGGTGTAATTTTTTTATATTTTGAGATGTATCTCCGAATTAAATTTTGACATAATATAGATGTTTTTTCAAATTATTCTATGAAATGGCTAAAATAGATGCATTCGAAAATATATCTCGAATACTACCGTAGAAAATTTAGATTTTTCATGGTGGTATGAGATAACCTTTAAGGGTGGAAAGAACAACTCCCTTGTTCATTGGGTATTTGCTAACCGGGACTAAATTGATTTGTTAATGGAAAGTCTATTTTTCCACCCTAACTCCTGAAGTATATATATTGCTTTCAAACTAAAACACTATTTTTGTTGTTTAGAACTAAGGAAGTTCCATTTAGATGTTGTGGAATAAGCACCAACCCTCTAAATACTTATTCATAAGCTATTCATATTATAAGCTAAAGAAAAAATAATCTCAATATAAGTAAAAATAAGAACCACGAGTATAGTACGTGTACCCGGTACCATGGCTTCAAAATTGTTGTCTTCTTAACAAGAGGACAGGACACGTAATTTAAGGGGAAGAGGGAACCATTGTGTGCATAATCTGTCAAAATAACTAAGGCTACATAATAAAAGGTACTTCTAATGCCATTGATAATGAAAACCCAACCATCTCACAAGAAGAAGAGGGAGTATAATATGATATGAAGTCTAGTGATTTAGAAGAATTTTGTCACAACATAGAATAACTAAATGAAAGTAGAAAACAAACAAGAACAAAATGAGAAAATATAAGGTACTGGTACTTTCTTACACTACTGTCATTTTAGCAAATCAACTTTTTAATATATCATCATTCTTTGATGAATCTGCATAATAATGGCCAAGGAAAATTTATTTGATCAGATCTTAAATAATTCTTGCTGCTGTAGTATATTGCCCTATCACCTATTCTAAACCTTCATTGGTGAAAAAAGAAATTAAATATTGAGTAACAAAATTTTCAAGCACTGTGTGTCTTGGCTGATAATGATAGAATACATAAAGAAGCAAAATTTGCTTCCCTAAAAGCAAGATCCATTGCTGGAACCCATCCCATCGGCAACATCTATTTATCTCAAACCCAAAATTCTTGTTCTTCTGGAGAATTTGCCCATTTCAACAAGATGAAAAACTCCCCTCCCTAAACAGATTTTCCAAAGGATTAAGAAAATATCTAAAGGATGGCTTATCTAAAAGCTAGAGAGACTCAACCAATGAGCATCGACACAGACACAACACTGACACGTAGACACTATTAATAATTTCACAAATATAAGTGATTGTGTGTAACCAGATAGTATGTCATGTTAGTTTTGATGTTAAGTGACAGAGGTCCAAATTTTGCCACATCGGCAATATCCAATAAAACAACTCTTCAGACCCTCATAATGATTAATCCACAACTTTTGGGACATAACCTTCCTTTTTGAGCTCTTCATAGAGCAAATCAATTATGTTACATATGTCGATAGAATCGAGGCATAAGCCGTCACCAGCACGAAATTCACGCAATTGTTTATCAATTTCAATCCAGCTACAACCAGGTGTTTTAGTGACACCTTTCTCTCTCATCAATGCTCTCATCCTTGCTGATTCATCCCACATGTTTGAATTTGCATATATTTTTGACGAGATGATATAGTTTCCAGAATTTGAAGGATCCAACTCCAGAAGCATCTGCATAACTCGTTCCGCAATATCTACATTTTTCTTTCTTCGACAAGCACCGTGTAAGGCACCTAACGTAATCTTATCTGGCTTTTCAGGCATTTTCTCAATGAGATCCCAAGCTTCGTATAAATGACCGGCACGTGCCAAAAGATCAACCATACAAGAGTAGTGCTCGACCTTTGGTACCAATCCAAACAATGTACTCATCGTATCAAACAATCTATGTCCTTCATCAACCAAGCCTGCATGAACACATGCAGAAAGCAACGCTACAAATGTTATATCATTGGGGCGGGCACCATCACCCTCATCTGACATGCGCCGGAAAAATGATAGAGCTTCCTTGGCTTTACCATGAGAAGCAAGAGCAGCGATCATTGCATTCCAAGAAGCATCATTTTTTCGGGGCATGTCGTTGAAAACTCTCTGTGCATTCTCCAAACTTCCACACTTAGCATACATATCGATCAATGCAGTTGCTACAAATATATCATGTTGAAATCCTCTTTGTGTTGCATAATCATCTATGTGTTTTCCTAAGTCTAGAGCCCCAATACCGGCACACGCAGACAGCACTGCAGTCAGGGTAACTTTATTTAGATTAACACCGCTCTCCTTCATACAATGAAATAAAGAGATTGCTTCATCTGCCATTCCATTTTGAGCATATCTGTAATGTATGAATAAATCATGAAAATTAGTTAAAACCACTATATCTTTTTGAGAAATCACTTTAACTATTAATTCACAACAATATACATACTCACCCTGATATAACCGCATTCCACGTGATAACATCTCTGCTTGGCATACCATCAAAGATCCTTCTAGCAGACACCAAATCACCACATTTAGCAAACATACTAATCAAAGCAGAACCAATATACGAATTAACCTTCATGCCACATTCAACAACAAACCCTTCCACCCACCTCCCCAATTCCAAATCCCCCAATTCACCACAAGCCCCAAGAACACTAACCAAACTCATCTCATCCGGCTCAAACCCAGACTCCTCCCTCAACCGTCCAAACACCTCAACAGCTTCCCTCGCACGACCCATCTTCGCATACCCAGAAATCAACGAATTCCACGACACCAAATCCTTGTGCGAAATTTCATCAAACACCTTACGTGCAAACCCGAATTCCCCACACCTAAAATACACCGTGATCAACGAGTGAGCCGTATGCAGGTCCGTATCCAGTCCAAGTTTAATCACTAATGAATGAGCCGATCGGGCTTCACGAACGGCCCCAAGGTTCGCACAAGCGAGGAAAACAAAAGGGAAAGTGAAGTTATTAGGAGTAATGTTTAAGTTCTTCATTTGGTGGTAAAGATTAAGAGTAAGAGGATAATTGTTCCATGTGGTGGTGGTGGCACGGAGCATGATGTTGAAAGCGTAGTCGTTTGGGTGAGGAGTAATGTGGGAGAAAATGAGGGAGGAATAGTTGAAGTCTTTGAGGTTTATGGATTGAGAGAGAAGATGATTTGGTTTGTGAATGGAGTGGATTATCATTTGAGTGTGGATTTGTTGGAGGGTTTTTGTGGAGGGACATTGTTTAAGGAGGGAGAGGAGTAATGATAATGGTGAGGGTTTGAGGGAGTTAAGGTTTGTGTTTTTGAAAATTGGGTGCTTTGAGATCAGCATGTGTCTCCAATGTTTTGGTTTTTGAATTTTGCTGTTAGATTTACGGGACAATATGATCTATGCGCGCGCGTGTTTGTAGTTGGACTCTCTTCTTATTTATCAAGTGTTGGCTATTATTCATTCCTTCTTTCTTCTTCTTTTTTTGTTAACCTAAATATATCTTAAATAACTCGAAGTTTGGCTAAAATATATGTAAAGTTTAGAAAAATATTATTTGGTTTAAAATTTAAATTTGGATTTTTTTTTAAATATATACTTTTGTAATCAATTTTAAATTAAGATAAGCACTAGGAATACTTCAACCCAATTACAACAAGAAGAGATCAAAACTATTTAACTCAAACAAAAATCAAAGAAACAACATCAATCAATTCAAAGGAACTCCTTATAATGAGCCAAAGCAAACACTCATGAATTCTCTAAAATAAAATAAAATAAATTTGTTTGAAATATATACAGGTTAAAAAGTAGAGGCATGCGTGTTTTTCTGCAAGGGTAAGGAGACTCAGATGCCTCAATAGGTGTATAATACATTTTGATGGTGAGGGTTTACTCACGGCGGCGAGAAATCTTATACAGTGGTGTCTGAGGCTATTTGAGGGACCACCAACTCACGTGAGGTGAGAGGCTTTGTTGGTGGTTGGTGCTGCTTGGATTACATGCGGGCGATTAGGTTAGTCGTGGTAACAAGTGTGGTGCTCTTTTATGAGTGGAGAGTGTGTATAACTTAGAGTTTGTCTCATTTTCTCCTGTTATATGATAATTATATATATAGGCTTCTTGGGTCTGGGTTAAAGATTTAGATAATGGTTTACCCTAACTTAGAGACCAAGGAATGTGGTCATGGGAGGACTTAGTCTCCTTGGATTGTGGAAATAGTGATTTCTTTCTTTGACTGGTGTTTATTGTGAAATTTGGTAAACCAAATAGTTATTTTCGAACATATTTGTGTGCATTTATGACTTTGAACAACATTTTTATTGTCGAAATCGAAAGGTAATACTTTGGAAAGGTTTCAATGCCACTTTAAAATAAGACTTAAGATAAAAGGGTTTCTAGAATCAAGACTGAAATGGAAATGTAGGACGAACTAAAAAAAGAAATAGCAGGAATTGTAAAGTAATGTTGAAAAGTAACTTAATGCATAAAAGGTACTTAAAGGTAAAAATACTTGAAATTTATAAATGGTGGAACGCATACGTAGATTTATCTCACTTATTTCCCAAGTGCGCAGTTACTTTGTTTACAAAAATATTAGTACAATTGCGGACCATTTTCAATATGAACATGAGTCCCTTTATATACTACACTAAAATAACTACCTAAGAACGGTCGACTAACCCTACCACGACATGTCTTAGTCTCATGCATCAGTTTCCTCCGACGAACTTCCTCATGTCTTCGAATAATCGTTTGTGTTAAGCCAGTTCCCGCTCTTTTAACACCATTCAAATATCTTAACTATTGTTACTAGTCACCATGAACTGACTACCTACGACGAAATCCTTCAGATCGACCATGTTACGACAACAAACTATATAGTACTTTCCACATACAATGCCCATGTCAATATTGTTTCCATATTAATGATGATGAACTCCAGCCTTAGCCAACATAGCATAGCACTCAATTTCACTAAGTCCCCGAACTCTTCAACATCCTTAGACCTACCATTTCTTTGATCGACATTACAATGTGTGATTTCCAACCTCGAGTCAACTTGATTTCCCTTTGACTTCATCTTACCTTGACTTTCCATGTGACGTATTTGTTGTTGTTCTATTAATACTTGTCACTTATAGTTAAGTCAAAAAATCCAAGGTAACAACTGACCCTTTTTAGTTAGTCATTGTGAGTCCACGCCGTCACCCATGTGTAATGGGTGTGGGGCCCCGCTCTTGGCAGCCTCACTACACCTTTCGGGTGACCATGCAATTTCTTCTAGCGGCTCATGACTTTGCAGGGTATCTTGTTCCTCATCATGGTGTCTAGCCTTCGGGTGCCTAGGGACTTCGTCGGGTGACTCCCCCTTCTTATTGGTATTCTTCGACTTTACTTAAGTTGTCCCCTCGTGGGACACAGTAAAAATATAACACTACATAATCCTTCAAGTACGAGGACTTGAAAAGGCCGGAGTGGTTTGGTAAGAGTGCTCATATTCTTAAGTCCCTCTTGTGCAGATCTATCCCATGTAGGCTTTTTCTTAATAAGGACTTACAGTGTATCCCTCAGGAGAGACTTTATAGTCAAGTCCCTCGGGAAAGGTGTTTGTTTAAGCATGTACGAGGAGACTCTTAGTCCCTTAGTCCGAGTTATATAGATTTCCTAGCTAATAATACTCTAAGTCCTTCAGGCGAGGAATTGACCTCTCGGGTAGGACTTCCATCGAGACCTCTGGAAAGGCTTGTGATCAAGTCTCTTAGGAAAGACTTCGGTCACGCTTCTTGAGCGAATTTTGTATGTCTTGATCTTGGCTGGGAAAACTCTAATTCATAAGGAGGACAGATTATAGTCAAATCCCTTAGGCAAGACTTTATATTATATCCTACCCGAGGAAACTCTAAGTCTCTCAAGCATGGTCTTTGTTTAAGCCTGTCTGAGGAGACTCTTAGTCCCTCAGGCTGAGTTATATAAAGTATCTGGCTAATAAGACTTTAAGCCCATCACGGAAGGCATTGACCTCTTAGGGGGGACTTACATCAAGCCCCTAGGTAAAATTTATGATCAAGTCTCTTAGACAAGACTTCGTTCGTGCCTCTTAGGAGAACTTTACATGTCTTGATCCCGACTGGAAAAATCAAAGCCTCCCAGGCAAAGAGTTTTTAGTTGAGTCCCTTGTACGAGACTTAATATTGGATTCTGCCCAAGGAAACACTAAGTCCTTTAGGCAGGGTGTTTCTTTAAGTCTGAGTTCTATGGGCATAGTAATGTATAGCCTGGTTGATGAGACACTAAGTCCCTTAGGTGAGAAGCTAAACTTTAAAGTTAGATCTTCTATCGAGCCCTAAAGAAAGATTAGTAATCCAATATTCGGGGCCGGATATGGATTGTGCCTCTTAAGAGTGATTAATTGGAAATGATCCCGCCTAAAGGGACACTAAGTACCTCAGACGAAATCTTAGTTAACCTAAGTTATCTAGGAATAATAATGTATAGCTCGACTGAGGAGACAGTAAGTCCCTCGGGTGGAAGTTTAGTTAGCCTAAGTTCTTAGGCATAATAATGTATAACTCGGATGATGAGACACTAAGTTTGTTAGGCAATGTGTTTTATCTTCTCATGTGGGACTTCAGTCGAGCCCTCAAGCAATAACTATAACTAGAATTTATCGAAGAACGTTTGATGGATTGCAACAGTGGATTTGAGTTTCTGGCACGATGGAGAAAAATCTTACCTACAAGGTTAGCACTTCAACGCCCAAGTTAGTATGAGATTAAAATGAAGTGAATGATATTTGAATTTGAATTACTTGAGAAATGGTGTGCTCTCCCTTCATATAGTAGGGATATTATAGTATCTTGCTAATTTATCAATGCGATGTGTGATAATCAGTCCAATTGATCTTGGGTTCTGATTACCTGACTCCTTGTCCAGGATAATGAATTGTCCCATGCTCAGTCCGGTGAGACATTTAACATTTTAGGTGATAGTTATTGGGCCATCTGGGTGGCCCAGAACTGTTTTCCCTAAGTTATTACCTTTTCTCTAAAGGGTAAGGGCTTTATTGTGATTTCCATCTTTTTCCATTCATTACTTGGTTCAAATGAAAAATCATGATGTGACTTCATCATCATGCATAAAATGTGTCTTAGATGTTCCTTATATTCTATATGTCTTTTCACTGGCTAAAATCTTTAAATAGAACCCTCATTTCATTCATTTCACAAGCTTTTGAGAGTCAAAGAAACCTCTTGCAAATTATATCCCCAACTACCAAAATTCACTAAAGCTCAATTTCTTCTTTTGAAAGTAATCAAGAATTCACATTGAAATCTTGATTAACTTTGAGCTAAACCTTCATACATTTCATTTTTCTTCATCAATTTCAGTAGATCAAGCTTGCTTGTGGAGTAATTTGGAGTTATTCTAATCCTTGAAGTGGTAGTTCATCTCACACCATTGCTACACCTTCATCTTCATCATCCTCAATGGAGATCTTTGGGGATTCTTGTGTTGGATCCTTTTGGATCTCATTTTATTTTTTAACTACCGGTTTTTTGTTGTGTTTTTAATCTAAAAATTTGTGCAAGTTCAGATTTATGATCACAAGGTGTTTGAAAAATGTTTGGAAAGAGGATCAAAATGAATTTTGCACTAATTTTTTATTATGCACGCAAAGTAACCGGTAAACACCTAGGTGATAACCGGTTACTCAGTGTTAATTTTGAAAAATCCTGAGTTTTTTTAACTAGGTAATCGGTTAAGGCATAGGTGGTAACCGATTACATCTGAAGCAGAATGACAATTTTATTGATTTTTGGGGATGTTTTGGTTTCTTTTGCTTCTTCTTCCCCTACTTTCTTATTTTAACCTTGGAGTATATTACTGAGATCAATTTCTCTTTAATATCAATGGAATTCGAATATCGATTAGAGTGGATTAACATTCATTAGTTCAAATCTATCTTCAAGTGGATTTGTTAAATTCATAAGAGGTGCTTTGAATTAGTGATATGTTCTTCAAACTTGAATCTGTCAATTAGAGTTGATTGATTTAAAGATGGAAGGACCTCAAAAGTGCATTTCAATTTGGTTCTTCTCCATCCACTGCCTCTAATTCTCCTTTTTATTTTTGATCTATGAAATTCTTATGGATTGTGGGATTCCTTTATTGAATTCATAATCAAGACTAGATCGTTACCTATTTTCTTTTCGTGCGACATTGTTTTTGGATGACAACCTATATGTTGTTCATCTAACATGCATTAGTATAAATAATAGTTACCTTAATTGGTATTGACCGGCCTTGTTGTAGTGTGACTTCTATATAAGTTACTTGGCGATTTCTTAACATAGCGCTACATTTGTCCCTCTTTATCCTTATCAGTATTTGTATTTTCGTGGCTCGAACCATGTTTGGTTGCGCAAGCCCGAGTAGTGCTGATCTTTGTGCTAAGTTCATAATTCTTAAACTTGTTGCTGTAGAGGCTTAGATTCTATCAATATTCTTACAAGTTTTGTTAACTAATGACTTGAGTACATAGGTCAACCATATAGTGCAAAACGCGAGATGGAATTTGGTTGTCGCTTCGAGCCTTTTGGTATTGTTACTTTCGTGGATGATTAAGTTCACTGTATTATTGTATATTATTATATTGCTTTTATTTCTTTCCCACTCCATATCCTTTTTATTTTACCTCTTTATCCCTTATCTCTTTTATTTTTATTATTTTTTATATCATCCATTATCATGTTTATGTTTATGTCATTATATCTTGTGTTTTTCTTTTGTCCATTTGGACACCAAAAACATTAATAAAGGCCTAAACAATATAAAAGACTTGTTCTTAATTGTGGACTATGGTTACTATCCCTTACTTTGGAGGAGTTCAACATCTTGAACCTATGGACTTAGTAATAGGATCTTATCCCCTTTCTTGATTATGGAGTGGTTATGCTAGTCTTTATTTGGCTCATCATTTGCTCAAGGGAATTGAATTCTAAGTTACTTTTGCTTTTAAGTGTCTTCAAGTGGTTAGATATTTCCCCCTTTATCTCTTTTCATTTATTTTTTAGGGTAGTCTCTTCATCTCCTCCTGTTATTTAATTTTCAAAACCTTATCCCTTTTTCAGAGGATTCTTCTTCTTCAAAACCTTCACTACATTTATAATTCAAACCTTGACTTTGGTCAAGTGACTTTTTACCTTTTCTTTTTATTTCTTAATAAATGTTAATGAACTTAAGCATATTGACATTATTTTCAAAATACCATAAAAAATACAAAAACTCATTTAAACTTGTTGTGCCTTTGTGCATATTTTCTTTTAACTCTTTTCATAAGTTTAGACATGATTCATCTTTTCTAGCGGAATTATTCGTTGAGGGGTGATAAATTGTCTTTACATTCTTAAAATCAATCAAAACCAACAAAGAAATTTGTTTTTTACCACGAACTACGGGGTTTGATCTTACATTGCACTTTGTGGGTACGTAGGCATGAGACGAAAGTCTCGTCAAACACAAAAATATTAAAATAAATTCTTTTTCTCATACCCTCACTCTCATTTAATAAACCATTTTCAAATAAAAAAGCGTAAATATTTCAAAGGGCACTCGTGGAGTACCACAGACATTTTGGATGCTAACACCTTCCCATTTCGTAACCAACCCACTTACCTATTCTCTGTTTGTTTCTTTTAGCTTTTGCTTTTAGATTCATTTTTAGGATTTATTCGCTCTTTTTTCCTTTTCCTTTTGGAATAAATAAAAACGTGGTGTCGACTCTGTTTTCCTTGAGTTAAGTTAATCAATAGCTTACACTCACGATTTTTACCGCTATAGGAAAGTGGCGACTCTGCTGGGAGTAATCTCTATGTGGGTTCAACCTATTTTGATTTATTTATTGTTTTGGTTTGACTTGTTTGTTATTGCTTGTTCTGTTCTGGTTTGGTGATGCTTTGTGAGTGAGATAGAACATGTACCCAGATCTGAGAGTACTTATGATAGGATGGTGGTATATTCAAGGAGATACGTGTGGAGTAGTCCTATGTGATGTCGAATCTAGAACCACCACTCAATTAGGCTCCCTCGGATTACTGATGTCATGGGGGGTAGTTGTATCATGGAATTACTTTTTTTACATCAGGTTGATCATACGAAGGACCGTAGAACTCTTAACCCATCCAAGCCATTTTAGGAACATAGTGCAGAAGTCATCTAGGTGTATATCTAAGGTGATTGTCACACGATACTACACTCGGAAGAGGTCCTCTTGGGTGTTCTTATCCTTTGATTCCATGCTCGTGATCTGAACCTTTGAACTTGTGTGTTTTACGTGATCTATTTTGTGCTTGTTGCATCCATGCATTCATCATATGCATCATCGCAACCATTTTCAAAGAACAATTCAGATTATTGCAAATATGGAAAGAAAGAAAAACAAATATCACTTTTATGAAGATTTTAAATAAAAGTGTTGATGACCATGTTCTCGATGTTGCCCATGTTTGCAATAATCGAGTTGATTCCATAAAAATGTAAGTGAAAACATTTCATGTTATTTCACCCTCTGCATACATTTGTATTCATTTAAGTTGTCCGAGAATCTCATTTCAGTTTTCTCCTTCTTCAGTTGTCTGTTGATCTTCAAGCTATTTCCTCAACACAAAAACAGAACTAGAGTTGTTGTTAGATTGAGAATGGAAAATCAAGAGCAACATAACAAGAAAGTTAGGTAAGACCTTGATGAGTTGAAAAGCAGTGTGAGCAATGTAACACCCGTTTATTTAATTAAATATGATTGTATTATGTTGTGTTGATTTGGGTATTTGAGTTGATTCAAGTTGATTTCCGAAATATCGGAATATTACGTTGATGGTTATAAGTTGGTTTGAGTCGAATTTAATTAACTAAGTTGATATAAGTTGTGGAAAACGATATGGAGTATTTTCCCGTTCATTATTGAATATATCGGTTGGGTGTTTGGACCATTTGGTTGATAATCGGTAGTTAATCTATTAAGTCGGGATAAAGTAATTATTCGCGAATTATTATTCGGTTGATTTTGGGTTGCGGTGAATTAACTCGTTAAGTCAGAATATTAAGTCGGAAGGTCGTGGAAATAATATTGGAAGTGATATTATTGATTATTGGAGCGTGTTGGTTAATGAGCTTATATTTCGTCGGAATTAGCAATTAAGGGGGACTAAGCCCATTAGTTGTTATATTGGATTAATAATAATTTAATAAAAAGAAAGAAAAGAGGAATTAGTAGGTTTAGTTGTATCAGTAGAAGTTGAGAAAAGGAGGAACAAAGAGAAATTGGAGAAAAGGGAAGAAAACGAGAAGTTACCGTCAGAAAAGTCGGTCGGAGATTCGAGCGGTCATCAATTAAGGTAAGGGTGGAGTTCAACTTTTATAATCAGATTATGATAATCGATACGTAGAAATTGGGATCGGATAGTTCTGTGTGTTGTTGTGAAATGTTGATGTTGTTGTGATCATGTTTTCTTGTGAAATTGTTGATTTGTTGTTGATGATTAAGTTGTTATTAAGTTGAATTGTTTTATTAATTTTATCGAATCCTCATTATTGAAATGCTGATGTGAATTGTGGATTTCTGGAAAGGCTAAGTTGGGACGAGGGTACTATGCAAAAAATGCACGGGTGGCGCAGGCCACCCACCATTTAAGTAGGGGTGGTGCAGGGCACCCAAAGTGGAGGAAATGAGAAAGGTGGCGTGAGCTACCAAAGGGTGGCGGGATCCATGCTCCCTAGCATGCATGGCGTAAGACATGTGAGAAACACACTAAGGGTGGCGCAAGCCACCCATATAGTGGGGGGAACCTTTGTTTTTCTTTTATATATATAATCATGCACATGTTTTTATAGGTTATGTTGTGATACATTAAGTAATAAATAATTAATACCACACCAATCAATCTTTTTATAGGTAAATATTAAATGAATTATTGGACTAAGATTGGTAATACAAATTGGACACAAGATACATTATAACCGGTCTAACAGTGTAACATGTTTGAATGGAAAACGAGCAATTTTTGACAAAAACAAAGTGGTGAAAATTGGATGACAAATTACTAAAATTGTAGCAGGAACTTTGCACCAGTAAACAGAAAAGTTACATAATGTTGTAATAAATTAGTAATCGTAGCAGAAGCTGAAACAATGTCGTTTTAGTCGGTTTAGCCGAATTAGGCGAAAAATTTAGTTGTCTGGAATTTAACGGAAATTATCAAAGTGGTTAGTAATAATTAGTAGGTGATTTTTAGTTGGTTTATTTTGTTGAATTCGTGATGAATGTGTAGATTTCGTGTACGTTGAAATATGTTGTTTTGTCCCGGATTATGGGCATTTTTAAGTTGTAGGTCGGATGACCAATATTGATGTTTAAGTTGTAAGTCGAAAGACCAATGTTGATATTTAAGTTGTAGGTCGTAAGACCAATGTTGATGTATATAAGTTGTAGGCCTATGGCCAAAGTTGAATCGATGTTGAATTTAAAGTTGCTATGTTGATTGTTGTATGTTGTTTGGAGTTGATCGTTGTTTGTGTTGAGTCGTTGTATCATGGCATACACTTCATTTTCTAAGTTGGAGCGGATGCTCACCACGTTGGCATGGATTGGCAAAATTATTAAGCTGAAGGCTTATGCCTTGCAGATACCTCGATAACCTGGTATATTCTAAGTTGGGAGTTTTACTCCAATGGTACCACATACATATGCATAGTCGATTCGCAACATATTGTACGTTTATTATGTTGTTTATGTTAATTTAAGTTGATTAAGTTGCTTATGTTGATTTAAATTAACGAAGTTTTTATGTTGTTTAAGTTGATTAAGATGTTTATGTTTATGTTGATGGAGTTGCCGATTCAATTAAGTTGATAACGTCGATTATGTTAATGTAGAATAAGTTGAATATGTCGTGTATGTTGTTGGAGTTGATGAAGGTGATTATGTGGATTTTATAGTTGGAGTTGGTTATGTTGATTAGGATGAATAAGTCGTTCGTGTTGGATATATGTTTATGTTGATGAAGTTTCTTATATGGTCGGGATGATAAAGTTGTCGTATTAGTTTAGGTTGTTTATGATGATTATGTTTGTTGAAGCTGTTAAATTGAATATGTTGATTTTGTAGTAAATGTTGATAGTTGTAATAGGTTGGTAAAGTAAGATGATAAAATGTGGGTGATGGTTAAGTTGTTGTTGTTGTGGAGTAATGGTAATTGTATGATTCTTGTCTATGTATTATTTATCATACTTCACTTATAAATTTTGATATCTCACCCCTTATATTTGAATGTTGCCCCTATGTTAATAACGTGCAAGTAGCTTGAAGGAAGATGGTTATCTTCGTTAGTTCGAGTCGATGTCGATTCTCTGATATGTAACACTCAGGGGGATGAACGCTTAGTTGTTTTGTTGTTGTTTTAAGTTGTTTCAGTTAAATTATGTTGTTACTAAGTTGTTTAAGTTGAATAACATGTTATACCATGTTTAGTTGAATATTGGAGAATCTGTTGCGTAGTTGTAAAAGTTATTTTGGTTTCATAAATGAATAAAAGTTGTTGTTTTAGTTTCTTCCGAATCAAAGGTGTTATGTATCAATTTTCATGAAATTAAATGAAGTTCTTATAAGTTGAAAAATGTAGCATCCTATTTGTGTACTTGTTGTTTGAATTTTTAATACTCTGATTTTCAAAATAATCGTCGGTTAAAAATGGGGTGTTACATTAGTAGTATCAGAGCAGGTCGGTCCGTCCAGCCAATATTGTCTAATGTCGTTGATTCCTTAGTACGCGACATGTGTGTGAAACACTATCGGTACTTGTTGCTAGTTTTTAGTTGCTGTCTGCAAGTGTTGGTTTGGAATTAAGTGGGGGGAGGCTTGTCTCCCGGATGTGTTGTTGGTAAGTAGAAGTTGGTTCAAGTTGATGTTAATTGCAAGAGTGTAATGTTGTTGAAGCGATGTTGTTACGGGCCGGTGAGAGTATGGACTCATGAATTCGTATCGGTCAAGTTTGAGAAGTGCGTAGAATATGGACGAAGAATTGATTGAGAATAAGGAATTATCCCAATGGAAATGATAAGTTGATGGATCAAGTCGGTAGGTTTTTATGCATTGAGCATAGTTGGGTTAAAGTTGAGTAATTTTGATTTCGATGAAAAGGAAGAATGTTGGAGAATTTTGGAATCACGAGAGAGAGAGAGAGAGAGATGGAACTTATGTTCATCAATCTCGAATTCTGATGTTTTTTGAAATTTTGGAGCAGCTGTCAGTAAAAGAGGCATAACTTTTTACTCATAATTTTGATTTAAGCGATTCGGGACTTTTTAGAAAGCTTACAAAATTCCCTACAGTTTTTATATAATATTTGCCTTAGGGAGGTTTGTGAAGAGGGAGATAAGTGTGTTTTAATAGTTGGGTCTAATGCTGATTTTTGGAAAATTATGCATGCGGAGATTCTTGACCAGTCCCATTGCAATGATGGTAACTTT
The DNA here is from genome assembly GCA_963966055.1 of Lathyrus aphaca. NCBI lineage: Eukaryota > Viridiplantae > Streptophyta > Magnoliopsida > Fabales > Fabaceae > Lathyrus > Lathyrus aphaca. The sequence continues at coordinate 135,086,164 of OZ014519.1, read as the reverse complement.
TTACTCGTAAGTCGGATTCAAGCGATTCTTGAAGTTTTGAAATCAGCACAAAATTCTCTTCAATTTGGAATATAATTTTGTGATTTGGAAGTCCTTATTAAAAGAGATAACTGTGTTCGAAGTTGAGCGATTATTGTAGAAAGTTGGAAAGATGAAGATGAGTGTGGAATTTGATACAGAATTATATGTTGGTATTAGAGAGGATGTGACAATATCGGGGAATTCATAGATATTCAAGTTATGTTGAATGAAGATAATTAGAGTGACTATATGATGGTAACATTGAGAGAAAGACGAATGTTTGATTTGCGTTGCTAATATTCTTAACTTTGATGAAAGTTATAATTAGAACGAATCGAATTGGATTGTACTCGATGTTGTAGCGACTCTGGTGTTAGAATGATATGTAAAGTTGTGTTATGCTATGTGCATGTATAAGAGATTGTGTAGTAGATTTTGGACGTTTTGGTATAATTGATGAAATAGAAATTAAGGAAACTAAGAAGACATTGGTAAGCCTTAGAGATTTGGTGGAGCATTATGCTTATGGACTTTGGGAGCAAGTTGAGGTACGTTATTGTGTTGGGTAATGATGATTTATGTCACTGTTATGATTGTCGTCTGTCTATTGACAAATTAAGGAACTGCTCACCCTTAATCTATTGTTTATAGTAGACAGAATCATAATTGATGGATAGATGTGTCATGCCAACTAGTATAATATGTACCTTGAATTGGTTGAAGTCAAGCCAAGCGTTTGAGGATTGTTTGATATGTCGATGAAGATTATTATATAAGAATATTAGTTGGATTTGAGGATGATAGCATGAATTGCGTTTGGATTAAATAGTAATAAGGAAATTCATAGCTGAACTCTAGATAATAGGAGTGTTGTTTTGGGCGATGAATTAAGTGGCATGAGACTTGAAGTTTTCTTGAGATGATTCGAGAGAAAAGTGGATGGAAATGTAGGACCATGATTTGACAAGAATGTCAGATGGAGTGAGTTGTAAGTATTAGAAGAAGTAAAATTATAAGTTGGTTTATTAAAGTGCAATTTTTAGTTGGAACAAGAAGTGTTGTTTGGTTGTGTTGACTCAAATAAGAATTTATGAAGGGTTGTGTCGGTATGAATAAGAATCGGGGATTCAGTGTGTTGAATTGGTTGGAAGCGGAGAATATGAGTTATCTTGTGGAAATTTGTTGGACCCTTGTACCTTATGTTATTGTAATGAAGTTGTGTGTTTAAGATGATTCTCGAGGGACGTGATATTAAGAGATGGTAAAGTTGTAGTTATGTTGATGATAATTGGGAACCCATGGGAAGTATAGGTATATCTTATCCAAGATTTGGAAGTAGTCGCAGTTGTAATTGTGTTGAACGTTCGGAGGTGTTGTCTTACGAATCTAAGTTCCTTAGTTATACAAAAGAGTTAGAATACCTGTTGGAAATTTTCAATTCATAAACGTCAGAACTTAACCCTTTGGAAATTTTCATAAACGTCTGAGGTACTCCACGGGAGCCCTTAGAAATATTTATGCTTTTTGGTTTGAAAATGGTTTATTAAATGAGAGTGAAGGGATGGGAAAAAGAATTGATTTTAATATTTTTGTGTTTGACGAGACTTTCGTTTCATGCCTACGTACCCACAAAGTGCAATGTAAGATCAAAACCCCATAGTTTGTGGTAAAAAAAACAGTTATTTGTTGGTTTCGATTGATTTTGAGAATGTAAAGACAAGTCGTCATCCCTTAGCGAATAATTCCTCTAGAAATGATGAATCATGTCTAAACTTATGAAAAGAGTTAAAAGAAAAAATGCACAAAGGCACAAAAGGTTTAAATGAGTTTTTGTATTTTTATGATCTTTTGAAAATAATGTCAATATGCTTAAGTTCATTAGCATTTATTATGAAATGAAAAGAAAAGGTAAAGTGTCACTTGACGAAAGTCAAGGTTTGAATTATGAAAGCGGTGAAGATTTTAAAAAGAAGAATCCTTTGAAAAAGGGAGAGGGTTTTGAAAATTAAATAATGGGAGGAGATGAAGAGGCTACCCTAAAAAAATAAAAGAAAAGAGATAGAGGATGAAAGATCTAACCACTTGAAGACACTTCAAAGCAAAAGTAACTTAGAATTCTATCCACTAGGGAAAATGATGTGCCAAATAAAGGCTAGCATAACCACTCGACAATCAAGCAAGGGGATACGATCCTAGTACTAAGTCCATAGGTCCAATATGTAGAACTCCTCCAAGGTAAGAGATAGTAACCATAGTCCACAATTAAGAACACATATTTTAAAGTGTTTAAGCCTTTATTAATCTTTTTGGTATCCAAATGGATAAAAGAAAATCACAAGATATAATGACATAAACATTAACATGATAATGGATGATATAAAGCATAATAAAAATAAAAGAGAGCAAGAGGAAAAATAAAAAAGATAGGGAGCGAGAAATAAATAAAAGCAATATAATAATATAAAATAATGCGGTGAACTTAATCATCCCCAAAAGTAACAACGCCAAAAGGCTCAAAGTGACAACCGAATTCTGTCTCGCGTTTTACACTATATGGTTGACCTATGTACTCAAGTCGTTAGTTAACAAAAATTATCAGAAGATTGATAGAATCAAAGCCTCTTGATTCTAATGAGAATTTTCCAGAATCCAACCGAATAATATATCTGCACACTTGAGATAGGATTAGAGTACAAAATTGTTACATATAAAATATATGCATTGTTATCATCAAAACTAGAGATTATTTGCAGAACCAAAATTTTGTTCTAGCAATCTCCCCCTTTTTTATGATAACAAAAACATGTATTTTGATGGAACAATATATATGCATTAAAGTGCAAAAGTAATCAAAGTTTAGGTTACAATTCTCCCCCCCTAAGATAAACAAGCTCCCCCTGAGTTTGTAACTTGTAAAAGTTATAGCATTTACATCATCACCCTCAACATCAGAATCTAACTTGTGATTTGTTTCAGTAGGTGTGATTGCAGACTTGTAATTTATTAGCTCAAATCTTTTCATAAGCTCGACTTCATATTTCAGTTGATGCAAAATTATAACCTGGTCAAAGTACAAAATCTTCATCTCTATAAAATATGTCATATTTCCTATATCAGGCATCTCAAACACATATGTCATATTTCCTATATCAGGCATCTCATTCAGAGTTTAAAATATCTTCAGAAGTTAACTCAGGTGTTAACACTGCACCAGATTCAGATTGAGACTTGTTATAATCCCATGCTCATGTTCCCTTCACAATGACATCTCTGTTGAATTCAACTTTTTTGGTGATTGGACAATAAAGCTTATAAACACTTGTATTGTGGTACCCAATCAGTAAGCTTTTTAGAACTCAGATGCCATAAGCTTTTGAAGTTCAGATGCCCCAATCTCTTGTGCCACAAGTGACTATCACCTTCAGCACCTTTAACACTAAGGCATTTATTTTCAGTTGTTTCCACATTCACTTTGAATGTTATGTTGTTTCCCTTTTCATATTATATAATCAGCTTCTGAATAGAATCATATAACTTCAAGATCTAGGAGATACAACATTGTTATCCATAAGCCTTTGGACTCTTTATAAAAGACTAACTTCTTCTAGTGCAACGAAACCAATATTTTCAAAGGCAGATGGTATGAAAGCATGTGGATTGTCGGAACACATTTTGTCATGTTTGACAACTTTATTTGAAGCGGCTTTGAGAGTTTCTTTTCCGACATTAAAACATATAGTTCTCAGTCCCACAAGTGGAGAAACTCCTGTCAAGCTCACACAAGCATGTTTCTCTCCTACTCACTCGTATACCAAAAACATCAATTGTTCTAAGTGTCGGTCTTATCTTATATGGGTTAGTCAAGAAATTCACATACGCCTTTTTCTTCATAGATACTTCGACCCACCAAAATATATCAAATAAGATATCTCTAACAAGATTGCGTCGGTATTTGAAGTCGGGAAGCTCCCTACAATGAATCATGTGTTCTCAAAATGTATCCAAAAGAGCCTTACAAAAAACATAGCAAACCTCATTAATTGGATATAAAAAAATCATAAGGAGGCATCTTATAATAGTATGATACTCCACTAATGACATATCTTGGTTTAGCTCATCAATTAGAATAGCAAGGAGAAAATCCTAAGCATGTACGACTTGCAAATAACCAAAACATGTGTTTTATCTTATGGTCATTTCAAACTTTACATTCATGTCCTTAACAGTTTTACTAAAAATCTCACTCGCCAAAACATGTTGTGCTTTAGGAGGGACAATTTTCTTACTAGTAAAACTACTAAGGTTAAAATATGGAATCACAAAAGTAAGTCCATCTAAACTCTGTCGAAATCTGAGTCAGTGTCATATGCCCCGTTGCATTTTAATATATGATCATGTAACACCCAAGATTGGACCCTAAACGCCAAAAAACTATATGAGGCAACATTTACTTTCGAGTACAAACCCATCACATGAAGGTTAAAAGATTTCAGTCTTATGATTATTCAATTCGAGACCTAATCTTAGATCTATCTCCAAAATCTTGTTAAAGGTTTTAGCCACCTCATGTGAATTCATTATTATAGTCTCATCGTCAAGATATCAAACATGATGAAGAAACATACACTTGTCTCTAATCTAATAAATGAGTGGGTGTAACACAAGAGCAGAAAGAAATGGTCCTAAATAGTCAGTTTGTTGAACTCTAGTGACTGACATAATATGTCAATTCTTTTAGATTCAAATTTCATTAGATGATAACAATTATTGTGTTAGATCAATTTATATAGAGTTTTATTCTCTTTAATTGAACCTCTTGCTAGTTGACGGAATGATTGATCCCCATTTTAATCGGTTCTAAGATCGGATACTAAACCATCATTTAGTTTTAAAGTTAAATTTGTTATTTTTATCTATCATTTATTTAATGTTTATTTAGAAGAGATATAAACACAAGTGATAGACAATGAAGTAAGTACATGCACTAAAATAAGTTTAGTTAATCTATCATTAATATACATCCCTCTTATAAATGAATCCCAAATAAATACTTCACACAAGAATCAAAATCTCACATATAAAAGAAGAGAGTAGACATAGCTACAATTAATGTTGATCAACAAGGTGACAACATATACCCTATAGAATCAAATCCAAAACATTGAATGACCTAGGACCCACTAAAATGTTTGTTAACATTTCAACATCAAATTGAAATCCGGATAATATAGTGGTTGAACATGATTCAATGAGACGGTTGTGTTTCTATGTAAAGTTAGCCAGTTAGGTAAATTTATGATGGTGAGATATCTAATCAGGAAGAAGATAACACCAAGTAAAAATGAATACTAAGATTTGCATATCTTGAAGCTTATGTATGCAAAGTGAGTGTTGTAGAGAAAAGTAAAACTCTATCTATTGAGTGTGAATTGTGTTAAAAGTCGTCAATTATAGCTAGTTTTTGTTTGCATGTGATGATGATAGCTAGTGGCATTTAAGGATACTTCTAGTTTAAGGTTATTGCCATAAAAGCAAATATAAAAGAGACTAAAGTGCCTTCTTTTGATTAATGTAGAAAATGAGATAAAGTTTTGAACTACTAGTTGATGATATAGTTTAGTAACAAAATTTTTCATTCGCATGTAAAAAGAAATTAGGATAGGGTTTGAATAAATAAAAAATAAAAAGTAAGCATGTTGTTTGAAAAAATCAACCTTGACATCATTGAACAATATTGAAACCTTAAAATAGATATTCAATTTATATTTATTTATTATCTCTTGTTCTATTTATAAAAGAAATTATTTTTTAGATTATTAAATAATCAATGTATTTGAATGGTATAATGTATCAATTATATTAATTATTTAATTAATTTTAAAAAAATTAATTATTTTTAAAGTCAAATTTTTTCTTATAAATAATATCAGAAATTAGTATTTGATGTATGGATTTTCATCACCAATAGTTCTTGAGATTTAAAAGTAATAAAATTTAAACTTTATTTCATCAAAAAGGGATAGAATAATGATGTTGAATTCTGAGAAATTGATATTGTTGGTGAAGATTTTAGATTTAAAAGTGTTTTTTTTTTAAGGTTTAAGTTTGATATTCAGTAAATTTTAGTTATTTTTGTGTTGAATTAAATTATTTTGCTTTGATTAAATGAGATCCTCCAAGTGAACAATGAAATTATTAAGGGTGACAAATTTTCAACATTTTTTTTTTGAATTAATCGAAGATTTAGACAATTTTTCTACGAGTTTTTTTAATACGACGTTAATATATTTTTTTGCATTTCTAAATTAAAATATAACAGGATCAACAGGTTCGTTCACTCCACTTTAATTTTTTGTATGACAAATTAAAATTTTAGATCAACATCCTCTATTCTATCTTAGATTTTATACTTTTTTTGTGAAGACTTTGTCACCCATAAATAAAACCGTCTCTTCATATAAGTCGGTTTTAAAATCAGAAGTTGAATTTTTTAAAATAAAATAAAAATGCTAAAATGTGCATTAATCAGAGTATTTTGTTCTATAAATTAGTGATATTCATAAATAACAATTTATGAGCAATGAATATCTTAAAGTTCTATCTTTGATTCTTTTTGCCCAACTTCCATACTTTTTTGCTTTTTCTAAATTCTTTGTACATTTTCCTTTCCTAGTCTTTCTTTCACACATTAAAAGCTAAAACACTTGTAAGCATTTGAAAGTACCATAATACCCTTGTTTCCACTAGAAATTACAAATACAAAAAACAAGAGGCATTATAAAAGAGAGAAGAATGTGGGGCCATAACAATCACCCATAATATCCGGTCAGAAAATAACAAAAGTTGTGTGACTTATGAGTTGTTTTCTGTTTCACCTTGAAGAGTGTGTGTTTTTATTGTTTGTGGTGGTTTTATTCATCTCATATGCACTTTGGACAATTGGACAATTTCATCAAGCTAGCATGACTTAGGAAATTGTAATACTCAAATCATTTTAATCATTACTTCAAAGAATAAGGCAAGGAATACATATGAACATATTTTAATAAATTATTTTTTATTAGTTGAAAGATAAATTACATCAAATGAAGTGGATTGATATATATTTATTGACTCACTTTTTTTTAAGTATGTTAAATGTATTAGATATTGGGTTGCTAACATTTCTTTTAATTTCATTTTATTACTTCTATTCTATTAATAAAAAATAATTGTATCAAACATTAATTAATTTATCATAATTAAATTAATTGTTATATTAATTTGGAGCAAATTTCATTATGTGGTATAATATGTGGTGGCATATTAAGGTTTTTCAGATTTTTTAATGTATAATATGATAGGTAGGAGGTCGGACATAGTATCCATAATGAGTCTTATAAATGAGTATATGATTATTTTTTGGAAGACGCTTTTGTAAACTTTAAAGTGAATTCTAAGATACATAAATGGATCTCTGAATTATGGTGGAGCATTTGGAGATGATAGCAAAGTCGAAATCGAATGACTTGTCAACTCTGATTATGCAAGTTGTATAGATTTTAGAAAATCCATTTATAGATATGTGTTCACTATGTTTGACTCAACAACCACTAAGAAAACAACACTTTAGAAGGTTATTTCCTTATCAACCACTGGATCAAAGTATGTTACTCTCACTGAAATTGTGAAAGAACCATTATGGTTTGAAGGTTTTGCTAAGCAGATGAAACTTCAAGGTCGAGTTATCACTGTTAAATGTGATAGTCAAAGTATCATACGCATATCGAAGAATTCAGTCTATCATGATCAAATCAAGCACATCGATGTGAGGTTGCATTTTGTCAGGGAGATAATCAAGCGTGGAGAAGTCCAATTGTTGAAGGTTTTGATTGATCATAATATTGCTACTATGATCACCAAAACACTGCAAAGTAGCAAGTTCCTGTATGTTGCATGATGAAAGCTTGTTTGTTCCCTAGTAAGTGTCGAGTTTGTTCCAAGATGAAGATTTGTGGTATTTAGATCGGACTCTAGTTTTGACAAGGTTAGCTTCATGGTTCGACAACAGTCAAAGATGTGCAAGCCGTAGTCGAAGTCTATTCTTGCATGCTGAAATTAGCTTGTTGTTTAAGTTAGCATGTCGAATTGGCTCAATCTGTTGGGTCAGTTATTTAGTATGTTAGTTGAAAGTTTGAGTTTTATTTTCTTATAAATAACATATTAGTTACCACCCCTCCATCAATTCATGATAATCCTAATCAGAATGAGAAACTAGTGTGATTGAGATTCAATTGTAAACATTATTTCCTAATTGTAATTGAATCAAGAATCTAATTTTTATATCATTTTATATTATCTTTCTCTTCTTTCATTCTTTTCCTATACTTTATAATTTTCTTGTTAATCAAGAAACTGATCATATCTTTTCTTTTTTAAATCGTTTTCACAACAGATTCCTATAAAAAAAATGATTTTTAGTAAATTTAATGATGAATAAATCACTAATGAAAAGTTGGTTGAAATATTTTTATATATATTTCTTTTTTTTCCTTTTAAAGCTTTAATTGTTCATGTTTATTAACAAAGAGAATATTATCATTAGTTATCGTTATACATGTGTTTTTAGGAATGATTATGAACTGAGCAAGAAGATTTCACGTGATTTCTAAAAAATTTAAATGGGACAAAAAAACAAAATATGTTTTATCACATTAAACAGTTCTAGAGATCGCCATCCAAGTGTGTATGAAAAGATCCCAATCCTAGTCTCTCCCTTCATATGACTATTATGACTATGATTATCTTTCTAGTGTTATCACTGTCATACACTCTAAAACAAATTTGCAGTATTCTTCTCATTGCCAGTTTGACTTGGAAGGATTCTATGCTTCCATACAGTACTGGAGGAGTAATAACAAACAATATTTAACACATTTCTTTTATTAATTGTAATAAAATATAAGTTTTATTAACTTAATTAAGATATAGAATTATATTTTAAAATTGATTATTTTTTTAAAAATTATTTAAAATAGTTTTAAAATTAATTTTTTTAATTTTGATAAATAAATTTTTTCGATAAAAAGATAAAATATTTAAAATAACATTAGAATAACTATTAAAAATCAAGCTTTCATTTAAAACTGTTTTGGACTGGGTCGACGCACTCCATGTCGGGCAGAGGCCCAATCCATCAGGCGTAGGCCCACAACCTAATCCAAAGGGCTCCTATTCTGGACTGGACCGACATAGCACGTGTCGGACAGAGGCCCAGTCCGTCGGATAGGCCCATGACCTACCACATGGGGACGTGGGAAAAGCGTCTCCCCCACGTGCCTCATTCAGTCAACTGCCCGGTTATTTTCTCCTAATATTACGAGACAGTTGAACCAAGGGCAAGACCACACGCTAGGTCTTATATGCTCATATGCAATCCTTGGCAGTTCTTCCTTGGGCCTAGATAATCCAGCTCATGAGAAGAATCTTGGCCCAGCGCTGGAGCCACACTATAAATACCCTCTTTTACTAGAGGGTCATATATTCTATTATGATATACTCTTACCTATTCTGTACTTACACTTCCTATACACTTTCTCACTTTGGCATCGGAGTACCTTGCAAGTACAACCCCCCAGTTCACCACCGTAGTTGTTCATCACTAGAAGGTTCCTCCTGGTCAAGTCAGATCAGTGGCGTCGTCTGTGGGAACCTAAAGGTTTTCCTCGCCTTTTGAAACAAAAGACCAAAACTTCACCTTGTCTCTTCAACCATCCAGCATGACCAGCAAGCACAGAGACAACCGCGCCTATAACCTCGTCGACTACACCACCGGTGGGGACGAAGAACAACCTATCACTCATGAGTCTGATGTAAGAAACGGACAACCTGTCAGCCCCTCCCCTGAACTAGAGGCCAACGACGTTCCTCAGCCTCAACTCGCGACTTCCTTCCAACCCATCCCGATACCGGTCAAAGGAGATGCCACAATCATAGCCATGGAGAACGCGCTCAACCAGACGAACCTCATGTTATTTCAACAGCAGGAGAGAATCATTGCACTAGAGACAGAGCGTCGAGCCGAATTTCCTCGGCCAAGGCCCCGTAGATCACGCAACCCCTCACCCCGCATGCGCAGGCGTGGACCTCAGCTGGAGAGACCTCAGCCAGAGGCCACCAAGAAACGTGGACGCTCCCCTCCTCGTCGTGGACGACGCTCCCCTGAGCCCTAGAAGAACAAAGCCAGAGGGTGCCCCGAGGAGCCTAACGTATAGCCAAGGACATCTCCCCGTCGAGACCAAAGCCCCAGGAATGAGGACTACTCACCCTTAAGGACCAACGAGGACAACCCCCATTATCTACTTTCTCGGACCATCATGGAGACGCCACTCTTGGCGGGCATGGAGATGCCCCCCAATATTTCGACGTACGATAGGACGACCGACCCCGATGATCACATCGACAACATCAACGTAATGCTAGACTACTGCAACGACATAGGGGGAAATGTCAAATGTAGGTTGTTCTCCACGACACTTAGAAAAGGAGCCATGGCATGGTACAAAAGCCTGGCCCCCAAATCCATCACGTCTTGGAGAAGCATGAGATCAGAGTTCACGAGGTATTTCACGGCCTCTCGACGCAACCCTAAAACGGAGGCTATAGTTGAAGCCATCATACTGGGGGAAAATGAAACACCGTGCTCGTACATCGACTATATGAATAAGTACCTCTTCGAGAAATGACTCCTCCCCAACAACGATTTCAATCGGGTAGTAGGGATCGAGCCTCCCCGCACCCTCGACGAACTCTTGCACAAATACCAAGTGTACATCAGGTACAAAGAGAAACAAGTCACCCACAACGTCAGGAGAAATATCAGTCAGGACAACACCAAAAACTCCAAACATGAGGACTATACTGCTTCTTGCCGCACCGAAGAGAAGCAGAGAGACGACAAGCCTCGCGAGGTCTGCAAGAAGAGGGTCAGGCAGGCACTTCTCTGAATACACATTGTTGACAGCACCCCGTAAGCGCATCCTCGTCGAATGCATCAATTCGGAATTCAAACAGGGTAGAGTAAGGTTCCCCAAACCGACAACACCTAAACCCCACACCGACAAATCCAAGTATTGTCGCTTCCACAGAAGACACGAGCATGTGACCGAAGATTGTGCTCATTTAAAAGATGCAATTGAGATATTGATCAAGGAAGGACACCTCAAGCAGTACACCAAGAGGAACGATACACCCCGACACGAGGACCAATGTTCAAAGAGAAGCCACGAGGACACCCCGTCTGACGATTCTCCCTTTTCTGTAGCACTCTGTGTATCCCATCCTGAAGATTTCCTCCTTTCTAACATCCATATAGAAGGATACTTCGCTGCTCACAGCCATTGGGAAAACTTCCCAGCAGCCTTAGTAATCTCCGGAGGCGGGGTGAACCACGAGAACGCCGCGATTTCTATGAAACAGAAGTTTGACGAGCTCCTGCTAACCGCACCCGACCAACTGGAAACATTGACCAAGTCTCAGGGAAAATCCAACCCCATGTCCTTCTTCCTCGAGAAACTCCCTGGTGGATCACCTAACTCGAGCATTCCCCTGCTGATAAGGGCAAAAAAGGCGCGCTTTGATGTCCGTCGCATTCTGGTCGACCAAGGAAGCTCTGTGGATATCATGTATGCCCACCTGTTCCAAACCCTCAAGCTCGACAAAACAAACTTTTCCCTGTATGTCAGATCTGACCTTCAGGGATTCAACAGGGCTACCACAAGGTCGTGGGGATACGTAGAGCTCCATGTTCTGTTCGGAGAAAACGAGACATCCAGAGAAATCAAAGTCCAGTTCTTGGTGATTGTGTGCCTTTCACTGTACAATAGCATTCTTGGTCGACCAACCTTGGTCGAGCTGACCACAATGCCCTCAACGGTCCACTTGAAGATGAAATACTACACCAAGCTAGTCTGCGTAGTTATAAAGCACATGGACATAGAGGTAACTCGAAGATTCTTCGATGCAACAGTCAAAGGATAAGTCTTGATCAACACCTCCAAAGGCAACAAGAATCCCTAGGTCGAGGAGCAGCGAACTTCTCCATGAATCAATTCCATCGACCTCGACAGTCGTCTCGACGAAGATAACACTGAAGACCAGGCCCCCACCAACGGGCAGGCTCCAGCCCAGCCAATACACCTGATCCCCGACGGCGAATTCGAGCTCGTCCTTCTAGGCGATGACCCCGACAGAAGTGTGAACATTGGCACCGGTCTTTCATTGGCAACAAGGGAACAAATCGCAACCTGCCTCAGAGAGAATGCAGACTTGTTTGCGTGAAGTGCTGCTGAGATGCTCGGTCTTGACCCCGAGGTCGCTTGCTATCAATTAGCCATAGATCCAGCCATTAGGGTTGTAGCACAACGTAGGCGCAAGTAGTCTCCCGAGAAAGCGGAGGCTGCCGAGCAAGCTGTAAATGACCTTTTAGAGGAAAATTTTATTTCTGAAGCCCAGTACACAACCTGGATCTCTAATGTAGTCCTTGTAGTCCTTGTTAAGAAAAATAATGGAAAATGGCGAATGTGCATTGATTATATCGATCTTAATAGGGCATGTCCCAAATATGCTTTCCATTTACCTGACATTGATAAATTGGTAGATAATTTTGCATATTTTAAACTCTTGTATTTCATGGATGCTTACAGCGGGTACAACCAAACCCCCATGTCGGACACAGACAAGCAACACACAACCTTCTACAATGTTATGCCCTTCGGTCTGAAGAACGTCGGAGCTACATACCAGCGCATGATGAACAAAGTCTTCCGAGGAGAGATTGGGGACATGCTCAAGGTCTACATGGACGATATGATCGTAAAATCCCACGAGGAGCTCGATCACGCACAACACCTCAGGAAGGTCTTCGAGCAGGCATGTTGGTGCAAAATGAGGTTCAACCCAGAGTAATGCACCTTCCGTTTGCGGGCAGGAAAATTTATTGGCTTCTACACTCACCGAACGAGGAATCGAAGCCAACCCCGACAAATGTCGGGCGTTTTGAGAATTCTCGACAACCAAATTAGAAGAAATTCATCCAATCCCTCAACGGGATGCTCGCCTCTCTATCTCGTTTCGTCGCCAAATTCGCATAGCACACACTTCCTTTCTTCAAGTTACTACGGAAAGAAGCCACCTTCGAATGGACTGAGGAAGGTGAACAAACATTGCTCCACCTTAAGAAGGCACTCTCTGAACCATCGGTGCTATCAATGTAACACCCCGAAAATCTAAATTTAATTATTTATTCATTTATTTAATTAATTTAGAAGGATTGGAGGATTTGGATTAAAATGGAGAATTTTGGAGAGAAAGAGTATTTTTATATAATAAGGATAAATAGTGTATTAGTATGCTATTTTATTATTATTATTAAAATATATTAAAGAAAAGGGTAAGATGTGAAAAAACATAATTAGGATAGTTTTTGTAAAAAGGAGTTACACGATTAATTTTCATTCTATCGTGTTTTGGTGAAGAGCTCTGAAGAAAGAGGAAGGATATGAGGCTCAGAGTCAGGAAGCTTGAAGAACCTTGGAGAAGAGTGTCAGTCGGTGAAATTCTCTAAGGTATGGGGGGTTTTCATAATCTATTGTAATTATATAGGAATTTGTTTATGAGTAGATTAGATTTGTATGAGTTTTGTGAATTTTAGGGATTTTGATTTAAGTTGAGTTTAGGAGTGAAATTTGGTGATTTGGAGTAGATAGGATGAACTAGAATTGCATATATGATGTGGGAATTGTTGTCTAGATGTTGTTGGTATTTGAGTGGTGAATTGAATGAGTTTTGGGATGTAATGAGATGAAAATCGTATGAAAATTTGGGGGTTTTTGGTGCTGATTTCGTAACAGCAGAAAAGCTGCTAGAAAACGTGCATTAACCGGTTAACGCCATTGGTTAACCGGTAAACCATTATAAAATTGAGATTTTTCTGAAAACGTACAGGCGTTAACCGGTTAACGCTATTGGTTAACCGGTTAACCATTATAAAATTGGGATTTTTCTGAAAACGTGCAGGCGTTAACCGGTTAACGCTATAGGTTAACCGGTTAACACTGTAATAGAGGCAATTTTGAATTCTTCTAAAATTCATAACTTTTAAACCATAAGTCCGATTTGCATTCCGTTTGAAGCGTCAGAAAGAGCATAAAATGAACTTTATCTTGATGAATGAAAATGATAAAAGTGAGATAATTTTCTGAATTGAGTTTTTAGAAAAACGATTAGAATTACCTTATAATTGTACCGGGATTGGGTTATGTCTTGATGAGTCGAAGTTATAAATGAAAGGGTTTTTTTGATGTGTTATTGAAAGGAATTTATATGATTGTTTGATGTTTGAGTTGCTGATATGAGATGAATGATGCACATTGTATTTTTGGTGAATTTTACGGAGTAATGCATCATTGCATTTCATGACATCCACGATTGGGCTTCAACCTATTTGGTAGTTTCAATCCCATTGTGTGGATTGAAGTGATTTGGTATTTACGGTTTGCTCCCTGGTGGAGGATTGATGGTCATGTATCCATCTCATGATGAAATTGGTACCACTTGCATAATTGCATATCATGATAGTTGAAATTGCATTGGTGGAAAGTGTTCATGATTGTGTTGTTGTTGCTGGATTTTATTATTGATGATATTATGACATGCTTATGCTAATTTAATTATATTCCATATTCTTGTATATTTATGATAAATTATGATTACTCACCCTACCTGCTTGGAAACGTTGCCTCCTATGTGGGTAACTTGCAGATGATAAAGAATAGCCTTGCACTGCAAGAGGAGTTTTTCAGAGTCTCGGAGCGTCCCTTATTTTACTTTAGGAGTGGTTTGGAGTCAATGTGTCCTGCTCTGTGTCATGTAACATCGGGATGGGTCTTTAGTTGTTAGACTTGTTTCACTTATGTTATTATTTGAAGAATATTTTCTTATTTTATAATGTTAAATTCCGGATGGATAAAATTATGATTATGAAGTGAATTAATGATGTTTAAAATATGAAGTTTTATTCCGCTGCAAAATGATTATATATTGATTTTTGGATGTTGATTAACCCGTGTTACGGGACAGGACACTGTATGTTGATGTTTTCGATAGATATGTGATACCCTTCTTGTGGTTACTCTGATATTACTCTAAATATTTTTCTTTGGGGTAGAAGGGTGTTATATTAGTGGTATCAGAGCAGGTCGGTCTGTCCGGCCAAGTCTTGTTGTTGTCAGTCTGTTGTCAGGTTGTTATTTATTAACGATTATTCTTTTTCTGATGTGGTGATTGTTGTGCAGAATTGCTGGAAACAACACGCGTGCTCTCGCTGATGCTATTGAAGCTTTTTCTCTGACTACTGATCGAAATAATGTGCATGATGAGTTTCGTGCCTTGGAGAAGTTTTAGAGGAATAATCCACCTGTGTTTGAAGGAACTCATGACCCGACGAGCGCGCAGAAGTGGCTCAAGGCGATTGAGAAGATTTTCAGAGTGATGACATGTGTTGACGCGCAGAAAGTGCAATTCGGAACTCATATGTTGTCTGAGGAAGCTGAAGACTCGTGGGATAATACCCGTCAGCGCTTGGAGGATGAGGGTGTTGTGGTGACTTGGATTGTGTTCAAGGAAGAGTTCCTTAAGAAGTATTTTCCTGAAGACGCTCGTGGTAAGTTGGAGGTAGAGTTCCTTGAACTGAAGCAAGGAAACATGACGATGGCAGAGTATGCTGCCAAATTTGAAAGGTTGGTAAAGTTTTGTCCTCACTATAACAGGGCAGATGCTGAACTTTCCAAGTTCCTTAAGTTCGAGAATGGGCTGAGACCTGAAATCAAGCAGGGAATTGGATGCCAACAAATTCGCATATATGCAGAGTTGGTGGATAAGAGTCATATTTATGATGAGGATAGCCGAGCTCGCTCTGCTCACTACAAGCAGTTGAGCGAGAAGAAAGACAAAGGTTAGTTTAGAGGGAAACCTTATGTGACTACTGATGATAAAGGGAAACAAAAGGCATCAAATGAGAAGAAGCAAAGTAGGGGAGCCGATAATGTACCTTTTAAGTGTTACAAATGTGGAGGGGTAGGTCATAAGGCCGATGTGTGTACCGCCAGAGTTCTGAAATGTTATCGCTGTGGTAAGCTTGGGCATAAGTTGAGTGATTGTCTAGATGAGGGTCCAAACTATTACAATTGTGGTGAACAAGGGCATATCAACGCCCAATTCCAAAAACCAGAGAAGACTGTTGCTACTACTCAGAATGCTGGGAGAGTTTTTGCTTTAGCTGGTTCAGAAGCTCCGAAGAAGGACAACTTGATTAAAGGTACTTGTTTTATTAATAATACTGAGTTGATTGCTATTATTGACCCTAGAGCTACACATTCATTTATATCTCTTAAGTGTGCCAATAGATTGGGTTTAAAGTTGTCTAATATGAATGGTAGTATGATAATAGAGACTCCTGCTAATAGTTTTGTGACTACCATGCTTGTTTGTTTGAAGTTTCCTCTGACAATTTTTTAGAAGAATTTTGTGATGGATTTGGTGTGCCTACCTTTACACCAAATTGATGTTATTCTTGGTATGAACTAGTTGGAATTCAATTATGTTCATATTAACTGTTATAGTAAATATGTGAGGTTTCCTGAATTAAGCGAGAATGGCGAGTTAATGTTCCTATCTGCTAAGCAAGTGGATGAACTTTTGTTAGATGAAGCTTTGATGTTTACGGTGTTTTCATCATTGCAAGTTGATGATAAGGCCGTCGGTGTAGAGTTGTCTATGGTTTGTGAATTTCAAGATGTGTTTCTTGATGATATAAGTGACTTACCGCCAGAATGTGAAATTGATTTTTCTGTGGACTTAGTATCGGGTACGAGTCTTATCTCGATGTCTCCTTATAGAATGTCTGCTTCAGAGTTGAATGAGTTGAAGAAACAATTAGAAGAATTGTTAGAGAAGAAGTTCATTAGACCCAATGTTTCTCCTTGGGGTGCTCCAGTGTTGCTTGTTAAGAAGAAAGATGGTAGCATGAGGTTGTGTGTTGATTACCGACAATTGAATAAAGTAACTATCAAGAATAAGTACCCACTTCCGAGGATTGATGATTTGATGGATCAACTAGTAGGTGCTTATGTACTCAGTAAGATTGATCTTAGGTCTAGTTATTATCAAATTCGAGTTAAAGCTGATGATATTTCGAAGACATCTTTCAGGAAGAGATATGGGTATTACGATTATATTGTGATGCTGTTTGGGGTTTCTAATGCACCTGGCGTGTTTATGGAATATATGAATAGGATCTTTCATGAGTATCTTGATAAATTCGTGGTGGTTTTCATAGATGATATCTTGATATACTCTAAATCAGAAGAGGAATATGCCGAGCATTTGAAGGTTGTGTTGCAAGTATTGAGGGGAAAAAAATTGTATGCTAAATTATCCAAGTGTGAGTTTTGGTTAAAGGAAGTGAGTTTTCTCGGCCATGTAATTTCAAGTGGAGGAATTTCTGTGGATCCTTTAAATATTGATGCGGTATTACAGTGGGAGACTCTGAAGTCTGCTATGGAGATTCGTAGTTTTCTTGGATTGACTGGTTATTATTGTAAGTTCATTGGAGCTTTTTCTAAGATAGCTTTATCATTGACGCAATTGACTAGGAAGGTTCAGGCGTATGTGTGGGATGTCACTTGCGAAGACAGTTTTGTAGAACTGAAGAAGAAGTTAACAACTGCACCAGTGTTGGTTTTACCGAATCCAGATGAGTCTTTTGTAGTTTATTGTGATGATTCCAAGATGGGTCTTGGTGGAGTTTTGATGCAGGATAATAAAGTTGTTGCTTATGTTTCTAGACAGTTAAGAGTTCATGAGAGGAACTATCCTACTCACGATTTAGAGTTGGCGGTTGTGGTGTTTGTGCTTAAGATTTGGAGGCACTAATTGTTTGGTTCGAAATTTGAAGTATTCAGTGATCACAAAAGTTTAAAGTACTTGTTTGATAAAAAAGTGTTAAATATGAGGCAGAGGCGGTGGCTTGAATTATTAAAAGATTTTGACTTTGATTTGAATTACCATCCTGGTAAGGCAAATGTAGTAGATGATGCTTTGAGTAGGAAGTCGTTGCATATTTTGATACTCATGGTGAGAGAACTGGAAATGATTGAGCAATTCAGAGACATGAGCTTATTGTGTGAAACTACTATTAATAGTGTAAAATTAGGTATGTTAAAGCTGACTAGAGGGATTCTGGAAGTGATTCGCGAGGGTCAGAAATCTGATTAGAAATTAGTTGATCAATTGATGTTAGTCAATCATGGTAATACAGGTGACTTTCGAATTGATGAAGACGGAGTTTTGAGGTTCCGACATATAGTATGTGTTCCAGATATTCCAGGAATTAAAAAGAGTATTTTAGAAGAGGGGCATAAGAGTTGACTGAGTATTCATCCTGGAGCTACGAAGATGTATCAGGATTTACGCAGGTTGCTTTGGTGGCCGGGTATGAAAAGAGATATTGCTGAATTTGTATATGCTTGTTTAACATGCCAGAAGTCGAAGATTGAACATCAGAAGCCTTCAGGTATGATGCAACCTTTGAATGTTCCTGAGTGGAAATGGGATAGTATTTCCATGGATTTTGTGACTGGTTTACCTAAGACTACAAGAGGTAATGATTCGATTTGGGTGATTATAGATCGGTTAACTAAGTTAACACATTTCTTACCGATGAAGATTAATCATTCTATGAAAAGGTTAGCTGAGATTTATATTGAGGAAGTTGTGAAGTTGCACGGTGTACCTTCGAGTATCGTATCGGATAAAGATCTGCGGTTTACGTCGAGGTTTTGGAAGAGTTTGCTGGATGCCTTGGGTACTAAGTTGAGGATAAGTTCTACTTATCATCTGCAAACGAATGGTCAGACAGAAAGAACAATCCAATCTTTAGAAGATTTGCTGAGAACTTGTGTATTGGACCAATGAGGGTCTTGGGATAGTCATTTGTCGTTGGTTGAGTTTACATACAACAACAGTTTTCATGCTAGTATTGGAATGGCTCCATATGAAGCATTGTATGGTAGACGTTGTCATACTCCATTGTGTTGGTATGAGTTAGGAGAGAGTTTGGTGCTTGGGCCTGAGATTTTCCAAGAAACAACCGAGAAGATAAAAATGATTCGGGAAAGGATGAAGATGTTGTAGAGTCGTCAGAAGAGTTATCATGATAAGAGGAGGAAAGCACTTGAGTTCCAAGAGGGAGATCACATGTTCTTAATAGTTACTCCTATGACAAGTGTGGGACGAGCTCTGAAGTCTAGAAAGCTCACTCCCTGTTTCGTCGGTCTGTATCAGATTATGCAGAGGATATGAGAGGTTTCCTATCGAGTGGCTTTACCGCCGTCACTGGAGAATTTGCATGATGTGTTCCATATGTCGCAGCTGAGGAAGTACATTCTAGATCCGTCGCATGTGATTCAGGTAGATAATGTTTAGGTGAGAGATAATCTGACAATTTAAGCTTTATCAATAAGAATTGATGGCAAAGAATTGGAGCAACTACGAGGTAAGGTAATTGCCTTAGTGAAGGTATTGTGGAGTGGACCAGTTGGAGAAAGTTGGACCTGGGAGTTGGAAGCTTAGATGAAGGAGTCGTATCCGACTCTGTTTAGTTCAGGTAATTTTCGAGGAAGAAAATTCTTTAAGTAGGGGAGAGTTGTAACGCTCCGAAAATCTAAATTTATTTATTTATTCATTTATTTAAAAAATTTAGAAGGATTGGAGGATTTGGATTAAAATGGAGAATTTTGGAGAGAAAGAATATTTTTATATAATAAGGATAAATAGTGTATTAGTATGCTATTTTATTATTATTATTAAAAATATATTAAAGAAAAGGGTAAGATGGGAAAAGACATAATTAGGATAGTTTTTGTAAAAAGGAATTACACGATCAATTTTCATTCTATCGTGTTTTGGTTAAGAGCTCTGAAGAAAGAGGAAGGAGAGGAGGCTCAGAGTCAGGAAGCTTAAAGAACCTTGGAGATGAGTGCCAGTCGGCGAAATTCTCTAAGGTATGGGGGATTTTCATAATCTATTGTAATTATATAGGAATTGGTTTATGAGTAAATTATATTTGTATGAGTTTTGTGAATTTTAGGGATTTTGATTTAAGTTGAGTTTAGGAGTGAAATTTGGTGATTTGGAGTAGATAGGATGAGCTAGAATTGCATATATGATGTGGGAATTGTTGTCTTGATGTTGTTGGTATTTGAGTGATGAATTGAATGAGTTTTGGGATGTAATGAGATGAAAATCGTATGAAAAATTGGGGGGTTTTGGTGCTGATTTTGTAACAGCAGAAAAGTTGCTGGAAAACGTGTGTTAACCGGTTAATCCTATAGGTTAACCGGTTAACCATTGTAAAATTGGAATTTTTCTGAAAACGTACAGGCGTTAACTGGTTAACACTATGGGTTAACCGGTTAACACTGTATTAGAGGCAATTTTGAATTCTTCTAAAATTCATAACTTTTAAACCGTAAGTTCGATTTGCATTCCATTTGAAGCATCAGAAAGAGCATAAAATGAACTTTATCTTGATGAATGAAAATGAGAAAAGTGAGATAATTTTCTGAACTGAGTTTTTAGAAAAACAATTAGAATTACCTTATAATTATACTGAGATTGGGTTATGTCTTGATGAGTCGAAGTTATAAATGAAAGGGTTTTTTTTATGTGTTATTGAAAGGAATTTATATGATTGTTTGATGTTTGAGTTGCTGATATGAGATGAATGATGCACATTGGATTTTTGGTGAATTTTACGGAGTAATGCATCATTGCATTTCATGACATTCAGGATGGGGCTTCGGCCTATTTGGTAGCTTCAATCCCATTGTATGGATTGAAGTGATTCGGTGTTTACGGTGTGCTCTCTGGTGGAGGGTTGATGGTCATATATCCATCTCACGATGAAATTGGTACCATATGCATAACTGCATATCATGATAGTTGAAATTGCATTGGTGGAAAGTGTTCATGATTGTGTTGTTGTTGCTGGATTTTATTGTTGATGATATTATGACATGCTTATGCTAATTTAATTATATTCCATATTCTTGTATATTTATGATAAATTATGATTACTCACCCCGCCTGCTTGGAAACATTGCCTCCTATGTGGGTAACTTATAGATGATAAATAATAGCCTTGCGCTGCAAGAGGAGTTTTTTAGAGTCTTGCAGCATCCCTTATTTTACTTTAGGAGTGTTTTAGAGTCATTGTGTCCTACTCTGTGTCATGTAACATCAGGATGGGTCTTTAGTTGTTAGACTTGTTTCAGTTATGTTATTATTTGATGAATATTTTCTTATTTTATGATGTTAAATTCCAGATGGATAAAATTATGATTATGAGGTGAATTAATTATGTTTGAACTATGAAGTTTTATTCCGCTGCAAAATGATTATATATAGATTTTTGGATGTTGATTAACACGTGTTACGGGACAGGACATTGTATGTTGATATTTTTGATAGATATGTGATACCCTTCTTGTAGTTACTCTGATATTACTCTAAATATTTTTCTTTGGGGTAGAAGGGTGTTACAATCACGACCACAGGAAAAGGAAACAAATAACCTATACCTGTCTGTGGCTACCGAGGCTGTCAGTGCGGCCCTCATCTGCGAAACCATTGACGGGAAGAAACTTATCTACTTCACGAGCAAGGCCTTACAGGGTCCCGAGCTCAGATACCAGCAAATCGAAAAGGTTGCCTGAACTCTGATAAACGCATCGAGGAGATTACGACACTACTTCCTCGCTCATACCATTAATTTTCGGACAGATCAACCCATAAAATAGCTTCTCGAACGACCCGATATGGCTAACAAGATGTTGAAATGGTCCTTGGAACTATCATAGTTTGACATTCAATACGAAAGCAGGAAAGCCTTAAAGGCGCAGGTCCTGGCCGAATTCGTTACCGAGATGACATATCAACCAATCCCGACTAGCGATGCCCATAAATGGGAAATCTTTGTGGACAACACCTCCATCTCGATGAGAAGCGGCGCATGTATCATCCTCCAAAACAAATATGGCATCTTGATTGAAGTATCACTATCTTTAGCCTTCCCGACTTCCAACAACCAGGCTGAATATGAAGCATTCCTGGCAGGCCTACGACTGGCCGAGGACCTAGGGGCAAAAGAAGTGAAAATCTCCACCGACTCTCAGCTCGTAGCATCCCAGGTACGAGGAGAGTATCAAGCTAAGAACGACAACCTCATTGAGTATTTATCCCTCATCAAAGAAAAATCAGAAATGTTCGACTCTTGGGAATCCAACACATACCAGGCGAGCATAATACGCGAGCGGGCGTCTTGTCTAAACTGGCGAGCCCACGAAAGAAGGACGGGAACAAATCTGTTATTCAAGAAATCCTCCTGCGACCGAGCATCGAGAAACCATATGTGCTACTCAACGTGAACGCCATTGGAGACGCCCACTGTTGGATGACCGCCATTTATAATTATCTCACGAAGGACGAACTGCTTGTCGACCCAAATAAGGCTTCCACGACCAAAAGAAGGGCATGTTCCTACATTCTAGTTGAAGGAAAACTCTATCGACGAGGATTCTCCATTCCACTACTCAAGTGTGTCAATGAAGAAAAGGCCCTCGACATCATAGGAGAAATCCACGAAGGAATTAACGCCCAACATCTCGGAGGGAAATCCCTGGCACGAAAAGCACTTTAAGCGGATTACTACTGGCCGACGATGCAGCATGACGCGAAAGAACACATCAAGAAATGCGGCAGATGCCAGAAACACGGGGACATGCACCTAGCTCCCCTTAGCAAACTAAAGACCTTGTCATCCCCGTGGCCTTTCACCTGGTGGGGGATGGACATCCTCGGACCCTTCGTGATCGAATCCTATCAAAACAAATATCTCATCGTCAGCGTCGACTACTTCAAAAAGTGGATAGAGTCTGAAGCCCTCGCTAAAATCATAGCGCAAAATATATTTTGTTTCTTCAAAAGACATATCCTTTCCCGATTCGGCATACCCCAGGTCCTCGTCGCCGACAATGGAACGCAATTAACAGACAAAAGGTTCCAAGATTTCGTCTCTAACCTAGGCACAAAACAACATTTAACATCCGTCGAGCATCCACAGACTAATGGCCAAGCAGAGGCGGCCAACAGGGTAATCTTAAGGGGCTTGAAGCACAGACTAGGCGAAGCAAAGAGAGCTTGGGTCGAAGAGTTACATAGCGTACTTTGGGCCTACCGCATGAACTCACACTCAAAAATTGGGGAGACCCCATTCTGGATAACCTACGGAACTAAGGCATTCATCCCAAAATAAATTCAAGAACCCTCGAGCCGAATAGAAGTTCCCCTGGACGAGGAGATGAATGAAGAATCCTTACGAGTGGAACTCGACCTTGTCGAGGAGATAAGATCTAAGGCGGATCTTCGAGAAGCATCACTAAAATAAAAACTGGATCTACGCCATAATGCAAGAGTCATTAAAAGAGAATTCTAGGTCAGCAACCTCATCCTCCGGCGGAATCAGAAGAATCCATAAGAAGGAAAGTTGGCCGCAAACTGGGAAGGCCCATATCGAGTCCGAGCCAAGACAAATAACAGAGCATACTACCTCGAAAACCTACAAGGAGAAGAACTTGCTCGACCCTGGAATGCTGAAAAACTTAAGCAGTATTACAGCTAGACAATAGCGCGACCACGAAAGTATTGAAGGTACGACCATGATTCTCCATTTAAATCAAAAGGAGGGCCTACAACCCAGATAGACGAGCACGACCCTCCTCGACAGAGGATACTTCAAACGAACTCCCCTGTCGCAGTTCCACGTTGGCAGGGCACCTAACTCGCGATGGGAAAGCCCAAGCCATGAGATCAGAGCCTCGATCGCAGCCTTCATCTCGTCGATCCGCGGACGTAAAATCCGCAACCTCGTCGGTTTAACAACAATTCATATATACAATTAAGTTAACAAAAAACACTTGACAAAAATCATTTCATTTAATAAGTCGACCAAAAATTGGCCGACACGAAAGGTACAAAAGGGGGGACTATACCCAAATACAATAAAGTAAATGGCACGCAGACCGATAAAACAACAATGACACGCATGCCAACAAAAGAACAATGACACACATTCCGACAAAATAACAATGGCACGTAAGCCAGACCTATTCATACTCCTCACCCTCTTCCTCTTCGTCCTCGGCTGAATCCTCGACCGGGCAGACGATCCTCCCATTAACCACATCTTAGTTGAAAGTAGTCCCTTCGGTCACGAGGTCCACCCCAGGGTTGACTACCTTCAGCTACTAGACAACATTTACAAAACCCACCTTAAGGGTTCCAACACACTCGCTCTCAAGCTTCTAGATCTGGTAAATCAAGTCGATTCGGGTCTCCAAGGCCTTATCCTCCTTGTAAGTTCAGTAATTGGCATGAATTTTGTAAAACAAATATAGCAGCAATGTGTGTGTACAGGGTCTTTGCAATTAAAGAAAACATTGAGCAAGGAAATCTTGTTGTGTGCGCCCAAACATGTTGTGTTGAAATGTTTCAACATCTGGAACAACATGTCGAAGAAGATGTCAAGACAGTTTATTCGACATCATGAACTGCTGAAGATGGATTGAATATTTTGTTAGGTTTCAACAGAAACATAATATTATTGAAGATTTGAATCAATCCAATGGCGCTGATGTAAAAGATCTTAAAGACTCAAATTTACATTGAAGATAAATATTGAAAATATAGAGTTTCTATATTTAGAGATATTTTAGGAGTTTTTATATTTGAAGATCTTTTTGTATATTTTGTAGCATATTTTTTTTGCATTTTTGTGGCGGCTAATGTTGTGATTGTTTAGGCCTAAATCCATTTGGGAATAGGTTATAAAATAAACCTTGTAACCTAGTATAGAACCAAACAACCAACGAAAATGTAAAGATTATTAGGGTTGTGTTCTTGTGGAAGCCGTGCGCAACAAGGAACCCTGTTGTGGTTGTTTCATTTGTGATTCTCGAAGCTTGTAATCAAGAGAAGTATTGTACTTAACTGAAGCTGCTAAGCAAGCTAAGGTATTGTCATGGAAGTGTGGCTTCTACTTTGGATTGTTGTGTAGGTAACGAGCCGTCAATAACAGCAACTGACTGTTGAGGACTGTGAGACATCACTGAGGTGATTGGAAGTGAGGATGAGTTTCTCATATTTAGGAGTTCCTAAGTAGAAGATGCATTGGTAGTGATTAAGTGAGAATACTGTAAACTATAGGTATTTGCTGAGAAGTATTTGAATTAATACTACATAGTGGATTTCCTTCCTGGCTTGGTAGCCTCCAGAGTAGATGAGTTTGATCGAACTGGGTTAACAATTCTGTTGTGTTCTTTATAACTTTTTTTGTTTTATGTTTTATGCAGTACTTGAACTCAATGTCCTATCAGATGTTGAAACATCCTGAAGCATGTTTGGATCTGATATATCAGAGTTTTTAAGTATTGTTGTGTATGCCTTACCATGTTTATAAGTAACAAATAAGATGTTTCAACATCATATTTAACATTTGAGTCTTTCATACCAGAATTTCAATTGGTATCAGAGCATGCATTCTAGTCTGTTTCTGGATGAGATCCAAGGGGGATACTTTCTGGTTCATGGTCTCTAGAAGTGGAGGATGGATTTTTCTGATGTTGTAGCATAGGGTAGTGCTGCTATTGTGGTGGGTTTGATTTATTTTCAAACTTGTGGCTGATGGTGTCACTTGGAGATTGTACTAGGGTTGTGTTGTGACACTTGGTGGTTCTGAGGAGTTTATATCTGCTGCTTATCCTTCTGATAACTCCTTATGTTTGAGAAGGTTACTCTTCTATGGAAATATATCCTATGATGTTAGGGATATATATATATATATATATATATATATCTTTCTACTTCTGTCAACTGTGCTAAAGACACTTGAATACTCTTTTTCAAGTCCACTCAAGGCACTGTGAAGAGGAGTAGTTGTTAAGAGATCTGAAGTTTGCAAACCTATCTCTTGTATGTAGATCTCTTTGTGATCCTTGTAATGATATCTTATCCTTTGATAGAACATCACATCCGAATTAGGCATGTTTCTGCTTTCCAAGGAATAACTATATAGATGTTTATGTGCTCAACTACTGTGTTTATTTCACACATGTTTGGAACCTACTCCTGATCTGGAAGAGGAGGCATCTGTATGGTTTGTCTAAGAAGGTTCCGGCCCTGGAACTTCTCTTAGCTATGTGTATTGATCAAGGAGTGATCAACATGTTTTGTTCTCCTGAGGACAGTTTATTTATGTTCCTTGCTGCAAGAGTGAAGTACCTGAGCTTCAAGGAGTATTATTTCAGAGAGACTCCTTGTACATGAAGGTCAAGCCGTGTCAACTAGTAGAGTTGATTGATGTGGATATAAGTGATCAGTAACTATATTATGTGTGAAGACTTCTCAAGTCAGACAATCTGAACACTGGGTCTGAAAGAGAAGTTTATGTTCCAGATGCTGCATATGTTTGTGTTTTGGTCTGATCAACTACTGTTGGCTTATTCTCTTGTGTTCCCCTACCTATGGATTACTATGATGTGTGTCTTCAGAACCATAGTAATATTTGAAGTTGTTACTGATACTAATGTCTGAAAGAATATTAGAACATCATCTCATAAAGTATCAGATGCCTTCAGAAGAAGAAGAAGTCAGACTCATGCCCTACCTTGTGTGAGGAGGTAATCCTATCTGACCTATAGTAAATACCTTGACGGGAGACTTGGTCTTTTTATATTGTTTGTATGATGCATAAAAGTGAATACTTTGACGGGAGACTCAATATTTATCTGGGAAGTATGCATATTTGTAGTCTGAATCTTATGGTTCAGAAAGTGTATTGAGTAACTAATGCTCATCTCCAGTAAGGAGCTTTGGTTGTTCATGAAAGGGGGAGTTAAGAAGTTCTATATATGGTCTATTGGTGCAAGAATGCATATTTTTTTTGGAAGGTTCAATTGGAGTTTGTTCTTCCCTTGACAAGGAAGGTTTATAATCATAAAGTTATTATTGATAAATCATCAGGACTTTGTGAATATTGCTTTACTTAGGGAGAAATGTCATCCTTGGTATAGTTGTAAGGTGTAGTTCTGAACTATTCCTTCTGAAGATTCAGACAGTGGAAGGTTTGAAGACTTTGGAGAAAACAATGGAAGTTTCTCATCAATATGTGATATTGGTAGAATTTTATGCAAAACCAACATAATGGAGGTTGTTTACTCAAACTTGGTTGATGAATCAAGTCTATGAGAGCATGGAACTATTGTTCTGTAAAGGAAGGAGGTTCTTTCAAGTGGTAGAAGAAAGAGCTGAGTTCAATAACTGGATGTGGAATGATAATGTTCAAACATATAGTTCAACATCAGAATCTCAGTTGGTGAAGAGGCACATCAATTAAAGATATGATGATTTACATCAAGTAGATCAGAATATTCTTATGAGAATTTTGACAAACGTGAAGAAGACAAATGGTGGAAATTGGATTTTTCATATGAGGATTCATAAAGTAGGTGATCAAACTGTGGCAATTGGTTGATCTCTATAGTGGATTCGAAGAATCAAGATAATCAGAGTGTGACAACAAGTTGTTCTTGAGGATTGTCTTGGAACAAATTGCTCTTGGGCAGAAGAGTGATGAGTTGAAGACTCAAGGAGATTTATTCTTCTTGAAGGTGGGTGAGAGTTTAACTCTCTTTCTGGATTTATGATTCAAGCTAGTGGCACAACGTAGTTGAATATTTTCAGTTCTTAGATTACTATATTATAGTAAGTCCAGTTGGTGGAACACATCTAAGATCATGGTGATAAGGTCTTGGTGTGAGGAGAATGTTCTAACTAGGTGTTAGTACATTATCTGAGGTGTTTGTCTATAGGGTTTCTATTCTTAGCCTACCTAATCATATGGGAGAATGATGAAGTAGATGATCTGTTTTGGAAGAAACGTGTAGAGGAGACTGAAGTAGATCAGGTATTGATTGCTTGGTAGTCTTGTTATGGACATTCTTTCTAATTTCAGAATTAGATTGAATGATGTTTATCTGGATTGTATGGCCTTTGGTGTGTGAAGGCTTAGTGTCAAGAACCCGTGTGCAGAAGATGTTCAACTTGTGTAGTCTCTGGTAACTACAAACCAAGAAGGGATCAGATATGCTTTGGTACAAGAAGTGAATATGTTCAATTGGGAATTGAACAGAGGGTGAGCTCTTGAAGACATGAGATGCGTCTTATGTTTTCCTTTCATCAAAGTGCAGAGAAGCATGGAGTATCCTAGACAGGGGGAGTTTGTTACAATTCTATGCAGCTGATTTTGTAAAGTTAAGGGGGAGTTGCACCTTAACCAGGTTTTGTGATGTTACACATCATGTTGTTACATGTGCTACTAAGTAGGTTTTCCTAATTATTTTTTATTACTTAGTGGTTGTGGTGTGCATGTCCTTGTGATCCAGATGAGGAGTGTCATGTGTATCCAATAGGCTTATGGAATAAAGTTGTTGTAACACGGTGGGAGAACTGACTTTCTATAAATGTTGCGGATAGCAAGAGTCGCCACCGACTTTTATTTTATCCATAAGTAAGGGACATAAAAGAACAGAAAAAACCATTTTAAAATACATGGGTTCGGGGGGTAGGTTATATAAAGGGAAGGTGTTAGCACCCTTTATATCCATGGTTATCCATGGGCTTTTAGTTACTTAGCTCACTTAATTGTGTTTGAAAAGGTGAAGTGTGTGATTAGCAAATTTTCTAAGTACTTTGTAAGGATCCTCGTATGGATGTATACAAAGCCTTTTGTAAACACCCCAAATTTGCCCTCACTCATTCACACCATGGCTTGTGATCTCTTCATATGCATAAACTCAGTCATAGCATCTCATACCACATTTTTGATTCAATGCATTGCTTCTAAGTCATCTGCATCTAGGGTTTGTGATCTGAGCAATCCAAGAGCCACTTGAGCCACTCCAAAGGTCATCAATCACTTCAAAGGGGTCTATGTATGTTCAAGCATCATATTATATCCTCTCAAGACCAAATAAGTCAAAGAATCACAAGAACTGAGAATGGCATGGAAGCAGAGCCAGGATTAACTGCACAGATGACCTAGAATTAGGGTTTTGGTTTCGAAGGCCATAACTCCAAATTTTTTGGTCATTCTTGTTTCTATTGGTCTCTATATGTTATAAGGATCATGCATATCAAGTATCATGAAGAAATTCCATGGGGAAGGCATCTAATCAAGAGTTGACTTCTTGAGCAAGTCAGTGCAAAATCAGGGCATCTGAGGCCCCCAATGACCCAACCAAGGGGTGTTCTTCATCATTTTGATTGTGTATGATCTTTATTTGATCATAGAAGATGTTAGAAGTTCACAAAATTGAAGAATTTCAAGCCATTTGCAAAGTTGACTTTTTGGGAAAATGACTTGTAATGGGAACTTGCCATTTTGGGAAACTTTTTCAACCCTTGCTTTTTGATTCAAAAATGCCTCAAATTGGAAAACTTTGGTCATGAAAGTTGTAGAATGGATCATTCCCTTTTCAAAAAGTACAAGAACTTGTCCTAATTCATTTTAGATCAAAAGTTATGGCTTGTCAAAGTTGGCCAAAATCACATAATTTCAAGTTTTCTACCAAAGAGGCAAAGTTGCAAAACCACTTGCCAAGGCAAATTGTGCTATCAAATGGACTTCTAAACTTCACACAAACATGAACCAATGTCTAAAAGTCAGATTGCATCAAGAGTTTGCTCATTTTTATGACTTGTAGATCAAGAAACTTCAAAAGGGCCAAAGTTGATCAAAGTTGCAAAACCTCACTCAAACCCTAATCCATGTGCTGGCTGACTTCAGAATTGATCCTAGGGCTCTCCACACTTCTTGCTGTGCAGGACACCCCTCTTGTCCTTGGCTAGCCATGAGCCCATACCTCCCTTACACAACTTTTGACATTTTGGCAACTTGCCCATACCAATCACCATAGGCCACCAACAACTCTCTGACCTATCACGACTTGATACATGGACCAAAAGCAGCTCAACACAACACACACTCAAGCCTGAATCAGATCATAAGCCATAGTTCCAAGTTTATGCCTCATATGCATTTTCTTTCGAAACACACAACACAAACATCAAACACACAAACAAACTTCACAAAACATCTCAGCATACTCCCCTGATCATTTCCCTGCCCTCATTCATCCCTGAAACATCCTCAAACTGAAACACGATTTCCTCACTTCACTGAACAGAACCTGCTCAATCTCTCAAACCAGCCATTTTAAACTCCAACCAAGCATTGCAAGATTCTCAGGGGGTTCATTAGAGGCGTTTTGGATCAAAGGGCTAGCCAGAAAGTTCCAGAAATCAAAGCTTCGATTCAGGTAGCCATGGAAATTCATTTTTCCAGAACTCTTATTTCTTGTTTCTAAAATGATCTACATGCTTCCCTGAGTTCATTGAACCTTTTATTTTTGAAAATGATTGAGTTTTGAGGTTGTATGCTTGTTCTGAAACTTTGCCCGTGAAATGCTTTTTGTTTTGATTCTTGAGTTTGAGTGAAAATAAATGATTTTGATTGCTGGATTCTTGTTTAGAATGGCCTAATGATTGATTTTGGAGATATTTGTGAAGTTTCATGGCATATTAAGAGAGATTGAGTGAGGACCTTGCCGGAGAAGATGACCGGAACACTGTTCCGGTCATCTGAAAGTAATTAGGGCTAGTTAATTAGGGTTAGCCAAGTTTGAATTCTGGCCGTCCATTCGCGTGCCAAGTCAATTCCCGCCCCCCTGACTTTGAATCTGGACCTTTGGATGATCTGACTTTCTTCTTTTTCATTTAAAATTCATTTTATTTTCATTTGTTTTGATTTATTTTGCACGAATTATTAAAAATAGCAAAATACCTTTAAAAATTCTGAAGTTTTTTGTCAAAGGTCCAATTAATTTTCAGAACACAAAAATATTTTTATTTTCATTTTTTGCATTAAAAATTATTTTTAAATCATTTAAAAGTTTATTTTTAATTAATTAATGAAAATTAATTAATTAAAAATACTTTTAGGTATTTAAAAATCACAAAAACATTCATGTAACATTTAAAAACATTTAGAAACATTGTCCAACTCTCAAACCAAATTTCTTTTTTGTTCTTGATGCCTTTTGATTATTTTCTTTGGATTTTATTCCATTTCAAGGCAATATTTTGTTTCAAACTTCAAAAATTCATTTCTGCCTAACCATTGAGAGTTGGAAGATGATTCTTTTTGCATTGCATCTTGCATATCATGTAGTTTATAGGATAAAATTGGTTTGAATTGATCTTGCATTTTAATTTTGTTTGGCATTTTTCTTGACAAGGTACCTTAAAACCCTAGCAACCTTAGGAAATTCATAACTTGCAATAGGTTAAGAGTTGAATCCTCTCCTTTGGGCAGTAAGTTTGTATAGGTTTAGGGTTCCTTTGAGTGCATTTTCAAATTTTTATCATGATGTTTGCTTCTGGTT
This sequence comes from Lathyrus aphaca, assembly GCA_963966055.1. NCBI lineage: Eukaryota > Viridiplantae > Streptophyta > Magnoliopsida > Fabales > Fabaceae > Lathyrus > Lathyrus aphaca. The sequence goes on along the minus strand of OZ014519.1, from coordinate 135,054,488 downwards.
TTGAATTTTGTTTTGTGCATTGATCATAAACCCTAATTTGTGCATCCCTTTGCGTCCATTTCTCATTTGCTTGCATACCATGACTTGCCATGACTTTTTGCGCATCCATTTGATTCATAATACATCTTAGGAAAAATTAGAATCATGGTTGATCATTGCATCTTTCATTTGCCATGTCATATGTCCATTGCACTTTATAACTTTTCATGAACATTCATGGTTCAAAGCATGCTTCTCTTGCATCCATATGTTTGTATGATCATTCTATTGCCTTGCCTCATGTTTGCATCATCTCTTAGCATCAATAACATCATGTTTATGCTCCTGGTTTTGGTTTGAATCATCACACTTCATCTCATTTGCATTGCATTTCATTTCTTTACTAACTTTTCAGGTGGTAGGTTGTATTGAGAAGTGAATTTGCCTTCACTTCTCACAATTTCTTTTCATCTCCTTTTTGCATCATTGCTGCATTTTGTATGTGTTCTTGGATTGAGCTTGCTCATTCATGTTCATCTCTTACTTTCTTTCTTCAAGCAACTTGTCTTCTTAAGTGAAGCAAGTTGTTTTGCTTCTTGTTGCTCATTTCATTTGCTTCTCTCCTTGGTGGTTCTTTGAAGATCTTTCTCTTAAACCTCACAAACCCTAGGACTTCCAAGCATGATAACAATTAGGGTTGATTAGTCCCCCCATTTATATTTTACCTTTGTGTCATCATTGAGTCTTCTCTTCTCATCTCATAATCAAGGACTAAACCCTAAAGGCTTTAAGGCTTTGTGATTAAGCTTATGCCTGCATCCTTCTATTAGGATGGAGTGTATAACTTTAATCCTAAGTGTTAAACCCTTAATGTGTTTAACTCCTTTAATCAATCCACTTAATAATCATCAAGACATCAAGCTTGTAACTTGGGCCTTGCATTAGGGTTCTAATTCTTCCTTAATTGGTTAAGAAGGACTAACCCTAGTGTTAATGGACAAGTCCCCCTCAGGTTGTCTTACAAACAATAAAAGTCACTTCTTCATCTTACCATTAACTAAAATCCATCTAATAAAGGTTTTGTTTTGTCATGAGGTTAATCCCTAATCATGGATTAAGTTGAGGAGCTTTCATCAGCTTAAACATTCTCATCTATTATCCTTCTATTAGGATGGTGTAATGAGTCTGTTTAATCCCTGATTATGGCTTAGTCTCATTACTTAACACTAAACAAAAACAACAAAAACATCTAAATAAACAACAAGTAGGTTAATAATCTTAATCCTACATCAGGGTGGTTAAGTGTGAGACACTGACTTCACACTTAAGGTATTCTCATTACCCCTAATCAGAGGGAGGATGTGATGAGTTTACTAATCCATTGGTTTAGGCTTAAGCTCATTAACTTATGACAAACTACAAAAAGCAATAAAAGACTGAAAACACAAAAACAAACAATAATCGTCTCCTCCGGGATTCTTTTCTCATCTCATTCACTCACAAACGAGAACTCGCTTCTCCCGTCTAATGCAAGACAGTTTGCACCTGAGCCAGACAGGTCATACACTTGAGCGTAGACAAGTAAGCAGTTCACAAGTTAATTTACCTTTCAGTCTCTTTGGGTCGAACTACGGTGTTCTGACTTCCTCATTGCACGAGAGGATACGTAGGCATAACTTAATTGTTATCGAACAAAAGTCTCTGTATATTCCCCCTCTTTCCAGCCTTATTCTTTAAGCCTCATGATCCTGAGCATTTCATTCTTGTTCTTACACTGACACTTCACATATCTCACTTCACTTTCTTTTTACACTGACACTTGCATTCTTTCCAGCTTTGATACACAAATAGCACTGACACTACCCCTTTAAAACACAAATCTTTTAAGCGTGGATCCCGTCGAGTACGACGGACAATCTGGGTGCTAATACCTTCCCAGATTGTAACCAACCCCCTTTCTCAGTCTCTCTGGTTCGCAACCGTCTTATCCATATCTTTCTAGGTCTATGCAGCATTACCTTTCCTCCGAGATAAAAATGCCTAGCTGGCGACTCTATTCATTTTCTCTTTCGCCGACCGTTCGCGTCTGTACCCCTCTTGACCTAGCCTCATTTGGCGGGAGCGACAGCTTAGCGACTCTGCTGGGGACTCTTATACTGTAACCAGGGCTTCTGGTTCTTTTTGTGGGTTCCTCCTAGCGCTTGTTTGATTTGTGTTTACTGGGGTGTTATGTGCTATATGTGTTTATGTATTTATTTTACTGCTTTATGTACAGTTATTTATTGCTTTCTTTACAACTTTATATATCATACTGTCATACTGTTATCTGGCTGGATCTGGTTTCTGTTTTGATGGGTGGGGTTTCATTAAGAGATAAGGTCCTATACCTGGGACCTGAGTGACACCTAGGCTAGAGTGGTTCATGTTCTTTCCCATTCCATTTCGGTCTGGTGCGGGAATATGAAACACGGTTCAGATGTGGGTTTCTTCTTGAGAACTCTGTGCTACAGATTTCCTGTAGTGCTAGGGCTATCTGGGAAGCCTGCTAAGTCTGGATGACCTTTATTATGACCTTCAGAAGCTGAGGTGAATTAGAGGAGGATCTTTTATGGTTATTGTAAACGTTGTACCTCCGGGTTAGAAGTGTTTACACTTCTCATAACTAATCCAAGTCTGAGGATCCTTGTTTTAGAACACCACCTGTGAGGGGGTTGGGCTGTTTACAGGTTTGCAGGTACCTTTGGCCACATCATACCCTGATACTTATTGTGTTTAAGAATGCTTCACTTTGGACAGTTCTTGTGATTTAACCCAGGACATGTGACTCTTTATTTGAGTCCCCCACCTTGGTTACTGGATTTATGAACCTCCATCTGGACTTCTTAAACATACATGGACTCATATCAAGGCAGTAATCGGATCCAGCTTGATCACAAACCCTTGCATATCATTTGCATACATCATCATTGCATCATTTAACATTTCTTATTTGTTTTTCAGGGTATCCATATTGTATCTGGCTTGGTTTTGACCCCTTCATCTGCATAGACCTCTATTTCATCAGCTATCTGTTTCAGCTATCTTCATCAGTTGCCTGCTTCAGCTACCTCCATCATCATCCTCAGCCTATCAGTGGCTCATCTCCAGCATCAGTCTTCATCATCAGCATTTGATTTCAGCTCTTCATCAGCAGTCATGGCACCCAAGAAGAGCAACATTTCATACCATTTCTTTGAGCCTGAGCTGGCTGGCATCAGGCAGGTCCAAGCACTTATCACTCCAGACCACATCCCATTATTCAGAGAGCATTATGGAGGCATCCTTGACATGGTTATGGACTTGGACCCTTCTCAGAGGAGTCTGATTCACACTTGCCTGCAGTTTTATGACCCTCCTTTGAGATGTTTCACCTTCTAGAACTTTCAGCTGGGACCTTTGTTGGAGGAGTTCTCATCATTGGTTGAAGTGCCTGTCAGGGGTGATATCCCCTTCAACCCAGAGATGACTTCTCCCAGCAATGGAGAAGTGGCAAAAGCTCTGTGCCTGGAGCCTATATTGATTGAGCAGAACATGACAATAAAGGCTGGGATCCCTGGCCTACACTTAGACTTTCTGACTTCTCAGGCCATCCTGAAGGCCTCCTTGGGAGAATGGAAGGCAGTTTGTGCATTGTTGGCCCTCAGTATATATGGGGTTATACTTTTTGCAGCCCAAGTTTATCAGCAGGAATGCCATTCATCTTTTCCTTCTAAAGAACCCAGTACCCACCTTGCTGGGGGATTTCTACTATTCTGTTCACCAAAGAAATGAGAAGCAAAGAGGAAGGTTGGTGAGATGCTGTGCTCCTCTATTCCATACCTGGCTGCTCAAACACTTACCTAAGACTGATGCCTTCCTGAACCCTCACCAACAGAAGAATTGGGCTAAGAGACTTATTGCTTTGACTTCAGATGACATCAGATGGTGCACCCAGAGCACCAAAGGTAGGGACATAATTACTAGCTGTGGACAGTTCCCCAATGTACCTCTAATAGGAGTGAAGGGTTGCATCAACTACAACCCTTTGCTGTTTAAGAGACATTTGGGCTATGCTTTGGTTCACCCTCCTAGAGTGCAAGACTTGGCTGAAACCCTGTATTGTGAGATAAAACCTAATCTAGATGTTGTCAGACAAGCATCCTGGGCTTGGGACAACATCCAGACCAAAGGGATGGCCATTCTTGGGAGATGCAACAATGTGGCCTCAGCTCAGTATTATGAATGGTCTCATGCTAGGGATCAACTTTCTGGGATGCCTTTCACCATTGAGGATGCACCTGGACCATCCACAGTACCACCTCCAGCCACTGTCAGCCTGGAAGAATTTGAGAAACTGAAGGAGAGAAATGAGAATCTGTCTCAAGCTCTGAAGAAGACCCTCTGGGAGAGGAGTGATGGTCGTCTAGACATTGAGAGGTTGGAGAAGCTTAAGGTGGAGCATCTAGCCAAGATTGAGAAAGCAGAGGACTACATCAAGAAATCAAGAGCTGGAGAACAAATTTTGAAGAATGCCTGTAAAGAGGCCCAGTTTCAGAAGGCTAGGACTGATCTCTATCTGAAAGAGAGTCAAGCTAGGTGGGTCAGGATCACTGAAGCTCATACTCAAGAAGATAAGAGAACTCAAGACAGGATTGAGCAGTTGGAGGCCAATGAAAAGAAACAACAGGAAGCTCTGCTAGCAGCCCAAAAGGAGATTTCAGAGTTGAAGCTTAGGGATGGTGTGAAGAGGTCAAAGGACCAAGACAGGCACAAGAAGCTGACCACTGCTATTGCCACCAGAAACCTCCTTATCAGAAACATTACAGAGCATCCGGCTGGTCCCGTAACTGAAGCACTCCTGAAGGAGGTTAAGGAGGATGAGTTTGGATTAGATGTTTGACTTCTTTGCTTGTTGTTATTTCCATTTCATGTACTTCTCTTTTTATGTTGTATTTTGACCCTTCAGGGGCATATGTTGTAAAAACAAACTATGTATGATCCACCATGTGTAATATATTTGTTAGTTTGTTTCCATTTGGGTTTCTTTTCTCAAGAAACATCAAAGTATCTTCCTTAGGGTCTGGAAAGGTCAAAACCAAGAGCCAAGCCGGATACCTTGGAAAATAAATAAGCATACTACATTGCATGCTAACTTTTGTTTTGTTTTGTAGGATTTTGTTTTGTTTGTTACTAACTCTGTTGTGGTTCAGGAATTATTGCTCGCCGTCGGGTGTTCCCTCTCAACCGTCCGCACAGGTATCCTACTCGCAACAATCTTCCTGGTATCCAGATGGACCAAGTACAGCAAGATCTGACAGAAGTCAGGACTCAGATGGCCAATGAAAGGCTGGAGATGAGAAACCAAATGACCCAGTTCATGGAAGTAATGAATGGCTTGGCCCAAAGTCAAGAAAGGTTGAGGGCATTGGTAGAAAGGCAAACCCCAGAAGAACCCCATCTGGGAACTGGAGGAACAAGTAACAATGAGAGGGGTCAGCCTCATGTTAACCCACCAGTATATGGGCCTCATCTGCATCCGGAGATCAACATCCCGACCAATGTGCAAGGAAATACTACTGCAGGCAGGATCTTACAGGAAGACCCCCAAGAGGAGCAGTTTACTGTAATGGGAGCTGGGGATGAGGTCTATGATAGAAGGTTTGATGAAATTGCTGAGAAGTTGAGGTCTATGGAGTCTCAAAATTCCTTGGGTTTTGATGTCATGGATATGGGGTTAGTGGATGGGGTAAGGATTCCCCACAAGTTTAAACCCCCGTGCTTCGAGAAGTATAATGGAACTTCTTGTCCACGAACTCACCTACAGTCCTTTCTAGGGAGACTCAAGGCATACACTATGGATGAGAAACTGTGGATGTTTTACTTTGAAGGCAGTTTGACTGGGGCTTCAAGGGAGTGGTACTCTCACTTGACCAGAGCTACAATCAGATGCTGGAAGGACCTAGCTGAGGCCTTCATCAGGCAGTAACAATACAATCTGGACATGGCTCCTAACAGGACCCTTTTGATGGGAATGTCTCAGTCCTCCAGAGAAAGCTTCAGGGAATATGCCCAGAGGTGGAGACAGCTTGCTGCTGCTGTCCAGCCACCCATGTCGGAAAGAGAAATGGCCGACATGTTTATGAATACATTGCAAGGAACATATATTGATAGGCTAGCTGCCTTTTCTTCCACCAGCTTCGCTGACGTAGTCATAGTTGGAGAAAGAATTGAGAGCCTTCTGAAGATGGGTAAGATTTCTGATAATGGTGCAAGCTCGTCCAGTAATCCCAGGAAGCCTTTTGTGGGACCAAGAAGAACAGGTGAGACAAATGCCGTTCATGCCAGCAGGGGCAGACCTCAGTATGTTCACAGGTCAGTAGCAGCTGTCACAATTCCAGCTCCGATTCCTCAGCAACCAACATATCAACCACAACAACCTCACTATCAGCAGCAAGTTCAGTATCCGTCACAGAGAGCCTACAACAACAACAACAACAACAATCAATAGCAAAGACCCTTTCAGCAAAGACCATCACAGGCCAATAGGGTGATTGATCCAATCCCTATGCCTTATGCCGCTTTATTGCCACAACTCCTGAAACTCAACTTGGTTGAATTAAGGACATTGGCACCACCAGATCCCTCTAATCTCCCAAGAAATTATGATGTCAATGCTAGATGTGCTTTCCACTCCAATGCACCTGGCCACAATACGGAGAAATGCAGGGCTTTACAAATGAAGGTACAAGACCTGGTGGATTCTAAAGCTCTCAACTTTGCACCCCCTCCAAGTGTCACCAAGAATCCCATTCCCAATCATGGAGGACCAAGAATTAATGCCATTGAGGAAGACCAACCATCTTTCTTAATCACCAGTGTTGGACAGATTCAGACACCTCTGGTCGAAATTAAAGCTCAGCTTCTGGAGTGCCAGATGTTCCCCGGGTGTGAGCTTGGTTGTGGGTATTGCAACATTTCAGTCAACGGGTGTGATCACTTGAGAAGCGGCATAGATGGTCTCATCAAAAGTGGTATACTTCAGATTACAACAACGGCGCCTACAAATCCAGCAATCCCTTTGACAACAATTCTTGACTCTTCTACAACTGCAACAACAATCATTCCGACCAATTCATCAATATCATCAACAATGGCTTCATCCATCACTTCAACAAACCAGATGTCAACAACCATTTCTTCTACAACATCAACACCTATTTATTCAGCAGAATCTTCTATAACGCCAACAGAAAATAATGAAGATATCTCGGCAGTCACCATTTATTATGATCCGTCAAGTGTTCCTCCAGACAACAACTTTCAGCAGCAAACAATGGCATCTCCTGCCAGGTCACCAGTCACCATTTACTACGATCCGCACACTATTTCAGTACCCTCCTCTGCAGCAGTCAGTCCAATTACCATTACGGTGCCTGGACCAGTTCCATATGAAAACAGTAATGCCATACCTTGGCATTACGGCTCTGACCTCTACTGCAACGGGGAGAAAATCACTTTGGACTCTTCAACTTCTTCTCCACAGATTGATAATGTTGGGGGAGGCGGAGGCTTCACCAGAAGCGGACGCCTTTTTGCCTCACAATTGCAAAGACCTAATGCTGAGGCAGAAGCTGCTGCCAAAGCAAAAGGAAAGAATGTGGTAGGTGAAGAACCAGTTCTCAAAGAAACCCAGAAGACATCTTTTGAGCAAGATGTAGACGAGTTTATGAGAATTATAAAGAGAAGTGATTACAAAGTGGTGGATCAGCTTCACCAAACTCCCTCAAAGATCTCCATATTATCCCTGCTGATGTGTTCTGAAGCTCACAGGAATGCATTATTGAAAGTCTTGCACGCAGCTTACGTGCCTGAGGAGATCACTGTTAATCAGTTAGAAACTGTGGTGGCAAATGTCAACACCAGTCACGGACTGGGCTTTACCAATGTTGACTTAACAACTGAGGGGCGTAACCACAACAAGGCTTTACACATCACTCTAGAATGCAAGGGTGATGTTCTATCACATGTACTGGTGGACACTGGGTCTTCACTCAATGTCCTACCCAATAAAGCCTTGGTGAAGCTGGAATATGATGGCTTGGCCCTACGTCCGAGTAATTTGGTGGTAAGAGCATTTGATGGCTCTAAGAGATCAGTGCTAGGGGAGATTGATCTGCCTGTGATGATTGACCCGTAGACTTTTAAAATTACCTTCTATGTGATGGACATTCAGCCGGCCTACAGCTGTTTGTTGGGTAGACCTTGGATCCATGCCGCTGGCGCAGTTACGTCTACCCTTCACCAGAAGCTGAAATTCGAGTGGGAAGGCCAAATCATCACCATTTGTGGTGAAGAAGATATCTTTGTTAGCCATCTGGCTACGTACAAGTACATTGAGATGGATGGAGAAATCCATGAAACTATGAGCCAGGGGTTTGAAGCCCTGAACATTAATGAAGCATCTGCTGTACTTGGAACCTCCATGACATCTTATCAGCAAGCCAGGAAGGTTGTTGAAGAGGGGACTGCCCAAGGCTGGGGCAAGTTGCTGCCCGTGGAGAAGAAGGAGGACAGATTTGGGTTGGGTTACAAACCAACTCAACAAGATCAATCAGAGGCTGCTAAGAAGCCCAACTTTGTCAGCGGGGGAATGCTCACCCCTGATGCAGTGAACAACTTGGAAGACGAGGAGGAAAGCGACCGCAACCTGGAGAGCTGGATACGTCCAAGGATCCCGGGGAGCCAGGTCCTTAACTGGTCTTCCCAGGAAATTATAAGGGTTACTCCTGCAGAGTAATTATTATTTCCTGTATTTTTAAGCATGCATCAAGTCTTGCATCTTGCCCAAGATGACAAGACTCATTTTGTAATCGGGCCATCTTGTAATTTTGTGCAAACAGATCAATCAATGAATATCGGACATCTTTTGCAAATGAGTCTTTTTCTTTTTCGCTCACTGTTTTCCATTTTTCTTTTGTACAAAAATAAAATGGCAATGTTTTCCAAAATGATAACTTCATTTCACCTTTTTCTAAACAAGATTAAAATTGATCACTAAAATGAACAATCTAAACCCTTGCAGAGAGTGCCTTTCAGACTGCACCGACAACAGCACAGCTATGGCTTCGTATGACTTTGACAATCCAATCAATCAAGCTGATGAAGGGGTTGAAGAAGATTATGAGCTTCCTGAAGAGCTAGCCAGGTTGTTAAGGCAAGAGGAAAATGTTATTACTCCTCATCAAGAGGAGGTCGAAACGGTTAATCTTGGTACGGAAGAAGACGTGAAAGAGGTTAAGATCGGGGCCTGCCTACAAGATTCAGTGAAAGAGCAACTGATTGATATGCTTCGAGAGTATGTGGATGTGTTTGCTTGGTCTTATCAGGATATGCCTGGGTTGGACACTGATATTGTCATGCACAAGCTGCCTTTGAAAGAAGACTGCCCACCAGTAAAACAGAAACTGCGCCGTACTCGCCCAGATATGGCAATGAAGATTAAAGAAGAGGTACAAAAGCAGTGGGACGCCGACTTCCTTGCTGTAACTAGCTATCCGTCATGGGTTGCTAATATTGTGCCTGTGCCTAAGAAAGACGGCAAAGTAAGAATGTGTGTGGACTACCGGGATTTGAACAGAGCCAGCCCGAAAGATGATTTCCCATTACCTCACATTGATGTATTGGTTGATAATACGGCTCAGTTCTCGGTATTCTCCTTCATGGACGGATTTTCAGGATACAATCAGATCAAGATGTCACCTGAAGACAGGGAGAAGACAACTTTCATCACACCCTGGGGCACGTTCTGTTATAAGGTGATGCCATTCGGACTGAAGAATGCTGGTGCCACTTACCAACGGGCTATGGTAACATTATTCCACGACATGATCCATAAAGAAATTGAATGTTATGTGGATGACATGATTGCCAAGTCCCTCACAGAAGAAGACCACCTGGTAAATCTGTTGAAGCTATTCAAGCGTCTGAGGAAGTACCAATTGAAGTTAAACCCCAACAAGTGCACATTCGGGGTGCGATCCGGTAAACTGCTGGGATTTATTGTAAGCGAGAAAGGGATTGAAGTTGACCCTGACAAAGTTAAAGCCATTCAAGAAATGCCTGCACCAAAATCTGAAAAAGAAGTTCGGGGGTTTCTAGGTAGATTGAACTACATTTCACGGTTCATATCTCACCTTACAGCAACCTGTGAACCTTTGTTCAAGCTGTTAAGAAAAGAACAAACGGTCAGGTGAAAAGAAGACTGCCAGAGGGCTTTTGACAAAATCAAGGAATACTTGCAAGAGCCTCCAATCCTTATGCCTCCAGTTGAAGGAAGACCTCTGATAATGTACTTGACAGTATTAGAAGAGTCAATGGGGTGTGTGCTGGGCCAGCATGACGAGTCTGGTCGAAAAGAGTATGCAATATACTACATAAGCAAATATTCTACCGACTGTGAACAACGTTATTCACTGCTCAAGAAAACTTGTTGTGCTTTAGCGTGGGCTGCTCGCCGACTGAGACAGTATATGTTGACCCACACTACTTTATTGATATCAAAGATGGACCCAGTTAAATACATTTTTGAGAAGCCAGCACTTACCGGACGGGTTGCAAGATGGCAAATGATCCTCACAGAATATGACATCCAATACACATCTCAGAAAGCCATCAAGGGCAGTGTATTGTCTGATTATCTTGCTGAGCAACCCATTGATGATTACCAGCCTATGAGATTTGACTTCCCTGATGAAGACATCATGTTCATAAAAGCAAAAGATCATGAAGAGCCTGTTCACACTAAAGGGCCTGACCCAGAAGAAGAATGGACTATGATGTTTGATGGGGCTGTTAATATGAATGGTCGTGGTGTTGGTGCAGTACTCATTACACCTAAGGGAGTTCACATGCCTCTCTCGGCAAAACTCACCTTTAACTGCACTAACAACGAAGCTGAATACGAAGCTTGTATTATGGGTCTTGAGGAAGCCATTGACCTCAGGATCAAGACTTTAACTGTGTTCGGAGATTCAGCTCTGGTAGTTAATCAAACCAACGGCAAATGGTACACACACCAGGATCATCTGATACCTTACAGGGATTATACAAGGAGGTTATTGACTTTCTTTACAACGGTCAGGCTTGAGTATATCCCTCGGGACGAGAATCAGTTTGTAGATGCTTTGGCTACCATTTCATCCATGATCAAAGTTCAAGCTGCCAACTTTGTGCCTCAGATCTCAGTATCCAGACTTGACAGACCAGCATATGTATTTGCAGCAGACATTGCAAAAGATAACAAGCCTTGGTTCCATGACATTAAATGCTTCTTGGAGGATCAAACATACCCACCTGGGGCATCTTCCAATGACAAGAAGACTCTGAGAAGGCTTGCTGGTAGTTTCTTCCTGAATGCTGATGGTTCCCTGTACAAAAGAAACTTTGATATGGTACTCCTCAGATGCGTTGATAGAACAGAAGCAGACTTGTTAATGCACGAGGTGCATGAAGGATCCTTTGGTACCCATGCAGGAGGGCATGCCATGGCTAAAAAGTTGTTAAGATCAGGCTATTATTGGATCACAATGGATGCAAATTGTTGTGCCTATGCTAGAAAATGCCATAAATGCCAGATCTATGCGGATAAGGTGCATGTGCCTCCCAATCCTCTGAATGTGATGTCTTCACCTTGGCCCTTTGCCATGTGGGGCATTGACATGATTGGCAAAATTGAACCGACTGCTTCAAACGGCCACAGATTCATCCTGGTTGCCATTGACTATTTCACCAAGTGGGTTGAAGCAGCTTCCTATGCAAATGTTACAAGGCAAGTGGTAGCCCGATTTCTGAAGAGAGACATCATTTGTCGGTATGGAGTGCCCGAGCGAATCATTACTGATAATGGTTCCAACTTAAATAATAAAATGATGGCAGAGCTATGCCGGGACTTCAAGATCCAACACCACAATTCTTCTCCTTACAGGCCAAAGATGAATGGCGCTGTTAAGGCAGCTAATAAGAATATCAAGAAGATTGTGCAAAAGATGGTAGTCACATACAAAGACTGGCATGAGATGCTATCATTTTCCTTGCATGGGTACCGAACGTCAATCAGAACATCCACTGGGGCAACACTGTATCAGCTTGTTTATGGTATGGAGGCAGTCCTGCCTGTTGAAGTTGAATTGCCCTCCCTGCGGGTACTGATGGATGTTAAGCTGAACGAAGCAGAATGGGTCCGATCCCGATACGAACAACTGAGTCTGATTGAAGAGAAGAGATTGGCTGCAATTTGTCATGGGCAGCTGTACCAGAAAAGAATGAAGAAAGCCTTCGATCAGAAAGTCAGGCTCCGAGAGTACCAAGTAGGAGATCTTGTGCTGAAAAGACTCCTCCCTCCTCATACAGACCACAGGGGCAAATGGACTCCGAACTATGAAGGACCATTCGTAGTAAAGAAAGTTTTCTCTGGCGGAGCACTGATGCTCAGCACTATGGATGGTGAGGACTTCCCGTCCCCTGTGAATTCAGATGCAGTTAAAAAATACTTCGCATAAAATGACCCGCTGGACATAAAAACAGAATGTAAGTCCAGGAAAAAATAGGGCATCCCGGCGAGTCAAAAACAGAATAAAAGACTCGGGCAAAAATAAGGGAAAATAAACAAAAAAATGTACACCTGCTGAGTTGAAAAGCCACATTGGACAACTCAGGCAAAAATGGGTATCCCGATGGATCGAAAACTCGAAAGGGCGATCCATGCAAAAATAAGGGAATAAGCGAACAACTGCATTCTGAATTCGTCTGTATCACTTACAACTGGTAAGCTCCGAAAGGTTCAAGCTTCGTTCAGAATCAACTTTCTCCAGAAAGCAAGACGAGAAGAACGTCAAATGTCATACGAGTCATAGCTCCTTGAAGCGTCATCAACATTGCCAACAACTTTTGTTTCTCAATTTGTAACAATCTCCTCATTTTAGGGGATTTGTTTCTTTGACTGTATCTTGCCAATTCAGGGCACATGAATTAATAAAATCGGATTTTCAGTCATGTTTCATCCTATACATTCTATGTTCGTTTGCAAAATGTCCGATGTTTTTAAGATATTGATTGCATAAATACAGATGCTTCTCTAAAAAATACGTGCTTGCAGGAAATATACTTACTCCCAGGAGTGTCTAAAATCCTATGATGGAATCCGGTAAGGGATACCTCGGGACTACTTGTGCGTTTTTATGTCTTTTCAGGATTGCAGGTATTTCAAAGCACAACATGGGGCACGAAAGCTTCACCCCAGCAAGCTAGCAAATCAATATCTAATCAGTCTTAGCACTAGAAGTGCTTTCTCCCCAGCTGAGTTGCCATTTATTACTCCCCCTCAGCCAAGTACAAAAGCCAGGGAACCATCTCCCCACATGGTGTCAACCTCTACCCAGAAGAGCAACGTGCGAAGGAATCACAACAGAGTGAAGGAAGCTTCTACAAACCCCAGCTGGGTCCCTTATTACAAGGATGGGTCTATCAGTGACCTATTTCCCCCAAGCAGATACATCTTATCAGATCTACCAATGATCTCATCCCAGCTGGGATGTCCACTTCAAGCAGATCAGCCAGAGATCTCCATGGCAACAGTCCCGGATGGTTACCTTTTGCATAATCATAGCATTCGCCTCATATTCTCCCCACAGAGTGTAGCATTCCGTCTAATACGGAGCATTACGGCAAAAATCAAACATATTGCATAATCATAAGCCATGATCTGAATCAAACACTTGTGAAAACTGGCAATCTATCAACTGTATACAGAAAACTCACCCAGATTCCCCACCAGAGAGCCAAAGCACTGACCTTGCCCTCACAAATACAAGTACACACTCCTTTTAGGCACCCGTCTGTGTCATCATTCCCCAGTAAAGTCGCCCGAACATTCTTTACAAACCACTTGTATTACAGATACTTCTTGACACCCGTCCGTGTCATACCCCCAGCAGAAAGCCAAAGCATCCCCTTTGCACTCACAGATACATATATACAATTCCCTGACACCCGTCCGTGTCACTCTCCCCAACATAGTTACCTGAACACTTTGTAAATCATATACTTGTTTATATTACACCTTTCCTCTTTTGACATTCGTCCGTGTCACTCTCCCCAGCAAGTTAAAAACTCCTGAACACCACTCATACTTATTACTCCTGTTTCACTCATACAGATACTCGTCCGTATCTTGTATACACCACTCATACCTCTGTAGATTCAACACTCGCCCGTGTTCTTTGTTAACCAGATGGTACTCGTCCGTATCATCATCTCTGAACATGCGTCAAGTGTTTGTTTCTACCTGATACGCGTCCGTATCATAGTCTTAAGGATGCTTGTTCGCCTCTTTAATCCATACACTGTGTCAAACACTCTTTTCTTCTTCTTGAATTTAGACACTCGTCTGTGTCTACTATTCCCCAGAAGAGTCCCCGCATAATCATTACTCGTCCGTGTTCTTTGTTAACCAGATGATACTCGTCCGTATCATCATCTCTGAACATGTGTCAGCATTTTTTTCTACCTGGTACTCGTCCGTATCATGGTCTTGAGGATGCTCGTCCGCATCTTTAATCTATACACAGTGCCAAAACACTTATACCTTTCATTTTTCTTGGATATAAACACTCGTCCGTGTTTACTATTCCCCAGCGAAGTCCCCAACAAAGCTTGTTGAACTATTTCCTTTTTATCTGGCATTCGTCCTATGTCATGATACCCTTTCGGCAGCCGTACCCTACCAGGTGATCGTCCTTTACCTTCGGATGACCGTCCCTCATCCTTTCCCCAGCGGAGTCTCCATTATTAGAATCTTTCCTATCCGGCATTCGTCCTATGTCGTGATATTTAGCAGTCGTCCCCTGCTAGGTGATCGTCCTTCACCTCTTGATGATCGTCCTTCATCATTTTATCCGATGGCCGTCCCCATCGTTGATCTTGTTATCTGACATTCGTCCTATGTCATGATAAACCCTGAGAGCAGCCGTACCCTGCTAGGTGATCGTCCTTCACCTCTTGATGATCGTCCTTCATCATGCTTATCCGATGGCCGTCCCAATCGTCGACCTTTTTATCCGGCATTCGTCTTATGTCGTGATACTTTTGGCAACCGTACCTTGCCAGGTGATCGTCCTTCACCTTAGATGACCGTCCCTCATCTTATCCCCTACAGAGCAGCTGTCCCCTGCTAGGTGATCGTCCTTCACCTTTGATGACCGTACCTCATCATTTGTTTCATTTACCTATTATCCCCAGAGAGTCTTATATCTTTATCTTGATGGCCGTCCCCATCACAATCTCTTATATCCCTAGCATGTCGGCCGTCCCCGTCATTGCTCTTTCCCCAGCAGTCGTCCTCTGCTCGACGGTCGTCCTCCGTCGCTCGCACCTTATAATTATGCTTTATTTTCCTTTACAATCTATATCCATTTTCTTCTTCATTCTGTGAGTGCAAATTTTGGACTGTCTTTGGTATTCAACCACAAGTTATCTTGTATGCCTGTTAAGCCGTTGCTTACATCCTATACAGCTAACTCATGTTTGAATAAGGGCAGCTGTAAACACCCCAAATTTGCCCTCACTCATTCACACCATGGTTTGTGATCTCTTCATATGCATAAACTCAGTCATAGCATCTCATACCACATTTTTGATTCAATGCATTGCTTCTAAGTCATCTGCATCTAGGGTTTGTGATCTGAGCAATCCAAGAGCCACTTGAGCCACTCCAAAGGTCATCAATCACTTCAAAGGGGTCTATGTATGTTCAAGCATCATATTATATCCTCTCAAGACCAAAGAAGTCAAAGAATCACAAGAACTGAGAATGGCATGGAAGCAGAGCCAGGATTAACTGCACAGATGACCTAGAATTAGGGTTTTGGTTTCAAAGGCCATAACTCCAAATTTTTTGGTCATTCTTGTTTCTATTGGTCTCTATATGTTATAAGGATCATGCATATCAAGTTTCATGAAGAAATTCCATGGGGAAGGCATCTAATCAAGAGTTGACTTCTTGAGCAAGTCAGTGCAAAATCAGGGCATCTGAGGCCCCCAATGACCCAACCAAGGGGTGTTCTTCATCATTTTGATTGTGTATGATCTTTATTTGATCATAGAAGATGTTAGAAGTTCACAAAATTGAAGAATTTCAAGCCATTTGCAAAGTTGACTTTTTGGGAAAATGACTTGTAATGGGAACTTGCCATTTTGGGAAACTTTTTCAACCCTTGCTTTTTGATTCAAAAATGCCTCAAATGGGAAAAATTTGGTCATGAAAGTTGTATAATGGATCATTCCCTTTTCAAAAAGTACAATAACTTGTCCTAATTCATTTTAGATCAAAAGTTATGGCTTGTCAAAGTTGGCCAAAATCACATAATTTCAAGTTTTCTACCAAAGAGGCAAAGTTGCAAAACCACTTGCCAAGGGAAATTGTGCTATCAAATGGACTTCTAAACTTCACACAAACATGAACCAATGTCTAAAAGTCAGATTGCATCAAGAGTTTGCTCATTTTTATGACTTGTGGATCAAGAAACTTCAAAAGGGCCAAAGTTGATCAAAGTTGCAAAACCTCACTCAAACCCTAATCCATGTGCTGGCTGACTTCAGAATTGATCCTAGGGCTCTCCACACTTCTTGCTGCGCAGGACACCCCTCTTGTCCTTGGCTAGCCATGAGCCCATACCTCTCTTACACAACTTTTGACATTTTGGCAACTTGCCCATACCAATCACCATAGGCCACCAACAACTCTCTGACCTATCACCACTTGATACATGGACCAAATGCAGCTCAACACACCACACACTCAAGCCTGAATCAGATCATAAGCCATAGTTCCAAGTTTATGCCTCATATGCATTTTCTTTCGAAACACACAGCACAAACATCAAACACACAAACAAACTTCACAAAACATCTCAGCATACTCCCCTGATCATTTCCCTGCCCTCATTCATCCCTGAAACATCCTCAAACTGAAACACGATTTCCTCACTTCACTGAACAGAACCTGCTCAATCTCTCAAACCAGCCATTTTAAACTCCAACCAAGCATTGCAAGCTTCTCAGGGGGTTAATTAGAGGCGTTTTGGATCAAAGGGCCAGCCAGAAAGTTCCAGAAATCAAAGCTTCGATTCAGGTAGCCATGGAAATTCATTTTTCCAGAACTCTTATTTCTTGTTTCTAAAATGATCTACATGCTTCCCTGAGTTCACTGAACCTTTTATTTTTGAAAATGATTGAGTTTTGAGGTTGTATGCTTGTTCTGAAACTTTGCCCGTGAAATGCTTTTTGTTTTGATTCTTGAGTTTGAGTGAAAATAAATGATTTTGATTGCTGGATTCTTGTTTAGAATGGCCTAATGATTGATTCTGGAGAGATTTGTGAAGTTTCATGGCATATTAAGAGAGATTGAGTGAGGACCTTGCCGGAGAAGATGACCGGAACACTGTTCAGGTCATCTGAAAGTAATTAGGGCTAATTAATTAGGGTTAGCCAAGTTTGAATTCTGGCCATCCATTCGCGCGCCAAGTCAATTCCCGCCCCCCTGACTTTGAATCTGGACCTTTGGATGATCTGACTTTCTTCTTTTTCATTTAAAATTCATTTTATTTTCATTTGTTTTGATTTATTTTGCACGAATTATTAAAAATAGCAAAATACCTTTAAAAATTCTGAAGTTTTTTGTCAAAGGTCCAATTAATTTTCAGAACACAAAAATATTTTTATTTTCATTTTTTGCATTAAAAATTATTTTTAAATCATTTAAAAGTTTATTTTTAATTAATTAATGAAAATTAATTAATTAAAAATACTTTTAGGTATTTAAAAATCACAAAAAAATTCATGTAACATTTAAAAACATTTAGAAACATTTTCCAACTCTCAAACCAAATTTCTTTTTTGTTCTTGATGCCTTTTGATTATTTTCTTTGGATTTTATTCCATTTCAAGGCAATATTTTGTTTCAAACTTCAAAAATTCATTTCTGCCTAACCATTGAGAGTTGGAAGATGATTCTTTTTGCATTGCATCTTGCATATCATGTAGTTTATAGGATAAAATTGGTTTGAATTGATCTTGCATTTTCATTTTGTTTGGCATTTTTCTTGACAAGGTACCTTAAAACCCTAGCAACCTTAGGAAATTCATAACTTGCAATAGGTTAAGAGTTGAATCCTCTCCTTTGGGCAGTAAGTTTGTATAGGTTTAGGGTTCCTTTGAGTGCATTTTCAAATTTTTATCATGATGTTTGCTTCTGGTTTTGAATTTTGTTTTGTGCATTGATCATAAACCCTAATTTGTGCATCCCTTTGCGTCCATTTCTCATTTGCTTGCATACCATGACTTGCCATGACTTTTTGTGCATCCATTTGATTCATAATACATCTTAGGACATATTAGAATCATGGTTGATCATTGCATCTTTCATTTGCCATGTCATATGTCCATTTCACTTCTTAACTTTTCATGAACATTCATGGTTCAAAGCATGCTTCTCTTGCATCCATATGTTTGTATGATAATTCTATTGCCTTGCCTCATGTTTGCATCATCTCTTAGCATCAATAACATCATGTTTATGCTCCTGGTTTTGGTTTGCATCATCACACTTCATCTCATTTGCATTGCATTTCATTTCTTTACTAACTTTTCAGGTGGTAGGTTGTATTGAGAAGTGAATTTGCCTTCACTTCTCACAATTTCTTTTCATCTCCTTTTTGCATCATTGCTGCATTTTGTATGTGTTCTTGGATTGAGCTTGCTCATTCATGTTCATCTCTTACTTTCTTTCTTCAAGCAACTTGTCTTCTTAAGTGAAGCAAGTTGTTTTGCTTCTTGTTGCTCATTTCATTTGCTTCTCTCCTTGGCGGTTCTTTGAAGATCTTTCTCTTAAACCTCACAAACCCTAGGACTTCCAAGCATGATAACAATTAGGGTTGATTAGTCCCCCCCATTTAGATTTTACCTTTGTATCATCATTGAGTCTTCTCTTCTCATCTCATAATCAGGGACTAAACCCTAAAGGCTTTAAGGCTTTGTGATTAAGCTTATGCCTGCATCCTTCTATTAGGATGGAGTGTATAACTTTAATCCTAAGTGTTAAACCCTTAATGTGTTTAACTCCTTTAATCAATCCACTTAATAATCATCAAGACATCAAGCTTGTAACTTGGGCCTTGCATTAGGGTTCTAATTCTTCCTTAATTGGTTAAGAAGGACTAACCCTAGTGTTAATGGACAAGTCCCCCTCAGGTTGTCTTACAAACAATAAAAGTCACTTCTTCATCTTACCATTAACTAAAATCCATCTAATAAAGGTTTTGTTTTGTCATGAGGTTAATCCCTAATCATGGATTAAGTTGAGGAGCTTTCATCAGCTTAAACATTCTCATCTATTATCCTTCTATTAGGATGGTGTAATGAGTCTGTTTAATCCCTGATTATGGCTTAGTCTCATTACTTAACACTAAACAAAAACAACAAAAACATCTAAATAAACAACAAGTAGGTTAATGATCTTAATCCTACATCAGGGTGGTTAAGTGTGAGACACTGACTTCACACTTAAGGTATTCTCATTACCCCTAATCAGAGGGAGGATGTGATGAGTTTACTAATCCATTGGTTTAGGCTTAAGCTCATTAACTTATGACAAACTACAAAAAGCAATAAAAGACTGAAAACACAAAAACAAACAATAATCGTCTCCTCCGGGATTCTTTTCTCATCTCATTCACTCACAAACGAGAACTCGCTTCTCCCGTCTAATGCAAGACAGTTTGCACCTGAGCCAGACAGGTCATACACTTGAGCGTAGACAAGTAAGCAGTTCACAAGTTAATTTACCTTTCAGTCTCTTTGGGTCGAACTACGGTGTTCTGACTTCCTCATTGCACGAGAGGATACGTAGGCATAACTTAATTGTTATCGAACAAAAGTCTCTGTATATTCCCCCTCTTTCCAGCCTTATTCTTTAAGCCTCATGATCCTGAGCATTTCATTCTTGTTCTTACACTGACACTTCACATATCTCACTTCACTTTCTTTTTACACTGACACTTGCATTCTTTCCAGCTTTGATACACAAATAGCACTGACACTACCCCTTTAAAACACAAATCTTTTAAGCGTGGATCCCGTCGAGTACGACGGACAATCTGGGTGCTAATACCTTCCCAGATTGTAACCAACCCCCTTTCTCAGTCTCTCTGGTTCACAACCGTCTTATCCATATCTTTCTAGGTCTATGCAGCATTACCTTTCCTCCGGGATAAAAATGCCTAGCTGGCGACTCTATTCATTTTCTCTTTTCACCGACCGTTCGCGTCTGTACCCCTCTTGACCTAGCCTCATTTGGCGGGAGCGACACCTTTGTTTTGAAAATATTTAAAAATAGTGAGGTGTGAAAAGGATTTTTAAAGTGTGAGCAAGTAACTATGAGGTACCTACCATAGACTAAGTCATTCATGTTCTTGTATGTTCTTTCGAGGGTAAGATTATCCCTACTATTAAGGAGTAGGTAGTCATTACCTTGGATTTGAGGGACGGGCGTAGGGTCATCGTACGGTCAACGAAGGCAACTAGAGGGTGTCTTTAGCAATTGGGAGGGACTATCATCTTTTAAACCGAAGGGACAAGATCATTCTAGGCAACACCGTAGGCAACATCGTAGGGACTTGATCTTTTAACCGGAGGGAGGGACAAGATGATTTCATTTATAGGGTTTTGCTTAAGATACCCCACTTTCGAGGGACTAGACCGTTTAAAAGGCAACTTAAGAGGAATAACCTAGGAGGTGCAGACAGCGATCATAGATCGACTTACATGTGTAAGTGTTTATTTTCAGATATTTATGTTTTTTATTTAATTTTCTAAGTCCAATTTAATTCATTTAATCTTTTCACCCTCTATTTACTAACCAAGCAATTAAATAAATAAATAAATTAAATGTGAAATATAAGACCTACGATATTAAATGGCTTTGGGCTGTTACAAAATAATCGGGCGGAAAATAAATAAATTAAATAAACTGTGACCAGTACAATTTTACTAATAATTAATACAAAGCAAAATAAATAAAATAACTAAAGATTAAATAGGTATAGAAAATTTTAAAGGTTTATGAAGTTTTTTTGAAAAAAAAAATTAGGGTTTAATTAAAATTAGGGTTAGAATTTAAAATTAAAATTGATTAAGAAAATTAGGTTTAATTATGATAATTTAAAAATTAAATTATGGTAAAAAATAATTACATAAAAGTTATAATCAAATTAATTACATAAAAGAAAATGATGATACCATAACCAAAGCCAATTGATGCGTGTTTTTCGCAAGTGTACGTACACGTCAGAGTAATATAAAAGATTATCGAATCCACAGAGACCAAGTGTCAATCTATCGTTATCTGTTGTTATGGTGTGTATCTAAGGCAATTGAAAATAATGGTTTTAAAGAGTGCGCAATGATAAATAAAATAGTAAATTAAAATTAATCGATAAAGACAGGTTCGAATGCAATTCACTTAATCAATTGATAATCAAGTACTTGCTAATAGAACCACTTATGGGCAATGTTTTCTACTTCGAAAAGAACTAATTTAACGGGAACTGTTGCTTTCGCGTATTCAGAACCGAGTTGTACTCCCTAATCAAACCCTCATATTGTCATGGATAAAAAGGTGCGTACCGCGTTAGAGTAGTAAACCTATTTTTAAGAAATATAGTATCTTAACTAAGTTGAAAAGTATTTTGACCTGGACTTTCTAGCAAAAAGAGGTTCTTACGAACCAGACTCTAAACTTCTTAACGCGTCCGAAAATAGTTTTAAAATCTCTTTTCTTTTTAATCTAAAAACTCCTAATGAACTAAACAAAGCGCTTTTGACTGTTTTTGAAATAGTTAAAAACAATTAAGTTAAATAGGTGTTGGACGACTTTCGATCTTACCCAACAAAACTTTAAAGAACATGAAACTTATATTGAAAGTCAAAATATCCCTTAAGCGTTTCTGCAAACATTTGTACAGATTATCGGTTCAATTATGATCCTTACATTCTAACCTTTATAAAATTAGCATGACATGGTAAAGTAAAAGTTCATTTTAATATTTTTCATAAAAGGTATTTAGTGCGAGTGCGGGAAAGTAAATAAAAGTAGTGCGAGTGCGGGAAAGTAAATAAAAGTAGTGTGAGTGCAAAAAATAAATGAAAGTAAAGCAATGCGGAAATTAAATAAGATAAAGCAGTGCGGAAAAATAAAATACGAACTGGAATTAAAATGGCGGCAGGATTAACTTCCTTCCAAAGTGCTCCGAGACTCGATCACACAGACGTATACAGACTCGATCACTCGATTGTAGCAACACTCCGATGTGAAGTGATTACCACTTTATAACTGATATATGCCTAAGAGATTCTAAGTTTGGATGATCAAAAACAAAAATCTGAAGTCCTATTTATGGGCAAACAAATAATAAGAAAAGACATGGATGCCCTTTGTAACCGAAAAATGAAGGGAAACCATTTTGCCTTGTGGCGCCCGCCATGAGTGCAAAATGGTGTGAGTAGTGGAGATCATGGGGATTGGCAGTTGGGGAGAGTCTTGAGACGTGTCCACGTCATGACTGACCCCATGGCGCCAGCCACAGTGGGTGCCACATGTGCAAAATGCTGAATTATTTGATTTTTGCCCTTTTCAACTCCTTTTCCGTTCCTTTTCTCGCTCGAGGCTCCGATTAAAGTAAAAACCTGAAAACAAAGGAAAACATAGTAATAACATAACAAAATAACAATAAAACCTTAGAATGCATGCGAAATCGGAGTCAGAAATGCGGTAAAATTCAGTGTTATCAAATCCTCTCACACTTAGACTTTTGTTTATTCTCAAGCAAAACATTTAAAGCTCAAAGAAAGAAAACTAGTGTCAACGCGTGATTTGGGCTAAAAGGGTTTCTAAGTTCAAGCCATGATGTAGGGACAAGTGCTAAATAAGTGAACCAAGGGTATCATAATGACATGGACATAAATTTCAATCCTATATTAACCAACCCATATCATCCCACAATACCTAGGCCTATCTTTTCATCTCTTTTTGGGTCCCTTTCATTCAGGCACAATCACATTAAACCCGTTATCCGTACATGCTTCATAGTAGAGTGACCGGTTAGTGATTCAGATCTATAACATAGGGTTTCTGGCACAAAAGTTTGTGTAAACCCTTTTATTTGACCCAAATGTAGTTGTGGGGGATCAGATCGTAATCCGCCCTACCAAGTTCAGTTCCAGATACCTCTGAACCAACTAACAATAGGTGACTGCAAAAAAAAAATCTTTTTGTGGCAAGAATTTTTTCTCTTTTTGGTTTAAATGACTTTGTGAGGGTCACCTATCCTAGAGTTTACCTTTTTCTCTTTTTTATTAGCACTGGATCATTCACTTATGTTCATCGGTCCCCTACGTAGAGCATGCTTAGGCCGGAGCTGACTGCTAGAATAAACTACTTAGGACAATTTTTGAATGATAATAAAGTCCATGGTATGCAGGGTTTAGGAGTGATTCCTATATATATTCATGAAGTCTATGGTGCTAAAACGATACTGATGTTTCAAAAAGTTCACCTAAGTCACCACATCCTAATCCAAACCTGTCTTAAAGCCCAAAAACATGTGGAACAACATTGTTTTCTTTTGAATTTTTTTTTGGTAAGGCTAAAGAAATGGGGAAAATGAGGGGGCACTACAGATACACTATGCTGGTGACTCGTCTGACTCATGCATTATCTAAAAAAACTTAAACTAAATAACTAACTGAAAAGAAGGAAAACAGAAAGCAAATAAATAACTAAGAAAAGGAAAAAAACAGAAAGCAATAAAGGAAATAAAATCCCCTCCCACACTTAAATCGAACATTGTCCCCAATGTTTCGAAATAAGATAAGGAGAGTAACCCGTGAAACTACTGTGGAGGACCACTGGTGCCCTCGTCGTCCTGCGGAGGATACCTGGAACGACGGGATCTACTGCGGTGCTGTTCTCTCCGGTCTAGTCGGGCTGATAAGGCAGCATGTTCATCTCTGACCTCTCAAAGGTTACCAAGGATGGAACCCTGAGTGGCCTCCATAAGCTGGTAATGTCGACGGTTGACTTCTCACTGGCGGGACTGTTCTGCTGTGATCGCAGTCAAGGTGCGGAAAACGTTCCTGTAGGCATGATACAGTCGCGATTGTTCTATATAGCTCATGTTGTCCGCCAGTTGTTGTGAAATGGTAGAGAGTAGGCCGTCTCGCATTTCTTCTCTAGTCGTCATATCACGCCACATCTCCTCAGTGATATAAAATCCAGGAGTAGCACCTGCAACAGGGTTAGAGGAAGATGGTGTGATGTGTGGATGTGAAGGATGATGGAGGGACACGTGAGGTACGGGAGATTGATCTCTCCGATCATATTATTCATTAGTGTCATGTCCCTCCCCATCAGGAACATTAGGAGGAAGTGGACCTAAAACAGGCGGAGCATTTAAATCATAGGTCCAATTCCTTTTATTATGTACATTGGTACGTCTACTGCAAGGCAAAGGAATAAATGGGATAACGACACCATGAACCATCAATTCATAACCATCTGCTCTTCTCACTCGGCACAATTTCATGTCTTTTAGAAATTTTAAGTTAACTGTGCAAGGAGGTAGGGGTTCAAGTGTGGCTATCTCATTGTTCAGGTTAAGGGCCCGAGCAATAGACATAACAAGTCCTCCAAAAACAATCGGTCATATTTTATTAATAGTTAAAGCCATGTGTGCGAGCATAAACAGGATCAAATTGATATGACTATTTGTGAGGCTTCCTTGCAAAAATAGAAGCTCTTTAGCATTTACCTTATTTGGATTCTCCCAGCCAAAAATAGTACCTGCCAACAGATATCTAAAAACTCTGATGGTCGGGTTATGGATGGTCGATGCAAGTATTCCTTCAAAAGAATTTATTGAAGTATTTGACAGTCTCTGCCAGAAGGAAAATACATCGGCCGACCATGTTGAATCCAAAGGGGGCTCACATATAGCACATTCCCAATGAGGGATTCCTAACAAGCCTGTTAGTTTGCCGATACTGTATTCATATTCAATCCCGAACATTCTAAAATTGACAGTACCGACTGTGCTAGCAGTGTTAGGACTGACAATATATATTAAAGAACTCAAAAACTCAATTGTCAGCCTCTCAAAGGTAGGTTCTTGATTTGCAAAAATATTGTGCAAGCCTAAAAAATCTAATAAATGATAAACACTATGATACAGACCCAAAGAATACAGAAAGTTATCATCCACGTACCTAGTCGAGAGAATTTCTCGACTATGAAGCTTTTGAATGATCCTTCTTTGCCTATCCCCGGGCTTTCCTTCGCGAAGAATAATTCCGTCGAACTCCATTGTTCTTGCTCTTGGATGAGTTGAAGGTGGTGAATAGTGGTTTAAATAGAAAATGGTAAAAGTGGGATTTTTATGGTTTGTAATAAGTGGAATAAAAATAGAACTTGGAAGGTTTTAATGGATGTTGAATGAATGATAAAGGTGGGAGCTTTAATGGGGTTCAATGGAGTTTTGGAAGATGGAAATAATGGGTTTTGGAAGTTTGAAGGTTCAAAAATGGTGGGGGAGATGAATCTGCCCCGATTTTAGTGGGACGTCATGGCGGGCGCCATGCTTCCATGGCGGGCGCCACAAGGCCATTTCGTGGTTGGGCCCAAATTTTTAAAAATCCAAGTGGGCTTTGCATATCTTTTTGTCTTTGGGGGTCCAAATAGCGTTTGCTTCCTTCGTCTTAGGCACGATACTTGCACAACCTTTAATAAATATTAAACATAAAAAGAAAATCTTTTTTTGTATTATTCTTTTGTTATTAGACACATATATATATATATATATATATATATATATATATATATATATATATATTTATATATATAAATAATCATGCATATAATAGAACATATATATATATATATATATATATATATATAAATGATTTTCAACCAAAGTACAAGGAAAATTTAGCATATGCGATAATATAAAATATGTCTGGAGATGCGAGAAATAAAATAAAGCATAAAATATTAAATACTAGAGCAGTAATGTCAGGGTAACACGGTCATGTAGTAGGCTTCTCTGCCTGGTCCGATCCATGAATCTCAATGATCTCCCTCTGAAGCTCTCCAATCTCCTGATATAGAGCGTCTTCCTCAGTGGCGTGGGTGAGATCGGATACCTCAATCTGTAAAGCCAAGTCCGCTACTTCCTGTTTAAGCCTGACAGTCTCTCTGCGGAGCTCATAAATCTGGGTCTGTAAATCAGGCGGCTGCAAAGACAGATTGTTAGACAAAACAGTGACTCTGGGAGAAGGAGGTGTAGGAGTATACTCAGCAGCAGGAGGTGATTTTGGCTCCTCAACAGTCTCTCCATGACCCTCTAAAGCATAACTTCAATTATTTGGGTCGTGGACACTGGTCATCAGCGGGTCAGGTAGTGTGAAGTAATGTATCACCTCAACATCAATCAGTAATTTGAACGTGTTGGGATTAAAAGAGGCTCTCCTCATCAACCCTCTGTCTAGGAAAAAGTCGACATCCATGGTGGTATAGCTGCAGAAGGTCCTGAGATGTAACAACTTGCGAGACAAACCCAATGCAATAGCGATCTGAGTAACAATCCCACCGACATGTATAATTCCTACAGATGACCTGGCGACACTGGCAAGGCCTTTCAGCAGAAAGTTTCCACATGCAGCAAGGCGTGACTGGGTCGCACAAAACAGCAGGAAAATCTCCTCTTCACTAAGCAAAGTCTCAGTATCTTGCAAAATGAGGAAAGAGCGTGCTAGGATCATCTGGAAATACCTCAATGCAGGGTTGTGAATAACCTGGGATAGCTGAGTAGAAGGATCCTAGCTCCCTCCACATGAGATATCGCTCCAAAACTTCTCCACTTCTCTGCTCATAAAGTATCCCATCGGAGTCTCTGGAATAGCATCAGGGGTAGTCTGAAAACCTAATAAATCACCAAACTCTTTGTGAGAGAAAGAGTACTCAGTCCCGAACAACCAGAAAATAGCATGTCCACCGGGTCCATCCCAGGGGTCATAATCAAATGAGCTGAGAAACTCTAGAGTCAAGTTCTTGTAAGTGTTGTTCATGTCGTCGAACTGGTCCCATTGGAGTTGGTGGCATAAGAATCTGACATTTGGCTCAATCCCAAAGCATCCATGCAATCCTGGTCTGGGTACCGCGTAGATGCCATAGGGCGCCTCATGTGGACATAGTAACGCTCCCTCTGGGCGTCGTCTCTGAAGGCCACATGCATGTCATTGAGATTCTGCATCCTGCACAGGGTTAGCAAAAGGTCCTGAAATCACAAAAACATTTAAATGTTAGTCCTGACAGAATAGTAAAGAAAACAAAATAAAATAAAATAAGAGTAAATAAAAGTAAATAAGATAAGAAAAACCATGGGTTGCCTCCCATGAAGCGCTTGTTTAACGTCGTTAGCTCGACGACCGAAACTTATACATCATTCGTAAGATTTGGTGGATCACTTAGAGTATGGCTGGAGCATGTTATTGGAATGTCTCCTCCTTCGTAGGGCTTCAGTCTCTGTCCATTAACAATGAACGATTTACATGTCTGGTTCTTGATTTCAATAGCACCAGATCTTAGAATCTTAGATACTTCGAAAGGGCCAGTCCATCTCGAATGAAGCTTCCCTGGAAAAAGTGGCAACCTAGAATCGAACAGGAGAACAGGATCGCCTATTTTGAAGTATTTTCTTATGATTCTTTTGTCATGCCAAGCTTATGTTCTTTCTTTGTATATAATGGCATTTTCGTAGGCTGATTGTTTGAGTTCTTCCAATTTATGGATATGAAGGATACGTTTTTCACCAGTAGTTAGGTAATCTAAATTCAAAGTTTTAATGGCCCAATAGACCTCATTCTCTAACTTAAAAGGTAAGTGAGATGACTTTCCATAGACTAGTTGATAGGGGGTTGTTCCTATAGGGGTTTTGAAAGCGGTTCTGTAGGACCATAACGCTTCTTTAAGTTTTTGCGACCAATATTTTCTAGATATAGAGACAGTCTTCTCAAGAATTTGCTTAATCTCCCTATTAGATACTTCCACTTGTCCATTAGTCTGTGGGTGGTATGGTGTTGTGACTCTATGCTTCACTTCATACTTGCTTAGAAGTTTATCAAATATTCTTGATATGAAGTGTGATCCTCCATCACTTATGACTAAATGGGGTGTTCCAAATCTGGGGAATATATAATTTTTAAATAATTTGATGACTACTCTGGTGTCATTTGTGGGTGCGGCAATAGCTTCAATCCATTTAGACACGTAGTCAACAACTACTAAGATATACTGGTTTCCTAAATATGGTGGGAATGGTCCCATAAATTCTATACTCCATATGTCGAAGAGTTCTACTTCTTGGATATTTCTTAGAGGCATTTCATTACGTCTTGAAATATTTCCTGTACATTGGCATCTGTCATATTTGACAATGAAAGCATGGACATCACGCCACATGGTAGGCCAGAATAGGCCAGCTTGAAGAATCTTGGTGTGGGTCTTAGAGGTACTTGCATGTCCACCATAGGGTGCAAAGTGACAATGCTCAATTATATTATGTACCTCCTCTTCTGGGACGCAATGGCATAAAATGCCATCTTTACCTCTCTTGAAAAGAAATGGTTCGTCCCAATAGAAGTTTCTTACGTCACTGTAGAACTTCTTCTTCCGGTGGTAATTTAGATCGAGGGGTACGATGTCAGTGTCTAGATAATTAACAAAGTCTGCATACCAAGGTATGTTACTTACAACTAAGGATTCTTTAGAATGCTCATGAGGGTCTGGGTTATCATCTTCAATAGTTTCTAGTTTGGCTATCAGTCTATCATAGGAAAAATTGTCATTTATGGGTACTGAGACAGGCTTCAGGTATTCTAGCCTAGAAAGATAATCAGCTACTACATTCTCAGTGCCTTTCTTATCATAGATATCTAAATCAAATTCTTGTAGTAACAGAATTCATCAAAGTAACCTGGGTTTGGAATTCTTTTTACTTAGCAGGTAATAGATGGCAGCATGGACGGTGTAAACTATAATTTTGGCTCCTACTAGATAAGATCTAAATTTTTCTATAGCGAAAACTACAGCTAGGAGTTCTTTTTCAGTTGTTGCGTAGTTGAGCTGGGAAGCGTCTAGGGTTCTACTGGCATAATAGATTATGTGTAATTTTTTATCTTTTCTCTAACCTAGAACGGCTCCAACAGCATAGTCACTAGCGTCACACATTATCTCAAACGGTTCTGACCAATCAGGGGGTATTATTATAGGTGCTGAAATCAAATCTTGCTTCAAGAGATTAAACGCTTCGTTACATTTTTCATCAAAGATGAATTCAGCATCTTTCATTAAAAGGCCAGTTAAGGGTTTTGTTATTTTGGAGAAGTCCTTGATAAAACGTCGGTAGAATTCGGCATGTCCAAGAAAACTTCTAACTTCCCTGATAGTCTTTGGCGGTTTTAGATTCTCTATGACTTCTATTTTAGCTTTGTCTACCTCTATACCTTTTTCGGAAACTATATGTCCTAAAACAATCCCTTCAGTAACCATGAAATGACACTTTTCCCAATTTAGCACAAGGTTTACCTCCACACATCTTTCCAGGATTTTCTCAAGGTTGATAAGACAATTTTTGAAATCAAATCCACAAACCGAGAAATCATCCATAAATACTTCCATGATTCCATCTAGATAGTCTTCAAAGATAGACATCATGCATCGTTGGAAAGTGACTAGGGCATTACAGAGTCCAAAAGGCATTCGTCTGTAGGCAAAATTTCCAGAAGAGCATGTAAAGGTAGTTTTTTCTTAATCTTCAGGGTGAATAGGTATCTGGAAGAACCCTGGATATCCATCTAGGTAACAAAAGTAAGAGTGTCTGGCTTGGCACTCCAACATTTGATCTATGAATGTCAAAGGGAAATGATCCTTCCTGGTTGCTTTATTTAATTTTCTATAGTCTATGCACATACGCCAGCCTCCATCAGTTATTTTTGCTACAGGTTCGCCTTTCTCGTTTTGCACGACTGTGATGCCTCCCTTCTTAGGTACTACATGCATAGGGCTTACCCATTTACTGTCCGAGATCTGATATATTATACCTGCCTCTAGTAACTTAAGAACTTCGGTCTTAACTACATTACTCATCATAGGATTTATTCTTCTCTGATGTTCTCTAGAGGGTTTTGAATCTTCTTCGAGCAAAATTCGATGCATGCATACGGATGGGCTTATTCCTTTTAGATCAGAGATCTTATATCCTAAGGCTGAGGGGTACCTTCGTAAAACATCTAACAATTGGTATTTTTCCTCTTGGTTCAAGGTAGCACTTACTATAACTGGACGGTCCATTTCTTCATCAAGAAACTCCTATCTCAAGTTCTTAGGCAGTTCCTTAAGTTTTACGGTTGGTTTCATGGGGCAAGGCATAAGATCTGGGGTAAGAGATAAACATTCGTGAATGTTATCATCAATGTAGGGTTTTTTATAATTATCATCTTCCCAAATAAGAGTCGACGACAACTTAATTGTTTCAGTTACTTCTTCTTGTTCTAATTCCCTAATGCATTCATCAATGATATTTAAGGCATAACATGCATCTCCTATTACAGGTGCCATAAGAAATTTCGAGAGTACAAATTCTATCTTCTCGTTACCTACCTCAAAGGTTAATTTCCCTTTTTTGACATCTATTATGGCTCTAGAGGTCGATAAGAATGGTCTAACTAGGAGGATTGGTATGTTGTCATCTTCTTTAATGTCAATGACAACAAAGTCAGTAGGGATAAACAGCTGACCTATCCTAACAGGGACGTCTTCAAGTATGCCTATAGGGTATTTAATGGATCTATTGGCTAACTGAAGTGACATCTTAGTAGGTTGTAATTCTCCTAAGTTTAACCTTTCACAAACTGCTAAAGGCATTAAGCTCACACTAGCTCCTAAGTCTAGAAAGGCTTTTTCGATGACATGATTCCCCAAAATACAAGGAATGGAAAAATTTACGGGAACTTTATCTTTCTTTGCTAACTTATTCTCGGAAATAGAATTAAATTCCAAGGGTTTCGGATCTTCGAGTCTACGTTTATTGGTAAGTATGTCTTTGAGAAACTTTGCGTAAGAAGGTATTTGGGTTATGGCTTCTGTGAAGGGGATTTCTACGTGAAGTTTTTCTATAACCTTAATGAATTTCTGATATTGGTTATTGATCTGGGTTTGTTTTAGTCTTTGCAAGTATGGTATTGGTGGTTTGTATGGCGGGGGTGGTACATAGGTTTTGTTTTTAGGTTCTTCTCCTTTTTCTTTACTTCCCTGGTTTTCAGATTCCTCTGGTTCCTTCTCTTCATTTCTCTTAGAAGTTCCGGGCTCACTTAATCTTAGGTTAGAGGGTTCCTCATAAGCGGTCCCACTTTGTAGAGTAATAGCGTTTGCTTTCCCTTTCGGGTTCTGTTGAGGTTGTCCAGGGAATTGTCCTCCAGGTGTAGTCTGAGGGGCTTGGTTTAAAGCTACCTGAGAGATCTGAATTTCAAGCATCTTATTGTGAGTGATTATTTGGTCAACCTTGGTCCCCAACTGGGTAATCAGTTCGTTAACATGAACGTTTTGGTTCATGAATTCTTTGTTTTGTTGCGTTTGAGCAGTGATAAAATTTTCCATAATTTTTTCAAGGCTCGTTTTTGGGGGCACAGGTTGCATAGTTGATTTGATCTCGGGGCTTGGTAACCTTGTTGTCTTGGAGGTGCGGTATTTTGGATAGGGTTATTATTTTTATAGGAGAAGTTTGGGTGATTCCTCCATCCTGGGTTGTATGTGTTTGAAAATGGGTTCCCTTGGGTGTAGTTCACTTGTTCAGAGCTGGTTTCATTTAACATACTGCATTCTGCGGATTGGTGTCCTTGCGTCCCACATATCTCACAATTCGACGAAACTGCAGCTACAGTATTCAGGGTTGTATACATATGTTCAACTTTAAGGGACAACGCGTCCATTTTAGCTTGCATAATGTCTATAGAGCTTAACTCATGTATTCCTCCTTGGACTTCCTTCTTTTCCACTGTTGCTCTTTCTACTCCCCATGATTGATAGTTTTGGGCCATATCTTCGATAAGGGCGCTAGCTTCAGGGTAAGGTTTGTTCATCAGTGCGCCACCTGCGGCGGAGGCGATGGTCATCTTAGTGTTATAGTGAAGTCCATTATATAAGGTTTGAATGATTAACCAACTTTCTAAGCCATGATGTGGGCATGCTCTTAATATCTCTTTATATCTCTCCCAGGCTTCGTACATTGATTCTCCTTGGTTTTGGGTAAATCTGGTTATTTGGTTTCGAAGAACAACGGTCTTACTCGGGGGAAAATATCTAGCAAGGAATACTCTTCTAAGGGCTTCCCAAGTTGTTATGGAATTGGGTGGAAGGGAATCTAACCATGATAGGGCTTTATCTCTGAGTGAAAAAGGAAATAATCTTAAGCGGATCACCTCAGGAGGGGCTCCATTAGTTTTAAAGGTGTCTGCTAACTGGAGAAAGTTTTTTAAATGTTGATTTGGGTTCTCGGTAGCAAGATCTGTGAATTTTCTCTGCAGTACTAATTGCAGCAGGGATGGTTTAAGTTCAAAATTATTAGCTGGGATGATAGGGTTTACTATACTGGAACTAGGTTCCTTGTTTGATGGTTGGGCGAAATCCTTAAGGGGTCTTCGGTTTTGATCTTCAGCTATAGCTCTCCTAATTCTATGGAAAAATAAACGTGCACGAGCGTAACATTCAGGTTCAGCTAGAGGGTCTACTAAGCTTCCGGTACTGCGAGTCTTTCGCATTGATCGGCAGGTAACAACCTTAGTCTAAACGGTATAACGACAGGGTACAAAATTTGACGAAATTGGTCCCTGGAAACGGCACCAAAAACTTGATGCGTGGTTTTCACAAGTGTAGGAACACGTGAGAGTAATATAAAAGATTGTTGAATCCACAGAGACCAAGTGTCAATCTATCGTTATCTGTTGTTATCGTGTGTATCTAAGGCAATTGAAAATAATGGTTTTAAAGAGTGCGCAATGATAAATAAAATAGTAAATTAAAATTAATCGATAAAGACAAGTTCGAATGCAATTCACATAATCAATTGATAATCAAGTACTTTCTAATAAAACCACTTATGGGCAATGTTTTCTACTTCGAAAAGAAATAATTTAACGGGAATTGTCGCTTTCGCGTATTCAGAACCGAGTTGTACTCCCTAATCAAACCCTCCTATTGTCACAGATAAAAAGGTGTGTACTGCGTTAGAGTAGTAAACCTATTTTTAAGAAATATAGTATCTTAACTAAGTTGAAAAATATTTTGACCTGGACTTTCTAGAAAAAAAGGTTCTCACGAACCAGACTCTAAACTTCTTAACGCATCCGAAAATAGTTTTAAAATCCCTTTTCTTTTTAATCTAAAAACTCCTAATGAAATAAACAAAGCGCTTTTGGCTGTTTTTGAAATAGTTAAAAATAATTAAGTTAAATAGGTGTTGGACGACTTTCGATCTTACCCAACAGAACTTTAAAGAACATGAAACTTATATTGAAAGTCAAAATAACCCTTAAGTGTTTCTACAAACAATTGTACAGATTATCTGTTCAATTATGATCCTTACATTCTAACCTTTATAAAATTAGCTACACATGGTAAAGTAAAAGTTCATTTTAATATTTTTCATAAAAGGTATTTAGTGCGAGTGCGGGAAAGTAAATAAAAGTAGTGCGAGTGCGGGAAAGTAAATAAAAGTAGTGCGAGTGCGAGAAATAAATGAAAGTAAAGCAATGCGGAAATTAAATAAGATACAGCAGTGCGGAAAAATAAAATATGAACTGGAATTAAAATGGCGGGAGGATTAACTTCCTTCCAAAGTGCTCCAAGACTCGATCACACAGACGTATACAGACTCGATCACTCGATTGTAGCAACACTCCGATGTGAAGTGATTACCACTTTATAACTGATATATGCCTAAGAGATTCTAAGTTTGGATGATTAAAAACGAAAATCTGAAGTCCTATTTATAGGCAAACAAATAAAAAGAAAGGACATGGATGCCCTTTGTAACCGAAAAATGGAGGGAAACCATTTTGCCTTGTGGCGCCCGTCACACCCTAATGGTGCTCGCCATGAGTGCAAAATGGTGTGAGTAGTAGAGATCGTGGGGATTGGCAGTTGGGGAGAGTCTTGAGACGTGTCCATGTCATGGCTGACCCCATGGCGCCAGCCACAGTGGGTGCCACAAGTGCAAAATGCTGAATTTCTTGATTTTTTCCCTTTTCAGCTCCTTTTCCGTTCTGTTTCTCGCTCGAGGCTCCGATTAAAGTAAAAACCTGAAAACAAAGGAAAACATAGTAATAACATAACAAAATAGCAATAAAAACTTAGAATGCATGCAAAATCGGAGTCAGAAATGTTGTGAAATTCAATGTTATCACCAATTATATGTGAAACCTGTAAACTAGAACGAAATTAAAAATAATAATGGAGGACCTGGGAATCGAACCCAGGTCCAAGAGTCCACATGCGCATACCTCCACCAACTGAACCACCAGCATAGTTTGTAACATAAATACACATAATAATTAATAAAATAAATCCCATTTTGAAAATCAGATTGCGCGCCCAACTTCTTCTTCAACCTCCGTCCGTTGGTTTAGACTTATACCCACGGTTTTCCGTCACTAGAGGTTCTAGTGACGGATTTTCGTCGTCACTATAAAACCTGTGTATCAAACATTGAAAAATAGCATGGATAAATGATTTTTAATGGTCTAGGTTAATTAATATAAGGTCCCTGAACCAAATATAACATCAATTTCAATAAAAATTAATCCAACCGTGCGCCCCCAAACGAAACTTTCAAGAACCCTAGTTATGTCATTCTACGGATTTGGCCATGATTCTTTGAATTAATCACCCAGAAATAATCTATACAACATCACAAACAATAAAATAAGCTCAAAAATCGTTAGTAATGCGTTAATAGTTGAAATCGAAATTCAAGAAAAAGGAACAAGAACACGATCAGTTTATGCTTTTCACGGCACTATAAATGATGATAATGATTGCTACATGATTAATGAACCTCCATGAATCTATTGCAAACCCTCAAGACCTCTGAAACTACCTGGATTTGTAAAACCAATTTGCACTTTTTTGTGAAATTAATTGAATTAGAACAAGGTTTGTGGCTGCTGAAATTCGTGTCCAAGCCTTGTTTTATGTTTGTATAT
The DNA here is from genome assembly GCA_963966055.1 of Lathyrus aphaca. Classification (NCBI taxonomy): domain Eukaryota; kingdom Viridiplantae; phylum Streptophyta; class Magnoliopsida; order Fabales; family Fabaceae; genus Lathyrus; species Lathyrus aphaca. The sequence continues at coordinate 135,019,073 of OZ014519.1, read as the reverse complement.
ATGTGAGGAGTAAACTTAGGTCAAAATTTGGGCTTTGGATCAAGGATATTGGTTGCTTCATTGTGAAGAAACAATCACCATAAAATATGGAAAAAAACTCAAATGAATTCTTACCTCTTTGAGTGTACACGAATTTAGTTTGTTCCAATCAGCTTTAAATGTCATAAGATTCATTCCCAAACCAAAAATTGATCTATTATTTGATGTTTTATATTTTATTTTTATTTAGATTGAATTTTAAGAAATAAAATCCAAAATAATAGAAAATAAATTATAAAAAATCAGAATAAATGACTAATGGGTCGTGCATGACTTTGTGTTTGAAATTGGGTTGCAATTTGATGGGCCCATTTGGAAAATTTTGAAGTTTAGGCCTTATTTGCTTCATACACCCCTTGAAATTTTCCCAAATTTGACAAGGCACAACTCCTTCAATTTTAAGGCTATGAAGGTGATCTTGGACTTTTTAGAAAGCTTACAGAGTTTTCTAACAAACCTCTTTGGTATCATGTCCATATCTTTTTACCATTTTCAAATTATGAGCTTTGGAAAAAGTTGACTTTGTGTTGACTTTCAAAAGGACCTATAATGTTTTAGCTCATACCTTCCAAATGAAGCATTTTTAGGCTTGGCTTGTGAGACACAGATTTGTAGAGAATTCAATTTCCTTCAAAATGAGCTTTGGATGGGAAATATTTGATGAAGCATGTGAAAGTTATGGCTGGTCAAAATTCAATTGACATTTACTAAGAAACCCTAATTTAGAAACTTCCTGATTCTTGATGATCTGAGATTTTCTTGATGAATCATGATCAAAACTTGATAAAATGATGAATTTTACTTCATAATCTTGATGATGGAAAAACATCTTGAAGTTTGACTTTAATTTGAGCACAGTTGACCTCAGTTTGACTTTTTAACGAACTTGACTGATTTTTGAATATCTGATCATCTGACTGGTCAGACTTATTGGGAAAGCCCTGAAACTTGACATGGGGATTATTGAAGACACATGGGATGTTATGAAGCTCACTTGAGGCCTTGGAAGTCCATTTAGCTTGTAGAAATTCAAACCCCTAGTTCTGGATCCATTGTTCAGGAGGAAACTTTGTCTGATGAAACCCTCAAACTCTTTGGCCAATTGGGGACCTTGTGAACCTTGAGAGAAATCTTGTGACACATTGCTTTAATTGTGGGAGGGAAAACTTTGGGGTACAACAGCTTCCCCTGTTCAATTTTCTGAAACCTGAGGAGTTAGATTGGCATGCACGCCATTCGTGACTGGAAGGTTGAAGGGGATTGAACACAAAAGCCCAAAAATTTGCACTTGCTGGTGCGTAGAATGATACCGTTGGTTGGTTGTATTGCTTGAATGGGCTTAAAGATGCCATTCGGAGAAAAGTTCTTCAAATATACTTCTTGGAGAATAAAGTAGTCCAAAGTATGATGATATAGCTTTTGGGAAGATAAAATAACCCAAGGTGTGATAATATAGCATTTGGGAAGATAGAACAACCCAAGGTTAGATGATATAGATTTTAGGAAGATAAAACAACCCAAGGTAAGATATTATAGCTTTTGGGAAGATAAAACAATCCAAGGTAAGATAATATAGCTTTTGGGAAGATAAAACAACCCAAGGTATAATGATATAGCTTTCGGGGGAATAAAGCAGCCCGAGGTATAATGATAATATAGCTTTTGGGAGGATAAAGCAGCCCGAGGTGAGATGATATAGCTTTTGGGAAGACAGAACAACACAAGGTAAAATAATATAGCTTTCGGGAGGATAAAGCAACCCGAGGTGAGAGTTGTTAATGACGTTTGTCTGCTGGAGAATTAACCTAAAAAACAAGGTTAGTTCTATGCAAATATCATGATGTATATAACACTTTGCAAGATGATATATCATGAGAATGTTGTATGCGTATGATATGATATGATGATGTATGTATGAACTATGTAGTTGAAGCGCATGAGTAGCTTCGTAGAACAACTGCTGGCTGGGGGAAATAAATCCCGATTCATTGTTGAGGAATATGAAGACTTCGTTTTCGTCTTGTTTTGGAATATCGTACTTAGAACCTCCCGTTTTCGTTAGTCGTACTTCTTATTGAAGGATTCAACTCCTGAATGTTAGACGATAGCACGGATCTAGAAGGGGGGGTTGAATAGATCCCTTTTTAAAATTTATCTTTTCAAAATTAAGTTGAAAGAGAATAGCGGAAGTTTCCCGGAAAATCGTCTAGTTCAAATTTGAAGTCACCGGAGATCGGATATGTGTAAAACCCAATTAGAATGAAATGATGACTAGATGAATTAATGGTTTACAAATGATACACTTGAATATTCAGCACTTGATAAAACTAATCTTAATGATGATTGGAGAAGAAGAAAAATACAAAGATATTGATCTTGTGTGATTGAGCTTTTTATCAAACACTTAGAGTGCACACTCCAAGGGCAATTTTGTTGTCTCAAATAGTGCAGAATTTTACTCACTCTAATCAACACTTTTGAGTGAAGCAATTTATCAAACACCTTGTTTGCACTAATTTGATACACCAGAATTTTCAAGCACACAATATCAATATGAACAAAAGTAGAATGCGAGAAATAATAAGAACACAAGGAATTTGTTGAGGCAGTTCCTTCGTCGTCCTCGCTCGAAGTACTCTACCCCCAATTCGAAATTGAATTGGGCAATTTTATTAAATCGCAATTGTTTTACAAGAATAGAAATGAATTAACCAACAAACCAAACCACGTTGAAGGTGCTGTCAATTCTTTTTCTTGTCCCTTGATCCAAAGTAGAATCAAGTCTTTCACGCGTGTCGAGAAAGCCTCCGATTAATTTGCTCCCTTATTGCAAGAATACACGATTCTTCAAACTTTGAGCACGACTGAGTTTTTCCCACACTTGTGAACCCACAAAGACCTTCGCAATCCTCCGTCTACCGTGATATTAGAGAATGATCCACTTGATCCTTAATCTACCTCACTCGGCTGAATCTACGACCGATCGATGTGTGCAAAACGCCTAAATCTCCAAAGATCTTGGAGGATAAAACCCTACGGATTTTTCCAAGGAAAACCCACACACTCTAAACCCAATCTGAAATTCTGATTCACGATTGAACGTTATCTCCAAAACATACACCAAGATCGAACAAAGATTATTGTATGTAATTATTTGATTGATGCAAGAATGAAGAAGATGAAGAGAGCTATGTGTATATCTTTCACTTTCCTTGTTAAAACTCTCAAAATAAATTAAGCAGCTATTTATATTGGTTAGAGAAAATGAATCATAAGAGAGGTAATAATAAATGAAAAATTGAGTCAGCACAGTAATGAGCCGACTCAAACCATTAAATGAGTCGGCTCAAACTTACAGATGAGTCAACCAAAATCAACAGAGAGGCAGCCTGTTGAGACCCGTGAAAAATGAGAAGAAAACATTTCTTGATGAGTCGACTCATGAGGGATTATGAGTCGGCTCATCCATACACATGAGTCGACCAAAATCATGCCCCAGGCAGCCTGTTTGGACCCATGCGTTTTCAACCATTTTACACTTGAATGAGTCGGCTCATGAAGGGTTGTGAGTCGACTCATCCACACTTGTGAGTCAACCAAAATGATGCATCAGACAGCCTGTTTGGACCCGTGCATTTATCATCAATTTAACACTGAATGAGTCGGCTCATTGATGAATTTGAGTCGGCTCATTCAGTATGTTTTTTTCCAAAAATGCCAATCCTTCCTTTTTACTTTTGAACCTGTCAAGCTTTCGAAACATGCCAAGTTTTTTACACATTAAAACCATGCCATGTCACACAAACTCCCCCTTTTTGATGATGGCAAAAACTTGATGAATTAATCACCAAACTCCCCCTGATTATGTGACCCGATCTTATATACATCGATCTCAATATCATCTCCCCCTTTGACAACATCAAAAAGAAGAGAAACCATATGAGTGAATTGAATCAATAAAAATAGCAAGCTGAATGAAATGTCAATTTGAGAAGCCAATTGCGATAGAACCACACATTCACAAACACACAATTTGGAAAGGCGAGTAAAAATGATAATAAAAAATGGGATTAACGAGAAATAAACGTTCATTCAAACAAACAAAGCAAACATTACATAAACCAAAATGATATTCATGACAATTACATATGATGCAACTATTCTCTCAAGGGTGGGGATAACGATCCCGAGTGGAAGGGTAGCGGCGATGATAGGTGATGGGTTGCGAATCAATCATGTCATTTTCCGTGAATTGAAGAAAGCTACTGTTCAGAGAGTTAAAGGCAGTGTCCTGAGCAACCAAGTGATCCTGCAATGCAGTATACCTAGTGTCTTGAACAAACACATACTCAGCAAAGGCACTGTATTGCGCAGTTAAACGCCTTTCTAACTCGGTGTATCTCTCATCCTGAGTGTTGTAGTAAGCCTGCTGTTGAAGTTGCATGTTTTGGAGCATCACCATTATTCTTGATGGATCATCTTGTTGCGGTTGAGATGGAGGAGGAGAGGGAGGAGCAAACCGAGTAGTGGTGTTAGTCCACCCGGTATTTTGCCATTCACCCCAGCCTTGATTTTCATAGGAGTCATTTGAGTGTATGCCATGCCACTCTTCATTGTCAGCAGGCAAGTCTTCATTCGGAATCTCATTTTGTTCAGGTTGATCTTCAGGATCATCTCCATCAGAATTATCTTCAAGAGGTTGATTTTGATCACCTCTTCCCACATAACGATACCGGCTTTCTTGAGAATCCCATATGTGACCCATGAGGCTTAGGGTCTTCTGCTGAAACCAATTTGTATCTGGAACAGATACCAAAGGAACATCAAAACCAACAACCCCAGCTTTGTCAATAATCTTCTGAATAATGGAAGGATAAGCAAGAGCAACGCCTTTCTTTTCCTTCAAGGCAAAAATGCGACTCGCAAAGTAGTGAGGCCAGTTGACTTTGACCTTGTTTCGAAGAATATAAACCAAATGCACTTCACTCATATCAATACGAGAGAAGCCGCCTTTCTTGGGCCGTAAATTGTGGGCAACAATCCAGTGCAGAATACGATCCACCGGCTTAACTTTTCCAGTAGTAATGGTATTCGGAAACAATTCAGAATTAACAACAAAATCAACAAAAGGTTCTTTAAGCATACCATTAAGTTCATTACGGAAGATGTAGTTGTCAACTTGAGACGTATCTCTCATCAAAATGCTAGCTTCTTTAGGATCAATGCGAAATAGATCTTTCCACACTTGAGCATTGACGGCAAACATTCTAGAGCCCATACGGAAATTGAAATCGAAACCCTTAAAAGTGCCAACCAACCCAGCATAGAACATCTTAACCAAATCTTCATTGTATTCAGCATGACAAGATAGAAAAGGATTGATACCTTGGAAGTACATAAGATCAATAATGTGGGGAATGTGCATTTGAGTGGGAGTTGTTCTTGAGTAGACATATTGAGGAATTACCTTCCTGTTCTTGAATTTCTTGTTGTAGACTTCAACCAGATCAGAAGGAAGAAGAGACAGGGAACTAACCGGAAGAGATGATTGAGAAGAGGAGCCACGTGACCTTTTCCCTGTATTTTTTGATGCCATTTTTGAAGAAAAATGAAGCTTTGAGAGAGATTTGAAGGTTGGAGGAAGATGATGGAACTTGAAAGAATATGAGAGTTTTATGTGTTGGTAATGATAATATGAAATGATAATGAGTTTTTTAATAAAAAAGAATTAAATAAATCATAAATGGAAAGGGAAAAGTGGATGGATGCATTGATGTGCCGACCTAGGGAGGCGAACTAGAAGGCGGCGTGTCTTTTCAAAACAGCCACACGTCAGTCGAGGCGTCAATGAGCCGACTCAAATTCATCAATGAGTTGACTCAATTTGAATTTGAAATAAGTCGGCTCAAAGGAGCATATAGATCGACTCATAAGAGTCCATGAGCCGACTCATGAGTCGGCCTGTTGGGACCCGGCAATTTTCAACACCACATTTCACCAAAAAGCACTTAAAATACCTCAAAATATGAAAACATCATCATGTATGCAAATTATTTTTCAAGCAATCACTCATAATCCACTAGAAAAGAAGAAATAGATTAATTTACAAACACAATCCATGCACCACATTCTTACTAATTACATATATCAAGAATGAATTAAGGTAACTGAGTAAAGAGTGATATTACCTCGAGTATATGAGAGATGAATGAAAGATAATACTTCATAATAGGATGTGAGAGACAAGTGAAGTTAACTCAAGGAATAATATATAATCAAAACAATGATTACTAAGATCTATACGATATGTCAAGAACACCAAGTTCCCTAAAGATAAAAAAGAAAGGATCGGTAGCGAGTGGTTTTGTAAAAATATCGGCTAGTTGATTTACACTATCAACATGCTCAAACACCACATCACCTTTCTCTACATGATCCCTAAGAAAATGATGTCTGATTTCAATATGTTTAGTGCGTGAATGAAGAATATGATTCTTGGTAAGATTAATTGCACTAGTATTGTCCCACAAAATTGGAATTTGTTTGAGAGAGATATTGAAGTCGAGCAATTGTTGTTTTAGCCATAGTATTTGGGCACAACAATTTTCGGCTTCAATATACTCCGCCTCTGCAGTTGATAAGGCAACAAAGACTTGCTTTTTGCTATGACAACTGACAAGAGAGTTTGAAAAGAAATGACAAGTTCCACTAGTGCTTTTCCTATCCACTTTGCAACCGGAAAAATCGGAATCGGAAAATCCTACCAAGGAATAATCACTACCCTTAGGATACCATAAAACAAACTTAGACGTACCACAAAGATACCTAAGTATGCGTTTAACTGATTTTAAATGTGATTCCTTAGGGCAAGATTGAAACCTAGCGCACATACATACACTGAACATAATATCGGGACGCGATGCAGTAAGATAAAGAAGAGAACCAATCATACCTCGATACCTTTTTATATCAACATCCTTACCTTTTTCATCACGATCAAGACTTGCCGCTGTAGGCATTGGTGTATCAATAGACTTGGAGTTTGTCATATCAAACCTCTTGAGCAACTCATTGCAATATTTAGTTTGACTTATGAAGGTTCCATCTTCAAGTTGTCTAATTTGAAGTTCGAGGAAGAAATTTAGCTCCCCCATCATACTCATCTCAAACTCACCTTGCATCGAACTTGAAAATTCTTTAACCAACTTCATATTAGTAGATCCAAAGATAATATCATCTACATATACTTGAACTAATATAGAATGTTTTCCTTCACGTTTAATAAAGAGAGTAGTGTCAACCTTTCCTCTTGAAAATCCTTGATTGATTAAAAATTTGCTTAGGCGCTCATACCAAGCTCTAGGAGCTTGTTTGAGACCATATAAAGCACGTTTTAATTTGTAAACATAATTTGGTTTTTCAAAGATTTCAAACCCCGGAGGTTGACACACATAAACCTCTTCATTTATATATCCGTTAAGGAAGGCACTCTTTACATCCATTTGATATAGTTTAAAGTTTTATGAACATGCAAATGCAAGTAAAGGGCGTATAACTTCAAGGCGGGAAACAGGAGCATAAGTTTCCTCATAGTCTATGCCTTCCTCTTGGTTATACCCTTGAGCAACAAGACGAGCCTTGTTGCGAATGATAGTGCCGTTTTCATCCAATTTGTTCCTAAAAACCCATTTGGTGCCAATTACTCGATGATTTAATGGAGGTGGAACAAGGTCCCAAACCTCATTTCTTTTAAATTGATTTAGTTCCTTTTGCATAGCTAGGAACCAATTCTCATCAAGTAAGGCTTCTTTGGCATTCTTAGGCTCAATTTGAGAAATGAAGGCATGATAAAAACAAAAGTTACTTAGCCTTGATCTAGTAATGACACCCTTTGAGATATCACCAATGATGTTATCGATAGGATGATCCTTTGATGTCTTCCATTCCAATGGTAGATCATTTAGAAGGTATGCTTGACCTTCATCTTTGAGACTAGACACATCAACCGACTCCTTATTAACAACATCCGGAAAGGGTTCAACACGAGAAACATCAATGTCTTTAACAATCTCACTAGAGGAGGCACCTGCACCAATAACACCACTACCTTTTTCGACAACATTTGGATAAGCTTCATCAAAAGATACATGTACAAATTCTTCGACTATAAGCAACCTTTTATTGAATATTCTATATGCTTTGCTTGAATTAGAGTATCCAAGAAAGATGCCTTCATCCGCCTTTGAGTCAAATTTACCAAGATTTTCTTTTCCATTATTAAGCACAAAGCATTTGCAACCAAAAACATGAAGATGTGAAACATTAGGCTTTCTTCCTTTTAATAGTTCATAGGGCGTTTTGTTTAGAATAGGTCGAATAATGATCCTATTCAAAACATAGCAAGCAGTGCTAATATCATTGGCTCAAAAATATTTAGGAAGACCGCTATCATTTATCATAGTTCTTCCCAATTCCTCCAACACACGATTTTTACGTTCCACAACACCATTTTGTTGGGGTGTTCTAGGAGCGGAGAAGTTATGATCAATGCTATGATTTTCACAAAAAATTTCAAAGAGATGATTTTCAAACTCACCTCCATGGTCACTTCTAATAGTTACAATGTTTGTGCCAAGTTTGTTTTGAGATAATTTGGCAAAAGTTTCAAAGGCCGAAAAGGTATCACTTTTACTAGCTAAGAAGATTGTCCAACAAAATCGAGAGTAGTCGTCAACGATAACAAAACCATAATAGTTCCCTCCTATACTTTTGATTTTAGAAGGACCAAAAAGATCCATGTGCAGAAGTTCAAGAGGTCTAGAAGTAGAGACTATATTTTTTTATTTAAAAGATATTTTAGTTTGCTTACCCATTTGGCATGCATCACAAAGATGATCTCTAGTGAAATTTATGTTAGGCAAACCGACTACTAAGTTTTTGGACACAACCTTATTTAGCAAGTCAAAGTTGATATGAGCTAAACGTTTATGCCAAAGCCAAGATTCTTCACTTTTGGAGATAAGACATTTAGGATTACTCATGGTCATCGAATTCAAATCAAGCATATAAACATTGTTAACCCTCAGGCCTTTAAACACATCCTCTTTGTTGTCATTGTGTTCAATTGTGCATCCTTCTTTAGAGAAAGAGACATTATATCCCTTATCACATAATTGACTAATGCTAACAAGGTTATGTTTAAGACCCTCAACTAAAAGGACATTAGAGATAGATGTAGAAGAGGGATTACCTACACTACCTTTACCGAGTATAGCTCCCTTGTTGTTATCCACTATAGGTAACAAAGCCCTTCTTCTTAGCCACATAGTCATAGAATAGGGAAATATCACCTGTCATATGTCTTGAGCATCCACTATCAAGAAACCACCGTTTCTCCATAGTCTCAAGACACTCCACCTGTATGATTAGACAAGAGAGAAAGGTACCCAATTTTCATTGGGTCCTAGAGTGTGAGTGAAAATTTTGTTGCTTTTAGGCAACCATTGACAAATGCATTTTGGGACCAAGTATCTCCTAAAACGACATTTGGCAATTATATGACCTTCCTTGCAACAATAGTGACATTTCAAGAATGGTTTTGGTTTGCATTGACTATTTTGATCCTTCACAACATAGGTATATTTTTGAAATGGATTATTCATTGATTCCCTAAAGTTTGAATGATCAATAGTAAATATCATTTTTGGTTGTGATAACTTGTTTAGTTTGGCTTGAAGATTTTTGACTTCCTTTTGCCAAATCCAACATGTTTCACAACCATGAAAGTTGTGCCATTCTCGTTCGTCTTCTACTATGGATTCTACCATTGATGCCTTAAGAGCTTTCATAGAATATTCACTATCTGAAACCTTGCTTTCTAAATAAGCAAAAATTCTTTTATCGGATGCAATACGCTTGAATGCTTCTTTAGCTTCTTGATGGAGAATATTAAATGTACTAAGCAAATCATTATAAGACAATTTTTCAGCATATTCATATTTAGCATGTCTTACCTCTTTCTTACCTTTCTTATGAGCCATGAGGCAAAGATTTACTCTCTCTTCCTCATCGCTTGAGGAATCTTTGCTAGACGACTCACTATCGCTTTCCCAAGCAATATATGCTCTTCTAGCCTTGTTGCCTTTTTCTTTGATATTTGTCTTTTGCCTTGTCTTTCTTTAACATAGGGCAATCCGGTTTGTAATGTCCCGATTTTCCACAGTTGTAACAAGATCCCTTGCCTTTAGTACTTTTAACATACTCTTGTTTGGAAGGATTAGATTTTCTTCGATAGTTGATGAGACGCTTGTCCGAATGAGAGATCTCATTCTTTTTGAGATACCGATTGTATCTTCTTACGAATAAGCGCATATCTTCATTTGATTCGTCTTCATCATCACTCGTATCACTCCCACTATCTTTATTTATGGAGGATTTTGAGGAAGAAGCTTTTAATGAAATAGACTTCTTCTTCTTCTCATGATCTTTATTTTTCTCGATCTTTTCTTTCTTTTCTTTGTCTTCATGCTCATTTAAGTTTAAGAGCTCTTGTTCGTGCTCTTGTATTTTTCCAATGAGAGTTGTTAGATCCAAAGTTCTTACGTCATTGGCTTCTTTAATTGCCGTAACTTTTGGCAACCATTCCCTAGTAAGACATCTCAAAATCTTGTTAGTTGCAAAATCATTTGGAGTAGTTTTACCAAGAGCATTTAATCGATTTGTCAAGTGAGAAAATCTTTTTCCCATTTCACCAACGGTTTCCCCTTGGCTCATGTGAAAACGATCAAACTCTTGTTGTAGAGTATTAATTCGAGCATGCTTAACATCATCGGTTCCTTCATGGGAAACTTGTAAGGCTTCCCACATAGCTTTAGCCGATGTGTGATGAGAAACTCGAAAATATTCATCAGCTCCCAAGGAAGCTATAAGTATGTTTCGAGCTTTCCAATCGTAGCTATATTTCTTTTCATCATTATCATCCCATTGTGCTTCCGGTTTCTCAATTTGGACATTATCCGGTCCGACCATGGTTATTTGAAAAGGGCCTTCTTGGATAACTTTCCAAATTTTTCTATCAACAAAGTTGATATGGATACGCATACAATCTTTCCAGTGACTATAGTTTTCTCTGGTAAAAACTGGAGCTCTATTGTACGCCCCCGTTGGATCGTTGTCCATTTTCCAATAAGTTGTATGTGAAGCACTAGATGAACCGGTGCTCTTGATACCACTTGTTAGACGATAGCGCGAACCTAGAAGGGGGGTTGAATAGATCCCTTTTTAAAATTTATCTTTTCAAAATTAAGTTGAAAGAGAATAGCGGAAGTTTCCCAGAAAATCGTCTTGTTCAAATTTGAAGTCACCGGAGATCGGATATGCGTAAAACCCAATTAGAATGAAATGATGACTAGATGAATTAATGTTTTACAAATGATACACTTGAATATTCAGCACTTGATAAAACTAATCTTAATGATGATTGGAGAAGAAAACAAATACAAAGATATTGATCTTGTGTGATTGAGCTTTTTATCAAACACTTAGAGTGCACACTCCAAGGGCAATTTTGTTGTCTCAAATAGTGCAGAATTTTACTCACTCTAATCAACACTTTTGAGTGAAGCAATTTATCAAACACCTTGTTTGCACTAATTTGATACACCAGAGTTTTCAAGCACACAATATCAATATGAACAAAAGTAGAATGCGAGAAATAATAAGAACACAAGGAATTTGTTGAGGCAGTTCCTTCGTCGTCCTCGCTCGAAGTACTCTACCCCCAATTCGAAATTGAATTGGGCAATTTTATTAAATCGCAATTGTTTTACAAGAATAGAAATGAATTAACCAACAAACCAAACCACGTTGAAGGTGCTGTCAATTCTTTTTCTTGTCCCTTGATCCAAAGTAGAATCAAGTCTTTCACGCGTGTCGAGAAAGCCTCCGATTAATTTGCTCCCTTATTGCAAGAATACACGATTCTTCAAACTTTGAGCACGACTGAGTTTTTCCCACACTTGTGAACCCACAAAGACCTTCGCAATCCTCCGTCTACCGTGATATTAGAGAATGATCCACTTGATCCTTAATCTACCTCACTCGGCTGAATCTACGACCGATCGATGTGTGCAAAACGCCTAAATCTCCAAAGATCTTGGAGGATAAAACCCTACGGATTTTTCCAAGGAAAACCCACACACTCTAAACCCAATCTGAAATTCTGATTCACGATTGAACGTTATCTCCAAAACATACACCAAGATCGAACAAAGATTATTGTATGTAATTATTTGATTGATGCAAGAATGAAGAAGATGAAGAGAGCTATGTGTATATCTTTCACTTTCCTTGTTAAAACTCTCAAAATAAATTAAGCAGCTATTTATATTGGTTAGAGAAAATGAATCATAAGAGAGGTAAAAATAAATGAAAAATTGAGTCAGCACAGTAATGAGCCGACTCAAACCATTAAATGAGTCGGCTCAAACTTACAGATGAGTCAACCAAAATCAACAGAGAGGCAGCCTGTTGAGACCCGTGAAAAATGAGAAGAAAACATTTCTTGATGAGTCGACTCATGAGGGATTATGAGTCGGCTCATCCATACACATGAGTCGACCAAAATCATGCCCCAGGCAGCCTGTTTGGACCCATGCGTTTTCAACCATTTTACACTTGAATGAGTCGGCTCATGAAGGGTTGTGAGTCGACTCATCCACACTTGTGAGTCAACCAAAATGATGCATCAGACAGCCTGTTTGGACCCGTGCATTTATCATCAATTTAACACTGAATGAGTCGGCTCATTGATGAATTTGAGTCGGCTCATTCAGTATGTTTTTTCCAAAAATGCCAATCCTTCCTTTTTACTTTTGAACCTGTCAAGCTTTCGAAACATGCCAAGTTTTTTACACATTAAAACCATGCCATGTAACACACTGAATACCCTGACTGAGGATAAAAGAGATGGACATTCCCTGGGAGACTTATCTGACCCAATATCAATTGTTCAAAGGATATCTACTTGAAGATTTCGTAGAGTTGGAAGTATAAGAGGCTACTTGTTGTATTTCTTTAGAATATCCGTGAAGATTACTTTGCAGTGATGAACCGGCGAAGATTCGTTGAATTCCTACCTCCGCTCGTTCTTAGTAAATTCTATTATTGTATTTTATGCATTTATGGTAAACATAAATCATATTCAAAAGTATATATACATACAAACATAATCAACAGACATTTCTCGCTTTAGTAAAACGGGAAAAGTAAACCTGAATAAATAGGGAAAAGTAAACCTAAATTCGAAAAATGGAATTTTATTTATTTAGAAAGTGGCCTATAAATAGACGAGTTTTAACACAAGACGGAAATCCTAGTAAGAGGAATTTGTCGAAGAATTTTTTAAAATAATACAAAAACAACGAAAGATAGCTATGTGTAACTAATCCTATTGAGTTTCAATTCTGCTATTGCCATTATCTTCAAGTATCTCATCTTCAGCTATCGAAAAAGGAATGATTGGATTGATCTGTATCTGTTGAATTTGACATAGATAACACAACTAGTAGAGGTTACATGGGTGATCCAACGAGACATAGACATACGCTTTAATCCCTAATTTTTGCATGGATTGCCTTTTCAGGTTTTCAATCCACCGGGATACCCTTTTTTGCCCAAGCCGTCTTTTCAGGTTTTCGACTTGTCGGGCATACATTATATATATATATATATATATATATATATATATATATATATATCCCTAATTTTTTCCCGAATCCTTTTGGTTCGCCGGGATGCCCTTATTTTTGCCTAGGCCAGTCAACCTAGCGTGTCTCTTTTTATGCGTAGTATTTTTTATGCGTTCACGGGCTATGGGAAATCTTCATCATCCATAGTGGTAAGCATCATGGCACCTCCAGAAAATACTCTCTTAACAACAAATAACCCTTTATAGGTGGGGGTCCATTAGCCTCTAGGATCACCCAGTGGTAATATAATACGCTTGATCACCAAATCACCAGCCTGATATACTTGCTACTTAACTTTCTTATTGAAAGCTTTGATCATATGTTTCTGATACATCTGACCTTGACAAATAGCTGCTAACCTTTTCTCATCAATCAAGTTTATCTGGTCAAGTCGAGTCTGAATCCATTCATCTTCATCTAAGCATGCATCCTTCATAATTCTCAAAGAGGGAATCTGAACTTCGATGGGTAGAACTGCTTCCATACCATAGACAAGGGAGAATGGGGTTGCCCCTGTTGAAGTACATATTGTGGTACGATAACCATGAAGAGCAAATGGTAACATCTCATGCCAATATTTATATGTAACTGTCATCTTCTACAAGATCTTCTTAATATTCTTGTTGGCGGCTTCCACTGCGCCATTCATCTTTGGTTGATATGGAGAAGAGTTGTGATGCTTAATCTTCAACTGCGTGCAGAGGTCAGTAATCATAATATTGTTCAAGTTAGTATCATTATCTGTGATAATCCTTTCAGGAATGCCATACCTACATATAAGATTATACTTGATGAATCGAGCCACAACATTTTTGGTAACAGAAGCAAATGAAGCTGCCTCTACCCACTTTGTAAAGTAATCAATGGCTACAAGAATGAAATGATTTCCATTGGAAGCAGTAGGTTTGATATCACCAATCATATCTATGCCCCACATGGCAAAAGTCCAAGGAGCAGTCAGAACATTAAACGAAAATGGAGGAACATGAACCTTATCATGATAAATCTGGCATTTGTGACAAGTTTTGGAGTGCTGATAGCAATCAGCTTCCATGGTAGACCAATAATAACCTGCTCTCAAAATCTTCTTAGCCATAGTATGCCCACTAGAATGAGTACCAAAGATCCCATCATGCATGTCCTCCATAATATTTGTTGCTTCTTTCTTATCCACACATTAAAGCAAAGTTGAATCATGATTGCGCTTGTACAAAATTTCATTACTCTGGAAAAACTTAGCAGAAAATCTCCTCAGAAACTTCTTATCATTGATAGATGCCCCTTCTGGGAACTCTTGAGCTTCAAGATACCTTTTCACTTCATAGAACCAAGGCTTTTCTTCTACTCTTTCAGTACCCACCTCATTGCAGTATGCATGTTCCTCAAATCGATCAATAGTAATCCTGGGAGCTTCATCATCCCAACTGATTTCAAACATAGATGCCATGGTGGCTAATGCATCTGCCAACTGATTCTCTTCTCGTGGAATATGCCCAAAAGTGATCTCTTCAAAGTACGAGATCAAAGACAACACATGCTCTCTGTAAGGAATGAGATTTGGATGCTTGGTGTCCCAATCTCCTTTAACTTGACTAACTACCAGGGATGAATCTCCATACACATTCAAAAACTGAATCTTCTTCTCCATGGCAGCCTTGATACCCATGATGCACACTTCATATTCAGGCATATTATTAGTGCAATCAAAATAAAGTCTTGTAGTTATTGGTGTATAACAACCTTTAGGAGAGATAATTACAACACCAACACTATTACCAAGCACATTAGAAGCTCCATCAAAAACCATAGTCCATCGGGATCCCTGTTTAGGTCCTTCATATTGTCTAGGTTCTTTAGTAACAATCATAATATTTTCATCCGGAAACTCAAAATTCATAGACTGATAATCATCCACTACCTGATGAGCCAAATGATCAGCTACTACACTTCCTTTAATTGCTTTCTGAGTAGTGTATTGTATGTCATATTCTGTCAAGATCATTTGCCATCTTGCTATTCGTCCAGAGAGAGCAGGTTTCTCGAATATATACTTGATTGGATCCATTTTTGAAATCAATAAAGTGGTATGAGTCAACATATACTGTCTTAATCGGCGAGCAACCCATGCCAAAGCGCAACAGTTTTCTCGAGCAGTGAGTATCTTGTTTCACAGTCGGTAAACATTTTGCTAAGGTAGTATATTGCCTGCTCTTTTCGACCAGACTCGTCATGTTTCCCCAACACACACCCCATTGAGTTATCCAATACTGCCAGGTACATAATCATGGGTCTTCCTTCAACTTGTGGCATCAATATAGGAGATTCTTGGAGGTACTTTTTGATCTCATCAAAAGCTACATGGATATCGTCATTCCATTCCATTACTTGATCTTTCTACAACAACTTGAAGATTGGCTCACAAGTAGCAGTTAATTGGAAAATAAATCTTGCAATGTAATTCAATTGTCCCAAGAAACCTCTAACTTCCTTCTCAGTACGGGGAGCAGGCATCTCTTGTATAGCTTTTACTTTTGCATGATCAACTTCAATACCTTTACCACTGACAATAAAGCCCAAAAGTTTACCAGATCTAACTCCAAAGGTACACTTGTTTGGATTCAATCTCAACTTGTACTTCTTTAACCTTTCAAACAACTTGTGCAGATGATCAAGATGTTCTTCTTCAGTCTGAGATCTGGCTATCATATCATCCACATATACCTCTATCTCATGCTGAATCATATCATGGAACAAAGTTACCATAGCACGCTGATATGTTGCCCCAGCGTTCTTCAAACCAAATGGCATCACCTTATAACAGAAAGTGCCTCATTGTGTAACAAATGTAGTCTTCTCCATATCTTTAGGTGCCATCTTAATCTGATTGTAACTAGAGAAACCATCCATGAAAGAGAATACCTTATGTTGAGCAGTGTTGTCTACCAGAACATCAATATGTGGAAGTGGAAAGTCATCTTTGGGGCTTGCTTTGTTCAAATCTCTGTAATCTACACACATGCATACTTTACCATCTTTCTTAGGCACCGGTACCACATTTGCAACCCACTGAGGATAAGAAGTAACAACTAGGAACCCTACATTGAATTGTTTCATCACCTCTGCCTTAATATTTTCTGACATTTCAGGACGCATATGACGAACTTTCTATTTTATTGGGCGACAATCCTCTTTCACTGGTAGACGGTGAACCACAATATTAGTATCAAGCCCTAGAATATCTTCATAAGACCAAAAAAAAATTTCCACATAGTCACGTAACATTTGGAACAAGCTGTTCTTAACACCGTGTTCCAATTCAGCACCTATCTTGACCTCTTTCATGTTTTCTTCAGTTCCCAGATTCACAACTTCAATTGGTTCCTCATGTGGCTGTATAGCTTTCTCTTCTTGTTGTAGCAATCTAGCCAGCTCTACAGGTACTTCACAATCTTCCTCCTTTCCATCCTCGGCTTGATAGATCGGATTCTCGAAGTTATAATTGGCAATAGCAGAACTGTTATCAACAAGATCTAGAGTGGATGAGGATCTGCATTTTAGTGACGTGGGTGTGTGTGTAAGAACACATAGCTATTGATAAAAGAAAAAAATAAAAGAAAGACAAAGAGCACAATTTTTATGAAAGCAAGAAACGTCCATTGATTTTATTGAATGAAACTATGCAAATGAAATGACAACCCAAACAAGCACACCATTGTGCCCCGGGCAAGGCACTAGGCTCAAAAGTATTTAATTGTTCAGAATTACAAAAATTAAAATTAGAAAACAAAATAGCATTTACTACTGACTAAAGGAGATAGGAATAACGTCTTCAGCCTTCCAATTGTTGAGCCCATCACCAATGGTAGGAAAGATCCAATTATCCAGGTTATAATATTCATCATAATCTCCCACAACATTGAATTGGTCCTTTATGATTCCTTGATTAGTGATACGAACAACACGAGCGCGACAAACAGCCTTATGAGATTCTGCAGTAAAACCCAAACCAAATTTGTCAGACTTGTAAGGAATGTCAGGAAGCTGACCCTAAATAGTACAACCACCTTCTTCAACCACAACTTTATCATCCTTGAGAGAGGACATTGTAGGAGGTACTCTGGTAACAGCAGGCACTGGTTTAGCAGCAGGGATGGATTCAGTAGCAGGAACAACTTGAGGAACTACTTCAAATGTCTGGCAAGGAGTCTCAACAAATTCACCCTATATCTCAACATATTTAAAAGCATTCACATGACTGACCGTGTATTCTTCCTCACCATAAACAGTGATAATCTATCGTTTCACTGGATACTTCAATTTCTGATGTAAAGTGGAAGTCACAACACTTGCCCCATGGATCCAGGGGCTCCCAAGCAAGCAGTAGTATGCAGAATATCCATCATATAGAAAGTGGAATCAAAGACTTGAGAGCCTACTTTAATTGGGAGATCCACCTCTCCATGCACCATTCTTCTGGAACCATCAAAGGCCATCACCACCATATTCTTTGGCCTTAACACAACATCCTCAAGACTGAGTTTGTCCAGAACCTCCTTGGGTAACACATTCAATGAAGAACCATTATCCACCAACACATTAGACAAAGTAGTGCCCCTGCACTCAATGGAGACGTGCAGAGCTCTATTATGGTTTCTTTTAGCAGGAGTCAGATCAGCATCAGAAAAACTCAAACCATTATCACTAGTCAAATGACCAACACAATTCTCAAACTGGTCCACAGAGATTTCATGTGGCACATGAGCAGTCTTCAGGAACTTGATTAAAGCCTTGGCATGGGCTTCAGAACATAATAACAGAGATAACATATAGATTTTAGAGGGAGTATGCCCCAACTAGTCAACAATATCATAATCACTCTTACGGATGATCTTCAGTACTTCTTCCATCTGCTTAGAGAGACCTTCA
Source organism: Lathyrus aphaca (assembly GCA_963966055.1). Lineage (NCBI taxonomy): Eukaryota > Viridiplantae > Streptophyta > Magnoliopsida > Fabales > Fabaceae > Lathyrus > Lathyrus aphaca. The sequence goes on along the minus strand of OZ014519.1, from coordinate 135,000,360 downwards.
CTAGCTGGTACATCAGCTTGAACAAGTTCAATCACTGGTCCTTTTCCCCGAGCCTCATTACTTGGCCCAGAGTTAGAGATATGGACTAGAGTAGCAGCAGTCTTTGAGGTGTCTTCTGGAGAGAAAATTCTTCCACTCCTGGTAACCTTACTAGACCCAACAATATTGTCGACATCAAGATTAACATCAGTAACAGGTGTATCAGTCAAAGGCTCTTGCTTGACACCATGGATATAAACATCAGAACCATAATTCCAGGGTATAGCCTTATCAGAAGTATATAGGATAGGACCAGGAGTAGTAATAATCATTGGCGCTACCTTTGGCTCAGCAGTAATCTTCACATGACCTTTAGAAGTGATCCTCACTGGACCTTTGGAAGTAATCTTCACAGGAGTCTTATCAACCATAGCCACATCTTCAAGCTTTAGATTTTGGGCCAGACCTTCACACAAACTCTCTATAGAAGGAGTCTTCTCAAATAATATAGTATGGTTGTCCATCAGACGTTGAATACCTTCCTTCAACTTCCAACAACTATTAGGTTGATAGGCACAAACAAAACAATCTTCATTTCAACCTGGAAATAAACGAGCTTGCATCAGCTTCTTCTTGACAATGGATAGAGGAGTAGTTAATTCAGCCACAGTATAAACATAAGAAACTTCATCAACAACATTAACAGTCTTCTCATGCTTAGGCATAAGAGCAGTAATCACATTAGGAGTTTCTGGAGGGTCAAACTCAATTTCTCCATTTTCAATCATATTCTGAATTTTGTTCTTCAACGCCCAGCAACTATTAGTATCATGTCCATGACTATTGGAATGATATGCACACATTGCATTGGGATTGTAACGAGGAGAGGAAGTGTTGGGATTCTGAGGAGGGTCCTTCAAATTAATCAACTCTCCTTTCAACATGTGTTGCAAAGCTTGAGCCAACGACATATTGATCTTCGTAAATTGCCTCCTAGGCTTGGGCTGACTATTCTGCTGCTGCTCTTATGGTGCAGGTGCAGGATTAGAAATCAAAACAGCTCCCACAGATTGGTTACGATTATTACGACCCTGTTGGCCATATAAAACATTGGATTCCTTCTTCCCATTAGAAGGCTTCTTGGTGGTACTTGAAGAGGCGACCATCTGAATCTTTCCACTTTGTATTCCATTTTCCACACGTTCTCCAATCATTATCAGCTCAGTGAAACCAGAGGATGAGCTTCCAATAAGATGACTATAGAAAGGACCAGTCAACGTACTCATAAACATATCAACCAATTCCCTATCAGTCAGAGGGGGTTGAACTCTACTTGCAAGATCTCTCCATTTCTGAGCATACTCCTTGAAGCTTTCTTTAGAACCCATGGACATGCTTTGGAGTTGCATGCGAGTTGGTGCTAAATCAGAGTTATATTGGTACTGCTTATAGAAAGCCTCAGCAATATCATTCCAATTACGAATGTTGGTACTCTCCAGTTGATAATACCATTCCAGTTGAGCTCCAGCCAAACTCTCTTGAAAGAAATGAATCCACAGCTTCCTATCAGGAGTATGTAGTTGAATTCTCCTGACATAAGATCTCATATGCAAATTTAGACATTACACATCATCATACACCACAAAAGTAGGAACTTTGGAACCAATAGGGATGGAGACCCCAGAAATCAAGCTCAATTATTCAAAGTCAAACCCAGAAGTCTTCTGTAGTTCTATGGCATTCACCTGGTTCTCCAGTATTTTATATTTCTCCTCACCAGTCGAATCATGGTAATAATTCTCCTCATAATCAGAATCTTCAGTAGTACCATGGAGACTGCCTTCTTCTCTCTCAGAATTTTCATCCCTAGGATTTTCAACTTCCTCATCTGTCTTGACTGGACCTTTGAACCTTTGAACCTTTTACCCATGTTGATGAAGCCAACTAGTTTTCTGGTCTTCTTCTTTTTCTTAGTCAGAAGTGCCTTCAGCTCATCTTGTCCTCTGGACAAAATCAGAATCATCTCTTGAAATTGGGCATTCTGAGTTTGGAGTTCTTTGATAGTTTGTTCAAGAGCCATTTCTGCTTAAATAAACAGCGAGAAGATAAGATACATGTTGTAAGAAACCTGTGATGTAATGATATGGTATGTAGATGCATATGCAATGTTTTCAAGGACCGTAGGATTTAAATTTGTTTTAAAGAAAAACAAAAACAACTTTTATTAGTAAATATTTAATATAATTGCCTCTTGGACTTACAGTGAAAGGAAATAGGAATAAAGTACAAAAAATAAATATATGGGGTTTTAAGTCTCCCATGGACGCTTCCTCTTTGTGTTGAGGTATGTGTTGAGGTATGTGTTGAGGTTCCGCTTCTCGTGGAGTTACCTTGTCAGCTCTAGCACTCTTCCTTGACTAGCTCTGAACTGATTCTCAAAGGTATCCATTTGCTCCTTTAATTGAATCCAGGACTTCTGCAACTCTTCTAAATCAGTGGGCATGTCTGGATGAAGGATGGTATAAGGAACATCTCCTCCAGCAACAGGCTCCATGGTAACCAGTAGAATAGCGGGATATGGCATCATAAGAGTCTGAGCAGGAGATCACACCCATCTGAGATAAGGTTCCATAGGGATAGAATACTTTGGTTGCAGAGTCTTGCTATCAACCTTGTTCACTTTGCTCCAAGCTCGTATAAACCTTTGATGGTAATCTTGAAGATCATTATCGTAGTCGAACATAATACCTTGAATAACCATGTCATGAGGACCATTACTCCGAGCATAACCAAACTGGTGTAGAGCTAAAGAAGGGTTGTAGGTAATGCCCCCTCTCATGCCAAGGAGTAGCACATTAGGGAACTCCCCACAACGGTCAATGATAGTAACATTCTCCATAGATCGAGAACACTAGTGAATATCTTAATGAGAAAGTGACATAATCCTTTTAAACCACCTTAACCCTTGTTCATTATTCATCACTGATCGAGGAAGGTGAGAAATAAACCACCTAGCCAGTAAAGGTATGCAACACATTAGAGTTCCCCTCGCCTTTGTAGTACGAGTATGAAGAGAGTGCAAGATGTCTCCAAGTAAGGTAGGCACATGATTGTGAGTCAGAAATATGTTGATGGCGTGTACGTCTATGAATTGGTCTGGATTAGGGACCAATACTAAGCCATAGATCAACAAGGCTAAGATATCCTCAAAAGCATCATAGCTCATAGCATCCAAGAACACTTGAGCTTTCTCCATCAATACCTTAGCAAGAATACCCTTAACTCCGCTTCTCGTTTCTAGGACAATGTCTGATTTCTTCAAATGTAGGGATGCAACAAGGACTTTAGGTTTAGGCTCCTTCTCTAAGCCTATGAAGGGTCTCTGATCAAGGATAGGTATACTCGGTAGCTTGGAGAATTCCTCCATTATAGGAACCAGCTGATAGTCGGGGAACGTGAAACAATGATGTTTAGGATCAAAGAACTGGAATAGAACACTCATCATGTCTTCATTGAACCCTGAAGTAACTAGATCCAGCAGGTAACCATGCTTCTTGATGAATTGGGAGTTTTCAGAAACTTTAGAGACCAATTCCTTAAGCTTAGAAGGTATCCCTACAAAGTTGATCCAGATAGTATTCCTACGAGCAGAAGCCATGACCTGCAACAAAGAAAAAAGATAAATCCTTTGGTCCTTGAAATGGTTAGTGAAAATGCTATGCTTATGATGTCATGATGTTATGCTCAATCACAAACATGTGGCACACACAAACAAGTCACACAATAGCCCTAGGTTTGAAGGCTTGCATGAGGTTTAAAGGTAAGTACCCTCCCCTGAAGTTTGGTTGGTTCATCCTGTCCTACAAAAGTAACCAGGTTCTAAGGGATCTCAATATCACTGATCCTTCTCAAGGGTTGTTGTTCAGTAGGCAACTGACTTGCCAACCAAAACCTCCCAAGATTAGAATCTCAATGAGCGTAGCATCGAGTATCAACCAACTTCAGTCTTCACCAAACTCGATTATCTCACTACTTTCTAAAGGCCAAGATGAGTTAACTAGGGTTCTACGAAGTCAGTTAGTGTAATGACAACATATGACAGCCTCAGGTTATCCTCAACTTACTTAAGGAACTTAAGAACCGACCAAGGAGTCACACTAACGTAGCCACCAGATCAACCATATCGGTATACGACGTATAATTTCCTTGGTATATTGCTACTTACCTCGGGTACACTAGATTCGGGTTAGGATCTTTCACACAAAAGCCCAACAGATAATATAAATCAAACAAGACAAACAATTAAGTGATCTAATTCCTAAGGGTACCCCTCATTTACTTAGTAACTCCCCAACAGAGTCGCCAATTCTGTAACACGGTGGGAAAAATGATTTTCTATAAATGTTGCGGATAGCAAGTGTCGCCACCGACTTTTATTTTATCCATAAGGAAGGGACATAAAAGAACATAAAAGACCGTTTTAAAAGACTTGGGTTCGGGGGATAGGTTATATAAAGGGAAGGTGTTAGTACCCTTTATATCCATGGTTATCCATGGGCTTTTAGTTACTTAGCTCACTTAATTGTTTTGAAAAGGTGAAGTGTGTGATTAGAAAATTTTCTAACTACTTTGTAATGATCCTCGTATGGATTTATATAAAGCCTTTGTTTTGAAAATATTTGAAAATAGTGAGGTGTGAAAAGGATTTTTAAAGTGTGAGCAAGTAACTATGAGGTACCTACCCTAGACTAAGTCATACATGTTCTTGTATGTTCTTTCGAGGGTAAGATTATCCCTACTATTAAGGAGTAGGTAGTCATTACCTTGGATTTGAGGGACGGGCATAGGGTCATCGTACGATCAACGAAGGCAACTGGAGGGTGTCTTTAGCAATTGGGAGGGACTATCATCTTTTAAACCGAAGGGACAAGATCATTCTAGGCAACACCATAGGCAACATCGTCGGGACTTGATCTTTTAACCGGAGGGAGGGACAAGATGATTTCATTTATAGGGTTTTGCTTAAGACACCCCACTTTCGAGGGACTTGACCGTTTAAAAGGCAACTTAAGAGGAATACCCTATGAGGTGCAGACAGTGATCATAGATCGACTTATGTGCGTGAGTGTTTATTTTCATATATTTATTTATTTTATTTTATTTTCTAAGTCCAATTTAATTCATTTAATCTTTTCACCCCCTATTTACTAACCAAGCAATTAAATAAATAAATTATTAAATGCGAAAATATAAGACCTACGTTATTACATGGCTTTGGGCAGTTACAAAATAATCGGGCGGAAATTAAATAAATTAAATAAACTGTGACCTGTACAATTTTACTAATAATTAATACAAAGCAAAATAAATAAAATAACTAAAGATTAAATAGGATTAGAAGTGTTTTAAGGTTTATGAAGTTTTTTTGAGAAAAAAAATTAGGGTTTAATTAAAACTAGGGTTAGAATTTAAAATTAAAATTGATTAAAGAAAATTAGGTTTAATTATGATAATTTAAAAATCAAATTATCGTAAAAAATAATTACATAAAAGTTATAATTAAATTAATTACATAAAAAAATTATAATTAAATTATGGTTATTTTATTTTTTGGAAAAAAGATTAGTAACTGTTATTCTAATGAAATTAAGTTAATTATAATTTATAATCTAAATAACTTAATTAACCTAATTATAATTATTAATAATTAACATAGAAAATAAAAATTAAAAAAATAGAGAAAATCAGCGCACAAATAAAACATGGGGAGGCCTGGTTTTGATCCTAAGACCTCCCCTTTAACAGAATGGGGACCCTCCACTGGGTTGCACGCGCCTATTGATGATACCATGACCAAAGCCAATTATATGTGAAACCTGCAAAATAGAACGAAATTAAAAATAATAAAGGAGGACCTGGGAATCGAACCCAGTTCGAAGAGTCCACACACGCATACCTCCACCAACTGAACCACCAGCGTAGTTTGTAACATAAATACACATAATAATTAATAAAATAAATCCAATTTTGAAAATCAAATTGCGCGCCCAACTTCTTCTTCAACCTCCATCCGTTGGTTTAGACCTATATCCACGGTTTTCCGTCACTTGAGATTCTAGTGACGGATTTTCGTCGTCACTATAAAACTTGCGTATCAAACATTGAAAAATAGCATGGATAAATGATTTTTAATGTCTAGGTTAATTAATATAAGGTCCCTGAACACAAATATAACATCAATTTCAACAGAAATTAATCCAATCGTGCGCCCCCAAATGAAACTTTCAAGAACCCTAGTTATGGCATTCTATGGATTTGGCCATAATTCTTTTAATTAATCACCCAGAAATCATCTATGCAACATCACAAACAATAAAATAAGCTCAAAAATCGTTAGTAATGCGTTAATAGTTGAAATTGAAATTCAAGAAAAAGGAACAAGAACACAATCGATTTATGCTTTTCACGGCACTATGAATGATGATAATGATTGCAACATGATCAATGAACCTCCAGGAATCTATTGCAAACCCTCAAGACCTCTGAAACTACTTGGATTCGTAAAACCAATTTTCAATTTTTTGTGAAATTTTTTGAATTAGAACAAGGTATGTGGCTGCTGAAATTCATGTCAGAGCCTTGGTTTATGTTTGTATATATGTGAGGAGTAAAATTAGGTCAAAAGTTGGGCTTTGGATCAAGGATATTGGTTGCTTCATTGTGAAGAAACAATCACCATAAAATATGAAGAAAAAAAATCAAATGAATTCTTACCTCTATGAGTGTACACGAATTTGACTTGTTCCAATCAGCATTAAATGTCATAAGCTTCATTCCCAAACCAAAAGTTGATCTATTATTTGATGTTTTATATTTTATTTTTATTTAGATTGAATTTTAAGAAATAAAATCCAAAATAATAGAAAATAAATTATAAAAAATCAGAATAAATGACTAATGGGTCGAGCATTACTTTGTGTTTGAAATTGGGTTGCAATTTGATGGGCCTATTTGGAAAATTTTGAAGTTTAGGCCTTATTTACTTCATACACCCCTTGAAATTTTCCCAACTTTGACAAGGCACAACTCCTTCAATTTTAAGGCTATGAAGGTGATCTTGGACTTTTTAGAAAGCTTAGAGAGTTCTCTAACAAAAATCTTTGGTCTCATGTCCATATCTTTTACCATTTGAAAATTATGAGCTTTGGAAAAAGTTGACATTTTGTTGACTTTCAAAAGGACCTATAATGTTTTAGCTCATACCTTCCAAATGAAGCATTTTTAGGCTTGGCTTGTGAGACACAAAGTTGTAGAGAATTAAAATTCCTTCAAAATGAGCTTTGGATGGGAAATTTTTGATGAAGGATTTGAAAGTTATGGCTGGTCAAAGTTCAGCTGACTTTTACTGAGAAACCCTAATTTAGAAACTTCCTGATTCTTAATGATCTGATATTTTCTTGATGAATCATGATCAACCCTTGATAAAATGATGAATTTTACTTCATAATATTGATGTTGGCAAAAATTCTTGAAGTTTGACTTTAATTTGAGCACAATTGACCTCAGTTTGACATTTTAACCAACTTGATTGATTTTTGAATATCTGATCATCTAACTGGTCAGACTTATTGGGAAAACCCTGAAATTTGACATGGGGATTCTTGAAGACATGTGGGATGTTATGAATCTCACTTGAGGCCTTGGAAGTCCATTTAGCTTGGAGAAATTCAAAACCCTAGTTCTTAATCCATTGCTCAGGAGGAAACTTTGTCTGATGAAACCCTCAAACTCTTTGCCCAATTGGGGACCTTGTTAACCTTACTCTTGGGATACATTGCTTTAATTATGGGAGGGAAAATTTTGGGGTACAACAACTGTTATCTGCAGTTTATGTTGGATTCTTGAGGAGTTGTGAACCATATTGTTACACTGCTAGCAGAAAGTATATGGTTGGATGTCATAACATGTTTCAAAACATGTGTGTATTGTTCTCTTTTTGGGAGTGTTTATGGACGGAGTTGGAAGAAAAATTGAAACACGGGGTTTTCATGTGTGTTTGTTATTGGGTCGTTTGTTTTGGGAGAACAAGTCAGTGGGCCAAGGTCAGTTTTTGTCTCACATTTAATGGTGCAGAAGTTTTTGCTCCTATCATAAAGATCTTGGACCAAAAATGCCTCTTTTCAAGGATATGTCGTTACTTTCTATGCCTTGGCTCCCTATTTATAGAAGCGTATTTCCTCCTCCTCCAGCATATGTGTTTTGATTGTTTGTTATCCTTTCACCTTTCATACTAATGGGGTTCTTTTGTGTTTGGATGAATAATGCGTGGGTATGGTGCTATGAAGGTTGTGTTTGCCAAGTTTTGGCTAAAAAGGGGGAGAAAGAATGTGTATAGATGATGCGCTCCGAGTTGTTGTCACAGCAGCTGCATCTGTTGTTATGTGTGGTGGTTATCAGGATGTCAAGGTGGATGTCGTGTGCTAGTCTTTATGACTTATGTCCTGAGTTGCTGAGCACAATTGTAACTTGTTGTAACATGATGGGAGAACTAAATTTTTATTTATGTTGCGGATAGCAAGAGTCGCCACCGACTTTTATTTTATCCAATAGGAAAGGGTATATAAGAACACGAAAGACCTTTTTAAAAATTCTAAGTTCGGGGGGTAGGTTATATAAAGGGAAGGTTTTATCACCCTTTATATCCATGGTTATCCATGGGCTCTTAGTTACTTAGCTCACTTATTTGTTTGAAAAAAATAAAGTGTAGTGTGTGTTTAGAAAAGATTTCCAGAAGTTCTTTGTAATGATCCTCGTATGGATGTATACAAAGTCTTAAGTTTGAAAATATTTTGAAAGTGGGGTGTGAATAAGAGTTTTGAAAGAGTGAGCAAGTAATTAAGTGCTACCTACCCTAAGTTGGTCTTACATGTTTCTTTATTTCCTTTCAAGGGTAAGATTGTCCCTACTATTAAGGAGTAAATAGTCATTACCTTGGATTTGTTAAGGGACGGGCGTAGGGTCATCGTATGGTCAATGAAGGCAACTTGTAGGGGTGTCTTAAGCAATTCGTAGGGAGTATCATCATTTATTCGTAGGGATAAGATCATTATTTCATAGGCAACCTCGAAGGGACTTATGATCTTTTTTAGTCTGTAGGGACTTGATGATTTATCTGTGAAGGGACTTTGCTTAAGACACCTTCACGTTCGAGGGACTTGACCATATTTAAGGCAACTGAGAGGGGAAACCCTATGAGGTGTAGATGGCGATCGTAATACGATCGACTTACGTGTGTGAATGATTGTTTTCAGATATTTATCTTGAATTTAATTTTCTAAGTCCAATTTAATTCAATTATGTCTTGTCACGCCCTAAGTTACTAACCACACAAAAATAAATGGCAGGAATTTAAAAGGCAGAAGATAAATGTCATACACTATTACAAAGCTTTGGGGAAGTTACAGAATAGTAATGGCGGAAAATAAAACTAAACTATTACAATTACGAAACAATTACATAATAATGAATAACATAAATATAAATGAGTGTAGAATTAAAGAAAATGTTTGAAAATTAGGTTTAGTAAAAAAAATTAGTGTTAAGATTTAAAAAAAAGGTTTTTAGGGTTCATAGAAAACAAGGTTTAAAGGTTTGAGAAAAATTTTAGGGTTTAGGGTTTAGGTTAATAAAAATATTAGGGTTTACGAAAGAAAATATAAAATCAGTTTATATTAAAATAACCTAACATTTAAATAAATTTTTTAAAAAAATGAATTATGAAAATTAACTAAATTAAAAAAAACATTTAAAGGTTGATTAAGGTTTTTTTTTAAAAGTTTGTGGTTTTAAATAGGGTTAATTATGGTTAAAAGATAAATTAAAGTATTTAATTAAAATAATTAAAAACAAATAATTAAAGAATAAAAAAGGAAAAGAACCAAAATGTTGGGGGGAGGTTTGAACCCCTGACCCTTCACTCCCAGCTCCAACCTCCTGCCACTAGGCCATGTGCGCCAGTTGGTAAACATCCTGGCCAAAATACATAATATATTAAGTTTACAAATAAAACAAAGTATTAAACAAAAAGAAGGGGAAACTTGGGATCGAAACCAGGCCCCTTGCCTCATATACGCACGCTCTGGCCACTGAGCTAGCATGCATGCATGATAATGAAATAGAAACTAAACAATAAAATATTAAATCAAAATTTGAAAATCCAGAATGGCGCCAACATCGTCTTCTTCATTTGGCTGCCGGTTTAGCTTTTAGTGACAGTTTTCCGTCACTAAAGATTATAGTGACAGTTTTCTTCCGTCGCTATAGGCCCTACAAAATCAAATATCAAGAATACAAGAAATAAATACCTTAGGTCCACATAGCTCATCAATTTGGTCTGGAATCGCCTATTTTATGGAACCCTAATTCACGGTTTCAAGAACCCTAATAACGACGTCTTGCCATTCCTGCATCAAGAATCAAATTAAAGTTTCTAGAAACCATCCATACACTACTACAAACAATAATCAATTATCAAAAACAAGAAATTATACACCAAGCATATGAATCGAAAAAATCAAAAATGTCACAAAATACACATTCGGTTTATGAATTATGTGATGAATTCGATGGTTATGATGATTGGGATAGGTTTATGGAACCTCAAAGGTTCATTTGCAACCCTTAAACAACCTGAAAAAACACTTCAAACTTGGAAACCGAATATGTAATTTTTATGAGTTTTGAAATTTTGAAAGTGGCCTCCTTGTAATACACATATACAAAAGACATACATAAAGCATATTTTTCATATATAATATTAGAAACTTGGTACTGGAATACAAATAAGTTCTTAGCAACACATTGTATAAATATAGCCACTATAACATAAGGTACTAAACAAGGCAATAAAATAATACAAGATGTTCAACTACGAAAAGATCTAAGAACTAGATCCGAAGATCTCAAAATCCACAGTGGAAGACAAGCCATCAACTAGTAGGGATAATCAAGTCGCCTTATCCTTACCCTTAGCGGAACCTGGAGTACCTGAAATACAACTTCAACATGGGGTGAGATAAAACATCTCAGTGGATTCCCTATCTTAGAATTCTCTCGGCTCTAAGGGTTATTCTCAATTGAAACTCGCACGTTTCACAAACCAAATCATACAAGGAGGGAATGTCTACCTCAAGTCCTTACGGATGCTCTAGTGAAACACATAGTAACCACATTGTTACTTACACAAGACCTTACGGAGGAATTGACATAGCACGCTCTTCAATCTTTATGGATGCTTCCCGTGGGACTAAAGGTAACCCACCTCAAGACTTACTCAAGATTGACACGCAACTAGCATAGCACTTGCCTCAAGTCCTTACAGATGCTTCACGTGGGACTAAGGACAACCCACCTAAAGGCTTACTCAAGACCTTACGGAGGACTTATAGTCTACGCATCTCAAAACAACGCCCATGCATACACAACGGATACCTCAAGTCCTTACGGATGCTCTAGTGAAACACATGGTAACCACATTGAGACTTACACAAGACCTTACGGAGGATCCTAAAACAAAACATAAATCATGATTCATTCGAGTTAAAGGGGAACCTAGATACCTCACAAGTCGTACCTCTCTCTATTTCCATTAACTCACACTTACCATTTTATCAAGTTTTGGTCATTTGAAAAAGTCGGGTAAAAGTCGGCTCAAAATAATGTTCCTTGATTTCAAAAGATAGAATTATGTCATTAGCTTCAAAATGATACGTGGAACGTTAAAAACGGATACCCGAATCAGAAGTTACGAATTAAATACCAAAGTTGGAACCTACAGGTCTCGCTAAGTGAGCTCCCTCTCGCTGAGCGAAAAACCTCCTGGAACTCTCGCTGAGTGAGAGATGCTTGTTGAGCGAGCTACACCAGTTCAGGAACTTCCAAACCTATGGGAAAAGCACTCTCCAACCCAAAATCACTTCCAAATATCCACCAATGCAGAAAAACATAACCAAACATGTTCATAAACATCATATGAGTATTTTAGTTAAGTTTTAATCGAGTTCTAACCGTTAAACTTCCGATTTTTCTTAGATTTTCCAATTAATCCCTAACCACAAAATCTCTAAGACTCAACCAAAATCAAAGATAAAAGTTTCTAGCTAAGAACCCACCTCAAGAGATGAAGATTGGCAGAAAGATTGAGTCGATTCGACGGACGGATGATCGAGAATGAGGAAATGAAGCTTTAGGGTTTTTCTCTCTACTTCTTCTCTTCTCCTCTTCCTTCTTCTTTTCTATTTTCCCTTTTCTTACTAACTTCTTCTTTCTCTCATATCCTTTATATATATATATATATATATATATATATAAATATACATAAAACTTATATTTTCACCAATGGGTCAAAAATTAGAGAATATCCAAAAATGTCTCTCAATCCGATATGTATAAAACCTCTGAGTCATCTAATATCAATTAATAAAATAATATCTCGTGGATTACTCTATTTAGTTCCGTTAAAATTTCTTAGAGCATCCCAGAATAATATTATTACCAATTAATATTGTTCAGAGCTTTAAATAAAATATGGGGTATTACATCATCCCCCTCTTAAATAAAATTCGTCCACGAATTTAAAGGATTACCTGAACAAGTGAGGATATGATTCCCGCATTTCCGATTCCAACTCCCACGTAGCATCTCCCGGATGCGTCTCGTCCCATTGCACTTTAACAAGTGGTATCTCTTTATTCCTCAACACCTTGGTTTCTCTCCCAACAATACGGCTCGGTTGGGGCTCAAAAGTCAAATTCGCTTCTATCTCTATAGAGTCCAGTAGAATAGGCTGAAGAGGATTGGGAACGAACCTACGAAGTTGGGATACATGAAAAACATCATGCATTTCGGATAGAGAGGGCGGCAAGACCAAACGGTAAGCAACCTTACCAATCCTTTCTAGAATCTGATACGGTCCCACGTATCTCGGACTTAACTTATGCGACTTAAACGGTCCTTTCAATCTCAATCTCGGAGTGACTTTCAAGTACACATGATCTCCTTCATCGAATTCCAAAGGTCTCCTTCGATTGTCAGCATAACTCTTCTGACGATCTTGGGCTTGTTTAATCTTTTCTCAGATCATACGAACCTTTTTCCGTTGTCTCTTGAATAATTTCTGGTCCTAAAATCTTGTCTTCACCCACTTCCGACCAACACAACAGCGTTCTACACTTTCTTCCGTACAAAACCTCATACGGGGCCATACTGATGCTCGCATGATAACTGTTGTTGTCAGAGAATTCTATTAGCGGCAAAAGTTCTTCCAACTTCCTTTACTTTCTAAAACACATGCTCACAACATATCTTCCATTGTTTGAATCGTACGCTCCGTTTGACCATCCGTTTGAGGATGATTAGAAGTACTCAAACGCAAATTCGTACCCATGGCTTGTTGGAACACCTTCCAAAATCTCAAAGTGAACTTCGGATCTCTATCCGATACAATACTGGACGAGACACCATGCAATGTCACAATTTCAGCAATAAACAACTTTGCAAGCTGACTTGCCTTATATGTAGTCTTCAAAGCTAAGAAATGCGCAAATTTCGTTATTCGGTCCACAATCACCCAAACAGAATCATAGCCACCCTGAGTACTTAGTAAACCTACTGCAAAGTCCATAGAGATACTATCCCATTTCCAAATTGGGATGTCCAAAGATTGTAACAATCCACCTGGTCTTTGGTGCTCAATCTTCACTTGCTGACACACCGCACATTCTGACACAAATTCCGCAATGTCCTTTTTCATTCCGGACCACCAATACTCCCTCTTCAAGTCTTGATACATCATCAAAGAACCCGGATGTATCGTAAAAGAACCTTTATGTGCTTCTTCCCGAATCTTTCTCTTTATCACATCATAATTCGGAATGCAAATTCTTTGGTTGAATAGGATGATCCCATCTAATGCTCTCACGAAACCCGGTTGGAGTAACAATCCTTGCAATTTCTCATCTAAAATTTGCGCTTGTTGAATATCATTCCTCAAAGTAGAATTAATATTCAAGTTTCCCATGATTACACTATTCGGAGTCCAAACAAACTGAAGATTAAGATCTCAAAACTTTTCTAACAATGCATACTCCAACACCATCAATTCGGCACTGTGAATCACTTTTCTGCTTAAAGCATCAGCCACTTTATTTGCTTTTCCTAGATGATACTTCAACTCAAGGTCATAATCTTTCAAATACTCCATCCATCTCCTCTGTCTCATATTCAGTTCCTTTTGATCAAAGAGGTACTTCAAACTCTTATGGTCACTAAACATCTCAAAACGCACACCATACAAATAGTGTCGCCACACTTTCAAGGTAAACACCACGGCCGCTAATTCCAAATCATGCGTAGGATAATTCTTCTCATGAAATCTCAACTGTCTGGAAGCATATGCCACTACCTGACCTTCTTGCATGAGAACACCTCCTAAACCCATCTTTGAAGCATCGCAAAACACTTCGTAAGATTTGTTAGGATCGAGAATAATCAAGACTGGAGCAGTTGTCAATCTCTCCTTCAACCATACGAAACTTTGCTCACAACTGGAATCCCATTCATAAGCGAAGTCCTTCCTAGTGAGTTTAGTTAACGGTAACGTCATCTGAGAAAAACCTTTGATAAACCTTCTGTAGTAACCTGTCAAACCTAGGAAGCTTCTCACTTCGGTAACATTCTTCGGTCTCTCCCAATTAATTACAGCTTATATATTTGATGGGTCTACAACTACACCTCCCTGTGATATAACATATCCCATGAACTTGACTTCTGATATCCAGAACTCACACTTACTAAACTTAGCAAAAAGTTGTTTTTCCTGCAGTATCGATAGGACAATCCTTAGATGCTCTTCGTGCTCTTGCGGAGTACGAGAATAGATAAGAATGTCATCGATAAAGATCACCACAAATTTATCCAAATAATTCTGAAATATTCGATTCATTTAGTCCATAAAAATAGTTAGAGCATTCGTCACACTGAAAGGCATCACTAAGAATTCGTAATGACCGTAATGGGTTCTGAACGCAGTCTTCGGAACATCAGAACTCTTCACACGAATCTGGTGATAGCCCGATTCAGATTAATCTTCGAGAACACGCAGGCTCCTTTCAATTGATATAAAAGATCATCTATCCTCGGTAAGGGGTATTTGTTCTTGATAGTAACCTTGGTCAACTTACGATAATCGACGCACAGACGCATACCACCATCCTTCTTCTTTACCTATAGTACCGGAGCTCCCCATGGTGAAACATTAGGCCTTACAAAATGTTTTTCCATCAAATCCTCTAATTGATCCTTCAACTCTTTCATCTCGAGTGGCGCCATCCGATAAGGAGAAACGAATATAGGAGCCATTTCGGGTATTAGTGTCGCTCCCGAAGATTTACATCCCGGTGCAGACGCGAACGGTCAGCGGAAAGAGAAATGAAATGGATTGAATAGAGTCGCTATCCAGGCATTTATATCCCGAAGGAAAGGTAATGCTACATAAACCTGGAAAGAGATGGATAAGACGGTTGCGAACCAAAGAAACTGAGAAAGGGGGTTGGTTACAACCTGGGAAGGTATTAGCACCCAGATTGTCCATCGTTCTCGACGGGATCCACGCTTACAAGATTGTGTTTAAAGGGGTAGTATATGTGTTATATGTGTGCAAAAGTTTAGAATAAATGTACAGGTGTCAGTGCAAAAGGTGAATTGCTCAGGAACTGAGGCTTAGAAATGAATGCTGAAAGAGAGGGATGACAAAGAGACTTTTGTTCGATAACTGTTACGTTATGCCTACGTATCCTCTCGTGCAATGAGGAAGTCAGAACACCGTAGTTCGACTCAGAGAGACTGAAGATGAATTGACTGTGAACTGCTTGCTTTCCTATGCTCAAGTGTATGACTCGTCTGGCTCGAGTGCTAACTGTCTTGCATTAGACGGAAGAAGCCAGTTCTCGTTTGTGAATGAGTGTGATGAGAAAAGAATCCCGGAGGATATGATTATTGTTTGTTTTTGTGTTTTCAGTTTTGTTATTGTTTTCGGTGTTTTGCATAAGTTAATGAGCTTAAGCCTAAATCAAGGGCTTGTAAACTCATTATATCCTCCCTGGTTAGGGATAATGAGCCCACTTAAGTATGAGATAAGCATCTCAACTTAATTACCATGATGATGTAGGATTAAGATCATTAACCTACTTGTGATTAGTTAGATGTTTTTTGGTTTTTGTTTAGTTTTAAGTAATGAGTTTAATCTCTAATCACAGATTAGTGAACTCATTACACCATCCTAATAGAAGGATAATAGATGAGCACACTTAAGCTGAGGAAGATACCTCAACTTAATCCATGGTTAGGGACTAAATTCATTATATAACAAACCTTTATTAAGTGGATTTTAATTAAGGGATGAGATTAAGAAGTGGATTTAAGGTTTGTAAGACAACTTGAGGATGACTTGTCCATTAAACACTAGGGTTAGTCCCTCTTAACCATAAGGAAAAGATAGAACCCTAATGTAAGGTCCAAGTTACAAGATGAAGTCTTGGTGATTATTAGTGTGATTTGACTAAGAGGTTTAAACAAATTAAATGTTTAACACTTAGGATTAAAGTTATACACTCCATCCTAAGAGAAGGATGCAGGCATAACCCTAATTCCAAAGTCCTAAAACTTTAAGAGTTTAGTCTCTGATTATTGAGATGAGAAGAGATATTCAAGGAGAATCAAAGGTAAAAAGCTAAGGGGGACTAAACACAACCCTAAATATTATCATGCTTGGATATCCTATGGTTTGTTAGGCTTAGGAGAAAAGAATCTTCAAGGAAGCCACCAATGGAAGAAGCAGATGAAAAGAGGAGGAAGCAGAAGAATAAGTTACTTACTTCCCAAGAAGAAAAGTAACTTAAAGGAAGAAAGTGAGAAGGATGGAACATAAGTGAATTTGATTCACTTCAAAGACATGTAAAATGCATATGAAAGGGATAAGAAGAAGTGAGAGGTGAAGGCAAATCCACCTCCCACAATTACCTACCAAAAAGCTCCTAAAAAGTTAGTATGAATGCATAAGACATAAAACATGAAGAAATGAGTTAAAATGAGATGAAATGACCAAAGTCAGAAGTGTTTTTGCAATGCAAATGGCATATGAAATGATGCAATGTCATACAAGGTGCTTATGAATGATCATACAAGGATGAGATGTCATGAAAGCATGCTTGGAAACTTGAAAACACATGTATGTTTATGAAATGAAATGAATGCAACATATGGCATTTGAATGAAGAAATGATCAAGAAAGGTTCTAACATGTCCTAAGATGTCTAAGATGACATATGAATGCTTGAGATGTCATGGCAAGTTCATGTGATGATGAATATGCAAGGTGAATGCAAATGAACATGAGAAATTAGGGTTTTATGGACATGTGAGATGAAAATGAGCAAAAAAGAAGCATGCCACATGATAAAAATTTAAAACCAATCTCAAACAAACCTTAATCCCATATAAAGTCACACCCCAAAGGAGAAGGTCAGAAGTTAATCCTATTGAAAGTTATGATTTTCCTAAGTTTGCTAGGGTTTTTGGGTGATTCAAAAGGAAAAATGCAAATCAATTTAAAAATACACGATAAATTCATGAGAAACATAACCTAGAAACTACATGCAATATGTGAAACAATGCAAAAAGAATCAAGTTCAAACTCTTCTTGGTTAGGCAGAAATGAATTTTCAAAGTTAGGGTTAGAAAATGTGATTTTAATGAACCCTAATTCAAAGAAAATTGGGAAATTATGATCAAACCTAAAAAGAAATTTGTATGAAGAGTTTGAAAATGTTTCTAAATGTATTGGAATGGTTTATGATTTTTTTGGTGATTTTTAGAAACCTAAATGCATTTTTAATTAATTAAAATACTTTAATTAATTAAAAATAACATTTAAATATTTTAAAAATACTTTTAAAAAGCAAAAAATAAAATAAAAATCATTTTTTGGGTTGAGAAAAATATTTAAAATCAGAATGCAAAGTTTCATATTTTTTGAAAGTGTTTTACTATTTTAAATAAAATGAGCAAAATAAGTGAAAAGAAAATGAATTAAAAACGAAATAAATGAAAGTATGAAGATCTAAGGGCCAGGATTCAAACTGGGGAAATTTGTGTTGACTTCGCGCGCTAATGAAGGGTCAAGATGAAATCTGGAAATTTTATTAATTAATGCTAATTAATTAAATTAATTAAGGGATTAGGGCTTAATGAAATGATCTGGACCGTACACTACCTAAACTAATCACCATCTAAGGGCTCACAACGCATCTGGTAAATAAACCCTAATTAGAACCCTAACCACTTTCAGGTGACCGGAGCTAGCTCCGATCATCTTCTTCGGCCAACCTCTCATGTTATCTCTCTCAATACGCCATGGAAACTCATCAAACCTTCCAGATTCACTCAACTAAACACCCTAAACAAGAATCCAACAACAAAATCCATTTATTTTTCATGAATCAAGAGAATCGAACAAGAACATTTTCACAGGCAAAATTTCAGAAAGCTATGAAATACTCAAAACTCAACCATTTTCAATTCTAAACATATCAGAGTGATCAGCTAAACATATAGAATCATTTAGGAACTTAAAACAAGAGTTCTGGAAAAAATGTTCTTCATGATACCTAAGATGAAGCTTTGCAGTTTTGAGCTTTCTGACCTCCTCCCTTGCGCAAACCAACTCCAATGGACCCCCTGAGGATGTTGTGATGCTTAGAGCAAGTTTTTAATGGCTGGTTTATGAGTTTCAGTTCTGAGTATGCAGAAATCGTGTTTTGGTTTGAGCTGGTTTCAGGCCATGGTGAGGGGTGGGAAATGATCCTTAGGTTGTGTGTGGTTGAATGGTGAAAGAAATTTGGAGTTTTGATGGCTGAGGTGTGAGAATCGAAGAAGGGAAGTTTTTTGGTGATTTTGTGAAAAATGAGTTGTGAGATGATTCAGGCTCCCAGAGATTATGAAATGGGGTCTATGAGGCATGTATGTGAAGTCTTGATTGGTCAGAAGAGGTGTTGTGGCCCAGCTTGATTGGTATGGGAGGTTTTGCTCAAAAGTCAAATTTGTGTACTTGAGGTATGGGCATGGTGCAGAGATATCATGCTTTATGCAATTTTCCAACTTTGGTGTTTCTTGTAAATCAAGCCATGAAATGCTTCAATACTTGGGCAAATTCTAATCTTTGGATGCTTCCTTGACATGTTGTAACATATTTGTGCACATTAGAAGTCATTTAGAATCTTGAACATGCCAATATGCAAAATCCCTCTTTGACATGAAACTTAAAATTATGTGATTTTTGCCAACTTTGAAAGGCCATATCTTGAGTTCTAGGATGAATCAAGACATGTTCTTGTACTTTTTGAAAAGGGAAAGACCTAATCTAAAACTTTCATGCCCTAGAATTTTTCATTTGAAGCATTTTTGGTCATGAAAGAGGAGGTTGAAAATCTTTCACAAAATGGAAAGTTTGCATTTCAAGTCATTTCCAAAAATGGCAAGTTTGAAATTGGCTCAAAATTATTCAATCTTGTGAACTTCCAACCACTTCTAAGATCAAATAAAGATCATTGAACTTAAATTTGATGAAAATTCCCCTTTGGTTCCATTGTTGGGGGCCTCAGATGCCCTGATTTTGACTTAACTTGCTCAAGAAGTTACCCAATGATCAGATGACTTCCACAATGAATTTATTCATAAAACTTGGTACACATGATCCTTATAACATATTAAGAACATTAGAAACAAGAATGACCAAAAATATTGGAGTTAAGGCTTCTGAAACCAAAACCCTAATTTTGGTCATCTGTGTAGTGAAAACCCTAGCTCTGCTTCCAAGCCTTTGCCAATCTTTGTGATTTCTTGACTTACATGAACTTTGAGGAGTATAATATGATCATAGAACACACATGGACCCTCTTGGAAGGCTTCAAGACCATTGGGATGGCTCGGATTGATTCTTGGATTGCTCATATCACAAACCCTAGATGCAGATGAAAATGGAACTATGTAGTGAAGTAAATATGCAATATGAGATGCAATGCTTATGTTAAAACAAAAATGAAATATCACAAGCCATGGTGTGATAAAACGTGAGGGTAAATTTGGGGTGTTTACAATTAGGTCGACTGAGAACTCAACTTCCCTCACCAGAGGTAAGGAAGTGACATCTTTAGAAAAACATCGGGAAATTCACAAACTATCGGAATGTTCAAAACTTGCTGATCATTACTCTCCTCTTTAGTAAGGACAAGCAAAACAGATTTCTCTTGTTCTAACAGAAAATTTACCATTCCAACTGTACCTTCTAAGATCGTTGTCAAAACATCTTTCGGACGCACTTCAACAGAGGGAATAAAGATCAACTTTTCTTCACATCCAATAAACACAAAATTAGCAGACAACCAGTCCATTCCCAGGATAACATCAATATTCTTAAGGGGCAAACAAATGAGGTCAATCTGAAAGATTCTACCATCCACGAACAACGTATAGTTTTCACACTTAAGCGGCGTCTCGACAGTTTCATCCATAGCGGTAGTAACCACCATTGGAGGAGACAAAGGAAATAGTCGCAACCCAAGTCGCTTCGCGCAACTAGTAGATATAAAAGAATGCATAGCTCCACAATAAAATAAAATAAGACAATGATGGTTGTTAACAAGACAATTACCCGCAATCAAGGAATTGTCGACCTTCGCCTTCCTAGCATCCATAGTATAAACTCTTGCTTGCACTTGGTCCTTTCTCTGAGGGAAGTCCCTAGAAATGTGTCCTTCTTTCTGACAATGATAACAAATTACACCGTTCTGCTCACATCTTCCAAAATGGTTCTTGTGACATTGGGGGCAAGAAGGAGGAGCACTGGATTTAGGACTCGACACCTGTTTTCCCTTGAAGGGTTAAGGCCTCGGCCTAAAAGATTGACTAGCCCTCCCCCTATCTCCTTGAACCGCTCTTCCGACACTGGCTTCTGTTTGCACTTTCTTCAAACTATGTTCTGCAACATAGCATTGTCTCAGCATCTCAAAGTAGGTAGTGAACTCCCTTTAAGAGACACTATGCGAGATTTCGGCCCTTAGTCCAAACAAAAATTGGTCAATTTTCCACCTTTCATCAGGAGCATACATAGCATGCCTAGAGTAGGTCGCCATGTTCTCAAACTTCTCAGCATAACTGGCCACAGTCATGCTCCCTTGCCTCAATTGTTGAAATTCGAACTCCTTTTGTATCCTCAAGAAGCTCGGGAAATACTTATCCATAAAAAATGTCTTAAATTGTTGCCATACCCTTGGAATCCCTTTCACCACCATCAAATTGGAAGCACTCTCCCACCATCTAGCAGCATGACCCTTTAGTAAATGCGACGCGAAGGTCACCTTGTCTTCTTCATTACAAATCATGATTTGGAATATCCTCTCTATTCCAGTCACCCATTAGTGAGCCTTAACCGAATCCAATTCTCCATGAAACTCATGAGGGTTCATGCGGAAGAAGTCTCTAAATGTTCCACCCACAGCTTCAGGAGCAACCACATGAGGGTGAAGGCCCTCACTCATTTGTTGCATCATTTCTTGCATGAATTGGTGTTGTTGTTGTTGCATCTGCTGCATAAATTGGAACATAGGAGCATTGCCATCACTACCTGCTTGATCGCTACCGGGAGGAGTGACACTGGGTCGAGCACGAGTTCCACGTCTACTAGCCATATTTCCTAAATGACATCAAAACAGGATTAAGTTGATCAAGCTCAATACCATAAACATAACATTTAGTCCTACCGCAAGTCAACGTGTATGAACGGAAGGAAACACTTATAATATTTCAAGGCTAGGTCGAGGATACGACCTTCTCTGATACCAACTGTAATACCTATATACAAAAGACATACATAAATCATATTTTTCATATATAATATTAGAAACTTGGTACTGAAATACAAATAAGTTCTTAACAACAAATTGGAAAAATATAGCCACTACAACATAAGGTACTAAACAAGGCTATAAAATAATATAAGATGTTCAACTACGAAAAGATCTAAGAACTAGATCCGAAGATCTCAAAATCCACAACGGAAGACAAGCCATCAACTAGTAGGGATAATCAAGTCGCCTTATCCTTACCCTTAGTGGAACCTGAAGTACCTGAAATACAACATCAACATGGGGTGAGATAAAACATATCAGTGGATTCCCTATCTTAGAATTCTCTCGACTCTAAGGGTTATTCTCAATTGAAACTCGCACGTTTCACAAACCAACTCATACAAGGAGGGAATGTCTACCTCAAGTCCTTACGGATGCTCTAGTGAAACACATAGTAACCATATTGAGACTTACACAAGACCTTACG
This sequence comes from Lathyrus aphaca, assembly GCA_963966055.1. NCBI lineage: Eukaryota > Viridiplantae > Streptophyta > Magnoliopsida > Fabales > Fabaceae > Lathyrus > Lathyrus aphaca. The sequence goes on along the minus strand of OZ014519.1, from coordinate 134,977,935 downwards.
GAGGAATTGACATAGCACACTCTTCAATCTTTACGGATGCTTCCCGTGGGACTAAAGGTAACCCAACTCAAGATTTACTCAAGATTGACACGCAACTAGCATAACACTTGCCTCAAGTCCTTATGGATGCTTCATGTGGGACTAAGGACAACCCACCTCAAGGCTTACTCAAGACCTTACGGAGGACTTATAGTCTACACATCTCAAAACAACGCCCATGCATACACAACAGATACCTCAAGTCCTTACGGATGCTCTAGTGAAACACATAGTAACCACATTGAGACTTACACAAGACCTTATGGAGGATCCTAAAACAAAACATAAATCATGATTCATTCGAGTTAAAGGGAAACCTAGATACCTCACAAGTCGTACCTCTCTCTATTTCCATTAACTCACACTTACCATTTTATCAAGTTTTGGTCATTTGAAAAAGTCGAGTAAAAGTAGGCTCAAAATAATGTTCCTTGATTTCAAAAGATAGATTATGTCATTAGCTTCAAAACGATATGTGGAACGTTAAAGACTGATACTCGAATCAGAAGTTACGAATTAAATACCAAAGTTGGAACCTACAGGTCTCGCTGAGCGAAAAACCTCCTAGAACTCTCGCTGAGCGAGCTACACCAGTTCAGGAACTTCCAAACCTACGGGAAAATCACTCTCCAACCCAAAATCACTTCCAAATATCCACCAATGCAGAAAAACATAACCAAACATGTTCATAAACATCATATGAGTATTTTAGTTAAGTTTTAATCGAGTTCTAACCGTTAAACTTACGATTTTTCTTAGATTTTCCAATTAAGACCTAACCACAAAATCTCTATAACTCAACCAAAATCAAAGATAAAAGTATCTATCTAAGAACCCACCTCAAGAGATGAAGATTGACGGAAAGATTGAGTAGATTCGACGGACGGATGATCGAGAATGAGGAAATGAAGCTTTAGGGTTTTTCTCTCTTCTTCTTCTCTTCTCCTCTTCCTTCTTCTTTTCTATTTTCCTTTTTCTTACTAACTTCTTCTTTCTCTCATATCCTTTCTATATATATATATAAATATACATAAAACGTATATTTTCACCAATGGGTCAAAAATTATAGAAAATCCAAAAATGTCTCTCAATCCGATATTTATAAAACCTCTGAGTCAGCTAATATCAATTAAATAAAATAATATCCTGTGGATTACTCTATTTAGTTGCGTTAAAACTTCTTAGAGCATCCAGGAATAATATTATTACCAATTAATATTATTCAGAGCTTTAAATAAAATACGGGGTATTACACTCCTCTTCTGAATTTTTTTTGTCCCCTTGTATTGCCATGTTATGGTGATCATATAGTGATGTAATTAGGTCAAAGAAATTGGGCCTTGAGTGAACTTTGATGTTACTTGCATGTGAAGAAACATCCTTACCAATTTGTCAAAAAATATAATATATCCATGCTATTTTGGTCTTGCCTAATTTTGAATGATTTCCAATCACCTTAAATGCACAATCTTTGATCCAAAAATAAGTTTTGAGATCAAATATTTGATTTTCATATTTGATTTCTATTAAAATTGAATTTTAATAATTAAAATCCAAAATAATATAAAATAAATGATAAAAATCATAATAATTGATCATTGGGTCGTGCATGACTTCATCTTCAAGTTTTGGTTGCAATATTATGGGCCCATTTGACAAAATCTTGATTTTACACCCTTTTTGCTTCATATACCCCTTGAAAATTTCCCAACTTTGCCAATGCATAACTTCCTCAATTTTAATGCTATGAAGGTGTTATAGGACTTTTTAGAAATATTAGAGTGTCCTCTAATCAATCCTTTTGGTACAATGTCCATATCATTTACCATTTTCTAATTATGAGCTTTGGGAAAGTTGACTTTTTGTTGACTTTTAAAAAGACCTATAATGTTTTGACTCATACCTTCCAAATGATGCATTTTTAGGCTTGGCTTGTGAGACACAAAGTTGTAGATAATTGAATTTCCTTTAAAATGAGCTTTTGATGGGAAATTGTTGATGAAGTATGTGAAAGTTATGGCTGGTCAAAGTTCAGTTGACTTTTCCTACACAAAACCCTAATTTAGTAACTTCTGATTCTTGATGATCTGAGGTTTCCTTGATGAATCATGATAAACCCTTGATAAAATGATGAATTTAACCTCATAATATTGATGTTGACCAAAAATCTTGAAGTTTGACTTTGAGTTGACCACAGTTGACTTTCTGACCAAGTTAATTGATTTTTAGGTATCTGAGCATCTGACTGACCAAATTTGTTGGGAAAGCTTTGAAACTCTACATGAGGATTCTTTAAGGTATATAGGATGTTATTAATTCCACTTGAGGCTTTAAAAGTCCACTTTGCTTGGGGAAACTCAAAACCGTAGTTCTAAGATCCATTGTTCAGGAGGAGGCTTTGTCTGGTGAAATCTTCAATCCTTTTAACCAATTGAGAATCTTGAAAATATTAAGAAACCTCTTGAAATATATGATCTTGAATGTGGGATGGAAAATTTTGGAGTACAACATCTGCCCCTGTTCAAATTTCTGAAACCTGAGGATTTAGATTGGCATGTACGCCATTCGTGACTTGAAGGTTGAAGGGGATTGAACACTAAAGCCCAAATATTTGCACTCGTCGGGCGTAAAATAATGATGTTGGTTAGTTGTATTGCTTGAATGGGCTTAAAGATGCCATTCAGAATAACAATGTTCTTCAGATATACCTCTTGGAGGATAAAGCAGTCTAAAATGTAGATTGATGTAATCTTGGGGGATGTAGCAGCCTAAGAGGTTGTTTGGTGTGGTCCTGGAGGATAGAGCGGTCCAAGATGTTATTATGTGTAATCATGAAGGATAGAGCAGTCCAAGATGTTATCCTGAGGGTTTATAGCATCCCGAGATATTGTTTGAGATAGCCCTTGGGGGGATATAGCAGCCCAAGATGGACTTATATGTAATCTCAGGAGATGTAGCAGCCTAAGATATTGGTTTTAGTGGCCCTGGGGGATATAGCAGCCCAAGACGTTGATGGATGTAATCTTGAGGGATGTAGCAGCCCAAGATATTGGTATATGTATTTCTGGAGGATGGAGCAATCCAAGATTTTGTTATATGTATTCCTTGAGGATAAAGTAATCCAAGATTTTGTTATATGTATTCCTGGAGGATAGAGCAATCCAAGATTTTGTTATATGTATTCCTGGAGGATAGAGCAATCCAAGACTTTGTTTGAGGTAACCCTTGGGGGGATATAGTAGCCCAAAAATAAGTTGTTGATGACGTTTGTCTGTTGGGGAAGTAACCTGAAAAACAAGGTTAGTTCTATGCAATGTCATGATGTATATAGCGCTTTGCAAGACGATATTCTTATCATAAATGAGAATGTTGTATGCATATGATATGAAATGATGTATGAATGAATTATGTAGTTGAAGCACATGAGTAGCTTCTTATAATAACTACTGGCTGGGGAAAATAAATCCCGATTTGTTTTTGAGGAATATGAAGACGTCGTTCCCGTCTTGTTTCGGAATATTGTACTTAGGATCTTTCGTTTCCCGTTCGTCGCACTTCTTATTGAAAGATTAAATTCCTGAATACCCTGACTGGGGATAAAAAAGATGGACATTCCTCTGGGAGGCTTATTCGGCTAAGTGTCAATTCTTTATAGGATATCATGCTTGAACGAAATCTACTTGAAGATTTCGTAGAGTTGTAAGTACAAGAGGCTACTTGGAACGTTTCGTTAGAATATATCCATGAAGATTACTCTATGGGAATGAACCGGAGAATATTTGTTGGATTCCTACCTCTGATCGTCCTTAGTAAATGCTATTATTGTATTTTATGCATTTCTGGTAAACATCAATCATATTCAAAAGCATATATACATTCAAACATAATCAACAGACGTTTTCGCTTAAGTAAAAGGGGAAAAGTAAACCTGAATTCGAAAATAGAATTGTATCAATTTTGAAAGTGTATACTCATTCAAAATAACCAATGGATTTAGAACTTCTGATATTCTCAACTTCCCCGAGTAATTCTCTTAGGAATTATCATGCCTGAATCCGAAGACATGATACTGACACCATCTGATACTATTGGAACTGACAATTAATTTTCACAATGGCTTCTGCTGGAACCCATTATCAAGGTAATGTAATGAGAGGAATGTGTTTTCAGACTACGGTGGATCATGTACGCCCCGAGCAATGGTTAAGGAGCTTGCAACCAAATTTGATCCGATTAGATTTGAAAAGGGAGTGTTGCCCCTAGCTTAGGATGACTTGTCCCAAAATGGATGTATTTAAAAAAGCTGCCTCAAGAGAAACAAACAAAATGCCCCACAATAATATGCCCCTGGCATCGTGAACTTGGTAATTTTACCTTTGGTACTTCAGATAGATGAGGAGACCTGCCCCTGGCTACTTAAGCATAGTTGAATCTTGACCTGATTGCCCAAAATGAATTGGACAGTAACATGGCATGCCCCCTTGTATACATTGGCTTTGATCCAGGAAGCAACTTTGTCTGTCAGGAGGACTGTGGTTTATTGAATATTCATCATGTAAGCTTCTCTTCTATCAAACACTTAGTTATATGCAAACAATGATATTCAAAATGCAACATGTAAACACCCCAAATTTGCCCTCACCCATTCACACCATGGCTTGTGATCATTCTCATGTGCATAAACACAATCATATCATTTCACATCTCATTTTTGATTCACTGCATAGGTTCTAAGTCATCTGCACCTAGGGTTTGTGATCTGAGCAATCCCAGAACTTCTTGAGCCACCCCAAAGGCCACCAATCAACTCAAAGTGGTCCATGTGTGTTCTTATATCATATTTCATCTCCTCAAAGTCAAAATTGCAGAGGAATCACAAGAACTAGGGTTTGAGTGGATGCAGAGCCAGGTTGAACTGCACAGTTGACTGAAAATTAGGGTTTTGGTTTCAGAGGCCATAACTCCAAATTTTTTGGTCATTCTTGTTTCCATTGATCTCTATATGGTATAGGGAGTATGCATATCAATTTTCATGAAGAAATTCCATGGGGAAGTCATCTGATCAAGGGTTGACTTTTCAGACAAGTCAGTGCAAAATCAGGGCATCTGAGGCCCCCAATGACCCAACCAATGGGTGATCTTCATCATTTTGAGTGTATATGATCTTTATTTGATCATGGAAGAAGGTTGAAGTTCATAGAAATCAAGAATTTAGGGTTTTTGCAAATGTTGACTTTTTGGGCATAGTTGACTTTTCAAGAATGCATCATTTTAGGTCAATTTTCAAGCTTTGATTCTTGGTCCAAAAAGGCTTCAAATGGAAAAACTTTGGTCATGAAAGTTGTAGATCTCATCTTTCCCTTTTCAAAAAGTACAAGAACATGATCAAACTCTTCTTGGATCAAAAGTTATGGCAATGCAAAGTTGGCAAAAATCATTAATTTTCAAGGCATGCCCTAAGTGAGAATTTTGCAAAATCATGGATCAATGACCTTTGCAGCCTCAAGTTCACCTCTAACCAATGTGCCAACATTCTACAAGTCCTAAAAATCAGATTTGAACTAAGATTGCCCATGGTTTCATGCTTGGTTAGACAAAGAATCACATGTGAACCAAAATGTCACAACTTGCAAAAACTCATGATCATGCTTTACCAACTTGCTGCCTTGAATGCTGGACCAAGCTGACTCTTTCCCCTCATCTTGCTGCGCATAGCCCATGCCTTGTACCAAGCTAGCACCTCACCATACTTTCTCTTACACAAGAGTTGACAAATTGCAAAAGTTGCCTCACCTATCCAAAAAGCACATGTCAAATCAACTGACCAATGAGAGAGAGTTATGTGGACAATTTGCAAGCAAAACATAAGGGCAAGCAAGGCTGAAACCAACTCATTCACCACATACACAAAAACTCACCATCTTGCAACTTGCTTCGAATTCCTCTCCACAGCCACTAAACATTCAAGCCAACTTCACCAATCATCTCACCTTGCTCCATAGACCTCAAACCACCCAAAGCACAAGCCTGAAACAGCCAAGAGATCCCACTGCCATTTCTCACTTCAGTTTGCAGTTCCATTCGAATCTTCCATCCTAGCTCACAAACAGCCAAACAAACCTTGCAAAGCTTCTCCATACATCATCTAGACCACAAACCATCATTCACAATGGCCTGAATCAGCCAGAATCACCATAGCCATTGTTGACTGAGCTTGAAGCAGGAGCTTTCGAAACTCATCAACCAGCCTACATAAATTGTTCTAAGGCATTCAAACATCATCAAGGGGTCCTAAGGAGTGGTTTGCACATAAAGAGAAGGCCAGAAAGTCCTCAAGTGGAAAGCTTCAAATCTCAGGTAGCCTGAAATTTATTTTTCCAGAAATCATTTTTATTGTTACAAACTTGTTCTATTTGTTTCACTGATCATTCTGGTACCATTGGTTTTGAAAATGGTTGTGATTTGAGCATTTAATTTGTTTCTGAAGCTTGCGTGACCTAGAACTTTTTCTCTTCGATTCAGTTGATTTAGGAAATATAAATTTGTTTTGAGAGAGGGGTTTGGTTCGTGAGAGGGTGAGGATCATTTCCATGTTCTTGGTTTTCATTTTTGGTACGTTTTGAGAGGTTTGGAGATTTTTCAGGTGAGAGCTGGCCGGAGAAGACGACCGGAAGTCTTCTCCGGCCACCTGAAAGTAATTTGTGCCCTAATTGTGTAATTAACTTCAGTTTGAATGTGAGCCGTAGATAGCCATTGACCAGTTGACTTCCCTCTCTTTTGGATGGCCCAGATCAGCTTACTTATGCCCTAATCCACGTGTTAACTTAATTAATCCATAATTAAATAATTTAATCAGAGTCAATCCTGGCCACAAGATCACGCGCGCAGTCAATGAATTCAAACTCAGAGCCAATCTCGTCCATCCATCCTGTTTACTTTTTATTTTATTTGTTTTTATTTCTTTTTATTTCATTTGTTTTGCACAATTAATTTAAAATAGCAAAAAATTCTTAAAAATTATGAAACTTTTTCCTTAAAGTTTTAATAATTTTTAAGACCCAAAAATATTTTTTATTTTATTTTTATCATTAAAAAAGTATTTTTAAATATTTAAAAGATTATTTTTAATTGATTAATGGGAATTAATTAATTTAAAATACTTTTAGGTATTTAAAAATTACAAAAAAATTCATGAAATGTTCTAAGACATTTAGAAACATTGTCCAACCTTCAAACCAAATTTCTTTTTTGATCTTGATGCATTTTAAGAATTTTTCATTGAATTAAATCATTTTTTATGCATTATTTTGATCATGGATTCAAAAATTCATTTCTGCCAATTGGTGAAGGTTGAGACATTGATTCTTCTTGCATTGTCTTTTGTTTTGCATGTAGTTCCTAGGATAAAAAGGCCATGAATTGTTCTTGCATTTTCAAATTGTTTGGCATTTGTTTTGTTAAGAACCCTAAAAAACCCTAATAACTTAGAAAATTCATATCTTGAGTTTGGTTGAGAGTTGAGAGCTCCCCTTTGGGCAGTGGTTTTTTATAGGTCTAGGGTTTCTTTGAGTGCCATTTTCCATTTTTTATCATGAGGTTTGCTTCTGTTTTTGGTTTGTGTTTGATGTTTGATCCATGAACCCTAATTTGGGCTTTCTTTTGCATCCTTCTTGCATTCTCTTGCATAACATGACTTGTCTTTGCATTTTGTGCATTCTTGTGATCCATTTGACATCTTAAGACATTTAGAAAGCATCCTTGATCATTGCATCTTGTGTTTGCCATGTCATTTGTCTTGTATGCTTCATAACATTTCATGCTTGTTCATGCTCCTTAACTTGCATCATTTGCATTCATAATCTTGTATGAACATCTCCATGCCTTGCCTCATGTTTGCAGCATCTCATAGCATCATTATCATCATCAACATGCTTCTGGTTTTGCTTAGCATCATATCATTTCATCTCATCTTGCATTGCATTGCATTTTCTTTCTAACATTGCAGGTGGTAAGTAAGCTTGAGAAGTGGATTTGCCTTCACTTCTCATACCTCTTCTTTTCATCTCTCTTGCATCCATTGCTGCATTTTTATATGTGTTTGAGTTTGAGCTTGCTCATTTTTCTCCTCCTCACTTTCTTTCTTCAAGTGACTTGACTTCTTGAATGAAGCAAGTCATTTTGCTTCTCTTGATCTTATTCATCTGCTTCCTGGTGGTTCCTCTGAAGATTGTTCTTGCAAACCTCACAAACCTTAGGATCAACCAAGCATGACAATGAATTAGGGTTTTGATTAGTCCCCCTCATAGTTTTACCTTTGTGTCTCTCTTTGAGTCTTCTCTTCTCATCTCATAATCAGGGACTAAACCCTAAAGGCTTTAAGACTTTGTGATTAAGCTTATGCCTGCATCCTTCTCTTAGGATGGAGTGTATAACTTTAATCCTAAGTCTTAAACCCTTAATGTGTTTAAATCCTTTAATTAATTCACTTAATAACCATCAAGACATCACACTTGTAACTTGGGCCTTGCATTAGGGTTCTAATTCTTCCTTAAGTGGTTAAGAAGGACTAACCCTAGTGTTAATGGACAAGTCCCCCTCAAGTTGTCTTACAAATCATAAAATCCACTTCATCACCATACCATTAATCTAAAATCCACTTAATCAAAGGTTTGTTTTGTCATGGGTTTAATCCCTAATCATAGATTAAGTTGAGGAGTCTTCCTCAGCTTAAACACTCTCATCTATCATCCTTCTTTTAGGATGGTGTAATGGGTCTGTTTAATCCTTGATTATGGCTTAACCTCATTACTTAACACTAAACAAAAACAACAAAAACATCTAAATAATCACAAGTAGGTTAATGATCTTAATCCTACACCGAAGGTGATTAAGTGTGAGAATCTGACTTCACACTTAAGGTATGCTCATTACCCTTAATCAGAGGGAAGATGTGATGAGTTTACTAACCCATTGGTTTAGGCTTAAGCTCATTATCCCATGACAAACTTTCAAAAGCAATAAAAGACTGAAAACTCAAAAACAAACAATAATCGTCTCCTCCGGGATTCTTTTCTCATCATCTTCACTCACAATCGAGAACTTGCTTCTTCCGTCTAATGCAAGACAGTCAGCACCTGAGCCAGACAGGTCATACACTTGAGCATAGACAAGCAAGCAGTTCACAAGTCATTTCATCTTTCAGTCTCTTTGGGTCGAACTACGGTGTTCTGACTTCCTCATTGCACGAGAGGATACGTAGGCATAACTTAACGGTTATCGAACAAAAGTCTCTGTTCATTCCCCCTCCTTCCAGCTTTATTTTTTGAGCCTCATGATCTTGAGCATTTCATTCCAGTTCCCACACTGACACTGTACATTTATACACTTCACTTCTTTGCACTGACACCTGTACATTCTTTTCCAGCTATCTTTACACACAGATTGCACTAACACTACCCCTTTAAAACACAAATCTTTTAAGCGTGGATCCCGTCGAGTACGGCGGACAATCTGGGTGCTAATACCTTCCCAGGTTGTAACCAACCCCCTTTCTCAGTCTCTCTGGTTCGCAACCGTCTTATCCATCTCTTTCTAGGTCTATGCAGCATTACCTTTCCTCCGGGATAAAAATGCCTAGCTGGCGACTCTTTTCATCTCCAGTGAGTTCACGGCTGTGTGTTCTCACTGCCCCTCTCGCCGACCGTTCGCGCTTGTACCTGGATGCAAATCTTCGGGAGCGACAGCTTGGCGACTCTGCTGGGGAACTTATACTGCAACCAGGGCTTCTGGTTCTTTTTGTGGGTTCCTCCTAGCGCTTGTTTGATTTGTGTTTACTGGGGTGTTATGTGCTTGTATTTATTTTTGTTTATTGCTTTATGTACAGTTACTTTTCTGCTTTCTTTACTGCATTTATATATCATATTGTCATTGTTGCTGGCTGGATCTGTTGTTTGCCTTGGTGGGTGGGTGATTCATTGAGAGTTAAGGTCCTATACCTGGGACCTGAGTGACACCTAGGCTAGAGTGAATCATATTCTTTCCCATTCCATTTCGGTCTGGTGCGGGAATATGAAACACGGTTCAGATATGGGTTTCTTCTTGAGAACTCTGTGTTGCAGATTTCCTGCAATGCTAGGGCTATCTGGGAAGCCTGCTAAGTCTGGATGACCTTTTAGTATTGACCTTCAGAAACTGAGGTGAATTAGAGGAGGAATTGTTATGATTATTGTAAACACTGTACCTCCGGGTTAGAAGTGTTTACACTTCTCATAACGGATCCAAGTCTGAGGATCCTTGTTCTAGATCATCACCTGTGAGGGGGTTGGGCTGTTTACAGGTTTGCAGGTACCTTGACCTCAGAATACCCTGTTACTTTGACTTTGTTAAGAATGCTCCATGTTGGACAGTTCTTGTGATTCTAAAACCTTGGACTTGTGGCTCTTTATTTGAGTCCCCCACCCTGGTTACTGGATTTATAGACCTCCATCTGGAATTCTTGAACACACATGGATCTATACCAAGGCAGTTAATCAGATCCAGCTCAGTCACAAACCCCTGCATTTCATTTGCATACATACCCATTGCATCATATTAACATGTGCTTATTTGTGTTTCAGGGTATCCATTTTTCATCTGGTTTTGGTTTTGACCCCATCTGCAGTTTTGACTTATCTCCACCAGCACTTGCTTCAGCCTGTCAGCCATATACTTCAGTTACTTGCACTAGCCAGCCAGTGGCCCACTCCTCAGCATCTTCATCAGCACTCTACTCAGTCTCAGCACTTATGGCTCCAAAGAAAAGCAACATCACCTATCATTTCTTCCAACCAGACTTATCAGACATCAGGAGGATCCAGACCCTGATCAACCCAGATCACATACCCTTGTTCAGGGAGAGTTATGGGGATATACTTGACTTGGTCATGGATCTGGACCCTTCACAGAGGAGCCTCATCCACACTTACATTCAGTTTTATGATCCCCCATTGAGATGTTTCACCTTTCAAGACTTTCAGTTGGGTCCTCTTTTGGAAGAATACTCATCTTTGGTTGGTTTGCCTATCAAGAGGGAAATCCCTTTCAACCCTGAAATGGTCTTTCCCAGCAATGGAGAGATAGCAAAAGCTTTGCACCTGGAACCTGTATTGATTGAACGACACTTGACCTCTAAAGCTGGGATCCCTGGATTTCATCTGGACTTCCTGATTTCTCAAGCTAGTTTGAAGGCCTCCTTGGGGGAGTGGAAAGCTGTTTGTGCTCTGTTGGCCTTAAGTGTATATGGAATTGTGTTGTTTGCAGATGAGCCCCGTTTCATTAGCAAGAATGCAATCCACTTGTTCATCCTGAAGAACCCTGTGCCAACTTTACTGGGTGATCTCTATTACTCAGTACATCAGAGAAATGAGAAGCAGAGGGGAAGATTAGTGAGGATTTGTGCTCCATTATTTCATGCTTGGCTTCTCAAGCATCTACCCAGGACAGATGCATTTCTAAATCCTCATCAGCAAAGCAACTGGGCTAAGAGGCTCACTACTCTCACTTCAGCAGATATCAGATGGTGTACTCAGAGCACCAAGGGCAGAGATATGATCACCAGCTGTGGGCACTTTCCCAATGTGCCTTTAATAGGAGTTAAGGGAAGTATCAACTACAACCCTCTGCTGTTCAGGAGACAATTGGGCTATGCACTGGTTCATACTCCTAGGGAACAAGACTTGGTTGAGACCCTCTACTGTGAGAACAAGATTAGTTTGGTTGCTGTTAGGCAGGCTGCCTGGGCCTGGGATCATGTTCAAACCAAGGGAATCACCATTCTGGGGAAGTGCAATAATGTGGCATCAGTCCAATATTATGAGTGGTCCCATGCTAGGGCCCATTTCTCTGGATTGCCCTTCACCATAGAAGACATGCCTGAGTCATCCTCAGCACCACCCCCTGCCACTATCAGTTTGGAGGAGTTTGAGAGCTTGAAGGAAAGAAATGAGAAGTTAACCCAGGCTTTGCAGAAGACCCTCCGGGAGAGGAGTGAAGGTGTGAGGGAGATTGAAAGACTGGAGAAATTGAAAGTGGAACACTTGACTAAGATCGAGAAGTCTGGAGATTATATCAACAAGTCTAAAGCTGGTGAACAGATTCTGAAGAATGCTTGTAAAGAAGCCCAGTTCCAGAGAGCAAGGACAGACTTGTATTTGAAAGAGAGTCAGGCCAGGTGGGTCCGGATCACTGAGGCCCGTACTCTAGAAGACAAGAGAGTTCAGGACAAGATGGAGCAGATGGAAAAAGCCCTGGCAGCAGCCCAGAAGGAGATATCAGAGCTAGAAATCAGAGCTGGAGTGAAGAGGTCTAAGGACCAAAGTCAGAACAGGAAGTTGACTGCAGCAGTTGCAACAAGAAACCTTCTCATCAGAAGTCTCACGGAGCATCCGACTGATCCTGTGACCGAAGCACTCCTCAAGGAAGTTCGTGAGGATGAGTTTGGCCTTGGAGTTTGATCATTTGCTTGTTGTTGTTCCTTTTCCATGTACTTTTGTTTTTTGTGATGTATTTTGACCCCTTTGAGGGCTTGTGTTGTAAGAATGAACAAATTGTATTATTTCACCTTTGTAATATATTTGTGAGTCCACATCAAAAGCAACTTCAACAGCATCATCTTCAAGGGTCTGGAAGGGTCAAAACTGAAGGCCAAACCGGATACCTTGAGAACAAATAAGCATAACTGCATTGCATGCTAACCCTTTTGTTTGTTTTGTAGGATTTTGTTTTGTTGTTGCTAACCTCTGTTGTGATGTTCAGGAATTATTGCTCGCCGCCGGGTATTTCCTCTCAACAGGCCACACAGGTACCCAACTAGAAACAACCTTCCGGGAATTCAGATGGATCAGATGCAGCAGGACCTTACGGAGGTCAGAAACCAGATGGCCAACGAAAGGTTGGAGATGAGAACTCAGATAACACAATTCATGGAAGTGATGAACAATTTAGCTCAAATCCAGGAGAGGCTCAGGGTTTTGGTAGAAGGGAGGAATCAAGAGGAACCCCATGTGGGGACTACTGGCACAAGTAACAATGAACGGGTACAACCCCATGTTAATCCTCCTGTGTTTGGCCCACATCTACATCCTGAGATTAACATTCCTGCAAATGTTCAAGGAACAGCCACTGCAGCCAGAGTACTTCAAGAAGATCCTCAGGAGGACCAGTATACAGTAATGGGTGCCGGAGAGGAAACTTATGATAGACGGTTGGAAGAAATAGCTGAGAAGTTGAGGTCCTTAGAATCTCAAAATTCTTTGGGTTTCGACGTTATGGACATGGGTTTGGTAGAAGGGGTCAGGATTCCCCACAAGTTCAAGCCTCCATGTTTCGAAAAGTATAATGGGACTTCATGCCCCCGAACTCATTTGCAATCATTTCTGGGAAGGCTGAAGGCCTATACAATGGATGAGAAATTGTGGATGTTCTATTTTGAAGATAGCTTGACTGGAGCATCAAGGGAATGGTATTCCCATCTGACAAGAGCAACTATAAGATGCTGGAAGGACCTGGCAGAAGCCTTCATCAGACAGTATCAGTATAATCTAGACATGGCACCCAACAGGACTCTCCTGATGGGAATGTCACAGTCTTCGAGGGAGAGTTTCCGAGAGTATGCCCAAAGGTGGAGGCAACTGGCTGCTGCCGTTCAACCACCAATGTCTGAGAGAGAAATGGCAGACATGTTTATGAACACTCTCCAGGGAACGTATATTGACAGGTTAGCTGCTTTCTCTTCCACCAGCTTCGCAGATGTTGTCATAGCTGGGGAGAGAATTGAAATCCTGTTGAAAATGGGAAAAATTTCCGATAATGGTGCCAGTTCGTCCAGTGGTACAAGAAAGCCTTTTGCAGGCCCGAGAAGAACTGGCGAGACCAATGCCATTCACACCAACAGGGGTAGGCCCCAATATGCTCAGAGGTCAATAGCAGCAGTCACTATCCCTGCTCCAGCTCATCCTCAGCCAGTCTATCAACCTCCTCAACAAAACTTCCAACAACAACCTCAGTATCAGCAGAATCAGTATCCTCCAAGGAACTACAACAACAACAACTCCAACAACAACAATCAACAGAGGCCATTCCAACAAAGGCCATCCCAAGCTAACAGAGTGATCGACCCGATCCCAATACCGTATGCTGCCTTGCTGCCACAACTTCTGAAACTCAACCTGGTTGAGCTAAGAACGTTGGCACCACCGGATCCCAACAGTCTACCAAGAAACTATGACTCCAATGCTAGGTGTGCTTTCCATTCAAACGCACCCGGTCACAGTACAGAAAAATGCAGGGCTCTGCATATGAAGGTACAAGACTTGGTAGACTCCAAGGCTCTGAATTTTGCACCTCCGCCCAATGTCAATAAAAACCCAATGCCAAACCATGGTGGTCCCCGAATTAATGCTATTGAAGAAGACCAACCATCTTATTTGATAACTAGTGTGGATCAGATCAGGACACCATTGGTGGAAATCAAAGCTCAACTCCGTGAAAACCAAATATTTCCGGGATGTGAACTAGGGTGCCCATACTGCAATATTTCATGGAATGGGTGTGAAGATTTAAGGAATGGCATTGACAGCCTTATTCAGAGTGGCCTACTCCAGATCACTACATCATTTCCGGCAAATCCGACGACGTCATCAGCAACAGTTTCAGACCCTCCTACGACTGCAGCAACTAATGTTCCCGACAATTCATCAGCACCATCAGCAAGTACTTCATCTGTCCTCCCAAATGATCAGTTTTCAACAGTTTCTCCTGCTACAACTTCAGCTTCATTCCATTTCGAATCTCCATCAACAACAACAACAGTCCTTCCAACAATACCTCCTACAACACCAGCAATCAATCATGAAGATGTCTCTACCGTCACCATATTCTACGATCCTGAAAATAATTCCGCCTACCATTCAGAAGGTGCTGCTCCCGCCAGAGCACCAGTTACAATCTTTTACGATCCACAAACAATTACAGTCCCTTCAGCAGCCGCAATCAGTCCAGTCACTGTCACGGTGCCTGGACCAGTACCATATGAAAGCAATAGGGCCATCCCTTGGCACTATGGCTCTGACGTATACTGCGAAGGAAAGAGAATCACTCTTGAAACATCAGTACCTGCACCACAAGTAGATAATGTGGGGGGAGGCGGAGGCTTCACTCGAAGCGGACGTCTCTTTGCTTCACAGGTTCAAAGACCTACTGCCGAAGCAGAAGCTGCTGCCAAGGCAAAAGGAAAAGGCCCGGTGCAGGAAGATCCAGCTGCCAAAGAAACCCTGAAAACTCCATTTGATCAGGAAGTTGATGAGTTTATGCGAATCATCAAAAAGAGTGATTATAAAATTGTGGATCAGCTTCACCAGACGCCATCCAAAATCTCTATCCTCTCACTGCTTATGTGCTCCGAAGCCCATCGGAATGCATTACTTAAAGTCCTGCACGCAGCTTACGTGCCTGAGGAGATTACTGTCAACCAATTGGAAACCGTGGTTGGAAATGTTACTGCTAGCAATGGGCTAGGGTTTACCAATTCTGACTTGACAGCGGATGGTCGCAACCACAACAAAGCCTTGCACATAACCCTGGAATGCAAAGGAGCTGTCCTTTCTCATGTGCTGGTGGACACAGGTTCTTCCCTGAATGTTTTACCAAAGAAGGCTCTGGTGAAGCTTGAATATGATGGATTGGCGTTGAGACCCAGCAACCTGGTGGTAAGAGCCTTTGATGGTTCTAAGAGATCGGTTCTGGGAGAGATTGAGCTGCCTGTGACAATTGGCCCACAGACTTTTAAAACTATCTTTTATGTGATGGACATTCAGCCCGCCTACAGCTGTTTGTTGGGTAGACCCTGGATTCACGCCGCCGGCGCAATAACGTCTACCCTTCACCAAAAGTTAAAATTTGAGTGGGAAGGTCAAGTTGTCACAATCTGTGGGGAAGAGGATATTTTCGTTAGCCATCTGGCTACCTATAAGTACATTGAGATGGATGGAGAGATCCATGAAACAATGAGCCAAGGTTTTGAAGCCTTGAATGTCAATGAAGCATCTGCTGTATCTGGAATCTCCATGTCATCTTACCAACAAGCCCGGAAGGTTGTTGAGGAAGGAACTGCTCTAGGCTGGGGCAAGGTTTTAGCTGTGGAGGAGAAGAAGGACAAATTTGGGTTGGGTTACAGACCAACTCAACATCAAGCAAAGGCTGCTGCAGAGCCTGGTTTTGTCAGTGGGGGGATGCTTACCCCTGATGCTATCAACTGTCTGGAAGACGAGCTGGAAGAGGAGCGCAATCTGGAGAATTGGATTCGTCCGAAGATCCCGGGGAGCAGTGTCTCGAACTGGTCTTCCCAGGGAATTATAAGAGTTACTCATGCAGAGTAATTATTATTTCCTGCATTTTTTATAGCATGCATCCAAGTCTTGCATCTTGCCCAAGATGACAAGACTCATTTTGTAACCAGGGCCATCTGTACTTTTGTGCAAACAAGATCAAATTAATGAAATATCAGACATCTTTTTGCAAACGAGTCTTTTTCTTTTCTGCTCACTGTTTTTCCTTTTTTCTTTTTGTACAAAAATAAATGGCGGTGTTTTCAAAATGATAACTTCATTTCACTTTTTTCTAAAGCAAGATTAAAATCAATCACTAAAATGAACCAACTTAACCCTTGCAGAGAGTGCTCTCCAGACTGCACCGACAACAGCACGGCTATGACATCGTATGACTTTGACAATCCGATCAATCAAGCTGATGAAGGGGTTGATGAAGAATATGAGCTTCCTGAAGAGCTAGCCAGGTTGTTGAGACAGGAGGAAAAGGTCATTACTCCTCACCAGAAGGAGATTGAAGTGATTAATCTTGGTACAGACGAAGACGTGAAAGAGGTTAAAATCGGGGCCTGCCTGCAAGACTCAGTGAAGAGACAACTGATAGATCTGCTTCAAGAGTATGTTGATGTGTTTGCTTGGTCGTATCAAGATATGCCAGGGTTGGATACCGACATTGTTGTGCACAAGCTGCCTTTGAGAGAAGAATGCCCTCCAGTGAAACAGAAGCTGCGCCGAACTCGCCCAGACATGGCTATGAAAATCAAGGAAGAGGTACAAAAGCAATGGGACGCCGGGTTCCTTGCTGTGACTAGCTACCCGCCGTGGGTTGCTAACATAGTACCTGTGCCTAAGAAGGACGGCAAAGTAAGAATGTGTGTTGACTACCGGGATCTGAACAGAGCCAGCCCGAAAGATGATTTCCCATTGACGTATTGGTGGATAACACGGCTCAGTTCTCGGTATTCTCCTTCATGGATGGATTTTCAGGATATAATCAGATCAAGATGTCACCTGAAGACATGGAGAAGACAACATTCATCACACCTTGGGGCACGTTCTGTTACAAAGTGATGTCATTCGGACTGAAGAATGCTGGTGCAACGTATCAACGAGCTATGGTGACATTATTCCACGATATGATCCATAAGGAAATCGAGTGTTATGTGGATGATATGATTGCCAAGTCCCTTACAGAAGAAGATCACCTGGTGAATCTGCTGAAGTTGTTCAAGCGTCTGAGGAAGTACCAACTAAAGTTGAACCCCAACAAATGCACATTCGGGGTGCGATCCGGTAAGCTGCTGGGCTTTATTGTAAGTGAGAAAGGGATTGAAGTTGATCCTGATAAAGTCAAGGCTATACAAGAAATGCCTGCACCGAAAACTGAGAAAGAAGTTCGAGGGTTCTTAGGTCGATTGAACTACATCTCGCGGTTCATATCTCACCTTACAGCAACCTGTGAACCCTTGTTCAAACTGTTAAGAAAAGAACAAACGGTCAGGTGGAACGAAGATTGCCAGAAGGCTTTTGACAAGATCAAGGAGTATTTACAAGAACCTCCAATCCTTATGCCGCCAGTTGAAGGAAGACCTCTGATCATGTACTTGACAGTATTAGAAGAGTCAATGGGGTGTGTGCTGGGCCAGCATGACGAGTCCGGTCGAAAAGAGTATGCAACATACTACCTAAGCAAAAAGTTTACCGACTGTGAACAACGTTATTCACTGCTCGAGAAAACTTGCTGTGCTTTAGCGTGGGCTGCTCGCCGACTGAGACAGTATATGTTGACCCACACTACCTTATTAATCTCAAAAATGGACCCAGTCAAGTACATTTTCGAGAAGCCAGCTCTTACTGGACGGGTTGCAAGATGGCAGATGATTCTCACAGAATACGACATACAGTACACATCTCAGAAAGCCATCAAAGGCAGTGTACTATCTGAATATCTTGCTGAGCAACCCATTGATGACTACCAGCCTATGAGATTTGACTTCCCTGATGAAGACATCATGTTCATTAAATCAAAAGATCATGAGGAGCCTGTTCACACTGAAGGGCCTGACCCGGAGGAAGAATGGACTATGATGTTTGATGGGGCTGTTAACATGAATGGCCGTGGTGTTGGTGCAGTACTCATTACACCTAAAGGAGTTCACATGCCTTTCTCGGCAAAACTCACTTTCAACTGCACTAACAACGAAGCTGAATACGAAGCTTGCATTATGGGTCTTGAGGAAGCCATTGACCTCAGGATCAAGACATTGACCGTATTCGGGGATTCAGCTTTGGTAGTCAATCAAACCAACGGAAAATGGTACACACACCAGGATCATCTGATACCTTACAGGGATTATACAAGGAGGTTATTGACTT
The DNA here is from genome assembly GCA_963966055.1 of Lathyrus aphaca. NCBI lineage: Eukaryota > Viridiplantae > Streptophyta > Magnoliopsida > Fabales > Fabaceae > Lathyrus > Lathyrus aphaca. The sequence goes on along the minus strand of OZ014519.1, from coordinate 134,959,159 downwards.
TCTTCACAACAGTCAAGCTTGAGTATATCCCTCGGGACGAGAATCAGTTTGCGGATGCTCTTGCTACCATTTCATCCATGATCAAAGTTCAAACGGCTAACTTTGTACCCCAGATTTCAGTGTCTAGGCTTGATAGACCAGCATATGTATTTGCAGCAGATGTTGTAAAAGACGATAAGCCTTGGTTCCATGACATTAAGTGCTTCTTGGAGGATCATACATACCCACCTGGGGCATCTTCCAATGATAAGAAGACCTTGAGAAGGCTTGCTGGTAGTTTCTTTCTGAACACTGATGGGTCTTTATACAAAAGGAACTTTGACATGGTACTCCTCAGATGTGTTGACAAGACGGAAGCAGATTTGCTGATGCATGAAGTGCACGAAGGATCTTTTGGTACCCATGCTGGAGGACATGCAATGGCTAAAAAGTTGTTAAGATCAGGCTATTATTGGATCACAATGGATGCAGACTGTTGTGCCTACGCCAGAAAATGCCATAAATACCAGATCTACGCGGATAAGGTGCATGTGCCTCCCAATCCTTTGAATATCATGTCTTCACCATGGCCCTTTGCCATGTGGGGCATTGATATGATTGGCAAGATTGAGCCAACTGCTTCAAACGGCCACAGATTCATCCTGGTCGCCATTGACTATTTCACCAAGTGGGTTGAAGCAGCCTCATATGCAAACGTCACAAGACAAGTGGTAGCCAGATTTCTGAAAAGAGATATCATCTGTCGGTATGGAGTGCCCGAGCGAATCATTACTGATAATGGTTCCAACTTGAACAACAAAATGATGGCAGAGCTGTGCCGGGACTTCAAGATCCAACATCACAATTCTTCTCCTTACAGGCCAAAGATGAATGGCGCTGTTGAGGCAGCAAATAAGAATATCAAGAAGATTGTGCAGAAGATGGTAATCACCTACAAAGACTGGCATGAAATGCTACCGTTTGCCTTGCATGGGTACCGCACGTCAATCAGAACGTCCACTGGGGCAACACCGTACCAACTTGTATATGGTATGGAAGTAGTCCTACCTGTTGAAGTTGAACTACCCTCTCTGCGGGTGTTAATGGATGTTAAACTGAGTGAAGCAGAATGGGTACGGTCCCGATACGAACAACTGAGTCTGATTGAAGAGAAAAGATTAGCTGCAATCTGTCATGGGCAGTTATATCAGAAGAGAATGAAGAGAGCCTTCGATCAGAAAGTCAGGCACCGAGAGTACCAAGTAGGAGATCTTGTGCTGAAAAGAATCCTCCCTCCTCATACAGACCACAGGGGCAAATGGACCCCAAATTATGAAGGACCATTTGTTGTAAAGAAAGTTTTCTCTGGTGGAGCACTGATGCTCAGCACCATGGATGGTGAAGATTTCCCGTCCCCTGTGAATTCAGATGCAGTTAAAAAATACTTCGCATAAAATGACCCGCAGGACATAAAAACAGAATGTAAGTCCAGGCAAAAATAGGGCATCCCGGCGAGTCAAAAACAGAATAAAAGACTCGGGCAAAAGTAAGGGAAAATAAACAAAAAAATGTACACCCGCTGAGTTGAAAAGCCGCATTGGACAGCTCAGGCAAAAATGGGTATCCCGATGGATTGAAAACCCGAAAGGGCGATCCATGCAAAATAAGGGAATAAGCGAACAACTGCATTCTGAATTCGTCTGTATCACCCACGACTTGGTAAGCTCCAAAGGATCAAGCTTCAATCAGAATCAACTCTCCCCAGAAAGCAAGACGAGAAGAACGTCATTGTCATACGAGTCATAGCAGAAGAGGAAGCTCCTTGAAAGCGTCGTCAGCATCGCCAACACTTTATTTCTCAATTTGTAACAATCTCCTCATTTCAGGAGATATGTTTCTTTGACTGTATCTTGCCAATTCAGGGCACATGAATTAATAAAATCAGATTCTCAGTCATGTTTCGTTTTTACATTTATGTTTTGCAAAGAGTTGTCTGATATCTCTAAAATACAATTGCATAAGTACAGATGCCTTTCTCTAAAAATAAAAAACACATGCTTACAGGGAGTGTGATTATTCTCGAAAGTACTTAACTCCTATGACGGAATCCAGTAAGGGATACCTCGGGACCTTTTGTACGTTTCCTTACCTTTGCAGGATTGCAGGTATCCAGAACGCAACCTGGGGCAAGCAGGTTACGTCTCAGCAAGTGGGCAAATCACTATCAACTCGGTCTATCTTCCACGTGGCACTGGAAGGTGTCCATTTCCCCAGCAAAGTTGCCAAATCAACATGCACTCAATCTCAACATCGGAAATGCTCTATCCCCAGCTGAGTTGCCTCTTGTTGCTCTCCCCAGCTGAGTTGCCTCTCACAATTCCCCAGCCGAGTTGCCATTCTTCCTCGGCAGAATGCAGAAATCAGGGAATCACCTCCCCACACCTTCCCCAGCCTCTATTCAGAAGAGCAACGCACGAAGAAGTCACAACAGAGTACAGAAGCTTCTACAAACCCCAGCTGGGTCCCGTATTAAGGATATGTCAATCAGCGACCTATATCCCCAAACAGATACATCATTAGATCTACTAGTGATCTCATACCCAGCTGGGATGTCCATTTCAAGCAGATCGACCAGAGATCTTCGCAGCAATGGGATCCGAATCCCGGATCTGTGCCCCTTTGCATAATCATGGCATCCGCATCATATTCACCCCCCAGAGCGTAGCATTCCGTCTAATACGGAGCATTACGGCAAAAATCAAATGCATAGCATAATCATAAGTCATGTTGTGAATTAGCACTTGTGAATAATAACCGTTCACCATCATTGTACAAAAAAACTCCCACCAGAGTCCCAGCAAAAACAGCTGCCTCTCAAATCACAAACACCAGTATATACACCTTTTGGTACCCGTCCGTACCATCTTTCCCTAGTAAAGTCGCCTGAACACCCTTTACAAACAAATCACCCTCATTACAGATACGTCCTGACACCCGTCCGTGTCACATCACCAGCAGAAAGCCAAAGACACCCTCTTTGCACTCTCACATATACTTATATACACTTCCCTGACACCCGTCCGTGTCATATCCCCAGCGCAGTCGCCTAGACTTTGTATAGCAGATACTTGTTCATATTATACTTTTCTCTCTTGACATTCGTCCGTGTCACTCTCCCCAGCAGTTAAAACGCTCATCTATACAATACAATACTCACTACTCATGGTACGCTTATACAGATACTCGTCCGTATCTTGTATACATCATCACTCATAACCCCACAGATTCGGCAGTAGTCCTTGTTCTTTGTTAACCAGTTGGTACTCGTCCGTACCATCATCTCAGAACATTGCGTCTAGTGTTTGTTTCTACATGATACTCGTCCGTATCATAGTCTTAAGGATGCTCGTCCGCATCTTTAATCCATACACTGTGTCAAACACTTATGTCTTCTTGAATATAGATACTCGTCTGTGTCTACTATTCCCCAGAAGAGTCCTTTCAGATGCAACACTCGTCCGTGTTCTTTGTTAACCAGTTGATACTCGTCCGTATCATCATCTCAGAACATGTGTCAGTACTTGTTTCTACATGATACTCGTCCGTATCATAAGTCTTAAGGATGCTCGTCCGCATCTTTAATCTATACACAATACCAAACACTTATACCTTTTGTTTCTTGGGTGTAAACACTCGTCCGTGTTTACATTATCCCCAGTAGATCACCAACAAATTTCCTTTTATCTAACACTCGTCCTGTGTTATGATAACCCTGAGAGCAGACGTACCCTGCTAAGTGGTCGTCCTCCACTTCTTGATGGTCGTCCTCCATCATGCTCGTCCGATGGCCGTCCCCATCGTTGATTTTTAGCAGCCGTCCCCTGCTAGGTGGTCGTCCTCCACCTCTTGATGATCGTCCTTCATCAACTTTATCCAATGGCCGTCCCCATTGTTGATTTTGGTTATCTGACATTCGTCATATGTCATGACAAACCTCGAGAGCAGCCGTCCCCTGCTGAGTGGTCGTCCTCCACTTCTTGATGGTCGTCCTCCATCATGCTCGCCCGATGGCCGTCCCCATCGTTGACCTTTTCTATCCGATGGCCGTCCCCATCGTTGATATTTTCGGCAGCCGTACCCTGCCAGGTGGTCGTCCTCCACCTTTGATGGCCGTCCCCATCATATTTCTTTTATTCCCAACAGAGCAGCCGTCCCCTGCTAGGTGATCGTCCTTCACCTTTGATGGCCGTACCCCATCATCTATTTATTTCATTTATTCTTTAACCCGATGGCCGTCCCTGTCGTGGTCCCTTTTCCTTTTTAGCCCGATGGCCGTCCCCATCGTTGGTTACTTTACCTTTATGAACTTGATGGCCGTCCCCGTCATGTTTCATTAATCCTCAGAAATTTTTACAGCTTTATCTTGATGGCCGTCCCCATCATGATATTTTATTTTCCCCAGCTATTCGGTCGTCCCCGTCTTAGCTTTACCTTTTATCCCCAGCATGTCGGCCGTCCCCGTCATTGCTTTATTTTCATACGCTCTCCCCGGCATGTCGGCCGTCCCCGTCATTGCTCCTTACCCAGCAGTCGTCCTCTGCTCGACGGTCGTCCTCCGTCGCCCATACTTTACAATATACTTTATTTTGCCTTTACAATCTATATCCCTTTTCTTCTTCATTCTGTGAGTGCAAATTTTGGACTGTCTTTGGTATTCAACCACAAGTTATCTTGTTTGGCCTGTTAAGCCGTCGCTTACATCCTGCACAGCTAACTCATGTTTGAATAGGGGCAGCTGTAAACACCCCAAATTTGCCCTCACCCATTCACACCATGGCTTGTGATCATTCTCATGTGCATAAACACAATCATATCATTTCACATCTCATTTTTGATTCACTGCATAGGTTCTAAGTCATCTGCACCTAGGGTTTGTGATCTGAGCAATCCCAGAACTTCTTGAGCCACCCCAAAGGCCACCAATCAACTCAAAGTGGTCCATGTGTGTTCTTATATCATATTTCATCTCCTCAAAGTCAAAATTGCAGAGGAATCACAAGAACTAGGGTTTGAGTGGATGCAGAGCCAGGTTGAACTGCACAGTTGACTGAAAATTAGGGTTTTGGTTTCAGAGGCCATAACTCCAAATTTTTTGGTCATTCTTGTTTCCATTGATCTCTATATGGTATAGGGAGTATGCATATCAATTTTCATGAAGAAATTCCATGGGGAAGTCATCTGATCAAGGGTTGACTTTTCAGACAAGTCAGTGCAAAATCAGGGCATCTGAGGCCCCCAATGACCCAACCAATGGGTGATCTTCATCATTTTGAGTGTATATGATCTTTATTTGATCATGGAAGAAGGTTGAAGTTCATAGAAATCAAGAATTTAGGGTTTTTGCAAATGTTGACTTTTTGGGCATAGTTGACTTTTCAAGAATGCATCATTTTAGGTCAATTTTCAAGCTTTGATTCTTGGTCCAAAAAGGCTTCAAATGGAAAAACTTTGGTCATGAAAGTTGTAGATCTCATCTTTCCCTTTTCAAAAAGTACAAGAACATGATCAAACTCTTCTTGGATCAAAAGTTATGGCAATGCAAAGTTGGCAAAAATCATTAATTTTCAAGGCATGCCCTAAGTGAGAATTTTGCAAAATCATGGATCAATGACCTTTGCAGCCTCAAGTTCACCTCTAACCAATGTGCCAACATTCTACAAGTCCTAAAAATCAGATTTGAACTAAGATTGCCCATGGTTTCATGCTTGGTTAGACAAAGAATCACATGTGAACCAAAATGTCACAACTTGCAAAAACTCATGATCATGCTTTACCAACTTGCTGCCTTGAATGCTGGACCAAGCTGACTCTTTCCCCTCATCTTGCTGCGCATAGCCCATGCCTTGTACCAAGCTAGCACCTCACCATACTTTCTCTTACACAAGAGTTGACAAATTGCAAAAGTTGCCTCACCTATCCAAAAAGCACATGTCAAATCAACTGACCAATGAGAGAGAGTTATGTGGACAATTTGCAAGCAAAACATAAGGGCAAGCAAGGCTGAAACCAACTCATTCACCACATACACAAAAACTCACCATCTTGCAACTTGCTTCGAATTCCTCTCCACAGCCACTAAACATTCAAGCCAACTTCACCAATCATCTCACCTTGCTCCATAGACCTCAAACCACCCAAAGCACAAGCCTGAAACAGCCAAGAGATCCCACTGCCATTTCTCACTTCAGTTTGCAGTTCCATTCGAATCTTCCATCCTAGCTCACAAACAGCCAAAAAAACCTTGCAAAGCTTCTCCATACATCATCTAGACCACAAACCATCATTCACAATGGCCTGAATCAGCCAGAATCACCATAGCCATTGTTGACTGAGCTTGAAGCAGGAGCTTTCGAAACTCATCAACCAGCCTACATAAATTGTTCTAAGGCATTCAAACATCATCAAGGGGTCCTAAGGAGTGGTTTGCACATAAAGAGAAGGCCAGAAAGTCCTCAAGTGGAAAGCTTCAAATCTCAGGTAGCCTGAAATTTATTTTTCCAGAAATCATTTTTATTGTTACAAACTTGTTCTATTTGTTTCACTGATCATTCTGGTACCATTGGTTTTGAAAATGGTTGTGATTTGAGCATTTAATTTGTTTCTGAAGCTTGCGTGACCTAGAACTTTTTCTCTTCGATTCAGTTGATTTAGGAAATATAAATTTGTTTTGAGAGAGGGGTTTGGTTCGTGAGAGGGTGAGGATCATTTCCATGTTCTTGGTTTTCATTTTTGGTACGTTTTGAGAGGTTTGGAGATTTTTCAGGTGAGAGCTGGCCGGAGAAGACGACCGGAAGTCTTCTCCGGCCACCTGAAAGTAATTTGTGCCCTAATTGTGTAATTAACTTCAGTTTGAATGTGAGCCGTAGATAGCCATTGACCAGTTGACTTCCCTCTCTTTTGGATGGCCCAGATCAGCTTACTTATGCCCTAATCCACGTGTTAACTTAATTAATCCATAATTAAATAATTTAATCAGAGTCAATCTTGGCCACAAGATCACGCGCGCAGTCAATGAATTCAAACTCAGAGCCAATCTCGTCCATCCATCCTGTTTACTTTTTATTTTATTTGTTTTTATTTCTTTTTATTTCATTTGTTTTGCACAATTAATTTAAAATAGCAAAAAATTCTTAAAAATTATGAAACTTTTTCCTTAAAGTTTTAATAATTTTTAAGACCCAAAAATATTTTTTATTTTATTTTTATCATTAAAAAAGTATTTTTAAATATTTAAAAGATTATTTTTAATTGATTAATGGGTATTAATTAATTTAAAATACTTTTAGGTATTTAAAAATTACAAAAAAATTCATGAAATGTTCTAAGACATTTAGAAACATTGTCCAACCTTCAAACCAAATTTCTTTTTTGATCTTGATGCATTTTAAGAATTTTTCATTGAATTAAATCATTTTTTATGCATTATTTTGATCATGGATTCAAAAATTCATTTCTGCCAATTGGTGAAGGTTGAGACATTGATTCTTCTTGCATTGTCTTTTGTTTTGCATGTAGTTCCTAGGATAAAAAGGCCATGAATTGTTCTTGCATTTTCAAATTGTTTGGCATTTGTTTTGTTAAGAACCCTAAAAAACCCTAATAACTTAGAAAATTCATATCTTGAGTTTGGTTGAGAGTTGAGAGCTCCCCTTTGGGCAGTGGTTTGTTATAGGTATAGGGTTTCTTTGAGTGCCATTTTCCATTTTTTATCATGAGGTTTGCTTCTGTTTTTGGTTTGTGTTTGATGTTTGATCCATGAACCCTAATTTGGGCTTTCTTTTGCATCCTTCTTGCATTCTCTTGCATAACATGACTTGTCTTTGCATTTTGTGCATTCTTGTGATCCATTTGACATCTTAAGACATTTAGAAAGCATCCTTGATCATTGCATCTTGTGTTTGCCATGTCATTTGTCTTGTATGCTTCATAACATTTCATGCTTGTTCATGCTCCTTAACTTGCATCATTTGCATTCATAATCTTGTATGAACATCTCCATGCCTTGTCTCATGTTTGCAGCATCTCATAGCATCATTATCATCATCAACATGCTTCTGGTTTTGCTTAGCATCATATCATTTCATCTCATCTTGCATTGCATTGCATTTTCTTTCTAACATTGCAGGTGGTAAGTAAGCTTGAGAAGTGGATTTGCCTTCACTTCTCATACCTCTTCTTTTCATCTCTCTTGCATCCATTGCTGCATTTTTATATGTGTTTGAGTTTGAGCTTGCTCATTTTTCTCCTCCTCACTTTCTTTCTTCAAGTGACTTGACTTCTTGAATGAAGCAAGTCATTTTGCTTCTCTTGATCTTATTCATCTGCTTCCTGGTGGTTCCTCTGAAGATTGTTCTTGCAAACCTCACAAACCTTAGGATCAACCAAGCATGACAATGAATTAGGGTTTTGATTAGTCCCCCTCATAGTTTTACCTTTGTGTCTCTCTTTGAGTCTTCTCTTCTCATCTCATAATCAGGGACTAAACCCTAAAGGCTTTAAGACTTTGTGATTAAGCTTATACCTGCATCCTTCTCTTAGGATGGAGTGTATAACTTTAATCCTAAGTCTTAAACCCTTAATGTGTTTAAATCCTTTAATTAATTCACTTAATAACCATCAAGACATCACACTTGTAACTTGGGCCTTGCATTAGGGTTCTAATTCTTCCTTAAGTGGTTAAGAAGGACTAACCCTAGTGTTAATGGACAAGTCCCCCTCAAGTTGTCTTACAAATCATAAAATCCACTTCATCACCATACCATTAATCTAAAATCCACTTAATCAAAGGTTTGTTTTGTCATGGGTTTAATCCCTAATCATAGATTAAGTTGAGGAGTCTTCCTCAGCTTAAACACTCTCATCTATCATCCTTCTTTTAGGATGGTGTAATGGGTCTGTTTAATCCTTGATTATGGCTTAACCTCATTACTTAACACTAAACAAAAACAACAAAAACATCTAAATAATCACAAGTAGGTTAATGATCTTAATCCTACACCGAAGGTGATTAAGTGTGAGAATCTGACTTCACACTTAAGGTATGCTCATTACCCTTAATCAGAGGGAAGATGTGATGAGTTTACTAACCCATTGGTTTAGGCTTAAGCTCATTATCCCATGACAAACTTTCAAAAGCAATAAAAGACTGAAAACTCAAAAACAAACAATAATCGTCTCCTCCGGGATTCTTTTCTCATCATCTTCACTCACAATCGAGAACTTGCTTCTTCCGTCTAATGCAAGACAGTCAGCACCTGAGCCAGACAGGTCATACACTTGAGCATAGACAAGCAAGCAGTTCACAAGTCATTTCATCTTTCAGTCTCTTTGGGTCGAACTACGGTGTTCTGACTTCCTCATTGCACGAGAGGATACGTAGGCATAACTTAACGGTTATCGAACAAAAGTCTCTGTTCATTCCCCCTCCTTCCAGCTTTATTTTTTGAGCCTCATGATCTTGAGCATTTCATTCCAGTTCCCACACTGACACTGTACATTTATACACTTCACTTCTTTGCACTGACACCTGTACATTCTTTTCCAGCTATCTTTACACACAGATTGCACTGACACTACCCCTTTAAAACACAAATCTTTTAAGCGTGGATCCCGTCGAGTACGGCGGACAATCTGGGTGCTAATACCTTCCCAGGTTGTAACCAACCCCCTTTCTCAGTCTCTCTGGTTCGCAACCGTCTTATCCATCTCTTTCTAGGTCTATGCAGCATTACCTTTCCTCCGGGATAAAAATGCCTAGCTGGCGACTCTTTTCATCTCCAGTGAGTTCACGGCTGTGTGTTCTCACTGCCCCTCTCGCCGACCGTTCGCGCTTGTACCTGGATGCAAATCTTCGGGAGCGACACAACACTTATGTTTGTCTTGAAATTTTGAAAAAGAATTATTTTAGCAAAACAATGTTTGTAAAAACTGTGATATTAACTCAAGATTTATAATAAGCCTTTGAGGAGTCAGGATACCTCTTTGTAGCAGTACGCTTTCGAACTAAACCCTGCTTCAGTTAGGAATTTTAAAGGGTTGTAACGTGGCCTGGTTCACGGTTTAAGAAACAAAGGATAAAGACTCAAATTTTATTTGTACCCAACCCATCGTTCGTGATGTTCTCCAGTCCTATGTTCAGTTAACGTATGCATTGAGGCTCCCAAAAGAGTTTGGAATTGTAACATTGACAGCAGTTTATTTGAAAAAACTAGTCATCTTTTTTTTGTCGGAGATTTGTAGTGACCTCTTTTTCTTTTGACTTTGTTATCCCTTCCTTTTTCCTGAACTGTTTGTTTCAAGATTACAGTCAGCGGGGTGTCTCAATTTTTACTAAGTCTCCTTCATAGGTTTTGACTTAGTTAGCTTTTCTTTTGCTAGATATTGATTGTCAGACTTAATGATTACATGGAACCATCATTAGTTGTGTACAAAAGGACAACTGGCATAATTGAGTTAACTGAGGAAATTCCCTGCCCCAGGTTATGCTTAAGGGTTTTAATTTGAGTGAGAAGGAAAACTCCTACTTCATAGGCTCAAAAGGGTTGAATAGGGATTAACTTCCTTATATCTCCACTATTTAGTAATTGAAATTATGCATGTACATCATCAGCATAGTCTGTTTAAAAGCATACTGCATAAGATTATGGTATTGTTTTCATCATCCTCCCTCTAAAGGCTTACAGCTTTAGCAAGAGTTAAGTATCACAAAAGAGAAGTAGGAAGTATATTTTAAATTTAGTGAAATGAATGGATTAATTCAAGACAAACATACGCAATACATTAATGTGAAAACAAAGTTTAGCATAATAGTAAATGCTTGGACAAACAAAAGAAATTACAACTGAATAAATCAAATGATGTCCCATCCAGTTGGCTGAATGTCTTCGAGTGCAATCTGTGAACTTTCAAGAGCAGTATATTTTACCATGGAATCAAATATACCACTTGGTTGTCCCAAGGTGTCCCAAATTTCAACAGGGATAAGTGGGCTTCCTTTCTTTCTACCTAGAGCAATTTGTCTGGCATCTTTGATGTTTGATGGACGATAAGAGAATTCAATCTGATCTTCTGGCGTAACCTCGAGGATTAATTCGCCAATCAGGTCTTGAATCTTATTCCTCAATGCCTAACAGTTATCAGTGTCATGTCCAGGACAGTTGGAGTGATACACACACCTTACATTGGGATTATAGCGAACAGAGGAAGTATTGGGCTTTCGAGGAGAATTTTTCAAGGAAATTAGCTTCATCTCCAACAAGCATTGCAAAGTTTGCGACATTGGCGTGTCGAATTTGATGAACTGCCTTCTACATTCCTTGTGTTGAGGTAGATTAACCTAACAAGATCTTCTTTCTTCAATTGAAGAACTATCAATAGTAACCTGTCTCTTTCCTTCTCTTATCCTTATCTTCCTTTCAACCAAGTCAGCTTGTTTCATCAGAGGTTGACTGATGATTAGATTCTCGACTCCATTACCTTGAAGTTTATTGACAAAGATTCTCAGCTCTTCTTGCCCCTGGGCTAAGCTCTGGATAAGAGCCACCTGGCCATTTATCTGGATTCTCATCTCTGCCATCTCAACTTGCAGTTGTTCAAACTGATCATCCTCGTTGTTTTCAGGATTCTTCTTTTTCATGTCCTTAGAGAGGAGTGATTTCAACTCTTCTTGCCCCTTGGACAAACTCACGATCACCTCTTGAAATTGAGCATTCTGAGCTTGAATATCTTTGACAGATTATTCGAGAGCCATTTCTGCTGAAATAAATGGTGAGAAGATGAGAAACCTGATGTGAAAACCTGTCATGCAATGATATGGTATGTAGATTCATATGCAATATTTTCAAGGACCGTAGGATTTAAATTTGTTAAAATCAACAAAAATAAAACTCTTATTAGTAGGCTTGAAACAATATTTCCCCTTGGGCTTACAAATTAAAACAAACAAAATTTATAAAGAAAAAATAACATTTGAGTATTAAGTCTCCCATGGATGCTTCCTCTTGGTGTTGAGACATGTGTTGAGATTCCGCTCCTCGTGAAGTTGCTTTGTCAGCTCCAACACTCTTTCTTGGTTAACCCTGAATTGAGCTTCAAAGGTATCTCTTTGATCCTTCAGTTAGATCCAGGACTTTTGAAGCTCTTTCAAATCAGTAGGCATATCTGGATGAAGGATGGTATAAGGAACATCTCCTTCAGCAATAGGCTCCATAGTAACCGGTAGAACAACATGATATGGCATCATAAGAGTCTGAGCACGAGACCGCACCCATCTGAGGTTAGGTTCCATAGGAATGGAGTACTTTGGTTCCAGAGTCTTACTATCAACCTTGTTCACTTTACTCCAAGCTCGTATAAACCTTTAACGGTAACCTTGAAGATCGTTGTCGTAATTAAACATAATACCTTGAATAAGCATGTCATGAGGACCATTACTCCGAGCATAACCAAACTGACGTAGAGCTAAAGAAGGTTTGTAAGTAATGCCCCCTCTTATGCCAAGGAGTGGCACATTAGGGAACTCCCCACAGCGGTCAATGATGGTGACATTTTCCATAGATCGGGAACACCAGTGAATAACTGAAGGAGAGAGTGACATCATCCTTTTAGACCACCTCAACCTTGGTTCATTCTTTATCAAAGATCGAGGAAGGTGAGAAATAAACCACCTAGATAGTAGAGGTATGCAACACATCAAAGTTCCTCGCGCATTCGTAGTACGAGTGTGAAGAGAGTGTAAGATATCTCCAAGTAGTGTAGGCACTGGATTCTGAGTCAGAAATATGTTGATGGCGTGTACATCTATGAACTGGTCTGGATTAGGGAATAACACCAAACCATAAATCAACAAGGCTAATATTTCCTCAAAAGCATCGTAACTCATAGGATTCAAGAACACCTGATCTTTCTCTACTAATACTCTGGCAAGGATACCCTTAACTCCACTTCTTGTTTCTATGACAATGTCTGATTTCTTCAAATGTACGGATGCAACAATAACCTCAGGTTTAGGCTCCTTCTCTAAGCATGTGAAAGGTTTCTGATCAAGGATAGGTACCCCAAGTAACTTGGAGAATTCTTCCATTGTGGGCACCAGCTGATAATCGGGAAATGTAAAGCAATGATGTTTAGGATAAAAGAACTAGAATAGGACATTCATCATATCTTCATCAAACCCTGAGGTAACCAAGTCAAGGAGATAACCATCTTTCTTGATGAATTGAGAGATTTCAGGAGTTTTGAGACCAAATCCTTAAGCTTGGAAGGTATCCCTACAAAGTTGATCCGGATAGTATTCCTACGAGTGGAGGATATAACCTGCAACAAAGAACAAAGATAAATCCTTTGGTCCTTGAAATGGTTAGTGAAGATGCTATGCTTATGTTGTCATGATTTTATGATGTTATGTTCAATCACAAACATGTGGCACACACAAGAAAGTCACACAATAGCCATAGGTTTAGAGGCTTGCATGAGGTTTAAAGGAAAGTACCCTCCCCCTAAAGTTTAGTTGGTTCATCATGTCCTACAAAAAGTAACCAGGTTTTAAGGGATCTCAATATCACTGATCCTTCTCAAGGGTTGTTGTTCAGTAGGCAACTGACTTGCCAACCAAAACCTCCCAAGATTAGAATCTCAATGAGCGTAGCATCGAGTATCAACCAACTTAAGACTTCTCCAAAGTCGGCTATCTCACTACTTTCGAAAGGCCAAGGTGGATCAATTAAGGTTCTAAAGGGTAGTTGGTGTTAATGACAACGTATGGCAGCCCCATATTATCCTCAACTTACTTAAGGAACATAAACACCAACACAAAAGTCACACTAATTGTAGCCACCAGATCAACCATATCGGTATACGCCATACAGTTTCCTAGGTCTATTGCCACTTACCTAAGGTACACTTGATCCGGGTTAGAATCTTTCCCACAGTAACCCCACAACAATCCCTTAAATATAAAGCAAACAAAGCAAACAAGTAAGTGATCTTAATTCCTAAGGTAACCCCTCTTGTACAAAGTACTCCCCAGTAGAGTTGTCAGTTCTGTAACACGGTGGGAGAACTGACTTTTTATTTCTGTTGCGGATAGCAACAGTCGCCATCGACTTTTATTTTATCCAATAGGAAAGGGTATAAAAGAACATGAAAGACCTTTTTAAAAATTCTAAGTTCGGGGGGTAGGTTATATAAAGGGAAGGTGTTAACACCCTTTATATCCATGGTTATCCATTGGCTCTTAGTTACTTAGCTCACTTATTTGTTTAAAAAAAGAAAGTGTAGTGTGTGTTTAGAAAAGATTTTCATAAGTTCTTTGTAATGATCCTCGTATGGATGTATACAAAGTCTTAAGTTTGAAAATATTTTGAAAGTGGGGTGTGAATAAGAGTTTTGAAAGAGTGAGCAAGTAATTAAGTGCTACCTACCCTAAGTTGGTCTTACATGTTTCTTTATTTCCTTTCAAGGGTAAAACTGTCCCTACTATTAAGGAGTAAGTAGTCATTACCTTGGATTTGTTAAGGGATGGGCGTAGGGTCATCGTATGGTCAATGAAGACAACTTGTAGGGGTGTCTTTAGCATTTCGTAGGGACTATCATCATTTATTCGTAGGGACAAGATCATTATTTCGTAGGCAACCTCGAAGGGACTTATGATCTTTTTGAATCTGTAGGGACTTGATGATTTATCTGTGAATGGACTTTGCTTAAGATACCCCTACGTTTGAGGGACTTGACCATATTTAAGGCAACTGAGAGGGAATACCCTAGGAGGTGTAGATGGCGATCGTAAGACGGTCGACTTACGTGTGTGAATGATTGTTTTCAGATATTTATCTTGAATTTAATTTTCTAAGTCCAATTTAATTCAATTATGTCTTGCCATGCCCTAAGTTACTAACCACACAAAAATAAATGGCAGGAATTTAAAAGGCGGAAGATAAATGTCCTACGCAATTACAAAGCTTTAGGGCAGTTACAGAATAGTAATGGCGGAAAATAAAACTAAATTATTACAGTTACGAAACAATTACATAATAATGAATAACATAAAAATAAATGAGGGTAGAAATAAAGAAAAGGTTTGAAAATTAGGTTTAATAAAAAAAATTAGGGTTAAGATTTAAAAGAAAAAGGTTTTTAGGGTTCATAGAAAACAAGGTTTTAAGGTTTGAGAAAAATTTTAGGGTTTAGGGTTTGGGTTCATAAAAATATTAGGGTTTACGAAAGAAAATATATAATCAGTTTATATTAAAATAACCTAACATTTAAATAATTTTTTTTTTAAAATGAATTATGAAAATTAACTAAATTAAAAAAAAAAATTTAAAGCTTGAATAAGTTTTTTTATTTTAAGTTTAAGGTTTTAAACAGGGTTAATTATGGTTAAAAGATAAATTAAAGTATTTAATTAAAATAAATAAAAAATAAATAATTAAAAAATAAAAAACGAAAAGAACCAAAATGTTAGGGGGAGGTTTGAACCCCTGACCCTTCACTCCCAGCTCCAACCTCCTTCCACTAGGCCATGTGCGCCAGTTGGTAAACATCATGTCCAAAATACATAATATATTAAGTTTACAAATAAAACAAAGTATTAAAAAAAGAAGGGGAAACCTGGGATCGAACCTAGGTCCCTTGCCTCATATACGCGCGCCCTGGCCACTTGGCTAGCATGCCTGCATGATAATGAAATAGAAACTAAACAATAAAATATTAAATCAAAATTTGAAAATCTAGAATGGCGCCAACATCGTCTTCTTCATTTGGCTGTCGGTTTAGCTTTTAGTGACAGTTTTCCCTCACTAAAGCTTATAGTGACAGTTTTCTTCCGTCGCTATAGGCCCTGCAAATCAAATATCAAGAATACAATAAATAAATACATTCCAATGGTTCAAACCAACCAATATCAATCCCTTAGATCCAAATAACTCATCAATTTGGTCTGGAATCGCCTATTTTATGGAACCCTAATTCACGGTTTCAAGAACCCTAATAATGGCGTCTTGCCATTCCTGTATCATGAATCAAATTAAAGTTTCCATAAACCATACATACACTACTACAAACAATAATCAATGATTAAAAACAAGAAATTATACACCATGCATATGAATCGAAAAATAAAAAATGTCACAAAATACACATTCGGTTTATGAATTATGTGATGAATTCAATGGTTATGATGATTGGGATAGGTTTATGGAACCTCAAAGGTTCATTTGAAACCCTTAAGCAACCTGAAAAACACTTCAAACTTGGAAACCAAATGTGGAATTTTTATGAGTTTTGAAACTTTGAAAGTGGACTCCTCTTCTGAATTTTTTTCGTCCCCTTGTATTGCCATGTTATGGTGATCATATAGTGATGTAATTAGGTCAAAGAAATTGGGCCTTGGGTGAACTTTGATGTTACTTGCATATGAAGAAACATCCTTACCAATTTTGTCAAAATTCCAATATATCCATGCTATTTTGGTCTTGCCTAATTTTGAATGATTTCCAATCACCTTAAATGCACAACCTTTGATCCAAAAATAAGTTGAGATCAAATATTTGATTTTTATATTTTATTTCTATTAAAATTGAATTTTAATAATTAAAATCCAAAATAATATAAAATAAATGATAAAAATCAGAATAATTGATCATTAGGTCGTGCATGACTTCATGTTCATGTTTGGGTTGCAATATTATGGGCCCATTTGACAAAATCGTGATTTTAGACCCTTTTTGCTTCATATACCCCTTGAAAATTTCCCAACTTTGACAATGCATAACTTCCTCAATTTTAATGCTATGAAGATGTTCTAGGACTTTTTATAAATCTTAGAGTGTCCTCTAATCAAAACTTTTGGTCCCATATCATTTACCATTTTTGAATTATGAGCTTTGGAAAAAGTTGACGTTTTGTTGACTTTCAAAAAGGCCTATAATATTTTAGCTCATACCTTCCAAATGAAGCATTTTTAGGCTTGGCTTGTGAGACACGAAGTTGTAGAGAATTGAATTTCCTTTAAAATGAGCTTTAGATGGGAAATTTTTGATGAAGTATGTGAATGTTATGGCTGGTCATAGTTCAGCTGACTTTTCCTACATAAAACCCTAATTTAGTAACTTCTGATTCTTGATGATATGAGGTTTCCCTGATGAATCATGATCAACCCTTGATAAAATGATGAATTTCACCTCATAATCTTGATATTGACCAAAATTTTGAAGTTTGACTTTGAGTTGACCACGGTTGACTTTCTGACCAAGTTAATTTATTTTTAGGTATCTGAGCATCTGACTGACCAAACTTGTTGGGAAAGCTTTGAAACTTGACATGAGGATTCTTTAAGGTATATAAGATGTTATGAAGTCCATTTGAGGCCTCATAAGTCCACTTTTCTTGGGTAAACTCAAAACCCTAGTTCTAAGATCCATTGTTCAAGAGGAGGCTTTGTCTGGTGAAACCTTCAATCCTTTTAACCAATTGAGAATCTTGAAACTATTAAGAAACCTCTTGAAATATATGATCTTGAATGTGGGAGAGAAAATTTTGGGGTATAACACTTGTGTTCTGAGTTACATAAGGGAATGAAAAATTGTTCTCTTATGTCACCATTGGTCTTCTTAATGGAAGATATTCAGCAGCCTGTGAAGGAAAGTTCTTAGAATATGAAAAGAAAGGAAGTAGCAATGGATTTGTTCGGTCAAGAGTTTAGGACTTTCTACTCCTTATGTTATTGCTGATGTTTCTATTGGAAGAAGAGGTGGTTGCAAGTTATCCACTAAAAGAATAGGTGACTATTGTTTGTTTTTGTGAATGCTGCTGAAGATGTCAAGCAACATGTCCTAACATAATGGAGAGTTTGCTGATTGCCTATTTTTTTTGCTGCTGCTGTGATTTTTGATATATTATTTTGTAATATTTGTTTTAGCCAAAATTTTCCAAAGGGGGAGATTGTAAGTTCAGTAACTAGCATGAATTTTGTAAAACAAATATAGCAACAATGTGTATGTACATGGTCTTTGCAATTAAAGAAAACATTGAGCAACAAAATTCTATTGTGTGTGCCCAAACATGTTGTATTGAAATGTTTCAACATCTGAAACAATATGTTGAAGAATATGTCAAGACAGTTCATTCGACATCATGAACTGCTAAAGATGGATTGAATATTCTGTTAGGTTTCAACAGAAATAGAATATTATTGAAGATTTGAATCAATCCAATGGCGCTGATGTAAAAGATCTTGAAGACTCAAATTTACATTGACGACAAATATTAAAAATATAGAGTTTCTATATTTAGAGATATTTTAGGAGTTTTTATATTTGAAGATCTTTTTGTATATTTTATAGCAGATTTTTCTGCATTTTTGTAGCAGCTATTGTTGTGACTGTTTAGGCCCAAATCCAGTTGGGAATAAGTTATAAGAGAAACCTTGTAACCTAGTATAGAACCAACCAATGAAAATGTAAACATTATTAGGGTTGTGTTCTTATGGTAGCCGTGCACAACAAGGAACCCTGTTGTGGTTGTTTCACTTGTGATTATCGAAGCTTGTAAGCAAGAGAAGTATTTTACTTAACTGAAGCTGTTAAGCAAGGTTAAGGTATTGTCATGGAAGTGTGGCTTCTGTTTTAGATTGTTGTGTAGGTAACGAGCTGTCAATAACAACAACTGACTGTTGAGGACCGTGAGACATCACTGAGGTGATTGGAAGTGAGGATGAGTTTCTCATATTTAGGAGTTCCTAAGTAGAAGTTGCATTGGTAGTGATTAAGTGAGAAGACTGTAAACTGTAGGTGTTTGCTGAGAAGTCTTTGAATTGATACTACATAGTGGATTTCCTTCCTGGCTTGGTAGCCCCCAAAGTAGATAAGTTTGATCAAACTGGGTTAAAAATTCTGTTATGTTCTTTACAGCTTTTCTGTTTTCTGTTTTATGCAGTACCTAAACTCAATGTCCTATCAGATGCTGAAACATTTTGAAGCATGTTTGAATCTGATATATCATAATTTTTAAGTATTGTTGTGTATGCCTTACCATATTTATAAGTAACAGATAAGATGTCTCAACATTATATTCGACATCTGAGTCTGTCATACCAGAATTTCACTCCTCACCCTCCTCGTCTGCATGGGCGACGAGCCTCTCCAACTCTGTCACCCTCGAGTATAGACGCTGGTTTTCCTCAATAGCCTCCTTGAACTTAGCCTCTTTGTACTTGAGCTTTTTGTTCTCGTCCAATAGGTCGTCCCGCTCGATCATAATCAACCCCGGCTCGATCATTAACCCCTCCTGGAGCTGATACTTCTTTTTGTAGTTGAAGAAGTCATGGGAGAGCCGCTCTTTCTTAATCTTTGTCGATTTCAACACCTTTTTCATGATCTCTAGCTTTGACCGTAGGAAGGTGTTGTCAGAAAAGACAAATACCTTCTCCATAACCCTGATCACATCGGCGATGTCTTGAGACAAATTCGCCCGTCTGGACGCCTTGTCCAAATCATGGATTTCCTTGACTTCAGCATTTGACACCCCGATGGAACCTTCAGTGCTAAAAAGCTCTTGTTGAAGATGGAAGGTGTAACACTCCAAAATTTTCCCTCTCATTTCATAGCACTTAACACATCATATTTCATATATAATCCTACATCCTTGCATAAAAATTGAAGCATAACACAGATGACTAGAGGCATAGTGCATGTGTCAATGATTGGTGAAATTGAGGATCATCCAAAAGAAATAGAAGGGTCACATAGCTTCTACACAATGTTCAAAGGTTTCTTAATATCCCACAAGATCTCAAATGATTCCACAAGTCTTAGAAAGAGGTGGATTGATCAAAGAATTCAGGCAGTGCAACACCTCCTAACAAAAGGGCTAAAATTAGGGTTTCTGGTTAATGGAGCTTCCCAATGAAATTGTGGTTCAAACTTGATCTCATTGTTTTCCACATGATGTCAAGTGTCTAGGGTTGAAAAATCATCCATTGAATCATTTCAGAAAGTCTTCAATTGATCAATTACTTGAGAATCAAGAAATTGGGGAAAAGTCAATTGTGCAGAGGAAAATGTCAACTCCTGACTTCTTGAGATCAAAATCATGAAATTTATGTTACAAAGAGTTTGTCGACAAAATTTGATCAAGAAATGATGGAGGAATCATCAAGAATCAAGAAAATCAAAACTTACCATTTTGGGAAAATTAGGGTTTCCAAATATGGCAAGTTTTGGCCATTTTTCAGTCATGTTGAAGAGAGGCCTTCTCCCAAAATAAAAAGTCAAATAAAAATTCCACTTGGACTGTTTGAAATAGGGCATCCTAAGCTTCAAATAAATAGGTGGATCATGTTCATAGGGTCAAAATTGAGGAAGTTATGATCATTCAAAGTATGAATAAACTAGGGTAACAACCTTGGCAAGGCAAGCCTCATGTGCGTGCCAGGCAAGACATTTTGATAAACATGTGAGGGGAAACATGTAAATCCACTTTACTCCATCAAAAAGGCCTCAAATGAATCTTTTCCAAACATGAAAGTTGTTCATTGTTGCATTATCTACAACTTTCATGTTGGCCAAAATTTGATTTGATCAATGATGTGAAAGTTATGGAGGCTCAAAGTAGTGTTCCAATCCTGATCAACCATAAGAATTCTTAGCCCAAGGCAAGCCAACTTATGCAGGCTAAATAGGAAGCTTTGAGACATTGATTTTATGAACATATTTGAGGCATATAAAGGTCTTATTTCATCATGGCTTGAACATTAAACTTGTTGTGGGCAACATTCTCTTCAAATTGACTACAGGAATGGTAGGTTTTGATAACTTGATCATGAAGTTATATCACAGTGAGAATCATAACTTGCAATCTATTTGCTTGAGTGCTAAGGCAATGTTACAATGCTCAAAGTTCATTCCAAGTTTATGAACCTCACTTATCATGTATTGATCATCAAGGTTCATCACTTAGGGTGCAATCTATCTTATACATGCATGATCACCTTAATTGCCATGCATCCCATGAAGAATCAAGCTAAATAAGAACTTCAATCATGCTGCAATATTGGATTAAGTCAGGTTCACTTCACATCATACTAAACCTCATCATAGCTAACATATTCATCATCTCATGAGATCACACTCGAGCTAAGCATTCAGTTTCACATTTCATTGCACTCCACACCCTTCACTTTGATCATTTCACCTCAAGTTAGAAATAACTTTAGTTATAACTGTTAACTAGAGTTAGCTAACTGTTAACCATGGATATATAAGCCTATCATCTAACTGAATTATACTACCATCATCATTTGCTCGAAAATTTGAGAATTGCACCAAGTTTTTGCTCTGAATTCTCTCTACATTCAAGCAAGAAATCTCACTGCATCCTGCTTCAGATTGCTTCATCCTTCATCATTCATACATCAAGCATCATCAATTCATCATCTCCTCCATGATCTGCACACTTTCCATGGATTGATTCATCAAAATATTCAAGAACAAGCTTCTGATTTCTCTATTTATTTTCCACATTTTTGCCAAGAATTCAAAGCTTAGAGTGTTTATTTCACTTCATTGAAGATCAAGAACAAGCATAGAGAATTATTGGATCCCTACCTCTGGTTTTCCTCAACAAATTGAAGCTCTGCAATTCAGGTTTCATTTTAATTCTTCTTGCTCTATTTCATGTTTACGTGATGGTTTTTATGGTGTGTGAAGCTTAATAGAAGCGTGTATTGATCTGGCTAGATGATATGCATAATAGATGCTTAAATTCAGTTTCTTAGGTTGGATTTGTTTGCTTCGATTTGGTCAATATATGTATGGTTAGTGAAAAGTAAGCCTAGGTTCTTGATATAATCAGAATAAGGATTGTTTTTATGACCATAGTTTTCATTTTCATGGAGATTTGAGTTTTGCCCTAGATGCAGGTCACCGGAGAAGATGACAGAAGGTCTTCTCTGGTGACGGAATAGTGCCCTAGCATTTAATTCCCAAGTTTAAAACATAGTCGTTGATCCTTTTCCATCCAATGTCCACAATTCTGCCAGCGAATAAATGAATCATATGCACCTCACGTGCTCTCATAAGTGTGTCTGAATGTTATTGTGTGTGTGTGTGTCCACTTTGTTTGCCATGTGTCTTCCAATTTAATCCACTTGATACTTTTCCCTGATGGTTTTATATGCACATGATTAATCCTTTGGTCCAAAATAAATTCAAATATTGACTCATGTCCACCATAATACACATGCTCATCATAGTCCATGGGTTGGGCTCAGATTGATATTCCTACCCCCACACAATTAAGCTCATTCATTTTGAACTGTGTTTCATTTCTGTTTGCACCTCTTCTCAATTATCTATTCTTTTTAATTTTCCATTTTTATTCATTCCAATTTTCAATTTCTAAAAATATCAAACCTTCACCAAAAATTCTTAAATAATTTCCTCTGACTTTTCACAATATTCCAAAATTTCTCATAATTTTTAATTTCATTTTTTCTTTATTTTTCTGACCAGAAATTAATTTTCTTTTCATTTCTTTTGGATTTTTCTCATCTTTGACCACCTTGCCTTCTCCATTTATTTCCTCTCAAACCAAAAATAATTTGACTTCATTCGTTTTGCTTTGACTAGAGAACATGTTGAGGTCCCCAAAAATATTTTTCTCATAATTTTTAGTCCACCTTTGGTCCTTTGTTGAGTCATTTCTTTGAGCTTGTTTCTTCAAACTCCTAGTCCAATTTGCACAATTATTTGAATGAATTGAATTTTTTATTTTTTAGAGATATTTTAGAGGTTTGTTAGTCACTGGTTTAGGACTTTGAATACCAATTTTCACAATTTTTTCATGTCCTTAGGTATTTGTTTGATGCCTTGTTTTACAAGTTACATTTTGGTCATTCTTTTCTCATCCTTCTAATCTCATTTTGATAAGGCATTTATTCCATCCATTAGAGGTCTTTCACACAAGTTCTTAGGGTTACTTTTGATGTCTATAAGTCATTTGTGTTCAATTATAGGTCCCCCTTTTGAATTTTAGAATACTTGTACCTTAAGCTTCACATGTGTCCATATGTGTTTCCTTTACCCTAATTCTCATTCTTATTCCATTCTAATCAATCTAAATTGATTTTGTGAGTCTTGTATTTAGGTCATACCATTATCATACACCTTATAAGATGTACACATCCATTCTCACTTCATGTTACCAAGTCATGAGTCCATTTACTTCATTTGGTAATCTTTTTGTACATAAGAACTTCTCATTCAGACTTATTTGTCCCATAACCCTAATATGCTTCATGCTTGTTCATTAGTGGTTAATTTTTTAATCTAATCTTCATTTTACCTTATCATCTAGCCTCTGGTTTTTGTATGGGAGATTCACATTTTTTTGTTCATGTTTGACTTTTATTCTAAGTCATGTGACTTCTTATGACACCATGTGTTCATTTCTTCTTATTCCTTCTCCATTCAATCTCTTATACTTGAATCTCTTTGCTCACACTTTTGTCCACTTTTTAATACTCTTTACATTGATGTTAGGTTCTGACTTTAACATTCAACCTTGGTTTAGTTCATGTTTACCTTGTGTTTTCATTCAATTTTCTTCATCTCACTTCACCTTGAACTTCTTTAAGGTTTAGTGCTTCATTATGACATAGTTTGAGGTTTTTTGACTTTGTAACCTTAGAACAAGTTCTTAGGGTTTAGTTACTGACTTTAGAAGCTTTTATCATTTAATACCCTTTACTTTTAGGACTTAGCCTTAAGGAATCCTTAGTGCCTCTCCTTAGCTAGTTTGATCAATATTTGTGCTTTTGCTTTGTTTATGCTTTCAATATACTTTGTAAAGCTAACCTTTGTTTTATAGGGAGGTTGAGGTAAGATTTGTTCATACAACTTCTTCCTCATCTTCTTTATGCTTCCAAATTGTGTTTGTCTTAGCCCTTTAGGCTTTGTCTTGTACAATTTCATGTTAATCCCTCTTTAGAAACAACTTAGCTTCTTTAGAGAAGTAAGTTGCTTTCTAGTTTCTTCTTCTTTTCTTTTTCTAATTAGGATTAGAAAACCATACAAACCATAGGGTTTCTCATGCAATAAACAACTTGGGGTGAGTCTTAGTTCCCCTAGTTTTGTCCTATCTCAATTTGAGTCCCTCTTTCTCATCTCAAAGATAAACAACAAAACACATAATAAAGGTCGAGCTTTCTCATACGCCAGGAGACTTTGCCATGGGATACTTGCATGCGTCCCATTTCGGGGCAAGGTGTAGGGCATCTATCATGATGAATAAGTATTAGTATGGAGATTGTTTCACAAACAACAAATTTAAAACACTTCTTTAAAAGACAGTTAACAAACAACAAACGTCTTTTCCTGCGGGAATTCTCTTCTCATCTCATTCACTCATGACGCGAACTCGTTATTACTTGTCTCCGAGCCACCAGTCGCATCATCAGCAACGTCTTGGAGGACGCGGCTCTTATCCGACCTCTTTGAAGCCTTGCTTGTGCCTTTGTTCGACAACTTAAGGACACAGTCTTTGAGACTAGGCATGACAGTTGTAAAAAGAAACATAAGTTAGTTATCGAATAAAATAGTCGGAGACAAAAGAACGAAGAACATAAACTACCTAAAAGGCAGAAGGATTCCTCGTCCGTCCTACACCCGAGCACAACCTTGGTGTTGATTAGCCGAGTTTCAAAGAGAGGTTCCCCATTGTCAGATCAGACGGGATTGTCCAGCCGATCCACGTAGAAGGAAGGGGTAAAACTCTGGATGTAAGCGACCAATTTCTTATAGGCCGCCCTGTCCTCGGGCCCCAAATTTTCCGATTTTACAAAAAAATAATATGTGCCACGATTGAAATGAGCCTACTGCCACTCAAACGGGATAGTCGATACGAGCCATTCTTCACCTCGTGCGTCATGTTGCTCGGCATAGATGTTGTGCAAGGCCCACAAGGTAACAGACTTTACCGTATACCACTTGTCCTTGAAATTCCTGACCGATTCAACATAAGTTTTAAACAACCTCCTCGGCTGCTTAAATAAGACCCAACTATGCCACCCGTTCACACTCGACCGTTGCAGATGGAAAACACAGTTCAAGGTACAGCCGACTTCAAGGTACTGACACACCAGTTCGAACGTCCGAACGAACGCGATGACATTGGGGTGCAGTTGGGAGGGGGCCAAATCGAGCCATCTGAAGATGCTGGCCTGGAAACTAGTGAACGGAAGACGGATCTCAACATCTCTAAATATAAATTCGTACATGGGGAAGTGAGTTCCCCTAAAAACCGAGCAAATCCGCTGCTCGGAGAGAGGGGCGTAACACTCCCAGTTCGGAGGGGCCCCCGGGGCCAAGTCCTCGACGACTGTATGGGTGGTACAGTGATTTTGCAGAAAACATGAACCCATTTCCAAGGGTTCCTCCCCAACCAAGGACAAATCAGGTGCCCCGGGAATAGTGGACCTACTTCTGCCCATGTGACGTTCTTGGTCGTCCACTTCCTCCTTGTCTACCTTTATGTTGATGTCATCCATATCGACATCCTCTACTCTTCTGTGCGAATCCATGTTACCTGAAAAGCAGAGGAAATTGGTGAATTTGATGTTGCATTAAATTCACCCTTCCACCGCAGTTCAAGTGAAATGGCGGGGACCAGAGTAAGGAAAGTAATCTTCTGACGCACTCATCCTAAATTCAAAGGACGCTCGACATATTCATCTTAAATTCAAAGGACGCCGGACATATTCATCTTAAATTCAAAGGATTCTCAGAGTATTCATCCTAAACTCAAGAGGGGCCTGAAGTATTCATCCTAAATTTAAAGGATGCTCGGGACATTCATCGTAATTCCCTTAATTTGCACCCGAGGAGGGCCCGTCTCGACAGTAAATTTACCTAGGAGAAGCCTCCCCAACCTCACTGGTGGATGAAACTACCATAAAAAATGCAATTAAAACCTATGAATTATCAGAATGGGAGGAAACTTACTTGACATGGTTCGTCGGTGGAGGTATGACGGTTGTTGTAGCGGCTACAGTGAGTTTTCCGGTAAGAATCTGAGAGCGTTCGGACAACTTCTGAGGAGATGTGAGAAGTGAAAAGGAAGAATGAGGGGAAACCCTCACTTATAACCTTTTTATAAGGCCCATTCGGAAGGTGTCATAACAATCATTACCTAGGTTGCCTAGATTCCCTAGGCAGTCGTAGGCATTTAATACACCATCACACGTAAAACAAAACGATGCATTAAAAGCCATCATGATGAGGAACGAAAATCTAGACACATCACACTTGGAAACTCCAATGGGCGGCAAGCCACCGGGCACGCGCGCCCTCGACACCACATAAATGCAAAGGGAATCGTGCACGACTATCTCGAATAGGTAATCCTCCCTGACGAGACGAAACCAACGGAGACCTTTCCCGAACTACCCGAAGCGAACACCAAAAAGCATGAACAAATGTCCCCGATATTCATCGGTCTTATTACCCGCAACCTGTATGCCCGACCATACTTACCCTTAGGTCATCACTCTGCACTGAAGTTTCGACTTGGGGGCTCCTATTCTGGACTGGGCCAACGCAGTCCATGTCTGGAAGAGGCCCAATCCGTCGGGCATAAGCCCACAGCCTGATCTAAAGGGTTCCTCTTCTGGACTGGACCAACATAGAACGTGTCGGGCAGGCCCATGACCTACCACATGGGGACGTGGGGAAAGTGTCTCCCCCACATTCCCCATTCAATCAACTGCCTCATTATTTTCTCCTAGTATTATGGGACAGTTGGACCAAGGGCAAAACCACACACTAGGTCTTATCTGCTCCTACACAATCTTTGACAGTACTTCCTTGGGCCTAGATAATCCAGCCCATGAGAGGAATCTTGGCCCAGCGCTTGGAGCATACTATAAATACCCTCTTTTACTAGAGGGTCAAGTATTCTATTCTATTATACTCTTACCTATTTTGTACTTGCACTCTGTACACATTTTCTCACCTTGGCATCGGAGTACCTTGTAGGTACACCCCCAGTTCACCACCGTAGTTGTTCATTACTGGAAGGTTCCTCCTGGTCAGGTCAGATAAAAAACTTTATATAAAAATATATAACACTATAAAATGATTTTAAGAAAAACTGAAACAAACAGACCATTTATCTTATACTCCAACCGTTTTAAAACGAGTGTAGATTAAGATTTTTGCAAGCATATTATGAAATACGTACATTAATATTGTCGTAACATATTATTATTTTATCAAACTAATTTTTATTAATGTGTTAAAGTGTTTAAGTAATTAAAAAATATATTTGAAACAATAATAAGAGTAATTATATTGAAAAGTAAAAAATAATATTCGTTTTAACAAATTTTATTTGTTAAAACGACACTCATTTTGAAACGAATGGAGTAATAGATATACTATTAAGATTATTTTGGGAAAAAACATAGAGAAAAAAGAGGAACACAATTACAACACAAGAATTTAACATTGAAATTCCAAAATCGAAGAAAACTTAAAGTGTTTTTTATTGGTGCATCTTGTAACAAAGAATTTGAATCCAATATGTAGTCTTGAACTCTCTATCCCTTCACAAAACTAAGCATTGTTGGACTTCATAGAACTTGTATCATATTCATATTATATATATATATATATATATATATATATATATATATATATATATATATATATATATATATATATATATATATATATATATATATATATATATATATATATATATATAGCCTGGACTCCTTGTTCCGTTACAAAACTAAGTAATATGGGGCTTCTCTAACATGTATATTTCCAACCAACTCCAACAATTTCCACCTTGATTGAAAATAATACATTAACTTTCATTGTCTTCACCAACAATCATATTCCACCATAAAGAGTATCAACATGTATATTTTCAACCAATCTCAATAATCGCCACCTTAATTGAAAATAATACATCAACTTTCATTATCTTCACCGACAATCATACTCCATCATAAAAAGTATAGTCACTTGAAGTTATACCACTCCAAGAATTTTCACATTGTCTTCATTGGCAATCATAGTTTTAAAAGTTATCATACTCTCTCATGAATAATATATTTCATTTGAAGATAAAAGACTTCAAGAATTTCACATTGTCATCACCGACAATCATATGCTTTATCATGAAGAATAAATTTTAGTTGAAGTTAAACCACTCCAAGAATTTCACATGTCAAAAACCAAGTTGAAAACTTATGGTGTCACTTCCTTGTTGCAAGAAGTTCTTCAACCATCGACATAATCTTGCATCTTGTGTAATTTTGATTGTATCAACGAATCTTTGACTTGAACTTTTTATAAGTCAAAAAATATTATCCCACCAATTTTCTCTTAGCCCAAACTGCACAGTAAAATTTGTAACTATAACTCAACAACTCTTTCACAATATTGCCCTTCTTTTTTGATGTGGAAGATCAGATAAAACTACAACCACAAAGCATGCTAAGAACACTTATCCCCAGATTGAACCAAAATCTATGATACCGGTTATTGAGAAAAAACAAAGCAAAACATAGAGAAAAGGAGGAACACAATCACAACACAAGAACATAACGTGGAAACTCAAAAATTGGAGAAAAAATCATGGTCGTTGTCAATAGACAACCAGAGAATAACACTATGTGAACATTATTACAACACATAATATACCCTCAACTGAAGATTAAGAAGAGCATTTAATTATTTGGCTTTGATGGATTCTTGGCTATGGAGAATCAAAGTTTTTTAAGGAGGTATTGGGGTGGCATGGAAGAAGGATCAGATGGACATTGTTATGTGCAAGAAAGATGCCCAGTATATCCACATGATAATTCGTAACCAGGTTGGGAAAGTATGGTTTCTCATGGCCATTTATGTTAGCCCTATTGAGGTTATCAGGAATGATTTGTGGGAGTGCCTTAAAACAATTACTAGCAATGTTCAAGGAGCTTGGATGGTTGCGGGTGACAATAATGATATTAAGAGTCATGTTAAGAATAAAGGTGGACAGTAATTATATTAAGAGTCATGTTAAGAATAAAGGTGGAGCTAGTGTGTTAGTCATAAAGTATAGTATTTTTAGAGAATTGATATTTGCAAGTTGTTAAATCTTAGAACATCTGAACCTAAGTTCACATGGAGGGGCCCCACATTCCATGGAGGTTAAATAATTTATGAAAATCTAGATATGGCCTTATGCAATACAGATTGGAAATAATTGTTCCTGAATGCTCATGTTAAAGTTTTGACTAGAGTGGATTTTTCGGATCATCATCTTATTCTTATTATGTCAGTTGTTAGTTTTAAGGCAAACATCTATTGTACATTTAGATTCGAAAGTGCTTGGATTCTCGAGGATTCATACCAACACAACCTTAGGAATGTGTGGAGTAATGAATTAAGTATTAATGATAATTTGGACAAAACAAAAAAAGTTATTCACGAGTGGAAGGACTTGTTTGTTGGTTAAGTGAAAAAGAGGAAAAAAGAGTATATAGCTAGGCTCAAAGGTTTCCAAAACAGTATTCATCGTAGGGAGAATGTATCAGGTATGATAATGCTTGAGAAACAATTGCATGCTGAGCTAAATACTATTCTTAAGCATAAGGAAATCGTGTGGTTTCAACGAGTTAGAACTAATTGGCTTGTCGACGGTAACCACAATACTAAATATTACCACTTTAAAATGATTAATAGAAGAAGGAGGAATATAATCATGATGCTTAAAAATGATGATGGTCAATGGATTGAAGATGAGGATTAACTTTAAACTATGGTTACTAACTACTATAGAAATCTTTTTACTGCGAAGTTTTCTTGGAACGGGTGGATTCATACTGTGATATATTATCCAAACCTGGATGATTCTGACATTAAAAGGATGGATGATCTTATCACTGATGCTGAGATTAAAAGTGCAATGTTTGTTATGAAGCCATGGAAAGCCTCGGGACTTGACAGGTTCCCCGCGGGTTTCTATCATAAATCATGGGACATTGTTAGGCAATTTGTGTGTCTATCTATGCATAACTTGTGGAGAAATCCTGGTAATATTTCCTTGATTAACCAAACCAACATATGTTTGATCCTGAAGAGAGATGTTCCTAAACATGTAATGCACTTTTGGCCAATTTCCTTGTGCAACACGATCTACAAGGTTATTAGTAAGATTTTAGCGGAGAGATTGAACCATTGCATTCCTAAATTGGTATCTCTCTTTCAATCTGGGTTTATACCAGGAAGATCTATTCAAGAAAATATTATAAGTTTGAGATGCGCCTAAGAGGGGGTGAATTAGGCTTTTAATAATTCTTCGAAGTTTTTCCGGTTTTGTCGATTCTTTACTTTCTTACGGAATCTAAGTGCAGAAAGATAAAATGCGGAAAGTAAAAGAGACACGAAGATTTATCCTGGTTCCCTTCATAATCTGAAGGTACATCTAGTCCCCATTCAAAACCGAAAGAGATTTTCACTATATATTAGAAACCTAGAACAAGACACACTCAATCCTTTCTAATTCTAACAACCAAGAACAATCATCTTAAATTTACAACAAGTTTAAAGTCCGGTCGAGATTTAAATACTCACATACGGATCTCTTGTGTCCATAATCCGGATCACAAGGACAACCTTACTAACTTATCTCTAACAATCCTAAAGATAAGTAGTAATAAAAAAAATAAGTTCGGAATTTTTATAAGTGTATGGAAGATGAAGCTTTGAATCTCTTATCAATATAAATATTGATCATCTCCTTGAAACAAGTATCACTCAATAAATATACAAGTGTTCTTGAAAGACTGAGATGAAACTAGAATGATATTCTTGAAAATTTATGACAAGTTTCTCTCAAAAAGTTTGAATATGAGTTGTTTGAAAATATTTCAAAAATGAAGAATATGAGTGATTTTTTACTATGAAAATTATTGGAGGTGAGTGTGAAATCTGAAAAATGATTTGTTTATGTAATGCACAAAACACCATTTCATTAAGGTATCATTTAAATGAAACAATGTAATGGTTTGAATGATATAAACAATGAAGATTTTCATGAAAAGTCAAATATTTTCGCATGCAACACAATGTTAATCGATTAGCACATATGTTAACCGGTTAACACCCTTTAACGTTAAACACAAAATTCAAAAATGAGTTTGGTTAACCGGTTAACACTGAAGGATTTTGAGAAAAATGCTGATTTTTAATGTTTGAACATATGCTACATGAATCCTATCATTCATAACATTTATATTATGCATAAAAGAAGGTATACAAAAACTATGCACACAAGCTTGTTAAAGAAACACCAATCCTTATCCCCCTTTGTCATTATCAAAAAGGAAGAGGGTCACACAAAAAATGGATATGAAGTTGGTAAATGTAACATACACACATACATAACATACACATACATAATACTTTACACGATGACATGAACACGAAACGAAAAATTTAATATGAAACAACACTTAAACATAAGTACGAAAATACTGTACGATTACGAAACAAAATGAGACATAATGCAAAGTAAACCAAAATGCCTATCATAGTTGGACTTAGAAACATAAACTAGACTTAGATATGCAAAAAAACAGAATTTTAAAACATAGAAAAAACAATAGGTTTAGTCCTCATCTTCGGACATCTCTTCAACATCTTCCTCATTCTCTTCTTCGCCCTTATCTTCATCTTCTTATTCTTTGGTAACTTCATTAGACTTATGCATAAAAAGAACTAGTTTTTGAAGGGAGTTTATGGCATGAGCGGTTTCCCTATGATTTTTCACCATTGTTGTATAGAGAAACTCATTTGTAATTCCGCCTTGGAGTTTGAGGGTTGGAGGAGGAATAACCATTTTGTACCTGAAGATACCGTCGTAACCATGAACAATACCGATATTCTTCACCGTAGTATAATCATTAGTTTCATTTGACAGTGTCATCTTCACAAAAGGTTATCTTTTGAGATCAAGTTTCGTTGCCTCCAAAATTCTTGAAATAAGGCGAGCATATGGAAGGGTACCGGAAAGTGAGAGAGTTTGCTTTAGATGATACATCATTGTGAGAGTCCAATTGACTTGTATCTTATTTTTATGGCGAACAAAGCTTGCATTTCCAAGGTATTGATTTGTGAATGGTTCGAATCATTCGGAAGCAAAACATAACAAATGACGTAGTGAAGCATTCAATCACTCACTGACAAATTCTTTGCATAACACAAAACTCTTGAAGTTATTTGACCTTGTTGCACAACCTCTTTTAGAAACCTGCATATTTCATGATAATACTTCATCTTGCCATATTTTTCCCATGGACCCTTATCATAAGTAATACCTTTTAGGAGAAAATATTTGTCGATTGGAATATCCAGCAAATCACCAATATTAGACAAGTCTTCATAAATTTGTTTATCCCTAATCATAGCGGTAAGTATGTGGTTGTCCTCCTTATCTAAGCCAATTTTTAGTTTTGATAAAAAAAAAGTTTTGACAAGGTACGGGTAGCATGGGACCTTTTACGAAACAAAATCATCCATTTTTTGAGCCGCAAGCAAAGTCGGAAAATCAAAACTATTTTCAAGAAAAGTCTTAAGATTAACATACTTTACCGGCATGAAGTTTCGGGTACGAACCTTGAAATCTAAGCGACGTTCTTGGGTTGTTCGAAGTGGAATATTATTGTCGTTGGCATTTGAGCTACTACCCATTGGAAGCTTTCCTTTCTCTTTTCTTGGTGGTGCCATTGATGAAGAAGGGGGGTTAGGGTTTAAAGAGGGATTTTCGGATTTGGTGAGGTGTGGTGAAAAATGGAATTAGTGAGAGGTTCTTATAAAGTGGTGAGGGATGAGTTGGTTTTAATGAGATTTTGAAGAGAGTGGATGGAAGTTGGAAGAGTGCCTTCAATGGAGTCAAGAGGGAGTCAAATAGATGAAGAGAGCATGTTTCCAAGGTGAAGTGAACAAATGAACACATGCAAAGACTTTTATGATATAAAACATGTTTTAATAAAAGAAAAGAGTTTCTAAAAAAATTAATAAAATATCCTAAATCGTCTAGTGTTAATCGGTTAACGGATGTGTTAACCGGTCAACACAGCCAAAACATGTATAATTTGGGCAAATAATGCACTTGTTAACCGGTTAACATATATGTTAATCGGTTAACGCGCCCAAAAAGTAAAAAACAATAGCTTTTGCTAGTCAAAATCATGAGGGGTCTCAACATAAATTGCTATGGACATGTTAATACACATAATAATGCAACTTTTGACTGGAAAATTTTATAAAAACATAATTTAATAGTATATATAAATAAGAAAATTTAACAATTTTCACATATAACATATATTTTAATATAGTGCACAAATATATAAAATTGCAATGAAATACTTTTTGTGTACCTTAGCTTCATCATAACCTATAATGAAGAACTTTAGAAACTTTAAATGTCACCTTTATCTAGAATACCAAGTTCGTGCCGAATCTTGTAAAAATCTTCTTTTGCGAGTGGTTTTGTGAAAATATTCGCGAGTTGATTATGCGTATCTACAAAGGTAACCTCAACATCTACTTTAAGCACAAGATCACGAAGGAAGTGGTGTCAAATGTCTATGTGTTTGGTCCTTGAGTACATGACCGTATTTTTTGTAATGTTGATCGCACTTGTGTTGTCGCATCAGAGAGGAATGCATCCAAGATCGATTTCATAATCGCTTAATTGTTGATTTAGCCAAAGGTTTTATGTACAACAATTACCCGCTTCTATGTATTCTGTTTCGGTCGTACTAAGTGCAACACATGCTTGTTTCTTACATGACCACGAAACCAATGCATTTCCAAGGATGTGACAAGTTCCACTAGTACTTTTTCTATCTGTTTTACAACCTGCATAATCCGCATCAGAATAACCAATTAAATTACAAACACTACCTTTATGATACCATAAGTCAATGTTAGTCTTTCCCTTGAGATACTTCATGATTCTTTTGACCTCCATGTGACTCCTTTGGATTTGCTTTGAAACGAGAACATAAACACACACTAAACATTATGTCAGGATGGCTTGTCGTCAAATACAATAAAGAATCAATCATACCTCGATACTTTGTAATATCAACTGATATTCCCGATTCGTCTTAATCAATGTAGGTTCCGGAGCCCATAGGTGTCTACAAAGCTTTACAACCATCCATTTCGAATCTCTTTAACAAATATTTGCAATATTTTGATTGGTTGATAAAAATTCCATCTCTTTAGTTGCTTAATTTGCAATCCAAGAAAGTAATTCATCTTTCCCATCATAGACATTTCAAATTCGCCTTGCATCATCAACGCAAATTCTTCATAGTTCCTTATTTGTTGAACCGAAGATTATGTTGTCCATGTAGACTTGAACTAGTAAGGTATTACTCTTTATCTTCTTAATGAATAAAGTCTTGTCTACCTTGCCTTTTTCAAAATCTTTTTTGCATAGGAAATTACTTAGACAATTATATCATGCCCTTGGTGCTTGTTTTAATCCATAGAGCACTTTCTTCAATTTTTATACATGTGAAGGATGCTTGAAGTCTTCAAAGTCTGAGGGTTGTTTGACATAGACTTCTTCATTGATATATCTGTTTAAGAAGGCGCTTTTGACGTCCATTTGAAATAACTGAAAATTCATTGAACATGCATAAGCAAGTAATAAAAGAATAGCTTTTAACCTTGCAACTGGAGCGAAAGTTTCTTCAAAGTTGATTCCTTCCTCTTGATTATACCCTTGAGCCACTAATCTTGCTTTGTTTCTAACAATCATTCCATTCTCATCAAGTTTGTTTTTAAACACCCATCTTATTTCGATGATGTGCTTATCACTTGGCCTAGAAACAAGTTCCCAAACTTGATTTCTCTCGAATTGGTTTAATTCTTCTTGCATAACAACAATCCATTGATCATCTCCAAGAGCTTCATCAACTTTGGAAGGTTCTATTTATGAAACGAATGCCATGTTCAAGCATGCATCCTTGAGATTCAATCTTGTAGCAACACATTGACTTATGTTTCCAATAACCTTGTCAATAAGATGATCTTTATGTGTCCTCCATTCCTTTGGTAGGTCGTTGACATTGGATTCTTGTTGAATCGGTTCATCTTGATGTTCTACTTAATTTTCAATGATATCTTTAGAAGTATCTTCTTTAGGGATTTCTACAAAGTTATCATCATCATCACAAATAACAATTTCCTCTTTCAAAGGGTTAAATTCATCAAACTTGACATGCATAGATTCTTCTATTGTTAAAGTTATCTTATTATATATTCTAAAATCCTTACTTGAAAGAGAGTAACCAAGAAATATACCTTCATCCAACTTTTCATCGAACTTACCAAGATTATCTTTGTCGTTGTTCAAGACAATGCATTTGCATCCCAAGATGTGAAAGAAAGATATGTTTGGTTTCCTCCCTTTGAAAATTTTGTAGGGGGTTTTCTTAAGAATAGGTCTAATGTTGACACTATTACTTACAAAACAACTTGTGCTCACCACATCCACCCAAAAATATTTAGGAAGGTTTGAATCACTTAGCATTGTCCTTGAAAGTTCCACCAATGACATATTCTTCCTTTCTACGACACTATTTTGTTGTGGAGTTCTTGGTGTCGAGAAGTTGTGTGAGATTCCATGTTCTTCATAAAATTCTTCAAATAAAGCATTTTGGAACTCTCCACCATGGCCGCTTCTAATGGAGGCAATTGTAAGAGACTTCTCATTTTGAATTTGTTTTGCATACTTATTGAATGCCTTGAAATCTTCACTTTTCTACATTAAGAAGAAAGTCCAAGTGTATCTAAAAAAATCATCTACAATTACTAATTCATAAACATTACCTCCGAAGCTCTTTGTTCTTGATGGACCTAAAAGATCCATGTGTAAATATTGTAGTGGCCTTGTTGTGGACACTACATTCTTGGATTTGAAAGTTGATTTGGTTTGTTTCCCTGTTTGGCAAGCATCACATAATCTATCTTTGATGAATTTGATCTTCAAATGTCCAATAACTAAATCATGTTTGATAAATTTATTCAAGTGTTCCATGTGAATGTGAGCAAACCTTTTGTGCCATAACCAAGAGTCGTTGTTGTCCTCCATAAGACATTTAATCTTCAAAGACATGTTATTAAGGGAAATCATACAAATATTGTTAATTCTCTTACCTTTTAACATTACCTCATGAGTGACTTCATTTTCAATCAAACATTCATCTTTGGTGAAGTTGATTTTGAATCATCTATCACACAATTGACTAATGCTAAGGAGGTTATGCTTTAGACCTTCTACATAAAGGGAATTTTCTATGGTTGTTAAAGGTTGTGTACCAATGATGCCTACGCCAAGGATCTTTCCTTTTTTGTTATTACCATAGGTCACAAATCCTTTGACCTTAAGCGTTAGATGTGAAAATTTTCTTAGATCTCTCGTCATATGCCTTGAACATCCACTATCAAGATACCATTGATTTGAAGATGTCTTCAAGCATACCTACAAAACAAGTTTAAGTTTCATTAGGTACCCAAATTGCCTTGGGTCCTTCATAGTTAGTGCCTTTCTTGACCCACACATACTGCCCTTTTGCTACACTGAAATTCCTTACATAACAAGCATTAGGTGTATGGCCTTTAATTCCATAATAAAAATAATTAGAGTCAAAGTTACTTTTTTATATAGGATGATAAGACTTCTTATTACTAAATCTTTTCTTTTTAGGATATTGATGAACCACTTTATGCTTGTCCACTTTCACTTTAGGAATTTGTTCACTAGCCTTTACAAAGATGGTTTTGTTAGAATTTGGTTTAGAAAATTTTGAGTAACGAAGACCACTCTTATCATTTGAGTATATTTGATGAGTAAGAACACACTCCAATCCAATTTGTCCTTTTTCATACCTTTCAAGGACTCTTTTTAATTGGACAATTTGGAAGGAAAATGACTTACACTTTGTGCATACAAAATTCTTTTTTTGATCACTAATTAGTTTTTGTTTTTCATTCTTGAAGTCATTTTCCATTGTCTCAACCTTTTCTTCTAAAGTTGAGATTTGTTTCTTTTGTGATGAAATTGTTTTGTACAAAATTTTGCATTCACTTAAGAGTTCATCAATTTCTCCTTGAACAACACTATCATAGATTAAGAAATTATTTCTAACCTCATCGTCTTCATCGTCGAAATGGTGTGATGTCATCAATGCTAGATTTACGCTTTGATCACTATCTGAGTCTGAATAAGAGCTTATCTCGTTATCCTTCCAAGCAACATAAACCTAATTTTTCTTGTGATTATTTTTGCCTTTATATCCACCATTATTTGAACGTTTAGGACATTCCAGTTTGATTTGCTCTGGTTTTCCACATTCATAACATTAGATATATTGCGTGGATGTTGACACTTCCTTCTCCTTGTTCTTTTATAATTTCTTCCTTTTGATATAATTAGACTTTCCAATATTATTTTTAGAACCAAAATATTTTCCTAACCTTTTTACAAGAAGCATAAAATTTTCTTCTTCAACCAGATTATCTTCTTTTGAATCAACCTTTAATGCGATGCTTTTAGATTTCTTTTCTTGATTCTCATCTTTTCCAATCTCCCAAGTTTCGTCTCATATTCTTGAAGTTTTCCAAACAAAGTAGCGGATGTCATCATGGATAGATTTTCTTTTCAGATATTGTCATCACTTTGGGTTGCCACCTCTGGACAAAGATCTAAGCACTTCAAGATTAAGTTCATCGTTAGTTAAAGTCTTACCAAGTGTCGTCAAATGATTTGTTAAATGCACAAATATTTTCTGTAAATCAAGGATTGATTCTCCTGGCTTCTTTCTGAATAGCTTGTATTCCTGACTTAACATGTTCAATCTCGATCTTTTAACTTCAGCGATTCCTTCATGAGTTTCCACCAAAGTATCTCAAATCTGTTTTGCCGATGTACATATTGAGATGCGAAAGAATTCATCCATGTGTCGCTCCCGATAAATGAGACAAGGTCAAATAAGGGTACAGACGCGAACGGTCGGCGAGAGGGACAATGAGAACACACAGCCGTGAACTCACTGGAGATGAATAGAGTCGCCAGCTAGGCATTTTTATCCCGGAGGAAAGGTAATGCTGCATAAACCTAGGAAAAGATGGATAAGACGGTTGCGAACCAGAGAGACTGAGAAAGGGGGTTGGTTACAACCTGGGAAGGTATTAGCACCCAGATTGTCCGTCGTACTCGACGGGATCCACGCTTAAAAGATTTGTGTTTTAAAGGGGTAGTGTCAGTGCAATCTGTGTGTAAAATAGCTGGAAAAGAATGTACAGATGTCAGTGTAAAAGAAGTGTGAAGTGCATAAGTGAAGTGTCAGTGTAAGGAAAGAGTATGCTCATGATCATGAGGCAAAGAGAATAAAGCTGGAAAGAGGGGGAAAATACAGAGACTTTTGTTCGATAACTGTTAAGTTATGCCTACGTATCCTCTCGTGCAATGAGGAAGTCAGAACACCGTAGTTCGACCCAAAGAGACTGAAAGATAAATTGACCTGTGAACTGCTTACTTGCCTATGCTCAAGTGTATGATCTGTCTGGCACAGATGCAAATTGTCTTGCATTAGGCGGAAGAAGCAAGTTCTCGTTTGTGAGTGAATGAGATGAGAAAAGAATCCCGGAGGAGACGATTATTATTTGTTTTTGTGCTTTCAGTCTTTTATTGCCTTTTGGATGCTTGTCATAAGTTAATGAGCTTAAGCCTAAACCAATGGATTTAGTAAACTCATCACATTTTCCCTCTGATTAGGGGTAATGAGGATACCTTAAGTGTGAAGTCAGATTCTCACACTTAATCACCTTTGGTGTAGGGTTAAGATCATTAACCTACTTGTGATTAATTAGATTTTTTTGTGATTTTATTTAGTGTTGAGTAATGAGATTAAGCCATAATCAGGGATTAAACAGACTCATTACACCATCCTAATAGAAGGATAATAGATGAGAATGTTTAAGCTGAGGAAAGCTCCTCAACTTAATCCATGATTAGGGATTAAACTCATGACAAAACAAGCCTTTGATTAAGTGGATTTTATTTAATGGTGAGATGAAGAAGTGAATTTTATGATTTGTAAGACAACTTGAGGGGGACTTGTCCATTAACACTAGGGTTAGTCTTTCTTAACCAATTAAGGAAGAATTAGAACCCTAATGCAAGGCCCAAGTTACAAGTGTGATGTCTTGATGGTTATTAGATGGATTGATTAAAGGAGTTAAACACATTAAGGGTTTAACACTTAGGATTAAAGTTATACACTCCATCCTAAGAGAAGGATGCAGGCATAAACTTAATCACAAAGCCTTAAAGCCTTTAGGGTTTAGTCCCTGATTATGAGATGAGAGGAGAAGACTCAAAAGAGACACAAAGGTAAAACTAAGAGGGGAGACTAATCAAAATCCTAATCATTGACATGCTTGGTTATTCCTAAGGTTTGTGAGGTTTTCAAGAGCAATCTTCAATGGAACCACCAGGAAGCAGATGAACAGGATCAAGAGAAGCAAAGTGACTTGCTTCATTCAAGAAGTCAAGTCACTTGAAGAAAGAAAGTGGGAGGAACAAGAATGAGCAAGCTCAATCTCAAACACAAACAAAAATGCAGCAATGGATGCAAGAGAGATGAAAAGAAAAGTTATGAGAAGTGAAGGCAAATTCACTTCTCAAAGATACTTACCACCTGAAATGTTAGAAAAGAAATGCAATGCAATGCCAAATGAGATGAAATGGTATGATGAAAAACAAAACCAGAAGCATGTGGATGATGATAATGATGCTATGGAGTGCTATAAACATGAGACAAGGCATGGAGATGTTCATACAAATCATGGATGCAAATGATGCAAGCTTGGAAGCATGGATACACATGAAAAGTCATGAAACATACATGGCATACAACATGGCAAATGCAAGATGCAATGATCACACATGCTTTCTACATGTCTTATGATGTCAAATGAATCAAATGGATGCTTGAAATGTCATGGCAAGTCATGTTATGCAAGAGAATGCAAGAAGGATGCAAGTGGAAACCCAAATTAGGGTTTATGGATCAAACAACAAACAAAAACCAAAAACAGAAGCAAACCCTAAGATAAAAAATAGAAAATGCCACCCAAAGAAATCCTAAACCTATACTAAACCAAGGTCCAAAGGGGAGGTCTCAACTCTCAACCAATCTCAAGTTATGATTTTTCTAAGTTATTAGGGTTTTTAGGGTTCCTAAACAAAAGAAATACCAAACAAATTGAAAATGAGGAAACAAATCATGGCCATTTAATCCTAGAAACTACATGCCAAACACAAAACAAAGCAAAAAGAACCAATGTCCAACTCTTCTTAGATAGGCAGAAATGAATTTTTGAACTTATGATCAAAATAATGCTCCAAAAATGATTTAATTCAATGGAAAATTCTCAAAATGCATCAAGATCAAAAAAGAAATTTGGTTTGAAGGTTGGACAATGTTTCTAAATGTCTTAGAACATTTCATGAATTTTTTGGTGATTTTTAAATACCTAAAAGTATTTTTAATTAATTAATTTCCATTAATCAATTAAAAATAATCTTTTAAATATTTAAAAATACTTTTTTAATGATAAAAAATAAAATGAAAATATTTTTGTGTCATGAAAATTAATAAAACTTAAGAGAAAAAGTTTCATAATTTTTTATGACTTTTTACTATTTTAAAATAATTGTGCAATTTAAATGAAAAGAAAATGAATTAAAATTAAATAAAAGGGAAAGTAATCAGAATGGAGGGCCAGGATGAGCTCTGAGTTTGAAATGGTTGACTGGCGCGCTAGTGGAGGGCCCAGATGGCTTCTGACTTAATTAAATTAAATATGGATTAATTAAATAAAACACGTGGATTAGGGCTAATCAGGCAGATCTGGACCACACACACACGCGGGAGGTCAACGTTTTCAACGCATCCAATGGTCCACATTCAAATGGCAATTAATTACACAATTAGGGCTTAAACACTTTCAGGCTGCCGGAGAAGACTTCCGGTCGTCTTCTCCGGCCAGCATCTCCCCTGAAAATCCCCAAAACTCCAAAAACCTTACTAAAATGAAATCTAAAAATTGGGAAATGATCTCCAACCATTCACGAATCAAAACCCTCACTCAAAACAAATTTATATTTCCTAACAAAGCTGAATCGAAGCAAAAAAGAATTAGGGCACGCAAGTTTCAGAGAGCAATTAAATACTCATTTCAAAGCCATTTCAAAAACCAAAAGCACCAGGATACTCAGTGAAGCATAGAGAACAAGTTTATAACATGAAAAACGATTTCTGGAAAAATAATTTTCAAGCTACCTGAGATTCGAAGCTTTCACTCTGATGACTTTCTGGCCACTTCCTTCAGTGCAATCCACTCCTTAGGACCTCTTGATGATGTTTGAATGCTTTGGAGCAATTTATGCTGGCTGGTTGATGAGTTTAGACAGCTTCTGCTTCAACTCAGTTGAAAATGGCCATGGTGAAATGGGCAGCTTCAGTCCAGTGTGATTGGTTCTTTGTGATCCAGATGGTGAATGGAGAAGGTCTGTGGTGTTTGTTTTGATGTTTGTGAGCTATGGAGAGAGTTTCGAATGAAACTGCAAGTTGAGGTGAGAAATGGCAATGGGTGTTCTTGCTTGTTACAGGCCTGGCTCTTGGTGGTTTGAGGTCTATGAAGTATGGTGAGTTGATCTATGGAAATGGTTTTTATGTTTGCAAGCTGAGGAAACAAATTCGAAGGAAAGTGCAAGATGGAGTGTTTTGGTGTATGTGTTCTTGTGAATGGTTTCAGCCTTGCTAGATGTATGGAATGGTTGGCAAATGAAAAGTATAAACTAATCCCATTGGCTGGATGATGTGACATGGCCTGCAGTGATAGGTAAGTTTGCTTTTGCAAAAAGTCAAATTTTGTGTAAGGAAAGTATGGTGTGGTTCTAGGCTTGGTACAAGGCATGGGCTATGCGCAGCAAAATGAGGGGAAAGGGCTAGCTTGGTTCAAGGGCCAATGCAGCAAGTTGGTGAAGAGAAATGAGTGGTTTTGCAACTTGTTACAACTTTGGTTCACATGTGATTTCTTTGTCCAACCAACCATAAACCATGGGCATTCTTGGTTCATTCTGAATTTTATGCCTTATAGAATGTTTATGTGATGGTTTGATGCCAATTAGAAGTTGCAATTTGCCTTGGTACATGATTTTGCAAAATTCTCATTTGAAGCATGCCTTGAAAATCAATGATTTCAACCAACTTTGCCACACCATAACTTTTGATCCAAGAAGAGTTTGATCATGTTCTTGTACTTTTTGAAAAGGGAAAGATGAGATCTACAACTTTCATGACCAAAGTTTTTCCATTTGAAGCATTTTTGGATCAAGAATCAAGGCTTGAAAAATGACCTAAAATGAAGCATTCTTGAAAAGTCAACTATGCCCAAAAAGTCAACATTTGCAAAACTTACAAATTCTTGATTTCTATGAACTTCAACCTTCTTCCATGATCAAATAAAGATCATATACACTCAAAATGATGAAGATCACCCATTGGTTGGGTCATTGGGGGCCTCAGATGCCCTGATTTTGCACTGACTTGTCCAGAAAGTCAACTCTTGATCAGATGACTTCCCCATGGAATTTCTTCATGAAAATTGATATGCATACTCCCTATACCATATAAAGACCAATGGAAACAAGAATGACCAAAAAAATTTGGAGTTATGGCCTCTGAAACCAAAACCCTAATTTTAAGTCAACTGTGCAGTCAAACTTGGCTCTGCATCCATCCAAACCCCAGTTCCTGTGATTCTTTTGAAATTTTGACTTGAAGAGGATGTAATATGACATAAGAACACACATGGACCCCTTTGAAATGATTGGTTGCCTTTGGAGTGGCTCAAGATGCCCTTGGATTGCTCAGATCACAAACCCTAGGTGCAGATGACTTAGAAACTATCCAGTGAATCAAAAATGAGATATGAGATGTTATGATTGTGTTTATGCACATGAGAATGATCACAAGCCATGGTGAAATGGGTGAGGGCAAATTTGGGGTGTTTACAGCTGCCCCTATTCAAACATGAGTTAGCTGTGCAGGATGTAAGCGACGGCTTAACAGGCAAACAAGATAACTTGTGGTTGAATACCAAAGACAGTCCAAAATTTGCACTCACAGAAATGAAGAAGAAAAGGGATATAGAAAATAAAGGAAAATAAAGTATATTGTAAGGTGTGGGCGACGGAGGACGACCGTCGAGCAGAGGACAACTGCTGGGTAAATAGCAATGACGGGGACGGCCGACATGCTGGGGATAAAAGGTAAAGCCAAGACGGGGACGGCCGACTAGCTGGGGAAATAAAATCATGATGGGGACGGCCATCAAGATAAAGCTGTAAAATTCTCTGAGGATTTAATGAAACATGACGGGGACGGCCATCAAGTTCATAAAGCAAAGTAACCATTGATGGGGACGGCCATCGGGCTAAAAAAAGAAAAGGGACCACGACGGGGACGGCCATCGGGTTAAAGAATAAATGAAATAAACAGATGATGGGGTACGGCCATCAAAGGTGAAGGACGATCACCTAGCAGGGGACGGCTGCTCTGTTGGGGAATAAAGGAAGTATGATGGGGACGGCCATCAAAGGTGGAGGACGACCACCTGGCAGGGTACGGCTGCCGAAAATATCAACGATGGGGACGGCCATCGGATAGAAAAGGTCAACGATGGGGACGGCCATCGGACGAGCATGATGGAGGACGACCATCAAGAAGTGGAGGACGACCACTCAGCAGGGTACGGCTGCTCTCAAGGTTTATCATAACACAGGACGAATGTTAGACAACCGAAATCGACAATGGGGACGGCCATTGGATAGGGTGATGAAGGACGATCATCAAAAGGTGGAGGACGACCACCTAGCAGGGGACGGCTGCTAAAAACAACGATGGGAACGGCCATCGGATGAGCATGATGGAGGACGACCATCAAGAAGTGGAGGACGACCACTCAGCAGGGGACGGCTGCTCTCAGGGTTTATCATAACACAGGACGAGTGTCAGATAAGAAGGAAAATTTGTTGGTGATCTACTGGGGATATAGCGAACACGGACGAGCGTTCACAACCAAGAAAGGAAAGTGTAAGTATTTAGATGTTGTGTATAGATTAAAGATGCGGACGAGCACCCTTAAGGCTATGATACGGACGAGTATCAGGTAGAAACAAACTGACACGTGTTCAGAGATGATGATACAGACGAGTATCAACTGGTTAACAAGGAACACGGACGAGTGTTGAATCTGAAGGGACTCTTCTGGGGAATAGTAGACACGGACGAGCATCTATATTCAAGAAGACACGAGTGTTTGACATGGTGTATGGATTAAAGATGCGGACGAGCATCCTTAAAACTATGATACGGACGAGTATCATGTAGAAACAAACGCTTGACGTATGCTCTGAGATGATGGTACGGATGAGTACCAACGAGGTTAACAAAGAACAAGGACTAGTGCTGAATCTGTGGGGATATAATAGTGGTATATACAAGATACGGACGAGTATCTAAGTAGTATGGGGAGTTAACTGCTGGGGAGAGCGACACGGACGAGTGTCAAAAGGAGAAGAGTGTAATATGAACAAGTATATGGGTTGTAAATGTGTAGGCGACTGCGCTGGGGATAGGATGACACGGACGGGTGTCCAAAATGAGTATATACTGGTGTTTGTGAATATGAGGCAACTGCTTTTGCTGGGGACCCTGGTGGTGGTTTTTTTTTTTTTTTTTTTTTTTGTACGTTGATGAACT
Source organism: Lathyrus aphaca (assembly GCA_963966055.1). Classification (NCBI taxonomy): domain Eukaryota; kingdom Viridiplantae; phylum Streptophyta; class Magnoliopsida; order Fabales; family Fabaceae; genus Lathyrus; species Lathyrus aphaca. The sequence goes on along the minus strand of OZ014519.1, from coordinate 134,914,212 downwards.
GTCAGTATTCACAAGTGTTAATTTAGAAAATGGCTCATGATTATGCTATGCGTTTGATTTTTGCCGTAATGCTTCGTATTAGACGGAATGCTACGCTCTGAGGGGATAATATGATGCAAATGCCATGATTATGCAAAGATATCAAACCGGGATTCAGATCCCGTTGCTGCGAAGATCTCTGGCTGATCTGTTTGAAATGGACCTCCCAGCTGGGGAGGAGATCATTGATAGACTTGGAGAGATGTATCCACTTGGGGATATATGCCGCTTGGTTGACATATCCTTATAATGTGGGACCCAGCTGGGGTTTGTAGGAGCCTTCTTCACTCTGCTGTGATCTTCATGCGTTGCTCTTCTGGATAGAGGCTGGAACTCTGTGGGGAGATGGTTCCCTGACTTTTGTACTCAGCTGAGGATGAAATGGCAACTCGGCTGGGGAATTATGAGAGGCAACTCAGCTGGGGAGAGCAACAAGAGGTAACTCAGCTGGGGATAGAGCATTTCGGATGCTGAGCTCTTTTGTTGATTTGCCAGCTTGCTGGGATGAAGCTTATATGCCCCAAGTTGCGTCCTGTATACCTGCGATCCTGCAAAGATAAGGAAACGCACAAAAGGTCCCGAGGTATCTTTTACTGGATTCCGTCATAGGAGTTAAGTACTTTCGAGAGTAAGTATATTCCCTGTAAGCATGTGTTTTATTACTATTATTTTTGGGAGAAAAACATCTGTACTTATGCAATTGATTTTTTTTTTTTAGAGACACCAGACATCCTTTGCAAATAAAAATACACAAAACGAAACATGACTGAAAAATCTGATTTTATTAATTTATGTGCCCTGAATTGGCAAGATACAGTCAAAGAAACAAATCTCCTAAAATAAGGAGATTGTCATAAATCGAGAAACAAAATGCTGGCGGTGTTGACGACGCTTTAAGAAGCTTCCTCTTCTGCTATGACTCGTATGACAATGACGTTCTTCTCGTCTTGCTTTCTGAAGGAGGCTGATTCTGATTGAAGCTTGATCCTTTTGAAGCTTTCCAAGTTGTAAGTGATACAGACGAATTCAGAATGCAGTTGTTCGCTTATTCCCTTATTTTGCATGGATCGCCCTTTCGGGTTTTCAATCCATCGGGATGCCCATTTTTGCCTGAGCTGTCCAATGCGGCTTTTCAACTCAGCGGGTGTACATTTTTTGTTTATTTTCCCTTACTTTTGCCCGAGTCCCTTATTCTGTTTTTGACTCGCCGGGATGCCCTATTTTTGCCTGGACTTACATTCTGTTTTTATGTCCAGCGGGTCATCTTTATGCGAAGTATTTTTTAACTGCATCTGAATTCACAGGGGACGGGAAGTCTTCACCATCCATGGTGCTGAGCATCAGTGCTCCACCAGAGAAAACTTTCTTTACCACGAATGGTCCTTCATAATTTGGAGTCCATTTGCCCCTGCGGTCTGTATGAGGAGGGAGGATTCTCTTCAGCACAAGATCTCCCACTTGGTACTCTCGGTGCCTGACTTTCTGATCGAAGGCTTTCTTCATTCTTTTCTGATACAACTGCCCATGACAGATTGCAGCCAATCTTTTCTCTTCGATCAGACTCAGTTGCTCGTAACGGGCCCTGACCCATTCTGCTTCGCTCAGCTTAACATCCATTAATACCCGCAAAGAGGTTAATTCAACTTCAACAGGTAGGACTGCTTCCATACCATACACAAGCTGGTACGGTGTTGCCCCAGTGGATGTCCTGATTGACGTGCGGTACCCATGCAAGGCAAACGGTAGCATTTCATGCCAGTCTTTGTAGGTGACTACCATCTTCTGCACAATCTTCTTGATATTTTTATTTGCTGCCTCAACAGCGCCATTCATCTTTGGCCTGTAAGGAGAAGAATTGTGGTGTTGGATCTTGAAGTCCCGGCACAGTTCTGCCATCATTTTGTTGTTTAGATTGGAACCATTATCAGTAATGATTCGCTCGGGAACTCCGTACCGACAGATGATATCTCTCTTTAGGAATCGGGCTACCACTTGCCTTGTGACATTTGCATATGAGGCTGCTTCAACCCACTTGGTGAAATAGTCAATGGCGACCAGGATGAATCTGTGACCATTTGAAGCAGTTGGCTCGATCTTGCCAATCATATCAATGCCCCACATGGCAAAGGGCCATGGTGAAGACATAATGTTCAAAGGATTCGGAGGCACATGCACTTTGTCTGCATAGATCTGGCACTTGTGGCATTTTCTGGCGTAGGCACAACAGTCTGCATCCATTGTGATCCAATAATAGCCTGATCTTAACAACTTTTTAGCCATGGCATGTCCCCCAGCATGGGTACCAAAGGAGCCTTCGTGCACTTCATACATCAATAAATCTGCTTCTGTCTTGTCGACGCATCTGAGGAGTACCATATCAAAGTTCCTTTTGTATAAAGACCCATCAGTGTTCAGGAAGAAACTACCAGCAAGCCTTCTCAAAGTCTTCTTATCATTGGAAGATGCCCCAGGTGGGTATGTTTGATCCTCCAAGAAGCACTTAATGTCATGGAACCAAGGCTTATCGTCTCTGACAACATCTGCTGCGAACACATATGCTGGTCTATCAAGTCTGGACACTGATATCTGGGGTACAAAGTTGGCAGCTTGAACTTTGATCATGGATGAAATGGTAGCAAGAGCATCTGCAAACTGATTCTCGTCTCGAGGGATATACTCAAGCTTGACTGCTGTGAAGAAAGTCAATAACCTTCTCGTATAATCCCTGTAAGGTATCAGATGATCTTGATGGGTGTACCATTTTCCGTTGGTTTGATTGACTACCAAAGCTGAATCTCCGAATACAGTCAATGTCTTGACCCTGAGGTCAATGGCTTCCTCAAGACCCATAATGCAAGCTTCGTATTCAGCTTCGTTGTTAGTGCAGTTGAAAGTGAGTTTTGCCGAGAATGGCATGTGAACTCCTTTAGGTGTAATGAGTACTGCACCAACACCACGACCATTCATGTTAACAGCCCCATCAAACATCATTGTCCATTCCTCTTCCGGGTCAGGCCCTTCAGTGCGAATAGGCTCTTCATGATCTTTAGCTTTAATGAACATGATGTCCTCATCAGGGAAGTCAAACCTCATAGGCTGGTAGTCATCAATGGGTTGCTCAGCAAGATATTCAGATAGTACACTGCCCTTGATGGCTTTTTGAGATGTGTACTGGATGTCGTATTCTGTGAGAATCATTTGCCATCTTGCAACCCGTCCGGTAAGAGCTGGCTTCTCAAATATGTACTTGACTGGGTCCATCTTGGATATCAACAAAGTAGTGTGGGTCAACATATACTGTCTCAGTCGGCGAGCAGCCCACGCTAAAGCACAGCAAGTTTTCTCGAGCAGTGAATAACGTTGTTCACAGTCGGTAAACTTTTTGCTTAGGTAGTATATCGCATACTCTTTTCGACCAGACTCGTCATGTTGGCCCAGCACACACCCCATTGATTCTTCTAATACTGTCAAGTACATTATCAGAGGTCTTCCTTCAACTGGAGGCATAAGGATTGGAGGCTCTTGTAAGTACTCCTTGATCTTGTCAAAAGCCTTCTGACAGTCTTCGTTCCACCTGACCGTTTGTTCTTTTCTTAACAGCTTGAACAAGGGTTCACAGGTTGCTGTAAGGTGAGATATGAACCTTGAAATGTAGTTCAATCGACCTAAGAACCCTCGAACTTCTTTTTCAGTTTTCGGTGCAGGCATCTCTTGGATGGCTTTGACTTTGTCAGGGTCAACTTCAATCCCTTTCTCGCTTACAATAAAGCCCAGCAGCTTACCGGACCGCACCCCGAATGTGCATTTGTTGGGGTTCAACTTCAGTTGGTACCTCCTCAGACGCTAGAATAACTTGAGCAGATTCACCAGGTGATCCTCCTCTGTAAGGGACTTGGCAATCATGTCATCCACATAACACTCGATTTCCTTATGGATCATATCGTGGAATAACGTTACCATAGCCCGTTGATATGTTGCGCCAGCATTCTTGAGCCCAAATGGCATTACCTTGTAGCAGAACGTGCCCCAGGGTGTGATGAATGTGGTCTTCTCCATGTCTTCAGGTGACATTTTAATCTGATTGTATCCTGAAAATCCGTCCATGAAGGAGAATACCGAGAACTGAGCCGTATTATCCACCAATACATCAATGTGAGGTAATGGGAAGTCATCTTTCGGGCTGGCTCTGTTCAGATCCCGGTAGTCAACGCACATCCTTACTTTGCCGTCCTTCTTAGGAACAGGTACTATATTAGCAACCCACGGTGGATAGCTGGTCACAGCAAGGAACCCGGCGTCCCATTGCTTCTGTACCTCTTCTTTGATTTTCATCGCCATGTCCGGACGAGTACGGCGCAGCTTCTGTTTAACTGGCGGGCATTCTTCTCTCAAGGGCAGCTTGTGCACGACAATATCGGTATCCAACCCTGGCATGTCTTGGTACGACCAAGCAAACACATCTACATACTCTTGAAGCAGGTCTATCAGTTGTCTCTTCACTGAGTCTTGCAGGCAGGCCCCGATTCTAACTTCTTTCACGTCTTCATCTGTACCAAGATTGATCACTTCAACCTCCTCCTGGTGAGGAGTAATAACCTTTTCCTCTTGTCTTAACAACCTGGCTAGCTCTTCAGGAAGCTCATATTTTTCTTCAACCCCTTCATCAGCTTGATTGATTGGATTGTCAAAGTCATACGAAGTCATGGCCGTGCTGTTGTCGGTGCTGTCTGGAAGGCACTCTCTGCAAGGGTTAAGTTTGTTCATTTTAGTGATCTGATTTTAATCTTTATTTAGAAAAGTGAAATGAAGTTGTCATTTTGAAAACACCGCCACTTATTTTTTGTACAAAAAAGAAAAATGGAAAAACAGCGAGCAGAAAAGAAAAAAGACTCGTTTGCAAAAAGATGTCTAATATTTCATTAATTGATCTTGTTTGCACAAAAAAGTACAGATGGCCCGATTACAAAATGAGTCTTGTCATCTTGGGCAAGATGCAAGACTTTGATGCATGCTTATAAAAATACAGGAAATAATAATTACTCTGCATGAGTAACTCTTATAATTTCCTGGGAAGACCAGTTCGAGACACTGCTCCCCGGGATCTTTGGACGAATCCAACTTTCCAGGTTGCGTTCCTCTTCCAGCTCGTCTTCCAGACAGTTGATAGCATCAGGGGTAAGCATCCCCCCACTCACAAAATTGGGCTCTTTCGCAGCCGCTGTTTGATCTTGTTGAGTTGGTCTGTAACCCAACCCAAATCTGTCTTCTTTCTTCTCCACCGATAGCAGTTTGCCCCAGCCTTGGGCAGTTCCTTCCTCAACAACCTTCCGGGCTTGTTGGTATGATGACATTGGAGTACCAGATACAGCAGATGCCTCATTCACATTCAAAGCTTCAAACCCCTGGCTCATTGTTTCATGGATCTCCCCATCCATTTCAATGTACTTATAGGTTGCCAGGTGGCTGACAAAAATGTCCTCCTCTCCACAGATTGTGACAACTTGGCCTTCCCACTCGAATTTTAACTTTTGGTGAAGGGTAGACGTTATTGCGCCGGCGGCGTGAATCCAGGGTCTACCCAACAAACAGCTGTAGGCGGGCTGAATGTCCATCACATAAAAGATAGTTTTAAAGGTCTGTGGGCCAATTGTCACAGGTAGCTCGATCTCTCCCAGAACCGATCTCTTAGAACCATCGAAGGCCCTTACTACCAGGTTGCTGGGTCTCAATGCCAATCCATCATATTCTAACTTCACCAGAGCCTTCTTTGGTAAGACATTAAGGGACGACCCCGTGTCTACCAGCACATGAGAAAGGACTGCCCCTTTGCATTCCATGGTGATGTGCAAGGCTTTGTTGTGGTTGCGGCCATCCGCTGTCAAGTCAGTATTGGTGAACCCTAGCCCATTGCTAGCAGTAACGTTTCCAACCACGGTTTCCAACTGGTTGACAGTAATCTCTTCAGGCACGTAAGCTGCGTGCAAGACTTTGAGTAGTGCATTCCGATGGGCTTCGGAGCACATAAGCAGTGAGAGGATAGAGATTTTGGATGGCGTTTGGTGAAGCTGATCCACAATTTTGTAATCACTCTTTTTGATGATTCTCATAAACTCATCAACTTCTTGATCGAACGGTGTCTTCAAGGCTTCTTTAACAGCTTGATCTTCCTGCACAGGGCTCTTCCCTTTTGCCTTAGCAGCAGCTTCTGCTTCGGCGGTAGGTTTTTGAATTGGTGGAGCAAAGAGACGTCCGCTTCGAGTGAAACCTCCGCCTCCGCCCACATTGTCAATTTGCAGTGCAGGGGTTGATGATTCAAAAGTGATTCTTTTTCCTTCGCAGTACATGTCAGAGCCATAGTGCCAAGGGATGGCCCTATTGCTTTCATATGGTACTGGTCCAGGCACCGTGACAGTGACTGGACTGATTGCTGATGCTGAAGGGACTGTAATTGTTTGTGGATCATAAAAGATTGTAACTGGTGCTCTGATGGGAGCAGCACCTTCTGAATGGTAGGCAGAGTTGTTCTCAGGATCATAAAATATTGTGACAGTAGAGACATCTTCATGATTTGTTGTTGGAGTTGTAGGAGATATTGTCGGAAGAAATGATGTTGTTGTTGTAGGAGTCTCAAAATGGAGTGAAGCTGAAGTTGTAGCAGGAAAATTTGTTGAAAACTGATCAGTTGAGATGATAGATGAAGTGCTTGTTGATGAGGCCGAAGAATTGTCAGGAACAATGGTTGCTGCAGTTGTAGGAGGTTCTGAAACCGTTGCTGATGAGATTGCTGGATTTGTTGGAAATGATGTGGTGATCTGAAGCTGGCCACTCTGAATAAGGCCATCTATGCCATTCCTCAAATTATCGCACCCATTTACTGAGATATTGCAGTAAGCACAACCCAATTCACACCCTGGGAACATCTGACATTCCAAGAGCTGAGCCTTGATTTCTACCAGTGGTTTCCTGATCTGTCCCACACTGGTTATTAAATAAGACGGCTTGTCTTCTTCAATAGCGTTAATTCTAGGACCACCGTGGTTTGGCATCGGATTCTTATTGACATTGGGTGGTGGTGCGAAATTCAGAGCTTTCGAGTCTACCAGGTCTTGTACCTTCATATGCAGGGCTCTGCACTTTTCTGTACTGTGGCCAGGTGCGTTTGAATGAAAAGCACACCTAGCATTGGAGTCATAGTTCCTGGGTAGACTGTTGGGGTCTGGAGGTGCCAACGTTCTTAGCTCAACTAGGTTGAGTTTCAGAAGCTGTGACAGCAATGTAGCATATGGCATGGGGATCGGATCGATCACTCTATTAGCTTGAGATGGCCTCTGTTGGAATGGCCTTTGCTGACTGTTGTTGTTGGTGTTGCTGTTGTTGTAATTTCTTGGAGGATACTGATTTTGCTGATGGTACTGAGGTTGAGGCTGATAGTTTTGCTGTGGAGGTTGATAGACAGGTTGAGGATGCGCTGGAGCAGGAATGGTGACTGCTGCTATTGACCTTTGAACATATTGGGGCCTGCCCCTGTTTGAATGGATGGCATTGGTCTCGCCAGTTCTTCTCGGGCCTGCAAAAGGCTTTCTTGTACTACTGGACGAGCTCGCACCGTTATCTGAGATCTTTCCCATTTTTAACAAGCTTTCAATTCTCTCCCCGGCTATGACAACATCTGCAAAGCTAGTAGAAGAGAAAGCAGCCAGCCTGTCAATATAAGTGCCCTGAAGGGTATTCATGAACATATCTGCCATTTCCCGTTCAGACATAGGGGGTTGAACAGCAGCAGCCAGTTGCCTCCATCTCTGTGCATATTCTCGGAAACTTTCCCTTTACGACTGTGACATTCCCATTAGGAGGGTCCTGTTGGGTGCCATGTCTAAGTTATACTGATATTGTCTGATGAAGGCCTCTGCCAGGTCCTTCCAGCATCTAATAGTTGCCCTTGTCAAGTGAGAGTACCATTCTCTTGACGCTCCGGTTAAGCTGTCTTCGAAATCGAACATCCAGAGCTTCTCATCCATTGTATAGGCCTTCAGCCTTCCCAGAAATGACTGTAAATGAGTCCGGGGGCATGAAGTCCCATTATACTTTTCGAAACAAGGAGGTTTGAACTTATGGGGGATCCTGACCCCGTCTACCAAGCCCATGTCCATTACGTCGAAGCCCAAAGAGTTTTGAGATTCTAAGGACCTCAGCTTCTCAGCTATCTCATCCAACCTTCTATCATAAGCTTCCTCCCCAGCACCCATTACTGTAAATTGGTCTTCCTGAGGATCCTCTTGAAGTACCCTGGCTGCAGTGGCAGTTCCTTGGACATTTGCTGGAATATTGACCTCAGGATGAAGGTGTGGCCCAAAGACAGGGGGGGTAACATGAGGTTGGACCCTTTCATTGTTACTGGTACCGGCAGTCCCTATATGTGGATCCTCTTGGTTCTGCCTTTCCACCATGGCCCTCAATCTTTCCTGGCTCTGAGCCATGTTGTTCATAACTTCCATAAACTGAGTCATTTGATTCCTCATTTCTAGCCTTTCATTTGCCATTTGATTTCTGACCTCAGTAAGGTCCTGCTGCATCTGATCCATTTGAATTCCCGGAAGGTTGTTTCGGGTTGGATAACGGTGCGGACAGTTGAGGGAAAATACCCGGCGCCTAGCAATAGTTCCTGAGGCATCACAACAGAGGTTAGCAACAACAAAACAAAACCTACAAAACAAACAAAAGGGTTAGCATGCAATGCAGTTATGCTTATTTGTTCTCAAGGTATCCGGTTTGGCCTTCAGTTTTGACCCTTCCAGACCCTTGGAGATGCTGTTGATGTTGCTTGAAGAAAGCTCAGATGAAGCAAGCTAACACAAATATATTACAGAAGGTGAAATAATACAAATTGTTCATTTTACAACACAAGCCCTCTAAGGGGTCAAAATACATTACAAGAAAATAAAAGTACATGGAAAGAAAGCAACAACAAACAAATGGTCAAACACCAAGACCAAACTCATCCTCACGAACTTCCTTGAGAAGTGCTTCGGTCACGGGATCAGTCGGACGCTCCGTGAGATTCCTGATGAGGAGATTCCGGGTTGTAACAGCTGCTGTTAGCTTCTTGTGCTGGGCTTGTTCTTTGGACCTCTTCACCCCTGCTTTGATCTTCAGCTCTGATATCTCCCTCTGGGCTGCTGCCAGGGCTTCTTGTTGTTCTTTTGCACTAGCTTCAAGCTGCTCCATCTTGTCTTGAACTCTCTTGTCTTCCAGGGTACGAGCCTCGGTGATCCTGACCCACCGGGCTTGACTCTCCTTCAAATACAAGTCTGTCCTTGCTCTCTGGAACTGGGCTTCCTTGCAAGCATTCTTCAGAATTTGTTCTCCAGCCTTAGACTTGTTGATATAATCCCCAAACTTCTCAATCTTAGTCAAATGCTCCACTCTTAACTTCTCCAACCTCTCAATCTCCCTCATACCTTCACTCCTCTCCCGGAGGGTCTTCTGCAAAGCCTGGGCTAGCTTCTCATTCCTTTCCTTCAGGCTCTCAAACTCTTCCAAACTGATAGTGGCAGGGGGTGGTGCTGAAGATGACTCAGGCATGTCTTCTATGGTAAAGGGCATCCCAGAGAAATGGGCCCTGGCACGGGACCACTCATAATATTGTGCTGATGCCACATTATTGCACTTCCCCAGAATAGTGACTCCCTTAGTTTGAACATTATCCCAGGCCCAGGCAGCCTGCCTAACAATAGTCAAATTAATCTTGTTCTCACAATAGAGGGTCTCAACCAAGTCCTGTGCCCTAGGAGTGTGGACCAGTGCATAGCCCAGTTGCCTTCTGAACAACAGGGGATTGTAATTGATACTACCCTTAACTCCTACCAAAGGCACATTAGGAAAATGCCCACAGCTGGTGATGATATCCCTGCCCTTGGTGCTCTGAGTGCACCATCTGATGTCAGCTGAAGTTAGAACAGTGAGTCTCTTAGCCCAGTTGCTTTGCTGATGAGGGTTTAAAAATGCATCTGTCCTGGGTAGATGCCTGAGAAGCCAAGTGTGGAACAATGGAGCACAACACCTCACTAATCTCCCCCTCTGCTTTTCATTCCTCTGATGCACTGAATAGTAAAGATCCCCCAATAAAGTTGGCACTGGGTTCTTCAAGATGAACAGATGGATTGCATTCTTGCTAATGAATCGAGGCTCATCTGCAAACAACACAATTCCATATACACTTAAGGCCAACAAAGCACAAACAGCTTTCCACTCCCCCAGGGAAGCCTTCAGACTAGCTTGAGAAATCAGGAAATCCAAATGAAAGCCAGGGATTCCAGCTTTAGAGGTCATATGCTGCTCAATCAGGACAGGTTCCAGATGCAAAGCCTTTGCTACTTCTCCATTAGCAGGAAAGACCATCTCAGGGTTGAAAGGGATTCCACCCCTGATAGGCAAACCAACCAAAGATGAGTATTCTTCCAAAAGAGGGCCTAACTGAAAGTCTTGAAAGGTGAAACATCTCAGTGGAGGATCATAAAACTGAATGCAGGTGTGGATCAGGCTTCTTTGTGATGGGTCCAGATCCATAACCATATCAAGTATATCTCCATAACTCTCCCTGAACAAAGGTATGTGATCTGGAGTGATCAGGGTTTGAATCCTCCTGATGTCTGATAACTCTGGCTGGAAGAAGTGATAGGTGATGTTGCTCTTTTTAGGAGCCATGATGCTGAGACTGAGTAGAGACAGGTGCTGATGATAATACTGAAGAGGGGGGCCACTGATTGGCTGATGCTGGTGATAACTGAAGCAGATGCTGGTGAAGATAGGTCAATACTGAAGATGGGGTCAAAACCAGAACCAAATGAAGATGGATACCCTGAAACACAAATAAGCAAATGTCAATATGATGCAATGTTTATGTATGCAAATGAAATGCAAGGGTCTGTGACTGAGCCGGATCTGATCAAAATGCCCTGATATAGGTCCAAGTGTGTTCAAGAATTCCAGTTGGAGGTCTATAAATCCAGTAACCAAGGTAGGGGACTCAAATAAAGAGCCACATGTCCAGGGTTTAGAATCACAAGAACTGTCCAAAATGGAGCACTCTTAAACAATCAAAGTAACAGGGTATTCTGAGGTCAAGGTACCTGCAAACCTGTAAACAGCCCAACCCCCTTACAGGTGGTGTTCTAAAACAAGGATCCTCAGACTTGGATCAGTTATGAGAAGTGTAAACACTTCTAACCCGGAGGCACAGTGTTTACAATAACCATAACAATTCCTCCTCTAATTCACCTCAGTTTCTGAAGGTCAATACTAAAGGTCATCCAGACTTAGCAGGCTTCCCAGATAGCCCTAGCATTGCAGGAAATCTGCAACACAGAGTTCTCAAGAAGAAACCCACATCTGAACCGTGTTTCATATTCCCGCACCAGACCGAAATGGAATGGGAAAGAATATGATTCACTCTAGCCTAGGTGTCACTCAGGTCCCAGGTGTAGGACCTTAATTCTCAATAGAACCCCACCCACCAAAGGAAAACCAGATCCAGCCAGCAGTACAACAGTATGATAATATGCAAAGCTATAAAGAGAACAGTAAACAACTGTACATAAAGCAAAAACAAATATAAATATACAAACACAAATAAACACATAACACCCCAGTAAACACAAATCAATCAAGCGCTAGGAGGAACCCACGAAAAGAACCAGAAGCCCTGGTTGCAATATAAAGGATCCCCAGCAGAGTCGCCAAGCTGTCGCTCCCGATAAATGAGACAAGGTCAAATAAGGGTACAGACGCGAACGGTCGGCGAGAGGGACAATGAGAACACACAGCCGTGAACTCACTGGAGATGAATAGAGTCTCCAGCTAGGCATTTTTATCCCGGAGGAAAGGTAATGCTGCATAAACCTAGGAAAAGATGGATAAGACGGTTGCGAACCAGAGAGACTGAGAAAGGGGGTTGGTTACAACCTGGGAAGGTATTAGCACCCAGATTGTCCGTCGTACTCGACGGGATCCACGCTTAAAAGATTTGTGTTTTAAAGGGGTAGTGTCAGTGCAATCTGTGTGTAAAATAGCTGGAAAAGAATGTACAGGTGTCAGTGTAAAAGAAGTGTGAAGTGCATAAGTGAAGTGTCAGTGTAAGGAAAGAGTATGCTCATGATCATGAGGCAAAGAGAATAAAGCTGGAAAGAGGGGGAAAATACAGAGACTTTTGTTCGATAACTGTTAAGTTATGCCTACGTATCCTCTCGTGCAATGAGGAAGTCAGAACACCGTAGTTCGACCCAAAGAGACTGAAAGATAAATTGACCTGTGAACTGCTTACTTGCCTATGCTCAAGTGTATGATCTGTCTGGCACAGATGCAAATTGTCTTGCATTAGGCGGAAGAAGCAAGTTCTCGTTTGTGAGTGAATGAGATGAGAAAAGAATCCCGGAGGAGACGATTATTATTTGTTTTTGTGCTTTCAGTCTTTTATTGCCTTTTGGATGCTTGTCATAAGTTAATGAGCTTAAGCCTAAACCAATGGATTTAGTAAACTCATCACATCTTCCCTCTGATTAGGGGTAATGAGGATACCTTAAGTGTGAAGTCAGATTCTCACACTTAATCACCTTTGGTGTAGGGTTAAGATCATTAACCTACTTGTGATTAATTAGATTTTTTTGTGATTTTATTTAGTGTTGAGTAATGAGATTAAGCCATAATCAGGGATTAAACAGACTCATTACACCATCCTAATAGAAGGATAATAGATGAGAATGTTTAAGCTGAGGAAAGCTCCTCAACTTAATCCATGATTAGGGATTAAACTCATGACAAAACAAGCCTTTGATTAAGTGGATTTTATTTAATGGTGAGATGAAGAAGTGAATTTTATGATTTGTAAGACAACTTGAGGGGGACTTGTCCATTAACACTAGGGTTAGTCTTTCTTAACCAATTAAGGAAGAATTAGAACCCTAATGCAAGGCCCAAGTTACAAGTGTGATGTCTTGATGGTTATTAGATGGATTGATTAAAGGAGTTAAACACATTAAGGGTTTAACACTTAGGATTAAAGTTATACACTCCATCCTAAGAGAAGGATGCAGGCATAAACTTAATCACAAAGCCTTAAAGCCTTTAGGGTTTAGTCCCTGATTATGAGATGAGAGGAGAAGACTCAAAAGAGACACAAAGGTAAAACTAAGAGGGGAGACTAATCAAAATCCTAATCATTGACATGCTTGGTTATTCCTAAGGTTTGTGAGGTTTTCAAGAGCAATCTTCAATGGAACCACCAGGAAGCAGATGAACAGGATCAAGAGAAGCAAAGTGACTTGCTTCATTCAAGAAGTCAAGTCACTTGAAGAAAGAAAGTGGGAGGAACAAGAATGAGCAAGCTCAATCTCAAACACAAACAAAAATGCAGCAATGGATGCAAGAGAGATGAAAAGAAAAGTTATGAGAAGTGAAGGCAAATTCACTTCTCAAAGATACTTACCACCTGAAATGTTAGAAAAGAAATGCAATGCAATGCCAAATGAGATGAAATGGTATGATGAAAAACAAAACCAGAAGCATGTGGATGATGATAATGATGCTATGGAGTGCTATAAACATGAGACAAGGCATGGAGATGTTCATACAAATCATGGATGCAAATGATGCAAGCTTGGAAGCATGGATACACATGAAAAGTCATGAAACATACATGGCATACAACATGGCAAATGCAAGATGCAATGATCACACATGCTTTCTACATGTCTTATGATGTCAAATGAATCAAATGGATGCTTGAAATGTCATGGCAAGTCATGTTATGCAAGAGAATGCAAGAAGGATGCAAGTGGAAACCCAAATTAGGGTTTATGGATCAAACAACAAACAAAAACCAAAAACAGAAGCAAACCCTAAGATAAAAAATAGAAAATGCCACCCAAAGAAATCCTAAACCTATACTAAACCAAGGTCCAAAGGGGAGGTCTCAACTCTCAACCAATCTCAAGTTATGATTTTTCTAAGTTATTAGGGTTTTTAGGGTTCCTAAACAAAAGAAATACCAAACAAATTGAAAATGAGGAAACAAATCATGGCCATTTAATCCTAGAAACTACATGCCAAACACAAAACAAAGCAAAAAGAACCAATGTCCAACTCTTCTTAGATAGGCAGAAATGAATTTTTGAACTTATGATCAAAATAATGCTCCAAAAATGATTTAATTCAATGGAAAATTCTCAAAATGCATCAAGATCAAAAAAGAAATTTGGTTTGAAGGTTGGACAATGTTTCTAAATGTCTTAGAACATTTCATGAATTTTTTGGTGATTTTTAAATACCTAAAAGTATTTTTAATTAATTAATTTCAATTAATCAATTAAAAATAATCTTTTAAATATTTAAAAATACTTTTTTAATGATAAAAAATAAAATGAAAATATTTTTGTGTCATGAAAATTAATAAAACTTAAGAGAAAAAGTTTCATAATTTTTTATGACTTTTTACTATTTTAAAATAATTGTGCAATTTAAATGAAAAGAAAATGAATTAAAATTAAATAAAAGGGAAAGTAATCAGAATGGAGGGCCAGGATGAGCTCTGAGTTTGAAATGGTTGACTGGCGCGCTAGTGGAGGGCCCAGATGGCTTCTGACTTAATTAAATTAAATATGGATTAATTAAATAAAACACGTGGATTAGGGCTAATCAGGCAGATCTGGACCACACACACACGCGGGAGGTCAACGTTTTCAACGCATCCAATGGTCCACATTCAAATGGCAATTAATTACACAATTAGGGCTTAAACACTTTCAGGCTGCCGGAGAAGACTTCCGGTCGTCTTCTCCGGCCAGCATCTCCCCTGAAAATCCCCAAAACTCCAAAAACCTTACTAAAATGAAATCTAAAAATTGGGAAATGATCTCCAACCATTCACGAATCAAAACCCTCACTCAAAACAAATTTATATTTCCTAACAAAGCTGAATCGAAGCAAAAAAGAATTAGGGCACGCAAGTTTCAGAGAGCAATTAAATACTCATTTCAAAGCCATTTCAAAAACCAAAAGCACCAGGATACTCAGTGAAGCATAGAGAACAAGTTTATAACATGAAAAACGATTTCTGGAAAAATAATTTTCAAGCTACCTGAGATTCGAAGCTTTCACTCTGATGACTTTCTGGCCACTTCCTTCAGTGCAATCCACTCCTTAGGACCTCTTGATGATGTTTG
This sequence comes from Lathyrus aphaca, assembly GCA_963966055.1. Classification (NCBI taxonomy): domain Eukaryota; kingdom Viridiplantae; phylum Streptophyta; class Magnoliopsida; order Fabales; family Fabaceae; genus Lathyrus; species Lathyrus aphaca. The sequence continues at coordinate 134,898,958 of OZ014519.1, read as the reverse complement.
AATGCTTTGGAGCAATTTATGCTGGCTGGTTGATGAGTTTAGACAGCTTCTGCTTCAACTCAGTTGAAAATGGCCATGGTGAAATGGGCAGCTTCAGTCCAGTGTGATTGGTTCTTTGTGATCCAGATGGTGAATGGAGAAGGTCTGTGGTGTTTGTTTTGATGTTTGTGAGCTATGGAGAGAGTTTCGAATGAAACTGCAAGTTGAGGTGAGAAATGGCAATGGGGTGTTCTTGCTTGTTACAGGCCTGGCTCTTGGTGGTTTGAGGTCTATGAAGTATGGTGAGTTGATCTATGGAAATGGTTTTTATGTTTGCAAGCTGAGGAAACAAATTCGAAGGAAAGTGCAAGATGGAGTGTTTTGGTGTATGTGTTCTTGTGAATGGTTTCAGCCTTGCTAGATGTATGGAATGGTTGGCAAATGAAAAGTATAAACTAATCCCATTGGCTGGATGATGTGACATGGCCTGCAGTGATAGGTAAGTTTGCTTTTGCAAAAAGTCAAATTTTGTGTAAGGAAAGTATGGTGTGGTTCTAGGCTTGGTACAAGGCATGGGCTATGCGTAGCAAAATGAGGGGAAAGGGCTAGCTTGGTTCAAGGGCCAATGCAGCAAGTTGGTGAAGAGAAATGAGTGGTTTTGCAACTTGTTACAACTTTGGTTCACATGTGATTTCTTTGTCCAACCAACCATAAACCATGGGCATTCTTGGTTCATTCTGAATTTTATGCCTTATAGAATGTTTATGTGATGGTTTGATGCCAATTAGAAGTTGCAATTTGCCTTGGTACATGATTTTGCAAAATTCTCATTTGAAGCATGCCTTGAAAATCAATGATTTCAACCAACTTTGCCACACCATAACTTTTGATCCAAGAAGAGTTTGATCATGTTCTTGTACTTTTTGAAAAGGGAAAGATGAGATCTACAACTTTCATGACCAAAGTTTTTCCATTTGAAGCATTTTTGGATCAAGAATCAAGGCTTGAAAAATGACCTAAAATGAAGCATTCTTGAAAAGTCAACTATGCCCAAAAAGTCAACATTTGCAAAACTTACAAATTCTTGATTTCTATGAACTTTAACCTTCTTCCATGATCAAATAAAGATCATATACACTCAAAATGATGAAGATCACCCATTGGTTGGGTCATTGGGGGCCTCAGATGCCCTGATTTTGCACTGACTTGTCCAGAAAGTCAACTCTTGATCAGATGACTTCCCCATGGAATTTCTTCATGAAAATTGATATGCATACTCCCTATACCATATAGAGACCAATGGAAACAAGAATGACCAAAAAAATTTGGAGTTATGGCCTCTGAAACCAAAACCCTAATTTTAAGTCAACTGTGCAGTCAAACTTGGCTCTGCATCCATCCAAACCCCAGTTCCTGTGATTCTTTTGAAATCTTGACTTGAAGAGGATGTAATATGACATAAGAACACACATGGACCCCTTTGAAATGATTGGTTGCCTTTGGAGTGGCTCAAGATGCCCTTGGATTGCTCAGATCACAAACCCTAGGTGCAGATGACTTAGAAACTATCCAGTGAATCAAAAATGAGATATGAGATGTTATGATTGTGTTTATGCACATGAGAATGATCACAAGCCATGGTGAAATGGGTGAGGGCAAATTTGGGGTGTTTACACCATGCTTAGTGCACTTTGTAGAATGTTAATTGCCTTTTTGTCATAGAGAACCTTTTTTTATCATCATCATCCCATGAACTTTTAGGCTTTGTTGATCCAATACCATTAACAACCATTGAAGGAACGAAAGGGCCATTTTGGACAGCATCCCATATTTCATCTTCTTATGCTTCTAAATGAGCCTTCATGGGAATTTTTCAGAAGTCAAAATATTCAACATAAAACAATGGAGGCTTGTTGCTACTACCATCGTCTTTAAACACAAGATTGTTGTTTGTGGAAGCCATTCTGAATCAATTAGGAACAGGTTACCTAAAACCTGCTCTAATGCCAATTGTAAGTTTGAGATGCGCCTAAGAGGGGGTGAATTAGGCTTTTAAAAATTCTTCGAAGTTTTTCTAATTTTTCCGATTCTTTACTTTCTTATGGAATATAAGTGCAGAAAGATAAAATGTGCAAAGTAAAAGAGACACAAAGATTTATCCCGGTTCTCTTCACAAACCGAAGGTACATCCAGTCCCCTTTCCAAACCAAAAGAGATTTTCACTATATGTTAGAAACCTAGAACAAGACACACCTAGTCCTTTCTAATTCTAACAACTAAGAACAATTCTCTTGGATTTACAACAGGTTTAAAGTCCGATCTAGATTTAAATACTCACACACGGACCTCTTGTGTCCATAATTCGGATCACAAGGACAACCTTACTAACTTATCTCTAATAATCCTAAAGATAAGTAATAATAAAAAAAATAAGTTCCAAATTTTTATAAGTGTATGGAAGATGAAGCTTTAAATATCTTATCAATAAAAATATTGATCTTATCCTTGAAACAAGTATCACTCAATAAATATACAAGTATTCTTGAAAGAATGAGATGAAACTAGAATGATATTCTTGAAAATTTATGACAAGTTTGTCTTAAAAAGTTTGAATATGAGCAGTTTGAAAATATTTGAAAATGAAGAATATGAGTGATTTTTTACTATGAAAATTATTGGAGGTGAGTGTGAAATCTGAAAATGATTTGTTTATATAATGCACAAAACACCCTTTCATAAAGGTATCATTTAAATGAAACAGTGTCATGGTTTGAATGATAGAAACAATGAATATTTTCATGAAAAGTCACATATTTTTGCATGCAGCAACAATGTTAATCGGTTAACACATATGTTAACCAGCTAACACCCTTTAACGTTAAACCCAGAATTCAAAAATGAGCTTGGTTAACCAGTTACTCAACCCGTTAACTGGTTAACACTGAAGGATTTTGAGAAAAATGCTGATTTTTAATGCTTGACATATGCTACATGAATCCTATCATTCCTAAAATTTATATTATGCACAAAATGAATTTTTTGAACACTCATATAAATACTTTGAGCAATATTTGTTATACCTTTGTGTTATACCAAGTTGGTCTTCAATTCTTTGAAAATATAATGAATATTGTTTGAAATTTGATCCACTTGATATTTCTACAAAACTTGAGCAATGCTAGACCAAACATATGAAGCTTGATTCAAAAGTCCTTCTTCCTTTTTGAACATACACACTTGAGCAATATCTTGTTGTCTTCATCAAAATACAATATTGATGGAAGCTTGCATCTATAAATATTATTGTTGCTAGAGAAGTCATGCGTCTGATTTACCAAATGAAGGGGAAAAAAGGTTTATTTGCAATCAAAATTGACTTATCTAAAGCAAATGACAAAATTAGTTGCGAATGTATTTGGAAAGTAATGAAGGAGGCTAAATTTCTTAATCAGCTGGTCAAAATCAATATGCATTCTATTTCGATTTCTGAGTTCAATGTGAATTGGGATGGTGTGAGGGGTGATACCATTAGACCGCATTGGGGAATTCGTTAAGGTGATCCCATATCACCATATATCTTTGTCCTCTGCATGGATAAGCTATCTCATATCATCTGAAATTATGGTATAAAATCATGTATGTCCTAACACATGTCGAGACATAGATCTCTGTATTACTTTAAACAAGGACATAATAAAAATATCTTGATTTTCTTATTATCAGCACAAAGTCATGACAGATGTTCCAACATCTATTACGACATGTTAATCAAAATGCAGATGAAGATATTTGTAAAATTTCATAATGATAAATAACACATATATGTGATGACCCAGTTTGGTGCAATTCACCTACTATAGGGGTTACCAAGCCAGGAAGAAGATCACACTATCATACAATTTGCAGATGAACATATTTGTAAGTTTTCCATGTATAATATATACCTAGAGTAAGATCATACAAGTGTTTATTTGGTATAAACACCATCATAAGTTCCTATTGACATAATTCACATACTTGACCAAATCTAAAATAAATATACAATCTATGGTACAAGACATGGAAATTATCCCAGAAACAATAAAACTCTAAGATTAATGTACAATAATCCTCATTGTACAAAAGGTAATACACATTGGAAAAGTTAATATTAAGCTTCTCTTGAAACATCCAAGCATAACATCCAAGCATAACTCCACTTGTAAACCAAACCTGGAAACACAACCTGAAAAATAACAATGATAATGGGGTGAGATGACAAATCTTAGTGAGTTTCTATCTTTTGGGTTCTCTCGGCTTTACAGGGTTCTATCAAACCTAACTCAAGTCGGGGGAAAAGGGATACGAAATTGAGTTCACGCAACTCACTCTATGAAACGTTCTCACAAGTTCAACTACTCACAATCTCACACTCATATGGATACATGATGATGAGTTCACCATATGGATACATGATCATGAGTTCACCAACTCAAACTATCACTAACTGGTAATCTCACGAAGGTATCCCCTATTCCCATCCTCTTCTACATCTAGAAGTCGATGCGATTCATAGATCCTTGTATTTTACTTGACATATGAAATGGATTCAGATCCTAGGCCTGTTAACCTAGAATCGTAAATTTCCATGGTTTGTTAACCATCACAAGTTTCTACCCATATGTTTCATTCGTACTAAACGCGAGAATCAAACCTGCCAAGTAATCATACTTACATTTCAAAGGAACCCTAAGCTCATGAAACAACATTCTCATGGGAAATAGTTTTGATTACATGATAACACAACATAATTTTGAATGGATTCAGATTCTAAGGGACACATCATCCACCTTACGAATCGTCACTTCACATGGCATTTTAACCATCACAAGTCTCTACCCATAGGTTCTATTCGCACTAAACACTAAAACAACGCAATTGTACACGACAACCACAAGGCCACATTCGCTTTATCACAATAGTAACACAAGGATTCATATGTTCCATATAATGTTACTCTCTATACTAGACCCTTACTCGTCGAAGACACACACCTAGGTATCGTACGCACGAGCATCACCATCTAGTTTATATCACTTCCTAGTTACAACATTAGGTCTCACTATTATGGCATGGTAAGGTTTCCTCACAATATCCTCTTCATGTTTTAGAATTCACAATTCACAATTTACATAATCAATATTTTCAATCAAAATACCCTAAATAAATTAATTCCACATTAATATTAATAACTCCTCGATCGAACACCCAGATAAAAAGATTTGAATTTTAGAATATTTTTCAAAAACCTTCAGTGGTAACCGGTTACTCAAATCAAGTAACCATTTACTTGATGTTTATTGTTCATACAGAGGCGTTTTAATAGTTAGAGACGCTTTCTGGTAACCGGTTACTCAAATCATGTATTTGATTACTCTGTACAATTTTTAGGAAAATATTCAACAGGATAACCGGTTACCCAATTCATGTAATCGGTTTCTGTGACAGAATTTCCAAAACCTACATTTTTATTAGCTCAAACTCCATGGATTCTCAAATAAACTCAATGTATCATGTTAGCAAGCATCATAGGATTCAAGAATTTAAACACAAATTGAACCGTTAAATTTTTTATTAGAAGGATTTAACCATTTTCTCAACTTTCTAACCTAACTCTAGAACTCAAAAAATTCCATAATTAAAGTGTCTAACTATAACCCACCTATAGATATTGATGAAGAAAAAGCTTGATGAATGATGAAGAAGATGAAGCTTGATGATCCAATGTTGCTTCCCACTTCCTGGTTTTCCTCTTCTTCTCTTTCTTTTCTCTCTAACCCTTGTTTCTATTTTGATACCAAGCAAGGAAGGGAAAAGAAAAAGGAATTGTTATACTAACAATTAGTTAGTAATACTAACTAATGGGTCCAAAATTGAGGGTATCCAAAAATGTCTCTAATGCACCAATTAATAAAACCTCGGGATTGAATAATATTAATCAATTCAATCTGAGCTCAACAGTTGCTCTAATTACCTGAACAAATAACCCTCAGAACACACCGAAACCCAATTAAGCTCAATTAATATTATTCATAGCATTAATTAAATACAGGGTATTACATGTTTCAATATATGTTACGACATGTTAATCAACATGCAAATGAACATATTTGTAAATTTGCAGAATGATAAGTAACATATAGATATGATGACCCAGTTTGGTTCAATTCACCTACTCTAGGGGTTATCAAGCCATGAAAAAGATCACACTATCATTACTATTATTTCTTGTAAACAACCTCCGGTTTACAGGTAAACAACCTTTGTTTTACCTAATCATTATCCAATGTAATCTTTATCTAAGAACCTCATTTTCGATAAAAGAAACCCATCTCACTCCCTTAATCACCTATGTGATTCCTAATAATTATAGTCCCAATAACCGCATCATTCTACTTGAAAGACAACAGTTTTCAATACAAAGTTTATCCAAGACTCTTGACTAACAAACATACTTGGTTTTTCTTAAGAGTTTCATCCAAGAACAATATACAATTCATTACCTACGATTTTCTGAATATGTATAAACAACTATGTCTACCACAATCTATCAAACATATATAAAGGATGACTTACAATAAAAGAAAATTTTTTACTCTCAAAACTTTAAACCCTTTTTACTTTTACAAAAGTTTACAAAATAAGAACTTATTGTACTTGTTATTTTTCCCTAGGTCTAGGTCTTCCTTTATAATCTTCAGCTATCCATGGGCTTCAAATAATCTAACAAATTATTCCTTGATCCATGTGTTGATTGCAGCAAATAAAATCTCTTCAAATCTTCAAAACAGATCTTCAGCTCAATCTTTTTGTAACAAAAATGCTGATTCCTCGTGATAAGACATCTTGTCTGACATGTTGTTCTTCACAAATTTCTTCAAATTAGAACGTTTTCATCAACATTATGTTTTACCAAAATTTATTCAAATCTTTAGAGCTTTCAATCTCCCCTGTTTGATAAATTTTGGCTAAAACATCTTCTTGCACAATAAACCCAGGATGCTCCTTTTTTTCAATAAATCTGGGATGAAAGAAGTATAAAGTCCTGAAATCATTCCATCCTGGCAACAAAGATGAATGATGATTCTGGTCTAGAGTGTGGTGGTTATGATTGGAAACTAATGATCACCTTAAGATAGGAGACTCGTGAAATTTCGGATGTCAACAAAGAAGAAGATGTAGAACACTCCCCCTCAATTCCAGACCCAATATAACATCCTTCATTATCCCGATGAGGTCTCATGTGAGAAAACCTCAACACCGGATAACTCAGGTCACAAACACAACTATGCCCATTACTCAGATCACAAGGCACACAAAAAATACTCGGAGTAAGAAGAACTAAGACACATGAAAAAAATGAGATACAGAACAAATGTCAGAACTTCCTGTCCAACATCCTTGCAAAAAAAAACTACAAGAACATACGCACAACTTTTATCCCCCTTTTTAGCCAAAAATTGACAAAAGAATCCAAAACACACCCATACCCATCCAAGAATCAACCAAAACGGAACAAAATCCATAAGAAAATAGCCTAGCAAAAAATACAACTTAAGATACAAGTGAGCAAAGACAAACCACTTTAAATACTTGGGCAATTTCATAGGAAATAGCGTTCCTAGAATGTAACAATGAGTCATAGTCAATAAGGGAGTTATTTGAGGTGGATAACTTCAGCACAAATAAATGTGCATCGTCCATAATGCGTTCTTCAAGCCTTATTTTTCCCCTGAAAAATTCTAGTTCCAATGAATATGCATGCATAGTTTAAAGACACATTTTACACGTCCTTATAACATGTACTTGACATCACCGTCCAAGAGAATCCATTTGTTAATAAGTCTTGAGAAATGTCTTGACATCTTATTAGACATTGTCTACGCTATCTTGTTTTGCTAAAAAAGAACCAAAGTCTTATGAATTTAGTAAGAGAATTCCTTATTAAGGCCCACCATGTTGTCCATCAATTACAGTCATACAAGATTTAGAAGCATAAATACACTCTTTTCATCCATCTATTTTCTATTTTTCACCAGAAAAATTCCATTGATCCTAACCTCAATTTGAATAGGAAAAATAAATCCTCTCAGACAACTAATGATTCTCAGGTCACTCTTAAGAAGCATATACACCTTTGATTTATACCATTGAGTTCCCAAAGATATAACCAAGATCAACCTCTCTAAGTTCACCGTGAAGTAAAGAAGAAACATAATGTCAAAACATCATGTCTGACATCACATCCTCTCAAAATAAACTTAATCATAACTTGTTTGATCCCCAAGCAAGCTCTGCACATAATGCATAATCCATCAGACAAAAGCTCACCCCTTATTTCTCATAAGTAAAGATCATTCTGACACGAACCCCACATGATATTTCATGACCATCATCATGCTTTCATAGTGAGAAAGCACCTGGATCACAATCCTTGTACCATAACAACCAAACTTTTGGATTGAGATCAAATAACACCACTGATCATTCTTCCCTTGGACACATTCACGCACTATACAAATCCACCTTAAATTTTACAGCCATAGATAACCATGTTCTTTGAGACTAGAATCAATCAACTCTTGTTATTCAAGATGTAATCCCTACTTGATTTTACATCAACCACATACACCCGAATAACACTTCTCAGTTTACTTGCTTCATAAGATCCTAACTGACACATTCTTTTCTAGAGACACTAGAATCAACAAAAACTATCATCCCTTTTTGGTATAAGGATTCCCACGCTTAGAATATTCATATCAATGAACAGATATACCAATCCAAGTCATCCTCCAAAAGTAACCAAATGATGTTCCAACATCATATAAGCCTCAGTCTTCTTATACTTTGATCCTTGATACACCAATATCCCGGCATACCATTCACAGCTGCACCAACTTGATCATCAAGAGATAGCAAGCAGCAGGCCAATGACAGACACAAAATTCTTCATTACAACTCCTCCAAAAGCTGACACCATTCTTTATTTGAAACTTAATCAACAGCTTATCATGAAAGAACCACTTCTGAACATAATGTTGAGCATAAATCTTCACATCCATAATTCCATGTCAATAATTTCTCGATGTGATGTTACAACATCACATCAGTCTCACCATTTGCATTGAGCCATTCACCTTGATTTCGGTTGCATAGTGATCTAAACACCTCCATTTGCTAGAACTTACTAACATTTCATAGCAGATCATGATTTCATAGGGTCACACTTTAAGATTAGATTACTGACCATCAACAAAATCATCTTCTGAAGACAAAATAACTTGTGAGAAATAACCTTTCACACATCTTCAGAGGCATAATGTTCAGACATCCTGTCTGACATTATAGAATCTTCAACCATCTAACGAGGATATTCTCTTTAGTAGATACCATATCAAGATATAAGCATACTTCTTAGAAGAATCTACTTCTCCTTAGTTCTTCATTCATCTATCATATAACACCAATCTCCATAAGCAAGTTACCTCATTACTTGCAATATAATTTCTTTCAAACATGTGATGACACACATACCTTTGACCTGAATTCCTATAGAAGTGATCAATCAGAGTTCCTTCTAGAACCATGATCTTTTAGTTCACCAAAAAGATTGACACTTCTAGTTCTATATCCTTCTTGCTCAACTAAAAGACTTTATGAAGCTCCTGAAGACCAACTTCTCCCAATATGATATTGAATTTATCACTTTAAGAGAGATCTACTGGATGTTCAACCCGATGTTAGAACATTCAGTTATTATAAAAAAAATGGTTGTCTGGTACTGACTTGAAGTACTAAATCACAAGATTACCCGTCAACACTTCTTCTTAAAGAACTTCATCACTTTAACATAGCAAGAGTTCCATGTTCTCATAAACTTGAAAATTATATCAAGTTTGAGTAAACAACCTCTATCATGTATAAGCAAAACAACAATCAATCTTCAAGAGTAATTCTCCACCACCACAAGCAAGAACACATTGATAAGGCTTCTTATGAATTGAAGAATCTTAAAGATATCTGAGATAATTCCCGGACATTTTACTTTGACCTTCTGGTTGATATTCAAACATCTTGATACTGGAACTTGGATTATGCACCCCTGTGAGCTTAGATTAGAAATAAACTGATCCAAGTAATAATCTCTTCCAATATCATCCACAATCTAGACAAGTTTCTAAGTTAGAACCTTTCCTGGCGGATTACATGCATAATAGGTTCAGTCTGATGAAACTCCTTAGTACTTTTGATCAGCATGAGTGTTTAGTATGATATAACACTTCTTTGTCCTAGAATATCACTCCTCGGAACAATAGAAATCTTACACCTTTATCAGCACCCCAAATTCAAGATAAAAGACATTCTGAGCAAACATCCCAAATGCCTAATCAATCTCAGTTTTGACAACCTTTAGGTACTAGATAAGGACCTTTCAGAAGATCATATCAATAACACCCTGTCTTTTGCACAAAAGAAATTGAACACATATATCCATCTTTCAGAGCACTCTCATGCAATAAACTAAGTAGATCCATAGAACAATTTATTGAACTTATGTAACTGACTTGTGTTGCATCCTTTGGAGACTTACCTTGACTTCTTTTCCCGTTGATCATCAAGTAAGAGGATAAGCAATTAAATATTTGTAAAGACCATAAATAGAAATTGATTTTAAATCCTCAATTAGAAGACCGTATAACTTGAGAGAAATACAATTTTTCTTTACTAGGTTAAGTCCTGTTGATCTTGATTTTTTATGAACTCAACAACCCAGATGAGAACAATTTTTCACACAAGGTGCTTACAGCTGAAATAATGTCTCTCACAAAGTTGAGACATTATGTTTGACATCCTTGATCTAGCTTGCTTTCTGAATAAAGCATCCATATTCTCCTTAGTTTTTCAATCCTTTCTCCATTCTTCAGCCTTTCTGAAAACGGTATGAACATTTTCAGGAAAAACTAGAAGTCATATTCCTATAGATAAGCAACAAGAATAAATTGCTCTTGTCTTTCTTCATTGAGTTCTCATCTTCGTGTCAAACTCTTTGACTCAGTCCCAGAATATCTACATCTTGATCATCTTTTCTTCATGATCCATTTCTCCAACCACATTTATATTTACCTTTATGAGTGGACTTGAGAAAATCCCAAGTATATTTGGCAAAAATGTTGATTGAACTAATCTCCCAAGAAACACAACTACGTAAGATAATATTTCATAGGAAAACACAATTATCTCCTTTATATCACTCCCAATTTGTCTTCCAAGAACTCTTCAGCTAGAAGGATCACAAAATATTACAAACTTACTCCATCTTTAAGTTTCCATAACAATATGTGACTGTCAAGACATCTACACCTTAGATGTTTCTTGAAGAATTCTCTGAACAAAACTCAATCAACTTGACAAGACTTCATCAAAATTCTAGACATAGCATATTGATAGCTATTCCAAGAACACATCTTCTAAAGCAGTAACACCAGAGACATATAATGACCTCTGAGATATCTTCTGTTCCGGACTGGGCCTCAAGAATGTATTAGGCTACGACCCAACAGGTCGAGCAGAGGCCCATATACTTGAGCAGAGACGCCTAGCAGACGGGCATGGACACCTCACAGTCAAACTAGCTTCTTATACGACGGGCATACACTCAGGACGGGCGAAGAACAAGTCTGCCAGGTCACTTACCACGTCACCCAACTGTCCCTTATTATCTCCTAAAAGATAGGGGCAGTTGGACCAAGGACCAGGCCTCTTAGCTAGGTCTTCACGCTTCTCACGTGTTCCTTGGCAGTTCTTCCTTGGGCCTAGCTGACATAGGCCCAAAAAGGGACCTTGGCCCAGCGCTGGGGGCACATTATAAATACCCTTTTTCATTAAAGGGTCAGATATTCTGATTGATCATAAATAAACCATTTTTATTCACTGTACCTCTTCTTACTTAAGCATTGGAGTGCCTTGCAGGTACACCCCCCCCCCCCATTTTCTCCTCCCATTTCTTGGCCGTTACATCAAGTCACTGGAAGGTCCTTCTGAACAGGTAAGATCAGTGGCGCCGTCTGTGGGAAACTAGTTTCCCCTTCTTCTACGACAGAAGATCAAAGCTCAAACACCATCCTTCCAGCATGTCCGAAGAACAACTCAACAAACGCAACCGTCCCCTCGTCGACTACACGATGGAGGACAATCTGCAGTACCATGAGGCTGACGCTCGTGATGGCCGCCCAGCCACCCCGTCTCCTGAACCCGAGAACAATGGGAACCCACCTCAAGTTCAAAACCAGGGGAAGGACACGTTTCAGCCCATCCCCATTCCCGTCGAAGGGGACGCCACCATGATTGCTATGGTGAACGCCCTCAACCAGGCCAGCTCCATGCTCTACCAGCAGCACGAGAGAATCATGGCCCTAGAAGCTGATCGACAGGAGGTCCGTCCTCAGCAAGAAAGGAGGACGCAACAACGTCCAGAAGCGACAAAGAAACGGGGACGCCGCTCCTCAGAGCCTAACATGAGTAGGGCACGTGCCCGCCGTGATTCCGGTCGATCGGGAACCTCAGCAAAGCACTCCAAGGCCCCGAGCTCAGATACCAACAAATCGAAAAGGTTGTATTGGCTCTCATAAATGCAGCGAGGAGATTACATCATTACTTCCTCGCTCACACATTCAAGGTGAGAACCGATCAACTGATAAAACAACTCCTCGGGCGACTAGACATGGCTGGCAGAATGCTAAAATGGTCGCTGGAACTTTCCGAATTCGATATACAGTACGAGAACAGGAAGGCTCTGAAGGCTCAAGCCCTGGCCGACTTTGTCGCGGAAATGACTCATAGCCCCGTACCGGCGGACGGCGCCCATAGATGGACGATCTTCGTCGACGGCGCCTCCAGCACGTCGGGCAGCGGGGCCGGGATCATCCTCGAAAACGAGGACGGAATCCTGATTGAGGTCTCATTAGCATTAGCTTTCCCAACATCCAACAACCAAGCCGAATATGAAGCTTTCATCGCCGGCCTGAGACTGGCCGAGGACTTAGGAGCAAAAGAAGTAAAAATATCAACAGACTCCCAGCTCGTAGCATCACAAGTACGGGGAGAGTACCAAACCAAGAACGACAACCTCATTGAGTACCTGGCCCTAGTCAAAGAAAGACTCGAAAAATTCGAGAAGTGGGAAGTTCAACACGTACCTCGCGAGCACAACACACGAGCAGACATCTTGTTGAAACTAGCTAGCACAAGAAATAAGGGAGGAAACAAATCAGTAATCCAGGAAATCCTTCCTCGACCTAGTATCGAGAAGCCACCTTCCCCATTTGAGGTTAATGTGATCGGGGATACTCATTGTTGGATGACGCCCATCTATAATTACCTCACGAAGGGCAAACTCCCCACTGACCCTAAAGAGGCGACCGTCACCAAACGTAGGGCGTGCTCGTACGTCCTCCTCGAAGGGAAACTCTACCGTAGAGGGTTTTCCCTCCCGTTACTAAAATGCGTTAAAGAAGAGAAAGTTCCCGACATATTGGGGGAAATGCACCGAGGAATCAATGCCCAACATCCCGACGGACGATCACTCGCACGAAAGGCTCTTCGAGCAGGCTACTATTGGCCGACTATGCAACACGACTCCAAGGAACACGTAAAAAAATGCGACAAATGTCAACGACACGCCGACATGCACCTTGCACCCCCGAACGAACTAAAAACACTCTCCTCTCCTTGGCCCTTCGCGTGGTGGGGCATGGACATCCTCAGACCCTTCGTAACCGGATCATACCAGAATAAATACCTCATCGTAGGGGTAGACTATTTTACCAAATGAATCGAAGCATAAGCGCTAGCTAAAATAACAGCACAAAACATTCTCCGATTCTTTAAACGAAATATCCTCGCTCGGTTCGGCATACCTCAGGTCCTCATCACGGACAACGAGACGCAATTCACAGACGGAGGATTTCAGGACTTCGTGGCTAGCTTAGGTACCAAACAACATTTCACATCTGTCGAGCACCCTCAAACCAACGGGCAAGCAGAAGCGGCCAATAGGGTAATCCTGCGCGGGCTAAAGCGCAGACTCGGCGAGGCAAAAAGGGCATGGGTCGAAGAATTACACAGTGTCCCGTGGGCATACCGCACGACACCACACTCCACAACCGGGGAAACCCCATTCCGACTAACATACGGCACTGAAGCAGTCATCCCAATAGAAATACGAGAGCCAACGAGACGCGTAGAGGAACCCCTAGACGAGGAGATGAACGACGAGGCACTTAGAGCCGAGCTGGACCTCGTCGACGAGATCCGCTCCGAAGCAGCCCTTAGGGAAATATCCCTCAAACAAAAAATAGCCTTGCGCCACGACGCGAAGGTCATAAAGAGAGAATTCCAGGTGGGCAGCCTGGTCCTTAGAAGAAATCAAAAAAATCCAAGAGAGGGTAAACTGGCCGCCAACTGGGAAGGCCCCTACCGCGTCCGCGACAAGACGAGCAACGGGGCATACTATCTAGAAAACCTACAAGGTGAAGAACTCGCTCGACCATGGGACGCAGAGAAACTTAGACAATATTACAGCTGAATATGTCACGGGGAGACATGGGATGTACGACCACGCTCTTCACCACCGAAACTACAGGGAGGAATCACGCTACCCGGGGACGAACACGACCCCTCCAGCAGACACAACCCTCCCCGACAGTTGGGACCGCGATCGAGCCCCAGCGTCGCAGTACTAAGATTGGCAGGGCACCCAGCTCGCGATGGGAAGCCCCAAGCCCCGAGGTCAGAGTTCTCCAATCGCGAACTCGGCTTCGATTTTAGGCGAGCACAACGCCCGCTACCTCGTCGGTTCCCTAAACTGGTGAGACAAACATAGTCGAGCATAAAACAGTTCACAAAAATACAACAAATATAAACTGAATAAAACCGAGCAAGGTAACAGCTAAAAACAAAACATTCATTCATACGCGGCCGTAGCCGAAGAAAAGACAAGTATGCTCGAAGGCCAATATTCGTACAAACTAGGCACACGGGCCATACAAATTAGGCACGCAGGCCATACAAATTAGGCACGCAGGCCATACAAATAAACAAAATAAAATACATAAGACTCCGCCCGGAGTTACTCTTCCTCTTCTCCCAGCTCCTCCTCCGCTTCGAAGGGACACACAATCTCCCCATCCTGGACGCAGTAATTATGGGTTGACCCCTCCGTCGCCAACTGAGGGTTCAATATCCTCAGCTGGTCGACAACGTTGTCAAACCCTTCTTTAAACACGGCCACCAGATCCTGGTTGAGCGAACGGATGTGTCCCACCAGCTCACCCCGGGAACGGAGAGCGAGCTCCTCTTCACTCTCATCTGCCAAGGGACGGACAGTATCCTCGAGTAGGGCCAGACGAGCACGGAGCGCAGCATTCTCCTCAGCCACTTTCTTATGCTCAGCTGCTTGCTCCTACAGGCTCGCCTTTTCCACCTTCAGCGTATCCCGCTCCCCTTTCACTTCTTCCAGCTCTTTCTTCAGCCCTTCCTGCAGTTGATGCTCCTCCTTATAGTCCGTCAGGTCCTTTGACAACCTGTCATTTTCAGAACGGACCTTCAGAAGGGCATCCTCCAGGGAAGTCGTGGACACGGAAGTATCGGTCAGAACCATGGTCGTCTCCATCACCCGGATGACTGCAACCAGATCATTTGCCAGTTCCTTTCGCCGGACACCAGCCTCCTGGCTCAGAATGACCTTCGCCTCAGGCGCTGGCACAACAATAGAATCTTCACCTTTGAAAAAATCCTGCTCTATGTAGCAGGGAGGCAGCAAATAGCTCCCGGGGCCACCCAGAGTGCTGCCCCCCAAAGCAGACATAGCAAGGGTCCCATCCGGGCGCTTCCGCTTGTGGGGAGGGGAGGTAGATGGAGGCGGGCAATCCGGGATATCGATCAGAGAGGAGCGCGGTGGAGGAGTGGGCACTGGGCTCACCGTGTTCGAGGTCCCAGCCCCAGAGTCACCAACTACTTCCTGGACACGAGGAGTTGTCTTCTTCTTTTTCTTGGGGACCCTGTCCGGGGCTCCTGCTTGATTGGCCAACTTAAGAACTCGGTCGCGAGCAGAGGGAATAGCACCTGCAAAACAAAGACACAAACATCAGCGGGAAAAAACATAAGACAAAAGAGCATAAGAATAAAAAAACACCTACTCAATAATTCCATGGCCTGATCGTCAGTATCGCATTCGAGCAGAGCCTTTGTGTTGATGAGACGGGGTTCGCAAAGCGGCATCCCGCCCTCATCGACATAAGGGACACCCTTTCGGTCAACCCAGACCGCCAAGTTGAAACTCTGCACGAATTTCACCAGCTTCTTGTAAGCGAGTCTATCCTTAACACCCAGGCTCGAGAACTTAACCCGGTAATGGCTGGTGGAAAGATCAAAATGGTCGGGCTGCCACCTCAACGGTATCCTCGACATGAGTTTCTCCTCCCCGTCCGCATCTCGCTTGTAATAATAAAGAGAATGCAGGGCGACATGGGTGATCGGCCTCACTACATACCATCTCCCTTTGAAGTGTCGGGCGGAGTCCACGTACGTCTTGAATAGCCTCACTGGCTGCTTAAAGGAAACCCAGTTATGACTCCCCCGAAGACCGGACCGCTGAAGGTGGAAAATGTGGAAGAAGAGAGCCCGAGTACACCCGATACCGAGGAAGCGGCAAACTAACTCGTACGCCCACATGAAAGCGATGGCGTTGGGGTGCAACTGTGACAGCGCCAGCCAAAGCCACTTGAAGTTCGACATTTGAAAGGAGTTGAAGGGCAGCTTAACCCTCGCCTCTCGAAAAGCAAACTCGTACATGGCAAATTGCTTCCCCGGGAAGCGATGACATACCCGGTCCGCCTCTTTAGGAGCACGACACTGCCAGTTTTCAGGGTCATCGGGACCCCGATCTTCCACCACGACATAAGCACGAGTCGACTCGTCGCAAAAATAGGATTCCTCGTCCAAGGGTTCTTCCGCAACCCAGGAAAGGTCATTTTTCCCAGACGAGGAGACGTGTTTAGTGCCCCCCCGGCAATTCCCTCCTCGACATTCAAGCGCACGACATCTGCTTCTACGGGCCGCGGATCAGTATCTTCTCCTCTGGGTTGAAGACGCCTGGTCATACCTGAAACGCAGATAGAAAGAGTGAATTCGATATTGTATCAAATCCACCCTTCCACCGCAGGTCAAGTGAAAGGGCGTAGGACTAAAAACACACGCCCCGAAACATGACTATTGGTCTAGGACTGGCGAAGGGGCGACCCTCGCGAGCAAATGAAACCCTGGCCCGCGAAGCAACACCGACGCAGACTCTATGCCCGCGACCACCAGGCCTCATTTGGGAATATTCACACATATCTGCTCGCAACGGTCATATGTATATGAAGTTTTAGCCCGGGTCATTCATATGCATATGAAATTTTTGCCCGGTTCATTCATACACATATGAAATTTCTGCCCGGGATAACCTAACCCTAACGAAATTTTTCACACTTATAACCTATTAAACTGTTTCTAGGCTAATTCTGCCTACTCTACACAGATAAATCATACAATCCCTAGCTACCAAACGCAGAAAACATGAGAAACAAAGGATTAGAGGTAAGATCAGTTCCTGACATAGTGAAAACAAGAGAGTGGGACGGCGGCGCTCGAGCAACAACGGCGTTTCAGGTGGCGGAGACGGGCGGAGAGAGGAATTTTCTTCAGAGCTTCCGGTGAACGTCTGAGCGAAAAAAGTTCAAATGAAATAGTTCACCCCCTTTTTATAGCCATAAGCGCGTGGATTGACGCGTCAAGTCATCATTACCTACTGCCTACGCCACCGTTTGCACAATAAACGAAGCGACGCACCATTAATGCTGAAACACGTCAATCCATAAGGAATCTTGAACGACGCCGAGCAACCATACGCCTCCCCGACTCTAGAAATTTCCTTGACCCCGTAAGACATCCTCGACTCTCTTAAACGTCACGTGTCCGTCGAGGACTTTCATACTCGAATCTACGAGACGTCCTCGAATCTCTTAAACGTCACGTGTCCGTCGAGGACTTTCATACTCGAATCTACGAGACGTCCTCGACCCCATGAAACATCATCGACTCTGTTGAACGTCACATGCCCGATGAAAAAGAATATTACAGTCAACTCTGTAAACATCATGATCGACTCGACCATACGCCCGCTGCTTTATCCATTGCGCTTACGCCCGACTACATTATAATTCATCACTCCGACTCGGAGACTCGACTTGGGGGGCTCTTGTTCCGGACTGGGCCTCAAGAATGTATTAGGCTACGGCCCAACAGGTCGAGCAGAGGCCCATATACTTGAGCAGAGACGCCTAGCAGACGGGAAGGGACACCTCACAGTCAGACTAGCTTCTTATACGACGGGCATACACTCAGGACGGGCGAAGAACAAGTCTTCCAGGTCACTTACCACGTCACCCAACTGTCCCTTATTATCTCCTAAAAGATAGGGGCAGTTGGACCAAGGACCAGGCCTCTTAGCTAGGTCTTCATGCTTCTCACGCGTTCCTTGGCAGTTCTTCCTTGGGCCTAGCTGACATAGGCCCAAAGAGGGACCTTGGCCCAGCGCTGGGGGCACATTATAAATACCCTTTTTCATTAAAGGGTCAGGTATTCTGATTGATCATAAATAAACCATTTTTATTCACTGTACCTCTTCTCACTTAAGCATGGAGTGCCTTGCAGGTACACCCCCCCCCCCTTTTCTCCTCCCATTTCTTGGCTGTTACATCAAGTCACTGGAAGGTCCTTCTGATCAGGTAAGATCATCTTCCATCAGAGAAATATGCAGCAAAATACCAAGATACAATAACCCTGACAAGCATCAAATAAGAGGTCAGAACATCTTATATGATATCATGCAACACAACCCATATCAGAAGTTACAATAATACCAACAACAACATCAATAGAATCTTCACATAAACAATAATCAACCATCAATAATATTCAGATTAGATTCAATAAGATATCACCTTAGCATTCAATCCTCTTGAATAAAACATTAATGGATGGTCTGATCACACAATATTCTTCCTTGTTCACACCACTAGAAAGTATCATCCCAATATCTCATCCAAAAACAAACAAGGATACCTGCTCTAATACCAATTGAAATTCTGGTATACATGTCACATGTGTCCTAACACATGTCGATACATATATCTCTACATTACTTTAAACAAGGACAAAATAAAAAATATACTGCTTTTCTGATTATCAGCACAAAGTCATGACAAATGTTCCAACATTTGTTACGAGATGTTAATCAACATGCAGATGAACATTTTTGTAAATTTTCATAATGATAAATAACACATAGATATGATGACCCAGTTTGATGCAATTCACCTACTCTGAGGGCTACCAAGTCAGGAAGAAGATCACATTATCATTAATATTATTTCTTATAAACAACCTCCGATTTACAGGTAAACAACCTCCATTTTACCTAATCACTACCCAATGTAGTCTTTATCTAAGAACCCCATCTTCAATAAGAGAACCCCATCTCACTCTCTTAATCACCTCTGTAATTTCTAACAGTTACAATCCCAGTAACTGCGTCATTCTACTTGAAAGACACCTTTTTCAATACAAAGTTTAGCCAAGACTCTTAACTAACAAACATACTTGGTTTTTCTTAAAAGCTTCATCCAAGAATAATATACAATTCATTTCCTACGAGTTTCTGAATGTATTAAACCAATACAAATTGTGACTTACAATACAAGAAATTACTCGACTCTCAAAACCCTAAACCCTTATTTTACTTTTACAAAAGCTTACAAAATAAGAACTTGGTGTACTTGTTATTTTTTCCCTAGGTCTAGGTCTTCTTTTATAATCTTCAGTTTTCCATGAGCTTAGACTAATCTAATCAATTATTCCTTGATCCATGTGTTGATTTCTGCAGATAAAATCTCTTCAAATCTTCAAAACAGATCTTCAGCTTAATCTGTTTATAACAAACAAAGATGTCGAGTCCTCATGATAGGACATCTTGTAACACCCTGATTTCGTAATTTAATTATTTAATTAATTATTAAGATAATTTGGCAATTTTTGGTGTATTTGTTGTGGTTGTGGTGATGAAACTATTTTATTTAATGGTAATATTGAATAATGTAAGTTATGTTTATTTAAATATTAATATTTAATTAAAATAAAGAAATTAGAAGTATGAGGGGTATAATGGTCTTTTATGGATAATTAGTAAGGTTAGAATGGGGAAAACATAACTGGGGTCCTAGGGGTAAGATTTACAAAAAGGAAGTTGAGGTTTGAAATACGATCAGTTTTTCACGATCACGTTTGGGAGAGAGGAGAGAAGAGGTCTGAAGAACGAAGAGGAAAAACTAAGGTTTAAGGAATTTCCCGGAGATTTTTGAGAAAAGACCATAGAAAAGCTTCACTCTAAGGTATTTGGAGTATCACTTTCCAATGTTTTTGATGTAGAGTTTAGGTAATGGGAATAATTGGGGTCTTAGAGAAAACCTAGGATTTGATGAGTAGAATTGAGGGATTAGTGATGAATTGTTGTGTATTGTATGTGGTAAATGATGTATGTGTGTTAGTTATAGGTTCTATTACTGAATTTGTGAATAAAAAAGATGAAAAACTGTGTTTTTGGGGTGAAATATCGTAGCAGAGTTTGTTGTCATCGTAGAACTGAAATTCTAAAATCCGCATAGCTCGCTTAGCAAGCAGATTCTCGCTTAGCGAGCATGTAAACTATAAATTTTCTCCAACCCGATAGGAGGTCGCTTAGCGAGCAATGGGGTCGCTTAGCGAGCAATAGAATTGAAAAATTAATGATTTTATTGTAGAAAATTGTTTAATGATGTGTAGATATGATGTAATGATATTGTGATATATTATACTTGTTGCCATGATTTATGTTGATGTTTTAGTGACCAATTTGTGATAGAAATAAAGTTAAGATGTAGGTTGATTATATGTTGGTTTTTAACATAAATGTCGATGCAAATGTTGAATTATGTTGATTATGTTGAATTGTTATATTGTTGCATTCATGTTATACCTATATTGTTGGAAGCTTCATTCCCATAGTGTGGACCGGGGTTATGTTGATTATGTCGTGCTCCATTGTTGATGGTAGATGACCCAGTGTCCATTACATCTTGAAATTGGTACCACATGCATTTTATGAAGTTGCATTTCATTCTCAGTGGCATAGCATTATGCATATGTGTTGATTATATGTTTGATGAGTTTTATGATGTGATGGATGAGATTTATGATGTATTTCTATATGACGAATGATTGCATGATTATCTTTACTTTATGTCAATCATATTGATTCATGATTACTCACCCTGCCTGCCTTTGGTGATGGTCTATTATGTCATCCTGCAGATACTCAAGAATAAGCTTGGTGTGTGGACGTAGCTTGGAGTGTTATTTCCTTTGTCGTTATTTTTGTTAGGGTGGTGTCCTACTCTATGTCATGTAACATCGGGATGGAAATGCTTGAAAACCGCTGTGTTTGCTTGTTTTATCTTGAGTTAATGATGTTTTGAATTAAATTTTGAAAATTTTCATATTTGAGTTAATTAAGTTGATGACTTATTATCCATTGCGTAATAATGTTGGCATTTTAATAAGAGTGCATTTTGTAACCCGTGTTACGGGACAAGGCAAAATGATGATGTTTGTTTGAGAAGAAATGTGATACCCCTTTGTTGATACTCTGATTTTAATAAATAACCATGTTATATTTTGATGTGGGGTAAAGGGTGTTACACATCTTGTCCGACATATTTTTCTTCACATATTTTTTAAAATTAGAACGTCTTGATCAACATTATGTTTTACCAAAATTTAGTCAAACATTTTAGAGCTTTATCATCCAACATGAAGCAAAGGGTGGAAAATAGAAAGTTATCAAGATGGGAAGCCAGGGACCATGTATTTCTCATCTCATGTTCGAAGATGACTCGCTATTATTTGGAGAAGCAACTGAGGGCTAGATTATTTGTGTTATGGACAATCTGTAGAGATTCTACTCTCTATCGAGACAAGAAGTTAGTGAAGTGAAGTCTTGTATTCTCTTATCAAAGAATACTACATGTAGGGTTAGAAACAAACCACTGAGAATATGTAAGTTTATAGATACTAATCATTTTGATATGTATCTTGGAGTCCCTATAAGTGGCAAGTCTTTGAGGAAGAATGATTGTCAATTATAATTGACCAAGTTGCAAACAGGTTAGCAAGGTGGAAGGTGAAGTATCTCTCTTTGCAGGCCAAACTACTTTGGTGAAGAGCGTGATTTAGGATATTCTGACGTACCATATGATGTCTTGTCTTCTCCCCAAATAGTGCATGGAAGTGATTCAGCGTCTTCAATGTAGTTTTATTTGGAGCAATACCGAGGAATGTAGAAGAATGCATGTTGTCAACTGGAAGGTTATTACAAGTTACAAGGATTGAGATGGCCTTGAACTAAAAAATCTTTCCATGATGAACTATGCATGCATGATGAAACTTGTTTGGCAATTTTCAAATAACTATGATGATTTGTGGTGTAGAATTCTTCGTAGCTTATATAAGAAAGTCAAGTTGAATAACAGTGGTTTAAATAAGAAAACTAGTTTAGGGTTGTGGAGAGATATAAGCAAGACTATGCATCTGATTTTGAAGCATGGGAGGTGGACTCTTGGCAATGACAAGAATTTGAATTTTTTAAATGATTGTTGGGTCGAAGATGGTATGTTGATGAAGGAATTAATTCAAGCAGATCCAATAGCAATTTATGAGGTGAAACTATGATTTATTAGCAGAATCCAGAGAATGAGATTGACATAGCTTGCAAAAATGGGTTTCACAAGAGGTTGTGGATAAAATAAGTTCAATTCAGCCCTTTAATGAAGAGCAGGGAGAGGATGCCTTTATTATGGATGGAGAAAATGATGTAGAAATAGTAAATAAGTTCTATAAGCTTATTACTATGAATAACAATAAGGATATTAATCATGGCCAAAGGAATCTTTGGAAGCTTAAGGTTCCGGAGAGAGCTCGAATTTTTGTTTGGGTGAGATTCTCTCTTTGAGGGAAGTTTTGTGTAGCTTTCCCTTTATTTTTAGGCCTATGACCCTCTCTTTTACCAAAAAAATATTTCATATCATTTATGAATGAATGAAATATTATATTTATATGAGAGATAACTCATTTACCTAAAATCTTAAAATTTTGGATAGAGACGCGATGTTTCATTCTCTTGTAATCCTGAAACATTAACTATATTAGTCCTATGATATTCCCCCGCACTCCCTAATATTATTCACCATTAAATTTTCCCATACTACTTAACACTATTAATGATAAGTTTAACTTTAAATTTGTTATGCCACTTGTTTTTTCTAAAGTAAATCTAATTAAAATTACTTGTTTTTTTTAAGTAAATGGAATTAAAACTAGACTCCAAGAAATATCATAAAATAAACTAGATAATCAGAGATGGATGCATTCATGCCACTTATGATGCATTAATGATTTTTGTTTACATTCAATATTTTTTTTAATAAAAACATGGGTTAATTATATAAAATCCCCTGTCATTAGGGTGAGATTCAGTTTTGTCCCCCTGAAGTTTTTTTTAATGAACTTCCCCTTATAAAATCAAAAATCATATTTCACCACCCCCTTTTACTGTCTGTGCAATTAGGGTTCATTTCTTCCATTTTCCTGCAATTAGGGTTCATCTTCATTCAACTTGCGTTTCTCTTCCTTTAACTCTAATTCCAGAAGAGTATCCACATAAGAAACAACACTCTTACTTTCCTTATTTTGCTTCCTCGCCCTTATCAACGGAAGTAGAACATTCTCTTGATCCTTACGCAACTTCAAAAACTCCTCCCATCATTTTCGCAGCAAAATCTTAGTAACTCGAGGCGAGAAATTCAATATATTGAATATGCTTATACTCAACAGAAGTGTCCTTTGTACACGTTCAATTTCATTAACTTTCACATCGTTTAGTCTCTCACCAAAACACATAAAAACAAGTAAATAGAACATGGCTTAATGAAAGTGAGGAACAACCGTAAAAGATTTCGATTCCGACGCGGTTTTGAGGCGGTTGATGAGAGTGTCCGGTACCCAGTTCCGGATTTTCGAGAAAGATTTGATTTTCGACGGATGAAGCATCTCAGAGGCAAGATTACGACGAAAGGTCTTCCAAGTAGCACCGTAAGAAGCGAAACAAATATTATTTGGTTGCTGGACATGAGTTTGCTGGTAGGAAGTACTTTAGGGCGGTCGAAGAAAATCGACGAGTTATGAACAAGAGCGTGGTGAGTGAGAGAACGGTCGACGATGAAAACGGAAGGTCGAGAACCGATTATGAGAGTGATGATAGGTACATTTAATTTTGCTGGGTACATTTGATTAGGTTAATCTCACCTAAATGTTGTTATGGTTTGATTTGATGGATGTATGGGTGACAAAACGGGACGTGGCCCGCCAGGCCGGCCCGCGCACCCACCAAAAAGTGGCGTGTTGGGTTGGGATTTTAGGCCCATTGCCCACCAAAGCCCGCCACCCGCCAAAGCCCGTCCTCGCCAAAATCCACCGCCTACCAAAGTCCGCTGCACCTATATAACAACATTATTTAAGTATTTGGAAGAGCCTATGAAAATAGTTTGTGATATGTACGTAAGTTGTTTTTAGGTTATTATGATTAATCTACTTTCTTTGTCTCTATTGTTCGGCAAATATTTTAAATTTTACTAATGAAAAATGATAAAAGTGGGATCAAAATTTGAATTTAGATCATATAAAATACTAAAAGTGATGATATATATGATAAGAGCATTATTTCACTAAAAGTTGATGTTTTAAGCTAATAAAAGTTATGTTGGTTTGATGTTTTTTTTATTGAAATATAGAAAAAAGAACATTTTAATTTATTTAAAAAAATAGAAAAAAAAATAATAAAAGAAGAAGGCGGGCATGTCCGCTGTCCGCCAACCCTCCACCTTGACGGGACGAGTTAAACTTTTATGCTCATTTCTCGCGCCGCTATTTTTTTGGCGGGCTTTAGGCTGAGCGGGGCGGACGACCCGTTTTGCCACCCCTAGATGAATGTTTCAATTTGGAGATTCAATTTGAAGATGAATGTTTCAATTTGAGATTTGGGAAAGATTATGAACAGTGGACACAGTAAAAGGGAGTGATGAAATATAGTTTTTGATTTTATAAGGAGGAGTTCATGAAAAAAAAACTTCAAAGGAACAAAACTGAATCTCACCATAATGACAGTAAATTTATATAATTAACCCTATAAACATTTCTTTTCAATTACTACTCCTAACTTGCATTCCATTCCATTTTATGATTCATTAATTTCCCACTTTAAGATTCATATAAGTCAACACAATTTATTGTCATATTTAATTTTTTTGGTCATAAGTTTTCAATTCTTTTATACTCACTTATTTTCACTTTACCAATAAAATTTTCAAATGTAAATCACATTAAGTTCATGTGCTATTAATATTTGCTAATAAAAAATCACAAACTCAAATCTACTATAAACCTAATAATTAAGTAAATCCAAATTAACCCAAGTTCCAACCTCAATAAATTTTGTCACACTTACACAAAATCATTCACCATATCATAGCAGGGGCCCCTTAATAACAAATTTTGACCAGTCATTTTCATGACAAAATTTCCCAACAAAAAAACATAATCAACAAAATAAATACTCCACCAGTGGCAATATCGTAAATAACCCCAACATGAAGTCCTATATTACTAAGGTTCTCATATTCTCTTCTTCTTCCTTTATTAACCTGAAAACTAAGCTTTTAATTTTGTCTCTTTTTTTTTCCTCTCTCATTTTTTTATTTATTATTTTCTTCTTCCTTGTGTCTTGTTTTGACCGTTGCTTTTTTTGTTAACGTTTTCTCTGTTCATTCTCTCATGCTTTTCTTCTTTCTCTCTCTGATTCCTTCTACACTCTGTCATTGTTCAAAAGCACTGTTTTGTTCCTGTTCCTCAAACACCATTCTTAGGTATGTTTCTTTTTGCTTAACATGTTCTTCATCTATGTGAAATAATCTTGCATTTCTTCTTCTAATTTTTCTAATTTATACTTTTCATTATGTTTTTTTATTCATTTTAAGAAATGGGTTTATTTTTTTCTTTTTTCTTGGAGATAAAGCTTGTTTTTTTATTTATATTTTATAGAAAAATTCATATATGAAAAGTTGCATGTTTTTATTTTTTTAATGTAATGTAGTTCTTAAATTTCTTAGAGTTTGATTTTCTAGAAATCATAGAAAAAAAGGTTTTTGACAAATCTACATTACTAGCTTCTGTGTAGAGAAAGAAAAGAATCTTACTTTATTTACATTGTTTGGTTTATTTAGTTCAACAATAATGCTTAATGTTGAATTTTTGTTTTGTTTTTGGTGTTAGATTTGGGGTTTCTTTATGAATCTAGTGAAATATGAAGAAGGGTTGTTCTTTGATTTTGGGAAGTTAGGATTTTGTTATGCATAGGTAGAGAGTGAGAGATGGGATGTTCACAATCAAAGCTGGATGATGAAGAGTCAGTTCAGCTTTGTAAAGATAGGAAGAAGTTCATCAAACAAGCTGTTGAGCAAAGAACTCGGTTCGCGACCGGGCATATAGCTTATGTTGAATCTATGAAAAGGGTTTCGGCGGCTCTTCGTGATTATATTGAAGGTGACGAGCCTCGCGAGTTTTCGTTAGATTCGGTTGTTACGCCGCCTTTTACACCGGTGAAGAAGAAAACTAACCCTAGGATTGCCAATGGCAATGGTAATGGTAATGGCAATGGATTTGTTCCTATATCGGCTAAGTCTTTTGCGGCATCGTCGATTGAATTTGGAGTTGGACCGAATTCTTTTACACCGTCGCCGATTGAATTTGGAGTTGGACCAAATTCGACTTTGAGAATGAATTATCTTAGGCCGGGTGGTAATCCGGCAGTTTTAGTTGAGGAAAGGCCTCCGTCACCTGAAATCGTCCGAATGGAATCGTATGCTCCAATGCCGCAGTATGGAATTGATGGTTATTTTGCAATGCAATCTTCACCACCGATGAATCCATCGATTTTTCCTTATTCTCCTCCAAATGTTAGGTCTAATATACCTCCAACTTCGCCGCAAAATGCTCAATGGGATTTCTTTTGGAACCCCTTTTCCTCGTTGGATTACTATGGTTATCCGAGCCGAAGTAGCCACGATCAAAATGGTATGGATGATGAATATAGAGGACTAAGGCAGGTTCGAGAAGAAGAGGGGATACCGGAACTTGAAGAAGATGAAACTGAACATGAAGATTTTGTTGTGAAGAGAAATGTAGTAGAAGAAAGAACTAGAAATGATATAAACCCCTCCAAAGAAGAAGTCGTAGTTGAAGATCTTGATGATGAGGATGATGAGGATGACGAAGAGGAAGACGAGGATGAGGAGGATGAAGAAGTGGGAACAGATGACGAAACTGAAATCGAAACCGAAACCGAGCACGATGCCAATGTTTCACAACAAACTCATGGAAATGCAAGTTTTGAAGTATCGAAAAATCAAGCTGCAGGTCATATTGAATCCAGCCATAGAGAAATGGAAATCGGAAAACAAGAACCTAAGGAAGAAATGGCAGGTTTTACGGTTTATGTAAACCGAAGACCAACAAGCATGGCAGAAGTAATCAATGATCTTGAAGCTCAATTCAAAACCGTGTGCAATGCAGCCAATGATATCTCAGTTTTGTTAGAGGCAAAGAAAGCTCAGTATTTGCTAACATCAAACGACCATTCAGGTTTAATGGAACATTCAATTTTTCATTATTTTCATTTTGCCGCAAGTTTCTTTTCATGTTCATTCGATAACAAACTTCAATCTAGAAACTCTTATTTATAAAATTTGATTGTCATGTATTTTTTGAAAGGTTTTACTTGAGTTTGGCGCTTTAGACCACTCGGCCACTCTAGCAATTGAGTTTCTCGTTCTTAATATTTCTAGAATATGAATTTGAAATTTTAAGTATGTTCTATTTGCAGCATCGAAGTTATTGAATCCGGTTGCTTTGTTCCGGTCAGCTTCTTCGCGCTCTTCTTCATCAAGATTTGTAGTGAATTCTTCAACCACTCGGGAGGAAAGATGCGAGGGCGGTAAGGATATCTCAAAGGAACATTGTAGACTTTCTGGTAGTCACCAATCTACATTGGACAAGTTAAATGAATGGGAGAAGAAGCTCTACGAGGAAGTAAAGGTATCGTAGGCTTTCCGATTAGATGCTTATGATAATACTCCCTCTAGTCCTTAATATAAGAAAAAGATTGCTTTTTAGATTCATTGAATAATCAGTTATGATAATATTTGGAAACTTACTATGTTAATTTTCTTGTTCAATAGTGTGGAGAACGAGTCCGAATCGCATATGAGAAAAAATGCAAGCAACTAAGCAACTATGAAGTAAAAGGAGAGGACCCTTCTGCAGATAAAACAAGAGCAGCCATTAGAGATCTAGATACTCAGATAACAGTTTCAATACACTCAGTTGAAGCTATTTCCCGGAGAATAGAAACTCTAAGGGACGAAGAGTTGCATCCTCAACTTCTCGAATTGGTACAAGGGTATGTATAAAAGTCTTCATCGCACATCATTGTTTATCCAAAGAAAACTAAACCTTTTCTGTCAGAATTCGAAGTGTTTTTCATTGTATAAAAGTCTTCATCATATTGTACTTGCTGATTCTTCAATTTATATGCAAATAATGACAGGCTTGAAAAGATGTGGAAAGTGATGGCAGAATGTCATCAAACGCAGAAGAGAACCTTAGACGAAGCTAAGATTCTTCTAGCTGGCACACCTTCTAAATCGCATTCCAGAAGACAACAGCCTTCCATCTCAATGACCGACCCAAATAGGCTCGCCCGATCAGCCTCAATTCTCGAAACCGAGTTACGAAACTGGCGAAACACCTTCGAGTCATGGATCACTTCTCAAAGATCCTACATTCAAGCACTAACCGGATGGCTTCTCCGGTGTGTAAGATCCGAACCCGACGATGTTTCAAACTTACCACCCTGCTCTCCTCAAAGACTAAGCAACACTCACCCATTGTTCGGACTTATTGTTCAATGGTCAAGGCGTCTAGATGGAGTGCGCGAAAAGGCAGTGCTTGACGGTATGGACTTTTTTGCAGCCGGGATGGGATCCCTCTATGCACATCAATTGAGACAAGATTCGAGGTCGAGTTCATATAGAACAACAACGAATCAAAATGGTGGAAATATGGAAATGGTTGAAGTTGGTCATGTGGAAGAAGAAGAGGTTATGGCACCTGAAAAACTTGCTGAAGTTGCTATTAAAGTGCTTTGTGCTGGAATGTCTGTTGCTATAAGCTCTTTAGCAGATTTTGCTTATGATTCTGCAGAGGCTTATAGTGAAGTTGTGAAGCAATGGGAGAGTGTGAAAGGCCAAAAGCATGATAATTCTAGTGAGAATAGAACATAATTGTTGTCTCACATTTTGTGTGCTTATTTAGTTACCTAGTTTGTTAGGCTTGTTTAGCTATGTGTTTTTGTCAATGTAATTATGCATTTAGCTAATCAATACAAAGGTAGATAGCAAGGGTAATTGCACCCTTTATTGTTCAAATCAATTTTCATGTTTAGATTGGTAACTTAATTAAGTGTTTATGGTAAGTGCTTATCATATAAGTGTTTATACATAAGCTATATAAGTGTTTATACATAAGCTATTTCCATAATAAAGTATTAAATTAATTCATTCTTTATCAATATATAAGCTGTTTTCATATCTATCATGGTAAGTAAAAAACAACTTATAAATATGTTAGAAAGTTGTTTACATTATATTTAGTTGTTGTTGATATTTCTATGGAAAAAGGGGTGATACACTAACAGAATAAATTTATTTTACATTGTCATTGGTGGTTGAAAGTGTAAAATTAATTATATGATATGATGGAATGATATATTTCGATCATTGGTTGACAGTGTAAAATTAATTATATGATATGGTAGAAAGAATTGTATATTTTTATTGGATGACAGTGTAAATTATTTTACACTATCATTGCATAATCATTAAACCCTATTTCTATTTGACTTATTATTTGAAATTATAATGCCTATTTTTTCTAAGATTGAAATATATTTCTGCTCAAAAGTCTCACCTACCTCATATGACTAACCGAGAATTATTCGTCAACAGTTTTTTTTCCTCATATGTGGTATGTGAATGTAATACTATTAACATTTATATTTGAAACATATTTCTAATATCGTGGAGTGAGTTTTTGATGCAGTGAAGTGGGGATAGACATACAAGATTAATATTTCAAGACTTAAGTCGATGAATGAGTGAAAAAGTAATAGAAGTATATGAATGAAAGTATACCTAAAAATGACATGTGTTGAACTTTACGTAGTACGGACGGTTGAAATCGTCCCTTTGGGATACAACGTCTTATGCGCGTTGTCGTCCGACCATATCTAATTGTGGGAATGCATTGAAGGTCGGAATCACACATCCCCCAATTGAGATGAGATACCACCTATTCAGCGCGCCTTTTCATGTGAAGTTTGTTGTTGAGTCTTCCATTGTGGGTCTGGCAAACGACCCCGACCACTTGCTCTCTAAGCCATTGTTGTTACTCATAAAACAAGGACTTGTTACACATGTCTTTAGTTTGACCTTAGTGAAAGGAAGTGGATAAGTCTTGATAGGACAATTGATAACATTGGGAACATGCACATTAAATATCTCTCTCTCTCTCTCTCTCTCTCTCTCTCTCTCTCTTAATTAGTAAACATCTAGCAAGAGACCTTATGTCTGTCTATATGTACTAGGTATTCGAGTATTCTAAACAGTTTGAGGCAATATCTGGATTGTCGTTGATTTGCATTTCCAACATATATCAATATGGATTGTATGGTCGTCTTCATTGGAGGATATATGAGGATTCCTGGGGTTACTATCTCATTTTTTCTATCATTTGTGAGTCTTGATAATTTTTCTTTTGTGTTTGCAAATTCTTTCATCTTCGTCAATATCCTCTATTTGGCCATCATTTTACTACATTTGTGCCCCTTCATATGGTGAAGTATACAACGTGTGAGACAATAAGTTCATCTTCTTCAAGGTAACACTTTAAAACCTTTCTTTTCTTCTATATTTATTTACATTAGTAAGGTTTATGGAGAAGAGAGTTATGGAAGGTTTGAAGGAGAAAAGTTAAAAATAGCACATCAAAATTTATACTTGTTTTATCTTAAACCACACATATTATTTTGGTCCCCAAGAATATTCTCTTGAGAGTTTCGTTATCAACTTGAGCTTTTATCGCCCAATCAACCCACAAACTTCTTACACCAAACTTTAATTTACTCAAGTTCAACTTGCATCCTTTATATCAATTACAATGTCACAAGAGAACAATAATTTTAACTTACATTACAACACGATCTCATCAAACAATAAATTACACAACTCTTACTTTAACATTTTTGTTCTCTTAACACTAAAATAATGAAAAATGTATAAATCAGTTTCAAAGAAAGTGAGTCAGATAGAAGAGTATAAAATCATAGTTTTATGATTATAAAAGATCACAAAGTCTCGTTTATATAAGAGAATAAATTTGGCCAAAAAGAAAAATAATTCATGGGTCGAGACCTTTCTATAATCGATTAACATGTGGCTATGATAATGCGAATTTTCAAAGACTTTAATTCTTTTAATATTGATCTTAATATTTGACTTTATTTACTCTAAACACTGAAATCTTATTCAGTTTTCTTTACTATAAATTTCGGTCTTTTTATTTTTTATTTTATAAAGCTCGTGATTATTTTTCTTCTCTCTTTTGTCATCATCAAAACCACTATTGAATTCACAGATACCTATACAACACACAAAATCACATTTATGATTGGGTAGTTGATTATTTTTGTTCTATAATTATGATGTGTATTAGGTTAAATGTTTCATAAAATTATTTCAAATAATTGAGTATGGATATGTCATAATCGATTATGGACACATACAAACTATTTTCATTAGTTCCTTATATATGGGAACGTATGGAAGCTCAACTAAATAAAGGACTTTGTTGATCATTTGTAAAATACACCAAGAACGTACGGAAACTAAAAATATATCGTTATATATTTAGTTTTGATATCCTATCTATTTCGTTCATGATATCCTGTTTATTGCTTTGATATCCAGCTTTTGCATGTTTTTTAGTGTTTTTAATTTTAGTATATTAAGGTTTAATTATTTTTTTGTCTGGTGCAAACATGTCTTGAGATTGTTATCCATACACATCCAGATTCTTCAGACACCATAAATGCCTATTTTATTACCTATGTTGATATTTTAGTAGATTAATGTTTCAATTCTATTTTGTGTTGAACATACGACTCAATACACAAGATGGGGATGAGGTGAATCGTGGAGGTTTGAGGAAAGATGTTTTAAAACAAATTATCTTATAAAGAATATTTTGATAACATTTTCTAAAAAAACGTTTGAATATTCAACGGAAAACAATGATAAAAAGGGGAAAGTAAAAGAGTTAATGGAAGAGAGATAAGACCAGAAATATATAGAGGTTTGATCTTAGTGAAGTGGCCTACTCGCTCCCCAAGAATTGATTTTGAGAGTATCTAATAATGCTTGAGATATTTTAGAAGGTTAACCCCACAAACCCCCTTATATAAGGAAAATGAAGTTTTAGGTTAACTTCCAACCAAATAGCGGACATATGAATGAATCAGTTAGTCTCCACTCCAAACAAAAACACAACTTTGAGTGGTTAGTCTCTAATCCAAACTAAGATTTTGCACAACTTAATATCAAATGAAGTTGTAGTTTTGAGTTGGCTATCCCCTGAACTTAACCTAGGTTTTGCACGAGTTGATCATGAACCAAATTGAAATTTTTACCATGTTGACTTGAAGAGATTTTACACAAGCTGAACTCAAAAACCGATTGAAATTTTATGCCAGGCTAACCTCAAACTGATGGAGCTTTTGATCGGGTTGATCTCAAGAATTGTTGTGAAAACATTTCTCTGGTTATTCTTCACGAACTCATAAAAGAGATTTACTTCATTGGCGGAGCTCACGAACCAAATGGACACTTATACTAATCTCCAATAAAGCTTTTATGATGGCTTAGCTCCAAAAAAAAAGACTACTTCTTAAGATAAAGTGATTTACTTAAGAGGAAGAAGAACTCTTGATAAATTTATAATAATGATATTCACCCAGAATAACTTCCTCATTAAACTCAAGAACGCTATCAAAGAACTATAGCTAAAACGTGAGACAAAAAAAATATTTTAGAGCGATTGATAAAGAGGAAAAGTAATATGTTTCACGTTTTCTGGATGTTTTGAAATGAAGGGGAAGCTCTCTATTTATAAGGCAAAAAATGGTTCATCTTAGAAAATAATCCATGGGCAAGATAAATGACTTAACCGATTAGCTAATCAATTAGGTACTTCCATTAATCGACTACTTCTGCCCAGATAGGAAGGTTTTGATAGAGATTTTTTGTGACTTATTAAGACACTGTCATAATCGATTATGGACTTAATGAAGGAAAATTGCGATCTAAACGCAGCGGAAAACAAAAATTTTCCTTTAGTGATCCTTACGAATGAGCATGGTCAGTGATAGAATCGTTACCTCTTTGTGGCGATTCAGATCTTTGATGCAGCGATCACAAGCGTTGATGAAGTGCAACGCCTCTACTCAGTCCACACGAACAGCTTCCGGTCACAGTGCTAGCTGCTTACGAACGGAATTATTTGAGTGAGAATCAAAAACGAAATTGCATCAAGTAAAAGCTTCATCACAAGGGTTCCTTTTATAGACTCTCTTGTGGGCTGCGGGCTAAAAGCCCATTTCACATGATCCATAATAATATTATATATTATTATAATAACTATTATTATAATAAATATATTTATTTTATTATTATTTTATAACCATTATAAAATAACAATAATTATTATTATATTATCCGAATTTCTATTTTTCACTTAAGTGCACCGTACCTTACGGTGTTCCTTTGATTTCTCTATCTCTCATCAAACTGTCCTTATGTGTGTGACCCTGTAGGATTTCGTAACGTTGGTAATTATATTAAATTATATATTTAACATAATAAACAGTGAGCGGTATCTAGCAACACATCACTGCTACCCAAGTCACGAAAATGTCATGTGATCTGACAAAACCTTTTTCGTGATAATATATGTTTGTACAATTACCCTTTTGCCCCTATGTCTATATTGAACACAAGGCATACACTGTGTCATCCTTGTCCAGTTCAATATTGGGCCCTTAGACATTTCTCCTGTTATGCAGGATTGGCAAATTCCATCTAGGACACTCATGTCCCTCAGCATGCTTCGTGGAGTGCCCATCAACTGTCTTTATGATCATCCAGTTACGGATAATGTTTGATCAGCAATAAAGCACCCGACTCTACATCTAGGGTCCATAGTGGTTTCAGGTCGAAGGGTGGTAATACACCATTATCACCATGAGAATAACTTATGACACTTTGCATAACATACTATGTAGTATTCTCATAGCGGGTCAATCCGGTATAAATATTACTCCTAATATTTATACCTATGTCAAGACTTGATAACTCTTTATCCATGATCCATGAGATGTGATCATCAGTCTATCTTCATAATAGTCTCAATGCTTTAATGTTATCCCACTTTGCAATAAAGCTTGACTACGGATATTTTAAGAATAATGTCTTTATGTTTAATGGGATCTCATGATTAAGTCACACTTAACATTTCATTAAACAGACTAACTATTCTAGGGACTTTATTATTCTGAAAGACAAACATAATAAAGAAATGCCTTTTATTGTTAAACGAATAATCCGATACAAGTACCAAAAAGTATTGGCCTCTAGGGCTTACACCAACACTTAATTCCCCCCATCTAATTGATTAGGTATCTGTTCTGATCGATTAGACAGTTCAAAAACTTTTCTTAATCAATTTGATAGTTTTTAAATCAACCAGTTAGACTCCAAAAATATTTTTGGTGATTCTATTTGAAAAAGATAGGCTTCAAAAATAATTTTAGGTGGGAGTGTTTTTTTAGCCATAATACTTTCAAAAATGTCCTCGTGTCTTAACAATATATTGGTCACTCATACGGACACAACCAGACGAGCTTTGACACTTCCTCTCTTTCACTTTGAAGCTTCAAGTCTTTTTTACCAGATATATCAATCATATAGGCACTTCACTTTTGTACATAAATTATCCGGATAGGTCCTCGTAGTCTTCAACTAGGACTATGATGGTGCTTGTAAGAGAGGGGGTGGTGTACCTGCAAGGTACTCCGACGCTCAAGTAAGTTTCAGTGTGAGACAAACTAAAGCGTGAGAAAGAATTGAGTAATTAGAAACTGAATACATGGGCCTCCAAAGATGGAGGGTATTTATGAGGGCACATGCCCGTGGATTGTGGGCGCATAGCCTTTGACTGAGCATAACTGTCTCCTGTAAATTCAGAGGGCAGTTAGTCGCGTAAAAGGCGTTGTGGTGCATGTGGGGAGATCCCCAACGGCTATATGCCAACGACTCTATTTTGCAACGGTTATATCTTCGTTAGTCTCTTATCGGGCTTATGCCCATATGAATACTGGATTAGGTCTCAACTTGGCATAGGGAACTTGTTAGGCCAGTCCAAAATAGGATCCCCCAAGTCGTTGTACTCGAGCAAGGATAATGACTTAAGGTGTCGAGGATCTATGTCGACGTAACTTTTTGGTAAGTGTTGCGAACACGTGTCCCTTTTAGGTTCTGGTTACTGTAGAGGGCATCTTTCCATAGGAGATAGACATACAAACATTGGAAAAAGATTATTTTTTTAGAAGATAAAATGTGTGTAGCTTTTAGTGACACGTGTTGGAAAGTGTCGTAATTTATTTATGACACCTGGGAGCTAGCCCTAGGTAATAATTACTTGGATTTTATGTTTCCCTACGTGAGCTTTTGACATTATAAAAAGGGGGAGAAGGAACTCATTTGTTCATTTCGCACGAACTCATCCTCTCACCGTGAAACTTTCTCTCTGCAACTTCTCGCCGGAACTTCATCGCTGTTGCCAAGCTCTCAGAATTCTGCCATGGATTAAGGTAATCTTCATCCATTTCCTTCTATTTTTCAGTTTTGAGTGATGAACATTTATCAATTTCTTATGAAGTTCATTGGATATTCAACATTTCTGGGGATTCCTATGAATTCCTGGAAATTTTGATGAATGTTCATCAAATGCGTATGAGTCTCATGAAGAACTATGGTTAGTTTCAGAAGATAAATAGATTGATGTTAGATTCATGCTAGATTCTGGTTAGGATGTTTTAGTGTTAATTGATCGGACATTAGATCATCGTAGCTGGTGGTAGTGTATGGGGATTATCCCCGATAGACTCTTAGCAAGGGCAAGTCCGTTACGTCGGCTTTGTTTGTAGTGTTTTTCTAGGTCAATGGGCTGATCTGAGGATACGTCCTCGGTCCTTATCGAAACCCTTTCACTTAATTTACAGTGGAAGGATGGATTTGAGATCTTCGAATTCACTATGTTTCCTCTTCTTTTCAGGGGAAAGAGCTAGAAGCCTGCATAACGAGTCGAGGATAACCCTTCGGATGAGGCTGCGGGAGCCGCGGATGTCCCTGTTGCTGACAAACTGTGGATTATGGATGAGCCGCTCGAGATGGCATCTCAGTTTGCTGTAAACCCTTCAGATGCATGGGGTAAAATTGAGAAGAGGAAGAAAGGGGGTACCGTAAACTGGTGGGCATTACCTCCGAAGCCCGACTAGAGGATATGCTCGCGCTTCCCTGCCCTTTGTTTTCCTATGTATGATTTTGAGTTTTGCGAGGCTGGGTACCGCTTTCCCTTTACGGACTTTCAAGAAGTAGTTTTTTCAGCCACCTCGAGCTTGCGCCTTCTCAGTTGCACCCAAATGCCCTAGCATTTATAAGGGCCTTCGAGTTGGTGTGTTGCTACTTGGAGATAGGTGCGACTATAAGTTTGTTATTCATGATCTTCTATCTTCAGAGGAAGTCCCAGGATGGCCGATACAGCTGGGTGTCATTGAAATAAGCGAGCAGACTTTTTAAAGCGTATCTAGATTCAGTTCGTGATTTTAAGTATTGTTTCTACATTATTCAGCCAAGGTCACAAGCGGCTAAGGATTCACTATATGATAGGGAGGTCATCAACGACAAGGAGAGGCTGGTGGCCCATTTCCTGTTGGAGTGGGTGGATGTCCATTTTCGGCATCCCAACGAGCATTATATAACGAAGCCTGAGGATTTCAGCACCAATGACACGGCGTCGTATAGCACGCTGTTAAACTTCGTTTCTAGCTTCCGCCCTCTAGAACTCGTAGTTTCATACGGGTATGTCCTCCTTAGGCCTGACAGAACACCGGTTACCCAGGCTAGATTAATAAATGTAAAGGCGTTACTCAGATGCCTGAATGAGGAAATGGCGATGCGACTCTTAGGTGGATTTTTAGTATTTTTCAGTTTTGTGCCCGAGGATTTATTTGGTAACTGACTTGTTTATCTTTTGTTTTTGCAACTCAAATGGCCGAAATGCGTGAACGCTTAGTGAAGGCCAATAAAGGAAATTTGAAAAAGGGACCCAAAAGAAGGGTTGAAGTTGCCAAGGACCAGACTACCCTTGAAGGGTTTGTTGTCTCGAGCGGCTCTACTCCGGGGAGCATTTCAGTGGGTGGTTCTCCATTGGGGAAGAGGTCGATGGTCGAGGAAACCTGTTCCCCTCCTAAGACTGTTGAGGTTCCTTTGGAGATGTTCGATCTGCTCCAGTGCATTACTCAAAGGTTGTTGTTCAATGAAGGGTCATCAGTCTGGGTTCCTGAGTTGGATGCAGCGGCCATCTTGACTGCCGATTGTAAGGACCTGAGGAAGGAGTTGTATCAGGACGCAATGGGGATGATGTGAATCCTCGAAGTTACCCTTGATCTAAATGATGTTGACAAGGTACCACACAAAGACCTTCAACCTGCTAAAGATAGAATTGTCGAGGTGGAGCTCGAGAATGATCTGCTTCAAGCAAATGGGCATTATAAGAGTAAGCTCAAGTTGATGAGAGAGGTCACATAAATCAGGGACAAGATGGCGGGGATCTCCACCGAAAATGAGTGTTTGAAGAAGCGGGCAGAAGAGGTGGATAGCAAGTTGGCAGCCATGGAGGATTAAATGGAGGAGGAGACCGCAATGGCAACTAGGGACGAATTGATTGCTCGAAACCGTTTGTTGGCACATGATAACCCAACAATGGCCTCGGTTGGCATCTATAATTTTGTCAAGCAGCTCAAAGTGTAGAACCCTGGAGTGGAGTTGGTCGTGGAAGGCACTGGTCCTCTCTATCATGTGGAAAATGATGTGGTTATCCCTCCTAACGAATGGATGGTCTGCGTGACATATTTATCTTGGCTTGCGTGCTTTTTTTTTATATATTCTTGTTATCTGGGGCTTAGGCCCCTTTTTATGTAAATTATGACAATGTCCGACTATGTGGTCGGTATTTTTGGATAATATAATCATTGCCCTTTTTTACCTTGTTTATGCATTGTTATTTAAATTA
The DNA here is from genome assembly GCA_963966055.1 of Lathyrus aphaca. Classification (NCBI taxonomy): domain Eukaryota; kingdom Viridiplantae; phylum Streptophyta; class Magnoliopsida; order Fabales; family Fabaceae; genus Lathyrus; species Lathyrus aphaca. The sequence continues at coordinate 134,860,171 of OZ014519.1, read as the reverse complement.
TATGTATGCTTTCATTGTTTTAAGTTATATAAGTGGGTAAATGCTCGACGCAATAATATTGAATTTGATAGTGTATGGAACTTGTCGAGGGTCGAGATTTGTTCTCGCTAAATGGGGTTAAGGACGCGGTTGTGTCCCTTTTTTCCTTAAGGCTTAGACCTTTCCCATCACGAGCTGGGGGTCTGCCATGTTAGTATGACAACGACTGAGATCGTTTGAGGTGTCCCCGTTAGGCGATTCATTTGCCCGACAACCAAGAAAATATTCACTCACGTTTATGTTAAGGGTTGTATCTATACCATGATACATCCCTGTGGCCGGGCACCTATCCCTTCGTTAGTGTGGTTGATTCACCGACAGTTATTTCACACTTTGGATGAATTTAGTTGTAATATTGTTTTATCTTTTTAGCATTCCATGGTTGAGTAAATGGTTCTCCATTCAGTTCTTCGAGGTAGTATGATCATGTGCCTGTTTTCGACTTAACGCGATATGGGCCCTCCTAGTTGGCCGCGAGCTTGCCTTCGCGTGAATCTTTCTGGTTTCTATGTAAGACAAGGATGCCTACTAGGAATTCTAGTTTGACGATCCGGTTGTCGTGGCGCAACGCGGTGTTTTGCTTTAGGGATTCTTCACAGAGAGTTGTCCCTGAATGGATTTCCTCGACAAAGTCGAGCTCCTCTCTTAGTGCCTCATCATTGAGTTCTTCCTCTAAAGGGGATTCTGTTTGTCGAGAAGGCTCTCTGATCTCCACGGGGATGACTGCTTTCGCACCATATGTCATTTGAAATAGAGTCTCCCCGGTGGTTGAATGTGGAGTGGTCTGGTAGGCCCAGAGTACACTGTGGAGCTCTTCGACCCACCTTTTCTTTGCCTCGCCAAGTCTTTGTATTAGGCCTCGTAAAATGACTTTGTTGGTAGCTTCGGCCTGCCCGTTGGTCTGTGGGTGCTCGACTGACACAAAATGTTGCTTGGTTACTGGCTTGGCGACGAAGCCTTGAAAATTCTTGTACGTGAATTGGGTACCATTACCCGTTGTTGTAACCCAAAATTTTCCCTCACATTTTCAATACAATATACCTCAAGAGGTCTCCTAATGGTCACAAGATTCTCAGTTGCTCAAAGGGATTCAAGGTTTCATCATACAAAGTCTCCTCCTAAGCAATGAATCTTAAACTAGGGTTTGGAGTTTCTCAAAGAAAATTGGACTTCCAAAGCCTCAAGAGGACTTCATGGTGTCCCACATACTTCAAATAATCCTCATGTCAAGTTTTAAGGCTTTCCCTACAAGTCTGGCCAGTCAAATGCTCAGAATATCAAAAATCAATTAATTTAGTCGAAAAGTCAACTATGGTCAACATAAAGTCAAACTTCAAGATTTTTGGTCAAAATCAATATTATGAGTTGAAATTCATCATTTGATCAATGGTTGATCATGATTCATCAAGGGAACCTCAAAATCATCAAGAATTAGGAATTACTAAATTAGGGTTTTGTGCAGGAAAAGTCAACTGTACTTTGACCATTCATAACTTTTACATGCTTCATCAAATATTTCCCATCCAAAGCTCAATTTTAAGGAAATTCAATTCCCTACAATTTTGTGTCTCACAAGCCAAGGCCAAAAATGCTTCATTTGAAAGATATGAGCCAAGACATTACAGGTCCTTTAAAAAATCAACAAAAGTCAACTTTTTCAAAAGCTCATAACTTGAACATGGAAGATCAAATGGACATGAGACCAAAAGGAGTAGTTATAGGGTACTCTAAGCTTTCTAAAAAGTCCTAGAACACATACATGAGATAAAAATTGAGAGAGTTATGCATTGTTAAAGTTGGGTAATTTTGAGGAGGTGTATGAAGCAAAAATGGCCAAAACTCAAGTTTCTTCCGAATGGGCCCATATTTTTCCAACCCAAACTTAATTACAAGATAATGCACGAACCATAGATCATCATATCTGATTTTTTATATTTATTTTATATTATATTGGATTTTTTTCATTTAAATTCAATTTTAATTAAGATAAATATTGAAAAATCAAATATTTGATCTTAGGCCTATTTTAGGATCAAATATTTGATGTTTATGATCATCATAAGTGTCCAATTTCGTGCAAAACCAAAAGAGTATGATTTAATCTAATTTTTTGACCAAAATAGAAATCACTTTTCTTCATCCTCAAGTAACCTCTCAATCCATCAAAAAGGCCCAAATTTTGACCTAATTCCATTCACCTATAAACACATAACAAGAACACAAGGCAAGGGGACGAATTTCTGAGCTCACCTACAGCTATCACACTTCAAAAATTTCAAGAAAAGTCACAATTCGGTTTCATCATTCCAGCCAATTTTCAAAGGTTTTGAAGGTTGCAATAGCTTCCTTGAGACAATCTGAGCATGAATGCATCATCACCATCATCAAAAATATCACGAAATACATAATCTGATTTAATCTTTTGACTCATTTCTTGATTTTTTCGATTTATATGATTTAAGCATAATAAATTGATTTTGATTGCATAATGTTGTTTGTATGATTGTGTAGAATGATTCTGGACAACTTAATTTGAGATTCGATGCAGGGATGAGGTGACGCCATTGTTAGGGTTCATAAACTTCAATTTTGGGTTTTTTTTGCTAGACTTAATTTCGAGTGAAATTAATGACTTAAATGGACCCATAAGATGATTTATGATTGGAATATACCTCTGGGTGACATTTATTTTGTGTATTATGATGCTTTTGATTCGCAGGTCATGTAGTGATAGACGAAAATCGTCACTAAAAGCTCTAGCTACGACAAACTATAGCCATAGCCTAATCGGACGAATGAGCGAGGAAGATGAAGTGTGGCGCCATTCTGATTTTTAAATTTCGGTTTTAATATTTATTTTTTGTTTCTTGTCACAATAGGCACACTGGCCTAGTGAAAGCGCGTACGTTTGGGAAGAGGGAGGTCCTGGGTTCGAACCAGGCCTCCAACCCTTGTGTTTTTTTTCCTTTCTCTTTTATTTTCTTTTATTTTTGTTTTATTATTATTATTTATTATTTCTAATTATAATAACTAACTAATTAACTTACTAACCATTTTAATTTCTAAACAATCTCATAAAACCTTTTAAATCATTTAATTTAAATAATATAATAAATTATTTTTCATAAATAAAAATTTAGTTTTTTAGGTTATTTTATTAATTTTGTAATTAATTTATAATTAACTTAATAACTAGGGTTTAATCGATTTTAACTTTGATTTTGACTTTTCTAACCCTATTTTTTTAACATAATCCTAAAATTTATTTTCTCAAATAAAATTTTAATTAATCAATCTCTCTATTAATTTTCTTATTATTTTTAGAAAATTGTTTAATTGATGAAATTCATGTAAATTTACTTTCTCGCATTTTTAATTATGTAATTGCTTCCTAGTTTGTAATAGCTAATTAGGGTTTTATTTCCGCACTTTACCTTCTACAATCCCCTAAAAACAAATGTATCCCCCTCTCCATGATGTAATAGTCTAGGGTTTTACTTTCTGTTTTTTAATTTCCATTAAATATAAACTGTGTGGTTAGTAAATCTAGGGTGTGAAAAGAATGTATGCAAAAATAATTGGATCTAGCCCACTAACTTCTAAGATTAATATCTAAAATTAATATTCACACGTAAGTCGATCGTCATACGATTGCCATCAGTACCCCTAGGGTTTCGCCTCTTGTCTGCCTTACGAAATATGGTCAAGTCCTTCGAACGTGGGGGTATCTTAGTAAAGTTACCTACGAATAAAATCATCAAGTCCCTTCAAATAAAAGATTATAGTACCTTCGAGTTGACTACGAACAAATGATCTAGTCCCTCGATGACCCTAAGAAAATGATGATCGTCCATTCGAATTACTAAGATACCCTTACAAGGTTGCCTTCTATGACCATACGATGACCCTAGGTCTGTCCCTTTAAACATCCAAGGTTAAGACTACTTACTAATTAATAGTAAGGACAATCCTACCCTTAAAGGAAAGAAATAACAAGAAAGACCTTACAAACTTAGGGTAAGTAGTTCTTAAATGCTTGCTCACTTCTTTTTCAAAATACTATGTACACCCCCACATTTTTCAAATACTTTCAAACTAAACACTTTGTATACATCCATACGAGGATCATTACAAAGTTAAAGTCTTTATGAAAATATTTTTTAATCACACACTACACTATTTTTCAAACAAAGTAAAGTGAGCTAAGCAGTTAAGAGCCCATGGATAACCATGGATACAAAGGGTGCTAACATATTCCCTTTGTATAACCTACCCCCCCCCCCCGAACTCAAAATCTAAAATCAAGGTCTTTCATGTTCTTTTCCACCTTTCCTACTTGGATAAAAGAAAAGTCGGTGGCGACTCTTGCTATCCGTAACATAGTTTTTTTATAACAAAAACGACAGAGTCATTTCTCCCACCGTGTTATAGAACTGGCAACTCTGTTGGGGATGACCTATTTAAAAAAGGGGTTACCTTAGAGTTAGATCACTTTATTTGTTTGAATTGTATGCTTTATTTTTTAAAGGTACTTGTTTTGGGGCTACTGTGAGAAAGATCCTAACCCGGATCTAGTGTACCTTAGGTAAGTGGCAATAGACCAAGGAAATTGTATGGCGTATACCGATATGGTTGATCTGGTGGCTACAGTTAGTGTGACATATTGGTTGGTTATGATGTTATTCAAGTCAGATGAGGATAACATCAAACTACCATATGGTGTCATTAACACTAACTTCCTTTTAGAACCCTAATTGACCCATCTTGGCCATTAGAAAGTAGTGAGATAACCGACTTTTGTGAAGTCTAAAGTTGGTTGATACTCGGTGCTACGCTCATTGAGATTCTAATCTTGGGATGTTTTGGTTGGCAAGTCAATTGCCACACTGAACTACAGCCTTTGAGAAGAATCAGTGATATTGAGATCCCTTAGAACCCGGTTACTATTGCTAGGACAGGTTGAACCAACTATACTTTAGTGGGGAGGGTACTTACCTATGAACTTCATGCAAGCCTTTAAACCTAAGGCTCTTGTGTGACTTGTTTGTGTTTGACATCTGCTTGCTTTGAACATAACATCATAACATCATGACATCATAACATAGCATTTTCACTAACCATTTCAAGGACCAAAGGATTTATCTTTGTTCTTTGTTGCAGGTTATGGCTTCCGCTTGTTGAAATACTATCCGGATTAATTTTGTAAAGATACCTTCCAAGCTTAAGGAATTAGTCTCAAAAGTTCCTAAGAACTCTCAATTCATCAAAAAGCATGGTTATCTACTTGATTTGGTCACTTCAGGGTTTAATGAATACATGATGAGTGTTTTGTTCCAGTTCTTTGACCCTAAACATCATTGCTTCACATTTCCCGATTATCAGTTGGTGCCCATAATGGAAGAATTCTCCAAACTACTCGGTGTGCCTATTCTTGATCAAAAACCTTTCACAGACTTAGAAAAGGAGCCTAAACCAGAAATTATTGCAGCAACTTTACATCTGAAGAAATCAGACATTGTATTGGAAATGAGAAGTGGAGCTAAGGGTATTCTTGCTAAAGTATTGATAGATAAAGTTTAGGTGTTCTTAGATGCTATGAGTTACGATGCTTTTGAGGAGATCTTGGCCTTGTTGATTTATGGTTTGGTGTTATTCCTTAATCTGGACCAATTCATAGATGTGCATGCCATTAACATATTCCTGACTCATAATCTTGTGCCTGCCTTGCTTGGAGATATTTTGCATTCTATTCATACTCGTACTACGAAGGCACGAGGAACTCTGATGTGTTGCATACCTCTACTATCTAGGTGGTTTATTTCACACCTTCCTCGAGCTGTGATGAAGAATGAATAATGTTTGAGGTGGTCTAGAAGGATAATGTCACTCTCTCATTCAGATATTCATTGGTGTTCCTGATATATGGAAAATATCATTATCATTGACCGTTGTGGAGAATTCCCTAATGTGCCACTTCTTGGAATAAGGGGAGGTATTACTTATAATCCCTCATTAGCACTACGTCAATTTGGTTATGCTCGGAGTGATGGTCCTCATGATATGATTATTCAAGGTATTGTGTTCGATTATGACAACGATCTTCAAGGTTACCGTCAAAGGTTTATACATGCTTGGAGCATGGTGAACAAGATTAACAGCAATACTCTGGAACTAAAATACCTCATCCCTATGGAGCATTACCTCATATGGGTGCAGTCTAGTGCTCAAAATCTTATGATGTCATATCTTATTATTCTCTCGGTGATTGTTGAGCCTATTGTTGAAAGAGATGTTCCTTACACCATTCTTCATCATGACATGCCTACTGATCTGGAAGAGCTACATCAATCTTGGATCCAACTAAAGGATGAAAGGGATACCTTTGAGGCCCAGTTCTATGCTAGCAAATAGAAATTGTTGGAGCTAACAAGGCAACTTCACGAAGAGCGGAAACTCAACACATGTCTCAACCCAAAGAGGAAGCGTCCATGGGAGACTTGAGCCTCAAATGCTTATTTTCTTTGTAACTTTTTTTGTTTTCCTTCATTGTAAGCCCAAGCGGCAGTTATGTTTTGAACCTACTAATAAAAGTTTTTTTTATTTTATTTAACAAATTTAAATCCTATGTGGTCCTTGAAAACATTGCATATGCATTTACATATCATACCATTGCATAACAAGTTTCCGGGACAAGTTTCTTATCTTCTCGCTGTTTATTTCAATTGAGATGGCTCTCGTACAGTCTGTCAAAGATCTCCAAACCCATAATGCTCAATTTCAAGAAGTGATCCTGAATTTTTCCAAGGGGCAAGAAGAGTTGAAATCCCTCCTCACTAAGGACATGAAAAAGAAGAATCATGAAGACAGCAAGGATGATCAGTTGGAATAACTGCAAGCTGAGATGGCAGAGATGAGAATCCAGATGAATGGTCAGGTGTCTATTATCCAAAACTTAGCCCAGGGGCAATAAGAGTTGAGAGTCTTTGTCAATAAACTTCAAGACAACAGAGTCGGGGATCTAATCATCAGTCAACCTCCGGTGAAACATGTTGACTTGGTTGAAAAGAAGATGAGGATAAGAGAAGCAAAGAGACAGGTTACTACTGATAGTCTTTCAATTAAAGGAAGAATGTCTTATAGGGTTAATCTGCCTCAACATAAGGAACATAAAAGACAGTTTATCAAGATCAACACGCCAATGTCACAAACTTTGCAATGCTTGTTGGAGAAGAAGCTGATTACCTTGAAAGACCCTCCTCAGAAGGCCAATACTTCCTCTCCTCGCTATAATCCCAATGCAATGTGTGCATATCACTCCAACTATCCTGGACATGACACTAATAACTGTTGGGCATTGAGGAATAAAATTCAAGACCTGGTTAATGAAGGAGTCCTCGAGGTTACACTAGAAGACCAGATTGAATTCTCCTATCGTCCATCAAACATTGAAGCTTCCAGTGACAAGTTTAGAGGAGGAATCTTTGAGAACGTTTGAATTTTCATTTGTAATTTCTTTTGTTGACTTAAACATTTACTATTATGTCATACTTTTGTTTTCACAACAATGCATTGCATATGTTTGTCTTGAATTAATCCATTCATTTCACTATATTTAAACTATGCTTCTTACTTCTCTTTTGTGATATTTAACTCTTGTTAAAGTTGTAAGCCTTTAGAGGGAGGATGACAAAGACGATACCATAATTTCATATAGTATGCTTTTGAACAGACTATGCTGACGATGTGCAGGAATTGTTTCGATTCCTAAAAAGTGGAGAAATAAGGAAGTTAATCCCTAGTAAACTCTTTTGAGCCTATGAAGTAGGAGTTTTCATTCTCACGCAAATTAAAACTCTTAATCATAACCTGGGGCAGGGTAGTTCCTCGGTTAACTCAATTATGCTAGTTGTCCTTTTGTACACAACTAATGATGGTTCACTGTAATCATTAAGTCCGACAGTGAATATCTAGCAAAAGAAAATCTCACTAAGTCAAAACCTATGAAGGAGACTTTGTAAAAATGGAGACATCCCTCTGACTGTAATCTTGAAACAAATACTTCAGGCAAAAAGAAGGGATAACAAAGTCAAAAGAAAAAAAAAGGTCACTACAAATCCTCAACAATAAAAAGATGATTGGCTTTTCAAATAAACTTCTAGTTTCTGAACCATCGCAAATGTCAGTGTTACAATTCCAAACTCCTTTGGAGCCTCAATGCATAAGTTAACTGAACATATGACTGAAGAACATCATGATGGATGGGTTGGGTACAAATAAAATTTGAGCATTTATCCTTTGTTTCTTAAATCGTGAACCAGGCCACATTACAACCCTTTGTCGCTCCCGGGATTTTCATCCTAGTACAAACGCGAAAGTGGCGCGAAAATGTTAGAGTCGTCAGCCAGACATTTTTATCCCAAAGGAATGGGAAAGGTAATGTTGCACAAACCTAAGGAAGAAGGAAAGGACAAGGTCCTGCGAACCAAAGATCTGAGTTCGGGAGTCGGTTACGACCTGGGAAGGTATTAGCAGCCCAGACTGTCCGCCGTACCCGGCGGGATCCACGCTTACTTGTTTTGTTTCAAAGGGTGAAAAATAATATGCTGTTCAAATGAAAGAATGACTATCTGGAATGGAATGGAAATGAGAAAAGAAGTGGAATTAACAAATGGGAATAAAAGGGGAAAAATGTAGGGAAAATAGAATTTGTGCTCGAATGGGCCCTACCCCACTGCCTACGTACCTCATCGGGATAAATGAGGATCAAAGACGCTGTAGTTCTTCTAACTAAGGCTTACACTCGTTTGTGGTTTTTAGGATGACGTTGCCATAGTTCTAGCTCAGGTGTTACCGGCTCTGACTCGAGGGTATTTACCGTATCGCTGTTTGAACTGTCGAGACAAGTCATGTTCGTCCGCAAAGAGTATGAGATGAGATGAGAAGACGTGACTTCTTGGTTTGTTGTCTTTTATAAGAAGTGTTTTTAAGTTTGTGTTTATTGAATGTACAACACTAAAGACTATGACACATGAGCGAATACTTCCCAAGATCGCCCCCAATGGAACGTTTGTAAAGCATCCTAGAAGAGTGAAGGAGACCTCCACTAATCATTTCCCGTATAGCTTAAGGCTCGTGGCGCATTGTACCCCTTTTCCTTTATTAAGTGTTTTTGATTTTATTTTAAGATGATAAGTGAGACTCAAGTTATAAAAGGAAAAAATTCTAAGGGAAACTAGACTTACCCTAAATCAATGGAGTTTGAAGATAACCTATGGTTAGTGAGGTTTGAAATTAAATCTACCTAAGAGATATTAAACTACAAATGCAAGTAAAAGAAGTTAATAGTGAACAATATGGTCCTCCTAAGTCATGGTAGGTAAAAACGTGAATGAAACATAAACGGGATAAAACGATGGATCGGGTGGGTCGGTTGCGTGGTGCTAAGACGCACGACTTATGGTGTGAAACATACAAGGCTTGCTTTTGGTTGAATGGAGTGGAACGATGGTAATCGAGGAACCCTAAAGTCACATGCAACTTTATTTGTTTACTTGAAAATTTACTCGACGTTGGATCGAATATCTTATTTATTTCATTTTTAAGATTTTTGTTTTCTATCGATTAGTTTTATCTTTTCTATCCTAATTATAGAAACTATACAAACATACAAGTATTACATCACAAAGTACAAAATACAAAACATAATCGAGGCATAAAAATAATCCAAGTCCATAAGCAAATTCTCGGAAGATACCTTGCACAAAAAGAAAATAGTTAGTAAATGAGATGAACATGAATATGCATAATATGATGGGAATGAATTGAAATGACAAAAATATCAAAAGTCATGGTAAAAATATGAAATTAATTCCCTAGGGTCTCTAACCTGATTATAACACTATGTTAAAAAATCTCTTAAAAATTATAAGTCTAACTATGGTAAATGGTCACCTAAATTCATCTAAAGTTTAATCACAAACTTATACAAATCACACTACCACAACAGTAGAAAAAATGTCCTAAAAAATAAACCAAAAATATTCTAGGCACTTTAATTTGTCCTCTAATTATAGCAAAAATAATGGACCAAAAATGTTATAGGAAGTGGTAGAAATAAAATGTACAAATTTATGTGTTCATGAAAGGATTCAATCTAAAATCAATTAAATGAAAAATCGAAATTAAATTGAAAAATGACAAAATTCAGAAAGTAAAAATTGGGAAAAGTTCTAAATTGAGTTAAGATCCTAATATAATTTTTGGAGATTTTTATTATTCATTTTTGTATTTTTCATGAATTAATTCTGAAATTATATAAAATAGAAATATAGAAAAAGAATGAGATAGAGGAGGGTGAGAAAAGCATTAATTTCCTAGTTAATAACAACATGGGCCTATTTAAGAGGGTGCAGAAAGGAAATCTGAGGCCCATTTCACATGAGGGGAGGGATAATATCACAACAAAATTGGTCCAGCCGGACGGTGACAAGTGTCACCGCCGGATTGGACCGGGGACACAAACTTTTCTCTATTTCATCTAATCTTGGACGGTGGAGGAGATTAAAGACATATTATGGCACTTAATTCAATTTTTAATGGTGAAATTAACTAAGAATTACTAACAGTCCTTTTTAAATATTATCATCAATTCATAATTAAAGAATAAATTACAAATTAAAACACTAACCTACAAATTCCTTTTTCTCAAAACGTGTCTCTCTCTCTTTCTCAAACATTCATCCCTCTTTTCAAACCCTAAGCACGTACTCCTCCTCCGCCGCCGTCTGGTTCACTTGTCTTCACCGAATAACAAACCTCGCCGGCGGTTCCATCACCTTCGCTCGTTTTGCCTCCACTGACGCCTCACTCTTCTCCTTCAATCGATGAACGTGACGCCGTATCCAAACTTCTGATTCGTTCTCAGATGCGCTCCAGCCTCTTCTCAAATCCACCGTCGGTACCACCGTGATATTCTCAAACCAGTTGAACTTCTCATCGACGCATCGCTCATAAATTCATCACGATTCTACCATGACTTCGTCACTGTTACCAGAAGCAAGCTTCACCGTGAATCCCCCGTCTCCTGCTTCGTCAACTCCGCGTCTTCATGGAAATGATACCCTCGCTTCAAATTGGTCGGCAACAACGTCCATGGCAGATCGTTGCCTTCAGAATCCAACATTGCTCACTCCTGTTGTTCTTTCAACAACAGTTTCGACATTGCGATTCGATCAAAAATTGGAAAGGGACAAAGCATTCCTGTAACGGTTAGGGATTCAGATTATCCAGGTATCAATTATGTAATGTAATACTATTCCATCTTTTCTTCTTTCTTGCTGTGCGAATATTGCCTTGAGTCTGAGTGAATCGAAACTTGTTTGCAGCGAGAATCGATGCTTGTAAACCGACGTTCTTGAATCGACGCTCACCAACGGAGCCTTGTGTGGGGTTACGCCCGCGGATTCTGAGTTTTAACGTTGCTGATACTGTTCCTTGAAGGTTTTGGTAAGGTTGAGTTGATGACGATTTTGAGATGCTGGTGAAGCTTCCATAGACTTGCGGAAGGAGAAGATTTGTCGCTGTTAAGGTGGTAACTCGCGCCAGGATTTGACGTAGACTCTATCGGGTCTTGGAGTTTGATTGATCGAAGATTCGCGAATGATAGAGGTTCTTGAAGATGATTCGGATGAAGATGGTTAAAAGATTTGAAAGTTGAGGTAAGAAGATTGATGGGATGCCGATGAAGATGTTCTGAAAGATGATTCAGAACTGATGAAGGTATCTTGGTATAAAATGCTTTCTACCTTTTCCTCTTCCTTTTCGCGATTTTAATTGCTGTGATTTTTATGAATTGTTGTATTTGTTGCAGTGTAATTCTCTTCTTCTTCTCCCTCCCCTCTGCTTCTACGATGTTGTGGATTTTTGGATGTGAATTGTATGAATCCCTGCGATTTGTTGTTGTAGTGATAGGAGATTGTTGAACGGTTATGGATTCACCCAAGTTGGATCAAGATTGTTGCAATGAAAGCCGACTCAAACTCAGATCAACAACAGGTAAATCACTTTGATCTTCTCTTCTCTTCTCTTCTTCACTGATACGGTTCTGGATTTCCTTTCTTTCTGAAATATTTTGTAGTTTTTTGCAGTTGTAAGAAAAATTCAGAATTGAAGATGATGACTATAGGGTATGTGATTGCAGGTGGAATTGAAGAAAATAGAGTTGAAGTATGGAGGTTGGTGTATTGGTGAAATATGACCTTTGAAGATGAATGATTAGAGGTTGAAGACGGTTGAAGAGCGATGAAGATGATTTGGTTTGGAAAGTCGAGAAGAGCGTCCTGAATAATGGAGAGTGAAGGTCAATATGAATTGAATAAGGATGCTTGATGAAGAAGCAGCAGGGAGATGTGAAGATTAAAAATAAAAAAAATGGAGAGCAACCAATGAAGATGAGTTTTGGCCATATAAATATCAAGCTGAAGCTTCTGGAAAAAATTCGGTTAAGAACTTGTTAGAATTTTTAGGAATTTCTAACCGATCCAGTTAGATACTCTGTAACTGAATTTTCAACCTGTTGCTTCTTCTGAGTTTCAGGATTTTGCTACTCCTTTTTTTTTTTATGATTTTCTGCTGTATTGATTTCTTCTTTTTAGTATTGAATTTCTTGTTAATGTATCAGATTATCTACGATTATTGATGGATTTCAATAGTGAAGAAAAGTGATATGATTTTTAGAGTTTTTCCTGTTAAGTTACTTGAGTAATTCCACCTAAAGGAAACTTTACTTTCTTTCAAAGAGTTTTCTCATATGAGTATAATAATCTTTTCCTTCTTATTAATTAATTCTAATTCTATTATTTATTTGACATAAAAACAAACAAGGACAAAGGTGGGTCTATGATGTGGTTTATATATAATAAGTCAAAAAATGGTGTGGGCTAATTGAATTTTGTAGGAAACAAAATAGTTTTCATATCTGGAATAGGTTTGGCAAGTTTTATTTTGACTAGTAGATATGCATAGGAATGAACCATTAAGGATCAATAATGGAATAAAAAGGAAGAAAATGAATGTTGAGCTCAATTTATGGGGGTATTTGAACAAGCAAATTAAAGGGAAACGGCTTAGCAAAATAGAATTGGGTTTCAAAAATGGGCTTAATTAATTTGTTTGAAAAATGGAGGATATGCTTTCTTCACTTCAATGGATATAAGAAAAATAGATTTGGACATTTGATAGACTAGTATCCTAAATACCCAATTATCCTTCCGACCAAAATATGCCACATCCAATCCATTCCTAACTTCAGATTCAAAAACTATTTCTGTATTTAATCAGTCCCTCAAATTCGACCTCCAACGTTATTAACTTGTAAGTAATTCCCAAATGAGAAGACTAGGATACCATGATTGTCATGAACCACTCTTTGAGAAAAAGATATGATAAATGGCACCTTTTCGTGCTGAAGAGAGGCCCTATTACTTAGGATACGTTCATCCTTCATGATTTATGCGTATTCAAACTTTGCTCCGACTTGGTTGAGATACGAACCCCCAAATCATCTCTGGATAAGGCCAACTCAAATTACCAGGAATTTCTTGACCCCATACCCTAGGAGCCAATGTGTTTCATGATTGTGAAGTAAGTGACCTAATGGAGGATGCAGATGGGTGAAGCATAAAGTCAATTGAGGCCATAAATTAGAGGGCAAATTTTGGGGTGTTACACCCTTTAAAAGTCCTAACTAAAGCATGGTTAGTTCGAAAGCGTACTGCTACAAAAAGGTATCCCTACTCCTTTAGGGATTATTATAAATCTTGAGTTAATATCACAGTTTTTACAAACATTTTTTTGCTAAAATAATTCTTTTTCAAAACTTCAAGACAAACATAAGCTTTGAATTTTGAATATCATTACATATAACTAAGTGTTTGACAGCAGAGAAACTTACATGATGAACATTCAATAAACCAAAGTCCTTCCGACAGACAAAGTTGCTTCTTGGGCCCAACTCAGTTGGATCAAAGCCAATGTATGCAAGGGGCATGGTCACTATCTTCCAATCAAAGGGCATGCCATGTTAATGTCCAATTCATCTGGGGAAGTCAGGTCAAGATTCAATGATGCTTAATAGCCAGGGGCAGGTCTCCTTATCTGAATTGCCAGAAGTAACATTACCGAGTTCACGATGCCAGGGGCATGTTATTATGGGGAATCTCGTTTATTTCTCTTGAGGCATCTCCTTTCAAATACTTCCATTATGGGAAAAATCATCCTCAACTAGGAGTAACACTCTCTTTTCAAATCTAATCAAATCAAATTCAGTTGCAAGATTCTTAACCATTACCCAGGGCGTACACGATCCACCGCAGTCTGAAAGCACACTCCTCTCATTACATTGCCTTGAAACTGGGTTTCAGCAGAAGCCATTGTGGAAATTAATTGTCTGTACCAATAGTATCAGATGGTGTCAGCATCATATCTTTGGATTCAGTCATGATAATTCTTATAAAATTACTCGGGGAAGTCGAGAATATCAGAAATTTTGAATCCATTGATTACCTTGAATAAATATATGCTTTCGAATACGATTGATGTTTACCAAAATTTACTAAAGACTCTTGGAGGTTGGAATCCCCAACAAAATTTATATCCAACAGATCTTCGCATGTTCATCTTCACATAGTAATCTGTACAGATTTATTCCAGCGAAGTATTCCAGGTAGACTCTTGTACTTCCAGCTCTACAAAGTCCCAGACAGATTTCTCTCAAGCCTGATATCCTCATAAGAATTGAAATTTGGTCGGATGAGTCTCTCAGGGGAATGTTTGTCTCTTTTATCCCCAGTCAGGGTTTTTAGGAATTTAATCTTTCAATAAAAAGTACGACGAACGGAAGTCGGAAAATCCTAAGTACAATATTCTGAAACAAGATGGGAACAATGCCTTCATATTCCCCGACATCAAATCGGGATTTATTTCCCCTGCTAGCAGTTATTACACGAAGTTACTAATGCGCTTCAACTACATAATTCATTCATACATCATTTACATCATATCATGGCATACACATCCATAATGCATACGACATTCTCATTAAGAAAGTCATGTCATGCATGCATACATCAAATAATCTTGCATAAAACTAACCTTTCCTTTTAAGGATAGTCCACAGTCAGATAAACATTATCAATTCCTTGAGATAGTACAAAGACGATCAAAATGAAGATTTAGTTCTGATCTTTAGTTCAAGACATTTTTCCATAAGCATTTCAGAGACAATCCAAACGAAGATCTAGTTTTGATGCTCAGTTCAAGAAATTTTCCCAAAGACATTTCAGAGACGATCAAGACGAAGATCTAATTCTGATACTTAGTTCAGGGTATTCTCCAGAGACAGTGGAGAGAGGATTGAAACGAAGATCTAGTTCTGATACTTAGTTCGGGATATGTTACAGAGACAGTTCAGAGACGGTCGAGATGAAGATCTAGTTCTGATACTTAGTTCGGGATATGTTACAGAGACAGTTCAGAGACGGTCGAGGAGAAGATCTAGTTCTTATATTTAGTTCAGTAACAACATTCAGATAGAGTCAAATGTAGACACATTCTGATACTCCTATCAACAGACACTTTGGATGGCATATATAAGCACATCTTCAGTTACTCTGAATGACATCTTTAAGCCCATTCAAGAAATACATTCAACCAACAGTGTTACTTTGTGCACCAGATAGTGCAAATTTTTGGGCTTAAGTGTTCAATCCTCTTCCACCTTCAGGTCACGAATGGCGTACATGCCAATCTAACTCCTTAGGTTTCAGAAAATTGAACAGGGGCAGCTGTTGTACCCCAAATTTTTCCCTCACATCTTCAAGACAATATACCTCAAGAGGTCTCCTAATGGTCACAAGATTTTCAGTTGCTCAAAGGGATTCAAGGTTTATAAGACAAAGTCTTCTCCTAAGCAATGGATCTTAAACTAGGGTTTGGAGTTTCTAAAAGTAAATTGGACTTCCAAAGCCTCAAGAGGACTTCATGGTGTCCCACATACTTCAAATAATCCTCATGTCAAGTTTCAAGGCTTTCCCTACAAGTCTGGTCAGTCAGATGCTCAGAATATCAAAAATCAGTTAATTAGGTCAAAAAGTCAATTGTGGTCAACATAAAGTCAAACTTCAAGATTTTTGTTCAACATCAAGATTATGAGGTAAAATTCATCATTTGATCAATGATTGATCATGATTCATCAAGTCATAACTTTTACATGCTTCATCAAAAAATTTCTATCCAAAGTTAATTATGAAGGAAATTCAATTCCCTAAACCTTTGTGACTCACAAGCCAAGGCTAAAAATGTTTCATTTGAAATATATGAGCCAAGACATTACATGTCCTTTAAAAAGACAACAAAAGTCAACTTTTTCCAAAAGCTCATAACTTGAACATGGAAGATCAAATGGACATGGGACCAAAAAGAGTAGTTATAGTACACTTTAATCTTTCTAAAACGTCCTAGAGCACATACATGAGATAAAAATTGAGAGAGTTATGCATTGTTAAAGTTGGGCAATTTTGAGGAGGTGTATGAAGCGAAAATGGCCAAAACTCAAGTTTCTTCCAAATGGGCCCATATTTTCCAACCCAAACTCAATTATAAGATCATGAACGAACCATAGATCATAATATCTAATTTTTTATATTTATTTTATATTGGATTTAATTCATTTAAATTCAGTTTTAATTAAGATAAATATTGAAAAATTATATATTTGATCTTGGGCCTATTTTAGGATCAAATATTTGATGTTTATGATCATCATAACTGTCTAATTTCGTGCAAAACCAAAAGAGTATGATTTAGTCTAATTTTTTGACCAACATAGAAATCACTTTTCTTCATCTTCAAGTAACCTCCCAATCCATTAAAAGGCCCAAATTTTGACCTAATTCCATTCACCTATAACCACATAACAAGAACACAAGGCAGGGGGACGAATTTCTGAGCTCACCAATCCTTATCACACTTAAAAAATTTCAAGAAAAGTGACAATTAGATTTCATCATTCCAGCCAATTTCCAAAGGTTTTGAAGGTTGCAATAGCTTCCTTAGGATATTCTGAACATGAATGCATCATCACCATCATCAAAAACATCACAAAATACATAATATGAACTCATCTTTTGACTTATTTCTTAATTTTTTCTATTTATATGATTTAAGCATAATAAATTGATTTTGATTGCATAATATTTTTTGTTTGATTGTGTAGAATGATTCTGGACAACTTAATTTGAGATTTGATGCAGGGATGAGGTGACGCCATTATTAGGATTCATAAACTTCAATTTTGGGGTTTTTGGCTAGACGTAATTTCAAGTCAAATTAATGACTTAAATGGACTCATAAGATGATTTATGATTGGAATATACCTCTGGGTGACATTTATTTTGTATATTGTGATGCTTTTTATTCGCAGGTCATGTAGTGACGGACGAAAACCGTGACTAAAAGCTCTTGCTATGGACAAACTATAACCATAGCCTAATCGGACAGACGAGGGAGGAACATGAAGTGTGGCGCCATTCTGATTTTTAAATTTCGGTGTTAATATTTATTTTTTCTTTTCTGTTTCTTGTGAAAATAGGCACACTGGCCCAGTGGAAGCGCATGCCTTTGGGAAGGGGGAGGTCCTGGGTTCGAACCAGGCCTCTAACCCTTGTGTTTTTTTCCTCTCTCTTTTATTTTCTTATTTTTTTGTTTTATTATTATTATTATTATTATTTATTTCTAATTATAATTAACTTACTAACCATTTTAATTTCTAAACAATCTCATAAAACATTTTTAATCATTTAATTTAAATAATATATTAAATTTATTTTTCATAAATAAATATTTATTTTTTAGGTTATGTTATTAATTTATAATTAACTTAATAACTAGGGTTTAATCGATTTTAACTTTGATTTTGACTTTTCTATCTCTATTTTATTTAACATAATCCTAAAATTTATTTTCTCAAATAAAATTTTAATTAATCAATCTCTCTATTAATTTTCTTATTATTTTTAGAAAATCGTTTAATTGATGAAATTCATGTAAATTTACTTTCTCGCATTTTTAATTATGTAATTGCTTCCTGGTTCGTAATAGCTAATTAGGGTTTTATTTCTGCACTTTACCTTCTGCAATCCCCTAAAAACAAATGTATCCCCCTCCCCATGATGTAATAGTCTAGGCTTTTACATTCTGTTTTTAAATTTCCGTTAAATATAAACTGCGTGGTTTGTAAATCTAGGGTGTGAAAAGAATGTATGCAAAAATAATTGGATCTAACCCACTAACTTCTAAGATAAATATCTGAAATTAATATTCACACGTAAGTCGATCGTCATACGATTGTCATCAGTACCCCTAGGGTTTCCCCTCTTGATTGCCTTATGAAATATGGTCAAGTCCCTCGAACGTGGGGGTATCTTAGTAAAGTTGCCTACAAATAAAATCATCAAGTCCCTTCAAATAAAAGATCATAGTTCCTTCAAGTTGACTACGAAAAAATGATCTAGTCCTTCGATGACCCTAAGAAAAAGATGATCATCCCTTCGAATTACTAAGATACCCCTACAAGATTGTCTTCTATGACCATGCGATGACCCTACGTCTGTCACTTTAAACATCCAAGGTTAAGACTACTTACTAATTAATAGTAAGGACAATCATACCCTTAAAGGAAAGAAATAATGAGAAAGACCTTATAAACTTAGGGTAAGTAGTTCTTAAATACTTGCTCACTCCTTTTTCAAAATACTCTGTACACCCCCACATTTTTCAAATGCTTTCAATCTAAACACTTTGTATACATCCATACGAGGATCATTACAAAGTTAAAGTCTTTATGAAAATATTTTCTATTCACACGCTACACTATTTTCCAAACAAAGTAAAGTGAGCTAAGCAGTTAATAGCCCATAGATAACCATGGATACGAAAGGTGCTAACATGTTCCCTTTGTATATCCAACCCCCCTGAACTCAAAATCTAAAATCAAGGTCTTTCCTGTTCTTTTCCACCTTTCCTACTTGGATAAAAGAAAAGTCGGTGGCGACTCTTGTTATCCGCAACATAGTTTTTGTGAAAACAAAAACGAAAAAGTCAATTCTCCCACTGTGTTACACCCGTGATAAGGGATTGGGGTACACCGAATCTGGCCAGGATGTTCCTCTTATAAAACCGCAAAATGTTGAACACATTGATTCTGGCCAGGGCCTCGGCTTTTATCCATTTGGTGAAGTATTCCACGGCCACAATAAGATTTTTTTTAAAGAACATGTCATTAAGCGTCTGAGGATGTCCATGTCCCATTGTGCGAATGGATATGGTGACGACATTGTTTTGAGCGCGTCAGGGGGTGCAAGGTTCATATCCCTGTGACGTTGGCACTTGTCGCACCTCTTTACATGCTCTTTGGCGTCGTTCTTCATGGTTGGCCAGTAGTAACCTGCCTTTAAGGCCTTTCGGGCCAGGGTCCTACCGCCTAAGTGTTGTGTGTTTATTTCTTAGTGTATTTCGTGTAAGACGTCTAATACGCTTTCTTCCTCGGCGCATTTGAGGAGTGGGATAGAGAATCCTCGGTGGTACAACTTTTTGTTTACCAAGACGTAGGAGGATGCACGATGTTTAGTGGCGTTGGCTTCCTTCCTGTCCTTGGGCAGCTGCTAGTTATCAGTTAGTGGAATACTAGAATGATTGCTTTGTCTGCAGCGATGTCATCCTCGGAATCTGCTGGAATGCGAGAATCGAGATCGATCATATTGATTAGAGAGATTAGTTTCTTCTCGAGTTGAACTTCTTCAGTTGGAGTGCCCCCGTTTCTTGTGCGCTTGTTGCTCTTTGGTGCAGTCTCTATCATGGTCTGGCCTTTGCTCACTACCTCAAAGCACCTTCGTGATGCCTCAATGTCTCCATGGAGAGTAGCTACGTGGCCCTTCTTCGTGTATTACTTCATTTTGAGATGGAGTGTAGACGGGACGATGATGAGTTCGGCTAATGTTGGTCTCTCCAAGATGCATTGGTAAAGGGATGGACAATCGATCACCAGGAAATATGTCTTGATTGTCTTGGAAGCATCTCCCTCTCCGAATATGATCATTAGCTCGGTGTAACCCCAAGGTTTGGTGGTAGCCCTGTTGAATCCCTGCAGATCAGAACCTACATACGAGGATAGGTTTTTCTGATCAAGCTATAATGCTCGAAATAGCAAGGTGTACATGATATCGACCGAGCTTTCCTGATCGACGAGTATCCTGCGGACATCTTCCTTCTCCATCTTGGTGTGGATCAGCAAAGGGATGTGAGAGTTCGAAGAACCACCAAGGAGTTACTCCATGTAAAAATTAATTGGTTGGGACTTCCTCCTAACTTTCTCGAGAGACAAGGGCTGATTTAGTAATGAATCAACCAAATGCTCGAGCCTTCTTCTAACGGACCCGACAGTCGTTTCGTTGTAGCCTCCACCTGAGATGAGCATGGTCGATGGGAATTCTTCCCAGGTGTTGTACACCGTGAAGTATCTTGTCTGTCTAAGGTGTCGAGGAATGAAAAAATCCCCGGGTTTGGTGACTAACAGGGCGACTTGCATGGGAGCAACTTCTTTAGAGACTTCGTCGACTCTCTTCTCCTCTTCCTGTCAAGGAGCTCCATCCTTGACATATTTCTTGAGGTGCCCCTCCTTGATGAGGATATCAATCGTGTCTTTGAGATGGATGTAGTCCTCGGTGACATGTCCATGATTGCGGTGGAACTGAAAATATTTTCTTTTGTCGGTATTGACCTTAAAAGTAGTTGGTTTGGGGAAGCGAACACCTCCCTGTTTGAACTCGGTGTTAATGCATTCATTAAGAATTTTCTTGTGGGGAGCAGTGAGAAGGTTATATTCTGATAAGCGACCCTCTGACCCTATGCTCTCGCGAGGACTATCGTCCTTTCGCTTTTAACGCTGAGGAGCCTCGTTGTCGTCTTTCTGCTTATGAGATCGCGTATTCTCTTGATTTCTTGAATCTTGTGTCTTGTACGCAGCCTCCTTTTCCTCATACTAGATATAGGCTTGAGCCTTGTGGAGCAGCTCAGTGAGGGACTGGGGAGGCTCGATACCCACATCTTTTTGGAATTCGCTGTTAGGATGCAAGCCCTTCTCCAGGATATACCGCTTCATGCGGTCAATATTGTGCACTTCCACGGCTTCTTTGTTGAATCTGTTGATGTAGTCCCGCAGAGGTTATTATTTGCCATGTATGATTCCTTTAAGGGTGGCCTCGGACTTTGGATGACGTATAGACGCAGTAAAACTCCTGGTGAATTGGTTCTTCAAGACTCTCAATGATGTGATAGATCCTGCGGGGAGGTGTTTGTACCACGACATCACGTCTTTCCGTAAGGTGATAGGGAAAAACCTGCATTTGATGGCCCCTTCCACTTTGTGATAGTGGATCATGGTCTTGAGGTTCTCTATGTGATCATTGAGATCGGTGGTCCCATCTTAGGTGGCCAGTGGGGGAGGTTTTTCGAGACCGCGAGGGATGCGGGTCTCCATAATTTCGTGACTGGGTGGACCACGATGATCCTTGTCGTCGGTGCTTCCGCATGAGGGATACGGGGTTATGCTCTGGCGAGGACTTATTCTATGCTAACGGGGACGATGGTCTTCATTGTAACGGGGCTTCTTGCTCTGGTCTATATCATCTGGTGAACGTCTTATTCTTCGAGGAGGAGACCGAGTGCGTTTTCTGGCTCTTTATGGTTGTGATCCTTTGGGCCTATCCTGATCTCTTGGGGGAAAGAGGTGTCTGGCATCCTTCCTCTTGTGATTCCGCAGAGGAGATCGTGAGTGACATGGAGGCGTTCGAGAATCTCTGTGGCGACATCTCTTGGATGGGGAAGGGGAATGATGGTCACCCTCAAGCATTTGTATATGTTCACTCTACTGGAAGAGATAGAGGTTTTCCTTACTAAGGGCGACGATGAGGGCTTGTGTGTTACCATCCATGTCCGACGGGATGGGGATTGGTTCGAAGACGTGGTCCTTGTGAATGACGGGCGGTTGTTTCAGATTGTTGGAAGCTGGGGAAGGAGGATGCCCTTCGTGGTGGTCGGCATTGAGTTGGGTTGTCCCATGGTTATCGATGTTATCTCCGTCACTGAGGATGATGGTCAGAGGATCTTTCTCAGTCTCGTTGATTTGGGAAGCCACGAAGATGAAAAAGAAAAGATGAGCTTTTATCTCATGGTGAAAAAGAAAGGATCTTGTTCACGAAAGATGGGAGAGATTCTAATTTCCTACAGATGGCGCCACTGTACTGAAATGATCCAGACAGGTCCTCATGGTCTTCAACTGGGACTGTGATGGTTCTTGTAAGAGAGGGGGTGGTGTACTTGCAAGGTACTCCGACACTCAAGTAAGTTTCAGTGTGAGACAAACTAAAACGTGAGAAAGATCTGAGTGATTAGAAATTGAATACCTGGCCCTACAACGATGGAGGGTATTTATTAGGGCACATGCTCGTGGATTATGGGCGCGTAGCCTTTGACTGAGCATAACTTCCTCCTGTAAATTTAGACGGCAGTTGGCCGCGTAAAAGGAGTTGTGGTGCGTGTGTGGAGATCCCCAACGGCTATATGCCAACGACTCTATTTTGCAACGGTCATATCTTCGCTAGTCCTTTATTGGGCTTATGCGCATATGAATATTGGATTGGGCCTCAATTTGGCGCAGGGCACTTGCTAGGCCAGTCCAGAACAACTTTAATCTTCTTATGGTTGAAGCTTGAGATATCTTCAAGTAAGTCACCATCATTACAGAGTTCTAAGGATATCACTGGTAATCATAAACTAAATTTTTTAGCTTGATTTGAAGGAATAGCTTGATCAACTACTTTGTGCATCTTTGACCGCTTCAACTAACTTGACTTCATGCGTTGTTAACAACAAGTGTTGTCATCATCAAAACCATGACAATCATCTGGGATAGACAGATTTTGCTTATCTATAAGATTTTATCGTATCATGATTATACCTGTAAGCACATAGCTCCATATTCTCCCCCCTTTTTATGATGACAATGCATCTCTCAAGGATGTGGTAAGAGAAAAAAATAGGTGGATAAATATTTTGAAGTGGTTAAACTCCCCCTCACATGAGTAAAGAGTATACTATACTCCCCTTAAGAATATACTTCTCCCCTTTGGCATAATCAAAAAATGGGTAAATATGCTAGATGTTGTAATAATATAGCAAATGCAAGTAAGTGAGGAAATAATCCCACATTGGATAGGAATGTGGTGACTTGCCCATTCATAAGTAGGAGAACTCATTCACCTATAACCTTAAGGTTTTAGGTGGATATATAGTGTGTCTCTTACAAAGGTGTGTCCCAAATAGAAATGCTCCCTTGTTGACCCCCCTCAAATCTCCCATAACATGGTATCATGAGCCTTGGTTCATAAAGGGACCGACTTACTTGTATCGAAATGCCCAAGAAGTTGTGTTCCATTGATCGATGCCCAAGAAGAGGTGTATCAAAATGCCCTTGGAAAATGTTCAATGATGGTACAAGTATAAAAAAAAGGAATATCGTGGACTCAAAAAAGGTGTCAACGGCGGTACAAGTATATAAAAAAAAAAAGAGAAAACATTGTGGACTCACACTTAAGGGGGAGTGTTGGAATAATATAGCAAGTGTGAGTAAGTGAGGAAATAGTCTCACATTGGATAGGAATGTGGTGACTTGCCCATTTATAAGTGGGAGAACCCACTCACCTATCACCTTAAGGTTTTAGGTGGACATGTGGTATGTCTCTCACAAAGGTGCCAAGTCCTACATTATGTATAAATGTTCCCTAGTATGAAACTCCTCTAACATGGTATCCAGAGCCTTGGTTCGTAATGGGATCGACTTACTTGTATCGAAATGCCTAGGAAGTGGTGTTTCATTGAAATCGACGTCCAGGAAGAGGTGTATCTAAATGACCTTGAGAGGCCCTTGGAAAAGGTGTCAATGGAGGTACAAGTATATAAGAAAAAGAGAAAACATTATGGACTCAGACTTGAGAGGGAGTGTTGGAATAATATAGCAAGTGTGAGTAAGTGAGGAAATAGTCACTTATTAGATAGGAATGTGGTGACTTTTCCATTTATAAGTGGGAGAACCCACTCACCTATCACCTTAAGGTTTTAGGTAGACAAGTGGTGTGTCTTTCACAAAGGTGCCTAGTCCTACACTATGTATCAATGTTCCCTAGTGTGAAATTCCTCTAACACTAGACATATTTGCAAATATGTAAGCACATTGTTCACATATTCAAACATATTACTAAGATATGAAAAACGTTTTATTAATTCAAAATTCTTGAGTTCAAATTACAAAAAGCGAGAATTTGCAAGAATTGAAAATGCGGGAAGATACGAAGCACAAATTTAAACACAATTAAATCAAAGCACACATAATTGAAACTACTCATAACCATAAGTATAATTCATTCTTGAGGTACATGAAGTACAAGTGTGTGTGTGTGTGTGTGTGTGTGTGTGTTCCCTGTGCAAGTGTAGAGAGACTGAGAGGCCTTAGTAAGTGTATAATAAGTTTTGTTGGTGAGGACTTACTCACGTAAACGAGAAGCCATGTATGGTGGTGTTCAAGGCTATTTAGGGAACCAATATTTAGGGAACCAACTCACATAAGGTGAGAGGTGTAACGCCCCGATTTTTATTTAATTATTAAATTGGATTGTTGTATTTTGTGTGTGGAAGAAAGAAATATTATTTTGTATAATATTAATTTAGATAAATTATATTATATTGAAATAATTATAAAATTTGGAATATTAAGAGGAAAGGGGTAGAATGGTGAATTGGTAAAGATAGTAAGGGTATATAAGGAAGATCATAGATTGAGTCTAAGGGGTTAAGTTGGAAAAAGGAAAAAGAGAAAGGAATTGTGTTTTTGGGAGAACGATAAGAGAATCGTAAAACCAGAGAGAAGAAGACGGGGAAAGGCTAAAGGCTAGAAGAAGAACTCGCGGAGAAGAAGGATTTCTCATCGAAACCAAGGTAAGGGTGGAATTCTATCGTCTCTTAAGGGTTTAATAATAGGAATTAGGTATTGGTTGTGGATTATAGGTTTGGGGTTTAGGTGATTTTAGACGAAATTGTGTTGGATCTTTAGTAATTGTTGATGTTGTGTGATAAATGTAT
Organism: Lathyrus aphaca; assembly: GCA_963966055.1. NCBI lineage: Eukaryota > Viridiplantae > Streptophyta > Magnoliopsida > Fabales > Fabaceae > Lathyrus > Lathyrus aphaca. The sequence continues at coordinate 134,834,884 of OZ014519.1, read as the reverse complement.
GAATTAGACGTTGTATGGTGAAAATTCTGCAAGTGTTGGTTAGAAAACTGGTTTTTGTGATGTAATTTCGTAGCAGAAGGTTGATTTGATCACATAAGGAGAACTGCGAAAATCGAAGAGCTCGCTTAGCGAGCAGGTTAGATTTTTGGAGAATCAAATACAGTGAGTTGCTCGCTCAGCGAGCAAGCCCCTTTGCTTAGCGAGACCTGGAGTGGAAAATTACATGATTTAATTCTGAAAAATTCCTTAAAATTATTTAATTAACATAGTAATGTATCGGAAGTGAAGTGGTGTTGTTAGAAGTAGTTAGACGGGAGTTATGAGCGTAATGAGAGGGATAATTAACATAACTTGAAATGAACATGAATTGATATGTTTATTAGTTGTTGTTGCTATGTGTTGTAGTTGTTGTGATAGTTGTTTGATATTGTTGTTGTTATATGTTGGTGTAACCAAGTGAAAGTATATTGTGTTATTGTATGTATCCTCGTTGAGGTTGATATATGTTGTTGTATGCAAAGATGCGTGATGTTGTTGATGTTCGTTGTTGTATGTTAGAGGTTAATGCTAACTTGTATAATGTAGTGATGTAGATATGCATGACTATCATTGATGTTGCATGCCATGTCCATGGTTGAGAATGGTATACCAAGGTAGGTTATGTCCATTGGATCCTAGTGGGGATCGTTGTGATGTTGGTACGGTCATGAAATAGGGATCGTATGTGACCATGAAATAGGGGTCGAGGGTGTGATCATGAAATATGGATCATACTTGACCACGAAAGAGGGGTCATGAGTTCTGACGAGAACCGGGTCTTGAAATAGAGATCGAATTGTGGTACCGCATGCATAGAGTCAAGTAGGGTCTCATTGCATAAGTTGTTGTTGATATGTAGTAGTGTGGTTATTTGATTGTTGTTGTTGATAAGTGGTGATTGTTTGATGATACTTGCCTTGTTCTTATTACTTTCCTCTTTTGTGATGTAAGTATCTCACCCCTTTTGTTTGAATGTTACCCTTATGTTGGCAACATGTAGGTGATCAGAATAAGTCGAGTGGTGGTCTGTGAAGTCGGTGTACTTCACATTTTAGGAGTTGGCTCTGATACGTGTTTTGGTTGTCGGGACGACGTTTATTCTTGTTTATTTATTTTTAAGAAAACATTTTGTAATCAAATTCTGATTTATGTTTCGTTTTGAAATTTTTTTGCTGCAAGTTGAATTATTTTGTAAAACGTATCTTTTGAGTCGTATGATTTTAGTTGATTGTGACACTCAAATATTTTGGTGCGCTTTAATAACTCTGATTTTTATTTATAAATCTGTGGGGTAATTTGGGTGTTTCAAGAGGCCCTGTTGGTGGTCGACACTAGTGATTGTAGTCGGGCAGTTAGGTTAGTCCTGTGCGTTAAGGTAGTGACGAGCGTGATGTTATTTTAGTTATGGAGAGTATGTATGACTTAGAGTTCGTCTCTTCCCCTTTGAAGGGATAAATATTTATAGAGGCTCAATGGCCTAGGGTTTCCTTAGAAATAGTCGATGCACACCTAGTCAATGGTGGGCCATTGAACGCCTATTTCTAAAGGAGACATGGGTCAGTAATGACCTTGACTTTCCCTCTATCCAAGAAACGCTTTATCTCACATTTCCCATGACAGGACGATAGGAAACTCCAAGAGGCGGGGGGATACCTCCCTTTGGGTGACACTCACTTGGTCACCTCTCCTTGGGCCATATAGAGATATCTCCTTAGGCCCAATCCTTTGTAATTATAACACTACATAGTCTCTCAAGCATGAAACCTTTGGTACAAGATGAAATGTTTAGGCCCACATCCTCAATTATGTAAATCCCTCCCTATCCTATTTTTTTTTTTTGCGGACATGTGCAGGATGAACATGTTTGTTTGCTACTCATACTTTGAACCATCTAGCTCCTCGATAAAGTGGTATAATCCTTCATTTTCTTCGGCAATTGCAATCTTTCATTTTCTTTGGCAATTCCAATCATCTCTGTCATGGTGTGGTCCTAAAAATACACAATGAGAAGCAAAGATACTATTTTATATTTCCGATCATGGGTGAGCTTATGGACTGAAATTAAATTGTTGGAACATGAAGGTTGTAACTTGAACAAAGGTTGTAACTCAATATTTTCAGTGTCAACAACACAAGCATAAGCGTCCTTAGTAAGAGTGATATAAGGAATACTTGAAGGTGAAGTATAAGAGAATTGTAATATAAAATCAAATTTCAAATGATTAATAGCACTATAATCAAGAATTCAAACATTCTAAATAATAATGCCACAAACAATAATAGATTGAGAGTGCAAACTTTTGCATGATTGTTGTCATAATTGTTGAACAAATAATCAAATAAAAATCAGCTGTAACAAAAACACACAGCAGTAACAAAGAATGTGAAAATTCAGAAACAAGGTTGGCTGGATGAGCAAACCAACAGCTAGATTACCGAAAACGGAGTTATTGCAGTGGCACAATGGTATGGTCATTTGTGGAAGAAAAAAAACAGTCTCCAAGACATGGTCATTTGTGTGAAAAATAGTCTCTGAGACAGAAGAAACTACAGAACATTCAGCAAGCATATTACAAAAAGCATTCCTAGATAAAAGGCCTCATACAAGATAATAAACAATCATTCCAAAAACTTAAATGTACAAAGCTAACAGAGGTCCTCTCAGAAAATTGCATCATATTCCTGTGAAAAAGTATGGCTACTACTTGAGACAATGAATGGTAATTTTCCTATAGTAGCAAAATTTGATATGAATGGTAATTTTCCTTATATCTAAATTTTCATGATACAACAGAAAAGGATGTAGAACATCAAAAACAAGTTCAGCCTAGGGCTCTCATTTTCATTCATCATAGCCATAGTCTAAATCGCCGTCATCTAACTCCACTTCGCCATCATCACTGATTCCAGACATGATACTGAGAAACAGAACAACTGCAACTACCTGTGCTACCACAAAATATTTCGCCCTTTTTCGATGTTTCTTCTCCTCCTTTGTTTTCTCCTTTTTATGTTTGCTCCTGAACTTTGAACCTAACAGTATAAAATGAAAAATTAAGAAAAACAAAGATGCATTGGTTTCTTCCGTTTTTTAAGGCAACCAAATCAAATAAAACGGATAGACTGGTTAAGTAAGTGATTACGAAAAATTATGATAATGTCTTACTTGAAGTTGAAGGACCTCCGGAAGTTGATGATGATGCACCAAAATATGGATCGTTAGACGGAGACGTACCAGAAGCCTCTATAAGTTCTTCCTTATGCTGTTTCACATATCTCACTAAATTTGCGTGTTTCAAAAAATTGGACCGCAAAATTGATGATTCCTGGTACATACAAATGGAAGAACCTAAGTTAAAACTTTTCCTCAATAATAATTCTAGTGTTTGTAATAAGCAATAGGCGCTACATAAACAGTATTCATTTAATTCATGGGGAAAAGACGAAAAAAATCAAAACATATAATCCATGATATTCATCAGAGTGGAGAAGTCAGGATCTCGAGGGCAAAAAATTGGGAAAAAGAAACTACACAGCACTACTTATCCTAATATTAGTGTTCCATTGATGGCTGACGACCATATTTTACAAAGTATGTTTCATCACTTCTAATCTTTTCAGCATCAATAACACTGATGTAAAATGAAATTTAGCAATAGAAAACATGCTTCCTCTCGACTCTTATACTACAACACAGATTCTTTGTCTAATTTTTATCGACCAGCAAAAGTCACTATCGCATCCATAGTTAGCTTTAAACAAAAATTATAGTGGAACATAACTCACAGGAAAAGCTTGAAGAACTACTAATGCATGTGCAAGAAAAATAGCATCCAAGCTTGATGCCCTGCATAAACCGAACAAAGCAAGCAATGACCAGAAGGACAAAGTGTCAAAATTTGCTCTAATAATGAAAAACGAACCGAAACATTTCTAACATAAGATAAACTGGGTTATAATAAAAACGAGGTTCACCTGTTTTCAAATAAGAAGTTTTCTTCCCCTAACAATGTTGACAAAGCATCATATGCAGAGTTTGCTCTTCCATAAATCTGTTAATCAACAGCAAACAAATATGTATGAAATATGAATACCTCCCAGAACCAAAGAGAACATAAACAACATTGAAACTATCATCCAGAAAGGATGGAAATGAAATTAATGACCAACATGTAAGAAATTATAGATGAAATAAAATCATTCGCTGCATGCAATGAAGCATTGACACGGACACAAGATACGACACTAACATGAATTTGAAGTATTGATGGTGCTACATAGATAGCACGTAAACATAATTTACATATAGACACAAGATACGACACTGACACAAAATTGAAGTATTGCTGGTGCTACATAGATAGCATGTAAACATAATTGACAGACACAAGATACGACACTGACATGAATCAGAAGTATTGATAGTGCTGCATAGATAGCATGTAAACATAATACGGAGAAATTTCCATAGTATCAAATGTCATGAGAGTGAGTAGGATGAGAGACAAACCTCTTCTTCCTTTACTTCAGCATTGTCTTTACTTATCTCATGTTTCTGCTTCACCCAATGAGCTTTCTTCCAAAACAAGACCTTTCCTATAGGCCACGGAAGATCGGAGTAATAGATGCTATAAGCCGACAAACCATTACTTCCCACCCAAAGCTCATACTCAAGCGCATCAGCAAGCCAAGTCGTGAGCATCACCTTGGTCGGTATCCATTCGGGGATGGAAGATACACCAACATCTAAATCACTTACATCCCTTTTCAAGCCCCCAATGATCCCTTCCTTATCATTATTATATGTCACAGAATCACCAACCTCAAAGTAAGGTATTTGATCTGTGCACACCACAAACCACAACCAATGAAAAAAAAAGCAACAATCATTACACATCACAAAAACTAATTCCAACATGAACAAATTTTAACCTAAAATCAACTCGAATAAAAATACCCACGTGCACAAATAGAACCAAAACATCAAAAAGAAGATAATTTCATCAAATGGGCATGAATGTGAAATGACCCAGAAGGCTCAAACACAATCAAATGGTTAAAAGGATAAAACTTTGAAATAAAGAAACTATACAATTAAAAGGGCTGTTGTTAGAAGAGACAAAGATTGAGAATTTACCAGAATCAGGGTAGTTAAGGTGATAATCCAAGTTGAATGGAAGTTGAGAGAGTTTGAGATAGATGTAAGCAGACAGACATTGAGGACAACCGATTGGAAGACCAAAACATGGTTTTCTTACAACGAGGGTGTTCGTTGGTGGGGTCTCATTCGTCTCCATTGTTATTAAGCACAAGAAGAAGAAGAAGAAGAAGAAGAAGAAGAAGAAGAAGAAATTTATAGGGTAATATTACTAAGAGTTAAAAAAGGTGAATGTGATAAAAAGAATGAAGAGAAAGATTGAGGGAAATTAGGGATGTGAAAAACGAAACTTCAATCTTTGATGCGGGCTTGACCCTTGTCAGAAAATTTACTTGCGGATCCAATCCTATTTTTTGGTTTATGGGTCCCTTTATCAAAATAAAATTGAAATTTTGAAATATTTGTATATTCATCTAAATATAAGAACATTATTAGATCTGGATTATACTACATTAATCCTTTGGTAATCAATATCACATTTTGATTTTAGGGGTAAATCAGATAATATGATGGTTACTGAATAAGTGCAATGTCTGCAAATAAAATAAACCTCATGAAAAAGCTAAGTTTGAATGTTATGGTTGTTGTGTAACTTAATATCTATCATATAAAAAATTTAATTGTTCTAGAAGTACCATTTTTGCCCTTCTTCCTCCCTGTTCTGACATGTGGTTGCTTCTCCACACAATTACTACTTCAACAAAACAAGTCACTCATCTTCCAAATTTGAAAATTAAATTTTCTTCTCTCACTCTTTCCCCCTCTCTCTCGTCCTTTCTCTCAATTTTTTTCTCAAGCTCTCTTCTTTCTTTTGCATTTTCTTCTTCTTTCCCCCCAAACGCAAAAGTGTGTTATGTCTCTTCCTCTCCTTGTCTCTTCCATGACCTCTTTCTTCCTCTTCTATCTTTTCTCTTCTGATATCTCTCTTCTTCTTCTACTTTCTCATGTCTTCCTTTGTCTTCAAAAAAGATGTTACTTTATCATTTTCTATTTAGATTTACGATACTCTAGCGATTTTACGTCGGTGGACGGTTTGACAATGATAGATTTGTGGCGGCAGCAACATATTTCCGGCGATGAGTATGGTGGTGGTCGGATTCAAAATGGTTTTTGTGTTACAATTTCAATTTAGGTTTTGTTATTAACTTATTTTTTATGTGATCTATTTAAGTTTTGAACTTTGTAGAAAGCAAGAATCGGGTAGAAATTGGTCCCTTATCATAGTCATCATGTATGGTTATTTGATCTCTTTTATTTGTATTTCATTTATATGTATTATTGATGGTTATGATTTTCTTGATTTTTTTCCAACATCAGATATGTATAATAACTCTGAGATTGTAGCCGACAAAATGGTTTGATTTTCAAGGTTAATTCTTTTGTTATATTTCATAGAATTTATTTATAACTTTTTCTGCAGTAGCAAACAGTGATAAGAAACAACACCGGGAGATGAAGATGATGGTGCAAATATTGAGAAATATCGTGCCTGACGATGGCAACGAAATGGATAGCACCACTGTTATTACAAAGTTAGTCAACTCACTTAAGGTACCCTGTATATTAAATATAATTTATTTTCTCAATGATTTAATGCATGTTTGGATTGGGTGTAACTTTGGAGATTTGAAAAATAATGGTGTCAAACTCACTATGATTTCTGACATGCATTTTCAATCTCAGTGGTTTAGGTTTTTCATGAAAAAATATCTGTTATTTTTTGCAGTTGAAGAAGCTGCTGCAATTCCAGATGTTGTGAATCAACAATGGACTTGCAACGGCACCGAGAAAAATAAGAAGTTGAGCTAAAAAAAGAAATGTAATTTGCAAGTGATTCATATGATCGTAATTAATAGATTTTTTTGCAAACCCCTCTCTTTTTACTTTCAACTATTTGGTTATTGCAGGACAACAACTACAATCTCCCAATTGATGTGGCATTGTGATTTCTGGAATGTATGTAGACGACCTCGATAATGTCGAAGATGTCATTTACACTGGTCAAGGTGGCCACAACCTGACTGGTAATAAGCGACAAAAGGGAGATCAGAAAATGGAACGGGTAATTTAGCACTCAAGGTATGCTTTCTAATTATTGTATCTGCAAAATGCTTAAAACAATTCACCAAAAGCATAATAACAAGCAAATGAACCTTACTTTTGTATTCTTTCATGCATGTATCTAATTTTTAGTATGGCGCATTTCTCTAATCCATTGTACTCTATTTGATGTTCTAAGGCACATCTAACATGATATTAATTTGGATCTCTAAATCATGCTTAGGAGTTTTTCCTTTGAGACGTGCATCTACAATATCTATATATGACACAATCTTCATATAGTTGAGGGCAACATCAAAAGCTTACTATTGTTAAGATAATTAATCTTTTTTGTGTAGAGAAGTCCAAGTGTTGAAGGTTTCGATTGATCATAATGTTGCTGATATGATCACCAAGACGTTGCCCAGTTGCAAGTTTTTCCACTGTATGCAGTTGATAATGTTGCATGAAGAAAGCTAGTTTTATTTTCTTATTGGTATAGAGTTTGGTCCAAGGTGTAGATTTATAGAATATTGGATCGAACTTTGATACGAGGGAGGTTTATCTTGAAGTCGAAGCTGGTTCACATGCTAGTGTAGAAGTTATACATATTGTAGTCGAGTTCTAGTATGTATGTCTAATTGGGTCTTGTGTTATAGATCCAATTGTTTAAGTTAGCTTATACCATAAGTTAACTTGTAATGGGTAATTGTGAAAAAATCTCATTAGGTTAGTATGTTAGTTTTCTTATAAATAGGAAGATAAAATTCTAATTCACAAGTGAAAGAGTTATTTGTTATTCTTGTATACTTGTAATCTTGTTAGAAGAGAAAGGAAAGAAAAGCAGTTTATAACCAATTCTTGTTTTTATTCTTGTTTTACCCTAAACCCTAACCCTTGTGGGGTTCTTGATCATAAAGAAACCTATTATACTTTGTTTATAGGGCATTCGAATTCACAACACCTTTGATTCAGTGTTATTCGTGAATAACACCCATATGATTGAAAATTTTCTAGTCATGTTGAATGATCTGGTGTTCAAGCCATCTGACCACAAATATTTTGTGGTTTTCACTGGTGGTATATTTGTGGTAGACATAAACAAGCACAACATTCCACCCAAAATTCTCAAGTTCACACCTTTTGCTGATATTATATGTGAAAAGTAGAAAAATGATGTTTTACTAGGTTGGTTTGTAAATAAATGTTAGCATAATATGATTCTATTAACTTGCATGATATGGTGTTATCAAGTTTGATGTGTGTTAACTATGTGTTTTTCAGACGTCATCGGCATGGTTACCGACATTGGATATATGCAACTTCATAGTGGAAACAAAAAACAACAAATTAATTTGGCCCTGAAGGTTTTGGGGTATCTTCTTACACTTTGATTTATTTTTATCATTCACCATTTTGTTATTTTCCTAACTATCTTATTTTGGCTTTTTTGAAGTAATAACACAATTTATTGTACACTGTGGGAAGATTATGCTTTATAGTTCAATGGATTTTTTCAAAACAGAAAGGACACTTCCTTTCCTACAATTTTAATTCTACAATTTGCAAAGTTTAAAGAGGAAGGTATATGATATAATGAAACCCTTTCAAAGTGTTGTTTTTTTCATTTCCACCTACACACTCTATATAATATTACCTTTACATGTAAGAAAACACCCCCTATATGTTTCTAACACATTCAACGTTACTAAGTTGCACATCAACAATGACTCCCCTTAAATTATGGATTTCATGAATAGGTCCTAAGTTCTTATATAAGCTTCACATGAATTCTTTTTCATTATACATTTATGTTACCTTACCTTATTCTTGTTGATCCTTTAATATGTTTTCAACCATAGCATTAGAAACATGGTTGGTTTTTAGGGTTCATCTCAGACTTTGACCACCCAATCAACTACTTAGTCTTAATCTCCAAGCAGTTCACAACTAACACCTTTTGACAAATTCATGTATAAAGTTGTTGTTTTTCCACTCACTCAGATTATACAACTTAAGGACGTAATGAAAATTTCTTATTTACATTCACGTTAACTACCACCGTTTATTTTATACTCATTCTTTTGACTTTATTAATTTCTTCATTCATTTTAGATTACTCAATGTGTTATTGTCGCAACAACTGACATACTAACAACATCCCAGGGGGGTTGGTTTTATCAGGCATGTCACGAATGTCCACGTGTTTAAAGGGACAGAATCCTCCTTATATTTGTGGTGGTGGCCATAACACTAGGACTGGAATTTTCAGGTCCTACTTCAATTATGTTTGTCAATATACCATGCATACATTACATTACTTTGTGATTTCCTCTTCAACATTTTTTACATACTTTACTGTATCAATGTTATCCACTTGCATTTATAAGTATAATATTCTGCTTGAAATCGTTAGTCAAGGATGTCGTGTGACATTTGTATTATGGGACAGTGAGTGTCACAACTGTTGGAAATTTCAGTTGACCAAATGTGTGCAAATATGGCTACGGTAACATTACTTTATCTAATTATGAGTTATACATTAGTGATATTAACACTAAGTTGACACTTAAAGTTTATATGCCATTGACATTAGGTCGGAATCACCGACCCACTTGAATATCCTTTAGCAATTGATGCTTTGATTGGTTTGAAACTAGCTTTCAAAGTCAAATGGAAACCATCATGGAAAAATGCATCTGTGGTTTACATATATCAAGATGAAATTATGGTGAAACAGCTTGAACCATCCCTTTCACCCGAAAAAGTTATATATCATTTTCAAGACTTATCTCAAATCATCTTTCCAACTTATTCATTCCTAACATACTTCTTCCCTTCTTTTTCCTGTCAAGCTAAAATCAATATCTTCCGTAAAAGACAACGTGAAGCAGGTTACTATAAGTCTACTTAAATATCCATTCATTATTTCTTAGAAAATTTGCAGGTTGTATATTATTCTGTTAACATGTCAACTTTTGTTTTGTATAGATCATCGAAAGTGTTGTTGATGCAATTCCAGAGCAGGAATGGGAATTAGTTGTTGTAAACCACTTCTTCTACATCTTACGTTCTATAACATTGTTTAATGTATTTGGTTGTAACATTTTAATTTTTATTTCATGACTTCCTGATTTCTGTTTTTAGGAAATTGATGTAACATCTAGCCTAATACCTGATCATGTTACACCAATAGCCGCTATGAAGAGGGTTGCTACAGCCGCTTCAGATGTATCTTTACATTCAAATGAATTGGAGGATTGTGAACATTCCTCCACCAAACTAAATAAACTCATTAAATTGGAGAAGTAAAGCTTTGATGATGGGAGCAATGTATTTACAACCATGCCTTCCGAATTAAAATGTCATTTTGAATCATGTTTTTTGGATTCCTATTTTGATGTTTCGAGTGTTTATGTTTTGTTTTATGTTATGAAATACCACACATTTTCATTTTGTAACTTAATGTTGTGATGCAAATACAATGGTATTATGAAAGCCTATATAGGTTGAATCTTTATTTAATGTTATTTGGAACTTGCACAATAAAAGTTTCAGGTCTTCTGGCAATCTGTATTATTTTACATCTCACAATTATATGATTCCATTTTCGTTTCATGATTTCATACCTATTTCAATTCAAACTTACTGCTCAATTTTCCTATTAACATACACTACATGTTGTACACTTAGTACTTCAAAAGTTAGTTACCACGTTTTTAAGTCAATTACTACGGGTTTTTTTATCTCGCCAACCACACCTATGAGGTCATACTTCACATTTTGCTATTTATTAGGATATTAATTTTTGCCATCACATTACTACATACATGTCTCCTTCGATTTATATCTTCATTTTCCTATTATTTTATAACATCACTTTATGCACATCATTACAACTAAATAACCAATTTTATAAAGTTACTCTATTTGTACCTCACAATTCACTTCACCCAAAACAATTCACTTTAACCCATACATCTATATTTTTTCTTACGCTTTATAGGCTTATAAATTGTATACATGAATCCCAACATTGATTCATACACCCTATCTTCCTTTCCAATTATCAACTGCTGCTTTTTTATTATTGTTTATTACCAATATAATCATTCTACATCCATCACATTATAATACCATTTTCTTTTCCAGCAACCTATTATTATATACAGCTCTACAAACTCATATTACCCACACCCCTACACTTTCGAATTTGTATGATGACAACATAAAACTCATTTAAACTTTATGGCTTTCCCTCCTAAACCTGCTCAACATCATTAACTATTCACTAAGATGGCTTATGGTGTTTAACATTTGTGGATTATGAACACAACTTACATGCTAGGTAATTATATATATCCATATTTCCTTTATCTTAAATAATCTTTTATACCTTTATGAAAACAACTTTCACTGTTGCTATTGTTTGTTCATCCATACATGAATATCCTAAATATATAACTATTTTTACACCTATAAAATGGAATCATATAATACTCACAACATCAAAACATCTTATGTTATTAGTAGAAAGAAGAGAAAACTATGTATGTTGAAGAAAAAAACAAAACAACATCATTTGAACAAATAAAATATTTCCATAAATCGATCTTCTACTGCATTAAACACTCCTGCATCATCAAGTCGAACACAAATCGTTACACCCTTATCTATGGACGTAACAAATACACTACATACTCATTCATCTTATCGTCATTATTTAACTAAGCACAATTTCAAAAGGCCAAGATTACCAATTCCATAGAGAATTTAATCTTATCAAAGAATTCAACACTGTGACACCTCCTGTTACCAACATTTTCATTGATCCACAACCAAATTGTATCCATACGCCACATGTGCTAACAATTGACACACATACTCACTTTGTTCCAAATATTACGATGTACCACAACTCAGACACCGACAAGTCAAACAATTCGGGTGACAATGACACATTTTTTAACAACTCTGAAGATAAAGACGCTTTGTAACTATGTCCCGTTAGGAACTTCTCACAGTCAAGGTACATCTACTCTTACAAATATCAACACATTTCATTACACATATTTCACTTTAACAACGTCTCAGTTTCATAATTTTTTAATCCTTCCTATAACTAACCAAAGTGCTCCCTGAAATTTACTCTTACAAATGTTTTCAGTTTGTTTCGATATTGGAGATCAATTCTGAGAATGCCAATATTACAGTGTCGCTATGTGGCATCAAGAGTGTACAGACAAGGCTAGACACTCCACTGTTCCAAAGTTCAAACTGTGTTACAAGGGAGGAAAATTAGTTCTTCCTTTTCTTAAACCTCCCCACCTCTTTGCAAAAACTTGTATTTGATCGTGATTGTCAGTATGCTAAGATTTTTCAGTCCAACATTCACACTTATAATGTAAGTTTTTCATTCACATCTCCGGACATGAAATTTGATACCACCAACACTAGGGGTTGAAGGGATCCACCAACACTACGACTTCATGGTCAGACATGCCACCGAATTGGAACGTTGTTACCGGAAAACAGTGAAAGGCCTAAGTATGCACAACTTTATATCCACGACACTGATAACGAAGTTGAAAACATAATGGGTTATTTTAGGTAACTGTTTTTTTTCCTTTGTATTAATAACTCACCACTTATATTTTGCTTTATCCATGAATGTTACTATTTGTTTCTGTATGGCAGTGATAATAAAAACATTGACACTTCCATTGTCAGAACTCTCAAATTCATGTTGGATGAAAACAACCCCCCTGCTAAAGCATTTCCATGGCAAGAGACATGTTGAATTATAACATTTATCAGTATTTAAAACTAAAGCTTATCTCAGATAGATCCACAAAAGGTCGTGTCTATAACTTTCCAATTGTCTCTGAGGTAACGGCTCTAATAGTTAGTGATGTAGATTCGGCTGAAAAAAGAGACATAATAGTTCAACACAAAGGTAGAAGATTAGAAAGGATTGAAGAATTCCACATAAGTTATTTGGCGTATCAATACCCTTTGATATTTCCTTTTGGTGAAGATAGGTATAGGCCTAACATACTCCACAAATGTATACACTAAAAGGATGTGACTAATCAAAATCGTCAAAACATAAAAGATTGGCTATGCTTTCACTTGCACGAACGAAGACAAGAGGCTAAAACACTATTGCATTCAAGGAGACTATTCCAACAATTTTTGGTAGATATATACACCGTGATAGAAACGAAACGTCTCAATTGGGTGCTCACGACATATGGATACCTAAAGACAAAATAGTATATGTTACAGATATCTTTAATAGCACTGTTGACACACCAATCACGGTACCTGGACAGTGGGTGCTCACGAAATATGACGAAAGAAAGGAGTATGTTCCAAAACCTAGAACTTAAGCCCGGAGGCAACGTCATCTTTGGAGGGAATCAGAAAGGTAAAATCATAGGTTTAGGTACAGTAGGTAACAATAAAATTTCTTCCATTAAATATGTTATGTTAGTAGATGGCCTAGAACATAATTTGTTGTCAATAAGTCAACTTAGTGACACAGAATATGATATTTTTTATTTAATCAACTATGTTGCAAAGTTGTGAGTCAGGAAGATGGCTCAGCTCTGCTTAGTGGAAAGAGGAAGAATAACATTTATAAGATCAGATTCTCTGATCTTAGTGATCAAAATGTAAAATGTTATATGTTTGTTTCTGAAGATCAATGGCTCTGGCATTGCCGACTAGGACATGTTCGCTTGAGGAGGATTTCTCAGCTAAACAAACTAGATCTGGTCAGAGGCCTTCCAAATCTGAAGTTCTCTTCAGATGCTCTCTGTGAGGCTTGTCAAAAAGGAAATTTTTCTAAAACTGCCTTCAAGGAAAAAAATGTTGTGACAACCTCAAGATCACTAGAACTTCTTCATATTGATCTATTTGGAGCGGTGAAAACTGCTTCAATCAATTGAAAGAAGTATGGACTAGTCACTGTGGACGACTACAGTCGATGAACACGGGTCAAGTTCTTTAAACACAAGGATGAGTCACATTTTGTGTTCTCTGCCTTTTGTTCACAAGTGCAAAATGAAAAGAATTGCAAAATTTTTAAGGTTAAAAGTGATCATGGGGGAACAGTTTGAGAACAAATATTTTGAGAAATTATTTGATTCCAAAGGAATTTCCCATGACTTATCTTGTCCCATAACTCCAAAACAAAATGGGGTTGTGGAAAGGAAGAATAGGACTTTGCAAGGAATGGCTTGAACCATGATCCAAGAAACCAACTTTGCAAAGCACTTTTGGGCTGAGGCAGTAAATGCAACATGTTATATTCAGAACAAAGTCTCTATTAGACCTATTATGGGAAAGAGTCCATATGAATTGTGGAAAAATAGAAAGCCCAACATTTCTTATTTCCATCCTTTTGGATGTATATGTTATATGTTGAACACTAAAGAGAATTTTGGCAAGTTTGACTCCAAAACACATAAATGTATGTTGCTCGGCTATTCTGAACGCTCTAAAGGGTACAAAATATACAACACAGAGACAAGAATTGTAGAGGAATCAATTCATGTTAGATTCAATGATAAGTCTGACCCTGAAAAGTCAGAGCTAGCTGAAAAGTTTGCAGATCTGAAGATCACCTTCTCAGAAGAATAGAGACTCTTTCACCAAAACAAATGATGAGTCCAACATAGAAGAATAGTAGACTCAGAGATCTCATTCTGAAGAACTAATTATGGGAGACAAATCTACCCCAGTCAAAACCAGATTCGCTTTCATACCTTCCGAAGAAAATCTTCATGGGTTGGTATCCCTGATTGAACCAACAACTACAGAGGAAGCTCTCAAAGACAATGATTGGGCTCTGGAAATGGAAGAAGAGTTGAACTAGTTCACCAGAAACGACGTATGGGATCTTGTTCCGAAGCCTAAAGGTGTTCATGTTATTAGAACCAAGTGGGTCTTCAAAAACAAGTTGAATGAGAAAGGTGAAGTAGTCAGAAACAAGGCTCGACTGGTTGCACGAGGTTATAGTCAGCAAGAAGGGATTGATTCTACTAAAACCTTTACTCCAGTCGCGAGGTTAGAATACATTTGCTTATTAGTTTCTTTTGTTGTAAATCTTAACATCATCTTATATCAGATGGATGTTAAAAGTGCATTCTTAAATGGATATATCTCTGAGGAAGTGTATGTTCATCAACCTCCTAGTTTTGAGGAAATTAAAAATCTTGATTCTATTTTTAAATTAAAGAAATCATTGTATGGTCTGAAACAAGCTCCTAGAGCTTGATATAAAAGACCGGTACATTCCTGTTGGAAAATGATTTCACTTGAGGAATGGTTGATACTAAACTTTGTTGCAAAATATTTAAGAATGATATTCTTGTTGTACAAATTTATGTTGATGATATCATTTTTGGTTCTGCTAATCATGTTTTGTGCAAATAATTTTCTAAGTTAATGCAGATAGAATTCAAAATGAACTTGATGGGAGAACTCAAATTCTTTCTGGGAATTCATATTGATCAACGTCCAGAAGCAACATGCATTCATCAAAACAAATATGCCATAGAAGTGTTGAAGAAGTTTGAGATGTTAGAAAGAAAATCTGCCAAAACCCTTATGCATCCAACATGCATTCTAGAGAAAGAAGAAGCAATTTCTAAAGTGTGTCAGAAACTCTATCGTGAAATGATAGGATCCCTTCTGTATCTAACAACTTCTCAACCAGATATTTTGTTTAGTGTTTGTTTGTGTGCTCAATTTCAAACTGATCCCAGGGAAACTCATTTGACAACTGTCAAGAGAATCCTGAGGTATATCAAGGGAACAACAAATTTGGATCTGATCTACAAGAATACTTCAGTATATACATAGTCTAGTTATTATGATGCAGACTATGCCAGAGATAGAATCGAAAGGAAAAGTAGTTATGGAAATTGTCAGTTTATAGGAAACAATCTTATCTCTTGGGATAGGAAAATGCAGTCAACAATAGCACTATCTACAGAAGAGGAAGAATACATCTCAGCATCTTTGTGCAACACTCAAATGCTTTGGAGGAAGAATCAACTCGAGAATTTTCAGATAAATGAGGGTAATATTCTCATCTTATGTGATAATGCAAATGCTATTTGTTTAAGTAAGAATCCTATTTACACTCAAGAGCTAAGCACATTGAGATAAAACATCATTTTGTCAGAGACTATGTTCAGAAGGGAATTTTAACGTTAAAATTTATAGATACAAAACATCAGTGGGCTGATTTCTTTACAAAACCCTTGTCTGGAGATAAATTTCTTTTCATTTTGAAGAATTTAAATATGGGCAATCGTCCAGAATAAATTCTTTTCAGAGCATGCTTAGACCTTGTGTAAAACAAAGGTTCTAACTATAGGCAAATATGAAGTTATGAAAGTTCTGAGAGAGGATTCTACTAGTTAGAAGACACTTTCTTCAGTAACTAAGTTAAGTTTTGACTGAACTTGAGATAAAGCAAAGTGTTCACTACGCGCATAAAAATGATTTGCTAAATCATATTTATTATTAGTGACACCATGAGAACTATGATTTAATGAGCGAGATTTTCTAAATGATTACCAACAATACTCTTCCAATTTTTTTATGAACCTACTCTTACTTATTATAATTTTGCTTGAAACATCGTTATGTTCATATCCTTCTCAACGATGAAAAACACAAGAGATGTATTACTTTTGATTATATTCGTAGGTGTTAGATGAATTTTTTAAACCTTTTTGATTATGACAAAAATGGGGAGTATTATTTAGGGAAGTTATTTTGAAGCTTAATATATTGTCTCTGAATCATAAGTTCTAACATTCTAATATACTAAATATACTATATTCTTTTAGTATGTCATTATTTCGGGAATTATTGTATATCTGGCATTGGCTTGTGAAGTCAAGCTTCTCCATGGTCAACATTTGTTTTGATGAAGACAAATCTCTTAGTAGCAATATGATAAGAAGGCAAAGATGAGTTTTCAAGTTAAAGCATCACGTTCAAGACTTAGAATTCAAGAAGATGTTTCATGAAGGTATATTAACAATTCTACACAAATATTAAAGTCTTAGATGCTCAATTAAAACTAACATCATTGCATAATTATTTCTTAACCTTGGCATGATTAAAATTTGCATTTTTCAAATTTAAGAATATGTAAATCGATTTACATATATATGCAATCGATTTACATCTGTTGTTTTAAGCATTTTTTACTTTTTCATTAAGTGCAATCGATTTACATCATGATGCAATCGATTGCATGCTGCTAAATTTTGAAAAAATTGTTAACGTTGGCATGTGCAATCGATTTGCATTATAGTGCAATCGATTGCAACCTGTACAGTTTTGAAAAATCCTTATTTTTCATAACACCTCTTCATGTATCTTTTCATGGAACTTTTTCATGATGCATTGGCCTTTGCTCATGAAATTCTTATTGTTATTACATTGTTTCATAAGGGTGTTATATGCATATAAATTCTAAGTTTTTTCAAATCAATTTCACACCTCTTTCAATAGAATCTTCATATTCAAAAATTCACAAAAACTCTTAAACTTTCATAACAAGAATTTTTCTGCATTACTTCATATCATATAATCAGAAAATTCTTGATCTATCTAATACTTTATGTATTGTGAATTATTGTTGGTGAAAGAGAAGATCAATGTTATATTGATAAATAATCAAAGCTTCAACTTTCTACTCTTATAAAAATTCAGATTATTGTATTTCTTGTTATCCGGATTATGGATACAAGAGGTCCTTTATTGAGAGGATTGTTCTCAATAGGACTTAGTGGAAAAATCCAAGAGGTTTGATCTTGGTGAGTATAGTTTAGTGACTTGTATAGAAAGACTAGGAAGAGTCTTATATTGTCCAAAACTAGAGTAAATCCTCTTTCATGTTGAAAGGGGAGTGGAGTTGTAACACGGTGGGAGAACTAACTTTCTATAAATGTTGCGGATAGCAAGAGTCGCCACTGACTTTTATTTTATCCATGTGGAAAGGACATAAAAGAACAGGAAAGACCTATTTTTAAAAGACTTGAGTTCGGGGGGTAGGTTATATAAAGGTAAGGTGTTAGCACCCTTTATATCCACGGTTATCCATGGGCTCTTAGTTACTTGGCTTACTTAATTGTTTTTGGAAATTGTAGTGTGTGATTAGAATGTTTCTAAGTACTTTGTAATGATCCTCGTATGGATGTATACAAAGCCTTGTTTGAAAATGTTTGAAAATATTGTGAGGTGTGAAAAGTATTTTTTTTAGAGATGTGAGCAAGTAACTATGAGGTACCTACCCTAGACTAAGTCATTCATGTTCTTATATGTTCTTTCAAGGGTAAGACTGTCCCTATTATTAAGGAATAGGTAGTCATTACCTTGGATTTGTTAAGGGACGAGCGTAGGGTCATCATACGGTCAACAAAGGCAACTATAGGGTGTCTTTAGCAATTGGGAGGGACCATCATCTTTTAAACCGAAGGGACAAGATCATTTATCATAGGCAACCTCATATGGACTTGATCTTTTTAAAATCTGGGAGGGACGAGATGATTTACTTTCCTGGAGGGACTTTGCTTAAGACACCCTACTTTCGAGGGACTTGACCGTTTAATAAGGAAACCAAGAGGAGTAGCCCTAGGAGGTGCAGACAGTGATCTTAGACCGACTTACGTGTGTGAGTGTTTATTTTCAGATATTTATCTTGGTTATTAATTTTCTAAGTCCAATTAATTCAAATTATGTTTTGCACTCCCTATTTACTAACCACACAATTTATATTTACGAAAATAAAAAAATAAAGCAAAATATAAATTCCTAAGCTATTACATGGCTTTGGGGCAAATACATAATTATACGAGCAGAATTATAAGTGCAACCTGTACAATTTTACTAATAATTATAAGTGCAACCTGTACAATTTTACTAATAATTAATAGAAAGCAAAATAAATAAAATAAATAAAGATTAAATAGGTTTGAAATTTTTTTTTAAGGTTTATGAAGTGTTTTGAGAAAAATTAGGGTTTTCAAATAAAAATGTAAATTTTATAAGGAAAATAAGACCTAATTACTAGTTATTATTAATTTACAAATTAATTAAATAACAAAAAATATAATTTACATTAAAGGAAAATAAAATCATTATTATTTTGAGAAATATTTGCAAGAATTTCATTTAATAGTTAAATTTTAATTAAACTTACAAAATATAATAAAAATCAAATTATTTTAACAAATATAAAAAAAAATTATTCTATTTACATGAAACTAATATTATTATTATTATTATTTATGAAAATTATTAGTTTTTTAAAAAAGATTAAAGTTATTATTGGTTAATTTTTAAGAAAATAATTAAAGGAAATAATTATATATATAATATAATATAATAAAATTAAAAAAAAGGCAAAAAAATAGAATTGGGGAGGCCTGGATTTAAACCCATGACCTCCCCCTTACCTGGCTGAAGACAACACCATTAGGATGCGCGTGCGTTTGAAGTATATGTTGGCCAATGTTGATTATGTAATAAATCTGTAAAATAAGATAAACGTTAAAAAAAATCAGCAAACCTGGGAATCGAATCCAGGCCTATTAGTTCCCATGCGCGCGCCCTCACCATCTGAGCCAAGCTGCGTACTTTGTCAGCATACATCATCAATAAAAAAAAAAAAAACAGAATTTTGAATTTGAAATTTCGCGCGCAGATGACTTTGTCTTCCTCCTCCGTCGTTGCGAAAATACCTGCAAATTTTTCTAGGGTTTTTGCTGCAAATTTTTCCTCCTAGGAAAACCTGCGATTCTTAAACATCATACAACAAGTGTAATTGCATCAAATTAACAACATAAAACGACTTCCCATGTCTTATACAGTCAAACCATGTCATTAGAATCTATATAAATCAATTAAATTACAAAACCCCAATTTTGGAGTTCAAACCCTAGTAATGGTGAATCCCGTATTAAGCCATGGAGCTTCAAGGTTCTTGCCCAGAAACGTTCTATGGATCATCACAAACAATAATACAAAGTCAAAAATCATTAACAATGCATAAATGAACAGAATCGAAAAAATCAAAAACACAAGCTATGAGGATTCAGTTTAGTCATATGAGGGCGTTTTTTATGATGCAAATGATCGATACATGTCCAATGATCATCATAGAATTGTTTGCCACCTTTGAAACACCTTGAAATTGCCTCTAAATGTGAATATTTTTTGAGTTTGAACAAGGTATTCTCAGGATGCAATTTGTGTCCTTGTGTTTGTCTTAAGTTGTACTCTTATAGTGAAGTGAGATTAGGTCAAGAGTTGGGCCTTTTGTTTGTGGATTTGAGTTACTTGAGTGTGAAGAAACAATCAACCATAAATGCTTCAAAAATATCATAAATCCTTGCTATTTTGGTTGTGCACAATTTTGGATCTCTTCAATCAACTTTAAATGTTATGAGATTCCTTCCCAAACCAATATTTGATCTATTTTTTGAGGTTTTATATTTTATATACATTTAAACTGAATTTTAATGATTAAAATCCAAATAAATAATAAATAAATTATAAAAATCAGAAATAATTGGAATTGGGTCGTGCTTGATGTTATTGTGAAGATTGGATTGCAATTTCATGGGCCCATTTGGAAAAAATTGGATTTGAGACCCTTTTTGCTCAATGCACCCTTTGAAAATTTTCCAACTTTGACAAGGCATAAATCCATAAATTTTAAGGCTATGAAAGTGATCTTGGAATTTTTGGAAAGCTTAAAGAGTACTATAACAAACCTCTTTGCTCTCATGTCAATATCTCTTACAATTTTCAAATTATGCTCTTTGGAAAAAGTTGACTTTTTGTTGACTTTTGAAATGACCTATAATGTCTTAGCTCATACCCTCCAAATGAAGCATTTTTAGGCTTGGCTTATGAGACACAAAGTTGTAGAGAATTAAATTTCCTTCAAAATTAGCTTTGGATGGGAAATTTTTGATGAAGCATGTGAAAGTTATGGCTGGTCAAAGTTCAATTAACTTTTACTATGAAATCCTAATTTAGAAACTTCTTGATTCTTGATGATGTGAGATTTCCTTGATGAATCATGATCAACCTTTGATCAAATGATGAATTTTACTTCATAACCTTGATGTTGGCAAGAAAATCTTGAAGTTTGACTTTAATTTGACCACAGTTGACCTCAGTTTGACTTTTTAATCAACTTGACTGATTTTTGAACATCTGATCATCTGACTGGTCAAACTTATTGGGAAAGCCCTGAAACTTGAAATGGGGATTCTTGAATACATGTGGGATGTTATTAAGCTCACTTGAGGCCTTGTAAGTCAATTTTTCTTGGAGAAAACCAAAACCCTAGTTTTGGATCCTCTGCTTAGGAGGAGGCTTTGTCTGAGGAAACTCTCAAACTTTCTGACCAATTGGGGACCTTGAGAACCTTATGATCATTGAGAAATCTTGAGAGACACTACCTTGATTGTGGGAGGGAAAATTTTGGGGTACAATAGGAGTAATCTCGGATTGTGAGGGGAACCACTATATATCGCCGTGTCCATTTTACTTTTCTGTTTTACCATTTTCTTATCTTAGAACAATAATAAAAAATATTCAACCATCGATAAAACTCCGGAAAAAAAACTAAGAACCTAATTCACCCCCCCCCCCCTTAGGCGCACTCGTATACTTACAATTGGTATCAGAGCCTGCTTATAGGTAACTTGTTCCTAGTGATCCAGCATGGCTTCCACAAGCACAAATCCGGTTTTCAAAGACGGTGGAAGTAGCAACAAGCCCCCATTCTTCTCCGGAGAATATTTTGATTTCTGGAAAATCAGAATGAAGGAACATCTTGAAGCCCAAGGAGAAGGTATATGGGAAGCAGTTGAAGACGGACCATATAATCCAATGAATGTTATCAATGGCGTTGGAACCGCGAAGTTGAAAAACACTTATGACGAAGATGATTAGAAAAAGATTCTAAATAAGAAGAAGGAAATCAACATACTCCAAAGCGCTCTTATTATGGATGAGTTCTTTCACATGTCTCAATGTAAATCGGCAAAGGAGATTTGGGACACCTAGGTAGAAACACATGAAGGAACCACCGAAGTGAAGAGATCGAGGCTAAACACACTAAGTCAAGAATATGAGATGTTCTGCGTGCAGCCCAATGAATCTATAGTTGCCTTACAAAAGAGATTTGTCCATCTTACAAATAATTTGATTGCTCTCGGAAAAACATTTACAAATGATGATCTCAACCTCAAAGTCCTAAGATCCCTAACAAGAGAATGGCAACCGAAGGTGACCGCTATTTCGGAAAAGAAGAGTCTCTCAACGATGACATCCATGTCTCTATTTGGCAAACTTCAAAAACACGAATTGGAACTTGGAAGGCTCGAGAAGCACGAAAGTTAAGAAAAGAAGTCCAAAGGAATTTCCTTGAAGGTTGATACAAAAGATGACAAAAATGACTAGACTTTCGAAGATGAGAATTGTATGCTTCTTGTAAAGAAGCTTGGTAAGTTCTTTAATAAAAATTCCTCTTATGCTAAAAAGAATAGACATTTCAGGAAAAAGGAAGCATCCACATCGATGCAAGAAGTCACATGTTACGAATGTGGGAAGCAAGGTCACATAAAGCCGGATTGGCCAAAACTTGCAAAGAAAGGAAGATTCAAAGGCAAGAAGGAATTCAAGAACAAGAAGGCTTATGTTGCTTGGGACGATAATGAGATAAGTTCCTCATCGGAATCAGAAAGCGATGAATGTGCGAATATGGCTTTAATGGCTTCACATCACTCTGATGGAGAAAATGATGAGGTATGCTTGAAGACAACTTCGAATCAATGGTATCTTGATAGCGGTTGTTCAAAGCATATGATGGACGACATCAACAAATTTTCAAGTCTATCTTTAAAGGCCAAAGGATATGTCACTTACAGTGATGACAATAAAGGAAAGATCCTTGGAGTATGAACCATTGGAGCACCTCCTTTTACCATCATCGAAGATGTCCTTTATGTTGAAGGCCTAAAGCACAACCTTATTAGCATAAGTCAACTATGGGACAAAGGGTTCCGAATAAATTTCACAAAGGACGAGTGTCTAATCGAACATGAAGTCACACATGACATTTTGCTAAAAGGTAAAAGAATAAATAATATTTTTATGATTTCTTTTGATGAATCTTCCTTGAAGGTAAAATGCCTATTGGAAAACAACAACGAGGTGTGGCTTTGGCATAAAAGGTTCGCTCACATTCACATGGAGCACTTGAACAAATTAATAAAGCATGACCTAGTTGTTGGTCTTCCAAAGATAAAGTTCACCAAGGATAAGCTTTGTGACGCATGTCAAAAGGGAAAGTAAACCAAGATAACTTTCAAGTCCAAGAAAGTGGTGTCCACATCAAGACCACTATAATTGTTGCATATGGATCTCTTCAGTCCATCGAGAACGAAAAGCTTCGGAGGTAACGTTTATGCTTTAGTTGTTGTTGATGATTTCTCTCAATATACGTGGACATTGTTTTTATTGCAGAAAAGTGATGTTTTCAAAGCATTCAAGAAGTATGCGAAGAAAATACAAAACGAGAAGTCACTCACTATATCCTCATTAGAAGCGATCATGGTGGAGAATTCCAAAACTCATCTTTTGAAGATTTTTGCAAAGAGCATGGAATTTCTCACAACTTTTCTGCACCAAGGACTCCTCAACAAAACAGTGTCATAGAAAGGAAGAATATGGCATTGGTGGAGCTTGCAAGAACAATGCGTAGCGACTCAAATCTCCCTAATTACTTTTGGGCGGATGCGGTTAGCACAACTTGTTATGTAAGCAACCGTGTCAACATTCGACCAATTCTCAAGAAGACTCTGTATGAGTTGTTCAAGGGTAGGAAACCGAACATATCATTCTTTCACTTTTTTGGGAGCAAATGTTTTGTCCTCAATAATGATAAGGACAGACTTGGTATGTTTGATGAGAAATCCGACAAAGGTATCTTCCCTGGCTACTCCTTATCTAGTAAAGCTTTTATAATTTTTAATAAAATAACTCTTACTATTGAAGAATCTATTCATGTTTTGTTTGATGAGACTAACCCCTCGAAAGAGGATAATATTATTGTGGATGATGATGATGATGATATAGTAGATACGCCATATCAATAAAAGGAGATATCAAAGGATCAAGCAATGCCACAATAAGATGACTCACCAATCATTGAAGAATATCAAGATCTTCTGAAGGAATGGAGAACTCATAGAGATCACCCGATAGATAAAGTTATTGGTGATATTAGCCAAGGCGTTGTAACTCAACTAAATCTCAAGGATGCTTGTCTCAACATGGCATTTGTGTCTCAAATTGAACCAACCAAAACCGATGAAGCCTTAGGCGACAATCAATGGATAGTAGAGATGCAAGAAGAACTCAACCAATTCGAAAGGAATCAAGTTTTGAGTATTGCACCAAGACCGAACAACAAGCACATCATAGGAACAAGATGGGTGTTCAAGAACAAACTTGACGAAAATGGGATCATAGTTCATAACAAAGTAATATTGGTCGCACAAGGATACAACCAAGAAGAAGGAATTGATTTTGATGAAATGTTCACTCCGATAGCAAGGTTAGAAGCAATTAGATTATTACTTGCTTACGTTTGTTCTATGAATTTTCAGTTGTACCAGATGGATGTCAAAAGCGCTTTCCTAAATGGCAACATCAATAAAGAAGTCTATGTCAAACAACCTCCGGGTTTTGAAGACTTCAAGAATCCCTCTCATGTATACAAGTTGAAGTAGGCTCTTTATGGCTTAAAGCAAGCACCAAGATCATGGTATGACCGCCTCAACAACTTCCTATGTGAGAAGGGTTTTGCAAAAGGAAAGGTTGGCAAGAGGTTGTTCATAAAGAAGTTCAAGGGTAACACCTTATTGGTTCAAGTCTATGTCGACGACATCATCTTCGGTTCAACAAACAAAGATCTTTGTGAAGAGTTTTCACTTATGATGCAAGGAGAATTCGAGATGTCCATGATGGGAAAAATGAACTATTTCCTTGGACTACAAATCAAGCAAACAAAGGATGGCATCTTCATCAACCACTCCAAGTATTGCAAGGAATTATTAAAAAGATTCGATATGGATAGTTGCAAGGTGATGTCCACTCCAATGGGATCCAGAACGTATATTGATCAAGATGAATCTGGCACTTCAATTAATATCACAAAGTATCAAGGTATGATCGGTTCATTACTATATTTGACGGCAAGTCGTCCTAACATTATGTTTAGTGTATGTTTATGTGCACACTTTCAAGCAAATCCGAAGGAATCGCATCTCACTGTCGTGAAGAGGATTATGAAATATCTAAAAGGAACAACGAATGTCGGACTATGGTATCCAAAAGGTAGTACATGTTCTTTAATTGGTTATTCTGACGCTGATTATGTAGGATGTAAGACCGATAGAAAAAGCACAAGTGGCACCTCTCACATTCTCGGGAATGCACTAGTGTCGTGGGCATGCAAGAAGCAAGCTTGTGTCGCACTTAGCACGGTCGAAGCGGAATACATTGCACCAGGCAGTTGTTGTGCACAAATTTTGTGGCTTAAGCAACAACTTCTTGATTATGGCGTAGATCTCGGTTGCATCTCTCTTCGATGCGAGAACACAAGTGCCATCAACATCACAAAGAACCCGGTCATGCATTCAAGAACAAAGCACATAGACATCCGACACCATTTCCTTCGTGATCACGTACTTAACGGAGACGTAGATGTTACCTTCGTGGATACGCATAATCAACTAGCGAACATTTTCATAAAACCGCCCGCAAGAGAATCATTTTACAAGATTAGAAGAGAACTTGGAATCTTAGATGAAAATGATTTATAGATCTTCCATTAGCAAAGGTGCACAAAATTCATTTTTCTCTTCTTTATGCAAATTATATCAATGTTTTTTTTCTGCTTCTACTCCCTTCTTATATGTGTCATATATGTTTATGATACAATAAATATGTTTAAGTTATGTTTTAGAATGTTTGTTTTTCAGTTTCAGCAAGTTTTTTAATGTTGCAATCGATTTCATCACTATTGCAATCGATTGTAGTCTGCATTTTTTATGTATTTTCAAAACTGGGAATTGTGCAATCAATTGCACCATAATACAAATCGATTGCAGTCTAAAGAAATTTGGTTTTTTGCGCATTTTTTATGTTGTGCAACAGATTGCATGTTGATGCAAATCGATTGCAGTTTGGAAATTTTTGAAATTTTTTTAATTTTTTTATTCCTTCATATTTACCTTGATCCATTGTGTCATAACTTTTTACCCCATCAATTAAAATCACTTCTCAACAAACATGGATCTTTCTTAAAATGTTTTAATGTCCTTTCTTTGAATGTTCTATTTATGTAGTGTTTAAATATCCTATGTTTGTAATGTTTAATGTATGAACTCATCATGTTTCGTTATGTTATATAAGTACTTGTACTAGTTATGTTAAACTTCTGCACTTATGCCATGTATGCACTTCAAGTTTTTAATCTATGATAAGTTACTTCTAGTATCATTGTTTCTTGTCTATGGCCTATCATTATTTTCACCCATTTTTCGCTTCTTTTTGATAATGTTAAGGGGGGATAAAGATGTTATGCTTGTATATTTCCTTGTTTTAAAACTTTTAAGGTACAAAGCCCCCCGCTTCACATACAAAGGAAGAGATATACATCTTAGGGGGAGAAGTATTCCGGAAATTACAAAGCATCTAAGAAGATTGTTTGTCATCATCAAAAAGTGGGAGAATGTGAAGTCAAGCTTCTCCATGGTCAACATTTGTTTTGATGAAGACAAATCTCTTAGTAGCAATATGATAAGAAGGCAAAGATGATTTTTCAAGTTAAAGCATCATGTTCAAGACTTAGAATTCAAGAAGATGTTTCATGAAGGTTGTAAACACCCCAAATTTTCCCTCACTCATTCACACCATGGCTTGTGATCTTTTCATGTGCATAGGTTCAATCATAGCATCTCATACCACACTTTTGCTTCACTGCATTGTTTCTAAGTCATCTGCATCTAGGGTTTGTGATCTGATCCATCCCTGAGCCATTTGAGCCACTCCAAAGGTCATCAATCACTTCAAGAGGGTCCATGTAGGTTCAAGCATCATATTATATCCTCACAAAGTCAAGAAATTCAAAGAATCACAAGAACTGAGAAAGGCATGGAAGTAGAGCCAGGGTTAACTGCACAGATGACCTAGAATTAGGGTTTTGGTTTCAGAGGCCATAACTCCAAAATTTTTGGTCATTCTTGATTCTATTGGTCTCTATATGTTATAAGGATCATGCATATCAAGTTTCATGAAGAAATTCCATGGGGAAGGCATCTAATCAAGAGTTGACTTCTTGAGCAAGTCAGTGCAAAATCAGGGCATCTGAGGCCCCCAATGACACAACCAAAGGGCATTCTCCATCATTTTGAATGTGTATGATCTTTATTTGATCATAGAAGATGTTAGAAGTTCACAAAGTTGAAGAATTTCAAGCCATTTGCAAAGTTGCCTTTTTGGGAAAGTGACTTGTAATGAAAACTTGCCATTTTGGGAAAGTTTTTCAACTTCCTCAAATTGATTCAAAAATGCTTCAAATGAGAAAACTTTGGTCATGAAAGTTGTAGAATGGACCCTACCATTTTCAAAAAGTACAAGAACTCATTCTAATTCATTTTGGATCAAAAGTTATGGCTTGTCAAAGTTGGACAAAATCACATAATTTCAAGTTTTGTACCAAAGAGGCAAAGTTGCAAAACCTCATGCCAAGCCTTTGTGTGACCTCTAATTGATTTATATGCATTACACAAACATGAACCATGACCTAAAAATCAGAATACACCAAAGAACCTCCCATTTTCATGACTTATGCTTCAAGTAATCACAAAAGGGCCAAACTTTGTGAAATTTGCAAAACATCACATAACCCTAATCCACTTGCTGCATTGCCTCTAATTCATTTTCCATGGTTCTACTTGAAGCATGCTGAGCCAAGCCATGCCTTTGTACCTTGACTGCCATAGCCCATACCTCTCTTACACAAAAAGTTGACTTTATGCATTTTGCTCCATACCAATCACACTGCTCCACAACAACTCTCTGACCTATCAAGGATTGATATGTGTACCAAAAGGAACTCAACACATAACACAATACAGCCTGATCTCTCCCACAAGTCATAGTTCCCAAAACTGACCTTTTATGCATTTTGCTTCGAATCTCAAAACACAACCTTCAAACATCAAAACAAACTTCATCAAATCACTCACCATGATCCTCTGATCATTTCCCAACCATTGTTTTGGCCTGAAACCTCCCCCATCAAAAACACGATTCTCCTCCTCCATTGACCTGAGCTTCTGCAAACTTCCTCTAGAGACCATATAAACTCCAGCTAAGCATCACAAACTTCTAGGGAGGATCATTGGAGCTTGTTTGGACCAGAGAAACAGCCAGAAAGTCCCTATTTCGAAAGCTCCAGTTCAGGTGAGCTCAAGAACATTTTTTCCAGAACTTTAATTTCTTGTTATAAAATGATTCTATGAGTTGCACTGATCATCTGGATGTGTTTGGTTTTGAAAATGGTCAAGAAACAAGCATGTATTGACTGTCTGAAAGTTTGCCCGTAAAAATGATTTTGTTTGTTTCTCTTGATTCACGAAAAATAAATGATGTTTGTTGTAGGGTTTATGTTTAATGATGTTCATAGATTGATTCTGGAGAGTTTAGTGAGGTTTTGATGCGTTTTGAGTGAGATTGGGAAATTGATTGGTCGGAGAAGATGACTGGAACACTGTTCCGGTCATCTGAAAGTGATTAGGGTTAGAATTAGGGCTAATGACATAATTAGGCAAGTTTGAATTTGGACCGTTCATTCGCGCGCGCAGGTCAATTCCCTCCCCTTTTTGTTTGAATCTCAGCCACTGGATTGAATTACCTTCATTAATTCATATTTAAAATTCATTTTTATTGCATTTTCTTTCTCATTTATTTTAAAATATCAAAACACATTATAAAAATTTTATTTTTTGCATGCTGACTTAAAATATTTTTCTCATTCTGAATATATTTTTATTTTTATTTTTTGCATTAAAAATCATTTTTAAATCATTTAAATGTTTATTTTTAATTAGTTAATGGAAATTAATTAATTAAAAATGCATTTAGGTATTTAAAAATCACAAAAAAATTCACATTGCATCTTAAAACATTTAGAAACATTATCAAACTCTCAAAACAAATTTCTTTTTGGTTCTTGATGCATTTTGATCATTTTCATTGGAATTAAATTCATTATTAAGGCAATATTTTTGTTCAAACTTGAAAAAATCCATTCTGCCTAACCATTGAGAGTTTGATGATGGTTCTTCTTGCATTGCATCCTTCATAGAATGTAGTCTATAGGATAAATTTGGTTTGAATTGATCTTCCATTTTCAATTTGTTTTGCATTTTTTCATGATGAGGTACCTTAAAACCCTAATTGATTTGAGAAAATCATAACTTTCACTAGGTTAAGAGTTAGGTCCCCTCCTTTGGGCAGTGAACTTGTGTAGGGTTAGGGTTCCTTTGATCCTATTTTCAATTTTTTGTCATGTCATTTGCTTCTGATTTTGAATTTTGCTTTGTGTGTTGATCATAAACCCTAATTTGTGCTTTCCTTTGCATCCATCTCTCATTTGCTTGCATTCAATGACTTGTTGTCGCTCCCGACAAGTGACACCCGGTCAGATGAAGGTACAGACGCGAACGGTCGGCGAGAGGGACAGTGAGAACACACAGCCGTGAACTCACTGGAGAATGAATAGAGTCGCCAGCTAGGCATTTTTATCCCGGAGGAAAGGCAATGCTGCATAGACCTAGAAAAAGATGGATAAGACGGTTTGCGAACCAAAGAGACTGAGAAAGGGGGTTGGTTACAACCTGGGAAGGTATTAGCACCCAGATTGTCCGTCGTACTCGACGGGATCCATGCTTAAAAGATTTGTGTTTTAAAGGGGTAGTGTCAGTGCAATCTGTGTATAAAATAGCTGGAAAGAGATGTACAGGTGTCAGTGTAAAAGAATGTGAAGTGTGTAAATGTACAGTGTCAGTGTGAGACCAGGAATGAAATGAATTGCTCAAGATCATGAGGCTCAAAGAATAAGGCTGAAAAGAGGGGGAATGAACAGAGACTTTTGTTCGATAACCGTTAAGTTATGCCTACGTATCCTCTCGTGCAATGAGGAAGTCAGAACACCGTAGTTCGACCCAAAGAGACTGAAAGATGAATTGACTGATGAACTGCTTGCTTGTCTATGCTCAAGTGTATGACCTGTCTGGCTCAGGTGCTAACTGTCTTGCATTAGACGGAAGAAGCAAGTTCTCGTTTGTGAATGAATGAGGTGAGAAAAGAATCCCGAAGGAGACGATTATTGTTTGTTTTTGTGTTTTCAGTCTTTTATTGCTTTTTGGATTTTTGTCATAAGTTAATGAGCTTAAGCCTAAACCAATGGATTTAGTAAACTCATCACATCTTCCCTCTGATTAGGGGTAATGAGAGTACCTTAAGTGCGAAGTCAGATTCTCACACTTAATCACCTTTGGTGTAGGATTAAGATCATTAACCTACTTGTGATTATTTAGATGTTTTTGTTGTTTTGTTTAGTGTTAAGTAATGAGGTTAAGCCATAATCAGGGATTAAACAGACTCATTACACCGTCCTAAAAGAAGGATGATAGATGAGAGTGTTTAAGCTGAGGAAAGCTCCTCAACTTAATCCATGATTAGGGATTAAACCCATGACAAAACAAGCTTTTGATTAAGTGGATTTTAGTTAATGATATGATGATGAAGTGTTTTTTTATGATTTGTAAGACAACTTGAGGGGGACTTGTCCATTAACACTAGGGTTAGTCCTTCTTAACCACTTAAGGAAGAATTAGAACCCTAATGCAAGGCCCAAGTTACAAGTGATGTCTTGATGATTATTAGGTGAATTGATTAAGAGATTTAAACACCTTAAGGGTTTAACACTTAGGATTAAAATTATACACTCCATCCTAAGAGAAGGATGCAGGCATAAGCTTAATCACAAAGCCTTAAAGCCTTTAGGGTTTAGTCCCTGATTAGGAGGTGAGAAGAGAAGACTCAAAAGAGACACAAAGGTAAAACTAAGTGGGGAGACTAATCAAAACCCTAATCATTGTCATGCTTGGTTGTTCCTAAAGTTTGTGAGGTTTGCAAGAAGAATCTTCAGAGGAACCACCAGGAAGCAGATGAATAAGATCAAGAGAAGCAAAGTGACTTGCTTCATTCAAGAAGTCAAGTCACTTGAAGAAAGAATGTGGGAGGAACAAGAATGAGCGAGCTCAATCTCAAACACAAATAGAAATGCAGCAATGGGTGCAAGAGAGATGAAAAGAAAAGTTATGAGAAGTGAAGGCAAATTCACTTCTCAAGCTTACTTACCACCTGAAATGTTAGAAAGAAATGCAATGCAATGCAAGATGAAGTGAAATGATATGATGCTAAGCAAAACCAGAAGCATGTTGATGATGATAATGATTCTATGAGATGCTGCAAACATGAGGCAAGGCATGGGGATGTTCATACAAGATTATGAATGCAAATGATGCAAGTTAAGGAGCATGAATGAACATGAAATGTTATGAAGCATACAAGACAAATGACATGGCAAATATGTAATGCAATGGTCCAACATGCTTTCTATATGTCTTAAGATGTCAAATGGATCACAAGAATGCACAAAATGCAAAGACAAGTCAAGTTATGCAAGAGAATGCAAGAAGGATGCAAGAGAAAGCCCAAATTAGGGTTCATGGACCAAACATCAAACAAAAACCCAAAACAGAAGCAAACCCTAAGATAAAAAATGGAAAATGGTACCCAAGGAAACCCTAAACCTATAATGAACCACTGCCCAAAGGGGAGCTCTCAACTCTCAACCAAACTCAAGATATGAATTTTCTAAGTTATTAGGGTTTTTTAGGGTTCTTAACAAAAGAAATGTCAAACAAATAGAAAATGCAAGATCAAATCATGGCCATTTTACCCTAGAAACTACATGCCAAACATAAAACAATGCAAGAAGAATCAATGTCTCAACCTTCTCCAATAGGCAGAAATGAATTTTTGAACTTGTGATCAAAATAATGCACAAAATATGATTTAATTCAATGAAAAACTCTTAAAATGCATCAAGATCAAAAAAGAAATTTGGTTTGAAGGTTGGACAATGTTTCTAAATGTCTTAGAACATTTCATGAATTTTTTTGTAATTTTTAAATACCTAAAAGTATTTTTAATTAATTAATTTCCATTAATCAATTAAAAATAATCTTTTAAATATTTAAAAATACTTTTTTAATGATAAAAAATAGAATAAAAATATTTTTGGGTCATAAAAATTATTAAAACTCAGAGGAAAAAGTTTCATAATTTTTATGTATTTTTTGCTATTTTAAATTAATTATGCAAGTTAATTGAAATAAAAATGAAATAAAAACAAATAAAAATGAAAGTAAACCAAATGGATGGCTGAGATGCATTCTGGATTCAAATGCGTTGACTGGCGCGCTAGTGGAGGGTCCAGATGGCACCTGACTTAATTAATTTAATTACGAATTAATTAAAGCTAATGAGAGAGATTAGGGCAAATGAAATGATCTGGGCCATCCAAAAGAGAGGGAAGTCAACAGGTCAAAGGCCATCTACGGCTCAAATTCAAACTGGAGTTAATGACCTGAGATTAGGGTTTAATGACTCAGGTGGCCGGGGAAGACTTCCGGTCGTCTTCTCCGGCCAGCACCTCACCGGGAAACTCACCAACTCCCTCAAAACGTAACAAAAACAAAATCTATGAATTTGGAAATGATCTCCAACCTCTCACGAATCAAACCCCTCTCTCAAAACAAATTTATTCTTCCTAAACAAGCTGAATCGAAGAGAACAAGTTCTAGGGCACGCAAGCTTCAGAGACAAATTAAATACTCAAAACAAAGCCATTTCAAAAACTAAGAACATCAGGATGATCAGTGAATCACATAGAACAAGTTTGTAACAAGAAAAATGATTTCTGGAAAAATAATTTTCGAGCTACCTGAGATTTGGAGCTTTCAACTTGAGGACTTTCTGGCCACTTCTTTCAATGCAAACCACTCCACTTGATCCCCAGAAGATGTTTGAATGCTCAAAAGAAGTTTGAGCTGGCTGGATAGTGAGATTCGAAAGCTCCTGCTCAAGCTTGGTCAGAAATGGCAATGGAGTTTCTGGAGGTTTCAGGCCATTGTGAATGATGGTTTGTGATCCTGAGGATGAATGGAGAAGGTTTGGAGTGTTTGTTGGTGTGTTTGTGGTTTGTGGAAGGAGATTCGATTGAAATTGCAAA
Source organism: Lathyrus aphaca (assembly GCA_963966055.1). Taxonomy (NCBI): domain Eukaryota; kingdom Viridiplantae; phylum Streptophyta; class Magnoliopsida; order Fabales; family Fabaceae; genus Lathyrus; species Lathyrus aphaca. The sequence continues at coordinate 134,801,159 of OZ014519.1, read as the reverse complement.
ATGAAGTGAGAAATGGCAGTGAGATGTTCAGGCTGTTTCAGGCTTGGGTTCTTGGTGCTGGGTGGTCTATGGAGCAAGGTGAGTTGAATGGTGAAGAGGGTTTGAATGTTTGCAAGCTGTGTAAGCAGATTCGAAGCAACTTGCAATTGGGAGTGTTTTTGTGAATGTCTGGAATGAGAGAGCTTCAGCCTTGCTTAGTACATGAAATGGCTTGCAAATTGTCCACATAACTCTCTCTCATTGGTCAGTTGATTGGACATGTGCTTTATTGATTGGTAAGTTGCCTTTTGCAAAAAGTCAAAAATTGTGTAAGAGAGGTATGGTGAAGTGCTAGCTTGGTACAAAGCCTAGGGGCTGCGCAGCATGGTGTGTGTATGAAGCTAGCTTGGTTCAGCAGCCAATGCCTCAAGTTGGTGAGATGTGATCATGAGTTTTGCAACTTGTTGTAACTTGGTTCACATGTGATTTTCTTGATAAAAATGCCTTGTTACATGAACTAAACACATGTGATCTTGGTTCAAATCTGATTTTTTAGGGCTTAGAGAATGTTTATGTGCTGGTTTGATACCAATTAGAAGTTGCAATTTGACTTAGCACATGATTTTGCAATTTTCACACTTGGTGCATATCTTGAAAATAAGTGATTTTTGCCAACTTTGCATTGCCATAACTTTTGATCCAAGAAGAGTTTGATCATGTTCTTGTACTTTTTGAAAAGGGAAAAATGAGATCTACAACTTTCATGACCAAAGTTTTTCCATTTGAAGCCTTTTTGGATCAAGAATCAAGGCTTGAAAAATGACCTAAAATGATGCAATCTTGAAAAGTCAACTATGCCCAAAAAGTCAACATTTGCAAAAACCCTAAATTCTTGATTCTTATGAACCTCAACCTTCTTCCATGATCAAATAAAGATCATATACACTCAAAATGATGAAGATCACCCATTGGTTGGGTCATTGGGGCCTCAGATGCCCTGATTTTGCACTGACTTGTCTGAAAAGTCAACTCTTGATCAGATGACTTCCCCATGGAATTTCTTCATGAAAATTGATATGCATACTCCCTACACCATATAGAGATCAATGGAAACAAGAATGACCAAAAAACTTGGAGTTATGGCCTCTGAAACCAAAACCCTAATTTTCAGTCAACTGTGCAGTCCAACCTGACCCTGCATCCACTCAAACCCTAGTCCTTGTGATTCCTCTGCAATTTTGACTTTGAGGAGATGGAATATGACATAAGAACACACATGGACCCCTTTGAGTTGATTAGTGGCCTTTGGAATGGCTCAAGATGCTTTGGGATTGCTCAGATCACAAACCCTAGGTGCAGATGCCTTAGAAACTATCCAGTGAATCAAAAATGAGATGTGAGATGATATGATTGTGTTTATGCATATGAGGATGATCACAAGCCATGGTGTGAATGAGTGAGGGCAAATTTGGGGTGTTTACAGCTGCCCCTATTCAAGCATGAGTTAGCTGTGCAGGATGTAAGCAACGGCTTAATAGGCAAACAAGATAACTTGTGGTTGAATACCAAAGACAGTCCAAAATTTGCACTCACAAAATGAAGAAGAAAAGGGATATAGATTGTAAAAGAAAAATAAAGTATATTGTAAAGTGTGGGCGACGGAGGACGACCGTCGAGCAGAGGACGACTGCTGGGGAAAGAGCAATGACGGGGACGGCCGACATGCTGGGAAAAGTGAGGAAAATAAAGCAATGACGGGGACGGCCGACATGCTGGGGATAAAAGGTAAAGCTAAGACGGGGACGGCCGACTAGCTGGGGAAGGAAAAGAAATTATGATGGGGACGGCCATCAAGATTAAGCTGTAAAATTCTCTGGAAATTAATGAAACATGACGGGGACGGCCATCAAGTTCATAAAGGTAAAGTAACCAACGATGGGGACGGCCATCGGGCTAAAAGGAAAAGGGACCACGACGGGGACGGCCATCGGGTTAAAAAATAAATGAAATAAACAGCTGATGGGGTACGGCCATCAAAGGTGAAGGACGATCACCTAGCAGTGGACGGCTGCTCTGTTGGGGATAAACGAAATATGATGGGGACGGCCATCAAAGGTGGAGGACGACCACCTGGCAGGGTACGGCTGCCGAAAATATCAACGATGGGGACGGCCATCGGATAGAAAAGGTCAACGATGGGGACGGCCATCGGACGAGCATGATGGAGGACGACCATCAAGAAGTGGAGGACGACCACTCAGCAGGGGACGGCTGCTCTCAAGGTTTCTCATGACATAGGACGAATGCCAGATAACCAAAATCAACAATGGGGACGGCCATTGGATAAAGTGATGAAGGACGATCATCAAAAAGGTGGAGGACGACCACCTAGCAGGGGACGGCTGCTAAAATCAACGATGGGGACGACCATCGGATGAGCATGATGGAGGACGACCATCAAGAAGTGGAGGACGACCACTCAGCAGGGTACGGCTGCTCTCAGGGTTATCATGACACAGGACGAGTGTCAGATAAAAGAAAAAACTTTGTTGGTGATCTACTGGGGATATAGTGAACACGGACGAGCGTTCACAACCAAGAAAAGAAAGTATAAGTGTTTGGTATTGTGTATAGATTAAAGATGCGGACGAGCATCCTTAAGACTACGATACGAACGAGTATCGTGTGGAAACAAGCTGACACATGTTCAGAGATGATGATACGGACAAGTATCGACTGGTTAACAGAGAACACGGACGAGTGTTGATTCTGAAAGGACTCTTCTGGGGAATAGTAGACACAGACGAGTATCTATATTCAAGAAGACAAAAGTGTTTGACACAGTGTACGGATTAAAGATGCGGACGAGCATCCTTAAGACTATGATACGGACGAGTATCATCTAGAAACAAACACTAGACGCAATGTTCTGAGATGATGATACGGACGAGTACCAACTGGTTAACAAAGAACAAGGACTACTGTCGAATCTGTGGGGATAGTGATGATGTATACAAGATACGGACGAGTATCTGTATAAGTGTACCAATGAGTAGTGAGTATATATATAAGTGTTTATCTGCTGGGAATAGTGACACGGACGAGTGCCAAAAGGGAAAAGTATAATAATAACAAGTGTATGGGTGATAAAGGTGTAAGCGACTGCGCTGGGGACATGACACGGACGGGTGTCAAGAAAGTGTATATATAAGTATATGTGAGTGCAAAGAGGATGTCTTTGGCTTTCTGCTGGTGATTTGACACGGACGGGTGTCAGAAGGCATCTGTAATGCGGGTGATCTTGTTTGTAAAGAGTGTTCTGGCGACTTTACTGGGGAATGATGACACGGACGGGTGTCAAACTGAGTATATACTGGTATTTGTGAATATGAGGCAACTGTTTTTGCTGGGATTCTGGTGGGGATATTCCTTCCGTATGTTGATTGAACGGTTATTATTCACAAGTGTTCAATTATAACATGGCTTATGATTATGCTATGCGTTTGATTTTTGCCGTAATGCTCCGTATTAGACGGAATGCTACGCTCTGAGGGGATAGTATGATGCGGATGCTATGATTATGCAAAGAGGCACAGATCCAGGATTCGGATCCCGTTGCTGCGAAGATCTCTAGTTGGTCTGCTTGAAGGGAACATCCCAGCCGGGGATGAGATCACTGGTAGATCTAATAAGATGCATTTGCTTGGGGATATATGTCACTGATTGACATATCCTTGTAATACGGGACCCAGCTGGGGTTTGCGGAAGCTTTCTTCACTCTGTTGTGATCTCTTCATGCGTTGCTCTTCTGGATAGAGGCTGGAACTCTGTGGGGAGACGATTCCCTGACTCTTGTATTCAGCTGAGGATGACATGGCAACTCGGCTGGGGAATGGTGAGAGGCAACTCGGCTGGGGAGAGCAACAAGAGGCAACTCAGCTGGGGATAGAGCATTTCAGATGCTGAGATTGAGTGCATGTCGATTTGGCAACTTTGCTGGGGAAGTGGGCCCCTTCCAGTGCCATGTGGAAGATAGACCGAGTTGATAATGATTTGCCAGCTTGCTGAGACGTAACTTGCATGCCCCAGGTTGCGTTCTGGATACCTGCAATCCTGCAAAGATAAGGAGACGCACCAAAGGTCCCGAGGTATCCTTTACTGGATTCCGTCAAAGGAGTTAAGCATTCTCACGAGTAAGTATATTCCCTGTAAGCATGTGTTTTATTTTTTTAGAGAAAGGCATCTGTACTTATGCAATTGATTTTTTTTTGAGACATCAGACATCTTTTGTAAATAAAAATGTACAAGACGAAACATGACTGAAAAATCTGATTTTATTGATTCATATGCCCTGAATTGGTGAGATACAGTCAAAGAAACAAATCCCCTGAAACGAGGAGATTGTTACAAATTGAGAAACAAAATGCTGGCAGTGTTGGCGACGCTTTGAGGAGCTTCCTCTTCTGCTATGACTCGTATGACAATGACGTTCTTCTCGTCTTGCTTTCTGAAGAAAGTTGATTCTGATTGAAGCTTGATCCTTCGAAGCTTTCTAAGTTGTAAGCGATACAGACGAATTCAGAATGCAGTTGTTCGCTTATTCCCTTATTTTGCATGGATCGCCCTTTCGGGTTTTCAATCCATCGGGATACCCATTTTTGCCTGAGCTGTCCAATGCGGCTTTTCAACTCAGCGGGTGTACGTTTTTTCATTTATTTCCCTTATTTTTGCCCGAGTCTTTTATTCTGTTTTTGACTCGCCGGGATGCCCTATTTTTGCCTGGACTTACATTCTGTTTTTATGTCCAGCGGGTCATTTTATGCGAAGTATTTTTTAACTGCATCTGAATTCACAGGGGACGGGAAATCTTCACCATCCATGGTGCTGAGCATCAGCGCTCCACCAGAGAAAACTTTCTTTACAACGAATGGTCCTTCATAATTTGGAGTCCATTTGCCCCTGTGGTCTGTATGAGGAGGGAGGATTCTCTTCAGCACAAGATCTCCTACTTGGTACTCTCGATGCCTGACTTTCTGATCAAAGGCTTTCTTCATTCTTTTCTGATATAACTGCCCGTGGCAGATTGCAGCCAATCTTTTCTCTTCAATCAGACTCAGTTGTTCGAATCGGGACCGAACCCATTCCGCTTCACTCAGTTTAACATCCATTAATACCCGTAACGAGGGTAGTTCGACCTCAACAGGTAGGACTGCTTCCATACCATATACAAGCTGATACGGTGTTGCCCCAGTGGATGTCCTGATTGACGTGCGGTACCCATGCAAGGCAAACGGTAGCATTTCATGCCAGTCTTTGTATGTGATTACCATCTTCTGCACAATCTTCTTAATATTCTTATTTGCTGCCTCGACAGCGCCATTCATCTTTGGCCTGTAAGGAGAAGAATTGTGGTGCTGGATCTTGAAGTCCCGGCATAGCTCTGCCATCATTTTGTTGTTTAGATTGGAACCATTATCAGTAATGATTCGCTCGGGCACTCCATACCGACAGATGATATCTCTCTTCAGAAATCGGGCTACCACTTGTCTAGTAACATTTGCATATGAGGCTGCTTCAACCCACTTGGTGAAATAATCAATGGCAACCAGGATGAACCTGTGACCATTTGAAGCAGTTGGCTCAATCTTGCCAATCATATCAATGCCCCACATAGCAAAGGGCCATGGTGAAGACATGATGTTCAAAGGATTGGGAGGCACATGCACCTTATCCGCGTAGATCTGGCACTTATGACATTTTCTGGCGTAGGCACAACAGTCTGCATCCATTGTGATCCAGTAATAGCCTGATCTTAACAACTTCTTAGCCATAGCATGTCCTCCAGCATGGGTACCAAAAGATCCTTCGTGCACTTCATGCATCAACAAATCTGCTTCCGTATTGTCAACACACCGGAGGAGTACCATATCAAAGTTCCGCTTATATAAAGACCCATCAGTGTTCAGAAAGAAACTTCCAGCAAGCCTTCTCAAGGTCTTCTTATCATTGGAAGATGCCCCAGGTGGGTATGTTTGATCCTCCAAGAAGCACTTAATGTCATGGAACCAAGGCTTATCATCTTTGACAACATCTGCTACGAACACATATGCTGGTCTATCAAGTCTAGACACTGAAATCTGGGGTACAAAGTTAGCCGTTTGAACTTTGATCATGGATGAAATGGTAGCAAGAGCATCTGCAAACTGATTCTCATCCCGAGGGATATACTCAAGTTTGACCGTTGTAAAGAAAGTCAGTAACCTCCTTGTATAATCCCTGTAAGGTATCAGATGATCCTGGTGGGTGTACCATTTCCCATTGGTCTGATTGACTACCAAAGTTGAATCTCCGAATACGGTCAATGTCTTGATCCTGAGGTCAATGGCTTCCTCAAGACCCATAATGCAAGCTTCGTATTCAGCTTCGTTGTTAGTGCAGTTGAAAGTGAGTTTCGCCGAGAAAGGCATGTGAACTCCTTTGGGTGTAATGAGTACTGCACCAACACCACGACCATTCATGTTAACAGCCCCATCAAACATCATAGTCCATTCTTCTTCCGGGTCAGGCCCTTCAGTGTGAACAGGCTCCTCATGATCTTTTGATTTAATGAACATGATGTCTTCATCAGGGAAGTCAAATCTCATAGGCTGGTAGTCATCAATGGGTTGCTCAGCAAGATATTCAGATAGTACACTGCCCTTGATGGCTTTCTGAGAAGTGTACTGGATGTCGTATTCTGTGAGAATCATTTGCCATCTTGCAACCCGTCCGGTAAGTGCTGGCTTCTCAAATATGTACTTGACTGGATCCATTTTTGAGATTAATAAGGTAGTGTGGGTCAACATATACTGTCTCAGTCGGCGAGCAGCCCACGCTAAAGCACAGCAAGTTTTCTCGAGCAGTGAATAACGCTGTTCACAGTCGGTAAACTTTTTGCTTAGGTAGTATATTGCATACTCTTTTCGACCAGACTCGTCATGCTGGCCCAACACACACCCCATTGACCCTTCTAATACGGTCAAGTACATAATCAGAGGCCTTCCTTCGACTGGAGGCATGAGGATTGGAGGTTCTTGCAAATACTCCTTGATCTTGTCAAAAGCTTTCTGGCAATCTTCGTTCCACCTGACCGTTTGCTCTTTTCTTAACAGCTTGAACAAGGGTTCACAGGTCGCTGTGAGGTGAGATATGAACCTTGAAATGTAGTTCAATCGACCTAAGAACCCTCGAACTTCTTTCTCAGTTTTCGGCGCAGGCATCTCTTGAATAGCCTTGACCTTATCAGGGTCAACCTCAATCCCTTTCTCGCTTACAATAAAGCCCAGCAGCTTACCGGATCGCACCCCGAATGTGCATTTGTTGGGGTTCAACTTTAGTTGATACTTCCTCAGACGCTTGAACAACTTCAGCAGATTCACCAGGTGATCTTCCTCTGTAAGGGACTTGGCGATCATATCATCCACATAACACTCGATTTCCTTATGGATCATATCGTGGAATAATGTCACCATAGCCCGTTGATACGTGGCGCCAGCATTCTTCAGTCCGAATGGCATCACTTTGTAACAGAACGTGCCCCAAGGTGTAATGAAAGTTGTCTTCTCCATGTCTTCAGGTGACATCTTGATCTGATTATATCCTGAAAATCCGTCCATGAAGGAGAATACCGAGAACTGAGTCGTGTTATCCACCAATACGTCAATGTGAGGTAATGGGAAGTCATCTTTCGGGCTGGCTCTGTTCAGATCCCGGTAATCAACACACATTCTTACTTTGCCATCTTTCTTAGGCACAGGTACTATGTTAGCAACCCATGGCGGATAACTAGTCACAGGAAGGAACCCGGCGTCCCACTGCTTTTGTACCTCTTCTTTGATTTTCATAGCCATGTCTGGGCGAGTTCGGCGCAGCTTCTGTTTCACTGGTGGGCATTCTTCCCTCAAAGGCAGCTTGTGCACGACTATATCGGTGTCCAACCCTGGCATGTCTTGATACGACCAAGCAAACACATCAACATACTCCTGAAGCAGATCTATCAGTTGTCTCTTCACCGAGTCTTGCAGGCAGGCCCCGATTCTAACTTCTTTCACGTCTTCCTCCGTACCAAGATCAATCACTTCAATCTCCTCCTGGTGAGGAGTAATGACCTTTTCCTCTTGCCTTAACAACCTGGCTAGCTCTTCAGGAAGCTCATATTCTTCATCAACCCCTTCATCAGCTTGATTGATTGGATTGTCAAAGTCATACGATGTCATAGCCGTGCTGTTGTCGGTGCTGTCAGGAAGGCACTCTCTGCAAGGGTTAAGTTTGTTCATTTTAGTGATTGATTTTAATCTTGCTTTAGAAAAAAGTGAAACGAAGTTATCATTTTGAAAACACCGCCATTTATTTTTGTACAAAAAGAAAAAATGGAAAAACAGTGAGCAGAAAAGAAAAAAACTCGTTTGCAAAAAGATGTCTGATATTTCATTAATTTAATCTTGTTTGCACAAAAGTACAGATGGCCCTGATTACAAAATGAGCCTTGTCATCTTGGGCAAGATGCAAGACTTGGATGCATGCTATAAAAATACAAGAAATAATAATTACTCTGCATGAGTAACTCTTATAATTTCCTGGGAAGACCAGTTCGAGACACTGCTCCCCGGGATCTTTGGACGAATCCAATTCTCCAGATTGCGCTCCTCTTCCAGCTCGTCTTCCAGACAGTTGATAGCATCGGGGGTGAGCATCCCTCCACTGACAAAACCAGGTTCTGCAGCAGCCTTTGCTTGATGTTGAGTTGGTCTGTAACCCAACCCAAACTTGTCTTTCTTCTCCTCCACAGCTAAAACCTTGCCCCAGCCTAGGGCAGTTCCTTCTTCAACAACCTTCCGGGCTTGTTGGTATGATGACATTGGAGTACCAGATACAACAGATGCTTCATTCACATTCAAAGCTTCAAACCCCTGGCTCATTGTTTCATGGATCTCCCCATCCATCTCAATGTACTTATAGGTTGCCAGGTGGCTGACAAAAATGTCCTCCTCTCCACAGATTGTGACAACTTGACCTTCCCACTCAAATTTTAACTTTTGGTGAAGGGTAGACGTTATTGCGCCGGCGGCGTGAATCCAGGGTCTACCCAACAAACAGCTGTAGGCGGGCTGAATGTCCATCACATAAAAGATAGTTTTAAAGGTCTGTGGGCCAATTGTCACAGGTAGCTCAATCTCTCCCAGAACCGATCTCTTCGAACCATCAAAGGCTCGTACCACCAGGTTGCTGGGTCTCAATGCCAGTCCATCATATTCTAACTTCACCAGAGCCTTCTTTGGTAAGACATTCAGGGAAGATCCTGTGTCCACCAGCACATGAGAAAGGACAGCTCCTTTGCATTCCATGGTTATGTGCAAGGCTTTGTTGTGGTTGCGGCCATCCGCTGTCAAGTCAGAATTGGTAAACCCTAGCCCATTGCTAGCAGTAACATTTCCAACCACGGTTTCCAACTGGTTGACAGTAATCTCTTCAGGCACGTAAGCTGCGTGCAAGACCTTGAGTAGTGCATTCCGATGGGCTTCGGAGCACATAAGCAGTGAGAGGATGGAGATTTTGGATGGCGTCTGGTGAAGTTGATCCACAATTTTGTAATCACTCTTTTTGATGATTCGCATAAACTCATCAACTTCCTGATCGAACGGAGTCTTCAGGGTTTCTTTGGCAGCTGGATCTTCCTGCACCGGGCTCTTTCCTTTTGCCTTGGCAGCAGCTTCTGCTTCGGCAGTAGGTCTTTGGACTTGTGAGGCGAAGAGACGTCCGCTTCGAGTGAAGCCTCCGCCTCCCCCCACATTATCTATTTGTGGTGCAGGTACTGATGTTTCAAGAGTGATTCTTTTCCCTTCACAGTACACGTCAGAGCCATAGTGCCAAGGGATGGCCCTATTGCTTTCATATGGTACTGGTCCAGGCACCGTGACAGTGACTGGACTGATTGCTGCTGCTGAAGGGACTGTAATTGTTTGCGGATCATAAAAGATTGTAACTGGTGCTCTGGCGGGAGCAGCACCTTCTGAATGGTAGGCGGAATTATTTTCAGGATCGTAGAATATGGTAACAGTAGAGACATCTTCATGATTGATTGCTGGTGTTGTAGGAGGTATTGTTGGAAGGACTGCTGTTGTTGTTGATGGAGATTCGAAATGGAATGAAGCTGAAGTTGTAGCAGGAGAAACTGTTGAAAACTGATCATTTGGGAGGACAGATGAAGTACTTGTCGGTGTTGCTGATGAATTGTCGGGAACAATAGTTGCTGCGGTTGTAGGAGGTTCTGAAACCGTTGTTGATGAAGTTGTTGGGTTTGTCGGAAATGATGTAGTGATCTGGAGTAGGCCACTCTGAATAAGGCTGTCAATGCCATTCCTCAAGTCTGCACACCCATTCCATGAAATATTGCAGTAGGGACACCCTAGTTCACACCCCGGAAATATTTGGTTTTCACGGAGTTGAGCTTTGATTTCCACCAATGGTGTCCTGATCTGATCCACACTGGTTATTAAATAAGACGGTTGGTCTTCTTCAATAGCATTAATTCGGGGACCACCATGGTTTGGCATAGGGTTTTTATTGACATTGGGCGGCGGTGCAAAATTCAGAGCCTTGGAGTCTACCAAGTCTTGTACCTTCATATGCAGAGCCCTGCATTTTTCTGTACTGTGACCAGGTGCGTTTGAGTGGAAAGCACACCTAGCGTTGGAGTCATAGTTTCTTGGTAGACTGTTGGGATCCGGAGGTGCCAACGTTCTTAGCTCAACTAGGTTGAGTTTCAGAAGTTGTGGCAGCAAAGTAGCATATGGCATTGGGATCGGATCGATCACTCTGTTAGCTTGAGAAGGCCTTTGCTGAAATGGCCTCTGTTGACTGTTGTTGTTGGTGTTGTTGCTGTTGTAGTTTCTTGGAGGATATTGATTCTGCTGACACTGAGGTTGTTGTTGGTAGTTTTGTTGCGGAGGTTGATAGACTGGCTGAGGATGTGCTGGAGCAGGGATAGTGACTGCTGCTATTGACCTTTGAACATATTGGGGCCTACCCCTGTTGGTGTGAATGGCATTGGTCTCGCCAGTTCTTCTCGGGCCTGCAAAAGGCTTTCTTGTACTACTGGACGAGCTTGCACCGTTATCAGAGATCTTACCCATTTTTAACAGGCTTTCAATTCTCTCCCAAGCTATAACAACATCTGCGAAGCTAGTGGAAGAGAAAGCAGCCAACCTGTCAATATACGTTCCCTGGAGAGTGTTCATAAACATGTCTGCCATTTCTCTCTCAGACATTGGTGGTTGAACGGCAGCAGCCAATTGCCTCCATCTCTGGGCATATTCTCGGAAACTCTCCCTCGAAGACTGTGACATTCCCATCAGGAGAGTCCTGTTGGGTGCCATGTCTAAGTTGTATTGATACTGTCGGATGAAGGCCTCTGCCAGGTCCTTCCAGCATCTTACAGTTGCCCTTGTCAAATGGGAATACCATTCCCTTGATGCTCCAGTCAAGCTGTCTTCGAAGTAGAACATCCAGAGCTTCTCATCCATTGTATAGGCCTTCAGCCTTCCCAGAAATGATTGCAAATGAGTCCGGGGGCATGAAGTCCCATTATAATTTTCGAAACAAGGAGGCTTGAACTTATGGGGGATCCTGACCCCGTCTACCAAACCCATGTCCATGACGTCGAAACCCAAAGAATTTTGAGATTCTAGGGACCTCAACTTCTCAGCTATTTCCTCCAATCGTCTATCATAAGTTTCCTCTCCAGCACCCATCACTGTAAATTGGTCCTCCTGAGGATCTTCTTGAAGTACCCTGGCTGCAGTGGCTGTCCCTTGTATATTGACAGGGATGTTGGCCTCTGGATGGAGATGGGGTCCAAAAACTGGGGGATTGACATGAGGTTGGACCCTCTCGTTGTTACTTGTGCCTGCAGTCCCCACATGGGGCTCCTCTTGATTCCTCCCCTCTACCAAAGCCCTGAGCCTCTCCTGGCTTTGAGCTAAGTTGTTCATTACTTCCATGAACTGTGTTATCTGAGTTCTCATCTCCAACCTTTCGTTGGCCATCTGGTTTCTGACCTCCGTAAGGTCCTGCTGCATCTGATCCATCTGAATTCCCGGAAGGTTGTTTCTAGTTGGGTACCTGTGTGGCCTGTTGAGGGGAAATACCCGGCGGCGAGCAATAATTCCTGAGATTCACAACAGAGGTTAGTAGCAACAAAACAAAAACCTACAAAACAAACAAAAGGGTTAGCATGCAATGCAGTTATGCTTATTTGCTCTCAAGGTATCCGGTTTGGCATTCAGTTTTGACCCTTCCAGACCCTTGAAGATGATGCTGTTGAAGTTGCTTTTGAAGTGAACTTGGATGGAACAAACTAACAAATATATTACATAAGATGAAATAATACAACTTGTTCTTTTTACAACACAAGCCCTCAAAGGGGTCAAAATACATCACAAAAAGGTAAAAGTACATAGAATAGGAACAACAACAAGCAAATGATCAAACTCCAAGGCCAAACTCATCCTCACGAACTTCCTTAAGAAGTGCTTCGGTCACAGGATCAGCCGGACGCTCCGTGAGACCTCTGATGAGAAGGTTTCTTGTTGCAACAGCTGCAGTCAACTTCTTGTTCTGACTTTGGTCCTTAGACCTCTTCACTCCAGCTCTGATTTCTAGCTCTGATATTTCCTTCTGGGCTGCTGCCAGGGCTTTTTCCATCTGTTCCATCTTGTCTTGAACTCTCTTGTCTTCTAGAGTACGGGCCTCAGTGATCCGGACCCACCTGGCCTGACTCTCTTTCAAATACAAGTCTGTCCTTGCTCTCTGAAACTGGGCTTCCTTACAAGCATTCTTCAGAATCTATTCACCAGCTTTAGACTTGTTGATATAATCTCCAGACTTCTCAATTTTAGTCAAGTGTTCCACTCTTAACTTCTCCAATCTCTCAATCTCCCTCACACCTTCACTCCTCTCCCGGAGGGTCTTCTGCAAAGCCTGGGTTAACTTCTCATTTCTTTCCTTCAAGCTCTCAAACTCCTCCAAACTGATAGTGGCAGGGGGTGGTGCTGAAGATGACTCAGGCATGTCTTCTATGGTGAAGGGCATTCCAGAGAATTGGGCCCTAGCATGGGACCACTCATAATATTGGACTGATGCCACATTATTGCACTTCCCCAGAATGGTGATTCCCTTGGTTTGAACATGATCCCAGGCCCAGGCAGCCTGCCTAACAATTACCAGACTAATCTTGTTCTCACAGTAGAGGGTCTCAACCAAGTCTTGCTCCCTGGGAGTATGGACCAGTGCATAGCCTAATTGCCTCCTGAACAGCAGAGGGTTGTAATTGATACTTCCCTTGACCCCTATTAAAGGCACATTGGGAAAGTGCCCACAGCTTGTAATGATATCTCTGCCCTTGGTGCTTTGAGCACACCATCTGATGTCTGCTGAAGTGAGAGTAGTGAGCCTCTTAGCCCAGTTGCTTTGCTGATGAGGATTTAGAAATGCATCTGTCCTGGGTAGATGCCTGAGAAGCCAAGCATGGAATAATGGAGCACAACACCTCACTAGCCTTCCCCTCTGCTTCTCATTCTTCTGATGCACTGAGTAATAGAAATCACCCAACAAGGTTGGCACTGGGTTCTTCAGGATGAACAAATGGATTGCATTCTTGCTAATGAATCGAGGCTCATCTGCAAACAACACAATTCCATATACACTTAAGGCCAACAGAGCACAAACAGCTTTCCACTCCCCCAGGGAGGCTTTCAGACTAGCTTGAGAAATCAGGAAGTCCAGATGAAATCCAGGGATTCCAGCTTTAGAGGTCATATGCTGTTCAATCAAAACAGGCTCCAGGTGCAAAGCTTTTGCTACTTCTCCATTAGCAGGAAAGACCATCTCAGGGTTGAAAGGAATTTCTCTCTTGATAGGCATGCCAACTAATGAGGAGTACTCTTCCAATAAGGGCCCCAACTGAAAGTCTTGAAAGGTGAAACATCTCAGTGGAGGGTCATAAAACTGAATGCAGGTGTGGATCAAACTCCTCTGGGATGGGTCCAGATCCATAACCATGTCCAGTATATCTCCATAACTCTCCCTGAACAAGGGTATGTGATCTGGAGTGATCAGGGTTTGGATCCTCCTGATGTCTGATAAGTCTGGTTGGAAGAAATGATAGGTGATGTTGCTTTTCTTTGGAGCCATAAGTGCTGAAGACTGAGTAGAGTGCTGATGAAGATGCTGAGGAGTGGGCCACTGACTGGTTAGTGCAAGTAACTGAAGTATATGGCTGACAAGCTGAAACAAGTGCTGGTGGAGATAGGTCAATATAGCAGATGGGGTCAAAACCAAAACCAGATGAAGGTGGATACCCTGAAACACAAATAAGCAAATGTTAATATGATGCAATGGGTATGTATGCAGATGATATGCAAGGGTTTGTGACTGAGCTGGATCTGATTAACTGCCTTGGTATAGATCCATGTGTATTCAAGAATTCCAGATGGAGGTCTAAAAATCCAGTAACCAGGGTGGGGGACTCAAATAAAGAGCCACAAGTCCAGGGTTTAGAATCACAAGAACTGTCCAACATGGAGTACTCTTAACAAAGTCAAAGTAACAGGGTATTCTGAGGTCAAGGTACCTGCAAACCTGTAAACAGCCCAACCCCCTCACAGGTGATGATCTAGAACAAGGATCCTCAGACTTGGATCAGTTATGAGAAGTGTAAACACTTCTAACCCGGAGGTACAGTGTTTACAATAACCATAACAATTCCTCCTCTAATTCACCTCAGTTTCTGAAGGTCAATACTAAAAGGTCATCCAGACTTAGCAGGCTTCCCAGATAGCCCTAGCATTGCAGGAAATCTGCAACACAGAGTTCTCAAGAAGAAACCCATATCTGAACCGTGTTTCATATTCCCGCACCAGACCGAAATGGAATGGGAAAGAATATGATTCACTCTAGCCTAGGTGTCACTCAGGTCCCAGGTATAGGACCTTAACTCTCAATGAAACACCCACCCACCAAAACAAGAAACCAGATCCAGCCAGCAACAATGACAGTATGATATAAAAAACAGTAAAGAAACCAATAAATAAAGTTGTACAGAAAGCAGTAAATAAAGCAAATATACACATACAGACAACACATAACACCAACAAATCAATCAAGCGCTAGGAGGAACCCACAAAAAGAACCAGAAGCCCTGGTTGCAGTATAAGGCTCCCCAGCAGAGTCGCCAAGCTGTCGCTCCCGACAAGTGACACCCGGTCAGATGAAGGTACAGACGCGAACGGTCGGCGAGAGGGACAGTGAGAACACACAGCCGTGAACTCACTGGAGAATGAATAGAGTCGCCAGCTAGGCATTTTTATCCCGGAGGAAAGGCAATGCTGCATAGACCTAGAAAAAGATGGATAAGACGGTTTGCGAACCAAAGAGACTGAGAAAGGGGGTTGGTTACAACCTGGGAAGGTATTAGCACCCAGATTGTCCGTCGTACTCGACGGGATCCACGCTTAAAAGATTTGTGTTTTAAAGGGGTAGTGTCAGTGCAATCTGTGTATAAAATAGCTGGAAAGAGATGTACAGGTGTCAGTGTAAAAGAATGTGAAGTGTGTAAATGTACAGTGTCAGTGTGAGACTAGGAATGAAATGAATTGCTCAAGATCATGAGGCTCAAAGAATAAGGCTGAAAAGAGGGGGAATGAACAGAGACTTTTGTTCGATAACCGTTAAGTTATGCCTACGTATCCTCTCGTGCAATGAGGAAGTCAGAACACCGTAGTTCGACCCAAAGAGACTGAAAGATGAATTGACTGATGAACTGCTTGCTTGTCTATGCTCAAGTGTATGACCTGTCTGGCTCAGGTGCTAACTGTCTTGCATTAGACGGAAGAAGCAAGTTCTCGTTTGTGAATGAATGAGGTGAGAAAAGAATCCCGAAGGAGACGATTATTGTTTGTTTTTGTGTTTTCAGTCTTTTATTGCTTTTTGGATTTTTGTCATAAGTTAATGAGCTTAAGCCTAAACCAATGGATTTAGTAAACTCATCACATCTTCCCTCTGATTAGGGGTAATGAGAGTACCTTAAGTGCGAAGTCAGATTCTCACACTTAATCACCTTTGGTGTAGGATTAAGATCATTAACCTACTTGTGATTATTTAGATGTTTTTGTTGTTTTGTTTAGTGTTAAGTAATGAGGTTAAGCCATAATCAGGGATTAAACAGACTCATTACACCGTCCTAAAAGAAGGATGATAGATGAGAGTGTTTAAGCTGAGGAAAGCTCCTCAACTTAATCCATGATTAGGGATTAAACCCATGACAAAACAAGCTTTTGATTAAGTGGATTTTAGTTAATGATATGATGATGAAGTGTTTTTTTATGATTTGTAAGACAACTTGAGGGGGACTTGTCCATTAACACTAGGGTTAGTCCTTCTTAACCACTTAAGGAAGAATTAGAACCCTAATGCAAGGCCCAAGTTACAAGTGATGTCTTGATGATTATTAGGTGAATTGATTAAGAGATTTAAACACCTTAAGGGTTTAACACTTAGGATTAAAATTATACACTCCATCCTAAGAGAAGGATGCAGGCATAAGCTTAATCACAAAGCCTTAAAGCCTTTAGGGTTTAGTCCCTGATTAGGAGGTGAGAAGAGAAGACTCAAAAGAGACACAAAGGTAAAACTAAGTGGGGAGACTAATCAAAACCCTAATCATTGTCATGCTTGGTTGTTCCTAAAGTTTGTGAGGTTTGCAAGAAGAATCTTCAGAGGAACCACCAGGAAGCAGATGAATAAGATCAAGAGAAGCAAAGTGACTTGCTTCATTCAAGAAGTCAAGTCACTTGAAGAAAGAAGGTGGGAGGAACAAGAATGAGCGAGCTCAATCTCAAACACAAATAGAAATGCAGCAATGGGTGCAAGAGAGATGAAAAGAAAAGTTATGAGAAGTGAAGGCAAATTCACTTCTCAAGCTTACTTACCACCTGAAATGTTAGAAAGAAATGCAATGCAATGCAAGATGAAGTGAAATGATATGATGCTAAGCAAAACCAGAAGCATGTTGATGATGATAATGATGCTATGAGATGCTGCAAACATGAGGCAAGGCATGGGGATGTTCATACAAGATTATGAATGCAAATGATGCAAGTTAAGGAGCATGAATGAACATGAAATGTTATGAAGCATACAAGACAAATGACATGGCAAATATGTAATGCAATGGTCCAACATGCTTTCTATATGTCTTAAGATGTCAAATGGATCACAAGAATGCACAAAATGCAAAGACAAGTCAAGTTATGCAAGAGAATGCAAGAAGGATGCAAGAGAAAGCCCAAATTAGGGTTCATGGACCAAACATCAAACAAAAACCCAAAACAGAAGCAAACCCTAAGATAAAAAATGGAAAATGGTACCCAAGGAAACCCTAAACCTATAATGAACCACTGCCCAAAGGGGAGCTCTCAACTCTCAACCAAACTCAAGATATGAATTTTCTAAGTTATTAGGGTTTTTTAGGGTTCTTAACAAAAGAAATGTCAAACAAATAGAAAATGCAAGATCAAATCATGGCCATTTTACCCTAGAAACTACATGCCAAACATAAAACAATGCAAGAAGAATCAATGTCTCAACCTTCTCCAATAGGCAGAAATGAATTTTTGAACTTGTGATCAAAATAATGCACAAAATATGATTTAATTCAATGAAAAACTCTTAAAATGCATCAAGATCAAAAAAGAAATTTGGTTTGAAGGTTGGACAATGTTTCTAAATGTCTTAGAACATTTCATGAATTTTTTTGTAATTTTTAAATACCTAAAAGTATTTTTAATTAATTAATTTCCATTAATCAATTAAAAATAATCTTTTAAATATTTAAAAATACTTTTTTAATGATAAAAAATAGAATAAAAATATTTTTGGGTCATAAAAATTATTAAAACTCAGAGGAAAAAGTTTCATAATTTTTATGTATTTTTTGCTATTTTAAATTAATTATGCAAGTTAATTGAAATAAAAATGAAATAAAAACAAATAAAAATGAAAGTAAACCAAATGGATGGCTGAGATGCATTCTGGATTCAAATGCGTTGACTGGCGCGCTAGTGGAGGGTCCAGATGGCACCTGACTTAATTAATTTAATTACGAATTAATTAAAGCTAATGAGAGAGATTAGGGCAAATGAAATGATCTGGGCCATCCAAAAGAGAGGGAAAGTCAACAGGTCAAAGGCCATCTACGGCTCAAATTCAAACTGGAGTTAATGACCTGAGATTAGGGTTTAATGACTCAGGTGGCCGGGGAAGACTTCCGGTCGTCTTCTCCGGCCAGCACCTCACCGGGAAACTCACCAACTCCCTCAAAACGTAACAAAAACAAAATCTATGAATTGGGAAATGATCTCCAACCTCTCACGAATCAAACCCCTCTCTCAAAACAAATTTATTCTTCCTAAACAAGCTGAATCGAAGAGAACAAGTTCTAGGGCACGCAAGCTTCAGAGACAAATTAAATACTCAAAACAAAGCCATTTCAAAAACTAAGAACATCAGGATGATCAGTGAATCACATAGAACAAGTTTGTAACAAGAAAAATGATTTCTGGAAAAATAATTTTCGAGCTACCTGAGATTTGGAGCTTTCAACTTGAGGACTTTCTGGCCACTTCTTTCAATGCAAACCACTCCACTTGATCCCCAGAAGATGTTTGAATGCTCAAAAGAAGTTTGAGCTGGCTGGATAGTGAGATTCGAAAGCTCCTGCTCAAGCTTGGTCAGAAATGGCAATGGAGTTTCTGGAGGTTTCAGGCCATTGTGAATGATGGTTTGTGATCCTGAGGATGAATGGAGAAGGTTTGGAGTGTTTGTTGGTGTGTTTGTGGTTTGTGGAAGGAGATTCGATTGAAATTGCAAAATGAAGTGAGAAATGGCAGTGAGATGTTCAGGCTGTTTCAGGCTTGGGTTCTTGGTGCTGGGTGGTCTATGGAGCAAGGTGAGTTGAATGGTGAAGAGGGTTTGAATGTTTGCAAGCTGTGTAAGCAGATTCGAAGCAACTTGCAATTGGGAGTGTTTTTGTGAATGTCTGGAATGAGAGAGCTTCAGCCTTGCTTAGTACATGAAATGGCTTGCAAATTGTCCACATAACTCTCTCTCATTGGTCAGTTGATTGGACATGTGCTTTATTGATTGGTAAGTTGCCTTTTGCAAAAAGTCAAAAATTGTGTAAGAGAGGTATGGTGAAGTGCTAGCTTGGTACAAAGCCTAGGGGCTGCGCAGCATGGTGTGTGTATGAAGCTAGCTTGGTTCAGCAGCCAATGCCTCAAGTTGGTGAGATGTGATCATGAGTTTTGCAACTTGTTGTAACTTGGTTCACATGTGATTTTCTTGATAAAAATGCCTTGTTACATGAACTAAACACATGTGATCTTGGTTCAAATCTGATTTTTTAGGGCTTAGAGAATGTTTATGTGCTGGTTTGATACCAATTAGAAGTTGCAATTTGACTTAGCACATGATTTTGCAATTTTCACACTTGGTGCATATCTTGAAAATAAATGATTTTTGCCAACTTTGCATTGCCATAACTTTTGATCCAAGAAGAGTTTGATCATGTTCTTGTACTTTTTGAAAAGGGAAAAATGAGATCTACAACTTTCATGACCAAAGTTTTTCCATTTGAAGCCTTTTTGGATCAAGAATCAAGGCTTGAAAAATGACCTAAAATGATGCAATCTTGAAAAGTCAACTATGCCCAAAAAGTCAACATTTGCAAAAACCCTAAATTCTTGATTCTTATGAACCTCAACCTTCTTCCATGATCAAATAAAGATCATATACACTCAAAATGATGAAGATCACCCATTGGTTGGGTCATTGGGGCCTCAGATGCCCTGATTTTGCACTGACTTGTCTGAAAAGTCAACTCTTGATCAGATGACTTCCCCATGGAATTTCTTCATGAAAATTGATATGCATACTCCCTACACCATATAGAGATCAATGGAAACAAGAATGACCAAAAAACTTGGAGTTATGGCCTCTGAAACCAAAACCCTAATTTTCAGTCAACTGTGCAGTCCAACCTGACCCTGCATCCACTCAAACCCTAGTCCTTGTGATTCCTCTGCAATTTTGACTTTGAGGAGATGGAATATGACATAAGAACACACATGGACCCCTTTGAGTTGATTAGTGGCCTTTGGAATGGCTCAAGATGCTTTGGGATTGCTCAGATCACAAACCCTAGGTGCAGATGCCTTAGAAACTATCCAGTGAATCAAAAATGAGATGTGAGATGATATGATTGTGTTTATGCATATGAGGATGATCACAAGCCATGGTGTGAATGAGTGAGGGCAAATTTGGGGTATTTACACTTGTCATGACATTTTGTGCATCCACATGATTCATAATACATCTTAGGACATATTAGAATCATGTTTTATCATTGCATCCTTCATTTGTCATGTTATATGTCCATTGCATTTCATAAACTTTCATGAACTTCCATGGTTCAAAGCATGCCTCATTTACATCCTTATGCTTGTTTGATCATTCTCACCTCTTGTCATGTGTTTGCATCATCCCTTAGCATCATTAACATCATGTTTATGCTTCTGGTTTTGGTTTGCATCATGGCATTCCATCTCATTTGCATTGCATTTCATTTCTTTTGCTAACTTTTCAGGTGGTAAGTTGTTTTGAGAAGTGAATTTGCCTTCACTTCTCACAATCCCCTCTCATCTCTCTTGCATCTTTGCTGCATTTTATCTTTGTATTAGAGTGAGCTTGCTCATTCATGTTTATCTCTTACCTTCCTTTCTTCAAACAACTTGTCTTCTTAAGTGAAGCAAGTTGTTTTGCTTCTCTCTGCTTCTTGCTCCTTTCATCTGCTTCCTTCCTGGTGGTTCCTCTGAAGATCTTCTTGCAAACCTCATAAAACCTAGGAACAACCAAGCATGATAATAATTAGGGTTTGATTAGTCCCCCATTTAGTTTTGCCTTTGTGTCATCTTTGAGTCTTCTTCCTCTCATCTCATAACCAAGGACTAAACCCTAAAGGCTTTAAGGCTTTGTGATTAAGCTTATACATGCATCCTTCTATTAGGATGGAGTGTATAACTTTAATCCCAAGTGTTAAACCCTTAATGTGTTTAAATCCTTTAATCCATCCACTTAATAATCACTAAGACAAATAGCTTGTAACTTGGGCCTTGCATTAGGGTTCTAATTCTTCCTTAACTGGTTAAGAAGACTAACCCTAGTATTAATGGACAAGTCCCCCTCAATTTGTCTTACAAACCATAAAATCCATTTCTTAATCTTATCATTAAATAAAATCCATTTAATAAAGGCTTTGTTTTGTCATAAGGTTAATCCCTAATCATGGATTAAGTTGAGGTATCTTCCTCAGCTTAAATGTTCTCATTTATTATCATTCTATTAGGATGGTGTAATGAGTCTATTAAATCTCTGATTATGGTTTAATCTCATTACTTAACACTAAAAAAAAGCAACAAAAACATCTAAATAATCACAAGTAGGTTAATGATCTTAATCCTACATCATGGTGATTAAGTGTGAGGTGCTTACTTCATGCTTAAGGCATTCTCATTACCCCTAATCAGAGGGAGGATGTGATGAGTTTACTAACCCTTGGTTTAGGCTTAAGATCATTTTCCTATGACAAACTCCAAAAAGCAATAAAAGAATGAAAGCACAAAAACAAACAATAATCGTCTCCTCCGGGATTCTTTTCTCATCTCATTCACTCACAAACGAGAACTCGCTTCTTCCGTCTAATGCAAGACAGTTTGCACCTGAGCCAGATAGGTCATACACTTGAGCATAGACAAGTAAGCAGTTCACAAGTCAATTTACCTTTCAGTCTCTTTGAGTCGAACTACGATGTTCTGACTTCCTCATTGCACGAGAGGATACGTAGGCATAACTTAACAGTTATCGAACAAAAGTCTTTGTATATCCCCCCCTCTTTCCAGCCTCATTCTTTAAGCCTCATAGTCTTGAGCTTTGCACTCCTGTTCCAGCACTGACACTTCACATATTTCACTTCACTTTCTTTTAGCACTGACACTTGCATTCTTTCCAGCTTTGATGCACAAATTGCACTGACACTACCCCTTTAAAACACAAATCTTTTAAGCGTGGATCCCGTCGAGTACGCCGGACAATCTGGGTGCTAATACCTTCCCAGGTTGTAACCAACCCCCTTTCTCAGTCTCTCTGGTTCGCAACCGTCTTATCCATATCTTTCTAGGTCTATGCAGCATTACCTTTCCTCCGGGATAAAAATGCCTAGCTGGCGACTCTTTTCTCTTGAGTTCACCCTTGTGTGTTCTCTCTCTCTTTCACCGACCGTTCGCGTCTGTACCCCTTTTGGCCCTGTGTCATTTGGTGGGAGCGACAAAGGTATATTAACAATTCTATACCAATATTAAAGTCTTAGATGCTCAATCAAAACTAACATCATTGCATAATTATTTATTAACCTTGGCATGATTAAAAATTGCATTTTTCAAAATTTAAGAATATGTAAATCGATTTACATATATATGCAATCGATTTACATCTACTATTTTAAGCATTTTTACTTTTTCATTAAGTGCAATCGATTTACATCCTGATGCAATCGATTGCATGCTGCTAAATTTTGAAAAATTTGTTAACGTTGGCATGTGCAATTGATTTGCATTATAGTGCAATCGATTGCAAACTGTATAGTTTTGAAAAATCCTTATTTTTCATAACACCTCTTCATGTATCTTTTCATGGAACTTTTTCATGATGCATTGGCATTTGTTCATGAAATTCTTATTGTTATTACATTGTTTCATAAGGGTGTTATGTGCATATAAATTCTAAATTTTTTCAAATCAAGTTCACACCTCTTTCAATAGAATCTTTATATTAAAAATTCACAAAAACTCTTAAACTTTCATAACAAGAATTTTTTTGCATTACTTCATATCATATAATCAGAAAATTCTTGAGTTATCTAATACTTTATGTATTTGTGAATTATTATTGGTGAAAGAGAAGATCAATTGTTATATTGATAAAGAATCAAAGCTTCAACTTTCTACTCTTATAAAAATTCAGATTATTGTATTTCTTGTTATCCGGATAGATGATACAAGAGGTCCTTTATTGAGAGGATTGTTCTCAATGGGACTTAGTGGAAAAATCCAAGAGGTTTGATCTTGGTGAGTATAGTTTAGTGACTTGTATAGAAACACTAGGAAGAGTCTTGTATTGTCCAAAACTATAGTAAATTCTCTTTCATGTTGAAAGGGGAGTGGAGTACTCTCGGATTGTGAGGGGAACTACTATATATCGCCGTGTCCATTTTACTTTTCCGCTTTACCGCTTTCTTATCTTAGAACAATAATAAAAAATATTCAACCATCGATAAAACTCTGGAAAAATATCTAAGAACCTAATTCACACCCCCTCCCTCTTAGGCGCACTCGTATACTTACATGGCCAAATCTTGATCATCTAAGTTCTGATAGAAACCAAGATCCGAGATGAAGATCGGTGTTCTTGTCAGATTCTGTTGAATAGAGAAATTAATAAGGAAGTATTCTTTTCTATCCTGTGATTTGGAAACTCAAAATTTCTATTTTATGAGTCTTGGGATCAGGGGGAGACTCTGGACAAGCATAAATAAAATTTTGGGATTGTCAGAATCTGGGGGAGAGTATCTGATAAAGGGAAGATTATTCTGAACTCATCTTATGTCAATTACCATTTATCATCTCGTATAAAATTGGATCTTCAAAATACATTGTTTTGTCATTATCAAAAAGGGGGAGATTGTGAGAACACGATTTGGTTCTGCTCAATATCTTTATGTTTTGATAATAACAACGAAGTATTTAAGTGAAGGCAATTTTGATACTCTAACATTTGTTACTGTGTAAGAATGACAAACAAGTTCTAACTCTGAGGGAGTTTTTGCAAATCGAAGGTTCTGATAAGATAATATCCGCTTATGCGCAAATTGGAAGCAAGACTGCTCAAGTGCCAACTCATCAGAAAGATCTTGAGAAAACTGATGTTGTTATTGCAACATTTTCTAGGATTCTGACTCTAAATGAGTAAGACTCTGGTACGACAATGTTCTGAAGACCAAGTGCTGAAGACTCTGAAGACTTGAGGTTCTGAACACATAATGATCTGAATACCAAGTGCATAAAGACTCTGAAGACTTGAAGTTCTAAAGAACAAGAGTTTCAAAGACAAGTGTTGAAGTTCTGAAGACTTGAGATTCTAAAGAACCCACCATTCTTATCTTAACTCGTACTTCAATAAAATTATCAATCTGAAGCCCATGAAGTTCTGAAGATAAGAATCAAGGTCAAGAGACGTCCTTTTATCAACTCATGCTTCAATACACATCTCAACCATAAGCCTTTGATGTTCTGATAAATAGGTTCAAATGTTACTCTTCTCTCTGCTCATGCTTCAAACATCTATCAACCAGAAGCCTCTAAAGTTCTGAAGAAAATAAGTAACGGTCAAGAAAGTTAATTTATCTCTGCTCATGCTTCACTCATTTATCAACCAGAATCCGCTAAAGATTAGAAGATAAGAATTAACGGATAAGAGGGAATAATAAAATAGTATAAAGAAACTTCGTTCCACTACCCCATTATCCTGATTCGGTAGTACAAGAAGGACGATTGTGTGTACTATTTTTCACCTTCAGTAACAACATTCTTTTGGCCAGTTGTGATGCAACTGATATATTTCTCAAGCGCCTATATAAGGATTGTCAAGTGAAGAAGCAAAAAGAAGAACATTGTTATATCTTTTATCCAAGACTACAAATCTCAAACGTTCAAATTTTCATTTGTAGTATTAAGTTTCAAAAGCTCTTAATTTGTGTTTACACCTTCTTAATTTAGAAGCATTTTTTTGTAAACAAACCTTGTAGAAAACTGTTGTTTGCATTCCCTAAAGGACCTAGTGTAGGTCAGAAGCTTTATAAAGATTAAGGTCGCGGGTCTTAGTGTTTGTTAGTCACAAAGTTATTGTGAAATTGTAATCTGTTGAGATTATAGTGGATTAAGTCCTCGTTGAAGGAAAAATCACCTTGGCGGGTGGGTTGGAGGTAGCTTGTGGTTGACAAGTGAACCAGGATAAATTTTTGTGTTCTTTCTTTCTCTATACTTTTATTTGATTGAGTTTGTTCTTATATCAATTATTTTTCAAAACACCGCTCAAACCCCCATTTCTAGTGTTTTTCTCATACCTTCAGTTGGACGGGGACCCAAGTATTTTGTTTGGAAACATAAGATAAGGATTGGGAAGACGACCAAAAATAATCTTCTTGTGAGTTAATACCTTTACATGATTTCTTATGCCTATTCCTATTTGTCTTAACATGTCACTCATAATATTAATTTACTTTTGTTTCAAGCAAATCCCTCACAGACTCATTAGGGACTACAAGCAATTTGGGCAAAGACCTATAACTTTGTTTGATGCTGATAATAACCAGACGTATTAATGCGAGCTTCATTGTTCTAACAGAAAATACTGTGTTGAGATGTTTATTGGATGCGGTTGGTATCAGTTTTCTATAAACAATCGTCTGACAAGAGGTGATCGTCTCGCTTTCATTGTACGAGACCCTCCTGGTGATAACATCATTGTCAAACTCTTAAACCGTTAGTATATATTCTAGCAGAAATGTTGATATATGTGGGTTTTTAACAAGTATTCTCATGAATGTTATTTTGTTCCCTTCCTTTTGGGTATTATATGGTTATCATTGGGATACATTGTGGTGCATTTAGATAAGTTTTTAAGTATTATGTTATGATGTAATCTATATTTCTCAATGTTTCTACAACTATAATATTTTTCTTTGTAACTTTAATCATTTTATGATATCATGCGTAATGTTGACTATATCATAACTTCTGTTGCTATCATTTGAATGTTGAAATAGCATTTCTCAATTTGTTTTCTATTTATTTACTACATATTTTTCTTACCAATTCACATTTTTTTTACCATCATACATTAATATTTTTTATACTAAATGCGCGTTCACAATGAGTATCCGTACGAATGCACGAGTCTCCCACTAGTTGCTTAAATGACTTCATTCCCATTTATATTTATTAGAGATTCATGGTCCGTTTGTTTTAGCTTTTTTTTAAAATGATTTTTGTAGTGTAACATAATTTTGTGTAAAAGAATTTACAAAGAAACTTTCAATAAAAGCTTCAAATTGAAAAATTGGTTTAAATAGTTATTCTTTAAATGTTATTTTAGATATTTCATCATTTTATTGAAACTTTTTTGCATATCAAAATTTTAAAAAACACTTAATAATTTTGAAGCCAATTTAAATAGATTTTCATAAAAATCATTTTTGAGATATAACTTTTTGAAAAAATTACGATTTCGACTATATTTTGATCATCAATAATGTATATTTATGTTATAGGATGTCAAAATTGGTCTTCCATTTTTTAAATAACTAATATAAAAACCTAGTAATATTTTGGAAAACGACTTTGTAAAATCTATTTTTGAAAACACAAAGAAAAAATCATTTTTTAAAGTTGAAACAATCTGACAATTTTAATTAGTTTATTTGAATTTTTTAAGACGTTTTTTTTAGCATATTTTAATATATTATATAAAATAATTTTAAAGGATTTGGATCATCCAAAAGATAGTAAGTTCAACTCATATTACTGATGTGATAACATCCTAAATGGATAATTTATAAAAACATTTGAAAGTGTTTGTTGAACCTTGAAGTCTACTTGAAACATATCATGTTATTTTGCATAATGCAGATACCAGATAAGAAATAATGAATTTAGAATTTATCAAAAAAGCTATGATTTATTGATTATAATAGAATTGATTTCAGAAGAGAAACAATTTCAAAATAAAATTCCAAACATATTTGTAGTAGATTGGAACCATGTTGAAAGCATGAAACAATTAAAAAAAGTGATACACAAAAGTTCATAATAAAATATAACAACTCACTTGAATCTACGAATTTCAAAAAATAGATATTAAGTCTAAAATCAAAATCCAACATCACACAAATATAAAATTGTACTATAGAAGCTTACAACATAACCTCAAAATCTTATATGATGCTTCAATAAAATAAATTAATTTAGAAGAGTCCAAAACTATAAAAATATACCAAAAAAATGTTAATAAATAGTAAAAACAATTAACTTTTTTTTGTTGCCAATTTTACTCATATGATTGTGATTTAGACAACTCATTATCAATGTGGTTTATTATTAAGTATTAAAACATGGCTTTATCTTCAAGGTGAGGGACCTTTAAATGCAATTTATATAAGACATTTTCTTTGCTACCCAAACCAATCATCATTTTGGTCAATTCCTGCAAAAGGCATTGATCAATATAAAAAACAGTTGAACACTTCAGATCATGACAATCTTGAAAATAGAAATGAGATTCAAATGAAATCAAGAGCATATAAGACATGATTGAGATAAAATAAAGGTGAAAAATCGATATTTCTAGCATACTGAACCATGGTACAATTACCATTAAGAAGAGTGATTTTAATATGTCTAATTGTATAGTAAGAATTAAACAAATCTAGAGATGCACAAACATGATCATTGGCTCCT
This sequence comes from Lathyrus aphaca, assembly GCA_963966055.1. Taxonomy (NCBI): domain Eukaryota; kingdom Viridiplantae; phylum Streptophyta; class Magnoliopsida; order Fabales; family Fabaceae; genus Lathyrus; species Lathyrus aphaca. The sequence goes on along the minus strand of OZ014519.1, from coordinate 134,773,461 downwards.
GAGTCTAAAATCCAGGTAGGTAAGAACTCATTTATGACAATATTACAAGTACTACCTGGACTATCAACATCATGTGGTGAACTGGAGGAAACCTGATTGGTAGTAGAGGCATGAGCATTAGATGTTAGACTGGATTGCTACAAACGATTGATGAGCTGATCATACTAGGCTTGAGATGGACAATTGAGGACTTGAATTTGCAGCAACTGAAGACTCATTTGTTGGTTTTGATGTAGAAGATGAATCAACCTGAGTTGCATTAACAAATGCCTTATTTTTGTTGAAATTTGGGTGGCCATGCTTTTGATAACAAAAATCCATTGTGTGGCCAGATCAATTGCAAAAGGTGCATACTCTATTTGCAGGCTTGTTATTGTTATGTCCATTTTTCTATCTAGAGTCTTGTTTATAAGCAACATTAACCAAGATAGAATTATCCACAACAGTTAACTGTTTGTGATGACTTTCTTCTTGAACAACAAGGGAGTAAATGCGATTAATGGAAGGTAAAGGATCCATAAGCAAAACCTGAGTTTTGACAACATAAAAGGAATCATTTAAGCCGGTAAGGAATTGAATTGTTTGTTCCTCAAGTTTATGCTCTTGAGCTTTCCTCACATCATGACATCTGCATCTAAGAGAACATGTGCATATAGTTAATGGACGATGAAAGTTGAGTTCTCCCCACAACCCTTTCATCTCAAGAAAGTATTCCATTACAGTTTTAGAATCTTGCTTCTGATTGTTAATGGTAGAACGTAAAGTCAGAATTCGAATAAGATCAGCTTTTGAAAAACGCTAATGTAAATAATTCCAAGGAGTTAGATCATGATCATGATAAAGAATTGTGGAAGCATTTTGATCACTCACCGAGTTGATAATCTAAGACAAAATGAGCTGATTACAAAGCTCTCATTGTGCATAGTTGAGATCATCATCGGGAGGAATGTTCATAGATCCATCAACAAATATACCTTTGTTCTTAGCTCCCAAGACACATAGCATGGTTTTACTCAAAGAAAGATAGTTGGAGCCAATTGTCGTACCTCGGAAAATACGGTCCTCGCGAATGTCGTCGCGGCTGGGATGACATGAGAGTCAACGTCTAATTTTGATTCATTCCCAAAGAGGGAAAGGGAAAAATATAGATAAAACCCGGGAAGAAAGGGATAGAGACAAGGTCGTCGGAACCATTCCCTGGGTTCGGAAGTCGGTTATATAAGGGGAAGGTATTAGCACCCCCTACATCCATCGTACTCGATGGGAACCATCTAAGTTATCACGCGAGAAATAATGTCTATGCCTAATGAGTTACTTGATAAGGGAAAAGAGTTTAATTGAAGTTTGATTTATCCTAGGTGCTCTCCAGGGATTAAGATTTGTGTACCTACGTGTTCCCTCGTGCAATGGGAAATTCAGAGCTTCGTAGTTCGACTCAATACAGATGGTTATTGATTTTATTACCCTTCTTTCAACAAGGGATTTAGGAGTTGAATTGCACTTAAGTCTATGGGTAGAGGTGATTATTCTGCTCAATCCATCCAAACGTCTGGTGTCGAAATAATCGGAGTGAGTAACGGGATTCCCATTATCCTTCTTTCGACCACTTAAGGCTCGAGGCATACAATTCTTCTCATATTATTAAGGTGTTATATTACCTAAGACCACTTGACGTTAGATCAAGGGTTTGTATCTAAAAGAATCGTCTTGGTCTAACGGAAGGTCTATTGCGAGGCACAAAGCGATCACAAAAGGGTGAATGCAAATGAAGTGTAATGGTTAAATGGTTACGTGGGATCGAGTCATAGTTCCTAAGAGAACACCTAGTAAATGAAACCAAAACCTAAGGGAAAGTGCAAGTGTGCGAGTGAAACCGCTTGACGTTGGACCAAGGGTTCGCAGAAGAAGCAAAAATGAGTAAATAAATGATATACATCGGAATCGGGAGAGGGGTACAAAATAAGTTACACGAGATTGCACGAAATAAAAGGGTTCATTATATTTGCCCAAGAGGAAGCGTGTGTGAAGTTTCCTAAGCTATACGAAGTCGTTGGAGCTTGAGATTAAATCGAAAGAGTCGAAATGTGGCTCTTTAACTATCTTAGAATCGATTCAATCTTAGAATCATTCTACAAGAAGTCGAGCGTCACTTTATGTTATAATCAAACAATTATTTAAATAAAAGAATGGTCACGTCTTAATCACAATTTCGTCGATTTGTTGACTATTATGATTTTAGACTTTCATCGGCCATAGAAAATAAAGAAATGCAATAAAATGAAGTTTGGTCTCATATTAATGTAAATGAGGTCGATTTATCAAAGTTGAACTTTAGATCGTTTGTTATATCATCGACCACAAAATAAAGTAAATTCGAAAATAATAATAAAAATGAAAGAATGACCTCATATTATTTAGATAACGTCGATTTATTAGAAATCGAATATCTAAACTTTTATCATTGGCCGAATAAAAAATAAATTGGAAAAATGGGAAATAATAAGGAAAATAAAAAATTGGCCTCACATTGGTAGATAATGTTGATTTATTCGAAATCGAATATCACCATTTATCATTGGCCAAAATAATAATAAAATCGATAAATAACAATGGATCTAAAATTAATTAGAAATCATAAAAATAATAGAAAAGGGTCTCATATCGATTTTAGACAATGTTAATTTATTTATGAAATTGAATGTTAAATATCGGATAATAATATCATAGACCACAAATAGGTGAATAAATCGAGAAATCGATAAATAATGGAGAAATGTAAAGGATGGTCTCATATAGGTTTAAATAACGTCGATTAAAAAATCGAATACTGATAAACCTTAATTTATATCATCGACCCTAAAAATAAATTGGGGCAAGAATGAAATAAAGAAATAAACATATAAAAAGGGAGGGAGGCATTGTATTAGGTGTGTGTATAGCACACATAAATCTAGGCCATGAAGCTCAAGAACTGTCTCAAAAATAAGAAACAGATAATATAAAAAATATAGTGAAATAAGTGGTTAGAAATAACTCAGACAACACTTCCTCCATCTCTTTCAAATGCGCAAAAACGGTATCGCACGTCTCTCGCAAAAGAAAACGACACTAACTCCAAACAGAGAAGAACAAAAAAAGAAAAAATCAAAACAAAAAACAACCTTGCGATGGTCTCTCCTTTCTCTCTTTACTCGCGATGCAACCTGGTTTGTGTTCGATTTTCGTATGTTTGTTTCTCAGGTTTAGATTCGTGAAGGGTTGGTTCTCATATTTTGATTCGGTTTTTGTATGTTTGATTTGCATTCATGGATCTCCTCTCATCCCATCTTGTTTCTCTTTGTTTTCTCTGTATTTTTGAATCAAGGTTAGACGATAAGATTTGTTGTTGTTTGAAGGGTAGAAACTAATTGAAGGAAGGTTTGTGCGGTTTTATTGAAGGGTAGATTAAGGAAAAGAGGGTTGACGCGGTAATGGTTGTGGTTCTGGGTTTTTATAGTTTTTTCATTTCTCACTGTTTGCGGCAAAACTGAAGATTTATGGTTTAAAGTTTGGTTGAGTGAAGGGGTGAAGTGGAAGGGATAAATGCGGATAGGTTCATTTTGAGTTTTTTTGTGGTGGTGAGTTTGTAGAGTTTCTGTTTTTTTTTCCTGTTTTTGGGTTTGTGGTGATTTTATGAATGGTTTGAGTGAAATGTTTTATGGTGAGGTTTATGGAGGTATAGTGATGAGGATTTGAGAAACGGTGGTTTTGTGATTATGAGCGGGACGAAAAAGGTTGTAAGGATGTGAGGTTGTAGTGGTATGAATAAAAAAAGCAGAAGAATTAAGGTTTATGAGTTTTATTTCTTTCTATGTTTATGATTGGTCTTATGGAAAAGAGTCTCGCAAAGAGGTTGATGAGAGGTTCAATTATATAGTGGGGTTATGGAGGGTATAACAGAAATGATGTTGCACTGCATTTTGATGAGTTGTGTAGTGTTTGCGGACTGTACGAGCAACATTCCTTTTCACTGTGCACCATTGTTATTATACGATTCGTTTCCTGATGTGTTTGTTGTGTGCTTGTGGGGGTTGTACAAGCTGGTGAATAAGTGTGGGGCCAAGCTGAAATTGTGTATGGCAAAAAAAAGTGTTTTATTCTCTTTTTGTTATTTACATAGCTAGAAAACGGACTGTGGGCAAAGGTTGGATGATGAAGCCTGATGGGATTTGTAAGCCATTTCAATTGTGGAGATTGTGGGATCAATGTGTGTAAAAGGCTACATGACGTTGAAAGGTTTCATGTAGTGCAACTTTCTACTGATAGAATATGTTCATTATTATAGTGGACTTTTAGTATTTGCAATAAAAAATTCATTTGGATGAACAAGTTATTAAAGATGAGAAAAGTATTACTAAGAGATGAAACAAGAAAAAATTGAAAAATTATATAAAGATTGTTTAATAAAATAGAAAGGATAATCATTACAGAGAGAAATTAAAATAAAATGGTTGTTATAAATTGAAATAAAAAAACAAGGAAATTGGGATGTGATAATTATTAAAATAAGGATGAAATTAAAATGATGATGAAATATTTAGTAAAACATAAATGGAGAAATTATATAAAAATGTTTTAAAATAAGGGTGATATGAGAATGATGTGCATAAAGTGAAATCGACGTAATGGTCCTGAAAGTAAAATGCTAATTTAAAGATACGCAAATGGCACAGCAGATCAAATGATATGTAAGCAGATGAGTAATTCTTCTTTTTTTATTGAAAATACATGTTGGTTCAGATGAAATGCAGTGTGAATAAACAGTAGGATAAATTTGGGATATGACATATGCCCCTATCTAATTGTCTTGAACCTGAAGAAGTGAATTGTTGCAAGGCATTCAATTTTAGGGTATAAGTCAATTAGATATAAGAAGACCACAAATTTTTCCAATGCAAAATGTTGTGCGATGGTGAAACACAAGATTCATGTATGGATGCAATTGCTGAGGATTTTAGGTATATGCATGCAATTAGAAAAGAGACGCAAAGTCTGTGGGGATGATGAAATGAGTGAATGAGGAGAATACACTGAAAACAGTAATATAAGAAAATTGTTTGGGGAAAGCAAGATATTTCTGAAGATCTGTCTGAACGACGAAGGATAATAAGGAATACTTGGAATGAAGAGGGGTAAACCCTGGAAGAGGAATTAAAGACATCTGGAAAAGCTTTAGATGCACAAGTACCATACTTGGAAATCAACGCCCGAAACATCTATAAGGGTATTAGACGTGGAATGAGACCAAATTATGAAGATACATTTAAAACCATCAGAATGTACAAGAACAAATTCAGGAAGATTGTCAGAGCAACCACATATCTGCAAGAGTATAAGATAAATGTAAACAGGGGTATATCAACTTTTTCAACGGGACATTCAAAAGAGATGCCATTTGAAATAAAGATTCATGTCGAACTTCTCAATGGGATGAACCAGAGAGAGACAGTTGAAAGAAATGTATTGAATTTCTCAATGGGATTAACTGGAGAGAGAATTTTGAAGAAATGGTATTGGACTCCTCAATGGGATTAACCGGAGAGAGAATTTGGAAGGAAATATAATGAACCTCTTAATGGGATTAACCGGAGAAAGAAGTTAAAAGAACACACTTTGAACTTCTCAATGGGATTTATCGGAGGGATACAGTTGAAAGAAGTAAGAACTTCTCAATGAGATTAACCGAAGGGAGACAGTTGAAGGAAATAAGTACTTCTCAATAGGATTAACCAGAGAGAGATAGTTGAAGAAACATAATAACTTCTAAATGGGAACAATCAGAGTGAGAAATTAGAAGAAATTGTATTGAACTTCCCAATGGGATTAACTGAAGAGAGAAATTCGAAGAAACAATTTGAATTTCTCAATGGGACTAACCGGAGAGAGATAGTTGAAGAAACATAATAACTTCTCAATGGGAACAACCAGAATGAGAAATTAGAATAAATTTTATTGAACTTCCCAATGAGATTAACCGAAGAGATAAATTCGAAGAAACAATTTGAATTTCTCAATGGGACTAACCGGAGAGAGAAACTTAAAAGAAACAAAAGGAATTTCTCAATGGCATGAACCGGAGGGAGAAATTCGAAGAAATAAATTGAATTTCGCAATAGGACTAATTGGAGAGAGAAACTTGAAAGAAACAAAAGGAATTTCTCAATGAGATGAACCGGGGGGAGAAATTCGAAGTAACAAATTGAATTTCTCAATGGGACTAACCAGAGAGATAAACTTGAAATAAATATAAGAATTTCTCAATAGGGTTAACCGGAGTGAGAAATTAGAATCCAAGAATGACATTGGATGAAAGACAGAGTGACAAACACAACTGCTTTGGTAGGTGCCAAGTGAGTTGAACTTTGACCACAAGATAAGATGACAAGACCTCGGGAAATGAAAATGAGCACGAAGTATATTTTGAGATATGTTTGATATGAAATTTTGTATGATGTGAATGGTCAATGCTTGCAATGCAAATTTTGATACCACTGGATAAGACTCTTTTGGAGAGGTGCGGCTGAAACAGCTGATTCCACAACATAGGGAACTTTGCTAATTATGCCTTTGAAAGATGTCTTGAAAACGACTTATATTACACAACTTGTTAGAAGTATCAAGATGTTGATCTTGTTAGGAAGGAATGCCAAATTTTTCCTAGGATTGCTTGAAATAAACTACCCCCATGTTGATTGATTCTGGAATGACTGCTTGACTGGTTGCTTGAGATGTTTGCTCCCAGCATGAGTTTTGAAGAGAGTTTCTCTGAATAACAAGATCTTTGACTATGATATGTGTAAACACCCCAAATTTTCCCTCACTTTTTCTCACACCATGGCTTGTGATCTTTCATTTTTTCATTAGCATAAGCATATCATCTCCTATTGCACAATTCATTTCACTGCATAAGCTGCATCTAGGGTTTGTGATCTGAGTAATCCAAGAAGTGATCTGAGCCATCCCAATGGTCTTGAAGCTTGCCAATAGGGTCCATGTGTGTTCCATTATCATAATATGCTCCCCAAAGTTCATAAAAGTCAAGGGATCACAAAGCATGGCAAAGGCATAGAGGCAGACTAAAGATTTCCTGCACAGAGGACCTAAGATTAGGGTTTTGGTTCCAGAGGCCTTAATCCCAAAAAGTTTGGTAATTATTGTTTCTAAATTCTAATGGTCTCAATATGTTATAAGGATAATGTGTACCAAATTTGATGAAGAAATTCACTGTGGAAGTCATATGATCATTGGGTAACTTCTTGAGCAAGTAAAGTCAAAATCAGGGCATCTGAGGCCTCCATCAAGGTTACCAAAGGGTCATCATCATCATTTTGAGTCTCTATGATCTTTATTTGATCATTGAAGTGGTTGGAAGTTCACAAAGTTGAATAATTTTGAGCCAAATGCAAACTTGCTAGTTTTAGAAATGACTTGTAATGGAAATTTTTCATTTTGGGAAAGATATTCAACATATTCTTTCATGACCAAAAATGCTTCAAATGAAAAATCCTTGGACATGAAAGTTGTAGATTATGTCTTCCAATTTTCAAAAAGTACAAGAACATGTCTTGATTCATCCTAGAACTCAAGATATGGCCTTTCAAAGTTGGCAAAAATCCTATAATTTTCAAGTGTGCACCAAAGAGGGAATTTTGCAAATTCACTTGCCAAGCTATTTCACGACCTCTAATCAACTTCTAAACATCATAATAACATAAGGCAACACATTTTGATCAAGATTGTACAAAAAATCACAAGATTCTATTCCTTGCATTTCAAGAAATTCCAAAGAGGGAAATTTGCAAAATGCCTTGAAACTCTTCATCCACTTGTTACAGCTCACATGTTTCAATCCAAGGGCCATCCATGAACTCATCTTAGGCCAAGACACCCCTTGAAACAACTTTGACTCATTCCATGCCTCAAGTACACATCCATTGACATTTTTGCAACTTGTCCCATACCAATCACATTATGCCACCGCCCACTTTCTGATCACTCCCATTGGCCTATACTAACATTATGCAACTCATTTCATAACACACACAAACCTGAAACATCCCACAAGCTCAGATTGCCAAAAACTTGCAAAAACTTCAAGTCATCGAATCTCACTGCACACCCACTAAAACTCACTCATTCTTTCACTAATCATCTCAAAACCATCCATAGAGCAAATCTCAACCATCAAAATTACCTGAAACCTCATAAACCAAAGACACGATTTCTGCCTTAGCAGAACTGAATCCTCAAAACCAAGCCATATAAACTTGTTTCAAGCCTTTCAGAAGCACAAGGGGGACCATTGGAGTGGTTTTGCATCAAAGGAAGGGTCAGAAAGCTCAGAATCAGAAAGCTTCATCTCAGGTAGTCACCTTCAAACGTTTTTCCAAAACTCTTGTTTTAAGTTCTAAAATGATTTTATGTGTCTCCCTGATCATGTTGATATGATTATTTTTGAAAATGGTTGAGAAACCAGGATGTATTGATGTTCTGAAACTTTTTTATCTGAAAATGTTTTTGTTCGATTCATGGATTTGATACATGATAAATTGTTTTTGGGGCTGGATTCGTGTTTAGGGTTGTTAGATGTTTGGTTTTGGAGCTTTAGGGGGTTTGTGGTAGCCTAGGGAAGAAGATATGTTGAAAGGCTCGCCGGAGAAAATTACCGGAGCTTGCTCCGGTCACCTGAAAGTGTTTAGGGTTAGGATTAGGGTTAATCTTGCCAATTTGAATGTAGGCCGTAGGATCTTGTTTAGCGCGTGTTTGTAGGGTCCAGATTGATTCACTTAAAACCCTAAATCTGATTAATTAGGTTTAATAATTTAATTTTGCCAGATTGCATCCTGATCCATCATCTGCGCGCGCAGTCATCTAGGATTTGAACCTGGACCATTGGATCAGTTGACTTCTCATTTAATTCATTTTTATTTCATTTTTATTGCATTTCTTTCACATAATTTTTAAAAATAGCAAAAACAATTAAAAAATCTCATTTTCTGCATTTATATTTCAAATATTTTTCTTAACCTAAAAACATTTTTTATTTTAATTTTTGCATTAAAAAAGTATTTTTAAAATATTTAAATGTTTTATTTAATTAATTAATTGATTTTAATTAATTAAATATGCATTTAAGTTTCTAAAAATCACCAAAAAATTCATGAAGCATTCTTAAACATTTAGAAACATTTTCAAACTCACCATACAAATTTCTTTTTAGGTTTAATCACATTTTCACAATTTTCTTTGAATTAGGGTTCTTAAATTTCACATTTTTTAACCCTAACTTGAAAAATTCATTTCTGACTAACCATGATGAGTTTGAACTTGATTCATTTTGCATTGTTTCACATATTTCATATAGTTTCTAGGTTATTTATCTCATATTTTTATCTTGCATTTTCAATTTGATTTGCATTTTCCCTTTAGAAGCACCCAAAAACCCTAGTTAACTTAGAAATCTCATAACTTTACCTAGGATTAGCTTCTGACCATCTCCTTTGGGGTGTGATCTAGTATATGTTTAGGGTTTGTTTGAGTTCAATTTCTATTTTTTATCATGATGTATGCTTCTGTTTTGATCATGTGCATCTCATGTTGTCTTAAAACCCTAATTTCTCATGTTCATTTGCATTCATCTTTGCATATCATCATCATATGAACTTGCCATGACATTTCAAGCATTTGTATGACATCTTAGACATATTAGGACATGCTTGAAAATTGCTTGATCATTTCTTCATTCATTATGCATGCTTTGCATTCATTACATTCCATGTACATCCATGTGTTTTTAAGTTTCTAACATGTTTCCTTTGCATCCCATCATTCGTATGATCATTAATATGCATCATGTATGACTTTGCATCATCTCATAACACTTTTGCATTGCACATTCCCTTCTGGTTTTGGTCTTTGCATCTTTATTCATCTCATTTCCTTTTACTTTGTATCTTATGCATTCATACTAACATTTCAGGGGCTTATGGTAAGTTGTTTGGAATGTGGATTTGCCTTTACATCCCACCTCTTCTCATCTCTTCATATGAATTCATATTTGTCTTTGAAGTGAACTTGCTTCACTTATGCTTTCTCCTTCTTACTTTCTTTCTTTTAGGTTACTTATCTTCTTCAGGAAGTAAGTAACTTATTCTTCTTTCCTTCTCCTTTCATCTGTTTCTTCCATGGTGGCCTTCCTGAAGATCTTCTCTTAAGCCTCACTAACCATAGGAAATCCAAGCATGATAAATTTTAGGGTTGTGTATAGTTTCCCCTAATCTTTTACCTTTGAGTCTCCTTGAGTCTCTTTTCTCATCTCATAATCATGGCTAAACACTTAAAGCTTTAGGACTTTGAATTAGGGTTATGCTTGCATCCTTATCTTAGGATGGAGTGTATAACTTTAATCCTTAGTGTTAAATCTTTAATTTGGTTACACCTTCTAATAAAAATACCTAGTAATCATTAAGACTTAAGCTTGTAACTTGGTCCTTTTATTAGGGTTACATCTCTTCCTCTTGGTTAAGAGGGACTGACCCTAGTGTTTAATGGACAAGTCCCCCTCAAGATGTCTTACAAACATAAAATCCACTTCTTAATCTCACCCTTTAATTAAAATCCACTTTAAGAAAGGCTTGTTATATAATGAATTTAATCCCTAACCCTGGATTAAGTTGAGGTATCTTCCTCAGCTTAAGTGTTCTCATCTATCATCCTTCTATTAGGATGGTGTAATGAGTTCACTAATCTTTGATTAGAGATTAAACTCACTACTTAACACTAAACAAAAACCAAAAACATCCAAATAATCACAATTAGGTTAATGATCTTAATCCTACATCATCATGGTAATTAAGTTGAGATGCTTATCTCATACTTAAGTAGGCTCGTTATCCCTAATCAGGGAGGATATAATGAGTTTGCAAACCCTTGATTAAGGCTTAATCTCATTATCATATGAAAAACACCAAAAACAATACAAAACTGAAAACACAAAAACAAACAATAATCGTCTCCTTCGGGATTCTTTTCTCATCACACTCATTCACAAATGAAAACATGCTTCGTCCGTCTAATGCAAGACAGTTAGCACTCAAGCCAGACGAGTCATACACTTGAGAATAGACAAGCAGGCAGTTCACAATCAATTTATTTTCAGTCTCTTTGAGTCGAACTACGGTGTTCTGACTTCCTCATTGCACGAGAGGATACGTAGGCATAACTTAACGGTTATTGAACAAAAGTTTCTTTGTCATCCCCCTCTTTCAACATTCTTTTTAAAGCCTCGGTTCCTAAGCAATTCACCCACCTTTTGCACTGACACCTGTACTTTCTCCCTAGCTTTTTATGCACAGTCAACACATACACCATCCTTTTTGAACACAATCTTGTAAGCGTGGATCCCGTCGAGTACGACGAACGATCTGGGTGCTAATACCTTCCCAGGTCGTAACCAACCCCTTTCTCAGTTTCTTTGGTTCGTAACCTTCTTATCCATCTCTTTCCAGGTTTATGCAACATTACCTTTTCTTCGGGATAAAAATGCCTAGCTGGCGACTCTATTCAACCTCTCTTTTGCCGACAGTTCGTGTTTGCACCGGGATGAAAATTCGGGGAGCGACAGCTTGGCGACTCTGTTGGGGAATGAAGAAATCGGGGCTTCTGGTTCTTTTTGTGGGTTTCTCCTAGCGCTTGTTTGATTTGTGTTTTTGGGGGTGTTGTGTGTGCTTTTTGTTTATTGCTTTATTTATTCCTTTCTGTACAGCTTTATTTATTGCTTTCATTTACTGATTTATGCATTTCATATTATTGTCATCATATCATGTGCTGGATTTGTTGGTTTGCCTTGGTGGGAGGGGTATCTCAGTGAGCAAGGTTCCACACCGGGAGCCTGAGTGACACATAAGATTAGAGTGGATTCATATTCTTTCCCATTCCATTTCGGTCTGGTGCGGGAATATGAAAACACGGTTCATACATAGGTTTCTTCTTGAGAACTCTGTGCTACGGATTTCCTGTAGTACTAGGGCTATCTGGGAAGCCTACTAATTCTGGATGACCTTTTTAAATGACCTTCAGCATCTGAGGTGAATTAGAGGAGGATCCTTTATGATTAATGTAAACAATGTACCTCCGGGTTAGAAGTGTTTACATTTCTCATAATTGATCCGAATTTGAGGATCCTTGTTCTAGAACAATACTTGTGAGTGGGTTGGGATGTTTACAGGTTTACAGGAACCCTTGGCCTCAACATACTGTGTTACTGATATTGTTTTAAGGTTACAATACTTTGGACTGATCTTATGAAACCCTGGACTTGTGACTCTTTATTTGAGTCCCCCACCTGGTTACTGGTTCTCTAGCCTTCACCTGGATTTCTGAACACTCATGGACCCTATCAAAGCAAATGACAAATCCAGCACCTGGTCACAAACCCTTGCATATCATTCCGTATACATCATTTTTCATCATTTAACATTTGTCTATTTGTTTTACAGTGTATCCACATCATCTTTGGTTTGGTTTTGACTGTTCTTCTGCTCAGCCATCTTCACCAATTATCTTCCTCAGAGATCTTCTTCAGCTGATATCTTCTCCAGTTGTCTTCATCAGTTATTTTTCCTCATTTATCTTCATCAGCATCCATTGTTAGTATGGACTCATCCAGGAAGAGCAACATTACTTATCATTTATTTGAGCCCTCCCTAGCAGGCATCAGGCAGATTTAGGCACTTATCACTCCTGATCACGTTCCTTTATTCAGAGAACATTATGGTGGTATTATGGACATGATCATAGATTTGGATGCATCACAAAGGAGCATGATTCACACTTTCTTTCAGTTTTATGACCCTCCTCTAAGATATTTCACTTTTCCAGACTTTCAGATGGGTCCTTTGTTGGAAGAGTTTTCCATGTTGTTGGGTGTCCCCATCAGAAGGGGAATCCCTTTCAACCCCGAGATGACTGCTTCTAGGAATGAAGACATATCTAAGGCTTTACATTTGGAAGTCACCATCATTGATCAGCATATGACCACCAAGGCTGGAATTCCAGGCCTCCATTTGGGCTTCTTGATCACTCAGGCCACCAGTCATGCTGCAGCAGGGAAGTGGGAAACTGTTTGTGCTCTCCTGGCTCTTAGTATATATGGTATAATCTTATTTGCAGACAAGCCTAAGTTTGTGAGCAAGAATGCTATCCATATCTTCCTGCTGAAGAATCCAGTTCCTACCTTGCTAGGGGATTTCTACTACTCAGTGCATCAGAGAAATGAGAAGCAGAGGGGAAGACTAGTCAGATGTTGTGCACCTATCTTCTATTGTTGGTTATTGATACACATGCCAAAGACAGAAGCTTTCCTGAATCCTCATCAGTCAAGAAATTGGGCTAAAAGAATGATTGATCTCACTTCAGAAGGCATCAGGTGGTGTACTCAGAGCACCAAAGGCAGGGACATAATTACAAGTTGTGGACAGTATCCCAATGTACCTCTTATTGGGGTGAAGGGTTGCATCAACTACAATCATTTGCTTTTCAAAATGCAGTTGGGATATGCATTGGTACATCCACCAAGAGAGCAGTACTTAGAGGAGACCCTTTACTGTGATGTTCAAAATAATCATGCCATCATTCGACAAGCAGCCTGGGCTTGGGATAACATACAGACGAAAGGGACTGCTATTCTGGGTAAGTGTAACAACATAGCTTCAGCTCAATACATGGAATGGTCTCACATCAGAGGACGGATCACTCGCATGCCATTCACCCTGGAAGATGTGCCAGGGCCATCATCAGTAGAGCCAAAAGCTACAGTGAGTCTGGAGGAATTTGATAGGTTGAAAGAGAGGAATGCCCGGCTTTCTGAAGCTCTAAAGAAGACCCTCTGGGAGAGGAATGATAGTCGTCTGGACAATGAAAGGTTAGAGAAGCTCCGTATCGAGCATGTGACCAAGATTGAGAAGACTGACGATTACATCAGAAATGCCCGAGCAGGGGAGTTGGTATTGAAGAATGCTTGCAAAGAAGCTAAGATTCGGAAAGCCAAAGCTGAGCATTACTTGGAAGATAGTCAGGCTAGGTGGATCAGAATTACTGAGGCTCGTTCGCAAGAAGATCAAAAGACACAGGCTAAGATAGAGCAGCTGGAAGATAATGAGAAGAAGAGTCAAGAAGTCTTGTTATCAGGACCATCACAGAGCATCCAGTTGGATCGGTGATTGATGCTCTCCTGAAGGAAGTCAAGGAGGATGACTTTGGGCTGGATGTTTGATTTCTTTGTACTTGTACTTTATTTTTGGTTGTACTTTATTTCTCATGATGATTTTGTTGTATTTATCGACTTAATTGTATTCCGACCCACCATGGGGACTTGTTGTAATCATAAACTATGTATTTTGACCTTTTTGTAATGTATGGTTTATGTATTACTTGGATTTTTTGATGGGCTTCGTTTCTCTTCAACATCTTCATTCCCCGAGGTCTGGAAGGTCAAAACCAAAGAACCAAACCGGATACCCTTGGAAGACAAATAGATATATTGTATTGCATACTAACCTCATTCTTTGTTTTGTAGGTGTTTTTGTTGTTTGTTTTCTCATTTTGCTATTGTTTCAGGAAACATTGCTCGTAGGAGGGTTTTCCCCATCAACAGAGTTCACCGGTACCCGACCAGAAACAACCTTCCGAGTTTACAGATGGACCAAGTTCAACAAGATTTGACTAACGTAAGAACTCAAATGGCTAATGAGAGAACTGAGATGAGGGCTCAGATGAACCAGTTCATGGCAGTATTGACTGGGTTGGCTCAAAGCCAAGAAAGATTAAGAGAGTTAGTCGAGCGGCAAACTCTAGAAGAGAATCATCCAGGTACAGGAGGTACTAGTAACAATGATCATGGACAACCACGAACAGATCCGCCAGAGTTTGGGCCTCACCTCAATCCTGAAGTCAATGTTATCAGAAATACTCAAGGAAACACTGGAGGTTGTGCCTTGCAAAAGGACCCTCAAGAAGAACAGTTCACAGTAATTGGTGCTAGGGATGAAGCCTATGATCGTCGTTTGGACGAAATAGCAGAGAAGTTGAGATCTTTGGAGTCCCAAAACTCTTTGGGGTTTGATGTAATGGACATGGGTCTAGTGAAGGGGGTCAGGATTCCTCACAAATTCAATCCTCATTGCTTTGAGAAATATAATGGTAACTCTTGTCCACGTACTCACCTACAGTCCTTTCTGGGGAGACTGAAAGCTTATACCTTGGACGAAAAGTTGTGGATGTTCTACTTCGAAGATAGTTTAACCGGGGCATCCCGTGATTGGTATTCTCACCTGTCCAGAGCAACAGTCAGAAACTTGAAGGCTTTGGCCTAAGCTTTCATACGCCAGTATCAATATAACTTGGACATGGCTCCCAACAGGACCCTCCTGATGTGTTCCAAAGGTGGAGACAGCTTGCTGCTGCTGTCCAGCCTCCGATGTCTGAGAGAGAAATGGTTGACATGTTTATGAACATATTGCAAGGAACATACATTGACAGACTTGCTGCTTTCTCTTCCACTAGCTTTACTGATGTAGTTATAGCTGGTGAGAGAATTGAGAGTCTTTTGAAGATGGGCAAAATTTCAGATAACGGTGCTAGTTCCAGCAATGCAAGGAGACCTTTCTCAGGAGAGACCAACTCAGTGCATATGGGAAGAGGTAGGCCTCAATACATGCCAAGATCAGCAGCTGCTGTCACCATTCCAGCTCCAGCACCTCTGCAACAGTATCCTCCACAACCACAACACTTCCCACCGCAACAACAATTTACTCAATAGAGATCTTACAACAATAATAATCAACAACGACGTCCATTTCAACAAAGGACTTCACAAATCAATAGGGTTATCGATCCCATTCCGATGCCCTATGCTGCCTTACTTCCATAATAATTAAAGCTCAATCTGATTGAATTGAGGACTCTGGCCCCACCAGATCCCCAGAATCTCCCAAGAAACTATGATATCAACGTCAGGTGTGCCTTCCACTCTAATGCACCTGGCCATACAACAGAGAAATGAAGAGCCTTACACATGAAGGTTCAAGATTTGATTGTTTCTAAGGCAGTCAACTTTGCACCCCCTCCAAGTGTTACAAAGAATCCTATGCCTAGCCATGGTGGGCCTAGTATAAATGCCATTAAGGAGGATCAACCAGTGAACCAAATTGACAGTGTTGCAAGTATTCAAACACCTCTTGCCGAGGTTAAAGCCCAACTTTTGAAATGCCAAGTGTTCCCGGGTTGTGAGGCCCATTGTGAAGATTGCAAGACTTCTATCAACGGTTGTGCAAATTTGAAGACTGGTATCAACAATCTTATCAAGGAAGGCACTTTACAGATCACTTCAATAGTTCTAGCTCCTACAACATCAACAACCAACCCTTCTTCAACGAACGTCAGTTCAACACATCCTTCTACAACAACAGCAACCATCAATGAAGACATTTCCATAGTTACCATTTACTATGATCCGGCAACAATCCACGTTCCAGATTCTTTCAACAACTCACATCAACATCATCAACCTTCATCACCTGAACCATCTCCGGTCATACCCCCTGTCATAATTTATTATGAACATCAGACTGTCTCAACTCCTTCTTCTGCAGCAATCAGTCCGGTTACTATCACGGTACCAGGACCAGTTCCATATGATAGCAGCAGTGTCGTGCCTTGGCACTATGGCTCAGATTTATATTAAGACGGAAAGAAAGTCAGTCTTGACACTTCTACACCACATATTGATAATGTGGGGGGGAGGATGAGGCTTCACTCGAAGCGGACGCCTATTTGCCTCACAATTCCCAAGAACTAATGTTGAAGCAGAAGCTGCTGCCAAGGCTAAGGGCAAGAGTGTGGTGCCCGAAGAACCTATTACCAAGGAAACTCAGAAGACATCCTTCGACCAGGATGTAGACGAGTTCATGAGAATAATCAAGAAGAGTGACTATAAGGTTGTGGACCAGTTCCATCAGACACCCTCCAAAATCTTTATTCTATCACTGCTAATGTGTTTCGAAGCTCATAGGAATGCACTTCTCAAAGTCCTGCACACAGCTTACGTGCCATAAGAGATTACAGTTAATCAGCTAGAGACAGTGGTTTCAAATGTCAATACTAGTCATGGGCTAGGTTTCACTGATGTTGATCTAACTACGGAGGGCCGTAACCATAATAAGGCTTTGCATATCACCTTGGAGTGTAAAGGTGATGTTCTTTCTCATGTCTTGGTTGACACTGGGTCCTCACTCAATGTTCTTCCAAAGAAAGCCTTGGTCAAGATGGAATATGATGGTCTTGCACTGCGTCCAAGTAACCTGGTAGTGAGAGCCTTTGACGGTTCTAAAAGATCGGTTCTTGGGGAAATTGAGTTGTCTGTGGTGATTGGCCCACAGATCTTCAAAATTATCTTCTAGGTGATGGACATTCAGCCGGCCTATAGCTATTTGTTGGGCCGACCATGGATTCATGCCGCTGGCACTGTAACGTTGACCCTTCACCAGAAGTTAAAATACGAATGGGAAGGCTAAGTCATCACAATTTGTGGGGAGGAGGATATCTTCGTCAGTCATCTAGCTACTTACAAGTATATTGAGATAGATGGAGAGATCCATGAGACAATGAGCCAAGGGTTTGAGGCCCTCAATGTCAATGAAGCAACGACTGAAGTGTCTGGTACTTCGATCTCTTCTTATAAGCAAGCTCGGAAGGTTGTTGAAGACGGGAATGCCAAGGGTTGGGGCAAGCTGTTGCAAGTTCAGGTCAAGAAAGACAAGTTTGGGTTGGGTTACAAACCATCCCGACAGGTCCAAGAGGAGGCTGCTGAAGCTCCCAAGTTTATCAGTGGGGGTATGCTGACCCCAGATACAATCAACAATGTGGAAGACGAGGCTGAAAGCGACTTCAACCTGGAAGGCTGGATTTGTCCAAGGGTCCCAGGCCAGCAAGTCCTCAACTGGTCTTCCCAGGAAATTATAAGGATTACTTCTGCAGAGTAATTATTATTTCTTGTTTAAGCATGCATCAAGTCCTGCATCTTGCCCAAAGTGTCAGGACTCATTTTGTAATAGGCCATATTTGTATTTTGTGCAAATGAATGATTAATGAACAAATGGACATCTTTTGCAAACGATCTTTTTTCGCTCACTGTCTTTCATTTTTGTTATTTTCGCACAAAACAATAAATGGCAATGTTTTTCTCAAATAAATAACTCCATTCACTTTTTCCTAAAAAAGATAAAATCAATCACTAAAATGAACAAATCTCAACCCTTGCAGAGATAATCCTCCAGATTGCATCGACAACAACACTGCTATGACCTCGTATGACTTCGACAATCTGATTAATCAAGCAGATGAAGGGGTTAATGAAGACTATGATTTGCCTGAAGAGTTTGCCAGGTTGTTGAGACAAGAAGAAAAGGTGATTTCTCCTCATCAGGAGAAGGTTGAAACTATCAATCTTGGTACCAAGGAAGATGTAAAGGAAGTAAAGATCGGGGCCAGTCTGTAAGCTCCAGTGAAAGAACAACTCATCAGTATGCTTCGAGAATATGTCGACGTCTTTGCTTGGTCCTATAAAGATATGCCAGGTCTGGATACGGATATTGTCATGCACAGGCTACCATTAAGAGAAGATTGTCCACCCGTTAAACAGAAGTTGCGTCGTACTCTCCCAGATATGGCCATAAAAATCAAAGAAGAAGTACAAAAGTAGTGGGACGTCGGTTTTCTTACTGTAACTAGTTACCCGCCGTGGGTTGCTAACATTGTGCCCGTACCTAAGAAGGATGGCAAGGTGCGTATGTGTGTCGATTACCGGGATCTGAACAGAGCTAGCCCAAAAGATGATTTCCCATTACCTCACATTGATGTATTGGTGGATAACACAACTCAGTTCTTGGTATTTTCTTTCATGGAAGGATTTTCTGGATACAATCAGATTAAGATATTACCTGAAGACATGGAGAAGACAACTTTCATCACACCCTGGGGCACATTCTGCTACAAAGTAATGTCGTTCGGTCTGAAGAACGCCGGTGCAACATATCAACGGGCTATGGTAACATTATTCCACGATATGATCCATAAGGAAATCGAGTGCTATGTGGATGATATGATTGCCAAGTCCCTTACAGAAGAAGATCATATGGTGAATTTATTGAAACGTTTCAAGCGTCTGAGGAAGTATCAGCTGAAGTTGAACCCCAACAAGTGCACCTTTGGGGTACGTTCTGGTAAGCTGCTGGGTTTTATTGTAAGTAAAAAAGGAATTGAGGTTGATCCCGATAAAGTCAAAGCTATTTAGGAAATTTCTGCACCTAAGACTGAGAAAGAAGTTCGAGGGTTCTTAGCTAGATTGAACTACATTTCAAGGTTCATATCTCATCTCACTGCAACCTGCAAACCCTTGTTCAAGCTGTTAAGAAAGGAACAAACAGTTAGGTGGAACGATGATTGTCAGACAACTTTTGACAAGATCAAAGAATATCTACAAGAACCTCCAATTCTCATGCCTCCCGTTGAAGGAAGACCTGTAATCATGTACCTGGCAGTATTAGAATAGTCAATAGGGTGTGTGTTGGGCCAGCATGACGAGTCTGGTCGAAAAGAGTATGCAATGTACTACCTAAGAAAAAAGTTTACTGACTGTGAACAACGTTATTCACTGCTCGAGAAAACTTGTTGTGCTTTAGCGTGGGCTGCTCGCCGACTAAGACAGTATATGTTGACTCATACTACCTTATTGATCTCAAATATGGATCCAGTCAAGTACATATTTGAGAAGTCAACACTTACCGAAAGGGTTACAAGGTGGCAAATTATTCTAACAGAATATGACATTCAGTACACCTCTCAGAAATCCATCAAGGGTAGTGTATTGTCTGACTATCTGGCTGAGCAACCCATTGATGATTACCAGCCTATGAGATTTGATTTCCCTGATGAAGACATCATGTTCTTGAAAGAAAAAGATTTTGAAGAGCCAGTTCATACTGAAGGGCCTGGCCCAGAAGAAGCATGGACTATGATGTTTGATGGGGCAGTTAATTGCAACAGTAGTGGGGTTAGTGCAGTGCTTATCACACCCAAGGGAGTCCATATGCCTTTCTCAGCAAAACTCACCTTTTACTGCACTAACAACGAAGCAGAATACAAAGCTTGTATCATGGGTCTTGTGGAAGTCGTTGACCTTAGGATCAAAACCTTGAATGTATTCGGAGATTCAGCTTTGGTAATCAACCAGACCAACGACAAGTGGTACACTCATCAGGAGCATCTGATTCCCTACCGTGACTATACGAGGAGATTGTTGACCTTCTTCACAATAGTTAAGCTTGAATACATCCCTCGAGATGAGAATCAGTTTGCAGACACTTTGGCTACCATTTCATCCAAGATATAAGTACAGACTGCTAATTATGTACCTCAGATTTTGGTATCCAGACTGGACAGACCGACATATGTATTCTCTGTGGACACTGTCACTGATAACAAGCCTTGGTACCATGACATCAAATGCTTCTTGGAGAATCAGACATACCCACATGGGGCATCGTCAAACGATAAGAAGACATTAAGAAGGCTAGCCGACAGTTTCTTCCTCAATACTGATGGTTCTTTGTACAAGCGAAACTTCGATATGGTCTTGCTCAGATGTGTCAACAAGAAGGAAGTAGACCTACTGATGCACGAAGTACATGAAGTTTCTTTCGGCACCCATGACGGAGGACATGCAATAGCAAAGAAATTGTTAAGATCAGGTTACTACTGGATCACAATGGATGTAGACTGTTGTGCCTATGCTAGAAAATGCCACAAATGCCAGATCTACGCAGATAAAGTGCATGTGCCTCCAAATCCTTTGAATGTAATGTCTTCTCCTTGGCCCTTCGCCATGTGGGCATTGATATGATTGGAAAGATTGAACCGACTGCTTCAAATGGTCATAGATTCATCCTGGTAGCCATTGATTACTTCACCAAATGGGTTGAAGCAGCTTCATATGCAAACGTCACCAGACAAGTGGTAGCTAGATTTTTGAAAAGAGACATCATCTATCGATATGGAGTTCCCGAGCGAATCATTACTGATAATGGTTCCAATTTGAACAACAAGATGATGGCAGAACTTTGTCGGGACTTCAAAATTCAACATCACAACTCTTCTCCTTACAGGCCGAAGATGAACGGCGTTGTTGAGGCAGCCAACAAAAATATCAAGAAGATTATACAGAAGATGGTAGTCACCTATAAAGACTGTCACAAAATGCTACCATTTTCCTTGCATGGGTACCGAACCTCTATCAGAACATCTACCGGGCCAACACCTTATCAGCTTGTGTATGGTATGGAAGTTGTCCTACCTGTTGAAGTTGAACTACCCTCCTTACGGGTAATGATGGATGTGAAACTGGACGAAGCAGAATGGGTCCGATCTAGATACAATCAACTGAGCCTGATTGAGGAGAAAAGAATAGCAGCCATTTGTCATGGGCATTTGTATCAAAAGCGAATGAAGAAAGCCTTCAATAAGAAAGTCAGACCTCGAGAATACCAAGTGGGAGAGCTTGTTCTGAAAAGACTTCTTCCTCCTCATACAGACCACATGGGCAAATGGACGCCAAACTACGAAGGCCCATTCATAGTAAAGAAAGTTTTCTCTGGTGGGGCAGTGATGCTCACTACTATGAATGGCAAGGACTTCTTATCTCCTGTGAATTCATATGCAGTTGAAAAATACTTCACATAAATGACCCGCTGGACATAAAAACAGAATGTAAGTCCAGGCAAAAATAGGGCATCCCGGAGAGTAAAAAATAGAATAAAAGACTCGGGCAAAAATAAGGGAAAAATTGAAAAAAAAATGTACACCCGCTGAGTTGAAAAGCCACATCGGACAGCTCGGGAAAAAATGGGTATCCCGGTGGATTGAAAACCCTAAAGGGCAATCCACGCAAAATCAGGGAAAAAGCGAACAACTGCATTCTGAATTCGTCTGTATCACTCACAACATGGCAAGCTTCGAAAGGATAAAGCGACGGTCAGAACCAACCTTCTTCAGAAAGCAAGATAAGAAGAACGTCAAGGTCATACGGGTCATAGCAAAGAAGCTCACTGGAGCGCCATCTTCAACATTGCCAATACTTTTATTTTCTCAATTTTTACAACGCTCTCCTCCTTTCAGGGATTCACTTTTGTACTTGCCTATTCAGGGCTCACAAATTAATAAAATCAGAATTTTCAGTCACACTTTATTTTGTACATTTTTGTTTCGTTTGCAAAATGTCCAAAGTTCATAATACAACACTTGCATGAAAGCATATAGGCCATTTTCTTTTATAAATGATTGCAGGAAATATGAATTCTTAAGAAAATCTAACTCCTATGATGGAACCAGTTGAGGATATCTCGGGACACTTGTGCGTTTCCTTTGTCTTAATAGGTTGCAGGTACTCAAGGCAGACAATCTTTCACAGGACGGGGCATATCAGGCATTTTCCCCAGCCAAGCCAACAATCACATCATCAGCAGGACTCTTTGACAAGAAGTATTTCCTCGTGGAGTTTTTATCCCCCAGGGGATCCCTTGAGGAATTCATCAATCCCCAGCATATCACTTGGACGAAGGAGTGGCAATGGATTACTTCCCAGAAGTTATCTCCTCCCCAAGCATGATCTCCCGAGCAATGCCTGACGGCTTTTCCCCAGCAAAGTGGTCAGGAACTTTCTATTCCCTGTCAGAGTTGCCATTCCCTCCCCAGTAGAGCAATGCCTGAAATACTTCCCCAGCTGAGTTGCTGAAACTTCCTCGTCCCCAGCGGAGTTCTCCCTCCGGGCAGATAGAACAAAGATCTTTATCCCCGCAGGATCCGGATGTCGGATCGGTTTTCTCATTTGCATAATCATAGCATTCACATGATTTTTTCCCAAACAAAGCGTAGCATTCCGTCTAATATGGAGCATTACTGCAAAAATCAAACATTTGCATGGTCATAAGCCAGGTTCGAGCCAGTCACCTGCAAATACCATCATCACTTCACCAGCAACATATAAAACTTATCCCCCACAGACAAAGCCAGAATACCCTCTGCATTCTCAATACAGATATTTGTTCATACTTGTACATATTCTTTTTGACATTCGCCCGTGACGTACTTCCCCAGCAAGTCAAACACTCGTCCGTGTCCCTTGATCAATCTTTTGGCACTCGTCTGTGTCTTGCAAATATTTCCCCAGTAGATCAATACGTGTGCATACTTATACATAAGTCTTCGATGCTCTTCCGTATCTTGTATATATCACCCCTCAGCAGATTCAACACTCGTCTGTGTTCCTTACTTAACCGATTGATACTCGTCTGTATCATCATCCTTAAACACGTGTCAGCGTTTGTTTCTACCGATACTCGTCCGTATCGTGGTTCTAAGGATGCTCGTCCGCATCTTTGATCTATACACACTGTCAAACCCTTATACCTTCTATCTTGAAGCGTAAGCACTCGTCCGTGTTTACATCCCCACAGAAACAAAACAACTTTTTCTATCTGGAATTCGTCCTATGTCGTGATATTTTCGGAAGCCGTCCCCTGCCAGGTGATCGTCCTTCACCTTTGGATGACCGTCCCTCATCCTTTCCCTAGTGGAATCCCCATTGTTGGAACTTTCTATCCGGCATTCTTTTTATGTCGTGATATTTTCAGCAATCGTCCCCTGCTAGGTGATCGTCCTTCACCTTTGATGACCGTCCCTCTTCATTTATCCGATGGCCGTCCCCATCGTGAATATTTGTTATCCGACATTCGTCCTATGTCGAGATAATCCCCAACAGAGCAGCCGTACCCTGCTAGGTGATCGTCCTTCACCTCTTGATGATCGTCCTTCATCATGCTTATCCGATGGCCGTCCCCATCATTGATCTTTTCTACCCAACATTCGTCCTATATCGTGATAAAGAGAAGGTCGTCCCCTGCTAGGTCGTCCTTCACCTTTAATGACCGTCCCTCGTCAAATATTTCATTTATTCGTTTACCCGATGGCCGTCCCCGTCGCGGTTTTTTTACTTTCCAGCCTGATGGCTGTCCCCATCAGTGCTTTTCTCACTTCTTCAAATCCCCAGAGAGTTTTATTTCTTTACCCAATGGTCGTCCCCGTCGTGGTCTTTTCTCTTTCGATGATTGTCCTTCATCACCTTACCCGATGGCCGTCCCCGTCGCAGTTTCTTTATTTCCCAGCATAATGGTCGTCCCCGTCATTGCTTTGCTTACCATTTTACCCCCAGCAGTCGTCCTCTTCTCGATCGTTATCCTCCATTGCTTTCATTTGATAAACATACTATACTATATTTTACAATTTATATCCCTTTTCTTCTTCTCCCTTATGAGTACAAATTTCGGACTGTCTTTGGTATTCAACCACAAATTATCATGTTTGTCTATTAAGCCAGGCGCTTACACCCTACACAACTAACTCATGCTTGAATAGGGGCAGCTGTAAACACCCCAAATTTGCCCTCACTTTTTCTCACACCATGGCTTGTGATCTTTCATTTTTTCATTAGCATAAGCATATCATCTCCTATTGCACAATTCATTTCATTGCATAAGCTGCATCTAGGGTTTGTGATCTGAGCAATCCAAGAAGTGATCTGAGCCATCCCAATGGTCTTTAAGCTTGCCAAGATGGTCCATGTGTTTTCCATGATCATAGTATGCTCCCCAAAGTTCATAAAAGTCAAGGGATCACAAAGCATGGCAAAGACATAGAGGCAGACTGAAGATTTCCTGCACAGATGACCTAAGATCAGGGTTTTGGTTCCAGAGGCCTTAATCCCAAAACTTTTGGTCATTCTTGTTTCTAATGGTATCAATATGTTATAAGGATCATGTGTACCAAATTTGATGAAGAAATTCACTGTGGAAGTCATCTAATCATTGGGTAACTTCTTGAGCAAGTAAAGTCAAAATCAGGGCATCTGAGGCCTCCATCAAGGGTACCAAAGGGTCATCATCATCATTTTGAGTCTCTATGATCTTTATTTGATCATTAAAGTGGTTGGAAGTTCACAAAGTTGAAGAATTTTGAGCCAAATGCAAACTTGCTATTTTTGGAAATGACTTGTAATGGAAACTTTCCATTTTGGGAAAGATATTCAACCTATTCTTTCATGACCAAAAATGCTTCAAATGAAAAATCATTGGACATGAAAGTTGTAGATTATGTCTTCCCCTTTTCAAAAAGTACAAGAACATGTCTTGATTCATCATAGAACTCAAGATATGGCCTTTCAAAGTTGGCAAAAATCCTATAATTTTCAAGTGTGCACCAAAGAGGGAATTTTGCAAATTCACTTGCCAAGCCATTTCATGACCTCTAATCAACTTCTAAACATCATACCAACATAATACAACACATTTTGATCAAGATTGCACAAAAAATCACAAGATTCTATGCCTTGCATTTCAAGAAATTTCAAAGAGGGAAATTTGCAAAATGCCTTGAAACTCCTCATCCACTTGTTACAGCTCACATGTTTCAATCCAAGTGCCATCCATGAACTCAGCTGAGGCCACGACACCCCTTTAAACCGCTCTGACTCGTGCCATGCCTCAAGTACACATCCATTGACATTTTTGCAACTTGGCCCATACCAATCAAATTATGCCACCACCCACTTTCTGATCACTCCCATTGGCCTATATTAACATTATGCAACTCATTTCATAACACACACAAGCCTGCAACATCCCACTTTCTCAGATTGCCAAAAACATGCAAAAACTTCAAGTCATCGAATCTCACTGCACAACCACTAAAACTCACTCATTCTTCCACCAATCATCTCAAAACCATCCATAAAGCAAATCCCAACCATCAAAATGACTTGAAACCTCATAAACCAAAGACACGATTTCTGCCTTAGCAGAACTGAATCCTCAAAACCAAGCCATATAAACTTGTTTCAAGCCTTTCATAAGCACAAGGGGGACCATTGGAGTGGTTTTGCATCAAATGAAGGGTCAGAAAGCTCAGAATCAGAAAGCTTCATCTCAGGTAGTCACCTTCAAACATTTTTCCAGAACTCTTGTTTTAAGTTCTAAAATGATTCTATGTGTCTCCATGATCATGTTGATATGATTAGTTTTGAAAATGGTTAAGAAACCATGATGTATTGATGTTCTGAAACTTTTTTATTTGAAAATGTTTTTGTTCGATTCATGGATTTGATGCATGATAAATTGTTTTTGGGGCTGGATTCGTGTTTAGTGTATTTAGATGTTTGATTCTGGAGCTTTATGGGGTTTGGGGTAGCCTAGGGATGAACGGTAGATGAAGGAAATGAGGGTTGACGCGGTAATGGTTGTGGTTTTGTGTTTTTATGGTTTTTTCACTTTTCACTATTTGCAACAAAACTAAAGATTTGTGGTTTCAAGTTTGGTTGAGTGAATGGGTGAAGTGAAGGGTTAAATGGAGATAGGTTTAATTTGAGTTTTTTTGTGGTGGTGAGTTTGCAGAGTTTCTGCGTTTTTTTGTTTTTGGGTTTGTGGTGATTTTATGAATGGTTTGAGTGAAAGGTTTTATGGGGAGGTTTACAGAGGTATAGTGATGAGGATTTGAGAATCTGTGGTTTTGTGATTATGAGGGGGACGAAAAAGGTTGTAAGGATGTGAGGTTGTAGTGGTATGAAGAAAAAAAGTAGAAGAATAAAGGTTTATGAGTTTTATTTCTTTCTGTGTTTATGATTTGGTCTTATGGAAAAGATTCCCACAAAGAGGTTGATGAGAGGTCCAGTTATATAGTGGGGTTATGGAGGGTATAACAGAAATGATGTTGCCCTTCATTTTGATGAGTTGTGTAGCATTTACGGATTGTACGAGCAACATTCCCTTTCACTGTGCAGCATTATTGTTGTGCGATTTGTTCCCTGATGCATTTGTTGTGTGCTTGCGGGGGTCGTACAAGCTGGTGAATGAGTGTGGTGCCAAGCTGAAATTGTGTATGGAAAAAAAAGTGTTTTGTTCTCTTTTTGTTATTTATGCATCTGGAAAACAGACTATGGTTAAAGGCTGGATGATGAAGCCTGATGGGATTTGTGGGCCATTTCAATTGTTTAGATTGTGGGATCAATGTGTGGAAAAGGCTACATGACGTTGAGAGGTTTCATGTAGTGTAACTTTTTACTGATAGAATGTGTTCATTATTATAGTGGACTTTTAGTATTTGCGATAAAAAATTCATTTGGATGAACAAGTTATTAAAGATGCCATTAAGATAAAATTATTACTAAGAGATGAAACAAGAAAAATTTGAAAAATGATATAAATGTAGTTTAATAAAATAGAAAGGATAATCATTATAGAGAGAAATGCAAATAAAATGGTTGTTATAAATTGAAATAAAAAACAAGGAAATTGGGATGTGATAATTATTAAAATAAGGATGAAATTAAAATGATGATGAAATATTTAGTAAAAGATAAATGGAGAAATTATATAAAAATGTTTTAAAATAAGGGTGATATGAGAATGACGTGCATAAAGTTAAATCGATGTAATGGTCCTAAAAGTAAAATGTTAATATAAAGATACGAAAATGACTTAGCAGATGAAATGATATGCAAATAAGATGAGTAATTCTTCTTTTTTTATTGAAAATACATGTTGGTTCAGATGAAATGCAATGTGAATTAACAGTAGGACAAATTTGGGGTATGACACCACCGAGCTTCGGATTGATGGTGACTGAATTTGGATCTTCACTAGGGTGAATGTAATAGATGGAATCAAGATCAAGCTGATGATTTGGATCAAGGCGCAACGACATGATTGGATCGATGAAGAAAAGGAATTCTGCAATGAGGAAATGCATTAATGCAAAAAACAGAAGGAAGAAGATGAAGATTTTCAACATTAAAGATCGTAACAAAAATAACAAACTTCTGCAACTGAATAATGCAAAAAGTGTGCAAACAAAATCAAGAAGAAAGTGAAATGAAGGTGAATGATAATTTGTCCATGGTTTTGGAAATTGATACCATGTTAAAACTAATCAATATGAACACATTATGGAGAAGAAGAATGATTCTCATTACACAAATAAGGTGTTACAAAGTGTTTATATAAGCATTACAAAAGGATGCACCATAAAAGTATACATCAAGCTACATATTACAATACCTTAGAGTGTAAGTAACTGAAATAACAATGCATAACTAATTCAGTTAGTAACTAACTTTTACTCATCTCTATCTTTGTTCACATACTTCAAGATTAAGTTTCTTATATAATTTTAGATTGAATATGTGGAAGTATGTTTCAAAATATATAGTGATATATAGAGAGATAAATCATTTTTAGAACCGACCTTTTCTACACTAGGGACGGTCAACCAGTGATTAAGCGACTTGGAGGTGATTAGAGTCAGTGGTGTAAGGGTTGTCGGAAGTTGGCGGAGGTATCAGGTCAACAAGCGATGAAGGTTTATGGGTTGTTTCGGTTCATGCAACAATTCAATTCACGAGTCTCATTTTGGGTCCAATTGAATCTCTAAGGTTTCAGAAATTATAAATATGGTCTCTATTACATTTTTTAAATATGAAATAAAAAGAGAAGATATGGTAATTCTAGTCTGAGAAAACTAGAGAGACAATGGCAGGAAATCTTATAATTCATTATTCAAAGAATTTGGTCGATATTTGTGAATATCCACGAGGATTAAAAAACACTTCTAAACACCTTTGATTTGTGAAATTCATATATTGAGAGTGTGAGAGATTTGAAAACCTTGGTAGGAAATAAGGTTCTTTCTTGAGAACTTAGATGACTATTTTCTTGTACCTCATTTGTAATATTTTGTAACAACTTTTGAAGTATAATGAATTATAAAGATTCTATATCCCCTAAAATAGATCAATTTTATCGAGCTATATAAAAAAATCATATGCGTACTCTTCTTTTGTCTTATTTTGTTGCTCATGTGAATTTGCTAGCATTTTTATGTGTGTAAATTAGTTTTACTTGAGACCATTTACTTTATTGTTATTGTTCTTTATCATAGATCAAAGGTCTTGGCAAGGTCAAATATTGTTGAACTTCACAGCAAGTGTCACCCATTGTGTGTGTGTGTGTGGTGGGTGGGGGGTAAATGAGTCAAGCTTACAAGTGAAACTATGGGTTTTAAATTAGACATCAAGAAGTTTTCTAGAGACAACAATTTTGCATTGTGGAAGGTGAAGATGCAAGCGATATTCACTCAAAAAAAGTGTGCACAAACATTAATAGGCGATGAATTGATCCCTAGACACCTAACAAGGGGCAAGGAAGACCAAAATGATTAATAAATTTATGAATGCTATTGATAGAGGAGAAAAATATAATTTAGAATTTATATTATTAGTTATTAGTATTATTATTGAGCTATTGTTGTATTTGGACTTTTAATTCATTATCCATTATGAGCATTATATATGTAGTGTCTTTGACACATTTTAGAGTATCAAAGAGATGAAAATGAAGTTTATTTTATTAGTTTAAATTTTATCTCTCTCTCTCTCTCTCTCTCTCTATCTATCTATCTATCTCTATCTCATTCTTGAACTCATTCTTGAACTCTAATCCTTCCATGGCATATCCATATTATCATTCCTACACCCTATACACTCCTTACATTCCATATCAACAACACATAATTTCTACTTCACTTTAACAATCATCTTCCACCTTCCATGAGCATTCAAGTTACCATAACTACCAACCTCAATCTAAAGATTTGTATTCACAACTAGAAACTCTAAAACAATATTTGACTGAAACTCATAAAATCGAAAATGAATATAGATAAGAGTTGAAAGAACAAATTCAAGCTTTTCGTCATTCTTTCAAAACAACATCTCAAGAGTTTTCTGATTTACGATAACAATAGAGAAAACTATTAAAAAATATTATCAAAATAGAACCAGAGCCATCAGAAAAAGAAGGAATAAAAAAGCTTTCTATTTAACAAAAATCGTTTCCGATAACATTTTCAACGAAATTTTCGGTGACTTTTCCGATGATATCTCCAATATCACCGGTGACATTTTCGGTCACGTCTCTGACAACACTTTCAAAGATGTCTCTAGTGCCGAATTAACCACCATATCTGCTACCGAAACTCTCAGATCGGCAACTGGAACCACCACTGCCAAAACCACCAGAAAAAGTTTCATTTTTACTTCCAACACTGTTGCCACCTTCTAAACCGCCAAATCAACAATTATCATGATTGATAAATTTTTCTAAAATTTTATAACTTTTATTTTATTTTTTTGAAGTTTTTTTTAAAAAAGAAACAGAAAAAGAAGGAAGAATGAAGAAGTAGAAAGGGAAGATAGAGAGAAGAAGAAAAACAAAAACAATATGAGAAGTAAAGAGAGAAAGAAGAAAGAAAATTAAAATAATAAGAAAAAAAATGGTTGTCAACATGTGGTTGTAAACACAACGCTTCTTTTGCACAAGGGTCGGTAGTGCACACTTTCATCCTTTTGATGTGTACATGACATGAATTGTATTGCCTAGTACCTATCTCATACCACCACTTTCTCTCTCCCATGCGTTTGTTTTTCAATATTCTAATATTATTTTTCACAAATTTGGGTTTATTAATTGGTCTATTATAATTTTAAATTGAATAATATTTTCTATTCCAATCATATTTTTAGAACCTTGAGGACAAGGTTCAAGTGAACCTGACGATAATGATAGAGGAGGAAAAATATAATTTATAATTTATATTATTAGTTATTAGCATTATTATTGGGATATTGTTGTATTTGGGCTTTTAATTCACTATCCATTATGCGTATTCTATATGTAGTGTCTTTGACACATTTTAGGCTAAATTACGTATTGGGTCATGTAAGTTATTTAATTGTAACAATGTAGTCCTTTATGTTTTTTTTTGCTTCAAGTAGGTCTTTTATTTAACTAAAGGTTGCATTGTTTCCCTTTTACACAAATTCCGTTAAAAAATGGTAATGTGTCATAAACATTACTGAAGTGGCATTTAACTGTGTTGAGGTGTAATAGTTAACTTATTATTTATTTATTTTATACCAGGAGAAAAGAAAGAGGGTAAATATTAAATCCCCAATTCAAAACCCTAATCTCCATCTTCTTCATCTCTCCATCATTGACATCATTCTATAGCAGTGGAACAAGTATCTTTCCAATCACACAAGTCATTCCCAAAACTCGCACCAAGTAACTAGATCGATCTGCAAGGGTATGACATACTTCAAGTGGTGATTTAGAAATTAAAGTTATCCAAAACTAAAATATCATTGTAAAAAGCTATAACCCCACTAATTTAACCAGACTCAAGCAAAACTAATTTAACAAAAGTCCAATTAGTGGAATTGCATTTCATATTTGTATAAAGCAGTACCACAAAAGATAAGAGGGATAAAATTATAAATACATAGTTAACTCACCATCAATTTAGGTCCTTCTGGTTTCCATAAGGAATGAATTGTACCAAAAATAATTCATTTGTATTACTCGATAGGCAATGGGATATATTTGGTTAAATGGCAATGTAAAACTTTTTTTACTATACAATAAGAATATCTTCTTGGCTCTAGCTAGCTTACTGGTTCAATTTTATATTGAGGAAAGCTGATAGTAAATATGTTGCATAAGCTGATTTCATAGCAGTGTGAGGTGACAATTGTTGGACACCACATTGAAACATTAGATGAACAATGTCAATTAATTAAGGTATAGTTAAGTCATTACTTAAATTTGATTATACAAATGTCTAAAAAATTTCATTAACTGCTTGTAAAAATAAATGTATGATGTATTTCTGAAACAGTATTTCGGAGAACAGACATATCGACCAACTTGTGGAGAAAGCATGATATTTAAAAAATGGTTTAATTTGATAATGTTTTGTTGTATAATAATAGTTTCAAAATAGAGATGGGTAATATTATCACATTGACAACATCTCATAATAGTTTGATAATAATTATTTGATGTAACATCGTCATGTTCTTGGAGGGTTCTTGAGTCCCTTATTTAGGTTTTTCCCTAGTACCATCGTCATGTTCTTGTTTCCACGCTTTGCACTCTTGTTCTTGTCATAAGCTTAAAAACATGAAAGGAGTATATACTACCTGTAACTTAAACAACTCAGTTAGAATGTCTTTGTCATTGCTTACTAGGGACAGAATAATTCAAATTATTTTGTTTTTGTGAAAATTGATTATGTTGTTCCATTGCTACAGAATGATGCCATTGATGGAGAAATGAAGAAGATGGAGATTATGGTTTTGAATTGAAGATTTAATATTTACCCTCTTATTTTCTCTCATGGTATAAAATAAATAAATAATAATTTGACTATTACACCTTAGCATAGTTAAATGTCACTTCAGTAACGTTTGTGACACATCACCATTTTTTAAACAGAATTTGTTTAAAAGGGAAACGATGCAACCGTTAGTTAACATAAAGGATCTACTTGAAGAAAAAAAAAACATATATGACCACATTGTTACAATTAAATAACTTAAAGACCCAATAGGTAATTTAGAATTTTTATTATTAGTTATTAGTATTGTTATTAGGCTATTGTTGTATTTGGGCTTTTAATTCATTATCCATTTAAGCATTATATATATATATATATATATATATATATATATATATATATATATATATATATATATATATATATATATATATATATATATATATATATATATATATATATATATATATATATATATATATATATATATATGCTTTGACACATTTTAGAGTATAAAAAAAATGATAATGAAGTTTATTTCTATTAGTTTAATTATCTATCTCTTAATTTTATTTGTCTTCTTCATAATGTAGAATTTATAGCTTTCTTAAGTTTGTTAGGATTTTTATTTTAGCATCCTAATAATTACTATCTTGTGATTTAGAGATAAATTTTAAAGGAAACCACTAGGAAGAAGTTTGTAGCTTTGATGTGGGCAAAACTAGAATCTTTGTATATGACTAAGTTTTTGCCTCACAAATTGTGAACGAAACAACAACTTTACTCATTATGAACGATAGACAACAAATAAATTATGGATAAATTAATAAAATGTTACAAGATCATTGATGATTAGGAGAATATTGAGGTGAAAATTAATAACGAGGACAAGACTCTCCTCTTGTTAAGCTTATTAAATATACCCTTTAAACATTTCAAGGATGCATTTCTTTATGGTAATGAAAGTACTATCACTATGGATGAAGTCTAGATGGTCGAAAGAAGACGAATAAGAGTTGGGTATTGTACTCATGATCCTCTTATAAAATGTACCTAAGAAAATTAAACTTTGAGACTTTGAAGCTGGGAGAAAGTGGAGTCTTTAGACTCGGTGCCAATAATACTTGCAAAGTTCATGACATTGGTACAATTAGACATAAAATGTTCAATAGCTTTGAGTTCCTTCTATGCAATGCGAGGTATGTTCTCGAGCTAAGAGAAATATGTTGACCATAAGCATATTTGATAAATTAGGCCATTGCATTAGAGTTGAACTTTGGATTTTGATAATTTTACATGGTAGATTAAATGGCCAATGGGTCTAAAATGTGTGGGTTATATATTTTAGATGGTTTCACTATTATTTTTCATACATCATTAACTATTAAATATTTTCATGATAAAATAATCTATGAGGTTTGAGATTAAGACATATTAGAAAATGAAAACCAGACAATGTCTTGGAGGTTGTTTTAGATCGGTTTAATGAGTTTTGTAGGAAACAAGATATAAAGAGACATAAAAATGTTGTTTCCATATTTCAACAAAATGACCTAGTTAGACGCATAAATAATGATTATTTTAGACTAGATCGCCGACCCGTGCTTCGCACGAGTATATTTCATTTTTTTATAATAGTTTATATTTTATATTTTAATTGCATGATAAGTTTTTGAATGTGATAAACAAAAATAATTAGACAAAAATTTACTATGATAGTAAATTTGAAGAAAGGAAAAATAATCAATTAAAGAATATTATTAAATACTTCTTTGTAAACTATATTTGATGTTGTATTAATATCTTCACATTCATCATTAGTCACCAATATCTTCAACCCTTTTCTAGAATGAACCCTTGATAAGACCATATATAGTTGTCCATGAGAGAAAATTGGTTGTGGTAGATATACTCCAACATGATTGAGTGATTGTCCTTGACTTTTATTGATAGTCATTGCAAATGAAACAACCAAAGGAAATTGGCGCCATTGAAATTTGAAAGAGATTCTTTTATCAGAAGGAGACAATGATAACCTTGGGATATAAACTTTTTGACCAATATTTCTTCCTAATATGACCTTTGCTTCAACGACATATTTTCCCAATTTTATAATTATTAACCTTATTCCATTACACAAACCTAAAGATTGTTCAATATTTCTCAATAACATTAATGGTACTCCAACTTTCAATCTTAATTTGTGATTTGGAAGTCCAGAAGAAACTATTGTGTTTAAAAATTCAGGAGTGTGTACATCATCTGGGATGTTAACATTTGAGTTTCTGTAATGGGGATAATCAAAACTCAAATATGTTGTTTCTTTTCCAGTTATTAAATCAAGCATATAATCATTGATTGAACCAACAATTGTATTTTTAAGAGCTAATATAGCCCTCTTGAAAAAATGTTTGGTCAGTCATATTATGAAAAAGATTTGGATATGTGCTTTGAACAATAGTGGCAAATGGATCACCAAAACTTGGAATGAGCAAAATGTGTGGTATATTGATTATGATGTCTGCGTCCTTAATTTCTCCAATAGTGCCATCACCAATTCCCAAAATCCACTAAGAAAATACATTTCTTTCTTAAATGTCAGACGTTGAACTTCCAGTTAGAAGTCTCGTGTTTGTAGTTAATGTAAGAATTTCACAAAAATTCCAAAGATAGGAAGAATTTATAGTAGCATGAACAACATATTGTCTACTTCCTTTAGGTATTACATGAAGGATTTGACGAAAATCTCCACCAAAAACAACTACTTTTCCACCAAATAGGATATCTAAACTTCCATTATTATAAGATCAAATAATATCCCTTAAACTATGATAAACACATCATTGTCTCTCCTTTTTATATGTTGGATATCCATCTACATCAATAATGGTAGAATCAACAAAAAAATTCGGAAAATGTTTTGTACACTTTCTATTTTGCATACATGGAGCTTTTTTATTTTGAGTGCCGCATGGGCCATGAATCATAAGTGATGATACAACTTTAAACAACATGGGTTCTTTATCTTTATCTAGAATCTCAGCAGATATTATTTTGTCAATATCTTTAGCATATACACACTTATAGTTAGTTTGAAGGAAAACCAATATGTGAGAATGTGGAAGTCCTCGCTTTTGAAACTCAATAATATATATCACTGCAAGTTTAAAGTAAATCATTTTAATTAATATTAAATGTTGCTTAAAAATACATTTGATTAATAATTATATAAAAAAAATTTAGATTAGGAATGAATTTACATATATGGTTACCTGATTTCACTTTTCTGAAAATATTGCCCTTCTTGATGTCTTTTATTAACTGATCAAGTTTCATTTTGAAAAGCCGACTTACCAAATCGGGCCTATCCTCTGGCTTGAGGTTATATATTTTCAAAAAATCAACCAATTCAAGCCATTTATGGTTACATGTGAATGTGATAAATAAATCAGGATACACTGTCCAACCACAAATTGCCATAGTATTCTGATAATTTTGTATCATATATCTTGTTCCACCAACAAAAGTAGACGACAACACAATTCTTTTTCCTGATGAAGTTGGATTAGTTTCTCCTCAAAGAATGGCCTCATTAAGCCCTTATACATTTTAGCTCTTAAGTCTTTTTGATGATCTCTAATCCACTTCAAGCGTGAAGACTGTATTGCACTAAATGAATCCACCAAAAATTGTTGGAATGATCTTTTAGAAAACAATAATGTTGAATGATCTATATCTCTTTGTTCAATTTTGTATGCAACCCATTCTTTTTGTGTGACAAACTTCCTTTTTGAAATATACGTGTTAGTATCTTCATTATATGGAATAACCTTTCGAAACCCGTCTTCTCCTCTAGGAAAGAGAAGTGGATAATGTAATGGTAAATATGTTGGCTCAAATACAGAAATACGTTGCAACAATCCAGACTGAGTTTCAACAATAACATCTCTATCAAAGTCTGTTGAATCAAAATCACCAACAACCAATGTCGCCACCTCTGAAGTTGTTGGAAGATTGTAATGTCGACCATCAAAAGTTCTCTTTCTTAATAACCTTAACTTCACATTTAGAGTATTTTGTGTTATTAACTTGTTATGGTGTCTCGAATTATCCTATATGTTTTGACATAGGGATTGAAAGTGTCAAGAACTTCCCTTACATTGTTAGCAATTGTTGATTTCAACTCAAAGTCTTCACCGTCCATTCTGAAGGTATAAAATATTGGTGGTTATGCAATCGAAGTAGTGTTTTTGAATAATTTTAAAAGTAAAATATAATAATCTCAAAGTTTCATATGATAGTTACTTTACAACTCTCATTTTGTTAGTTATTTCATTATTAATGTCGTAGATGTACAATTGAGAAAATTTTGGTTGATTCCCCGGTAAAGGTAACAAACTTCCAAGTTGATGAAAGTTTTCACCGTTCATCACAAATATTTGTGGTGCATTACCATTATTTATTTCCTTATAAATTTTTCCTCCCATGGAGGTGAAAGCAAACATACTATTGAAAAATCTAATATTTTCTAAAAATAATTTACTCATCCTGTCATGTTTGTGATATAAATTATGCAAAGATTTGGGAAGTCTGGGGTATGGAGCAATTAGAATCTTGCCTTCCATGCAACACATTGAAAATTTTGGTGTTAATGGTCTATACTATTTTTGAGCGCGTTCTTCATACCACATCAAGGCACCACAGAATTCACAAACACATATTGGTTGACCCATATTTAAGTATTCTGAACAATTTATACAAAACAAAAAAAAATTATTTACCAAATAGTGAATTTTAATATTGGAAAAACATGTTTAAAAATATAATTTAGCAATATGATATACATATAAAATTTTGAACCTGAGTTAGCAGTATCATCTAATTCTTCATTGACAATTTCTAACAAAATTGAATCCCTAAAAAAAGTAAAAATATTTTTACAATGTTATTTTAATATTACTTTAAATAAACAATTTTAGTAAATCACCTGAATTAGTAGGTACATTCGACTCTTCACCATTTGTCATGCATACCATGTTGTTTAACTCATTTTCATTTTCATTTTCATTTTCATTTTCTACAAAGATGTAAATTGCATATACTAAAAATATTGTAATAAAAAATAAAAAATTAGACCTATAGAATGTTAAAAAAATTATTCTTACCAAATAGTCATATATATATATATATATATATATATATATATATATATATATATATATATATATATATATATATATATATATATATATATATATATATATATATATATATATATATATATATATATATATCATAGCAATATATTATAGCAATATCATATACATATAAATTTTGTGTACATGTGTGGGCTAGTGGTGAAACACTAAAAATGTCATTTATTTAATCGTTGACAATTTGTAATTGAAAATAAATCCTTAGAAGAATATAAAATAAAATATTAGACTATGGGAATATTATTTTGAAAATGTTAAAAATGTATATCCTTTAAATACAGATTGTCATATAAAATCATCTGAATTAGAAGGAATATCAGTCTCTTCTCCATTTGTGATGCATGCCATATTGTTGGACTCGTTGTCATTTTTAATAGAGGAATCAGTGTCTGAAACTTAAAAGGTAAATTGTTTTTAATTTATTAAAAAAAATATTATTTTAATTATTTGATTATTTAAAGAATAAATAAATTATATATTTAATTTTTTTAAAATATATTTTAGAACATTTAAATTTACCTCTATGTGAAAGACAATAAATTAGAAAAAGTTTACATTTTAGTCAATAATATGTGAGATTAATTTACACATATTTATATTATATCTAAGAAAAAATAATAATAACTGTTACTATATAATAATAATAATAATAATAATAATAATAATAACATTTTAAAAGTTTAAAGTTAAATTTTATCATCATTTTTATTTATATTTGTATGATTATATAGTAATATAGTAATATAATGATATAATAATATTTTTTATTAATTTTATTTATCGTAACAGAGATGATAATAATAATAATAGTATTTATAATAATAATAATAATATTTCTAACTTATTTGTATTTTTATATATTCATAGTATTTATAACTTATTTGTAACTTATAATAATAGTATTTAAATTTTATCATCATTTTTATTTTATTTATATGATTATATAGTAATATAGTAATATAATAATATTTTTTATTAATTTAATTTATTGTAATAGAGATAAAAATAATAATAATATTAATAATAATAATAATAATAGCATTTATAATAATAATATTTGTAACTGATTTGTAACTTATTTTATATATTCATAGTATTTATAATTTATTTGTAACTTATAATAATAGTATTTATAATAATAATAATAGTATTTATAATAATAATATTTGTAACTTATTTGTAACTTATTTTGCATGTATATTATTTTTATTATTATTATTATTATTATTATATTGAATAATCTAAGAAAATGTCACATATACATTTAAAGCTAGGGAAGTTGTCACGTAGACAATTAGGGTTAGGGTTGTCATTAAAGTTGTCATCATGACAACCTTAGATTTAGATTAAGTAGATAATCTAATATGACAATTTAAGATATCAAGCTCGACAAACTTGATACTATGATTGTGAAATATGTCTTCATTGATTATTTATGGAATTGATGCAACTATTTGAATAGGAAGTTGTCATTTTTTTCTCGAATTCTAAAAATTTCTTACATATGAGACATATTTTTTTAAAGTTGGTTACAAAATAACCACTAATTTTATAGGAGATATTGCAAGTACAAATTATAAAAAAAAGTTATTTTGATAATAAATAAAATTTTCTAATATATATTTTTTTAAAGTTGGGTGCAAAATAACCACTAATTTTATTAGTAGATATTGCAAGCACAAATTAGAAAAAAATTATTTTGGTAATAGATAAATTTGTCTAATATGTATATATATATATATATATATATATATATATATATATATATATATATATATATATATATATATATATATATATATATATATATATATATATATATATATATATATATATATATATATAGTATTCTCTAAAATAAAACACATCTATACTTATGTTCTATCAACTAAGCGATTTTGACGTTAGACATCTTAGTTATTTTGAGGGACACAACCCCATACTCGCATGCCTCCTCCTCTATCACCGATTTCAACATTCCCACTCAAAATTTCAGTCAATCGCTCTAGCAATGCAATTGACAAGAACAGTGAGAGGTACAATAAGAAGATGTACAGTGGATATCAAGTTCAATTATATGTTTTAAATGGATGACGATGTATGTACATGTGTGTTCTCATGGTAGCCATGACTTGGCAGTTCTTAAACAGTTTATGTGTTGATTCATATCAGAGTAAGATGACTCGAGATAATAGGGTGGAAGGGAAGAAAAGATTGAGTCACAACTATCGGCTATGAGCAATATTTATACTAGGTACTAATTAGGATTCAATGCGAAGAAAAACATTTGGATATTTATAAACGATGAAGCTTTTCCCAATAACAGCGGTGACACTGATGATCAAGTATAACACATAGTTTAATTACAAAGTTGCATTAGAGAACATTGAATTTTTCTCAAAGTGCAAGATATGATGTTTTCGAGAAGCTAAAATTATTGTCTAGAATTTTGGAGAAATAATGAAGAACACTCTAAAAATAATTTGAAACAAACGCGTTTCATTTAAAATAATTTTGAATTTTTTATTACATGTGTTAATGATTAACAGAATAAAAAGAAGAACAAGACTTATACAACTACATATAAGTTTTATCTAAAACAAATAAAAACACAGACATAATTGTATTATATTTCATTTTCCATCCTAAAAAAAGGAATAATATTTATATCTATATATCAAGAAGAAGTAAATATAAAATTTCCTTATAACATACCATTGGCATAATGTTAGCCTAATTGAATTTAAAATGAAGTTTATTTTTATATTTTTCATTAAATTACTTCTTTTTTGTGTAAATAAAAAAGTGTATTACATTATCATATATTGGTTGAGGATCAACTTACTCCAAGAGTAATTACAATCTATCATGGAAAAAATAAGATTAAGGAAACTAATTGTATGAGTCATGCAACACAAGCTCATTCATTAATTCTTAAGTAGCACTCACAAGACTTAAATTTTTTAAGCGAGTGAGAAAAATGTTGTCTTGGTGTCAAAATCAAAGTATCTTTAGTTTTTTCGGTGGTCTGGATGCATATTGTTTCCAACTTCTGAAGTTAACTAGTTAAGAGGTTTTCCAACTACACCTTCAACAAGTAATATACAAGTTAAGGTTGAAGATCCTCATAGTTTTTAGCTTAAATTATTAGCTTTAAGGCTAGGGGCATTGGATGTGGGTGTCATCTTCCTTGTGTCTTATTGGTCTACTTTATATCATGGGTTATGAATGGATTGGAGTTGGGAAGAAGAAATAATCAAATGTGGTGGTAAAGTGAAACTC
Source organism: Lathyrus aphaca (assembly GCA_963966055.1). Lineage (NCBI taxonomy): Eukaryota > Viridiplantae > Streptophyta > Magnoliopsida > Fabales > Fabaceae > Lathyrus > Lathyrus aphaca. The sequence continues at coordinate 134,732,593 of OZ014519.1, read as the reverse complement.
TATTTGGAAGGCAACCGAGGTAAACAAAATGAAAAATCGTTGGGCAATATTACTAGTATTTTCTTCATTGAGTTTCGTGAGTCATATATGACGAGGGACATGTTTAATGTATTCAAAGAGCATGGATGGTGGAGGAAGTATTCATCCCAGATAGAAGAGACCGGAGGGGAAAACTTTTTAGTTTCGTTAGGTTCAGAGATATGGACAATATTCGTCTAATGGCGATTATACTAGACAATATCTTTATTATGGGGATTTTTTTTTTGCCAAACTGCCTAGGTTTCAGAGGGAAGACAAAAGTGTTAATCATGATGATATCAAGATGCAACATAAGGGTGAATATGTTGGAGGAAGAGATAGATATCATGTTGGAGAGAGAAGGTGGTTAGTTGTTCAATCAAATTAGTCTTATGCTACAGTGTTGGATGGAAGAAACAATGGGGTTGCAATTCAAGGTGTAAAAGTACAAGTAAATAGATCCTTGCTTCATTACCAAGCTATGAATGATCCTAAACTATCTTTTGTCCACTTGCAAATTAATATTATGGCTAAAGATTTGTTACATTTTGAGAAAGCTTTTGTGGAAATTGTAAACCAAAACAGATTAAGTTACAACATACATGATGCTTTGCATTCTAAAGGCTATTTCCGAATTAAAGCAACGCCAATGGGTGCTAACAAATGTTTGTTGGAGAATTTAGATTAAGGTGAAATATAAGTGTTGATTGAGGAAGATTGTACTTGGGCAACCAAATGGTTCTATTAGTGTAGGCCAGGCTAGTCATATAACAGACCCTAGTTGTGTTATTGGCCATGGGCTGGTGGCCAATTGTTTGGGTCTCAAGACCATAAGGAAAAAAACTCTAGATGACATTTACTCAAACGTGCATATTCCTTTCTCACCCTCATATTTTACTTCTCTAACTCACTATGAACTTCCTCTTTCAATAGCTAATACGCGAGATAACCCCAATTCCTCAATTGTTATAATTGAAGATTCTCATTCTAGTTTTTCAGGCGGTTCCATATTATTTTACGATTCATTAAGTGAAGGATATGTTACTTAATCTAACTGGCGCATCCGAAGGCGTGTCGAAGATGTTCCTAACAAAATATGGCAAGCCATTAAATCTATGGGAATTGAGGGAGACGAAGTCGATGTTTTCTTTGAATGTGCGATTAAGAAAATGGAAGAAACAAATAGGCATGTTTTTGAAGCTCGGAGGGTGTCACTACTATTCAGTTATGAATTGCATTACTTATAATATAAAAGGGTGTGGTGGAAATTTGAAGCGGCGAAATATCAGACAACTAATTGCTAAAGGTGGAACAGATATTTGTTTTCTTCAAGAGACCAAATATAAGCAGATGTCAGATGATTTTGCACATTGCATTTGGGGTATTGAGGAAGTTCTTTGGTCTGCAACAAATTCTATAGGTATTTCAGGGGGAATGCTTATTTTATGGAGGAAAAAATTAATTGTTCCTGTGGAAAGTTACAGAGGTCAGGGGTATTTGTGCCTGGTTTCAACATGGAGGGATAAAATGGTTTAGTTTGTAAATATATATTCTTCATGCATTATATCTGATAATAGGAGATTGTGGTCAGACCTGTTGAAACTTCAATCTGATCTCACAATGGGTTCGTGGGTTTTCGGGGGAGATTTCAATGTTATAAAGTATAGAGAAGAAAGGTATGGTAGGGGTGTAGAGAGCAAAGTTGAGATGAAATATTTCAAAGGTTTCATCTAGGCAATGGGTCTTGTTGATCTTCCATTATCCGGTAACAAATTTACTTATTACAATAATAGTGGTTCTTGTATGATTAGGTTGGATATATTCATAATTTCTAAGGATATTGTTATGGAGTGGAACACTATTTATCAATCGGTTGGTATGAGGGATATCTCCGACCATAGGCCAGTTTGGCTCCAGGGGAGAAACATTAATTGGGGTCCTAAACCCTTCAAGTCTTTTGATTCCTGGTTTGAACATTTAGAGTTTTTGGAGTTTGTCAAACAAGAATGGGTGTCTTTTTCTGTCAATGGTAGTACAATCTTTATTCTGAATAGAAAATTGCAGCTATTATGGGAGAGACTTCGGTGGTGGAATGTCAACGTTTTTGGTCGGTTCGACTTACAAATTGATACACATTTTGCTAACATGAATAATGTGGAAGATGCTTTGGATAATGATGACATGGATGTATCCTTGGATGACCCTTAAGAATAAGGGAATTTCTCAGAAGAAGTTGTGGGATTCTTTATAGCTGAAGGAAAGCTTTTTACATCAGAAATCAAGGGTGCAATGGATATGATATGTCGATCAAAACTCAAACTATTTCCACTATATGCTTAAAAACCGGTATAAAAAAATGCAATAACCTCAATTAGGCAAGGTTTGGTACTTGTGGAGGACACCAACACTATTAAATCCACTATTAACAATTATTTTTCTGAGATTTTCAGTAGCAACAATGTTTCTAGGCCACAACTCAATTGCGATGGTATTTCGAGGTTGTCTAGCCAGTATAGTGCTAGCTTGGAACGTGAATTCAATGTAGATGAAATTAAAGATGTTGTTTTCTAATTTGGAAAAACCAAAAGCCCTGGCCCTTATGGTTACAGCTTGGTCTTTATTCAAAATTGTTGGGAAGACATTTGCATGGATTTTACAAACTGCATACACGATTTCTTTGCAACAGGGAGACTACCTAAAGCCTTATCTTTTTATTTCCTTCCTTTGTTGCCTAAAATTGATATTCCTCAATATTTGGATGACTACATGCCCATTTTCCCTATGGGTTGTGTATATAAAGTGATTTCGAAATTGTTGGCAAACATGCTTAGAAGTGTTGTGGGAAAGCTTATTTCAAAGTCGCAAACGACCTTCATTCCCAGTAGACAATTGTTAGATGGCTGTCGCTCCCAAAGATTTGCATCCCGGTACAAGCGCGAACGGTCGGCGAAGGGAACAGTGAGAACACACAGCCGTGAACTCACTGGAGAATGAATAGAGTCGCCAGCTAGGCATTTTTATCCCGGAGGAAAGGCAATGCTGCATAGACCTAGAAAGATATGGATAAGACGGTTTGCGAACCAGAGAGACTGAGAAAGGGGGTTGGTTACAACCTGGGAAGGTATTAGCACCCAGGTTGTCCGCCGTACTCGACGGGATCCACGCTTAAAAGATTTGTGTTTTAAAGGGGTAGTGTCAGTGCAATCTGTGTGTAAAATAGCTGGAAAAGAAATGTACAGGTGTCAGTGCAAAAGAAGTGTGAAGTGTAATATGTATAGTGTCAGTGTAAGAAAGAGTATGCTCATGATTATGAGGCTTAAAGAATAATGCTGGAAGGAGGGGGAATGAACAGAGACTTTTGTTCGATAACCGTTAAGTTATGCCTACGTATCCTCTCGTGCAATGAGGAAGTCAGAACACCGTAGTTCGACCCAAAGAGACTGATAGAATGATTTGACTTGTGAACTGCTTGCTTGCCTATGCTCAAGTGTATGACCTGTCTGGCTCAGGTGCTTACTGTCTTGCATTAGACGGAAGAAGCAAGTTCTCGATTGTGAGTGAATGAGATGAGAAAAGAATCCCGAAGGAGACGATTATTGTTTGTTTTTGAATTTTCAGTCTTTTATTGCTTTTTTGAGTTTGTCATAGGATAATGAGCTTAAGCCTAAACCAATGGGTTAGTAAACTCATCACATCTTCCCTCTGATTAGGGGTAATGAGAATACCTTAAGTGTGAAGTCAGATTCTCACGCTTAATCACCTTTGATGTAGGATTAAGATCATTAACCTACTTGTGATTATTTAGATGTTTTTGTGATTTTGTTTAGTGTTGAGTAATGAGGTTAAGCCATAATCAGGGATTAAACAGACTCATTACACCATCCTAAAAGAAGGATGATAGATGAGAATGTTTAAGCTGAGGAAGGCTCCTCAACTTAATCCATGATTAGGGATTAAACCCATGACAAAACAAGCCTTTGATTAAGTGGATTTTAGTTAATGATATGATGATGAAGTGAATTTTATGATTTGTAAGACAACCTGAGGGGGACTTGTCCATTAACTCTAGGGTTAGTCCTTCTTAACCAGTTAAGGAAGAATTAGAACCCTAATGCAAGGCCCAAGTTACAAGTGTGATGTCTTGATAATTATTAAGTGATTTGATTAAGAGATTTAAACACCTTAAGGGTTTAATACTTAGGATTAAAGTTATACACTCCATCCTAAGAGAAGGATGTAGGCATAAGCTTAATCACAAAGTCTTAAAGCCTTTAGGGTTTAGTCCCTGATTATGAGATGAGAAGAGAGACACAAAGAGACATAAAGGTAAAAACTATGAGGGGAAACTAATCAAAACCCTAATTCATTGTCATGCTTGGTGGGTCCTAAGGTTTGTGAGGTTTCACCAAGAAGATCTTCAAAGGAGCCACCAGGAAGCAGATGAAAGGAGCAAAGAGAAGCAAAGTAACTTGCTTCACTTAAGAAGTCAAGTCACTTGAAGAAAGAAAGTAAGAAGAACAAGAATGAGCAAGCTCAATCTCATACACAAACAAAAATGCAGCAAGGATGCATAAAAGAGATGAAGAGAAGTTATGAGAAGTGAAGGCAAATTCACTTCTCAAGTTACTTACCACCTGAAATGTTAGAAACAAATGCAATGCAATGCTAAATGAAATGAAATGACATGATGCTAAGCCAAACCAGAAGCATGTTGATGATGATTATGATGTTATGAGGTGTTGCAAACATGAGACAAGGCATAGGGATGCTCATACAAGGTCATGGATGCAAATGATGCAGGCTAAGGAACATGAATAAGCATGAAATGTCATGAAGCATACAAGACAAATGGCATGGCAAAGATGTAATGCAATGATCAATGATGTTTCATACATGTCTTAAGATGTCAAATGAATCACAACAATGCACAAAATGCAATGGCAAGTCATGTTATGCAAGGAAATGCAAGAAGGATGCAAGAGGAAGCCCAAATTAGGGTTTATGGATCAAACATCAAACACAAACCAAAAACAGAAGCAAACCCTAAGATAAAAAAATGGAAAATGGCATCCAAAGAAACCCTAGACCTATAACAAACCACTGCCCAAAGGGGAGCTCTCAACTCTCAACCAAACTTAAGATATGAATTTTGCAAGTTATTAGGGTTTTTTAGGGTTCTTATCAAAATAAATGCCAATCAATTGGAAAATGCAAGATCAAATCATGGCCTTTTTATCCTTGAAAATACATGCAAAATGGAAAACAATGCAAGAAGAATCAATGTCTCAACCTTCACCAATAGGCAGAAATGAATTTTTAAACTTGTGATCAAAATAATGCATAAAAAATGATTTAATTCCATGAAAAATTCTTAAAATGCATCAAGATCAAAAAAGAAATTTGGTTTGAAGGTTGGACAATGTTTCTAAATGTCTTAGAACATTTCATGAATTTTTTTGTAATTTTTAAATACCTAAAAGTATTTTTAATTAATTAATTCTCATTAATCAATTAAAAATAATCTTTTAAATATTTAAAAATACTTTTTTAATGATAAAAAATAAAATAAAAATATTTTTGTGTCATAAAAATTAATAAAACCTCAAAGAAAAAGTTTCATAATTTTTATGATTTTTTAACTATTTTAAAATAAATGTACAATTTAAATGAAAAAGAAATGAATTAAAAATAAATTAAATGGAAGTAATCAGATTGGATGGCTGGGATTGGCCCTGGTTTCAAAAGCGTTGACTGCGCGCCAGGATGAAAGGCCCAGATTGCTTCTGGCTAAATTAAATTAATTAAAGATTAATTAACCTAAAGAGAGAGATTAGGGCTAAGTGAGCACATCTGGGCCGTCCACACACGCGCGAAGTCAAGGGAGTCAACTGATCAAACGCTCCAGATTCAAATGGCATTTAATTACTGGATTAAGCCCTAATTACATTCAGGCGGCCGGAGAAGACTTCCGGTCGTCTTCTCCGGCCAGAAGCTCACCTGAAAATCACCCAACTTCCTCAAAACGTAATATAAATGAAATCTATGAATTGGGAAACGTTTCTAACACCCTCACGAATCAAACCCCTAACCTAAAACAAATTTATCTTTCCTAAATCATCTGAATCGAAGCAAACAATTTCTAGGGTTCGTAAGCTTCAAACACAAATTAAATTCTCAAAACACAACCATTTCAAAAACTAAAAGCATCAGGATGATCAGGAGAACATAAAGATCAAGTTTGTAACAAGAAAAATCATTTCTGGAAAAATTAATTTCGAGCTACCTGAGATTTGCAACTTTCAATTTAGGAACTTTCAGGCCTCTTCCTTCAGTGCAAGCTGCTCCTCTTGATCCCCCAAGTGTGCTTGAATGCTCAAAATGAGTTTGTGTTGGCTGGAGAAGAAGATTCGAAAGGATCTGCTTCAGTTCAGTCAACAATGGCAGATGAGATTCTGGCACTTTCAGGCTGTGAAAAGGGGTTGTTTGTGATCTATGAAGTGTGTTGAGAAGGTTTGTGGTGTTGGTTGGTGTATTTGTGAGCTAGGATAAGAGTTTCGAATGAAACTGCAGCTTGAGGTGAATGATGGCAATGGAGTTTTCAGGCTTGTTTCAGGCTTATGCTTGGGGTGGTTCTTGTCTATGAGGTGTGGTGAGTTGAGTGATGATGAGAGTTTGAGTGTTTGAAGACTGTGGAGAGTGATTCGAATGAACTTGCAATGAGGTGAGTTTTTTGTGTAAGTGGTGAATGTCTTTGCTTCAGCCTTGGTTCTCATGTGTTATGGCCAGCAAACTGATTCAATAAACAAATGCAAGTGGCTGATGGATGTGACCTGGCCTGCAGAGATAGGTGTGGCTACTTTTGCTCAAAGTCCACTTTTGTGTAAGATAGGGCATGGCTCAAGTTTAGGCAAGTACAAGTTGGGTTCTGGTGCAGCATGGTGAGTGTGAGAGGCTGGCTTGACCCAAGGCTCAATGCAGCAAGTTGGTGAAAAGGTCATGAGTGTTTTGCAACTTGGTTAGCTTTATGGATTTTCATGAGAAAAGTCAAGTTACATGAACCAAACCATGAGCAAACTTGATCCAAATCTGATTTTTGTGACTTAGAGGATGTTTACATAATGGTTTGACATGAATTAGAGGCTGCATAATGCATTTGTTCAAGACTTTGCAAAATTTCCATTTGGTGCATAACTTGAAAATCAATGATTTTTGCTAACTTTGTAATGCCATAACTTTTGATCCATGAAGAGTTTGATCATGTTCTTGTACTTTTTGAAAAGGGAAAGATGAGATCTACAACTTTCATGACCAAAGTTTTTCCATTTGAAGCCTTTTTGGATCAAGAATCAAGGCTTGAAAAATGACCTAAAATGATGCATTCTTGAAAAGTCAACTATGCCCAAAAAGTCAACATTTGCAAAAACCCTAAATTCTTGATTTTTATGAACTTCAACCTTCTTCCATGATCAAATAAAGATCATATACACCCAAAATGATGAAGATCACCCATTGGTTGGGTCATTGGGGGCCTCAGATGCCCTGATTTGCACTGACTTGTCCAGAAAGTCAACTCTTGATCAGATGACTTCCCCATGGAATTTCTTCATGAAAATTGATATGCATACTCCCTATACCATATAGAGACCAATGGAAACAAGAATGACCAAAAAAATTGGGGTTATGGCCTCTGAAACCAAAACCCTAATTTTAGGTCAACTGTGCAGTTCAACCTGGCTCTGCATCCACTCAAACCCTAGTTCTTGTGATTCCTCTGCAATTTTGACTCTGTGAGGATGTGACATGATACAAGAACACACATGGACCCTTCTGAGATGATTGGTGGCCTTTGGAGTGGCTCAAGAAGCCTTGGGATTGCTCAAATCACAAACCCTAGGTGCAGATGACTTAGAAACTATGCAGTGAATCAAACATGAGATATGAGATTGTATGATTGTGTTTATGCATATGAGATGATCACAAGCCATGGTGTGAATGGGTGAGGGCAAATTTGGGGTGTTTACAGCTGCCCCTATTCAAACATGAGTTAGCTATGCAGGTTGTAAGCGACGGCTTAACAGGCAAACAAGGTAACTTGTGGTTGAATACCAAAGACAGTCCAAAATTTGCACTCACAGAATGAAGAAGAAAAGGGATATAGATTGCAAAGGAAAATAAAGTATATTGTAAAGTATGGGCGACGGAGGACGACCGTCGAGCAGAGGACGACTGCTGGGTAAAGTGGTGTGTAAAGCAAAGCGATGACGGGGACGGCCGACATGCTGGTAAAAGTGCAGGAAATACAGCGATGACGGGGACGGCCGACATGCTGGGGATAAAAAGTAAAGCTAAGACGGGGACGGCCGACTAGCTGGGGAAAAACAAGATATGATGGGGACGGCCATCAAGATAAAGTAGGGTTCTCTGGGAATTAATGAAACATGACGGGGACGGCCATCAAGTTCATAAAGGTAAAGTAACCAACGATGGGGACGACCATCGGGCTAAAAGGAAAAGGGACCACGACGGGGACGGCCATCGGGTTAAAGAATAAATGAAATAAACAGATGATGGGGTACGGCCATCAAAGGTGAAGGACGATCACCTAGCAGGGGACGGCTGCTCTGTTTGGAATAAAAAGTAAATATGATGGGGACGGCCATCAAAGGTGGAGGACGACCACCTGGCAGGGTACGGCTGCCGAAGATATCGACGATGGGGACGGCCATCGGATAGAAAAGGTCAACGATGGGGACGGCCATCGGACGAGCATGATGGAGGACGACCATCAAGAAGTGGAGGACGACCACTCAGCAGGGGACGGCTGCTCTCAGGGTTTATCATGACATAGGACGAATGTCAGATAACCAAAATCAACAATGGGGACGGCCATTGGATAAAATGATGAAGGACGATCATCAAGAGGTGGAGGACGACCACCTAGCAGGGGACGGCTGCTAAAATCAACGATGGGGACGGCCATCGGATGAGCATGATGGAGGACGACCATCAAGAAGTGGAGGACGACCACTCAGCAGGGTACGGCTACTCTCAAAGGTATCATAACACAGGACGAGTGTTAGATAAAAAGAAAATTTGCCGGCGATCTACTGGGGATATAGTAAACACGGACGAGCGTTCACAACCAAGAAATGAAAGTATGAGTGTTTGGTATTGTGTATAGATTAAAGATACGGACGAGCATCCTTAAGACCATGATACGGACGAGTACCATGTAGAAACAAACTGACACATGTTCAGAGATGATGATACGGACGAGTATCAACTGGTTAACAAAGAACACGGACGAGTGTTGCATCTAAAAGGACTCTTCTGGGGAATAGTAGACACAGACGAGTATCTACATTCAAGGAGACATAAGTGTTTGACACGGTGTATGGATTAAAGATGCGGACGAGCATCCTTAAGATTATGATACGGACGAGTATCATGTAGAAACAAACACTAGACGCAATGTTCTGAGATGATGATACGGACGAGTACCAACTGGTTAACAAAGAACAAAGACTACTGTCGAATCTGTGGGGATATAGATGATGTATACAAGATGCGGACGAGTATCTGTATAAGTGTATCGTGAGTAGTGAGTATATATAGATGAGTGTTTTAACTGCTGGGGAAAATGACACGGACGGGTGCCAAGAGAGAAAAGTGTAATATGAACAAGTATCTGCTATACAAAGTCTAGGCGACTGCGCTGGGGATATGACACGGACGGGTGTCTAGAAGATGTATACAGGTATGTGTGAGTGCAAAGAGGGTGTCTTTGGCTTTCTGCTGGTAATATGACACGGACGGGTGTCATGAAGTATCCGTGATATGGGTGATTTGTTTGTAAAGAGTGTTCAGGCGACTTTACTGGGGAAAGATGGCACGGACGGGTGCCAAAAGGTGTATATACTGGTGTTTGGGATTGGAGAGGCAACCGCTTTTGCCGGGGACTCTGGTGGGGATTTTCCCGTATAATGATGATGAACGGTTATTATTCACAAGTATCACTTCAGAACATGGCTTATGATTATGCTATGCATTTGATTCTTGCCGTAATGCTCCGTATTAGACGGAATGCTACGCTCTGAGGGGTGAATATGATGCAGATGCCATGATTATGCAAAGGGGCACAGATCCGGGATTCGGATCCCATTGCTGCGAAGATCTCTGGATGATCTGCTTGAAGTGAACATCCCAGCTGGGGACGAGATCATTGGTAGATCTAATGGTGTATCTGTTTGGGGATATAGGTCACTGATTGACATATCCTTATAATACGGGACCCAGCTGGGGTTTGTAGAAACTTTCTGTACTCTGTTGTGACTTCTCCGTGCGTTGCTCTCCTGAATAGAGGCTGGGGAAGGTCTGTGGGGAGATGATTCCCTGATTCTTGCATCTGCTGAGGAAGAATGGTTGGTACTACAGCCGGGGAATGCTGTTGGTAACTCAGCTGGGGAGAGTAATGAGAGGCAACTCGGCTGGGGATAGAGCATTTCGGATGCTGAGATGGAGTGTATGTTGATTTGGCAGCTCCGCTGGGGGAATGGGCATCTTCTAGTGCCATGTGGAAGATAGACCGAGTTGACAATGATTCGCCCACTTGCTGAGACGTAACCTGCATGCCCCAGGTTGCGTTCTGGATACCTGCAATCCTGCAAAGATAATGGAACGTACAAAAGGTCCCGAGGTGTCCCTCACTGGATTCCGTCATAGGAGTCAAGTACTTTTGAGAATAATTACATTCCCTGTAAGCATGTGTTTTTGTTTTTTTTTAGAGAAAGGCATCTGTACTTATGCAATTGTATTCTTAGAGATATCAGACAACTCTTTGCAAAACATAAATGTAAAACGAAACATGACTGAAAATCTGATTTTATTAATTCATGTGCCCTGAATTGGCAAGATACAGTCAAGGAAACATATCTCCTGAAATGAAGAGATTGTTACAAATTGAGAAACGAAATGCTGGCGATGTTGACGACGCTTTCGAGGAGCTTCCTCTTCTGCTACGACTCGTATGACAATGACGTTCTTCTCGTCTTGCTTTCTGGAGAGAGTTGATTCTGATTGAAGCTTGATCCTTTGGAAGCTTACCAAGTTGCAGGTGATACAGACGAACTCAGAATGCAGTTGTTCGCTTATTCCCTTATTTTGCACGGATCGCCCTTTCGGGTTTTCAATCCATCGGGATACCCATTTTTTGCCTGAGCCGTCCGATGCGGCTTTTCAACTCAGCGGGTGTACATTTTTTTTTATTTATTTCCCTTACTTTTGCCCGAGTCTTTTATTCTGTTTTTGACTCGCCGGGATGCCCTATTTTTGCCTGGACTTACATTCTGTTTTTATGTCCAGCGGGTCATTTTATGCGAAGTATTTTTTAACTGCATCTGAATTCACAGGGGACGGGAAATCTTCACCGTCCATGGTGCTGAGCATCAGTGCCCCACCAGAGAAAACTTTCTTTACAACAAATGGTCCTTCATAATTTGGAGTCCATTTGCCCCTGTGGTCTGTATGAGGAGGGAGGATTCTTTTCAGCACAAGATCTCCCACTTGGTACTCTCGATGCCTGACTTTCTGATCGAAGGCCCTCTTCATTCTCTTCTGATATAACTGCCCATGGCAGATTGCAGCCAATCTCTTCTCTTCGATCAGACTCAGTTGCTCGTATCGGGACCGAACCCATTCTGCTTCACTCAGTTTGACATCCATTAATACCCGCAGCGAGGGTAATTCAACTTCAACTGGTAGGACTGCTTCCATACCATACACAAGCTGATACGGTGTTGCCCCAGTGGATGTCCTGATTGATGTGCGGTACCCATGTAAGGCAAATGGTAGCATTTCGTGCCAGTCTCTGTAGGTGACTACCATCTTTTGCACAATCTTCTTAATATTCTTATTTGCCGCCTCTACAGCGCCATTCATCTTTGGCCTGTAAGGAGAAGAATTGTGATGTTGGATCTTGAAGTCCCGGCACAGCTCTGCCATCATTTTGTTGTTTAAGTTGGAACCATTATCAGTAATGATTCGCTCGGGCAATCCATATCTACAGATGATATCTCTTTTCAAAAATCGCGCTACCACTTGCCTGGTAACATTTGCATATGAGGCTGCTTCAACCCACTTTGTGAAATAGTCGATGGCGACCAGGATGAATCTGTGGCCATTTGAAGCAGTTGGCTCAATCTTACCAATCATATCGATGCCCCACATGGCAAAGGGCCAGGGTGAAGACATTATGTTCAAAGGATTGGGAGGTACATGCACTTTATCTGCGTAGATCTGGCATTTATGACATTTCCTGGCATAGGCACAACAGTCTGCATCCATTGTGATCCAGTAATAGCCTGATCTTAACAGCTTCTTAGCCATTGCATGCCCTCCAGCATGGGTACCGAAAGAGCCTTCATGCACTTCATGCATCAGTAGATCTGCTTCCGTCTTGTCAACACATCTGAGGAGTACCATATCAAAGTTCCTCTTGTATAAAGATCCATCAGCGTTCAGAAAGAAACTTCCAGCAAGCCTTCTTAAAGTCTTCTTATCATTGGAAGATGCCCCAGGTGGGTATGTTTGATCCTCCAAGAAGCATTTGATGTCGTGGAACCAAGGCTTATCTTCTTCAGCAATATCTACTGCAAATACATATGCTGGTCTATCAAGTCTTGATACTGAAATCTGAGGTACGAAGTTAGTAGCTTGAACTTTGATCATGGACGAAATGGTAGCAAGAGCATCCGCAAACTGATTCTCGTCCCGAGGGATATACTCAAGTTTGACTGTTGTGAAGAAAGTCAATAATCTTCTTGTATAATCCCTGTAAGGTATCAGATGATCTTGGTGGGTGTACCATTTTCCGTTGGTCTGATTGATTACCAAAGCTGAATCTCCGAATACGGTCAATGTCTTGATCCTGAGGTCAATGGCTTCCTCAAGACCCATAATGCAAGCTTCGTATTCAGCTTCGTTGTTAGTGCAGTTGAAAGTGAGTTTTGCCGAGAAAGGCATGTGAACTCCTTTGGGTGTAATGAGTACTGCACCAACACCACGGCCGTTCATGTTAACAGCCCCATCAAACATCATAGTCCATTCTTCTTCCGGGTCAGGCCCTTCAGTGTGAATAGGCTCTTCGTGATCTTTTGCTTTAATGAACATGATGTCTTCATCAGGGAAGTCAAACCTCATTGGCTGGTAGTCATCAATGGGTTGCTCAGCAAGATATTCAGATAGTACACTGCCTTTGATGGCTTTCTGAGATGTGTATTGGATGTCATATTCTGTGAGGATCATTTGCCATCTTGCAACCCGTCCGGTAAGTGCTGGCTTCTCGAAAATGTACTTGACTGGATCCATTTTTGAGATTAATAAGGTAGTGTGGGTCAACATATACTGTCTCAGTCGGCGAGCAGCCCACGCTAAAGCACAGCAAGTTTTCTCGAGCAGTGAATAACGCTGTTCACAGTCGGTAAACTTTTTGCTTAGGTAGTATATTGCATACTCTTTTCGACCAGACTCGTCATGCTGACCTAGTACACACCCCATTGACTCTTCTAATACTGTCAAGTACATAATCAGAGGTCTTCCTTCAACTGGCGGCATAAGGATTGGAGGTTCTTGCAAATACTCTTTGATCCTGTCAAAAGCCTTCTGGCAATCTTCGTTCCACCTGACCGTTTGTTCCTTTCTTAATAGCTTGAATAAAGGTTCACAGGTTGCTGTGAGGTGAGATATGAACCGTGAAATGTAGTTCAATCGACCTAAGAACCCTCGAACTTCTTTCTCAGTTTTCGGTGCAGGCATCTCTTGGATGGCCTTGACTTTATCAGGGTCAACCTCAATCCCTTTCTCGCTTACAATAAAGCCCAGCAATTTACCAGATCGCACCCCGAATGTGCATTTGTTGGGGTTCAGCTTCAATTGGTACTTCCTCAGACGCTTGAATAATTTGAGCAGATTCACCAGGTGGTCTTCCTCTGTAAGGGACTTGGCGATCATATCATCCACATAGCATTCTATTTCCTTGTGGATCATATCGTGGAATAATGTCACCATAGCCCGTTGATATGTGGCACCAGCATTCTTCAGTCCGAATGGCATCACTTTGTAACAGAACGTGCCCCAAGGTGTAATGAATGTTGTCTTCTCCATGTCTTCAGGTGACATCTTGATCTGATTATATCCTGAAAATCCATCCATGAAGGAGAATACCGAGAACTGAGCCGTGTTATCCACCAATACGTCAATGTGAGGTAATGGGAAGTCATCTTTCGGGCTGGCTCTGTTCAGATCCCGGTAGTCAACACACATTCTTACTTTGCCATCCTTCTTAGGCACAGGCACTATGTTAGCAACCCACGGCGGATAGCTAGTCACAGCAAGGAATCCGGCATCCCATTGCTTTTGTACCTCCTCTTTGATTTTCATAGCCATGTCTGGACGAGTTCGGCGTAGCTTCTGTTTGACTGGTGGGCATTCTTCCCTCAAAGGCAGCTTGTGCACAACTATATCGGTATCCAACCCTGGCATGTCTTGGTACGACCAAGCAAACACATCAACATACTCTTGAAGCAGATCTATCAGTCGTCTCTTCACTGAGTCTTGCAGGCAGGCCCCGATTTTAACTTCTTTCACGTCTTCGTCAGTACCAAGATTAATCACTTCAACCTCCTCCTGGTGAGGAGTAATAACCTTTTCCTCTTGTCTTAACAATCTGGCTAGCTCTTCAGGAAGCTCATATTCTTCATCAACCCCTTCATCAGCTTGATTGATCGGATTGTCAAAGTCATACGATGTCATAGCCGTGCTGTTGTCGGTGCGGTCAGGAAGGCACTCTCTGCAAGGGTTAAGTTGGTTCATTTTAGTGATTGATTTTAATTTTGCTTTAGAAAAAGTGAAATGAAGTTATCATTTTGAAAACACCGCCATTTATTTTTGTACAAAAAGAAAAAATGGAAAAACAGTGAGCATAAAAGAAAAAGACTCGTTTGCAAAAAGATGTCTGATATTTCATTAATTTAATCTTGTTTGCACAAAAGTACAGATGGCCCTTGTTACAAAATGAGTCTTGTCATCTTGGGCAAGATGCAAGACTTTGATGCATGCTATAAAAAAATACAGGAAATAATAATTACTCTGCTCGAGTAACACTTATAATTTCCTGGGAAGACCAGTTCGAGACACTGCTCCCCGGGACCTTCGGACGAATCCAAATCTCCAGGTTGCGCTCCTCTTCCAGCTCGTCTTCCAGACAGTTGATAGCATCGGGGGTAAGCATCCCCCCACTGACAAAACCAGGCTCTCCAGCAGCCTTTGCTTGATGTTGAGTTGGTCTGTAACCCAACCCAAATTTGTCCTTCTTCTCCTCCACAGCTAAGACCTTGCCCCAGCCTAGGGCAGTTCCTTCTTCAACAACCTTCCGGGCTTGTTGGTAAGATGACATTGGCGTACCAGATATAGCAGACGCTTCATTCACATTCAAAGCTTCAAACCCCTGGCTCATTGTTTCATGGATTTCCCCATCCATCTCAATGTACTTATAGGTTGCCAGGTGGCTGACAAAAATGTCCTCTTCCCCACAGATTGTGACAACTTGACCTTCCCACTCAAATTTTAACTTTTGGTGAAGGGTAGACGTTATTGCGCCAGCGGCGTGAATCCAGGGTCTACCCAACAAACAGCTGTAGGCGGGCTGAATGTCCATCACATAAAAGATAGTTTTAAAGGTCTGCGGGCCAATTGTCACGGGCAGCTCAATCTCTCCCAGAACCGATCTCTTCGAGCCATCAAAAGCTCTAACCACTAGGTTGCTGGGTCTCAATGCCAGTCCATCATATTCAAGCTTCACCAGAGCCTTCTTTGGTAAGACATTCAGGGATGACCCTGTGTCCACCAGCACATGTGAAAGGACAGCTCCTTTGCATTCCATGGTTATGTGCAAGGCTTTGTTGTGATTGCGGCCATCCACTGTCAGGTCAGAATTGGTAAACCCTAGCCCATTGCTAGCAGTAACATTTCCAACAACGGTTTCCAATTGGTTGACAGTAATCTCCTCGGGCACGTAAGCTGCGTGCAGGACTTTAAGTAGTGCATTCCGATGGGCTTCGGAGCACATAAGCAGTGAGAGGATGGAGATTTTGGACGGCGTCTGGTGAAGTTGATCCACAATTTTGTAGTCACTCTTTTTGATGATTCGCATAAACTCATCAACTTCCTGATCGAATGGAGTTTTCAGGGCTTCTTTGGCAGCTGAATCTTCCTGCACCGGGCCTTTACCCTTTGCCTTGGCAGCAGCTTCTGCTTCGGCAGTAGGTTTTTGAACTTGTGAAGCAAAGAGACGTCCGCTTCGGGTGAAGCCTCCGCCTCCCCCCACGTTATCTACTTGTGGTGCAGGTGTTGATGTTTCAAGAGTGATTCTTTTTCCTTCGCAGTATACGTCAGAGCCATAGTGCCAAGGGATGGCGCTATTGCTTTCATATGGTACTGGTCCAGGCACCGTGACAGTGACTGGACTGATTGCTGCTGCTGAAGGGACTGTAATTGTTTGTGGATCATAAAAGATTGTAACTGGTGCTCTGGTGGGAGCAGCACCTTCTGAATGGTAGGCGGAATTATTCTCAGGATCGTAGAATATGGTAACGGTAGAGACATCTTCATGATTGATTGCTGGTGTTGTAGGAGGTTCTGTTGGAAGGACTGTTGTTGTTGTTGATGGAGATTCGAAATGGAATGAAGCTGAAGTTGTAGCAGGAGGAACTGTTGAAAACTGATCATTTGGAAGGACAGGTGAAGTATTTGTTGATGCTGCTGATGAATTGTCGGGAACAATAGTTGCTGCATTTGTAGGAGGTTCTGAAACCATTGTTGATGAAGTTGCCGGATTTGTCGGGAATGATGTAGTGATCTGGAGCAGGCCACTCTGAATAAGGCTGTTAATGCCATTCCTCAAGTCTTCACACCCATTCCATGAAATATTGCAGTAGGGACATCCCAGTTCACACCCCGGAAATATATTGTTTTCACGGAGCTGAGCTTTGATCTCCACCAATGGTGTCCTGACCTGATCCACACTGGTTATGAAATAAGACGGTTGGTCTTCTTCAATAGCATTAATTCGAGGACCACCATGGTTTGGCATTGGATTTTTGTTGACATTGGGCGGAGGTGCAAAATTCAGAGCCTTGGAGTCTACCAAGTCTTGTACCTTCATATGCAGAGCCCTGCATTTTTCTGTACTGTGACCAGGTGCGTTTGAATGAAAAGCACACCTAGCATTGGAGTCATAATTTCTTGGTAGACTGTTGGGATCCGGCGGTGCCAACGTTCTTAGCTCAACCAGGTTGAGTTTCAGAAGTTGTGGTAGCAAAGCAGCGTACGGCATGGGGATCGGGTCGATCACTCGGTTAGCTTGGGAGGGCCTCTGTTGAAATGGCCTCTGTTGATTGTTGTTGTTGGAGTTGTTGTTGTAGTTATTTCTTGGAGGATATTGATTCTGATGATACTGAGGTTGTTGTTGGAAGTTTTGTTGAGGAGGTTGATAGACTGGCTGAGGATGAGCTGGAGCAGGGATAGTGACTGCTGCTATTGTCCTCTGAGCATATTGGGGCCTACCCCTGTTGGTGTGGATGGCATTGGTCTCGCCAGTTCTTCTCGGGCCTGCAAAAGGCTTTCTTGTACTACTGGACGAGCTTGCACCATTGTCGGAAATTTTGCCCATTTTCAACAGGCTTTCAATTCTCTCCCCAGCTATGACAACATCTGCGAAGCTGGTGGAAGAGAAAGCAGCTAACCTGTCGATATAGGTTCCCTGAAGAGTGTTCATAAACATGTCTGCCATTTCTCTTTCAGACATTGGTGGTTGAACAGCAGCAGCCAGTTGCCTCCACCTTTGGGCATATTCTCGGAAACTTTCCCTTGATGACTGTGACATTCCCATTAGGAGAGTCCTGTTGGGTGCCATGTCTAAATTGTATTGATACTGTCGGATGAAGGCTTCTGCCAGGTCCTTCCAGCATCTCACAGTTGCCCTCGTCAAATGGGAATACCATTCCCTAGAAGCTCCAGTCAAGCTATCTTCGAAGTAGAACATCCACAATTTCTCGTCCATGGTGTAAGCTTTTAATCTTCCGAGAAAAGATTGCAGATGGGTTCGAGGACAAGAAGTCCCATTATACTTTTCAAAACATGGAGGCTTGAACTTGTGGGGAATCCTAACCCCGTCTACTAAGCCCATATCCATCACGTCAAAACCCAAAGAATTTTGAGATTCTAAGGATCTTAACTTCTCAGCTATTTCTTCCAATCTCCTGTCATAAGTTTCCTCTCCAGCACCCATTACAGTAAATTGGTCCTCCTGAGGATCTTCTTGAAGTACTCTGGCTGCTGTGGCTGTCCCTTGGATGTTTGCAGGGATATTAATCTCAGGATGTAGATGTGGACCAAACACAGGGGGATTCACATGTGGTTGCACCCTTTCATTATTACTGGTGCCAGCAGTCCCCACATGAGGCTCATCTTGGTTCTGCCTTTCCACCATAGCTCTCAGTCTCTCCTGGCTCTGAGCCATGTTGTTCATAACCTCCATGAACTGCGTCATCTGTGTTCTCATCTCCAATCTTTCATTGGCTAGCTGATTTCTGACATCAGCAAGATCTTGTTGAACTTGATCCATCTGAATTCCCGGAAGGTTGATTCTAGTTGGATACCTGTGTGGCCTGTTGAGAGGAAATACCCGGCGGCGAGCAATAATTCCTGAACATCACAACAGAGGTTAGCAACAACAAAACAAAAACCTACAAAACAAACAAAGGGGTTAGCATGCAATGCAGTTATGCTTATTTGCTCTCAAGGTATCCGGTTTGGTCTTCAGTTTTGACCCTCCCAGACCCTTGAAGGTGATGCTGTTGAAGTTGCTTTTGATGTGAGCCCAAATAGAAACCAACACAAATATATTACAAAGGGTGAAACAATACAACTTGTTCATTTTTACAACACAAAACCCTCAAAGGGGCCAAAATACATCACAAAAAGCAAAAGTACATGGAAAAGGGACAACAACAAGCAAATGATCAAACCCCAAGGCCAAACTCATCCTCACGAACTTCCTTGAGAAGTGCTTCGGTCACAGGATCAGCCGGACGCTCCGTGAGACTTCTGATGAGAAGGTTTCTTGTTGCAACAGCTGCAGTCAATTTCCTGCTCTGACTTTGGTCCTTAGACCTCTTCAATCCTGCTTTAATTTTCAGCTCTGATATTTCTTCCTGGGCTGCTGCCAGGGCCTTTTCCATCTGCTCCATCTTGTCTTGAGCTCTCTTGTCTTCTAGAGTACGGGCCTCAGTGATCCGGACCCACCTGGCCTGACTCTCTTTCAAATACAAGTCTGTTCTTGCTCTTTGGAACTGGGCTTCTTTACAAGCATTCTTCAGAATCTGCTCACCGGCTTTAGACTTGTTGATATACTCCCCAGACCTCTCAATCTTGGTCAAGTGTTCTACCCTCAATTTCTCCAATCTCTCAATCTCCCTCATACCTTCACTCCTCTCCCGGAGGGTCTTCTGCAAGGCTTGGGATAACTTCTCATTCCTTTCCTTCAGGCTTTCAAACTCCTCCAGACTGATAGTGGCAGGGGGTGGTGCTGAAGACGACTCAGGCGTGTCTTCTATGGTAAAGGGCATTCCAGAGAATTGGGCCCTAGCATGGGACCACTCATAATATTGGACTGATGCCACATTATTGCACTTCCCCAAAATGGTGATTCCCTTAGTCTGAACATGATCCCAGGCCCAGGCAGCCTGTCTAACTGTTGCCAGACTAATCTTGTTCTCACAATAGAGGGTCTCAACCAGGTCTTGTTCCCTTGGAGTGTGGACCAGTGCATAGCCCAACTGTCTCCTGAACAGCAGAGGGTTGTAGTTGATACTTCCCTTAACTCCTATCAAAGGCACATTGGGAAAGTGCCCACAGCTGGTGATCATATCTCTGCCCTTGGTGCTCTGAGTACACCATCTGATATCTGCTGAAGTTAGGACAGTGAGTCTCTTAGCCCAGTTGCTTTGCTGATGAGGGTTGAGAAATGCATCTGCCCTGGGTAGATGCCTGAGGAGCCAAGTATGGAATAATGGAGCACAAATTCTTACTAATCTCCCCCTCTGCTTCTCATTTCTCTGATGTACTGAGTAATAGAGATCACCCAGTAAAGTTGGCACTGGGTTCTTCAGGATGAACAAATGGATTGCACTTTTGCTGATGAATCGAGGCTCATCTGCAAACAGCACAATTCCATATACACTTAAGGCCAACAGAGCACAAACAGCTTTCCACTCCCCCAAGGAGGCCTTCAAACTAGCTTGAGAAATCAGGAAGTCCAGATGAAATCCAAGGATCCCAGCTTTAGAGGTCAAGTGTTGTTCAATCAACAGAGGTTCCAGGTGCAAAGCTTTTGCTATCTCTCCATTGCTGGGAAAGACCATTTCAGGGTTGAAAGGGATTTCTCTCTTGATAGGCAAACCAACCAAATATGAGTATTCTTCCAAAAGAGGACCCAACTGAAAGTCTTGAAAGGTGAAACATCTCAATGGAGGATCATAAAACTGAATGCAGGTGTGGATGAGGCTCCTCTGAGAAGGGTCCAGATCCATAACCATGTCCAGTATACCTCCATAACTCTCCCTGAACAAAGGAATGTGATCTGGAGTGATCAGGGTTTGGATCCTCCTGATGTCTGATAAGTCTGGTTGGAAGAAATGATAGGTGATGTTGCTTTTCTTTGGAGCCATGATGCTGAAGACTGAACAGAGTGCTGATGAAGATACTGAAAGAGTGAACCACTGATTGGCTGGTGCTAGTGACTGAAGTATATGACTGACAAACTGATGCAGGTGCTGGTGGAGATAGGTCAAAACTGCAGATGGGGTCAAAACCAAAACCAGATAAAGGTGGATACCCTGAAACACAAATAAGCACATGTTAATATGATGCAATGAGTATGAATGCAGATGATATGCAAAGGGTTTGTGACTGAGCTGGATCTGATTAACTGCCTTGGTCTAGATCCATGTGTGTTCAAGAATTCCAGATGGAGGTCTATAAATCCAGTAACCAGGGTAGGGGACTCAAATAAAGAGCCACATGTCCAGGGTTTTAGAATCACAAGAACTATCCAACATGGAGCATTCTTAACAAAGTCAAAGTAACAGGGTATTCTGAGGTCAAGGTACCTGCAAACCTGTAAACAGCCCAACCCCCTCACAGGTGGTGATCTAGAACAAGGATCCTCAGACTTGGATCAGTTATGAGAAGTGTAAACACTTCTAACCCGGAGGTACAGTGTTTACAATAACCATAACAATTCCTCCTCTAATTCACCTCAGTTTCTGAAGGTCAAACTAAAAGGTCATCCAGACTTAGCAGGCTTCCCAGATCCCCCTAGCATTGCAGGAAATCCGCAACACAGAGTTCTCAAGAAGAAACCCATATCTGAACCGTGTTTCATATTCCCGCACCAGACCGAAATGGAATGGGAAAGAATATGATTCACTCTAGCCTAGGTGTCACTCAGGTCCCAGGAGTAGGACCTTAACTCTCAATGAAACACTCACCCACCAAAAAACAAGGAAACCAGATCCAGCCAGCAACAGTGATAGTATGATATATACAAATGCAATAAAGAAAACGGTAAATAAAGCTGTACAGAAAGCAATAAATAAAGCAAATATATAAACACAAATAACACATAACACCCCAATAAACACAAATCAATCAAGCGCTAGGAGGAACCCACAAAAAGAACCAGAAGCCCTGGTTGCAGTATAAGGGTCCCCAGCAGAGTCGCCAAGCTGTCGCTCCCAAAGATTTGCATCCCGGTACAAGCGCGAACGGTCGGCGAAGGGAACAGTGAGAACACACAGCCGTGAACTCACTGGAGAATGAATAGAGTCGCCAGCTAGGCATTTTTATCCCGGAGGAAAGGCAATGCTGCATAGACCTAGAAAGATATGGATAAGACGGTTTGCGAACCAGAGAGACTGAGAAAGGGGGTTGGTTACAACCTGGGAAGGTATTAGCACCCAGGTTGTCCGCCGTACTCGACGGGATCCACGCTTAAAAGATTTGTGTTTTAAAGGGGTAGTGTCAGTGCAATCTGTGTGTAAAATAGCTGGAAAAGAAATGTACAGGTGTCAGTGCAAAAGAAGTGTGAAGTGTAATATGTATAGTGTCAGTGTAAGAAAGAGTATGCTCATGATTATGAGGCTTAAAGAATAATGCTGGAAGGAGGGGGAATGAACAGAGACTTTTGTTCGATAACCGTTAAGTTATGCCTACGTATCCTCTCGTGCAATGAGGAAGTCAGAACACCGTAGTTCGACCCAAAGAGACTGATAGAATGATTTGACTTGTGAACTGCTTGCTTGCCTATGCTCAAGTGTATGACCTGTCTGGCTCAGGTGCTTACTGTCTTGCATTAGACGGAAGAAGCAAGTTCTCGATTGTGAGTGAATGAGATGAGAAAAGAATCCCGAAGGAGACGATTATTGTTTGTTTTTGAATTTTCAGTCTTTTATTGCTTTTTTGAGTTTGTCATAGGATAATGAGCTTAAGCCTAAACCAATGGGTTAGTAAACTCATCACATCTTCCCTCTGATTAGGGGTAATGAGAATACCTTAAGTGTGAAGTCAGATTCTCACGCTTAATCACCTTTGATGTAGGATTAAGATCATTAACCTACTTGTGATTATTTAGATGTTTTTGTGATTTTGTTTAGTGTTGAGTAATGAGGTTAAGCCATAATCAGGGATTAAACAGACTCATTACACCATCCTAAAAGAAGGATGATAGATGAGAATGTTTAAGCTGAGGAAGGCTCCTCAACTTAATCCATGATTAGGGATTAAACCCATGACAAAACAAGCCTTTGATTAAGTGGATTTTAGTTAATGATATGATGATGAAGTGAATTTTATGATTTGTAAGACAACCTGAGGGGGACTTGTCCATTAACTCTAGGGTTAGTCCTTCTTAACCAGTTAAGGAAGAATTAGAACCCTAATGCAAGGCCCAAGTTACAAGTGTGATGTCTTGATAATTATTAAGTGATTTGATTAAGAGATTTAAACACCTTAAGGGTTTAATACTTAGGATTAAAGTTATACACTCCATCCTAAGAGAAGGATGTAGGCATAAGCTTAATCACAAAGTCTTAAAGCCTTTAGGGTTTAGTCCCTGATTATGAGATGAGAAGAGAGACACAAAGAGACATAAAGGTAAAAACTATGAGGGGAAACTAATCAAAACCCTAATTCATTGTCATGCTTGGTGGGTCCTAAGGTTTGTGAGGTTTCACCAAGAAGATCTTCAAAGGAGCCACCAGGAAGCAGATGAAAGGAGCAAAGAGAAGCAAAGTAACTTGCTTCACTTAAGAAGTCAAGTCACTTGAAGAAAGAAAGTAAGAAGAACAAGAATGAGCAAGCTCAATCTCATACACAAACAAAAATGCAGCAAGGATGCATAAAAGAGATGAAGAGAAGTTATGAGAAGTGAAGGCAAATTCACTTCTCAAGTTACTTACCACCTGAAATGTTAGAAACAAATGCAATGCAATGCTAAATGAAATGAAATGACATGATGCTAAGCCAAACCAGAAGCATGTTGATGATGATTATGATGTTATGAGGTGTTGCAAACATGAGACAAGGCATAGGGATGCTCATACAAGGTCATGGATGCAAATGATGCAGGCTAAGGAACATGAATAAGCATGAAATGTCATGAAGCATACAAGACAAATGGCATGGCAAAGATGTAATGCAATGATCAATGATGTTTCATACATGTCTTAAGATGTCAAATGAATCACAACAATGCACAAAATGCAATGGCAAGTCATGTTATGCAAGGAAATGCAAGAAGGATGCAAGAGGAAGCCCAAATTAGGGTTTATGGATCAAACATCAAACACAAACCAAAAACAGAAGCAAACCCTAAGATAAAAAAATGGAAAATGGCATCCAAAGAAACCCTAGACCTATAACAAACCACTGCCCAAAGGGGAGCTCTCAACTCTCAACCAAACTTAAGATATGAATTTTGCAAGTTATTAGGGTTTTTTAGGGTTCTTATCAAAATAAATGCCAATCAATTGGAAAATGCAAGATCAAATCATGGCCTTTTTATCCTTGAAAATACATGCAAAATGGAAAACAATGCAAGAAGAATCAATGTCTCAACCTTCACCAATAGGCAGAAATGAATTTTTAAACTTGTGATCAAAATAATGCATAAAAAATGATTTAATTCCATGAAAAATTCTTAAAATGCATCAAGATCAAAAAAGAAATTTGGTTTGAAGGTTGGACAATGTTTCTAAATGTCTTAGAACATTTCATGAATTTTTTTGTAATTTTTAAATACCTAAAAGTATTTTTAATTAATTAATTCTCATTAATCAATTAAAAATAATCTTTTAAATATTTAAAAATACTTTTTTAATGATAAAAAATAAAATAAAAATATTTTTGTGTCATAAAAATTAATAAAACCTCAAAGAAAAAGTTTCATAATTTTTATGATTTTTTAACTATTTTAAAATAAATGTACAATTTAAATGAAAAAGAAATGAATTAAAAATAAATTAAATGGAAGTAATCAGATTGGATGGCTGGGATTGGCCCTGGTTTCAAAAGCGTTGACTGCGCGCCAGGATGAAAGGCCCAGATTGCTTCTGGCTAAATTAAATTAATTAAAGATTAATTAACCTAAAGAGAGAGATTAGGGCTAAGTGAGCACATCTGGGCCGTCCACACACGCGCGAAGTCAAGGGAGTCAACTGATCAAACGCTCCAGATTCAAATGGCATTTAATTACTGGATTAAGCCCTAATTACATTCAGGCGGCCGGAGAAGACTTCCGGTCGTCTTCTCCGGCCAGAAGCTCACCTGAAAATCACCCAACTTCCTCAAAACGTAATATAAATGAAATCTATGAATTGGGAAACGTTTCTAACACCCTCACGAATCAAACCCCTAACCTAAAACAAATTTATCTTTCCTAAATCATCTGAATCGAAGCAAACAATTTCTAGGGTTCGTAAGCTTCAAACACAAATTAAATTCTCAAAACACAACCATTTCAAAAACTAAAAGCATCAGGATGATCAGGAGAACATAAAGATCAAGTTTGTAACAAGAAAAATCATTTCTGGAAAAATTAATTTCGAGCTACCTGAGATTTGCAACTTTCAATTTAGGAACTTTCAGGCCTCTTCCTTCAGTGCAAGCTGCTCCTCTTGATCCCCCAAGTGTGCTTGAATGCTCAAAATGAGTTTGTGTTGGCTGGAGAAGAAGATTCGAAAGGATCTGCTTCAGTTCAGTCAACAATGGCAGATGAGATTCTGGCACTTTCAGGCTGTGAAAAGGGGTTGTTTGTGATCTATGAAGTGTGTTGAGAAGGTTTGTGGTGTTGGTTGGTGTATTTGTGAGCTAGGATAAGAGTTTCGAATGAAACTGCAGCTTGAGGTGAATGATGGCAATGGAGTTTTCAGGCTTGTTTCAGGCTTATGCTTGGGGTGGTTCTTGTCTATGAGGTGTGGTGAGTTGAGTGATGATGAGAGTTTGAGTGTTTGAAGACTGTGGAGAGTGATTCGAATGAACTTGCAATGAGGTGAGTTTTTTGTGTAAGTGGTGAATGTCTTTGCTTCAGCCTTGGTTCTCATGTGTTATGGCCAGCAAACTGATTCAATAAACAAATGCAAGTGGCTGATGGATGTGACCTGGCCTGCAGAGATAGGTGTGGCTACTTTTGCTCAAAGTCCACTTTTGTGTAAGATAGGGCATGGCTCAAGTTTAGGCAAGTACAAGTTGGGTTCTGGTGCAGCATGGTGAGTGTGAGAGGCTGGCTTGACCCAAGGCTCAATGCAGCAAGTTGGTGAAAAGGTCATGAGTGTTTTGCAACTTGGTTAGCTTTATGGATTTTCATGAGAAAAGTCAAGTTACATGAACCAAACCATGAGCAAACTTGATCCAAATCTGATTTTTGTGACTTAGAGGATGTTTACATAATGGTTTGACATGAATTAGAGGCTGCATAATGCATTTGTTCAAGACTTTGCAAAATTTCCATTTGGTGCATAACTTGAAAATCAATGATTTTTGCTAACTTTGTAATGCCATAACTTTTGATCCATGAAGAGTTTGATCATGTTCTTGTACTTTTTGAAAAGGGAAAGATGAGATCTACAACTTTCATGACCAAAGTTTTTCCATTTGAAGCCTTTTTGGATCAAGAATCAAGGCTTGAAAAATGACCTAAAATGATGCATTCTTGAAAAGTCAACTATGCCCAAAAAGTCAACATTTGCAAAAACCCTAAATTCTTGATTTTTATGAACTTCAACCTTCTTCCATGATCAAATAAAGATCATATACACCCAAAATGATGAAGATCACCCATTGGTTGGGTCATTGGGGGCCTCAGATGCCCTGATTTGCACTGACTTGTCCAGAAAGTCAACTCTTGATCAGATGACTTCCCCATGGAATTTCTTCATGAAAATTGATATGCATACTCCCTATACCATATAGAGACCAATGGAAACAATAATGACCAAAAAAATTGGGGTTATGGCCTCTGAAACCAAAACCCTAATTTTAGGTCAACTGTGCAGTTCAACCTGGCTCTGCATCCACTCAAACCCTAGTTCTTGTGATTCCTCTGCAATTTTGACTCTGTGAGGATGTGACATGATACAAGAACACACATGGACCCTTCTGAGATGATTGGTGGCCTTTGGAGTGGCTCAAGAAGCCTTGGGATTGCTCAAATCACAAACCCTAGGTGCAGATGACTTAGAAACTATGCAGTGAATCAAACATGAGATATGAGATTGTATGATTGTGTTTATGCATATGAGATGATCACAAGCCATGGTGTGAATGGGTGAGGGCAAATTTGGGGTGTTTACAATGGCGTAGCATTTTTGAATGAAGTTATTCATCTTGCAGAGATTAGAAAACAAAGTTGTTTACAATTTAAGGTGAATTTCTCTAAGGCGTACGAGTGTGTTGATTGACATTTCTTGAGGCAAATTATGCAAGCTATGGGGTTCGGTAGGCGTTAGCTTAAATGGATAGAAGGTGGGTTTTTACAAGTTTTATGTTTTTTCTCATCAATGGTAGTCCTACGAGGAGTTTCAAAGTTAATCGTGGTTTATGTCAAGGTGATCCATTATCACCATTCCTTTTTTCCATAGTGGCAGAGGGCTTTGCAATCTTGGTAGAGAGAGCTTTAACAATAGGTATTTTGATAGGAGTTCAAGTAAATAAAGATGTTTTCTACAAGTTATTGCAATTTTCAGACGATACCATTATTCTTAGTAATGACAATTGGTCAAACCTTTGGGCTTTCAAGGTAATTTTGAAAGGTTTTGAATTAACTAATGGGCTGAAAGTGAATATTACCAAAAGTATGGCGTTAACGTGGAGGATAATTTCACGAGGGCTGCGAAACAATTCTTAACAATGTGGGATTGATTCCATTCCATTAGAGTTTTGGGGTTTTAAGATTAATGATATGCATAGAATAATAGGCTATTTTAATTTGGTTATTGACATTTTCAAAAGGCGTTTGAATAATTGGAAAGCTGAAATGTTATCTCTTGGTGGAAGGGTAACATTGATTAATTCGGTTTCGACAAATCTTCCCATTCACCATTTGTCTTTCTTTAAATCTCCTAGTAAAGTAGTGGATGGACTTATATATATTCAACAAAATTTCCTTTGGCATGATGTGAAGGAGAGAAAACGTATGACTTGGATTAATTGGGATGACATATGCAAGCCTAAAGTAGTCAATGGTGTTGGGGTGAAGGATTTAAACTTATTTAATAAAGCTTTGTCATCTAAGTAACTTTGGCGACTTATAACCGAAACTGATGTTATTTGGTGTGATGTTTTGCGCGAGAAATATGGAGATTATTATAATAAAATTACTTTAAGGGTGGATTATATTCCAAAACACTATCATTCTCAATGGTGGAAGAATATTATGTGTTACAATTCTTCTACGAATGCAACATTTTTTTTGAGATTTTATCAAGTTCAGGTTGGGCAATGGTGAATCAATTGCTTATGCTTGTTGAACTGTTTCTTGAAGATGTTCCAAGAAACTTTCTTATAGCTTTTGGATGGTCATTTGTTGGGGTATATGGTGGGTAAGAAACAAAACTATTTATAATGATGGCATATGCGATCCAGAGACCATTTTCATGTGTATCTAATATTTTTCTTGGTGGTAGATTATAACTTTGTCGAAGGGTAAACTGCTTGGTAATTTCTATGAATGATATTTGTATCCATTAGATTTGTTTATAAACTTTGACTTTGTCAATTTGTAGGTGTTGTATATGGGTTAGGTACCCCTTTTACCTTTGTTTATAATACCATTTCGCTTATAAAAAACTTATTCCAAGAGTATTTTTTTTAACTTATCCAAATTATAATTTTTAAATTGAATTTAATCTAATGGTCAATTAAGTAAAAGACTAATTTAACCATTAAATTAGATTCAATTCAAATGTTATGATTTAGAGTAAGTTAAAATTACTTACTCTTAAAGTAAATTGGCCCCGTTGTTGAATATTATAGTAGCACTATAATACTATTTTTTGATACAAACTATAATACCAAATATTAAATTCATTCAGTTTTCCAAGTTTGTCCCATCATGCCTCACCTCACATCACATGACACTAGACCAAAACCAAACTGAAGTAACAAACTTCAAAAGCATTGCATGGAATTTCCAATTTCAATTTCCATTTATTATTATTGTTATTATTATTATCAACGTCCAAACGAGCACTTCTGTGCCCATTTGTATGCTTTTTCAATTACGCTAACGTTTGGAAATATTAACTGTTCTGGACTGACCCAACGACTAGGTATGGCCCAATCCTCTCGATCCATGAATCAACCTAATGGCCCAAATATTAGAGGAATCCACCATAATCGTATCCTTGGAATGGCCAACCATCGCCTGGTCGTGGCCGACCCTTTCACCTCATTCTTGATCTCTGCTCGGAATCGACAAATATCACCCAGATTCGGCCATGACAGCTCCTACTCGTATGGTCGCGTGCTCGACGCACCCCTATCATGACCAGGCCGTCCGTCTGACGGTTGGTTTCTGGAAGTTACCTATTTTCAGGGGATCCGCGATCCAGGCCCAAAATAGGATCTGTTAGCCACGCGCTGATGGCTCTCTATATAAACCCTCTCACACGAGAGGGTCAGGTATTGAATATTCATTCCTCAAACACTCTTACTTGTACTTGTTAACTCTCATGCCCGTTCTGACTTTGGCATCGGAGTACCTTGCAGGTACCCCCCCCCCGTCTCCACTTTGTTCGAGCAGACTTCAAGATCCACATCAGCAGCCGTTGGAGATTCTGATCAAGAGGTACGATCAATGACGTCGTCTATGGGAACATTGGATCCCTATTTTCTCATCTTCATCTCGTGAAAACAAAAATCATCACTTTTAAATCTCCTTCTTGATGGCTCACCATGACGGCACAACTTGGGAGGAAATCATGTCCACCAGGCTCCCGAAAGGACTCGAGAAGCCTCCACCCCTGGGGACCTATGATGGCACAACTGATCTAGACGAGCATATTGAAAACATCGACACTTTGTTTGACTATAGAGGTGTCTAAGGAGCTATCAAGTGCTTCCTCTTCCTAATGACTTTAAGAAAGGGGAGCGATGACGTGATACAAGAGTCTCCCCCACGAGTCTATCACCTCATGGAGGCAACTGGGGAGGACCTTATCCCGACATTTTACTGTTTCACAACGTCATCCCAAAACTGAGGCCTCTCCAGTAGCGATCATTCAAGTAAAATAGGAGCCCATCCGAGCATATATAGAAAGGTTTAACAAAGAAGTTGTCCAGGTCTCGACCACAGACGACATGAAGAAATACCTTTTGGAACGAGGGATCCACCCCTAGAGTGACTTCAGAAGGGCTGTAGGGATCGAAACACCAGCCACACTTGAAGCATTCCTCCTCAAGGCACAGGCGTATATCCAATACAAGGAGAAAGAGGAGCGAGCACTGCCCGTGACACAAGGCGCAACGAGGACGTCAAACCTTCTAAGCATGAAGACTCCTCGACATCCCGTCAGGGAGGAGACAAAAGAAAGGAAGATCGCTCCCGTGAACCGCGGGAGCACAAGGGTCTCGTCGGGAGGTTCCAAGACTACACACCTCTCACGTCGACCAGGGAAAAAATCCTATCTGAGTGCACGAATTCCAAATTCCGCCAAGCAGGGGTCAGATTCCCAAAATAATTACCAAATAAACTGAATACTGACAAAACAAAGTATTATCGTTTCCACAAATCGCACGGGCATAACACAGAGGATTGCATTCACTTGAAGGACGCCATTGAGATACTCATCCGGGATGGTCATCTCAAGCAGTTCGCTAAGAGTAAGGACGCTCCTCGACAGGAAGTGCAGGAGACCTGGAAAGCTGAGGATGTCACTCTATCGGTCGGGGAAACAAACATTCAGGTCGCTCTCAACATTACACGGCCAAAATATTTTTACATCCCCGAACCATATACCGGCCCTGCGTACTTCACTACATATAGCCCGTAGGAATCCTTCCCGTCAGCAATGGTCATCTCCGGAGGAGGACCCAACAAGGTTACAGTGGGGTCAGTGAAGCGACGATTCGACCAGTTAATCAACACTAGCTCCAACCAGAGCTCGGCCCTCGATCCTCCTCGCGGAGGATTCGCTCCCATCTCGTTCTACAAAGAGGATCTCCTCAGAGGGGCACCTACCGCTAGAATTCCTTTGTTGGTTCAGGCACAAATGGCGAATTTCGACGTCCGCAGGATCCTGGTCGATCAGGGAAGTTCGGTCGACATTATGTACTCCCAGTTGTTCGTAACCCTTCAGCTGAACGAAACACACTTAACTCCATACGTAGGCTCAGATATCCATGGGTTCAACGAGACAATTTCTAGGACTTAGGGTTACGTCGATCTGATCGTTACCTTTAAGGGAGGAGAAACTGCAAGGTCCATTAAGGTGCAACTTATTGTGATAGACTTCCCGTCCCTATACCAGTGCATCCTGGGACGACCCACTCTGGACGAGATCATCGTGGTTCATTCTACGGTGCACCTGAAAATGAAGTACTACACTTCGTCGGGACATGTAGCCACCCTCCACGGAGACATAGAAGCTGCTCGCAGATGTTACGAGGCTGTATCTAAAGGCCTCAACACCATCGTTGTCAAGCCCAAGCCGGCCAAAGCCATCCTCTAGTGCATTTCTGAAGAATCAAAAGTGCTGCCTCGTGTGGATTCCATAAACCTCGACAGCAGATTCACCGATGAAGGAAAATAGGCGCAGCTAGTCGCGAAGCTTTCTTAATCCGCTCGACCTGTCCCCGACGGTGATTTTAAGCTGGTAGCACTGGGGAAGGATCCAACGAAGGGAGTAAAGATCGGAGCAAATCTCCATCGACCTGGCAAGGAAGAAACTCAAGGCCTGCCTCAGGGAAAATGCTGATTTGTTCGCGTGGAGCGCTGCAGAGATGCCGAGTTTGGACCCAGAAACGGCATATCACCATCTCTCTATACATCCCTCAATCCGAGCAGTTGCACAACAAAGGAGGAAGCAATCCCAGGAAAAGGTAGAAGCGGCCGAGCAGGCTGTAAAAGACCTCCTATAGGTGTATTTTGTAATTAAGGCCTGGTACACCACCTGGCTCTCAAACGTTGTACTAGTTAAAAAGAGCAATGGAAAATGGCGCATGTGCGTTGACTACACCGATCTTAACCAGGCATGCCCAAAAGACGCTTACCATTGTCCTAACATTGATAAGTTGGTAGATAATTCTACAGGTTTTAAGCTTTTGTCGTTCCTCGACGCCTATTCCGGGTATAATCAAATACACATGGTCGTGACCGACAAAAAGTACACCGCTTTCATGACCGAGTCGGGCAAATATTACTACAACGTAATGTCCTTCGGCTTGAAAAATGCGGGCGCTACTTACCAACGAATAGTGAACAAATTCTTCCAAGCGGAGATCGGGAGCATGATCAAAGTTTACATGGAAGACATGAACGTGAAATACCATGAGGAAACCGACCATGCTCTCCACCTAAAGAAATATTTTGATCAAGCCCCCAAATTTAAAATGTGATTCAACCTTGAAAAGTGCACGTTTGGAGTACGAGCGGGCAAATTCCTTTGTTTCTACCTAACAGAAAGAGGAATAGAAGCTAACCCCGAAAAATGTCGAGCATTCACCGAAATTCCCACGCCAACTTCTAAAAAATCCATCTAATCACTAAACAGGGTGCCCGCATCGTTGTCACGTTTTGTAGCAAAATCCGCTCAACACGCACTCCCCTTCTTCAAGCTCTTCCACAAGGATGATGCATTCGAGTGGACAAAGGAGTGGGAGCAAGCCCTGACACACCTCAAAAAGGCTATGTCAGAACCCCCGGTTCTCTCCCGACCAGAGGCATGCGAAACTTTATTCCTCTACCTTGTCGTTGTTAACAAGACTATCAGCGCTGACCTCGTACGAGAAACGCCCGAGGGGCAAAGACCAATCTATTTCACAAGCAAAGCCCTACAAAGGCCCGAACTTAGGTATCAATAAATCGAAAAAGTTTCCCTGGCGCTCCTCCATGCTGCCAGGAGACTCAGACATTATTTCATCGCACATACGATCATGATGCGTATCGATCAACCCATTAGACAACTCCTCAGTTGACCTGATATGTCCAGAAGAATGCTTAAGTGGTCCTTGGAACTATCCGAGTTCGGCTTCCGTTATGAAGGCAGAGAAACTATCAAAGCTCAAGTCCTCGCCGACTTCGTGGCCGAAATGACCGCCTCAGAAAGACAGATTTGCGCGTCCAAAAGATGGACCATTTTCGTGGATGGTGCTTCGAGCTCGTGGGAAGCGGTGCAGGAATCATTTTAGAAAATGAAGAGGGAATCCTAATCGAGGTATCCCTCACCTTATCATTTCCCACATCCAACAACCAGACGGAATATGAAGCATTCCTCACAGGCTTGAGACTCGCCGACTACCTCGGAGCATAAGAGATAACTATCTGCACAGACTCCCAACTCGTAGCCATGCAGGTCAAAGGCGAATACCAGGTCAAAAATGACAACTTGTCAGAATATTTGACCCTGTTCAAAAGGAGGATGGAAAAGTTTGCATCAGTAAAAGTCAGACACGTGCCCCACGAGAATAATACACGAGCGGATATACTCTCAAAACTCGCGAGCACAAAGAAAAAAGGAGGAAATAAATATGTCATCCAGGAAATACTTCCTCGACCCAGTATCGAAAAGTCGAACCCAACGATAAATATAAATGTCATCGAGGATGCTAATTGCTAGATGACTCCAGTGTATAAATACCTCACCAGTGATGAGTTGCCCGAAGACCCAAAATAAGCCAGCATCATCAAGCGACGTGCCTGCTCGTACGTCTTGGTGGAAGGAAAGCTCTACCGTCGAGGATTTTCCATTCCCTTCCTAAAGTGTGTTTGTAATACCTCAAAATTTGCCCTCACTTTTTTCCTTAAATGATTTATCGCTTCGCATTCATCTGCATTTTTTACTAGGTTATAATATTCATAACCCTGCATTTGCATTGAATTCATAAGGCATGTGGTCAAGGTTCTTGGAAATTAGGGTTTCGTACCTTGTCCGTATTTATCAGGGATTGAACTTGTGAAGAATATTCATTGGTGTATCTAACCCAGTACTGAGGTGTTCAATCAGATTTGCTTGAAATAAGAGCGTTGGCTTTTCTTAACGTCTCAAGTTGTGTTCCTTATCATTTAATATCTCAAGGGAAGTTAGGAGTTTTTGTTCATATTTTTGAAGGGAACTTCACCAATGGAGGTCCAGTGTATTAAGGAGTGGTTTGGATCCATTTGTTTTTGGAGCAATAATTCGAGATTGTGTGGAGTTTGTTATGGCATCAAAGTTCCTAAGAGTGGATTGTATGGAAGGTTTCGTTTCAAACTAAGGGAAGGCATGTTCAGGGCTTACTTAGAAAACGTCATTCAAATTTGAAGTCAAGTCATACCCATTTTCTGATTTGATTTAGTTCACTAAATTAGTGTCACATCCGTTTTGTCCTCCTATTCATCATGGTCATATTTCATTTCAAACTTCACTAACCTAATCCATAAATCATTTGGTTTGATCCGAAATCACATACCCAAAGTGCTTTTGATTTAAGCCCATTTAAATTTCCGAATCCCAAAACTACTTCTCAGTATTCACCCTAGCTCATAACCATTTCATTCACTTTTGAATTATTTTGTTCAACTTTGAGAATCAATTACAAAATCTTGTATTAGTCAAACGCATTTCTTCTAAATCCAAATTCATACCTCATTCTTATTTGATTATTTTTTAGATAAGAGTTCCAAACCATAGTTGAATTTCGAAACCAATGACCACTTCCATATTCATAGTTGTGTCATATCCCAAATTTAAAACCAAATTCTATGGTCTAAATTTATTTTCAAAGTCCATTATTGAATTTGACTTTCTTCTATTTTTTTGAACCAATAGAATATTGTTAATCCATATTAAAGTGGTTGTTAATCTCCATTAACCCCAAAGCCCATGTCCTAAAGTCTAAATCCAGCACTAATTTTAGATTTTTATTTCGGTCCATATCTCCATTTTTTTTATATTATACTATTAAAAACCTATTTGTGGAAATGATTAAAAGCCCAATTGTAGAAATGATGCCTGTCACCATTTACCAAAGGAGAGATGCAGCCGTAGATATGTTTACTTTCATCATAAATATGTACAAAAGAAAAAGGGAGAAAATAGTCACAGATTGATTCCAAGAGGAAATTCTATTACACCAAAATTGGAAAATTCAGTTATATCAAAAATGTTTCAACAGAAATTCAGAGAACTCAGTTACAAATAGTTACAAACAAAAAGGAAAAAGAGAGTTCCATAACGGAGATGGAAAAAATATAACAGAATCAAAAAAGGAAGCAGGGACTGGATCTTCATCAATTATCAATCTAAAAAAAATCTCCTTCCCTCTAAAAATTCAGAATGAATAGTTCACAACCTTCAATCTTCAAGAATACCAGCTGAAACCTCTCTCGCATCAATCACCTTCTTCAATCTTTACCTCCACCAAAAAATCACCAGAATCCTCTTCTCCATCATCTACCAATCTTGAACCTCCAATCTTCATCTATCAAAAAGAAAACCCTTCTTCATTACTCTGCATCGACCGAAATGCCGACTTTCGAAACCTCTTCATCATCATCCCCTTCAATAATCTTCAAGGAGGCAACACCTTTTTCATCGATTCCATTTTGCCAATCTCCAAATCTCCAATCTTCTTGGCCTTCACTTACAATCCATAACAACACCTTTTTTTTGTCAATCTTTGAACCTGCATCAATACAAATTTTTCATCAAGATTTCGGCATCAAGGTTTTGGAATTACAGAGAAAACAGAGGATGGATTCGAGATTCGTAACAATTTTTCATACGAAAATCTGAGAAGAGCAGAACTAAATAATTCTCACCGGAAAAACCATGTTGTCACCTTCATCTTCATGGTGCAATCGCGACGAAGAATCACCGTGATTACTGACGCATCATCTTCATCTGCAAATTCAATACAACAAAAAAAAATGAGATCAAACAACAATCAGCTTCAATCCTCGTGCTTCAAGAGCAAAACCATTCACCAACCACAACTTCAATCTGCACCAAGAAAAGAAATAACCTGCAAAAACGAAAGATTCTTTGAAATCCGTCGTAACTCAGAACTCAGAAAAAGAAACGGAAGAAGATCAAATCGCAGTGAAATACGTACCTGAGTTCTTCGTCGTCGCGGATTTTGTGACTATGAGATCTCAGTCCCAAAGATGCTCGTCGAGGAAAGTAATTAGAAGGATACAGAGCCGAATCGGAAAGCATGGAAAAGAGCAAAATCCAAATCCACGGATTTACCCGAGCGTATTTACATCTTAGCCTGGTAAAATCGGTTCACCTCTTGCTCTTCCTCAATGCATGTTTGAACTCGTATCCGGATTACCCTTGAAAATGCCTCTAATCGGCTTCCTGGAGACGAATGATTGTGGTAAGGTCTGAAATTGCTTGGCAGCAGAGTGTTAGGTCAT
The DNA here is from genome assembly GCA_963966055.1 of Lathyrus aphaca. NCBI lineage: Eukaryota > Viridiplantae > Streptophyta > Magnoliopsida > Fabales > Fabaceae > Lathyrus > Lathyrus aphaca. The sequence continues at coordinate 134,696,346 of OZ014519.1, read as the reverse complement.
GGCGGCGTATTGTTGTGAACGGAGACGTCGAAGGAGAAGAAAGAGAACCGCAAGGACGAAGCAACAGTGACAGAGTCTTCGTCATGATGATGGGTTAGCGAAGTCTTGAAGTCATTAAGGTGGTTTCCGGCGGTGTATTGGAGAAGGAGGTACCGGTGGTGAGATTGACGATCGGTGGTGATGAGTTTGCTTGGTGAGAGAAGAGACGATGGGTTGACGGAAGGAGTTTCGAAAAAGAGGAATCGGGATGGACGGGAGGAGAATGTCGTTGCCGGCGATGAGGATGGGTTGTCTGCGGCTAGGGTATGCGAAGAAGAAGATGGTCCCAATTATTGTATTGATGTTATTAGGGTTTCTCATGGAATTACAAGTGGATTGGGCCTAGCTATCTCAAATCCCATGGAATTGTTATTCTTCACCTTTGATTTCAGTTCACACCCTCTCCTGTACATGAGCTGAGTCAGATTGGGCTTTAGGATTTATTGAAACCTTATTCGCACCTCACAATTTCCGCATGCACCCCCTCCTGCGGGTCTTTTTTAGGATTTGGGCTCAGCCCCATGGGTTGTACTATCAACACCCTATTTCTCCTTACTACACACCCTTGTTCCTTTATTTTTTCTTAATTTTATTAATTGATTTTGGTTGTAAAAAAACAATTAGTTAATTAATTTTCTTGTCAATTATTTTTTGTGGATTAGTATATTAATACATTTCTTAACAATTTTAATTAGATTTTTATACTAATTTTAATTAGTGTTTAGTACTAATTATTGTGAACTAATTTGGAATTAAATGGTTCATGATTCTTTTTCGATCGATTTGTACCGATTTTGATTTTGGTAAAGCTTCACAAAGCAAATATGGATGATAAGCATTTATTTTGCTTATGGGAAACTACAAGACATTGCTTAAGGTTTTTTTTTCGGATTTCTTTTATATGAAGAATCGCCACCTCGATCAAGTAAGTAATTCCGACTTTTTCGGCTTTTAAGCATCATTCTAGTCGTATGTGGCTTAGGATCATGTAACTTAAGGTGCATCTGAGCCCTCCCACCTGAGGCATTGGTTATATTTGTGATTATTAATGATATGTATCGATTTCGGAACTTAGGGATTAGATTAAGAACCATTAGGATCACTTCTTTTCACTTCCCCTTAAGATTCACTTTTTGTCCGTTTCGTAACATTTATTAAACATAGTTTTAGGTGTGATAAAATTCTGGAAAAATTCATGAGTGATCCTTATCCTCTTAATTAATTTTTCATATTTTTTGTTTCCAGATTTGGGTGGTTTTAATAATTAATTTGGATTTTAGATCATAAGCTGTCCCAAAAAGGAAGGTTTTGGCATAAGGGACCGAAATCGATTTTTCTCCATAGGTGTGAAACCTATTTTTTGTGTGTGATTAATCACTGTAATTTGTGACATTTTGATGCTCATTAGGCATTTTTTTTCATAATTTTTAGTGCCCTTTTTGATCCACTTTGTGGAGTTGTTTTTGGGTGATCATTCATTGCTACCTTGCTAGTCAAGTAATTGTTTTGGCACTTTGGTGCATAATTTTGTGGAATCCTTTTGGACAATGTGAGATAATGACTTTATTATTCCAGGGATTTAATTTCATAATTTTTAAAGGCTTTTTGCTATTTTTTCCATGTCACCTAGATACTAGGTTGATTCATGTGTGTATTTACTACATAACTTAAATGATAAGAAGGCATTCATGCCATTTTCTTGAAGGGATTTTTGGTAGATTTTAGGAGTTGATTATAGGTCATTTGTATGCCTTTAATTCCAGTCATAGGTCATTTTTTGAACCATACTCATTTGGTTTGTTTTGGTGCTTTAAAGTGCATACTTATGTGAATTAACTTTAACCTAAACTAGATTCTCTTCTCCTCTAAATAACAACATGAATTGTGTGGAAATCATTAATGCCTATTCATGCATTCTAATTGCATATCATATCTTGTATGCTACTGACCCATGATCATTTCATGCATATTCACATGCCATTCTTCCTTAACTTTCATCATTTGTAATCTTATGCGATGTTTGCTTCATTTATTCTCACATATTCTCCTCATTGCTCCATATGCCTAATCCATTGCATCCATGATTGTATATTCATTCATCCATCTTCATAAACATTCACTACTGACTTTGATGTTCATTTCATGTACTAATTCATGTTTGTAAGCCATATGCGTTCATACTTCATCCATAAACCCTAATTTGCATTTAGGTGAATTTATGTGAACTTTTTGTACATAGTTGGACATAGTTTGATCTTGTGAGGTATCCTAGCATCCTTAGGGACCTATATCATGTAGCTACTGACTTTAGAAGTTATGTAACCTTTAGGTACCTTCACCTTTAGACTTAGGTCTTATTTTGAACCCTAGTTCCATTCTAGGGCGTTTATGGTACTTATTCGCTTTCATGCTTCGATTTTACTTCCAATATGCATTGTCATGCTAACTTTTGTTTTGTAGGGGGGAAGATTGAGGTAAGCATTACTTCATTCCCATCTCTTATGCACTTTAATTGTCTTTGCCTTAGCACTTTGTGCTTTGTTCATAGGTTCCCTTTTTGTTCTTTAGAGACAACTTAACTTCCTTAGGAAGTAAGTTAGTTTCTAGCTCTCTTTTTCTTCTTTTCCTTTTTCTTTCTTAGGATTAGAATACCTCATTAACCATAGGATCTCCCTTGTAAATAAACAATCAAGTTAGGATTGAGTCTTAGTCCCTTAGATTTTTCCTTTTATCAACTTGAGTCATTCTCTTTCTCATCTCAAAAGAAAAACAATAAAACACTTAATAAAAAACCGAACAATCTTGTACGACACGAGACTTTGTTGCGGAGTTTTTATACGCGTCCTGTTTCGGGGCGAGGTGTAAATACTTCCCGTGATGGATAGGTCTTAGTACAAGACAGTTCACAAACAAATTCAAAAACACTTCTTTTAAAAAGACAAAAACAAACAATAAAACGACCATCCTGCGGGAACTTCTTCTCTCATCTCATTCATTCATAACGTGAACTCGCGACTACCTGTCTCGCATGCAAGACGGTTAACGCACTCGTACCAGACGAGCCTGCAACACCTGAGCATAGACATACGCAGTTCCAGCTGTAAAAAACACAAACAATCAGTTCCCGCCTAGGTTAGGCGAACTACGTCGACTCTGATCCTCATTATCCCGATGAGGTACGTAGGCAGCGGGGTAGGGCCCGTTCGAGCACACTCTTTATTTTCCCTACATTTTCCCCATTCTTTAGTTTAGTTTTCATTTCAGTTCCTTTCTCATTTTCCATTTCCATCCCAGTTAGCGGTTTTGTTCAGCAGCATTCTTATTTCTCACCCTTTGAAACAAAACAAGCAAGCGTGGATCCCGTCGGGTACGACGGACGATCTGGGGTGCTAATACCTTCCCAGGTCGTAACCGACTCCCGAACTCAGATCTTTGGTTCGCAGGACCTTGTCCTTTTCTTCTTCCTCAGGTTTGTGCAACATTACCTTTCCCATTCTTTCGGGATAAAAATGTCTGGCTGGCGACTCTAACCTTTCCGCGCCACTTTCGCGTTTGTACTAGGATGAAAATCCCGGGAGCGACAGCTGGCGACTCTGCTGGGGACTTAACCTGATTCTTCCGGTTTCCCTTGTAGAGTCAATCCTAGCGCCTGTTTGGTTTTGTTTCTTTGGGTGTTTGTTTGCTGTTGTTGCATGCTTTAGTTTAGCTTTATCTGTTTTTATTTACAGTTCTTTACAGCTTTACTTTACCGCATTTATTTATCGCTTTCAGTATTTTATTTTCCATGCATCATATTATACTGGACTGTCTGGCTGTGCTGGTTTTCATTTTTTCTGTGGGTGGGAGTTACTGTGAGATAAGCCAACTACCCGGCTTGAGTGCACCATAGGATTAGCGTGGGCAGACATTGTACTCTTATGGTATCTCACCATGATGGGTGGCGATGTGTTCCACACCCAGATTGCGACCGTCTTGGAACTATTCTGTGTGGGGATTACCTCACTTCAGGGTACGACCTTGATAGTTATGTGCATCTGGTGACCGATCTTCGAGGACCTTAATGGGAACACCCCTCTCCAGTGATGACAGTGGCAGACCACATTTGTTGGCAAACCCACTCGCATCCGAGGGTCCATTGGGAACTCGCATAGGATGGCCTGGTTCTCTCATAGGAATTCAGTTAAAGCAAACTGTTCGTATGACGATAGTATTGTACCCTTCGGGATGAATGTACTATTGTTTCTCGATTCAGTGCTTGGAGCTGGAGACTTATGAGGGATGCTTGTTTTTCCGGACTCAACTGAGACCTCCCTGAGTAGTACATAATGCCAAACCGATTCCCTGATTTGGTCATGAGCCATTTCTCGGAAATGGTGAACGTATTATTGCTATTCGGCCTCGAGAGCCCGTGATGTTTGACCCGAGTAGCACACCCGTGAGATTGGGAGGGGTTTACAGGTTTGCAGGAACCCCAAACTTCAACATATCCGCTTTGCCAGTGTTGTTTTATGATATCATCTGGTGCTATATGGTTCTTTGATTCTGAGATCCGGGATTTCTATTCAGAGAGATTTTTACTGTGATTACCATGGTGACCCTGATATTATGACTGCTATTATGACTCTCCACAGTCACTTGGCTCGTTGTTCAGCTTCAACACCATCAGTGACTGTTCAATTATGTGATCTAGTTCTACAGTTATTGGGTTCTCAGTTATGGGGTTCTATACAGAGATGGTGTTACTATTATGGTTCTATTCAGACACTTGACTCATTGCTCAACACCGGCACCAGCATCAGATTATTGATCACATGCCTGTTGCATACATGACATCATAGCATTTCTGCATACATGTTCAGTTATTTCTGAGGATCACATATCTAAATCATGTTATTGGATTTTTCTGTATCAAGACTTGAATCAAAGCAGATAGATTCCTCAGAAATAATTGAACATGGCATTTGCATACATCCTTGCATTCTTGACAGGTGTTCAGAGACAAATTATTTTCCTGACTTGATTTCTCATCAGAATGGACAACTTGAATCACAATCATCAAGGTATATATTTGAAGCAACTCCGGGCGGAGGTAATCGAAGGAAGACCCAGCTGAGGCCATTCAGGGCAGAGGTATAAACTTTGTTTCAGAATCAGAAACTTTTGAAACAGAAAGTCAACCAGATGAAGACTCATATTAGCTTGGTTATGGAAATTCTGAACGAAGCTATTTTCATCCCTATTGAGGGGAACTACGCTGCTCTGATTCTCCATTGGTCAATGGAGATACGTAGGCAGGAGATCATATGAGATCTTTCCGAGCAACCTTATTTATTAACTTTATCAACCTTTTCCCTCCATATGTCATTTGTCAGCATCTGACCGGAGCTTCCCAAGAGAGTCCTAGGGCCAGAGAATACGGGTAAAGGCCAAAACAACTTGAGAAGAAGTTTGATCATATTCTGATGACGTACGTGCAACAAGTTTCCTCATTTATGCAAATTCGGAGTGGTTGAGCTAATTGCATCAGGATCATCTCCGACAAAGCTTCCTTTGGGGTTTCAATGCCAAGTATGATTACCATTCTGGGGCACCCGACCTTTTAATTGAAGATTGCAAGTCTTTCAGAGGCAAAGGTGAAGACAAGGTCCCTAAGTTGATCGACTCAAAGGTCATCATGCCAGAAAGTCTGCTCACATATTGAAGTCTCCTCATCAAATGGGTCTCCCAATTTGCAAAGGCATCTTCAGAATCAATAAGTCCATACGGAGTCAAGTCTCCTCAATGACGGCAATGTTCAGCTTCTTTACTGCATTTTCATTTGTAGTTTATATTGTTTGTTTAAACATTTGTATGCATGCATGAAACTTATTTGTTTTTGAATGATAACCATAATAAAATGCACATGTTTCTCTTGAAGTAATCCATTTGTATTCACTCATGATTTTGTGTATGTGCATTGCAATACCAACTGTTGTGATTAAACTCTATCAGGGAGGACGACGAAATGAAAACGCAAAAATCTCTAATTGTGTGCTTTTGAGAAAGACCCTGTTGACGATGTACAGGCATTGTTTCAAGTCCTAAACACCGGAGATATAAGGGAGATAGACCCTCGCCAACCCATTTGATCCTTGAAGTAGGAGTTTCTTTTTGCATGAAAAAACCCTCGCACTTAACCCAGGGGCAGGGTAGGCATCAGTTAGTTTGACCGAGCATTCAAATTTCAAAAAGGAGTGCAAATTTGAGGATCCATTACCTTTCGTGGTACCAAATCAAGAGGTCTAGTGACCAGAAACCACAATGGTTATCCCAATCAAGAGGTCTAATGACCAAAAACCACAATGGTTATCCCAATCAAGAGGTCCAAAGACCGGAGACCACAATGGTTATTCCTCAACAACAAAGGAGTGAGACAGTCACGACCCTCGCAAAGCATTCAAGACAAACAGTGTCACACGATTTGTTCAAAAAAAAAAGAAAAAAAATGAATGAGAAAGCCCGCTAAGTCGAAACTTGAAAACAAGCGACTTAGGCAAAAATTAGGGCATCCCGCTGGACTTCACAATCAAAGATTCACAAGAATCAGTCCAGGCAAAAGTTAGGGATAATCAAAATAATGCAAAAGCGAAAGACGAAAAGGATTACACAAGAAAGATCCTTAAACAAGAACAAAGTCGTGTGACACAGACACCAAGGATAAGAGGGGTGGCTGGCTCCCAATGACAACCTAATTGGTGCTTAAACCATTAGTGTAATTGGTTCCTCAACCATCACAAAACCCTTTTTGAGAGGTGAGTGCTTGTGAAAGCTAGCTGAATATAGGAATGGAGAACATCACGAAGATGGGTGGGCACAAATAAACTTCGAGCCTATATCCTTTGTTTTTATAACCGTGAACCAGGCCACGATACAACCCTCAAAAGTCCTAACTGAAACAAGGTTATTTTTGAGAGTGTACTACCACGAGACCGCGTTCCTGACTCCTATGAGTGGTGTTGAAAGATCTTTGTTGGTGTTGCATGTGCATGCTTTCTATTATTCAAAAAAAATTATTAATGTCGTATCTTAACCAGTGACTCGCTCGCGAAGGTTTGCGACATCTTTTTACAGTAAAACTTCAAGATTAAAATGTGTGTTGCATTAGAATTTTCATTCTCAAAATAAACATTTTCTGCTTGCATACATTTGTTTGGCATCACAAAATTTTACATATGGAATCTCAGTCCAGAAGCTTAATATTGCCAAGTTGAGAAGTCTGAAACTTCCGAAGGACAATCTATGAAGATGTAATTTTCCAAAAAAAAAAAACTCCATTGAGTAGGGACTTTCCCAGCAGTCGTAGCAAGAGCCAATTAATCTGGGGCAATCATGTCGAGCAATCTCTTCAAAATTCAGCCAAGCTAGGGCAATCACTTCGAGATTCAAATCTCTCAAAGAGCCATTAGTCTGAGGCATACATTCAAATTTTAGCCAAACTGGGGCAATTACTTCAAGATTCAAATCTCTCAAAGAGCCATTAATCTGAGGCATGCATTCAAGTTTCAGCTAAACTAGGACAATTACTTCGAGATCCAATCTCTCAAAGAACAGTCGGTCTGGGTGTTTTCTTCAAAGCAGTCATTCAGAGGTGATCACTTCAAGACTTGTACTGGGGCAGGCCATCCCAGAAGCATGAGAAGTACTTTCTCCCGAAGACGGTTAATCAGAGGCGCCTATCCGAAGTTCAAAATACTGGGGCAGAATATCTCACAGTGATATGAGGCTTTTCATGAATCCTTGCGAGGAAAATTCTTGCACAGACCATGCAGTCTGGGGCAGTTATTTCGAGATCCAACGAATCTCTCCAAGAGTTTGAAGACACTGAGGCATTTTATATGTCATGTTTTCTGTAAAATCCTCTTGAGACATTTTCTTCCGATGGACCTTAGTCTGAGGCGAGTTGAAAATTTCAGAGAACCATTGTTCAATCATGATTAGTTGGCGATCTATCAACCCAGAGGCTGGAAGCGAAGCCATTGTCAGCACAATACTTCAAGAGTTATTTCATCAGCTAGCTTCATTGATCAAAATTCCTTAGCAAGTCTCATTAGACAATTCCTTCTCCAGTAGTGCGGAAAATGGAAGGTTACTTCTTGAGCAAAAAGATATCATCGTCTCTCATCACCAGCATGAGACGCCTAACATCTCTCATTCCCAACATGAGAGGATTTATCTCTTATCCCCAGCAAGTGGCAACTTGAGCTCTTATCTTCAGCGGGAAGCTTTATCATTGACATTATATGTCATCCCCAGTAAAGTGGAAGTTGAAATCTCTCCCAGCAAGGCAGCAGAATGTGGGTGTCATCCCCAAGTAGAAGTTTCCCTTCAGACAGGGGCAATCCTCAACATTACAAGGAGTTCTTTCCTCCCCAGCAAGGTGTTTCCTCAACAGTGTCATGCCTTTGGTTCTCCGCCAAGTCAGGAGGTCCTCACGTCCTCACCAGAGTTCAAGAAGAGTCCATCTCCAGCAGGGTCTTGGCACTCCAATCTCAAAGTCCAATTTATTTTTGGCAGTGGCGGCTATTCAGAGCCAGTGAATTATTAACAACATTCCCCGCAGAGTTGTTTCCTCCTCATCAGGACGAGCCAGATCAATGCAGTGATCATCGTTTCTTCCCAGCCAAGTTATCTGGAATTACCTGCAGTCTCCTTATCAGGAGACCCATTTTTCATTTGCATTTGCATCTAGTAATCATCATCACATTTGCATCCTCCAAAGCGTAGCGTTTCCATCATCATGGAGCATTACGCCATAAATTCAAACATATGCATACCAGCATGGGCCAGTTTTGAGGTATATTACATAAGACCTGTTACATCTCCAATCAGATTGAAGTGTTCCCCCACAGAATGCAACGTCGTTTCCCAGGGTGGTTACTTTTACCAAGTTTTGTTGTTATCCCCAATTGAGTATTGTTTCAGTACAACAGTCTCATTTGTTCGCGTCTCCGTTTCAGTACAACGGTCGCGTCTCAGGTTATCATTTAAGTACAATGATCCTGTTTGCTTGGGCTCTCGTTTAAGTACAACGATCCCATTCCTTTCGAGTCTCCATTTAAGTACAATGGTCTCGTATTTGAGTCTTGTTTCAGTACAACAGTCTCATTTGTTCGCGTCTCCGTTTCAGTACAACGGTCGCGTCTTGGGCTCTCGTTTAAGTACAACGATCCCGTTCCTTTCGAGTCTCCATTTAAGTACAATGGTCTCGTCTTTGAGTCTTGTTTCAGTACAACAATCTCATTTTTTCGCGTCTCCGTTTCAGTACAACGGTTGCGTTTTGGGCTCTCGTTTAAGTACAACGATCCCGTTCCTTTCGAGTCTCCATTTAAGTACAATGGTCTCGTACTTGAGTTTTGTTTCAACAGTCTCATTTTTTTCGCGTCTCCATTCGAGGATGGTTTCGTGGATTTTTTGATTTGTCATTCGAGGATGGCATTTCTTTTTTCAAGTCCTTCTGAGGTTGGTCTTGTTGTTGTGGCTATTATTCGAGGATAGTAGTTCTCTTTTTGAGCTTATTGATCGAGGTCAGTTTGTCTCTTTTTTCAAAGTCTGTCTGAGGTCAGTCTTTGTTGTTGAGGGTTATCGCCTGCTGTCGGTATACCATTGTGTTTCTATTCAAGGAGGGTTTCAGTACTGGATCCGAGGATCCCGTGTGAGTTGTCATTCGAGGATGGCATTCTTCCCAGCATATTTCCACCTGGTTCTATTTTCGCTACCTATTCAGAGGTCAAAAACAAAAAATATACAAATAAATAAATGGGCAGATGGCATTTCTGTTGCCCTCAGTGTGCAAATTTTCAGGTTTTATTCGAGTATTCAATCACTCCATACCTTGAACGTCTAAAAGCTGTCGCAATTATTCGTTCAGGTCTGCAGATGATTGAATAGGGGCAGCTGTAATACCTCAAAATTTGCCCTCACTTTTTTCCTTAAATGGTTTATCGCTTCGCATTCATCTGCATTTTTTACTAGGTTATAATATTCATAACCCTGCATTTGCATTGAATTCATAAGGCATGTGGTCAAGGTTCTTGGAAATTAGGGTTTCGTACCTTGTCCGTATTTATCAGGGATTGAACTTGTGAAGAATATTCATTGGTGTATCTAACCCAGTACTGAGGTGTTCAATCAGATTTGCTTGAAATAAGAGCGTTGGCTTTTCTTAACGTCTCAAGTTGTGTTCCTTATCATTTAATATCTCAAGGGAAGTTAGGAGTTTTTGTTCATATTTTTGAAGGGAACTTCACCAATGGAGGTCCAGTGTATTAAGGAGTGGTTTGGATCCATTTGTTTTTGGAGCAATAATTCGAGATTGTGTGGAGTTTGTTATGGCATCAAAGTTCCTAAGAGTGGATTGTATGGAAGGTTTCGTTTCAAACTAAGGGAAGGCATGTTCAGGGCTTACTTAGAAAACGTCATTCAAATTTGAAGTCAAGTCATACCCATTTTCTGATTTGATTTAGTTCACTAAATTAGTGTCACATCCGTTTTGTCCTCCTATTCATCATGGTCATATTTCATTTCAAACTTCACTAACCTAATCCATAAATCATTTGGTTTGATCCGAAATCACATACCCAAAGTGCTTTTGATTTAAGCCCATTTAAATTTCCGAATCCCAAAACTACTTCTCAGTATTCACCCTAGCTCATAACCATTTCATTCACTTTTGAATTATTTTGTTCAACTTTGAGAATCAATTACAAAATCTTGTATTAGTCAAACGCATTTCTTCTAAATCCAAATTCATACCTCATTCTTATTTGATTATTTTTTAGATAAGAGTTCCAAACCATAGTTGAATTTCGAAACCAATGACCACTTCCATATTCATAGTTGTGTCATATCCCAAATTTAAAACCAAATTCTATGGTCTAAATTTATTTTCAAAGTCCATTATTGAATTTGACTTTCTTCTATTTTTTTGAACCAATAGAATATTGTTAATCCATATTAAAGTGGTTGTTAATCTCCATTAACCCCAAAGCCCATGTCCTAAAGTCTAAATCCAGCACTAATTTTAGATTTTTATTTCGGTCCATATCTCCATTTTTTTTATATTATACTATTAAAAACCTATTTGTGGAAATGATTAAAAGCCCAATTGTAGAAATGATGCCTGTCACCATTTACCAAAGGAGAGATGCAGCCGTAGATATGTTTACTTTCATCATAAATATGTACAAAAGAAAAAGGGAGAAAATAGTCACAGATTGATTCCAAGAGGAAATTCTATTACACCAAAATTGGAAAATTCAGTTATATCAAAAATGTTTCAACAGAAATTCAGAGAACTCAGTTACAAATAGTTACAAACAAAAAGGAAAAAGAGAGTTCCATAACGGAGATGGAAAAAATATAACAGAATCAAAAAAGGAAGCAGGGACTGGATCTTCATCAATTATCAATCTAAAAAAAATCTCCTTCCCTCTAAAAATTCAGAATGAATAGTTCACAACCTTCAATCTTCAAGAATACCAGCTGAAACCTCTCTCGCATCAATCACCTTCTTCAATCTTTACCTCCACCAAAAAATCACCAGAATCCTCTTCTCCATCATCTACCAATCTTGAACCTCCAATCTTCATCTATCAAAAAGAAAACCCTTCTTCATTACTCTGCATCGACCGAAATGCCGACTTTCGAAACCTCTTCATCATCATCCCCTTCAATAATCTTCAAGGAGGCAACACCTTTTTCATCGATTCCATTTTGCCAATCTCCAAATCTCCAATCTTCTTGGCCTTCACTTACAATCCATAACAACACCTTTTTTTTGTCAATCTTTGAACCTGCATCAATACAAATTTTTCATCAAGATTTCGGCATCAAGGTTTTGGAATTACAGAGAAAACAGAGGATGGATTCGAGATTCGTAACAATTTTTCATACGAAAATCTGAGAAGAGCAGAACTAAATAATTCTCACCGGAAAAACCATGTTGTCACCTTCATCTTCATGGTGCAATCGCGACGAAGAATCACCGTGATTACTGACGCATCATCTTCATCTGCAAATTCAATACAACAAAAAAAAATGAGATCAAACAACAATCAGCTTCAATCCTCGTGCTTCAAGAGCAAAACCATTCACCAACCACAACTTCAATCTGCACCAAGAAAAGAAATAACCTGCAAAAACGAAAGATTCTTTGAAATCCGTCGTAACTCAGAACTCAGAAAAAGAAACGGAAGAAGATCAAATCGCAGTGAAATACGTACCTGAGTTCTTCGTCGTCGCGGATTTTGTGACTATGAGATCTCAGTCCCAAAGATGCTCGTCGAGGAAAGTAATTAGAAGGATACAGAGCCGAATCGGAAAGCATGGAAAAGAGCAAAATCCAAATCCACGGATTTACCCGAGCGTATTTACATCTTAGCCTGGTAAAATCGGTTCACCTCTTGCTCTTCCTCAATGCATGTTTGAACTCGTATCCGGATTACCCTTGAAAATGCCTCTAATCGGCTTCCTGGAGACGAATGATTGTGGTAAGGTCTGAAATTGCTTGGCAGCAGAGTGTTAGGTCATGGCGGCGTATTGTTGTGAACGGAGACGTCGAAGGAGAAGAAAGAGAACCGCAAGGACGAAGCAACAGTGACAGAGTCTTCGTCATGATGATGGGTTAGCGAAGTCTTGAAGTCATTAAGGTGGTTTCCGGCGGTGTATTGGAGAAGGAGGTACCGGTGGTGAGATTGACGATCGGTGGTGATGAGTTTGCTTGGTGAGAGAAGAGACGATGGGTTGACGGAAGGAGTTTCGAAAAAGAGGAATCGGGATGGACGGGAGGAGAATGCCGTTGCCGGCGATGAGGATGGGTTGTCTGCGGCTAGGGTATGCGAAGAAGAAGATGGTCCCAATTATTGTATTGATGTTATTAGGGTTTCTCATGGAATTACAAGTGGATTGGGCCTAGCTATCTCAAATCCCATGGAATTGTTATTCTTCACCTTTGATTTCAGTTCACACCCTCTCCTGTACATGAGCTGAGTCAGATTGGGCTTTAGGATTTATTGAAACCTTATTCGCACCTCACAATTTCCGCATGCACCCCCTCCTGCGGGTCTTTTTTAGGATTTGGGCTCAGCCCCATGGGTTGTACTATCAACACCCTATTTCTCCTTACTACACACCCTTGTTCCTTTATTTTTTCTTAATTTTATTAATTGATTTTGGTTGTAAAAAAACAATTAGTTAATTAATTTTCTTGTCAATTATTTTTTGTGGATTAGTATATTAATACATTTCTTAACAATTTTAATTAGATTTTTATACTAATTTTAATTAGTGTTTAGTACTAATTATTGTGAACTAATTTGGAATTAAATGGTTCATGATTCTTTTTCGATCGATTTGTACCGATTTTGATTTTGGTAAAGCTTCACAAAGCAAATATGGATGATAAGCATTTATTTTGCTTATGGGAAACTACAAGACATTGCTTAAGGTTTTTTTTTCGGATTTCTTTTATATGAAGAATCGCCACCTCGATCAAGTAAGTAATTCCGACTTTTTCGGCTTTTAAGCATCATTCTAGTCGTATGTGGCTTAGGATCATGTAACTTAAGGTGCATCTGAGCCCTCCCACCTGAGGCATTGGTTATATTTGTGATTATTAATGATATGTATCGATTTCGGAACTTAGGGATTAGATTAAGAACCATTAGGATCACTTCTTTTCACTTCCCCTTAAGATTCACTTTTTGTCCGTTTCGTAACATTTATTAAACATAGTTTTAGGTGTGATAAAATTCTGGAAAAATTCATGAGTGATCCTTATCCTCTTAATTAATTTTTCATATTTTTTGTTTCCAGATTTGGGTGGTTTTAATAATTAATTTGGATTTTAGATCATAAGCTGTCCCAAAAAGGAAGGTTTTGGCATAAGGGACCGAAATCGATTTTTCTCCATAGGTGTGAAACCTATTTTTTGTGTGTGATTAATCACTGTAATTTGTGACATTTTGATGCTCATTAGGCATTTTTTTTCATAATTTTTAGTGCCCTTTTTGATCCACTTTGTGGAGTTGTTTTTGGGTGATCATTCATTGCTACCTTGCTAGTCAAGTAATTGTTTTGGCACTTTGGTGCATAATTTTGTGGAATCCTTTTGGACAATGTGAGATAATGACTTTATTATTCCAGGGATTTAATTTCATAATTTTTAAAGGCTTTTTGCTATTTTTTCCATGTCACCTAGATACTAGGTTGATTCATGTGTGTATTTACTACATAACTTAAATGATAAGAAGGCATTCATGCCATTTTCTTGAAGGGATTTTTGGTAGATTTTAGGAGTTGATTATAGGTCATTTGTATGCCTTTAATTCCAGTCATAGGTCATTTTTTGAACCATACTCATTTGGTTTGTTTTGGTGCTTTAAAGTGCATACTTATGTGAATTAACTTTAACCTAAACTAGATTCTCTTCTCCTCTAAATAACAACATGAATTGTGTGGAAATCATTAATGCCTATTCATGCATTCTAATTGCATATCATATCTTGTATGCTACTGACCCATGATCATTTCATGCATATTCACATGCCATTCTTCCTTAACTTTCATCATTTGTAATCTTATGCGATGTTTGCTTCATTTATTCTCACATATTCTCCTCATTGCTCCATATGCCTAATCCATTGCATCCATGATTGTATATTCATTCATCCATCTTCATAAACATTCACTACTGACTTTGATGTTCATTTCATGTACTAATTCATGTTTGTAAGCCATATGCGTTCATACTTCATCCATAAACCCTAATTTGCATTTAGGTGAATTTATGTGAACTTTTTGTACATAGTTGGACATAGTTTGATCTTGTGAGGTATCCTAGCATCCTTAGGGACCTATATCATGTAGCTACTGACTTTAGAAGTTATGTAACCTTTAGGTACCTTCACCTTTAGACTTAGGTCTTATTTTGAACCCTAGTTCCATTCTAGGGCGTTTATGGTACTTATTCGCTTTCATGCTTCGATTTTACTTCCAATATGCATTGTCATGCTAACTTTTGTTTTGTAGGGGGGAAGATTGAGGTAAGCATTACTTCATTCCCATCTCTTATGCACTTTAATTGTCTTTGCCTTAGCACTTTGTGCTTTGTTCATAGGTTCCCTTTTTGTTCTTTAGAGACAACTTAACTTCCTTAGGAAGTAAGTTAGTTTCTAGCTCTCTTTTTCTTCTTTTCCTTTTTCTTTCTTAGGATTAGAATACCTCATTAACCATAGGATCTCCCTTGTAAATAAACAATCAAGTTAGGATTGAGTCTTAGTCCCTTAGATTTTTCCTTTTATCAACTTGAGTCATTCTCTTTCTCATCTCAAAAGAAAAACAATAAAACACTTAATAAAAAACCGAACAATCTTGTACGACACGAGACTTTGTTGCGGAGTTTTTATACGCGTCCTGTTTCGGGGCGAGGTGTAAATACTTCCCGTGATGGATAGGTCTTAGTACAAGACAGTTCACAAACAAATTCAAAAACACTTCTTTTAAAAAGACAAAAACAAACAATAAAACGACCATCCTGCGGGAACTTCTTCTCTCATCTCATTCATTCATAACGTGAACTCGCGACTACCTGTCTCGCATGCAAGACGGTTAACGCACTCGTACCAGACGAGCCTGCAACACCTGAGCATAGACATACGCAGTTCCAGCTGTAAAAAACACAAACAATCAGTTCCCGCCTAGGTTAGGCGAACTACGTCGACTCTGATCCTCATTATCCCGATGAGGTACGTAGGCAGCGGGGTAGGGCCCGTTCGAGCACACTCTTTATTTTCCCTACATTTTCCCCATTCTTTAGTTTAGTTTTCATTTCAGTTCCTTTCTCATTTTCCATTTCCATCCCAGTTAGCGGTTTTGTTCAGCAGCATTCTTATTTCTCACCCTTTGAAACAAAACAAGCAAGCGTGGATCCCGTCGGGTACGACGGACGATCTGGGGTGCTAATACCTTCCCAGGTCGTAACCGACTCCCGAACTCAGATCTTTGGTTCGCAGGACCTTGTCCTTTTCTTCTTCCTCAGGTTTGTGCAACATTACCTTTCCCATTCTTTCGGGATAAAAATGTCTGGCTGGCGACTCTAACCTTTCCGCGCCACTTTCGCGTTTGTACTAGGATGAAAATCCCGGGAGCGACAGTGTTAAGGAGGAACTGATACCACACATCTTGCGCAAAATCCACTAGGGCATCAACATCCAACACGTAGGCGAAATATCCCTCGCAAGGAAAGCTCTCCGAGCAGGATATTACTGGCCAACGATGCAGAACGACGCCAAGGAACACGTGAAAAAATGCGATAAATGTCAACGGGCACGGGGATATGCACCTCACACCACCCAACAAGCTCAAAACGATGTCATCCCCATGGCCATTCGCATGGTGGGGCCTGGATATCCTCGGTCCTTTCATCATCAGTTCAAACCAAAATAAATACTTAATCGTCGGAGTTGACTACTTCACAAAATGGATCGAGGATGAACCTCTAGCCAAAATCACAACCCTCAACATATTGCGTTTCTTCAAGCGCAATATCCTCGCCCATTTCGGAATACCCCAGGCCATCGTTACCGACAACGACACCCAATTCACAGATATGAATTTCCAAGAGTTTGTTGTTAATGTCGGGACTAAACAACACTTTGCATCTGTCGAGCATCCACAAACTAACGGGCAGGCAGAAGCAGCGAACATGGTTATCCTCCAAGGACTCAAGCGGAGATTGGACGAGATCAAGAAACAATGGGTTGAGGAATTACACAGCGTCTTATGAGCATACCGTACTACCCCCCCAATTTGACTACTAGAGAAACCCCTTTTCGACTTGAATACGGAACCGAGGCCGTTATTCCCATAGAAATGCATATCCAGTCCAGGCAAACCGAAGCCCCAATGGACGAGGATACCAATTCAGAGACACTACGCGAGGAGCTCGACCTAGTCAAAGAGGTCAGATCAGGGGCAGCTCTATGTGAGGCACCCCTTAAGCAAAAGATTACCTTAAGACAAGATTCCAAAGTCATAAAACGAACGTTCGCAGTCGGTAGCCTCATCCTCAGAAGGAACCATAAGGATTCCAGAGAAGGAAAGCTAGCTGCGAACTGGGAAGGGTCCTACCGAGTTCGAGAAAAAACAAATAATGGGGCATACTACTTAGAAAAATTGAATGGGGAAGAACTTGCTCGTCCTTGGAACACCGAGAAACTCAAACAATATTATAGTTAAGGCGTCATCTGGCACCAACATCAGCCTAACATGCATACCGAGGTACAAGTATCGCATACCAAACTTCCATTTTGATGAGATCTTCCTCAAGAACGAGGAAGATCATCACCACATGGTCAGATCCTCAAACGAGACCATCATCATCTACGCACCACGACCAGGCAGAACACCCAACTCGTGATGGGACGTTCACGCCATGAGGCACATATCATTAACATGTTCCGAGCATCGTTACCTAACCAATCATAAGATGGCATTCTGCCTGGTTCCCCAAACCGACAGACACATAAACCGAGCACCATTTTCCCAATTCTATAAATACGACTTAAACCCTATGAGGGCACGTAAAAAGAACATCATTCGAACATCATAAAAACACTTAGTAGAAATAACAAATAAAGCATGCCTTCTGACGGACATACCCTCACACACAATAAAAATTTGAAGAAACGACCATCAAGGTCGGAAATATGCGGCATTGAAAGAGTGCGACCACAAGGACCGACTTGTTCTTATGTTACACGAAAGGGGGAATACATTCCCCCGTCACAAATGAAAAAGGCCATGGCATGCAGGTCGACCAACAAAATACAAAGTCAGGACAAAATCTTCAAGGGTCAACATTGGCGTCGGGCTGGCCTTCGGCTGGGGTATTGAGGTCCTCATCCATCTCATCACCCTTCTCTGGCTTCTTGAGGTGGTCAGGGATATGGATCACACTATCTTCTACCTTGTACAAAAAGTGGGTGCCCTCCTCGTTAAACGTCAGTCAGGGGTTAACTATCTTCAGTTGGTCCACCGTGTTTTTAAACGCTACGCTGGCCATTTCCTCAAGATCAACACACCCCTCCTCAATCTTCACAACCAGTTCTGCCAGAGAATTTAAAGACTTCACCTCCTCAAGTTCGTCCTTGGCCAGAGTCAAATCAGCCTTCAGACGGGTAGTCTCCTTCGCAACGGACTTCTTGGTGGATGTCATTGTCTCTTCCAGCTTCTTTATCCGCTTAAAGGCTTCCTTCAGAGATTTTCCCGCCCGCTAGATACTTCCTCGGAGGCCGACAATTTGGCCTTCAACTGATTAATCTCCCGTTCTTGAGTAGCAGTCCCCTTAACAAACATCGAGGTCATTGTGAGAACCCGCATTATTAAGCTTGCGTCCCGAGCCAACCAAGAGCGTTTGTCTGGCCGAATCGTTCCTTCCAACTGAAGCGTCTCTTCCCGGTGGACTTGGAGGGAATGCTCCTCGAAAAAGTTAGGCTTCAGAAAACATGTGGGGAGTTCATAGGAAGGATTCAGGGAGGCATTGGCCAAGTTTACCACTTCGTCGGCCCTGGACCTCTTTCCCGCCCTGGAAGTCCCGCCGGGAGAACCATGTGAAGTGGGCGAAGAGGTACCTGAACCCATAACCAATTTATCGCCGAGGCGGGTCTGCGTAAACTTCTTCGGTGCTTGTTTCTTGTTATGGTTTGCCATTAATTTATCTTGTATGTTCACCATTGAATCTGGAAAAATAAAGGCAAAAATCATAAATAATGAAGGAGCATAAAAGGAAATACGAGCATTGAAATACTAAAAATACCAAGGTACTGGCAGACATCCACGTCTGTATCACAAGCTAAGAGCTTGGACACTTCTATAAATCTTGGGGTCACCTTGGCTCCCCTGTCCATATCTATGATTGCATGACCATGTTTATCAACGTGCATGGTCATGGTGATCCTCGAAACATAACCCATAAAGGCCTCATAGTTGGCCTGGTCAGTTTCACTCAAGACAGAGGCAATCTCGAGGAACTCGTCGATACTGCACGGGAAATGATCACGCGACCATGAGAAATGGAACTTTAGCAGTAGGCGGGGGATTTCCTTTTCGTCTTTGTCCAGCAGAACATTCCCTTGGTCTTCCATATCCACTCCCTAAAACATGCAGGAATTTAAAGCACGCTCGCAGATCGGTTCGACCAAGTAGAAATGATCCTTGAAGTCCCTGATCAATTCAGAGTACGCTTTGAAGATCTTCTTCTTCTGTTTCAAGGAAACCCATCCGAATTTCCCGTTAACGACCTAACCATGGAGGTGGAAAACATGAAAGAACAAAGGGAGCGTTGCCCCTATCTTCAGATACTCGCACGTCATCTCGAAAGCCCGAATGAAGGCAAACGAGTTCGGGTGCAGCTGGGAGAGCGCAAGCTCCAGGTGAACGAACACACTTTATTAGAAATTTGAGAAGGGCAACCTAAACTTCATCTCCTTAAATAGGATGTCGTACAAAGGGAATCCATCTAAGCCAAATGCCCAACAGATACGATCCTACGAGCCCAGATACTTTATCGTCCAATCTTATGGGTTCACGACCACGGGAAGTGGGCCCTCCAAGTCCTGGGTGTAGAGAGAAGCAATAGTCACTGGTTCATCAGCGGCCCACGCACTGACGGATACGTCCTTGTACTCGTCCCCTTCTTCCTCCTTGAGATCAACAGAGTCGGCCCTAGTCGAGGTAGTCTCTTCTGAATCGTCAGGGGACGTTGAACTCTTCCCCGTTGTCGAGCTCTCTTCAGAATCAGCGGAAGAAGAAGCATAGTCGCTTGATATATTTTCGGTCTCCAATTGTATCTGCTCGTTGTTAGACATCACTACACCTGAAAAGCAGTGAAAGTAAATATGAATTCGATGAGCAAATAAAATCCACCCTTCCACCGCTGCTCAAGTGAAAGGGCGCACTAAGGAGTGAAGACGTTCTCCTTGGTCAAAGCCCTTATTCAAAGAAAGGTCATGATCGTGATAACGACTAAACGGTCACACGAGTAAGGGAGGGACATTGACACGACGAAATCATCACCCAGAACTCCGATTGAAGTTCAACTGGAGATAACGGATAGAGCCGCCGCAGATGGCAAAAAACTAAACCTAAACATCGCATCAGGAACAGTGCCATCGCCGGGAACCACCTAATAGAGGCGATAAACACCGCATCGAAACCCTAGAAATTCAATTAATCGGTCCTATTTACCCTAAAACAAGTCCTAACCTCATGCAACTAGTTCATTTATCAGAATGAGAAGCTAAATCAAGGAAAATATGTCGAAACTTACAAGTTTAAGAAGGGTTTTGGTGTGTTCGGAAGATCTGCTCGGAAGCCGCGGTGGTTGACAGAGGTGAACAAGCACTTGTTCGATACGAGCAGCGAAAGCAGAAACAAAAAGTGTGAGAATGAAGCCCAATGCTTTATTTATAGCCTTTTCCAACACGTGAGCGGGCACGTGGGGCCTGCAAACCTATGAACAACACATTCATTGCCTAAGGATGGTTGTAGAGTAGCCATCATTACACATTAAATGTGCACGCTTTCCCAGAGGCAGGCGTGACACACCAATTTCACCAATTCTATACGCGACCATGGTTATGGAATATCACAGGGGTCATTTTCCATCTCGCCGACAATCGCGCGCCCTTAAATCATCACTTCTCCGACCAGAAGCAACGACTTGGGAGGCTCCTGTTCTGGACTGGCCCAACGACTAGGTATGGCCCAATTCTCTCAATCCAGGGATCAACCTAATGACCCAAATATCAGAGG
The DNA here is from genome assembly GCA_963966055.1 of Lathyrus aphaca. Classification (NCBI taxonomy): domain Eukaryota; kingdom Viridiplantae; phylum Streptophyta; class Magnoliopsida; order Fabales; family Fabaceae; genus Lathyrus; species Lathyrus aphaca. Next base: position 134,675,457 of record OZ014519.1, on the reverse strand, counting down.
AATCCACAATAATTGTATCTTGGAGTGGTCGGACATCGCCTGGTCATGGACGACCCTTTCTCCTTGTTCGTGATCTTTGCCCATAATCGACAAATATCACCCAAATTCGGCCATGACAGCTCCTGCTCGTATGGTCGCGTGCTCGATGTACCCCTATCACGACCAGGCCGCCTGTTTGACGGTTGGTTTCTGGCAGTTACCTATTTTCGGGGGATCCACGATCCAGACCCAAAATAGGAACCATTATCCACGCGTTGGGGGCTCTTTATATAAACCCTCTCTCGCGAGAGGGCCAGGTATTGAATATTCATTCCTCAAACACTCTTACTTATACTTGCTAACTCTCGTGCTCGTTCTGACTTTGACATCGGAGTACCTTGCAGGTACCCCCTATCTCCACTTCGTTCGAGCAAACTTCAAGATTCACGTCAACTGCCATTGGAGATTCTGATCAAGAGGTACGATCATTAACAATGTTTTCATTTTACGTAAATTTGATTTTAATATAGAAATAGGTCAAAAGAGAGAAAGAAAATATAATTATTATGTTAAAAAAGAAAATGAATGATAAATGAAAACATTAATCTAGACAACATGATACAATATTTATATGGAAGGAAGAAAAAAATATTAATAATGAATTATAAAACTAATTGCTAAAACACATGATATTATGATATTACAATGCTAAATAAAATTAACTTAACTTAATGGTTAATGTAGAATTTCTTTTCATGATTCCAAGCAATTAGTATATTCGTTTACAATTTTTTTCATGAATTAAAAAAGAGAAGGAAATGAAATAAAACTAAGAATAACCTAACAAATTATAAAATAATAAAGAAACCTCTCTATTTCTCTTGATAAAAAAACATTGTCTCTAATTTGTCTTCTTTGCATTCCTTATCCATTTCAATATGAATCACTACTTCTATTTGTAATGTTCTTTTATATATTGACTCTTTCAATTCACCATAGAATCATCATTGTGAAAAAAAATAAGAACAAATCAAAATAAATATAAACTGATGCAAGCCAAAAATAGAATGTAAGTCTATTGAAAAGACCAGAAAAATTGATCAAATTATAAAAATCATAGCAAAAACATATTAAGATCCATATCATAGAAATATAAATAGGAATATCATTACATTCTACAAATTTTCATCGAATTATCTTTAACATTAGTCTACATTTAATTTGGTTTGAGAAGAAAATTGAAATTTCAAAAGAAAAGTAAATGCTTGTTACCGTAATTATTTCCACGATATGTCTTATCCATTGTAGAAATCAAAATAAAAATTATTGCCAAAATAACCATTAGTTGAGCACCTTAATAAGCCTAAGAAGACCAATTTCCCACAAAAGAAGCAACATGAAAAATAAGTATCCTTAAGAATTTCAAATATTGGCAAAAAAGCCTTATTTACTCTATCAAACACAACTTATATCACACCCTTCTTGGTAGAATTCAATATTCTTCTAAAATTGAAAATAAACAAATAAATTTTATTAACAAATTAAAAATACATTAATTGGTGTTGTGATGGATTGAAAGAGAAGTATGAATGGATAAACAAAGTGAGAGAGAGTTAGTACAAATCAGAGAAATTATTATGCATTCTTGATTCATTTATCTTATATTTGTTTTTTAAATATGATAATGGTGGGAGAAGTTACTTTTTGATTTAAAATTGATATAACCAACTTTCTCTTATTATAATTTATTTTTGGGTTAAATATGTTTTTGGTCCCTACAAATATCTCATTTCTTAAAATTGGTCCCTCTAAATATTTTCTTCAAACATTGGTCCTTCCAAAGTTTTCCGTTTCGAAATGTAGTCCTTCCCGATAGTTTGAACTAACGGAGGCTGATGTGGCAAGTAACGGTAAGTGACGTGGCATGCCAAATTGAATTTTTTTTCAGACGTGTAAAATTATGTGGCCTCACTTATCTTCTCATCTTCTTCTAACCCTAATCCCCACTACCAACTTCATCACTTTCATCCAATTTTACGCCTCTTCTTCCTCTTCTAACCCTAATCCCCAAAACAGTGTGACAGTGACTGAGAAAAATTCCATGGTGGTGGACCACATACACCGAAGCAATTCTGCAAATCTATTTTCCCTTTCCGATCCGATTTTTCAAGGTCGTTTTATTTAACTTTAGTTTCATTTTTAATTATTTATAAATTAGTTAAAGATAATCGTGATACAACCACCGTTTTGAAAAAGAGAAGTTAAGATTTAATTAAAAACTATAAATGGTATATTTGGAAGAAGAAAAGGTTACACCAAATTCATGTTTTGCCTTTATATATTAGTATAAATTATATCCATTTAAAGAAGAAAAATAAATAAATAAATTCAAATTCCTTAGTGAGTTGGCATAACAAAAAGCAAGTTTCCTTGCTTTGTCAACTGCCGAGGTGGAATATGTTGCAGCCAGTAATTGTTGTGCCCAAATTTTGTGGCTCAAACAACAATTGCTTGACTTCGTTAATCTTGAATGTATTCCTATTCTATGTGACAACACAAGTGCTATTAACCTTACCAAGAATCTAGTATTACATTCTCGCACTAAGCATATCGAAATTCGTCATCATTTCCTTAGGGATCACGTAGAGAAAGGTGATGTGGTCTTTGAGTATGTTGATATCAAAAATCAACTTGTTGACATCTTTACAAAACCATTAGCTACAGAGCCTTTCTTTTATATCCGTAGGGAACTTGGTGTTCTCGATATCTCGGATCGCATATAATCTTGTTACATTGCTTGCTCTCTTTTATTGCTTGTTTATGCCATGCTTATCATCGATACTTACTACAATCTATGTGAGGGCACCACTATTCAATCTCGTTGGAGGTAATATCGTTTCTATTCACAAGGCTTGATAAATTTATTATCTATGTGAACTTGATCTACAAAAGTTTGTTTCTTATCGCTTATCCTATGTTTTTCTAAGCAAAATCCATGATATATGTTTGAAACATTTTGTGTGAACGTGGTTTGGTTGTTTATTTATCCATATATTCATTTCACATAACAACATGCATGAATACTTGAACATATGGTGCAGTAAAATAATGTCATTTGGACCATTTGAGTAAAAATATGGAAATTTGGTATTTTGGACCTCCCATAAGTCTCGGGTCCCACCAGGTCGACTGATGAGCCGACTCATCGTCGACCTATGTGCGTAGTCAAAAAATTTGAACTTCATGAGTCAACTCATGAGACCTCAGAGGTCGACTCATAGCTGAAGTAGTCTGCATCTCTCTGCATTGTAAAACATATTTTTGTTTGCTAAGGGCACCTAGGTCGACGCATTGAGAACACCACATGACATTTCCTCATTTTTCATCTTCCCCAAAAATCTAAATGCCTCTTATCCTCTTAACTTTTCCTTCACACAGAAGAACCCTAAAATCCTCTTTCCCCCAAATCTCTTCAAATCAACTCAAATGGTTTCATCAAGAGCAACAGGAAAAAGATCTTTCAGATGCTCCACTTCTTGCTCAAGTATTCAGGTAACTGCTTTATCTCTACTTCATGATGATCTTAGAGATTCTTTTGATAAGAAATTTAAGGATACAAAATCATCAAACAATATGGTTACTCTCGGATTACTGCGAGTCGCATGCATATTCTGCATATTATAGACATGGTTGATTTTCAGGATATAAACCCTTTCTTACCTTGAAATATTGAATACAACGAGGATATGGTACGATTATTCTATACAAGTCTCATTGATAAATTTAAGGGATAAAGTTTAATTTCAGAATAGGCGACACGATTTTTGCGGTAAACGATCAAGTGTGGAAATCCTTATTTGGTATTTCTCTGATATTTACTCCTGAAAACATTTTGATCACTGATTCTGACCACGTTGAAGGTTATGATTTTAGGTCTGAACTAAACGTAATGCTTAAGGAACATTTCACTGACAGTGTTGTTCATAGTGAGTTGTTTTCGAAAAATACATCAACCGAAAAAGTGAAACTTGCTGACCGAATCTTACATTGGATTGTCTCTCATAACCTCAGTCCTAAGAAAGGTGGATATTCTAGGATTGATATGGAAGAGGATCATCTGATTTACATTCTCAAGAAGAAGATTAAAGTTAATTGGCCTCACTACTTTGCAAGCATAATTTTTGCTCTTAAGGAGAAGAAAAAGGTAGCATTGTGTTATCCTTCACTCATTCAGGCTATTCTAAACAAAGTTAATATTGTTGTGGATGGAATCACCTTCACTCCAATTTCATCTAATCAAAAGTATATTAGCTTAATGGGGAACATTTGGGATCCAAAGGAGAAAAGACACCGAATTGTTGTGTGGGCTGGTAGTAGAATCTCGGATGATGATAATGAAAAAGATGATAATGATGAAAGTAATGAAGATGGTGAGAATGACGAAGATAGTGAGAATGATGACACTCAACATATGGACGATGATGATGATAATCATGAAGATTGGTTAAGGGCTGATGCTGAAGAATATGTTCCCTATGACAACCAAGGTTGAGGAGAGTGGGAACACACCGGGTGGACTAACAATCTAACCTCCCTCACGCCTCCTTCTCCATCGTGTCCACATGCTAAAAATTCCAATGTTATTGACATGCTTCGTAACATGCAGCTTCAACAACAGACTTTCTATGCTGCTCAAGATGCAATATATTCATAATTAGAATGGCAAAATCAAGAGCATAATACTACCTTTGCGTCTTTTGCATCTCTTCAAATGGATCGATACTCAGCTTTGCAAAGGAAATTCCAGACTCAAAGTGAAAATTTTGATACCTTTGCTTCCAACGCGTTGGAACGAATTAATGTTATTGGTGGTGCCCATCAAACACTCATCGGGTCCTTCAACACCCTTAATACTAACTTCATCGAATTCACTGATATGTATGAAAGAGATCATCGTTCGGGTGTGTATAGACGAATGGATTCTTCATAAAGGGAGATGAGGTCTTAGTCATTTTGGCTCATCCAACATTTCATGCATGTTGTTAATCTTTTCCTTTATATTTGCATTTTTTTTATCCTGCAACTTTGATTAACGACTATGACAATGGTTTGCAATTTGACTTATCTTTATTGCTTAATCTATCTTGTGGCGTGCTTTATCTATGTTTTTCATCTTTTCATTAACATCTTAATTTGTGTATGTATGTTAATGCACATCTATTACAATGGATGTGTGATTCTAGTTCTCCGATTATTTGTTTTGATCTTATCCATTGTTTCTTTTTTATGTTGTCAAAGGGGGAGAATTGGTTCAATAACATAGCAGAATGTATGCGACATACATTCAGGGGAAAATGTTTCTCAAAGTGCTTGCTTCCTTGAAGCATGCTCATCAGTTTTTCCATCATAAAAAATGGGGATTATATGAGGGCAATAAGTGTTTTAATGATGTCAAAACTCATATATCGTAGCACTTTGTAATTTGGTCGGTATCAGTGCATTCTTGATTGCATTTCTCATCATGACATCATTGATTCACATTTGTTGCAATTGGTTTCATAGTGTATGGCCGCCTGTGTCAAAAATATCCTCAAATTGCATTTTTTTTGAAGATTAAGTCGGTATGAGTCGACACATATAGTCTTATAGGTCGACTCACCAACTATTGAGAATCTCTTGTTTACCTCAGGTATGAACAGGTCGAGTGGGTTCTTGTAGTATGTCGACTCATGGTTGGGAATTGTGAATGAGCCGACTCATGACCTTTTGTAGGTCGACTCATGACCATTTGTAGGTTAACTCATATAAGTCTTTATTCAACTTGTTTTTCCACGGGTCTCAACAGGTCGACTGACCTACTGAGTGAGTCGACTCACATTGTGTTTATGCGCTAATTGGTATATTGCATCCAAATTGAAAAGTCTGTCATTCTTCCTTAGTTCCTTAGATCATATAAATAGTTGGAGTCTCATTATTTCATTTTTCAACAAGAAAAGTGAAAAATATACACATTGTTCTCTTTTCATCTTCATCCATCTTTGCATTCATCAACAATTAGACATAATCATTCTTGTTAATCATAGTGCATTGGTTTGTGGTGATAACAGTCAAACATAAGATTTGTATTCTTTTTGGGTTGAGAGAAATGTGAGTTTTTCTTGAATAAAGCCTTAGGGTTTTCTCCTCCAAGATCTTGTGGATTTAGGGGTTTTGCACACATCTTTGCTTAATCAATTCAGCCAAGTGAAGGGGTTTGAAGAACTATGAGTTTGTTCAACCAAGTCACGATAACCGGAGGATTGTGAAGAAAAGTGTGGGTTCAAACGTATCTTGATCAAAATCAGTCGAGCTAGAACTTTGAAAAATTTGGGATTCTTGAAATAAGGTAGCTGCAATCAGAGGTTTGTTCAGATTATTTGAAGGACTTGATTCAACTCGAATCAAAGGGAAAAAGAAGATACCATATACATCAATAATTAGGATTGGTTTGTGGTTATTTTTTCTTCTTTGTATAAAAATTTCAATAGCTAATATATCCCAATTCTAGTTTTGGAATTGGGGGAAGAGGTACCCTTAGCGATAACGAAAGGGGAACTGCCTAAACAATTTCAGTGTGTTCTTTCTTTCTTTATATCTTTTAAATTTCTGCACTGATTGGTATTGCGTGACATTGATAATTTCATTTTACTAAGTTGTTGTGAACTTAAGGTGTTTGATAAATTGTTGCAATTACTTTAATTGCAACCAAGGAAATTCTGCACTATAAATCTAAGTGAAATTAATACTTGGTGTTGTGTGCACACCAAGTGTTTGATAAAATTAATATCACACAATTCCTTTTGCATATTACTTGTTTTCTCTTTCCTTAATAACATTGGAAGTAGTAGTACCAAGTATTTGTGTGTTGTAAGCGATTATTGGTATCATATTGATTCGGTCACCTTTAGCATTCCTTTTGATTTTCACGCATATCTGATCCTCAAATAACGGGTCGTTTCTAGACGATATTTTCCGGGGAGCTTTCGCGACCTATTCAAATAATTTTTAATTTGCCAAGTTTTAAATATGGGATCTATTCAACCCCCCTTCTAGATCCGCGCCATCGTCTAACAGATGGTGGTCTTGGGGTGAAAGATTTACACTTAATTAATAAAGCTTTGTTATCTAAGTGACTTTGGCGGCTTGTAACCGAAACCGATGCTATTTGGTGTGATGTTTTACGCGAGAAATATGGAGATTAGTATAATCAAATTACTTTAAGGGTAGATTATATTCCAAAGCACTCTCATTCTCAATGGTGAAAGGATATTATGCGTTACAATTCTTCTACGGATGCAACCTCTTTTGGAGATTTTATCAAGTTCAGGTTGGACAATGGTAAATCGATCGCTTTTTGGAATGCGAGATGGCTAGGCAATTCTACGGTTGCTGAACTGTTTCCGGAAGATGTTCTAAGAAACTTTCTTATAGCTTTTGGATGGTCATTTGTTGGGGTATGTGGTGGGTAAGAAACATAATTATTTTTAATGATGACATATGCGATCCAGAGACCATTTTCATGCGTATCAAATATATTTTTTGGTATTGGATTGTAACTTTGTCGAAGGGTAAACTACTTTGTAATTTCTATGAATGACATTTTTATCCATTAATTTTTTTTTAAACTTTGATTTTACCAATTTGTAAGTGTTGTATATGAGTTAGGTACCCCTCCCTTATACCTTTGTTTATAATACCACTTCACCTATTAAAAAAAATTATTTCAAGAATTTTTTTTTTTAATTTACTCAAAATCATAACTTTGAATTGAATCTAATGTAATGATCAATTAAATAAAATATTAATTTAATCATAAAATTAAATTCAATTCAAAGACTATTATTTAGGAGCACAATAATACTATTTTTTGATACAAAAACTATAATACCAAATATAAATTCATTCAGTTTTCTAAATTTGTCCCATTCTGCCTCACCTCACATCACATGACACTAGACCAAAACCAAACAGAAGTAACAACTTCAAAAGCATTGCGTGGAATTACCAATTTCCATTTCCATTTATTTATTATTATTATTATATCCATTTAAAGAAGAAAAATAAATAAATAAATGATAAAAAAAATCTTGTCCTCGTCCTCAGTACACACTTTACATTAACGCCCCCAGTACCAAAACAATCAAAAACTCTCAACATATCAATTTCTCAACGTCATCACCACTCTCTCTCTCTCTCTCTCTCTCTCTCTCTCTCTCTCTCTAACAATCTAGGGTTTTGTAACAGTGATTTTCACTACTAAGCTTCTTTTTCTGCAACTCCAGGTTTTAATTCTTTCTTTCTTTTTCTCTTTCTTCGTGTGTTTGAACTGTGAATACATGTGCATGCATGTAATTTTCTTTAGCTGTGTTGTTGTTATTGACGGATATCGATTCTCTTTCTATGATTGTTTCTGTGAATATGAATTTGCGTGTAAAACTTGCTTTGCTTGTGATGATTATCATGATGATTTTTTTTCTCTCACTGGTTTGGTCAACGTGAAAGATGAGAGAGAACAATTATTAGTTTGACCAGTTAAATTAGCTTTTTCTTTTGTTTTTTGTTGGGGATTTCACTTCAATTTAGTGAATTTTGTTTATTTTTTTAATGAATAATTTGTAAATATGAATAAATTGAACTTAATCACAAGGGTTGGCGGTGTCTGTGTCTGACTGACACTGGTACGGTCAGGAAAACACCATTTTTCAGAGGTGTTGATATAGAGATACAGAGTTAGTGAGAGTGAGGGTACTCTTAATTTTGTTTCAAAAGCATGGTTAACTGAGTTTTCTTACTTTTTCTTCTTTTAGGACTGAGTATGATTTTGGTAGTTTTTTGGTATTCATTTATTCATTCCTTTTTTGGGGTATAATACTATATATTTAATCTTTTGGATATTATGATTTTTCCGTTTTTGTCTTATGTTGTCTGGAATCTGGATATTATGTTTTTTCCCATTTTCTTCTGATGTTGTCTGTGTTCAATTTGAAAATGGGTGGAATTGGCTGCTCTTGGTATGTTTGAGTGACTGCTTAGTTATACATTTGGACAACTAGGAATGCTCCCAACTCACTCTTTCGAAGAACTTTTCCACACACTATGATTTGTCTGATTTTTTAAAAGCTGACACATTTCGCACGTTAGTTGATCTCTCCTTTTTTATTAAAAATGTTTCAAGATGGACTGATTATAAAGAGTGAAATCGAGGAGTACGTTGCTAGTATTCCTCTTAATATAACTTATGATTACATGAAATGGTTGTTGTGATCGAGTCTACAAGGAAGTTTCCTTTGAATAATCACTAATCTTATGAAAAAATACATTATCGTCATTTAACTTTCAGTTAATTGGTATGTGGCTTCAGAAAAATTGAATTTTTATCTGCAAGTGTTCAAATAATATAACTTTTGTCACTACTCACGGTGTTAACTAATTAGAATTATAGTTTCTTGAGCTGCACTTATATTATATACTTTTCTAGTTTGACTTTGTAATACCAATATTTTGTATTTCATATTAGAAGTTTATGCTGATCCAACAATTTTTGGAACACAGTCACTTTAGGAGACAATGTCATGTTTCTGATTTCCATCACCAAAGAAGGGGAAAATTAATCTTCCGGTAGTATGGCAACAGAGAGTCCAATTAGAATATCAGAAGCCGGGGGGAAATGGCCTTCTCATATGGAAGCGTCAGCTTTTGGCACACCGCCTCGTAACATGGTGACAGAAGATTTGGGTATTCTGTTGAAGGGCCATAGGTTCCGTGGTAGTGCAAAGGATGTGGCACCCAATCGTAGTGGCAGTGCACCTCCCAGCATGGAAGGCTCATTTCTAGCCATAGAAAACCTACTGCCATTTCAGAACACTCAGGATGCAAGCTTGACAACTCTGAGCAGGGCTGTGAAAAATTGTGAATCTGAAGAACAGTTACGAGCTGATCCAGCTTATTTGGCATATTACAGTTCAAATGTCAACCTAAACCCTAGACTTCCTCCTCCACTACCTTCTTGGGAAAACCGCCATATAGGGCATCTTATTGGTAGTTCTAGAAATAATTGGGGATTGCCTTCTGCAGATCATAGAAGTAAAACTTCTTTACATTTACCACAAGCAACTCTTTCAACACACAAGGAGGAGTCTGAGGATGATTCCCCCCACCAACAGGCACATGAAAACGAATCAGTTAACATTCGTGGAGTATGGCGTAGACAGGATGTGGCTTCATCGGCATCACAGCAAAAAAATGTGGTTGATTTAATTCAGGTGATTATTTTGATATCAACTTCTGAATTTAGTGAATTTATTTCACTTTTCTGCACTAATATACATATTCAATTCCTGTTCATATTATTACCATTGGATAGTATATTTGTTACATTTGGTTGCTTGTTGTATTGGGTAGTATCCTGCTATTATGGTATTTTCTTTTTCTGATGCTGTAAGTTGTTACATACACAGCTCTTAGTTGCTCCAAATTAAAGATGTGATTATGAATACAAATGTTTGTCCAAAATTAAAATTTTCAGGAGGATTTTCCTCGCACCATGTCACCTGTATATAATATGTCTCTTTCTATAAGTCATGGACTGGTGGATAAACCAATTGAATTAGAAGCTGCTTCCAGTTCTTCTCATGACCCTCATGTTACTTCAGTAGAGTCTGCTAAACCTACTGCAGGTGCGGATGCTATTAGGGTGTCATCAAGTGTCGATGTCCACTCCCCTGTTGCAAGCTCTTCAACACTTGGATCCACAGCTAGCATGGGTTTTAGTAACATAGATGTTGCAACTGTTGCATATCAATTAAAGTCACTTAGTGTATCCAATCTTCCAAATTCAGAAAGCCCGAGCTATGAAGAAAAATTGAAGACTAGCTACCAGAATAATATGATGCAACGGCAGGTATTCCCACAACAAAGCAATCCGAGTGAAGTTCATAGTACCAATTCTCAAAGTGTAAACAATGCTTACGTTGGAAGGGAACAGTTCGCTCATAATTCAAGCAAGTTGTCTGATGTCCAGCCACTACTTCAGTCATCCGGGTTTACACCTCCTCTATATGCCACAGCAGCAGCTTATATGACCTCTGTAAATCCGTATTACATTAATATGCAAGCCTCAGGCACATATGCTCCTCAATATGTTGGTGGATACACTTTAAATCCCACAGCTATTAATCCATATATTTCTTCATACCCTCCTCATGGTGCTGTGCCATTTGTTGTTGATGGGGCTACTAGTTCCAGTTATGCCCCACTAACACCAGGGGTTTCGACTGGGGGTAGTATTTCACATGGAGCTGAAATGGTACAAACAAACAAGTACCTTGGGCAATTTGGATATCCTGTACAGCCTTCTTTTGGTGATCCTATTTACATGCAATATAACCAGCAAGCTTTTGTAGAGGGATATGGTATTTCTGGTCATTTTGACCCACATGCACCTAGAGCAAGTGGTGTTAACCAAATGAATCCTTATGACTCACAAAAAAGGCCTGGTACTGGTGCTTATTTGGATGATAAAAAATTACAAGAACAGAGAACTGGTGCTAATATGAACTCAAGAAGAGGTGGATTATCAGTTCCTAGTTATTTTGGAACTATGCCAAACACAGGCTTTGTAATGCAGTATCCAAGTTCACCACTTTCTAGTCCAGTTTTGTCTGGATATCCAGAAGGAAGTCCTGGCCTTTCAGGAGGTAGAAATGAAATGAAACCTTTCCCAGCTTCTGGTAGAAATGGAGGCATGTTATCTGGATGGCATGGTCCAAGGTCTTTTGACAGTACTCAAGACCCCAAGATTGTTAACTTCCTTGAAGAGTTGAAATCTGGCAAAGGTCGCAGATTTGAGCTATCCGATATTATTGGACATATTGTCGAATTTAGGCAAGTAGCTTTCTCAGCTTTCTTTCCGCCTATCTAATTGATCAAATAATTGGTTTTGGAAATTAAGTTCACTGTCTTTTACCTCCAGCGCTGATCAGCATGGAAGTCGATTTATACAACAGAAGTTGGAAAGTTGTGGTGTTGAAGAGAAGGCATTGGTGTTCAAAGAGGTTCTTCCACATGCTTCTAAATTAATGACTGATGTATTCGGTAACTACGTAATACAGAAGGTGGGTTTTTGGAAGTGATGTATATTATCGTTAACTTTTAAGTACCTTAGAGTTGCCTCCAATTCTGTTTTGGATTAATTTGTCCTTTCTCCTGTGTTCAGTTTTTTGAGTATGGGAACCCTGAGCAGAGAAAGGAACTTGCAGATAAACTTGCTGGTCAGATACTGCCTTTGAGTCTGCAGATGTATGGCTGTCGTGTAATCCAAAAGGTATGTAATTCAAAATGGCTCATGTAGCTTCATGATATTAGTGTACATTTATTTCACTGGCATGCTTGCATGACTATTGCAATCTGTTTATAATTTAGATGTTGAGCATGGATTAAGTCTGTATGAATGTTTCTGTTTTTGAATCAGTGCCATCAGATAATTTGAAATTTAGAACTATTGATGCTCTGTCCATATTCACATCCTAGTTGGGGGAATGGTTTCTGGTTTTCCCAAATGACAATCTGAAAATAGGTTATCTGACCTAATTTGTCTTTCATTACAACCACCAGCACCTCTCAAGAAGAGTTTATAAAATGTGATTTGAATTTAGTAATAGTTGCTTATCTTGTAAATTTGTAAGTTTATTTTTATAGCCAAGTTGTAAGTATTAACAAGACCAATCTGTTCAGATAGAGTCGTAGACACTGCTATTATAATATTCATGAAATTTTTTGTGGAAGTCAAATATGAGGAAACTTTTTTTGTTTTGTTTTTTGTAATTAAAATTATGATTGCTGGCTTTATTGTTGGAAGAAACAAAGAAAAGTTAAATAAAAAAATGCTCATTGTGTTTGCAGTTTAGTTCCATAAAATAGAAAAAGCACAAATGCGAAGAATCTTGACACTAACCTATAGGTTCAAGGGTTGGGTTGGGTTGGGTTGGGTTGGGTTGCAGATTTTTTTTTGCCTCGATCCACATATGCAGCTTTATACTCAACTTATGAGGGGAAATTTTATTGTGAACCCGTGAGGCTTAGATCAATTGCACTTTGTATGTACTCAAGTTATGCTATTAAACTATAGATACCTCTGAAATTTATATTCTATTGAAGAATGCATAGTTACATAATTCAGAGTTGGTGGTCTACTTTCCTATTCTTTGTTTTCTGTTAAACTGCAATTGTTTGGTAGTGAATAAAGTTGAAAATAGAGCAAAGTCTTGGTTATAGAATAATATTCTATTGAAAGTAGACAGTGTTTTTATATTTGTTTTTCCCATGCAGGCACTCGAGGTTATTGAGCATGAACAGAAAGCTCAGCTTGTTCGTGAGCTAGATGGAAATATTATGAGATGTGTCCGGGATCAAAATGGGAATCATGTAATACAGAAATGCATTGAATCTATACCCACCCAAAAAATTGGCTTTATACTATCTGCATTTCGTGGTCAAGTTGCTAATTTATCAATGCATCCTTATGGTTGTCGAGTCATTCAGGTATAGTTATTGAATTCCCTTTCCCATAAAGAAGCTTCTTTTGTGTCATGCATTACGTAGGACTGAATAATGTTTCTTGCAGAGAATTCTAGAGCATTGTACAGACGAGGTTCAGTGTCAGTTTATTGTGGATGAAATATTGGAGTCAGTTTGTTCTCTTGCTCAGGACCAGTATGGTAATTATGTTACCCAGGTTAGTTGCTGGCTCTTCTATGTCATACTTTGATTATTAGCTTATGGTGTTTCGGGTGCATATTAGAAAGAGATGGGTAGTTGGAGGCAGATATGCATGTGATGTCCGTTTTGTCTGTAGCCTATGGTTACAAGTCACCATACCCTATGAAATTGCTGTGACTGTAAAATATCAAGATTTGTGATAGTCTTAGCTGTCACATATATTTTGATTTTAAATGTTTTTAATTTTATTTCTTCCAATTATGCTTTCCATTAATTTTTTCCGAAGCACTCCCAAATCTTATGTTAACAGAATAGCATTTCAAGACTTTTGCTCCCAAATTTAACCATCAGAAAGAGTTTTGTGCTACAAAAGATTGCTAATAATTGATACAAGTCTAGTTATTTTTGGTTACAGCTTATAAGATCAAAACCTTTTTAAGAAACTTCATTATCTAACTTCTATGCAAGGAACTACAAACTCCCTCATCTAACTTTACTCTCATCTCATCATTATAGAATTGCCTTCCGCTTCACCAATCCTTATTTGTGAAGTATCCAATTTATTTATTTTTGTATAAAATTGCCTTATTCTATACGGCTGGAACACTTACAGCTTAAGGGGTTCCAATAAATTTAAACCTGTTCATTTGAACACTGGTTTCAATTTCAATGGCACATGGTTTTCATCAAGGTAATCAAAACCAGAACAGGCATTAAACCGGTGTACTCATTGATTCAAGGCTCAAAGGTTGGACCTGTTATAAATAAATAAATATTTTTTTGTTTTCCGTAAAAGAATATTACACAAAATTATAGTATATTCATATTTCACACTATTAAAAATTAAATTCACTCAATAGTTCCTCATACTTAGTACATACAAAAATAATATAATTTTTTTTTTAATTGATAATTATATGTGAATTAACCAATACTTATAATTTATTTAGTTGTTTACAGTCCTTTATGAAATGTATATCTGATTATTTCAAAATCTTCAAAAGTTTATTAACAAACAAATTAACTAAAGAAGCATGAATGCCCTGAACCTCTTTTTTGTGTGTCGAATAATGTATTAAATCCTGAAGTATGGTAATGCATTATTTTATTTTTTACACAACAATGTAAAAAACATAAGAAGTTAAGTGTAGTGGGTCTTATAGGCTAGGTAGACCCAAAACTTTCATTTTTATTAATAAATTAATAACCTACCTAATATGACCTAATCCATTTTGTGTGTAAAACGCCATCTTTTCTTCTCATATGCCATGCGTCGCACCCTGTCATTTTTTCACTGTGTTCTACTTCATCTCCATATTCTACTGCATTTTCTAACTGTAAAAACGCCATCTCCCTTAGTTTTTATTTTCCCCTCAGACCTTTCTTTATTTTTTCTTTTTCCCCTGTTGTGACTTCTTATTGCTTATGATATTTTATGAGTTTTGAGTTGCTGTTTTAATTTTACATTAAATATGTGTTTAATATTCTTCGTGTAATATGTCCTAACAATAATAAAATTGCGGCTATTCCGCTATCCACTTTTGTGGTTGGCTGCTCCATGCCCGGGGTTTGACATCCTAGTTTTTATTGCACACATAAATAGTGTACTCTGCCTTTGGAAATCTTTGTAATCAGTTTCTTCTAAATATAAAAAAACCATTGGTGGAAATTAAACATAATATGTCAGTTTCTGGGTTCAAATAACTAATATAACCAACTACTTTAAACTCTGGATCTTGCTGTGGTTTGTTGCCCTTTCATATGCCAATTCTTTTCGTAAGATTACTCAAGTCACTGTAATTTCCTTATGTCATCACAGCATGTGTTGGAGAGAGGGAAATGTCAAGAAAGGAGCCAAATAATCAGCAAGCTGTCAGGACATGTTGTTCAATTAAGCCAGCATAAGTTTGCTTCGAATGTTGTGGAGAAATGTCTGGAGTATGGCGATCCCTCTGAACGGGAGTTGTTTATTGTAGAGATTATTGGGCATGATGGGCAAAATGATAACTTATTGGTAAGTTCAAACACATTAATGCTAATTACAGGCTAATTATTGTTCAGAGTTTCTACTTCCTAACTTTGAAATATGTTAATGATTTAGCAGGATTTAGAAGAATGTATTTATGGTAAAAAAATTGATAATGTGTTTTATCATTATAATGAAAACATTAAGAAGCATGCACTGCCAGTATGAATCAACTTTAGATTGGCAACCGATGAAAATCTATTCTTCATATCATTAATTTTAAGATTCAGTTACAACAAAGGATGTTATGTCAGAATGATGGATTCTCATGGAACGAGTGTTCGAAGTTGATTTACATTGGCAGTGCATTTTCTTTAAACTTTATAAACGAAACTTATTTTATCGTACTATGTGTCAGTTATTGCACAAACTTCTGGAACTTTCTTCAAATACAAGACAATACCTATGCTTCCAAATCTATGAAGCTCCAACATGCCATTCACACGGCGTGTCGCCGTATCGGACACGTGACCGACACGGATACTTGTACGACACGTTTTTGAAGTGTCCAACGAAAAAAAAATTAAATAACGGCGGACACATATACGACACCATATTTCAAATAAAGGACACGACTCTATTTAAAAAACTTCAAAATTAAAAAAAAAAAAAAACCAACTCAAAATTTTCAAAATTTAAAAGTGTTTTTTTTATTTTTCATATTCCACTTCCCCACTATAAAAACAACAAAATTAGCATTCCTTATTTTTTTCATATTCTACTCTTCTGTCTCTACAAGTTTTTTTTTATCATCTCTGATTTTTTTCATCTTCGCCGCACACCGCTGCTTCGATCTTTCACAAGGTTTTTTCATCTTCTCCTTCTATTATAAATTTTTGTTTTATTTTTCTAGATTTTTAGATCATTATAAATCATACTCATAAATTGCATTATTATATTAATATATAAAATATATAACCGTGTCCTATGTTTTTTACATTAGCGGGATCCTCGTGTCCGTGTCGTGTCCCGTCTGAGTCCTGGCTTCATAGTTCCCAATGAATCTAACCAGATGAATACCAACCAGGGAAGAAATAAAATTACCTTCAGCAATTAACTGAGAGCTGTCTGGCCCGGTGATGGTCAAATTATTTGGCTTACCCCTAACCTCCTATATTTCCATTAAAGTGAGTCCTTGATGTTTCTTCCCTGTTTCCTTAGGGATCCTGCATGGTTTGGATGGATCCCACTAGATCGGTCTCATCCAACAAGTCTAGGACATGCTTCCTTTCTGATAGGAATATTCTATTCTTTGAATGCATGACCATAATGCTCAATGAATGTTTCTGGACTCTCGAGTCCTATGTACGAATTTTGTTTCTAAGGATAGCCTTTAGTTTTCCAATACTCACCCCTGTTGTTGGTCCTTATAATCACGACGTCCCTATAATGTACGTGACTAGAACAGTTAATTAAAAAGTCGAATGTTGAGATTTTCACAACTTCATGATTTATTATCACTGTGATGTATTTTATAACAAAATCGTCCATGGATTTTTAGATCAACCATCATCCCTGCCCTTGATCTTCTAAAATGAAGTCCCTCATTCTAGAGGAGCTAAGTTTGTCACTACACCACCTGCATGTTGCAACCACAACCAGTCTGTTTGAAGATTATTATATCACCACTTTTGCTTCTTATCCCAAACTCCATGACAGTTCACCGAATTCTCAAAACTAGGATTCTTAGGCTATATAAAAACATCTTTAATCAGCACACCTTACCATACTCGTTAGGAGAGACAAAGCTAGGTGGTTGCTATATATTTTGTTCTGCAAATGGCCATGTAAGAATACATTATTTGTCCCATCTTGCAACAATAGCCAATGCTTGCTTAATAATAATAAGAGAAATGAATTTGCAAAAAAGATGAGCGTTCAGCAATAGGATAAAAGGTAATGGTGTGTAGTCACCCTGTATATTTGTGCTTATCACATGGCAACTAACTAAGCTTTACATTGAGCTAGTGAATACTTGGGATTAAACCTTTGTAATGTAGGCCTTCATACAACCAGTCGCGTGCTTCCCCGTGGGTGAAATGACCAAATTCGAAGTCTCCTTTGATATCTAATATTGGTGCTTAGATTTTTGATATCTAATGTTGGCAAATATAGATTCTTTGATATTTAATGTTTGGTATCTTAAGGTTGAAATCTCTTTAGCATTAAATGTAGTGTGAATAATGCTTAAAAAATTGTATAGTTTTATAACTGGTGTGTATGCATGTCATTTTTGAATTTTACTCTATCTTGACCGTATTTTGATTTTCATTGTAGACAATGATGAAAGACCAATTTGCTAACTACGTGATCCAGAAGGTTATTGACATCTGTTCTGATAATCAGCGTGCAATGTTACTCTCTCACATAAGAGTCCATGCTAATGCATTGAAGAAATATACTTACGGAAAACACATTGTGGCTCGTTTGGAACATCAATTTGGAGGTGTGTTCTTGTACTCTGTTTTAAAACTTTGTTACATTGGCAAAAAATAATATAATGTTGCTACCTAACAACAACAACTAAGCCTTATTATCCCACTAAGTGGGGTCGATTACATGGATCAACTTTTGCCATAATGTTCTATCAAGAACCATGTTTCTATCCAAATCATTAATCTCGATATCTTTTTTAATAACTTTTCTGATAGTCTTTATAGGTCTTCCCCTTCCTCTAGTTATTTGCCTTCTTTCCATCTGGTCTATCCTTCTTACTACAAAATCTACCTGTCTTCTTTCTACATGCCCAAACCACCCAAGTCTATTTTCCACCATCTTCTTCACTATAAACGCTACCCCGATACTCTAATATTTTAATTTTTAATTTTATCCTCTCAAGTCTTATCACACATCCACCACAACATCCTTATCTCTGCTACACTTTATTCTCAACACTCTAATATAATGTTTCTAATATAATATAATGTTGCTACACTTTATTCTCAACACTCTAATATAATGTTTCTAATATAATATAATGTTGCTACTGAAATACCTTAAAATTTGATGACTGGGTTTGCTTGAATATGTGGAAAATAAGGAGGAAATCCTAATGAAGGCCACTGCACACTGGTCTGATGCAACGAAAATGTGATTTTAAACCTGTTCTCTGTTTTCTAACTTCTCTACATATGCAATTAACAATTAGGTTTCCTGTCTTCTATTGTGTTTTCAAAATATCACGAATGATATATTACCCATTGTATTAATCTTACAGTTAGGAGTTTTTAAATAGAAACTAATCTAACAAGGCAAATAAAGCACTAGTAACAAACTATTTTTGACACCTTATGATCGAGTTCAATTCAAGTAGGACCAAGATCCACATGAATTTCATTCATTCATGAAGAGTGTTGCAAAGAGAGTGCATTATTACTTGCTAGTTGCTAGCATTTCTCAATCAGAAATTTCTCTAACTGAAAAATTAAGCAAAACAAGGTACTGCTTGGTAAAGTTATGTGTAAACACATCAACCCTGTCTTCAAGAGAGGGGAAAAACGTGAAATGACGCCGTATGGAGCACGAACAAAAAACACTTGGTACCTGTATTATGATGACTTGCTATCCTGCACTTGTTTTATGGCTTCTTATCCTGTACTTGATTTTTGCATGCAGAGAATCAAACACCCAGTTCATCATGAGATTCTAGAGGAAACATATATCTCGGGCAGTGGCATGCTAACCCCACCGCTTCAACATATCATCTGTCGCTGAACACTGGAAATAGGAGACATTGATCTTTGGTCCTGTTATTTTTATTCCTGTGATTTCATAACTGCACCTTGATAGCTTCAGGAGACATTAGTATATATACATGTACACTATAAAACTTAATGTAATTATGTCATTCAAATAATTGATTGAAAAAGTTTGATTTGAATATATTTATTTAGAAAGAAACCCTTGATGTAAACTTTACTGAATCTACCTACTTAATGCGTGGTTGGTTTTCCTAGAGTTCTGAACTCAATTCATTGTTATATGAACACATGTTTTCTGGTCCTAGCTAGCTACGCATCTTTCTAACTGTAAATGCCTTATATTGAACGGTTAGGTTTATTTATTGATTATGTTTGTAGGAAGTGAATAAGAATTTTTATTTTCAAAGAGACGAACGCATAGTCTTACAGTGGGAAAATAGTGAGAGAAATAAAACTGAAAATAAGTTGGATGATAATTTAACCACGAGTCAATGAACGTGATCTTTAAAATAAAGGTAAAAATCTTTTCTTAAATAGTTCTTGTAAATATAAGAGCTAAATTTTTGTTTATTCTTTTCTTGCAAATATATATTATTTGGATCTCTAATATTTTGCTTTAATTGATGTAAAATTTGTGAGAAATTCTTATATCACATCCCTTGGGCTTAGGAATCATGTGCGATTACGAAAATAGTCTCCCAGATTCCGGAGATTATCTCCGGGTGCATTTTTTTCTGTTGTTTTTTTATTAATTCTGTAGATGCATAAATGGAAATATCTGTATTCATACCCGTGGAAGAAAACCAGAGACAATATTCCAACAAATGAATATTGCAACCATAAAATCAACATTCATAAAAAAAAATCAACATTACATTGATGATTTTGACAGAAAATTAAATAATACATTTCAATAATCCGATGGACGTTTGTACATCATCAAGATGTCATAAATCTTTCAGTTGCATCCAATTCGAGCAAAATTTTCTCTTCGACACCAAAATACGTTCGCCACATCGCTCTAACATCGTCTTCATTCTTGAGCTCAAATTTGATGAGCATGACGTTCCCTTCATTGTCATTTGAAGGTGAATGGTATTCGAGCTTCACAACCTTTCTTCTATCATTGTAAGATAAGTGTTTGAACGTCCGCCCGAGTGTTTTACTGTTAGTGTAGGAGACACTTGCGACATACCAACAAATCTTCATTTCACACAGTTGAGATATTTGTGTTTGTGTGAAAGATAACACATGAAGCCACAAATTTATAGAAAATCTATTGAATATGGACCAATCATTGTCTGGTCAACTACTTTCGGAGATATATTCACATAATGACACTATATTTTTTGGTTCCGTAGATATATCTCTGGAACTTTTATTGGATTATTAGAACCTTCCGTATATGTATCTCTGGAACTTTTTCTTCTACATTTTCAAATCAAAACTCAATAGAAAAGTATAACATTAAAGACAAATTAAAGACATAAGTGCATAAACAAGAAATATGAACAAAAATTGACTATTTTACACTTCAAAAATTTACAATTAGTTGTCCGATTATTTAAGAATTCAAAACGAATCAAAACAAATATCGTCGGCTAAATCTATTGGTGGTACCCCTTTGGATTTTTCTGCATTCGATTCCTTTTCAATGTTGTTCAATCTCCGAAATTCTTGCATTATTTTCGTAAAATGATCCGGCCACATCTCTGCATTTGCGGTTGAATGACTTATCCATTCCGGTGATATATGTGGTATGAGGCATTCCGGTTTCAAGTATACTTGAACAAAATGATTTGATTTAGAAAGTCATCCAATGCACATGATGCACTCATTTGGATTTTTTGATGGTGCGGTGCGAAGTGGAAAAAAGTTTTCCGAAAACCTGTATCGGGTCAGGTCAATGCACACCCTATCGTATGCACATACAATAAGGTGACCCATATCTAGGAAGGCCATCCATTTCGACACTGGCCGAACCGCTCAATCAAGGAACAAGAGACTCATAGACCATATCAAATTTTTCTTTCTTTCAGTACAACCGTATGTACGATTGTTTATGCATCTTCAACTCTTGGATAAGTTGATGACGAACAAGCACATGACTACCTTATCCTTTACCAAGCAATGCCGAAACGGGTCTGAAACCGTAATTACCATTCCCCTCAACATTGACGATACGGTTGATGTATTTGTGCATAAAAACTAGCATCTCGTCGATAAATGGAATTTTCGGTGGAATCAGTGTCAGAGGCGGTTTGCTTATGCAGACTCCTTTCATGACACTTTTTTGAGATTTAGGAGTCGGTGAGTCGGGAAAAAGCTTGTCTACGTGCTCACAATATGAAGGAGACTATGTAGTCGAGTTGTCATTCAGTGTATGCTTCATTTTCTTCATAGCACCTTTTGTCTTTACCAGTTGAGAAGGCGGTTTCATGTCAGTTGTTTCGGGGTAGACAATCTTTCTCAATTGTTCTTTGATGTGGAATTTCATGTTGTCACATGCATTTGAAAATCTCTCTTATATCGCTTCCCATTCGGTCAAAACAGAGATATTTGATTTACCTCCTTCCATGCAACCATCATCATCAAACTTAAGTCTTTTCCAATGAGGGAAAATTTTGTCCATTCTTATTGGCTCATCTAATTTCAATTTTTTTTTTTGCAATAACACAAGCACATGAGAGACCATATATTTTCACAATAGTGCAACCACACTTTGCACTATTGGAGCTAACATTTTCGACTCGTTTGGCCTCGTGAAAGATATAGTTCAATCCCTCCCGAGAAATGTTGCCAACCAACTGAGAATAAATCATGTTGTCTTTAAATCGATGTTCCAATACCGTTATGATCTGACCAAAAGTTGTTTGTATCTCATTATGTTGGTTTTTAATCATGAGATTCACCAAGTCCCAATCTCGACAAAAATCCCCTTTGTTATTTTCCCAACTAATTTTTCTAAGTAGCATGTGTTGACTCAACTCTGTTGGTAGTTGTGTTTCCAAAGTGTCAGACATTATTAGTCCACGTACAAACTATTTTCTCTTTCACCTGATCAAGAATAATGCTTTCAACGTATTTCAACAAAGCAATATACATTTCACACATTTCAGAAATTAATGACGAAATCATCATATAATTCTTTTGTGGTAGAATTTATTATACGATTCCATGTATTTATAATTTTTTTCAACAATCACACCGACTTCACCAATTTTCCATCTTCGGTCTCCACTTGTAAATATTAAAATATATTTTTAATTTTTTAAGTATTTATTTAACATAAATTAATGATGAAATAATTTAATAGATTTAAAAAGAAATTAAATTAAAAAATTATTAGCTTTAAATTTATCGTATGTAAATTCATATTCAATAAACAAAAGCTTAAAAAAAAGTTTCATGACAATTTCCTTTTGAAGGAAAATGAGGAAAAGGAATCACAAATAAAATTTGGGGGTTTTTCTTTCTACCCTTAGTGATATAGTCACTTTAATAAATCTTGAAATTGTTTTTTCAACATTTCGAAAGTATTCTTATTGTATACCAAAACATGTTGTAAGGTAGACATTCCAGAAATACACCTTCGAACCCTCTTTCTGCATACCAAAACACGTTGTAAGTGAGGCACTCCGATTTTTTCAAAAAAAAAGAAAGAAAGTTTAGAAGTCATTCTCTGGACTAACCCCTATATTGATTGTATTAATTTTACAACTATGTGAATAATTTGAAAGTGTAGTTCCTAATTTGTCAAGTGGAAAATTGAATAAAACACCACTTTTACGTGTATTCTTCACTCATGATCATATCATCATTCTTCTTCGAACTCTACCAAAATATCATTCCATTCTCAATCAAGTTTTATACTTCAAAATAACATTCTTCTATTTTTTCACATTAAAAGGTGGAAAAGAAGATATAACGTAATGTAATTTACATGTATTTTACTCCTCATTGCTTGCTAGAATCTAGTTTTTGCTATGGACAAACCAACGTCGAGTCCAAAAGTGTAATTCCAAATTATTGTTGAACGTGGTTACAAAAGTGTATTTCCAGATTATTGTAATATTGAATTTGAGTTTTTAATTTCTTCTTCTTTTATGTTTGGCCTTATATATGGTGCACTATGACACTGTCTTCAAATCTATTGTGTCTATGGATGCTAAACCGATTGATGTAGAGGTAAATGTTGGTAAACAATTTACAAATAATAAGAGTTTGTTGTTCGTGAACATGTGTTCCAATGGATCTGTATGGAGGATGGCAAATTGGGGTTTGAAGTTGTAATCAGGAGGCCAGATAATGATAATGATAAAAGACAAACATTTATGACAAGAAGATGTGAAAGAAGTGGCAAGTACACAAAACCTACCCGAAATTTGAAACAAGATGACACCAGAATGAGGAAATGTGAGTGTTCTTTTAAGTTAAGTGGGTACCTTATGGAGAAGAATACATGGACACTTAATATGGTTTGTTGTATACATAATCATGACTTGTGTTACAAGTTAGCCTATCATCCCATTGCATGTCACCTTAATCCCGAAGAGAAGGATCTTATTTATGACATGACATTGAACATGGCGCATCCCAAAAAATATATTAGCAACTTTGAAACGGAAAAAATTCAAAACTTCTCAAATATCAAGCAAGTATACAATGTTCGTAACTGAAACAACAAGGCGACAAAAGATTTAATAACTGAAATGCAACAGCTGTTGAAGCTTTTAGATGATACTCAATATGTATCTAGGTACATACTGTGTAAGGATGGAAAATCCGTTTAAGATATATTTTGGACTCATCATGATTCCATCAAGTTATTCAACACATTTCCCACTGTGCTCACTATTGATTTAACATATAAGGAAAATAAGTAAAAGCTTCAACCTCTTGAAGTTATTGGCGTTACTTCTACGGAGATGACTTTTTCAGCTGAGTTTGCATTTTCATAAAGTAAAAAATATGGCATTTTACTTGGACTTTAGAAATGTATCAGACTATGTTGAAGGACCAAGAAAGCATTCTAAAGGTCATTGCCATTGATTGCAAAAACACACTGATGAATTTGGTTGCAAATGTTTTTTCTACATCATATGCATTACTCTGTAGGTATCACATAACAAAAAAATGTGAGAAGTATACTTAAGCATGTGGTAGGGTCTAAACAAATCAAGGGTGAAGATTGGAAAATGGTCAAAGATGGTGTGATATTGGAAAACATAATGGATGTGTAGAATGTTATAATAAATTCTTCTACATAAGATTTATATGCCAAATTTGTAATACATTTTAGGAGGATGTGTGAGAAATATTTGTATTTCTTGAAGCATGTTGAAAGTACAATTCTAGACTAGGTGAATGAGAAGATTATTTGTGCTTGGACTGATCGGGTTAGAAACTTTGAAAATACAACTAACATAGTTGAGTCTGTTCATGCTACATTGAATAATTAGTTGAAAAATAGTAAAAGGGATTTATGTAGTGATTGAGACTCCGTGAACCAAATGATCCAAAATTAACAAAAATGAGATACACACATCATTTGGTTGCAACATTACAATATCTTAACACAGGTTCAGAGACAATAATTTTTATTCACGGTTAGTGGGAAACACATATCAAATGATATTGAATTTTATTTATCATGAAGCCAAGCGAGCAGAGAAATTAGGTTCAAATAGCTCAAAGTGTGGTCGTACACTTAGGAATATGTATGGTCTTCTGTGTGCTTGTTTAATTTCAAAGAAGATGAAACTTTATGGACCCATACAAATGGATGAGGTTCACATGCACTTGATAAGGCTTCATTTTGATGATGATAGTGTGATTAAGGATGATAAATAATATATATCTATTATGACTGAATGTGAAGTGATTCAAGAGAGATTTTTGAAAGTTAATGACAACATGAAACTACACATTAATGAACATTTAAGGAATTTTGTCTATCCAAAAACTACATATTTGAAACCACCATCGGATTTGGTAAAAATAAAGAGTGCTCTTAAGAAGTTCAAACCCAGATAGAATGATAGTTCAACGATATAGTCTCCTTCCTATTTCGAACATGTTGACACACATTTTAAAGATTCTCCAATTTCAAAATCTCAAAAAAGTGTTTTCAAAGGTGCTCGTCTTAGCAAACCATCATCTTCACAACCTTTACATAAAATAAAACACATTGAAGATATGTCGAGTTTTATGCACAAATACATTGAACAAATTGTAGATGATAAGGGTGATGATAACTGCACTGTTTTAGGTTTGCTCAGTAGAGGATAAGAGAATCATACACTTGATCGCTAACAGCTTCTCAAATATTTGAAGGCGCATAAGGAATTATACATAACCTATAAGGTAAATAAGAAAGTTTTCGTGCAATTCATGAATATCTCATTCATTGTGTTAGCGGTCCGACGCCGGAGGAAAAATAAATGTGCTTCCCTGAAATGAGTCATCTTATAGAAAGTGCATATAATAGGGTGTGTATTAAACTGACAAGATATGGTTTATCAAAATCATTGTTTCCACTTCTGAGTGGACCACCTCAAAATCCAACCGGACACATTATGTGTATTGGGTGACTTGCAAAATTACTACATTTTGTTCAAGTTTATTTGAAACTAGCATGCCCTATATCATAAACATCATTGGAGTGGACAACTAATTCCATAAAGGAAGCTGAAACTTGGCTGAATAACTTTCACTACTAGAAAAATCGCTTATAGTGACTGGAAATTTTTGGTCACCATAGCCACTGAATTAGCCACCGAAATTGGACATAAAGTTAATAAAATTTTAAAGGTCACTAAATCGGTCACTAAATAAAATTAGCCACCAAATTAGTGACTGGAATTTTGTGACCGTTATTTTTAGTCTCAAATAGCATTTGTATAAAAATAATAATTTATTATTTTTTTTACATATTTTAATTCCTTTTCAATTTTTATTATACAGTGGAAGTTTGAGATTTTTATTTATTTATTATTTTAACAAATAAAACATATATTTATACTAATTTATTAATTAAAAAAATATAATTTAAATGATAATTAGTTTAATAAATTCTTTTAATGATATTTAAAATTTGAATTTCGTTTATAATACATACATTCTTAAAGAAAAATATACATCTGGAACATAATAGTCTAGTGGTCATGTATAAATTTCACAAACATAAGGGCATTGGTTTGATTCTTGAATGTGGCAAAAAAAATTATTTTATTTTAATTAATTGAAAACGGTCACTAATTCGGTCACTAAATTTCGGTCATTAAATAGGTCGCTATAGGTTAGCGACTAACACTTTTCCAACCCAAAATTAGTAGTAGCTTTATTGGTCGCTAAACGCTATAGTGACCGATTTTAACGTTTTTTCGATCTCTAATTCGGTCACTAAAAGCGAATTTTCTAGTAGTGTTTTTGAATAGGATGGAAGAACTCACCAAGTTGTGCGAGATTGAAAAAAGAATCAAATAAAAAAAAGTTAAATGTGAAATCATCTATAGATATAGATTTTGGTGGTGACACATGTTTTGATGCATTTTAATTTTTATCTAACAATGTATTTCAGCAATGACTCGTTTTTTAATATAATATTGGATTAATATTGTCAACGATGTAAATTGGATACATTTTAATGTATATTCAATATTAATTGTATCAATATTGGTCGTTCCATTTTTCTAAATTTTCCTGTTTCAAATTAAAACATGGTCTCCATTTTATTGAGAGAAAAAAAAATACTAAGAGGGGTTAATTCAGAACTTCATTTTCGTAGAAACCTTTTTTATGTAATTTACTAAAAAAAAATAGGGTTTATTTGGAAGTACATCTCTGAAATATCCTCTAAGATAAAATTGAGTTTCTAAGGTCCATATTGATCTAAAATTTGTATAAATATGAGTGCTCCCATGTTTTTAGCTAAATCACCATAAAATGTCTGAATATTCATATCTCACATTTTTCCACTTCAACAACGAAAGTCCCCCTCTTAAATTTAGATTCATAGAGATCATCCGTCTTGTCGATCTGAAATCCATACTAGAGAATCTGTTGCAATATCCAGACAATCGAAGATTTGCAAAGCTCTATTATCGTTCATCCTTGATTGACAACGAATATAAGATACAACTCAACATGTTTTAGCTAAAGACGTATGCAAATTTAACTGTTATGTGGAGTATATTTCACTGTTACAGAACAAAAGCTATGATCGAGGTGGATGCAAAGGTTGTAAGATCAACCAAAAATATTCTAAAGATGTTGAAACATCATCAATCATCACTTGATGAAAAAATATAATATTAGATTTATGTTAACAATTATCTATGTAATGTTGCATATGTCATAACAATGGTTGATCTTAATTTATGTTTTTCTTCCCATTTTTGTATTTGTTTATGGTTTGAGAAGACAAAGCATATTTCAAAGATATGTTCCGTAACAACTAAAGAACTAAAGTTTCAGGATTGTTTAACTTTGTTTTCGTCTAGGTCTAAGTTTTGTCTGAGGTGTGGATATTTTTTGGTGAGTTCGAAAGTACAATTTTGAATTTTATGGGCATTATGGATTTTTCACCGAAGTGTGTGAACACCTATAAAAGTGAATTTAACAACCCCTTAAAATTTTAGTTAAATTCATAACTAATAAATATAACTAAAAAAACTTTAAGTCAATGTGCATTCGAAGGCTTCCAAGAAAGAAATAGTTTTTTATGAGATTTTTAAGAAATACATAAGGTGTATTGAGAATTTCACTTTTAAAATAGAGAAAATATATCTTGACACCATAAAAGGTGTCCGACACCATATAAAAATGGTTGAATAATTTAAAATGATGAATTTTCTTTTATTAATTAAACTAAAATTTGTTTTTTTTAAATATACTTTAATATAATCACTACTATAAAACGCACAAACAACAATGTTAGGTATACAACAGATTCATATACACTGTTATAATTGGTTAAAAATTTCGCAACTGATTCATAACGCCAAATTTAACGACGGTTGGCTTAAAATCTTTGTAATGCAACTAGATTTAACCACGATTGTGTTTAAAATTGTTGTAGACATGATGTATAACAAGCATCAATTCCCATCAAATACATTTTTATCATATTTTTGCATTTAAAACGTATATTTTATTATATTTTTTAGTGTTACGGAGACTTTAACCTCAAAACATAAAATTCGTCTTTGTTTTTTCTATTTTTAAGTGAAAGAGAATAGTTTGATCAAAACTTCATTAAAACTCAAATTCATCTTATTATTATTTCATTTTTTAGTGTTATTAACCTCAATACTCAAAACTTCATTAAAAAAACAGTGAAAGAGATGATCATATATAAAAGAAAACTTTATTATAATTCCAAAAAAGAAGAGTACATTGATAATCATATTATATATATTTATCAAATGTCTGAGCCCATAAAAACAAATGCATCTCTATAATCT
This sequence comes from Lathyrus aphaca, assembly GCA_963966055.1. Classification (NCBI taxonomy): domain Eukaryota; kingdom Viridiplantae; phylum Streptophyta; class Magnoliopsida; order Fabales; family Fabaceae; genus Lathyrus; species Lathyrus aphaca. Next base: position 134,646,529 of record OZ014519.1, on the reverse strand, counting down.
GGGACTCTCTCTTCACTTCCCTTATCAGAATTATAAAAAAAGTCATCATCTGCTTCTTTTTCTTTTTCTTCTTCAGATTCTTCTTCTTCTTGGTCTTCCTCACCCTTAACGTATCACTGACAACCAAGTTTCCAGCTGGTTGAACCTCCTCATTTGGCCGCTGACATTGTTTATTTGTGACCTCATGTGTGATGTTTGTGTTAGTATTCTCAATGGTTAAACTCATTGTTACGAAGAATATATTATGAAGAAATGTTAAACTATCTATTTATAGATGAGGTTGAAGATGAAAAGTCTGATACTTTGGTGCTTGCAATGATGATAAATTGTAAATGGTTGATATTCTAGAACGATATTTTTGAAAAATGGAGAAAATCCTTAATCATTATTATACTTGGGATGAACGTTTCTCTCTTCCAGGGAGAGCAAAGGTTGTAATATTACAACAGTTTCTTATTATAACCGTTTTGATATATTATGTAAAATTGAAAAAATATTGTTGCCAGGAGTCGAAACTTGTACCAAATAAAAGGGGTATCACTACAATTCTAATGTTTAACCGTTGTAATATATTTATAATAAATATATACTTATCATTATAGTTTTTTGCGATAACCGTTATGAAATATTTACTCATATAAGCGAATTAACTTTTCCTTATTGATCGTAGTGCCGTTTCCTTCACAGCGAAACCCTAGCAACCATTTTTTATATCACACATTAAGGTATTCTTCTTCTTTCATCTATTGTTAGATATTTCTCATTATCTCTTATATTACATGTTGTTTATTCTTCTTCTTCTTCTTCTATCTTAGGCAACAAACTTCGTCTAATTTTAGAAACAATGAAAAGAAATATAACAAGTATGGAACTTTTGTTTAAGCTTCTTCCTCCTTGTATTTCTTCTTCATTATTTCACAAACTAGATGAATATGGCGATGATTCTAGCAGTAGCAAGCTTAATGTACATATTTTTTGTGTAGATATGGAAAAATAAGGTATTCTTCTTCTTCTTCAATCTTTTTGTTAGATAATTCCCATTATCTCGTTTGCTTCATCTTGTTTTTGTTGATTGTTCTCATTTTTGAAGATTTATCTTCAATGAATTAACAAAGACCATACTTTGGGTATGTGCCATATTGTTTTTGTAGAAATGGTAAAAATTATAAGAAGTATGAAGTTATGATGGAAACTTCATCCACCTTATACTTTTTCATCATTGCTTCACGAACAAGATGTCTTTCAAACTCAGGATGCTTCACAAGCTAGATGAACTTCATTATAATGGTACATATGAAAACAATGCATGTTGTTTGTTTAACTTCCCCTTTTGCTAGTTTTGTTTTGAATACTAACTAATTTTCTTTTATTTGAAATAACCGAAGTTGTTTAGTAAAGATGATACATGGTGATGATGATGGTGGTAACAAGCGTATAGTTTGAGTTGATAAGGTACATATATATGAGGTCATTTTGATATTATATATGAAATTTAGTTTATTGTATACTATGTATAATATTTGTTTCACTATCCTTTTATTGAAAATGTAATCATTTAAATTGACATAGAAACGTATAATCTGAAAATTAAGAAGTATTTGAAAACCAACCTATATCAATCAATGTTTTCCGAATAACTTGCATCTCATTCAACATATTTTATTTTCCTTAATATAAATATATGGTTCAATGGCCTATTTGCTTCAATTCATCGATATCTATAATTCTATTATACCTCATCGTCGTCACTTATCACCGTGATTATTATGATGATAAAATCACGATGATAAGCGGCGATGATGAGGTCAACTATAATAAAAGATGCCGATGGATTGAAAGAAACCCACAATTTAACCATATTTGTGGTAAAGAACATAAAATGTGCATGATGAGGCCATGCAATTTGAAAAACAGTGGTGTGTTTAAGTTGGTTTTCAAGAACTGTTTAATTTTCAGATTATATAGTTCTTTACCAATTTTAATGGTTGTATTTCTTTAATTAGATGTATCATAAAACATGCAATATACATTTGTATCTAATAAATTAAGGGTACGTTCCACAACGGCTAAAACTCATAATCATTGTGATGTTCAATATAAATCACAATGGTTGTTATACCTAATCATTGCAATATACCACACACTTTTCTAGAATAAAACAACAATCTAAGGTCTGTGATTATAAGTAGCGTACTTATGACAATACTCTACATAACAATGCCTTGATCTACGTCATTATACGTAGTTTCCAACCGTTGTTAAATGGGTTTTCCGTAGTACTGAATATCTTAATACAATGTGTAGATGTTTAGAATTGGCAGAATTTTTGACCAACAAGAAATGTTGAATTCAGTTCAGAATGTCCTATCAGATGTTGGGACATTATCAAACAGAGTATAAGAACTTAATTCAGGATGTTACACCAGATGTTGGGACATTGTGTAAATGATTTAAGTTCAGTTTTTCAGGATGTCCCAACAGATGGTGACATCTTGTAACACGGTGGGAGAACTGACTTTAGTTATGTTGCGGATAGCAAGAGTCGCCACCGACTTTTATTTTATCCAAAGGAAAGGCATAAAAGAACAGGAAAGACCTTTTAAAAGATTTTTGGGTCCGGGGGGTAGGTTATGTAAAGGGAAGGTGTTAGCACCCTTTACATCCATGGTTATCCATGGGCTCTTAGTTACTTAGCTCACTTTGAATTATTTTTTGAAAAGGTGAAGTGTGTGAATAAAAATTTTCATAAGAGTTTAATAATGATCCATGTACGGATGCGTAAAAAACTTGTGTTTGAAAATTGTTTGAAATTTGTGAAGTATTTGAAATTGTTTTGAAATAGTGAGCAAGTAACTATGAGGAACCTACCCTAAAATTTAAGTCTTTCTGTTCTTTATCCTTTAAATGGTAAGACTATCCCTATTATTAAGGAATAGGTAGTCATTACCTTGGATGTATGGGACAAGTGAGGGACATTTGTTTTAATGAAGGCAACTGTGGGGTGTATTAAATATTTAGGAGGGACTGTCATCATTATTCGAAAGGGACAAGATCATATTGAAAGGCAACCATTAAGGGACTTGATCTTTAATTATGAAGGGACTAGATGACTTTTCTTTTTAAGGGACTTTGCTTTATACACCCCACTTGACCTTATGATTAGGCAACATTGAGAGGCAACCCTAGAAAGTGAGACGGCGATCAAAGATCGACTTACGTGTGTGAGTGTTTAATTTTATATTTATCTTATAATTTAAATGATCTAAATTCAATTTTTAAATATAATACATGTTTACACTCCCTATTTTACTAACCATAGCATGAAAAATAAATAATTGAAATATTACAAAAATTACATCCAGGAACATTTACAATAATAATAATAAGCAATTAAAAATAAATAGCAAAAATAAATAAATAAGCAAAATATAAATAATAAATAAATAAGCAATAATAATTATAATAGGGGTTAGTGAAATAAAAAAATAAACAAGATTAGTGAAATAATAATAATAAGCATAATTAAAAGATTAATAATAAGCATGATTAGTAATAATAATAATAAACAAAATAAATAGGGTTAGCAAAAATATTATAAGAACATAATTGAGCAAAAAAAAGAAAGAATAAGATAATAATTAAAAGAATTATATTTCAATATGAACAATTATAAAAGAAAATATGAACAATTAAGTAATTTTGAATTATATACAAATTATTAAATTATTTTTAAACATATTATAATTACAAAATTAAATTAGCATAGATTCACTTATTTCTAAAAAATTATTTATACATAAAATTTAGAGTATAAACAAATTATAGGAATGTTTACATATTATATAAAGAAAATAGATTATAATTATATTTACAAAAATTAGAAAATAAAATTAGGTTTTTAATAATTGTTTAGAGAAAAAAGTAGCCCAGGGTTTATAAAATTAGGGTTAGATTTACAATAATAATTTATTTAACTAAATAATATATATATTTTATAATTCAGAAATCATTTTAATATAATATAGAAAATAATAGGAAAATATGATTTATTATTTGAATTTATTTTATATAGAATATTAATTAAATTGAAAGAAATAAAGAAAAAGAAAAAGAAAACAAAAAAACCTGATGGGGCTGGGGTTTGAACCCAGTCCCTTATGCTTGCCAACAACAGCATACACCACTAGGCCATCAGCGCGCGTGTGACATTGTGGGGAGAGGAATTGGTTTTGTGCTTTGTCTGAAAAAATCAAGAAAAATAATAAGGAGCAAAAGGCCTGGGGGAGAATCGACCCCAGGACCTCTCAAGCAAACGCACAGGCATACTACCAACCAAGCTAGATGAGCGAACCTGATATTAAATCAACAACAAATGATAATATATTATATTCAGTGCATAAATGAGAAAAACTCAAAAATATTTGTCACAGCCAGGATTCGAACACAGGTCCTTTGACAATACGCACGCTGGTGTTACCACTAGGACAAGCTGCACGCTTGTGAAATAAAACGGGAATTAAATCATAATATTTTAAAACGAAATTCAAATTCCCAGAACGCGCGCGAACCAACTTTGTCTTCTTCCTTGGGATTTCGCAGGTTTTCCTGCGAAATTTCCTGGGAATTTTCCTGGGCTTTTTCCTGCGTACAAATCCTGCAATTTTCGTATCACTATGAACATGTATAATTTTGCCAAATTGATCACAGATTCGTAATCCCCAGACATCATACAGTCCAAATACAGTCTTAGAATTAATTTATATTAATGAAATCAAAAGATCCCAAATTTGAATCAAGAACCCTAACTATGGCCGAATCCATTCTAGGCAGTGAAGCTTCAATCAATTGGTCCAGAAAGCATCCCTAGGTCCTAACTAACACGAATCACACAACAAAATCAATTAATAGTGGTCAAATGTATGAAATCGAAAAACACAATATTGAAGAACAAAATTGATTCGGTTAGCATGATATGGCATGGTTTCGATGCATGTGAGTGCTGGTTTTGCTTCAAGAAGGTCCAAGGAACATTGCTATGTCTTTAGATTACCTTCAAAGGTCCTGAATAATGGAAACCGAATTGGAGTTTGTGAAGGATTTTTTGCTTTGTAAACTTACTCTTGAGGAGGCTGAAATTCGTGGCTTGTGATTGCAATGAGTTAAGTACTTATAGGAGAATGAATTTAGGTCAAAAAGTTAATCACTTGTGTGGAAAATTTGATATGAAAAGATTCAAAATGATCATGCCTTAAAAATCAAATATTCATGTATAAACCCTTGCTATTTTGGGAGGATTTTCATAACTCTTGTATCAATCAAGCTTAAATGTGATTTAAGACTTTCTAGAAGCAAAATTAAAATTAATTTTCATTATTTTATATTTTATTTGAATTTAAAATGACTTTTTAATATAAAAATCATAATAAATAAAAACAAAATAGATAAAATTATGAATAAATTAATTTAATTTCGTGCAAGATGTTTTGAAGTGGATTGGGTCATTATTTGGCAAGCCCATTTGGAAAAAATTGGTTTTAGACCTCCATTTTCATCATAAACCAACCCAAAATTTCCCAACTTTGCAAGGGCACATATCCTTCAATTTTAATGCTATGAGGGTGTTCTTGGACATTTTGGAAAGCTTGAAGTGTCCTCTAACCAACCCCACTGGTTTCATGTCCATATCATTTACCAATCTCAAGTTATGCCCTTTTGAAGTTGTTGACTTTTTGTTGACTTTCAAAAGGACCTATAATGTCTTAGCTCATACCTTCCAAATGAAGCATTTTTGGGCTTGGCTTGTGAGACACAAAGTTGTAGAGAATTCAATTTCCTTCAAAATGAGCTTTGAGTGGAGACTTGGTGATGAAGTATGTGAAAGTTATGGCTGGTCAAAGTTCAGTTGACTTTTACTAAGAAAACCCTAATTTAGAAACTCCTGATTCTTGATGATCTGAAATCTCCTTGATGAATCATGATCAACCCTTGATCAAATGATGAATTTTACATCACATACTTGATGTTGGCAAAAAATCATGAAGTTTGACTTTGGTTTGACCACAATTGACCTCAGTTTGACTTTTTAACCGCTTTGACTGATTTTGACTTATCTGATCATCTGACTGAGCAAACTTTTGAGAAAAGTCTTGAAACTTGTCATGGGGGTTCTTACACACATATAAGATGTTATGAAGCTCACTTGAAGTCTTGGAAGTCCATTTATCCTGATTAAAGTCAAAAACCCTAGTTTTGGATGCACTGCTTAGGAGGTGCATTGTCTGAGGGAATTGTCAACTCTTCTGACCAATTGTGAACTTTGTGAACCTTGTGAACCATCATAAAATGTCTTGTGAACCTCATGGGAGGTATTGTGAACCTTGTGAACCTTGTGAACTTCATAAAGTGACTTGTAGACTTCCTGAACCTCATGAAAGGTCTTGTAATCATTGTGAATCTTGTGAACCTTGTGAACCTTCATGAAGTGACTTGTAGACTTCATGAACCTCATGAAAGGTTTTGAAAGTGTTATGAATCTTGTGAACCTTGTGAACCTTCTTAGCACACAAAGTTTTGTATTGTGAGGGCAAATTTTGGGGTGCAACAGCTGCCCCTGTTCAATTTTCTAAAACATGAGGGGTTAAATTGGTATGTTTGCCAGTCGTGACCTGGAAGGTTGAAGGGGATTGAACACAAAAGCCCAAAAATTTGCACTCACCAGTGCATAGAGTGATACAGATGGCTAGTTGAATATGCTTGAGTGGGCTTAAAGATGCCACTTGGAGAAAAGTTCTTTAGATACATTTCTTGGAGGATAAAGCAGTCCAGAATATGAAGGTGTAATGATAGTTTTCAGGAAGATAAAGCAGTCCTGAGACAATAATAGGCTTTCAGGAGGATAAAGCAGTCCTGAGATATTGATAATAGCTATCAGGAGGATGAAGCAGCCCTGAGGTATTGATAATAGCTATCAGGAGGATGAAGCAGCCCTGAGGTAATAATATGATTTCAGGAGGATAAAGCAATCCTGAGGTACTGATAATAGCTATCAGGAGGATGAAGCAGCCCTGAGGTATTGATAATAGCTATCAGGAGGATGAAGCAGCCCTGAGGTATTGATAATAGCTATCAGGAGGATGAAGCAGCCCTGAGGTAATAATATGATTTCAGGAGGATAAAGCAATCCTGAGGTACAAGAAGCTGTCAGGAGGATAAAGCAGTCCTGAGGTAATAATAATCTTTCAGGAGGATGAAGCAATCCTGAGGTAGTGATGAGCTATCAGGAGGATGAAGCAGCCCTGAGGTAATAGTAAGCTGTCAGGAGGATAAAGCAATCCTGAGGTAATAATAAGCTTTCAGGAGGATAAAGCAGTCCTGATGTAGTAATATGCTTTCAAGAGGATGAAGCAATCTTGAGAGATTTGATAATATGCTTTCAGGAGGGTAAAGCAATCCTGAGGTACAATAAGCTGTCAGGAGGATAAAGCAATCCTGAGGTAGTAATAATCTTCCAGGAGGATGAAGCATTCCTGGGGTAATTGTATGCTTTCAGGAGGATAAAGCAATCCTGAGGTACAAGAAGCTGTCAGGAGGATAAAGCAGTCCTGAGGTGATAGTATGCTTTCAGGAGGATAAAGAAATCCTGAGGGATGATAACTTTCAGGAGGATAAAGCAGTCCTGATAATCACAAATCTGTTTGCTGGAGAATTAACCTGAAAACAAGGTAGCATTCTGTATGATAGTATTAGCTTATGTATTATGTATGCATGTATAATATGATGCACCTATGTAATGTATTATGTATCTATGGATATGTATGTTATGGTATGATGTAAATGATGTATGATATGTGGCTTCCTGAAGCGTCTGGACATCTTCGTATAACAACTGCTGGCCAGGGAAAATAAATCCCGATTTGTTGCTGAAGAATATAAGGAACCTGTTCCTGTCTTGTTTGATAATAAGGTATACATAACCTCCTGTTTGCTGGGGATAATAAGGTATATATAACCTCCCGTCTGCTGGGGATAGTAAGGTATATATAACCTCCCGTCTGCTGGAGATAATAAGGTATATATAACCTCCCGTCTGCTGGGGATAGTAAGGTATATATAACCTCCCGTCTGCTGGGGATAACAAGGTATATATAACCTTCGTCTTCGTTTGATAGTAGGGTAGATTTAACATCCCGTCTTCGTTCGTCGTACCCTTATTGGAAAGTAAATTCCCGAATATCCGTATGAGGATAAAAGAGATGGATATAAATTCCAGGGGAGATGTAATCTTATGAAGATGGATTTGTCCTACTGAAGGTTTGTAACTGTCTTGTAAAGATGAACCGGCGAAGCTTTGTTGAAATCCTTCCCTCGTTCGTCCTTAGTAAATACTATTACTGCATTTTCATGCATTTCTGGTAAACATCAATCATATTAAGCATACATGCATTTCTGGTAAACATCAATCATATTCAAAAGCATACATACATTCAAACACAACCAATGGACGTTTCGCTTATGTAAATAGGGTAAAAGTAAATCTGGATTCAGAGGGAAAAGTAAAGCTGAACTTGAAAACAGAATCGTTTCAACTTCGAGAGTGTATATCCAATTGGATTTGGAGCTCCTGAAGTTTTTAACTTTCCTGAATATCCTCCCGGAAATCCTCATAGCTGGATCTGAAGACATGATACTGACACCATCTGATACTACTGGCGTAGACAATTAATTTCCATCATGGTTTCAGCTGAGAATCCAATATCAAGGTAATACAATGAGAGGAATGTGTCTTCAAATTGTGATGGACCATATACACTCCGGCTTACTGGATTTGAAAAGAAAGCATTGCCCCTTGGTTGAGGATGAATTGTCCCAAAAGGGAAGTATCTGAATGTAGTTACCTCAGGAGAACTAAGCAGAATGCCCCATAATAATATGCCCTTGACATCATGAACTTTGCAGTGTTACCCTTGGTAATTTAGACAGATGTGGAGATCTGCCCCTGGATACTTAAACATAACTGAATCCTGTCCTGATAGCCCCACATGAGTTAGGCAGTATCATGGCCTGCCCCCTTGATTGGGAGATCATGACTATGCCCCTTTGTATACATGGACTTTGATCCAGGAAGCAACTTTGTTCATCGGAAGGACTATGAACATTCATCCTGTAAGTTTCTCCATTTGTCAAACATTCAGGTATATGCAAACAAATATATTCAAAAATGCAATGCTTATGTCTGTCTTGAAGTTTTGAAACAAGTTGTTTTAGAAAAACTGTTTTTTTTTTTTTTTTTTTTGTGAAAACAGTGATATTAACTCAAGTTTTATAACAAGCCCTGAAGGAGTCAGGATACCTTTTTGTAGCAGTACGCTTTCGAACTAACCATGCTTCAGTTAGGACTTTTAAAGGGTTATAACGTGGCCTGGTTCATGGTTTAAGAAACAAAGGATAAAGGCTCAAATTTTATTTGTACCCAACCCAATCTCCATGATGTTCTTCAGTCCTATGCTCAGTTAACTTATGCATTGAAATTCCAAAGAAGTTTGGTATTGAAACACTGATATTTGTGATGGTTCAGAAACCCAAAATTTATTTGAATATTCAGTCATCTTTCTTTGTTGAGGATTCATAGTGACCTTTTTTTTCTCTCTTGACTTTATTATCCCTTCTTTTTGCCTGAACTGCTTATTTCAAGGTTACAGTCAGCGGGATGTCTTAATGTTTTACTAAGTCTCCTTCATAGGTTTTGACTTAGTGAATTGTTCTTTTGCTGGATATTAACTGTCAGGTTTCATGATTACAGAGAACCATCATTAGTTGTGTACAACACATATAATTGGCATATTTTGAGTTAACTGAGTAACTACCCTGCCCCAGGTTATGAATAAGGGTTTTAATTTGTGAGAATAAAAACTCCTACTTCATAGGCTCAAAAGGGTTGACTAGGGATTAACTTCCTTATATCTCCACTGTTTAGGAATTGAAACAATGCCTGTACATCGTCAGCATAGTCTGTTCAAAAGCATACTGCATAAGATTATGGTATTGTTTTCGTCATCCTCCCTCTATAGGCTTATAGCTTTATCAGGAGTTAAATATCACAAAAAAGAAATATGAAGTATAATTCAAAATATAGTGGAACGAATGGATTAATTCAAGACAAACATATGCAATGCATTAATGAAAACAAAAGTTTAACATAATATTAAGTGTTCAAACAAATAACAGAAATTACAAATGAAAATTCAAATGTTATCCCATCCAGTTGGCTGAATGTCCTCAATTGCAATCTGTGAACTTTGAGGAGCAGTATACTTCACCATGAAATCAAATTTTCCACTTGGATGCCCCAAGGTGCCCCATATCTCAACAGGTATAGGCATTCTTCCTTTCTTGTTACTTTGGGCTACTTTTCTTGCAGCTTCGGTGTTTGATGGGCGATAGTAAAATTCAACTTGACCTTCTGGAGTAACCTCTAGGATTCCTTCGTCAATCAGATCTTGAATCTTCTTATTCAATGCCCAACAGTTATTAGTATCATGTCCAGGACTGTTGGAGTGATACTTACACCTTGCCTTGGGATTATAGCGAGGGGAGGAGGTGTTAGGATTTTTAGGAGAATTTTCCAAGGAAATTAGCTTCATCTCCAACAGGCATTGCAAAACGTGTGACATTGGTGTGCTGAACTTGATAAATTTCCTTCTACATTCCTTGTGTTGAGGTAGATTAACCTTATCAGGTCTTTCTTCTTCAACTGAAGAACAATCAATGGCAACCGGTTTCTTACCTTCTTTTATCCTCATCTTCCTTTCAACCAAATCAGCTTGTTTTAATGGAGGTTGACTAACAATTAGATCCTTGACTCCATTACTTTGAAGTTTTTGGACAAAGGTTCTCAGCTCTTCTTGCCCCTGAGCTAAACTTTGGATAAGAGCCACCTGGCCATTCATCTGAATCCTCATTTCTGTTATCTCAGCTTGCAATTGTTCCAACTGACCATCCTTGTTGTCCTCAGGACTCTTCTTCTTAGCCAGCAGTGTCTTCAACTCATCTTGCCCCTTGGACAAATTCAGAATCAGCTCTTGGAACTGTGCATTCTGTGTCTGGAGATCCTTAACTGTTTGTTCAAGAGCCATTGCTGAAATAAACAGCGAGAAGATGAGAAACCTGTGCACAAATAAACCTGTGATGCAATGATATGATGTATTAATGCGTATGCAATGTTTTCAAGGACCGCAGGATTTAAACTTGCTTAAACAAACAAGAAGGTAAACTTTTATTAGTAATAAACTTGTTTTGCCTCTTGGGCTTACAAAGTGAAATGCAATAAATACAAGAGATGGGTTTTTAAGTCTCCCATGGACGTTTCCTCTTTGGGTTGAGGTATGAGTTGAGATTCCATTCTTCATGAAGTTGCTTTGTTAGTTCTAGGATTCTTTCTTGGCTGGCTTTGTAATGAGCCTCAAAAGTATCCCTTTGCTCCTTCAACTGGATCCAAGATCTCTGTAAGTCTTCCATGTCAGTAGGCATGTCTGGGTGAAGGATAGTATAAGCAGTATCTCCTTCAGCAACAGGTTCCATGGTAACTGGCAGGATGGCAGGATATGGCATCATGAGAGTCTGAGCACGAGATCGCACCCATCTGAGATAAGCCTCCATAGGAATAGTGTACTTAGGCTCCAGTGTCTTGCTGTCAACCCTGTTTACTTTTCCCCAGGCTCGTATGAATCTCTGACGGTAACCTTGGAGATCGTTGTCGTAGTCAAACACAATGCCCTGAATCAACATGTCATGTGGACCATCACTCCGAGCGTAACCAAACTGTCGTAAAGCTAGAGAGGGGTTGTAGGTGATGCCTCCTCTTATGCCTAGAAGTGGCACATTAGGAAACTCCCCACAACGGTCAATGATGGTGACATTCTCCATAGATCTGGAGCATCAATGGATATCTGAATGTGAGAGTGACATGATCCTTTTGGACCATCTGAACCCTTGCTCATTCTTCATCACTGAGCGAGGAAGGTGAGAAATAAACCACCTAGAAAGCAATGGTATGCAACACATCAAAGTTCCTCGTGCCCTGGTAGTACGGGTGTGAAGAGAATGCAGGATGTCTCCAAGCAATGTAGGCACTAGATTGTGACTCAGAAAAATGTTGATGGCATGAACATCTATGAACTGATCTGGATTGGGGAACAATACTAAGCCATATATCAGCAAGGCTAAGATCTCCTCAAAAGCATCATGACTCATGGCCTTCAAGAACATTTGAGCCTTCTCTATCAACACCTTAGCTAGAACACCCTTGACTCCACTTCTCGTTTCTAGAACAATGTCAGACTTCTTCAGATGTAGAGCTGCAACAATAACTTCAGGTTTAAGTTCCTTCTCCAAGCCTGTGAAGGGTTTTTGATCAAGAACAGGTATACCCAGAAGTTTAGAGAAATCTTCCATGGTTGGAACCAGTTGGTAGTCGGGGAATGTAAAGCAATGGTGCTTAGGGTCAAAGAACTGAAACAGAACACTCATCATGTCTTCATTGAACCCTGAAGTGACTAGATCCAATAGGTGACCATGTCTCTTGACGAACTGGGAATGATCAGACACTTGAGAAACCAACTCTTTAAGCTTAGCAGGTATGCTCACAAAGTTGATCCTGATGGTGTTTCTACGAGCTGAAGCCATGACCTGCAACAAAGAACAAAGATAAATCCCTTGGTCCTTGAAATGGTTAGGGAAAATGCTATGCTTATGATTCATGATGATGTCATGATGTTATGCTCAATCACAAACATGTGGCACACACAAACAAGTCACACCATAGTCCTAGGTTTAAAGGCTTGCATGAGGTTCAAAGGTAAGTACCCTCTCCTGAAGTTAGTTGGTTCATCCTGTCCTACAAAAGTAACCATGTTCTAAGGGATCTCAATATCATTGATCCTTCACAAGGGTGGTTGATCAGAAGGCAACTTACTTGCCAACCAAAACCCTCCAAGTTTAAGATCTCAATGAGTGTAGTATCGAGTGTCAACCAACTTCAGTCTGCACCAAAGCCGGTTACCTCACTACTTTCTAAAGGCCAAGATGAGTTAACTAGGGTTCTAAAAGTTAGTTAGTGCATTGACAGCATATGGCAGCCTCATATTATCCTCAACTTGACTTAAGGAACATAAGCACCAACCAAGAAGTCACACTAACTATGGCCACCAGATCAACCATATCGATATACGTCGTACAGTTTCCTTGGTCTATTGCCATTTACCTAAGGTACACTAGATCCAGGTTAGGACCTTTCTCACATAAGAGCACCCCAACAAGATAATATAAAGCAAATAAGGCAAACAATTTAAAGTGATCTAATTCCTAAGGGTACCCCTCTTTAATATTAAATCCCCAGCAGAGTCGCCAGTTCTGTAACACGGTAGGAGAACTGACTTTAGTTATGTTGCGGATAGCAAGAGTCGCCACCGACTTTTATTTTATCCAAAGGAAAGGCATAAAAGAACAGAAAAGACCTTTTAAAAGATTTTTGGGTCCGGGGGGTAGGTTATGTAAAGGGAAGGTGTTAGCACCCTTTACATCCATGGTTATCCATGGGCTCTTAGTTACTTAGCTCACTTTGAATTGTTTTTTGAAAAGGTGAAGTGTGTGAATAAAAATTTTCATAAGAGTTTAATAATGATCCATGTACGGATGCGTAAAAAACTTGTGTTTGAAAATTGTTTGAAATTTGTGAAGTATTTGAAATTGTTTTGAAATAGTGAGCAAGTAACTATGAGGAACCTACCCTAAAATTTAAGTCTTTCTGTTCTTTATCCTTTAAATGGTAAGACTATCCCTATTTTTAAGGAATAGGTAGTCATTACCTTGGATGTATGGGACAAGTGAGGGACATTTGTTTTAATGAAGGCAACTGTGGGGTGTATTAAATATTTAGGAGGGACTGTCATCATTATTCGAAAGGGACAAGATCATATTGAAAGGCAACCATTAAGGAACTTGATCTTTAATTATGAAGGGACTAGATGACTTTTCTTTTTAAGGGACTTTGCTTTATACACCCCACTTGACCTTATGATTAGGCAACATTGAGAGGCAACCCTAGAAAGTGAGACGGCGATCAAAGATCGACTTACGTGTGTGAGTGTTTAATTTTATATTTATCTTATAATTTAAATGATCTAAATTCAATTTTTAAATATAATACATGTTTACACTCCCTATTTTACTAACCATAGCATGAAAAATAAATAATTGAAATATTACAAAAATTACATCCAGGAACATTTACAATAATAATAATAAGCAATTAAAAATAAATAGCAAAAATAAATAAATAAGCAAAATATAAATAATAAATAAATAAGCAATAATAATTATAATAGGGGTTAGTGAAATAAAAAAATAAACAAGATTAGTGAAATAATAATAATAAGCATAATTAAAAGATTAATAATAAGCATGATTAGTAATAATAATAATAAACAAAATAAATAGGGTTAGCAAAAATATTATAAGAACATAATTGAGCAAAAAAAAGAAAGAATAAGATAATAATTAAAAGAATTATATTTCAATATGAACAATTATAAAAGAAAATATGAACAATTAAGTAATTTTGAATTATATACAAATTATTAAATTATTTTTAAACATATTATAATTACAAAATTAAATTAGCATAGATTCACTTATTTCTAAAAAATTATTTATACATAAAATTTAGAGTATAAACAAATTATAGGAATGTTTACATATTATATAAAGAAAATAGATTATAATTATATTTACAAAAATTAGAAAATAAAATTAGGTTTTTAATAATTGTTTAGAGAAAAAAGTAGCCTAGGGTTTATAAAATTAGGGTTAGATTTACAATAATAATTTATTTAACTAAATAATATATATATTTTATAATTCAGAAATCATTTTAATATAATATAGAAAATAATAGGAAAATATGATTTATTATTTGAATTTATTTTATATAGAATATTAATTAAATTGAAAGAAATAAAGAAAAAGAATAAGAAAACAAAAAAACCTGATGGGGCTGGGGTTTGAACCCAGTCCCTTATGCTTGCCAACAACAACATACACCACTAGGCCATCAGCGCGCGTGTGACATTGTGGGGAGAGGAATTGGTTTTGTGCTTTGTCTGAAAAAATCAAGAAAAATAATAAGGAGCAAAAGGCCTGGGGGAGAATCGACCCCAGGACCTCTCAAGCAAACGCACAGGCATACTACCAACCAAGCTAGATGAGCGAACCTGATATTAAATCAACAACAAATGATAATATATTATATTCAGTGCATAAATGAGAAAAACTCAAAAATATTTGTCACAGCCAGGATTCGAACACAGGTCCTTTGACAATACGCACGCTGGTGTTACCACTGGGACAAGCTGCACGCTTGTGAAATAAAACGGGAATTAAATCATAATATTTTAAAACGAAATTCAAATTCCCAGAACGCGCGCGAACCAACTTTGTCTTCTTCCTTGGGATTTCGCAGGTTTTCCTGCGAAATTTCCTGGGAATTTTCCTGGGCTTTTTCCTGCGTACAAATCCTGCAATTTTCGTATCACTATGAACATGTATAATTTTGCCAAATTGATCACAGATTCGTAATCCCCAGACATCATACAGTCCAAATACAGTCTTAGAATTAATTTATATTAATGAAATCAAAAGATCCCAAATTTGAATCAAGAACCCTAACTATGGCCGAATCCATTCTAGGCAGTGAAGCTTCAATCAATTGGTCCAGAAAGCATCCCTAGGTCCTAACTAACACGAATCACACAACAAAATCAATTAATAGTGGTCAAATGTATGAAATCGAAAAACACAATATTGAAGAACAAAATTGATTCGGTTAGCATGATATGGCATGGTTTCGATGCATGTGAGTGCTGGTTTTGCTTCAAGAAGGTCCAAGGAACATTGCTATGTCTTTAGATTACCTTCAAAGGTCCTGAATAATGGAAACCGAATTGGAGTTTGTGAAGGATTTTTTGCTTTGTAAACTTACTCTTGAGGAGGCTGAAATTCGTGGCTTGTGATTGCAATGAGTTAAGTACTTATAGGAGAATGAATTTAGGTCAAAAAGTTAATCACTTGTGTGGAAAATTTGATATGAAAAGATTCAAAATGATCATGCCTTAAAAATCAAATATTCATGTATAAACCCTTGCTATTTTGGGAGGATTTTCATAACTCTTGTATCAATCAAGCTTAAATGTGATTTAAGACTTTCTAGAAGCAAAATTAAAATTAATTTTCATTATTTTATATTTTATTTGAATTTAAAATGACTTTTTAATATAAAAATCATAATAAATAAAAACAAAATAGATAAAATTATGAATAAATTAATTTAATTTCGTGCAAGATGTTTTGAAGTGGATTGGGTCATTATTTGGCAAGCCCATTTGGAAAAAATTGGTTTTAGACCTCCATTTTCATCATAAACCAACCCAAAATTTCCCAACTTTGCAAGGGCACATATCCTTCAATTTTAATGCTATGAGGGTGTTCTTGGACATTTTGGAAAGCTTGAAGTGTCCTCTAACCAACCCCACTGGTTTCATGTCCATATCATTTACCAATCTCAAGTTATGCCCTTTTGAAGTTGTTGACTTTTTGTTGACTTTCAAAAGGACCTATAATGTCTTAGCTCATACCTTCCAAATGAAGCATTTTTGGGCTTGGCTTGTGAGACACAAAGTTGTAGAGAATTCAATTTCCTTCAAAATGAGCTTTGAGTGGAGACTTGGTGATGAAGTATGTGAAAGTTATGGCTGGTCAAAGTTCAGTTGACTTTTACTAAGAAAACCCTAATTTAGAAACTCCTGATTCTTGATGATCTGAAATCTCCTTGATGAATCATGATCAACCCTTGATCAAATGATGAATTTTACATCACATACTTGATGTTGGCAAAAAATCATGAAGTTTGACTTTGGTTTGACCACAGTTGACCTCAGTTTGACTTTTTAACCGCTTTGACTGATTTTGACTTATCTGATCATCTGACTGAGCAAACTTTTGAGAAAAGTCTTGAAACTTGTCATGGGGGTTCTTACACACATATAAGATGTTATGAAGCTCACTTGAAGTCTTGGAAGTCCATTTATCCTGATTAAAGTCAAAAACCTTAGTTTTGGATGCACTGCTTAGGAGGTGCATTGTCTGAGGGAATTGTCAACTCTTCTGACCAATTGTGAACTTTGTGAACCTTGTGAACCATCATAAAATGTCTTGTGAACCTCATGGGAGGTATTGTGAACCTTGTGAACCTTGTGAACTTCATAAAGTGACTTGTAGACTTCCTGAACCTCATGAAAGGTCTTGTAATCATTGTGAATCTTGTGAACCTTGTGAACCTTCATGAAGTGACTTGTAGACTTCATGAACCTCATGAAAGGTTTTGAAAGTGTTATGAATCTTGTGAACCTTGTGAACCTTCTTAGCACACAAAGTTTTGTATTGTGAGGGCAAATTTTGGGGTGCAACAGCTGCCCCTGTTCAATTTTCTGAAACCTGAGGGGTTAAATTGGTATGTTTGCCAGTCGTGACCTGGAAGGTTGAAGGGGATTGAACACAAAAGCCCAAAAATTTGCACTCACCAGTGCATAGAGTGATACAGATGTCTAGTTGAATATGCTTGAGTGGGCTTAAAGATGCCACTTGGAGAAAAGTTCTTCAGATACATTTCTTGGAGGATAAAGCAGTCCAGAATATGAAGGTGTAATGATAGTTTTCAGGAAGATAAAGCAGTCCTGAGACAATAATAGGCTTTCAGGAGGATAAAGCAGTCCTGAGATATTGATAATAGCTATCAGGAGGATGAAGCAGCCCTGAGGTATTGATAATAGCTATCAGGAGGATGAAGCAGCCCTGAGGTAATAATATGATTTCAGGAGGATAAAGCAATCCTGAGGTACTGATAATAGCTATCAGGAGGATGAAGCAGCCCTGAGGTATTGATAATAGCTATCAGGAGGATGAAGCAGCCCTGAGGTATTGATAATAGCTATCAGGAGGATGAAGCAGCCCTGAGGTAATAATATGATTTCAGGAGGATAAAGCAATCCTGAGGTACAAGAAGCTGTCAGGAGGATAAAGCAGTCCTGAGGTAATAATAATCTTTCAGGAGGATGAAGCAATCCTGAGGTAGTGATGAGCTATCAGGAGGATGAAGCAGCCCTGAGGTAATAGTAAGCTGTCAGGAGGATAAAGCAATCCTGAGGTAATAATAAGCTTTCAGGAGGATAAAGCAGTCCTGATGTAGTAATATGCTTTCAAGAGGATGAAGCAATCTTGAGAGATTTGATAATATGCTTTCAGGAGGGTAAAGCAATCCTGAGGTACAATAAGCTGTCAGGAGGATAAAGCAATCCTGAGGTAGTAATAATCTTCCAGGAGGATGAAGCATTCCTGGGGTAATTGTATGCTTTCAGGAGGATAAAGCAATCCTGAGGTACAAGAAGCTGTCAGGAGGATAAAGCAGTCCTGAGGTGATAGTATGCTTTCAGGAGGATAAAGCAATCCTGAGGGATGATAACTTTCAGGAGGATAAAGCAGTCCTGATAATCACAAATCTGTTTGCTGGAGAATTAACCTGAAAACAAGGTAGCATTCTGTATGATAGTATTAGCTTATGTATTATGTATGCATGTATAATATGATGCACCTATGTAATGTATTATGTATCTATGGATATGTATGTTATGGTATGATGTAAATGATGTATGATATGTGGCTGCCTGAAGCGTCTGGACATCTTCGTATAACAACTACTGGCCAGGGAAAATAAATCCCGATTTGTTGCTGAAGAATATAAGGAACCTGTTCCTGTCTTGTTTGATAATAAGGTATACATAACCTCCTGTTTGCTGGGGATAATAAGGTATATATAACCTCCTGTCTGCTGGGGATAGTAAGGTATATATAACCTCCCGTCTGCTGGAGATAATAAGGTATATATAACCTCCCGTCTGCTGGGGATAGTAAGGTATATATAACCTCCCGTCTGCTGGGGATAGCAAGGTATATATAACCTTCGTCTTCGTTTGATAGTAGGGTAGATTTAACATCCCGTCTTCGTTCGTCGTACCCTTATTGGAAAGTAAATTCCCGAATATCCGTATGAGGATAAAAGAGATGTATATAAATTCCAGGGGAGATGTAACCTTATGAAGATGGATTTGTCCTACTGAAGGTTTGTAACTGTCTTGTAAAGATGAACCGGCGAAGCTTTGTTGAAATCCTTCCCTCGTTCGTCCTTAGTAAATACTATTACTGCATTTTCATGCATTTCTGGTAAACATCAATCATATTAAGCATACATGCATTTCTGGTAAACATCAATCATATTCAAAAGCATACATACATTCAAACACAACCAATGGACGTTTCGCTTATGTAAATAGGGTAAAAGTAAATCTGGATTCAGAGGGAAAAGTAAAGCTGAACTTGAAAACAGAATCGTTTCAACTTCGAGAGTGTATATCCAATTGGATTTGGAGCTCCTGAAGTTTTTAACTTTCCTGAATATCCTCCCGGAAATCCTCATAGCTGGATCTGAAGACATGATACTGACACCATCTGATACTACTGGCGTAGACAATTAATTTCCATCATGGTTTCAGCTGAGAATCCAATATCAAGGTAATACAATGAGAGGAATGTGTCTTCAAATTGTGATGGACCATATACACTCCGGCTTACTGGATTTGAAAAGAAAGCATTGCCCCTTGGTTGAGGATGAATTGTCCCAAAAGGGAAGTATCTGAATGTAGTTACCTCAGGAGAACTAAGCAGAATGCCCCATAATAATATGCCCTTGACATCATGAACTTTGCAGTGTTACCCTTGGTAATTTAGACAGATGTGGAGATCTACCCCTGGATACTTAAACATAACTGAATCATGTCCTGATAGCCCCACATGAGTTAGGCAGTATCATGGCCTGCCCCCTTGATTGGGAGATCATGACTATGCCCCTTTGTATACATGGACTTTGATCCAGGAAGCAACTTTGTTCATCGGAAGGACTATGAACATTCATCCTGTAAGTTTCTCCATTTGTCAAACATTCAGGTATATAGGATCAGTAAATAGACCACCTATACTGGATGGATCTAATTATGACTACTGGAAGCCAAGAATGATTGCATTCTTAAGATCACTTGACAACAAGGCCTGGAAAGCAGTCAACAATGGATGGGAACATCCTGTCCAAGACACCAAAGATGGAGCAAAAGTGTTGAAACCTGAAGAAGAATGGAGTAAGGAGGAAGAAGATTCAGCACTAGGAAACTCCAAGGCCTTAAATGCTTTATTCAATGGCATTTATAGGAACATATTTAGACTTGTGCATCACTGTGAGCTGGCCAAAGATGTTTGGGACACTCTAAAAACAACTCATGAAGGAACATTAAAGGTAAAGATGTCAAGACTTCAACTTCTCACCACCAAGTTTGAAAACTTGAGAATGAAGGAAGATGAGACAATTCATGACTTCTACATGAACATCTTAGAAATAGCCAATACTTCTGGAGCCTTGGGAGAAAAGATGACTGATGAAAAGCTTGTAAGAAAGATTCTCAGATCTTTGCCAAAAAGATTTGACATGAAAGTCACAGCAATAGAAGAAGCTCAAGACATATGCACAATGAAAGTTGAAGAGCTCATTGGTTCCCTTCAAACATTTGAGATGGGAATGAATGACACAAATGTAAAGAAGAACAAAAGCATAGCCTTGGTGACAAATACTGATGAAGAAGAAGAAAATGATGAATCAGAAACTGGTGAAAGCTTATCAGACAACATTGCTATGCTTGGAAGACAATTCAAAAAGATTCTCAGAAAGATGGAAGACAAATCCAAACCCAGTGGAAGATACACAAATTCTTCTGAGAACAAAAAACCTTATGATGCTAATAGAAGGTCAAATTATGATGAAAATACCAGTCAAGAAAAAGGAATTAAATGCCATGGATGTGAAGGATATGGACACATCAGGAATGAATGTCCTACCTACTTAAAAAGGCAAAAGAAAGGACTCTCTGTAACCTGGTCTGATGAAGACTCAGGAGGCGATTCAGAAGAAGAATCAGCTAAGCATATCACTGCTCTAGCTGGATTATGTGAATCTGAAAGTGAATCCAGTGATGGGGAGCTTACTTTTGAAGAACTTGAGCAATCATACAGAGAACTATTCAAAAGAAGCACTGAAATATGCAGTGAGAGTATAAAGCTAAAGAAGCAGATTAAGGCACTAAAGGATGAAAAAGCAAGTGATCTAGAGATCATTGACACCTTGAAAAGTGAAGTAAGTCTTCTCAACTCCAAGTTGGAACACATGTCCAAATCTGTTAGAATGCTGAACAGTAGCTCAAGTACACTGGATGTTATTCTCAACAACAATAAGCATTCAGGGGATAAAAGTGGACTGGGATTTAACAGAGTTCATAAGGATGAAGCTAGCTCTAGAAAAACTACTTCAAAGTCCATACAGTCAAACAAGATGTCCCAACAGATGCTTCAACATCATGAAAAGAACACAAAGTCAAACATAATGTTCCAACAGATGTCTCAACATTCTGAAAAGAACATAATGAAGAAGAAGTATCAAAGATGGAGATGTCATCATTGTGGAAGATTTGGACATATCAAACCTCATTGCTATAAGTTGCATGGATATCCAAATCAGATGTATCAGCAACCTCCTAAGTAGAAGATAGAAGTTACCAAGAAAGTGCTGCATAGACATCAAAGAGATCAACAACCTCCTAAGCAGAAGACAAAGGTCATCAAGAAGGTATGGAGACCAAAAGCTAGTCTTCATGCTGATCAAAGCTACATACCCAAGAACAAGATCAACAAACAACCTTGGAGCTCTACTGATGAACAATACACAGGGCAGAGGTATCAAAAGAAATCTCAACTCAAATGGTCAAAGAAAGGTGTTGCATATATAGCACATACATCACTAAGAGTATCAGCTAAAGAAGACTGGTACTTTGACAGTGGATGTTCAAGACACATGACTGGATTGAAGAATCTGCTAGTAGACTTAAAGTCACATTCATCCAGATATGTAACCTTTGGAGATGGAGCTAAAGGAGAAATCAAGGGAGTTGAGACCTTGGACTGTCCAGATGTACCAAGACTAGATGATATGCTGCTGGTTAAAGGTTTAACTGCTAACCTGATCAGCATAAGTCAATTATGTGATCAAGGGTACAGTGTAAACTTTACCAAAACTGAATGCATAGTGTCTAACAAAGAACAAAAGGTTGTCATGAGAGGAGCCAAATCTAAAGACAACTGTTACATGTGGGAACCTCAAGACTTCAGTCTCACTTCAACTTGCTCTTTAGCTAAAGAAGAAGAAGTGAAACTATGGTACCAAAGACTAGGTCATCTTCATTTCAGAGGCATAAAGAAAATCATATCTATGGATGCTGTGAGAGGTATCCCTAAACTGAAGATTGATGATGGCAAAATATGTGGTGAATGTCAAATAGGCAAGCAAACCAAGATGTCCCATCCAAAGCTCCAACATCTGACAACTTCCAAAGTTTTGGAATTATTGCATATGGATCTTATGGGACCTATGCAGGTTGAGAGCCTTGGTGGTAAGAGGTATGCCTATGTGGTGGTTGATGATTTTTCAAGGTATACATGGATAAATTTCATCAAAGAAAAGTCTGATGTATTTGATGTATTCAAAGACTTATGCCAAAGAATACAAAGGGAAAAAGCCAGTTGTGTGATCAGAATAAGAAGTGATCATGGAAAAGAATTTGAGAACCAAAAATTCTTAGATTTCTGTTCTTCAGAAGGAATCAATCATGAATACTCTTCACCAATCACTCCTCAACAGAATGGGATTGTTGAGAGGAAGAATAGAACTATTCAAGAATCAACAAGAGCTATGATCCATGCTAAAAAGTTACCTTTGTACTTCTGGGCTGAAGCTATGAACACAGCCTGTTACATCCATAACAGAGTTACTCTAAGGAAAGGAACTTTGTCCACAATCTATGAAGTCTGGAAGGGCAGAAAACCCACAGTTAAGTACTTCCATGTGTTTGGAAGTAACTGTTATATTCTGGCAGATAGGGAGCAAAGAAGAAAAATGGATCCTAAAAGTGATGAAGGGATTTTTCTTGGATACTCTATAAACAGCAGAGCATATAGAGTATTTAATTCTAGAACCAAGGTTATCATGGAGTCCATAAATGTGGTAATTGATGATGCTCCTACAGATGTTCCAGAAGATGTTGGAACCTCTGCTGATATCAAAACTGAAGCTGAAGAAAAGAGTGATCATTCTGATTTCACTCAAACTGATGCAAGGACAAAACAATCCAGAAAACCTCCCTCCATCAGAATCCAGAAGGATCATCCTGAAATTCTGTGATCAGGTATGAGATGTCCTATGAGATGTTCCAACACTTGACAGATTTAACCAAAACGTAAAGTGCAAGAAAATTAAACAACACAGAAGTTTGTTAACCCAGTTTAGTGTATAACCACACTTACATATGGAGGCTACCAAGCCAGGAGGAAATCCACTATAAGTAATATTAATTCTAGACTTAAACAACCCAGTTTAATCTTTCACTTAATATCTACCCAATGCAATTTCTACCTAAGTCACTACTTAGATATGAGTACCAACTCACTCCCCCTCAATCACACAGTGATCTTGTTTACTGGTTTAATAAAATTGAAGACATTCTTCAAACAAAACAGCTTGATCTTACTTCATAGTTTCAATCAAGTCACAAATGCACTTATGCTTAAAAGCTCATCAAGTGGTACAATAAAAAACAACCTGCTATTAAAACAATAAACACCCTATTTGGTCTTCTGGAATTCGTACTCAATTCTGTGAGTTTCTGTTGATTAAATAGGTGTTTGTAATTTGGGCTTTCTGTAGGTTAATCCAGTCCTAAAACGCATGCAGCTTCCACCTTGAATTAGGGTTTGTTACTTCCTAGATTCTAGGTGATTTAGTTCTTCTGATTATGCTGAAGCCCCATAACAAAACTCCCTACAGATGCGCCTTGTTCTGTTTTTATCCATCCATAATTAATTCCAGATAACTCTCCTTAAATATCTCAGATCAGTTAGTCATTAATTAATTATGGTAGCAGGTTTGAGATGTCTCAACATCTGTTGGGACATCCTGAAAAACTGAACTTAAGTCATTTACACAATGTCCCAACATCTGGTGTGACATCTTGAAATAAGTTCTTATACTCTGTTTGATAATGTCCCAACATCTGATAGGACATTCTGAACTGAATTCAATATTTCTTGTTGGTCAAAAATTCTGCCAATTCTAAACATCTACAAACTCCCCCTTTGGCTAATTTTTGGCTAACATCTTTTCTGGTTATCAGAGTGCAACAGAAGTTCTTTTATCAGAGTATAACATTACTTTTCTGTTGAATCATATTTGAGATTACTCCCCCTCAAACATACATGTATCCAGGTTGCAACAGAAATATTTTATTAACACACAATGATTCAGTTCAGAAACAAACAGTCAGAAACAAACAGAAGTTTTTCATTCATAGCTAAACAGCATCATACATTGTTGTTGTTCTCCCCCTTGTTAGACACAAATTTGGGGCCAAAGTCACTAATTCTGAATTACAATGCAGCTGTCATTACATTTGTCCTCACATACAATTATTCACTCAGACTCCTCACATTCAGTTTCTTCATCATCCTCAGTTTCTTCATCAGAAGCAACTTTTTGATCACCTTCACTCTCCAGCCTTTGGATAATTTCCTCAAGCTTCTGCTTCCTTGCCTCAAGTTCTTTGCAAGTGCTCTTCAGTTCAGCAATCAATGCAGCCTTGGAGATTGGAGTCTTTGCATTTGAAGGACCTGCAGATGTCCTAGAGGGTGCTTCAACATCTGCTGCATGATGACTCAGGAACAGTTTGTAGTGAAAGGCCAGAGGACTTTCTCTTTTGCACATTGTGTCCTTTTCAGTGAGGATCCCAGGGTACTGACTCAGCACTAGTCCATACAGCAAGGAAGGGAAAGCTATTGGCAGCTTTGTTGCAGATGAGCTAGCATGCTTCAAAGTCTGATCAAAGATGTAGGCTCCATAATCCAGCTTAGTTTGAGTGCCCACAACATAAATAAACCTGCCCAAGCCAGTGGATATTGAAGATGTGTGATTGGTAGGCACCCAGTTTGCTGTACCAATCCTGTTCAGCATGGCATATTTCCTTGTCAGCATGCTCACTGAGAGCTTTCCTTTAACTGGCCAAGCTTTGACCTGGTTAGCAGTGATAACCTTGCAGACCTGGTTATCAGTCTTCCCTAACTCATTTGGACCATCAGATTCTCTTCCAAGGTATTGGTTGATAATCTGAGGAGAGAACTCTACACACCTTCCTCTAACAAAGACTTTTCTAAATTCAGCAGACTTACCATTTGCACAATCTTCCTGAAGATTGACTATGAATTCTTTGACAAGTAGCTCATAGCAGGGAGAGAGGTTGGAGACTGTTTTGAAGAGACCAGCAGCAGATATGAGATCAATTAACTCAGTGCACTCAAGTGCATTACTGCTCAGCTCTCTTTCAAGTGCTACCCTTCTTTGGTACACAAACTTCCATCTGTTTACACTTGAAACATGATGAAATGAGATGTTGTCCAAGGGAGCTTCTGGAACAACAGTTGATGCCCTAGAGGGTGCTGGTTTCTTCTTTGGAGGAGATGTTGGGACATCTGCTTCAACATCTGAGTCTGAAGGAGTGACAGCTTTCCTCTTTTGTGTTTGGACTTTGCTCCATTGTTTTGTAGGACCAAAGACAGTTTTGGCTTTGTCTTTCTTTGGGGTAGCTTGCTTCTTCTCAGGAATTGCATGTCCTGCTTGCATCTTTTCTTTCCTAGTCCTGAGCCTTTTGGCTATGCTAGGCTTTACAGAGGCAATGATTTCTGTATCAGAATCATGCTCTAGGTTCACCACAGGAGGAGATTGAGCAGTCTCCTCTTCAGCTGGTGGATCAGCAGAGATGTTCTCTTCAGTAGAGGCCTTGGTTTGGTCCTCAGATGTTTCTTCATCACTATCATTTGAGGCCTTTTTCTGGTCCTCAGATGTTTCAACAGCAGCATCAGATGAGGTCTTTTGCTGATCCTCAGATGTTTCAACATCTATTGGGACATCCTGTTGAGCAGGAGTGTCCTTTGCAGCCTGAGTTTGTTGATTTTCTTGAGGGGCAAGCATGGTGTTCAGAGGGATAGAAATGCCACTTACCACTTTTTTCTCAGATAGGATCTTGGTTACCAACTCCTTTATGGAAGTATCCACATATTCAGAAGATTTTTGAGGTATGTTTGCTGGTGAAGGAATGCCTTTGGATTTGCTGCAGACTTGATCTTTTTCTCTATTTGGAGTTCTTGGCTTTTTAGCATGAGGAACACTTCCTCTGATTTCGTCCAATGGGGTTGACTCCATGGGTACCACAGAAATGGGGGTTGCATGAACCACATCTTCTTTGTTGAGAATTTCTTCAGGAATGTTAGGGTTTTGAGACATTTTCAAAGAAGATGGATGAAGAGTTTTAGTGTTGATGATTTCTGAAGAACAGCTAGATAATGCAATTCGCTTTTGATAGTATGATGAGAATATGGATAGCTGAATGCAAGCTGTTATTATATAAGTAGCCGTTACATTGAAAATTATTAGGAATGGAATACCCAAGGTTCTTGACCAGACTGGTGTTGCCATCTGGTGCTTATGCCACACAATGTCATATGACATGTTGGCACATCTCCATAACTGCTAAATCTCACATA
This sequence comes from Lathyrus aphaca, assembly GCA_963966055.1. Classification (NCBI taxonomy): domain Eukaryota; kingdom Viridiplantae; phylum Streptophyta; class Magnoliopsida; order Fabales; family Fabaceae; genus Lathyrus; species Lathyrus aphaca. Next base: position 134,619,685 of record OZ014519.1, on the reverse strand, counting down.
AGCAGATTCCCAATTTGCCCCTTAAGTTCTCAAATTGTGTAACATCCAATGCTTTGGTAAAGATATCAGCCAACTGCAGATTTGTAGCTACATGTTCCAATGAAATCACTTTTTCTTCTACAAGATCTCTGATGAAATGATGTCTGATATCAATATGCTTGGTCCTGCTATGTTGGATATGATTCTTTGATATGTTAATTGCACTTAAGTTGTCACAGTACAATGTCATGACATCTTGTGGGACATTGTACTCAGTGAGCATTTGCTTCATCCAAACCAACTGAGAACAACTGCTTCCAACTGCTATATATTCAGCTTCAGCTGTAGATAAGGATACACAATTTTGTTTCTTACTGAACCAAGAAATCAAATTGTTTCCTAGAAAGAAGCATCCTCCTGAAGTGCTTTTTTTGTCATCAGCACTTCCAGCCCAATCAGCATCACAGAAGCCAGTGAGAATTGGTTTACATCCATGAAAGTACATTATGCCATAGTCACAAGTACCATTAACATATTTCAGAATTCTCTTGACTTGATTAAGATGACTGACTTTTGGATCAGCTTGATATCTTGCACATACACCTACTGCAAATGCTATGTCTGGTCTGCTAGCAGTCAGATATAACAAGCTTCCAATCATACTTCTGTACATGCTTTGATCTACATTCTCACCCTTTTCATCTTTAGTCAGCTTTAAATGTGTGGGGGCAGGAGTTCTCTTATGAGTAGCACTGTCCATTCCAAATTTCTTGACTATGTTCTTAGCATACTTGCTTTGGGAAATGAACATGGAGTCCTCCATTTGTTTTATTTGCAGTCCAAGAAAGTAGGTTAATTCTCCTACTAGGCTCATTTCAAATTCAGATTCCATTTGGTTGACAAAATGTTTGACCATCCTATCAGACATCCCACCAAAGACAATGTCATCTACATATATTTGAGCAATCATGACATTTCCTTCTTCATCTTTAACAAACAAGGTTTTGTCAATTCCACCTTTCCTGTACCCTTGCTTGATAAGAAAAGTAGTCAGTCTTTCATACCATGCCCTTGGAGCTTGCTTCAGACCATAAAGAGCCTTCTTTAGTTTGTATACATGATTTGGACAGCTTGGATCAACAAATCCTTTAGGCTGTTCTACATATACCTCTTCATTAAGATAACCATTTAAAAAGGCACTTTTCAAATCCATTTGAAATAGCTTGAACTTTAAGATACAAGCAATTCCCAAAAGTAGTCTGATTGATTCAAGCCTTGCTACTGGTGCAAAGGTTTCATCAAAGTCTACTCCTTCAATTTGTGTGTATCCTTGAGCTACAAGTCTAGCTTTGTTCTTTGTAACAACTCCTTGTTCATTTGACTTGTTCTTATACACCCATTTTGTTCCAATCATATTTATGTCATCAGGTCTAGGAACAAGGTTCCACACTTCATTCCTTGTGAATTGACCTAATTCCTCTTGCATAGCACAAATCCAGTATTCATCAGTAAGAGCTTCCTTGATGTTTTTAGGTTCTATTTTAGAAACAAAACAGGAACCTGAAATCACTTCTCTTGATCTAGTGCTTACACCTCTGTTGGGATCACCAATTATCAAATCTTTGGGATGATCCTTCTGTATTCTGATGGAGGGAGGTTTGCTGGATTGTTCTGTCCTTGCATCAGTTTGAGTGAAGTCATAATGATCACTCTTTTCTTCAGCTTCAATCTTGATATCAGCAGATGTTCCAACATCTTCTGGGACATCTGTAGGAGCATCATCAATTATCACATTTATGGACTCCATGATAACCTTGGTTCTAGAATTAAATACTCTATATGCTCTGCCGTTTATAGAGTATCCAAGAAAAATCCCTTCATCACTTTTAGGATCCATTTTTCTTCTTTTCTCCCTATCTGCCAGAATATAACAGTTACTTCCAAACACATGGAAGTACTTAACTGTGGGTTTTCTGCCCTTCCAGACTTCATATATTGTGGACAAAGTTCCTTTCCTTAGAGTAACTCTGTTATGGATGTAACAAGCTGTGTTCATAGCTTCAGCCCAGAAGTACAAAGGTAACTTTTTAGCATGGATCATAGCTCTTGCTGATTCTTGAATAGTTCTATTCTTCCTCTCAACAATCCCATTCTGTTGAGGAGTGATTGGTGAAGAATATTCATGATTGATTCCTTCTGAAGAACAGAAATCTAAGAATTTTTGGTTCTCAAATTCTTTTCCATGATCACTTCTTATTCTGATCACACAGCTGGCTTTTTCCCTTTGTATTCTTTGGCATAAGTCTTTGAATACATCAAATACATCAGACTTTTCTTTGATGAAATTTATCCATGTATACCTTGAAAAGTCATCAACCACCACATAGGCATACCTCTTGCCACCAAGGCTTTCAACCTGCATAGGTCCCATAAGATCCATATGCAATAGTTCCAAAACTTTGGAAGTTGTCAGATGTTGGAGCTTTGGATGGGACATCTTGGTTTGCTTGCCTATTTGACATTCACCACATATTTTGCCATCATCAATCTTCAGTTTAGGAATACCTCTTACAGCATCCATATATATTATCTTCTTTATGCCTCTGAAATGAAGATGACCTAGTCTTTGGTGCCATAGTTTCACTTCTTCTTCTTTAGCTAAAGAGCAAGTTGAAGTGAGACTGAAGTCTTGAGATTCCCACATGTAACAGTTGTCTTTAGATCTGGCTCCTCTCATGACAACCTCTTGTTCTTTGTTAGTCACTATGCATTCAGTTTTGGTAAAGTTTACACTGTACCCATATCACATAATTGACTTATGCTGATCAGGTTAGCAGTTAATCCTTTAACTAGCAGCACATCATCTAGTCTTGGAACATCTTGACAGTCCAAGGTCCCAACTCCCTTGATTTCTCCTTTAGCTCCATCTCCAAAGGTTACATATCTGGATGAATGTGACTTTAAGTCTACTAGCAGATTCTTCAATCCAGTCATGTGTCTTGAACATCCACTGTCAAAGTACCAGTCTTCTTTAGCTGATACTCTTAGTGATGTATGTGCTATATATGCAACACTTTTCTTTGACCATTTGAGTTGAGATTTCTTTTGATGCCTCTGCTCTGTGTATTGTTCATCAGTAGATCTCCAAGATTGATTGTTGATCTTGTTCTTGGGTATGTAGCTTTGATCAGCCTGAATGCTAGCTTTTGGTCTCCATACCTTCTTGATTACCTCTGTCTTCTGCTTAGGAGGTTGCTGATTTCTTTGATGTCTATGCAGCACTTTCTTGGTAACTTCTATTTTCTGCATAGAAGGTTGCTGATACATCTGATTTGGATATCCATGCAACTTATAACAATGAGGTTTGATATGTCCAAATCTTCCACAATGATGACATCTCCATCTTTGATACTTCTTCTTCATTTTGTTCTTTTCAGAATGTTGAGACATATGTTGGAACATTATGTTTGACTTTGTGTTCTTTTCATGATGTTGAAGCATCTGTTGGGACATCTTGTTTGACTGTATGGACTTTGAAGTAGTTTTGCTAGAGCTAGCTTCATCCTTATAAACTCTGTTAAATCCCAGTCCACTTTTATCCCCTGAATGCTTAATGTTGTTGAGAATAACATCCAGTGTACTTGAACTGCTGTTCAGCATTCTAACAGCTTTGGACATGTGTTCCAACTTGGAGTTGAGAAGACTTACTTCACTTTTCAAGGTGTCAATGATCTCTTGATCACTTTCTTTTTCATCTTCTAGTGCCTCATTCTGCTTCTTTAGCTTTATAACCTCACTGCATATTTCAGTGCTTCTTTTGTATAGATCTTTGTATGCTTGCTCAAGATCTTCAAAAGTAAGCTCCCCATCACTGGATTCACTTTCAGATTCACATAATCCAGCTAGAGCAGTGATATGCTTAGCTGATTCTTCTTCTGAATCACCTCCTGAGTCTTCATCAGACCAGGTTACAGAGAGTCCTTTCTTTTGCCTTTTTAAGTAGGTAGGACATTCATTCCTGATGTGTCCATATCCTTCACATCCATGGCATTTGATTCCTTTTTCTTGAATGGTCTTTTCATCATAATTTGACCTTCTGTTAGCATCATAAGGTCTTTTGTTCTCAGAAGAGTTTGTGTATCTTCCACTGGGTTTGGATTTGCCTTCCATCCCTCTGAGAATCTTTTTGAATTGTCTTCCAAGCATAGCAATGTTGTCTGATAAGCTTTTACCAGATTCTGATTCATCATCTTCTTCTTCATCAGTATTTGTCACCAAGGCTATGCTTTTGTTCTTCTTAACATTTGTGTCATTCATTCCCATCTCAAATGTTTGAAGGGAACCAATGAGCTCTTCAACTTTCATAGTGCATATGTCTTGAGCTTCTTCTATTGCTGTGACTTTCATGTCAAATCTTTTTGGCAAAGATCTGAGGATCTTTCCTACAAGCTTTTCATCAGTCATCTTTTCTCCCAAGGCTCCAGAAGTATTGGCTACTTCTAAGATGTTCATGTAGAATTCATGAACTGTCTCATCTTCCTTCATTCTCAAGTTCTCAAACTTGGTGGTGAGAAGTTGAAGTCTTGACATCTTTACCTTTGATGTTCCTTCATGAGTTATTTTGAGAGTATCCCACACATCTTTGGCCAGCTCACAGTGATGCACAAGTCTAAAGATGTTCCTATCAATGCCATTGAATAAAGCATTTAAGGCCTTGGAGTTGCCTAGTGCTGAATCTTCTTCCTCTTTACTCCATTCTTCTTCAGGTTTCAACACTTTTGATTCATCTTTGGTGTCTTGGATAGGATGTTCCCATCCAATGTTGACTGCTCTCCAGGCCCTGTTGTCAAGTGATCTTAAGAATGCAATCATTCTTGGTTTCCAGTAGTCATAATTAGATCCATCCAATATAGGTGGTCTATTTACTGATCCTATATCTCTGTCCATGTTTCCAGAATTTGTATTCCCTAGATCTCACCCAGTATAAACAGGCAGGGTGCCTGCTCTGATGCCAATTGAAATTCTGTGATCAGGTATGAGATGTCCTATGAGATGTTCCAACACTTGACAGATTTAACCAAAACTTAAAGTGCAAGAAAATTAAACAACACAGAAGTTTGTTAACCCAGTTCAGTGTATAACCACACTTACATCTGGAGGCTACCAAGCCAGGAGGAAATCCACTATAAGTAATATTAATTCTAGACTTAAACAACCCAGTTTAATCTTTCACTTAATATCTACCCAATTCAATTTCTACCTAAGTCACTACTTAGATATGAGTACCAACTCACTCCCCCTCAATCACACAGTGATCTTGTTTACTGGTTTAATAAAATTGAAGACATTCTTCAAACAAAATAGCTTGATCTTACTTCACAGTTTCAATCAAGTCACAAATGCACTTATGCTTAAAAGCTCATCAAGTGGTACAATAAAAAACAACCTGCTATTAAAACAATAAACACCCTATTTGGTCTTCTGGAATTCGTACTCAATTCTGTGAGTTTCTGTTGATTAAATAGGTGTTTGTAATTTGGGCTTTCTGTAGGTTAATCCAGTCCTAAAACGCATGCAGCTTCCACCTTGAATTAAGGTTTGTTACTTCCTAGATTCTAGGTGATTTAGTTCTTCTGATTATGCTGAAGCCCTATAACAAAACTCCCTACAGATGTGCCTTGTTCTGTTTTTATCCATCCATAATTAATTCCAGATAACTCTCCTTAAATATCTCAGATCAGTTAGTCATTAATTAATTCTGGTAGCAGGTTTGAGATGTCTCAACATCTGTTGGGACATCCTGAAAAACTGAACTTAAGTCATTTACACAATGTCCCAACATCTGGTGTGACATCCTGAAATAAGTTCTTATACTCTGTTTGATAATGTCCCAACATCTGATAGGACATTCTGAACTGAATTCAATATTTCTTGTTGGTCAAAAATTCTGCCAATTCTAAACATCTACACATCCCAAATATTTGATAATTGGTGATCCCAACAGAGGTGTAAGCACTAGATCAAGAGAAGTGATTTCAGGTTCCTGTTTTGTTTCTAAAATAGAACCTAAAAACATCAAGGAAGCTCTTACTGATGAATACTGGATTTGTGCTATGCAAGAGGAATTAGGTCAATTCACAAGGAATGAAGTGTGGAACCTTGTTCCTAGACCTGATGACATAAATGTGATTGGAACTAAATGGGTGTATAAGAACAAGTCAAATGAGCAAGGAGTTGTTACAAAAAACAAAGCTAGACTTGTAGCTCAAGGATACACACAAATTGAAGGAGTAGACTTTGATGAAACCTTTGCACCAGTAGCAAGGCTTGAATCAATCAGACTACTTTTGGGAATTGCTTGTATCTTAAAGTTCAAGCTATTTCAAATGGATGTGAAAAGTGCCTTTTTAAATGGTTATCTTAATGAAGAGGTATATGTAGAACAGCCTAAAGGATTTGTTGATCCAAGCTGTCCAAATCATGTATACAAACTAAAGAAGGCTCTTTATGGTCTGAAGCAAGCTCCAAGAGCATGGTATGAAAGGCTGACTACTTTTCTTATCAAGCAAGGGTACAGGAAAGGTGGAATTGACAAAAACCTGTTTGTTAAAGATGAAGAAGGAAATGTCATGATTGCTCAAATATATGTAGATGACATTGTCTTTGGTGGGATGTCAGACAGGATGGTTAAACATTTTGTCAATCAGATGGAATCTGAATTTGAAATGAGCCTAGTAGGAGAATTAACCTACTTTCTTGGACTGCAAATAAAGCAAATGGAGGACTCCATGTTCATTTCCCAAAGCAAGTATGCTAAGAACATAGTCAAGAAATTTGGGATGGACAGTGCTACTCATAAGAGAACTCCTGCCCCCACACATTTAAAGCTGACTAAAGATGACAAGGGTGAGAATGTAGATCAAAGCCTGTACAAAAGTATGATTGGAAGCTTGTTATATCTGACTGCTAGCAGACCAGACATAGCATTTGCAGTAGGTGTATGTGCAAGATATCAAGCTGATCCAAAAGTTAGTCATCTTAATCAAGTCAAGAGAATTCTGAAATATGTTAATGGTACTTGTGACTATGGCATAATGTACTTTCATGGATGCAAACCAATTCTCACTGGCTTCTGTGATGCTGATTGGGCTGGAAGTGCTGATGACAGAAAAAGCACTTCAGGAGGATGCTTCTTTCTAGGAAACAATTTGATTTCTTGGTTCAGTAAGAAACAAAATTGTGTATCCTTATCTACAGCTGAAGCTGAATATATAGTAGCTGGAAGCAGTTGTTCACAGTTGGTTTGGATGAAGCAAATGCTCACTGAGTACAATGTCCCACAAGATGTCATGACATTGTACTGTGACAACTTAAGTGCAATTAACATATCAAAGAATCCTATCCAACATAGCAGGACCAAGCATATTGATATCAGACATCATTTCATCAGAGATCTTGTAGAAGAGAAAGTGATTTCACTGGAACATGTAGCTACAAATCTGCAGTTGGCTGATATATTTACCAAAGCCTTGGATGCTACTCAATTTGAAAACCTAAGGGGTAAATTGGGAATCTTCTTATGTGAAATTTAGCAGTTATGGAGATGTGCCAACATGTCATATGACATTGTGTGGCATAAGCACCAGATGGCAACAAATGTCTGGTCAAGCACCTTGGGTAATCCACTCCTAAAAATTCTCTAAGTAACGGCTACTTATAGAATATCAGCTTGCTTTCAGCTATCCATATTCTCATCATACTCTCAAAAACGAATTGCATTCTCTAACTGTTTTTCAGAACTCATCAAACCTAAAACTCTTCATCCACCTCCTTCGAAAATGTCTCAAAACCCTAACATTTCTGAAGAAATCCTCAACAAGGAAGATGTGGTGCATGCAACCCCCATTTCTGTGGTACCCATGGATTCAACTCCAATGGACGAAATCAGAGGAAGTGTTCCTCTTGCTAAAAAGCCAAGAACTCCAAAAAGAACAAAAGATCAAGTTTTCAGCAAATCCAAAGGCATACCTTCACCAACAAACTTCACTCCAAAAGCTTCTGAATACGTGGATGATTCCATAAAGGAGTTAATAAACAGGATCCTATCTGAGCAAAGAGTGGTAAGTGGCATTTCTATCCCTTTGAACACCATGCCAGCTCCACAAGAAGATCAACAAACTCAGGCTGCAAAGGACACTCCTGCTCAACAGGATGTCCCAATAGATGTTGAAGCATCTGAAGACCAGCAAAAGGTCTCATCTGATACTGCTGATGATATATCTGAGGACCAGAAAAGGCCTCCACTGATAGTGATGAAGAAGCATCTGAGGACCAGCACAAGGCCTCCACTGAAGAGCACATCTCTGTTGATCAACCAGCTGAAGAGGAGACTGCTCAACCTCCTCCTGTTGTGAACCTCGAGCATGATTCTGATACAAAAATCATTGCTTCTGTAAACCCTAGCATAGCCAAAAGGCTTAGGACTAGGAAAGAAAAGATGAATGCAGAACATGCAATTCCTGAGAAAAAGCAAGCTACACCAAAGAAGGACAAAGCTAAAGTTGTCTTTGGTCCTACAAAACAATGGAGCAAGGTGCAAACACAAAAGAGGAAAGCTGTCACTCCTCCAGATTAAGATGTTGAAGAAGATGTCCCAACATCTCCTCCAAAGAAGAAATCAGCACCCTCAAGGTCATCAACTGCTGTTCCAGAAGCTCCCTTGGACAACATCTCCTTTCATCATGTTTCAAGTGTGAATAGATGGAAGTTTGTTTATCAAAGAAGGGTAGCACTTGAAAGAGAGCTGAGCAGTAATGCACTTGAGTGCACAGAGTTAATTGATCTCATCTCTTCTGCTGGCCTCTTCAAAGCTGTCTCCAACTTCTCTTCCTGCTATGAGCTGCTTGTCAAGGAATTCATAGTCAACCTCCAAGAAGATTGTGCTAATGGTAAGTCTGCTGACTTTAGAAAAGTATATGTAAGAGGAAGGTGTGTAGAATTCTCTCCTAGGGTTATCAACCACTACCTTGGAAGAGAATCTGATGGCCCAAATGAGTTAGGGAAGAATGATAACCAGGTTTGCAAGGTTATTACTGCTAACCAGGTCAAGGCTTGGCCAGTTAAAGGGAAGCTCTCAGTTAGCATGCTGACAAGGAAATATGCCATGCTGAATAGGATTGGTACAGCAAACTGGGTACCTACCAATCATACATCCTCCATATCAACTGGATTGGGCAGGTTCATATTTGCTGTGGGCACTCAAACAAAGTTGGATTATGGAGCTTATATATTTGATCAGACATTAAAGCATGCTGGATCATCTGCAACTAAGTTGCCAATTGCCTTTCCTTCCCTGCTGTGTGGAATAATGCTGAGTCAGTATCCTGGTATCCTCACTGAGAAGGACACAATTTGCAAAAGAGAAAGCCCTCTGGCCTTCCACTACAAGCTGTTCCTGAGTCATCATGCAGCTGATGTTGAAGCACCCTCTGGGACATCTGCTGGTCCTTCAAAGGCAAAGTCTCCAATCTCCAAAGCTGCATTGATTGCTGAACTGAAAAGCACTTGCAAAGAACTGGATGCAAGGAAGCAGAAGCTTGAGGAGATTATCCAAAGGCTGGAGATTGAAGAAAGTGCTCAGAAATCTGCTACTTCTGATGAGGAGACTGAGGAAGATGAAGAAACTGACTATGAGGAGTCTGAGTGAAAAACTGTATGTGAGGAAAAATGTAATGACTGCTGCATTGTAATTTTGAATTAGTAACTTTGGCCCCAAATTTATGTCTAACAAGGGGGAGAACAGCAACAACAACAATGTATGATGCTGTTTAGCTATTAATGAAAAACTTCTGTTTGCTTCTGAACTGAATCAGTGTGTTTTAATGAAAATTTCTGTTGCAACAAATCTGAATACATGTATGTTTGAGGGGGAGTAAACTCACACATGACTCAACAGAAAAGAACTGCTATACTCTGATAAAAGAACTTCTGCTGCACTCTGATAACCAGAAAAATATGTTAGCCAAAAATTAGCCAAAGGGGAAGTTTGTAGATGTTTAGAATTGGCAGAATTTTTGACCAACAAGAAATGTTGAATTCAGTTCAGAATGTCCTATCAGATGTTGGGACATTATCAAACAGAGTATAAGAACTTAATTCAGGATGTTACACCAGATGTTGGGACATTGTGTAAATGATTTAAGTTCAGTTTTTCAGGATGTCCCAACAGATGTTGTGACATCTCAAACCTGCTACCAGATTTAATTAATGACTAACTGATCTGAGTAATTTAAGGAAAGTTATCTGGAATTAATTATGGATGGACAAAAACAGAATAAGGCGCATCTGTAGGGAGTGTTGTTATGAGACTTCAGCATAATCAGAAGAACTAAATCACCTAGAATCTAGGAAGTAACAAACCCTAATTCAAGGTGGAAGCTGCATGCGTTTTAGGACTGGATTAACCTACAGAAAGCCCAAAATCCATACACCTATTTAAGCAACAGAATATCTCAGAATTGAGTACGAATTTCAGAAGATAAAAATAGGGTGTTTTGTGTTTTAATAGCAGGTTGTTTTATTGTACCACTTTATGAGCTTTTAAGCAAAAGTGTATTTGTGTCTTGATTGAAACTGTGAAGTAAGATCAAGCTGTTTTGTTTGAAGTATGACTTCAATTTTATTAAACTTGTAAACAAGATCACTGTGTGATTGAGGGGGAGTGAGTTGGTACTCATATCTAAGTTGTGTCTTAGGTAGAAATTGCATTGGGTAGATATTAAGTGAAAGATTAAACTGGGTGGTTTAAGTCTAGAATTAATATTACTTATAGTGGATTTCCTCCTGGCTTGGTAGCCTCCAGATGTAAGTGTGGTTATACACTGAACTGGGTTAACAAATTACTGTGTTGTTTAATTTTCCTGCACTTTAAGTTTTTGGTTAAATTTGTCAAGTGTTGGAACATCTCATTCGACATCTCATACCTGATCACAGAATTTCACAATGTTCAAATTCAGGAGTTTAAATTTCACTTCTCTTTTAAATGCATGATAATAAGTTAGAGAATTATTCAATACACTTTATATATTTCTCTAAAATACTATATGATAGCTTTGTATGATCTCATATTATGTGTAACTACATCTTTCTGACTTAAGCTACTGACATCTATTGTTGTTGATGTTTGCTTGATTGATTGTGGTATTAACCATCACTTGTTCCAGCATCAGGCCTCAGTATGTTAGATATATTTCATGAAGAAATCTAAGTGTGTTTGTGTTTGTTCCTAAGAAGATTTGTTCATTCGATGTTTTTGCTAAACTACCAACCAAAAAGATTTTGTTGTAAGCTACTTGTTGAGCAATAACACATGTGTGAAATCTTGGTGTAAGGATTGGATTCTAATTATCTTCAGATTTCCTTCAAATTTGTTTTGGTGTTAGCTTCTTCAGAAGATGCGGAAGTTTACTTTTGGGAGAAGTTTGTTTTGACATTTTGGAAAAGATTTTTTATTTAGTTAGAGAAGCTTTGACTAAATTTACTTTGAAAAAAGTTTTAGTTCATATTTATCTAATCCAATATTTACTCTACCAAGAAGATTTATACGAAAAGAATTATTTTGGATGTTCTGATGCAACATGTGAAACGCTATGTTCGTGCATATGTGTAGTACAATATATGGCCCTTGTCATCAGGCTATGATGGATGTAATCATGCGCATGATTTTATGGTTGTTTCAATTAGATTTTGTTGCAAGTTTGTTGTTATATTTTAGCAATGAATTTATGTTGATTTGTTTATTTATATTGGACATAATTCATTCAATTTAAATTGGAGATTTTTATTTAAATTTGAATAATAACAAACCATATCTTTTGTACATTTTTGTGGAAAAACAAATCACAACTAGAACTCCTTTAATTTTGGCCCAGATCAAAAAGTTGTTAATTCCCATTAGAAAAGTCCCAAAATTAGATTTATATTTAATGATACTTAAACCTCACGTTTGAGATATGCAAGTTGTGAAGATTCCTTGCGGTATGGCATATCTTTTGAGTCTTTGCTTGTGTTATTTTTGTGCACCACTCTAGCACCTCCATTCAAATCTTAAGACATATAATTTGATTTGTTAGTTGAGTTATAAGACTTTGTTCCAAGACACTAATTCTATAATCCTGAGAACAAAGTGTATGTGTTATGTATACACTACACTATTGCTTCAATTACTAGACATAGTTGTTAGGTTGTCTTAGTTGAGTTGTAAACTCAACATTCAATATAGTTGTTATTGAAGTTGATCACTTGGGATTAATATTTGAGAGAAAGTGAGAGGAGTTCTCATTTTTAGGGGGAATCCTAAATAGAAAGTTACTAGGATTAGGAAAAGGCATTGGACATCAAGTGGTTGATGTTCATATAAGACTAATTATACTAATTCAAGATAGTTAATTTCCTTTCTTGGGTATAGTGCCCCCAGATGTAGGTGTGGTTTTGCCGAACTAGGTTAACAATTATATTGTGTTATTTATTGCTTTTCTGCTTTATCGTCTTTTATAATTTAATCTATAAAAACTTGGTTGTATAACCAGTTTTTACATTCTGGTATACAATGTCCCAGACATCTGACATGTGTCCCCAAAATCTATTATCTGTTATAAACCAGTTGTACACGTTTTCCCAGACATCCAGTCCTACATTTGTCCTCCTGAAAACAAAATTTCACTCTAATTTATATTGAATCTTTCGAGGATTGTTCAACTACCACATTTATTCTTTTGAAGAAGATTATTGGAGTTGATTTGTCCTCTTTACAAGAATTCATCGATGAAGTCGTTAGAGACGCTTCTAGATTTGAGCTCATGCCATCATCTTTTAACAATTTATTTAACTTATTCAATTTTCAATGATTTCTTCCTTCTTGCATTTTTCCTAGAAATTGTCAACATTTTCATCTCTCGATTTAAGGTTTGGATCAATTTTCAGATTCCAATTCTTAATTCATAAATATTTGTTAGAGACAAAGATTATAACATTACTTACAAAATATATAAAGATATAAAAGCATTTATGAAGGAAACATTTGTCTTCTTTGTCTCGTGTGTTCATTCGCTCTTGTTCAATACTTGGAGAAATATCATAGATCATTTCAAGAGTGTCCAACATTTCTTTGGTGAAGTTACAATTATTAACATAAGAAAATTGATTGTCATCTAAAGACATGACTAAGAAATTTATAGTATTCAAATCAACTTCAAACTTTCTCTTTTCCTCTAAGGTCTAAATAAAATATGATTTATCTACCATTTCACAATTATAGAATGAATAGGAATAAACAGACTGTTGATTATAGTTTCCCATAATTCAGGATAAAAAATTTGAATGAAAATAATTTAAATTTAGCCTTCCATAATTCAAATGTATCACCATTAAGTGGTGAAGGTGTGTCTAGGAAAGTCCTCTTGTTAAAAAAAGTGTTAGAAGTCATCCTCCTCCCGAGACTATTGTTCCTTAAACATGAGTTAGACTCTAACGTCATTTGTTGAACATGAGACTCTAGACACAAGATGGGAGGGGGATGAATTATGAAGGTTTGAAAAATGATAGTTTAAAACAAAATCATTTTCAAAAAAATAGAGCTTGAAAACATCTTATAAAAACGTTTGAATATGCATTGCAAAATTAAAGCAAGGAAACTAATTAAAAAGTAAAAGAGATAAAGAAAGAGAGAGTGACACCATAAATTTATAGAGGTTAGGTCTTAAATAAGTGAACTACTCCTCTCCCAAGAGTATCCAATAATGCTTGAAATATTTTAGAAGGTTAAGCCCATGATCCCCCTTATACAAGGAAATAATGTTTTAGGCTAACTTCCAAACAAACAACGAACTGAGGAATGAAGTCGCTAGTCTTCAAACCAAACAACGACTTGAAATAGTTTATCTTCACATCAAATAAATATTTTGTGTGAGATGATCTCAAATAAATATATAGTTTTGATTTGACTATCTTTCGAACCAAATTGAGGTTTTACATGGGCTAACCAAGAATCAAACTGAAATTTTTACCGGGATGATCTCTAACCAATTGAGTTTTTATACAGGTTGAACACAGAAGCCTGTGAGATTTTATACAAGATTGATCTCGAACCTACTGAGTTTTTAATCGGGCTGAGCACAAGAATTGTAATGAATATTTTTCACTGGTTATTCTTCACGAAACCAAAAGAGAGCTTTTCTTCAATGGTGGAGCTCATAAACCAAACACAACCTTACATTAATTCCTAAAAGAGATTTTACATAGGTTTAGCTCCAAACCAAAATAATTAATTCATAAGGAAGAATGATTTACTCAAAATAAAATACTAATTTTGGTAAATTTATAACAAATACATTACCTAAAACAATTTTCTCACTAAACTCAAGAACACTCTCAAAGCACTATGGCTGAAAATATGTGAGATAAAAATAAATGATTTAGAGAGATTGAGAAGGAGGAAAAGTAAGATGTTTCATATTCTTTATTTATATGCCAGGAAATGGTGTATTTTAGGAAACAAATCCATGGGTGAAGTAGTTGTCCTAATTGATTAGGTACTTGTAATAATTTATTATTGCTTCCCAAATGGGAAGATTTTGATAGAGAGTCTTTACCATTCATTAAGACATTGTTATAATCAATTATAGACTCAATTATTCCTTATCCACTCGATTATGATAAGTATCTAATCAATTAGATAGTTGTAAAAAATATTCTAATCAACTTAACAATTTCCTAATCAATAGACTATATCCAAAGAAAATTAGTGACTTTAATTAAAAAAGAAAGGCTTCAAAAATAGTCTTAGTGTGTGTGTGTGGTTTAGCCATACTACTTCCAGAAACGCCTTTATGTCTTTACAATATACCGATCACTCAGATTACCACAATCAAGTGAGCTTTCATACTTCCTCTCTTTCACACTATGAAGCTTAAACTCTATTTGTTGGATATGCTGATCATATAACACTTGGCTTGAATCTTCTAGTAGATAAAGGTTGATATATCTTAAAATTGGTCACAATAATCACATGCTTGTAAGGATATCATTGGTGATCATAAACACTAATTCTTTAGCTTGATTCAAAAGGATATTTTGATCTTTATCAATCGTATTGTGCAGATTTGACCACTTGAGCTAGGTTTAGTAATAGTTTGAATTCATGCATTGTTAAAATCATAAACCACTTCAAGTGTTGTTACAACTTCAGATGTTGTCATCATAAAAATCATAGCATCATTAAGGCTAATAATTTTCTTCTTGAATTACTTCTTGATTCTACCTACAAGCACACGGTTCAACAAACCCTAGTGGTGTAACATATGGATGGCGAGGAGTTTTGTATGTGATTAATTTTTGAATAAATTATTTTTCCTTTATCAACCCAGGGGTTTAGGAATTTATAGGGACTGATTGGGCATGTATCCTCAGACTTAGGGAACGATTATGCTGCTCCTCCTAGGAGCAACAAGCCGTTATTTACCCCTATTTTACATGTCTTTCCTTATTTTACTATGCTTTCATGTTGCTAGTGTTTAGGACACGTCAATATCATGTTTTCATAAGTGTGTGAGTGATACAATTAAAGGGAGATTGTAGATAATGAGCACATATTGTAATAAATAAGTGCACATTGTAATAAATGGGTGCTCATTGAGATAGGCGAGCGATTAAGTGCTCTACTTTGGGCAAGGAATGTTATCCGCCTGTCTTTGATGATGTTAGAAGATGGTGTGGATCTAGAAGGGGTTTGAATAGATGCCTTTTAAAAATATTTCACCTTTCAAAAATTAATTGAAAAATTTTTGGCGGAAGTTCCCTGGAAAAGTTCATGTCTAAATTATTTCAAGTCACCGGTGATCGGATATGCGTTATCAAACCAAATGGGATAATGAAGATGAATTAAACAATCAATATCAAGCAAATTAATCACTTAAATTTGATATAATTGATTAAACTACTACCAAAAATGTATAGAGAGAAGAATACACACAATAACCAAGAAATAATGTGTTTTGAATTTTATCAAACACTTGGTGTGCACACCACACTTAGTGTGTTTTGCCAAATAATATAGTGTAAATTTTTTCTAGAGTTGCTATGTAATTTTGATAGCAACGATTTCACAAACACTTGGTGTGCACTAAACTATGCAAAATAGAATTTTCAAAACAACACTATTTCAACTTGTGCATAAAATTTACCGAAAGAAAAATGCAAAGGACACACGAATTTGTTTAGGCAGTTCCCCTACTGTCCTTGCTAAGGGTGTGAGACATAAAGGATATTTTGAATGATGTTTGGTAATACGAGGAAAAAGGATGATCTCATGAAGAAACGTTTCTTTGAGCATTTTGACTGCATGAGTCGACTCAAGCTTCCAAACAGGTCGACTCATCCTGTTAGTTAGATTTGAGTCGACTCATGGCTTGCAATAGGTAGATGCATATGAAGTGAATTTTCCCCAAAACTCTCGGGTGCCAACAGGCTGACAAATAGAAGTTTTTTGGTTGACTCAAACACATGATACAGGTCGACTCAAAGCATTCCACAGGTCGAAGCATTCCTGGAATGAATACATGTCGACTCATTTAATCAGGGAGGTCGACACATTACTGTTTTGTGCACCCTCTTGATTATTTCTCTCTCTCTCTCTCACTTACTTCCAATTTTGATTCCTATTTTCCCTAACCCATATAAATATTTGATATTTATTTTGTGAGAAACTAACAAGAAAATTGAAATAAATACACAAATGCTCTTTTCATCTTCTCTTTCTCTAGCATTCATCAACAATTACACACAACAATTTTTGTTGATCAAAGTGCAAGATCAAGGTGATAACGTTCAAACGTGAGATTGCGATTTCAGTTTGAGTTGAGAAGTTTGTGGGTTTTTCTTGAATAAACCTAGAGGGTTTATCCTCCAAGATCCTTGGGATTTAGGGGTTTTGCATGCAACTTTCGTTTGTAGATTCAACCGAGTGAGGTAGTTTGAAGATCAAGGGAATCATTCATTCATATCACGTTAACCGGAGGATTACGAAGATAGTTGTGGGTTCACAAGCATTGAAGAAAATCATTCGTGCTCAAAGTTTGGAGAATTGTATATTCTTGCAAGAAGGGAGCAGTTAATCAATGGTTTTCTCGACGCATGTGAATGACTTGGTTCATCTCGAATCAAGGGGAAAGAAGAGTTATTACAACAATCAAAATTTGGATTGGTTTTTTATTCCAATTTTTTTCTTGTATTAACAATTGCAATATTAATGAAATATCCCAATTCAGTTGTGAATTGGGGGTAGAGTACTTCTAGCGAGGACGATGAAGGGACTGCCTAAACAAATCTTGTGTGTTCTTTGTCTGTTTCATTAGTTATATTTTCTGCATTAATTGAAGTTGTGTTGTTTGAAAAATTTTGTTTTGGTTTAGTGTGTGTACACCAACTGTTTGTTAAATTGTTGCTACCAATTTTGGATAGCAATTTGGTAAAATTCTGCACTACACTACTATACAAATTACATTTTGTATGGGTGCACACCAAGTGTTTGATAAATATTAAAAACACACAACTTCATTTTATTTGTGCTTATTTTTCTTTCATAATTCATTATTGAGAGTGGGTATTCAAGTGTGCTGAATTTAAGTGATTAATTTAGCATTGTTTTAGTTTTTCTTATCATCTCTTATATCCCATTTGGTTTCTAGCGCATATCCGATCACCGGTGACTTAATTTTAATTTTAGACGTGTTTTCCGGGGAACTCCCGCAAAATAGTTTTCAATTAGTTATTTTTAAAAAGGGATCTATTCAACCCCCTTCTAGAACCGCGCCATCGTCTAACAAGTGGTATCGCAAGCACCAGTTCATCTAGTGCTTCACATATAACATTTTAGAAAATGGATAATGATCCAACGGGAGCGTATAATAGAGCACCCGTTTTCACCGGAGAAAACTATAGTCACTGGAAGGATTGTATGCGTATTCATATCAACTCTGTTGATAGAAAAATATGGAAGGTTATTCAAGACGGTCCTATACAAATAACTATGACCAACGAGGATAACGTTGAAATAGATAAACCAGAAGCACAATGGGATGAAAAAGATGAAAAGAACTATAGTTATGATTGGAAAGCTCGAAATATGATTATTGCTTCCTTAGGAGCGGATGAACATTTTAGAGTCTCACGTCATACTACAGCTAAAGCTATGTGGGAAGCGTTACATATTGCCCATGAGGAAACTGATGACGTGAAGCTAGATAGAATTAATACATTGCAACAAGAGTTTGATCATTTTCACAAGAACCAAGGGGAAACCATTGGTGAATTGGGAAAGAGATTTTCTCACTTGTTGAATCACTTAAATGTTCTTGACAAACCCACTCCCAAAGATGTAGCTACTAACAAAATTCTAAGATGTCTTACTAGGGAATGGTTACCAAAAGTCACTGCAATCAAGGAAGCCAATTATGTAAGGACTTTGGATTTGACAAAGCTAATTAGGAAGCTACAAGAGCATGAGTAAGAGCTCTTGAATCTACATGAGCATGAAGAAAGTGAAAGGAAAGAAAAGAATGAAAAGTCTAAAAACAACGAGAAGAAGAAGAAGTCTAATGCTTTGATGGCTTCTACTTCAAAATCATCCACCAATAACAAATGTGAGATTGAGTCAAATGATGAAGATGACAAATTCAATGAAGATATAGGGCTGTTTGTAAGAAGATACAATAGGTACCTTAGAAAGAATAAAATATCTCATTCGGACAAGCATCTTGTCAACTATAAAAGGAAATCAAATCCCTCTAAGCAAGAACAAAGCAAAAGTACTATGTCGAAAGGATCATGTTATAATTGTGGAAAACCCGGTCACTACAAACCGGAATGTCCTATGTTGAAGAAAGAAAAAGGTAAAGATAAATATCAAAAGAAAGACAACAAAGCAAGGAGAGCATATATTGCATGAGAAAGCAATAGTGAAGTCTCTAGCAATGCTAGCTCAAGCAATGAGGAAGAGAAAGTAAACCTTTGTCTTATGGCTCACAACAAGGGAAAAAAGCAAGTCAGACATACTAAATATGATAACTTTGAAAAATTGTCTTATTCCGATTTACTTAGTACTTTTAAAGTTCTCCACCAAGAAGCTAAAGAAGCTTTTAAGCGTGTAACATCCAATAAGCGTATTTTTAAGTATTTGGAGAAAAAGGTTTCTAATAATCAAAACGCATTGGAAGCTCTTAAGCGATCCATGGTGAAATCAATAAAAGAAGACAAACAAGAATGGTTTAATTTTCATAGTTGTGAAACTTGTAGCATTTGGCAAAAATAAGTCAAAACTCTTCAAGCCAAACTAGACAAGATGTCACAACCAAAGATGACCTTTGCTATTGATCTTTCAAATTTTAGAATCTCTATGAATAATCCTTATTAAAATATACTTATGTAGTGAAAGATAAAAATAGCAAATGGGACTATAAACCAACCTTGAACTGTCTTTATTGTTGCAAGAGGAGTCACACCATTGCTAAATGTCGATTTAGGAGATTTTTGGTTCCTAAAGGCATTTTTCAATGGTTGCCCAAATGCAACCAAAGTTTCACTCACACACAAAGACCCAATGAAAATTGAGTACCTCCTTCTCTTGTTTAATCATGTAGGTGTAGTGTCTTGAGGCTATAGAGAAAAGACGGTTTCTCTATAGTGGATGCTCAAGACACATGACTGGTGACATCTCCTTATTCTATGACTTCGTGGCTAAGAAGAAAGGTTTTGTTATCTATGGTGATAATAACAATGGTGCTATACTCAGTAAAGGTAGTGTAGGTAATCCCTCTTCTACATATATCTCTAATGTCCTTTTAGTTGAAGGCCTTAAATAGAACCTTATTAGAATTAGTCAATTATGTGACAAAGGATATAATGTCTCCTTTTCAAAAGAAGGTTGCATAATTGAACATGATGATAAAAATAATGATATGTTAACGGGCCCTAGGATGAATAATGTATACATGCTTGATTTGAATGTGGTGTCTATTAATGATCCTAAGTGTCTAGTCTCTAAGAGTGACGACTCTTGGCTTTGGCATAGACGCTTAGCACACATTAATTTTGACTTGCTCAACAAAATTGTTTCCAAAGATTTGGTAGTTGGTTTACCTAAAATAAAATTTACTAAAGATCATCTTTGTGATGCTTGTCAAATGGGAAAGCAAACAAAAGTCTCTTTTAAATCCAAAAATATAGTTTCAACAACTAGACCTCTTGAACTTCTATATATGGATCTATTTGGTCCATCTAGAGTCAAAAGTATAGGAGGAAATTATTATGGTTTTGTCATTATGGATTGATAACTCGAATTTATATCGATTATTTAATACGGTTTCCAATCATTTAACATGCTAATTTATGTATTTTGGACAATATTATGCGAGATTTGTGTTTGTTTTGCAAATATTTGATCAAACATGACTTTTGGAGGCAGAAATATAAAAAGGAGACTTATTGGACAAGAAATGTAGAAAAACATAAGGAAACAAATTAAGAAAATGGCAATTCTGCATAATTGACTGTGGGACGACCGTCATGCATGACTGACGATCGTCACCTTCTCAAGATTCCCTTCCCATGTTTGATACGCTTGTCACAAGGCCAAGTTGACCGTCACTTAATTTTTATGCTCGTCACAAGCTCAAGACCAGAAACCTAATTACGAAACAAAATTTAAAACATAAAGATGTTATGAAAATTAGTTGCATTCAACAGAGAGTTTCCCGCTACCCTAATCAAGCTTAGTCCCAGAGACTCAATCAATGCCCAATAAAAGTTCATTCCCTGAATTTCTCAACAAACAGAACCTTGGAGGCTATAACTAGAAGCCACTATAAAGCTTAAAGGGAGCTTCGTTCAAGTCCTGAATTTCTGCCATTTTCTTTCGTTCGAATTTCAAATTCATTTTCAGCATCGTCTTTATTTTCCTTTATCAACCCTAAGTGATAATTTCCATCATTAGTAATTGTTTCTAGCCACAGAATAATCGTTTTAGTTTCTAAGTTTTCGCAAGTTTGGTTGATCAAGAACAATGCAACCAGGTTTCTAATTTCAATGCTTTATTGTTTAGTTATTATTACATTTATTTATATTATGAATTTCTTCTCCTTATACTTTTATTTGTTTTTATTTAATATGTCTGGATAAACCGTTAATCGATATGTAGTTGTCTAACTGGAACAGATTCAGTAGAATTAGGCTAATACTTTAAATTAAGTTACTTTCCAGTTTCGATTTCTTATTATAAATAACTTTCGTTACGAGAGTAAGAGAGTATAAAATATTAGGATTAAGACCACAGGAGTGTGAGATCATAATCAGATAGCTGAAATCAGACATTGTTTTAAATACAGCGGAAGCGCTTTAAAACCAATTAGAACCTTTAGGCTTCCAAAAAGTATTTCTAACTTGAATTGACACAGTGAGAGCGCTCAATTGAACTTATGAGTATAATAATAGGCAAGACCACGAGAGTGTGAGTTAACTTTTAAACCGAGAGTTTCTACAGAGAGATAACTTAATAAATCTTAACAAGCCGACCCTCTATTTAATTCGCGAAGGCGAATCAACTACGTACATATATTTTTACTATTAATTTAACTTAATTAATTTTCCACCATTTAAAACTAAAAACATCACTCGCCTTAGCTAAATATACTAACACCCGATAGCACTAGGTTGATTATCGAGTCTCTGAGGGATCGATATCTTTTATTACTACACGATAGACTAAGCACTTGCAGTTAGTAACCGTTAGACTCAGAAAGTCGCGACCATGGACGGCTACTCAAGATTATGTTGGAAATTTTTCTTAGCAAGTAAAAGTGACACCTTCTCCGCATTTTAAACATTTTCCAATATATCTCAAAACAAACTTAATACTAACATTGTAACTATTCGAAGTGACCATGTAGGTATTTGAAAATCATCTTTTTGAAAAGTTTTGTGAAAAACATGGTATTGAACATAATTTTTCCGCTCCTAGAACTCCACAACAAAATGGTGTTGTGGAACGTAAAAATAGTGTGTTAGAGGAGTTAAGAAGAACTATGATCAATGATAATGGTCTTCCTAAAATATTTTGGGCCGATGCTATAACTGTTGCACCCCAAAATTTGCCTTCCAAAAGATAATACATTGTATAGTAAGAGGCTCACAAGGTTCACAAGGCATCTCATGAGGTTCACAAGGTTCACAAAGTTCACAATTAGTCAGAAAATTTGACAATTCCCTCAGACAATGCATCCTCCTAAGCAATGCATCCTAAACTAGGGTTTTGACTTTAATCAGGCTAAATGGACTTCCAAGACTTCAATTGAGCTTAATAACATCTTATATGTGTTCAAGAATCCCCATGTCAAGTTTCAAGACTTTCCCAAAAGATTTGTTCAGTCAGATGATCAGATAGGTTAAAATCAGTCAAAGCAGTTAAAAAGTCAAACTGAGGTCAACTGTGGTCAAACCAAAGTCAAACTTCATGATTTTTTGCCAACATCAAGTATATGAGGTAAAATTCATCATTTGATCAAGGGTTGATCATGATTCATCAAGGAGATTTCAGATCATCAAGAATCAGGAGTTTCTAAATTAGGGTTTTCATAGGAAAAGTCAACTGAACTTTGACCAGCCATAACTTTCACATGCTTCATCAAAAAATTTCCATCCAAAGCTCATTTTGAAGGAAATTGAATTCTCTACAACTTTGTGTCTCACAAGCAGAGCCCAAAAATGCTTCATTTGGAAGGTATGAGCTAAGACATTATAGGTCCTTTTAAAAGTCAACAAAAAGTCAACAACTTCCAAAGAGCATAACTTGAGAATGGTAAAAGATATGGACATGAGACCAAAGAGGTTGGTTATAGGACTCTTTAAGATTTCCAAAATGTCCAAGAACACCTTCATAGCATTAAAATTGAAGGATTTGTGCCCTTGCAAAGTTGAGAAATTTTTGGGAAGTTTATGAAGCAAATAAGGCCTTAAAACCAATTTTTGCTAAATGAGGCCACCAAATTGCCATCCAAACTTTACAATATCATCAAGCACGACCCAACCCACCTATTTTCTGATTTTTTATTTTCTATTTCATATTTATTTGAATTTTATTCATTAAAATACAATTTAAATTGAAATAAAATATAAAAATCATATATTTGAAAAGGATTTGGTTTCTAGAATGTCTTAAAAAACATTTAAACTTGATTGGTACCATTTAAAATCAGATCATCCAAACATAGCAATGTTAGATCAAAATAAATTAAGTTTTAAGAACAAATCTTTTTCAATATTTAAATGATCCAAATATCCATCAAATTGGTGAAGTCTTTGACCTAATTCACTCACTCATATATAATGAACATTAAGCAAACCATAGGGCACGAATTTGCAGCCTCTAATATCACCTTCAAACTTCACAAAAATTCATCAAAAACCAATTTTCGGTTTCATCCTTACAAGGAGTTCCAAGGTATTTTAAAGACACAAGAAGGTTCCTTGGATATCCCTGAGTCGAAATCAATCCTCCATTCCATCAAAATCATGACATATCATGCTAACCGAATGCACATTGTTCATGTTTTAAAAATTTTCGATTTGAATGATTTACACATTATTAATGAAAACTAACTGTTGGTTTGTGTTTATGATGATGTTTGGATGCTTTCTGGATAAATTAATTTGATTTTAGGTCCAAGATGGAGAAATCACCATGGCTAGGGTTCTTCGGCCGTTTTAGGGTTTCATGATTTATCAATTATAAATGAATTCTAAGACCATAAATCAACTCTAATTAACCTCTGGATCATGTTAGTATATTCAATTTGATAAAATGTTACTGTTTTGT
This sequence comes from Lathyrus aphaca, assembly GCA_963966055.1. Classification (NCBI taxonomy): domain Eukaryota; kingdom Viridiplantae; phylum Streptophyta; class Magnoliopsida; order Fabales; family Fabaceae; genus Lathyrus; species Lathyrus aphaca. Next base: position 134,595,786 of record OZ014519.1, on the reverse strand, counting down.
TGATGATTGAATTTCGTAGGTTTTGCTGCAAATGGAAATTCGCAGGAAAACTTGTAGCAAAATTCGCAGGAAAATTTGCAGGTCTGGAGGTAGAAGATGACTGGCGCGAAGTCAAAATTTGAATTTTAATATGTATTATATATTAATGTTTGTATTATAATAACTGAATGATGCTGATGGTGTGGTGGTAAGGACGCGCATGTATAAGGATCTGGGCAGGGGTTCGAACCCCAACCTCAACATTTTTTGCTTATTTTCTTCATGATTTTATAGGCTTAAAATATAATGAATGCTAGTCATACATTGTTCACCAAAGCACGCATAGCCCAGTGGAAGGGAGGCTGGTCCAGGATGTGTAAAGCCTAGGGCCTGGGTTCGAATCCCAGCCCCAGGTAAGTTGCAATTTTTTGTTCTTTTATTTTTGATTTGTTTATTTAATTCTTTTGTTTAATTATTATAAAAAATATATAATTATGCTTAATATATAAATAATTCTAGGTTAATATTTATATGTTCCAAAAAAAATTCTAAAAAATATTTTCTAAAGCTAATTTCTTATTTGTTTGAATTAAAATATATGTATATTTGTTTAATAATTAAATTAGTATTAGGTATTAAATTAAAATGTTTTTGTACTTAAAACCCTAATTATTTTCTAAAACCTAATATTTAAAACCCTAATTTATTTTTCTAAACAATTCAAAACCCTAATTTTCTTTTATGATTTTAATTTCTTATTTTTATTATGTTTGTTTAATTATAATTAATAAATATTTCTAATATGTATATATAATTAAATTATTAAACTATTAATCATGTTTATTAGTATATAATTATTATTGTTTATTCTTCTTCTTAAAAATTCTTAAAAAAAATGATTATTTATTTAAATTTGAACTTTTAATTTGATTTCTATATTATATTATTATGACTAACCCTTTTTTTTCTTTTATATTTATTTTTTTATTATTACTAACCTTTTATTTATTTATATGCTTATTACTTAAAATTGTTTTATTATAATGTAATTGTGTAAGCCATGTAATAGTTGTAGTAATTTTTATTTATTTATTTATAAATTGCTATGGTTAGTAAATTAGGGAGTGAAAACATGTTTGCTTTTAAAATTAATTTAGATCACTAATTATAAGATAAATATTTGAATTTGTACACGCACACACGTAAGTCGATCCTGGATCGCCATCTCACTTCTTAAGGGTTCCTTCTCATGTTGCCTAAATAAAAGGTCAAGTAAGGTGTATAAAGCAAAGTCCATTCTCTTACTGATATCATCTAGTCCCTTTAAAGAATTATAAGATCAAGTCCCTTCATGGTTGCCTTCGTAAATGATCTTGTCCCTTTCGAATAAAAGATGATAAGTCTCTTCGAATTGCTAATACACCTTACAGTTGCCTAAACACAGATGACCCTTCACTTGTCCCTCATAACATCCAAGGTAATAACTACCTATTCCTTAATAATAGGGATAGTCTTACCATTGAAAGAACATTCAAGAACAGTAAATATTTAATCATTAGGGTAAGTTCCTCTTATGTACTTGCTCACCTTTTCAAAACATTTTAAAAACACTTCACATTTTTAAACAATTTTCAAAACAAAGTCTTTATATATATCCGTACATGGATCATTATAAAGTACTTAAGAAAATTTCTAATCACACACTACACTTCTCAAAAACAATTTAAAGTGAGCTAAGTAACTAAGAGCCCATGGATAACCATGGATGTAAAGGGTGCTAACACCTTCCCTTTACATAACCTACCCCCCGAACCCAAAAATCTTTTAAGGTCTTTCCTGTTCTTTTATGCCCTTTCCTTTGGATAAAATAAAAGTCGGTGGCGACTCTTGCTATCCGCAACATTTAATTAAAGTCAGTTCTCCCACCGTGTTACAATAAGTACTGCATGTTATGTGTTGAATAGGGTAATTATTTGACCTATTATAAATAAAAGGCCCTATGAAAGTTTAAAAGGTAGGAAGCCTAATGTATCTCATCTACATGTCTTTGGGTGTAAATGTTTTGTGTTAAATAATGGTAAAGAAAATCTTGGCAAATTTGACTCAAAAAAGGATGAAGGTATCTTCCTTGGATACTCTAATTCAAGTAAAGCTTATAGAGTATACAATAAGAGATTACTTATTGTGGAAGAATCTTTTCATGTCTCTTTTGATGAATCTTGTCCGAAAGTTGTCGGAAAAGGTAGTTGTGTTATTGGTGCAGGTGTTTCTTCTGAAGAGATTGTTAAAGATCAGGATGTGTCTCGTGTTGAACCCAATCCAGATATAGTTGGGAAGGAGCCGGATATAGGATCTAAACTCAAAGATGAAGATCTTGCATCAATTCAAAATGATCTACCTTTGGACTGGAAAACTTCTAAAGATCACCCCATCGATAATATTCTTGGAGATATCTCAAAGGGAGTCACCACTCGATCAAGGATAAGTAATTTTTGTTTTCTCGTCTCTCAAATTGAGCCTAAAAACTCCAAAGATGCTTTACTCGATGAAAATTGGTTTTTGGCAACGCAAGAGGAACTTAATTAGTTCAAAATAAATGAGGTTTGGGACCTTGTTCCACCTCCGCGAGGTCATCGAGTAATTGGTACAAAATGGGTGTTTAGGAACAAGATGGACGAAAACGGTATTATTACTCGCAATAAGGCCCGTCTTGTTGCTTAAGGGTATAACCAAGAGGAAAGCATAAATCATGAGGAAACTTACGCTCCTGTTTCCCGACTTAAGGCTATACGCTTTTTGCTTGCATTTGCATGCTCACATAATTTTAAGCTATATCAAATGGATGTCAAAAGTGCTTTTCTTAACGGATACATAAATGAAGAAGTGTATGTTTGACAAACCTCCTGGTTTTGAAGATCATGAAAAACCTAACTATGTCTACAAGCATAAACGTGCTTTGTACGGTCTCAAACAAGCTCCTAGAGCTTGGTATGAGCGCCTAAGTAAAATTTTGTTAAATCAAGTTTTTTCAAGAGGAAAGGTTGACATTACTCTTTTTATTAAACAAGAAGGAAATCACTCAATATTAGTACAAGTGTATGTAGATGATATTATTTTTGGGTCAACTAATATGAAATTAGTCAAGGAGTTCTCAAAGTTTATGCAAGGTGAATTTGTGATGAGTATGATGGGGGAGCTTAATTACTTTCTCGGACTTCAAATTAGACAACTAGAAGAAGACACCTTTATAAGTCAAACAAAGTATTGTAATGAGCTTCTCAAAAGGCTTGATATGACAAATTCGAAACCTATTGATACACCCATGACAACGACAACAAGTTTAGATCGTGATGAAAATGGTAAGGATGTGGACATCAAAAGGTATATAGGTATGATATGATCTCTTCTTTATCTTACCGCATCTCGTTCGGATATAATGTTTAGTGTTTGTATGTGTGCTAGATTTCAATCTTTCCCTAAGGAATCACATTTAAAATCCGTTAAACGCATTCTTAGATACCTTTGTGGTACTTCTAAGTTTGGACTTTGATATCCTAAGGGTAGTGATTGTTCTTTGGTATGTTTTTCCGATTTCGACTTTGTCGGTTGCGAAGTAGATATGAAGAGCACTAGTGGTACTTGTCACTTCTTTTCTAACTCTCTTATAAGTTGGCATAGCAAAAAGCAAGTTTTCGTTGCCTTGTCAACTGCGGAGGCAGAATATGTTGCGGCCAAAAATTGTTGTGCCCAAATTTTGTGGTTAAAATAACAATTTCTCGACTTCAATATAGTTCTAAAAAATCTTCCAATCTTATGTGACAACACTAGCTCAATAAATATTACCAAAAATCCGATCTTACATTCATGCACTAAGCATATTAAAATTCGCCATCATTTCCTTCGAGATCATGTAGAGAAAGGAGACGTGGTATTTGAGCACGTTGAAAGTTCAAATCAAATTGCCGATATTTTTACAAAACCACTTGCCACAAAGCCTTTCTTTCATACTCGTAGGGAACTTGGTGTTCTCGATATTTCTGATCGGTCTTAATCTTGAGTATGCTCATCATATATTATTGTTTGAGTTAACATATTACTTTACTAACATTTTATAAATTGAAGTATTTTATTTGATTATTCATTTTACATCTTCACATATATGGGAGGTAATATCATTTTCATTTTTTTTCTTCTCAATTAACTTGGTTGATCTATGAATATTTGTGAGTCATCTTTGATATAAAAGAATTAATTGTGAGTATACTCTTGTCTTTGTTGTTATTTATCTCTTATATTGTTCAATATGTCAAAATATTAATGTGTATGTCATTTGGATGCATTGTAGTATGATATTATGATGTTTTTGTGTGAAATTATTGAAAATTGTGGTGTATTTTTTGCTTGCACGCCCGGGTCCCAACAGGTCGACCCACGTGTCAACTCATAGATATGTTTGCGTCGAACTATGCACCTGGTGCATTGACTCATTCCAAATTTTGAAATGCGTCGACTCATTAATGTGGTTGAGTCGACTCATTGTCGATTTCGCTTCCCTATGCGTGTTGAAACATTCATTTTTCTGTGTTTTAATTTCCCTAGGCCGGCTCACTTACTTTTGACCAGAAAATTAATGGTGTTTTTAAGTGATTTTATGTTCTTAAGTGCATAAAATACATTGTTCACATATTTAGTTCATCTTCATCATACATTTCACTTATTCTCTAAAGAACCCTAAAACCCCAAAGCTCACTCCATCTTCTTCAAGTCTTCATTAATGGAAACAAGAGCTACTGGAAAAAGAATCTTAAGGGGCTCTTCATCTCAATCATCTCTATTGGCAACTGCTTTATCTCTTCTTCCATCTGATCTTGCTGAAACGTATGATAGAAAATTCAGAAGTAGGAAAATTATTCCTCAATATGTGTATTCTAAGTTAACTGCAAGTAAGATGTACATACCTCACATTGTTGAACTGATTGATTTTCAAGGAATCAATCCTTTCTTATCTTGTCAAGTAAAATATATGAGGATATGATTATGAAGTTTTATGTTGGTCCTTTTGGAAAATTCAAATGTTTTGAGTTCAATTTTCGAATGGGTGAAAAGATGTATGCAGTAACTGCACAAGTTTGGAAAGATATATTCAAGATTGATTCTGAGGCTGCTAGTATATTGATGATTGATTATACTCATATTGATAACTATGTATTTCGTAATGAATTGAATGGCGTGTTAAAAGAGCCTTTCATTGATGATGTGGTTAATACCGAGTTGTTCTCGTCGTCCACTACCACTAGAAAGGTTAAGCCTACCGACTGTATTCTCCATTGGATTATTTCACACAATCTTCATCCTAAGAAAGGTGGTTTCTCTCACATTGACATGTCTGGAGTTCATCTCATATACATGCTCCGAAATAAGGTAAAACTAAATGTTCCACACTATTTTATGAGTCGTGTTTTTGCTCTTAAGGAAAATAAGGGTGTTGCTCTTGCTTATCCTTCAATTATTTAGGAAATCATCAACAAAGCACAAATCGTAGTTGAGGGTATTCCTTTTGTTCCTATTTCTGAAAACAACTGTTTCCAACAAAGACGCTTAGCTTGATGGGTCATATCTGGGATCCTAAAGAAAATCGATAAAGGTACATTGTTAGAGTTGGTTATGGTAATGATAATGAGGATGAGGCTGAAGCTAAAGATGATGAAGATCAAAATGTTGACGCAATGAACACTGATGAAGTTCATGTTGATAATGAAGATTGATATCATCCTCCTTCCGATGATTCTGCAATTTATGAGAACCAAGGCCGGGGTAAATGGCAACACACGGGGTGGACTCACACGACAACTTCATTTGCTCCTCCATCTCCACCGCCGCAAGACAATACTTATAGAATAATGAATTTGCTTCAGAATATGCAATTGCAACAACAAAGCTACTATGAAACTCAATCCGAGCGGTACAATGAGTTGGAACGAAGACTTAATGCGCAAGATAAGGCTTTTGCTAATTATGTGTCGACTCAAGATACCCGATATAACGAGTGTAAACACCCCAAATTTTACCTCACTTTTTCTAACACCATGGCTTGTGATCTTTTCATATTGCATTTGCATATGCATATCATCTTACATTCCATCTTTGTTTCATCTGCATAACTGCATAGCTAGGGTTTGTGATCAGATGAATCCCAAAGTGATCTGAGCTATCCCAATGGTCTTGAACATTTACAAGAGGGTCCATGAGTGGTTTATGATCATTTTACATCTCCAAGAAGTTTTTGAAGTCACAAAATCACAAAGGATTGCACAGAGGTCCAGGCAGGCTAGGGTTTCCTGCACAGATGACCTAAAATTAGGGTTTTGGGTTTGAGGCCCTTAACCTCAATTTTTTGGTCATTCTTGATTCTATTGGTCTTAATATGTTATAAGGAGCATGTGTACCAAATTTGATGAAGAAATTCACTGTGGAAGTCATCTGATCAACTGGTAACTTGTTGTGCAAGAAAAGTCAGAATCAGGGCATCTGAGGCCCCCACCAATGGAACCAAAGGGTCATCTTTATCAATTTGAGGTTCTATGATCTTAGAAGTGGTTAGAATTTCACAAGATTGAATAATTTCAAGCCATTTGCAAACTTTCCATTTTAGGACATGACTTGTAATGGAAACTTTCCATTTTGGGAAAGATTTTCAACCTCCTCTTTCTTGATCAAAAATGCTTCAAATGAAAAATCCTTAAACATGAAAGTTGTATATTGGATCTTCCCATTTTCAAAAAGTACAAGAACTCCTCTTGATTCATCATAGAACTTAAGATATGATGTTTCAAAGTTGGGAAAAATCTTGTAATTTTCAAGTATGTGCCAAAGAGGGATTTTTGCAAAATCAAGTTTCAAGACTTCTAATGACCTCTAATCCACCTCTAAGCATCATAACATGATTATACAACTTTCCTTGATCAAAATTATGCCAAGAATCACAAGATTTCATGCCTTGCACTTCAAGAAATTTTCAAAGAGGGAAAATGCAAAACATGTGATAACTCTTGATCCAAGTGTTGCAGATCATCACAATCAATCCCATGGCTCTCCTTGAAGTTGGCTGAGGCAAGACACCCCTTGAAACAACCTCTGACCCGTGCCATGCCTCAAGTACACATTCTTTGACTTTTTTTTGCAACTTGGCTCATACCAATCACACTATGCCACACCAACTCCTCTGATCATTCCTATTGGCTTATACAAACCTCAAGCAACTCATAAACACGATTTCTGAGTTATCAGAACCAAACATCACAAACCAGCCATCACAAACTTGTTCTAAGCCTTTCAGAAGCACAAGGGGGATCATTGGAGTGGTTTTGCACAAGGGAGGAGGTCAGAAATCTCCAAACTAAAAAGCTTCAACTCAGGTAATCATCAAGAACATTTTTTCTAGAACTCTCATTTTAAGTTATAGAATGAATCTAAATGCTCTCTTGATCATGCTAATGTGTTTAGTTTTCAAAATAGTTAAGAAATGAGGATGTATTTAACTTCTGAAAGTTTTGCACATTTTTACGTTTTGCTTCGATTCATGAGTTTGATGAAAAATAAATGAAACTTGTTGCTGGATTCTTGTTCTATGTTGCTTAATGATTGATTCTGGAGAGTTTGAGGTGTTTTCATGGCGTTTTGAGGGAGTTAGGGTGATAGAGTTGCCGAAGAAGATGACCGGAGGTCTTCTCCGGCCACCTGAAAGTCATTAGGGCTAAAACCTAATTAATTAGCCAGTTTGAATAATAGTCATAGGATCATGTTTACCCGCGTGTTGGATGGCCAGGATGCGTTCACTTAACCCTAATTCTTAATTAATTAATTTAATTAGGTTAATTAGCCAATAACAATCCCAACCTTTCATCTGCGCGCGCAGTCAATCCCAATTCAAATCCTGTCCTTTGATCTTGATTACTTCTCATTTTATTTTATTTTTATTTCATTTTCTTGCATTTCGTTTCCATAATTATTAAAAATAGCAAAAAGACTTTTAAAAATCTCATTTTCTGCATTTTCACTTCAAATATTTTTCTTAACTCAAAAACATTTTTTATTTTAATTTTTGCATTAAAAAAAGTATTTTTAAATCATTTAAATGTTTTATTTAATTAAATAATTGATTTTAATTAATTAAAAATACATTTTGGTTTCTAAAAATCACCAAAATATTCATGAAGCATTCTCATACATTTTCAAACTCATCATACAAATGTCTTTTTAGGTTTGATCACATTTTCACAATTTTCTTTGAATCAGGGTTCATAAAATTCCATTTTTCTAACCCTAACTTGAAAAAATCACTTCTGATCAACCATGATGAGTTTGAAATTTATTCTTTTTGCACTGTTTCACAAATTGAATCTAGTATCTAGGTTATTTATCTCATGATTTTGTATTGAATTTTCAAATTGATTTGCATTTTTCCTTTAGGATCACCCAAAAACCCTAGTTAACTTAGGAAATTCATAACTTTGCCTAGGTTTAGATTCTGACCTTCTCCTTTGGGTAGTGATATTCTATATGTTTATGGTTTGTTTGAGTTCAATTTCAAATTTTTATCATAATTTATGCTTCTGTTTTGATCATGTGTATCTCATACATTCATAAAACCCTAATTTCTCATGTTCATTTGCATTCATCTTTGCATATCATCATCATATGAGCTTGCCACGACATTTCATGATATTGTATGACATCTTAGACATCCTAGGACATGCTTGAACATTTCTTGATCATTTATTCATTCATTTGGTATGATTTGCATTCATTACATTTCATGAACATCCATGTGTTTTCAAGCTTCTTTCATGCTTCCTTTGCATCTCATTCCTTGTATGAACATTCATAAGAATTATGTATGACTTTGCATCATATCATAACACTTTTGCCTTGCATATACACTTTTGGTTTTGGTATTTGCATCTTTATCCATCTCATTTCCTTTTGCTTTATGTCTTTTACATCTCATACTAACATTTCAGGGGCTTATGGTAAGTTGTTTGGGATGTGGATTTGCCTTCACATCCCACATCTTCTCATCTCTTCATATGCATTCTTATTTTACTTTGAAGTGAACTTGCTTCACTTATGCTCTCTCATTATTACTTTCTTTCTTTTAGGTTATTTATCTTCTTCAGGAAGTAAGTAACATATTCTCCTTCTCCTTCTCTTTTCATCTGCTTCTTCCTTGGTGGCCTCTTGAAGATTCTTGCTCTTAAGCCTCACAAACCATAGGATATCCAAGCATGATAATTTTTAGGGTTGTATATAGTCCCCCCTAGTCTTTTACCTTTGAGTCTCCTTGAGTCTCTCTTCTCATCTCATAATCAGAGGCTAAACAATGAAAGCTTTAGGACTTTGAATTAGGGTTATGCCTGCATCCTTATCTTAGGATGGAGTGTATAACTTTAATCCTTAGTGTTAAACCTTTAATTTGTTTACACCTCTTAATCAAAACACTTAATAATGATCAAGACTTAAGCTTGTAACTTGGGCCTTACATTATGGTTCCATCTCTTCCTTTTTGGTTAAGAGGGACTAACCCTAGTGTTTAATGGACAAGTCCCCCTCAAGATAAGTCTTACAAACTTAAAACTCACTTCTTAATCCCACCTTTAATTAAAATTCACTTAACAAAGGCTTGTTATATAATGAATTTAGTCCCTGACCATGGATTAAGTTGAGGTATCTTCCTCAGCTTAAGTGTTCTCATCTATCATCCTTTTCTTAGGATGGTGTAATGAGTTCACTAATCCCTGATTAGAGATTAAACTCATTACTTAACACTAAACAAAAACCCAAAAACACTTAATAATTACCAAATAGGTTAATGATCTTAATCCTATATCATCATGGTAATTAAGTTGAGATGCTTATCTCACACTTAATTAGGCTCATTATCCCTAATCAGGGAGGATATAATGAGTTTACAACCCTTGATTTAGGCTTAAGCTCATTATCTTATGCAAAACACCGAAAACAATAAAAAACTGAAAACACAAAAAACAAACAATAATCGTCTCCTCCGGGATTATTTTTTCATCTCACTCATTCTATAAACGAGAACTTGCTTCTTCCGTCTAATGCAAGACAGTTAGCACTCGAGCCAGACGAGTCACACACTTGATGAGCATAGACAAGCAAGCAGTTCACAGTCAAATCATCATCCATTCTCTTTGAGTCGAACTATGGTGTTCTGACTTCCTCATTGCACGAGAGGATACGTAGGCATAACTTAACGGTTATCAAACAAAATTCTATGTGTCTTCCCCCTCTTTCAGCATTCTTTCTAAGCCTCATTCTTGAGCATCTCACCCTCTCTTTTTGCACTGACACACATTCTTTTCTCCCTAGCTTTTATACACAGTCAGCACATACACTACCCCTTTTAAACACAAATATTGTAAGCATGGATCCCGTCGAGTACGACGGACGATCTGGGTGCTAATACCTTCCCAGGTCGTAACCAACCCCCTTTCTCAGTTTCTCTGGTTAGCAACCGTCTTATCCATACCCTTCCAGGTTTATGCAACATTACCTTTCCTTCGGGATAAAAATGCCTAGCTGGCGACTCTATTCAACCTCAACCTCCAACATCACCGACGGTTCGCGTTTGCACCGTGACGTAATTCTTCGGGAGCGACAGCTTGGCGACTCTGCTGGGGAAACTTTGCAACCAGGGCTTCTGGTTCTCTTGTGGGTTTCTCCTAGCGCTTGTTTGTTTGTGTTTACTGGGGGTGTTATGTGCTATGTGTGCTTTTGTTTTTGCTTTATTTATTGCTTTATGTACAGCTTTATTTACTACATTTACTTTATCGCTTTCATTTACTGTTTTATGCATTTCATTTATTACTGTCATATCATCTGTGTTGGTTTGTTGGTTTGCCTTGGTGGGAGGGGTATTCCAGTGAGAAAGGTCCAACACAAAGGCCTGAGTGACAGACATAGGATTAGAGTGGCTTCATATTCTTTCCCATTCCATTTCGATATGGTGCGTGAATATGAAACACGGTTCAGACATGGGTTTCTTCTTGAGAACTCTGTGCTACAAATCTCCTAGAGTGATAGGGCTATCTGGGAAGCCTGCTAAGTCTGGATGACCTTTTTAGATGACCTTCAGCATCTGAGGTGAAATAGAGGAGGATTTTTTATGATTAGGGTAAACATTGTACCTCCGGGTTAGAAGTGTCTACACTTCTCATAATAGATCTGAATCTAAGGATCTTTGTTCTAGAACAATACCTGTGAGTAGGTGAGGTTGTTTACAGGTTTGCAGGAACCCTTGGCCTCAACATACCCTGTTACTGATATTGTTAAGGTTATACTGATTATGGACTAATTCTTTCATAACCCTGGACTTGTAACTCTTTATTTCAATCCCCTATCTGGTTATTGGTTCTCAAGCTTTCATCCGGATTTCTGAACACTCATGGACCCTATCAAAAGCAACTGGCAATCTAGCACCTGATCACAAACCCTTGCATATCATTCAGCATACATCATATTGCATCATTTTAACATTTTGTCCATTTGTTTTACAGGGTATCCATATCTTCTTTGGTTTGGTTTTGAACGTTCTTCTGCTTCATCCATCTTCATCAGATATCTTCTTCAGTTATCTTCATTAGCATCCATTGTCAGTATGGACTCATCCAGGAAAAGCAACATCACATACCATTTCTTTGAGTACCTTTTGACAGGCATCAGGCAGATTCAGGCACTTATCACTCCTGATCATGTTCCCTTATTCAGAGAGAATTATGTTGGTATTATGGACATGATCATGCACTTGGATGCATCACAGAGGAGCATGATCCACACCTGTATTCAGATCTATGACCCTTCACTCTGTTGCTTCACTTTCACGGATTTTCAGATAGGCCCTTTGTTGGAAGAGTATTATATGTTGTTGGGTGTCCCTATCAGAAGAGGAATCCCTTTCAACCCTGAGATGACTGCTCCTAAAAATGAAGACATAGCCAAAGCTTTACATTTGGAAGCCACCATCATTGATCAGCATATAACCACCAAGGCTGGAATCCCAGGCCTCCATCTGGACTTCTTAATCACTCAGGCTACCAGTCATGCTGCAACAGGGAAGTGGCAAACTGTTTGTGCTCTCCTGGATCTCAGTAAATATGGTATCATCTTGTTTGCAGACGAGCCTAGGTTTGTAAGCAAGAATTCCATCCACATCTTCATGCTCAAGAATCCAATTCCCACCCTGTTAGGAGATTTCTACTACTCAGTACATCAGAGAAATGAGAAACAGAGGGGAAGACTAGTCAGATGTTGTGCACCTCTCTTCTACAGTTGGTTGATGAGACATATGCCGGAGACGAAAGCTTTCTTGAATCCACATCAGTCAAGGAATTGGACTAAGAGGATGATTTCCCATACTTCAGAAGACATCAGGTGGTGTACTCAGAACACCAAGGGCAGGGACATAATTACAAGTTGTGGACAATATCCTAATGTACCTCTTATTGGAGTGAAGGGTTGCATCAATTACAATCCTTTGCTATTCAGAAGACAATTGGGTATGCCTTGGTACATCCACCTAGAGAGCAAGACTTAGCAGAGTCTCTTTAATGTGCTATTATGAACAATCATGCCACTGTCCGACAAGCAGCCTGGGCTTGGGACAACATACTGTAACACCCCAAATTTGCCCTCTTCTTGTTTAGCATCGTTATCATATCATAATCATCATGAGCATACCATATCCTTATCATTTAGCATAGAAAAATGAGGCATAACACTCGCATGTTCCAGCATAAGGCATATGATCGGTCATCTGGGAAAATCTGAATCTGCAAGTCAAAATCAAGAGCATGGTGATCTAGCAAGAATCTCACAGGATCATTTTGCACAAGCCTGGTATCATGTTCAGAGCCCTAGAAAGAGAAGATGGATCAAAATTTGCTTGAAACGGTTGGTGCAGGTCAATTTTTTGAGGTTTCCCACCAACGGGAGGGAAATTCAAATTTTCCATGCGTTAACCGGTTAACGCATATGGTTAACCGGTTAACAGCTGCGAAATTTGAATTTCCAACAGCAATTTCAGCATGTGTGTTTTGGCCCCATTTTCCAATTTTCTGATTTTTATTCATTTGAATTAATTTGAATTTGGGAGAAGGATCTAGAGCATTTATCCAAGCCTAATCCCATTGCTACATCCTAATCACACTACCCAAACCATAATTTTGGATCCCAAACCAAAATTTTGGGCCCCAAACCTAAACCATATTTATTCCATTTTCCTCCAAACCAAGGGGGCTCCCTCTCATTTTTTCACTCTCATTTCTGAATTTTCATTCCTTTCACTCACAATTCTCTCACTTTTCTCTCCCAATTTTCCAAATCACTCAAAGTTCCTCTTTGAAGATCACACAACCTTGCCTTGAGGTGTGTAGATCTTGGAACTAAACCTCCATTCATAGCTTCTTTGCATCTTTTTGCTGGTTTTATTGGAGATTCAGATCTGGTTTGAGATCTAGAAGTGCTTTTGGATCCAAAATTCTGCATCAAGGGCTTGTTCTTGCATTTATTTTGCATGGAGTGTGGAGCTTAGCATCGGATCTTTAAAGTTTTGCGCGAGATCTACCGTTTTCAGCTCAATCAACAATTACCAAAGCATACCTCAGCTTTGTAGGTTGGTTAATTTCAGATCTAGCTCTGTTTTTAGCTTATTTGCATGCTTGTGCTTTAGATCCACCATGTGCTTGTGTATTTGCTTGTGTTATTTGATTTGATTGGTTGATTTGTATCCGGATCCGAATGTTATTGTTCATGAGCTTAATGATATGGATTAATGTGAATTGATCTAATTTTTCCATGTGTAATTGATTGCTGGTCTGGTGCAAGCTTATTTGAATAAGCTGTTTTGAGATGCTGTTTTCTGCAGGATTTGTTGCTGTTTTATCAGTGTTAACCGGTTAACGTATATGGTTAACCGGTTAACGCCCCTGTTTTGTGCGTATTTTGTGCAGGTTTGAGCTGGTTAACCGGTTAACGCATTTGGTTAACCGGTTAACACTGAAGCAGAATGACTTTTTAGTGTTGTTTTGAGCTTGTTTGATCCCTTTGCTTGTTCTAATTGCCATGAATCATTGCATGATCATTAAACATGAGATTTTAGGGTGATTTGCTTGCTGGTTGATGTATGCTTTCATGTTTTCGACGCGTAAGTCGTGTACTTGCAATGTTTGGCATGATGTTTGATTCTTGTTCACAAGAACCTTTGAGCATGACTAATTCCATGATTGTGTTGGTCACTTTGCTGGATTTTTTTGTGCATACTAACCTTGCAGGGGCTATGGTAAGTGAGAGATGTGGGAATTGAGTTCCACATCTCCAATTCTCATCTTCCTCTTATGTTTATGTTACTAACCCTTTGTTGTTGGGCTTAGGCCTTTCTCATCCCTTCTTCTATCTTCTTCTTTTTTCCTTCATTAGGATAGAAACCTCACTAACCTTTAGGACTTCCATACATGTGAATACTTAGGATTATTTTAGTCCCCCTTTAGAATTTTTCCTTTAAGATCCTTTGGTGCTCTCTCTTCTCATCTTCAAACTTAATTCTAATTCATTTAATAAAGGTTGAGTACTTTCATGTGACATGAGACTTTGCTATGAGATGCTCACATGCGTTCCATTTCGGGGCGAGGTGTGAGTCATCACTCGTGGTGGATAGGTCTTAACATGAGTACCTCACAAAGAAAATCTAAAAAAACACTTCTTAATCAAAACCACAAAAACACTTAATAATGATAATAGGTTAGTGTGCTTGAGCCTTCACTTGTGGGACTAGCTTTGAGGATTTCCTCCATAGATAGGTGTGCCTCTTGCGCATTCCATTTCGGGATGATGTGAGATGTACACATCCCATTGAGTAAGACTTGGGTACACTTACCTATGCAAACTTTCACTCATAAAAGCTTCTAAAAAACACCAAACAAACAATAAGCGTCTTTCCTTCGGGAATTCTTTTCTCATCTCCTTCGCTCCGTACGCGAACTTGCTCCTACTTGTCATTTTGCAAGACGGTTACGCACTCGTCGTCCGAGTCTGCAACACCTGAGCAATGGCATAGGCAGTTCAAGCCTTAATTCACAAGCAATTTCCTTTTAGTACCCCTAGTTAGGGGAACTACGGCGTCTCTGATCCTCATTATCCTGATGAGGTACGTAGGCAGCGGGGTAGGGCCCGTTCGAGCACAATCTTTATTTTCCCTACATTTTTCCTTTTGCTCTCTTATTCAGTTCTTTTTCCAGTTCCAGTTTCTTTTCATATTCATTTCTTTGCTGCATTTTTCATACCCTCACCCTTTGAAACAGTTTTCTTTTGCAAGCGTGGATCCCGTCGGGTACGGCGGACGATCTGGGTGCTAATACCTTCCCAGGTCGTAACCGACTCCCGAACTCAGTCTCTTTGGTTCGCAGGACCTGTGTCCTTCCTCTTCTTTTTTTTCTGGTTTGTGCAGCATTACCATTCCCTCTATTCGGGATAAAAATGCATGGCTGGCGACTCTACCTTTTTCCGCGCCACTTTCGCGTTTGTACCAGGATGGAAATCCCGGGAGCGACAGCTGGCGACTCTGCTGGGGAAGCGCACCAGAGATCTCTGGTTCCCCTGTGAGTCTCTCCTAGCGCTTGTGTGTTGCTGTTTCATTGGGTGATGTTTGCTTGATGTGGCTTGTTGTATTTTATTGTTGTTTGTTTACAGCTTTATTTACAGCTTTATTTACAGTCTTCAGTATTTATTTTCCGCATCATTTATATCATACTGGACTGTCTGGACTGGTTTTCTGTTTGGTGGGATGGGTGATACTGTTTCTGAGAGATAAGCCAAGTACCCGGCTTGAGTGCACCCTAGGATTAGAGTGGACATATTGTACTCGCATGTGGCATGATGAGTGGCGATGTGTTTCACGCCCAGATTGCGACTGTCTTGGAAATATCTTGTGTGGGGATTTCCTCCACTTCGGGATAGGACCTTGATGGTTATGTGCATCTGGGGACCGATCATTGAGAACCTTTGTGGAAACAACCCTCTCCAGTGGTGACAGTGGCAGACCACATTTTGTGGCAAACCCATTCGCACCCGAGGGTCCACTGGGAACTCGCATAGGATGGCCTGGTTCTCTTATAGGAACTCAGTCAAAGCATCTGGTCGTATGGCATTAGTACTGTATCCTACGGGCTGAATGTACTATTGTTTCTCGATTTCAGCGCTTGAAGCTGAGAGCCTATAAGGGATGCTTGTTTTTCCCGGACTCAGCTGAGGCCTCCCTGCGTAGTATATAATGCCTAACCGATTCCCTGACTTGGTCATGAGCCATTTCTCGGAAATGGTGAAAGTATTATTGCTATTCGGCTTTGAGAGTCCGTGATGTTTGACCCGGAGCACACCCGTGAGATTTGGGATGGGTTTACAGGTTTGCAGGAACACTTGACCTCATCATACCCTTGTTATCAGTGCAGTTCATGTTATGATGCAGTTACTTTGGTTCCGGAGTTCTGGTTTTCTGGTTCTGGTATTCGTGATACTATGGTCCTGAGATTTTCTTCAGAGGGTTGTGGTTATCAGAGAGGGTGACTCAATGAACTTTTGGTTTGTCAGAGGGATCTTGTCAGTGGCCAGATTCCAGACAGTCTCAGATGACCATATGTCTTTGCATTTGCATCTGCATTGCATCATTGCATCATTAATCATTGTTTTGTTTTCATTCACAGATTCATATTTCTGCTTCCGGTTCCGGTATTCTCTTCAAAGATGGAAGATCCTCGCAAGCAGAATATTCACTTCAAGTTCTTTGATGTCAAGATTGGTTTGCTGAAGAAGATGGTAAAGCTGATTACGCCCAACCAGGTAGAGAGATTCAGAAAAGCTTATGGGAGTATTCTTGATGTGGTGATAGAGCTAAATCCTTCAGAGAGGAGTGCCATTCATACATTGCTTCAGTATTATGATCCTCAGCTCCGTTGCTTCACCTTTCCTGATTTCCAGTTGGGCCCTATGCTGGAGGAGTATGCTTTGATCCTGGGTGTGCCAGTTCAAGATCAGGTTCCTTTCAACTCTGAGATGAGTAGACCAGCACCGGAGGCTATTGCGGAGGCTCTTTATTTGAGTCCTTCTACTGTGAAGTCTTTGACCATTATCAAAGGAGGTGTGTCTGGGTTTTCTTTGGAGGTTCTGGTAAAGAAGGCGGAAGAATTGGCTGTTGAAGAAGAATGGGATGCGGTCTGTGCTATCTTGGCTCTTTCTATCTATGGCACCATTTTGTTTGCTGATATGGAGAAGTTCATAGATATAAACGCCATACATCTCTTTTTGCTGAAGAATCCTGTGCCTACCTTACTCGGGGATTTGTATTACTCGGTTCATTACAAGACTGAAAAGAAGAGGGGAGGTTTGGTTCGTTGCTGTGCTTCATTATTTCACATGTGGTTCATGAGGCATTTGCCTAGTACGGGAGTGTTTAGTGACCATAGTCTGATATGGGCTCAGAAGCTGGAAAAGTTGCTTGCCAAGGATGTTAGGTGGTTCACTCAGAGGCTGCAAGGTGCACGTTTCATTACCAGCTGCGGAAGTTATCATAGTGTGCCTTTGTTGGGAATAACTGGAGGGATTAATTACAATCCAATCTTGTTAAGAAGACAATTAGGATACGCTTTGAGAGATGTGCCTGAAGATTTGAAGCTGACCCCCATTTTCTACTTTTCCGTGAAAGATAATATGCCCTTAGTGAGGAAGGTTGCGGGGGCTTGGAAAAGCATCAAAGGAGAAGGAATAGCTAGTTTCGGGAAGTGCAACAATCAGACGTTCCCAGGGTACGAAGCTTGGTTGAAAGACAGAGCCAGAAGAGTTTTGTTGCCATTTTCAGCACCAGTTGCTGAGTCCATTGATACTGTGCCTTTAGAGGAATTCGAGAAGTTAGAAGCCCAGTTACATGCAGTTAGAGTTGAAAATACCGAGATGGTAAGCTTGTATTACCAAGCTAACAGGGCCAAGAAGGAAGCTGAGGAGAAGTTGCTGAAGATACAGACGACCTTGGAGGCTAAGGAGAAAGACTTTGCAGGAAAAGAAGCGCATTTCCGCAGGTTGGGGATGATGGAAGCCCAAAGAGAAGTTGAGCGCAAGAAGAAGTCAAAGACCCTTAGAGATGCTCGTCAGTCTATTGTCTGGTTGAAGGGACAAAGAGAGCAAGAGTTGAAGCAATATAATGAAAAAGAGGAGTTCTTTGAGACTCAGATGGCTTACAAGAAAGAAGAGGTGGAGCAGGCCCACAAGATTCGCAGAGAGAAGACCCAACAGCTTGCAGACAGTCAACAAGCCCTCGAAGAAGCACTCAAAGAGATTGAAGACCTCAAGTTGATGGCAGGAGTCAAGAAGGTCAGGTCTGATGATGGAGTTTCAGGATCCTCAGGCGGCGGTTATGCTTCTTAGTTTGTTTTCTTTGTATTTGGATTACCTACGGGCATGTTGTAGGAGTCCTAGTTGTTTGTTTATACTCTGTAAGAACTCGTACTCTATGAGGTATTCTGTTTTTATTGTGCCTAATGGGCTGATCTATGTTAAGATGTTTCTCACTATTTCTTGGTTTGCTTGCTATTATGGTTTGAATGTGGTTTCCCGCAAAGGTTTCTGAAAGTCGAGGATCAGTACCCATCTGGTTTTCTTTGCTAAATACCGGAGCCGGGGCATAAGTGACTTGTGATTGGAAACATAAACAACTGCATTGCATCCATATAACCTGTTTGTTGTTTTGCAGGTAGTGTCTCGGTTACTAACGTATTTTGTGTTTCAGGCACTATAGCTCCTCGAAAAGCTCGGGGGCAGCCAACAGTACACAGGTACCCAACCAAGATTAACAGAGAGAGAGACATGGATCAGATGCAGGCAGATTTGGCAGACCTAAGACAGAGAATGGATAATTTCATGACGTTAATGACCGGCATGGGGCAGAATCAAGAACGGCTGCGAGAGTTGGTTGAGAATCAGAAAAGAAACGCTGCTGCTGCTGCAAATGTTGGTAATCATACCGGTGCGGGCGCACGTCAGGGTGGACCTCATGTTATACAACCAGGGGCGACCGTAGTCAATGACGGGATGCATAACATTCATGTGGACCACCAGGATGACCAGTTCACTTTACTTGATGAGACCGAGGGTCAAGGGGTCGAAATGAATAAGAGATTCGAAGAGATGGCCGAGCAAATCAAGGCTATTCAGTCCCAGAGTTCTTTGGGATTCGATATAACAGACTTGGGTTTGGTTCCGGGAGTCAGAATCCCGTACAAATTCAAGGTTCCTACTTTTGAGAAGTATAACGGCACTGCTTGCCCAAAAACTCATCTGCAATCATATGTGGGGAGAATTGTCGCGCATACAGACGATGAAAAGCTATGGATGTATTACTTTCAGGACAGCTTGGTGGGAGCTTCCCTTGAGTGGTACATGAAGCTCAGCAGGGTCAATGTTAAGAGCTGGAAGGATCTCGCTGAGGCCTTCGTGAAGCAGTACCAGTACAACATGGATATGGCTCCGAATCGCACCCAGTTGCAACATATGGCTCAGACAGCAAAAGAAGGCTTTAAAGAATACGCCCAGAGGTGGCGTCAGCTAGCTGCTAGGGTGCAGCCACCCTTGTTAGAGAATGAGATGGCCGATATGTTTATGGGTACCCTCCAGGGGGTATTTCTTGAGAGATTGGCATCAAGTTCTGCTACAAAGTTCAACGATATTGTCATTGCGGGAGAAAGGGTCGAAACGCTGTTGAAAATGGGGAAGATACAAGACCCAGGTACTAGTAGCTCAAATGGAGCGAGGAAAGCTTTTAGCGGACCTCCAAGAAGGCGAGAAGGAGAGACCAATGCTGTATTCGGCCGAAGCCAGGGCCGTGGTTACAGAAGACCTTATGAACATGTGGCTGCTGTCACTATTCCTGCAGCTCCCGTACAACAGATGCCACCTCCACAGCAACAACAACAACAACCTAGAGCCAACTACCAGCAAAGACCTTATCAGCCGAGGCAGACTCGTCCTGCTAACAGGGTGATTGAAGCTATTCCGATGACATATGCTGCCTTGCTGCCGAGACTACTAGACTTGAACCTTATTCAATTAAGGACTTTGGCACCACCACCTCCTGGAGGGCTTCCAGCTGGTTATGATATCAACGCGCGATGCGCTTTTCATTCAGGGGCACCCGGGCACTCAACCGAGAAGTGCAGGGCGCTGCATCACAAAGTTCAAGATCTCGTGGATTCAAAGGCAATCAACTTTGCGCCACCACCGAATATCAACTCGAACCCTATACCTAATCATGGAGGGGCAAGAGTTAACGCTGTTGAGAGTGATGACAAGTTGAGTTTGGTACTGAGAATTGATGAAGTCAAGACGCCGTTGAAGGTGGTGAAAGAGAGACTGTTGAAAGGTCAAGTGTTTCCTGGTTGTTCTCTCGATTGTGAAGACTGTATAAGTGTTGCGAATGGCTGCGAGAAATTGAAGACGGGTTTGCAAGAGTTGATTGATGTTGGGTCTCTACAATTTAGCAAGATTAGTAATGAAAAGGCTGATGATGTGTCAACCATTACTATCTTCTACAATGAGGCTGACATGCCCGTTCGACAAGAGCTTGTTACCGTTTACGCTCCTCAGATTAGTCCTGTGACTATAACTGTACCTGGGCCAATGCCGTATAATGATGATAGAGCCATTCCGTGGCATTATGGTTCTGACGTCTATGTGGCGGGACAGAAGATGGAAAGTAGACCTGTTGCTGACTTGACTATTGAAAATGTGGGAGGTGTTGGAGGTTTTACTCGAAGTGGCCGTTTGTTTGCTCCACCTGCACTGAGAAAGGATCCTGAGGCCGAAGCTTCGTCCAAAGACAAAGGGAAGCAGATTGCGAATGACGAGTTAACTACTCCTGTGGCGGGGCAGGGGACGTTTGAAAAGGAGGTAGAGGAGTTTATGAAGATCATCAAAAGGAGTGACTACAAGGTGGTTGACCAACTGAATCAAACGCCTTCAAAGATTTCTATTTTGTCACTGTTGATGTGCTCTCCCGCGCACCGAGAAGCCTTGCTGAAAGTACTTCAAATGGCCTATGTTCCTCAAGAAATCACTGTTAATCAACTCGAAGCTGTTGTTGGAAGTGTTAATGCCAGCCATGGTCTAGGCTTCACTGACCGAGACCTTACTTCGGAGGGAAGGAATCACAATAAAGCACTGCATATCACGATGGAATGCAAGGGCGCTGTGTTGTCTCATGTCCTTGTAGACACAGGCTCTTCTTTGAATGTGCTCCCGAAGAAGGCGTTGATGAAGCTTAACATTGATGGGATTGTCCTAACGCCGAGTGATTTGGTGGTTAAAGCTTTCGATGGTTCAAGAAGATCAGTTTTCGGAGAGGTTGAGTTGCATGTCAAGATAGGCTCTCAAGTCTTCAAGAGTGTCTTCTATGTCATGGATATCCAGCCTGCGTATAGTTGCTTGTTGGGCAGACCGTGGATACACGCAGCTGGAGCCGTCACTTCAACCCTGCACCAAAAGCTTAAATATGTGGTGGATGGCCAGGTCATCACAGTTTGCGGGGAAGAAGATATTTTCGTCAGCCACCTATCGACGTTTAAATATGTGGAAATGGACGGGGAAATTCACGAGACTTTGTGCCAAGCTTTTGAGGCAGATGTCAGTATCCTGACTCCGGTGAAGAAAAACAACGAAGGCACGTCAATTCATTCCTACCGGGAAGCAAAAGAGGCCGTCCAATCAGGCAATGCCCAGGGCTGGGGCAAGCTACTGGAGGTGGAAAAGAAGGGTGATAAATTCGGCTTAGGGTATCAGCCTGGGGGGTCTACTCGGAGTGGTAAAGCTATCTCATTCACAAGTGCTGGGTCGATTGACCGCGATCAAATCTGTATGGCAAGCCAAGACGGGGATAGTGACAGAGACTGGGACAACAATTGGATCCGCCCGTGTGCACCCGGCGAGGAGCTAGGAAATTGGTCTGCTGAGGACATTGTTCAAGTCACCTGGCTCTCAAAGTAATTGCTTTGTTTCCTTTTATTAGCATACTGCATTGTCAAATCCAGCATTCTGCCCAAGATGTTTGGATCCATTGTACTGGGCCACCATGTTTTGTATTGCATCGTTATTTTTTCCATGAAATAAAAGGACATTTTCAGACAAATTGTGCTCTTTTTCTTTGTTTTTAAACTTTTTCACAAAAAAAACAATATAAAAATGGCAATGTGTTTTTTCATTTTTTGCTTTGTGTTAGCGTCTCTTTTCAAAATAAGCAGATTCTGAATAAGCACATCATTTGTGCAGTATTGATCATCCGGATTCCACGGATAACGTTCCTGCTATGACTATGCATGACTTTGATAATCCAGTCTACCAAGCTGATGAAGGGGTTGAGGAAGACTGTGACCTCCCTGAAGAGTTGGTCAGATTGTTGAAACAAGAGGAACGAGTTATTCAGCCTCATCAAGAAGAGATTGAGACCATCAACATTGGCAGTGAAGATGCAAAGAAATAAATCAAGATAGGAGCCAATCTGCAGGCCGACGTCAAACAAGAGCTGATCAGTATGCTGAGAGAGTATGTAGATATCTTTGCTTGGTCATATCAAGATATGCCAGGGTTGGATACCGACATCGTGATGCATAAGCTACCTCTGAGAGAAGACTGTCCTCCTGTGAAGCAAAAGTTGAGAAGAACTCGCCCGGATATGGCGATGAAGATTAAAGAGGAGGTGCAGAAACAGTGGGATGCCGGGTTCCTTGCCGTGACTAGTTACCCACCTTGGGTAGCTAACATCGTACCAGTGCCTAAAAAGGACGGCAAGGTCCGGATGTGCGTTGACTATCGAGATTTGAACAGAGCAAGCCCAAAGGATGATTTTCCGTTGCCACACATTGACGTGTTGGTCGACAGTACTGCTCAATTCTCAGTATTCTCCTTCATGGATGGATTCTCCGGTTATAATCAGATAAAAATGGCGCCGGAAGACATGGAGAAGACAACGTTCATTACCCCGTGGGGAACGTTCTGCTATAAGGTCATGCCTTTCGGTCTGAAGAACGCAGGGGCAACTTATCAACGGGCAATGGTCACGTTGTTCCATGACATGATCCACAAGGAGATCGAATGTTATGTGGATGATATGATTGCAAAGTCCAAAGACGAAGAGGAGCATTTGGTTAACCTAAAGAAGTTGTTTGATAGATTGATCAAGTATAAATTGAGGTTGAATCCGAACAAGTGCACTTTCGGAGTGCGTTCTGGAAAGTTGCTGGGTTTCATTGTAAGTCAAAGAGGAATTGAGGTAGATCCTGCTAAAGTAAAAGCTATTCAAGAGATGCCTGCACCAAAGACAGAAAAAGAAGTGCGCGGGTTCTTAGGTAGATTGAACTACATTTCTCGGTTCATATCTCACCTAACTGCCACGTGCGAACCAATATTCAAACTGCTAAGAAAAGAGCAAACAGTCAGGTGGAATGATGATTGCCAAAGGGCTTTCGACAAAATAAAGGAATATTTGCAGGAACCTCCAATTCTGATGCCTCCAGTGGAAGGAAGACCGTTAATCATGTACTTGACCGTGCTTGAAGGGTCGATGGGGTGTGTGCTTGGCCAACATGACGAGTCTGGTCGAAAAGAGTACGCCATTTATTACCTTAGCAAAAAGTTTACCGACTGTGAATCCCGATACTCACTGCTCGAGAAAACTTGCTGCGCTTTGGTATGGGCTGCTCGCCGACTGAGGCAGTACATGTTGACCCATACTACACTTCTCATTTCCAAGATGGATCCTGTCAAGTACATCTTTGAGAAACCAGCATTGACCGGAAGGGTTGCTAGATGGCAGATGATTTTAACTGAATACGACATCCAGTACACTTCTCAGAAAGCCATCAAAGGAAGTGTATTGTCGGAATACCTTGCTCAGCAACCTCTTGAGGATGACTATCAGCCGATGAGATTTGATTTCCCTGATGAGGACATCATGTGCCTCAAAACAAACGATTATGAGGAACCACTTCCGGAGGAGGGGCCTGACCCTGAATCCAAATGGAAGTTGATGTTTGATGGGGCTGTCAATATCAATGGTCGTGGAGTTGGTGCCGTACTCATTACTCCTGAAGGTGTTCACTTACCCTTCGCTGCCAAAATTACTTTTGGCTGCACCAACAATGAAGCGGAATACGAGGCGTGTATAATGGGAATAGAGGAGGCAATTGATCTTCGGATTAAGAACCTCGACATATTCGGAGATTCAGCCCTCGTCATTAACCAAATTACCGGCAAGTGGTATACACATCAAGAGCATCTAGTTCCGTACAGGGATTATGCTAGAAAACTGTTGACATTCTTCATGACAGTTGAGCTCAAATACATACCACGGGACGAAAATCTATTTGCCGATGCTTTGGCCACTCTCTCTTCGTCAATTAAAGTCCTATGTTGGAACTTTGTGCCCAGAATTGACATCTCCAGGCTTGACTCTCCGGCTTATGCTTTCTCTGTAGACGCCGTGTCTGACGAGAAACCTTGGTATTTTGATATCAAGTTGTTCCTGGAGAAGCAAGAATACCCAACAGGGGCATCTTCCAAAGACAAGAAGACCTTGAGACGACTTGCTGCTAGTTTATTCTTGAACACAGACGGGGTTTTGTACAAGAGGAACTTCGACATGGTCTTGCTCAGATGCGTGGATAGACACGAAGCAAGCCTGTTGATGCAGGAAGTCCATGAAGGATCTTTTGGTACCCATGCAGGAGGGCATGTTATGGCAAAGAAACTGTTGAGATCAGGGTATTACTGGATGACAATGGATGCAGATTGTTGTTCGTTCGCTCGTAAATGCCACAAGTGCCAAATATATGCAGATAAAGTGCATGTTCCTCCTAACCCGCTCAACGTCATGTCATCTCCTTGGCCTTTCTCTATGTGGGGCATTGACATGATCGGGAAGATTGAACCGACTGCTTCGAACGGTCATCGCTTCATCCTGGTCGCGATTGATTACTTTACCAAGTGGGTAGAAGCAGCGTCTTATGCCAATGTCACTCGTCAAGTGGTGGCAAGATTTCTGAAAAGAGATATCATATGCAGATATGGAGTACCCGAAAGGATCATTACTGATAATGGTTCTAATCTCAACAACAAGATGATGGCAGACTTATGTCGGGACTTCAAAATACAGCATCACAATTCTTCTCCTTACCGACCAAAGATGAATGGTGCGGTAGAGGCAGCTAACAAGAATATCAAGAAGATTGTGCAGAAAATGGTTGTCACCTACAAGGATTGGCATGAGATGTTACCGTTTGCTTTGCATGGGTACCGAACGTCGGTCAGGACGTCAACAGGGGCAACTCCCTTCTCTCTAGTGTATGGCATGGAAGCAGTCCTGCCTGTTGAAGTAGAGATTCCTTCACTGCGTGTGATGATGGACGTCAAACTGGATGAGGCTGAATGGGTGCGTGCTCGTTACAACCAGCTATGTCTAATTGAGGAAAAGAGATTAGCGGCTATCTGTCATGGTCAGCTTTATCAGAGGAGAATGAAGCGGGCATTCGATCAACGAGTACGTACTCGAGAGTATCGAGTGGGAGAGCTTGTATTGAAGAGGATCGTTCCTCCAGGTTCAGATAACAGGGGCAAGTGGACCCCAAACTACGAAGGACCATTCATAGTGAAGAAAGTATTCTCAGGAGGGGCACTGATGCTCACCACTATGGATGGAGAAGACTTCCCATCCCCTGTTAACTCGGACGCAGTTAAAAAATACTTCGCATAAAGAGACCCGCTGGACACAAAAACAGAATGTAAGTCCAGGCAAGAAAAGGGCATCCCGGCGAGCTAACAATAGAATAAAAAGCTCGGGCAAAAATTAGGGAAAATAAACAAAAAAAAATGTACACCCGCTGAGTTGAAAAGCCACATTGGACAGCTCAGGCAAAAAAGGGTATCCCGGTGGATTGAAAACCCGAGAGGGCGATCCACGCAAAATAAGGGAATAAGCGAACAACTGTGATCCAAGTTATCTGAACCACGTCATCGTTTCGTACGGTTTGACAATATCGGAAAGATAGGAAACAGTCCCCTTGTCTTCTCAGAAAGCCAAAGCAGAATGGAGAGTCTTGAAGACATGCAGGTCATAGCAGAAATGGAACTCCTTGGAATGCCATGTACATTGCCATTAGGATAGTTTCTTTTCTCAATTTTTATAGTGGCTACCTCTTTCCAGGTGGTTGCTTCCTGATGTAAATCTTTGCCTATTCAGAGGCCATTCAATAAAAATAATATTCAGTCAAAAAGCTGTATGTGTTTATTTTTGTTTGCAAAATGTCCTGAATTTTTGGCAAAAATAGCATTGCATCTAAACATGGTGATAATCTTGAAAAGAAAACTGACATGCAGGGAAACTGTAACCCTCTTTGAGTGTCGGGTGATAATGGATGAACAGATCACGCCATGCAAATCCCCGGGACACACGTGTGTTTTCTGTTGTTGCAGGTTGCAGGATGGCGTCACATCAAGCAATTTACTCTCCCCCAGTAGAGTATCTCCCCAAGCAGAGATTTTTCTTCTCCAGCAGGTAGCTGAAAGCCTGACTTGTCTAAATAGATATTTTCCTCCAGCTAAGTCTTGGCAGCAGCCCAAGCAGGTTCTTCTTCCCAAGTGAAGTAGTAGTCCATTCTTCCCCAGCGGAGTGTGCCTAGCAAGTACCTGAGAGCATGTCATCATCAGAGGTGGAATTAACAGTATTTTATCATCAGCAGGAGTCCTTGCCTATCAGGTACCCGAAAGCCTGATATCCCCTCAGAGTCTTGAATCATCGGATGCTCTCCCCAGTCAGAGTATTCACCCAGGAAGCTTCCCCAGCCAAGTCTGAAGATGATCTGTCCCCCCACAGAGTTCATATTTGATTTTCACCTCCGTCCGTGAAATATTCCCCAGCAGATTTGCCCTATTGTTGGTATATTTGATGATGCAGCCAGGTATTCATCACCTCAGTCGGAGTGGGTATCCAGACCTCTTGACTTTTTCTCCCCTGCAGAGTTGTATCTCTTGTTGCCGATCAGGCATTCGTTTATTGCTCGTCTGCAATCTTCAACACTCGTATGTGTTATCCCTAAGCAAGTTTCCCCAGCGAGGACATATCACTGCTTTATGGCTGCTCGTCTGCAATCTTCAACACTCGTCTGTGTCATGATGCCTCCGTTGTTGCTCGTCCGTAACTCCTCAACACTCGTCTGTGTTCTGAGATGATATTTGTTGTTGCTCGTCTGCAACCTTCCAACACTCGTCTGTGTTTGGTATTGGATCCTTCGCTGCACTCGTCTGTGCCTTGATATGTATTCTCTGTTGTTGCTCGTCTGCAACTGTCCAGCACTCGTCTGTGTGTGTTTGAAGCTCGTCTGCTTTTATCCCCCAGAAGTCGTTTGTGTTCTGAAGCTCGTCTGCTTTGCCTGGATACTCGTCTGTATCATCCTCAGCACTCGTCTGTGCTAGCTTGCACCTGAATGTGAAGATTTGCTGTTTACCCTGATATCTCTGTGACTACTTCAAATGCTCGTCTGTGTTTGAATTTCTGGTATGCGTCTATACCAGTGGCTGATACTCGTCTGTATCATCGCCTGAAGCACTCGTCTGTGTTTCTCAGATCATCGTCCGATACTCGTCTGTATCTTTGACTATTGGCACTCGTCTGTGTTCTCTTGATGATCATCCAATACTCGTCTGTATTGAAGAGGTTTAAAATCCTGACAGTGGGAATTAAATGTCGAAATGGTTACCGGTCCTGGCGTAACAGGTAAATCCGAAGGAGGCTCGTCTGTCTCAAGCATCAATTATTATGGTTGCTGCACCTGGCGTAACAGGTTTGCTCAGAAGACTCGTCTGTCTTATGCCATATATCCGCGGATAATATATGAAGAAGGTTCGTCTACCTTGATTGCATGTCTATCCCACAGACTTATATGCATTCCCGGAGCCTGCGTAAGGGTTATCCGAAGAAGACTCGTCCGTCTTATTCCACTTATCTGCGTAAGGATTAGTGAAGGAGATTCGTCCATCTCAGGTCACTTTGAAGATCCTTAAGGGCTCGTCCGCTCTCTGTACCTGGCGTCACAGGTCATGCGAAGACTCGTCTGTCAGCATGATAGTATTCCAGATATCAGTTTCAACTTGGAAGAAGCTCGTCTGCTTTTTCTCTCCTTCTTATCCCCAGAGCGTCATCTGGTTGGGTTTATTTCCCAGTGTTGCATTCTTCGTCAGAGTGCAAATTTCAGGTCTTTTTGGTATTCAATCACAGTTTATCTCGAATGTCTGATAGCCGTTGCTCTCATCCTTTTCAGATTAACAGTTGATTGAATAGGGGCAGCTGTAACACCCCAAATTTGCCCTCTTCTTGTTTAGCATCGTTATCATATCATAATCATCATGAGCATACCATATCCTTATCATTTAGCATAGAAAAATGAGGCATAACACTCGCATGTTCCAGCATAAGGCATATGATCGGTCATCTGGGAAAATCTGAATCTGCAAGTCAAAATCAAGAGCATGGTGATCTAGCAAGAATCTCACAGGATCATTTTGCACAAGCCTGGTATCATGTTCAGAGCCCTAGAAAGAGAAGATGGATCAAAATTTGCTTGAAACGGTTGGTGCAGGTCAATTTTTTGAGGTTTCCCACCAACGGGAGGGAAATTCAAATTTTCCATGCGTTAACCGGTTAACGCATATGGTTAACCGGTTAACAGCTGCGAAATTTGAATTTCCAGCAGCAATTTCAGCATGTGTGTTTTGGCCCCATTTTCCAATTTTCTGATTTTTATTCATTTGAATTAATTTGAATTTGGGAGAAGGATCTAGAGCATTTATCCAAGCCTAATCCCATTGCTACATCCTAATCACACTACCCAAACCATAATTTTGGATCCCAAACCAAAATTTTGGGCCCCAAACCTAAACCATATTTATTCCATTTTCCTCCAAACCAAGGGGGCTCCCTCTCATTTTTTCACTCTCATTTCTGAATTTTCATTCCTTTCACTCACAATTCTCTCACTTTTCTCTCCCAATTTTCCAAATCACTCAAAGTTCCTCTTTGAAGATCACACAACCTTGCCTTGAGGTGTGTAGATCTTGGAACTAAACCTCCATTCATAGCTTCTTTGCATCTTTTTGCTGGTTTTATTGGAGATTCAGATCTGGTTTGAGATCTAGAAGTGCTTTTGGATCCAAAATTCTGCATCAAGGGCTTGTTCTTGCATTTATTTTGCATGGAGTGTGGAGCTTAGCATCGGATCTTTAAAGTTTTGCGCGAGATCTACCGTTTTCAGCTCAATCAACAATTACCAAAGCATACCTCAGCTTTGTAGGTTGGTTAATTTCAGATCTAGCTCTGTTTTTAGCTTATTTGCATGCTTGTGCTTTAGATCCACCATGTGCTTGTGTATTTGCTTGTGTTATTTGATTTGATTGGTTGATTTGTATCCGGATCCGAATGTTATTGTTCATGAGCTTAATGATATGGATTAATGTGAATTGATCTAATTTTTCCATGTGTAATTGATTGCTGGTCTGGTGCAAGCTTATTTGAATAAGCTGTTTTGAGATGCTGTTTTCTGCAGGATTTGTTGCTGTTTTATCAGTGTTAACCGGTTAACGTATATGGTTAACCGGTTAACGCCCCTGTTTTGTGCGTATTTTGTGCAGGTTTGAGCTGGTTAACCGGTTAACGCATTTGGTTAACCGGTTAACACTGAAGCAGAATGACTTTTTAGTGTTGTTTTGAGCTTGTTTGATCCCTTTGCTTGTTCTAATTGCCATGAATCATTGCATGATCATTAAACATGAGATTTTAGGGTGATTTGCTTGCTGGTTGATGTATGCTTTCATGTTTTCGACGCGTAAGTCGTGTACTTGCAATGTTTGGCATGATGTTTGATTCTTGTTCACAAGAACCTTTGAGCATGACTAATTCCATGATTGTGTTGGTCACTTTGCTGGATTTTTTTGTGCATACTAACCTTGCAGGGGCTATGGTAAGTGAGAGATGTGGGAATTGAGTTCCACATCTCCAATTCTCATCTTCCTCTTATGTTTATGTTACTAACCCTTTGTTGTTGGGCTTAGGCCTTTCTCATCCCTTCTTCTATCTTCTTCTTTTTTCCTTCATTAGGATAGAAACCTCACTAACCTTTAGGACTTCCATACATGTGAATACTTAGGATTATTTTAGTCCCCCTTTAGAATTTTTCCTTTAAGATCCTTTGGTGCTCTCTCTTCTCATCTTCAAACTTAATTCTAATTCATTTAATAAAGGTTGAGTACTTTCATGTGACATGAGACTTTGCTATGAGATGCTCACATGCGTTCCATTTCGGGGCGAGGTGTGAGTCATCACTCGTGGTGGATAGGTCTTAACATGAGTACCTCACAAAGAAAATCTAAAAAAACACTTCTTAATCAAAACCACAAAAACACTTAATAATGATAATAGGTTAGTGTGCTTGAGCCTTCACTTGTGGGACTAGCTTTGGGGATTTCCTCCATAGATAGGTGTGCCTCTTGCGCATTCCATTTCGGGATGATGTGAGATGTACACATCCCATTGAGTAAGACTTGGGTACACTTACCTATGCAAACTTTCACTCATAAAAGCTTCTAAAAAACACCAAACAAACAATAAGCGTCTTTCCTTCGGGAATTCTTTTCTCATCTCCTTCGCTCCGTACGCGAACTTGCTCCTACTTGTCATTTTGCAAGACGGTTACGCACTCGTCGTCCGAGTCTGCAACACCTGAGCAATGGCATAGGCAGTTCAAGCCTTAATTCACAAGCAATTTCCTTTTAGTACCCCTAGTTAGGGGAACTACGGCGTCTCTGATCCTCATTATCCTGATGAGGTACGTAGGCAGCGGGGTAGGGCCCGTTCGAGCACAATCTTTATTTTCCCTACATTTTTCCTTTTGCTCTCTTATTCAGTTCTTTTTCCAGTTCCAGTTTCTTTTCATATTCATTTCTTTGCTGCATTTTTCATACCCTCACCCTTTGAAACAGTTTTCTTTTGCAAGCGTGGATCCCGTCGGGTACGGCGGACGATCTGGGTGCTAATACCTTCCCAGGTCGTAACCGACTCCCGAACTCAGTCTCTTTGGTTCGCAGGACCTGTGTCCTTCCTCTTCTTTTTTTTCTGGTTTGTGCAGCATTACCATTCCCTCTATTCGGGATAAAAATGCATGGCTGGCGACTCTACCTTTTTCCGCGCCACTTTCGCGTTTGTACCAGGATGGAAATCCCGGGAGCGACACATACCGACAAAAGGGACTGCCATTTTGGGGAAGTGTAACAACATAGCTTCAGCTCAGTACATTAAATGGTCGTGCATTAGAGGAAAAATTACTCGTATGCCATTCACTCTGGAAGATGTGCCAGGGCCATCAGCAGTTGAGCCTATAGCCACAGTGAGTCTGGAGGAATTTGAAAAGTTGAAAGAGAGGAATGCCCAGCTTTCTGAAGCCTTAAAGAAGACCCTTTGGGAAAGGAATGATGGTCGTCTGGACAATGAGAGGTTAGAGAAGCTCCGTATCGAGCATGTGACCAAGATAGAAAAGACAGAGGACTTCATCAGAAAAGCTCGGGCGGGAGAGTTGGTATTGAAGAATGCTTGCAAAGAAGACAAGATTTAGAAAGCCAGAGCTGAGCACTACCTAGAGGAGAGTCAGACTAGATGGATCAGGATCACTGAAGCTCATATGTAAGAAGATCAGAAGACACAGGCTAAGATAGAGCATCTGGAAGCCAATGAGAAGAAGAATCAGGAAGCTTTGTTAGCAGCACAGAAGGAAATCTCCGAGTTGAAACTCCGGGAGGGGTTAAAGAGATCAAAAGAACAAGACAAGTACCAGAAGATAACTAGTGCCATTGCAACCAGGAACCTTCTTATCAGGACCATCACAGAGCATCCATTTGGACCAGTGAATGATGCTCTCCTGAAGGAAGTTAAGGAGGATGACTTTGGGCTGGATGTTTGATTTCTCTTTTACTTGTATTTTATTTTGGTTGTACCTTATTTCTCTATGGTGATTTTGCTTGTATTCTTGACTTGATTGTATCCTGACCCACCATGGGAACTTGTTGTAATCTTAAACTATGTATTTTGACATTTGTAATGCATGGTTTGTGAATTACTTGGATTTTCTAATGGGCTTTGATTACTTCAACATCTTCATCATTCTCAGAGGTCTGGAAGGCCAAAACCAAAAAAACCAAACCAAGATACCCTCTGAAGACAAATAGACATACTGCATTGCATGCTAATCATTTGTTTTGCAGGAGTTTTGTTGTTGTTTTCTCACTTTGCTGTGTGTTTAAGGAAATATTGCTCGTAGGAGAGTCTTTCCCGTCAACCGCATCCACTGGTATCCAACCAGAAACAACCTTCCGAGCTTACAGATGGATCAACTTCAGTAAGAATTGACAGATGTGAGGACTCAGATGACTGATGTGAGGACTGAAGTGAGGACTCAAATGAACCAGTTTATGGCTGTGATGAATGGGCTAGCACAGACCCAAGAAATATTGAGGGAGTTAGTCGAGCGGAAAACTCCAAAACGAGAACCATGCAGGCACTGGGGGTACAAGTAACAACGTGCGCGATCAGCCGCAAGCAAATCCACCAGAGTTTGGACCCCACATCAACCCTGAAGTCAATATTATTGGAAATACCCAGAGAAACACTGGAGATCGTGTCTTACAAGAAGACCCCCAGGATGAACAGTTTACAGTATTGGGTGCTGGGGCTGATGAAGTTTATGATCGTCGTCTGGACGAAATATATGAGAAGCTGAGATCCTTGGAATCCCAAAAATATTTGGGATTTGATGTGATGGATATGGGATTAGTGGAAGGAGTCAGGATTCCTCACAAGTTCAAACCTCCTTGCTTTGAGAAGTATAACGGTACCTCTTATCCTCGCACCCATCTTCAATCTTTTCTGGGGAGATTGAAAGCTTATACCATGGATGAGAAGCTGTGGATGTTTTACTTTGAAGATAGCTTGACTGGGGCATCCCGTGAGTGGTATTCTCACCTATCCAGAGCTACAGTCAGGAACTGGAAGGACTTAGCTGAAGCTTTCATACGCCAATATCAGTACAACCTGGATATGGCACCCAACCAGACTTTGTTGATGGGTATGTCTCAGTCCTCGAGAGAAAGTTTCCGGGAATATGCCCAAAGATGGAGACAACTTGCTGCTGTTGTCCAGCCACCTAGGTCTGAAAGGGGGATGACTGACATGTTTATGAACACCTTACAGGGTACCTACATTGACCGACTTGCTGCTTTCTCTTCCACCAGTTTTGCTGATATGGTTATAGCTGGTGAGAGAATTGAAAGTCTTTTGAAGATGGGTAAGATCTTTTACAATGGTGTTAGCTTTAGCAACCCAAGGAAACCCTTCTCAGGACCTAGAAGAGCAGGTGAGACCAACTCAGTGTATATGGGCAGAGGTAGGCCTCAATACATGCCAAGATCAGTAGTTGTTGTCACCATTCCTGCTCCAGCACCTCAACAACACTTTCCACAACAACAAAAGTTCCCACAACAACAGAGATCTTACAACAACAACAATTAACAGCAACGTCCGTTCCAGCAAAGGACTTCACAAATCAACAGGATTATCGATCCCATTCCAATGACCTATGCTGCCTTACTTCCATAGTTACTGAAGTTCAATCTGGTTGAATTAAGAACCTTGACCCCACCTGATCCGCAAAACCTTCCAAGGAACTATGATGTTAATGCCAGATGTGCCTTCCACTCCAATGCACCTGGCCACACAACGGAGAAATGCAGGGCATTGCACATGAAAGTTCATGACTTAGTTGATTCAAAGGCTTTGAATTTTGCACCTCCTCCAAATGTCACAAAGAATCCAATACCAAATCATGATGGGCCGAGGATTAATGCCATTGAAGAAGACCAACCAACAGTTTTAATTGATGACGTTGCAAGTATTCAAACACCACTGGCCGAAGTGAAAGCTCAACTATTGAAGTGCCAAGTGTTTCCAGGTTGTGAGGCCTGTTGTGAAGCTTGCAAGATTTCTGCCAATGGTTGTGCAAATCTGAAGAATGGTATCAACAATCTTATCAGAGAAGGCATCCTGCAAATCACTTAAACAGTTCCAACTCCTACAACTTCAACAAACATCTCTCCTACAACATCAGCAGATATCATTTCAAAGGAATCTCCTACAACTTCAACAACAATCATTCCAACATATTATTCTACAACATCAACAAACTTCCCTTCTTCAACTTCAATAGACATCAGTTCAGTAGCATCTTCTACAACAATCCATGAAACAACAACTTACGTGCCTGAGGAGATTATGATTAATCAGCTAGAAACGGTGGTTTCAAATGTCAATACTAGTCATGGACAAGGTTTCACTGATGCTGATTTGACTACGGAGGGCCGTAACCACAATAAGGCTTTACATATCACCTTAGAATGTAAAGGTGTTGTTCTTTCTCATGTCTTGGTTGACACTGGGTCATCTCTCAATGTCCTTCCAAAGAAATCCTTAGTCAAGATGGAGTATGATGGTCTTGCACTCTGCCCAAGTAACCTAGTTGTGAGAGCCTTTGACGGTTCTAAAAGATTGGTTCTTGGAGAAATTGAGCTGCCTATGGTAATTGGCCCACAAATTTTCAAAACTACCTTCTATATGATGGACATTCAGCCCGCCTACAGCTGTTTGTTGGGTCGACCCTGGATTCATGCCCCTGGAGCCGTAACATCGACCCTTCACCAGAAGTTAAAATACAAGTGGGAAGGCCAAATTATCACCATTTGTGGGGAAGAGGACATCTTCGTCAGTCATCTAGCTACCTATAAGTACATATAGATGGATGGGGATATCCATGAAACAATGAGTCAGGGTTTTGAAGCTCTTAATGTCAATGAAGCAACAAATGAAGTGTATGGTACTTCAATCTCTTCATACAAACAAGCTCGGAAAGTTGTTGAAGACAGGAATGCCCAAGGCTGGGGCAAGCTGCTATAAGTTCAGATTAAGGAAGACAAGTTCGGTTTGGGTTACAGACCATCCCGACAGGTCCAAGAGGAGGTTGCTGAACCTCCTAAGTTCATAAGTGGGGGAATAATGACCCCGGATGCAATCACCAATGTGGAAGACGAGGCTGAAAGCGACTACAACCTGGAAAGCTGGATCCATCCAAGAGTCCCAGGCCAGCAAGTCCTCAACTATCTTCCCGGGAAATCATAAGGGTTACTGCTGCAGAGTAATTATTATTTCCTGTTTAAGCATGCATCAAGTCCTGCATCTTGCCCAAGGTGTCAGGACTCATTTTGTAATAGGGTCATATATGTATTTTGTGCAAATGGAAATTAATGAACAATGGACATCTTTTGCAAACAATCTTTTCGCTCACTGTCTTTTCATTTTTGTTATTTTCGCACAAAACAATAAATGGCAATGTTTTTCTTAATAAACTTCATTCACTTTTTCTAAATAAGATAAAATCAATCACTAAAATGAACAAATCTCAACCCTTGTAGAGATAGCCCTCCAGAATGCACCGACAATGACACTGCTATGACCTTGTATGACTTCGACAATCCGATTAATCATGCAGATGAAGGGGTTGATGAAGACTATGATTTGCCTGAAGAGTTGGCCAGGTTGTTGAGACAAGAGGAAAAGGTGATTGCTCCTCATCAGGAGGAGGTTAAGACCATCAATATTGGTACCGAGGAAGATGTGAAAGAGGTGAAGATTGGGGCCAATCTGTAAGCTTCAGTGAAAGAACAACTCATCAGTATGCTTCGAGAGTATGTCGATGTCTTTGCTAGGTCCTATCAAGATATGCCAGGTCTGGATACAGATATTGTCATGAACAGGCTTCCATTGAAAGAAGATTGTCCGCCAGTTAAATAGAAGTTACGTCGTACTCGCCCAGACATGGCCATGAAAATCAAAGAAGAAGTACAAAAGCAGTGGGACGCCGGTTTTCTTGCTGTAACTAGTTACCCGCCTGGGGTTGCCAACATTGTACCCGTACCTAAGAAGGATGGCAAGGTGCATATGTGTGTATATTACCGGGATCTGAACAGAGAAAGCCCGAAAGATGACTTCCCATTACCTCACATTGATGTATTGGTAGACAACACGGCTCAGTTCTCGGTATTTTCTTTTATGGATGGATTTTCTGGATACAATCAGATTAAGATGTTTCCTAAAGACATGGAGAAGATAACTTTCATCACACCTCGGGGCACGTTCTGCTACAAGGTAACACCGTTTGGTCTAAAGAACGCCGGTGCAACATATCAACGGGCTATGGTAACGTTATTCCACGACATAATCCATAAAGAAATCGAATGCTACGTGGATGGCATGATTTCCAAGTCCCAAACAGAGGAAGAGCATTTGGTAAACCTATTGAAACTGTTTAAGCGTCTGAGGAAGTATCAATTAAGTTTGAACCCCAACAAATGCACATTCAGGGTACGTTCTGGTAAGCTGCTGGGTTTTATTGTAAGTGAAAAAGGAATTGAGGTTGATCCCGACAAAGTCAAAGCAATTCAGGATATGCCTGCACCTAAGACTGAGAAAAACGTTTGAGGGTTCTTAGGTAGATTGAACTACATCTCAAGGTTCATATCTCATCTCACTGCAACCTGCGAACCCTTGTTCAAACTGTTAAGAAAAGAGCAAACAGTCAGGTGGAACGATGACTGTCAGAGAGATTTTGACAAGATCAAAGAATATCTGCAAGAACCTCCAATTCTAATGCCTCCAGTCGATGGAAGACCTCTAATCATGTACCTGACAGTATTAGAAGAGTCGATGAGGTGTGTATTGGTCCAGCATGACGAGTCAATTCGAAAAGAGTATGCAATATACTACCTAAGCAAAAAGTTTACCGACTGTGAACAACGTTATTCACTGCTCAAGAAAACTTGATGTGCTTTAGCATGGGCTGCTCGCCGACTAAGACAATATATGTTGACTCATACTACCTTATTGATCTCAAAGATGGATCCAGTCAAGTACATATTTGAGAAGCCAGCACTTACCGGAAGGGTTGCAAGATGGAAAATGATCCTAACAGAGTATGATATTCAGTACACCTCTCAGAAAGCCATCAAAGGCAGTGTATTGTCTGACTATCTAGCTGAGAAACCCATTGATGATTACAGGCCTATGAGATTTGACTTCCCTGATGAAGACATCATGTTCTTAAAAGCAAAAGATTGTGAAGAGCCAGTTCACACTGAAGGGCCTGACCCAGAAGAAGCATGGACTATGATGTTTGACGGGGCAGTTAATATCAATGGTCGTGGGGTTGGTGCAGTGCTTATTACACCTAAAGGGATTCATATGCCTTTCTCAGCAAGGCTCACATTTGCCTCACTAACAACGAAGCAGAATACGAAGCTTGTATCATGGGTCTTGAGGAAGCCATTGACCTCAGGATCAAAACCTTGAATGTATTCAGAGATTCAACTTTGGTAATCAACCAGACCAACGACAAGTGGTACACTCATCAGGAGCATCTGATTCCCTATCGTGACTATACGAGGAGATTGTTGACCTTCTTCACAACGGTTAAGCTTGAATACATCCCTCGAGATGAGAATCATTTTGCAGACGCTTTGGCTACTATTTTATCCATGATCAAAGTACAGGTCGCCAATTATGTACCTCAGATTTTGGTATCCAAACTGGACAGACCGACATATGTATTCTTTATGGACACCGTCACTGATGGCAAGCCTTGGTACCATGACATCAAATGCTTCTTGTAAACTCATACATACCCACATGGAGCATCATCAAACGATAAGAAGACATTAAGAAGGCTGGCTGGCAGTTTCTTCCTCAATACTGATGGTTCTTTATACAAGTGAAACTTCAACATGGTCTTGCTCAGATGTGTTGACAAGAAGGAAGAAAACCTACTGATGCACGAAGTACATGAAGGTTCTTTCGGTACCCATGTCGGACGACATGCAATGGCAAAGAAGTTATTAAGATCGGTTTACTACTGGATCACAATGGATGCAGACTGTTGTGCTTATGCCAGAAAATGCCACAAATGCCAGATCTACGCAGATAAAGTGCATGTGCCTCTGAATCCTTTGAATGTAATGTCTTCACCTTGGCCCTTCGCCATGTGGGGCATTGATATGATTGGAAAGATTGAATCGACTGCTTCAAATGGTCACAGATCCATCCTGGTAGCCATTGATTACTTCACCAAATGGGTTGAAGCAGCTTTGTATTCAAATGTCACCAGGCAAGTGGTAGCTCGATTTCTGAAAAGGGATATTATCTGTCGATATGGAGTTCCCGAGCGAATCATTACTGATAATGGTTCTAATTTGAACAACAAGATGATGGCAGAACTTTGTCGGGACTTCAAAATTCAACATCACAACTCTTCTCCTTACAGGCCAAAGATGAATGGCGTTGTTGAGGCTGCTAACAAGAATATTAAAAAGATTGTGAAAAAGATGGTAGTCACCTACAAAGATTAGCACGAAATGCTACCATTTTCCCTGCATGGGTACCTAACCTCTATCAGAACATCTACCAGGGCAACACCTTATCAGCTTGTGTATGGTATGGAAGTTGTCCTACCTGTTGAAGTTGAACTACCCTCCTTACGGGTAATGATAGATGTGAAACTGGATGAAGCAGAATGAGTCCGATCTCGATATAATCAACTGAGTCTAATTGAAGAAAAGAGATTAGCAGCCATCTGTCATGGGAAGTTATATCAAAAGCGAATGAAGAAAGCCTTCGATCTGAAAGTCAGACCTCGGGAATACCAAATGGGAGAGCTTGTTCTGAAAAGACTTCTTCCTCCTCATACAGACCACAAGGGCAAATGGAATCCAAACTACAAAGGCCCATTCATAGTAAAGAAAGTTTTCTCTGGTGGGGCACTGATGCTCACTACCATGGATGGCGAGGATTTCTTATCTCCTGTGAATTCAGATGCAGTTAAAAAATACTTCGCATAAAAGACCCGCTGGACATAAAAACAGAATGTAAGTCCATGCAAAAATAGGGCATCCCGGTGAGTCAAAAACAGAATAAAATACTCGGGCAAAAATATGGGGAAAATTAAAAAATGTACACCCGCTGAGTTGAAAACCAACATCGGACAGCTCAGGCAAAAATGGATATCCCGGTGGATTAAAAATCCGAAAGGGCGATCCACGCAAAATCAAGGAATAAGCGAACAACTGCATTCTGAATTCGTCTGTATCACTCACAACATGGCAAGCTTCGAAAGGATAAAGAGTCGGTCAGAATCAACCTTCTTCAGAAAGCAAGATGAGAAGAACGTCAAGGTCATACAGGTCATAGCAAAGGAAGCTCACTGGAGCGTCAATTTCAATATTGCCAACACTTTATTTTCTCATTTACAAGCAATCTCCTCTTTTCAAGGATTTGCTTCTTCATTTTACTTGCCCATTCAAGGCACACAAATCAATAAAATCAGGATTTTCAGTCACACTTTGTTTTGTACATTTTTGTTTCGTTTGCAAAATGTCCAAAGTTCATAATATAGAACTTGCCTGAAAACATATAAGCCATCTTAATAAATGCTTGCAGGAAATATGTTGCTCTCAGATAAATCTAACTCCTATGACGAAATTTGGTTGAGGATACCTCGGGACAATTGTGCGTTTCCTTTTGACAGGTTGCAGGCACTCAAGACAGACAATCTCATAGCATGGGGTATATCAAGCCTCATATCCCCAGCCAAGTTAGCAATCACCTCACCAGAAGGTTTACTTGACGGAAGTATCCCTAGCGAAGCTGCTATCCCCTCAGAGGATCCTTCGAGAAACTCATTAAATCCCCAGCGTATCGCTTGGACAAGGAGTTACAACAGATTACTTCCCAGAAGTTTTCTTCTCCCCAAACAGAATCTCCCGAGCAACGCTTAAACTGTTGTTTCCCATCGGAGTTGCCAGGATTTTCTCATCCTCAGCAGAGTCAGCAGAATCGCTTTCCCACAGAGTTGCCAGTTTCTCCCCAGTAGAGAGGCTAGGGTTTTCTATTCCCCAGCGGTTTTCCGAAGCCTCCTCATCCCCAGTATTAGTCTCTTCAACGGAAGCTTCCCCTGTAACGCCCAAAAGAATTAATTTTTTTTTTTAATATTTAAGTATTTTTGTGGTTAATCGGAATATTTAATGTGGTAGCTAAATTAATCGATAAGTCGGAAATTTAGTCGAAAAGTCGTAGAAAATATTATAAGAAATAATAACATAGTTGTTGTGTTAATTGAGTAAGTGGGCTTATTATTGTGTGCTAATTAGTAAAATGGGAGGTGTTAAATTAGGCCCATTAGAAATTAGGATATTTAGTTAATTTAATAAAGAGAAAATAATAATAGAAGTTATTGAAAACCAAAAAGTAACAGAAGTGGGGAGTTAGAAAAAGAAGGAAGAAAAAGAGGAAGGAGAACTGTTGTACGAACGGGAAGGAAGGAGAAGAAAATTTCCGGAATCCGACTGTAGAGCAACCTTCAATCCAATCTAAGGTAAGGGTGGGTTCGATTATTATAGTTGGGTATGAATTTCAATCCGGTAATTTGGGTAGTTAGGTTGAAATAATTTAATTGTTGTTCTTGAGGTTAGTTAGAAATTATACATATTATGATGAAATTGTTAATTTGTGAATTAGTTGGTGGATTTCTGGATTTTAATTGATTTTAAAAGTTGTTGATGTCGTTGGATGTTGCTGTTGTTGAAGTATTTCACAGAAAATAAATTAGTATAAGAATGAAGAATGAGAGAGAGAGAGACCAGTATGAAAGAAGGAGGAGAACAAAAAAAAAAGGGGGGGGGGGTGTGGCGCAGGCCACCTGTCCCACTAAGGGGAGTGTGGCGCAGGCCACACCTCAACATCACAAGATGGCGCAGGCCAGGAGGCTATGGCGCAGGCCATAGGTGTTTTGGGGGGGGGGGCCCACAGCCATGGCACAGGCCATGCTGTGAGGATGCCTTACACTACTTTTATTAATTCAACTTCTTTTCATTAATTCAACATACTTTATTAATTCAACTACCTTTTATTAATTCTACACATTTCATTAATTCAACTCATTTATTAATTTAACTTATTTAATGAAACATGTGAAGATTATTAATAATATTGTGTATATAATTTAATAAGGTTAAACAGTAAGTTATTAAAAGAAACTGTACTAAGTGGAATCCGTACGAAAATTGTACCTATTAATAATGCAGGAAAACAAAATATAGTAACAGTGTGGGTTTAGCAGAAGAATGCAAGTTCTTCAAATTAATAGTAACAGGAGTGGTGATCGATTTTCTAAGACAGAAGAATTTA
Organism: Lathyrus aphaca; assembly: GCA_963966055.1. Taxonomy (NCBI): domain Eukaryota; kingdom Viridiplantae; phylum Streptophyta; class Magnoliopsida; order Fabales; family Fabaceae; genus Lathyrus; species Lathyrus aphaca. The sequence goes on along the minus strand of OZ014519.1, from coordinate 134,554,325 downwards.
AAGAAATTTAGGAAAATTCCATTTTTGTAATAAAGTTATAATAATCACAGAAAGTAGAAAATAATGTTGAAATTAGTCGGTTTAGCTAAGTTAGGCGAAAAATTTAGTTGCTCGAAATCTAACGAAAATTATCGGGTTAAGTCGGATAATATTATAGTTGATTTTACTAAGTTGTTTGCTGGAAATTGTGTTGCTAAAAGTTGCTATCAGTACAGATGAGTGGAAGGATTGTTCCGAATTACGGATTAGCTATGAAGTTGTTATATCGGAGGCTTTTATGCCAAAATTGATGTCTAAGTTGCTTATGTCGTATAAGTCGATATGTGTTGTTCATGTGGCTAAGTTGTATGCATTTGAATTCCTATATGTCATGTAAATTCATATGCATTTTGTCGGAGCCGTTGCTCACACCACGTTGGCCTGGATTGGCAAAAAGTTGAAAGTTGAAGGCTTATGCCTTGATGCCTCAATAAATTGGCAGATTTTAAGTTGGGATTTTTACTCCGAATGGTACCACATGCATAACTAGTCGAGTCTCATTTAAGTTGCATAATTGTTGGTTTATTGTGTTATATTTGATTAATTTGTGAAGTGGTGTTTGTTACTATCCTTATTCAACGTATTGTTGTTCATATATTAATTATAATAATTGTAACTCACCCCTTTCTGTTGAATGTTGTCCTTATGTGACAACGTGCAGGTAACCTTGAGAAGTAGCCGGTTATCGTTGGTCGAGTCAGTCGCTCTGATACGTAGCACTCGGGGGGATTGTCGCATGTCTGCTTGTTGATCTTTAGTTGTTACTGAGTTTTAGTTATTTGAAGGATTTATGGTTGCTTAATTCTATTTTAAGTTGTTATGTTGCTTAAAGATGCTAAGAATTATTTTATGAATCCGCTGCGTAAGATTTTATGAAGTTGAACTATTGAAGTGAATAACATTGTTTTGTTGAATTAAGAAAAAGTGTTGCGTAATTGTTAAGATTCCTTAAAGTAGGAATTGTTCAAAGATGATTATGTAATATCCCATTGTAGAAAATTTTACGACTCTGATTTTTGTTGTTATATCTCTTGGGTAGAAAAGGGGGTGTTACATCCCCAGCCAGGATCCCCACATATTTCTTCCCCCAGAGCGCCACAGAGTTCCCTAAGAAGATCGTTCAGTGATCTTTTCTCCCCACAGATCGGCCAATGATCTCTTTCCCCAGAGGAGTTCTCCCTCCAGACAGATCGCCCAGAGATCTTTCTCCCCGCAGGATCCGCATCTTGGATCGGTTCTCTCATTTTGCATAATCATAGCATTCACATTATTTTCCCACGCAGAGCATAGCATTCCGTCTAATACGGAGCATTACTGCAAAAATCAAACATTTGCATGATCATAAGCCAGGTTCGAGCCAATCACCTGCAAATAACATCAAAATCACTTCACCAGCAATATACAAAACTTATCCCCCGCAGACAAAGCCAGAATCCCGTTTTTGCACTCTTAATACCAATGCTTGTTCATACTTGTACATACTCTTTTTTACACTCGTCCGTCTCATACTTCCCCAGCAAGTCAAACACTCGTCTGTGTCCCTTGCTCAATCTTTTCGACACTCGTCCGTGTCTTGCACATATTTCTCCAGCAGATCAAACACTTGAACATACTTATAAAAAATCTCTGATACTCGTCCGTATCTTGTATGTATCACCTCCCCGGAAGATCAAACACTCGTCCGTGTTCCTTGCTTAACCGATTGATACTCGTCTGTATCATCATCCTTAAACACATGTCAGCGTTTGTTTCTATCGATACTCGTTCGTATCATGATCCTAAGGATGTTCGTCCGCATCTTTAATCTATACACACTGTCAAACACGTATGTTTTTTATTTTAAAGCGTAAGCACTCGTCCGTGTTTACCATTCCCCAGAAGTCACCAACAAAATAAATTTCTATCCGGCATTCATCCTATGTCGTGATATCTTTTTAGCAGCCGTCCCCTGCTAGGTGATCATCCTTCACCTTTTGATGATCATCCCTCATCATTTTATCTGATGGCGGTCCCCATCGTTGATCCTCTTATCCGACATTCGTCCTATGTCGTGATATTTTTTACAGCCGTCCCCTGCTAGATGATCGTCCTTCACCTATGGATGACCGTCCCTCATCCTTTCCCCAGTGGAGTCCCCATTGTTGCAACTTTCTATCCGACATTCGTCCTATGTCGCGATATCTTTTTTGCAGCCGTCCCCTGCTAGGTGATCGTCCTTCACCTTTTGATGACCGTCCCTCATCATTTATCTGATGGTCGTCCCCGTCGTTGATCTTTTTATCCGACATTCGTCCTATGTCGAGATAACCCCCAAGAGCATTCGTCCCCTGCTATGTGATCGTCCTTAACCTCTTGATGATCGTCCTTCATCATGCTTATCCGATGGCCATCCCCATCGTTGAACTTTTCTATCTGGAATTTGTCCTATGTCGCGATATCTTTTTAGTAGCCGTCCCCTGCTAGGTGATCATCCTTCACCTTTTTGATGACCGTCCCTCATCATTTATCTGATGGTTGTCCCCATTGCTGATCTTTGTTATCCGACATTCGTCCTATGTCGAGATAACCCCCAAGAGCAGCCGTACCCTGCTAGGTGATCGTCCTTCACCTCTTGAGGATCTTCCTTCATCATGCTTATCCGATGGCCGTCCCCATCGTTGATCTTTTCCATCCGGCATTTGTCCTATGTCGTGATGTTTTCAGCAGCCGTCCCCTGCTAGGTGATCGCCCTTCACCTTTTGATGACCGTCCCTCATCATTATTTCATTTATTCTTTTACCTGATGGCTGTCCCCGTCGCGGTTTATTTACCTTTTAGCCTGATGGCCGTCCCCGTCATTGCTTTGCTCATTTCTTTAATCCCCAGAGAGTTTTATTTCTTTGCCCAATGGCCGTCCCCGTCGTGGTCTCTTTATTTTCCAGCATGATGGTCGTCCCCGTGATTGCTTTACTTACCGTTTTTTATCCCTAGTAGTCGTCCTCTTCTCGATGGTCATCCTCCGTCGCTTTCATTTGATACTCATATTATACTGCCTATTACAATTTATATCCCTTTTCTTCTTTTCCCGAGTGAGTGCAAATTTCGGAATGTCTTTGATATTCCACCACAAGTTATCTTGTTTGTCTGTTAAGCCAGGCGCTTACACCCTTGTAACACGGTGGGAGAACTGACTTTAGTTATGTTGCGGATAGCAAGAGTCGCCACCGACTTTTATTTTATCCAAAGGAAAGGGCATAAAAGAACAGGAAAGACCTTAAAAGATTTTTGGGTTCGGGGGGTAGGTTATGTAAAGGGAAGGTGTTAGCACCCTTTACATCCATGGTTATCTATGGGCTCTTAATTACTTAGCTCACTTTAAAATGTTTTTGAAAAGTGTAGTGTGTGATTAGAAATTTTCTTAAGTACTTTATAATGATCCATGTACGGATATATATAAAGCCTTTGTTTTGAAAATTGTTTGAGATGTCAAGTGTTTTTGAAATGTTTTGAAAAGGTGAGCAAGTACATAAGAGAAACCTACCCTAAGTTAAATCTTTTCTGTTCTTAAATATCCTTTAAATGGTAAGACTATCCCTATTATTAAGGAATAGGTAGTCATTACCTTGGATGTTATGAGGGACAAGTGAAGGGACAACTGTGATTAGGCAACTGTAAGGTGTATTTAGCAATTCGAAGGGACTTATCATCTTTATTCGAAAGGGACAAGATCATTTACGAAGGCAACCATGAAGGGACTTGATCTTATTATCTTTTAAGGGACCAGATGATATTAATTAATGAAGGGACTTTGCTTTATACACCTTACTTGACCTTTTTCCTTAGGCAACATGAGAAGTATCCTTAAGAATGTGAGATGGCGATCCAGGATCGACTTACGTGTGTGCGTGTACAAATTCAAGTATTTATCTTAAGATTAATGATCTAAATTCAATTTTAAATACAAACATGTTTACACTCCCTATTTTACTAACCATGGCAATTTAAATAAATAAACAATAATAATACTACAATTATTACATAATTTGCACAATTACATTATAATAATAAAATAATTTAAATAAATAAGCATATAATAAATAAATAGGTTAGTAATAATAAGCAAAATAAATATAAAAGAGGTTAGTATAATAATATAATATAAAAAATAAACTAAAAGTTCAAATTTAAATAAATAATCATTTTTTTAAGAATTTTAAGAAAAAAAGAAATAAATAATAATTATTATATACTAATAAATATGATTAATAGTTCTAATAATTTAATTATATATACATATTAAAAATATTTGTTAATTATAATTAAATAAGAAATTAAAATCATAAAATAAAATTAGGGTTTTTAATTGTTTAGAAAAAATAAATTAGGGTTTATAATATAATTAGGTTTTTTTTTTAAAAATAAATTAGGTTTATAAAGAAAATAATTAGATTTTATGTATTTAATATACAAAATTATTAAATAATATACAATTATAAAAAAATATAATATAAGTTTTAAGAGAAAAATAATTTACATATATTGTTTTTTAGAAAAGTATTTAAATTAGTTTTAGAAAATAATATAAAGAAATAATAAGAAAATAAAACAAGAAAAAATATAAACAAAAAAAAACAGGACTTGGGATTTGAACCCAGGTCCTTTACCTGGAAACTCAACAGCACTACCACTGGGCTAGCGCGCGCTGGCTGTCAACATGTTGCCTCCATATGCTTTTGTTCTAATCCTGTAAAACAAACTAATTGAACAAAAAAAAATTGCCCAAAGGCTGGTTTCGAACCCAAGACCTTGCTTTCACATACGCGTATACTCACCACCAAGCCATCAGTGTTTCTCAAGACATATAATACAAACATTAATATATAATATATATTTAAATTCAAATATCTGAATTCGCGCCAGTCATCTTCAACCTCCAGACCTGCAATTTTTCTTGCGAATTTTGCTTCAAATTTACCTGCGATTTTTCACTTGCAGCAAATCCTACGAAATTCAACCATCAATTAAACAGTAAAATTTCATCAAATTAAGTGTACCAACATGATCCAAAGGTTAATTAGAATTGATCTATGGTTTTAGATTTCATTTATCATTGGTAAATCATGAAACCCTAAAACGGCCGAAGAACCCTAACAATGGTGGATCACTCATCCTGTACCAAAAATCAAATCAAAGCATCCAGAAACGATTGTTAGCTCATCACAAACAAGAATCAACAGTCAAATACAATTTATTTTACACCAATGTATGAAAACGAAAAACTCATGAATGTCTAAAAACTTTGATTCGGTTTGGCCAATTCGTGGGCTTTTAGATGCATATGATCATTGGTATATGTTCAGTGATATGTAAGGAAGAGATTGGCATGCTCCATTCACCTCTTTGGTCTCATGTCCATATCTTTTACCATTCTCAAGTTATGCTCTTTTGAAGTTGTTGACTTTTTGTTGACTTTTAAAAGGACCTATAATGTCTTGGCTCATACCTTCCAAATGAAGCATTTTTGGGCTTGGCTTGTGAGACACAAAGTTGTAGAGAATTCAATTTCCTTCAAAATGAGCTTTGGATGGAAAATTTTGATGAAGCATGTGAAAGTTATGGCTGGTCAAAGTTCAGTTGACTTTTTCTATGAAAACCCTAATTTAGAAACTCCTGATTCTTGATGATCTGAAATCTCCTTGATGAATCATGATCAACCCTTGATAAAATGATGAATTTTACCTCATATACTTGATGTTGGCAAAAAATCATGAAGTTTGACTTTGGTTTGACCTCAGTTTGACTTTTTAACTGCTTTGACTGATTTTAACCTATCTGATCATCTGACTGAACAAATCTTTTGGGAAAGTCTTGAAACTTGTCATGGGGATTCTTGAACACATATAAGATGTTATGAAGCTCACTTGAAGTCTTGTAAGTCCATTTAGCTTGATTAAAGTCAAAACCCTAGTTTAGGATGCATTGCTTAGGAGGATGCATTGTCTGAGGAAATTGTCAAATCTTCTGACTAATTGTGAACTTTGTGAACCTTGTGAACCTCATGAGATGTATTGTGAACCTTGTGAACCTTATGAGCCTCTTAGTACACAATGTCTTGTCTTGTGGAGGGCAAATTTTGGGGTGCAACAGCTGCCCCTGTTCAATTTTCTGAAACCTGAGGGGTTAGATTGGTATATGTGTCAGTCGTGACCTGGAAGGTTGAAGGGGATTGAACACAAAAGCCCAAAACTTTGCACTCACCAGTGCGTAGAGTAACACTGATGATTAGTTGTATATGCTTGAGTGGGCTTGAGGATGCCACTTGGAAGAATTGGAGATGGGCTTAGAGATGCCATTTGGAGATGGGCTTGGAGATGCCATCTAAGGTATCAGGATGTGATGATGTCTGTATGTTGATACTGGATATCAGTACTAGGTCTTTGTATAAACCGTCTCTGAATCATTTATGCAACATGATTTGAGTTGTTGAATGGACCAGTAGAAATAAATCTTGTGATGATTATCTCTTCTGGAAATATTTTGGATTACAGATTGTTTGCCTATTCTCCAATGTCAAAAGAACGTCAGGATTTGTTCTTCTGAAAAATGTCTTGAACCAGGGAATGGATCTTTTTACAGATCGTTTTCCTGCTATTCAAGGGACCAAAAGAACGTCAAGATTTGTTCTTAAGGGTCAAAAGAACGTCAGGATTTGTTCTTCTGAATAATGTCTTGAACCAGGGAATGGATCTTTTTATAGACCGTTTGCCTGCTATTCAAGGGGCCAAAAGAACGTCAAGATTTGTTCTTAAGGGTCAAAAGAACGTCAGGATTTGTTCTTCTGAATAATGTCTTGAACTAGGGAATGGATCTTTTTACAGACCGTTTGCCTGCTATTCAAGGGGCCAAAAGAACGTCAGGATTTGTTCTTAAGGGTCAAAAGAACGTCAGGATTTATTCTTCTGAATAATGTCTCGAACCAGGGAATGGATCTTTTTACAGACTGTTTGCCTGCTATTCAAGGGGCCAAAAGAACGTCAGGATTTGTTCTTAAGGGTCAAAAGAATGTCAGGATTTGTTCTTCTGAAAAATATCTTGAACCATGGAATGGATCTTTTTACAGACCGTTTGCCTGCTATTCAAGGGCCAAAAGAACGTCAGGATTTGTTCTTCTGAATAATGTCTTGAACCAGGGAATGGATCTTTTTACAGACCGTTTTCCTGTTATTCAAAGACAACTTGAGCAAATGCATGAATCATTTCTGACCCGTTGTAAGTTGTTGATATTGTTTTACCTGCATATAACTATCCTGCAAGGAGAATGTTAGTTTATGCATTATGTATGCATGCATAATATGATGCACTTAGGTAATGTATTATGTACTTATGGATATGTATGTTATGGTATGATGTAAATGATGTATGTATGAATCATGCAGCCTGAGGCGTCTGAATATCTTTGTATAACAACTGCTGGCCAGGGAAAATAAATCCCGATTCGTTGCTGAAGAATATGAGGAACTCAAGGGATGGACATAAATTCAAGGGGAGATGTAACTTGAGGTGTCTACGATGATAGATTTGCCCTACTGAGGGATTTGTAGTTGTCTTGCGGGGAATGAACCGGCGAAGCTTCGTTGAATTCCTACCTTCGTTCGTCCTTAGTAAATACTATTACTGCATTTTCATGCATTTCTGGTAAACATCAATCATATTAAGCATTTTATGCATTTCTGGTAAACATCAATCATATTCAAAAGCATACATACATTCAAACACAACCAATGGACGTTTCGCTTATGTAAATAGGGTAAAAGTAAATCTGGATTCAAAGATGAAATTTTATTTATATCACAGAGCAAGTTTGTACAAGGAGACAGAAATCCTAGTAAGAGGAATTCGTCGTAAATTTTTTTCCAAAACAGAGAAAATCAGCTATGTGGGAAATAATCCTATTGAGTTTCAATTCTACTATTGCCATTATCTTCAAGTATCTCATCTTCTGCTGTCGAGACGGAAACGATTGGATTGATCTTTATCTGTTCGAACTTGGGTTAAGTAGCACAACTGGTTAGAGTTTACATGAGTGATTCAAACGAGACATAGTCATACGCTTTAATCCCTAACTTTTGCCTGGATTGCCTTTTCAGGTTTTCAATCCACCGGGATACCCTTTTTTGCCCAAGCCGCCTTTTCAGGTTTTCGACTTGCCGGGTGTACATTTTTTTTATATATATCCCTAATTTTTGCCCGAACCCTTTTGGTTCACCGGGATGCCCTTATTTTTGCCTAGGCCAGTCAACCTAGCGGGTCTCTTTTTATGCGTAGTATTTTTTAACTATGTCTGCATTTACAGGCTGTGGGAAGTCTTCACCATCCATAATAGTAAGTATCATGGCACCTCCTGAAAATACTGTTTTGACCACAAATGGTCCTTCATATGTAGGAGTCCACTTGCCCCTAGGATCACCCTGTGGTAATATGATACGCTTGATTACCAAATTACCAGCCTGATATACTTTTGGCTTAACCTTCTTATTAAAAGCTTTGATCATCCGTTTTTGGTATATCTGGCCATGACAAACAGCTGTTAACCTCTTCTCATCAATCAAATTTATCTGGTCAAGTCGAGTCTGAATCCACTCATCTTCATCCAAGCCTGCATCCTTCATAATTCTTAAGGAGGGAATCTGAACTTCAATGGGCAGAACTGCTTCCATACCATATACTAAGGAGAATGGGGTTGCCCCTGTTGAAGTAAGTATTATAGTACGCTAGCCATGAAGAGCAAATGGTAACATCTCGTGTCAATCCTTGTAAGTAATAGTCATCTTCTGTAGAATCTTCTTAATGTTCTTATTAGCAGCTTCTACTGCCCCATTCATCTTTGGACGATACGGAGAAGAGTTGTGATGCTTAATCTTGAACTGCGTGCAAAGATCAGTAATCATAGTGTTGTTCAGATTAGAGCCATTATCTGTGATAATTCTTTCAGGGATGCCATACCTACATATGAGATTATTCTTAATGAATCGAGCCACAACATTCTTGGTAACAGATGCAAATGAAGCTGCCTCTACCCACTTTGTGAAGTAGTCAATAGCAACCAGGATGACGCGATGCCCATTAGAAGAAGTAGGCTTGATCTCACCAATCATATCAATGCCCCACATGGCGAAAGGCCAAGGAGCAGTCAACACATTCAATGGTGATGGAGGTATATGCACTTTGTCAGCATAGATTTGACACTTGTGACATGTTCTGGAATGTTGATAGCAGTCAGCTTCCATGGTAGACCAATAGTAACCTGCTCTCAATATCTTCTTTGCCATAGTATGACCACTAGAATGAGTGCCAAAGATCCCATCGTGCATATCTTCCATAATCTCTGTTGCTTCTTTCTTATCCACACAACGAAGTAAAGTGGAATCATGATTGCGTTTGTACAAAATTCCATTGCTCAAGAAGAACTTAGCAGAAAAGCTCCTCAGAAACTTCTTATCTTTAACAGATGCCCCTTCAGGGAACTCCTGGGTTTCAAGATATCTTTTCACCTCATAGAACCAAGGCTTCTCTTCTGTTTCTCCAGTGTCAATCTCATTGCAGTATGCAGGCTTCTCAAATCTGTCAATAGTAATTTTGGGAGCTTCATCATCCCAGCTGATCTCAAACATGGATGCCATGGTGGCTAAGGCATCTGCCAACTTATTTTCTCTTCGTGGAATATGTCCAAAGGTAATCTCTTTGAAATGTGGGATCAAAGACAACACATACTCTCTGTAAGGAATGAGATTATCATGCTTGGTATCCCAATCTCCTTTGATCTGACTTACTACCAGGGTTGAATCTCCATACACGTCAAGGAATTGAATATTCATATCAATAGTAGCTTTGATACCCAGAATACATGCCTCATACTCAGCCATGTTATTTGTACAATAGAAACAAAGTCTGGCAGTAATCGGGGTATGACAACCTTCAGGGGAACTGATCATAACACCAACACCATTACCAAGTGCATTAGAAGCTCCATCAAAAACCATAGTCCATCGGGATCCTTGTCCAGGTCCGTCATATTGTCCAGGTTCTTTGGTAATAATCATAATGTCTTCATCAGGGAACTCAAAACTCATTGACTTATAATCATCCACTGCTTGATGAGCCAAGTGATCAGCTACAACACTTCCTTTAATGGCTTTCTGAGTAGTATACTGTATGTCATATTCTGTCAAAATCATTTTCCATCTTGCTATTCGTCCGGAGAGAGCAGGTTTCTCGAATATGTACTTGATTGGATCCATCTTCGAAATCAATAAGGTAGTATGAGTCAACATATACTCTCTTAGTCGGTGAGCAGCCCATGCAAAAGCGCATCAAGTTTTCTCGAGCAGTGAGTATCTTGTTTCACAGTCGGTAAACTTTTTGCTAAGGTAGTATATTGCCTGCTCTTTTCGACCAGACTCGTCATGTTGCCCCAATACACACCCCATTGAGTTGTCTAACACTGTTAAGTACATGATCAAGGGTCTTCCATCAACTGGTGGCATTAAAATGGGAGGTTCTGGAAGATATTTCTTGATTTCATCAAATGCTGTCTGGCACTCATCATTCCACTCTATTACCTGATCTTTCTTCAACAGCTTGAAGATTGGCTCACAGGTAGCAGTTAACTAGGAAATAAATCTTGCAATGTAATTCAATCGTCCCAGGAAACCTCTAACCTCCTTCTCAGTACGGGGAGCTGGCATCTCTTGTATAGCTTTCACTTTTGCAGGATCTACTTCAATACCTTTTCCACTGACGATGAACCCCAGGAGTTTACCAGATCTTACTCCAAAGGTACACTTGTTTGGGTTCAATCTCAACTTGTATTTCTTCAACCTCTCAAACAACTTATGCAGATGATCAAGGTGTTGCTCTTCATCCTGGGACCTGGCTATCATATCATCCACATATACCTCTATCTCATGATGAATCATATCGTGAAACAAAGCCACCATAGCACGCTGATATGTTGCCCCGGCATTCTTCAAACCAAATGGCATCACTTTATAACAAAAAGTGCCCCACTGTGTAACAAATGTAGTCTTCTCCATATCTTCAGGTGCCATCTTGATTTGATTGTAACCAGAGAAACCATCTATAAAGGAGAATACCTTGTGCTGAGTAGTGTTGTCTACCAGAACATCAATATGAGGAAGTGGAAAGTCATCTTTGGGGCTGGCCTTGTTCAAATCCCTGTAATCCACGCACATACGTACCTTACCATCATTCTTAGGTACCGGTACCACATTTGCAACCCACTGAGGATAAGAAGTCACAGCTAAGAACCCTGCATTAAACTGTTTCATCACCTCTGCTTTAATCTTTTCTGACATCTCAGGACGCATGCGACGAACCTTCTGCTTCTTTGGATGACAATCTTCTTTTACCAGTAAACGGTGAACCACAATGTCTGTATCGAACCCTGGCATATCTTCATAGGACCAAGCAAAGATCTCCACATAATCATGTAACATCTGAATTAATCTGCTTTTAACACCATCCTCTAATTCAGCCCCTATCTTGACCTCTTTCCTGTTTTCTTCAGTTCCCAGATTCACAACTTCGATTGGCTCTTCATGTGGCTGTATAGCTTTCTCTTCTTGTTGTAACAACCTAGCAAGCTCTACAGGTACTTCACAATCGTCCTCATTTCCATCTCCAGCTTGATAGATCGGATTCTCGAAATTATAATTGGCAATAGTAGAACTGTTATCAACAGGATCCAGAGTGGATGAGGATCTGCATTTTAGTGATGTGGGTGTGTGTAAGAACACATAGATGATGAAAAAATAAAATAAAAGAAAGACAAGGAACACAATATTTACGAAAACGAAACGTCCACTGATTTTTATTGAATGAAGTATGCAAATGAAATGACATCCCGAAACAAGCATACCATTGTACCCCGGGTAAGGCACAAGGCTTAAGAGTTTAATTGTTCAGAAATTACAAACTTAAAAGTAACAACACAGTAATAGTATTTACTCCTGACTAAAGGAGATAGGAATAACATCTTCAGCCTTCCAATTATTGAGCCCATTACCCACAGTAGGAAAAATCCAAGCATCCACGTTGTAGTCTTCATCATAGTCACCCACAACATTGATCTGATCTTTCATAATCCCTTGATTGGTGATACGAACAACACGAGTACGACGAACAGCCTTCTGGGACTCTGCAGTGAAACCCAAACCAAACTTGTCAGACTTGTAAGGAATGTCAGGAAGCTGACCCCAAATAGTACAACCACTTTCATCCACCACAGCTCTAGCATCTTTGAGGGAGGCCATTGTAGGAGGTTTTCTGGTGACCACAGGAACTCTCTTGACAATAGGAGGAGCTTCAACATTAGGAACAACCCAAGGAACTACTTCAAACGTCTGGCACGGAGTCTCAACGTATTCACCTTCCACTTCAAGATATTTAAATGTATTCACATGACTGGTTATATATTCTTCCTCTCCGTAAACAGTGACAACCTTTCCCTTTACTGGATATCTCAGCTTATGATGTAAAGTGGAGGTTACAACACCTACCCCATGGATCCAAGGGCGCCCAAGCAAAAAAGAGTATGAAGGACGAATATCCATTACATAAAAGGTAGCCTTGAAGACCTGAGAACCTACTTTGATTGGGAGATCTATTTCTCCGTACACCACTCTTCTCGAACCATCAAAGGCCTTCACCACTATATTACTGGGCCTCAACATAGCATCTTCGAGATTAAGCTTATTCAACACCTCTTTGGGAAGTACATTCAGCGAAGAACCATTGTCTATCAACACATGAGACAGGGTAGTTCCCCTACATTCAATAGAGATATGTAAAGCCCTATTATGATCCCTATTGGCAGGAGTCAAATCAGCATCGGAGAAACCTAACCCATTATCATAGGTCAAGTGTGCAACATAATTTTCAAACTAATCTACAGAAATCTCATTTGGTACGTGGGAAATCTTTAAAAATTTAATCAAGGCTTTAGCATGAGCCTCAGAACACAACAATAAAGACAACATGGAAATCTTGGAGGGAGTATGCCCCAATTGATCAACAATGTCATAATCACTCTTGCGAATGATCTTCAATACTTCTTCCATCTGCTTAGAAAGATCATCAGCAGTTGGTACATCAGTTTGTATAGGTTCAATAACAGGAACTTTGCCCCGAGTATTAGCAGTGGAGGTAGTAGTTGGAGTAACTGTATTCTTGGAAGCAGCCGGAGAAGAGAAAACTCTTCCACTTCGTGTGATTTTACTAGATCCAGCAATATTATCAACATCAGGATTTTCATCAACAAAAGGTGCATCAGCCAAGGGTTCCTGCTTAACACCATGAATATAAACATCGGAGCCATAATGCCAAGGCACCGCTTTATCAGAAGTGTACGGAATAGGACCAGGAGTGGTAATGATCATAGGAGCCACTCTAACTTCAGCAACAATCTTCACAGGGCCTTCAGCAGTAATCTTAATTGGACCCTTATGAGTGATTTTGACAGGACCCTTGGAAGTAATCCTTACCGGCACTTTATCAACCATATCCACCTCTTCAACCTTCGCACCTTTAGTTATATGTTCAACCATACTCTCTACAGAAGGTGTCCTCTCAAACAATATGGTATAATTGTTCATGAGGCGTTGAATATCGTCCTTCAACTTCCAGCAACTATCCGGTTTATAAGCACAATAGAAACAATCTTCATGACAACCTGGAAAGAACCAGGCTTGTACCAACTTCTTCTTGATAACAGACAATGGTGTAGTCACGTCTGCAACTGAGGAAATGTGTGAAACTTCATCAATGGAATTAACAGTCTTTTCATGATTTGGCATGGGAGCAGTAATCACATTTGGAGAACCCGGAGGGTCAAACTCAATTTCTCCAGCATCAATCATATCCTGAATCTTATTCTTCAATATCCAGCAATTATAGGTATCATGTCCCGGGCAATTAGAATGATATGCACATCGTGCATTAGGATTGTACCTGGGAGAGGTAACATTGGGGTTCTGAGGAGGGTCCTTCAAAGTAATGAGTTCACCCTTCAACAAGTGTTGCAAGGCTTGGGCCAGTGACATGTTGAACTTGGTGAACTGTCTTCTAGGCCTCTGTTGATTGCTCTGTGGTTGTTCTGGTGCTGCAGGAGTAGGATTGGAGATATGAACTGCACTCACAGATTGGTGACTCCTATTACGACCAGGTTGACCATAAACAGCATTTGACTCCTTCTTCCCACTAGGGGGCTTCTTTGCAATGCTTAATGAAGAAGCACCCACTTGTATTTTTCCACTCCTTATACCACTTTCTACACGCTCTCCCGTCATTATCAGCTCAGTGAAGCCAGATGATGAGCTTCCAATGAGATGACTATAAAAAGGACCATTCAACGTACTCATGAACATATCCACTAACTCCCTGTCAGTTAGAGGAGGTTGTACTCTTCCAGCCAAGTCTCTCCACTTCTGGGCATACTCCTTGAAATTCTCTTTAGCACCCATAGACATGCTTTGTAGTTGCATGCGAGTTGGTGCCAGATCAGCATTGTATTGATATTTCCTATAGAAGGCCTCAGCAAGATCATTACAATCACGGATGTTGACACTCTCCAATTGATAGTACCATTCCAATTGAGCTCCAGACAAGCTCTCTTGGAAGAAATGAATCCACAACTTCTTATCAGCAGTATGGGGTTGGATTCTCCGGACATAGGACCTCAGATGCAGCTTGGGACACGAAACACCATCATATACTACAAAAGCAGGAACCTTGAAACCAATGGGTATAACCACTCCAGATATCAAACTCGGGTCTTCAAAATCCAGCCCAGAAGACTTTTGCAATTCCATAGCATCCATTCTATCCACCAGCATCTTGAACTTATCTTCATTAGGATCATGATAGTAATTTGCTTCAGAATCAGAGTCCCCCATAGTATTGTGGAGACTGCCTCCCTCTTTCTCATACTCCTCAGACTCATAATCTTCAACCTGTTCTTTGGTCTTGACAGGACCTCTGAACCTTCTTCCCATGTTGATAAGGCCTCCTGACCTTCTAGTCTTCATGGCCAGCAGTGTCTTCAATTCATCCTGCCCCTTGGACAATTTCAGGATCAGCTCTTGGAATTGTGCATTCTGTGCCTGGAGATCTTTGACTGTTTGTTCAAGAGCCATTGCTGATGAAATAAACAGCGAGAAGATAAGATACATGTACATAAGAAACCTGTGATGCAATGATATGGTGTATAAATGCGTATGCAATGTTTTCAAGGACCACAGGATTTAAATTTGTTTAAACAACCAAAAGTAAACTTTTATTAGTAATAAACTTGTTTGCCACTTGGGCTTACAATAAAATGAAATGAACACAAGTATGGGGTTTTAAGTCTCCCATGGACGTTTCCTCTTTGTGTTGAGGTATGAGTTGAGATTCCGCTCCTCGTGAAGTTGCTTTGTTAGCTCCAGGATTCTTTCTTGACTTGCTTTGTAATGAGTCTCAAAAGTATCCCTTTGCTCCTTCAATTGGATCCAGGACCTCTGTAAGTCTTCCATGTCAGTGGGCATGTCTGGATGAAGGATGGTATAAGAAGTATCTCCTTCAGCAACAGGCTCCATAGTAACTGGCAGGATGGCATGATATGGCATCATAAGAGTCTGAGCACAAGATCGCACCCATCTGAGATAAACTTCCATAGGAATAGTGTACTTGGGTTCCAGAGTCTTGCTGTCAACCTTGTTCACTTTACCCCATGCTCGTATGAACCTTTGACGGTAACCTTGCAGATCGTTGTCGTAGTCAAACACAATACCCTGAATCAACATGTCATGAGGACCATCACTCCGAGCGTAACCAAACTGTCGTAAAGCTAAGGAAGGGTTGTAAGTAATGCCTCCTCTTATGCCTAGAAGTGTCGCATTAGGAAACTCCCCACAACGGTCAATGATAGTAACATTCTCCATAGATCGAGAGCACCAATGAATATCTGAATGAGAGAGTGACATAATCCTCTTGGACCACCTGAACCCTTGTTCATTCTTCATCACTGATCGAGGAAGGTGAGAAATAAACCACCTAGATAGCAAAGGTATGCAGAACATCAGAGTTCCTCGTGCCTTTGTAGTACGGGTATGAAGAGGGTGTAAGATGTCTCCAAGTAATGTAGGCACTGGGTTGTGACTCAGAAATATGTTGATGGCGTGAACGTCTATGAACTGATCAGGATTGGGGAACAACACTAAACCATAAATCAACAAGGCTAAGATCTCCTCAAAAGCATCATAGCTCATAGCCTTCAAGAACACTTGAGCCTTCTCTATCAACACCTTAGCAAGAATAGCCTTAACTCCGCTTCTCGTTTCTAGAACAATGTTTGACTTTTTTAGATGTAGGGCTGCAGCAATGACTTCAGGTTTAGGCTCTTTTTCTAAGCCTGTGAAGGTTTTCTGATCAAGTATAGGTATACCCAGAAGCTTGGAGAACTCCTCCATTGTAGGAACCAATTGATAGTCAGGGAATGTAAAACAATGATGTTTAGGGTCAAAGAACTGAAATAGAACACTCATCATGTCTTCATTGAACCCTGAAGTGACTAGATCCAGTAGGTGACCATGTCTCTTGATGAACTGGGAGTTTTCTGAAATTTGAGAGACCAATTCTTTAAGCTTAGGAGGTATTCCTACAAAGTTGATCCGGATAGTATTCCTACGAGCAGAAGCCATGACCTGCAACAAAGAACAAAGATAAATCCTTTGGTCCTTGAAATGGTTAGTGAAAATGCTATGCTTATGATGCATGATGATGTTATGATGTAATGCTCAATCACAAACATGTGACACACACAAACAAGTCACACAATAGCCCTAGGTTTGAAGGCTTGCATGAGGTTTAAAGGTAAGTACCCTTCCCTGAAGTTTAGGTGGTTCATCCTGTCCTATGAAGTAACCAGGTTCTAAGGGATCTCAATATCATTGATCCTTCACAAGGGTGGTTGTTCAGTAGGCAACTTACTTGCCAACCAAAACCCTCCAAGTTTAAGATCTCAATGAGTGTAGCATCGAGTATCAACCAACTTCAGTCTTCACCAAAGCCGGCTATCTCACTACTTTATAAAGGCCAAGATGGGATGATTAGGGTTCTAAAAGTCAGTTAGTGTATTGACAACATATGGCAGCCTCATATTATCCTCAACTTGCTTAAGGAACATAAGCACCAACCAAGAAGTCACACTAACTATGGCCACCAGATCAACCATATCGGTATACGCCGTACAGTTTCCTTGGTCTATTGCCATTTACCTAAGGTACACTAGATCCGGTTTAGGATCTTTCACACATAAGAGCACCCAACAAGTAAAGTAAAGCAAACAAAGCAAACAAATTTAAAGTGATCTAATTCCTAAGGGTACCCCTCTTTAATATTAAATCCCCAGCAGAGTCGCCAATTCTGTAACACGGTGGGAGAACTGACTTTAGTTATGTTGCGGATAGCAAGAGTCGCCACCGACTTTTATTTTATCCAAAGGAAAGGGCATAAAAGAACAGGAAAGACCTTAAAAGATTTTTAGGTTCGGGGGGTAGGTTATGTAAAGGGAAGGTGTTAGCACCCTTTACATCCATGGTTATCCATGGGCTCTTAATTACTTAGCTCACTTTAAAATGTTTTTGAAAAGTGTAGTGTGTGATTAGAAATTTTCTTAAGTACTTTATAATGATCCATGTACGGATATATATAAAGCCTTTGTTTTGAAAATTGTTTGAGATGTGAAGTGTTTTTGAAATGTTTTGAAAAGGTGAGCAAGTACATGAGAGAAACCTACCCTAAGTTAAATCTTTTATGTTCTTAAATATCCTTTAAATGGTAAGACTATCCCTATTATTAAGGAATAGGTAGTCATTACCTTGGATGTTATGAGGGACAAGTGAAGGGATAACTGTGATTAGGCAACTGTAAGGTGTATTTAGCAATTCGAAGGGACTTATCATCTTTATTCGAAAGGGACAAGATCATTTACGAAGGCAACCATGAAGGGACTTGATCTTATTATCTTTTAAGGGACCAGATGATATTAATTAATGAAGGGACTTTGCTTTATACACCTTACTTGACCTTTTTCCTTAGGCAACATGAGAAGTATCCTTAAGAATGTGAGATGGCGATCCAGGATCGACTTACGTGTGTGCGTGTACAAATTCAAGTATTTATCTTAAGATTAATGATCTAAATTCAATTTTAAATACAAACATGTTTACACTCCCTATTTTACTAACCATGGCAATTTAAATAAACAAACAATAATAATACTACAATTATTACATAATTTGCACAATTACATTATAATAATAAAATAATTTAAATAAATAAGCATATAATAAATAAATAGGGTAGTAATAATAAGCAAAATAAATATAAAAGAGGTTAGTATAATAATATAATATAAAAAATAAACTAAAAGTTCAAATTTAAATAAATAGTCATTTTTTTAAGAATTTTAAGAAAAAAAGAAATAAATAATAATAATTATATACTAATAAATATGATTAATAGTTCTAATAATTTAATTATATATACATATTAAAAATATTTGTTAATTATAATTAAATAAGAAATTAAAATCATAAAATAAAATTAGGGTTTTTAATTGTTTAGAAAAAATAAATTAGGGTTTATAATATAATTAGGTTTTTTTTTTATAAATAAATTAGGTTTATAAAGAAAATAATTAGATTTTATGTATTTAATATACAAAATTATTAAATAATATACAATTATAAAAAAAAATATAATATAAGTTTTAAGAGAAAAATAATTTACATATATTGTTTTTTAGAAAAGAATTTAAATTAGTTTTAGAAAATAATATAAAGAAATAATAAGAAAATAAAACAAGAAAAAATATAAACCAAAAAAAACAGGACCTGGGATTTGAACCCAGGTCCTTTACCTGGAAACTCAACAGCACTACCACTGGGCTAGCGCGCGCTGGATGTCAACATGTTGCCTCCATATGCTTTTGTTCTAATCCTGTAAAACAAACTAATTGAACAAAAAAAAAATTGCCCAAAGGCTGGTTTCGAACCCAAGACCTTGCTTTCACATACGCGTATACTCACCACCAAGCCATCAGTGTTTCTCAAGACATATAATACAAACATTAATATATAATATATATTTAAATTCAAATATCTGAATTCGCGCCAGTCATCTTCAACCTCCAGACCTGCAATTTTTCTTGCGAAATTTGCTTCAAATTTACCTGCGATTTTTCACTTGCAGCAAATCCTACGAAATTCAACCATCAATTAAACAGTAAAATTTCATCAAATTAAGTGTACCAACATGATCCAGAGGTTAATTAGAATTGATCTATGGTTTTAGATTTCATTTATCATTGGTAAATCATGAAACCCTAAAACGGCCGAAGAACCCTAACAATGGTGGATCACTCATCCTGTACCAAAAATCAAATCAAGGCATCTAGAAACGATTGTTAGCTCATCACAAACAAGAATCAACAGTCAAATACAATTTATTTTACACCAATGTATGAAAACGAAAAACTCATGAATGTCTAAAAACTTTGATTCGGTTTGGCCAATTCGTGGGCTTTTAGATGCATATGATCATTGGTATATGTTCAGTGATATGTAAGGAAGAGATTGGCATGCTCCATTCACCTCTTTGGTCTCATGTCCATATCTTTTACCATTCTCAAGTTATGCTCTTTTGAAGTTGTTGACTTTTTTGTTGACTTTTAAAAGGACCTATAATGTCTTGGCTCATACCTTCCAAATGAAGCATTTTTGGGCTTGGCTTGTGATACACAAAGTTGTAGAGAATTCAATTTCCTTCAAAATGAGCTTTGGATGGAAAATTTTTGATGAAGCATGTGAAAGTTATGGCTGGTCAAAGTTCAGTTGACTTTTTCTATGAAAACCCTAATTTAGAAACTCCTGATTCTTGATGATCTGAAATATCCTTGATGAATCATGATCAACCCTTGATAAAATGATGAATTTGACCACATATACTTGATGTTGGCAAAAAATCATGAAGTTTGACTTTGGTTTGACCACAGTTGACCTCAGTTTGACTTTTTAACTACTTTGACTGATTTTAACCTATCTGATCATCTGACTGAGCAAATCTTTTGGGAAAGTATTGAAACTTGTCATGGGGATTCTTGAACACATATAAGATGTTATGAAGCTCACTTTAAGTCTTGGAAGTCCATTTAGCCTGATTAAATTCAAAACCCTAGTTTAGGATGCATTGCTTGGGAGGATGCATTGTCTGATGGAATTGTCAAATCTACTGACTAATTGTGAACTTTGTGAACCTTGTGAAACTCATGAGATGTCTTGTGATCCTATTATTATACAATTCCTCTTAGTACACAAGAACTCCTCTTGATTCATCCTAGAACTCAAGATATGATGTTTCAAAGTTGGGAAAAATCTTGTAATTTTCAAGTATGTGCCAAAGAGGGGTTTTTGCAAAATCAAGTTTCAAGACTTCTAATGACCTCTAATCCACCTATAAGCATCATAACATGATTATGCAACTTGACTTGATCAAAATTGTGCCAAGAATCACAAGATTTCATGCCTTGCACTTCAAGAAATTTTCAAAGAGGGAAAATGCAAAACATGTGATAACTCTTGATCCAAGTGTTGCAGATCATCACAATCAATCCCATGGCTATCTTTGAAGTTGGCTGAGGCAAGACACCCCTTGAAACAACCTCTGACCCGTGCCATGCCTCAAGTACACATTCTTTGACCTTTTTTGCAACTTGGCCCATACCAATCACACTATGCTACACCAACTCCTATGATCATTCCTATTGGCTTATACAAACCTCAAGCAACTCAAAACATAACACACACAAGCCTGAAACCACACCATATTCATATTGCCCAAAATTTCCCTAAGACTTCATCTCTTCGAAACTCCACACACAACCATCAAAACCCAATTATTTCTTCACCAATCATCTCAATATCACTCAAGGATCTTAAACCACCCTTTATCTTGCCCTAAAAGCCACTGAATCATAAACACGGTTTCTGAGTTATCAAAACCAAACATCACAAACCAGCCATCACAAACTTGTTCTAAGCCTTTCGGAAGCACAAGGGGATCATTGGAGTGGTTTTGCACAAGGGAGGAGGTCAAAAAGCTCCAAACTGAAAGCTTCAACTCAGGTAATCATCAAGAACATTTTTTCCAGAACTCTCCTTTTAAGTTATAGAATGAATCTAAATGCTCTCTTGATCATGCTGATGTGTTTAGTTTTCAAAATAGTTAAGAAATGAGGATGTATTTAACTTCTGAAAGTTTTGCACATTTTTTCATTTTGCTTCGATTCATGGGTTTGATGAAAAATAAATGAAATGTGTTGCTGGATTCTTGTTCTATGTTTCTTAATGATTGATTCTAGAGAGTTTGAGGTGTTTTCATGGCGTTTTGAGGGAGTTAGGGTGAGAGAGCTGCCGGAGAAGATGACCGGAGATCTTCTCTGGTAACCTGAAAGTCATTAGGGCTAAAACCTAATTAATTAGCCAGTTTGAATAATAGCCATATGATCATGTTTACCCGCGTGTTTGGATGGCCAGGATGCGTTCACTTAACCCTAATTCTTAATTAATTAATTTAATTAGGTTAATTAGCCAGAAAAAATCCCAGCCTTTCATCTGCGCGCGCAGTCAATCCCAATTCAAATACTTGCCTTTGTTCTTGATTACTTCTCATTTTATTTGATTTTTATTTCATTTTCTTGCATTTCTTTTCCATAATTATTAAAAATAGCAAAAAGACTTTTAAAAATCTAATTTTCTGCATTTTAACTTCAAATAATTTTCTTAACTCAAAAACATTTTTTATTTTAATTTTTGCATTAAAAAAGTATTTTTAAATCATTTAAATGTTTTATTTAATAATTAATTGATTTTAATTAATTAAAAATACATTTAGGTTTCTAAAAATCACCAAAAAATTCATGAAGCATTCTCATACATTTATAAACATTTTCAAACTCACCATACAAATTTCTTTTTAGGTTTGATCACATTTGCACAATTTTCTTTGAATCAGGGTTCATAAAATTCCATTTTTCTAACCCTAACTTGAAAAAATCACTTCTGATCAACCATGATGAGTTTGAACTTGATTCTTTTTGAATTGTTTCACATGTTGCATCTAGTATCTAGGTTATTTATCTCATGATTTTTCATTGCATTTTCAAATTGATTTTCATTTTTCCTTTAGGATCAACCAAAAACCCTAGTTAAATTAGGAAATTCATAACTTTGCCTAGGTTTAGCTTCTGACCTTCTCCTTTGGGTAGTGATCTTGTATATGTTTAGGGTGTGTTTGAGTTCAATTTCAAATTTTTATCATGATGTATGCTTCTGTTTTGATCATGTGCATCTCATACATTCATAAAACCCTAATTTCTCATGTTCATTTGCATTCATCTTTGCATATCATCATCATATGAGCTTGCCATGACATTCCATGATCTTGTATGACATATTAGACATCCTAGGACATGCTTTAACATTTCTTGATCATTTATTAATTCATTTGGTATGCTTTTCATTCATTAGATTTCATGAACATCCATGTGTTTTCAAGCTTCTTTCATGATTCCTTTGCATCTCATTCCTTGTATGAACATTCATAAGCATTATGTATGACTTTGCATCATCTCATAACACTTGTGCCTTGCATATACGCTTCTGGTTTTGGTCTTTGCATCTTTATCCATCTCATTTCCTTTTGCTTTATGTCTTTTGCATCTCATACTAACATTTCAGGGGCTTATGGTAAGTTGTTTGGGATGTGGATTTGCCTTCACATCCCACCTCTTCTCATCTCTTCATATGCATTCTTATTTGCCTTTTAAGTGAACTTGCTACACTTATGCTCTCTCATTCTTACTTTCTTTCTTTTAGGTTACTTATCTTCTTCAGGAAGTAAGTTACATATTCTCCTTCTCCTTCTCTTTTCATCTGCTTCTTCCTTGGTGACCTCTTAAAGATTCTTGCTCTTAAGCCTCTCAAACCATAGGATATCCAAGCATGATAATTTTTAGGGTTGTATATAGTCCCCCCTAGTCTTTTACCTTTGAGTCTCCTTGAGTCTCTCTTCTCATCTCATAATCAGAGGCTAAACACTTAAAGCTTTAGGACTTTGAATTAGGGTTATGCATGCATCCTTATCTTAGGATGGAGTGTATAACTTTAATATTTAGTGTTAAACCTTTAATTTGTTTACACCTCTTAATCAAAACACTTAATAATGATCAAGACTTAGGCTTGTAACTTGGGCCTTACATTAGGGTTCCATCTCTTCCTTTTTGGTTAAAAGGGACTAACCCTAGTGTTTAATGGACAAGTCCCCCTCAAGATAAGTCTTACAAACTTAAAACTGACTTCTTAATCCCACCTTTAATTAAAATCCACTTAATAAAGGCTTGTTATATAATGAATTTAGTCCCTGACCATGGATTAAATTGAGGTATCTTCCTCAGCTTAAGTGTTCTCATCTATCATCCTTCTCTTAGGATGGTGTAATGAGTTCACTAATCCCTGATTAGAGATTAAACTCATTACTTAACACTAAACAAAAACCCAAAAACACTTAATAATTACCAAATAGGTTAATGATCTTAATCTTATATCATCATGGTAATTAAGTTGAGATGCTTATCTCACACTTAAGTAGGCTCATTATCCCTAATCAGGGAGGATATAATGAGTTTACAACCCTTAATTTAGGCTTAAGCTCATTATCTTATGCAAAACACCGAAAACAATAAAAAACTGAAAACACAAAAAACAAACAATAATCGTCTCAAACAGGATTCTTTTCTCGTCTCACTCATTCTATAAACGAGAACTTGCTTCTTCCGTCTAATGCAAGACAGTTAGCACTCGAGCCAGACGAGTCACACACTTGAGCATAGATAAACAAGCAGTTCACAGTCAAATCATCATCCATTCTCTTTGAGTCGAACTACGGTGTTCTGACTTCCGCATTGCACGAGAGGATACGTAGGCATAACTTAATGGTTATCGAACAAAAGTCTATGTGTCTTCCCCCTCTTTCAGCATTCTTTCTAAGCCTCATTCTTGAGCATCTCACCTCTCTTTTTGCACTAACACACATTCTTTTCTCCCTAGCTTTTATACACAGTTAGCACATACACTACCCTTTTTAAACACAAATCTTATAAGTGTGGATCCCGTCGAGTACGACGGACGATCTGGGTGCTAATACCTTCCCAGGTCGTAACCAACCCCCTTTCTCAGTTTCTCTAGTTCACAACCGTCTTATCCATACCCTTCTAGGTTTATGCAGCATTATATTTCCTTCGGGATAAATATTCCTAGCTGGTGACTCTATTCAACCTCAACCTCCAACATCGTCGACGGTTCGCGTTTGCACTGGGACGTAACTCTTCGGGAGCGACACCGAGTTGCAAGCCCACTTGCAAACCCAAAGTACAAATTTTGAATCTTCTGCATCAAACTATTTGGCTCAAATTAATGAAGTTTATGGTTCCAATGTGGCTCTTGCGAATTCCTTCAATACCCTCAATGCCAATTTCATCAACTACACTGGTGGAGATGTAGATGATCGTCCACCGGTTGTTTATCATTGTCGTTATCCATCGCATCAGGGTCGGGGTCCAAGATCATGAGAGTATGATTGCATTGCATATCATTTTCATTTGCATTCTCTTTGTTTTTGTATTCTCTACATGACAATCGTTAATGTTTTAGTATGTTGGCTTTCCTTTTATTTTCCCGTGTTATGGATAATGTTTACTCTTTTTTGTTTGTTTCATTATCTCGTCTTGGTTATTTTTTTCATTCATCGCTTATTGTATGTTTGTTGATGTTTGAATATTATTGCAATTGTTCTTCTCATCATACTATTCTTGTTATCTGGGTCTTGTTTAATATTCTTTCTCTCTTTTTGATGTTGTCAAAGGGGGAGATGAATTAAGGTTGTAAGTAGTATCATGTTGACGACACATATTCAGGGGGAGCATGGTATTTTTCTACGATGCTCTTTACATTTCAACAAGTTTTTGCCAACATAAAAAAGGAGGAGTTTGTGAGAAATAAAGGATATTTTGAATAATGTCAAAAACTCGGTGTATTTGAAATGATGTTTGGTAATACGAGGAAAAAGAATGATCTCATGAAGAAACATTTCTTTGAGCATTTTGACTGCATGAGTCGACTCAAGCTTCCAAACAGTTTGACTCATCTTATTAGTTAGATTTGAGTCGACTCATGGCTTGAAACAGGTCGACGCATATGAATTGAATTTTCCCCAAAACTCTCAGGTCCCAACAGGCTGACAGATGGAGGTCTTTTGGTCGACTCAAACACATGATACAAGTCGACTCAAACCATTCCACAGGTGTAACACGATGGAAGAACTGACTTTCTATATATGTTGCAGATAGCAAGAGTTGCCACCGACTTTTATTTTATCCATATAGAAAGGGTATAAAAGAACAGGAAAGACCTTTTTTTAAAGACTTGAGTTTGGGGGGTAGGTTATATAAAGGGAAGGTGTAAACACCCTTTATATCCAAGGTTATCCATGGGCTCTTAGTTACTTAACTCACTTATTTGTTTGAAAAAGGAAAGTGTAGTGTGTGTTTAGAAATTTGTCTAAGTACTTCGTAATGATCCTCGTATGGATGTATACAAAGCCTTGTTTTTGAAGATATTTGAAAAGAGTGAGGTGTGAAAAGTATTTTTGAAATGTGAACAGGTAACTAAGTTGTACCTACCCTAGACTAGTCTTTCATGTTCTTTTATTTTCTTTCAAGGGTAAGACTGTCCCTACTATTAAGGAGTAGGTAGTCATTACCTTGGATTTGTTTGAGGGATAGACGTAGGATCATCGTATGGTCAATGAAGGAAACTTAAGGGGTGTCTTTAACAATTTGGAGGGACTACCATCTTTACCGAAGGGACAAGATCATTATATCATAGGCAACCTCGTAGGGACTTGATCTTTTAATCTGGGAGGGACTTGATGATTTTTGTTTGAAGGGACTTTGCTTAAGACACCCCACTTTCGAGGGACTTGACCATTTTATAAGGCAACTAAGAGGAGAAACCTAGGAGGTACAGATGGCGATCGTAGGACGACCGACTTACGTGTGTGAGTGATTATATTCAGGTATTTATCTTATTTTTTAATTATCTAAGTACAATTTATTTTCAATTATGTGTAAACACCCCAAATTTTCCCTCACCCATTCACACCATGGCTTGTGATCTCTTCATATGCATAAACCCAATCATAGCATCTCATACCACATTTTTGTTACACTGCATTGTTTCTGAGTCATCTGCATCTAGGGTTTGTGATCTGAGCAATCCAAGAGCCTCTTGAGCCACCCCAAAGGCCATCAATCACTTCAAAGGGTTCCATGTATGTCCAAGCATCATATTATATCCTCTCAAAGTCAAGAATGTCAAAGGATCACAAGAACTGGGATTGGTATGGAAGCAGAGCCAGGCTTGACTGCACAGATGACCTAAAATTAGGGTTTTGGTTTCAGAGGCCATAACTCCAAATTTTTTGGTCATTCTTGTTTCTATTGGTCTCTATATGGTATAGGTAGTATTCATATCAATTTTCATGAAGAAATTCCATGGGGAAGTCATCTGATCAAGAGTTGACTTTTCAAGCAAGTCAGTGCAAAATCAGGGCATCTGAGGCCCCCAATGACCCAACCAAAGGGTGTTCTTCATCATTTTGATTGTATATGACCTTTATTTGATCATGGAAGGCATTGGAAGTTCACAAAATTGAAGAATTTCAAGTCTTTTGCAAAGTTGACTTTTTGGGCAAGTTTGACTTTTAATGAAATTGTCATTTTAGGCAACTTTTTCAACCTTTACTTTTTGATTCAAAAAAGCTTCAAATGGAAAAACTTTGGTCATGAAAGTTGTAGAATAGATCTTTCCCTTTTCAAAAAGTACAAGAACATGACCTAATTCATTTTGGATCAAAAGTTATGGCTCACCAAAGTTGGCAAAAATCACAAAATTTCAAAGTTTCTACCAAAGAGGCATTTTGCAAAATGACTTGATCAAGTGTTCTAAAGCTATCAAATGGACTTCTAAACCACACAACATGATCATGTGACATCTAAAGTTCAGAATGGACCAAAGAATTACACATTTTTATGGTTTATGGAACAAGATTTTTCATAAGAGGCAAAAGTGAACCAAGTTGCAAAACTCATCATAGCTTCTCATCCACTTGCTTGCTAGCTTGCTGATCCATCCTAGGCCTTTTCCCTCATCATGCTGCGCAGGACACACTTGTTGTACTTGGCTAGCAAGTGGCCCATGCTTCTCTTACACAAACTTGACCTTTTGGCAAAAGGACCCATACCAATCAATAAAGCACGTGTCACTTCTTCTGACCAATGGCAATTGTTTATACTAATCAAATGCAAGCCAAACATAACAAGAAGCAAGCCTGAAACACTCCATAGCACAGCATTCTCATTTTCACCTTCATTGGCAAAAGCTTTCGAAACTGCTTGCACAAGTCACAAACACACAAACTAGCTTCACAGATCAACTCAACACACCTTCCTGATCACAAAGCACCCTTCACCATAGCCTGAAACTCAAAGAATCCAAAACACGATTACCACCTTCCCTTGAGCAGAACTTCTTCCATTTCAAAAACTAGCCATTTTCAAAGCTTCCTGAGCTTCATTTCATCATCAAAGGGATCAAAGGAGTGGGTTTGCACCAAGAAACAGCCCAGAAAGCATAGGATCAGAAAGCTCCATCTCAGGTATAGCTCAAGAACAAATTTTCCAGAACTTGCTTTTCTTGTTATAAAATGAAAGTGCATGCTGTGCTGATCATGATGATGTGTTTGGAATTGAAAATGAGTGAAAAATGAGGATGTATGCAATGTCTGAAACTTTTGCCCTAAAAACTGTTTGGCTTCGATTCGTTTGATTGATGAAGAATAAATGAGATTTGAGTGGGGGTTTTGATTCAGTGGGATGTGGGAATGATTTCTGGGCTTTTAGTTTTCGTTTTAGTGAAGTTTTGAGGATTTGGGAGATTTTCAGGTGGGGTTCCCACCGGAGAAGACGACCGGAGGTCTTCTCCGGCCACCTGAAAACAATTAGGGCTAATCCCTGTGTTTAATGAAGTTTGAATATTGCCCCTTTGATGTGTTGACTCGCGCGCATTTGGACGCCCAGGATCACTCTATTTTGCCCTAATCATAGTTGACTTTATTAATCTTGATTAATTAATTCATAAATAGGATTTAACTCAGTTTGAATATAGACCACTGGATTACGCGCCAAGTCAACAGCCTCTTCCCCAGTTTCCATCTGATCCGTTCATTGCGTTTACTTTCTTTTATTCTAATTTTAATTCATTTATTTTGTATTTCTTTTGTCCATTTATTTTTAAATAGCAAAAATTATTCAAAAATTCTGAAAATTTTTATACAAACTTTTATTAATTTTCAGAAACCAAAAATATTTTTATTTTTATTTTTTGCATTAAAAAATATTTTAAATCATTTAAAAGTTTATTTTTAATTAATTAATGAGAATTAATTAATTAAAAATACTTTTAGGTATTTAAAAATCACCAAAAAATTCATGAAACCTTCATAATCATTTAGAGACATTGTCCAACCCTCAAACCAAATTTCTTTTTTGATCTTGATGCATTTTGAGAATTTTTCATGGAATTAAAATCATTTCAAGGCATTATTTTGATCCAAACTTCAAAAAATCATTTCTGCCTAACCATTGAGAGTTGGACTTTGATTCTTCTTGCATTGCATTTTGTTTAGCATGTAGTTTGTGAGATTAAATTGGCATGATTTGATCTTTCATTTTCCATTTGTTTGGCATTTTTCTTATTAAGGTACCCTAAAACCCTAGAAATTTTAGGAAATTCATAACTCTAATTAGGTTAAGAATTGGAACCTCTCCTTTGGGTAGTGAATTAGATTAGGTTTAGGGTTCCTTTGAGGGAATTTTCAAATTTTTATCTCAATGTTTGCTTCTGATTTTGGTTTTTGTTTGATGCTTTGATCATAAACCCTAATTTGGGCTTCCATGTGCATCCATCTTGCATTTGCTTGCATACCTTGACTTGCCATAGCATTTTGTGCATCCATTTGATTCATTTGACATCTTGAGACATATTAGAAGCATGTTTGGTCATTGCATCTTGCATTTACCATGTTGTATGCCATTTGCATTCCATAACATTTCATGTATGATCATGGTTCTTAACTTGTTCCATTTGCATCCATAAGTTTGTATGATCATCCCCATGCCTTGTTTCATGTTTGTATCATCTCATAGCATCATTATCATCTCATATGTGCTTCTGGTTTTGATTTACATCATGCCATCTCACTTCATTTTTGCATTGCATTGCATTCCTTTACTAACTTTTCAGGTGGTAAGCAACTTTGAGAAGTGAATTTGCCTTCACTTCTCACAACTTCTTTTCATCTCTTTTATGCATCCATGCTGCATTTTGTTATGTGTTTGAGGGAGAGCTTGCTCATTCTTCTTCTTCTTACTTTCTTTCTTCAAGTGACTTGACTTCTTGAATGAAGCAAGTTACTTTGCTTCTCCTTGCTCCTTTCATCTGTTTCCTGGTGGTTCCATTGAAGATCTTCTCTTGCAAACCTCACAAACCTTAGGAACAACCAAGCATGACAATGATTAGGGTTTTGATTAGTCCCCCCACTTAGTTTTACCTTTGTGTTTCTTTGAGTCTTCTCTTCTCATCTCATAATCAGGGACTAAACCCTAAAGGCTTTAAGGCTTTGTGATTAAGCTTATGCCTGCATCCTTCTATTAGGATGGAGTGTATAACTTTAGTCCTAAGTGTTAAACCCTTAATTTGTTTAACTCCTTTAATCAATTCACATAATAATTATCAAGACATCACACTTGTAACTTGGGCCTTGCATTAGGGTTCTAATTCTTCCTTAATTGGTTAAGAAGGACTAACCCTAGTGTTAATGGACAAGTCCTCCTCAAGTTGTCTTACAAACCCTAAAAATCACTTCATCATCTTACCATTAACTAAAATCCACTTAATAAAGGCTTTGTTTTGTCATGAGGTTAATCCCTAATCATGGATTAAGTTGAGGAGTCTTCCTCAGCTTAAACATTCTCATCTATTATCCTTCTATTAGGATGGTGTAATGAGTCTGTTAAATCCCTGATTATGGCTTAGTCTCATTACTTAACACTAAACAAAAACAACAAAAAAATATTTAAATAATCACAAGTAGGTTAATGATCTTAATCCTACATCATGGTGATTAAGTGTGAGAAGCTGACTTCACACTTAAGGTATTCTCATTACCCCTAATCAGAGGGAAGATGTGATAAGTTTACTAATCCATTGGTCTAGGCTTAAGCTCATTAATTTATGACAAACTTTCAAAAACAATAAAAGATTGAAAATACAAAAACAAACAATAATCGTCTCCTCCGGGATTCTTTTCTCATCATCTTCACTCACAAACGAGAACTTGCTTCTTCCGTCTAATGCAAGACAGTTAGCACCTGAGCCAGACAGGTCATACACTTGAGCATAGATAAGTAAGCAGTTCACAAGTCAATTTATCTTTCAGTCTCTTTGAGTCGAACTACGGTGTTCTGACTTCCTCATTGCACGAGAGGATACGTAGGCATAACTTAACAGTTATCGAACAAAAGTCTCTGTATATTCCCCCTCCTTCTAGCCTTATTCTTTAGCCTCATGATCTTGAGCATCTTATCCTTGTTCTTACATTGACACTTCATTTACATACACTTCACTTCTCTTACACTGACACCTGTACATCCTTTTCCAGCTCTTTTATACACAAATTGCACTGACACTACCCCTTTAAAACACAAATCTTTTAAGCGTGGATCTCGTCGAGTACGACGGACAATCTGGGTGCTAATACCTTCCTAGGTTGTAACCAACCCCCTTTCTCAGTCTCTCTGGTTCGCAACCGTCTTATCCATATCTTTCTAGGTTTATGCAGCATTACCTTTCCCTCGGGATAAAAAATGCCTAGCTGGCGACTCTTTTCATTCCCTGTGAGTTCACTCCTGTGTGTTCTCACATCCTCCTTTCGCCGACCGTTCGCGTTTGTACCCTATTTGACCCGGCTTCATTTAGTGGGAGCGACATTATGTTTTGCACTCCCTATTATTACTAACCACGCAAATAAAATAAAAATAAATAAAATGCGAGAAAATAAATCCTACGTTATTACACGGCTTCGGGGCAGTTACATAATAATATGAGCGGGAAAACAGGCGCTAAAATAAATGGGGGAGGTCTGGATTCGAACCCAGGACCCCCCATTTACCAACCCTAATGCGCAGCCACTGGAACACCTGTACGCAGGTGACAATGTTAGGAAACAATCATATATAAAATAAATTCATAATATAGAACGAATTATAAAAAAAAATGCCTGAGGCTGGGTTTAAATCCACGCCCTCAGGATGCCAAACCTGCTTCTTAACCATTACACCAAACACGCGCGTGTGATATACAGAGGAAACAAATAAAATAGAATAAAAGATAGAATTTGAAATTTCTAGGATGACGCCAATTTCATCTTCTTCTTCCTTTTACCTATAAAGTTTCCTGCGAAATTAGCCATGAAATTTCCTTCGAATTGGTTCTCCCAGGAAATCCTACGTCCTTCCAAATGCCATGAAACCTGTAATATTTTGTCAAATTGAACACACCAGTATAATCCCCACAACATTTACAATTGGATTATGCCATTAGAATTCGTTTATAATTGTTAAATCGCAAAGCCCTAATTTTAGAGCTTAAAACCTAACAATGGCGTTTCACGAGTTAAGCCATGAACCTTTGATCTAACTATCCAGAAAGCATCCTAGTGTAATAACAAACATAAACCAGGCATCAAATTCAATTAATAATGGTTAAATATATGAAATCTAAAAAATGCATAAAGGAAGAAAAACACGATTCGATTTGTGCTTATGGGGATGATTTTGATGATGCAAATGATTGAGATTCATTCAGTGATCATCCTAGAATGTGTTGCAACCTTGATTATGTCTTGAAACTTGTTCAACCTCCAAAACCGTATGTGAGTTTTTTTTTGAAAAAAATTGAAGTTGGAACAATGTGTTTTGGCCTCTCAAATTCGTCCCCTTGTGTGGATGTATACTTGTGTATATGTAGTGAATAAGATTAGGTCAAAATATGGGTCTTGTCTTCATGGATTTTCATTACTTGATTATGAAGAAATCTCCCTTCTATTTTTATCAAAAAATCAAATATACCACTTCCATAATGGTCTTGCAAGAAATTGAATAGTATCTAATCACTTTAAATGTTGTGTAAATGGTTCTAGAACAAGGATTTGATCCAATATTTGATTTTTAACAAATGAAATCCAAAATAATATAAAATAAATTATAAAAATCAGAATAAATGATCATTGGGTCGTGCATGACTTTATCTTTGAGTTTGGGTTGCAATTTTATGGGGCCATTTGGAAAACTTTGAAGTTATGGTCTTTTTTGCTTCATACACCCCTTAAAAATCAACCAACTTTAACAAAGCATAACTTCGTAAATTTTAATGCTATTAATGTGATCTTGGACTTTTTAGAAATATTAGAGTGTACTCTAACCAAACCTTTTGGTCCCATGTCCATATCTTTTACCATTTGCAAATTATGAGCTTTGGAAAAAGTTGACTTTTTGTTTACTTTCAAAAGGACCTATAATGTTTTAGCTCATACCTTCCAAATGAAGCATTTTAAGACTTGGCTTGTGAGACACAAATTTGTAAGGAATTAAATTTAATTCAAAATGAGCTTTGGATGGGAAATTTTTGATGAAGTATGTGAAAGTTATGGCTGGTCAAAGTTCAGTTGACTTTTCCTATGGAAACCCTAATTTAGGAACTTCTTGATTCTTGATGATCTGAGATTTCCTTGATGAATCATGATCAACCCTTGATCAAATGATGAATTTTACCTCATAATCTTGATGTTGACAAAAAAATTGAAGTTTGACTTTAAGTTGACCTCAGTTGACTTTTTTGCCAAGTTAACTAATTTTTGGATATTTGAGCCTCTGACTGGTCAAACTTATTGGGAAAGCTTTTAAACTTAACATGAGGATTCTTTAAGGTATGTGGGATGTTAGGAAGCTCACTTGAGGCCTTGGAAGTCTATTTAGCTTGGAGAAATTCAAAACCCTAATTTTAGACCCAATGTTCAGGAGGAAGCTTTGTCTGATGAAACCTTCAATCCTTTTGACCAATTGAGATCCTTGTGACTATTAAGAGAACTCTTGAGACACATTGCTTTGATTGTGGGAGGGAAAAATTTTGGGTACAACAACAGGTCGACACATTCCTGGAATGAATATAGGTCAACTTATTTAATCAGGGAGGTCGACGCAATACTATTTTGTGCGCCCTCTTGATTATTTCTCTCTCTCACTTACTTTCAACTTTTGATTCTTATTTTACCTAACCCATATAAATAGCTGATATATGTTTTTAGAAACTAACAAGAAAAGTGAAATAGATACACAAATGCTCTCTTCATCTTCTCATTCTCTAGCATTCATTAACAATTACACAACCATTTTTGTTGATCAAAGTGCAAGATCAAGGTGATAACGTTCAAACGTGAGATTGAGATTTCAGTTTGAGTTGAGAAGTTTGTAGGTTTTTCTTGAATAAAACTAGAGGGTTTGTCCTCCAAGATCCTTGGGATTTGGGGGTTTTGCATGCAACTTTTGTTCGTAGATTCAGCCGAGTGAGGTAGTTTGAAGATCAAGGGAATCGTTCATTCATATAGCGTTAACCGGAGGATTACGAAGATAGTTGTAGGTTCATAAGCATTGAAGAAAATCAGTCGTGCTCAAATTTTGGAGAAGTGTATATTCTTACAAGATGGGAGCAGTTAATCGGAGGTTTTATCGACACACGTGAAGGACTTGGTTCATCTCGAATCAAGGGGCAAGAAAAGTTATTGCAACAATTGAAATTTGGAATGTTTTATTGTTCCATTTTTCTTCTTGTATTAACAATTGCAATATTAATGAAATATCCCAATTCGGTTGTGAATTGGGGGCAAAGTACTTCTAGCGAGGACGGTGAAGGAACTGCCTAAACAAATCTCGTGTGTTCTTTGTCCATTTCATTAGTTATATTTTCTGCATTAATTAAAGTTGTGTTGTTTGAAAAATTATGTTTTGGTATAGTATGTGCTCACCAATTGTTTGTTAAATTGTTGCTATCAATTTTGGATAACAACTTGGTAAAACTCTTCACTACACTACTATACAAATTACACTTTGTGTGGGTGCACACCAAGTGTTTGATAAAAATTCAAAACACACAACTTCATTTTATTTGTGCTTATTTTTATTTCATAATTCATTATTGAGAGTGGGTATTCAAGTGTGCTTAATTTAAGTGATTAATTTAGCATTGTTTTAATTATTCTTATCATCTCTTATATCCCATTTGGTTTCCAACGCATATCCGATCTGTTGAATTCTAAAATTTTCCCTCCCATATTCAAGATAATGTATCTCAAGAGGCCTCCTAATGGTCACAAGATTCACAATTTCTCAAAAGGATTCAAGGTTTCATCAGACAAAGCCTCCTGCGAAGCAATGGATCTAAAACTAGGGTTTTGAATTTCACAAGACAAAGTGGACTTCCAAAAGCTCAAGTGGACTTCATTAAATCCCATATACCTCAAATAATTCTCATGTCAAGTTTCATGGTTTTCCCTACAAGTTTGGTCAGTCAGATGTTCAGATACCTAAAAATTAGTTAACTTGGTCAACAAGTCAACTGTGGTCAACATAAAGTCAAACTTCAAGATTTTTGGTCAAAATCAATATTATGAGGTTAAATTCATCATTTGATCAAGGGTTGATCATAATTCATCAAGGAAACCTAAGAATCATCAAGTATCAAGAGTTGCTAAATTAGGGTTTGTATAGGAAAAGTCAACTGAACTTTGACCAGTCATAAATTTCACATACTCCATAAAACAATTCCCATCCAAAGCTCATTTTGAATGAAATTCAATTCTCTACAACTTTGGGTCTCACAAGCCAAGTCCAAAAATGCTTCATTTGAAAGATATGAGCAAGGACATTACAGGTCCTTTTGAAAGTCAACAAAAAGTCAACTATTTCAAAAGCTCATAATTTTAAAATGGAAAAAGATATGGACATGGTACCAAAAGGTTTAGTTAGAGGACACTCTAAGCTTTCTAACAAGTCCTAGAACACCTTCATGGCATAAAAATTGAGGAAGTTATGCACTATTGAAGTTCGGCAATTTTCAAGAGGTGTATGAAGTAAAAAGGGCCATAACTCAAATTCTTTCCAAATGGGCCTATGATATTTCAATCCAAACTCAAAGATAAGTCCATTCACGATCCAATGATCAATTTTTCTGATTTTTCTGATTTATTTTATATTATATTGAATTTTAAATACTTAAATTCAATTTTAATTGAAATAAAATATGAAAAATCAAAGATTTGATCTCAAATTTATTTGTGGATCAAATATATGGTATTTAAAGTGATTGACCATTGCCAAATTCGTACAAAATCAGAATAGCATAATAAAATTTGATTTTTGGACAAATATGGTAATGTGATTTCTTCATCTTCAAGTAACCCACAAAAATCATTCAAAAGCTCAATCTTTTGACCTAGAATGCTTCACTATAAAGTCATAATCACAAGACAAGGATTAAGGACGAATTTTTGAGACCAAAAGTTCACTTTCAAGACTTAATTTTTCAAGAAAATTTGGATTTTTGATTTCTAAGTTTTAAGCTCTTTCAAAACATTTTAAAGATTGCAATTACATCCTTGAAGTATTCTGAGCATGATTCGATCATCACCATCATCCATAACACCATTAAACACATGATACGAATCCGTTTTTATGCTCTTTTTTAATTTTTTTTCGATTCTAACATTTGATGCATTATAAATTGTTTTGGTTTGTTTAAACTTGTTTGTGATAGTGTATAGATGGATTATGGGCCAATCAATTGAAGGTTTGATGCATGGAGAACAAAATGCCATAGTTAGGGTTCTTGAGGTCAAGAATTGAGGCTTCGATATAGAGACAATTTCCCACAAAATTGATGGTTTAATTGAAATTGGACTATTACTAATTGAATTGTATGGTTGGAATGAATTTACATTACATACATATTTGTGTTCGCAGGACATGTAGTGACGAATAAAATTCGTCACTACAAGCTTTAGTGACAGAAAAGGTGTCACTATAACCTAACTGGACGGCTAGAGGAAGAAGATGAGGGCTGGCGCGAATTTTTAATTTAAATATTTTTGTTTTTTTATATAATATATTTGTTTCAGATAGTTATCACAAAAGCATGTTTGGCCTGGTGGTTGGAGGTAGGCGTATACGAATATTATGGTGTCGGTTCGAACCCAACCTTAAACATTTTTTCGTGCCTTGTTTTTTTTTGTTTTCGTTTTATTATATAATATTTTTGTTTCAGGCTTATTCACAAGACTGGCTGTGCATAGCCTAGTGGCTAAGGTTGTAGGTTGGAAGGTCAAGGGCGTGAGTTTAACTCCCACCCACAACATTTTGGGAAAAAACTTGGTTTTTTCTCATTTTCTTTTAATTTCTCTAATTAACATATTTTCTAATTAATTTATCTTTTTAACCATGATTAACCCTTAACCTAAACCTTTAATTAACCTTTTTTTTCAAAATAAATTTCATACCTTTTCTTATTATTTAGTTTACTTAATTTATTAAATTGGCTTTATTATTTCATTAGGTTAATATTTTTATGAAAAATTTGATTAATCAATTTAAAACTCATTTTTTATTTTAACCCTAATATTTTACTCTAAACCCTAAATATTTCACTAAACCTCAAACCCTAACTTTCTTTCAAACCTAATTTTCAAACCTAAATTTCTTTTTTTTTCAAACTTAATTCTTTTTTTAAAATCTTAAACTTAATATATTTTTAATTTATTTTATTTTTAATATTTAAATTGCTTTATTATTTCTTTAGAAAATAGTTCGTTTTATATGATTTATTTCTCGTTTGATTATTATGTAACTGTTTCATATCTGTAATAATTTGGCTTTTCTTTTCTCGCACTGATTATTATGTAACTGCCCCGAAGCTGTGTAATAGCGTAGAATTTTTACATACTGTCTTTTACTTTCTATATGTGTTTAAACTACGTGGTTAGTAATCTAGGGAGTGCAAGACTTGAATGAAATTAATTTGGACTTAGATAATTAATTTTAAGATAAATATTTGAAAACAAGATTCACACACGTAAGTCGACCGTTCTACGATCGCCATCTACAACTCCTAGGGTTTTTCCTCTTGGTTGCCTTAATAAATGGTCAAGTCCCTCGAAAATGGGGGTGTCTTAAGCAAATGTCCCTACAGATAAATCATCAAATCCCTTCAAAGTTAAAAAGATCATAGTCCATTCGAAGTTGCCTACAGAATAAATGATCTCGTCCCTCGATGACCCTACGGAAAAAATGATGATAGTCCCTACGAATTGCTAAAGACATCCCTACAAGTTGCTTTCTCTGACCATACGATGACCCTACGCTTGTCCCTTAATACATCCAAGGTAATGACTACTTACTCCTTAATAGTAAGGACAAGCTTACCCTTGAAAGGAAATAAAGAAACATGAAAGATCAACTTATGGTAGGTAGCGCTTAATTACTTGCTCACACTTTCAAAAATTCTTTTTCACACCTCACTTTTAAAATATTTTCCAAACTCAAGACTTTGTATACATCCATACGAGGATCATTACAAAGACTTATGAAAATTTTCTATACACACACACTTCACATTTTTCAAACAAACAAGTGAGCTAAGTAACTAAGAGCCCATGGATACAAAAGGTGCTAACACCTTCCCTTTGTATAACTTATCCCCCGAACTCAAAAATCTTTTTAGGTATTTCTTGTTCTTTTATAACCTTTTCAATTGGATAAAATAAAAGTACGTGGCGACTCTTGCTATCCGCACATGTTTTTGTCAAACAAAAACACCAAGTCAGTTCCCCCACCGTGTTACACAATCATGGTGACTTGATTTTAATTTTAGACGTGTTTTACGAGGGACTTTCGCAAAATAATTTTCAATTAATTTTTGAAAAGTTATTTTTATGAAGGGATCTATTCAACCCCCCCCCCCCCCCATTCTAGATCCGCTTCATCGTCTAACAAAGAGTACCTCTGCCCCCAATTCAAAATTTGAATTGAGACTTTTTATTAAAATTGCAACGTTTATACAAAGAGAAATTAGGAACGACAATCCAATCCTAATTGTTGTTGTAGCTATGTTTCTCTTTAGCATCATTAAAACAACGGATACTCTCACAGATGAATCATGTGTTGCCCTATGTAGATTATTTACAAATATACCATTACAATAGGGATGTTTATGGTATTTTGACGACATTTATGACAACTCACAAAGAGTAGTGAGAAGGTCTGTATATGGTTTTTCTAAGAAAATATTGGAGATTCTCTGTTTGGTTGGAAGTAAATGGAGGGGAGAGGAGGGAATATTTAGTAGTTTGGTTCAAATTTTTAGAGGGGGAGGTAGATGGAGGAACCAAAATCCCTCCTGCTCCACTTTTTGCTTCCCCCAATTTGGGAGGATTTGGAGGGAATGAGAGATATTTTCTTTTAATCATAATTATATTTATATATTTATCCTTATTTATTTAAATATAAATTTAACTCATTAAAATATTAAAATTTATATTTTGAACAAAGTTTATCTTTCTTTTATATTTTTTGTATTTTTATATCTTCATCTTATTATTATTATTATTATTATTATTATTATTATTATTATTATTATTATTATTATTAGTAGTAGTAGTAGTATTAGTATACTATGTATTTAAATTTTTATTTTATTTTATATATTATAATGTTACTTTTTTATTATTGTAATATTTTCTTTTATAATAACTTTTGTTAGATTTTATTGTATTCGATAACCTTTTTAAAATTATATATTATAACAGTTAGGTTTTTATTAAATCTTATGATAAAATTATAAACGGTAAATATATCGTTAATGAATTTCTATTTAAATTATAAATTGTAAATATAACGAGTTTTATGATGAAATTAGAAGGATAAAAAAGTAAATTAGTTTTAAAATACCTACCCCTTGTGAACCAAACATATTTCTAAATAAAATGCCTCCCCTCTCCGTCCTTTTCGTATTTTGAACCAAACATATATATAATTAAAATTCTTCCCATCCCTTCCCCTCACCTTCTCATAAAAATCTCTCTCCTCCCCTCCTCTCGATTGAATCAAACGGACCCTAAAACGTATTTATAAAGGTTCATTAGGTTAGAGAACCTGAAAGCAGTTTCCCTTGCCTTCATGAGTAGAAAATCTAGCAAAAAGGATTACTTCATACGGGTCAAACTCAATGGACTATATATCACCACATCTGGATAATCCTATGCACCGTCTCGAATTGCCTTTTTGTTCCTTTTTACATTATCTATTTCATAACTTAGTAAAATTATCACCATACATAAATAAAATAATTTAACTAATTAGAAAACAAAATAGTCACACAAAATTTGATATAAATTATCATTCATTATTTAATAAACATTATAAAAGAAACAATTTTGACTATTCTTCAATCTATTGATAATTATTGTCTACAATGGGCTTGAATAACATTATTTTTTTCTTATAGTAAAATGGGTTTTCCAAAATTACTCTTTTAATCTTCTTTATCTAAACAATAAATGAATTTATATACTTTACTAACAAAAGTTGCTCTTGCAATCTCTTTTACATAATTGTTATACTTTACCATTTACCGAATTAAATTCTATTCATTTAAATAATTTATGCATAAACATTTATCATTTAGATAATTTATGGATTTTTTTCTTATGATTTAGAATGAATAAAGAAAAATCAGTTTTGTGAGTTAGGCATTAAAATTTGACTCAGATTTTATTTATTAGTGCCAACACTAATGTAGATACAATAATGTTAGATAAATTATCATTGTTGTTGATATTGCAAATGAATCCAGGGGTAGATTTATATTTTTATACCAAAGGAGTTGCACCTTTATATATTTATATAAATATTTTAAAAATAAATTATCAAATAAATTAAGAAAGACTAAATTAAAAATATAACAAATTAAATAAAAAATTAGAAGAGAAAAAAATACACATAATTTTAACATAAATGATCATTTTTCATTTAAGAAATCCTTAAAAAAATTATATTTTAAAATAAAGAAGAGAATAATATAAATAAATTTATTTTAATTTTAATAAACTATTAAAAGTCTCTAACATTTAGTTCATAATACCTAAAATATTCTTTCTATTTTATTTATGAGATTTATTATAAAAATGGATTAAAATGTAAGATTCCAAAGTCATATTCTTTTGTTTCAATATGATTTTTTTCGAAATTATAAAGTGATTTTTATTTTATTTATTTTGTGGGGATGCTAGTTAATAAATGATTGATTTACGCAGGAATTTTACTACATTTTGTATGTAATTAAAATAAACTTTTAAATATTAATATCTAAAATATTTTTATTCTATTTTATTTATGAGATTTATTAAAAAAATTGGATTAAAATGTAAGATTCCAAATGTCATATTATTTTGTTTCAATATGATTTAAAGAGCAACAATATGACATGTGTGAGTACCTATTTAAAGGGTTTCAAATTTTTCAGAAACAAAGATTAAATTCTAATGATTTATAATAATATAACAATTTTAGATGTGTCTTTTCTTTTTATATATTGTTTGCAAAATGAAGAAATAAAATATAATATAAATGAATATATTTAGACAAATGAAAGACTAAATAAGATGATATTTATGGTTTAATTTGAAAGTGGTAAAATATAATTTTGTTTTTTAGAAGATGTCATATATGGCCTATGCATGAAATAATTGAGTCCTCACTTTGATTATATAATTAAATCCTCACTTTAGTTATTTGTTAAATAATAGATAAATAATATTATTTGATAGATAATAGATACATAGTACATAAATACTATAAGAAATACAATAAGAGTTATTTGATCGATAATAGATACATAATGCATAAATACTATAAGAGTTAGAGTTTACTATCACTTTAAACGTTTAACATATATAATCACTTTAAATGTCTAGCATATATAATATAAATTTTCACATAGCATACATACATTATTTTAAGAGATGTACTTAATACATGAAGAATGAATGTAATATGCACTTTTATTTTTTTTTGTAATATGCATCGGTGGTGTTTGTCATGTCTGTAAATGTTGTTAATATAATAGAAATACATGACTCGAGTCATCTTTACTCCATGAGAATGAGACCATACGAATGAGATGATATGCAGGACCGTCCAAGACTTAAGACGAATTCTAAAACAAATTTTTATTTGTTAATAATTATATTTTTAATTAAAATTTTACTTTACAGAGAAGAATTATTTATTAAATTATTATAATCAATTTTATTTGATATATTTTTTCAATTAATAATAAAAACAATTCATTTAAATTTTATTGTGACTTGTTGGTATTTAAATAACTTCAATTAAAAAAAAAAGTATTTTTTTTGGGAAACATAACATTTATAAAAATTATTTACATTACTCTATAAGTAATATTATAGATTTAAAATAAACAAGTTTCTTTATATAAGTAAAAATACCAATCGGTGCATTATGTATTTATAAAATAAATGAGTAAATAGTAAAATTAAATTGTATAAAGTAAAGAGAAAAACAAGAGTGCTAACCAAATGACATCGATTTGTTCTTTTCTATTTTCGGTTAGATATGATTTAAGATACAAAGAAGTAAGAGATTAATAATATATTAAAGACATAGTAATATATTACTATATTTTTAGGCATATTTATTGTTATTTTATAAAAAAAGTAACATAATGATACTCTTAATACTAACATGAAGCATTTATATTATATATGGT
Organism: Lathyrus aphaca; assembly: GCA_963966055.1. Lineage (NCBI taxonomy): Eukaryota > Viridiplantae > Streptophyta > Magnoliopsida > Fabales > Fabaceae > Lathyrus > Lathyrus aphaca. Next base: position 134,512,122 of record OZ014519.1, on the reverse strand, counting down.
ATGATTGGAAGAATGTTTGGCCCTAGGCAATTGCCTAGCTTGCCTCCCCATGAGCTGGGCCTCATGATATCTATTCTCTTGTAAAATATATTCATAGTGTTGTGCATGCCGTTATGATGTTAACAATAGTTTAAATACCTCGATTTTTCTCTCCTGCATAATAGATTTTATTCCTTTCAAATTCCTAGGTGTCATGGTGGGATGCAGTTCAAGAAGAACTCATTTGTGGAAAGAGGTGATCAATAACATCAACACTAGACTTTCTTCTTGGAAAAGTCATTTTCTTTTTTTAGGAGGTAGGATCGTATTATCAATTTTGATATGAATTCCATACTTGTTTATACGCTCGCATTCTACAAGGCACCAACCAAGGTTCTAAACACCATTCAAAGCATTCTGAGCAGATTTCTATGGAGAGGATTATATTATTAAAGGGCAATTCATTCAGTGAGTTGCATGCCGAAGGATGAAGGAGGTCTTGGAATCCTCAATCTTGAAATTTTTAATAAAGTTTTACTTTTGAAGTGGAAATAGTGTATCATTAATGATAGAAACACAATTTGGAGAGGACTGATCAATCATAGATATGTGAAGCCTGGAGTGAAAATGTTCATTAGTAACACCAATTTGATCGGTCACAGAGACTTAATTTGGTGGCACGATCTCATGTTGATTGATTCCTCACAGCATGACGGAGGCAACTGTTTTTCTGAGAATACTTGCTGCAGAATCGGAAATGGCTTGGACACGTCTTTTTGGATTAGTTGTTGGGCTGGAAACAAGCAGTTGAGGGAGGTTTTTCCTGATTTTTTCGCTTCGTTTGCTTATCCTTTCTGTAGTATGGATGAAGCAGGGACGCAGTAGAATGGTTTTTGGACTTGGAATCCAATTGTTACATGGCTTTCCAACTTAGAAGTAGATATTGTTTATAGTGATTTTCTGCAGGATTGGACATAAGAACTCAATTTGGAGCAGGAAATTGATGGTTTTATTGAATGATATCTTTAGAGATTGCTTTCGTTTTCAGTCCATTCTGCCTATTTCTTGTTGAGATATATGCAATTGCATAATTCCATTTCATCCAGGGCGAACAAGGCTATCAAGGTGTTGTGGAATTTACCGGTTCCGCCTTTGGGTGGCATTGGATACTTAACAGATTACCCACTAGAGATCAATTAATGAAGAGGAAAATCTTGGTGGATGATAGATATAGGTGTTGCATCTTATGTTTCAATGAGGACAAAACAAGAGATCACCTTTTTGGTACCTGTAGTTTCAGCAAGAAATTATGGTTAGTAATTTATAGTTAGCTTGGTTCTGATATCGCACCAAATTGGGAGGAGTTAGCCGAGTTTCCTTTCACAGTTAACTTGCTTATGGGGAAGGAGGTTCATAGGGTAATTGGTGTCACTTGGTTGGCTGCTTCTTGGATCATTTGGACCTTATGTAACAACGTTGTTTTTAATGGGGCAATTCCAAACTTTGGAAAATGTTGGACGAAATTCAAGATCTTAACTTAGGAATGGTATTGTTTAGCTTTCCAAACTTTGTTTCTGATTAGTTTCTCTGTATGGTATAATTCACCTTTGTCTCGTTTTATTGATTAGTCTTTTGTAAGGGATTCGAGTACCTTTCATACTCGTTGTTTAAATGAAACATTGCTTATTAAATATATGCATGACTACAAGAGTCAGTTTATTTCATGAGAATGAAATTGTGTGATTTATCAAATATTTAAAATTGAAATTCTGGTTATGCAGATACTCCAATATCTTATATTAATGTTAAGACAATGATTAATGCACTTTAGTGAACAGGAGAATAACACAACTGTTGTTTTGAAGTACATACATACAGAACCTGTAATTTGCAGAATATAAAGAACACATAAATTGTTGACCCAATTCAGTGTTAACAAACCTACATTTGGGGGATATCGTTCCAGGACGAACACTTCACTATATCGTAGTATTATCACAAAGGTAAACTCCCTCGTTTACAACTTTTTCTCCTAATCATTACCCTAATGAACATCCATACCAAAGTTAAACTCTATAGTTTACAACCTTGATATGAGAGACCACTCACATCCTTTACAACATGTGTTGCATCTGTCTTCTGCCATCATAGAACCTGTCACGGTTTCTTGATCTACAAATTATCTTGGACATGATTAAGAGCTTCGTCCAAGGATAATACAAAAAACATTACCTAACGGCTTCTGGAAGTGTACATGCACCTATGTCGTCTTCTCTGCATCACATACTGCAGATTGGAACTACAACCCTAAAAGCCAATGACTATCAAAACCTAAACCCTTATTTTACAAAAGAGAACTAGGTTACAATTGTTACATAAGGCATAATTAACCCTAGGTCTAAGTCTTCATATTTATAGTCTTCTACATTTACTTGGGCATTCTAGCTTTGCTTATGGATCCATTCTTTTAGGAGTGAAACAAATCTTGAAAAGATTTGTTACATAATTAAACCTATTGAAGTAATATTTAAGAATGTTTTATTAACATGACAGGACATCTTCTTCGCCATCTTTGAATTCTGTAGTTGTTTTACCAAAATTCTTTCAAACTCCAGGAGCTTTCAATCTCCCCCTTTTGACGAATTTTGGCTAAAACCTTCTCCCTGAATTCTTAATGCCTGTTGGTAAGTACGAGGAGGGAGTTGAAGCATGCTCCCCCTCAATCCTTTGTTTTATTTGAAGAATAAATATTCTTATTCTAGGCATAAGAGAACCATTAATAAGAAGCGAAGTTCAAGTTCATAACACAGAGTATACAACAAATGTAATTCAGGTCACAAGACACAACTTGTTTCACAACTCAGATCACAAGACACAAATATATAGAAATTTCTAGATTAAGATGATAGAACATCATCTTTGCAACGCCCTATTTATTTAATTAAATATTTCCTTATTATGTTGTTTTGTTAAGTGTCGGAGTTGTCGAAAAGTAAATTTAAGTCGTGTTGTGGTTAGTGGAATTAAATTAAGTTGATTAAGTTGTAGAATTATTAGTAGAATGATATTATTATTATTATTATTAATGGGCTTGTTTGTGAATAAAAGTAGTAAGAGTGGGGGTGTATGGGTTAGGCCCATTAGAATTATTAAGTTAATAAAATTATCAGATTAATTAGAATGTAAGGGAAGTGGGTTATCAGTAAGTTGGAAAAACAAGTTATGGGAGAAGATACGTGAAATTGGAGAGAAAAGGAAAATAGGGAAAATAATTCAATAGGAGAACTAGGGTGACCTTCAATCCAAGGTAAGGGTGGGGGTTCTAACTCTATAATTGGGTTGATGGTGAAAATATGTGGGATTGGGTTTTACAAAATCACTTATGTCAGCATGTTAATTTGGTAGGGCTGAATAACGAAATTGATAAATGTTGTTGAAAATGGTTTTTGTTATATTGTTGTTGGACTGTAATAAGATGATTGGAATAATGGGTCTGAGATGGAAAAGAAAATAAAAATTTGTTTGAAGAAGAACTCAGACGAACAAAATTGGGAGGTTTGTATGCGGCATTTCGTTATGCAAAGCTTAAGCGAACTCACTTCGCTATCGGTCGCTTCAAGCGATGTTTGGGGATTTTGCTTCTGCTTTAGTTCACTTCCCTTCACCTTTGGTTGCTACGCGAAGTACCTTCGCCTCCAGTCGCTTCAAGCAAAGTCTAAAACTTTTGCCTCTGTTTCAGTTTGATGCGACTTCTCTTTTAGTCGCGACGCAAACTGACTTCGCTTCTTCTTCGCTATGCGAACTAACTGAGAAATTTTTTATGAGAAAATGATCTAAGAGGACATTAAGGAACCAATATCATAACTTACACAATGATGGTACTAGAACAGCCCAAATAAATTAATGTAGAGTAGGAATATTAGTAATCCTAGTAGAAGATTAGTTATGCAGTTTAGTTGTGGTGTAATTGGTCGGTTCTTTGTGTTGTGTTTCTTGTTGTAAGTTGTGAAGTTGTTGGTTGTGAATTAAGTTGTAGGCCTATCCAAATTCATATTGTGGTTGTGTTTCTAGTATCATTGTTGTTGTTTTGATATTTGAGTTGAGTCGCATCGCGTAACATACCAAGTTGGAGTTGTAGCTCGGTAAGTTGGCCTGGATTGGCAAAATTAAGTTGAAGGCTTATGCCTTGTTGTTGACGTCTCTATTAATTGGAAAATTATTAAGTTGAGAGTTCTGCTCCAATGGTAGCACATGCATGTGCATTTTCTAAGTTTCATTTCAAAGTTGCATAACTATGTTGTTGTGTTGAATCATATGTTGATTGACGTTGTTTGCGAGTTGTGAAGTGGTGATTGTATATAGTCAGATATAATATGTTATTTATCAAGTATTTGATTATATTGTTCGATATCTCACGCCTTTTGTTTGAATCTTGCTCTCTGTTGGTAACGTGCAGCTAATCCAGAGTAGAGTTGCTTACCTTTGTTAGTTCGAGTCGATGTTGTCGCTCTGATACCTAGCACTCGAGGGGATAACGCATGTTTCTTTATCGTTGGTTTTTATTATGTTGCTGAATTTTAAGTTGTTTTCATTACAGACTTATTGTTTTTAAGTTGCTTTGATGTTGAACACAAGTTACCTTACTTTAAGTTGAATTTTATGAATCTGTTACGTAGTAATGAAAGTTGTTTCATTTTTAAAGACTAATCAGGTGTGTGAATGTTGTTGTTTAAGTTGTTAATGTATCATTCCATTTGTTTGTTGGAATTTTTGTAACTCTGATTTTGTTATTAATTGTCGGGTAGAAATGGGGTGTTACATTAATGGTATCAGAGTAGGTTGGTTCGTCCAGACAAGATGTCAAGTCTTAGTTTGTTTAACAATCGAGTATTGTTAGCTAGTTTTAACATTTGTTTGTGTTGTAGTGATAAGTTGAGATGACTAGAAGGAACAATGCTACAATGGTTGTTGCTCTGCAAGGAATGGCTCAGGTTGTGCAGAATTTACCAAACGGTGATGAGAATGCTGGATCTCGTAGTTTGGCAACTTTTCAGAGGGAGAATCTGCCTACCTTCAAGGGTAAGTATGACCCTAATGCAAGTTGGGATGGTTGAAGGAGATAGAGATAATATTCTGTGTGATAGACTACACTCCAACGCAAAAGTTTTAGTATGGGACTCATATGCTAGAAGTCAAAGCTGATGACTGGTGGTTAGAGACTCGTCAGAGGTTGGAAACTGCAGGTGAAAAGATCACTTGGGTTGTGTTTCGTAGGGAATTTATGAGGAAGTATTATCCAGTGGATGTTTGTGGTAAGAAGGAAATTGAGTTTCTTGAGCTGAAATAAGGAAACATGTCAGTTACAGATTATGCTACAAAGTTTGTTGAGTTGGCTAAGTTATATCTGCACTATAATGAGGCGAATGCTGAATTTTCAAAGTGCATCAAGTTTGAGAATGGGTTATGTAACACCCCCTTTCTATACCCTCAAATAATCGATTAAATCATTTAGGCACATGTTAAAAATTTCATCAGAGTATAATTAAACATGGTATAAAAGAGGCATGTCATATTATGCTTGAAATTAAAAAAATACAACATCTGGTTTCAAGAAGAAAATAGAGAAACCAAAAAGAAGAGTAAAAGGAAGGAAGCGATTTCCGGTGAACGGTGCAACCTGAAATTCTGACTGATCTATACCCATTGACGACTGAGACTGAAGCTAGATGGCGGTTTAAACTCCTATTCTTAGGAATAGGGACCAAAATCTAGTGAAGGCCTTAGTGGAAAAGGGGTAGCGGAGTATGGGGAGGGGGAGAGGACGGCCAAAACGGAAGAAGGTGTTATCTCCTGTTGTTCGAACTCTAGATCTTGATAAGGGGACGGATAGTGGTAGCGCTTCGAGAAGTATCCAACAGGTTGAACAAGATATCATAAGGGAGGACCCTGAGATTATTAGGGTTACACAGGAAGCACTGATGAAGGAGAAACAAATAATTGAAGAGGAACAACCTAAGAAGCTATGGGTTGATGTAATTAGTGGTAATCGTGTGGCATCTAATGGAATGGCTATTGGTTTTGTGGCTCCAAAGCTTGTTGATGGTGAGGTTGTCGTGGAAATTGGAGAAGAAGATGTGGAGTCTGAAATCAAATATTGGGAAACGGCAGTCATTATGTATGCCATAGGGAGAGAGCTTAGTATGAATGCAGTAAAACAGTTCATGAGCAAATTCTGGAACTTTGTCAAACTTCCAGATATGTTTTACCATGAAGAAGGGTATTTCATACTGAAGTTTCATTCGTTTATTAAGCGAGATATGGTACTTACTAGAGGTCCCTTCACTATCCAAAACATGCCAATGATACTCAAGGAATGGTCTCCATACTTTAACTTCAAAAGGGACATGCTGCGCACACTGCCTATTTGGATCAAATTACCTCAACTCCCTCTGAAAATGTGGGGAGCTAGTAGCCTTGGGAAGATAGGAAGTGCAATTAGGAATCCCCTGTTTACAGATGAATGTACTGCTAACAAATTGAGGGTGTCATATGCTCGCATATTGGTAGAAGTTGACATAACCCAGCAGCTAAAGGAGTCAATTGCTATTGAGGATGGAGATGGGAAGAAAATACAGCAAAAGGTAGAATATGAATGGAAGCCTAAATACTGTGAGGCTTGTCAAAAGATAGGACATACTTGTGTCAATGAGAGGCCAACTGTGTTTAAGAAGTGGCAGCCTAAAGTGGTGGAGATAACTGAAGTGAAACAAAAGCCAAGTGATGGTGTGGTTATACCAGCTGGGAAACAGGCCCAAGTGGAAGTAGTTCAAAACATGACAGAGGAAGTTACACCAAAGCAGAATGAAGATGGGGTAGGCACCTCATGGACACATATCTCAGCCAGTAGGAAAGGTAGGAACAAACTGGTTGTGAACTCTAGTTCAGTTATGTGTGAAAATGGTTTTCAAACTATTGGGGATTGGAATGGCCCTAATGGTAATGAAGGAGTAACATGATAGTGTCTTGGAATGTTAGAGGAATAAACAATGCAGGAAAAAGTAGAGAAGTCTTTCAAAGACTGAATAAGCTGAATCCTGTGTTAGCAATATTAGTGGAAACTAGAGTGAAACAACAAAAAGCTCAAAATATCAGAAATAAGATGGGATCCAAGTGGCAATATTTAGATAACTATGAGAAGCATAGTAATGGGAGAATCTGGATTATGTGGAATGAGAATAAAATCAGGGTGAAGATGCTAGAAAATTCTGATCAATTCATACATTTGGAAATAGAAGACTTGAAAGATAAGACTAAAAGCTGGTGCACTGCTGTTTATGCTCATAATACCATTCATCAAAGAAGAAAATTGTGGGAAGACATTGAGAAACTTCAATACAATGGAGCTTGGTGTATTATAGGGGATTTTAACAATGTCTTGACATCCCTTGATAGAATTGGTGGCAAGGAAATTCAAGAGAGTGAGTATGCTGACCTAAATACCATGATGGAGAATTTAGACATGGTAGAAAAAGATACAATTGGAGACCACTTTACCTGGTTTAACAAACATGTCCTTGGTGCCATCTACTCAAGAATAGACAGGTGCATTGGAAACCTTGATTGGATGGTGAAAAATGCCAACAGGATGCTGAGAATAATGGAAGCAGGTGTATCAGATCATGCTTTATTATGTTTGGAGGAGGAGGATAGGCCTAAAGTAAAGAGATATGCTTTCAAATTCCAAAATGCTGCTGTCAACATAGAGGGGATAAAGGAGGTCATTAGTGATCATTGGAATCAACATGTTAGTGGAACTGCTATGTTCAGATTGTGGAGAAAGATGCAAATGCTTAGGAACCCTATAAGGAACATATGCAGACAGTTTAAGGGGATTGGTGATCAACTGAATAGTACCAGAAACCAGTTGAATGAGGTCCAATCTAAATTGAAACATGATAGGATGAATTGTCAACTGATTGAGGAAACTAAAAAGCTAACTGAGGAGGTGATCAGACTGAATAACCTAGAGGAGCAATTGTTGTTTCAGAGAGCAAAAATTAACTGGATAAAAATTGGAGATGGCAACAATAAGTATTTCCATGCTGTTTTAAAAAGCAAATACCAGCATACAAGTATGAGAGGGTTGCTGAATAATGTTGGGGAGTACCAAACTGACCAAGGGGAAATGGAAACTATTGTGGTGGATTTCTACAGGGACTTAGTGGGTAAGACAGCTCATCAATTGAAAGGCATTAACATAGTGGATATGAGAAAAGGTGCCAAGCTAACTGACATTCAGAAACAAGATTTAATTAGCCCTGTTACTGAGAAAGAAATAAATGATGCTTTGTTTAGCATTGATGATAATACAGCACCAGGCATTGATGGCTATGGGTCCAAGTTTTTCAAGACTTATTGGGAGATAGTGAAGAAAGATGTTTGTGAAGCTGTCTGGGAGTTTTACAATTCAGGGAAAATGTTGACTGCCATCAATTGTACTCTTGTGACATTAATTCCTAAGATCTCTACTGCTGCTAAAGTTTCAGAGTACAGACCCATATCTTGCTGCACCACTGTTTACAAGATCATCTCTAAAGTCATGACAAAGAGATTGAGTAAAGTGCTTGCTAGCATAATTGATATGAGCCAAGCTGCCTTCATACCTGGAAAACACATCCAAGATCACATCCTGCTAGCTTATGATCTCCTCAAAGGATACAACAACAAATATGGTCCTCCCAAATGCATGATACAAATGGATCTTCAAAAGGCCTATGATTCAGTTGAGTGGATAGCCCTGGAAAATATCCTGAAAGAGATGAACTTCCCTAACAGGTTCATTCAATGGGTAATGTTGATTGTGACAACTGTTTCCTATAGATACAAAGTGAATGGAGAGGTGACTAGTATTCTCAAAGCAAAAAAAGGGCTAAGGCAAGGGGATCCATTATCCCCCTTGCTCTTTGTAATTGTCATGGAGTATCTACACAGAAAATTGCAAAGACTCAAGGAGATACCAGACTTCAACTTCCATGCTAAGTGTGAGAAGATCAACTTGATAGAGGTCAGTTTTGCTGATGATTTATTGCTGTTTGTGAGGGGGGATAGAGGCTCAGTGGAGATTCTCATGAAGGCTTTTACAGAGTTCTCAGAGGCTACTGGTCTGACTGTGAATCCGAGTAAATGCAAAGTTTTTTTCAGCAATGTGGCAGATGATGTGCAGGAGCAGATTCTGCACACAACTGGTTTTGTGAAAGGGAAAATTCCATTCAAATATCTTGGGATTCCTATGTCTAATAAGAAACTGTCAGCTGGCCAATGCTTAATGCTTGCAGCAAAATTGACGAACCGTATTAGGCATTGGAGCACTAAATGTCTGAGCTTTGTCGGGAGACTGCAATTAATAAATAGTATATTATTTGCTACTACTAATTATTGGTTGCAAGTGATGCCGGTACCAAAATCAGTTGTCAAAAAGATTGAAGCGATATGCCGGTCGTACCTATGGTCTAACAGTGAGAACATTACCAAGAAGTCTCCAATTGCGTGGAAAAAAATCTGTCAACCAAAGGAGAAAGGAGGGCTGAATGTTATTGACATTGAAACTTGGAATGTGGCGTGCTTAGCGAAACTGTTGTGGAATTTGAGCGGGAAGCAGGATAGCCTTTGGATAAAATGGGTGAATACTTACATTCTGAAAAACCAGGATATTATGCAGTCCCCCATTAGAAATTCCCAATCTTGGATTATGAAGGGGATACTGCATGTGAGGGGAAAAATTGAACATTTAGCAGAGTGGGAGAAATTAAAACATAGAGAGAGATATAATACAAGCAGCATGTATAAAGAGCTAAAGGGTGAGCAACCGAGAGTTGAGTGGCGGCATGTGATAATAAAGAACCAAGCTAGACCAAGGGCGATGTTTACGTTGTGGATGACATGCCACAAAAAGCTTGCTATGAAAGACCGGCTGTTGAGATTTCACATGATTCATGAGGATAATTGTTGTTTTTGTAATGAGAAGGAGTCAATTAATCATCTATTTTTTGATTGCCAGGAAACAAATCGGATATGGATGGCGGTGCTGAATTGGATTAAAATTCCGCATGAGGCTAGTAATTGGAATGAGGAGTTAGAGTGGCTGAGCAAAAAATGCAAAGGGAAGGGTTGGAAAGCTATGGTGTTGAAATGTGCAATAGCTGAAACTGTCTATCATGTTTGGAATCATAGGAATACAATGGTTTTTGGGGGGGAGAGCAATATGCAGCATGTAATTGATAACATCATAAACTGTGTAAGCCAAAGGCTTTGGGGTAGCCCTAGATTGAGAAAGCACATTAGCTTGTTAATGTTGCCTTAGGTTTTGTTGGTTTGTTGGCTGGATCTTTGGATCGCCTTGCGTGTAATTGTTTTTGGTTGGTAATATATTTTACATTTTCCAAAAAAAAAAAAAATACAACATCTGCTCATTTAAAGATATGCAACGATGGGGTAGTTTTCAACATAGGAAATTCAATCCTTACACCCATATCTCCAAAGATATAATTACACAGCGGAAACTAAATCAACAACATCAAACATGCATATATATTCATATATCAACAAGTTTGATTCACCGAATATATCATGTTTATACAAAACGTTCATCACCAAAATACATATACAATGTATCACAAAAATGGCACTAAGCCAACCCTAACTACCCGGTGCTACATATCAGAGCCGACCGACCAAAAGGATGAAGACAAGCTTCACAAAAAGACCTCCAGCAAACCTACTCTGCAATGCCTCATAGAGCATCATAAAACAGCAGAAGGGTGAGAAACATTATCATAATCACATTGCATATAATTATATATCTCAACATATAAAATACACATAAAACATATTCTCACCACAATTCATTCCTCATCACTCATACGCATCGCAACGTGTACTTACACAAAATCAAGCATATTCATCATACACCAATTCACTAATTCACATAAACTTACTTTATTATGTTTATTCCTCAATTCTATTCATTCCGCATAAACATACGTCTAGCTATGTTTAATCACACATATACATTACAAATGTATAAATCACATACATATACATATATCAAACATGCATATATGTAATCAAGTATATTTCATCACACATACTATCATCTCCATAATACTCCAAATAAATATATGCACATTCATGTTTATTTCTGCATATCATAATTAAAATGATAAAATGCAACTCATAGAGACCGACACACGACTCTATGCAGATGCAAATGCGGTACCGACTCAACATTTCAGCAGGTTCACTTAGGAACCAAATGGAATCATCGCTTGTTACCTAAAGTAAATCCCCGTCGGGCACACGATGTTCACCCATTGCTCACACCCCACATGGGCACACAATGTTTATGGATTGCTCACACCCTACACGGGCACACAATCTGATTGCTCACACCCTACACGGGCACACAATCAATGTGAATAAATCACCCATCACTCACACCCCACACAGGCAAACAATCCGATCGCTCACACCCCACACGGGCACACAATCCGATCGCTCACACCCCACATGGGCAAACGATCTTGTTGTAGTCATCGCTCACACTCCACATGAGCACACGATGCTACAGCGGATTCACAAAGAATCTCACAGCACAAGAATGCATACATTATGCTTACATGCAAAATGACACACAACATTCTTGAAAATGCATACATATTCACAATATAGTTATGCATTCATCTCATTCAATTAACATACATTGACATTCAATTCAAACAATGTATCTACTTGCCAAACGGCCACAACACAACAATTAAACCCACAATTCCATAATTAACATAATTACGTTTTATCGTAAAAGTCGAGTAAAATTCGTCTAAAAATTACTTTTCTTAGCATTATTAGTTTCTACGCGTTTCTAGCTTCGAATCGATATAAGGAACACTAAAAACGGATACCCGAAACTAAAGCTACGAATTAAAACACATATTCCCTCAAAACCTACAGGCTCGCTGAGCGCCCTCTCGCTCGCTGAGCGAGAATCACCCTGGAACTTTCGCTGAGTGAGGGATATCTTTGTAGATGTTTAGAATTGGCAGAATTTTTGACCAACAAGAAATATTGAATTCAGTTCAGAATGTCCTATCAGATGTTGGGACATTATCAAACAGAGTATAAGAACTTAATTCAGGATGTCACACCAGATGTTGGGACATTGTGTAAATGACTTAAGTTCAGTTTTTCAGGATGTCCCAACAGATGTTGAGACATCTCAAACCTGCTACCAGAATTAATTAATGACTAACTGATCTGAGATATTTAAGGAAAGTTATCTGGAATTAATTATGGATGGATAAAAACAGAACAAGGCGCATCTGTAGGAAGTTTTATTATGAGGATTCAGCATAATCAGAAGAACTAAATCACCTAGAATCTAGGAAGTAACAAACCCTAATTCAAGGTGGAAGCTACATGCGTTTTAGGACTGGATTAACCTACAGAAAGCCCAAATTACAAACACCTATTTAATCAACAGAAACTCACAGAATTGAGTACGAATTTAAGAAGACCAAATAGAGTGTTTTGTGTTTTAAATAGCAGGTTGTTTTATTGTACCACTTTATGAGCTTTTAAGCATAAGTGCATTTGTGACTTGATTGAAACTGTGAAGTAAGATCAAGCTGTTTTGTTTGAAGGATGACTTCCATTTTATTAAACTTGTAAACAAGATCACTATGTGATTGAGGGGGAGTGAGTTGGTACTCATATCTAAGTGGTGTCTTAGGTAGAAATTGCATTGGGTAGATATTAAGTGAAAGATTAAACTGGGTTGTTTAAGTCTAGAATTAATATTACTTATAGTGGATTTCCTCCTGGCTTGGTAGCCTCCAGATGTAAGTGTGGTTATACACTGAACTGGGTTAACAAACTACTGTGTTGTTTAATTTTCTTGCACTTTAAGTTTTGGTTAAATCTATCAAGTGTTGGAACATCTCATAAGACATCTCATACCTGATCACAGAATTTCAATTGGTATCAGAGCAGGCACCCTGCCTGTTTATACTGGGTGAGATCTAGGGAATACAAATTCTGGAAACATGGACAGAGATATAGGATCAGTAAATAGACCACCTATACTGGATGGATCTAATTATGATTACTGGAAACCAAGAATGATTGCATTCTTAAGATCACTTGACAACAGGGCCTGGAGAGCAGTCAACATTGGATGGGAACACCCTATCCAAGACACCAAAGATGGATCAAAAGTGTTGAAACCTGAAGAAGAATGGAGTAAGGAGGAAGAAGATTCAGCACTAGGCAACTCCAAGGCCTTAAATGCTTTATTCAATGGCATTGATAGGAACATCTTTAGACTTGTGCATCACTGTGAGCTGGCCAAAGATGTGTGGGATACTCTCAAAACAACTCATGAAGGAACATCAAAGGTAAAGATGTCAAGACTTCAACTTCTCACCACCAAGTTTGAGAACTTGAGAATGAAGGAAGATTAGACAGTTCATGAATTCTACATGAACATCTTAGAAATAGCCAATACTTCTGGAGCCTTGGGAGAAAAGATGACTGATGAAAAGCTTGTAAGAAAGATTCTCAGATCTTTGCCAAAAAGATTTGACATGAAAGTCACAGCAATAGAAGAAGCTCAAGACATATGCACAATGAAAGTTGAAGAACTCATTGGTTCCCTTCAAACATTTGAGATGGAATGAATGACACAAATGTTAAGAAGAACAAAAGCATAGCCTTGGTGACAAATACTGATGAAGAAGAAGATGATGAATCAGAAACTGGTGAAAGCTTATCAGACAACATTGCTATGCTTGGAAGACAATTCAAAAAGATTCTCAAAAATATGGAAAACAAGTCCAGACCAAGTGGAAGATACTCAAACTCTTATGAGAACAAAAGACCTAATGATAGAAGGTCAACTTATGATGAAAAGACCAGTCAAGAAAAAGGAATTAAATGCCATGGATGTGAAGGATATGGACACATCAGGAATGAATGTCCTACCTACTTAAAAAGGCAAAAGAAAGGACTTTCTGTAACCTGGTCTGATGAAGACTCAGGAGGTGATTCAGAAGAAGAATCAGCTAAGCATATCACTGCTCTAGCTGGATTATGTGAATCTGAAAGTGAATCCAGTGATGGGGAGCTTACTTTTGAAGAACTTGAGCAAGCATACAAAGATCTATTCAAAAGAAGCACTGAAATATGCAGTGAGACTATAAAGCTAAAGAAGCAGAATGAAGCACTAAAGAGTGAAAAAGCAAGTGATCAAGAGATCATTGATACCTTGAAAAGTGAAGTAAGTCTTCTCAACTGCAAGTTGGAACACATGTCCAAATCTATTAGAATGCTGAACAGTAGCTCAAGTACCCTAGATGTTATTCTCAACAACAATAAGCATTCAGGGGATAAAAGTGGACTGGGATTTAACAGAGTTCATAATGATGAAGATAGCTCTAGCAAAACTACTTCAAAGTCCATACAGTCAAACAAGATGTCCCAACAGATGCTTCAACATCATGAAAAGAACATAAAGTCAAACATAATGTTCAAACAGATGTCTCAACATTCTGAAAAGAACATAATGAAGAAGAAATATCAAAGATGGAGATGTCATCATTGTGGAAGATTTGGACATATCAAACCTCATTGATATAAGTTGCATGGATATCCAAATCAAAGAGATCAGCAACCTCCTAAGCATAAGACAGAGGTCATCAAGAAGGTATGGAGACCAAAAGCTAATCTTCATGCTGATCAAAGCTACATATCCAAGAACAAGTTCAACAAACAACCTTGGAGCTCTAATGATGAACAATACACAGGGCAGAGGTATCAAAAGAAATCTCAACTCAAATGGTCAAAGAAAGGTGTTGCATATATAGCACATACATCACTAAGAGTATCAGCCAAAGAAGACTGGTACTTTGACAGTGGATGTTCAAGACACATGACTGGATTGAAGAATTTGCTAGTAGACTTAAAGTCACATTCATCCAGATATGTAACCTTTGGAGATGGAGCTAAAGGAGAAATCAAGGGAGTTGGGACCTTGGACTGTCAAGATGTACCAGGACTAAAAAATGTGCTGCTGGTTAAAGGTTTAACTGCTAACCTGATCAGCATAAGTCAATTATGTGATCAAGGGTACAGTGTCAACTTTACCAAAACTGAATGCATAGTGTCTAACAAAGAACAAGAGGTTGTCATGAGAGGAGCCAGATCTAAAGACAACTGTTACATGTGGGAACCTCAAGATTTCAGTCTCACTTCAACATGCTCTTTAGCTAAAGAAGAAGAAGTGAAACTATGGCACCAAAGACTAGGTCATCTTCATTTCAGAGGCATAAAGAAGATCATATCTATGGATGCTGTGAGAGGTATTCCTAAACTGAAGATTGATGATGGAAAAATATGTGGTGAATGTTGTCGCTCCCGCTAAATGAAGCTAAGTCATATAGGGTACAGACGCGAACGGTCGGCGAGAGGGACAATGAGAACACACAGCCGTGAACTCACTGGAGATGAATAGAGTCGCCAGCTAGGCATTTTTATCCCGGAGGAAAGGCAATGCTGCATAGACCTAGAAAGATACGGATAAGACGGTTGCGAGCCAGAGAAACTGAGAAAGGGGGTTGGTTACAACCTGGGAAGGTATTAGCACCCAGATTGTCCGTCGTACTCGACGGGATCCACGCTTAAAAGATTTATGTTTTAAAAGGGGTAGTGTCAGTGCAATCTGTGTATAGAAGAGCTGGAAAAGGATGTACAGGTGTCAGTGTATGAGAAGTGTGAAGTGTATAAATGTACAGTGCTAGTGTAAGAACAAGAATAAGATGCTCAAGATCATGAGGCTTAAAGAATAATGCTGGAAGGAGGGGGAATATACAGAGACTTTTGTTCGATAACCGTTAAGTTATGCCTACGTATCCTCTCGTGCAATGAGGAAGTCAGAACACCGTAGTTCGACCCAAAGAGACTGAAAGATGAATTGACTTGTGAACTGCTCACTTGTCTATGCTCAAGTGTATGATCTGTCTGGCACAGATGCAAACTGTCTTGCATTAGACGGAAGAAGCAAGTTCTCGTTTGTGAGTGAATGAGATGAGAGAAGAATCCCGAAGGAGACGATTATTGTTTGTTTTTGTGTTTTCAGTCTTTTATTGCTTTTTGAAGTTTGTCATAAGTTAATGAGCTTAAGCCTAAACCAATGGGTTAGTAAACTCATCACATCCTCCCTCTGATTAGGGGTAATGAGAATACCTTAAGTGTGAAGTCAGATTCTCACACTTAATCACCTTTGATGTAGGATTAAGATCATTAACCTACTTGTTGATTATTTAGATGTTTTTGGTGTTTTTGTTTAGTGTTAAGTAATGAGGTTAAGCCATAATCAGGGATTAAACAGGCTCATTACACCATCCTAATAGAAGGATAATAGATGAGAATGTTTAAGCTGAGGAAAACTCCTCAACTTAATCCATGATTAGGGATTAAACTCATGACAAAACAAGCCTTTGATTAAGTGGATTTTATTCAATGATATGATGATGAAGTGATTTTTATGATTTGTAAGACAACTTGAGGGGGACTTGTCCATTAACACTAGGGTTAGTCCTTCTTAACCACTTAAGGAAGAATTAGAACCCTAATGCAAGGCCCAAGTTACAAGTGTGATGTCTTGATGATTATTAGATGGATTGATTAAAGGAGTTAAACACATTAAGGGTTTAACACTTAGGATTAAAGTTATACACTCCATCCTAATAGAAGGATGCAGGCATAAGCTTAATCACAAAGCCTTGAAGCCTTTAGGGTTTAGTCCCTGATTATGAGATGAGAAGAGAAGACTCAAAGAGAGACACAAAGGTAAAACTATGAGGGGAGACTAATCAAAACCCTAATTCATTATCATGCTTGGTTGTTCCTAAGGTTTGTGAGGTTTGCAAGAACAATCTTCAAAGGAGCCACCAGGAAGCAGATGAACAAGATCAAGAGAAGCAAAGTGACTTACTTCATTCAAGAAGTCAAGTCACTTGAAGAAGAAAGTGGGAGGAACAAGAATGAGCAAGCTCAATCTCAAACACAAATAGAAATGCAGCAATGGATGCAAGAGAGATGAAAAGAAAAGTTATGAGAAGTGAAGGCAAATTCACCTCTCAAGTTTACTTACCACCTGAAATGTTAGAAGGAAATGCAATGCAATGCAAGATGGGATGAAATGGTATGATGCTAAACAAAACCAGAAGCATGCACATGATGATGATGATGCTATGAGATGCTATACACATGAGGCAAGGCATGGAGATGTTCATACAAGATCATGGATGCATATGAAGCAAGCTTAGAAGCATGAATACACATGAAAAGTTATGAAGCATACAAGGCAAATGACATGGTAAATATGTGATGCAATGATCAAACATGCTTCCTATGTGTCTTAAGATGTCAAATGAATCACAAGAATGCTTGAAATGCAAAGGCAAGTCAAGTTATGCAAGGGAATGCAAGAGGGATGCAAATGAGAGCCCAAATTAGGGTTTATGAACCAAACAACAAACAAAAACCCAAAACAGAAACAAACCCTAAGATAAAAAATGGAAAATGCCACTCAAAGAAACCCTAACCCTATACTAAACCAATGTCCAAAGGGGAGGTCTCAACTCTCAACCAAACTCAAGTTATGATTTTTCTAAGTTATTAGGGTTTTTAAGGTTCCTAAACAAAAGAAAGGCCAAACAATTGGAAAATGCAAGATCAAATCATGGCCATTTTATCCAAGAAACTACATGCTAAACCTAAAACAATGCAAGAAGAATCAATGTCCAACTCTTCCTAGATAGGCAGAAATGAATTTTTGAACTTTGGATCAAATTAATGCACAAAAATGATTTTAATTCAATGAGAAATTCTTAAAATGCATCAAGATCAAAAAAGAAATTTGGTTTGAGGGTTGGACAATGTTTCTAAATGTCTTAGAACATTTCATGAATTTTTTGGTGATTTTTAAATACCTAAAAGTATTTTTAATTAATTAATTTCCATTAATCAATTAAAAATAATCTTTTAAATATTTAAAAATACTTTTTAAATGATAAAAAATAAAATAAAAATATTTTTGTGTCATAAAAATTATTAAAATCTTTGGGAAAAAGTTTCATAATTTTTAGGAATTTTTTAATATTTTTAATAAATTGTGCAAGTTAATTGAAAAGAAAATGAATTAAAATTAAATAAAAGGGAAAGTAATCAGAATGGAGGGACAGGATGGGCTCTGAATTTGAATCTGTTGACCAGCGCGCAAATGAAGGGTCCAGATGGCTTCTGATCAAATTAAATTAATTATGGATTAATTAAGATAAATACGTGGATTAGGGCTAATTGGATACATCTGAGCCTTCCATTTGCGCGGGGAGTCAACAGGTCAAAGGCAATCAACGCTCAGAATTCAAACTTGAGTTAATGACTGTAATTAGGGCAAATCACTTTCAGGCTGCCGGAGAAGACCTCCGGTCGTCTTCTCCGGCCAGCATCTCCCCTGAAAACTTCCCAACTCTCTCAAATCGTAACAAAAATGAAACCTAAGCATCCAGAAATGATTCCCATGATCCCCTGAACTAAAACCCTAAGTCAAAACAAATTTATATTTCCCCAGAACCATGAATCGAAACAAACAAATTTTAGGGCACGCAAGTTTCAGAAGCTAATTACATACTCATTTCAACACCATTTCAAAAACCAAAAGCACCAGGATGCTCAGAGGAACATAAGGAACAAGTTTATAACATGAAAAGCAATTTCTGGAAAAATAATTTTCAAGCTACCTGAGATTTGGAGCTTTCAACCTGATGACTTTCTGGCCACTTCTTTCAGTGCAAACCACTCCACTTGATCCCCAGATGATGTTTGAATGCTCAAGAAGAGTTTATGTTGGCTGGATAATGAGTTTGACAAGTTCCTGCTCAAGCTCAGTCAGAAATGGCAATGGAGTTTCAGGCAGTTTCAGGTCATTGTGAGGGGTTGTTTGTGATCCTGAGGGTGAATGGAGAAGCTTTGCAAGGTTTGTTTGGATGTTTGTAAACTGTGGAAGGTGATTCGAAGAGAAATGCAGGCTGAGGTGAAAATGGTGAAGTGGCTTTGTGGTTGGTTTCAGGCCTGGTTCTTGGCTGGTTTCTTCTCAATGGATCATGGTGATTTGAAGTGTGGAAATGGTTTGGATGTTTTGTGGCTGGGCAGAGGGATTCGAAGCAAAATGCAGCTTGGTGTGTTTTTGTGTATGTGATGAATGAATCAGTTTCAGCCTTGCTTGATGTGTCTTATGGCCAGCATATGGAAAGTATATTTTAATCCCATAGGTCAGGGGATGTGACATGGCCTGCTGTGATAGGTAGGTCACCTTTTGCAAAAAGTCAAATTTTGTGTAAGGAAGGTATGGCTCATGATCTAGGCTAGTACAAGGCTGGTTCTGGTGCAGCATGGTGTGTGTGTGAGGTTAGCTTGGTTCAGCAGCCAATGCATCAAGTGGTAGAAGTGTCATGAGTGTTTTTGCAAGTTGTTGCCTTTTTGTACTTCATGAAAGAAAGTCTTGTTACATGAACCATAACCATGGGCATTCTTGGTTCTAATCTGAATTTTATGACTTAGAGAATGTTTGCATACTGGTTTGAAATGAATTAGAGGTTGCAATTGGCCTTGGTCCATGATTTTGCAAAATTCTCATTTGAGGCATGCCTTGAAAATCAATGATTTTGGCCAACTTTGTCACACCATAACTTTTGATCCAAAAAGAGTTTGATCATGTTCTTGTACTTTTTGAAAAGGGAAAGATGAGATCTACAACTTTCATGACCAAAGTTTTTCCATTTGAAGCATTTTTGGATCAAGAATCAAGGCTTGAAAAATGACCTAAAATGAAGCATTCTTGAAAAGTCAACTAAGCCCAAAAAGTCAACATTTGCAAAAACCCTAAATTCTTGATTTTTATGAACTTCAACCTTCTTCCATGATCAAATAAAGATCATATACACTCAAAATGATGAAGATCACCCATTGGTTGGGTCATTGGGGGCCTCAGATGCCCTGATTTTACACTGACTTGCTTAGAAAGTCAACCCTTGATCAGATGACTTCCCCATGGAATTTCTTCATGAAAATTGGTATGCATACTCCCTATACCATATAGAGATCAATGGAAACAAGAATGACCAAAAAATTTGGAGTTATGGCCTCTGAAACCAAAACCCTAATTTCCAGTCAACTGTGCAGTCAAACCTGGCTCTGCATCCCTTCAAACCCTAGTTCTTGTGATTCTTTTGCATTTTTGACTTGAAGAGGATGTGATATGACATAAGAACACACATGGACCCCTTTGAATTGATTGGTAGCCTTTGGAGTGGCTCAAGAAGTTTTGGGATTGCTCAGATCACAAACCCTAGGTGCAGATGACTTAGAAACTATGCAGTGAATCAAAAATGAGGTATGAGTTGTTATGATTGTGTTTATGCATATGAGAAAGATCACAAGCCATGGTGTGAATAAGTGAGGGCAAATTTGGGGTGTTTACAGCTGCCCCTATTCAAACATGAGTTAGCTGTGCAGGTTGTAAGCAACGGCTTAACAGGCAAACAAGATAACTTGTGGTTGAATACCAAAGACAGTCCAAAATTTGCACTCACAGAATGAAGAAGAAAAGGGATATAGATTGTAAGAGAAAATAAAGTATATTATAAAGTATGGGCGACGGAGGACGACCGTCGAGCAGAGGACGACTGCTGGGTATATAGCGATGACGGGGACGGCCGGCATGCTGGAAAAAATGTGAAGATAAAGCGATGACGGGGACGGCCGACATGCTGGGGATAAAAGGTGAAGCCAAGACGGGGACGGCCGACTAGCTGGGAAAATAAGATATTATGATGGGGACGGCCATCAAGGTAAAGTTGTAAAATTTTCTGGGGATCAAATGAAACATGACGGGGACGGCCATCAAGCTCACAAAGGTAAAGTAAACAACGATGGGGACGGCCATCGGGCTAAAAAGGAAAAGGGACCACGACGGGGACGGCCATCGGGTTAAAGAATAAATGAAATAAACAGATGATGGGGTACGGCCATCAAAGGTGAAGGACGATCACCTAGCAGGGGACGGCTGCTCCGTTGGGAATAAAGGAAATATGATGGGGACGGCCATCAAAGGTGGAGGACGACCACCTGGCAGGGTACGGCTGCCGAAAATATCGCGACATAGGACGAATGCCGGATAGAAAAGGTCAACGATGGGGACGGCCATCGGACGAGCATGATGGAGGACGACCATCAAGAAGTGGAGGACGACCACTCAGCAGGGTACGGCTGCTCTCAAGGTTTATCATGACACAGGACGAATGTCAGATAACCAAAATCAACAATGGGGACGGCCATTGGATAAAGTGATGAAGGACGATCATCAAGAGGTGGAGGACGACCACCTAGCAGGGGACGGCTGCTAAAAATCAACGATGGGGACGACCATCGGATGAGCATGATGGAGGACGACCATCAAGAGGTGGAGGACGACCACCTAGCAGGGTACGGCTGCTCTCAGGGTTTATCATGACACAGGACGAGTGTCAGATAAGAAGGAAAATTGCTTTGCTGGCGATCTACTGGGGAATAGTAAACACGGACGAGTGTTTACATCCAAGAAACAGAAGGTATAAGTGTTTGGTATTGTGTATAGATTAAAGATGCGGACGAGCATCCCTAAGACTATGATACGGACGAGTATCATGTAGAAACAAACTGACACATGTTCAGAGATGATGATACGGACGAGTATCAACTGGTTAACAAAGAACACGGACGAGTGTTGCATCTGAAAAGACTCTCCTGGGGAATAGTAGACACAGACGAGTATCTATATTCAAGAAGACATAAGTGTTTGACACGGTGTATGGATTAAAGATGCGGACGAGCATCCTTAAGACTATGATACGGACGAGTATCATGTAGAAACAAACACTAGACACAATGTTCTGAGATGATGGTACGGACGAGTACCAACTGGTTAACAAAGAACATGGACTACTGTTGAATCTGTGGGGATATATAGATGGTGTATACAAGATTCGGACGAGTATCTGTATAAGTGCAACATGAGTAGTGAGTATGAGTATTGTATATATGAGTGTTTATCTGCTGGGGAGAGTGACACGGACGAGTGTCAAGAGAGAAAAGTATAATATTAACAAGTGTATGGGTTGATAAAAGTGTAAGCGACTGCACTGGAGATATGACACGGACGGGTGTCAAGAAAGGGTATATACAAGTATATGTGAGTGCAAAGAGGATGTCTTTGGCTTTCTGCTGGTGATTTGACACGGACGGGTGTCCAAAGATGTATATACTGGTGTTTGTGATTGGAGAGGCAACTGCTTTTGCTGGGACTCTGGTGGGGATTTCTGCACAGCGATGATGAACTGTTTATTATTCACAAGTGTTAGTTCAGCACATGGCTTATGATTATGCTATGCGTTTGATTTTTGCCGTAATGCTCCGTATTTGACGGAATGCTACGCTCTGAGGGGATAGCATGATGCGAATGCTATGATTATGCAAAGAGGTACAAGTCCGGGATTCGGGTCCCGTTGCCGTGAAGATCTCTGGTTGATCTGCTTTGAAAAGGACCTCCCAGCTGGGGATGAGGTCAGTGATAGATCTGATAAGATGTATTTGCTTGGGGACATATGTCACTGGTTGACATATCCTTGTAATATGGGACCCAGCTGGGGTTTGTGGAAGCTTTCTGTACTCTGTTGTGACTTCTTCGTGCGTTGCTCTCCTGGACAGAGGC
Organism: Lathyrus aphaca; assembly: GCA_963966055.1. Taxonomy (NCBI): domain Eukaryota; kingdom Viridiplantae; phylum Streptophyta; class Magnoliopsida; order Fabales; family Fabaceae; genus Lathyrus; species Lathyrus aphaca. Next base: position 134,489,282 of record OZ014519.1, on the reverse strand, counting down.
TGAGGATTCTGTGGGGAGATGATCCCTTGATTATTCCTGTTCTGCTAAGGAAGGATGATTCGTACCATGGCTGGGGATAGTTGTTATCAACTCAGCTGGGGGGAAGCAACTCAGCTGGGGGAGAGTAATGAGAGGCAACTCCGCTGGGGAAAAGGGCACCTTCCCGTGCCACGTGGAAGATAGATCGAGTTGATAATGATCTGCCAACTTGCTGAGGGTGAAGCTTTCATGCCCCAAGTTGCGTTCTGGATACCTGCAATCCTGCAAAGATAAGGAAACGTACAAATGGTCCCGAGGTATCCTTTACTGGATTCCGTCATAGGAGTTAAGTACTTTCGAGAGTAATTATATTCCCTGTAAGCATGTGTTTTCTTTTTCTTAGAGAAGAACATCTGTACTTATGCAATTAGTTTTTTAGAGACATCAGACATTTTTTTGCAAATAAAAATGTACAAGACGAAACACGACTGAAAAATCTGATTTTATTAATTCATGTGCCCTGAATTGGCAAGATACAGTCAAGGAACCAAATCTCCTAAAATGAAGAGATTGCTACAAATTGAGAAACAAAATGTTGGCGATGTTGACGACGCTTTCAAGGAGCTTCTTCTTCTGCTATGACTCGTATGACAATGACGTTCTTCTCGTCTTGCTTTCTGAAGGAGGCTGATTCTGATTGAAGCTTGATCCTTCTGAAGCTAACCAAGTTGTAGGCGATACAGACGAATTCAGAATGCAGTTGTTCGCTTATTCCCTTATTTTGCATGGATCGCCCTTTCGGGTTTTCAATCCATCGGGATACCCATTTTTTGCCTGAGTTGTCCAATGCGGCTTTTCAACTCAGCGGGTGTACATTTTTTTGTTTATTTCCCTTATTTTTGCCCGAGTCTTTTATTCTGTTTTTGACTCGCCGGGATGCCCTGTTTTTGCCTGGACTTACATTCTGTTTTTATGTCCAGCGGGTCATTTTTATGCGAAGTATTTTTTAACTGCATCTGAATTTACAGGGGACGGGAAATCTTCACCATCCATGGTGCTGAGCATCAGTGCTCCACCCGAGAAAACTTTCTTTACCACGAATGGTCCTTCATAATTCGGAGTCCATTTGCCCCTGTGGTCTGTATGAGGAGGGAGGATTCTCTTCAGCACAAGATCTCCTACTTGGTACTCTCGGTGCCTGACTTTCTGATCGAAGGCTTTCTTCATTCTCTTCTGATATAACTGCCCGTGGCAGATCGCAGCCAATCTTTTCTCTTCGATCAAACTCAGTTGTTCGTATCGGGCCCGAACCCATTCTGCTTCACTCAGTTTAACATCCATCAATACCCGTAGAGAGGGTAATTCAACTTCAACAGGTAGGACTGCTTCCATACCATACACAAGCTGATACGGTGTTGCCCCAGTGGATGTTCTGATCGACGTGCGGTACCCATGCAAGGAAAATGGTAGCATTTCGTGCCAGTCTTTGTAGGTGACTACCATCTTCTGCACAATCTTCTTAATATTCTTATTAGCTGCCTCAACAGCGCCGTTCATCTTTGGCCTGTAAGGAGAAGAATTGTGATGTTGGATCTTGAAGTCCCGGCATAACTCTGCCATCATTTTGTTGTTCAAGTTGGAACCATTATCAGTAATGATTCGCTCGGGAACTCCATATCGACAGATGATATCTCTCTTCAGAAATCGGGCTACCACTTGTCTTGTAACATTTGCATATGAGGCTGCTTCAACCCACTTGGTAAAATAGTCAATGGCGACCAGGATGAATCTGTGGCCGTTCGAAGCAGTTGGCTCAATCTTGCCAATCATGTCAATGCCCCACATGGCAAAGGGCCATGGTGAAGACATGATGTTCAAAGGCTTGGGAGGCACATGCACCTTATCTGCGTAGATCTGGCATTTATGGCACTTTCGGGCGTAAGCACAACAGTCTGCATCCATTGTGATCCAGTAATAGCCTGATCTTAACAACTTCTTAGCCATGGCATGCCCTCCTGCATGGGTACCAAAAGACCCTTCATGCACTTCATGCATCAATAAATCTGCTTCTGTCTTGTCAACACATCTGAGGAGTACCATATCAAAGTTCCTCTTGTATAAAGATCCATCAGTGTTCAGAAAGAAACTTCCAGCAAGCCTTCTTAAAGTCTTCTTATCATTGGAAGATGCCCCAGGTGGGTACGTTTGATCCTCCAAGAAGCACTTAATGTCATGGAACCAAGGCTTATCATCTTTTACAACATCTGCTGCAAATACATATGCTGGTCTGTCAAGTCTGGATACTGAGATCTGAGGTACAAAGTTAGCAGCTTGAACTTTGATCAATGATGAAATGGTAGCAAGAGCATCTGCAAACTGATTCTCGTCCCGAGGGATATACTCAAGCTTGACTGTTGTGAAGAAAGTCAATAACCTCCTTGTATAATCCCTGTAAGGTATCAGATGATCCTGGTGGGTGTACCATTTGCCGTTGGTTTGATTGACTACCAAAGTTGAATCTCCGAATACGGTCAATGTCCTGATCCTGAGGTCAATGGCTTCCTCAAGACCCATAATGCAAGCTTCGTATTCAGCTTCGTTGTTAGTGCAGTTGAAAGTGAGTTTTGCCGAGAAAGGCAAGTGAACTCCTTTGGGTGTAATGAGTACTGCACCAACACCACGACCATTCATGTTAACAGCCCCGTCAAACATCATAGTCCATTCTTCTTCCGGGTCAGGCCCTTCAGTGTGAATAGGCTCTTCATGATCTTTTGCTTTAATGAACATGATGTCTTCATCAGGGAAGTCAAACCTCATAGGCTGGTAGTCATCAATAGGTTGCTCAGCAAGATATTCGGATAGTACACTGCCCTTGATGGCTTTCTGAGAGGTGTACTGGATGTCATATTCTGTGAGAATCATCTGCCATCTTGCAACCCGTCCGGTAAGAGCTGGCTTCTCGAAAATGTACTTGACTGGGTCCATCTTTGAGATTAATAAAGTAGTGTGGGTCAACATATACTGTCTCAGTCGGCGAGCAGCCCACGCTAAAGCACAGCAAGTTTTCTCGAGCAGTGAATAACGTTGTTCACAGTCGGTAAACTTTTTGCTTAGGTAGTATATTGCATACTCTTTTCGACCAGACTCGTCATGCTGGCCCAGCACACACCCCATCGACTCTTCTAATACTGTCAAGTACATGATCAGAGGTCTTCCTTCAACTGGAGGCATGAGGATTGGAGGTTCTTGCAGATACTCCTTGATCTTGTCAAAAGCCTTCTGGCAATCTTCGTTCCACCTGACCGTTTGTTCTTTTCTTAACAGCTTAAACAAAGGTTCACAGGTTGCTGTAAGGTGTGATATGAACCGTGAAATGTAGTTCAATCGACCTAAGAACCCTCGAACTTCTTTCTCAGTTTTCGGTGCAGGCATCTCTTGAATAGCTTTGACTTTATCAGGGTCAACTTCAATCCCTTTCTCGCTTACAATAAAGCCCAGCAGCTTACCAGATCGCACCCCGAATGTGCACTTGTTGGGGTTCAGCTTCAGTTGGTACTTCCTCAGGCGCTTGAACAACTTCAGCAGATTCACCAGGTGATCTTCTTCAGTAAGGGACTTGGCAATCATATCATCCACATAGCACTCGATTTCCTTATGGATCATATCGTGGAATAATGTCACCATAGCCCGTTGATATGTTGCTCCAGCATTCTTCAGTCCGAATGGCATCACTTTGTAACAGAACGTGCCCCAAGGTGTGATGAATGTTGTCTTCTCCATGTCTTCAGGTGACATCTTGATCTGATTATATCCTGAAAATCCATCCATGAAGGAGAATACCGAGAACTGAGCCGTATTATCAACCAATACGTCAATGTGAGGTAATGGGAAATCATCTTTCGGGCTGGCTCTGTTCAGATCCCGGTAGTCAACACACATCCTTACTTTGTCGTCCTTCTTAGGCACAGGTACTATGTTAGCAACCCACGGCGGATAGCTAGTTACAGCAAGGAACCCGGCGTCCCACTGCTTTTGTACCTCTTCCTTGATTTTCATAGCCATGTCTGGGCGAGTTCGGCGCAGTTTCTGTTTAACTGGTGGGCATTCTTCCCTTAGAGGCAGCTTGTGTACCACAATGTCGGTATCCAACCCTGGCATGTCTTGATACGACCAAGCAAACACATCAACATACTCTTGAAGCAGATCCATCAGTTGTCTCTTCACCGAGTCTTGCAGGCAGGCCCCGATTTTAACCTCTTTCACGTCTTTGTCTGTACCAAGATTAATCACTTCAACCTCCTCCTGGTGAGGAGTGATAACCTTTTCCTCTTGTCTCAACAACCTGGCTAGCTCTTCAGGAAGCTCATATTCTTCTTCAACCCATTCATCAGCTTGATTGATTGGATTGTCAAAGTCATACGATGTCATAGCCGTGCTGTTGTCGGTGCTGTCAGGAAGGCACTCTCTGCAAGGGTTCATTTGGTTCATTTTAGTGATTGATTTTAATCTTGCTTAGAAAAGTGAAATAAAGTTATCATTTTGAAAACACCGCCATTTATTTTTTGTACAAAAAAGAAAAATGGAAAAACAGTGAGCAAAAAAGAAAAAGACTCGTTTGCAAAAAGATGTCTGATATTTCATTAATTTAATCTTGTTTGCACAAAAGTACAGATGGCCCTGATTACAAAATGAGTCTTGTCATCTTGGGCAAGATGCAAGACTTTGATGCATGCTATAAAAATACAGGAAATAATAATTACTCTGCATGAGTAACTCTTATAATTTCCTGGGAAGACCAGTTCGAGACACTGCTCCCCGGGACCTTTGGACGAATCCAATTCTCCAAATTGCGCTCCTCTTCCAGCTCGTCTTCCAGACAGTTGATGGCATCGGGGGTGAGCATCCCCCCACTGACAAAACCAGGCTTCTCAGCAGCCTCCACTTGATTGTGTTGAGTTGGTCTGTAACCCAACCCAAACTTGTCCTTCTTCTCCTCCACAGATACGACCTTGCCCCAGCCTTGGGCAGTTCCTTCTTCAACAACCTTCCGGGCTTGTTGATAAGATGACATGGAGATACCAGATACAGCAGATGCTTCATTGACATTCAAGGCCTCAAAACCCTGGCTCATGGTTTCATGGATCTCCCCATCCATCTCAATGTACTTATAAGTAGCCAGGTGGCTAACAAATATATCCTCTTCTCCACAGATTGTAACAACTTGGCCTTCCCATTCAAATTTTAACTTCTGGTGAAGGGTAGACGTTACTGCGCCAGCGGCGTGAATCCAGGGTCTACCCAACAAACAGCTATAGGCGGGCTGAATGTCCATCACATAGAAGATAGTTGTAAAGGTCTGCGGGCCAATTGTCACGGGCAGCTCTATCTCCCCCAGAACCGACCTCTTAGAACCATCAAAGGCTCTTACCACCAGGTTGCTGGGTTTCAATGCTAATCCTTCATACTCTAGCTTCACCAGAGCCTTCTTTGGCAAGACATTTAGGGATGACCCTGTGTCTACCAGCACATGTGAAAGGACTGCTCCTTTGCATTCCATGGTTATGTGCAAGGCTTTGTTGTGGTTGCGGCCATCCGCTGTCAAGTCAGTGTTGGTGAACCCTAGCCCATTGCTAGCAGTAACATTTCCAACCACGGTTTCCAACTGGTTGACAGTAATCTCTTCAGGCACGTAAGCTGCGTGCAAGTCTTTAAGTAGTGCATTCCGATGGGCTTCGGAGCACATGAGCAGTGAGAGGATAGAGATCTTGGATGGCGTCTGGTGAAGCTGATCCACAATTTTATAATCACTCTTTTTGATGATTCTCATAAACTCATCAACTTCTTGATCGAATGGTGTCTTCAAGGCATCTTTAACAGCTTGATCTTCCTGCACCGGGCTCTTTCCTTTTGCCTTGGCAGCAGCTTCTGCTTCGGCAGTAGGTCTTTGAATTGGTGGAGCAAAGAGACGTCCGCTTCGGGTGAAGCCTCCGCCTCCTCCCACATTATCTATCTGTGGTGCAGGTGTTGATGTTTCAAGAGTGATTCTTTTTCCTTCGCAGTACACGTCAGAGCCATAGTGCCAAGGGATGGCCCTATTGCTCTCATATGGTACTGGTCCAGGCACCGTGACAGTGATTGGACTGATTGCTGCTGCTGAAGGGACTGTAATTGTTTGTGGATCGTAAAAGATTGTAACTGGTGCTCTGGTGGGAGCAGCACCTTCTGAATGGTAGGCAGAGTTATTTTCAGGATCATAGAATATGGTGACAGTAGAGACATCTTCATGGTTGGTTGCTGGAGTTGTAGGAGACATTGTCGGGAGTATGGATGTTGTTGTTGTAGGAGATTCGAAATGGAATGAAGCTGAAGTTGTAGCAGGAACAATTGTTGAAAACTGATCAGTTGAAATGATGGATGAAGTACTTGTTGATGAAGCAGAAGAATTGTCAGGAACAATGGTTGCTGCAGTTGTAGGAGGTTCTGAAACCGTTGCTGATGAGACCGCCGGATTTGTCGGAAACGATGTGGTGATCTGAAGCTGGCCACTCTGAATAAGGCCATCTATGCCATTCCTCAAATCATCGCACCCATTTACTGAGATATTGCAGTAAGCACACCCCAACTCGCATCCCGGGAACATGTTGCATTCCAAGAGCTGAGCCTTGATTTCTACCAATGGTGTCCTGATCTGTCCCACACTGGTTATTAAATAAGACGGTTTGTCTTCTTCAATAGCGTTAATTCGGGGACCACCATGATTTGGCATAGGATTTTTGTTGACATTGGGTGGCGGTGCAAAATTCAGAGCCTTGGAGTCTACCAAGTCTTGTACCTTCATATGCAGAGCCCTGCATTTTTCTGTACTATGGCCAGGTGCGTTTGAATGAAAAGCACACCTAGCATTGGAGTCATAGTTCCTTGGTAGACTGTTGGGATCCGGAGGTGCCAACGTTCTTAGCTCAACCAGGTTGAGTTTCAGAAGTTGTGGCAACAAGGCAGCATATGGCATTGGGATCGGATCGATCACTCTGTTAGCTTGAGATGGCCTTTGCTGGAATGGCCTTTGTTGATTGTTGTTGTTGTTGCTATTGTTGTAGTTTCTTGGAGGATACTGATTCTGATACTGAGGTGGTTGTTGGTAGTTTTGTTGCGGAGGTTGGTAGACTGGCTGAGGATGAGCTGGAGCAGGGATAGTGACTGCTGCTATTGACCTTTGAACATATTGGGGCCTGCCCCTGTTGGTGTGAATGGCATTGGTCTCGCCAGTTCTTCTTGGGCCTGCAAAAGGCTTTCTTGTACTACTGGACGAGCTGGCACCATTATCGGAAATCTTACCCATTTTCAACAGGCTCTCAATCCTCTCCCCAGCTATGACAACATCTGCGAAGCTAGTGGAGGAGAAAGCAGCCAACCTGTCAATATATGTTCCCTGAAGGGTGTTCATGAACATATCTGCCATTTCCCTTTCAGACATAGGGGGTTGAACGGCAGCAGCCAATTGCCTCCATCTCTGGGCATATTCTCGGAAACTTTCCCTTGACGACTGTGACATGCCCATTAGGAGAGTCCTGTTGGGTGCCATATCTAGGTTATACTGATACTGTCTGATGAAGGCCTCTGCCAGGTCCTTCCAGCATCTAATTGTTGCCCTTGTCAAATGGGAATACCATTCCCTAGAGGCTCCAGTCAAGCTATCTTCGAAGTAGAACATCCAGAGCTTCTCATCCATTGTATAGGCCTTCAGCCTTCCCAGAAATGATTGCAAATGAGTCCGGGGGCATGAAGTCCCATTATACTTTTCGAAACAAGGAGGCTTGAACTTATGGGGGATCCTGACCCCGTCTACCAAGCCCATGTCCATGACATCGAAACCCAAAGAATTTTGAGATTCTAAGGACCTCAACTTCTCAGCCATTTCATCCAATCTCCTATCATAAGTCTCTTCCCCGGCACCCATTACTGTGAATTGGTCCTCCTGAGGATCTTCTTGAAGTACCCTCCCGGCTGTAGCAGGCCCTGGTATATTGACTGGAATGTTGGCCTCTGGATGGAGGTGTGGCCCGAAGACAGGGGGATTGACATGGGGCTGGACTCTTTCATTGTTACTAGTCCCAGCAGTCCCCGGATGATGATCCTCTTGATTCCTCCCTTCTACCAGTGCCCGGAGCCTCTCCTGGCTTTGAGCTAAGTTGTTCATCACTTCCATGAACTGTGTTATCTGGGTTCTCATCTCCAGCCTTTCGTTGGCCATCTGGTTTCTGACCTCAGTAAGGTCCTGCTGCATCTGGTCCATCTGGATGCCCGGAAGATTGTTTCTAGTTGGGTACCTGTGTGGCCTGTTGAGTGGGAATCCTCGTCGCCGAGCAATAATTCCTGAACATCACAACAGAGGTTAGCAACAATAAAACAAAAACCTACAAAACAAACAAAAGGGTTAGTATGCAATGCAGCATGCTTATTTGTTCTCAAGGTATCCGGCTTGGCATTCAGTTTTGACCCTTCCAGACCCTTGAAGATGCTGTTGATGCTGCTTTGAAAGGAAACTCGGATGGAACAAACCAACACAAATATATTACAGAAAGGGAAATAATACAACTTGTTCAATTTACAATACAAGCCCTCTAGGGGGTCAAAATACATTACAAAAGATAAAGGTACATGGAAAGCAAACAACAACAAGCAAATGGTCAAACACCAAGTCCAAACTCATCCTCACGAACTTCCTTGAGAAGTGCTTCGGTCACAGGATCGGCCGGACGCTCCGTGAGATTCCTGATGAGAAGGTTTCTTGTTGCAACAGTTGCAGTCAACCTCCTGTTCTGACTTTGGTCTTTGGACCTCTTCACTCCAGCTTTGATTTTTAGCTCTGATATCTCCCTTTGGGCTGCTGCCAGGGCTTCTTCCATCTGCTCCGTCTTGTCTTGAACTCTCTTGTCTTCTAGAGTACGGGCCTCAGTGATCCGGACCCACCTAGCCTGACTCTCCTTCAGATACAAGTCTGTCCTTGCTCTCTGGAACTGGGCTTCTTTGCAAGCATTCTTCAGAATCTGTTCACCAGCCTTAGACTTTTTGATATAATCTCCAGACTTCTCAATCTTAGTCAAGTGTTCTACTCTCAACTTCTCCAATCTCTCAATCTCCCTCACACCTTCACTCCTCTCCCGGAGGGTCTTCTGCAAGGCCTGGGTTAGCTTCTCATTTCTTTCCTTCAAGCTCTCAAACTCCTCCAAACTGATGGTGGCAGGGGATGGTGCTGAAGATGACCCAGGCATGTCTTCTATGGTAAAGGGCATTCCAGAGAATTGGGCCCTGGCACGGGACCACTCATAATATTGTGCCGATGCCACATTATTGCACTTCCCCAGAATGGTGACTCCCTTGGTTTGAACATGATCCCAGGCCCAGGCAGCCTGCCTAACAGTCGCCAGACTAATCTTGTTTTCACAGTAGAGGGTCTCAACCAGGTCCTGTGCCTTAGGAGTATGAACCAGTGCATAGCCCAATTGCCTCTTGAACAGCAGAGGGTTGTAATTGATACTTCCCTTAACTCCTACCAAGGGCACATTGGGAAAGTGCCCACAGCTGGTGATGATATCCCTGCCCTTGGTGCTTTGAGTGCACCATCTGATATCTGCTGAAGTTAGGACAGTGAGTCTCTTAGCCCAGTTGCTTTGCTGATGAGGATTTAGAAATGCATCTGTCCTGGGTAGATGCCTGAGAAGCCAAGCATGGAATAATGGAGCACAACACCTCACTAACCTCCCCCTCTGCTTCTCATTCCTCTGATGTACTGAGTAATAGAGATCTCCTAACAAAGTTGGCATTGGGTTCTTCAGGATGAACAAATGGATTGCATTCTTGCTAATGAATCGAGGCTCATCTGCAAACAACACAATTCCATATACACTTAAGGCCAACAGAGCACAAACAGCTTTCCACTCCCCTAGGGAAGCCTTCAGACTAGCTTGAGAAATTAAGAAGTCCAGATGAAAGCCAGGGATCCCAGCTTTAGAGGTCATATGTTGCTCAATCAGGACAGGCTCCAGATGCAAAGCCTTTGCTACCTCTCCATTGCTTGGGAAAGCCATCTCTGGATTGAAAGGGATTTCTCTCCTGATAGGTATACCAACCAAAGATGAGTATTCTTCTAAAAGAGGGCCCAACTGAAAGTCTTGAAAGGTGAAACATCTCAATGGGGGATCATAAAACTGAATACAGGTATGGATCAGGCTTCTCTGTGAAGGATCCAGATCCATAACCATGTCAAGTATATCCCCATAATGCTCCCTGAACAAAGGTATATGATCTGGAGTGATCAGGGTCTGAATTCTCCTGATGTCTGATAATTCTGGCTGGAAGAAGTGGTAAGTGATGTTGCTTTTCTTTGGAGCCATGATGCTGAGACTGAGTAGAATAAGTGTTGATGAAGATGCTGAGGAGTGGGCCACTGGCTGGCTAGTGCAAGTAACTGAAGTATATGGCTGACAAGCTGAAGCAAGTGCTGGTGGAGATAGGTCAATGCTGAAGATGGGGTCAAAACCAAAACTAGATGAAAATGGATACCCTGAAACACAAATAAGCAAATGTTAATATGATGCAATGATTATGTATGCAAATGATATGCAGGGGTTTGTGACTGAGCTGGATCTGGTCAAAATGCCCTGATATAAGTCCATGTGTGTTCAAGAATTCCAGATGGAAGTTCATAAATCCAGTAACCAGGGTAGGGGGGACTCAAATAAAGAGCCACATGTCCAGGGTTTTAGAATCACAAGAACTGTCCAACATGGAGTATTCTTAGCGAAATCAAAGTAACAGGGTATTCTGAGGTCAAGGTACCTGCAAACCTGTAAACAGCCCAACCCCCTCACAGGTGGTGATCTAGAACAAGGATCCTCAGACTTGGATCAGTTATGAGAAGTGTAAACACTTCTAACCCGGAGGTACAGTGTTTACAACAACCATAACAATTCCTCCTCTAATTCACCTCAGTTTCTGAAGGTCAGTACTACAAGGTCATCCAGACTTAGCAGGCTTCCCAGATAGCCCTAGCATTGCAGGAAATCTGCAACACAGAGTTCTCAAGAAGAAACCCACATCTGAACCGTGTTTCATATTCCCGCACCAGACCGAAATGGAATGGGAAAGAATATGATTCACTCTAGCCTAGGTGTCACTCAGATCCCAGGTATAGGATCTTAACTCTCAATGAATCACCCACCCACCAAAACAAGAAACCAGATCCAGCCAGCAACAATGACAGCATGATATATACAAATGCAATAAAGAAAGCAGTAAGGTAACTGTACATAAAGCAATAAACAGAAATAAATACAAGCACAAACAAGCACATAACACCCCAGTAAACACAAATCAAACAAGCGCTAGGAGGAACCCACAAAAAGAACCAGAAGCCCTGGTTGCAGTATAAGGGTCCCCAGCAGAGTCGCCAAGCTGTCGCTCCCGCTAAATGAAGCTAAGTCATATAGGGTACAGACGCGAACGGTCGGCGAGAGGGACAATGAGAACACACAGCCGTGAACTCACTGGAGATGAATAGAGTCGCCAGCTAGGCATTTTTATCCCGGAGGAAAGGCAATGCTGCATAGACCTAGAAAGATACGGATAAGACGGTTGCGAGCCAGAGAAACTGAGAAAGGGGGTTGGTTACAACCTGGGAAGGTATTAGCACCCAGATTGTCCGTCGTACTCGACGGGATCCACGCTTAAAAGATTTGTGTTTTAAAAGGGGTAGTGTCAGTGCAATCTGTGTATAGAAGAGCTGGAAAAGGATGTACAGGTGTCAGTGTATGAGAAGTGTGAAGTGTATAAATGTACAGTGCTAGTGTAAGAACAAGAATAAGATGCTCAAGATCATGAGGCTTAAAGAATAATGCTGGAAGGAGGGGGAATATACAGAGACTTTTGTTCGATAACCGTTAAGTTATGCCTACGTATCCTCTCGTGCAATGAGGAAGTCAGAACACCGTAGTTCGACCCAAAGAGACTGAAAGATGAATTGACTTGTGAACTGCTCACTTGTCTATGCTCAAGTGTATGATCTGTCTGGCACAGATGCAAACTGTCTTGCATTAGACGGAAGAAGCAAGTTCTCGTTTGTGAGTGAATGAGATGAGAGAAGAATCCCGAAGGAGACGATTATTGTTTGTTTTTGTGTTTTCAGTCTTTTATTGCTTTTTGAAGTTTGTCATAAGTTAATGAGCTTAAGCCTAAACCAATGGGTTAGTAAACTCATCACATCCTCCCTCTGATTAGGGGTAATGAGAATACCTTAAGTGTGAAGTCAGATTCTCACACTTAATCACCTTTGATGTAGGATTAAGATCATTAACCTACTTGTTGATTATTTAGATGTTTTTGGTGTTTTTGTTTAGTGTTAAGTAATGAGGTTAAGCCATAATCAGGGATTAAACAGGCTCATTACACCATCCTAATAGAAGGATAATAGATGAGAATGTTTAAGCTGAGGAAAACTCCTCAACTTAATCCATGATTAGGGATTAAACTCATGACAAAACAAGCCTTTGATTAAGTGGATTTTATTCAATGATATGATGATGAAGTGATTTTTATGATTTGTAAGACAACTTGAGGGGGACTTGTCCATTAACACTAGGGTTAGTCCTTCTTAACCACTTAAGGAAGAATTAGAACCCTAATGCAAGGCCCAAGTTACAAGTGTGATGTCTTGATGATTATTAGATGGATTGATTAAAGGAGTTAAACACATTAAGGGTTTAACACTTAGGATTAAAGTTATACACTCCATCCTAATAGAAGGATGCAGGCATAAGCTTAATCACAAAGCCTTAAAGCCTTTAGGGTTTAGTCCCTGATTATGAGATGAGAAGAGAAGACTCAAAGAGAGACACAAAGGTAAAACTATGAGGGGAGACTAATCAAAACCCTAATTCATTATCATGCTTGGTTGTTCCTAAGGTTTGTGAGGTTTGCAAGAACAATCTTCAAAGGAGCCACCAGGAAGCAGATGAACAAGATCAAGAGAAGCAAAGTGACTTACTTCATTCAAGAAGTCAAGTCACTTGAAGAAGAAAGTGGGAGGAACAAGAATGAGCAAGCTCAATCTCAAACACAAATAGAAATGCAGCAATGGATGCAAGAGAGATGAAAAGAAAAGTTATGAGAAGTGAAGGCAAATTCACCTCTCAAGTTTACTTACCACCTGAAATGTTAGAAGGAAATGCAATGCAATGCAAGATGGGATGAAATGGTATGATGCTAAACAAAACCAGAAGCATGCACATGATGATGATGATGCTATGAGATGCTATACACATGAGGCAAGGCATGGAGATGTTCATACAAGATCATGGATGCATATGAAGCAAGCTTAGAAGCATGAATACACATGAAAAGTTATGAAGCATACAAGGCAAATGACATGGTAAATATGTGATGCAATGATCAAACATGCTTCCTATGTGTCTTAAGATGTCAAATGAATCACAAGAATGCTTGAAATGCAAAGGCAAGTCAAGTTATGCAAGGGAATGCAAGAGGGATGCAAATGAGAGCCCAAATTAGGGTTTATGAACCAAACAACAAACAAAAACCCAAAACAGAAACAAACCCTAAGATAAAAAATGGAAAATGCCACTCAAAGAAACCCTAACCCTATACTAAACCAATGTCCAAAGGGGAGGTCTCAACTCTCAACCAAACTCAAGTTATGATTTTTCTAAGTTATTAGGGTTTTTAAGGCTCCTAAACAAAAGAAAGGCCAAACAATTGGAAAATGCAAGATCAAATCATGGCCATTTTATCCAAGAAACTACATGCTAAACCTAAAACAATGCAAGAAGAATCAATGTCCAACTCTTCCTAGATAGGCAGAAATGAATTTTTGAACTTTGGATCAAATTAATGCACAAAAATGATTTTAATTCAATGAGAAATTCTTAAAATGCATCAAGATCAAAAAAGAAATTTGGTTTGAGGGTTGGACAATGTTTCTAAATGTCTTAGAACATTTCATGAATTTTTTGGTGATTTTTAAATACCTAAAAGTATTTTTAATTAATTAATTTCCATTAATCAATTAAAAATAATCTTTTAAATATTTAAAAATACTTTTTAAATGATAAAAAATAAAATAAAAATATTTTTGTGTCATAAAAATTATTAAAATCTTTGGGAAAAAGTTTCATAATTTTTAGGAATTTTTTAATATTTTTAATAAATTGTGCAAGTTAATTGAAAAGAAAATGAATTAAAATTAAATAAAAGGGAAAGTAATCAGAATGGAGGGACAGGATGGGCTCTGAATTTGAATCTGTTGACCAGCGCGCAAATGAAGGGTCCAGATGGCTTCTGATCAAATTAAATTAATTATGGATTAATTAAGATAAATACGTGGATTAGGGCTAATTGGATACATCTGAGCCTTCCATTTGCGCGGGGAGTCAACAGGTCAAAGGCAATCAACGCTCAGAATTCAAACTTGAGTTAATGACTGTAATTAGGGCAAATCACTTTCAGGCTGCCGGAGAAGACCTCCGGTCGTCTTCTCCGGCCAGCATCTCCCCTGAAAACTTCCCAACTCTCTCAAATCGTAACAAAAATGAAACCTAAGCATCCAGAAATGATTCCCATGATCCCCTGAACTAAAACCCTAAGTCAAAACAAATTTATATTTCCCCAGAACCATGAATCGAAACAAACAAATTTTAGGGCACGCAAGTTTCAGAAGCTAATTACATACTCATTTCAACACCATTTCAAAAACCAAAAGCACCAGGATGCTCAGAGGAACATAAGGAACAAGTTTATAACATGAAAAGCAATTTCTGGAAAAATAATTTTCAAGCTACCTGAGATTTGGAGCTTTCAACCTGATGACTTTCTGGCCACTTCTTTCAGTGCAAACCACTCCACTTGATCCCCAGATGATGTTTGAATGCTCAAGAAGAGTTTATGTTGGCTGGATAATGAGTTTGACAAGTTCCTGCTCAAGCTCAGTCAGAAATGGCAATGGAGTTTCAGGCAGTTTCAGGTCATTGTGAGGGGTTGTTTGTGATCCTGAGGGTGAATGGAGAAGCTTTGCAAGGTTTGTTTGGATGTTTGTAAACTGTGGAAGGTGATTCGAAGAGAAATGCAGGCTGAGGTGAAAATGGTGAAGTGGCTTTGTGGTTGGTTTCAGGCCTGGTTCTTGGCTGGTTTCTTCTCAATGGATCATGGTGATTTGAAGTGTGGAAATGGTTTGGATGTTTTGTGGCTGGGCAGAGGGATTCGAAGCAAAATGCAGCTTGGTGTGTTTTTGTGTATGTGATGAATGAATCAGTTTCAGCCTTGCTTGATGTGTCTTATGGCCAGCATATGGAAAGTATATTTTAATCCCATAGGTCAGGGGATGTGACATGGCCTGCTGTGATAGGTAGGTCACCTTTTGCAAAAAGTCAAATTTTGTGTAAGGAAGGTATGGCTCATGATCTAGGCTAGTACAAGGCTGGTTCTGGTGCAGCATGGTGTGTGTGTGAGGTTAGCTTGGTTCAGCAGCCAATGCATCAAGTGGTAGAAGTGTCATGAGTGTTTTTGCAAGTTGTTGCCTTTTTGTACTTCATGAAAGAAAGTCTTGTTACATGAACCATAACCATGGGCATTCTTGGTTCTAATCTGAATTTTATGACTTAGAGAATGTTTGCATACTGGTTTGAAATGAATTAGAGGTTGCAATTGGCCTTGGTCCATGATTTTGCAAAATTCTCATTTGAGGCATGCCTTGAAAATCAATGATTTTGGCCAACTTTGTCACACCATAACTTTTGATCCAAAAAGAGTTTGATCATGTTCTTGTACTTTTTGAAAAGGGAAAGATGAGATCTACAACTTTCATGACCAAAGTTTTTCCATTTGAAGCATTTTTGGATCAAGAATCAAGGCTTGAAAAATGACCTAAAATGAAGCATTCTTGAAAAGTCAACTAAGCCCAAAAAGTCAACATTTGCAAAAACCCTAAATTCTTGATTTTTATGAACTTCAACCTTCTTCCATGATCAAATAAAGATCATATACACTCAAAATGATGAAGATCACCCATTGGTTGGGTCATTGGGGTTCTCAGATGCCCTGATTTTACACTGACTTGCTTAGAAAGTCAACCCTTGATCAGATGACTTCCCCATGGAATTTCTTCATGAAAATTGGTATGCATACTCCCTATACCATATAGAGATCAATGGAAACAAGAATGACCAAAAAATTTGGAGTTATGGCCTCTGAAACCAAAACCCTAATTTTCAGTCAACTGTGCAGTCAAACCTGGCTCTGCATCCCTTCAAACCCTAGTTCTTGTGATTCTTTTGCATTTTTGACTTGAAGAGGATGTGATATGACATAAGAACACACATGGACCCCTTTGAATTGATTGGTAGCCTTTGGAGTGGCTCAAGAAGTTTTGGGATTGCTCAGATCACAAACCCTAGGTGCAGATGACTTAGAAACTATGCAGTGAATCAAAAATGAGGTATGAGTTGTTATGATTGTGTTTATGCATATGAGAAAGATCACAAGCCATGGTGTGAATAAGTGAGGGCAAATTTGGGGTGTTTACAAATGTCAAATAGGCAAGCAAACCAAGATGTCCCATCCAAAGCTTCAACATCTGACAACTTCCAAAGTTTTAGAACTATTGCATATGGATCTTATGGGACCTATGCAGGTTGAGAGCCTTGGTGGTAAGATGTATGCCTATGTGGTGGTTGATGACTTTTCAAGGTATACATGGATAAATTTCATCAAAGAAAAGTCTGATGTATTTGATGTATTCAAAGATTTATGCCAAAGAATACAAAGGGAAAAATCCAGCTGTGTGATCAGAATAAGAAGTGATCATGGAAAAGAATTTGAGAATCAAAAATTCTTAGATTTCTGTTCTTCAGAGGGAATCAATCATGAATACTCTTCACCAATCACTCCTCAACAGAATGGGATTGTTGAGAGGAAGAATAGAACTATTCAAGAATCAGCAAGAGCTATGATCCATGCTAAAAAGTTACCTTTGTACTTCTGGGCTGAAGCAATGAACACAGCTTGTTACATCCATAACAGAGTTACCCTCAGGAAAGGAACTTTGTCCACAATCTATGAAGTCTGGAAGGGTAGAAAACCCACAGTCAAGTACTTCCATGTGTTTGGAAGTAACTGTTATATTCTGGCAGATAGGGAGCAAAGAAGAAAAATGGATCCTAAAAGTGATGAAGGAATTTTTCTTGGATACTCTATAAACAGCAGAGCATATAGAGTATTTAATTCTAGAACCAAGGTTATCATGGAATCCATAAATGTGATAATTGATTATGCTCCTACAGATGTCCCAGAAGATGTTGGAACATCTGCTGATATCAAGACTGAAGCTGAAGAAAAGAGTGATCATTATGACTTCACTCAAACTGATGCAAGGACAGAACAATCCAGCAAACCTCCCTCCATCAGAATCCAGAAGGATCATCCCAAAGACTTGATAATTGGTGATCCTAACAGAGGTGTAAGCACTAGATCAAGAGAAGTGATTTCAGGGTCCTGTTTTGTTTCTAAAATAGAACCTAAAAACATCAAGGAAGCTCTTACTGATGAATACTGGATTTGTGCTATGCAAGAGGAATTAGGTCAATTCACAAGGAATGAAGTGTGGAACCTTGTTCCTAGACCTGATGACATATATGTGATTGGAACTAAATGGGTGTATAAGAACAAGTCAAATGAGCAAGGAGTTGTTACAAAGAACAAAGCTAGACTTGTAGCTCCAGGATACACTCAAATTGAAGGAGTAGACTTTGATGAAACCTTTGCACCAGTAGCAAGACTTGAATCAATCAGACTACTTTTGGGAATTGCTTGTATCTTAAAGTTCAATCTATTTCAAATGGATGTGAAAAGTGCCTTTTTAAATGGTTATCTTAATGAAGAGGTATATGTAGAACAGCCTAAAGGATTTGTTGATCCAAGCTGTCCAAATCATGTATACAAACTAAAGAAGGCTCTTTATGGTCTGAAGCAAGCTCCAAGAGCATGGTATGAAAGGCTGACTACTTTTCTTATCAAGCAAGGGTACAGGAAAGGTGGAATTGACAAAACCTTGTTTATTAAAGATGAAGAAGGAAATGTCATGATTGCTCAAATATATGTAGATGACATTGTCTTTGGTGGGATGTCAGACAGGATGGTCAAACATTTTGTCAACTAGATGGAATCTGAATTTGAAATGAGCCTAGTAGGTGAGTTAACCTACTTTCTTGGACTGCAAATAAAGCAAATGGAGGACTCCATGTTCATTTCCCAAAGCAAGTATGCTAAGAACATAGTCAAGAAATTTGGAATGGATAGTGCTACTCATAAGAGAACTCCTGCCCCCACACATTTAAAGCTAACTAAAGATGACAAGGGTGAGAATGTAGATCAAAGCCTATACAGAAGTATGATTGGAAGCTTGTTATATCTGACTGCTAGCAGACCAGACATAGCATTTGCAGTAGGTGTATGTGCAAGATATCAAGCTGAACCAAAAGTTAGTCATCTTAACCAAGTCAAGAGAATTCTGAAATATGTTAATGGTACTTGTGACTATGGCATAATGTACTTTCATGGATGCAAACCAATTCTCACTGGCTTCTGTGATGCGGATTGGGCTGGAAGTGCTGATGACAGAAAAAGCACTTCAGGAGGATGCTTCTTTCTAGGAAACAATTTGATTTCTTGGTTCAGTAAGAAACAAAATTGTGTATCCTTATCTATAGCTGAAGCTGAATATATAGCAGCTGGAAGCAGTTGTTCACAGTTGGTTTGGATGAAGCAAATGCTCACTGAGTACAATGTCCCACAAGATTTCATGACATTGTACTGTGACAACTTAAGTGCAATTAACATATCAAAGAATCCTATCCAACATAGCAGGACCAAGCATATTGATATCAGACATCATTTCATCAGAGATCTTGTAGAAGAGAAAGTGATTTCACTGGAACATGTAGCTACAAATCTGCAGTTGGCTGATATATTTACCAAAGCCTTGGATGCTAATCAATTTGAAAACTTAAGGGGCAAATTGGGAATCTGCTTATGTGAGATTTAGCAGTTATGGAGATGTGCCAACATGTCATATGACATTGTGTGGCATAAGCACCAGATGGCAACACCAGTCTGGTCAAGCACCTTGGGTATTCCATTCCTAATAATTTTCCAAGTAACGACTACTTATATAATAACAGCTATCTTTCAGCTATCCATATTCTCATCATACTCTCAAAAACGAATTACATTCTCTAGCTGTTCTTCAGAAATCATCAACCCTAAAACTCTTCATCCACCTTCTTCGAAAATGTCTCAAAACCCTAACATTCCTGAAGAAATCCTCAACAAGGAAGATGTGGTTCATGCAACCCCCATTTCTGTGGTACCCATGGATTCAACTCCAATGGACGAAATCAGAGGAAGTGTTCCTCATGCTAAAAAGCCAAGAACTCCAAAAAGAACAAAAGATCAAGTTTGCAGCAAATCCAAAGGCATTCCTTCACCAGCAAACATACCTCCAAAATCTTCTGAATATGTGGATGCTTCCATAAAGGAGTTGGTAACCAAGATCCTATCTGAGCAAAAAGTGGTAAGTGGCATATCTATCCCTCTGAACACCATGCCAGCCCCACAAGAAGATAAACAAACTCAGGCTGCAAAGGACACTCCTGCTCAACAGGATGTCCCAATAGATGTTGAAACATCTGAGGATCAGCAACAAGCCTCATCTGATGCTGTTGTTGAAACATCTGAGGACCAGAAAAAGGCCTCAAATGATAGTGATGAAGAAGCATCTGAGGACCAAACCAAGGCCTCAACTGAAGAGCACATCTCTGTTGATCCACCAGCTGAAAAGGAGACTGCTCAATCTCCTCCTGTTGTGATCCTAGAGCATGATTCTGATACAGAAATCATTGCCTCTGTAAAACCTAGCATAGCCAAAAGGCTCAGAACTAGGAAAGAAAAGATGCATGCAGGACATGCAATTCCTGAGAAGAAGCAAGCTACCCCAAAGAAGGACAAAGCTAAAACTGTCTTTGGTCCTACAAAACAATGGAGCAAAGTCCAAACACAAAAGAGGAAAGCTGTCACTCCTTCAGATTCAGATGTTGAAGCAGATGTCCCAACATCTCCTCCAAAGAAGAAACCAGCACCCTCAAGGGCATCAACTGCTATTCCAGAAGCTCCCTTGGACAACATCTCCTTTCATCATGTTTCAAGTGTGAACAGATGGAAGTTTGTTTATCAAAGAAGGGTAGCACTTGAAAGAGAGCTGAGCAGTAATGCACTTGAGTGCACTGAGTTAATTGATCTCATCTCCTCTGCTGGCCTCTTCAAAACTGTCTCCAACTTCTCTCCCTGCTATGAGTTGCTTGTCAAGGAGTTCATTGTAAACCTCCAAGAAGATTGTGCAAATGGTAAGTCTGCTGAATTTAGAAAAGTATTTGTAAGAGGCAGGTGTGTAGAATTCTCTCCTCGGGTCATCAACCAATACCTTGGAAGAGAATCTGATGGTCCAAATGAATTAGGGAAGACTGATAACCAGGTCTGCAAGGTTATCACTGCAAACCAGGTCAAGGCTTGGCCAGTTAAAGGAAAGCTCTCAGTGAGCATGCTGACAAGAAAATATGCCATGCTGAACAGGATTGGTACAGCAAATTGGGTACCTACCAATCATACATCATCAATATCCACTGGCCTGGGCAGGTTCATTTATGCTGTGGGTACTCAAACTAAGCTGGATTATGGAGCCTACATCTTTGATCAAACATTGAAGCATGCTAGCTCATCTGCAACAAAGCTGCCAATTGCCTTCCCTTCCCTGCTGTGTGGAATAGTGCTGAGTCAGTACCCTGGGATCCTCACTGAGAAGGACACAGTTTGCAAAAGAGAAAGCCCTCTGGCCTTTCACTATAAGTTGTTCCTAAGTCATCATGCAGCAGATGTTGAAGCACCCTCTGGGACATCTGCAGGTCCTTCAAATGCAAAGTCTCCAATCTCCAAGGCTGCATTAATTGCTGAACTGAAGAGCACTTGCAAAGAACTTGAAGCAAGGAAGCAGAAGCTTGAGGAGATTATCCAAAGGCTGGAGAGTGAAAGTGATCAGAAAGCTGCTTCTTCTGATGAGGAAACTGAGGATGATGAAGAAACTGACTGTGAGGAATCTGAGTGAAAATTGTATGTGAGGATTTTGTAATGACAGCTTCTGCATTGTATTTTTGAATTAGTCTCTTTGGCCCCAAATTTATGTCTAACAAGGGGGAGAACAACAACAACAATGTGTAATGCTGTTTGATTATGAATGAAAAATCTCTGTTTGTTTCTGAACTAAATCTGTAAAATATTTTTGTTGCAACAAGACTGGATACATGTATGTTTGAGGGGGAGTAATCTCAAATATGATTCAACAGAAAAGTAATGCTATACTCTGATAAAAGAACTTCTGCTGCACTCTGAAAATCATAAAAGAATGTTAGCCAAAAATTAGCCAAAGGGGGAGTTTGTAGATGTTTAGAATTGGCAGAATTTTTGACCAACAAGAAATATTGAATTCAGTTCAGAATGTCCTATCAGATGTTGGGACATTATCAAACAGAGTATAAGAACTTAATTCAGGATGTCACACCAGATGTTGGGACATTGTGTAAATGACTTAAGTTCAGTTTTTCAGGATGTCCCAACAGATGTTGAGACATCTCAAACCTGCTACCATAATTAATTAATGACTAACTGATCTGAGATATTTAAGGAAAGTTATCTGGAATTAATTATGGATGGATAAAAACAGAACAAGGCGCATCTGTAGGAAGTTTTATTATGAGGATTCAGCATAATCAGAAGAACTAAATCACCTAGAATCTAGGAAGTAACAAACCCTAATTCAAGGTGGAAGCTACATGTGTTTTAGGACTGGATTAACCTACAGAAAGCCCAAATTACAAACACCTATTTAATCAACAGAAACTCACAGAATTGAGTACGAATTTAAGAAGACCAAATAGAGTGCTTTGTGTTTTAAATAGCAGGTTGTTTTATTGTACCACTTTATGAGCTTTTAAGCATAAGTGCATTTTGTGACTTGATTGAAACTGTGAAGTAAGATCAAGCTGTTTTGTTTGAAGGATGACTTCAATTTTATTAAACTTGTAAACAAGATCACTGTGTGATTGAGGGGGAGTGAGTTGGTACTCATATCTAAGTGGTGTCTTAGGTAGAAATTGCATTGGGTAGATATTAAGTGAAAGATTAAACTGGGTTGTTTAAGTCTAGAATTAATATTACTTATAGTGGATTTCCTCCTGGCTTGGTAGCCTCCAGATGTAAGTGTGGTTATACACTGAACTGGGTTAACAAACTACTGTGTTGTTTAATTTTCTTGCACTTTAAGTTTTGGTTAAATCTGTCAAGTGTTGGAACATCTCATAGGACATCTCATACCTGATCACAGAATTTCAATCTTGTTGAGCAACCACTGCGATTTCCAGAATTTCTCAGCTACGAACAGACCCACCAAAACCTTCCCAATCTCCACAATACTTCCATAAACATGATCTAAAGCATATATCTAAAATCATACTTAGACTATAACGATTTCTAAACGATTAATCTACCAATTTCTCACATTTTCTCTCAAACTCTAACTATTCATCTTCTCTAAACTTCCATCAAAACCAAAACTCAACCAATCAAACACATACATAATCATACACAATATTAAGATAACAATGCTTAACACTCTTACCCGATTATTTCGTCTACGCAGAGCAATCTTGATCAAAACCTAACTTTTCCTCTTTTTCTCTTCTCTTTTCTCTTCTCTTCCTTTCTTTCTTCTCTTTTTCTTTCTATTTCCTTTTCTTTCTCTTTCTCCTAACTTATACTTTTTTTCTCTCTATTTCTATTCTTACTAACTATTCTTATTCTTTCCTTCCTATTTCTACATTTAACTCTATTCTTTCTATTTCTTTCCAACCAAATATCATTCTCTCACAAAAATATCAATTCTACTAATTTCTAACTTATCACTAATTAACAAATACCTAAAATACCCTTCAAACCAATTTTACCCGAAAATTCACAAAACGGTAAAATCACATAACATATCACATTAATTTCTCAACATATCATATCATCATGATAATTTCACAAATAAAACAATTACCATACAAATAAAATAAAAGACTCCACAAAAATTGGGAAAATCGAATCGGGGCGTTACAACTCTCCCCCACTTTAGAAATTTTCATCCTCGAAAACATTACCTGATCCAAACAACTCCGGATACGACTCGCGCATCCTACTCTCCAATTCCCAAGTCATATTGCCTTCCGCATCGCCTCCCCATGCCACTTTCACAAGCGCAATATCCTTGCCTCTTAGTTTCTTAATTTCACGATCCAAAATCCTAACCGGCAAAGCTTCCATCGTAAGGTTATCTCTCACTTCAACCTCGTCCATAGGAATAACATGTGACGGACCCGGAACATACTTCCGAAGTTGCGAGACATGGAACACATCATTCAAATTCGAAAGATTCGGAGGCAACGCCACACGATAAGCCACAACACCCACTCGTGCAGTAATCTGATACGGTCCAATAAACGAGAAGTCAACTTCTTCGACTTCAAAGCACGACCCACGCCCGTAACCGGTGTAACTTTCAAGAACACACGGTCTCCTTCCTGAAACTCAAGATCCTTCCTTCTCTTGTCATGATAACTCTTTAGTCTACTCTGAGAAGCTCTCATCTTCTCCCGAATAAACTACTTTTTCCGTCGTTTGTTGTACCATCTCCGGTCCAACTACCGTTCTCTCTCTGGTTTCATGCCAACACAAAGGTGTTCGACATCTCCGACCATACAAACCCTCAAATGGTGCCATACCAATACTTGAATGAAAACTGTTATTATAGGTGAACTCAATCAACGCTAAATAACTATCCCAAACACCACCTTGTTCTAGCACACAAGCACGCAACAAATCCTCTAACAATTGAATTGTCCTCTCGGTTTGACCGTCCGTTTACGGATGGTAAGCCGAACTCAATCTTAACTTAGAACCCAAAGCCTTTTGCAAACTTTCCCAAAACCTCGATGTAAATCTAGGATCTCTATCCGATACAATACTCTTAGGAACTCCATGCAACTTCACAATCACAAAAATATAAATCTCGGCTAGCTTCTCCAAAGATTAACTAATATCAATTGGAATAAAGTGAGCAGATTTAGTAAGCATATCGACTATTACCCAAATAGCATTATGACCTCTTTGCGTATTCGGCAATCCCGTAACAAAATCCATTGATATACTATCCCATTTCCATTCTGGAATATCCAACGGTTGCATCAAACCACTAGGCTTCTGATGTTCCACCTTAGACTTCTGACAAGTCAAACACGCATACACAAAATGAGTTACATCTCTCTTCAATCGGGACCACCAAAAGATCTTTTTCAAATCTTGGTACATCTTATTCGCTCCCGGATGTATACTTAAATTACTCCAGTGTCCCTCTTCCAATATCATCTTTTTCAACTCCTCATCATCGGGAATACAAATACGACCACGGAATCTCAAAACTCCAAAACTATCAACCTTGAAATCCCCATTCTCATTCATCATCAAATCGATAAATTTCAAATCCAACTTTTGCTTTTCACTAACGGTTGCAAGAAAGTAATTCGTAACACGTAGCATACCAAGTCTCACCCTTCTCGGCGTCATCTTGCAAACCAAACTCAAGTCTCTAAAATTCTCCAAAAGTTGTCATTCCCTTATCATCAATGCGGACATATGTAACAACATCCGACTCAAGGCATCGGCCACCACATTCGCCTTACCCGGATGGTAATTCAAACCAAAATCATAATCCTTCA
Organism: Lathyrus aphaca; assembly: GCA_963966055.1. Taxonomy (NCBI): domain Eukaryota; kingdom Viridiplantae; phylum Streptophyta; class Magnoliopsida; order Fabales; family Fabaceae; genus Lathyrus; species Lathyrus aphaca. The sequence goes on along the minus strand of OZ014519.1, from coordinate 134,464,380 downwards.
AAAGTTCTAACCATCTCCTTTGTCTCATGTTCAATTCCTTTTGATCGAATAAATACTTCAAACTTTTGTGATCATTAAAAACTTCAAATCTTGCACCATAAAGATAATGCCTCCAAATTTTTTGAGCAAAAACCACAGCCGCTAATTCCAAATCATGCGTAGGATAATTCTTTTCATGCACCCTCAAATGTCTTGAAGCATAAGCTACAACTTTTCCATCTTGCATCAAAACACCACCTAACCCAAACAATGAAGCATCACAAAACACCACAAATGGTTCCGTCGGATTTGGAAAAATCAAGATCGGAGCCGTTGTCAACCTTCTCTTAAGTTCCATGAAACTCTCTTCACAACAAATATCCCAAATGAAAACCTTTCCTTTACAAGTCAATTGCGTTAACGGAAGTGCCAACTTTGAAAATCCTTCAATAAACCTTCGATGATAACCCGCCAAGCCTAAAAAGCTTCGAATCTCCGTAACCGATCTAGAAACTTCCCATTGCATTACCGCATCAATCTTGGATGGATCAACACTAATACCACCATCAGAAATAACATGTCCAAGAAAACTTACCTTCGACAACCAAAACTCACACTTTGACAACTTAGCATACAATTGCTTCTCTTTCAAAATCTGTAACACAATCCTTAAATGCTCTTCATGCTCTTCTTGAGACTTAGAATAAATCAAAATATTGTCGATGAACACAACCACAAAACCATCCAACTGTTCATGAAAAATATGATTCATGTATTCCATAAACACACCTGGCGCATTAGAAACTCCGAATGACATCACGGAATACTCGTAATGACCATACCGTGTCCTAAAAGTCGTCTTTTGAATATCCTCCTCTTTCACACGAATCTGGTGATATCCTGATCTCAAATCAATCTTACTAAAAACACGCGCACCAACCAATTGGTCCATCAAATCATCAATCCTCGGAAGCGGATACTTGTTCTTAATTGTCACCTTATTCAACTGTCGATAATCAATACATAACCGCATACTTCCATCCTTCTTCTTTACCAACAATACCGGCGCACCCCAAGGAGAAACACTCGGCCTAACAAACCTCTTATCCAACAAGTCATTCAACTACTTCTTCAATTCTACCAACTCTGAAGCTGACATACGATACAGTGCCATCGAAATCGGTCTAGTACCCGGAACTAGATCAATAGAAAACTCAACTTCTCTTTCCGGAGGTACATCCTTAATATCATCCGGAAACACTTCTAGAAAATCACACACCACTGGAAACCTACTTATCTCCATTTCACCTTCCACTGACAATGATGCAAACAAACCAAATAATTGAACTTCGTCCACTAAAAGTTTCTTCAACTCTTTCGTGGATATGAAACTCTCTTCTTCATCATCCAAAGAAGGAAACCTTACTAACTTATGATAACAATCTATATGAACTCGATTAAATTGCATCCAGTTCATACCCAAGATCACGTCCAAACCTTCCAACGGCAAACAAACTAAATCCATAACAAAATCTTTACCATACATGGTCAAAGAACAACTTACACACACCAAAGAAGTAGTTACCGACCCTGAAGCAGGAGTCTCAATAACCATCTCACCACCCCAAGAAGACATAAACAAATTCAAACGCTTAGCGCACTCAAGAGAAATAAATGAATGAGTCGCTCCCGTATCAATAATAGTAACTAAAGGCGTACTATTAATAAATTATGTACCTTTAATCAAACGGTATGAACTAGTAGTATTCTTCCCTGCTAATGCAAACACCTTTTCGTCCGCCTGAGCTTGCTTCGGCTTAGTACACTTAGTACTAATGTGACCAACTTCTCCACAATTGAAGCACTTCACAACATTCCTCCTACACTCGGTAGTAGCATGTCCAAGACCTCCACAGTTTGAACATTTCACAATATTCTTCCCGCACTCAAAAGACTTGTGGCCTAGATCACCACACTTGTAACACTTAACGTGACCAAAACTCCCTCCACGAGATCTCCTATCAAAGTTTCCCCTATGGTTTCCCTTATCAGCGGGTGTCACATACGGTCCACTTCTAACTTGTTGCTTCCATTTACTCTCATTCACAATCTTGTTATGTGTAGAACGAGCTCTGCTATCTTCTTCAAAGATTCTACAACATTCAGTCAAATTTGAAACCCTTCTAATTCTCTGATATCCCACGACTTGCTTAATCTCAGGACGCAAACCATTCTCATACTTAATGCACTTAGAAAACTCAACAGTAGCAGCAGCATAATGTGGATGAAACTGAACCAATTCCACAAACTTAGCAGTATAGTCAACTACTGACATACTACATTGCTTCAGCTTAAGGAATTCCATTTCCTTCTTTCCCTTCACACTCTCAGGATAGTACTTCCATAAGAACTCAGTACGAAAAACTTCCCAAGTTATCTCTTCATCCTCCTCCTCAAGGGATTGACTTCTACCGACCCACCAATCATCGGCTTCTTCCTTCAGCATGTGAGAACCAAGCCTCACCTTACTCTCCTCAGCACAGTCCATGACTCTGAAGTTTCTTTCAATCTCCTTCAACCAATTCTGAGCACCATCAGGATCAAATCTTCCTTTGAAGACCGGTGGTTGGTTCTTCCTAAACTCATCATTAGCATTCATATTTGGCGCTCCCTGCACCGCCCTAGCCATTTCTTCCAAAGCAACAACCATAACATTTCCATTTCTACCAGCCATATTCTGATTGTTCCCAAAGACAACAAGAAGATCAAACAAAAGTTCAATCATAACAACATCAAGACAGACACAACTGACTCGAACACTGGCTCTGATACCACTTAATGTAACACCCCATTTCTATACCCCCAAATAATAGATTAAATCATTTAGGCACATGTTAAAAATTTCATCAGAGTATAATTAAACATGGTATAAAAGAGGCATGTCACATTATGCTTGAAATTAAAAACATACAACACCTGCTCATTTAAAGATATGAAACGATGGGGTAGTTTTCAACATAGGAAATTCAATCCTTACACCCATATCTCGAAAGATATAATTACACAGCGGAATCTAAATCAACAACATCAAACATGCATATATATTCATATATCAACAAGTTTGATTCACCGAATATATCATGTTTATACAAAACGTTCATCACCAAAATACATATACAATGTATCACAAAAATGGCACTAAGCCAACCCTAACTACCCGGTGCTACATATCAGAGCCGACCGACCAAAAGGATGAAGACAAGCTTCACAAAAAGACCTCCAGCAAACCTACTCTGCAATGCCTCATAGAGCATCATAAAACAGCAGAAGGGTGAGAAACATTATCATAATCACATTGCGTATAATTATATATCTCAACATATAAAATACACATAAAACATATTCTCACCATAATTCATTCCTCATCACCCATACACATTGCAACGTGTACTTACACAAAATCAAGCATATTCATCATGCACCAATTCACTAATTCACATAAACTTACTTTATTATGTTTATTCCTCAATTTTATTCATTCCGCATAAACATACGTCTAGCTATGTTTAATCACACATATACATTACAAATGTATAAATCACATACATATACATATATCAAACATGCACATATACAATCAAGTATGTTTCATCACACATACTATCATCTCCATAATACTCCAAATAAACATATGCACATTCATGTTTATTTCTGCATATCATAATTAAAATGATAAAATGCAACTCATAGAGACCGACACACGAATCTATGCAGATGCAAATGCGGTACCGACTCAACATTTCAGCAGGTTCACTCAGGAACCAAATGGAATCATCGCTTGTTACCTAAAGTAACTCCCCGTTGGGCACACGATGTTCACCCATTGCTCACACCTCACACGAGCACACAATGTTTATGGATTGCTCACACCTCACACGGGCACACAATCTGATTTCTCACACCCCACACGGGCACACAATCAATGTGAATAAATCACCCATCACTCACACCCCACACGGGCACACGATGTTTCTGGATTGCTCACACCCCACACGGGCACACAATTCGATCGCTCACACCCCACATGGGCACACGATCTTGTTGTAGTCATTGCTCACACTCCACATGAGCACACGATGCTACAACAGATTCACAAAGAATCTCACAGCACAAGAATGCATACATTATGCTTACATGCAAAATGACACACAACATTCTTGAAAATGCATACATATTCACAATATAGTTATGCTTTTATCTCATTCAATTAACATACATTGACATTCAATTCAAACAATGTATCTACTTGCCAAACGGCCACAACACAACAATCAAACCCACAATTCCATAATTAACATAATTACGTTTTATCATAAAAGTCGGGTAAGAGTCGGCTAAAAATTACTTTTCTTAGCATTATTAGTTTCTACGCGTTTCTAGCTTCGAATCGATATAAGGAACACTAAAAACGGATACCCGAAACTAAAGCTATGGATTAAAACACATATTCACTCAAAACCTACAGGCTCGCTGAGCGCCCTCTCGCTCGCTGAGCGAGAATCACCCTGGAACTTTCGCTGAGCGAGGGATATCTTGCTGAGCAACCACTGCGATTTCCAGAATTTCTCAGCTAAGAACAGACCCACCAAAACCTTCCCAATCTCCACAATATTTCCATAAACATGATCTAAAGCATATATCTAACATCATACTTCGATTATAACGATTTCTAACCGATTAATCTACCAATTTCTCACATTTTATCTCAAACCCTAACTATTCATCTTCTCTAAACTTCCATCAAAACCAAAACTCAACCAATCAAACACATACATAATCATACACAATATTAAGATAACAATGCTTATCACCCTTACCCGATTATTTCGTCTACGCGGAGCAATCTTGTTCAAAACCTAGCTTTTCCTCTTTTTCTCTTCTCTTTTCTCTTCTCTTTTTCTTTCTATTTCCTTTTCTTTCTCTTTCTCCTAACTTATACTATTTTCTCTCTATTTCTATTCTTACTAACTATTCTTATTCTTTACTTCCTATTTCTACACTTAACTTTATTCTTTCTATTTCTTTCCAATCAAATATCATTCTCTCACAAAAATACCAATTCTACTAATTTCTAACTTATCACTAATTAACAAATACCTAATATACCCTTCAAACCAATTTTACCCAAAAATTCACAAAACGGTAAAATCACATAACATATCACATTAATTTCCTCAACATATCATATCATCATGATAATTTCACAAATAAAACAATTACCATACAAATAAAATAAAAGACTCCACAAAAATTGGGAAAATCGAATCGGGGCGTTACAGGTTACGTCCAGAGATCAAGTAGGCAGTTGGATATCAAAAGATTCATGTTTTTTCTGATTTGGTTGATAGCTACAAAATTTATAAAGATGATAACAATGCTCATTACAAGATTATTAATGAGAGGAAGAGTAAGCAGCAACAAAGTCATGGAAAGCCTTATGATGCTCCAGTTGGTAAAGGCAAACAAAAAGTGACTGATGGTAAGAGGACTAGTGCGGGAGATGCTCCTGCTTATGTGGTTTGTTTCAAATGTGGGAAACCTGGTCATAAGAGTAATATGTGTACTGCTGAGGTAAAAAGATGTTTCCGTTGTGGTAAGATTGGGCATGCAATATCTGAATGCAAGCATAAAGTGATGATTTGTTTCAATTGTGGTGAAGAAGGATACATTGGTAGTCAGTGTCATAAACCAAAGAAGGCACATACTAGAAAAGTGTTCGCGTTAGCTGGGACTCAGACATCTAATGAGGACAGACTCATCAGAGGTACATGTTTCATTAATAGTACTCCTTTAATTACTATTATTGATATTGGTTCTACTCATTGCTTTATTGTTGCTGATTGTGTTAAAAGATTGGATCTTATATTGTCTGCTATGAATGGAGAATTTATCATCGAGATTCCAGCTAAGGGATCAATGACTACTTCTCTTGTGTGTTTAAAGTGTCTTTTATCTATCTTTGATAGGGACTATGTTGTTGATATGGTGTGTTTACCGTTAACTAGGATGGATGTTATTTTAGGAATGAACTGGTTAGAATATAACTATGTTCATATCAATTGTTATAGCAAGTAAATGAGGTTTTTTACTCCTGAAGAGGAGGAAGTTGGTTTGTTTTCTCTTAGGCAACTACAATAGTTGATGAAAGAAGAAGCTCATATGTTTTCATTGATGAAGTTGTTGTCTATTGAGAGCAAAGCTAAAATTGAGGAGTTGCAAGTGGTGCGTGAATTTCCTGAAGTTTTCCCTGATGAAATTCTTGATGTGCCGCTGTTGCACCCCAAAATTTTCCCTCACAAAACAAGACTTTGTGTAATAAGAGGCTCAAAAGGTTCACAAGGTTCACAAGACCTCCCATGAGGTTCACAAGGCTCACAAGATCTCCCATGAGGTTCACAAAGTTCACAAGACATCTTATGAGGTTCACAAAGTTCACAAGACATCTTATGAGGTTCACAAGGTTCACAAGACCTCTCATGAGGTTCACAAAGTTCACACATAGTCAGAAGATTTGACAATTCCCTCAGACAATGCATCCTCCTAGGCAGTGCATCCAAAACTAGGGTTTTGACTTTAATCAGGCTAAATGGACTTCCAAGACCTCAAGTGAGCTTCGTAACATCTTATATGTGTTTAAGAATCCCCATGACAAGTTTCAAGACTTTTCTCAAAGATTTGCTCAGTCAGATGATCAGATAAGTCAAAATTAGCCAAAGCAGTTAAAAAGTCAAACTGAGGTCAACTGTGGTCAAACCAAAGTCAAACTTCATGATTTTTTGCCAACATCAAGTATATGAAGTAAAATTCATCATTTGATCAAGGGTTGATCATGATTCATCAAGGATATTTCAGATCATCAAGAATCAGAGGTTTCTAAATTAGGGTTTCCTCAAGAAAAGTCAACTGAACTTTGACCAACCATAACTTTCACATGCTTCATAAAATTTTTCCCATCCAAAGCTCATTTTGAAGGAAATTGAATTCTCTACAACTTTGTGTCTCACAAGCCAAGCCCAAAAATGCTTCATTTGGAAGGTATGAGCTAAGACATTATAGGTCCTTTTGAAAGTCAACAAAAAGTCAACAACTTCAAAAGAGCATAACTTGAGAATGGTAAAAGTTATGGACATGAAACCAATGGGGTTGGTTAGAGGACTCTTTAAGATTTCAAAAATGTCCAAGAACACCCTCATAGCATTAAAATTGAAGGGTTTGTGCCCTTGCAAAGTTGGGAAATTTTTGGGTGGTTTATGAAGAAAATAGGGTCTTAAAACCATAATTCTTCAAATGGGCTGAACTTTTTGTGACCCAAGGTGTTCCATGACATCATGCAAGAAATTTATTTAATATTCTCATAATTTTATTTTATTTATTTTATTTATTATGATTTTTTATATTAAAAATCATTTTAAATTTAAATAAAATATCAAATATGAAGATTTAAAATATATTTTGATTCTAGAAAGTCATAAACATGAATTGGATCAGATTGATATGCAATTGATGATGATTGTCTTAAGATAGAAAGGTCTCATTCAAAAATATATGAAATTCAAGTCATGATCTTTTTCAATCTTCAAAAATCACAAAGTCCAAATAACCATCCAAGTTTTTGACCTAGTTTCATTCAACTATAAGTATACAAACCTAACACAATGCACAGGGACAAAAATTCTGCCTCAAGAGTAAGTTTCCACTTTCAAAAAATTCACCAAAAAGCTTGAATTCGGATTCCATTCTCCAAGCCCTTTCAAGACAAACCAAAGGTTGCAACTTGTTCCTTGGAGTTCATAGATCAATTCTGGATCATAACATTGCTCCTTCATGCCCTAATTCGCACAAACCGAATGCATCCCTTTCATATTATAAATTTTTTCGATTTGATTGATTCATGCTTTGATATTGAAAACTAATCATAGATTTGTGTTTGTTATGGTGTTTAGAAGCTTTTTGAATGGATTAATTGAATTATTGTGGACTGTATCGAAGGTTGCCATTGTTAGGGTTTGGAGTTTCAAAACGGGAACCAGACATTTAGGACCTTAAAACAAATTCTAAGACCATGGTCGTGACGTGTAGACCTTGTATAATTGATCTGGGTTACTAATTTTTGTTGTCATGATGGTTTGCATAATGTTTCAAAAAACATAGGTTTCTGGTTTTGGAAATTCGCAGGAAATTTCATATGTGATTTCGCAGGTATTTTTGCAGGAAATAGGAGGAAGAAGAAGGCCCCTGGCGCGCATTCTGAAAATTTGAATTTTATTCTTAATATTTTATGTAATTGTTTCTAATTTGTTTCACAAACGTATGCCTGGCCCAGTGGTGAGGGACACGCGTGTATTGCTTCAAAGCTTGGGTTCGATTCCTGGAGGCAGCACTCTTTTTTGTTACATTTTCTCATTTATTACAGGACTTAATATATTATTATTTGTAGTGATTGTATAATCAGGTGCGCCCTTCTGGCTGGATGGTAAGAGTGTTTACTTGTTGTGTGAGGGTCCTGGGTTTGAAACCCCCCCAGGCCCTTTTTGTGTCATTTTTTGTTTTGTTATGATTTTTACAGGATGTGAAACAAAGGCATGTGGACCTCAATCTCTATCATTAGTGCATGCTGGCCAGAGTGGTTTTGGTGCTGCGTTTGGAGGTAAGGGACCTGGGTTCAAATCCCAGGTCCTTTCTTTTTGAGCAATATTTTCATTATTTTCTTATTTTAGTTATTTCTATTTTATTAAATTATCAAAAATACAATTTATAAATATCATTAAAATACTTTTATTCAACATTCTTAAAAACTTCATATTTTCTTTTATTAAAATATTTGTATTTATAATATGTATGTATATATATAATTTGTGAATAAATAAATTTAGTTTGATTTAATTTGTAGAAAAATATATAAACCCTAATATTTTCTAAAACCTATTTATTTTTATAAACCCCAATTGTAAATATTAATTTATTTGTTTATTTTAATTACATAATTTTTGTTTATATTTTAATTGAGAAGTAAATCCTAATGTATTTTTCTAAATAATCAAACCCTAATTTTCTTTTACATAAAAATTTAATTATATTATAGTTTTTAATTTATTTATTTGTAAACTTTAATTATGTACATATTTTTATGATTTGCTTATAATTATTATTTAATATAGTTTTGCATGTAAATAATTTTAGATTATGTTTAAAACAATTAAAAACTCCTAATTTTGTCTTATTAATATAATTTATTTTTTTATAATATGTTTATTTAATTATAATTAACCCTTATTTTTATAACATGTATATAAATTTAAATTTTTTATAATAATTAGTATGTAGTATGAATTGTTTATTTTTCTTCTTAAAAAATCTTTAAAAAAATAATTATTTATTAAAAATTGAACTTTTAATTTATTATTCATTATTATGCTAATTTATTATTTATTATTCTTATTTACTTTATTATTACTAACCCCATTTGTTTATATATTATATGATTTTTATTATTATTATTATTACTAACCCAATTATTTATTATTATTTATTTGCTTATTTATTTTTTATTATTATTATGTAATTGTATCCCTTATGTAATATTTGTAGTAGTAATTTTTATTGTTTATTTTAAATGTTATGGTTATTAAAATAGGGAGTGCAAGATATGTTTGTATTTAAAAATTAATTTAGATCATTAAATCTCAAGATAAATATTTAAATTGGTACACTCACACACGTAAGTCGATCCTGGATCGCCATCTCACTTCTTAAGGGTTACCTCTCAAGTTGCCTAATCAAAAAGGTCAGGTAGGGTGTATAAAGCAAAGTCCCTCGTCTTATATCATCTAGTCCCTTAAATAGATAAAAAGATCAAGTCCCTTCGAATGTTGCCTTCGTAATGATCTTGTCCCTTTCGAATAAAGATGATAAGTCCCTTCGAATTGCTTATACACCTCACATTTGCCTAAATAACAGATGTCCCTTCACTTGTCCCATACATCCAAGGTAATGACTACCTATTCCTTAATAATAGGGATAGTCTTACCATTTAAAGGATATTTAAGAACAGAAAAGACTTAACTTAGGGTAGGTTCCTCTTATGTACTTGCTCACTCTTCAAAACATTTCAAACACTTCACATTTTTCAAGCAATTTTCAAAACAAAGGTTTTATATATATCCGTACATGGATCATTATAAAACACTTAAGAAAATTTCTATTCACACACTACACTTCTCAAAAACATTTTAAAGTGAGCTAAGTAACTAAGAGCCCATGGATAACCATGGATGTAAAGGGTGCTAACACCTTCCCTTTACATAACCTACCCCCCGAACCCAAAAATCTTTTAAAAGGTCTTTCCTGTTCTTTTAAGCCTTTCCTTTGGATAAAATAAAAGTCGGTGGCGACTCTTGCTATCCGCAACATAACTAAAGTCAGTTCATACGAGCATGGGGAAAAGTGAACAAGGTTGACAGCAAGACTTTGGAACCCAAGTACACTATTCCTATGGAAGATTACCTCAGATGGGTGCGATCTCGTGCTCAGACTCTCATGATGCCATATCCTGCCATCCTGCCAGTTACTATGGAGCCTGTTGCTGAAGGAGATACCTCTTATACCATCCTTCACCCAGACATGCCCACTGACATGGAAGACTTACAGAGATCCTGGATCCAGTTGAAGGAGCAAAGGGATACTTTCGAGGCTCATTACAAAACAAGTCAAGAAAGAATTTTGGAGCTGACAAAGTAACTTCACGAGGAGCGGAATCTCAACTCATACCTCAACACAAAGAGGAAACGTCCATGGGAGACTTAAAACCCCATCTTTTGTATTTATTTCATTTCATTTTGTAAGCCCAAAGGGCAAACAAATTTATTACTAATAAAAGTTTACCTTCTTGATTGTTTAAGCAAATTTAAATCCTGCGGTCCTTGAAAACATTGCATACGCATTTACATACCATATCATTGCATCACAGGTTTATTGTGCACAGGTTTCTTATCTTCTCGCTGTTTATTTCAGCAATGGATCTTGAACAAACAGTTAAAGATCTCCAGGCACAAAATGCACAGTTCCAAGAGCTGATCCTGAACTTGTCCAAGGGGCAGGATGAATTAAAGACACTGCTGGCTAAGAAGACTAGAAGGTCAGGTGGCCTGATCAACATGGGAAGAAGGTTCAGAGGTCCTGTCAAGACCAAAGAACAGGTTGAAGATTATGAGTCTGAAGAGTCTGAGAAAGAGGGAGGCAGTCTCCATAATAAAATGGGGGACTCTGATTCTGAAGCTAACTACTATCATGAGCCTAATGAAGATAAATTCAAGATGCTGGTGGATAAAATGGATGCTATGGAATTGCAAAAGTCTTCTGGGATGGATTTTGAAGACCTAAGTTTGATATCTGGAGTGGTTATACCCATTGGTTTCAAGGTTCCTACTTTTGTTATTTATGATGGTGTATCTTGTCCCAAGTTGCATCTGAGGTCCTATGTCCGGAGAATACAACCCCATACTGCTGATAAGAAGTTGTGGATCCATTTCTTCCAAGAGAGCTTATCTGGAGCTCAATTGGAGTGGTACTATCAGTTGGAGAGTGTCAACATCCGTGATTGGAATGATCTTGCTGAAGCCTTTTATAAGCAATATTAATACAATGCTGATCTAGCCCCTACTCGCATGCAACTACAGAGCATGTCTATGGGTGCTAAAGAAAATTTCAAGGAGTATGCCCAGAAGTGGAGAGACTTGGTTGGAAGAGTGAAACCCCCTCTAACTGACAGGGAGTTAGTTGATATGTTCATGTGTACGCTGAATGGTCCCTTTTACAGTCATCTTATTGGAAGCTCATCATCTGGCTTCACTGAGTTGATAATGACAGGAGAGCGCGTAGAAAGTGGTATAAAGAGTGGCAAGATCCAAGTGGGTGCTTCTTCATCCAGTACTGCAAAGAAGCCTCCCAGTGGGAGGAAAGAGTCAAATGTTGTTTATGGTCAACTTGATCATAATAGGAGGCATCAGTCTGTGAGTGCAGTTCATATCTCCAATCCAACTCCTGCAACACCAGAGCAGCCACAGGGAAATCAACAGAGGAATAGAAGGCAGTTCACTAAGATCAACATGTCACTGGCCCAAGCCTTGCAACACTTGTTGAAGGGTGAACTTATCACTTTAAGGGATCCTCCTCAAAATCCCAATGTTACCTCACCCAGGTATAATCCTAATGCACGATGTGCATATCATTCAAATTGTCAGGGACATGATACCAATAGTTGCTGGGTATTGAAGAATAAAATTCAAGATATGATTGATGCTGGAGAGATTGAGTTTGACCCTCCGGGTACTCCAAATGTGATCACTGCTCCCATGCCAAATCATGAGAAGACTGTCAATGCCATTGATGAAGATTCACATATTTCCTCAGTTGCAGAGTTGACTACACCATTGTCTGTTATTAAGAAGAAGTTAGTACAAGCTGGGTTCTTTCCAGGTTGTCGAGAAGATTGTTTATATTGTACCTATAAGCCAGATAGTTGTTGGAGGTTGAAGGATGGAATTCAACGCCTCATGAATAATTACACCATAGTGTTTGAGAGGACTCCACCTTCTATGGAGAGCATGGTTGATCACATAACTAAAGGTGAAAAGATTGAAGAAGTGGATATGGTTGACAAAGTACCAGTGAGGATTACTTCAAAGGGTCCTGTCAAGATCACTCATAAGGGTCCAATTAAGATTATTGCTGAAGGCTCTGTGAAGATTGTTGTTGAAGCTAGAGTGGCTCCTATGATCATTACCACTCCTGGTCCTATTCCGTACACTTCTGATAAAGCTGTGCCTTGGCATTATGGGTCTGATGTTTATATTCATGGTGTTAAGCAGGAACCTTTGGCTGATACACCTGTTGTTGATGGAAATCTAGATGTTGATAATATTGCTGGATCTAGTAAGATCACGAGAAGTGGAAGAATTTTCTCTCCTCTAGTTACCTCTAAGAATACAGTTACTCCGGTTACTACCTCTACTGCTGATGCTCGGGGCAAAGGTCCTGTTATTGAACCTACACAAACTGATGTGCCAGCTGCTGATGATCTTGCTAAGCAGATGGAAGAAGTATTGAAAATCATTCGTAAGAGCGATTATGACATTGTTGATCAATTGGGGCATACTCCCTCCAAGATTTCTATGTTGTCTTTATTGTTGTGTTCTGAGGCTCATGCCAAAGCCTTGATCAAGTTTCTGAAGACTGCTCATGTACTAAATGAAATTTCTGTTGACCTGTTTGAAAATTGTGTCGCACACTTGACCTATGATAATGGGTTAGGTTTCTCCGATGCTGATTTGACTCCGGCCAAGAGAGATCATAATAGGGCTCTACATATCTCTATTGAATGCAAGGGCACTACCATGTCTCATGTGTTAATAGACAATGGTTCCTCGCTGAATGTGTTGCCCAAAGAAGTTCTGAATAAGCTTAGCCCTGAAGATGCTGTGTTGAAGCCCAGTAATATAGTGGTGAAGGCTTTTGATGGCTCGAGAAGAGTGGTGCATGGAGAAATTGATCTCCCAATCAAATTAGGGTCTCAGGTTTTCAATGCTACTTTTTATGTAATGGATATACGTCCTTCGTATTCTTGTTTGCTTGGGCGTCCCTGGATCCATGGGGCAGGTGCTGTAACCTCCACTTTGCATCAGAAGCTGAGATATCCAGTAGAAGGAAAAGTTGTCACTGTTTACGGAGAGGAAGGATATATAGTTAGCCATGTGAACACCTTTAAATATCTTGAAATGGAAGGTGAATATGTTGAAACTCCATGCCAAACATTTGAAGTGGTTCCTTGGTTTGTTAACAATTATAAAGCTCCTCCTGTTGTCAAGAAATTTACTGTGGTCACCAGAGTACCTTCAACAATGGCCTCTCTCAAAGATGCTAGAGTTGTGGTGGATGAAGGTGGTTGTACTATTTGGGGTCAGCTTCCTGACATTCCTTACAAGTCTGACAAATTTGGTTTGGGTTTCACTGCAGAGTCCCAGAAGGCTGTTCGTCGTGCTCGTGCTGTTCGTATCACCAATCAGGGGATTATGAAGAATCAGATCAATGATGTGGGTGACTATGATGAAGACTACAACTTGGATGCTTGGATTTTTCCTACTGTGGGTGCTGGGCTCAATAATTGGAAGGCTGAAGATGTTATTCCTATCTCCTTTAGTCAGGAGTAAATACTATTACTGTGTTGTTACTTTTAAAATTTGTAATGTTTGAACAATTAAACTCTTAAGCCTTGTGCCTTACCCGGGGCACAATGGTGTGCTTGTTACGGGATGTCATTTCATTTGCATACTTCATTCAATAAAAATCAGTGGATGTTTCGTTTTCGTAAATAGTGTGTTCCTTGTCTTTCTTTTCTTTTATTTTTGTTTTATCAGCTATGTGTTCTTACACACACCCACATCACTAAAATGCAGATCCTCATCCACTCTGGATCCTGTTGATAATAGTTCTACTATTGCCAATTATAATTTTGAGAATCCGATCTATCAAGCTGAAGATGGAAATGAGGACGATTGTGAAGTACCTGTAGAGCTTGCTAGGTTGTTACAACAAGAAGAGAAAGCTATACAGCCACATGAAGAGCCAATCGAAGTTGTGAATCTGGGAACTGAAGAAAACAGGAAATAGGTCAAGATAGGGGCTGAATTAGAGGATAGTGTCAAGAGCAGATTGATTCAGATGTTACGTGATTATGTGGAGATCTTTGCTTGGTCCTATGAAGATATGCCAGGGTTGGATACAGACATTGTGGTTCACCGTTTACCAGTAAAAAAAGATTGTCGTCTAAAGAAGCAAAAGGTTCGTCGCATGCGTCCTGAAATGTCAGAGAAGATTAAGGCAGAGGTAATGAAACAATTTGATGCAGGGTTCTTAGCTGTGACTTCTTATCCTCAGTGGGTTGCAAATGTGGTACCGGTACCTAAGAAAGATGGTAAGGTACATATGTGTGTGGACTACAGGGATTTGAACAAGGCCAACCCCAAAGATGACTTTCCACTTCCTCATATTGATGTTCTAGTAGACAACATTGCTCAGCATAAGGTATTCTCTTTTATGGATGGTTTCTCTGGTTATAATCAAATCAAGATGGCACCTGAAGATATGGAGAAGACAACATTTGTTACACAGTGGGGCATTTTTTGTTATAAAGTGATGCCATTTGGTTTGAAGAATGCAGGGGCAACATATCAGCGTGCTATGGTGGCTTTGTTTCATGATATGATTCACCATGAGATAGAGGTATATATGGATGATATGATAGCCAGGTCCCAGAATGAAGAGCAACATCTTGATCATCTGCATAAGTTGTTTGAGAGGTTGAAGAAATACAAGTTGAGATTGAACCCAAACAAGTGTACTTTTGGAGTTAGGTCTGGTAAACTCCTTGGGTTCATTGTCAGTGGAAAAGGTATTGAAGTAGATCCTGCAAATGTGAAAGTTATACAAGAGATGCCAGCTCCCCGTACTGAGAAGGAAGTTAGAGGTTTCTTGGGACGATTGAATTACATTGCAAGATTTATTTCCCAATTAACTGCTACCTGTGAGCCAATCTTCAAGTTGTTGAAGAAAGATCAGGTGATGGAATGGAATGATGAGTGTTAGACAGCATTTGATGAAATCAAGAGATATCTTCTAGAACCTCCAATTTTGATGCCACCAGTTGATGGAAGACCCTTGATTATGTACTTAACAGTGTTAGACAACTCAATGGGGTGTGTGTTGGGGAAACATGACGAGTCTGGTCGAAAAGAGCAGGCAATATACTACCTTAGCAAAAAGTTTACCGACTGTGAAACAAGATATTCACTGCTCGAGAAAACTTGCTGCGCTTTGGCATGGGCTGCTCGCCGACTAAGACAGTATATGTTGACTCATACTACCTTATTGATTTCGAAGATGGATCCAATCAAGTATATATTCGAGAAACCTGCTCTCTCCGGAAGAATTGCAAGATGGCAAATGATCTTGACAGAATATGACATACATTATACTACTCAGAAGGCCATTAAAGGAAGTGTTGTAGCAGATCATTTGGCTCATCAAGCAGTGGATGATTATCAGTCAATGAGTTTTGAGTTCCCTGATGAGGATATTATGATTATTACCAAAGAACCTGGACAATATGACGGACCTGAACAAGGATCCCGATGGACTATGGTTTTTGATGGAGCCTCTAATGCACATGGTAATGGTGTTGGTGTTGTGATCAGTTCCCCTGAAGGTTGTCATACCCCGATTACTGCCAGACTTTGTTTCTATTGTACTAATAACATGGCTGAATATGAGGCATGTATCATGGGTATCAAAGCTGCCATTAATATGAAGATTCAGTTCCTAGACGTGTATGGGGATTCAGCCCTGGTAGTAAGTCAAATTAAAGGAGATTGGGATACCAAGCATGATAATCTCATTCCTTATAGAGAACATGTGTTGTCTTTGGTTCCATATTTCAAAGAGATTACTTTTGGACATATTCCACGAAGAGAGAATCAGTTGGCAGATGCTTTAGCCACCATGGCATCCATGTTTGAGATCAGCTGGGATGATGAAGCTCCCAAGATTACTATTGATAGATTTGAAAAGCCTGCATACTGCAATGAGATTGACACTGAAGAAGCAGAGGAGAAGCCTTGGTTCTATAAAGTGAAAAGATATCTTGAAGCTCAGGAGTTCCCTGAAGGGGCATCTGTCAAAGATAGGAAGTTCTTGAGAAGGTTTTCTGCTAAGTTCTTTTTGAGTAATGGGATTTTGTATAAGCGCAATCATGATTCAACTTTGCTTCGTTGTGTGGATAAGAAGGAAGCAACTGAAATTATGGAAGATATGCATGATGGGATTTTTGGCACTCATTCTAGTGGTCATACTATGGCAAAGAAGATATTGAGAGCATGTTACTATTGGTCTACTATGGAAGCTGACTGCTATCAACACTCCAGAACATGTCACAAGTGTCAAATCTATGCTGATAAAGTACACATACCTCCATCACCATTGAATGTGTTGACTGCTCCTTGGCCTTTTGCCATGTGGGGCATTGATATGATTGGTGAGATCAAGCCTACTGCTTCTAATGGACATCGTTTCATCCTGGTTGCTATTGATTACTTTACTAAGTGGGTGGAGGCAGCTTCATTTGCATCTGTTACTAAGAATGTGGTGGCTCGATTCATTAAGAATAATCTCATATGTAGGTACGGCGTCCCTGAAAGGATTATTACTGACAATGGATCTAATCTGAACAACACTAAAATTACTGATCTCTGCACGCAGTTCAAGATTAAGTATCACAACTCTTCTCCGTATCGTCCGAAGATGAATGGGGCAGTAGAAGCTGCTAATAAGAACATTAAGAAGATTCTACAGAAGATGACTGTTACTTACAAGGATTGGCATGAGATGTTACCATTTGCTCTTCATGGTTATCGTACTACAATACGTACCTCAACAGGGGCAACCCCATTCTCCTTAGTCTATGGTATGGAAGCAGTTCTGCCCATTGAAGTTCAGATTCCCTCTTTGAGAATTATGAAGGATGCATGCTTGGATGAAGATGAGTGGATTCAGACTCAACTTGACCAGATAAATTTGATTGATGAGAAGAGGTTAGCAGCAATTTGTCATGGCCAGATGTACCAGAAACGGATGATCAAAGCTTTTAATAAGAAGGTTAAGCCAAAGGTATATCAGGCTGGTGATTTGGTAATCAAGCGTATCATATTACCACAGGGTGATCCTAGGGGCAAGTGGACTCCAACATATGAAGGACCATTTGTAGTCAAGACAGTATTCTCAGGAGGTGCCATGATACTTACTACTATGGATGGTGAGGACTTCCCACAGCCCGTAAACGTAGACATAGTTAAAAAATACTACGCATGAAAAGAGACCCGCTAGGTTGACTGGCCTAGGCAAAAATAAGGGCATCCCGGCGAACCAAAAGGGTTCGGGCGAAAGTTAGGGATATATATAAAAAAATGTACACCCGGCAAGTCGAAAACCTGAAAAGGCGGCTTGGGCAAAAAAGGGTATCCCGGTGGATTGAAAACCTGAAAGGGCAATCCAGGCAAAAGTTAGGGATTAAAGCGTATGACTATGTCTCGTTTGGATCACCCATGAAACTACAACCAGTTGTGTTACTTACTCAAGCTCGAACAGTTAAAGCTCAATCCAATCATTTCTGTCTCGACAGCAGAAGATGAGATACTTGAAGATAATGGAAATAGTAGAATTGAAACTCAATAGGATTATTTCCCACATAGCTGATTTCCTTTGTTGTGTAAAGTTTTACGACGAATTCCTCTTACTAGGATTTCTGTCTCCTTGTACAAACTTGCCTATGTATGGGTCACTTTGTGATATAAATAAAATTCCATCTTTGAATCCAGATTTACTTTTACCCTATTTACATAAGCGAAACGTCCATTGGTTGTGTTTGAATGTATGTATGCTTTTGAATATGATTGATGTTTACCAGAAATGCATGAAAATGCAGTAATAGTATTTACTAAGGACGAACGAGGGAAGGATTTCAACGAAGCTTCGCCGGTTCATTCCCACAAGACATCTACAAGTCCCCCGGTAGGGCAAATCCATCACCATAAGTACTTCGAGTCACATCTCCCCTGGGATTTATATCCATCTCTTTTATCCTCATACGGATAGTCGGGAAGTTATTTTTCCAATAGGAGTACGACGAACGAAGACGGGAGGTTATGTATACCTTGCTATCAAACGAAGACGGGAGGTTATGTATACCTTGTTATCAAACGAAGACGAGAGGTTATGAATACTATATTATCAGACGGGAACAAGTTCCTCATATTCTTCAGCAACGAATCGAGATTTATTTTCCCTGGCCAGCAATTGTCATACGAAGATATCCAGGCGCTTCAAGCTGCATACATACCTCATTTACATCATAACATACATATACATAATTACATAATACATTACTTAAGTGCATCATACTATACATGCATACATAATGCATAAACTAATATTATCTTGCAGAATGTTATCTTGTTTTTCAGATTAATTCTCCAGCAGACAAACTTCATCAACAACTTGTGACCTTGGGCCGTTGTTTATCTTCCCAAAGGTTATCTCATTACCTCAGGATGTCGTTTATCCTCCTGAAAGCTATCATTTCTTTGGGCCGTTGTTTATCCTCCCAAAAGTTATACTGATACCTCAGGACGTTGTTTATCCTCTTGAAGGTTATACCTTGACCTTGGGCCGTTGTTTATCTTCCCAAAGGTTACCTCATTATCATGGGACGTCGTTTATCTTCCCGAAGGCTATCTTGAGACGTCGTTTATCTTCTCAAAAGCCATATCATGATTTTGGGTCGTTGTTTATCCTCCCAAAGGTTATACTTATACCTCAGGACGTTGTTTATCCTACTGAAAGCTATCATCATACCTCAGGACGTTGTTTATCCTCCTGAAAGCTATCGTTTCTTTGGGCCGTTGTTTATCTTCCCAAAAGTTATACGTATACCTCAGGACGTTGTTTATCCTCCTTAAAGCTATCATTACTTTGGGCCGTTGTTTATCCTCCCAAAAAGCTATATCTTCATATTTTGGACTGCTTTATCCTCCAAGAGATATATTTGAAGAACTTTTCTCCAGGTGGCATCTTTAAGCCCACTCAAGCATATACAGTTAGTCATCAGTATTACTCTACACACTGGTGAGTGCAAATTTTTGGGCTTTTGTGTTCAATCCCCTTCAACCTTCCAAGTTACGATTGGCACATATACCAATCTAACCCCTCAGGTTTCAGAAATTTGAACAGGGGCAGCTGTTGCACCCCAAAATTTTCCCTCACAAAACAAGACTTTGTGTACTAAGAGGCTCACAAGGTTCACAAGGTTCACAAGACCTCCCATAAGGTTCACAAGGCTCACAGGATCTCCCATGAGGTTCACAAAGTTCACAAGACATCTTATGAGGTTCACAAAGTTCACAAGACATCTTATGAGGTTCACAAGGTTCACAAGACCTCTCATGAGGTTCACAAGGTTCACAAAGTTCACACATAGTCAGAAGATTTGACAATTCCCTCAGACAATGCATCCTCCTAGGCAGTGCATCCAAAACTAGGGTTTTGACTTTAATCAGGCTAAATGGACTTCCAAGACCTCAAGTGAGCTTCATAACATCTTATATGTGTTTAAGAATCCCCATGACAAGTTTCAAGACTTTTCTCAAAGATTTGCTCAGTCAGATGATCAGATAAGTCAAAATCAGCCAAAGCAGTTAAAAAGTCAAACTGAGGTCAACTGTGGTCAAACCAAAGTCAAAATTCATGATTTTTTGCCAACATCAAGTATATGAAGTAAAATTCATCATTTGATCAAGGGTTGATCATGATTCATCAACGATATTTCAGATCATCAAGAATCAGAGGTTTCTAAATTAGGGTTTCCTCAAGAAAAGTCAACTAAACTTTGACCAGCCATAACTTTCACATGCTTCATCAAATTTTTCCCATCCAAAGCTCATTTTTAAGGAAATTGAATTCTCTACAACTTTGTGTATCACAAGCCAAGCCCAAAAATGCTTCATTTGGAAGGTATGAGCTAAGACATTATAGGTCCTTTTGAAAGTCAACAAAAAGTCAACAACTTCAAAAGAGCATAACTTGAGAATGGTAAAAGGTATGGACATGAAACCAATGTTTTTGGTTATAGGACTCTTTAAGCTTTCCAAAATGTCCAAGAACACCCTCATAGCATTAAAATTGAAGGGTTTGTGCCCTTGCAAAGTTGGGAAATGTTTGGGTGGTTTATGAAGAAAATAGGGTCTTAAAACCATAATTCTTCAAATGGGCTGAACTTTTTGTGACCCAAGGTGTTCCATGACATCATGCACGAAATTTATTCAATATTTTCATAATTTTATTTTTTTTATTTTATTTATTATGATTTTTTATATTAAAAATCATTTTAAATTTAAATAAAATATCAAATATGAAGATTTAAAATATATTTTGATTCTAGAAAGTCATAAACATGAATTGGATCAGATTGATATGCAATTAATGATGATTGTCTTAAGATAGAAAGGTCTCATTCAAAAATATATGAAATTCAAGTCATGATCTTTTTCAATCTTCAAAAATCAAAAAGTCCAAATAACCATCAAATTTTTTGACCTAGTTTCATTCAACTATAAGTATACAAACCTAACACAATGCACAGGGACGAAAATTTTTCCTCAAGAGTAAGTTTCCACTTTCAAAAAATTCACCAAAAAGCTTGAATTCGGATTCCATTCTCCAAGCCCTTTCAAGACAAACCAAAGGTTGCAACTTGTTCCTTGGAGTTCATAGATCAATTCTGGATCATAACATTGCTCCTTCAAGCCCTAATTCGCACAAACCGAATGCATCCCTTTCATATTATAAATTTTTTCGATTTGATTGATTCATGCTTTGATATTGAAAACTAATCATAGATTTGTGTTTGTTATGGTGTTTAGAAGCTTTTTGAATGGATTAATTGAATTATTGTGGACTGTATCGAAGGTTGCCATTGTTAGGGTTTGGAGTTTCAAAACGGGAACCAGACATTTAGGACCTTAAAACAAATTCTAAGACCATGGCCGTGACGTGTAGACCTTGTATAATTGATTTGGGTTACTAATTTTTGTTGTCATGATGGTTTGCATAATGTTTCAAAAAACATAGGTTTCTGGTTTTGGAAATTCGCAGGAAATTTCGTATGTGATTTCGCAGGTATTTTTGCAGGAAATAGGAGGAAGAAGAAGGCCCCTGGCGCGCATTCTGAAAATTTGAATTTTATTCTTAATATTTTATGTAATTGTTTCTAATTTGTTTCACAAACGTATGCCTGGCCCAGTGGTGAGGGACGCGCGCGTATTGCTTCAAGGCTTGGGTTCGATTCCTGGAGGCAGCACTCTTTTTTGTTACATTTTCTCATTTATTACAGGACTTAATATATTATTATTTGTAGTGATTGTATAATCAGGTGCGCCCTTCTGGCTGGATGGTAAGAGTGTTTGCTTGTTGTGTGAGGGTCCTGGGTTCGAAACCCCCCCCAGGCCCTTTTTGTGTCATTTTTTGTTTTGTTATGATTTTTACAGGATGTGAAACAAAGGCTTGTGGACCTCAATCTCTATCATTAGTGCATGCTGGCCAAAGTGGTTTTGGTGCTGCGTTTGGAGGTAAGGGACCTGGGTTCAAATCCCAAGTCCTTTCTTTTTGAGCAATATTTTCATTATTTTCTTATTTTAGTTATTTCTATTTTATTAAATTATCAAAAATACAATTTATAAATATCATTAAAATACTTTTATTCAACATTCTTAAAAACTTCATATTTTCTTTTATAAAAATATTTTTATTTATAATATGTATGTATATATATATAATTTGTGAATAAATAAATTTAGTTTGATTTAATTTGTAGAAAAATATATAAACCCTAATATTTTCTAAAACCTATTTATTTTTATAAACCCCAATTGTAAATATTAATTTATTTGTTTATTTTAATTTCATAATTTTTGTTTATATTTTAATTGAGAAGTAAATCCTAATGTATTTTTCTAAATAATCAAACCCTAATTTTCTTTTACATAAAAATTTAATTATATTATAGTTTTTAATTTATTTATTTGTAAACTTTAATTATGTACATATTTTTATGATTTGCTTATAATTATTATTTAATATAGTTTTGCATGTAAATAATTTTAGATTATGTTTAAAACAATTAAAAACTCCTAATTTTGTCTTATTAATATAATTTATTTTTTTATAATATGTTTATTTAATTATAATTAACCCTTATTTTTATAACATGTATATAAATTTAAATTTTTTATAATAATTAGTATGTAGTATGAATTGTTTATTTTTCTTCTTAAAAAATCTTTAAAAAAATAATTATTTATTAAAATTGAACTTTTAATTTATTATTCATTATTATGCTAATTTATTATTTATTATTCTTATTTACTTTATTATTACTAACCCCATTTGTTTATATATTATATGATTTTTATTATTATTATTATTACTAACCCAATTATTTATTATTATTTATTTGCTTATTTATTTTTTATTATTATTTTGTAATTGTATCCCTTATGTAATATTTGTAGTAGTAATTTTTATTATTTATTTTAAATGTTATGGTTAGTAAAATAGGGAGTGCAAGATATGTTTGTATTTAAAAATTAATTTAGATCATTAAATCTCAAGATAAATATTTAAATTGGTACACTCACACACGTAAGTCGATCCTGGATCGCCATCTCACTTCTTAAGGGTTACCTCTCAAGTTGCCTAAACAAAAATGTCAGGTAGGGTGTATAAAGCAAAGTCCCTCATCTTATATCATCTAGTCCCTTAAATAGATAAAAAAGATCAAGTCCCTTCGAATGTTGCCTTCGTAATGATCTTGTCTCTTTCGAATAAAGATGATAAGTCCCTTCGAATTGCTTATACACCTCACATTTGCCTAAATAACAGATGTCCCTTCACTTGTCTCATACATCCAAGGTAATGACTACCTATTCCTTAATAATAGGGATAGTCTTACCATTTAAAGGATATTTAAGAACAAAAAAGACTTAACTTAGGGTAGGTTCCTCTTATGTACTTGCTCACTCTTCAAAACATTTCAAACACTTCACATTTTTCAAGCAATTTTCAAAATAAATGTTTTATATATATCCGTACATGGATCATTATAAAACACTTAAGAAAATTTCTATTCACACACTACACTTCTCAAAAACATTTTAAAGTGAGCTAAGTAACTAAGAGCCCATGGATAACCATGGATGTAAAGGGTGCTAACACCTTCCATTTACATAACTTACCCCCCGAACCCAAAAATCTTTTAAAAGGTCTTTCCTGTTCTTTTATGCCTTTCCTTTGGATAAAATAAAAGTCGGTGGCGACTCTTGCTATCCGCAACATAACTAAAGTCAGTTCTCCCACCGTGTTACAGCCGCCAGAGAGAGAAGTTGAATTTGAGATTGATCTTGTACATGGTACTAGACCTGTGTCTATGGCACCGTACCGAATTTCTGCATCCGAATTGTCAGAATTAAAGAAGTAATTTGAGGATTTACTTGAAAAGAAGTTTGTGAGACCAAATGTATCGTCGCGGGGAGCTCCAGTGTTGTTAGTAAAGAAGAAAGATGAAAGTATGAGGCTCTGTGTTGATAATAGACGATTGAATAAAGTGACGATCAAGAACAAGTATCCGCTTCAGAGAATGGATAATTTGATGGATCAATTAGTATGTGCTCACGTGTTTAGCAAGATTTATTTGAGATCGGGCTATCATCAAATTTAAGTGAAAGATGAGGATATTCAGAAGACGGATTTCAGAACATATTATGGAAATTATGAGTATTCGGTGATGCCTTTTGGTGTTACCAATGCGTCGGGAGTATTCATGGAATACATGAACTGTATCTTTCATACTTATTTGGATTGTTGTGTGGTTGTTTTCATTGATGATATACTGATTTACTCTAAGTCGGAAGAAGAGCATACAAAACACTTGAAATTAGTATTGCAAGTTTTGAAAGAGAAGAAGTTATATGCAAAGTTGTCTAAGTGTGAATTTTAGTTGATGGAGGTTAGTTTTCTTGGGCATGTTATATCTGGAAGTGACATTGTTGTGGATTTATCTAAAGTAGATGTTTTGTTGCAGTGGGAAACTCTAAAGTCGGTTACCGAGATTAGAAGCTTTTTGGGGCTAGATGGTTATTATAGAAGATTTATTGAAGGCTTTTCTAAGTTGGAACTTCCGTTAAATAAGTTAACTTGTAAAAGTAAAGCTTTTGTGTGGGACGTCCAATGCGATGAAAAATTTACATAATTGAATAAGAGGTTGACGTCGGCTCCAGTTTTGACATTACCAAATTCAGGAGAACCTTTTGTGGTTATTGCGATGCTTCTAAGATGGGTTTAAGAGGTGTGTTTATGCAGAATAATAAGGTAGTTGCTTATGCGTCAAGGCAGTTGAGGACTCATAAAAAGAACTATCCTACGCATGATTTAGAACTTGTTGTAGTTGTTTTTGTATTGAAGATTTGGAGACATTATCTTTATGGTTCTAGATTTGAAGTGTTTAGTGACCATAAGAGTTTAAAGTATTTGTTTGATCAGAAGGAGTTGAATATGCAACAACAAAGGTGGTTGCAATTATTAAAAGATTATGATTTCAATTTGAATTATCATCCAGGTAAAGCGAATGTTGTAGCTGATGCTTTAAGTCAGAAAACATTGCATATGTCAGCGATGATGGTTAAAGAGTTTGAGCTAATTGAACAGTTCAGGGATATGAGTTTATTTTGTGAAGTGACACATCAGAGTGTTATGTTGGTAATGTTGAAGATTAACAATGATTTTCTAGACAGTATAAAAGAGGCTTGGAAGTTAGATGTGAAATTAGTTGATTCAATGGTAGGAATCGATCAGTCTGAGAATAATGATTTCAAGTTAGATGCGTAAGGTGTGTTGAGATTCCGTGATCGAATTTGTATTCATGATGATGCAGATATGAATAAAGTTATTATTGAAGAAAGTCATAGGAGTAAGTTAAGTATTCATCTAGGAGCTACAAAGATGTATCAAGATTTGAAGAACTTGTTTTGGTGGCCTGGGATAAGAGCGATGTAGCGCGTTTTGTATATGCATGTTTAATCTGTCAGAAGTCAAAAGTTGAACATCAGAAGCCTGCAGGGTTGATGCAACCGTTAGAAGTTCCAGGATGGAAATGGGATAACATTTCAATGGAATTTGTGACGAGATTTCCTATTACTTCAAGGGGACATGATTCAATTTGGGTGATTATTATAGGCTTACGAAGTCGACTCATTTTATTCCTATTAACATCATTTTTCCAGTATCTAAGTTAGCGAAGATTTATACTAGTGCATCCACGGAAGTTTTCCTGATGTGCAAATCCGGAAGCAACTTGTTTTTTATTGTTTTTTTATAATTTTTTTAAAAATTCTAATTTATTTATTATGCTTTGCAGATTACATGGCTGCCAGAGACGATCATGTGATACATGGACAGACAGCCATGACTCCGTCTGTCCGACGTGAGCGGACGCAGTCTACAGCCGAGGGTTCCGACGTAGAGGCAGTTCCAGCAACCCCTACATCTCAGGTACATGCTACACCATAGCCTTCCACATCACAGGTTCAGGCCATTCTCCCATCACTTGTCGCTTCTACATCTTAGAGGCGTCGGGTTCCTACTGCTGCTTCATCAGGGGCCTCTCCCGCACTCAGGCGTCGTCGGGTTCCTACTCCTTTTCCATCACCTGCTCTTGTTCCATCACCCGCACCTTAGGATCTTGTTCCTAATGCACCTACGAAGGAGCATGCTCATGTTACTGGGGGGTGATCACCCAACACATGAGGGTGGTGACGACAATGGCGATTTCGATTAGCTAGAGGGTTACCCCGGGGGACCGTCTAATATATCCCTACTCCTGGGGTACTCTAAGCATACTCCTAGATATGTGTGGCTAGGACATGTAACTTTTCTCGGTTTATAATTTTTTTCATTGAAAATATTTACATTTGTAACATTGTTATATTTTGAAATTTTCAAGAGAAGGATTCCCAGAAGTTATATAACCATGAGGGCAAGGTTATATACATGATTGCAGAGCTTCTAGAGGATGAGTGGTTCCAGTTTGCACTTGCTACCTCTGGTCTCAGAGGCCTTTCTAGGATTGGATATTCTCAGATCAACTATGGTATACTGATGGCCTTTGTTAAGAGATGACACCCTGAGACATCCTCATTCCATCTACCGTACGACGAGCTCACGGTCACACTTGATGACAACTCGTGCCTTTTACATCTACCAATCACATGCACCCTTCTCCGTCACGGTAAGATGTCGAAGGTGGACGCGATACGAATATTGTCGAAGAGCTTGGGTTACCCTAGATGCTGCACTTGCAGAGGTGACCGCGTTGAGAGGCGCACACGTACAATCGTCTTTCTGACAAGTAGATTTTGTAAGGAGCTTGCAGAGGAAGGACAAGCAGTAGGTGATCCATCTGAGGTGGAGATCCACAAGCAGTGTGCCCTGAGATGCTAATATTTGTTTTTACTTGGTACGCTACTGTTTGTGGACACCAGCTCCACATACGTTGATATCGTTTACCTCATGTACCCTTTGGATCCCACAAATATCCATGAGTACAATTGGGCGAAAGAGGCTCGACCCGAACGTAGATAGGTGAGATATATGTTGACTTCCAAAACCACTTGGTACCAGAAGAGACTCATGCGACCAGAGCCCTAAGAGACTAAAGTGTTGTTGCCATGTACATCATGTGGTTCTATACCGTCTCACACTCATGCATGGTGCCTACTACTGAGGGATCGCACATACCTGCTCATTATGAGATATTAGAGGAGCATCAGTCTCAGCTGGACGATACGCAAAATGTCTTACCTCGTTGTCGTGAGATGGAACAGATAATGTGGGAGGCCATTGCGGACGGTCACCTCCCTAAGGGCTCTGGTGGCAGACTTACCATGGATAGGATTATTGAGATTGCTTGGGGGGGGAACTTCAGTACTGCATACATCGAGCTAGACGACGGGTAGGGACAGAGGAGCAGGGGATTCAGGAGAGATCATTCGACATACACAATAGTTTTTTGTTTGATGTATTCTATTTTTATTACATTTATGTACTGTATTTTGACAGGAGTATTATATATATATATATATATATATATATATATATATATATATATATATATATATATATATAAAATTTTATTTCATATATGGATGTTTTCGAATGTATATTAAATTGCGACGATAAATTAACATATGCGACCAACCAACAAAATTGATTTAAAAAAAAAATTAAAGTTCTGGTATCTGATATGCAGATTCAGAAAAAATCCTAATATGCACATCCATAACAAATCAACATTTTTTATAAAAATTATGCGCCCAGATATACATATTTGAAAACTGGGGTAAAAACGGAAATTTATACGGTGCCAACAATCTTTGGGGTGTAATAAAAATTTCTCATTTATTATATGAATAATTTAAATAAAAACAAAAATTAAATTAAAAAATATATATAATTATGTTTTGAGATATATGCAAGTTAAAAAAGTATACAAGTTTGAACACTATATATATAATTATTTTTTAAATATTTGATTCTTCTAAATTTTCTGTTACAAATGTTAGTATCTGATTTTTCTTTTAAGGTTGTGTTGCATGACACGTCAATGATAAGAATTTAAAACATTTTTAATGATTTAGACTATTTAATTATTAAAAATTATCCATAACATTAAATTAGTGATATTTATGGTCTTAATAACCACATGTCATATAAAAAACAATTTAAAACATATCATGTGATTTTTCTAAAAGAATAAAATTAGAAATCTAAGAAATAAACAAAATATTAAATTTATTTTAGATGAATTAAAAATAAAAATTAGTATACTTAAACTCAATTGAAAAACTTATTAAACTCAATTGAAAAATATGGCGGCATAATATACGTGCAACCTAAGAGTAGGACGTATATAAACCAATCTTTGGTCAATGTTGGTGTATTAATATTGTGAAAAATTCTTCCAAACTCATCATTGTGTGGTAGATTAAAAAACCTACTTGTGTATTAGAATTTGTGTTTGACCTAACTCAATCCTACAAAATCGGTTGGTAAAGTGAGGACTATCACTCTATTTAAATCATTTATGAGTTATATATTTAGTCGATGTGAGACTTGAATTTTTCTCAATATTGTGGAAGGCTGTCAATGCAATTGCGCTAGGCGGTGGCTTTGGTCATACTTTGAAGATTATCAGTATTCAGTAACTAAAGACAGCATTAATAAAAAAAAATTTAAATTATAACAAGATCATCGAATATATATATATATATATATATATATATATATATATATATATATATATATATATATATATATATATATATATATATATATATATATATATATCACATGACCTAACCAAGTCTAAAAGAGGGTAGCATTTGGTTAGCAGTTTGTTGAAATTTGTGGATTCTCAGAAATTGTATTATTTTCAAAAATATCGGGTAAAATGTCATTGATACCGTTTGGGCGGTCAAATATACAGTGTGGAGGTGGACTTACATTGGAAATATTACAAAATCCAATTGTAGTTTATATGAGTTCAACAAACATACATTCTTGTATTTATCCTGAGTTTAAATTGGTTTGTAATTTCTTTGTTTATCAGACACTCGTGTCATTTCTTTTGTAATAAGCTTTGAGTATCCTTTATACTTGTTTCAATATATTCATTGCTTATAAAAAAAATCTAAATCAAAACAATCCAAATTAGAGAAAACAAAGATATAATTTTATGTTAGAAATATACTTTTATTTTCCACATCTTTCACAATGATAAAAGAGGTAGAAAATACAATATTGTTCTAAGATTTTTAAATTGACTAAATCATATAATATCAAATCATAATCAAACTACCTTCACTCTATCTCTACCACTTATGGATCTAATGAATACGAAAATATAACTAATATTTATAGGAAGAACAAAACAACATCCAATCCACCTAAATATTAAAAGGATTTAAGCGGGAGGTTTTTCAAAATTTAATCCTTCTGATGGAACAATCCCGATGAACGAATTTCGATGAAATCATTAATCACAAATCAAACAACAAGTATGGATTATAGGAATACCTCTAGAAGTGTGTTTTAGCTTTGATCATGAAAATTGATAATATCATTGTCTCGACGAAGTCCACGTGAATACGAAGTAGAATTTGGTGCTAGACATTTTATGAGAAAATTGACAAAATTAAAACTAGGATAGAAGGGGAAAGAGTTCTCTATTTATAAAGAAATACTAAACTCTTAATTCAACACGGTCTAACCATGAGGAAAATAACAATTAAATCAACAATAATCAATCTTAATCATTTTTCCCAATAAATACTCACTTAACATAATGAATTAAATCTAGGAATTGAAACTTGTGCGAAAAATTGGTCAAAACATCACAATTCAGTCAATAGTATGGCTGACGATTGAATCGTAACACCATGACGACAATCGCCTTTTGGGTGTGCCACCTGTCATCGCTGAAGGTCTGTCGTCTTCGTCCTCGATGCAGTGACAGTTTATCCGTCACGCAGGTGACGCCCGTCATAGCTGCAGAACATGACTGTTGCGTGTTTCTCCATGGAAACAAATCCAGATCTCGATTTTCTTTAAATTTTATATCAGATTAAACACCGGGATTTGATATATACATATCAACAATAATTTCTCACATAAAGAATACAAAAGTGGCACATATAACATCAATCATCCATGCTTTCTTCATCAAATCATCATATAACATATACAAAACAACACAAAAAATAATTCACAATCAACCTAATCATCGAGGATTTGCACAAACCTATCATAATTCAACAACAACATCATAAAAGAGAAAAAGGGCAATGGGTTTTCTAAACTTTCGTCGCCTTTATATAGACAATATATTTTATTTTTATTTTTATTAGTATTACTAGTTTCCCTTATTTGATTAATTATCATTATTTAGACCATAATTTATAAATAATCACACCACTTCCTATTTTCTATTATTATTATATTCTATATTACTAAATTCTTATTTTATTTTAATTAAGAACCAAAACAATAACACAATAAATCACAAAACATACCAAAATTTCAAATAAAATTCTAATAAAAAATTTGGGGTGTTACAAGTCCTGAGCGCCACTGTATTGTCTAAAAAGTACATGGTGCGTGAGTTTTCCTTGCAAGGGTAGGAAGACTTAGAGGCCTTAGTAGGAACATTACATTTTTTTGGGGTGAAGTCCAACTCACCACGACGAGTAGCACGTTACAGGAGTTGTTGAGACTGTTTCAGGGACTAGTTCACGTGAGGTGATATACCCTATTGTTGGTCGACTCTGCTAGGTTACAGGCGGGTGGTTAGATAGGCGGTTAGAGCTACTATGAGTGTATTGTTCTATGAGTAATAATAGTTGTCTATGAATTGAGTCTTCTTATCCCCTTGAAGGATAATGTACTTATAAGGGTTCCTGATACCTAGATTTTTCTTGGAAAAAACCATTGTCCCATAGTCAAATGGTGGATAGTTGAATCTCTATTCCAAAGGGGGCGTGGTTAGTAATGAATATAACTTTCTCGTTATCTAATACATGTCTTATCCCATATTTTTCCTCTTCAGTGACGCAAAAAACTTAAGGGCGAGGCAATACCTCCCTTCAGGCGACCTCGCGTTGTCACCTTTTTCTACGGTGATGCTAAGTTGCCACTTATGTAAGGTTATTTATAAATATAACCCTACATAATTATTTCTAAATTGGTTCATCTGGGTGTGAAAATTTATTGACTTAAATATAATTTATCCAACAAATAGACTTAAAATTAGTCTATGATTTGAGTCACATTCTAAGGGGATTCCAAATTAATACACTTATTGTTTGAATTTTTGGGTATGGACAAATCAAGGACAATTTAAATTCAAAAAATATTTCAAAAAATTACCACTAAAAAACCTTTAAAAACTTGTAAAATGACTATATTGATAAATAATAACATTACATTACAAAAATTAGAATGCTACAACTTAGTTCTAGTCATATACTTCATCCACCGAGCGTCTAATTAGGCAATGCAACGGGGAGGATCGGGGACAATTTTTACCTCCTCAATTTCAAAATCTTCAAATAATCCACGTTCACTGCTACAATCCCCAACGAAGACGGAGAATTAAAATTCAAACTCTTCCCAAACGGGTTCGGGTTGGGTTCATGTATCTCCTCATTGCTACCGTCTATTTGGTGAAATCAATTTTTTTAATAAATATATTTAATTTTTTCAAAATCAAATTACAACTAATAAAATAAATCAATTTCAAAAAAAAATTATGAATACATTTCAAATAATAAATACAAATCAAAATATCACAATATTGATCACATATTTAGTATGCTAAATTAAAACTAGATAATAAAATATATAATAAAATAAATGAGGCGGGTTCGGGGGTTGATGCTAGTGTCCTCATTACCTGATTCATTCACATATAATATAATTAGGTAAAACCTAATTAAAACAAATTTTCCCATCAAATTTGGGGCAGGTTCAAATAAATAGTCACATGTATGAGTTTTATTGTCATGTCTACCTCTAACACAATGAAATCTTGATATAATGAATATTGAATGATTATAAAAAATAAACATTCTTCTATGAGATTTAATTAGTTCATATATACTGGATAATTTTACTGGCATATCTAACACATGGCTACGTTTAAGAAAATGTCACTCTAATTAGCTAAATTATATATAAGTTTCAAAACAGTTAGTGTCACTTCGAACATATTTTTATCCTTTGATTATTTATCTTAAACGTTTTAAATGCGTCTTCTCTTATGTCTATTTTATATTCTACATAAAAAAAAATGTTTGCACAAATCCTTAATTTTTCATTTGCTCTTACTCAAAACTCTTTTCGAATTTTAAGTTTAACATCGAGGATACTACTTTTGTAAAAAACCAAAAATTCTCATAAATTTTGGAACTACATTTTTGAATGCATCTTAAATACATCAAATATATGTGTAAATGAGTTTCATTATCATTTTATAAATAAATAAATAAAAATAAATCAAAAATATATTTCTAGAATAAATTAGAAAGTATACTTTCGTATTTCACGCATCCTTCCACTTGCTTGTTTTATTTAGACGATATTGATGTTCCATTAATTGTTTTTTCAATTGGAAAGATTGGTGGAATGTAAAAATAAAATAAATAATAGTAGTAGAAAATTGAAAATAAAAAGCGGAAAGATTTAAGTTTTAATCCAAGAGTTTGTTTAGTGGGGGAGGTTTGGATCTTAAGAATATATTTTTCTCAAAATCACATATTCGAATATTACTTGATGCAATTAATCATTGTATGTGTCAGTCCATACGAAACTTTGCTCTGACTTTAAATAAGATCCTCATTATCAGTCCATACGAAATTTTGCTCTGACTTTAAACAAGATTTTCAGTAGTGGACGATGAGATTGATCTCTCGAATTAGTCGATCGCAAGACCGGATACCAAGATTTAAAAAAATATAAAGATTTGTGTAATAAAAAAAAATACTTTTCGAATTTATTTTATTTATTTTTTAAGATTTATTCTTTTATTTAATAAAATGAGAGAATGACTTATTTACATGTAGATTTAGTGTATTTGAATTTTGAAATGCAATTTCTGAAAATCCGAGGACCTTATAAGAGAATGTTAAAGTCTTCCTATGATCCATAGAAGCTGTGGTCTAAAAGGTGACCCACAGGCCCTAGCATCGACAGAAAGTAGAATAATGTTGGAGACAGAAACTCCTTCACAACCCTCGTACATCTCTCTCACAAGTTCTTTTCTCAACTTGTACATGATTGACAATTATGGAAGTATTAAATTCTGTGATGCAAACTTCAATTTAGGTATCGTGCATTCCTAACATCCAAGACCATTTGATAAATGCAAGTTTGGACTTTGGACCCATATATCGTCTTTCTTTTTTATTCTATTTTTTAATTCTATTTTTAGTATATTAAGGGTAGGAAGCTATCTCATTTTGCATGATATTGCCTCTTACACTTTGCTTGCAAAAAAAGCTAACAACAAAGGTTTGTTTTTCTCAACAAAGTTAAACTCCAACTTTTCAAAATGAAGAAAACTTTATCTTCGGTAGACGAAGAAATTTCGTTGATAATCATGTTCCTTTTTTTTTTTTTTTTTTGTTTGGAGTTGCGTACAACCATGTTTTGACATTAAGTTGTAACTCTGTAATTGTAATAGTGAGAAAGTAGAGGCTACTTTTTGATCCATTAAAGTTAGTAGCAATAGCAAGCAAGGAGGGCCACGCATAGTAGGCTTTAAGACAATAACAGAAAATAATAGTATAAGCCGGTGACCGACCTTTTCCAATTTCCCTCTTTTTGGCATCAATTCCTTCTAATGAACAGCTCACATTGCTCTCATATTGCCAATCCTCAACTCTTTCTCTTTTCCCTTTCTGTCATTTCTCTAAAACTCACATGTATTTCACTATCAACAAAAAAACTTCTAGCCTGGGAAATAAAAATAACACTGCATTGAGATGATAATTGGAATTTATAAGAAAAATATTAAATCATATCAATTATTTTAATTGTTTTTATGATTTGATTTAGTATTTTATGATAAATCATATTTTAATATTATTTATATTTCATCGTATTATTTAATATTAAGTTAAATTAAATTTACCATAAAAACAATTAAAATAATTGATTTGATTTAATATTTTTCTTATAAATTTGAATTATATTAAATAATTAAAATTTTATTTGAATTAATGGAACCGGATGGGATAAAATGAAATAAGATAAAATATAATGATATTTTATTATTTAAATCATTTAGAATTGAATGAAACGACCGGAAGTGAGAAAGATAATTATTTTATAAAATTTGTCAGTTATAGAATAATTATTATTTTTAGATTAATAAACATTCAAATAAATATTTATGAGAAGAGAAAAATATGGTGACTCTACCTCCTGTACAATATTTCACTTAAACTATTATTATTATTATTATTATTATTATTATTATTATTATTATTATTATTATTATTATTATAAATAAATCACTAAATTATAACCATGCTAACAAATTAATCTATTAATTTTTATGTGTGAATAGATACTTAAATAAATAATTATATAGAGATGAATATGATGATTTGAATTTGAACCCAATATTCTACCTAAAATATATTCAGGGACAAATTACTAAGTTTTATAACAATAAGTACCTACTAATCTATTAAACTTTTATTAAAAATTTATTTTGGACCGTTCACAATATTTAAGACAAAAAAAATTGTAATAAAAGTAAATAAAACGCATGCAAGAAACAAAAGTTCTTATATTCTCTCTTGGAGCAAACAATTTCGCCTCTAAAGCATTATCAACTGTTTAGATCAATCAGACTATTGATCATTTCATGTTTTTTTGAAAAATAGATGGGCCCAAAAAGACTCGCCCACTAAACCAACAACCCAAACCACATACAAACCACTTACATGTGATCTTTCATGGTTTTCTTACTATGATTATTCGACTTCTCTACAACAACCCTACTCGCCACATGAGCTCCTAGATTCACCTTTCTGTTTCTATGAACATATTGAATATTCCTAAACTCCTTCTTCATCAGGTTCATGGCTTTACAAATCGTCCACATTTCCGTCCTTGGAAGCTCATTGTTGTCATTGTTCATAGTTTTTTTAATCAAAAACATGTTATCTGATTCAAACACGATTTTATCCCTCTTGTCTTTTATGGCTTGCTTCATAGCGAAATGCATAGTCACAGCCTCAGTCACCCCCGCTTTGTCATTACCATTCATCCTAGCAGATTTTGTGTACACCATAACTCCATTATCGTCTGTGACCTCGATGCCAAGGCCCCACCAACCATCAGTAATCATCGATGCATCTGATGCATACCTCCAGGTTTTGTTCTCCTTTTCCTCCAGGTTCTGTATGCCTCGATTGTATTTGCTTGTTGTTTGATTCCAGCTACCTTAATTATGCAGAGGAGTCTTCTGTTGTTCCTTCACCGTCATGTATCTGTCTTTTTGCTCATTGTTGTCTATGACTGGTTTCATAGTGTTGTTACTACCAGGTCTACACTTCATGCTCCCTTCTTGCCTACTCATATCTCTAGGTACATCTCTAATAACAATGCCTACAGATTTCCGACGAATCTCATTTTGTTGTATTTCCACGTCCTGCATGTTAGCCTTTCCTTTTTCCTTAGTACTTCTCCTATAGGTTACCACAGTATCATCCTCCTGATGATTGCTACTGCCTTCCATAATACGCTACTTACATTTTCCCGTCCTACCTCCATGCCACTCCACCTAGTTGTTGCTCTTCTTTGCATCTCCTAAGAAATTGGGTTTATTTTTGTCCATATCCACCATACCTTTTATGGTCTTCTGCAGCCTACTTCTTATTTTGAGATTTGTAGTAGGCTTCCATACTATTGATGATGCTTCTGCCAGCTATCTCCAAGTGAGTTTACTGTTGTTCATGCAGTTTCTTATTACGATTGTACCATATGCAATCTATTGTCTATATGGGCATAGCTATTTGATAAACTTCCTTGTTACTTATAAATTTTCTGAACTAGTCATAAAATTGCATTGTAGTCTCTTCAAACTCATTGAAATTGATAGTTAGGGGGTTACACAACCACACACACTTAACCCATTCACAGTACATAAAACAATGATTTAAGGTTTATGTTGCCCCACCACACCTGGGACATAGAAAATCAGTCCTAATATGTCTTTTCTCCAAATTCACCTTGACAGGTAGGATGTTCTACAACAACCTCCACATCAAATTCACCTTGATAGGTAGCATTTCATTTAAAACCACTCAATTATATAAGATAGAAAGAGTGTCATTCTAAAGTATTCAAATTCATTCCAACTTTCACATCACTTTTTACTTTCTCACTTACTTATGCATTGAATTGTTAATCTTACAGGTCAACTCCCTCTCTACCACACTGGAAACAAAAGACTACTGTGATAAAATATTGCTTCACCATTTACCGAACAACTATGATTCCTCAATGAAATAGTGACATCGTCTATGAAAAATAAAATTGTATCCTCACATATGTCCATGTTCGGATTTCCTCCGATCCAAAGATCTAGATTTCCTTTCCCAAAAGGTCCATGTCTCTATTTCTTGGTATTTTTTCCTTGAAGTTTCTTGATTTTTTAACAGATAATAAATACATCCTTAGATTCATCAATAATGGTGGCATCCAAAGCCACTCGATCTGCCATTCAGCGACATTCAGTCGCTAATGAAGCTCAAATTGTTAAGGCTTTGCCTTATACTCCTCAAGCAGGGCCGACCCAAGGGCCAAGCCACCTAGACTAGGGATTTAGGCCTCAAAAGTTTGGGTTTAAAAAAGGCCTCGTAACTTTTAATTTAGTTATAAAAATATATAATGACAAATTAGTTATATATATTATCATAGTTGAGTTGGTAAACTGTAGGCCTCTTTTCCTTTTGGTTTTGAGTTCAACTCTTAACAACCACACAATTATTATTTTAAAATACATTTTAAAGACCTCATTTTAAATTTTGCTTTAGGCCTCTAAACGGGTCGGGCCGACTGTAACACCCCATTTTCTACCCTTGAATATAATTAAAATCAGAGTCTACAAAAACTTTCCACATAACGGGATATCACATTTTCAACTTTCAACTCAAATGATAACTTGTTCAATACATAGCACTTTTCAGAAATAAACATAAACCAACATTATAATACTTAAATAATTCAACTTTATAAACATCGCGCAATGGATTCATAAAACAACTTGCATCATCTTTATCCAACATAAAAACAACTTCAAAATAACCAATAAACATTCTAACTACTTCAATTAAAATAAAATTCAGCATGCAACAATTTCAACAAAAACAGACAAGCGTCATTCCTCCGAGTGCTATGTATCAGAGCGACAAACCACTGACTCGACTAAAGGTAATCGTCTACTCCTCTTGATTACCTGCGCATTGCCAACATAAGGACAACATTCAAATAGAATGGGTGAGTTACAATAATTATAAGCAGTATATGAAAAACAATACATAGATAAGGATTACAAATAATTCACCGCTTCACAACATCAATCAACACAACAACACAACAAAAACTCAAAAACAATGCAACTTTAATGCGACTAAACTAATTATGCATGTGGTACCATTTGGAGTAACACTCCCAACTTAAATTATTGTCAGGTTATCGAGGCATTAAGGCATAAGCCTCCAACTTTCAACTTAATTGCCAATCCACGCCAATATGGTGTGAGCAACGGCTCCGAAAAAAATGCAAATGATCTACATGACATACATGACTTTACAACACAAACAACATAACAACACGAGCAACACAACAACTTGTACGACATGAACAACTTAAAATCGACTTTGGCTTATAAAGCCTTCAACATAACAACTTTGAGATTTTCCGTAAACCGGAATCATAAATCAACTCAACTGTACCTGCAAATCGACTATACAATATATTTTCAACAAAACATCACAACAAAAATCAACTATTAAATTACCCGACTTACCCCGACAAATTTCGTTAAATTCCGGGCAACTATGTTTTTCGCCTAATTCGGCTAAACCGACATTGATTTTATTATTCTGCGATTATTACGAGTCATTACAAAAATCGGTCAATTATCATGTTTTTGATAAATCTATCTGTCATGAGAATATAAGCTACTATCCGTTCTGCTAAATTCTTAAAATTACTTCTTTCTGTCAAGGTATATAATCCAGTGTTAATATTCAAGGTTGTTTTTGTTCTCAACACAATTGCTTCTAAACTCTACTTCTCAATACAAATTTTGTTTCTTAATAAAATACTATTCATAAAATTAGGAGTTATAGTTATAATTAATCAAATATATATTACGTAAACTAACTACATAATTTTTTTCTACATAACTTAATGGATTAATATTAATAATAATTGGTATTATGAAACTAAGTACCTCCCTCCACTTTACAGGGTGGCTTATACTAGTGGCTTGCGCCACTTTTAGGCCAAGCAATGTGGCACCTGTCACATTAAGAAGTGGCTTGTACCACTTGATGTCCTCCACCCACAAAACTTTTATGGCACCCGCCACATGGGCTATGGCTTGCACCATGTGCCCTTAGGGAGCAAGTGGCTCCCGCCGGTCCTTCCACTACCGGTATCTATTATCGTCCTCAAACCAATATTTTTCTAGAAAATTATTCAACACAGTAATATCAACAATAATCAACGCAACTAGAACAACTTTTAATCAATAAAAATCAATAATCGGATAACAAATTTCACACAAATAATTACTGCAATAATAAGCTATCAATATTTATACACAACATCAATATCATCAAGAACACAACACCCTAACTACCCAATCACAGTATCGATTTTCATACCTGATTATAAGAATCGAACTCACCCTTACCTTAGATTGGATTGAAGGTAGCCCTAGCGATTGGATTCCAATTGTCGTTCCTCTTTTCCCCTTTCTCTCACTATCGTGCAAAAACTCAGTCTTTCCACTTCTACTAATACAACCTAACCTCTTCTTATTTTATTTTCCTTTTATTAAAATAAACTAATTCTTATAATTATTAATGGGCCTAACAATAGCACCCCCTAATTTACTAGTTCGAACACGATCTCAAGCACACTAACCAAACTACTACAACCAATATAATATTATCTCTAATAATATATTTCCGACTTCTCGACTTAATCAACCACAACATAAAATTGATCGACTAAACACTATTAATCAATTAAATATTCAATAAAACAAATAATTAAATATTTGGGACACCGACCCTGTTCTCAAGCATAGGAAGTTCAAATCCTAGTAACATCTCCTTTCAATCATTCACAATAATATCCCTCTTCACCGTGATTTGGTCAAGGAGCATTCCAAGCTCTTTGGGTATACACAACAGTTCCACTTAGGCAATCCATCACATCGACTTCTATTACTTCTTGTGGTACCCAAATAGAAAATGTTATTTGACTTTCAACTATTACAGACCAACCATTGAATACATGGAACAACTGACCTGTTGAACATTGTTTATAATATGATGCAACAACAAAATTCATAATTCTTGACATAGATGCTCTATAAGATTGAAGAGAACTTATAACATGTCACACCAACAATATTGTGCAAGAGGCGTGTAACGCCTGTTTATTTAATTAATTATTTAATTAAATATAAGTGTATTGCGTTGTGTTGGTTTGCGATATTTTGTGTATTTGAAGTTGGTTTAAGTTAATTTCCGAAATATCATAATATTTCGTTGATGTTTATAAGTTGGTTCGAGTTGAATTGATTAAATAAGTTGATTTAAGTTGTGAAAAATGATATTGGATATTTCGCGTTTATAGTTGAATATGTTGATTTGGTGGTTTGGAAGATTTATTTGATAGTCGGTAATTAGTCGATTTAGTCGGGAGAAATAATATTAGAATTAATATTATTATATTATAAGAGTATTTATTTAAGTGAGCTTAGTTGTGGCGTTGATAGTAGAAGTCGTGGGGGTTCTGATTAGAAAGCCCAATTAAGATTTGAATTATTATAATAAGAATTATAATAAAGATAAATAATATAAGTGGAGGTTAGTTTTGAGAAGTAGTAGTAAGAAGAGAAAGACCATGAAAATTGGGGAATGAGGAAAAATGGAGAAAGCGGTTACGAGAAGTCGCCGTCGGAAACCAAATCGGAACGTCGATCGGAGATTCGAAGCAGCCACCGATTAAGGTAAGGGTGGGGTTCGAACTTTATAATCGGAATTATGATGATTATTATGCGGGATTGAGATTTCGTAATTTTTATGTTGTTGGATGTTGAGTTCATGTCGATTGGGTGATTTGAATTTGTCGTAGAAAAAGAAAAATAAAATTCAGTTATCGTAACAATTTTTTAATCAATTTAGTGGAACTGTCAATAGTCGGATTGAAATTTTATGAAAAATATGAAATTGGAGAAAACCCCTCTTTTTACGTTGAACGGGTGGCGCAGGCCACCAATTGCATTTAAAGGGGTGGCGCATGCCACCCAATAGTAATTATAACATGGCGCAAGCCATGAAGGTCACATGTTGGTGGCCATGATGCATATGGTGCAGGCCATAATGCATGTGTGTTGAAGATAAAAGAAACTTACATGGCGTAGGCCACCTGCCACATGGTGCAGGCCGTGCGTGTATGGCCCTGGCCGTGGCACATGTCGTGAATATAAAAATATATCACGTCACTTTAACTTAATATATATATATATATATATATATATATATATATATATATATATAATAATAATAATAATAATAATAATAATAACATACTAACTTTATTATTTATCTTATCATTCTTAATAATATTATACTAAGTATTAATTATAGTGTGACATGTGTATAAAAATGTTTAGTATAATTAAATAATAATGCTAATTGGGTTGTAAGAGGTGGAGTATAGCAGTAGCATATTTTAGTAATCATTAGGAGTGACAAAAGTATGAAATCAGTAACATGAAGTTTAATAGGTAATGGAATTGTAGTAGAATTGATGTCAATAAAAGTTAAGAGATACTAGCAGAGAAATGCAGATATTGGTAAATTGAAATTTAGCAGAATAAGTGGAGTTTATCAGTAGTTTTAGCAGAAAATTAAGTAGTGTCGATTTATCCGATTTAAGCGGAAAAATTATTTGTCCGGATTTTAATGAAAATTGTCGAGTTAGTTCGGAATAATAAATAGGTGATTTTAGTCAGTGTATTTTGTTAATTAGTGTTGAACGTGTGAATTGTATAATATAGTTGTTGATGTCGTCTTGTCCCGGTATTTGGGTGTTTTTAAGTTGAAGGTCGAAGGACCCATGTTGATTATTTGAGTTGTAGGTCGTAAGACCAATGTTGATGTTAAAGTTGTAGGTCGTATGACCAACGTTGAAAGTTGTAGGCCTATGACCAAAGTTGAATCGTGTTGAATTTAAGTTGATTCGTTGTTCGTTGTATGTTGTTTTGAGTTGTTCGTTGTTTATGTATTGCATTGTTGGTCGCATGGTATATATACATTGCATTTCTAAGTTGGAGTGGATGCTCACCACGTTGGTCTGGATTGGAAAATTTATTAAGTTGAAGGCTTATGCCTTGCAGATACCTCGATAACCTGGTATATTTTAAGTTGGGAGTTTTACTCCAATGGTACCACATGCATATGCACAGTCGAGTCACATTCCGTGTCACATTAATTATGTTCTTGTGCTTACGTTGATAAGTTGCGTACGTTGCTCAAGTTGAATAAGTTGTTTATGTAGATTTAAGTGGATTATGTGGTTTAAGTTGATTATGTTGAGTAAGTGGTTCATGCTGGATAAGTTGATTATATGATGATGTTGGATAAGTTGATTATATGATTATGTTTCTAAGTTGATTATATGACTATGTTGCTAAGTTAATTATGTGATTATGTTGAATTAGTTGAATGTATGATTATGTTGCCTGAGTTGTTTATATGTTTATGTTCGTAAAGTAGATTATGCTGATATTGAAGAAGTTGAGTATGTTGTATATGTTCATCGAAGTTGGGGAAGGTGTCCATGCTAAGTTTATAGTTGGAATTGATTATGTTGATGTGTGAATTAAGATGATAAAATATGTTGGTTGTTTGGGGTGTTTAGTAAGACGTTGTTGTGGATAGTATGAAAATTGTATGATTCTATCTAGCGTATTAATTATCATACTCTTGTTTATATGGTTCGATATCTCACATTTTTCTGTTGTTGAATGTTACCTTGATTGGTAATGTGCAAATATTCCAGATTAGCGTTGCTTACTTTCATAGTAAAGTCGGTGTCGTCGCTCTGATACATAACACTCGGGGGGATGAACACTTAGTTGTTTTGTTGTTATATTATGTTGTTGTTGAGTTAAGTTGTTTCAATGAGAAATATGTTATTACCAAGTTGTTAGGTTGAATAAGATGTTAACTGATGCAAAGTTGAATATTGTGAATCCGCTGCCTATTTGTAAAAGTTGCTTTATTTTAAAGAGATGAATAAGAGAGTTGACGTTATGGTTTCATCCTGATTGAAAGTGTTATGTATCGATGTTCACGAAATCAAATGAATCTGTTAAAGTTGAAAAATGTAGCATCCTGTTTTGTTGTTGAATTTTTGAAACTCTGATTTATGATTTTTCACCGGGTAGGTTTGGGGTGTTACAAGGCGTCATTCTAAGGTAATCAAGCTCGAGTTATTGGCCAATCCTCAATTAGGGAAAAAATATAGCAAGGAAAGACCCCAAGGTCGCCTGCTCGTAATTGTCACTGAAGACATATGACTCTTCCTCCGATCTTGAAAGGAGGAGTGGTAACTACACTCCTTAAGAGGTCACCCATCCTCGAATGAGGGAGTGATATGACTAAAACACACTAGTTCAAGATCGAAAAAAGGAACCATCTGTGAGTTCAAATCCCCGATAACAAGATTTTGAGACTGATGGTGAACCTTTGAGGCTGCAAGACTATGAAGAAGCTTAAGATCTTAATGAACTCGTTGAACATATAACAATTAGTTACAAAATAAAAATGTAATCAATAGATTAAAGCTATTTAAAAATGTTAAATGATCTAATTAAGTTTATTATATAAATTTAATGAAATAACTTAAATAATAATACAAATTTATCGGATAAAAATTAAATAATAAATTTTGAAACTAATTTAATAATAGTTATTCTAGTAGACAACTAATTATACTGGCATCACGCTCATGGGGCACAGTAAAGTGCAATAAAAATTAGATAATTAATAAATAAATAGATAGTAGTTTCATACATGACATTTTTATCCACAAGTTTAATTTATCTATTTGCCATGAGTAACCCGAGCTATTTATGGAGAAACATTCAACATTCTATCGAGATTATCAAGAGAGGATCCATCTGGGCTATTGGTAATGACAAAACTATAAATTGGTGGGAGGATAACTGGATTCCTTAGTACAATAACTTCCGCATCCTAACTCCTAAACCCCTTAACTCGGATACTAATTGGGTGGCTGACTTCACTCAGACTGAGGAACAAAGTTGGAATACAGCTAAACTTGAGGAGGTCCTTATTACTATGGATGCTCTCACTATAAGTAAGATGCCTCTTCATAATATTAAGGAAGAGTATATTAATGGTTGGGCCTATAATCAGGATGGTAACTACAATGTAAAATCAGGGTATAGGAAGCTAATAGAGTAGAGGGAAAGCAGTCATGCTAATCTATCTAACCAATTCAGATAGGAAGAATATGGAAAAAGGTGTGGAATAGTCAGGTGCCTCCTAGGAAAAAAGTTCTGCTATGGAGTGTTTTGCATAATATCATACCGGTTAAAGCTAATCTGAGACTTAGAAATATCCCTACTGATTACTTGTGTCCTAGATGTGGTAAGGATTTGGAAACAGTTAACCATTGTTTTATGGAATGTGGTTGGGTGAGATGTGTTTGGCACCAAAGTCCTCTTACGATCAACTTCAACTACTTGAATCCTACTAGTATACAATTTAGATATTAGTGTATTCAGTTTATCCTTAACATGGACCAACAACAACTTGCTACCCTATTTCAAACCATAAACTGCATATGGTATTACAGAAATAAGAAAATGTTTGAGAACGTTGATACTAACTCGATTGAAGCTGGTATTGTCACCAGTATGAACCTGAAAGGCCAAAGGAAGAATTGTCTGGAAAATCATATGAATCACAAAGTTAACAGAAAAGATCAGGAAGCGAGGGAGAATCACACAAGAGAAATGAGAATTGCCCTAGTGACCATCAGAGAATCAACAAACAAGATAAATCTAGGACTACCAACCTGAGTAAAGACATCAATCTAAGGCCCCCAGAGGAGACGAGAAACAACAACTACATGGGAAATCACTACATGAGTCACACAAATAACATGGAAGAACAACAAATGAGGGAGGAACAAATAAGAGATAAGGAGAGACATGATAAGGTAAAT
Organism: Lathyrus aphaca; assembly: GCA_963966055.1. Taxonomy (NCBI): domain Eukaryota; kingdom Viridiplantae; phylum Streptophyta; class Magnoliopsida; order Fabales; family Fabaceae; genus Lathyrus; species Lathyrus aphaca. The sequence goes on along the minus strand of OZ014519.1, from coordinate 134,419,557 downwards.
CATACTTACCGAATTAGAGATATCAAGAGAAGGTTAAAAGATGATGATAGTAATAACAACATGGGTCATCTGCACCTTTCCTATGCAAATATAAGATTGGATCAACAGAGTCAGAGGTTTACGAGACAATGGGAGGTTGAGAATCAATATTTGGATGAGCAACATAGGATGGATAGAAGGCTCCAAACGCAGATGGCAACTCCCATAAAGCATTCTGAAAAAGATAAAGGAAAACATATTTGGTCAGAGGATAACATTGATGGTCATAGAAAGAAGGGTAGCGAAGATCTCTAGGGCGATAAGAGAAGATATCAGGGTATTGTCATTCGTGATGACTGGGTTGGTGAAATGTACTAAGGGAACAATTCTATAGTTGATGATAGTGGAGGGAAGCATCATCGTTGTGAAGAAGGGATCCAACAAAAGATCCGACAAAACCTCACAAGAGAACAACACAATAGAAGATATAAAAGTCAAAATGAGGATGGCAGTATGTATAATCAAGGGAAAATAGAAGGACTCACCGAGTATTCAACGGATGCGTCAATGCTTGAGGACGATTTGTGGGGGCTTGGTGTTGTTCGCAAAAGGGGCAATGGAACCCTAATGAAAATGACCTCTAGAAGAGTTCAAGGTAGCAAGTCCATAGTGGAAGCAGAGGCGAAAGCAATGCATTTGGTGATGGAAATAACTATTGTTAACAACGATTCAAATATTATGCTTAAGAGTGATAACAAACAACTGGTGGAGGTGATGAAGAACAATGATATAGAGGTACCTCATAATGGTTGGGGTTTGACTTGCAGAAGGATGCGCCAGAAGTTTCCTTGGTTCAACCTAGTTTTGATCGAGCATGTTCGAAGGGAGGAGAACAACCTTGCATATGCGGTGTCTATGGTACGGTAGACAGGCATAAGAAGTTGTGTAATCTGAAGAATAACATGGATAAGACTATGGTCTCGTTGGATTAGGTTTTTTGGTTTTGAACTCTGGGCCATATGTTTTCAAAATAAAAAAATTTAAGAGATACATACATACACGTAATTAGTAAGTTTTATTAATTTAACATATACAAATCTCTATTAATGTTAATTTAAGAGAAATAAATACAAATAATAAATACATTTCAATAATTCAATAAATAGTATATTTTCAATTGCGTCTATCAACTATCATACATAAAGATTACTAAATAAATGGTATATTATTAGAACAAAGCATAACTCATTAACCACCATACCACTCCACATATTGTTGAATCCATCTAAAACCCAATTACATTACATTGAATTAAATATTTACCTACAAATCTACTCCTACATTAGTACTATCTTCTCATTGGACCACCACCTTACTTAGGCATACATTGATTTCATGCCTAAAAATTTCAACAAAACTACACTCAAAGAAACATACTAAGCGTAGTAAGTGAGTTATACATTTAGCCACAAACAAACAAACATAACTCTTATCTCAAAGATTTTTCACCATTACAACTGCCCCACACCACAACCTCCAAAAAATAAAGTGATAAAATAATTGGGGTGAATTTAGTAGTCAAATTTAAAAAATAAAAGTTATTAAAGAAAATAAATTTTAATAAGTTGAATTTACAATCGGTAAAATATAAATGTTTTATTGAGTTTTAACTTATATCTTAAGAATGAAAATTAAATAAATATTACATTTTTAAGATTGTCTAATATTTTTTAACAAATAAATACTAATATTAATAATAAAAATATATACATCAGACAAGACTGACCCATATAAAATCAACAAAAATAAAATAAAAGTAAGGGATGAATGCTCTATCAAACTTTATGTGTAATATTTTTGCATGTAAGAGCTCATAACCCATCTCTTGTTAAAAGGTTAAAATTTTAAATTATCTTATTTAAAGACATTAAAATAGAAGAATACTAATAAATATTTTTGACGAATTTAATATAATTATAAAAGAAAATAAGTTTGGATAAAATAGCTGTTTAACTTGTATTTTCAAAATATATTTTCAATAAACTTTTTTAATTAATAATTTTAGGACATTAACCACTAATTAGCAAGTACTAATAGATTACAAAATAAACATTAAAAGACTTATTTATTTATTTATAAATAAAGAGAGTTGAAAAAGAAAATATAGAAAAACAGTTTTACAGTTCATATGTGAGGTGTAGTGTGGGGTTGGACGGAATGAAGAAGTTTTGTTGCCGTTAGTGATAAGCACGCCTGGCATTTCATCATTCTTCCCTCTCCTTCTCTCTCACTTCAACTTTTTTTTCTATTCTATTCTCTCCCCTTAATATTCCTTTTTTTCTTCTCTCTCTAAAATTCTTCACTCACTACTTTCTTTTTCTCTCTCACTTTTCTCTTTCTTCTTTTTCCTTCCATTTTCCGCACCTCCGATTTTCGCCAATTTTCCTTTCTCTGATTGGATCTGCTACTTGCTAGTTTCTACTACCTATTCACTTCGATTCCTCAACTTTGTTTTTTTATTTATACTTTGAAGCTTCGATTTCAGTTACTCGAGGTTGTGTTGTACTTGCGGTGTTCTTCGTTTCTCGATTTTTCTTGTTTTGTTTATTGCTGCTGATTCCGATAAAGGTATAATCGATTACTGCTTCATTTCCAGGTATGAATTGAAGATAATTTAATCGCTTTTTTTTCAGCTTTTTTTCAACTTTTTTCTTACTGAAGCTAGGAGATTTAGCTTGAATTTCGATCTGGTTCCTGATTGAATTTTGTTGACCTGAATCGAAATTGCATTTTTATGTCGAAAATTTAAAGGACTAGTTTAATTAATTAATTAGTTTATTATTTTTTTTTGTTGAAAAAATTAGATGTTGATGTTTGGGATTTTGGAAAATGGAAAATGATTGCTATGTTTATTGAGTTTTCGAGATTATGTGATGTGTATTGTTATCGTGTAGATTGCGTGCGTACGTGTCAGTTGCTTAGGTGTATGATTTGGTTAGCTTCATTGTATTGTTCGATGATGATGTATTTGCAAATTGGCATTTCTGTTGAATATTTGAGCGTTTTATTGCATGTGTATATGCGTTGGGGCGTGTTAATAGAATAAGAATTCTCGTGACTTCGGCTTTCTTTTTTTTGTTTGCAACAATTGCGCAGATTTTTCCGGTGTTTGTTGGATAGTGGTCAATACTGGTTTTTACTTAAATCTACTCTCTATCATAATTTGAAAAAGGTTATTTTAGTTGCGATGTAAATATTTATACTAGTGTTTAAATGTAATTAACAAAATTAACTTATGATATGTTCCTGAGCTATTTTTAGCTTCAATAATTACCTCATAATAACTTATGAGTAAGTGACTAGCAGCCCGTTGGAAGGGGCTCGACTCCCACAACGTGGCAAACTGATGTTCGAATACCGGTTGAAAGATCTAATTTAGTACCCGAGGCACCTCAAATAAGATTGCCTTCTGTGTGGCAGGAACCTATGGGCAGTGTTGTCGATGGTGGATGGCAATCTATGGCGGAGAGCCAAAATCCCATCATACCAGTGGCTTTGCGGCGCCCTTATGGCGGGAAAACCTGCAATATCGGTCGATATTTATCATTGCAGAGAGCCCAAAAACCTCCATATATATCCACCATAGCGGCCACGGTGCCGCTATTTGATAACAACCTGCAATATCGGTCGATATTTATCATTGCAGAGAGCCCAAAAACCTCCATATATATCCACCATAGCGGCCATGGTGCCACTATTTGATAACACTGCCTATGGGAAACAAAATAAATTATGAGAAGTGATTAGTTAAGCTTCCTAATCCCTATAATAGCTCAGTGAGTAAGTACTCATAAGCTGATTACCCAAACACACCTATTTTCTAGAATAGTATAACTACTGGTATTAGCTATGTAGCACAGACACCTCGGAAAAAAGGCGTGTCCGTGTCCATATTTGTGTCCGTGTCCATGTCTTAGTCAGTCACTTGCACTGACACTCGTGATTACGTCTAATTTATTAATTTTTAAAAATTATTATCGGTGTCGCCGTGTCAGTGTCGGAGTCATATTTGGGGTGTCCGTGCTTCATAGGATATTAGGCTTCTTTTCTAATAGCAGCTCTACTTGCATAAGTGACATTCTGCACAAGGCAGTGAAAGGACTTTGTTGGATGCAAATGCAAGGGTGTGTGTGTGTTTGATTGCTTTTAATGTACTAGTAGTATCATACAGTGGTGGCTACCAAAAGTATTTAACCCTAAGTAGGTATGCTGAACAGACATGTTGACAAAAGATGCAATTTTCTTTTTGGCTTCTTTGTTCATGTTTTGATTTTGATCCAACCAACTTCAATGACAAGATTTGTGTCATGATTGCTTACTCGAAGTGCAAGCTTTGTCTATTTGTGACGTATTCAATGTTTTTGGACAGCAATTAGTGAGTCTGTAGTAGCTGATATTCTGATAATGACATGCTTAGAAATGCATTCTTGTTCTCGGTTGCAACTTTTGTACATTTGCCTTAACTTGAGGAACATCAATGTAGGTAATTGAGCTCTTAATATATTTGGAATTCCTAATACTACATGGGGGTATATCTCTAGTGGTGAAAATATAAAAGGTTATAAAAATGTCCATGATGAACATTACTGGGAAGGTTTTCAGTTAGTTGTAAACTTCACTGTATCTCAAGGAACACAAACTCATTTTTGCAGCCTAATCACAGCCTTGCTGTTCTCTACTTCATTTTGTATTTTACATTACGTTTGTCAGAAAAATTTATCTAATGATTGATTAATGATGCCAACCTTATGTATAATCTATGCCATCTGATATTGTCTTCTATGTTTTTAATTAAAATTACTTCTGAACCAGAATTTGTTGATTGAAACTGTTGGTGGAAGCATTTGCATTTCACCTTCTATTTTGGCAGTTTCTGTAAACTTTGATATTGCTTTTCTATCTATTCATTATATTATTTATGGTTCCCTTTCAGGATATTATTTGCTATATATAAGCTTAGGGCGTGAAAGACCAAATAGTAGAATAATATTATGGCAGTTTCCATGAGAGACGTGGATCCAGCTTTCCAGGGAGCTGGACAAAAGGCGTATCCTGCATCTAATTAACATGTTGTACTTATTACTAATTTTCAGATTTCCAATATTTACAAGATTTTTTCAAAGTTTCTCCTTCACCTGGTTCTAATCAATGCGAAAATTAATTTCTTGCATTGATCTTATGCATTATTCTCCTTAACCGTAAATAGTGGACTTGAAATATGGCGTATTGAGAATTTTAATCCAATATCTGTCCCAAAGTCTTCTTATGGCAAATTTTTCACTGGGGATTCTTATGTGATCTTAAAGGTAAGCCATATTTTCCAAGTGGTTATTCAGTCATAGTTTCGTACAATGCTAGTCTCAAAGTGATAGTTTTTTTTTTCTTCAGGAAGCTTTATTTTCTGTTTATAATTGTTTTGCATGGACTTTGTAACTTTGAAACATTTGATGTTCTCAGAATGATAAAATCACAACATTGGTATGTAATGACTAGTGAAATTGATTTCACGTCTTCGTTTTTCTTTGGCATACATTCATTATGTAACTTCTGTCCATTTTTCAGTTTGTTAAAGAGTGCATCCTTGGTTTAAATTGATGATAAACTGTATTTACCAAACATACTATCCTCTCTTGGTCATCTATGAACACTAGTTTAGCTATAGGACATTATCTTCTTAGTTATGTTCATTTTTCTAAGGAAACATTCATCATGAAATCTCTATCATTTATCAGTTTTGATACAAAAAAGTGTCTTGAGGTTAAAAGAATGATGTATGTATTTACATTGTACATTTTTTTTTCAAAATCATATATGAGCATGAATTTATCCACAGAACATTATTGGCGTCTTCCCATGAGCTTTGATTCCCCTTGCATATAAAGATAGTTTATGAGGTGTTTGAAATAAGTCTCGTATAGTCATCAGTAGTACTTGTTTTGGCAAGATTCACATTATTTTCTGGCTTCCTTTTGACTTTTGGCCATAACTACTAACCTGGTAGTTTTTTCTTTTTATTATGCTGCTTGTGCATACTACATCATACATGATCCCTGGTTTTTTCTAGTATGAATACATTTCATTTCCAATCCTGTTTTTTTGTTTGTGTAGACAACCGCATCAAAAAGTGGAGCACTGCGTCATGACATCCATTACTGGATTGGTAAAGACACTAGTCAGGTAAAGATTAATATTTTCAGTATAACCTAGGTGATATATTTCTATGTTTTTATTAATTTATTTTCCCTGTGATTAGTTTTGACATTAGTTATAATGATTGTAATTTTAAAACAGGATGAAGCTGGTGTGGCAGCCATCAAGACTGTTGAGCTGGATGCAGCTCTGGGAGGACGTGCTGTTCAGTATCGGGAAGTACAGGGCCACGAAACTGAAAAGTTCCTGTCTTATTTCAAACCGTGTATTATACCTTTAGAAGGTGGAGTTGCTTCTGGTTTTAAACATGCTGAGGTTGAAAAACATAAGACGCGGTTGTTTGTATGCAGAGGGAAACATGTTGTGCATGTCAAAGAGGCAAGTTTGACATTTTTTCGTCTGCCATTGAGGTTTCAATATTGCCTGTCATTTATCACACTGGATTAGGTAGGTAAACACATACAGAGATATAATTTTCTGCTTGCTGAGTAGCCACTATTTTTTGTTATAGGTTCCTTTTGCTCGATCTTCACTCAACCATGACGATATTTTTGTTCTTGACACTGAGTCAAAAATCTTCCAATTTAATGGTTCCAATTCATCTATTCAAGAAAGGGCTAAAGCCTTGGAAGTTGTACAGTATATTAAAGATACCTACCACGAGGGAAAGTGTGAGATAGCTGCCATTGGTAAGTCTATGGGTATCTTTTGAAGTTCGAAAGGTGATTACTGATTTTTATGATTTGAATGTCTTTTTGAACTTCCAAGCAGAGGATGGAAAGTTAATGGCTGATCCTGAAACTGGGGAATTCTGGGGTTTCTTTGGCGGATTTGCTCCTCTTCCACGAAAAGCAGCCAGTGAGGATGACAAATCTGCTGATTCTCGCCCTCCAAAACTGCTTTGGTATAATGTTATTCTGGTCTTCCCTCTTGCATTTTTTTTGTTTCTAGTTACGCTACCAATGTATCCTGTTCTTTCTTAGTGAACTGGTGTTTGGATGAAATATGTTATTGTTTACATGTTTTTCAATCTTCTTCTTTCACCCTTTAATTTTGGGTTGTGTGTGTATTAAATTTTGGGGTTTTAAAAGGTGAAAATGACACTCCTATCCAGCTTCATACTTTTATCTGTAAAACTTTTACAGATAACAAACATTGTGTCAATTAAACTGTTAAAAGATTAGCAGAAGTGTGACATGCTGGTGGTACTGTTAGAACATGTTTTACTATATAAACCAAATCCTTTCCTATTAGGTGGGGTTGGCTATATGGATTAAAGGATGTCATAATACTGTCTTGAATTAAGTCTAAAATGTCTCATTTACCTCTGAATCTCAATAATTTGGTATATAGTTTTCCTTGGTCTGCTTTTATCTCTATAACTATTATACTATTCTCTATTTGATTAGCCCTACTTACTGATGCATTTACGTGTTACCTCTCCGCCCAATTAATGCAACGCAATACTTTAAGGAAAAAAATAAAAAATGGAAATGAATAGTTAAAAGGAAAAGCCTGGTTAGTTTTCTGTTTATATGGTATTATTTGATGTTAAATCCTGTTTGGGGTTATGTAAGTCCCACTTTTTCTGATTTCCGTTTTTTAATGGTTTGCTTGATTGAAGGGGTTTTACGTAGTTTGTGTTTGGGAGGTCATTTGCTTTTTTCTTTCTTTTTACTATTCATTTGTAGAGATGAGGATGTTGCGTTGAATGTGTGACAATACAAGATAAAATAAGAAATGACAATATTAGAGAGTCTTAGGTTAGCACCTATAGTAGAAAAGATGGTGGAAAATAAGCTTAGCTCGTTTTAGCATGTAGAGAGAAGACCTGTAAATTTTGTTGTAAGGAGAATAGATCAGATGGAGATGAGTCAAACAACTAGAGGTTGTAGAAGACCTAGAAAAACTATAAGTGAAACTATTAAGAAATATCTTGTGATTAATGAATTGGATAGAAACACGGTCTTCGATAAACTATTATGGCTTAATATGATCCATGTATCCGACCACACTTAGTGGGATAAGGCTTGGTTGTTGTTGTTGTAATATTTATCTGTACAGTATCTAAAGTTGAACGGTATAAACTATAATTTACCATTGTTTTTATTCCCCTCTAGCTGCCAAACTTATGATGTTTATATATGTGAAGCTGTTCCAAATTAATTATCCTTTTAGCATAAAGTTGTATTAGTATATAATACTGTAAATTTCAAAAGCAAATCAATTATTTTGACAATAGTTGATGAAACTCGTTTGTCGTATTAAAATGTTGGATTTTGTAATGCTTAGCTATCATAAATCATCGTTTTTGCAGTGTTGAAAAAGGACAAGCTGAACCCGTTGAGGCTGATTCTTTCAAAAGGGAGTTTCTAGACACAAATAAATGTTTTATTCTGGATTGTGGGTTGGAAATGTTCGTCTGGATGGGAAGAAATACCTCTCTTGATGACAGAAAAAGTGCAAGTGGAGTTGCTGATGTAATACCTACTTTCCCTTGCATCCCTTAGCATTTGGCTTTAAGTTTAAATACACTTACCAATACCTTTCCAAAATAAAGTTTTTTTTATACTTCATGTTCTAACTACTAGTAATTTGCTGTGGACCAAATACAGGAGTTAGTCAGTGGATTTGATCAACTTAAACCCCAAATAATTCGAGTAATTGAAGGATTTGAAACAGTGTTGTTTAAGTCCAAGTTTGATTCTTGGCCTCAGACCCCTGATGTAACTGTATCTGAAGATGGACGTGGCAAGGTAGCAGGCAAGTGATAGATATTGTGGCTTTCATCATAACCTGAATAGATTTTTGAACATTACATTTTGTAGTCATTATATTATGTTAACTCATTTTTTTCTCTTATTTACAATTTTGTATTTTGTAGCACTTCTGAAACGTCAAGGAGTAAATGTCAAGGGTCTGTTGAAGGCTGATGCAGTAAAAGAAGAACCTCAACCTTACATTGATTGCACTGGACATTTACAGGTATCCCGCTGGTTGCAAATCATCCATCAAGACCAATATTTCTTGATGCAATTCAGTTTCACTTTTGTCATTTTCTTATTGGTTTTATACCCTGGGTAATTGATTTCTTCTGATTAGAAAATCATTTAGATCCCTTTTAGATCGCCTACTATCTCCCATCCCGATGATGGCCACTAGAGTGAGAAGCAAAATACATAGTCTTGTAGTACATCTGAGGTGTTTTCTATCATAGTTGACAACTAGAGTTTGATCCTTGTCAATTCTAATCTTCTAAATAAAAAACTTCAATTTTAGCACAAGATAAAAAACTTGATAACTAATATTCCATGATAATTCAGAAGATATTCTCTATTTGGGTGGAGTTGTTGTTGTTTGGTGTTGTTCAATCTCAACATTTCTCTTTTATTTCTGTAGTTAACAGCAGTCTTACTCTAACTGTACAGGTTTGGCGCGTGAACGGCCAGGAAAAGATTCTTCTCCCTGCTTCTGATCAATCAAAATTTTATAGTGGAGATTGCTTCATCTTTCAATATTCATATCCTGGAGAAGATAAGGACGATTGTCTTATTGGAACGTGGATAGGAAAGAACAGTGTTGAGGTGAAAGATTTTGAGTTCAATTTTACTTCTAGTCATATGTGTCTTGAATACTAAAGTAGAGAAATAATCTGAAAGCAAAATGTTCAACTGAAGGTGAAAAATATTAGTAGTAGTAAACTGTTAGTCCTTTTAAATTTGGTTGTGAATTCATAATTAGGTTCCTATAGTTTGAAAACTATAATTAGGTCCTTATTGTTTAGTCAATTTTTTTTTTTCCGGATTAAGTCATCATAAGGACATATTGAAATACTGGACTCAGAGTCCTATCAAAAATAGTTTTTTAAACTACAGGGGTTTATAGTTGTTAAGAATGTGTGGTTGGGTCTAATTCAACCCTATAAAACATGTTGGTAGAGTGAGGATTGCCTCCACTTATAAACACATGTTCATGCCATATATTATCCGATGTGGGACTCTTAACACCCCCTCACACTCAGGACTAGACAAGGAAATGAATGGTGGGTGACCTGATAGCGGAAACCATAGAAGGCGGTCCACCGGATCTTAAACGAGGCTCTTGATACCAAGTTAGAAAATGTGTGGTTGGGCCTAACTCAACCCTACAAAACCGGTTGGCGAGTGAGGATTGCCCCCACTTATAAACACATGTTCATGTCATATATCATCTGATGTGGGACTCTTAACAATAGTTTTCAAACTCTAGGAACCATTAGAGTTGTAAACTGCTTAAAATTTTCCGAGAGTTGGTGCTGACTGTGGCCTATTAAAAAGAATCCCAAATGTATAAAAAATTAGAGATTTTTTTTAATGTTAGCCAATTGCATGCTTATATATTGCACTATACTCAGCACTAGTAACTTCTCTGGGTCCAGAAAGTGTTAAATAAATGCATGGCAGAATATATTTCAGTCTTTCCATAAATTTGTGGTCGGAGCACTGGTAATCTATTGCCTGTATTGATCACAAATTTTCAATTGAAAATAGGAAGAAAGAGCTTCAGCTAATTCACTGGCTAGTAAAATGGTTGAGTCAATGAAGTTTCTGGCTTCCCAGGTAATATTTCAGGAAATTATGTTTTTGGCCTTTTGTTTAAATATTATTTATGCTTAATTCTTATCTCTTTACTGATTGTAATAAGCATTTTTAATTGACCGCAGGCTCGTATATACGAAGGCAATGAACCAATTCAATTTCATTCTATCCTACAAACCTTCATTGTTTTTAAGGTTTGTATGGTCCTAATATTGTGGAAGCTCACACCCCATCTATTACTGGCCATGTAACCTTTTCCTATTCATTTTAATCAGGGTGGGCTTGGTGATGCATACAAGACTTACATTGCCGAAAAGGAAATTCCAGATGAGACATACAGTGAGGATGGTGTTGCATTATTCCGCATCCAGGGCTCCGGACCAGATAATATGCAAGCTATACAAGTTGAACCTGTATGCCCCAATTCATTTTTGTAGTGGTCATTTGTCTATCCACTTACTAATATGTTGTATTGGGCAACACACCTTTCTGAATTTATACTGTTTATTTAATCAATTTTTATTTTCATGGGGGTCAACCAGGTGGCTTCTTCCTTGAATTCCTCTTATTGCTACATACTTCATAATGGGCCTGCTGTCTTTACTTGGTCTGGAAGCAATACAAATGCAGAAAACCAGGAACTTGTAGAGAGGATGCTGGATTTGATAAAGGTATGATGTGTGTTTAAGATATAGCGATTTATTTTAATGGGTCTAAGAAAATACCAAGAAGTTAGCTTTTGTTTTTAGCTTAAATGATTGTGTTGGACAATCAGATAGACGTGGGTGATATTTTTTATACTTTCATGTTTAAAATGGTTAAAGATATGGTTATTATATTTTTTTATCATTGCTTACCACACTAGGATTGCATCTATAGTCATAGGGGTTTTAGGTTTGATGCTATTCAGTGGCATGTCCCTATTACTCAGCCAGTGAATTACACTGATATGAAAAGAAGAAAACAGTAATAATATAAGTTGATCCATTGATGCAAAATTAATGTGTAGGAAGACATCTATTTCAAGTTTTTAAACTTTCAAGTTTCAACTGTTCAAAGAGATTGCTATCCAGTATATTGTTATATTTGTTTAGTCAGGCTTCTCTGTCTATCTAGTTTTCACATGCTTGTCAAATTTCTGCAGCCAAATTTACAATCAAAACCACAAAGGGAAGGTACAGAATCTGAACAGTTTTGGGATTTGTTGGGAGGAAAATCAGAATATCCCAGTCAAAAGATTAGTAGGGAAGCTGAAAGTGATCCTCACCTATTTTGTTGCAACTTCTCAAAAGGTAAGGGGTGATTTTCTTGTTTCCTGGATATTTACAGACCCCCTCCCGTATGAAGGCAAACAGCTGACTTTCTTGTGATGGTTTTCTTTTGCCACCCAATTGAACAACGAGCAGGAAACTTAAAGGTGAGTACACCCACTAATCTGTCATATCTGGTAACAATATTCTTAATTTTGGAACTTACGGAAATGCAATTGTATAATGAAGGTGTGTTAAAGTTGGTCTTGTATCTTGGCTTTCAACAATATTTTATTTGTAGTATATTAAGTTGCTTGTCATAAAGAGAAATTTAATAATGTAATATATTTTGAGCACTAATATGTGATAATAAAATTGAAACAGAAGTGGGTCTGCTCAATCTGATACTGTTAGTAAAAAAATGATGTAATATATTTTAAGCACTAGTGATATCTGATAAATATAATCAAACATCAGAGCAGCAAGCTATCTTTGCTCCAAACCCTAAGCCATCCGGAAATTCCTTCCCAGCTACCTCTTATCCAATACCTCATCCCCCTAGTATTAGGTGTTCCTCAAGTTATTTATATTCAGTATTTGATTACATAAGATTACTCAATAGTTTCTTTTTAAAAAAATTACTGAAATTGACAGCAGATGTTATTCAACATTAAATTTATGGTTAATCTTGTAACACATAAGATTAAAATAAGATGACCTGATTAGATATTATTTAACATGTGGACACATGATTATTCACTGAGAGGTGGTGATGGCCACCATAGCTTCTTGTAAGGACTTACTTTCGGTGAATAATGCAGACAGATAAGTCTGGCCATTGTGCTGGGGATACCTCATTTTACACACGATTATTCACTGAGAGGTGGTGATGGCCACCATAGCTTTTTGTAAGGACTTACTTTCGGTGAATAATGCAGACTGTCTAGATAAGTCTGGCCAATGTGCTGGGGATACCTCAATTTACTAAGGGAACTTTTACAAAATTTTAAGGGTGAATTTACTCGGTCATGCGTGCTGCACTGCTTTTGACAATGTGAAGACTTGGATTTATTTCTGTTTCAATGCACTAATCTGGATCAATTCTTCCAGGTGACGGAGATATACAACTTCTCCCAGGATGATTTAATGACAGAAGACATTTTCATCTTGGATTGTTACTCAGATATATTTGTCTGGGTTGGCCAGGAGGTTGACACCAAGAGTAGAATGCAGGCGCTAACAATTGGTGAGGTAAAACTGGTTTTGCTACCAGCATAATTTAGTGGCTACTCTTTCGAAGGCTCTGATATTTTCAGTTAATTTAATGCTTATTTGGGTCCTCTAACATCCCTGTGTTATTACGAATCAATGGGATTTATAATAATCATTTTCATGTTTTTTACCTTTTGAATTTAACATCTATTAGGTTCTAGGTTTGGCTGTGGATTTGTTAACTCACTATTGTAAATTGAACAGAAATTTCTTGAGCATGATTTTCTGCTGGAAAAGATATCTCGGGTGGCTCCAATATATGTTATCATGGAAGGGAGTGAGCCACCGTTTTTCACTCGCTTTTTTAATTGGGAGTCGGCAAAGTCTGCAGTAAGTTTATCAACCTAATGGCATAATCATGTGACATTTTAGCATCCTGATATTGACAATTCCTTTTTATCTTTGCAGATGTTGGGGAACTCATTTCAAAGGAAGCTTAAAATCGTTAAAAATGGGGGTACTGCACCAGTGGCTGTAAGGCATTTCATTTTCTTACAATCACTAATGAAATATCCCTTTACATATTTAAATAGACTAAATACTGAGGTGTGAAAGTAGCACTGTAATAAAGGCATTGAAAAATCTAAGACTGAAAATAATTTATATCATGGAAATAAATGCTTTTCTACAATTAAATATTGTTTAATCTTATTTTGTTTGTCCAATCCTTCGACATCAATGTCAGACCCAAGTTTTGAAAGCCTGTTGCAATTGACTTGAAAGTTATTCTAGTGAATACAAAATTTGTATAACTATTGGTTTCAAAAATGTACTCTTGTTTGCTGATGATCTTTCGTATAGAACCGATATGATTCACTCCATCCTTTTAATTTTCTCTGTTTTTCCTGTGTCGATATATTTTCTTTGCATTTGCGTTTAATCTGTTTTGTTGTTGAAATGCCTTATATACATTTTCAGAAACCCAAACGGAGAACAACTTCATACGGAGGAAGGTCTAGTAGTGTGCCTGATAAATCCCAGCGTTCCTCCCGTAGCATGTCTGTTAGTCCTGACCGGGTTCGTGTGAGGGGCAGGTCTCCAGCCTTTAATGCACTAGCTGCTACTTTCGAGAGCGCCAATGCTAGGAACCTTTCAACTCCACCTCCTGTAATTAGAAAGCTGTATCCAAAATCTACAACACCAGATTCTGCAATACTAGCATCAAAATCTAAAGCCATAGCTGCACTTACTTCTAGTTTTGAACAACCACCTTCTGCACGAGAGAGTATGATACCTCGGGCAGTTAAAGGTAAACATTTGATAAAATTGCGCACCAACTCCCCTCCCTTTCGCCTCCCTCATTTGAGTATTACTTTTGCTTTGAGTAATATAATTCACTTTGTTGCAACGTGCTTTCTGTTCTGGGTTGTTACAATGTGAAGTGAGTCCAGTCACCCCTAAATCAAACCCTGAGAAAAATGACAAGGAGAACTCTGTGAGCGGCAGAGTGGAATCTCTTACCATAGAGGAAGATGTGAAAGAAGGTGAAGCTGAAGACGAGGAAGGTCTCCTGATTTACCCATATGAACGCCTTAAAATAACATCTATCGATCCTGTGCCCGACATTGATGTAACTAAAAGAGAGGTAAAGTGGACTATATAGTCTACCTATAATATATTATCATATCTACTTCCTTTTCATATTTTTGTTCTTTTTTCCGGGCATTCTTTTGAAATGCAGCTTATATTTAGGCTGCTGTTCATTTAATGTTGATTTGTTTGAAACTTGATGCAATCAGACTTATCTATCATCTGCTGAGTTCAAAGAGAAATTTGGGATGTCCAAGGATGCTTTTTATAAGTTGCCCAAATGGAAGCAAAACAAACTCAAAATGGCTATTCAGTTATTCTGATTCTTTAACTTATCCTTCTGTCAGCTCCCGGCAGTTTAGGTTCAGGTAGAAGAAACTTTCATCAGAAAAGTTTATATTATTCTTCCTTACCATTTTATATCTACTTTTTCTGTTTGCCCGTATTAAAAGCGGGGAGATTCTCTGTTTTGCAGTAAGGAACTGAACGTGTGGAAGTGAAAGGGACAGCATCAGTAATTTTTTTAGCATAGCTGCGACTGCTCCCGGGAAACTTTTCATCAAGAGAAACTAGAGATTTTCCACCTCGCTCGTTCTCTTTTCAGTGGTTTGAATGTTTAGGACTGTCTTTGTTGAGTTAGCTGTGTGGCATTAATTTTATAGGGCAAAGGTTGTTTGTGAGTTTGGTTTTGAAAAAGAAAAAGGAAAAAGAAAAATTCTTTTGGGTTTTATTTAATTTAATTTTTTAATTTAATTTAAAATTGTTTTGGTCAAGCAATTGGGGTTGCAAATGCGGTCTAGGTTGTATTTATATTGAGGACAAAGTGTGTATAGTAGAGTGTAAAAACCAGTCAGATCAATATTTGTTTTGAAAATAAAGTGTGGTTCTTTGTTCTGTGCTATTTTCAAACACGCCATTGAAAGGAACAAAAGAGTGAGTCAGAAACTCCATGTAAAACATTTAAGGCCACCGAATATTTAGAGGATAACAAATTTTCCATCTGACTTTTTTAAAAATCTACACATGTTTTCAGTAATGCATTTCTGGATGACACATTTGTATGAGGATATAATTTTTAAAACACAGTCCTTGTGTTTATTTTGTCCTTTACAGATGTGTGCAATCTTAAGTGATATTGTGGGGATGGGGTTAAGTGGTGTTGGGAAACCGCCTGATATTTTATAAATAAGTCAGACAAACCATATGACATTGACAAGACTCAGAAATATGGTTTTATCTTAACTCACAAAGATGATATGTTGTCCATAGGAGATGAACATCTGATCTACTTGCATGCCATAAATGGTCCATATTTTAAGAAGTAGCTAGATAGTCATCTAATTAATTATTTTAGTTTTTTTTTTTATTTTACAGATAAGATTATTATTTTAATAGAGGATGCCACTTTAAAATATTTACTTTATTTAAATACTCTAATTTTTCCACATTTAAAGAACAATGGTTGTTAAATTTTCTTTTTTTAATATTTGGATTAGTAGTTTTAGTTTTTCTCCTTTTATATAATTTCAACAGAAGAAAACAAAATTTATTAAAATTTTATTACCATTAATTCACTATAACTATAAAAATGGGTTTACAAAACCCTAAGATGTTTCAAAATTGGGTGTTTGCAATATGTGGGTACGCAATCATATAAAGAGACCCAGAACCTTGCCAATCACACCAGGAAATTGCTGATCGCACCCTAAATTGGGGAAAGCATCATATAAAATTTAAAAAATGCATTTCAGATTTTGAAAATACATTTTCAAACACATCTCGTGTGGTCCAATTGAGTCTCATCTAATTTATTTTTTTACCAAAATATAATCTGAAGATGCATCTCCGGACGTATCTTACCAATTTATTTATAATTTAACAATCCATTAAAACATTTGGAAGTACATTTTTGGAGTTATGAAAGAAGAATTTAAAAATCAAATGGTAAAATCGAAAGGTGCTCTCAAGAAGGTCAAATCAACACTAAGTAACGATTCAACGATACAATCTCCTTCCTATGTTGGACATGCTCACAAACTTTTTTCGAATTCTCCAACTTCAAAATATCAAAAAGTGCTTTCAAAAGAGATCTAATTAGCAAACCACCTCCTTCACCGTCTCTACCAAAATTTCAATTCATCGATGAGATGTCGATTTTTATGCACAAATACAATGAATGGATCGTCAATGTTGAGAGTGACAGTAACTGTAATTTTTGAGTTGTTTTTGCTTTGCTCGGTAAAGGAGAGAATGATCATCCATTTGTACGCCAACATCTTATCAAAGAGTTGAACGGTCATAAAGAACCATATACACGACTATATGGAAAAAAAAGAAAATTTTGATGTAATTTATGAATTTTGTTCCTGGCATTAATGGACTGGTACCGGAGAAAAAATGGGCGTGCTTCCCTGAAATATGTCATCTTATAGAAAATGTATGAAATAGTGTATTGATTTGACAATATACGATTTCTCAAAAATATTTTTTCCACTGTGCACTGTCTCCCTTCAAAATTCAAATGATCATATTATGTGTAATGGTGACTTTCAAAAACGCAACACTTTGTTCAAGTTTATTTGAAATCAGATGCCATATACCACTGACATCATCAGAGTGGAAAACTCATTCAACATGGGAAGCTAAAACTTGGTCAGATCATTTTTTTTATAGAATGCAAGAATTCCCCAAGTTGAGCAAGATTGAAAGAGAAACAAATAAAAAACAAAAACACAATCACCCATACACATAAACTTGACCGATGACACATGTTTCGAGTACTTTTAGTTTTTATTCAACAAATGTATTAATATGATTAGACATGTTTGGTATGTAATATTGTCTTAATATCAACGATGTCAAATATATACATTTTTAAAGATTTTAATATATATTTAAGTTTTCAAAATATTTCTCCATTTTCCATTCTAAAACAAATTATGTTTTTGAAATTGATTATGTGTTGGGTGGTTCTGGAAATGCATATATGTAATATCAGGATTGGGTGGTATCGTAAATGTATTTCTGGAATTTTCCCTGGTACATGGATATAATTTATAAGGTCAATGTTGACATATAAGTTCTATAAACATGAGTCTCTCATATCATATTTTTTACAAAATCACATTACACCAAAATGAACATAATTTCGCATGTCGCATATGTCTACTTCAACGACACATAGCCCTCAATTGAATTCAATTTCATATAGTACATTTCTCTTGTAGATATGAAATTCGTACTAGAAAATCTCCTACAATAATCAAATAATTTAATAATTGTGAAACTCGAGTATCGTTCACCCTTGATTGACAACAAAAGGAAAATCTCCTACGATAAATAATTTTAAACTAGAAAAATAGATTCATATGAAAAGTTGTTTTTATTTTAAACTAGTAAGATACTCGTGCTCCCACATGGGTAAAATTATTTGATATGGTATAAACTATATATGTAAATTTAATACGATGTAAAATGTATTTATATACGTATTTAAATTTAAAATTAGCTATTGATTTTAAAATGAACAATGATTATCTAAAATTAATTAAATTAAAATATAAAGAAAAAAGAGACTTTTGAGATAAAAAAATTAAAAGTATGGATTTTATCTTTTAAATTAAGTTAATTATTGATTAAAGTAAAATATGTTAATCAACTGTGGTGACATTGGCATTCCAAGATGGAGTCTTGATACTCTTGTGGTAAATCATATATGTTATATCAGTCGTGCGCGTGACTTGTTCCTTGTAGTATAAAATCTTAAGAACTTTCACATGTCTCTTTCCTTTTTTATCTACTGGCTCAACAATCAGATTGTATGCATCTGGCCTTCCCTCTTGGTACTAGTGACTCAATCACATTTTGCAACCTGAACTTAAAATTCTTGCATTCCTTGATAGGATGCCCCATGGCTCTAGTGCGGTATCCACATTCAACCTCTGGATGGTCTTCTTCAAGGATTAATCTTTTGTTATGGATCAACTTTTGTACCCTAACTTTCAATTCAGAGCAAGTATCCAAATCATGTCCTCTAGCCCCTTTATGGAATTGACACATTGCATTCGTATTAGGGTTGTACCGTGTATATGGCAATGGCACAAGTGTAAAAGGAGATATCAATGAATTTTGGATCAGAAGCGGGTAGAGCTTGTTTAGTGGCACTGGGATGGGTTCATAACGAGCTTCATTCCTTTTCTTTTGCATCTGCCTTTTGTTTTGTTTTCGCTTCTTTTTCTGATTTTGGCGATCTTGAGGAGAAATAGCTAGAGGGTATTGATGTTCTACTTTTGCAATTAGAAGTTGACTATGACATAATGGGGAAGGTCCATAGACTGGCAAATGAGGAGTTACCACAGGAAAATATTCTTGAGTTGAGGTAGAATCAGATGGATGTAGAGCCTTAGCTCCCTCTACTGCGGCAATGGTAGAAAATACTTACGTGACATTAAAAAATTCAAAATATAAAAAAAAACCACGTAATCAGCCACCTAAGTAATACAACATAAAAAAATAAAAAATACTGCCACATCAGCATTTTTGGTGACTGGATGTGATGAAGGTCAAAATTGAGAGAATTTTCAAATATTAGGGAAATTTTTGCAATTTTTTTTTGTAGGGGCGTTTTTCATAAAGCGCCTATATGACAGGGGAATATAGGTATTAACCAAAAATTTTTAAATGAACGACACACACACACACCAAATCGGAAAACCAAAAACGAAATCCAAAATATCAAAATACTTTGATGCAACTCAAATTTCACACAATCAAACACTGATAGCAACATGGAATCATATTTCAAATGGAAAAAAATGCAAGGTTAGAGTAGCATGTTAACTATTTGAAAGTTATCGGAGTGACGGTTCCTCGAGGTAAGTCCCTTCTTTCTGCTCTAAGATGTACCTTCTCCTACTTCTGAGTATTGTTGCTTTTCTTCTGAAAAAAAAGTAAGGTCATTGTGTATGTTCTTTGTGTTCTCGTATCTCCCTCTGTTCCTTCATGTGATGCATAATATATATAGTGCTAGTTTTCTTTTTACAACAAAACAAAGATAATAAAATCATTAAAATCAATATTTTCTTGTTTTTTTATGGTAAGACAAAAAATTAAAAGAATTTAAAAGTTGTTTTTTTTAAATGAAAGAACTATAATATTACTAAAATCAAATTTTTTGTGTCTTTTATTAGTAGACAAAAAAAATGATTAAGTATGATGTTTTGGTGCTTTTAGAAGAAGAAACATAATTAAGTATTAACTAAGTATGATGTTTTTGTGTTTTATTTCTTAAACAAGAATTTTTAAAGAGAATTAAAAACTAATGTTTTATGTTTTTTATTAAAAAGGAAAATAATGATTAAAAATAAAATGATTTTAGATTAAATAAAGTAATTAAATCTAAAATGGTTAATTAATGAAAATGAACTTAAAGTTAGTAACAACAAAAATAGAAAAAAATGTCAAAATATGGAGAGGTAAGATTCAAACTCATGACCTCTCACATATGCAATTCCTTATGCTCAGTTCACTACCCGCTAAACCAATGCACTTATTAGAGATTGAATAGCGTTTGAAAAAACATGAAAAATTAACTATGAATTAATCCTGAATTTGGACAATAAACATAAACAACATATTTTTGGATTTTCTGAATAATGGTTAGCAATATAAACACCACTGAGAAAAGTTATACATGTAGGACAAATTTAGGGTATGACAGGTGTCCATCTTGGCGACAAAGTCTTGGAAATTTCCATCGGTGAATTATGTGCCATTGTCAGTTATCAAGGCTTGGGGTACGCCGAATCTGGCCAATACATTCCTTTTGTAAAAAATGTAATATGTTGAAAGCGGTGATTTTGGCCAGAGCTTCGGCCTCTATCCACTAAATGAAATAGTCGACGACTACAATGAAATATTTGTTTTGATAATAACCTACTATGAAAGGGCCGAGGATGTCCATTTCCCACTGGGTGAACGCCCATGGAGACGACATAGTCTTGAGTGCGTCAGGGGGTTCCAAATGCATATCCCCATGACACTGACACTTGTCACACTTTTTTATGTGTTCTTTATCGTTGCTTTGCATGGTCGACCCGTAGTAGCCTGCCCTTAAGGCTTAACGGGCTAGCGATATGCCACCCATATGTTGCGCATTAATGCCTTCGTGTATTTAGTGTAGGATGCCATACACACTATCCTCACCGGCACACTTGAGAAGTGGAGTAGAAAATCCTCAATGGTACAACTTGTTGTCGACTAGGACGTATGAGCACGCACGATGCCTTGTTGCACTGACTTCCTTACTGTTCTCGGGTAACTCACCCGTTGTTAGGTAGTTATATACTAGAATCATCTAGCAATTGTTTTCGCCTATGACGTTGACGTCTATTACACTATAATTTTTTCACTAATATTTCTTTGTGTTTCATCTGCATCTTTCATACAAACAAGACCACACTGGTTTCTCGATTCTTCTCGGGTGTAGGTTTATGCCTCACAGGGGATCACTATTGCTTTTAGGTGTTTTTATTTGCTTATGTTTACTAACCATTAATTAAAATCCAAAAATATTTTGTTATTATTAACATTTTCAGGGGAAAAGCAGGTGAAAATGCCAAAAATAGCAGTCCCAACGGTCAATGATAATAATATTCTCCATAGATCAAAGACACCAATGAATGTCTGAATGAGAGAGTGACATTATCCTTCTAGACCACCTCAAACCTTGTTCATTCTTCATCACAGATCGAGGAAGGTGTGAAATAAACCACCTTGATAGTAGAGGTATGCAACACATCATAATTCCTCGCGCCTTCGTAGTACGAGTGTGGAGAGAGTGCAAGATATCTCCAAGCAAGGTAGGCACCGGATTGTGAGTTAGAAATATGTTAATGGCGTGTACATCTATAAATTGGCCTGGATTAGGGAACAATACCAAACCATAAATTAGCAAGGCCAAAATCTCTTCAAAAGCATCGTAACTCATAGCATCCAAGAACACCTGAGCTTTTTCCATCAATATTTTAGCAAGAATACCCTTAACAACGCTCCTTGTTTCTAGGACAATGTCTCATTTCTTCAAATGTAGGGCTGCAACAATGACTTTAGGTTTAGTCTCTTTCTCTAAGCCTGTGAAAGGTTTCTGATCAAGGATAGGAACACCAAGTAGCTTGGAGAATTCTTCCATTGTGGGAACCAACTGATAATAGGGAAATGTGAAACAGTGATGTTTGGGATCAAAGAATTGGAACAGGACACTCATCATATCTTCATCAAATCCTTAGGTAACCAAGTCAAGTAGATAACCATGCTTCTTAATGAATTGGGAGCTTTCAGGAAGTTTGGAGATCAATTGTTTAAGCCTGGAGGGTATCCCTACAAAGTTGATCCGTATAGTATTCCTACGAGTGGAAGCCATAACATGCAACAAAGAACAAAGATAAATCCTTTGGTCCTTGAAATGGTTAGTGAGAATGTTATGATTATGATGTTATAATGTTATGTTCAATAAAAAATAAGTGGCACACACAAGTAAGTCACACAATAGCCCTAAGTTTAAAGGCTTGCATGAGGTTCATAGGTAAGTACCCTCCCTAATGAAGTTTAGTTGGTTCATCCTGTCCTAGTAAAAGTAATCGGGTTCTAAGGGATCTCAATATCACTGATCCTTCTCAAGGGTTGTTGTTCAGTAAGCAACTGACTTGCCAACCAAAATCCCCCAAGATTAGAATCTCAATGAGCGTAACATCGAGTATCAACCAACTTTAGACTTCACCAAAGCCGGCTATCTCACTACTTTCTAAAGGCCAAAACGTGTCAATTAGGGTTATAAAGGGTAGTTAGTGTTAATGACAATGTATGGCAGCCTCATATTATCCTCAACTTACTTAAGGAACATAAGAACCAACCAAGAAGTCACACTGACTGTAGCCACCAGATCAACCATATCGGTATACGTCGTACAATTTCCTTGGTCTATTGCTGTCGCTCCCAGGATTTTCATCCTAGTACAAACAAGAAAGTGGCGCGGAAAAGATAGAGTCGTCAGCCATGCATTTTTATCCCGAATGAATGGGAAAGGTAATGTTGCACAAACCTAAGAGAAAAGGAAAGGACATGGTCCTGCGAACCAAAGATCTGGGTTCGTGAGTCGGTTAGGACCTGGGAAGGTATTAGCACCCCAGATCATCTGTCGTACCCGACGGGATCTACGCTTGTTTGTATGTTTCAAAGGGTGAGAAATAAGATGTTGCTGAACAAAAGAACTGCTAACTGGAAATGGTATGAGAACGAAAAGAAAGAATGGGGAAAATGTAGGGAAAATAAAGAATGTGCTCGAACGGGCCCTACCCCGCTGCCTACGTACCTCATCGGGAAAATGAGGATCAGAGTCGACTTTGTTCTCCTAACTAAGGCGGGAACTTGTTTGCGTTTTTTATAGCTGAACTGCTTATGTCTATGCTCAGATGTTGCAGGCTCGCCTTGAACGAGTGCATTTACCGTCTTGAAAATGAGACAAGTTGTCGCAAGTTCGCGTTGAGAGTGAATGAGGTGAGAAAAGGGTTCCCGCAGGAAAAGATGTTTGTTGTTTGTTTTCCGTCTTTTAGAGAAGTATTTTGATTGTTTTTAGTTTGTGAAATAAGCCTCATGATTAGACTTGTACATCATGCTAGACAAGCCCATACTATTCCAAGATGGAATGAATATGAGTGCCCCATGGAATAAGTTTCTGCATCTAAGACTACTTCAACCTTTATTAAAGTGTTTTTTAGCTTTTCTTTATGAGATGAGAAAGAATGACTCAAGTTGCAAAAGGACAAACTAAGGGGACTAAGACATAACCCTAAATTGTTTATTGCATGCAAAAGGAGATCCTAATGGTTTGTGTGGTTTTCTAATCCTAATGAAGAAAAAGGAAAAGAAGAAAAAGGACTTAGAACTCAACTTACTTCCCAAGGAAGTTAAGTTGTTTCTAAGAAAGGGGAAAGCCTTTACAAGCAAAGCACAAAGTGCTAAGGCAACCACAATTAGAAAGAATAAAGAGGTGAGGAAGAAGTTATATAAACAAGGTTTACCTCAATCTCCCTACAAAACAAATGTTAGCTTTACAAAGCATATTGAAAACAAAAACAAAGCATAAAGGCAATTAAACCTTACACACATCCTAGAATGGAACTATGGTTCAAAATAAGACCTAAGTCTAAAGGTGAAG
The DNA here is from genome assembly GCA_963966055.1 of Lathyrus aphaca. Classification (NCBI taxonomy): domain Eukaryota; kingdom Viridiplantae; phylum Streptophyta; class Magnoliopsida; order Fabales; family Fabaceae; genus Lathyrus; species Lathyrus aphaca. The sequence goes on along the minus strand of OZ014519.1, from coordinate 134,395,525 downwards.
GTATCTAAAGGTTACATGACTTATAAAGTCATTAAATACATGCTATAGGTCTCTAAGGATTCTAGGATACCTCACAAGATCAAACTATGTAAAATTATGTACAAAACGTTCACATAAGTTCACATGAATGCAAGTTAGGGTTTAATGATGAAGCATGAGTGCATATGGCATAAACGCATGAATTGATACATGAAATGAGTATCAAAGTCAGTATTGAATTCTTATTAATTTATATGAATGAGCATACCATCATGTATGCAATGGTTTAAGCATACGGAGCTAGGAGAAGAAGATGTGAGAAGAAGTGGAACAAGTATCACATATGATCACTAAGGATGCAAATTAAGGATGAATGACATGTGAATATGCATGATATGATTATGAGTAAGTAGCATAAAAGGTATGAGATACAATTAGAATGCATGGATTGACATTTATGATTCCCACATAATTCATGTTAACATTTAGAGGAGAAGTGAAACAAGTTTAGGTTAAACATGTTCAAGTAAGGATGCATTTTGAAACACAAAACAAACCAAATGAAGATGGTTCAAAAAATGACCTATAACTGATATTAGGGACCTAAAAGTGACCTGTAATTAACTCCTAAAAGTTACCAAAAATTCTCTCAAGCCAATGGCATGAATTCCTTCCTAACATCTAGGGTATGGAGCAAATATACACAAAATTGGACCTACAATCTAGGTGGCATGAAAAAATAGAAAAAAGGCTTGAAAAATTATTAAATTAAATCCATGGAATTATAAAGTCAGTAGCTTGTATGGTCTAAAAATATTTCACAAAATTATGCTCCAAAGTGCCACAACAATTTATTTAATGGTGAGAGACCAATGCATGATCGCCGAAAAACAACTCCACAAAGTGGATAAAAAATGACACAAAAAATTATGAAAAAAATGCCTAAGTAGCATCAAAATGTCACAAATTCCAGTGGTTAATCACACACAAAAAATAGGTCTCACACCAATTGGAAAAAATTGTCTTTGGTCCCTTATGTCAAAACCATTCATTTTGGGACAGCTTGGAATGAAAAATTCAAATTAATTATTAAAACCATCCAAATATGGAAAAAAATATAACAAATTAATTAAGAGGATAATGATCACTCATGAATCTTTCCAGAATTTATCACACCTAAAACTATTTTTAATAATTGCGACGAAACAAGCAAAAACGGTGATTTAAGGGAAAGTGAGAGGAAGCGAATTCTATCGTTCGTAACATAATCCCTAAGCTCCGATATCGACACATATCATAAAAAATCACAAATAAATCCAGTGCCTCAAGTGGGAGGGCTTAATATGCACCTTAAGTTATATGATCCTAAGCCGGATACAAACTAGAATGATGCATTAAGATGGAGAAAGCCGAGATTACTTACTTGATCAAAGTGTCGATTCTTCATCTAAAAGAAACCCAAAAACTTCATGCAAGGTTTTGTAATTCCCCATAAGCAAAATAAATACTTATCTTCCATAATATCTTTGTGAAGATCCACCATAATCGAAATCGATCCAATATCGATCAAAAAAGTCCATGAATCCTTTAATCCAAAATTATTTCTAAACCATAATTATTATCAACGAAAATTCTAACTAAAAAATGTCAAGAAATAGATTAAAATATTAATCCACAAAAAATAATCTAGCAAGAAAATTAATCATGATTTTTTAACAAGAACAATAATTAGAAATTGCTAAAAAAATAGTGAACACTAGGGAGGTGCCTTAGGAATCCAACAATAACAAATAACAAAGAATTGGCCCAAGGCCCATCTTTAATTAACCATTCCGCAGGAGGGGTACAAATGTGAAAATAGGTAGTGTGAAAAGAACTTCCATGGGGTCTTGGCCCAATCTTGATGCCGAGTTCGTGAGGGGGGTGAATAAGTGAAAGGCATGGTGTAATAGCAATTTAATGGCCTCCCGCCCAATCTCTAATGATGGACCGCAGGAGGTGTGAGTGGCGAATAAAGGGTTCAGAAAGAAATCTATGGATGAGAACCCTAAGCCCAATCCACGTTCTGATTCTTCTTGACCTAAACGAAAAAACACAATGACATAGTGATATAATAAGCCTCAATTTCCAACTCTAGCGGGGATGATGGAGAATGTCAAAGAGAAGGATTCCTGCTGAAGACAAGAGTTTTAAGTCGTTTCTTGCTGGGGATGAGAAGTGTGGGGCGTCTCATGCTGGAGAGAAGAGAATGTAAGGCGTATCTCTTAATAATGGTACCCCTATTGTCTTTTGTGTCTATGCCATACGACTTTGTTCTTGTTTTAAGGATCTTTCTTGTATAATCCTTTTCGTTTTTCGCTTTTTCATTCTTTTGCTTATCCCTAACTTTTGCCTGGACTGATTCTTGTGAATCTTTGATTGTGAAGTCCAGCGGGATGCCTTAATTTTTTTCCTAAGTCGCTTGTTTTCAAGTTTCAACTTAGCGGGATTTTTTTTCATTTTTTTTAATTCTTTTTTTGAACAAATCGTGTGACACTTATTGTCTTGTTTTCTTTGAAAGGGTTGTGACTGCCTCACTTCTTAGTTGATGAGGAATAACCATTATGGTTTCCGGTCTTTGGACCTTTTGATTGGGATAACCATTGTGGTTTCTGGTCCTTGGACCTCTTGATTTGGTACAATGAAATGTAATGGATCCTCATATGTGCACTCCTTTTTGAAATTTGAACGCTCGGTCAAACTAACTGACGCCTAACCTGCCCCTGGGTTAAATGCAAGGGTTTTTTCATGCGAAAAGAAACTCCTACTTCAAGGCTCAAATGGGTTGGCGAGGGTCTATCTCCCTTATATCTCCGGTGTTTAAGATTTGAAATAATGCTTGTACATCATCAACAGGGTCTTTCTCAAAAGCATACAATTAGAGATTTTTGCGTTTTCATTTCGTCATCCTCCCTCACAGAGTTTAAGCACAATAGTCGGTATTGCAATGCACATACACAAAATCATGAGTGAATACGAATGGATTACTTCAAGAAAAACATGTGCATTTTATTATGGTTAACATTCAAAAACAAATAAATTTCATGCATGCATACAAATGTTTAAACAAACAATAGAAACTTCAAATGAAAATGCAGTAAAGAAGCTGAACATTGTCGTCATTAAGGAGACTTGACTCCGTCTGGACTTATTTCTTCCGAAGATGCCCTTGCAAAATAGGATGTCAATTTGATGAGGAGACTTCAATATATGGGCAAACTTTCTGGCATGATGACGTTTGAGTCGACCGAATTTTGCACGTCGTGCTTGAACACGTCGCAGTTGTCAATTGTATTCCTAAATGCCCCTGAGTGGTACTTGCATCTAGCCTTCACATCGTGGTTGCCATTATTGAGGAGGTCTGACTCCGTCTGGACTTATTGCTCTCGGAGACTTTCCGCAGTCAGTAGTTTGGATGTTCATTCCATTACAGATTCAGTGCCATATTCCCACCTTTTCCTAGCATGAACACAATAGTCTTGGAGTCAATCGAATTCGCGACCTTGTCTTTACCTTTGCCCCTGAAAGACTTGCAATATTCAATCAAAAGGCCAAGTGCCACAAAATGGTAGTTATACTTGGCATTCGACATCGAAACCCCGAAGGAAGCTTTGTCGGAGATGACTTTGATGTGATCCGCTCCACTAGCCTGAATCTAAGCAAATGAGGAAACCTGTTGCTTGTACGACATTAGAATTTGGAATTGTCGGTTAACTTATGTATTGAGGCTCCCCAAAGAGTTTGGAATTGTAACATTAACAGTAGTTTATTTGAAAAATCAATCATCTTTTTTGTTGTTGAGGATTTGTAGTGACCTCTTTTTTCTTTTGAATTTGTTATCCCTTCCTTTTGCATGAACTATTCGTTTCAAGATTACAGTCAGCGGGATGTCTCAATTTTTACTAAGTCCCCTTCATAGGTTTTGGCTTAGTTAGCTTTTCTTTTTCTAGATATTGACTGTGAACTTAGTGATTACATGGAACCATCATTATTTGTGTACAACACAGACAATTGGTATAATTGAGTTAACCGAGTAACTACCCTGCCCCAGGTTATGAATAAGGGTTTTAACTTGCTTGAGAAAGAAAAACTCCTACTTCTTTGGCTCAAAAGGGTTAACTAGGGATTAACTTCCTTATATCTCCATTGTTTAGGAATTGAAACAACGCCTGTACATCGTTAACATAGTCCGTTCAAAATCATATTGTATGAGATTATGGTATCGTCTTCGTCATCCTCCCTCTAAAGGCTTACATATTTATCAAGAGTTAAATATCACAAAATAGAAGTAAGAAGCATAGTTTTGAATATAGTGAAACGAATGGATTAATTCAAGACAAACATATGCAATGCATTATCATGAAAACAAAAATTTGACATGATAGTAAGTGTTTAAACCAACAAAAGAAATTACAAATGAAAATTCGAATGTTCTCAAGCTTCCTCTAAACTTGTCACTCCGGATGTCTGGCAGCTTTGATATTTGATGGACGATAGAAGAATTCAATCTAGTCTTCTGGCGTAACCTCGAGGACTCCTTCGTTAATCATGTCTTGAATCTTATTCTTCAATGCCCAACAATTATTAGTGTCATGTCCATGACAGATGGAATGATATGCACACCTTGCATTGGGGTTATAGCGAGGGGAGGAAGTATTGGGTTTCGAGGAGAATTTTCCAAGGAAATTAGCTCCATCTCCAACAAGCATCGCAAAATTTGTGACATTGGCGTGCTGAATTGGATGAATTGTCTTCTACATTCCTTGTGTCGAGGTGGATTAACCTTACAAGACCTTCTTTCTTCAATTTAAGAATTATCAGTAGTAGCATGTCTCTTTCCTTCTCTTATCCTCATCTTCCTTTCAACAAAGTCAGCTTGTTTCATCGGAGGTTGACTGATGATTTGATTCCCGAATATGTTATCTTGAAGTTTATTGACAAAGATTCTCAGCTCTTTTAGCCCCTGGGCTAAGCTTTGGATAAGATCCACCTGGCCGTTCATCTGGATTCTCATCTCGACCATCTCAGCTTGCAGTTGTTCCAACTGATCATCCTTGTTGTCTTCAGGATTCTTCTTTTTCATGTCCTTAGAGAGGAATGCTCTCAACTCTTCTTGCCACTTGGATAAACTCAGGATCACCTCTTGAAACTGAGCAATCTGGGTCTGGAGATCTTTTACAGATTGTTCGAGAGCCATTTCTGCTGAAATAAACAGCGAGAAAATGAGAAACCTGCTGTGAAAACCTGTTATGCAATGATATGGTATGTAGATGCACATGCAATGTTTTCAAGGACCACATAGGATTTAAATTTGTTAAAACAAACAAAAAGTCTTATTAGTAGGCTTGAAATAATATTGCCCTTGGGCTTACAAATTAAAATAAACAAAATTTGTAAAGAAAATAAAACATCTGAGAATTAAGTCTCCCATGGACGCTTCCTCTTTGTGTTGAGGTAGGAGTTGAGATTCCACTCCTTGTGAAGTTGCTTTGTCAGCTCTAACACTCTTTCTTGGCTAATACTGAATTGGGCTTCAAAGGTATCTCTTTGCTCTTTTAGTTGGATCCATGACTTATGCAGCTCTTCAAAATCAGTGGGCATATCTGGATGAAGGATGGTGTAAGGAACACCTCCTTCAGCAATAGGCTCCATAGTAACCGGTAGAACAACAGGATATGGCATCATAAGAGTTTGAGCACGAGATCGCACCCATCTGAGATAAGGTTCCATAGGAATAGAGTACTTTGGTTCCAAAGTATTGCGCTCAACTTTATTCACATTGTTCCAAGCTCGTATAAACCTTTGGCGATAACCCTGAAGATTGTTGTCGTAATCAAACACAATTCCTTGAATAAGCATGTCATGAGGACCATTACTCCGAGCATAACCAAATTGACGTAAAGCTAAATAAGGGTTATAAGTAATGTCCCATATAATGCCAAGGAGTGGCACATTAGGGAACTCTCCACAACGGTCAATGATAGTAACATTCTCCATAAATCGAGAACACCAATGAATGTCTGAATGAGAAAGTGACATGATCATCTTAGACCACCTTAACCCTTGTTCATTCTTCATCGCTGATCGATGAAGGTGAGAAATAAACCACCTAGATAGTAGATGTATGCAACACATCCGAGTTCCTCTTGCTTTCGTAGTATGAGTGTGAAGAGAGTGTAAGATATCTCCAAGTAATGTAGGCACTGGATTGTGAGTCAGAAATATGTTGATGGCGTGTACATCTATGAACTGCTCTGGATTAGGGAATAATACCAACCCATAAATCAGGAAAGCTAGGATCTCCTCAAAAGCATCGTAACTCATAGCATCCAAGAACACTTGAGCTTTCTCCATCAATACTTTAGCAAGAATACCCTTAATTCTGCTTCTCGTTTCTAGAACAATGTCTGATTTCTTCAAATGTAGGGCTGCAACAATGACTTCAGGTTTAGGCTCTTTCTCTAAGCCTGTGAAGGGTCTCTAATCAAGGATAGGCACACCCAGGAGTCTGGAGAATTCCTCCATTGTAGGAACCAGCTGATAATCGGGGAATGTGAAGCAATGATGTTTAGGATCAAAGAACTGGAATAAGACACTCATCATGTCTTCATTGAACCCTGAAGTAACCAAATCTAGTAGGTAACCATGCTTCTTGATGAACTGGGAGTGTCGCGGTCGGCTTAAAATTTAAGAGTCGCCATCATATTTTTGGGTGAAAATAGTGATAAACCTAAATTCCTAGGGTAGAGACCTTCCGTTCGGAAGTCGGTTAAATGAGAGGAAGGTGTTAGACACCCCTCACTTCTATTATACTTAATAGGATTCTTTCTAAGTTTCTAGGGTATGTTTTGTTTGTTTTTTAATCCAAATAAATCCGACTTAAATAATTCCAAAATCCTAATTTTAACCCCTATTGTACTCGCTAGGGTCTTTGTTCAAAAACCTTATGCCTACGTACCCTCACAAGAGGGATCAGAGCATCGTAGTTCCATTCCCATACCCTTAAATCCTAATCCTAATCCCCTTACCACCCCTTAAATAAATTTCTAAACCCTAAGATAAAAACCCCTTAGATCGTTATTTAAAAAAACTTAATTCCTTTTATAAAATCCCATTGGCACCCCTTATGAAACTCCTTTTAATATTCCTTATGAAACCCCTTATTTTAAATTAGCATTAAATTCATGAGAAAAATATTAATCCCTTATTTAAAATTAAACTAAATGTAATTCTCATTTTAAAACCCCAATAATAAAAAATAATAAAATAAACCATATTTTTTAATCCCAATCATATAAAAACCCCAAAATTATGTTATAAAGACCTTATATTTATGTAAATAAATACCAACTTATAAATCCAAAATAAAATATAATAAAACCCAAAATTTATATAAAATAAACCTATCAAATTAAAACAATCCCAAATTTAAATATTAAACACAGAATTTATTAATTATAAAAATTAAATAACCTAAATTAATATCTATGAAGATGGATAAGTTATAATAACCCCAAATTATAGAATAACACAACCACATTATTTTTAATTATAAAAATTAAGATAATAACTCAAATTTATTAATTATAATAAATAGCTTAGATTTACAACGTCACACCCACAATTTTTAATTATAACAATTAGGTAAATATTCCAAATAAAATATATTGAATCCTAAAATATAAACAAACTCAAATTTATATAAATAAACCCCCAAAATATAAGTTGAACCCAAAATTATAAATAAACCCCAATTTATTATAATAACCCAGAAATATAGATTAAATTCAAAATTTTAAATGAAATCCAACTTATTATAAATGTGATGAGGATAAAACCCACATTAACATAACCCAAAATTATAATTTAATATCATTAAGTTAATCCTAAATATTTTAATTAAATATTCCATTAACCTTTAATTTTAAATAATATATTGATCAAAATATTTTAATATTATTACACCCTAAATTATTATATATATATATATATATATATATATATATATATATATATATATCCCTTAATAAAAATATTTTAAATAATTAAATTAACTTCTATTCTTAATCAATATTAATCCCTAAATTAATTTATCAAACCCAGATTATTAAAAAAATAAAATAAGATAACCAATCTTAACCCCAACAACACCCCAAGAGGTGCCCCTATCCCTTCAATTTTTTGGCCATGCAAGGACTGACATGTGTCCGTATGAAAAATAAAAATAAAAAATAAGAAAAAAAGTAATGTGGTATTTACCATACACATGAGAGAGAGAGTCACATTCTCTCCTTTCATTTCATAACTCGGTCCCCCTCTTCATTTCATAACTTTGCAATCACAGGGTTAATATCTCAAAGCATGTGAAGTTAATATTTTCAAATCTACACACATCATACTAAAACAACAAGCAAGAAAAACTCACCAACAAGAAGCGCAAACAACAGATGCATGCCACTGAAGAGTCTACGATGGCCGAAAGTAACAAGGCGGCGGTTGTCTCTGGCGGCGTGTCTGATTTTGTTCCGATTCTTTCCGTTTCTTTGTACTCCTTCTTTTTGCTTTCCCTTTTGTATTTGCTTCAAAGTTGCGTTAACAGGGCTTAAGCTCAACCGATGAAGGTTTCGATGTGAAACCTTTATCCGTTTTTTACATAGAGCTTTTTAGTGAGGGATTTATAGTGTAGCTAAGGTTCTCTTTTTTTACTGCAATTTTATTCATGTTTTTATAGAAAATTGAAATAATTTAAAATGAAAAGGAATTAAATTGTGAAATTAAAGCCGATGATTTGTTTCATTTTGTCTTGGAATCTCATTCTTATACTTCACGTGTTCCTATTTTTGTATATGTAAATCCATGGTTATAAATTAATTTTGATTGAGTTATTTTGAGAAAGATTGTGACATTGATTATTGATAATGATTATTGATTTTTATTTTAATAGAAATTAGAATTTAATTTGGGATGATTTTGGTGCAAATTTGGGTCTGATTTGATTTGGACAATCATATAATTGATATTGATTTTCCCTTTCGGATGTCTTCTACGTATTTTATAGCAGTTTTTTGATCCCTTAATAATGACTAATAACATACATAATAATACTAGTAAGCAATAATAAGTATACAAATAATAATAAGTATACAAATATAAATATGAGCATATTACCTCACAAGATATGTATCACATTTAATATAATTAATTACTATATTTACAAGTGACAAAATAGTCTAAATATTATGAGAATAATACGAGATACACATGTATTTTCTTTTTCTTTTTCTAATTAGTATGAGTAATTCTAAACACTATTTACAATTAATTAATAATAATAATAATATAAATATAAATATTATTTTATTTTTCTTTATCTAATTACTCATATTGATTCTTTATAAAAAAATTGAAAATATTATCCTGATGCTAAGAATGTTCAATGACATTGAATAAAATGTGAACAAATTATTTCCAAATCCTCTTGTGATTTCTTTAAAATTTCCTGCATAAAAAGTAAAAAAAATCTGAAAATTAAATAAATATATAAAAGTATATTTAATCAATACGAAATGGAAAAAAAAGCAATTTTTATGATTTGACTATTTTGTGATTTATTTTTTAGTTAAAAAGTGCATAAATAATAATAATAATAATAATAATAATAATAATAATAATAATAATAATAATAATAAATCAATTTTTAAAAATCCAACTTAACAAATGTGAAAATAATAATTAAATATAAGAAAATGACCATTTTGAATTATTTTTAAAAAACTATTTAAAAATAGAATGCACCTCTTTTTATCTTTGTCTAATAAGATTAATATTTGTAGCCTAAAGAGGTAACAACAATAGGAAAATGATCATCTTAAAAAATAAAGCAATACACCAAAAATGAGAAAAGTGAGATTTGAATACGGGATTGGAACCTTAAACTTTACTTATATTACAAAACCAACTAGACCTTTCTATTTATTCAAAATAGAATAACATTAGTATATAATAAATTAAATAAGAATATCATGATAATATTAATCATAATATTAATATTAATCATAATATTAATATGCTCTAATAATCCCACTATGACCTTAATATAGTTTGATTAAAAATTAATCTAATCCTAATTAATCATTATATTATAATAATATAACTTAATATTAAAATAATAGTAATTTAACCCCATTTATAAGAAGACAGAAAAACAGAAGAAAATAAATAAATAAAATGAAGAGTGTGGTCAAAATTTAGGGTACGACAGAGAGCTTTCAAGAAGTTTTGAGACCAAATCCTTAAGCTTGAGAGGTATCCCTACAAAGTTGATCTGGATAGTGTTCCTACGAGCAGAAGCCATAACCTGCAACAAAGAACAAAGATAAATCCTTTGGTCCTTGAAATGGTTAGTGAAAATGTTATGCTTATGATGTCATGATGTTATGCTCAATCACAAACATGTGGCACACACAAACAAGTCACATCATAGCCCTATGTTTAGAGGCTTGCATGAGGTTTAAAGGTAAGTACCCTCCCCCTGAAGTTTAATTGGTTCATCCTGTCCTACAAAAGTATCCAGGTTCTAAGGGATCTCAATATCACTGATCCTTCTCAAGGGTTGTTGTTCAGTAAGCAACTGACTTGCTAACCAAAACCTCCCAAGATTAGAATCTCAATGAGCGTAACATCAAGTATCAACCAACTTTAGTCTTCACCAAAGTCGTCTATCTCACTACTTTCTAAAGGCCAAGATGGGTTAACTAGGGTTCTACAAAGTCAATTAGTTTAATGACAACATATGACAGCCTCAAGTTATCCTCAACTTACTTAAGGAACATAAGAACCGACCAAGAAGTCACACTAACGTAGCCACCAAATCAACCATATCGATATACGCCGTACAATTTCCTTGGTCTATTGCTACTTACCTAGGGTACACTAGATCCGAGTTAGGATCTTTCACATAAAAGCCCAACAGATAATATAAAGCAAACAAAACAAACAATTAAGTGATCTAATTCCTAAGGGTAACCCTCTTTTACTTAGTAACTCCCCAACAGAGTAGTCAGTTTTGTAACACGGTGGGAGAATAGACTTTTTATAAATGTTGCGAATAGCAAGAGTCGTCACCGACTTTTATTTTATCCATAAGGAAAGGACATAAAAGAACAGGAAAAACCTATTTTTAAAAGACTTGAGTTCGGGGGTAGGTTATATAAAGGGAATGTGTTAGAACCCTTTATATCCATGGTTATCCATGGGCTCTTAGTTACTTAGCTCACTTAATTGTTTTGAAAGTGTGAAGTGTGTGATTAGAAAATTTTCTAAGTACTTTGTAATGATCCTCGTATGGATGTATACAAAGCCCTATTTTGAAAATGTTTGAAAATTGCGAGGTGTGAAAAGCATTTTAAAGGGTGTGAACCAGTAACTTAGAGTTCCTACCCTAGACTAAGTCTTTAATGTTCTTTTATATTCTTTCAAGGGTAATAATGTCCCTATTATTAAGGAATAGGTAGTCATTACCTTGGATTTTATTAAGGGACGAGCGTAGGGTCATCGTATGGTCAATGAAGAGAATTAAAGGGTGTCTTTAGCAATTGGGAGGGACTATCATCTTTTAAACCGAAGGGACAAGATCATTTATCGTAGGCAACCTCGTAGGGACTTGATATTTTAGAATCTGGGAGGGACTAGATGATTTATTTAATTGAGGGACTTTGCTTAAGACACCCTACTTTCGAGGGACTTGACCATATTAAGGCAACTTTAAGAAGGGTAACCCTAGAAGGTACAGACAGCGATCATAGATCGACTTACGTGTGTGAATTATTATTTTCGGATATTTATCTTATTATTTTGTGATCTATGTCCAGATTAATTCAATTAGGTTTTCACGCCCTACATTACTAAACCACACAGTTATAATAAAATAAAATGGCAGGAATTTAAATGCTCTAACTATTACAACGCCTTAGGGCAGTTACATAATTATAATGGCGGAAAAATAAATAATGATAAACAATTCAGAGCAGTAATAATAGGCAAGTAATGAATATCACAAGAATGAATAAAAAAAATTTAGAGAAAAAGACTTAGGGTTTAGAAGAAAAAAAAGTTTTAGGGTTAACAAAATATTTTAAGGTTTGTGAAAAGTTTAAGATTTATAAAAAAAAAACTAATTAGTTAATTTTCTAATAAAAAAAATATAAACAGATAATGGTAATATAATAACTAATTAGGTTTAATTTTAGGTAAACAAAGAAGTTTTTTAAAAACTAGATCTAATTATTAATTTACAACAAAAGAAATAATAACTAATATTATAAATTGATTATGAATTGATTTATGAAATAAGTAATTATAGTATATAAAAAAATTAAGAGGTTAGTTAATTAGGAAATTAGAGAATTAAAGGGATTTGAGAAAATTAGGAAAAAGAAGGAAAAACCGATGTTTCTTTGTCAAAATGCCAAAACCAGGCTTTGAATGCCAGGACCAGGGTTTAAACACTTAACCTTGCCTTCATCTGGCTCAACCTTAACCACTGGGCCGCATGCCCTTTGTGAATGTAAACCTGCAAGACATTAATATATGTGAAACCTGAAAAATAAATGAGGCAAAAACAAAAAAAAAATTGAACCCATAATAAAAAAAAAAAATAAGACATAAAAAAATTGTGTAGATATAAATATATGTATATGAATAACATAAAAATGATATGAATTAAAAATGGAACAACGACGTTGTTAACGCAAAATTGCGATCATCACAACTGAATCGAATCAACACGAGTGTCACACCTTATACACACAAATGTGAAAATGGCGTGTCGACACGATCCGATCCGAATAATCTAAATAATCATAAAACAAAATGAGAAAATTTATTTAACAAAAGTTATATATATATATATATATATATATATATATATATATATATATATATATATATATATATATATATATATATTCAAGTACTGTATAAAGTGAATATATTACTTTATATATATGTAACGTTAGTACTATTTTAAATAAATACATGATAATAGTTTAAATAAATATTATCATAAAATCAACCAACTATTATATATACATGTATAAACTATAGAAGACAACGTATATCATGTTCACAAAAATCACTTCAGCACATAGTAAAAAGAAGAACAATAATATATGAATAGTATAAACAAACCACACAAATGGAATCCAAGCCAGTAAGAAACAAATTGGAAACCATAAGTTATAAGCAGTGCAAACAAACCACACAATGGGATTGTAGCAAGTATGCGCTTTCGATACAGATTACCTTCTCTCATTTTTTTCTTTTTCTGGTTTTCTCTTTTAGGTTTTACCGACTCTTTAGCAAAACACAACATAAGTATATATAGGGACTAATTAGGGTTAGTGATAATGAGCCTAAATATTTATTTTGAAACCTAAATAAAATATTAAATTAAAAACTGAATAAAGTTAAATAATTAAAATAATTAAAATTAAAATTAAAACTAGTACACCTATTTATTTATTCTAGACCCAATATAAAAATAAATAGACTAAAAAATAAAAGTCGGGTGCCAAAGTGCTCAAAAAAATAAAATGAACACATCAAAATAATCAACACGATATAAATGACTAGGAAAAAAACAACGTTTTGTCGGATTTTGAAATAAAATTATGATCGTTTAAGCTGCTCAGACTAATCAACATATGACCAAAAATAGTCGTAAAAATATTTTTAGGATATCAAATTAAACCACGTGAACCGCAGATTAATATTACCGACATTTGCAAACTTAAACTTGATATTTTTTTCGTTCACTGATTTTAGACACATTTAAAAAATTAATTTGACCAGTCTATCTGTAAATTCCGAGAAATTATTTTGGCTAATATTAAGAAAAAAATGTTATGCTATGAAGATGATGCAAATGAATGCGAAACAAAAAGTCAGTTAGAGTTAAAAATAGATGGCAAATTTAAGGGTACAACAGTCATACAAATAGTTTTCTTTAACTGGATTCTTACGAGAGAACCAGTCCATCCTATGCAAGTTCCCAGTGGACCCTCGGATGCAAGTGGATTTGCCAACAAATGTGGTATGCCACTGTCATCACTGGAGAGGGATGTTTCCACAAAGGTCCTCGATGATCGGTTCCCAGTGTTAGCAGCTTGGGTGGGAACATTCTATGGTTTGCCTAGGCAGTATAGAACATCTCCCAAGAGAGGTTGATCTGGGTGTGGGACTCGTGAAAACTACACGTGCTCAAGACCATCCAAGCCACACGACTGCCCACTCTAAACTATATGTGTACACTCAAGCCGGGTAATTGGTTTATCACACAGTAACCCCATCACGCCAAGGAAAACCAGAACAACCAGTATATGCTAGTATATGCAACAATAAGGTAAATTGCGCAAAGCTGTAAATAAAGTTGTAAAGTAAAGCGATAAGCTATAAATAAAACAGTAAAGCTAAACTAAAGCGCACAACAACAAAAGAATAAACACCCAAAGAAAACAGAAACAAACAAGCGCTATGATTGACTCTCATAGGGGAAACCAGAGATTCTGGGTTCCATTTTCCCCAGCAGAGTCGCCAGCTGCCGCTCCCGGAATTTTCATCCTAGTACAAACGCAAAAGTGGCGCGGAAAAGGTAGAGTCGCCAGCCAGACATTTCTATCCTGAATGAATGGGAAAGGTAATGCTGCACAAACCTAGGAGAAAAGGAAAGGACAATGTCCTGAAAACCAAAGATCTGGGTTCGGGAGTCGGTTACGACCTGAGAAGGTATTAGCACCCCAGATCGTCTGCCGTACCCGACAAGATCCACGCTTGTTTGTCTGTTTCAAAGGGTTAGAAATAAAATGTTGCTGAACAAAAGAACTGCATATTGGAAATGGTTTGAGAATGAAAAGAAAGAATGGGGAAAATGTAAGGAAAATAAAGAATGTGCTCGAACGAACCCTACTCCGCTGCCTACGTACCTCATCAGGAAAATGAGGATCAGAGTCGACGTAGTTCGCCTAACTAAGGCGGGAACTTGTTTGTGTTTTTTATATCTGAACTGCTTATGTCTATACTCAGGTGTTGCAGGCTCGCCTTGAACGACTGTGTTTACCGTCTTGCAAATGAAACAAGTTGTCGCAAGTTCGCGTTGAGAGTGAATGAGGTGAGAAAAGATTTCCCGCAGGAAAAGATGTTTGTTGTTTGTTTGTCGTCTTTTAGAGAAGTATTTTGATTATTTTTTGTTTGTGAAAGTAGCCTCATGATTAGACTTGTACATCATGCTAGACAAGCCCATACTATTCTGAGATGGAATGAATATGAGTGCCCCATGGAATAAGTCTCTGTATCTAAGACTACTTCAACCTTTATTAAAGTATTTTTTAGCTTTTCTTTATGAGATGAGAAAGAATGACTCAAGTTGCAAAAGGACAAACTAAGGGTACTAAGACACAAATCTAAATTGTTTATTGCATTTAAAAGGAGATCCTAATGGTTTGTGTGGTTTTCTAATCCTAATGAAGAAAAAGGAAAAGAAGAAAAAGGACTTATAACTCAACTTACTTCCTAAGGAAGTTAAGTTGTTTCTAAGAAAGGGGAAAGCCTATACTAGTAAAGCACAAAGTGCTAAGGAAACCATAATTAGAAAGGATAAAGAGGTGAGGAATAAGTTATATAAACAAGGCTTACCTCAACCTCCCTACAAAATAATGGTTAGCTTTACAAAGCATATTGAAAACAAAAACAAAACATAAAGGCAATTAAACCTTACACACATCCTAGAATGGAACTATGGTTCAAAATAAGACCTTAGTCTAAAGGTGAAGGTATATAAAGGTTACATGACTTCTAAAGTCAGTAGCTACATGCTATAGGTCCCTAAGGATGCTAGGATACCTCACAAGATCAAACTATGTCAAACTATGTACAAAAGGTTCACATAAGTTGGGTTCAATGATGAAGCATGAGTGCATATGGCATACAAGCATGAATTAATACATGAAATGAGTATCAAAGTCAGTAGTGAATGCTTATGAATGTAGATGAATTAACATACCATCATGGATGCAATTGTTTAAGCATATGGAGCTAGGAGAAGAAGATGTGAGAAGACGTGGAACAAGTATCACATATGATCACTAAGGATGCAAATTAAGGATGAATGACATGTGAATATGCATGAGATGATTATGGGTCAATAGCATATAAGGTATGATATACAATTAGAATGCATGTATTTGCATTTATGATTCCCACATAAGTCATGTGAACATTTAGAGGAGAAGAGAAACAAGTTTAGGTTAAACATGTTCAAGTAAGGATGCATTTTGAAACACAAAATAAACCAAATGAAGATGGTTCAAAAAATCACCTATAACTGGAATTAAAGACCTAAAAGTGACCTATAATTAACTCCTAAAAGTTACCAAAAAGTCTCTCAAGCCAATGGCATGAATGCCTTCCTAACATCTAGGGTGTGGAGCAAATATGCACATAATCGGACCTACAATCTAGGTGGCATGAAAAAATAGCAAAAAGGATTGAAAAATTATTAAATTAAATCCATGGAATTATAAAGTCAGTATCTTATATGGTCTAAAAAGATTTCACAAAATTATGCACCAAAGTGCCACAACAATTTATTTAATATGGTGAGAGACCAAGGCATGATCGCCGAAAAACAACTCCACAAAGTGGATCAAAAATGGGACCAAAAATTATGAAAAAAATGCCTAAGTAGCATAAAAATATCACAAATTCCAGTGGTTAATCACACACAAAAAAAAGGTCTCACACCTATTGGAAAAAATTGTCTTTGGTCTCTTATGTCAAAACCATTCATTTTGGAACAGCTTGGAATGAAAAATTCAAATTAATTATTAAAACTATCCAAATATGGAAACAAAAAATATAAAAAATTAATTAAGAGAATAATGATCACTCATGAATGTTTCCAGAATTTATCACACCCAAAACTATTTTTAATAATTGCGACGAAACGGGCAAAAACGGTGATTTAAGGGAAAATGAGAGGAAGCAAATTCTATCATTCGTAACATAATCCATAAGCTCCGATATCGACACATATCATCAAAAATCACAAATAAATTCAGTTCCTCATGTGGGAGGGCTCAATATGCACCTTAAGTTATATGATCCTAAGCCGGATAGAAACTAGAATGATGTATTAAGGTGGAGAAAGCCGAGATTACTTACTTGATCGAAGTGCCGATTCTTCACCTAAAAGAAACCCAAAAACTTCATGCAAGGTCTTGTAATTCCACATAATTAAAATAAATGCTTATCTTCCATAATATCTTTGTGAAGATCCACCATAATCGAAATCGATCCAATATCGATAAAAAAAGTCCATGAATCCTTTAATCCAAAATTAATTCTAAACCATAATTATTATCAAAGAAAATTCTAATAAAAAAATGTCAAGAAATGGATTAAAATATTAATCCACAAAAAATAATATAGCAAAAAAATTAATCATGATTTTTTAACAAGAACAATAATTAGAAATTGCTAAAAAAAATAGTGAACACTAGGGAGGTGCCTTAGGAATCCAGCAGTAACAAATAGCAAAGAATTCTCCCAAGGCCCATATTTAATTAACCATTCCGCGGGAGGGGTAAAAAAGTGAAAATAGGTGGTGTGAAAAGAACTTCCATGGGGTCTTGGCCCAATCTTGATGCTGAGTTCGTGAGGGGGGTGAATAAGTGAAAGGCATGGTGTAAAATTAATTTAATGGCCTCCAGCCCAATCTCTAATGATGGTCCGCAGGAGTTGTGAGTGGCGAATAGAGGGTTCAAAAAGAAATCTATGGATGAGAACCCTAAGCCCAATCCACGTTCTGATTCTTCTTGACCTAAACGAAAAAACACAATGACATAGTGATATAATAAGCCTCCTTGCTCCGCCTCCATGTCCTATTCGTATCACTCTTCTCCGATCGTTCCCCCTTCATATTTCAATCATGTCGCCAACAACAAACAATAACACCGCCGGTACCGACTAAAACCTCCTCTGCATCGCTTTTCCTCCACCGATGTACCCTCCCCTCATCTGATCTTTCGTCAGAACAACGAAGGCTCCATCGCGATGTGGCTCACGCCGACAGCGGCGAAGAACGAAATAAGCAACACTTCACTATACTTATCTCGACACAATTCTGATAAGATTCACCATGTAACTAGTTTAGTCCATTAAACATACGAGAGGTAAGCAAACCCAATACAAGTTGCAGATCGATTGCAAACACCAGCATCATAGATCGAAGAATAATCGTAACACTAAATCGAGGTTCAAAGTGAAATTACCGCATTCGCTTGATGACGACAGAAACGCAGCTTCCAGGTATGAATTCTTTGATTCTTCCTTCTTCTGAAATTTTGTGTTCTTGTTGTTGATTAATCTTGTCTAATCATTGTGGTTGATGAGACGATTCTTGTGTGTTTTTGCAGGTTGATTGAGGATTGATGAATGTTGATCGAAGATGAGGATATTGAATGGTGTGTGAAGTTGTTCTGAGTTTTTTCTATGAGAAGAGTGATTATTGATGATGCAAGTGCTCTAGGATTAGAGTGATGATGATTTTGAAGAATGATGGAGTTGAGAGTATTGGGGATGGTGATTAGTGCAAATCGATGTTGAAGGTTGTTGAATACTGATGAAGATTGAAGGATTGACGATTCGGTTTTGCGGTTCTTCTTTGTGGTGATTTGCGTTAAAGAAAAATGGAGGGAGGTTGAATATGAAGTGTGATGTTGAAGATGATGAAGAATTGATAAATATTGAAGGTTCTCAAAGGGTTCTACTATGGATATTGATAGAGTAAGGTTGAAGAATAATGGTGAATAAAAGTGCTTCTGTTGGAGGATTCGAGAGTTCTGAGTCGAGAGAGCGGTTAGTCCAGAGTTTCAGTTATTATGTTCTGATGAGAACTCTCCTTTTTCCTTTCTCTAACTGATATAAAAGTTAGAGATTGATGAAGATGGAATAGGTTCTGAATTTTTTTTGTGTAGAGATTATTCTAAATGTTTCTCAATTTTTTCTTCTTATTGTAACTGAATTCAGTTAAGCTTTTGTAACCGAATTTTGATCCATATTTTTCCGTTATATCAGTTTTTCTCAGTTATCAGTTTGCTTGTTTATGAGTTTTTCTTCTGAGTTTGATTATGAGAGTTATTTTATTTAGGAGTGATGAGTAACCTCCATTTTTTCTCTTTGAGGAACACGCGTTTTTTCTTTTTCTGTAACTAATTATTTTTCTGACTGTTTTCTGTTATTTTTTCCAAAATATGCAGTAGGATTATATAATTGGGCCCTCCTTCTTTTCCTTTTTGTATTGGCATTTTTTGTATTGGCAACTAAATATATAATGGGCCTTATTTATTTTTGAAGTTGAATTACCAAGAAAGACTATAGTTTGATATGGCTTTGGTTGGAATTAAAGGATGGATTAAAATTAAATTGGTCTAATGAGACAAATTGATTTAATGAAATGGAGTTAAAGAAAATGATTTGGATAATTAATATAGTTTTAGAATTTGAATTGACAAAAATGCTCGCAGTTACTTAGACAAAGAAATTGGTTAACCGGTTTGTTGGATATTTGAAATAGGTATCCAAACATGGGCCTTTGAAATCCAATGGTAAATGGTGGATAATAATGATGATCCTTAAATCCATAAAATCCGAGTTAATTTGCAAATTGAAGCTAGCCAACCTAAATTGGACGATAAATGATCCAATTAACTCCACAAGAACCCACAACTTCAACTTTTTAATCCCCTGAGACCTTCTCCTGATGACCAAGGATCTCTAGTATGAAACTCCAATTAGTCCCATATACACTAGTAATTCAATAACTTGCGCCTCCAGCAATAACGAAATCCCTTTGAGAACTAATAGTCGCTGATGAACAAACTTTGCGGAGAAAACCCTCTTGAGGACCGCATGGTTAGGGAAATAAACCTTAACAAAAAGTAATGGCACAAGAAGACGATGTTATTGATGATCACCTTACCAAAACCCTGGATCCATCAGATAACCACATATAGGGTGTGAAGCCCTAATTCCATAATCCGTGAACCAAACTCCAATGAAGTAGAAACCACAGACCAATGGAAAAATTGGTTCTTCATAGAGTATTGATCTCATGCCTTAGAAGCCAATGAAATGCATGATCGTGAGTAATATGACCTAGTGGGAAATGTTGAGGGATGCAAACATAAGCCAATTAGTGGTAATAAATAAGAGGGCAAATTTGGGGTGTGAAGCCCTAATTCCATAATCCGTGAACCAAACTCCAATGAAGTAGAAACCACAGACCAATGGAAAAATTGGTTCTTCATAGAGTATTGATCTCATGCCTTAGAAGCCAATGAAATGCATGATCGTGAGTAATATGACCTAGTGGGAAATGCTGAGGGATGCAAACATAAGCCAATTAGTGGTAATAAATAAGAGGGCAAATTTGGGGTGTTACAATTTCCACTTACCTAAGGTACACTAGATCCGGGTTAGGACCTTTCTCACAGTAACCCCACAACAATCCTTTAAAGATAAAGTAAGAAAATCAAACAAGTAAGTGATCTAATTCCTAAGGTGACCTCTCTTTTACTTAGTACTCCCCCCGCATATTCGCCAGTTTTGTAACACAGTGGGAGAACTGACTTAGGTGTTTTTGTTTGACAAAAACATGTGCAGATAGCAAGAGTCGCCACCGACTTTTATTTTATCCAATTTAGGAAAAGGTATAAAAGAACATGAAATACCTTAAAAAGATTTTGAGTCCGGGGGGTAGATTATACAAAGGGAAGGTGTTAGCACCCTTTGTATTCATGGTTATCCATGAGCTCTTAGTTACTTAGCTCACTTTAATTTGTTTGAAAAATGTGTAGTGTGTGTTTAGAAAAATTTCATAAGTCTTTGTAATGATCCTTGTATGGATGTATACAAAGCATTGAGTTTGAAAATGTTTTTAAAAGTAGGGTGTGAAAAGAATTTTGAAAGAGTGAGCAAGTAATTAGGTGCTACCTACCCTAAGTTGGTCTTTCATGTTTTTCTATTTCCTTTCAAGGGTAAGACTGTCCTTACTATTAAGGAGTAAGTAGTCATTACATTGGAAAGCTTAGAGTGTCCTCTAACTTCTCCTTTTGGTCCCATGTCTATATCATGTTCCATTTTTATATTATGAGCTTTTCAAAAAGACTTGTAATGTCTTGGCTCATATCTTTCAAATGAAGCATTTTGGGACTTGGCTTGTGAGACACAAAGTTGTAGAGAATTTAATTTCCTTCAAATGAGCTTTGGATGGGAAATTTTGATGAAGTATATGAAAGTTATGACTGGTCAAAGTTCAGTTGACTTTTCCTGCACAAAACCCTAATTTAGCAACTTCTGATTCTTGATGATTATGAGGTTTCCTTGATGAATTATGATCAAACCTTGATCAAATGAGGAATTTCAACTCATAATATTGATGTTGACCAAAAATCTTGAAGTTTGACTTTATGTTGACCATAATTGACTTTTTGACCAAGTTAACTGATTTTTGGGTATCTGAGCATCTGACTGACCAAACTTGTAGGGAAAGCCTTGAAACTTGACATGGGAATTCTTTGAGGTATATGGGATTTCATGAAGTCCACTTGAGGCTTTAGAAGTTCAATTTTCCTTGGGAACATCAAAACCCTAGTTTAAGATCCATTGCTTAGGAGAAGGCTTTGTCTGATGAAACCTTGAATCTTTGTGAGCAATTGTGAACCTTGTGACTATTAGGAGACCTTTTGAGTCACATTATCTTGAATATGGGAGGTAAAATTTTGGGGTACAACACATGCTTACAATAAAATACTATTAAAAATACACCTTTTGTTGATCAGAAATAAATACAAAGTTCTTGTCTTGTCCAATATCACTCCTCGACATCTCAAGAAACTACTTCCAGCTTTCTTTAGTTTCATTCTCAACCACTCCTAAAGCTAATGGAAAGTACTGATCATTGGGGTCCCTTCCCACACCAATTAATAACTGACCTCCATATTTTGTTTTCAAATGGCAGCCATCTACTCAAATAAAGGGTCTGCAACCATTTATGAAACCCTTTTTGCAACCATCAAAGCAAAAGTAAAAAGCACCAAATCTTGGTTGAATTGAAGGATTTGGTCTGTCAACAGTTATATACAAAGTATTACTAGGATTAACTCTATGTAATTATGTTGCATATCTCCTCAGATCCTGTATGATGTCACGTAGCTTGACATTTTGAGATGTTTGCATATTCTTCAGTATAATCTTAGCCATCCACCTTGAGTTTGTCGACTTGTTATCCAAAACCCTAGCACATGTGTGTTGGTTTTGTATGGTTTTTATAACATAAGTGTGCTTATGGACCACTTTAAAGAAAATCATTAAAAACCCACATTTGGCCCTACATTCAACACTTACTCTATAAGACTCATTTTTAACAAAATTAATTTCCCTATCATTCAAAACAGACCACTCATGTATTGCTTCCCTTAAGTCCTCTAGGGAATTGAACTCCATACCCTACACAAACTTAAAATTCTTATTCAAATGTTCTTTTCTAAACTTTTCAAATTTAGGACCTTTCTCATCATCAGAATTATCAGGAACTAAAGATAAAAGCTCATCACTCAAATACTCATCATCTTCCAAATTCTTCATTTTTACTCCACTTAAAAAACCACTCAAAGTAGGTGCCTGTCTTATAGAAATAATAACATCAATATCTTCAAAAACATCAACCATTGCAGTTGCATGCTCATCTTCACTATCATTCAATGCTTCTACACCATCATCCTTACAAACCTCCCAACTTAATATTGTCATTCACACACCTAGGTGTCCTAATTGACTCTCCAATATCGCTAACATTATGCTCCACAAACATCAACCATTTGACTTGGGTGGCACAAGGATACACAACAAATTCGTAACAAACATCATCCCATTTGATTTGGAAAAAATTTCCATCAATTTCTATGATCGTATTCCACGTTCTATATGTCCCTCGCAAGTGCCCAGAAGTCACTAAACTATGAACACTACCCATTGTAAACTTATCAATGTGGAGCCCAGAAATAAGTGTTGATACACCACCCCTGTAAATGGTAACCCCATCACTCAACACTACAAATTCCCCTCCGTGATGAAAAACAACATCAAACATTTCCATGTTCTGAAATAAATCAAAAACAAACTTTAACCTAACATTTAGGTGTCATTATCACATAAGAAATGCAACCAAACAAACCTTTTCGCTTCAGCATTGCATGTTGATTCTTCTTCCTCTTGCCTATTTGGTTGCTCACATTGCATTGAGGAAGTAGCTTCATTCGGCTGTCTCTTCGTCGCGTTTCCCTTCTTCTTCTTCGACTGCCTCTTGGTCTTCTTCTTCATCGCTGAGTTCTTCCCTTTTTTTGATTTGTATGAACCCTAGATTTGTTAGAGGGTAATATGAAGAAGAATTTTGCAATTGATACTATTATAGCTAAAACATTCCCGGCATGGCAATTATATACATAATCAGTATGCCAAATAAGCTCAGTTAGTCCACATATGCAAATTAGGATGACCCAAAAGGGAATCTTAGTAAGTGTCGCTCCCGGGATTTTCATCCTAGTACAAACGCGAAAGTGGCGCGGAAAAGTTAGAGTCGCCAGCCAGACATTTTTATCCCAAAGGAATGGGAAAGGTAATGTTGCACAAACCTGAGGAAGAAGGAAAGGACGAGGCCTTGCGAACCAAAGATCTGGATACGGAAGTCGGTTACGAATTGAGAAGGTATTAGCACCCCAATCCGTCCGCCGTACCCGACGGGATCCACGCTTAAAAGTCTGTTTTCAAAGGGTGAGGAATAATATGCTGTTTAACTGAAAGAATAGCTATCTGGAATATAATGGAAATTAGAAAAGAAATGGATTTGGGAAATGGAAATAAATGGGAAAAAGTGTAGGGAAAAGAAAGATTGTGCTCGAATGGGCCCTACCCCACTGCCTACGTACCTCATCGGGATAAATGAGGATCAGAGACGTCGTAGTTCGTCTAACTAAGGCTTACACTCGTTTGTGGTTTTTAGGATGACGTTGCCATAGCTCTAGCTCAGGTGTTACCGGCTCTGACTCGAGGGTGTTTACCGTGTCGCTGTTTGAACTGTCAAGACAAGTCATGAAGAGTATGAGATGAGAATGAGAAGACGTGACTTCTTGGTTTGTTGTCTTTTATAAGAAATGTTTTGGATTTGTGTTTATTGAATGTACAACACTAAAGACTATGACACAGGAGCGAATACTTTCCAAGATCGCCCCCAATGGAACGTTTGTAAAGCATCCTAGAAGAGTGAAGGAGACCTCCACTAGTCATTTCCCGTGTAGCTTAAGGCTCGTGGCGCATTGTACACCTTTTCCTTTATTAAGTGTTTTTTGGTTTTCTTTTAAGATGAGAAGAGACTCAAGTTATAAAAGGTAAACATTCTAAGGGAAACTAAACTTACCCTAAATCAGTTGAATTCATGGATAACCTAAGGTTAGTGAGGTTTGCAATTGAATCTACCTAAGAAATATAAGACTAAACATGCAAGTAACATAAGTCAATAATGAGCAATAGGGTCCTCCTAGGTCATGGTAGGCAAAAAACGCATATGAAATGTAAACGGGATGAAACAATGAGGTGTGTGGGTCGGTTGCGTGGTGCTAAGACACACGACTTATGGTATGAAACATACAAGGTTTGATATTGGTTGAATGGAATGGAACGAATGTAATCGAGGAACCCTAGAATAATATAAACTTTATTTATTTATTTGAAAATATACTCGACGTTGGATCGAATACTTTATTTGTTTTTGAAGATTTGGTTTTCTAACGATTTGTTTTTATCTTTTCTAATCCTAATTATGGAAACCATAAAAACATACAAGTTCTACGCTATTACATCACAAAACACACAAAGTATAAAACACAATTGAAGCATAAAATATCCAAGTCCATAAGCCAAACCTTGCAAAATACCTTGCACAAAAAAAACAAATAGTTAGTAAATGATATGAATCATGAATATGTACAATATGATGGAAATGAATTAAAATGACAAAAATATTAAAAGTCATGAAAAAAATATGAAATTAAATTCCTAAGGTCTTCAACCTGATTATATTATTGTGCTAAAAAATCTCTAAAAAATTCTTATTTTAACTAAGGCAAATGATCACCTAAAACTAACTAAAGTTCAATCACAAATTTACACAAATTATACTACCAAAACAATAGAAAAAATGTCCTAAAAATTCACCAAAAAATATTCTAGGTACTTTAACTTGTCTTTTAATAGTAGCAAAAAGAATGGGCAAAAAATATTATGGGAAGTGACCTAAAGAAATTGGACAAATTTATGTATCCACATGATAATTCAATAGAAAATCAATTAAATGAAAATTCGAAAATAAATTGAAAAATGATTAAATTCAGAAAGTGAAAATTGGGAGTGTTTCTAAAATGTCTTAATATTCTAATATAATTTTGGTGGATTTTTATTATTCATTTCCATATTTTTTACAGAATTAATTTGAAAGGATATACAATAGAATTTAAATAGAAAAGAAAGAATATAAAGGGGGGAGAAATAGAAATTTATTTAAGTTAGAAACCAATGGGCCTGCACATGGGGGTGCTGATGGTAATCCGAATAGGCCCAAAATGCATTAATCATATTTATCTCTAATTGACTCAATTTAATTCCCATTATTAATATTTATAATCATAATAATACTGCTATTAAGACTTAATAAATTACTAATTATATACATAATAAAACAAAAACGAAAAAATAGAAAAAGAAAAGAGAAGAATTAAGACTGTATAAAAAATAGCTCCCCTCTTCTTCAACCTCAATTTTAACCTAATAAACCCTAATCCCCCAAACGGCGCCTCCCCCCCCCCCCCTCTATCATCTTCTTCACCTTTCACGAAACCTAACGTCGCCACAAAGACCCAAGCCGCCGGAGCAATTTATGCCGTGTCCAGCTTCGTTTTCTCACAATCGTCAAAATTCCTTCCCTAACCCTTCTTCTCTTCAGGCCCTAACCGTGAATCCACTCCTAACTACCTCAAGGGTTCGACCGACCATCAAGAACCGACCGAAACACGAATCATCATCAAGACTCAACGAAGCCAGCAGTGATAGAGGGGAGAGTTCAAACCTGTAAAACTTGGATTGTCAAAAGGTAACGATTTCGCTTCTTGATTCAATTGTTTTCGTCGTTTCCGTCTTCTCCTTTCGCAATGGTGTTGTGAATCTTTTGTTCCTGTGCCGTTTCTCGAATTGATGCGTTACGATTCTTACAGGCCTTTGATCTTGATGGATTATGGTGACGATTGAGAGACTGATACTGGGTTGTTGAAGTCTTCGATTTTGGAAGATGCTAACGAGGCTGTGGCTGCGGAAGAATAAAGGTGACGCCGAGAAGACCAAGGCTTTAGAACAGGTTGAGGTTTCCCTTTTGTTTCTTTTTTCTTTTCTGCGAATCAGAGCTTCATTGGATTCACTACGGACTGTTTATGGTTTGCAGGTTCAGAATAAAACGAAGATTATGATAGTGGAGTTCTTCAGTTTTTTTGATGACTGATGAAAGCTAGAAAAAATTAAAGATTGATGAAGGTGTTGAAGAGGCTTAAAGAAGAGTCTCAAAGGATTGAGAAAAGAGGAAGAAGAATAGGTGTTCCGAAGATTAGAGAGAAAAAGGGTTCAGCCCCCTGAAGAAGAAGATCAGTGGCCTTTATAGAGATCAATGGTGAGTGTCTTGTGATACTGTTTAATTTCAGTTAGAAGTTGCTAGAATTTGCAAGATTTCTAACCGAATTCGGTTATGGTTTCTGTTACAAGTACAACTGAATCTTCTGTTCTCATTCCTGTGATTCTATTCTTTGTGATTCCATGAGAAATCAGTTAAAAGGGGTTAGGGGGTTTATTATAAAACAGTTATGAGTTGGTTAGGATTCTTTTGCAACTGATTTTGTGCAATAACTTTCTTTTCTGAATGCTTTTCGGTTTGTCTCTTTTTCTCTTTATTTGAGTGATTCTCCTTGTTACAGCTTTTACCTTATGCGGCTTCTGAATTTTTATTGATGGCTTCTGCTTTTCCTTTCCTGGTTGTAGGTATCTTGATGAAGGTGTTTTGAGGAATCTTGAAAAAAGATTGGGAGAGTTCTGCTCTTTTGAGAGGCTTGGAGATTGTTTTTTTTTCTTTTCGAAAATGAAGACCGAGATTGATGAAGCAATGATGAAGATTGGAGAATTGAGAGCTCAATTGAAGAGAGAGTATTTTTAATTTTGCAGAGGATCACCCTTTTCATAACTGTAACTCATTTCCTTTTTTCATTCTGTTCTTGAGATCTCTCTCCTTAATTGAATTTTTATAACTGAATAATTGATTATGTTATATGAGTTCGTTGAAACACCGAATACCGTAATCATGGTGACTGAATTACCTCTAGTCCATTATGCTATTGTTCTGAGATTTTTCTTTGTATTGAAAACAATTTTTTGAGACTTCTTTTTCCTGTCATGTTTTTGAGTTGACAAAAAAAAGAGAAAAAATGTGGAAGAAAAGGAGGAAGAGGGATTTAATTTAATTTTGTTTTGTTTAATATTTGGATGGACTAATGTGCTTAAGAATAATTAAATAAAAAAAAGTTTATGGATATTGATATTAATGGGAGAGAATTTGGAAGTGAATATTAGTCCAACTTGGATAATGACCATGGTATCTAAAAAAAACTCAAGTTAAATGAATATTGGTTTTGGATAATTAATTTGAAAAATGGATTAAAAACGACATATAGACTCGGGTAAAAACAAATGAATTATGATGGGAGTTTAATTGGGCATTGGACAATATATGACTTCTTAAAAATGAATAATGAAGTAGTTTAGAAAAAGAGATAGGCTTAAATCAGGTGAACCATGGATTTGAGTATTATCTTAAACGACGTATTTCCAAATAAACCAATGACCACACACTTCTCTTTAGCTCAAATGGAGACTTTGAACGAACCACTTTTACAACACTGATGCCATGATGAACCCAAACCAAAATCGATAATCCCTGAGTCGTGCCTTTCTTAATCACTTGAAAATACTATTCGCGAATCGAGTTATAAGCAACAAATAAAGTGCCTCAATCACAGTGAATCCTTTGATAATGATAGGTCTTGAAATATGAAGTGATGCACGACCAAGTTAACTTGGCGCGAGAACCCTAATCCGCTAATCTTTAGTTGATGAGACATTCTCGATCTTAAACATGAATAAAACACTAATTCGTCTTGATAATGAGCCTTATGCGCCAATGAACAACCCTTGTGATTGAGTTCCTCAAAGATCAGCTAATCAGAGAAATAAACCCTAACTTCATACGGCATTGATCCCACGCCTTAGAAGATGATGCACCACACGATTTAATGTCATGACCCAATGGGAGAATGCAAATGAATGTGAAGCGAAAGCCAGTTTGGGTCATAAATATGAGGGCAAATTTTGGGGTGTTACAGCTGCCCCTATTCAATCACTGTAGACTTGAATGGATGATAGCAGTTGCTTTCAGACGTTTGAAGTATGCAGGGATTGAATACTAGAAACAACCAGAAAATTTGCACTCTGCAGCAGAAAAAACAGGGAAATAAATTCAACCGAACGAACTCTGCCTGGATATAATTATGATGGGAAGAATAGTAGATAGGGGATGCCCTTTGAATAATACCAGAAGGCTACTGGCTTGCCACACTGAGGGTGGACTTGTGATGTGATGCCACCCTGAGGATGGACTTTGGAAACTGCCACGCTGTGGGTGGACTTTTGCTCACTACGGGAGACTTTTGAAACTTGCCACCCGAAGATGGACTTTGGCCAGTCTGCGGCTGGACCTTTGCTCACTACGGGAGACTTTTGCTCACTACGGGAGACTTTTGCCCACTACGGGGGACTTTTGCTCACTACGGGAGACTTTTGAAACTTGCCACCCGAAGATGGACTTTGGCCAGTCTGCGGCTGGACCTTTGCTCACTACGGGAGACTTTTGCTCACTACGGGAGACTTTTGCTCACTACGGGAGACTTTTGCTCACTACGGGAGACTTTTGAAACTTGCCACCCGAAGATGGACTTTGGCCAGTCTGCGGCTGGACCTTTGCTCACTACGGGAGACTTTTGCTCACTACGGGAGACTTTTGCCCACTACGGGGGACTTTTGCTCACTACGGGAGACTTTTGAAACTTGCCACCCGAAGATGGACTTTGGCCAGTCTGCGGCTGGACCTTTGCTCACTACGGGAGACTTTTGCTCACTACGGGAGACTTTTTCTCACTACGGGAGACTTTTGAAACTTGCCACCCGAAGATGGACTTTGGCCAGTCTGCGGATGGACCTTTGCTCACTACGGGAGACTTTTGCTCACTACGGGAGACTTTTGAAACTTGCCACCCGAAGATGGAATTTGGCCAGTCTGCGGCTGGACCTTTGCTCACTACGGGAGACTTTTGCTCACTATGGGAGACTTTTGCTCACTACGGGAGACTTTTGCTCACTACGGGAGACTTTTGAAACTTGCCACCCGAAGATGGACTTTGGCCAGTCTGCGGCTGGACCTTTGCTCACTACGGGAGACTTTTGCTCACTACGGGAGACTTTTGCTCACTACGGGAGACTTTTGAAACTTGCCACCCGAAGATGGACTTTGGCCAGTCTGCGGCTGGACCTTTGCTCACTACGGGAGACTTTTGCTCACTACGGGAGACTTTTGCTCACTACGGGAGACTTTTGAAACTTGCCACCCGAAGATGGACTTTGGCCAGTCTGCGGCTGGACTTTGAAATTTGCCACCCGAAGATGGACTTTGGCCAGTCTGCGGCTGGACTTTGCATATGTTGAATTGTATGGTATGTTGCCCCATGACACCGGGGATATTATGTCTTGAGTATTGCTAATGAACTGGTGTGAATGTGAAAGGAATTCCTGACGCGGAAGTAATAAGTCCCTGCTAACTCTGTGGGAAACACAATGATCGCGAATTCGATATCAAGTAGTCCCGTGGGGATAACATCTCTGTCGGAGAGGAGCATGAATAATTCATCTGTCCCGAATCATCACCTTTGCCGAAAATAAATTGGACTTTTAGATTTAAGGCCCGTGCCCGGGGATACCTTGATTATTGAGGAATATCCACTCTTATGGATCTGCTGGGGACGACTAGAAACCGAGACACATCCTGCTGAGGAGAAAAGATTTCAGGTTCTCTCGTGCTGGGGATCAATTGCTTCTGTATGGATTTTACCTTAAGAGGATTTTACAAAAGACTTGGGGTCTTTAAACTCTTAGGTGTCATAACGACTGCATGAACTGGTGGAACAACCCTGCTGGGGAGGTAACCATTGCCAATGCGGATAAGTTTGTATCTGTCAGAAGTGCTGAACGAGATAATTGGCTTGATAAGTGACCACGGTATTCTAAACTCCGGGTAAACGCTTCCGATCACTTGTCTTCGGGAAAGGATGAACTTTTGTACTATTGGGGTAGCCTGCCCCAGTTTGCCTGAAATTTGAAGAGATTGCTCGACGTAACTGCCCCTGATTGGCTGGCTCTTACCATGACCAATTGGGAAAGTCCCTGCTCAATGAAGCTTTATTTGGAAAAGTACACCTCGACGTGACAGTCTTTCAGAAGTTTTAGACTTCTCAACCCGGCAAGCTTGAGCTTCTGGATTGAATTTCCGCATGTGAACCATTTATGATGCTCAACAAATGTATGCAAGTGAGAAAATGTTTATTCTTAGAATGAAAATCCTAATTCAACAAGCATGTTAATCTTGAAGTTTTGAAAATGAATCGTTAACCTTCATGAGCGACTCACTGGTTAAGATACGACCTTTATTTGAATGAAAGTATGTACATGCAATACCAACAAACGTCTTTTAGCACAACTCATAGGAGTCAGGAACGCGGTCTCGTGGTAGTACGCTCTCAAATTAACCTTGTTTCAGTTAGGACTTTTAAGGGTTGTATCGTGGCCTGGTTCACGGTTATAGAAACAAAGGATATAGGCTCGAAGTTTATTTGTGCCCACCCGCTCTTCGTGATGTTCTCCATTCCTATGTTCAGCTAGTTTTCACAAACATTCAACTTTCCTAAAGGTTTCGTGTTGATTTAGGAACCATTGCTACTATTAGTTCAAGCACCAACCAGGTTATTGCTGAGAGTCAGTCACTCCTCTATTTTTTCGTGTCTGTGTCACACGACTTTGTTCTCATTTGAGGATCTTTCTTATGTAATCCTTTCTGTCTTTCGCTTTTGCGTTATCTTGCTTATCCCTAACTTTTGCCTGGACTGATTCTTGTGAATCTTTGATTGTATAGTCCAGCGGGATGCCCTAACTTTTGCCTAAGTCGCTTATTTTCAAGTTTCGACTTAGCGGGCCTTTCCTTTTCTTTTTCTTTTTGCATTTTGAACAAGTCGCGAGACATTATTTGTCTTGATTGCTTCACGAGGGTTGTGACTGCCTCATTTTGT
The DNA here is from genome assembly GCA_963966055.1 of Lathyrus aphaca. Taxonomy (NCBI): domain Eukaryota; kingdom Viridiplantae; phylum Streptophyta; class Magnoliopsida; order Fabales; family Fabaceae; genus Lathyrus; species Lathyrus aphaca. The sequence goes on along the minus strand of OZ014519.1, from coordinate 134,363,915 downwards.
GGTCGACGAAGGATAACCATTGTGGTTGTCAATCTTTGGACCTTTTGACTTGGATAACCATTGTGGTTTCAGGTCTTTGGACCTCTTGATTAGCATAGTAGAATGCAACGGATCTTCAAATACACTTCTTTATGAAAGTTTGAACGCTTGGTCTGACTAGCTGGCGTCTACCCTGCCCCTGGGTTACATGTGAGGGTTCATTATGTGAAAAGAAACTCCTACTTCAAGGCTCGAAGGGGTTAGCAAGGGTTTATCTTCCTTATATCTCCAGTGTTTAAGATTTGAAACAATGCCTGTACATCGTCAACAAGGCCTTACTCGAGAGCACACAATTAGAGATTTTGCGTTTTGTTTCGTCATTCTCCTTTCATAGAATTTAAGCATGACAATTGGTATTGCGACGTACATATGCAAAATTATAAGGGAATGCAAATGAATTTACTTCAGGAAAAACATGTGAGTTTTATTATTTCTAACATTCAAAAGCAAACAACTTTCATACATGTAGACAAATGTTTAGCATATAAAAGAAACTACAAATGGAAATGCATTAAAGAAACTGAATATTGCCGTAGTTGAGGAGGCTTGGCTCCGTCTGGACCTGTCAGTCCTGGATACTTTCAACGATCAATAGCTCTTTTCACAGACTTGTAATCTTCAATTTGCAGTTGCATACCCAATCATGGCAGTAATACTTCATCTTCTAGCTATTCTGACTCTGACGCGAGACATCTGAAAGAAAGAGTGAAGCCGGGGAGTAAAGTTGCCCCATAAGGTTGCTCGGAAAGACCTGACGATCTTCTGCCTACGTATCTCCATTGACTGATGACCAATGAAGAATCAGAGCGACGTAGTTCCCCTCAATAGGGATGAAAAACGAACAATGAAGAAAGGCAAACACATAAATGCCATCACTGAGAATATTTGAATACTGCTGGCTTTATTTGCTTCATGAATACCCTGGCGTCCTGGGTGATCAGCTTGAAGACTTCAGCTTAACGTGAACCATCTGGTAGAACGACCGCGACACTGGTTCCATTATGACTAGGCATCGGATTATGAAGTACATTTGGGAGAGGAGCGAAATTGATCGCCTTGGAGTCAACTAGGTCCTGTACCTTGTTCTGAAAGGCCCAACATTTCTCAATACTGTGCCCCTGGGCACCTGAATGGAATTCGCACCTGGCGTTAGCATCAAAATTCGGAGGTAGATTGTCAGGAGCGGGAGGTCTCATGGTACGAAGCTCGACCAGGTTCAACTTTAGCAGCTCTGGGAGCAATACGGCATATGGGCACGGGACGGGGTCGAGTCTGCGGTTTCTCGCTCTTGTTCTTTCTTGAAACGGTCTCTGTACCTGTTGTTGCTGACCCTGTGGTCGTTGTTGTTGAAACTGTGGTTGTTGTTGTTGAACCTGTGGTCGTTGTTGTTGAACCTGTGGAGTAATAGTCACTGCAGCCGTTTGGTAGTAACCTTGAGAATAACTTCTGTCTCGGCCCCTATACACAGCATTCGTTTCGCCTTCTCTTCTTCTTTGGCCGTTGCCAAAAGGTTTTCTCACACCGGAAGAACTAGCACTGCTTGCATCCTGGATCTTTCCCATTTTCAAAAAATTCTCTATCCTTTCTCCAGCAATGACGATATCAGAAAAACCAATGGACGGGCAGGCGGCCAGACGATCCAAGTAAACACCTTGCAAGGTGCCCATAAACATGTCTGCCATTTCCCGATCCAGCAAGGGAGGTTGAACCTGTGCGGCCAGCTCACGCCACCTCTGGGCGTACTGTTTAAAACTCTCTTTAGGTCCTTGAGACAAGTTCTGCAACTGGGTACGATTCGGAGCCATATCAATATTGTATTGATACTGCTTGAGGAATGCCTCAGCTAGATCTTTCCAACTTCGAATAGAGACCCGACTCAGCTTCATGTACCAGCTCAACGAAGCTCCAGATAAACTGTCTTGGAAGAAATGCATCCAAAGTTTCTCGTCATCAGTATGAGCCGAGATTTTTCCGAAGTACGCATGAATGTGAGTCCTAGGACACGTGCTTCCGTTGTACTTGTCAAACGATGGTGCCTTGAACTTTGGAGGGATTCTGACTCCTGGTACTAACCCGAGACTGGTTACATCGATACCCAAGGAATTCTGACATTCCATGGCCTTGATCTTCTCTGACAGCTCTTCATACCTGCGATTGTTGATCTCATTCATGTTACCCATATCAGCATCCAGTAGAGTGAACTGGTCCTCTTGATTGTCTTCTAAACCTGCATTACGTGTTGCGGTCCTATTTGGATGAGGCTCTCCGTTACGGGCAGCGTTAGAATCCACATTCTCAGCCGGTGTTCCCGTATTAACATTCCCATGAGGTTGCTCAACCATCAACCGGAGACGCTCGTGGTTCTGGGCCATGCCAGTCATCATTTCCATGAACTGATCCATCCTCTGTCGGAGCTCATTGAGATCAGTCTGCATTCGATCATCCATCCTTACTCGGTTTCTTTTAGTCGGATATCGGTGAACGCGTTGACCAGCTATATTGCCTGCAATCAAATAAGTTAGAAACCCTGGGTAACCTGCAAAAATACAAGAATATGGTATGCAGGAAATGAATGCTATGACATGTTGATTCATTTTTAGGACATCCCATCCCCTGATTCCAGTTTTGTGAGTTTGATGAAGACAGGAGCTCTTTTTGCTGTGAATAATAAGCGGTGTTGATAATATAAGGTGCGTGTGTGTACCAGACGTGCCAAACAATTCCAAGAATACGAAGGCCGACGTGTTTTTTTTGCAAATGTCAGATGTGTTAGTGATCATAAAGCGAGAGCGCACATAATGATAGTAAAGAGACCTTTTATGATAAGAACTTTGTTGATATAGTCAAAACACCAAAAGTATGGGTTCAAACAGAAGTACAATGATAAAAGGATTCCATCAACAGTCCTGATGGTAATCTTACAACATACAAGCAAACAAAAGGATGTCTTTGTCAATGCGATCCTCCATCTAGATCTGGGTCAATGATCGGTCCTGCTTTTGGAACTTCTACCAACTCCTTTGTCTGCACCTGGTTGTCTTCAAACCTCTTCAGCTTCTTCTGATAGCAAATCATCATCCGCTTGTAGTAGGCAGCTTCTTCTCGGGCTTTAGCAAGCTCTTCATCTTTTCCTCTCAGCTTATCGGCCATCTCTTCGTCTTTCTCCTTTAGCTTACTCGCGATCTCTTCAGCTTAAGCTTTGTCTTGTTCCTCTCTTTTGATCCTGTAAGCAGCATGTCTCTTTTTCATGTTCTCAAACATCAAAGTCTTCTGATCCAGTTGCCTTCTAGTGTCAATGTGTTCCTTGGAAGAACTCCTAGTAGCAAACTCGAACCTCTCACACCTAGCCAACTCAATTTCACACTGTTTCCTTTCAATAGCATGCCTCTCAGCATCTTCTTGAGCTTTCCACTCAATCTCAAGTCTAGTGTGATTAGCTTTAGCAAGCTCCTGACCCAACTGTGCATTCTCCATTAACAAACCGTCTCTTTCCGTCTTCATCTTGTTGAACTCTTCAATGCTAACTGTGGTAGGTTGCTTAATGACCGTGGGATATAGAAGAGGCGCCGGCCCAAATGGTAATAGTAACACTTCAACCCGCTCTCTTAACCATTCTGCAAACGGTGGATACACTCGACAATTCCCTACACCCAAAGTCTTCTTCCCTCTTGTCTTTCGACTATGCCAAGCATTAGAAGCTTTCTGAGCAATCTCGAATCCATCTGTTGATTGGAAGTACAAGGACTCTGTGATGTCCACAGCAGCTGGTGGTTCCTTCAAAGCATACCCAAACTGTCTAACCGTGAGAGAAGGGTTATAATTAATTCCCCCTTTCCTCCCGATCAATGGAACATTAGGGAATCCTCCGCAACTGTGAAGAATGTCAATGCACCGCAAACCCTGATTAACCCATACAATGTCCTTTGCTTGCAAACCCATCAATCTTTCCGACCATTCAAGAGTGTTCTTCGTCCTCTCAAAAGCTCCCGATTGTGGAAGAAAGCGTGTGAACCACTTGTAGAATACAGTCGCGCAACAATTCAACATTCCACCCCTTCGCTTCTCATTCTTATAATGCACAGAGTGGTAGAGATCACCTAGGAGAGTAGGAATAGGATTCTTTGCTATGAAAATGCGAATAGCATCAACATCCACAAAGTTCGGCATGTTCGGGAACAAAGTGATTCCATAGATACACAAAGCTAGGATCGCATTGAAGGTACTCCAACTTTTTGCCTCAGCTGCTTTGGTAGCCTCACCTAACAAGAAACTCAAATGATATCCTCGGAAGCCTCCTTTGCTATCAATCCGGTCTTCCAATAATGACTTGCTCAAATAAAGAGCAGTTGCTACATCTTTGAAGTCAGGATCAATCTTGGTCCCAAAGAATGGTGCACAGTCCTTCACGAAAACTCTCAGGATGCTCGAATACTCCTCTAATGTAGGTGCCAACACAAAATCAGAAAGTACGAAACATCTAAGCTGTGGATCATAAAACTGTAGTAATGTGTGCATCCCTCTGAAAGCATAGTCACTGATGGGCTCTATGAAATACAAAATCCACCCGTAATCCTGTTTGAAGACATTCAGAACTTCTGGAGGAGCTAAGGCCTTCACTTTGAGAATTTCTTTCACAACAGGCTGATAAACCTTGTAGGAGATAATACACTTGGTCTTCTTCTCGGGTTCCATGCTCATAGATCAATACCCACAACCGGAATCAAGGATGTAATATGCAGCCCTGTAAATGAATAAACATGCGTTAGGAATGCAAGTATGCGGATGATGTGATGCAATGCAATGGTATGTGATCACTGCTGCATATACTGGGCACTGTTGTACTGTCCTCTGATTTTGCTTGAATACCGACTATCAAGAACACCAGATCATAAGTAGAAGAAAACCCAAGTATTAAGAACAAGGTAGGTTGAAGGTTTAGTTTTCCTGCAAACCTGTAAATCCCTCCCAATCTCACGGGTATTGCTACTACGGGTCAACATCACGGACTCTCAAAGCCGAATAGCAATAATACGTTCACCATTTCCGAGAAATGGCTCATGACCAAATCAGGGAATCGGTTTGGCATTATGTACTACTCAGGGAGGCCTCAGCTGAATTCCGGAAAAACAAGCATCCCTCATAAGTTCCCGGCTTCAAGCACTGAAGTCGAGAAACAATAGTACATTCATCCCGAAGGGTACAATACTACCGTCATACGACCAGTTGCTTTAACCAGGTTCCTACGAGAGAACAAGGTCATCCTATGCGATTTCCTAGTGGGCCCTCGGGTGCGAATGGGTTTGCCACGAAATGTGGTCTGCCACTGTCACCACTAGAGAGGGTTGTTTCCACTAAGGTCCTCGAAGATCGGTTCCCAGTGTTAGCAGCTCAGGTGGGAACATTCTATGGTCTGCCTAGGCAGTATAGAACATATCCCAAGAGAGCCTGATCCGGGTGTGTGACTCGTGAAAACTACACGTGCTCAAGACCATGCAAGCCACACGACTGCCCACTCTAAATCCTATGTGTATACTCAAGCCGGGTATTTGGCTTATCTCACAATAATCCCATCCCGCCAAGAAAAACCAGAACAGCCAGTACAGCATATGCCAGTATATGCGATAGTAAAATAAAGTGTAGAAAGCTGTAAATAAAGCTGTAAAGGAAAGCGATAAACTGAAAACAAAACAGTAAAGCTAAACTAAAGCATAACAGCGAATGAATAAGCACCCAAAGAAAACAGAAACAGACAAGCGCTAGGATTGACTCTCAAAGGGGAAGTTAGAATTTCTAAAAGTCCCCAGCAGAGTCGCCAGCTGTCGCTCCCGGGATTTTCATCCTAGTACAAACGCGAAAGTGGCGCGGAAAAGTTAGAGTCGCCAGCCAGACATTTTTATCCCAAAGGAATGGGAAAGGTAATGTTGCACAAACCTGAGGAAGAAGGAAAGGACGAGGCCTTGCGAACCAAAGATCTGGATACGGAAGTCGGTTACGAATTGAGAAGGTATTAGCACCCCAATCCGTCCGCCGTACCCGACGGGATCCACGCTTAAAAGTCTGTTTTCAAAGGGTGAGGAATAATATGCTGTTTAACTGAAAGAATAGCTATCTGGAATATAATGGAAATTAGAAAAGAAATGGATTTGGGAAATGGAAATAAATGGGAAAAAGTGTAGGGAAAAGAAAGATTGTGCTCGAATGGGCCCTACCCCACTGCCTACGTACCTCATCGGGATAAATGAGGATCAGAGACGCCGTAGTTCGTCTAACTAAGGCTTACACTCGTTTGTGGTTTTTAGGATGACGTTGCCATAGCTCTAGCTCAGGTGTTACCGGCTCTGACTCGAGGGTGTTTACCGTGTCGCTGTTTGAACTATCGAGACAAGTCATGAAGAGTATGAGATGAGAATGAGAAGACGTGACTTCTTGGTTTGTTGTCTTTTATAAGAAATGTTTTGGATTTGTGTTTATTGAATGTACAACACTAAAGACTATGACACAGGAGCGAATACTTTCCAAGATCGCCCCCAATGGAACGTTTGTAAAGCATCCTAGAAGAGTGAAGGAGACCTCCACTAGTCATTTCCCGTGTAGCTTAAGGCTCGTGGCGCATTGTACACCTTTTCCTTTATTAAGTGTTTTTTGGTTTTCTTTTAAGATGAGAAGAGACTCAAGTTATAAAAGGTAAACATTCTAAGGGAAACTAAACTTACCCTAAATCAGTTGAATTCATGGATAACCTAAGGTTAGTGAGGTTTGCAATTGAATCTACCTAAGAAATATAAGACTAAACATGCAAGTAACATAAGTCAATAATGAGCAATAGGGTCCTCCTAGGTCATGGTAGGCAAAAAACGCATATGAAATGTAAACGGGATGAAACAATGAGGTGTGTGGGTCGGTTGCGTGGTGCTAAGACACACGACTTATGGTATGAAACATACAAGGTTTGATATTGGTTGAATGGAATGGAACGAATGTAATCGAGGAACCCTAGAATAATATAAACTTTATTTATTTATTTGAAAATATACTCGACGTTGGATCGAATACTTTATTTGTTTTTGAAGATTTGGTTTTCTAACGATTTGTTTTTATCTTTTCTAATCCTAATTATGGAAACCATAAAAACATACAAGTTCTACGCTATTACATCACAAAACACACAAAGTATAAAACACAATTGAAGCATAAAATATCCAAGTCCATAAGCCAAACCTTGCAAAACACCTTGCACAAAAAAAAACAAATAGTTAGTAAATGATATGAATCATGAATATGTACAATATGATGGAAATGAATTAAAATGACAAAAATATTAAAAGTCATGAAAAAAATATGAAATTAAATTCCTAAGGTCTTCAACCTGATTATATTATTGTGCTAAAAAATCTCTAAAAAATTCTTATTTTAACTAAGGCAAATGATCACCTAAAACTAACTAAAGTTCAATCACAAATTTACACAAATTATACTACCAAAACAATAGAAAAAATGTCCTAAAAATTCACCAAAAAATATTCTAGGTACTTTAACTTGTCTTTTAATAGTAGCAAAAAGAATGGGCAAAAAATATTATGGGAAGTGACCTAAAGAAATTGGACAAATTTATGTATCCACATGAGAATTCAATAGAAAATCAATTAAATGAAAATTCGAAAATAAATTGAAAAATGATTAAATTCAGAAAGTGAAAATTGGGAGTGTTTCTAAAATGTCTTAATATTCTAATATAATTTTGGTGGATTTTTATTATTCATTTCCATATTTTTTACAGAATTAATTTGAAAGGATATACAATAGAATTTAAATAGAAAAGAAAGAATATAAAGGGGGGAGAAATAGAAATTTATTTAAGTTAGAAACCAATGGGCCTGCACATGGGGGTGCTGATGGTAATCCGAATAGGCCCAAAATGCATTAATCATATTTATCTCTAATTGACTCAATTTAATTCCCATTATTAATATTTATAATCATAATAATACTGCTATTAAGACTTAATAAATTACTAATTATATACATAATAAAACAAAAACGAAAAAATAGAAAAAGAAAAGAGAAGAATTAAGACTGTATAAAAAATAGCTCCCCTCTTCTTCAACCTCAATTTTAACCTAATAAACCCTAATCCCCCAAACGGCGCCTCCCCCCCCCCTCTATCATCTTCTTCACCTTTCACGAAACCTAACGCCGCCACAAAGACCCAAGCCGCCGGAGCAATTTATGTCGTGTCCAGCTTCGTTTTCTCACAATCGTCAAAATTCCTTCCCTAACCCTTCTTCTCTTCAGGCCCTAACCGTGAATCCACTCCTAACTACCTCAAGGGTTCGACCGACCATCAAGAACCGACCGAAACACGAATCATCATCAAGACTCAACGAAGCCAGCAGTGATAGAGGGGAGAGTTCAAACCTGTAAAACTTGGATTGTCAAAAGGTAACGATTTCGCTTCTTGATTCAATTGTTTTCGTTGTTTCCGTCTTCTCCTTTCGCAATGGTGTTGTGAATCTTTTGTTCCTGTGCCGTTTCTCGAATTGATGCGTTACGATTCTTACAGGCCTTTGATCTTGATGGATTATGGTGACGATTGAGAGACTGATACTGGGTTGTTGAAGTCTTCGATTTTGGAAGATGCTAACGAGGCTGTGGCTGCGGAAGAATAAAGGTGACGCCGAGAAGACCAAGGCTTTAGAACAGGTTGAGGTTTCCCTTTTGTTTCTTTTTTCTTTTCTGCGAATCAGAGCTTCATTGGATTCACTACGGACTGTTTATGGTTTGCAGGTTCAGAATAAAACGAAGATTATGATAGTGGAGTTCTTCAGTTTTTTTAATGACTGATGAAAGCTAGAAAAAATTAAAGATTGATGAAGGTGTTGAAGAGGCTTGAAGAAGAGTCTCAAAGGATTGAGAAAAGAGGAAGAAGAATAGGTGTTCCGAAGATTAGAGAGAAAAAGGGTTCAGCCCCCTGAAGAAGAAGATCAGTGGCCTTTATAGAGATCAATGGTGAGTGTCTTGTGATATTGTTTAATTTCAGTTAGAAGTTGCTAGAATTTGCTAGATTTCTAACCGAATTCGGTTATGGTTTCTGTTACAAGTACAACTGAATCTTCTGTTCTCATTCCTGTGATTCTATTCTTTGTGATTCCATGAGAAATCAGTTAAAAGGGGTTAGGGGGTTTATTATAAAACAGTTATGAGTTGGTTAGGATTCTTTTGCAACTGATTTTGTGCAATAACTTTCTTTTCTGAATGCTTTTCGGTTTGTCTCTTTTTCTCTTTATTTGAGTGATTCTCCTTGTTACAGCTTTTACCTTATGCAGCTTCTGAATTTTTATTGATGGCTTCTGCTTTTCCTTTCCTGGTTGTAGGTATCTTGATGAAGGTGTTTTGAGGAATCTTGAAAAAAGATTGGGAGAGTTCTGCTCTTTTGAGAGGCTTGGAGATTGTTTTTTTTTCCGAAAATGAAGACCGAGATTGATGAAGCAATGATGAAGATTGGAGAATTGAGAGCTCAATTGAAGAGAGAGTATTTTTAATTTTGCAGAGGATCACCCTTTTCATAACTGTAACTCATTTCCTTTTTTCATTCTGTTCTTGAGATCTCTCTCCTTAATTGAATTTTTATAACTGAATAATTGATTATGTTATATGAGTTCGTTGAAACACCGAATACCGTAATCATGGTGACTGAATTACCTCTAGTCCATTATGCTATTGTTCTGAGATTTTTCTTTGTATTGAAAACAATTTTTTGAGACTTCTTTTTCCTGTCATGTTTTTGAGTTGACAAAAAAAAGAGAAAAAATGTGGAAGAAAAGGAGGAAGAGGGATTTAATTTAATTTTGTTTTGTTTAATATTTGGATGGACTAATGTGCTTAAGAATAATTAAATAAAAAAAAGTTTATGGATATTGATATTAATGGGAGAGAATTTTGGAAGTGAATATTAGTCCAACTTGGATAATGACCATGGTATCTAAAAAAAACTCAAGTTAAATGAATATTGGTTTTGGATAATTAATTTGAAAAATGGATTAAAAACGACATATAGACTCGGGTAAAAACAAATGAATTATGATGGGAGTTTAATTGGGCATTGGACAATATATGACTTCTTAAAAATGAATAATGAAGTAGTTTAGAAAAAGAGATAGGCTTAAATCAGGTGAACCATGGATTTGAGTATTATCTTAAACGACGTATTTCCAAATAAACCAATGACCACACACTTCTCTTTAGCTCAAATGGAGACTTTGAACGAACCACTTTTACAACACTGATGCCATGATGAACCCAAACCAAAATCGATAATCCCTGAGTCGTGCCTTTCTTAATCACTTGAAAATACTATTCGCGAATCGAGTTATAAGCAACAAATAAAGTGCCTCAATCACAGTGAATCCTTTGATAATGATAGGTCTTGAAATATGAAGTGATGCACGACCAAGTTAACTTGGCGCGAGAACCCTAATCCGCTAATCTTTAGTTGATGAGACATTCTCGATCTTAAACATGAATAAAACACTAATTCGTCTTGATAATGAGCCTTATGCGCCAATGAACAACCCTTGTGATTGAGTTCCTCAAAGATCAGCTAATCAGAGAAATAAACCCTAACTTCATACGGCATTGATCCCACGCCTTAGAAGATGATGCACCGCATGATTTAATGTCATGACCCAATGGGAGAATGCAAATGAATGTGAAGCGAAAGCCAGTTTGGGTCATAAATATGAGGGCAAATTTTGGGGTGTTACAGTAAGTTGAGGGGGGGGAGTAAAAAAAACTTTCTTAAGGGGGGTAAACCAAATTTCGCTCATATGGCAGGGGATAAACAACATTTAACCCTTTTTTATTTAAATATTGATTTGTTCCGTGGATACACCAGTGGAACTTTTCCTCAAATGTATTTGCGGAACATATTTTGATATACTTCGCGCGTAGAACCCTTTTTCTCCCTCACTTTCACTTTTCATCTTTCTTAACCTCAATCTCTCCAAACTCGCCCAAACCTCAAAAATTCAAATTCCACCAAATCGCATCGTTTTTTCTCGACTTCGACATAGAGGATCATCTGCAATGATCAACTACGTCATAAACATTCGAAGCTCATTTCAATCGGTAAGTTTTTGAGTTTTTGAGTTTTCGAATTATTTCCGAATATTCTCTGTAATCGATTTAGAATAACTATTTAGGTGTAGAAATCACTGGCTAAGTTTAAAAATATAGTTTAGAGACAATGTAGATACTTTTTGGGGTTTAAACGAACGATCAGAGGATTGTTTTTGAACTTTTCTTCAAGTGGGATATTAATGGTGTTTGTCACTGTTTTCTCAAGTTTCAGAAGCTTCCGCAAGTACATCAGTGGAACAATTGAATGTTAACACGTTCTGTAGATGTACTTGCGGAACAACCCAAACTTTCTATATCCTAGGTGCTTCTGTAAATACATTTGCGGAACAATTGAATGTTATTTTTTTATTTTATTTATTTTATTTTCGTTGTATCTTAATTTAACTTATTGGCTTGCAGACATTATGTCTTCTTCAGACTCAGACTATCTGTTGTACCCCAAAATTTGCCCTCTGTTTTTAACTCTAACCGACTTTTTGTTTTCGCATTCATTTGCATCATCTTCATAGCATAACATGTATTTCGTCTTAATATTAGCCGAAATAATTTCTCGGAATTTACAGATAGACTGGTCAAATTAATTTTTTAAATGTGTCTAAAATCAGTGAACGAAAAAATGTCAAGTTTAAGTTTGCAAATGTCGGTAATATTAATATGTGGTTCATGTGGGTTAATTTGACATGCTAAAAATATTTTTACGACTATTTTTGGATGTATGTTGATCAGTCTGAGCAGCTTAAACGGTCATAATTTTTATTTCAAAATCCGACCAATCGCTGTATTTTTCCGAGTCATTTATTTTACGCTGATCATTTTAATGTATTCATTTTATTTTTTCGAGTATTTTGGCGCCTGACTTTTATTTTTTGGGTCCGTTTATTTTTACATTGGGTCTAGAATAAATAAATAGAATTGTTAGTTTTTATTTTAATTTTAACTATTTTAATTATTAAACTTTATTTAATTTTTTAAATTAATATTTTATTGGGTTCCAAAATAAACATTAAGACTCATTATAATTAATCCTAATTAGTTCCTTGTATATACTTACTAGTAGAGAGACCGAGAGAGTACAGAAAAAAAAAAAGAAAAAAAAAAAGAGAGAAGGAGGCAGAACGGCGGATCTAATAGGTTTGATCCAATTATTATTTGTTTTAAATAAGTTACTGTGCGGCTTGAACAAAAGATTACTATTGTTCCATGTTACTGTTACTTCTTTGATTGATTTTGTTTGTTAACTTAGGTAAACATACATAATGGTCATATGTTCTTTATAAGTTTCTAAATATTTTCGTATACATCTCACGTTTTATTATGTGTAGTAGATAGAAAACAATGTTTTTTTTATTCTTCTTTATATAAATGTTATATGTTCTCACATATATATTTTTTGACAAACCTTTTGTATTCTTTTATTTACGTTTTATATTCTGTTTTTTTAAATTTATTTATTTATTTATAATATGTATATAATATATAGTATATAACTTTAATATATAATAATGTTTATAATATGTATAATATAAAAAATATACAATATATAACTATTTTGTTAAATAAGTATTTTATTTTATTTTACTATTTTTTTAGATTATTCGGACCGGATCGTATCGATATGCTGTTTGTACATTTGTGTGTATGAGACGTGACACTTGTGTTGATCTGATCCAGTTGTGATGATCGCAATTCTTGCGTAAGCAACCTCGTCATTTAATTTTATTTTATTTTATTGATAAATTTAGATCCGCACAATATTGATCTATATTGCGATGATCGCAATTTTGCATTAGCAACATCGTTTTTCCTTTTTTAATTCATATCATTTTTATGTTATTCATATACATATATTTAGATCTACACATTTTTTTTTGCCTTGTGTTATTTTAGTTTTATTATATTATGTATCTAATAATCAGCAGGCGCGCATGGCCCATTGACTAGGGTTGAAGGCCTTGAAGGTAAGAGCGTGGGTTCAAACCCAGCCTTGGAAAATTTTTAATTTGTGTTTTTTTCCCAATTTTATTATATAATAAATTTATTTCCTTTTTTCTCAATTTTTCTCTGATCTTCTCTAAATTATTTAATTCTTTAAATTAATTAACCTTAAACTTTTCTTTAAAAAAATTCCATTAACCACAAATTAATCTCATTAAAAAAAACTAAATTTGTAATGCTTTTTATTACTATTTATTTAATTTATTTTCTTTTAATTAAAATTTTTTAATTAGGTTTTCTTTTATATAGGTAATTAATTTTTCATGTTGAAACTCTTTGATTTCTTTTTCAAACTTCGACTTTCGCTAAAACCCTATATTTTTAAATAAACCCTGATTTTTTTTTTCAAAATCTTAAAACATTTTTTATGAACCTTAAATCCTAAAACCTTTTTGAAACTTTAACCCTAATTTTTTTTCATAAACCTAAACCTTTCACTCATTTTTATGTTATTCATTTATTGTTCGTAATATTATTATTGTCTCATTTGTAATATTTTAGATTTTATTCTTATATTCGCTTTATAATTATGTAATTGCCCCAAAGCGCTGTAATAGTTAGGATATTTATTTTCTGCCATTTAATTCCTGCCATTTTTTATATATTTACTGTGTGGTTAGTAATATAGAGCGTTCCGAAGAAATAATTGAAATAAATGGATTAGAAAATTTAAATTCAAGATAAATATCTGAAAACAGTCATTCACACACATAAGTCGATCATTTTATGATCGCCATCTGCACCTCATATGGTTTCCCCTCTCAGTTGCCTTTAACATGGCCAGGTCCCTCGAAAGTGGGTGTGTCTTTAAAAGCAAAGTCCCTATAAGTAAATCATCATAGTCCCTTTCAGATTAAAATATCAAGTCCCTACGAGGTTGCCTACGATATAATGATATTGTCCCTTCGGTAAAAATGATGATAGTCCATATGAATTGCTAAAGACACCCCTACAAGTTGCCTTCATTGACCATATGATGACCCTACGTCCGTCCCTTAACAAAATCCAAGGTAATGACTACCTACTCCTCAATAGTAGGGACAGTCTTACCCTTGAAAGGAAATAAAAGAATACGAAAGACCAGTGTAGGGTAGGTAGCTCTCAGATACTTATTCACTTTTTCAAAATACTCTTTACACCCCACTTTTCAAACAATTTTCAAACTTAAAAGCTTTGTATACATCCATACGAGGATCATTACAAAGACTTATGAAAATTTCTAAACACACACTACATATTTTTCAAACAAGTAAGTGAGCTAAGTAACTAAGAGCCCATGGATAACCATGGATATAAAGGGTGCTTACACCTTCCCTTTATATAACCTACCCCCGAACTCAAGTCTTTTAAAATAGGTTTTTCCTGTTCTTTTATGTCCTTTTTATATGGATAAAATAAAAGTCGGTGGCGACTCTTGCTATCCGCAACATTTATAGAAAGTCAGTTCTCCCACCGTGTTACAGAACTGGCGACTCTGTTGGGGATTACTAAGTAAAAGAGGGGTACCCTTAGGAATTAGATTACTTAATTGTTTGCTTTGTCTGCTATATATTATCTGTTGGGATTTTGTGTGAAAGATCCTAACCCGGATCTAGTGTACCCTAGGTAAGTAGCAATAGACCAAGGAAATTGTACGACGCATACCAATATGGTTGATCTGGTGGCTACGTTAGTGTGACTTCTTGGTCAGTTCTTATGTTCCTTAAGTAAGTTGAGGATAACCTGAGGCTGCCATATGTTGTCATTACACTAACTGACTTTGTAGAACCCTAGTTAACTCATCTTGGCCTTTAGAAATTAGTGAGATAATCGACTTTGGTGAAGACTAAAGTTGGTTGATACTCGATGCTACGCTCAATGAGATTCTAATATTGGGGGGTTTTGGTTGGCAAGTTTGTTACCTACTGAACAACAACCCTTGAGAAGGATCGGTGATATTGAGATCCCTTAGAACCTGGTTACTATTTCTAGAACAGGATGAACCAACTAAACTTCAGGGGGAGGGTACTTACCTTTAAACCTCATGCAGGCCTCTAAACCTAGGGCTATGGTGTGACTTGTTTGTGTGTGACACATGTTTGTGATTAAGCATAACATTATGACATCATGACATCATAAGCATAACATATTCACTAACCATTTCAAGAACCAAAGGATTTATCTTTGTTCTTTGTTGCAAGTCATGGCTTCTGCTCGTAGGAACACTATCTGGATCAACTTTGTAGGGGTACCTTCTAAGCTTAAGGAGTTGGTTTCTAAAGTTTCTGAAAGTTCTCAATTCATCAAGAAGCATGGTCACCTATTGGATCTAGTTACTTTAGGGTTTAATGAAGACATGATGAGTGTCATATTCTAGTTCTTTGATCCTAAACATCATTGCTTCATATTCCCCGATTATCAGATGGTTACTACAATGGAGGAGTACTCCAAGCTACTGAGTGTGCATATCCTTGATTAGAGACCCTTTACATGCTTAGAGAAAGAGCCTAAACCTGAAGTCATTGTTGCAACCCTACATTTGAAGAAATTAGACATTGTCCTAGAAACAAGAAGCGGAGTTAAGGGTATTCTTGCTAAGGTATTGATGGATAAAGCTCAGGTGCTCTTGGATGCTATGAGCTATGACGCTTTTGAGGAGATCTTAACCTTATTAATCTATGGCTTAGTGTTGTTCCCTAATCCAGACCAGTTCATATACTTACACGCCATCAACATATTTTTGACTCACAATCCAGTGCCTACCTTACTTGGAGACATCTTGCACTCTCTTCACACTCGTACTACGAAAGCGAGAGGAACTCTGATGCATTACGTACCTATACTATCTAGGTGGTTTATTTCTCACCTTCCTCGATCCGTGATGAAGAATGAACAAGGGCTAAGGTGGTCTAAGAGGATCATGTCACTCTCTCATTCAGAAATTCATTGGTGTTCTCGATCTATGGAGAATGTTACTATCATTGACCATTGTGGAGAGTTCCCTAATGTGTCACTCCTTGGCATTATAGGGGACATTACTTATAACCCTTCTTTAGCTCTACGTCAATTTGGTTATGCTCGGAGTAATGGTCCATGACATGCTTATTCAAGGTATTATGTTTGATCACGACAACGATCTTCAAGGTTACCGTCAAAGTTTTATACGAGATTGGAGTAAGGTGAACAAGGTTGATAGTAAGACTCTGGAACCAAAGTACTCCATTCCAGTGGAACCTTACCTCAGATGGGTATGGTCTCGTGCTCAGACTCTTATGATGCCATATCATGATGTTCTACCGGTTATTATGGAGCCTATTGCTGAAGGAGACATTCCTTATACCATCCTTCATCCAGATATGCCCACTGATTTGGAAGAGATGCAAAAGTCCTGGATCCAACTGAAGGAGTAAAGAGATACCTTTGAAGCTCAATCCAGGATTAGCCAAGAAAGAGTGTTGGAGCTAACAAAGCAACTTCACGAGGAGCGGAATCTCAACACATATCTCAACACCAAGAGGAAGCGTCCATGGGAGACTTAATTCTCAGATGTTTTATTTTCTTTGTAAATTTTGCTTATTTTAATTTGTAAGCCCAAGGGGCAATATCATTCCAAGCCTACTAATAAGAGTTTTGTTTTTGTTTGTTTTAACAAATTTAAATCTTGTGGTCCTTGGAAACATTGCATATGCATCTACATACCATATCATTGCATGACAGGTTTTCACATCAGGTTTCTCATCTTCTCGCTGTTTATTTCAGTAGAAATGACTCTCGAACAATCTGTCAAAGATTTCCATGCTCAGAATGCTCAATTTCAAGAGGTGATCCTTAATTTGTCCAAGGGGCAAGAAGATTTGAAAGCCCTCTTAACTAAGGACATGAAAAAGACGAATCATGAAGACAACAAGAGTGATCAGTTGGAACAACTGCAAGCTGAGATGGCAGAGATGAGAATCCAGATGAATGATAAGGTGGCTCTTATCCAAAACTTATCCCGGGGGCAAGAAGAGCTGAGAGTCTTTGTCAATAAACTTCAAGTTTACAGAGTTGGGAATCAAATCATCAGTCAATCTTCGATGAAACAAGCTGACTTTGTTGAAAAGAAGATAAGGATAAGAGAAGGAAAAATACATGTTACTACTGATAGTTCTTCAATTGAAGAAAGAAATTCTTGTAAGGTTAATCCACCTCGACACAAGGAATGTAGAAGACAATTCATCCAATTCAGCATGCCAATGTCACAAATTTTGCAATGCTTGCTGGAGATGGAGCTAATTTCTTTGGAAAATTCTCCTCGAAATCCCAATACTTCCTCCCCTCGCTATAATCCCAATGCAAGGTGTGTGTGTCACTTCAAATGTCCTGCACATGACACTGATAATTGTTGGGCATTGAAGAATAAGATTCAAGACCTGATTGACAAAGGAATCCTCGAGGTTACCCCAGAAGATCAGATTGAATTCTCCTATCATCCATCAAACATCGAAATTGCAAGACAAATTGCCCGAGGTAGCAAGAAAGAAAGCCCACATATCCCTGTTGAAGTTTGGGATACCTTAGGACATCCAGGTGGCATATTTGATTTCATGGTAAAATATACCGCTCCTGAAAGTTCACAGATTGCAATCGAAGATATTCAGCCAATGTAATACCTCAAAATTTTCCCTCTTATTTATTACCACTAAACGGCTTCATGCTTCATGTTCATCTGCATCTTCCATTAGGTCATAACATTCGCAATCATGAATTTCATTAACTCCTCAGGCATGGGGTCAGTGCTCTGATGAACCAATTTATTCTATTGGTTTGTGATTCATACTTCACGGGAATTCATTTCATGGATTATGGCATCAGAGAAATTTCAGGTTTTGATTACGTGGCCATTAATATCATCCTCTTGTTGTTTGATTAGAGTTTATTTCCCTAACTAAGCGATCTTCAAGGAACTCACTTAGGGGGATTCACAGGTGCATCCAATCCATTGTTAAGGTGTTTAACTAGATTTGTTTTGGATCAGGGTTTTGGGCTCTTCTTAACATCTCAAGTTGTATTTCTTTTCATGGAACATCTCAAGGAGAATTTGGTATTCTTGTTCATGATTTGGTTTGAGGGCACTTCACCAATTAAGATTCAGTATATTAAAGATTGGTTTGGATCCATTTGATTATGGAATAATAATTCGAGATTGTGTGGAGTTTATTATGGCATCATAGTTCTGAAAAGTGGTTTGTTTAAAGGTTCGATTTGAGCTAAGGGGAAAGCGCATGATATTGACGTATTTGGAAAGGAGAAGTTCAAGTTTATTCATAATAAACAATTCCACATATTTTATCTATTTTTTACACCCGACTCTTAAGCCCATATTTTTTCTATGCCATAAACCATGCTCATCATTTAACCATTTCTTTTCAAGCCTACATTCATAACCTATTTCATGTTAACCCAAACCGATCCAATCTAAATACCATATTCAATATCCAATTTTCAAATTCAAACCATATCCATTTTTTTAAAAACCAAATCTCTTCCTTTTTAAACCATTTCAAAGCCATTTCCAATTTCTATTTGAAATATCAAATCCCATGTCACCAAAACCTTTACTTCAAAATTTCCTTTTAATGTCTTTAAATACCAAACCTATTTTTTATTTTAAATTCTTGTCCAAATTAAGATTTAAGCCCAAATCCATAACCAATCTCATATCATTCTTCAAAAACTAAGGCCCATGTATAGTTATAACATCCAAAATTAACAACAAAAAACTCCAACCAAAATTCTCACACAAAAAACAGAATTGAATAAAAAAAATTTCAGAATACAAAAGAGAACTCAATACTAACTATCAGTGAAGAGAAAAACGGAGAGATTAACTTCATAACCTCCAAAAATGTATTCTAACTACCTCAAAACTAAACTATTCATCACCAACAGAATCATTCAACATAAAAGCAATATAATTCCAAGAAGAAGATTACAACAAAGGGTTACAAAAAAGCTTCTCAGCAAAAAATCTACTCTCTCAATTCAGTCTCTCTCAATTCAGATAAAAAAAGGAACAGAAAACGAAAATCTTGATCCCTTTCTTCAAAAACAACTTCAGAATTGCACCTTCAATCACCACTTGAATCCCCAATATTTCGCTCGGTTCTTTCATCATCAATCTCCAAGCTCACCTCAACATCAAATCTTTAACAATCTTGGACAACCTCTTTTAGCTCCCTCCATTGAAGATCTTCAACAAAACTCAGAATCAACTGAGAAACTGATAAGAAAATCAGTTAGCAGAAACAGAAAAAATCTTCTCTCGATCTATTATTTTTCAACTCATCTTACTCTCAAATTCAATCGGCAACTTCATCTACATAATCTCCATCGAATCAACACCTTCAGATTCACGGCGTCGCGAAAACCTGCAAAAAACCACAAAACGCAAACATCAACAACAATTTGTAGATTCATCAATCAACCTGTATCAACTTCATATTCACAAAGTGTCCAAGAACAACAACAATGAACACACAGAAATCAAAGAAGCCGAAGAAATTCGTGAAGGAAGAAGACACGATTCAACAATATCAATCAGCAATAATCGAAATCTTGACGGATTCGAAACAGAAACAGATGATGAGATCGCGAGCATACCAAGAGTGGATTCGAAGCGGAATCAAACTCAATTCAGTGGCGGTCTTGACGCAAATTCCGGAGATGCGAGATGTCGAGGGAAGGCGATTTGTTCCAGAGAAAGTCTCTCCGGAGGCGACGAAGTTATTGCCAGAAGATATGGTGTTCCGACGATCTTTGTTGATGATGTGAAGGAGTGCCTCCTTTTTTTTCCTGATGAAGTTGCTTAGGGTCCGACGATTACGGAGAAGAGAAGAAGAAGAACGTCGCGGCGAAGATTTCACTTGTGTGAGGAGAGTTGCTGGGAGAGGATACATAAATGCACAAATTGAAAACGGAAAGGGTGTTGATTCGCCGCGATTCATTGAAAGGGAGACGTTGTGAGGCGGAGAAGAGAACAGTGTTATAAGAAAAAGAATGTTGAAGAAGGATATGTATGGCCAATTTATGCGTTAGGGTGTGTTATCAGGTTGTTTCTTGCCACAAGTTCTGATGGTCACTTAGGTTAAGAGGTTAACGCATTGCAAATTGGGCTCAACCCCATGGATTTCTTATTGTACCATAAATTTGCTTAACAAACCTATCCTGCGAAATGGCTCAGACTTGGTCCATTAAGCCCATGAAAATTTCTATTGACAACAGTTGTTTCTACTTCACACCCCTCCCTGCAAGCTGCTAAGGAGTTTGGGCTTGTAGCCCATTAAATTCTTATTCATACCCCTATTTTCAATATACACTCCCTGTTTCTGTGTATTTTTTTGTTAGAAACTGTAAATGATTCTCCTTATTAGAATTGCGATTAATTTCTTTGTTAATGGATTTTTTTTGTGTGGATTAATACCTTAATCCATTATATTTTTTAACAATTTTTAATTAGATTTTTTTTGTTAATTTTAATTATTGTGGTGAATTAAGTTTGATAAGTATTCATGAGTGTTTTTGATCAATACGGATTGATTTCGATAATGGTGAATCTTCACAAAGCGATTATGGATGATAAGCATTTATTTTGCTTATGGAGATTACAAGCCCTTGCTTGAAGTTTTGTTGGATTTCTTTTATGTGAAGAATCGGCGCTTCGATCAAGTAAGTAATTTCGACTTCCTCCACTTGTACGCATCATTCTAGTTGTATGCGACTTAGGATCATATAAATTAAGGTTCATATTAAGCCCTCCCACCTGAGGAACTGGATTTATTTGTGATATATATTGATATGTGTCGATTTAGGAGCTTAGGGATTAGGTTACGGATTGTAGAATTCACTTCCTCTCGCTTTCCCTTAAAATATCGTTTTTTGCCCGTTTTGTCGCAATTATTAAAAATAGTTTTAGGTGGGATACAATTCTGGAAAAATTCATGAGTGATCCTCATCCTCTTAATTAATTTTTCATAATTTTTGTTTCCAGATTTGAGTGGTTTTAGTAATTAATTTGGATTTTTCATTCCAAGCTGTCCCAAAAGGAATGGTATTGACATAAGAGACCAAAATCCAATTTTTTTCCCATAGGTGTGAGACCTATTTTTTGTGTGTGATTAAAAAATGGAATTTGTGACATTTTTATGCTACTTAGGTATTTTTTTCATAATTTTTGGTGCCCTTTTTGATCCACTTTGTGGAGTTGTTTTTCGGCGATCATGCCTTGTTACCTCAATCGTTAAGTAATTATTTTGCCACTTTGGTGCATAATTTTGTGAAATAATTTTATACCATGTTAGGTACTGACTTCAAAATTCCAGGGATTTAATTTCATAATTTTTAAAGCCTTTTTGCTATTTTTCCATGTCACTTAGATTATAGGTCCAAATATGTGTTTATTTGCTCCATAACCTAGATATTAGAAAGGCATTCATGTCATTTGCTTGAGGCACATTTTGGTAACTTCTAGGAGTTAATTATAGATCATTTATAGGTCTTTAATTCCAGTTATAGGTCCCTTTTTGAACCATGTTTCATTTGGTTTGTTTTGGTGTTTCAAAGTGCATACTTATGTGAACTAATTTTGCCTTAAACTAGTTTCCGTTCTCCTCTAATTGTTAACATGAATTATGTGGAAATCATAAATGTCAAGCCATGAATTCTATTTGAATCTCATACCTTGTATGTTACTGACCCATAATCATTTCATGCATATTCACATGTCATTCATACTTAATTTGCATTCTTTGTGATCATATGTGATGTTTGCTACATTTCTTCCCACATCTTCTTATCCTTAATCCATAGGACTAAATCATTGCATCCAAGATGGTATATTCATTCATCTACATTCATATGCATTCACTACTGACTTTGATTCTCATTTCATGTATTAATTCATGCTTGTAAGCCATACGCATTCATACTTCATCCATAAGCCCTAACTTGCATTTAGGTGAACTTTTTGTACATAGTTTGACATAGTTTAATCTTGTGAGGTATCCTAGCATACCTAGAGACCTATAGCATGTAGATACTGACTTTATAAGTCATGTAACCTTTAGGTACCTTCGCCTTTAGACTTAGGTCTTATTTTGAACCCTAGTTCCATTATAGGACGTTTATGGTACTTAATCGCTTTTATGCTTTGATTTTACTTTCAATATGCATTGTCATGCTAACTTTTGTTTTGTAGGGGGGAAGATTGAGGTAAGCCTCACTTCATTCCTATCTCATATGCATTCTAAATGTGTTCGCCTTAGCACTTTGTGCTTTGCTTTTATAGGTTCCCCTTTTGTTCTTTAGAACCAACTTAACTTCCTTAGGAAGTAAGTTGAGTTCTAATTCTCTTTTCTTCTTTTCCTTTTCTTCCTTAGAATTAGAAAACTTCAAAAACCATTAGGATCTCCCTTTTTGAATATAAAACTAAAATTATGGTTGAGTCTTAGTCCCCTTAGTTTTTCCTTTTTTCAAATTGAGTCCTTCTTTCTCACCTCATGAAGAAAATAATAAGATACTCAATAAAGGTTGAATGTTCTTATATGCCATGAGACTTTGTTGCGGAGTACTTATACGCGTCCTGTTTCAGGGTGAGGTGTAAGCTAACTACCATGATGGATAGGTCTTAGTATGAGAATGTTCACAAACAAATTTAAAACATTTCTCATAAAAGACAAAAACAAACAATAAGCGACTATCCTGTGGGAACTTCTCTTTCTCATCTCATTCATTCTCAACGCGAACTCGCGACGACTTGTCTCGCATGCAAAACGGTAACGAACTCGTACCAGACGAGTCTGCAACACCTGAGCATAGACATACGCAGTTCAAGCGCATAAAAAACACAAATAGTTCCCGCCTTAGTTAGGCGAACTACGTCGACTCTGATCCTCATTATCCCGATGAGGTACGTAGGCAGCGGGGTAGGGCCCGTTCGAGCACATTCTTTATTTTCCCTATGTTTCCCCCTTCTTTACTTTCTCATTTCAGTTCCCTTTTCTCATTCCCATTCCAGTTAGCAATCTTGTTCAGCAACATCTTATTTCTCACCCTTTGAAACAAACAAGCAAGCGTAAATCCCGTCGGGTACGGCGGACGGTCTGGGGTGCTAATACCTTCCCAGGTCGTAACTGACTCCGGAACCCAGATCTTTGGTTCGCAAAGCCTCATCCTTTCCTTCTTCCTCAGGTTTGTGCAGCATTACCTTTCCTATTCTTTCAGGATAAAAATGTCTGGCTAGCGACTCTACCTTTTCCGCGCCACTTTCGCGTTTGTACTCGGATGGAAATACCGGGAGCGACAGCCAACTGGATGTGACATCATTTGATTTATTCAATTGTAATTTCTTCTGTTTGTCCAAGCATTTACTATTATGTTAAACTTTGCTTTCACATTAATGCATTGCGTATGTTTGTCTTGAATTAATGCATTCGTTTCACTAAATTTAAAATATGCTTCTTACTTATCTTTTGTGATATTCAACTCTCGATAAAGTTGTAAGCCTTTAGAGGGAGGATGACAAAAACAATACCATAATCTTATGTAGTATGCTTTTGAACAGACTATGCTGCCGATGTACAAGCATTGTTTCAATTCCTAAACAGTGGAGATATAAGGAAGTTAATCCCTAGTCAACCCTTTTGAGCCTATGAAGTAGGAGTTGTTTTTATTCTCACGCAAATTAAAACCCTTAATCATAACCCGGGGCATGGTAGTTCTTCGGTTAACTCCATTATGCCAGTTGTTCTTCTTGTACATAACTAATGATGGTTCCCTGTAATCACTAAGTTCGACAGTCAATATCTAGCAAAAGAAAAGCTTACTAAGTCAAAACCTATGAAGGAGAATTAGTAAAAAAAATTAGACATCCCGCTGACTGTAATCTTGAAATAAACAGTTCAGGCAAAAGGAAGGGATAACAAAGTCAAAAAAAAGAAAAAAAAGGGGTCACTACAAATCCTCAAAAAAAAAGATGACTGATCTTTCAAATAAACTTCTATCAGTGTTACAATTCCAAACTCTTTTGGGAGCCTCAACGCATGTGTTAACCGAACATAGGACTGAAGAACATCACGAAGAATGTGTTGGGTACAAATAAAATTTGAGCCTTTATCTTTTGTTTCTTAAACTGTGAACCAGACCACGTTACAACCCTTTAAAAGTCCTAATTGAAGCATGGTTAGTTTGAAAGCGTATTGCTACAAAAAGGTATCCTGACTCCTTTAGGGCTTATTACAAATCTTGAGTTAATATCACAGTTTTCATAAACATTGTTTTACTAAAATAACTCTTTTCCAAAACTTCGAGACAGACATAAGCATTGCATTTTGAATATCGTTGCTTGCATATAACTAAGTGTTGTACAACAGAGAAACTTACATGATGAACAATCAATGAATCAAAGTCCTCCCTACAGGAAAAGTTGCTTCCTGAATCAAAGCCAATATATACAAGGAGGCATTGTCACTATCTTCCACTCAATGGGGCATTGTCAATATCTTCCACTAAGAGGGGCATGCCATGTTATTGTCCAATTCATTTGGGGAAATCAGGTCAAGATTCAACTATGCTTAAGTATCCAAGGGCAGGTCTCCTCATCTATCTGAATTACCAAAGGTAACATTACAGAGTTCACGATGCCAGAGGCATATTATTGTAGGACATTCTGCTTATTTCTCTTGAGGTAGCTCCTTTCAGATACTTCCATTATGGGACAAATCATCCTCAACTAATGGGCAACACTCTCTTTCCAAATCTAATACCCGGAGCATATATGGTCCACCAAAGGCTGAAAGCACGTTCCTCTCATTATATTGCCTTGATATTGGATTCTCAGCAGAAGCCATTGTGGAAATTAACTGTCTGCGCCAATAGTATTAGATGGTGTCAGTATTATGTCTTCGGATTCACTCACGATAATTCCTAGAGAATTACTCGGGGAAGTCGAGAATATCAGAAGTTATAAATCCATTGGTCACTTTGAATGAGTATACATCTTCAAAATTGATAAAATCCTATTTTCGAATTCAGGTTTACTTTTCCCCTTTTACTTAGGCGAAAACTATTGTCGATTATGCCTGAATATATATATATATATATGCTTTTGAATATAATTGATGTTTACCATAAATACATAAAATAAAATAATAGTATTTACCAAGGACGATCGGAGATAGGAATCCAACGAATCTTCGTCGGTTCATCCCCATAGAATAATCTTTATGGATATTCTTAACGAAATACTTCAAATAGTATCTTGTACTTCCAACCCTATGAAGCCTTCAAATAGTTTCATTTCAAATACAATATATCCTCTGAAGAATTGATACTTGACCGGATAAGTCTCCCGGAGCAATGTCCATCTCTTTTATCCTCAGTCAGGATATTCAAGAACTTAATCCTTTAATAAGAAGTACGAAGAACGAAAATGGGAGGTTCTAAGTACGATATTCCAAAACAAGACGGGAACGAAGTCTTCATATTCCTCAACAACGAATCGGGATTTATTTTCTCTAGCCAGCAATTGTTCTACGAAGCTATTCCTGCGCTTCAACTACATAATGCATACTGTAATACCTCAAAATTTGCCCTCATATTTATTCCCTCTATTGGCGTATTATGTTGCATTCATATGCGTTTCTCACCAGGTCATTAACATCATAGTAGTTCATTCCAGTGTTTCATAAGGCATGTGATCAGGGCTCAAGGAAATTAGGGTGTTGCAGTATCTTACGGCCTCATTCTTCTGCAAGTTTTTTGACGGAAAGTACAAAGGATAAGGATTAGAGTTTATATCTTGGGAATGCGTTTGTCAAAAGGATCCTCTGAATCTAACAATTTCATTTGTCCGAGTATCGTTATCTGGTATTCACCATCACATAGTTTATTTCCCTGATTATGTGGTTTCCAGGGGTTACTTGTGACAGTTCATTGGTGCATTAATCAAGAGTTCATCATGGTTTAGGATACAAATTATTGAGAGAACCTCGGCACTAAGTCTCCATAAGATAAGAATTTGGTGTAAGGTCATAGTACAGTCGTGGTTTATGAGTTCAAGGTGAAAGGTTATTCACTCGTCCATTTAGGATCCATTTGAAAGGGACAAGTGGGTTGCAGGATTCGTTAAGAATCTGAGTTAGTAGTCCATATCCGTTTCAAGTTTGGAACAAATTTATTCGATTCAAGATGGATCCAAATAATATTGCCACAATTCAAAGGCCAAATTTCGTTTCAAAAGTCGAAAAAGGTGCATTACATCCAGAGGAAGAGATCTAATTTGTTGACTCATGGTTGTCTTTCTTTTTTGGTCGGCCTGGATCAGAGACAATTCCCAAAGTCAACCACTAGGCCTCTATTATTGTCAACCTCATGCCCTATTCTACTTCGTTCATGAGTATTCTTGTCTTTGAACTTCAAATATGTTCAATGCAAGTTGTTTTAATGGCTATGTACGATATCATGTTATCATACTTCCGTTTTCCAATATATAACTTGTCCGACATATAGTTTATCAAGAGAATTCAAAAACAAAATGAATGTGGAATTCGCGGATTGCATCATAAGGCGTATTTGGAAAAATCAAAACAAGTATTCTAATTACCATTACCAACCACCAAGTACAATTCAGCATCCAAAAGGGTACAATTAGAGGTCTTTTGATGGGAATTTTGTTATATTATTTTGTACAAAAGTTTCCAAGAGAGTTCATTATAAATTTACAAAGTTCTATACACAAAATTGTTGCCTTATTACACAAGTTTTCTCATAATTATAAAGTCTTGCAACACATGAACAGAATTCCCCATTCCTTGGATTTCCCAGTTCTGAATTTCGTGTTGGGGTGTCCCGAAGCCGTTAATCTTTTCGCTTCCACTAGTGCTTCGAAGCGGGAAATTTGCCGCAAGTAAGCTGCAAGTTTTCTTTGCAACATTCATGCTGCATCAAAATGTTGACAATAGAATACACAAGTTTCCGTTTGAATCGCCAAAGTTCCATCCGAATCTCATCAAATGGCGGCATGTACATGAAATCATAATTAAATAACTGAGTCAGATAATAATAGCAAAAGTTTAATTCAATATTGATTTGAATTCAGGACATTGGGTGTTCATTTGTTAATCGGATTAAAACAATCAGGATCATCTGTTTGCAGTGCACAAGTGTTAAAAAAGAAAATCAAACACAAAAGTTCAGTAAGGGACAGCAGCTCAAATCAGTTACCAATTGCTAACGGTAAACCGTAACAGAATTTTATTTATTCTACCATTGAGGTTCATAACAGAAGGGGAGAAGAGAATCCAAAGTCATGATCTGAATAACTGTCCTAACAGAGTTTCATAACAGAATTCATCAATCAAAGCTAACTTCAAAAATTCAGTCAAATTCACAACAATGCATAACAGAATCAGATTCTAACTGAAAAACTAACTAACTTCCTAACAGAAATCTTCCAGAAGTTTCACCTGAATTTCTTCATCACACACTCTTCAAGCCTCTATAAATCAGAACATTCTCACTCCATTTTGCTTCTTCTTCACAATTCTTCACCATTTCCAATCTTTTCAACCATTGTTCTCTTATCCTCTCAACCCTTCTTCTCAACTTCAATCTAAATATTCTTCTTCTTAATCTGAATCTTCTCCTTCTCCCATAATCTCCTTCAATCACTCCTCTTCGCCCAACTTCCCCAATTTTTTTTCTTCTCTTCTAACCCTTTTTCGCCATGGCTACAAGAACTGTGTTCATCCTTCACCAATCCGTAGCCACAATTCTTCATCACCTTCGCAGATAACCTACAATCATCACAGATTCAGCGCACACGTTATCATAAACAACAGAATTTCAGAGTTCAAAGAAGGAAAGGAACAGAATAGTGAAAGTTGCAAAACACAAGGAAAGATTAATAGAAAAGAAAGATAACCAGAATGAGCTTCTCGCAACGGTTCGGCAAAGACAAAATCCAACGATCGTTCCGTCAATAACCTTCATTTCATAGATTCATTATAGAGGCTCATCTCCGATCGTCATCATCATCTAGCAGCTCGCAAAGTCACAGGGATTAGTAACCAAACGAGTTGAATCGCGTGAAAGAGGGAAGCAATAAACGAAGCACATATGCATACCTTTGAGTGTTGTATTCACCAACTTTGATTATTAACGAATCTTCGGCGAAGTTCATCACCCTTATTCAAGGTACAAGCTCAAATCATCTATGAACATGAGGTTGTAGTCGTGTATTACATATTGTTCATTGATTCGTGAGTAGTTTGTGGAGGTTGTGTGAGAAAGTCAGTTAGGGTTAGGTTTTCGTGAAAACGAAGAAGGTAAGAGTGTTTGGTTTTGATCAGTGATGTCGAAGGAGAAGGCGGAGAAGAGAGAAAGGGTAGCGGCGGAGAAGAGAGAAAGGGTAGCGGCGAGAAGAGGATGAAGAAGATGATGGGGGGCGGCGAAGAACTTAGGGTTTGGATAGGTTTTTTTCACCCCCTTCTGGTTCAGCTTAATATTTTAATATTTGCTGTAAATTATGTAATTGAATGAATATTAAGAAATAAAGAAAAGGTTAATGGACAATTAAGTTGATTAATGGAACATTAAAAGAATAATAATCTTCTTGATTCCCCATAAGAGTACCGTTAGAATTAAGAGGAGATGAGGTTGAAGATATTTTGTGAATTCCCAGCCACCCCGGCGGTGACATTTGTCACCGTCCGGTAGGTTCTTATTTTTTTTCTAACCACACCCCTCCTATTAGGCCCATATGAAAAAACAAACTAAAAACTGTCTTTTTGCACCACCCATGGCTTCTGCGAATGGGCCTTAAGCCCCATTGCTATTAACACCCTCCTCTAAGCTCTTAGTCATAAAAACAACATAAAAAATATGCTGTGTACACCTCCCCAGGCTTCCTGCATTCTGGGCCTCACTCATATTGTTATTCGCACCCCTTCATTTTAGGCCCAGTATTGAAATCAACTCAAAAAAATCACTAATTCACCCCCTGGTATATTCCTTTTTTAGAATTTTATTTTAGTTTAGTATTAGTTTAGGAATAATTCATGAAAAAATAATAAAAAGCATTATAAAATTCCCCAAAAATTTCAGTAGTTAAATAAGTCAATTTAAAAATTTGTGACATTTTTATTTTCTGAATTTGGCATTATTTTCAATTTAATTCTGAATTTTCTTGCAATTAGTTTTTATTGGATTCCATTTAATTGTGCTGAATTTTGTTCATTTTATTTTGGTAACTTCCAATAAGATTTTTGAACCATTCTTTTTTCTGTAAGTAGAGGACTCATAATAGTTCTTAGGATATTTTTAGTGGATTTTTTAGGACCTTTTATCTTAGGTTTTAATGGTGTAATCCTTAGAAATTAGTGGTTAATTCTTAGGTGAAAATAATCATTTTTTAGGTATAGAAAAAATAGAAATTTTTAGGATCCCTCTTAGTACAATTTTATAGATAGTGGTAAGACCCTATAGTTTAATTTTCATAATTTTTTTAGAAGTTTTAATATTTTTTAGGATATTAGTTCTTAGGTTTAGTTTCATATAATTCCCATTAGTTTAGGCCATTAAAAAAAATATAAAGTTCAATACAAAAAAAATAATAATAGTCTAGATTAAATTTAGTCATAGAATTTAATATAGGCTTAGATTAGTTTAAATTGAGTTTTAGAATGAATATTAGGCTTAACTTAGTTTAGAACTTAGGTTTAAAGTTTCCTTCTCATTAGAACTAGAATAAATAAAATAGGATTTTTTTTTTAGTTCATACCTTTAATTGCATTGTTAGAATTTTATTTCTTAATTCAATTTTTAATGCTTTGCCTTATCATTTGGTTTTACAACTTGTATAGGCTTCCCCATTGTTCTTAGAATCAACTTAACTTCATTAAGAAGTAAGTTGAATTCTAGTGGTTTCTAGTTTCTCATTAGGAATAGAAAACTTCACAAACCATTAGGACCACTTGTAAATATATCAATTAAATTAGGATTGAGTCTTAGTTCCCTTAGATTTTGACCTTTTTTCAACTTGAGTCATTCTTTCTCACCTCATAAAGAAAATAATAAAACACTTAATAAAAACCGAACAATCTTGTACGACACGAGACTTTGTTGCGGAGTGTTTATACGCGTTCTGTTTCGGGGCGAGGTGTAAATACTCACCGCGATGGATAGGTCTTAGTACAAGACAGTTCACAAACAAATTTCAAAACACTTCTCATAAAAGAAAAAAACACACAATAAGCGACTATCCTGCGGGAACTTCTCTTCTCATCTCATTCACTCACAACGCGAACTCGCGACGACTTGTCACACATGCAAGACAGTAAACGCACTCGTACCAGACGAGCCTGCAACACCTGAGCATAGACATACGCAGTTCCAGCTGTAAAAAACACAAACAAATAGTTCCCGCCTTAGTTAGGCGAACTACGTCGACTCTGATCCTCATTATCCCGATGAGGTATGTAGGCAGCGGGGTAGGGCCCGTTCGAGCACACTCTTTATTTTCCCTACATTTTCCCCATTCTTTCTTTTTATTCTTTTTAATTCCTTTCTCATTTCCATTCCCTTTGTTCCAGTTAGCGGTTTTATTCAGCAGCAGTTATACTTTTATCACCCTTTGAAACAAACAAGCAAGCGTGGATCCCGTCGGGTACGGCAGACGGATTGGGGTGCTAATACCTTCCCAATTCGTAACCGACTCCCGAACTCAGATCTTTGGTTCGCAGGACCTTGTCCTTTCCTTCTTCCTCAGGTTTGTGCAACATTACCTTTCCCATTCATTCGGGATAAAAATGTCTGGCTGGCGACTCTAACCTTTCCGCGCCACTTTCGCGTTTGTACTAGGATGAAAATCCCGGGAGCGACACACACATACATCATTTACATCATATCATACGCATACAACATTTTCATGAGATATCATCTTGCAAAGTGTTATATATATCATGATATTTGCATAGAAGTAACCTTTTTTCAGGTTAATTCCCCAGCAGACGAACGTCATCAACAACTTATTCTTGGGTTGCTATATCCCTGCAAGGGTTGCTTCAAATAATATCTTGGACTGCTATATCCTCCAGGAGTACGTATATCAATATCTTGGGCTGCTATAAACCCTCCAGGATAATCTTGGATTGCTAAATCCTCCGGGAGTACGTATATCAGTATCTTGGGCTACTATAAATCCCCCAGGATAATCTTGGATTGCTAAATCCTCCCGGAGTACGTATACTAATACCTTGGGCTGATATATCCCCCCAAGGGCTATCTCACAATATATTGGACTGCTTTATCCTCCAGGAGTACGTATATCAATATCTTGGACTGCTCTATCCTCCAGGATCACACCAAACAATACATTGGGCTGCTTTATCCCCCCAAAAGATATATCACAATACCTTAGGCTGCTTTATCCTCCCAAAAGCTATATCACCATACCTTGGGCTGCTTTATCCTCCCAAAGGCTATATCACAATACCTTGGGCTGTTTTATCCTCCCAAAGGCTATATCACAATACCTTGGGTTGTTTTATCCTCCCAAAGGCTATATCACAATACCTTGGGCTGCTTTATTCCCCCAAACGCTATATCACAATACCTTGGGGCTGCTTTATCCTCCCAAAATCTATATCACCATATCTTGGGCTGTTTTATCCTCCCAAAAGCTATATCACAATACCTTGGGTTGCTTTATCCCCCCAAAAGCTATATCACAATACCTTGGGCTGCTAAACCCCAGGATAATATTGGACTGCTCTATCCTCCAGGATCACATCAAACAACCTCTTGGACTGCTACATTCCCCCAAGATTGCATCAATTTACTCTTTGGACTACTTTATTCTCCAAGAAGTACATTTGAAGAACTTTTCTCCGAATGACAGCTTTAAGCCCATTCAAGCAATACAATTAACCAACATATTACTCTACACACCGACGAGTGCAAATTTTTGGGCTCTTGTGTTCAATCCCCTTCAACCTTCAAGCCACGAATGGCGTGCATGCCAATCTAACTCCTCAGGTTTCAAAAAATTGAACAGGGGCAACTGTTGTACCCCAAAATTTGCCCTCTGTTTTTAACTCTAACCGACTTTTTGTTTTCGTATTCATTTGCATCATCTTCATAGCATAACATGTACTTCGTCTTAATATTAGCCGAAATAATTTCTCGGAATTTACAAATAGACTGGTCAAATTAATTTTTTAAATGTGTAAAATCAGTGAACGAAAAAATGTCAAGTTTAAGTTTGCAAATGTCGGTAATATTAATATGCGGTTCACGTGGGTTAATTTGACATGCTAAAAATATTTTTACGACTATTTTTGGTCGTATGTTGATCAGTCTGAGCAGCTTAAACGGTCATAATTTTTATTTCAAAATCCGACCAAACGTTGTATTTTTCCGAGTCGTTTATTTTACACTGATCATTTTGATGTATTCATTTTATTTTTTCGAGCATTTTGGCGCCCAACTTTTATTTTTTGGGTCCGTTTATTTTTACATTGGGTCTAGAATAAATAAATAGAATTGTTAGTTTTTATTTTAAACTATTTTAATTATTAAACTTTATTTAATTTTTTAAATTAATATTTTATTGGGTTCCAAAATAAACATTAAGGCCCATTATAATTAACCCTAATTAGTTCCATGTATATACTTACTAGTAGAGAGACCGAGAGAGTACCGAAAAACAAAAAGAAAAAAAGAGAAGGAGACAGAACTTCAGATCTAATAGGTTTGATCCAATTATTCTTTGTTTTAAATAAGTTATTGTGCGGCTTGAACAAGAGATCACTATTGTTCCATGTTACTATTACTTCTTTGATTGATTTTGTTTGTTAACTTATGTAAACATACATAATAGTCATATGTTCTTTATAAGTTTTTGAATATTTCTGTATACATCTCACGTTTTATTATGTGTAGTAGATAGAAAACAATGTTTTTTTTATTCCGCTTTATATAAATGTTCTATGTTCTCACATATATATGTTCTAACAAACCTTTTGTATTCTTTTATTTACGTTTTATATTCTGTTTTTTTTAATTTATTTATTTATTTATAATATGTATATAATATATAGTATATAAATTTAATATATAATATATAATAATGTTTATAATATGTATAATATAAAAAATATACAATATATAACTATTTTGTTAAATAAGTATTTTATTTTACTTTACTATTTTTTTAGATTATTCGGACCGGATCGTGTCGATACGCCGTTTGTACATTTTTGTGTATGAGGCGTGACACTTGTGTTGATCTGATCCAGTTGCGATGATCGCAATTCTTGCGTTAGCAACCTCGTCATTTTATTTTATTTTATTGATAAATTTAGATCCGCACAATATTGATCTATATTGCGATGATCGTAATTTTGTGTTAGCAACATCGATATTCTTTTTTTAATTCATATCATTTTTATGTTATTCATATACATATATTTATATCTACACATTTTTTATGCCTTGTGTTATTTTAGTTTTATTATATTATATATCTAATAATCAGCAGACACGCATGGCCAAGGGACTAGGGTTGAAGGCCTTGAAGGCAAGAGCGTGGGTTCAAACCCAGCCTTGGAAATTTTTTAATTTGTGTTTTTTCCCCAATTTTAATTTTATTATATAATAAGCTTGTTTCAGGTTCATTCATAAAGGCAGGCATGACTTAGTGGCCAAGGCTGAAGTTGATAAAGGTGTGAGTTCAAACCCTGGCCACAATATTTTGAGGAAGAAACATGAGTTTAGGTTTATTTCCTTTTTTCTCAAGTTTTCTCTGATCTTCTCTAAATTATTTAATTCTTTAAATTAATTAACCTTAAACTTCTCTTTAAAAAAATCCATTAACCACAAATTAATCTCATTTTTTTTTAATAAAAAAACAAACAAAATTCGTAATGCTTTTTATTACTATTTATTTATTTTATTTTATTTTAATTAAAAAATTTTAATTAGGTTTTCTTTTATATAGGTAATTAATTTTTCATGATGAAACTCTTTGATTTCTTTTTCAAACTTCGATTTTCTCTAAAACCCTATATTTTTAAATAAACCCTGATTTTTTCTCAAAATCTTAAAACATTTTTTATGAACCTTAAATCCTATAACCTTTTTGAAACTTTAACCCTAAATTTTTTTCATAAACCTAAACCTTTCACTAATTTTTATGTTATTCATTTATTGTTCGTACTATTATTATTGTCTCATTTGTAATATTTTAGATTTTATTCTTATATTCGCTTTATAATTATGTAATTGCCTCAAAGCGCTGTAATAGTTAGGATATTTATTTTCTGCCATTTAATTCCTGTCATTTTTTATATATTTACTGTGTGGTTAGTAATATAGGGCGTGCCGAAGAAATAATTGAAATAAATTGATTAGAAAATTTAAATTCAAGATAAATATCTGAAAACAGTCATTTACACACATAAGTCGATCATTCTATGATCGCCATCTGCACCTCCTATGATTTCCCCTCTCAGTTGCCTTTAACATGGTCAGGTCCCTCGAAAGTGGGGGTGTCGTTAAAAGCAAAGTCCCCATAAGTAAATCATCATAGTCCCTTCCAGATTAAAAGATCAAGTCCCTACGAGGTTGCCTACGATATAATGATATTGTCCCTTCGGTAAAAATGATGATAGTCCATACGAATTGCTAAAGACACCCCTACAAGTTGCCTTCATTGACCATACGATGACCCTACACTCGTCCCTTAATAAAATCCAAGGTAATGACTACCTACTCCTTAATAGTAGAGACAGTCTTACCTTGAAAGGAAATAAAAGAATACGAAAGACCAGTCTATGGTAGGTAGCTCTCAGATACTTGCTCACTTTTTCAAAATACTCTTTACACCCCACTTTTCAAACAATTTTCAAACTTAAAAGCTATGTATACATCCATACGAGGATCATTACAAAGACTTATGAAAATTTCTAAACACACACTACATATTTTTCAAACAAGTAAGTGAGCTAAGTAACTAAGAGTCCATGGATAACCATGGATATAAATGGTGTTTACACCTTCCCTTTATATAACCTACTAAGAGCCCATGGATAACCATGGATATAAATGGTGCTTACACCTTCCCTTTATATAACCTACTAAGAGCCCATGGATAACCATGGATATAAATGGTGCTTACACCTTCCCTTTATATAACCTACCCCCGAACTCAAGTCTTTTAAAATAGGTATTTCTTGTTCTTTTATGTCCTTTCCATATGGATAAAATAAAAGTCGATGGCGACTCTTGCTATCCGCAACATTTATAGAAAGTCAGTTCTCCCACCATGTTACACTATCAGATTCCTACAGAGAGACAGATACACAGTCGAGTTGCTCAGCATGCCTCCGTCCGGAAGGAGAAGAACCATGTCCAGTCAGACGTACCTTCTACATATGGAGTTGTAGACACTTCTTCATCCCGGAGGCCTTGGGATGCTTATGAGGGTACTTCCCAGTCTCCTCCCTGTAACATCCCAATTTT
This sequence comes from Lathyrus aphaca, assembly GCA_963966055.1. Lineage (NCBI taxonomy): Eukaryota > Viridiplantae > Streptophyta > Magnoliopsida > Fabales > Fabaceae > Lathyrus > Lathyrus aphaca. Next base: position 134,328,209 of record OZ014519.1, on the reverse strand, counting down.
TGTAATTATTTATTTATTTATATTAATTGATTAAATGAGTGATTTTGTGAATAAATGATTTATTTTATTTATTTGAAATAATTGAATTATGTGATTTATTTGATTTAATTTAATTAATTGATTTATTGGATTTAATTTAATTATTTGATTTAATCTAATTATTTGAATTAATTGATTTATTTTTTTTATTTTATTTGGTGAAATAAAAATAGATTTGGTAGAAAATATTAATTGGGCCAATAGTGGGTGTGTGATTAGAAAGTGTGAGAATGAGTTAGTAAGCCCAATAAGAAAATTGTGAGATTGATAAAAGAAGAGAATAAGATAGGATAGGGTTAGAAGTTGGAAGAGACAAATATATGCTAGAAGAGAGGAGAGGAGAAGGGGAGAAAGTTCAAGAATCCAAGAGTAAAAACAAGGTAAGGGTGAGTTTTCATAAAATTATTGGGATTGTTATATAGTGTAGAATGAGTAGAAATGTGGTTAGTATAAACACTAATATTTTTCTTATAATTTTATAATTTTTAGGTTTTGCTCATAGTCTTTGATTTGTGATAGTTAATTATGTTTGAAATTAATATTTTGGAGAAAACTATTTGAAAATCTAAATTGTCCATTTCTATTCGTGATCTTAAGAACTCCCTTTTCTTTTACTGGTCTGGTCTATGAATAGTATTATATCGAGTTAATTCCAATTGCATTAATTTACACTGGTTTATTTAATTAACTGGCATTTCATGAGGTAGCTTACACTGGTCTGGCATTTCGTGATGATACTACTTTAGCATTGTACTTACTATATTATTAGCTAGTACCCTGTAGTTTTATTTTTTTATAATTGAAAATTGAAGATGAAATGAATAATATATATGGTGTTCCTAAATACACAGTAGCGCATATCAATAGCAAAGCCATAGTGAATTTTATTATTTTGTGAGATTCTTACTGTAGAGCAAGTATATATGTATAAATCATGTGTATTAATTTTGAGACTATGTTTTACTAAGAATTCTTTTAGTTTAAATATATTTTATTTCATTAATTAAAATAATAATAAAAAATTTAGTATTATTACATTTTGTTAGAGTTTTGAGTTAGAGATAATATTCATGTTAATTGATTAAATTAAATTATTTTTAATCTTATTAGAGTTGTCCATAGAATTGTTAGAGTATCTTGGAAACTCTCTCAAATTATAATTTTGAATGATCATTTTTAATTATATTTTTAATGAGTAATTTGGAGATTAATTTGGTGATTATTTTTAATGAATCAATTATTCTAGATTTAATCGGTATCACGTGGTTGCGAATTGAGATTGAATTGTGTTGATACCTTGCGTATTATTTGCTATGTGTGGTGACAATATTAGAGCAATTAATATTGTGATTTGAAAATATGTTTGTATGTGCAATTGTGTGATAATTCAAGTGTGATGAATTATTGAGATATGCATGAATATTAAGATTAAGGAACGGTCTTAATTGTATATGGTTGTTGTAATTGCACATGCATCATTTTGTCAAGAGGCAATGCTTGTTAGTTCTGTGGGAGCTAGTGACTTGTCCCAAATCTAGGGGATGGGTTTGAAAGCTTAGGGAACAGGCTTTTTGTGAGTTATCAGTCTAGGGAACGAACCCGATTTAAATGTAAAATCGAAAAATGATAACAAATGATCGGTACCGCATGCATGAGTTGCATTTGAGTTTTGCATCGAGTCACATTGTGTCCATGGTTGCAATATGAGATTATGTATACTATGTGAATTGTTGAATTGGTGAAATTGTGGATTTGTGAGTTGTAATTATGAATCATATGATTAATTGAGTGATAATGTGATGGTGAAACTTTTGAAGTGTGAGAATAATTGTGATTATGCTTGTATGCCTTAAATTATGTATTATCTTATGATTTCAATAATTATATGAATTCTCACCCTTCTGTTGGAATAATGTTTTATACGACATCGCTCAGGTACCAAGGAGTAGAATTGCTTCTAGCGCGAGGTAGACGTTGGAGTAGCTTGTCTTAGTTGCTTATTTATTTCGGGTCGAGTCATGCTCTGATTAAGTAACACTCGGGAACGTTTTGATTTCATGTTTTAAGAGTTTCGATTGTATACTCTATTTATTTTGTTAATTGGATTTGAATTTTATGGTGAATTGGCTTTTTATGCCCATGTTGATTTAATAAATGAAGTTTTATTTGAGACTTGAATGTTATGAGATTATTAATGAAAGAGATTCGCTGCTACATGCTAAGTGAAAGTATATGAAAAAGATTAATTTATTTCAAGTGTTATTGAGCATGATAGATATTTGAATGATGTTTTGAATTATGTGTGACACCCTTATTTGAGATGCATGATAAATTACTTTGATTATGTATAAATTTTCCTCGGGGTTTAGAAGGATGTTACACTCCCTCTCGTAGGAGACGCCAGGAAAGTCCGGTTCCACTACCAGAAAGCGTTGTTGAGGATTCTCAGCAGACCCAGAAGGAAGTTGAGGAGACACGGGTGGATGCTGCTGCCACTGCTTCTGAGAGTTATCCAGGGGGTCCATCTGACATGTCTTTGTTGTTGGGTTACGCAGAGCATGCTGCCCCACATGTCTAGCATGGAGAGGTAACATTACTCAAATATTTTTTTCATTCGAAAAATATTATATGTACCATTATTTTTTATTAAAATTTATTTCTTTGATAATTTTCAGACACGTCAAGCTCAGAGGTTTTATAACCATGGACACAAGAAAGTGACTCCACCAGAGGACAAATGGCTCTTGAAACCCATTGATGCGTCTAGTCTGAAGGACTTTGCTGAGATTGGGTATTTCGTTATACATATCGGTATTCTCATGGCTTTTGTGGATTGTCCAACCCTTTTCGCAGATACATGGCTGGGAGTATGTGCAAGAGTACACGGTGGAGTGGCCTCGGGCACGCGCCTTCCGCCCGCTGAGAGGGAACGAGTCGCTAGAGCCTCACATAGTGTATATGGACCGCATGGTTGCTGAGGATGTCAGATACGAATACTACAAAGATCACTGTGCGACGCTCCTATTCAATGAGATTTCACTTTACAGCGGATGGTCGGCATGAAATCGACCATCATTATACGATATTTGTCTAAACGCGTCATGCGACAGTTCGAATATGCCCATACCATTCCCAGGAACCCTTCTGCATCCGCTACTCTGCCCATTACCTGCCGCCGGATAGACGAGATCTTTGGTGAGTTTCAGCACCATCTGGTACCAGACGAGTCTCATGCGCTCATAACTAAGTACGATTGGAGCTACGTTGATGGCTACATCAGGTAGTTCTATATTGTCTCACACCCTTAATGCTTTCCACTATAAATGATGATCCTCTCAGACCAGCACATCAAAAGATATTAGAGGAGGAACAGTCTGAGATGGACCATGCTTAGGATCTGGTGCCTATATGTCTATAGGTATTTAGGAATGGGCGAGCATGCATTGAGGTCGGTTTCTTCCCTAAGGGGTCTGGTGCCATGTGCACAGTGGAAGAGATGATTCAGGTGGCATTGAGGAGCACACAGTTCCACATACATTGCTCCAGAACTGGTGAGATAGACAGCCAAGGAGGACGCAAAGGCAGACAAGGTGACATAGGCAGAGGCAGAGGAGAGCATGCATAGGGGGCAGCAGAGGAGAGGGTGAAGAGGATGTACTACCGCACACACATTAGTTATATGTTTTTTATTTATGACAATGATGTATTTATTTTGGATGATGACATTGATGATATATATATATATATATATATATATATATATATATATATATATATATATATATATATATATATATATATATATATATATATATATATATGATACTACTTTATTCATGTTTGTGCATTATTATATATGCTTCTCCTACTAATAAAACTTGTTTAATTTATTAAAAAAACTATTCTGCTAAAATTTCGCAGATGCATCTACGACTATTTTCGGATATGCATATGCGAAAGGTTTCAATGTAAAACAAAAAATCGGTACGTCTGGAAGTGCATCAGCGAAAACAAGGGGCATATTTGAAAATACAACATATGGTTGAGAGTATTATATGATGGATTGAGAAATTTTCAATACCTTTTGAATATAGATTTAGTATAATCATTTATTAAATGCTATACTCTTGAGATAAATTTAAATTTAACATTCATTAAAAATATTGATTTTTAATACTACCATTTTAGTTAAATGACTGAGAAATCGTCGATTAAATAGTATGATTAAACACATATAATTGTTTAGACATAGATAATTTTTCTGAGCGCTACCTAATAGCATTGATTAATAGCTAGGATCTATATAACTTATCATGAAGAAAAATGCAAAATATGTTAATGAAGTCTAATCCTTGCTTATATCTCTATTATTTTTCTTATCATTTACCGTTGTTACATTCTATTAATTTATGCAAACAAATATCTTTCAATCACGTTGCTGGTAGGGGTGGAAATAAGTTAGGCTAGGCTTTATAAAACCTGAGTCAGAACTACGATAAACTTAAAAAAAGATCGGAGTTTGACCTATGACCTATTATAGGCTATCTTTTTCAGCCTGACCTGACCTTTTTCAAAGCCTGGCCTGAAAGTCTATTTACTAGCCTTTTTCTCATTAAGGTTCTCAATTATGCCTGAAAGTCTATTTACTAGCCTTTTTCTCATTAAGATTCTCAATTATTTTATATTACTTAAGAAGTTTTATAGGTTGACCTATATATGCATATATAGGTCAACTTATTTAGCATTTTTTTCTAATATATATGCATATATAGGTCAACATGTATATCCCTTTTCTAATATATATATATATATATATATATATATATATATATATATATATATATATATATATATATATATATATATATATATATATATATATATATATATATATATATCAGACAACCAATTTAATATATTTTTAATATATATGAAAATATTGGTCGGCCTATAAGACTTCATAGAATTTCTTTAATAGTTTAAGTCTGACCTATTTAATTAAATAGACTTTTAAAAAAAATTTAAGTCTGACATTTTTATTAAAAAAGTATGGTCTGTCCTGACCTTAAGTAGGCTAAACTATAGGCTCATGTAAACCGGTCTGGCTTATTCTCATCCCTAGTTGTTGGGATAGCCTTAAGTATAAGAATTAAAAATATTTTTACAAATTAATAGTTAATTTTATAATTTTTATAATCTTTTAATAAAGTTTGGACATTATGCATTTTACAAGAAGATCCCGCGAAATGCGTTATCAGTACTATATTTAGCTAAAACAAATCAAGCTAAAATAAGAAAAACTCCAGTTTCTTTTTAATTTATTCTTTTATGGAACCTTCCTCCTATTCCAAATACTTTTAATCAAAAAGTAAAACAAATAGAAAAAGTTAGAGACACAGTACAACACGGTGAACTTCAGAATATTCCTACAATATAAAATTATAAAAGTTAAAATAAAATATAATTAGTATGAAAGACAAAATAAGTATATAAAATTATAAAAGTAAGTATATAAAATTATAAAAGTTAAAATAAAATATAATTAGTATGAAAGACAAAATAAGTGAGAAAAAAATAATGTAGAAACACGATGGTGAAAATAGTGTAGAAACACAAAATGGTGTTGATTTGATAGTATCAAGTAAATATATATGAAAATTAGAGATATTAATTAAAATTCTATAAAAGTTAATCAGAGATATTAATTAAAATCTAAAATATGATAAGTTAAGAGTTACATACATAATTTTTTATATTTGAAAAAATAACAATATTAATTGAAACCTAAAAAAATATTTGAATCAATAATATATAATTTTCTTATATGAATATTATCTTTTTTATGATATTATTTTCAAAAAAATATTAGAACCAATAATAAACTATTATCCCGTTAATATTTCCATACATTTGAAAAAATGATTGATACATAATATTATTCACTATTTTGTAAAAATTAAAATTGTTTCCGTTTATAATAATGTTAGTTTCTCGTATATATAAATAAATTAATCAACAACGAAATTTATCTCGTAATATTGAATATGTTGATCAATAATTTCACGATCTCATTATAACAATGATATTTTTATTATAACATGATATTAAAATATTAGAACCAATAAAAAATTGATGTTGATCAATAAATTCATGATCCCTGTTATAACAATAAAAAACAAATCTTCTTACCCAATAAAATTAAATATATTGACCATATTTCAAATAAATAATAAGAAATAACAAAATAATAAGAATAAAAATTAAATGTATTGAACATATTTCAAATAAATAATAAGAAATAACAAAATAATAAAATTAAAATTAAATATATCGAACATATTTTCCATATCTGAATAAAAAATTAGAATCTTGTTATAAAATATTATTAAAATATAATTTAAACTATTCTTTTTATAATTTAAACTAATTATATATATATATATATATATATATATATATATATATATATATATATATATATATATATATATATATATATATATATATATATATATATATATATATATATATATATATATATATATATATATATATATATATATATATATATAGTCACTTTTAAAATAAATAAAAATTGAAGAGCTTAAAATGTAAAAGGTGAAAAATTATAAATATAATTATCAAATAATTTATAGTTTTGGTCTTCTTGTGATCAAGACATCTTTACCTAGCAAATGAATTAATATTTAATTATAATAAAAATTATTAAATGAACTATATGCAATGCAAATATATTAATAGGACATCTTAAAAATAGTAGAATTAATTTTATTTATAAAATTATTTGTAACTTAATCTCGTTTATAAAAACAATGATAACTTATTCAATTTATAAAAATAATTGTATCATTAAATTTTTACCTTTATTCATTAATTTTTTATGATTACCTTTTATCATTAAATTTTCATGATTATTATTTAATATTTTTTTTATCATGATTAGTATTATAAAGTTAATTTGAAAAAATTCTCATAAGTTTTAGTTATTTTATAAGTTTATAAAGATTACAAAATCTCAATTGATTTTGTTTTGTTTTATTAATTTTTTTTTATAAAAATCTAAATAATTTTAAAATATATCAATTAATTTTGTGATAAAGTTACCATTTATAAAATTTGTTAATATCACAATTATTAAGATTTTAATTTATCAGTCGCAATATATTGTTTTTATGGTATATAATAATATGGTTAATATCAACGTATGACTTTAAGATATGTTATTTTTATAATTATAACTTCTATATAAGTCAAGAGAAAAATAATAATAATTAAATGACTTATTATAATATAATCAAACATATATAAATGTCATAACATATATTAATATTATATAATGGAGTTATTTTAAGAATATGCTTTAACTTCCTATGTTATTTTAAGAATATGTTATTATAATATAATTTAACATATATAAATGACAAACCATATATTAATATTATATAATGAAATTATTTTAAGAATATGATTTAACTTCATATATGTTATTTTAAGAATATGGTTTAACTTTTTCAATATTAAATATCATTTCTATTTATAAAACCAATCCATTAAATAATAATTATTATTTTAATATTAATTTCATTACTCGTGATAAATGTCACATTTTGTAATTATTATATTAAATATTTAAAAAAAATTATAAACAAATAAAACTGATAGATATAAATATTGTTTGATATTTTTTCAATTGTTGAAAAAAATAGAAACAAACTCTTAATAATAAAGACAATACATTAATAAAAAAAATGAAATTTTAAAAACCGTATTTCTTATTCAACATTTTAATTGGGATATACTAATTTAGATTAATTGAGACATAATAATAATAATAATAATAATAATAATAATAATAATAATAATAATAATAATTGTAATTGTAATCAAAATTATATTAATATTAGTACAAATCTTATCTTTAAAGATTCTAGAGTTAATTTATACTTCTTCAATATTATATATCATTTCCATTTATAAACCAACCCATTAAATATCAATAATTATTATGATATCAATTTAATTAACTCGTGATAAATGTCATATATTTTTAATATTTAAAATATAATTGATGTAAAAATTTACACGGTAGAAATCATTAAGAATTACCCTTTCAAATCTTTTCAACAAATTATAATAAAATAATAATAAAAAATTATTATAAGTTATGTATAAATAATTCTCACTCCTATTTTCAATTTAACTTTTCATTATTCAATGGGGATTGAGGAGAGTGAAAAGTAATTATATTATATGATTTTCATTTTATATATGAATTAGGGATGACATAAATTAATAATTAATATATTATAATATTTTAAAATTTATTTAAATAAATTTCTCACTCCTATTTTTAAGTTGACTTTTCATTATTCAATGGGGTATTGAGGAGAGTCAAAGGCCCGTTGAAGCTTAAGAAAAACATTTTAAGCTTTCAATTAATATATTATAATATTAAAAATTATTGCAATATATTATTAAAAATAATTCAAAATAATTATAATTTATTATAAATTTAAAATTACAAATTCAGCCTCCAGATTTGAACTGAAAAAAAAAACCACTATGCAAAAATTGCAAAAATTGTCGTGCATGAATAATTTATTGTGTTTGTTATAGTTATATTGGTTCCTGATATTGGTATTCAACCAACATATTAAAATATTGCTACCCATGTCATGTCAAGTTTATTATGTATTCAACCAACATATCAAAATATTGCTACTCATGTCATGTCAAGTTTATATGTTTCTAACGATAACGAAATGTGTTGTTCCTAATTGCTCATTTTTGTTCCTAATTGCTCATTTTTGTAGATAATAAACTGATAAATATCCCATATAAACTGATAAGTATAATTTGAAATAAAACACTGACCTTATTTTTTTTTTGAGCTCGTAGAATAATGAAATGTGTTGTTCCTAATTGTTCATTTTTGTATACTGATAAACATAATTTTAAATAATCAACCACTTGCCCATATAAACTGATAAGCATAATTTGAAATAAAACACTGACTTTTTTTTAGCTCGTAGACATTTCCAAGGGCATCTTCACTCAAAAGCATTACACCAACATGATTTTTCTTATGATAACTGTTTATTGATATAAAAGTTACACTTACTCAATATTATACTAATGCAACTATATTGTCCTAATCAATTTAGGATATCTTCCAAAGTATTTTAACACTCGATCAGTCAACAAATCAGATACGGCAAGTCGGGTGAGCTTCTTGCAATTCATATCAATAGAACTAAAACTCTTATCCATGGGTTCTTATGTCACAAGATCATGATACACCCCAATTATACAAAGATGAAACACCACAAGAGTTGGACAGTTTTTTGACATTGTAACCACGAGTCTTACTCTCGCAGAAAAACAAAATCAATTTTAATTTTCTACAATCCCGCGAAGCGGGTTTAAAACTATTGGAACCTATGGGAATTCCGTAGCTATCACACAGTAGAAACGTTAAAAGAAAGAAGAAAAATATAGAAGAAAATTAGAGTTATTGAGAAAATTGGAAAAGAAAATATAGAAGAAAATTAGAGTTATTGAGAAAATTGGAAAAGATGAATGTTGTTGCCCACAAACTGTGTTTCTTTCTCTTATTGCTACTCACTCTACAGCTGCAGAACTGTGAAATAATGTTGTTATTGTTTACAATGAGGGAAACTCCTTATTTATAGAATTAGGTTTGCTTGCATATCAAGACAAAACTCAAAACTACAAAAGCCTAAAATATCTATTTTGAATTAAATCTAATATAGATCAAATCAAAATTTTTCTTCTGTCGAGCAACCTGCTTCGACACAAGGAATTATAATTTAACACATCACCTAATTCATTGTTGTTTCGGACTGGGTCTCTAAGTCTGCTTCGAGCAGAGGCTCAATCAGTCGGGCAGAGACCCAATCCGACGGACAAAAGGTTCACATCGTCGGGCACGCCCATGACCCACTAGCTAGCAGTAGGGGAAACCATGTCTCCCCCACGTATGACACGTCACCTAACTGTCCACTATTATCTCCTAGAATATAGGGGCAGTTGGACCAAGGGCAAGACCACGTACTAGGTCTTACACGCTCATACGCGTTCCTTGGCAGTTCTTCCTTGGACTTAGCTGATCCAGCCCAAGAAAGAACCTTGGCCCAGCACTGGGGGCACACTATAAATACCCTCACTCATTAGAGGGTCAGGTATTCTGAACCTATTATTATTCTACTGTACCTATACTCACTTAAGCATCGGAGTGCCTTACAGGTACACCCCCTCCTTCTCTAAAACAATTGTCACGCTCGTTACTCAGCACCTGAAAGGTCATTCTGATCAGGTAATATCAGTGGCGCCGTCTATGGGAATCTAGCTCTCCCATTCTTCCACATCAGAAGATCAAAGCTCATATTCACCCCTCACCCTTCCAGCATGACCGGCGAACACGGTGACAACCACACTTTTGGTCTTGTTGACTACACCACGGATGACAACCTGATCGTCACCCACGAATCAGATGTGCGTGACGGGCAGCCCTCCACCCCATCACCTAAGCTTGAGGATAATGGTGTTCCTCAACCTCAACCAGCAGCTTCTTTCTAGTCCATCTCGGTGCCACTCGAAGGAGACCCAACCATGATAGCCATGGTGCACGCTCTGAATCAGACCAATATCATCCTCTCTCAACAACACGAGAGGATAATAGCACTAGAGACCGAGCGTCAAACTGGACCTCCCCGATAGGGACACGAACCTCAACCCGAGAGACGCCAACCAGAGGCGACCAAGAAGCAGGGACGTTCGCCTCCTCGCCGAGGGCGAAGTTCCCCCGAGCCAAAGAAGAATAAGTCCAAGGGGCGCCCTGAATGATCAACCAAGGAATTCTCCTTGGCGTGATCAAAGTCTAAGGAATGAAGACTACTCCCCACTGAGGAGTGACGAAGATGGCCCCCACTGTCCCCTATCACGGGCTATTATGAAGGAAACACTCCTTAAGGGCATAGAGAAACCCCCAAACATGGTGACTTATGACGGGACAACTGACCCTGATGACCACGCCGACAACATCAATGCTATGCTCGACTACCGCAACGACATCAGCGGGAACGTCAAATGTAGGCTATTCTCGACAACACTCAGGAAATGAGCCATGGCGTGGTACAAAATTCTGGCCCCTGAGTCGATCACATCCTGGAGGAGCATGAAGTCAGCGTTCACGAGGCACTTCATCGCCTCCCGACGTCACCCCAAGACAAAGATAACCCTTGAAGCCATCGTACAAGGGAAAAACGAAAGGATGCGCTCGTACATCGAGCGACTTAGCCAGGAGGCCGTCGAGGTGGATACGACTGACTACATGAAAAAATATCTCCTCGAAAAAGGGCTCCTTCCTGGAAGCGAACTCAGCAGAGCATTCGGGATAGAACCTCCTCACACCCTCGACGAACTTCTTCACAAAGCTCAAGCATACATCAGGTACAAGGAGAAATAGGTCGCTCACAGTGTCCGGAGCAATCGCGATCATGACGACACCAAAAACTCCAAACGTGAAGACCACACTCTTCCCCGTTGCACCAGGGAGAAGAGGATAGACAATAAGTCGCGCGATATCCGCGAAGGAAGAGGACCGGCAGGGCGATTCTCCAAATACACGTTGCTGACTGCTCCCCGCGAGCGCATCTTCACGAAGTGCATCAACTCTGAGTTCAAACAGGGCAGGGTAAGGTTCCCTAAACTTACAGCTCCCAATCCCCACATTGACAAGTCCAAGTATTGCCGCTTCCATAGAAGCCACGAACATGTGACCGAAGATTGGATCCACCTAAAAGACGCGATCGAGATTCTGATCAAAGAAGGTCACCTCAAACAATATACCAAGATGAGTGAGACTCCCATACACGAGGAACAAGCCACCAAAAGAAACCGCATAGACTCTCTAGACGATAGCTCCCCCTTCCAAGTAGCAATGTGCATATCACGGCTTGAAGACTTCCACCTCCCCGATGTCAACATGGGAGGACGACTTGATGTACACAACCCATGGGAGAATTTCCCAACGGCCTTGGTCATCTCTGGAGGGGGAGTAAACAACGAGAACACTGCCATTTCTGTGAAGCGGAAGTTCGAAGAGCTCCTGTTGACCGCGCCCGACCAATTGGCAACATTAACAAAATCTCAGGGAAGATCCAACCCGATATCCTTTTTTTCTCGAGGAATTGTCGGGTGGGTCGCCTAACTCAAGCATCCCTCTACTGATAAGAGCCAAAATGGAACGCTTCGACGTATGACGCATCTTGGTCGACCAGGGAAACTCGGTGGACATTATGTACGTCCACTTATTCAAGACTCTCAAGCTGGACAAAACAAACCTATCCCCATATGTCGGGTCCGACCTCCAAGGGTTAAACGGGGCCACCACAAGACCATATAGATACATGGACCTCCTCATTCTCTTCGGGGAGAAAGAGACCGCTAGAGAGATCAAAGTCCAATTCCTGGTGATCGAGTACCATTCGCTCTACAACTGTATCCTTGGCCGACCCACATTGGCCAAACTAACAGTAATCCCCTTTACCGTTCACTTAAAAATGAAATATTACACCAAGTTGGGCCGTGTAGTCATGATACACGGTGACATCGAAGCTTCCCGAAGATGCTACGATGTTGTAGTCAAAGGACAGGCCATCATCAACACCTCCAAGGACAGCAAGAAGCCTAGACTCAAAAAGCATCCACCTCCCATGCGAATCAACTTCATCGAGCTCGACAGCTGCCTCGGCGAAGAGGAAACTGAAGCACAGGGCCTCGTCAACGGGAAAACATCCACGCACCCAGTTCGTCTAGTCCCCTACGGCGAGTTCGAACTTATTCCTCTAGGCGACAACCCCAATAAGGCTGTGAAGATAGGCACCAGACTACCACCACCAACAAGGGAACAACTCATAACTTGCCTCAATGAGAATACATAAATGTTCGCATGGAGTGCTGCTAAGATGCCCAGGCTCGATCCCGAGGTCTCATGTCACCAATTATCTTTAGATCCGGCCATTAGGCTCGTAGCATAGTGTATGCGCAAGCAGTCTCCCAAGAAAGCGGAGGCTGCCGAGCAGGCTATAAAAGACCTCCTAGAGGCAAATTTTATTTCTGAAGCCCAGTACACAACCTGGCTCTCTAATGTAGTTCTTGTTAATAAATATAATGGAAAGTGGCGAATGTGCGTTGATTATACCGATCTTAACCGGGCATGTCCCAAAGATGTTTTTCCTTTGCCTAACATAGATAAATTGGTAGACAACTCTGCAGGTTTCAAACTCTTGTCCTTCATGGACGCATACAGTGGATATAATCAAATTCCAATGTCAGACACAGACAAGAGGCACACGACCTTCATGACTCTGACAGGCAACTATTACTACAACGTTATACCCTTCGGACTGAAGAACGCAAGGGCCACATACCAACGTATGATGAACAAGGTCTTCCGAGGAAAAATCAGTGACATGCTCGAGGTCTATATGGAAGACATGATCGTCAAATAACACGAAGAGCTTGACTATGCCCTACACCTCCAGAAGATTTTCGAACAGGCGAGGAAATACAAAATGAGGTTCAACCCTGAAAAGTGCACCTTCGGCATCCGAGCGGGGAAGTTCCTCAACTTCTACCTCACCAAGTGGGGATTGAAGCCAACCCCGACAAAAGTCGAGTATTTTCGGAATTCCCAACCCTCAACTCGAAGAAATCCATTCAATCCCATAATGGCATGCTCGCCTCTTTATCCCGTTTCAGAGCCAAATCTGTGCAACACGCCCTTCCTTTCTTCAAACTACTAAGGAAAGAGGTCGCCTTTGAATGGACGAAGGAATGCAAACAAGCACTGATCCACCTAAGAAAGGCGCTCTCCGAACCACCAGTGTTATCATGACCACTGAAGAAGGATACCTTGTACCTATACCTGTCGGTAGCCACTAAGGCAGTCACCGTTGATCTCATCCGTGAAACCAACGACGAGCAGAAACCTATCTATTTCACGAGCAAAGCCCTTCAGGGCCCCGGGCTCAGATACTAGAAGGTCGAAAAGGTCGTCTTAGCCCTCATAAACGCGGCCAAAAGATTACAACATTACTTCCTCGCCCATACAAAAAAGGTCCAAACAGACTAACCCGTAAAACAACTACTTGGACGGCCGGATATGGCCGGCAGAATGCTGAAGTGGTCGTTTGAATTATCAGAGTTTGACATCCAGTATGAAAGCAGGAAAGCTTTAAAAGCACAAGTTTTGGATGACTTCGTCGCCGAGATGACACATAGCCCAACCCCCGACTAGCGGTGCCCATAAATGGACGATCTTTGTCGACGGTGCATCCAGCTCGACCAGGAGTGGCGCGGGTATCATCCTCAAGAACGAGGATGGCATCTTGATTGAAGTGTCCCTAGTGTTGGCCTTCCCAACTTCCATTAAAAAAGTTGAATACAAAGCATTCCTGGCAGGCTTGCGATTGACCGAAGATCTTGGGGAAAAAGAAGTAAAGATATCCATCGACTCTCAGCTCGTAGCGTCCCAGGTACGAGGAGAATATTAGGCAAAAAAAAAACAACCTCATCGAGTACCTAGCCCTCCTGAGAAGTCCAACATGTCCCCTGCGAACACAATACAAGAGCGGACATCCTGTCTAAATTGGCAAGCACACGAAAGAAAGGCGGGAACAAATCTGTGATCCAGGAGATCCTCCCACGGCCAAGTATCAAGAAACCTTCACCTCCATTTAAAGTGAATGCCATCGGCGATGCCCATTGTTTGATAACTCTCATCCATAATTACCTCACAAGGGACGAACTCCCATCAGACCCCAAAGAGGCATCTGCAACTAAAAGAAGGGTGTGTTCTTACGTCCTCCTCGAAGGAAAACTCTACCGGTGAGGATTCTCCATTCCACTACTTAAATGTGTCGAAGAGGAAAAAGTCCCTGACATCTTAGGAGAGATACACAGGGGAATTAGCACTCAACATCTTAGGGGACAATCATTGGTACGCAAAGCATTACGAGCAGGTTATTAATGGCCGACGAGTGTCAAAAACACTCGGACATGCACCTGGCCCCTCCTAACAAGTTGAAAATGCTCTCCTCCCTGTGGCCTTTCGCGTGGTGGGGAATGGACATCCTCGGTCCATTTGTGACCGGCTCTTACCAGAACAAATACCTCCCTCGCTAAGATCACTGCACATAACATATTATGTTTCTTCAAGAGAAATATCCTTGCTCGCTTCGGTATACCTCAAGTCCTCATAACCGACAACGGGACATAATTCACGGACAGGAGGTACATAGACCAATCTTGAGAGGACTAAAACGCATACTGGGTGAAGCAAAGAAAGTGTGGGTCGAGGAGCTACACAGCGTACTATGGGCATACCGCACAACCCCACACTCAATGACCGGGGAAACCCCATTCCAACTAACATACAAGACTAAGGTGGTCATCCCGGTGGAAATACGAGAACCATCCAGACAAACAGAAGCGCCCCTCAACGAAGAACTGAACGACGAAGCATTACGAGTAGAATTAGACCTCGTCGAGGAGATTCGTTCTGAGGAGGCTCTTCAGGAAGCTTCACTGAAACAAAAGATATCTCTACGCCACGATGCAAAAGTCATAAAATGAGAATTCAAGTGGGCAGCCTTGTCCTCTGATGTAACCAAAAGAACCCGCGTGAGGGCAAGTTGGTCGCGAACTGAGAATGTCCATATCGTGTCCGGAACAAAACAAATAACGGGGCCTACTACCTCAAGAACCTATAGGGAGAAGAACTTGCTTGACCATGGAATGCTGAAAAAATCAAGAAATATTATAGCTAGTCAGCTCATGAAGGCATAGAAGGTATGTCCAAGGAAATTCATCATTAATCGAAAGGAAGGTCGATGCCCCCCGAAGACGGGCGAGATCTCCCTCGACATTGGACACTTCAAAACGAACTTCAGCGCCACAGTACCATGTCGGTAGGGCACCCAGCTCACGATGGGAAGGCACAAGCCCCGGGATCAGAGCCACGACCGCGGCCCTCGACCCGATTTATAGCGGACGTAAAACTCGCACCTCGCCAGTTCCCTAAACCGACGAGTCTAAAACAGTCGAGCAAACGAGTTCATAATATCATTAAAAAAATTACCTCATCGGTCCCCTAAATCGACGAGTCTAAATAGTAGAATAAACAAGTTCACAATATAATCAACATTAGACACTTAACAAAAAGTAAACATTATTATGAATCCGGCCAAAACGACCGGTGAAGTACATGTAGGGCAGAGCCCAAAATATGAAGATAAGTAAAGGTGTGCAGGCCATGAAAGCAAAAACAAAAAGGCACGCGGGACGAAAAGAACAAAGGCACGCAGGCCATACCTACTCGTTACACTCCTCGTCACCCTCTTCTTCCCCTCCCCCAAGCCAGCTTCAGGGCAAGTGATCTCCCCGTCAACCACTCCATAGTTGAAAGAAGTCCCTTTAGTGAAGAGCCCAGGGTTCATGATCTTGAGTTGATCAGTAGCGTTATCAAAACCCTCTTTGAAGACCCAGATAATGTCCCTCTCGAGCCCCCTGATCCGACCAATCAGGTCACCCCGGTTCCGCAAAGCCAGCTCCTCATTGTCGCTCCCGATAAATGGGACTGGCCCAAATAAAGGTACAGACGCGAACGGTCGGCGAAGGGTACAGTGAGAACACACAGCCGTGAACTCACTGGAGATGAATAGAGTCGCCAGCTAGGCATTTTTATCCCGGAGGAAAGGTAATGCTGCATAAACCTAGAAAGACATGGATAAGACGGTTGCGAACCAGAGAGACTGAGAAAGGGGGTTGGTTACAACCTGGGAAGGTATTAGCACCCAGATTGTCCGCCGTACTCGACGGGATCCACGCTTGAAAGATTTGTGTTTTAAAGGGGTAGTGTCAGTGCAATTTGTGTGTAAAAGAGCTGGAAAACAAAATGTACAGGTGTCAGTGTAAGAGAAAAGTGAAGTATATAAGTGAAGTGTCAGTGTAAGAACAGGAGTGAAATGCTCAAGATCATGAGGCTAAAAGAATGAGGCTAGAAAGAGGGGGAATATACAGAGACTTTTGTTCGATAACTGTTAAGTTATGCCTACGTATCCTCTCGTGCAATGAGGAAGTCAGAACACCGTAGTTCGACCCAAAGAGACTGAAAGATGAATTGACTTGTGAACTGCTTACTAGCCTATGCTCAAGTGTATGACCTGTCTGGCTCAGGTGCAAACTGTCTTGCATTAGACGGAAGAAGCAAGTTCTCGTTTATGAGTGAAGGTGATGAGAAAAGAATCCCGAAGGAAACAATTATTGTTTGTTTTTATGTTTTCAGTCTTTTATTGCTTTTGAAAGTTTGTCATAAATTAATGAGCTTAAGCCTAAACCAATGGATTTAGTAAACTCATCACATCTTCCCTCTAATTAGGGGTAATGAGAGTACCTTAAGTGTGAAGTCATATTCTCACACTTAATCACCTTTGGTGTAGGATTAAGATCATTAACCTACTTTGTGATTATTTAGATGTTTTTGGTGTTTTTGTTTAGTGTTAAGTAATGAGGTTAAGCCATAATCAGGGATTAAACTCATGACAAAACAAAGCCTTTATTAAGTGGATTTTAGATAATGATGTGATCAAGAAATGAGTTTTATGATTTGTAAGACAACTTGAGGGGGACTTGTCCATTAACATTAGGGTTAGTCCTTCTTAACCAATTAAGGAAGAATTAGAACCCTAATGCAAGGCCCAAGTTACAAGTGTGATGTCTTGATGATTATTAGATGGGTTGATTAAGAGATTTAAACACATTAAGGGTTTAACACTTAGGATTAAAGTTATACACTCCATCCTAAGATAAGGATGCAGACATAAGCTTAATCACAAAACCTTAAGGCCTTTAGGGTTTAGTCCCTGATTATGAGATGAGAAGAGAAGACTCAAAAGAGACACAAAGGTAAAACTAAGAGGGGAGACTAGTCAAAACCCTAATCATTGTCATACTTGGTTGTTCCTAAGGTTTGTGAGGTTTTCAAGAGAAGTCTTCAATGGAACCACCAGGAAGCAGATGAAAGGATCAAGAGAAGCAAAGCAACTTGCTTCATTCAAGAAGTCAAGTCACTTGAAGAAAGAAAGTGGGAAGAAGAAGAATGAGCAAGCTCAAACCCAAACACAAGATAAAATGCAGCATGGATGCAAGAGAGATGAAAAGAAAAGTTATGAGAAGTGAAGGCAAATTCACTTCTCAAAATCACTTACCACCTGAAAAGTTAGAAAAGAAATGCAATGCAATGCAAAATGGGATGGAATGACATGATGCAAACCAAAACCAGAAGCATACATGTGATGTTAATGATGCTATGAGATGCTACAAACCAGAAACAAAACATGGAGATGATCATACAAGCTTATGGATGCCAATGGAGCAAGTTAAGTCACATGAACATACATGAAAAGTTATGATATGCATATGGAATACAACATGACAAATGAGAGATGAAATGCTCAAACATGCTTCCAATATGTCTTATGATGTTCAATGAATCAAATGGAGGCATGGAATGTCATGGCAAGTCATGTTATGCAAGAAGATGCAAGATGGATGCATATGGAAGCCCAAATTAGGGTTTATGAACAATACATCAAACAAAAAAACAAAATCAGAAGCAAACAACATTATAAAAAATTGAAAATGCACTCAAAGGACCCCTAATCCTATACTAACCCACTGCCTAAAGGAGAGGTCTCAACTCTTAACCAATTTCAAGTTATGATTTTCCTAAGTTTTCTAGGGTTTTAGGGTTCCTAAACAAGAAAATTATCAAACAAATGGAAAATAAAAGATCAAATCATGGCCATTTAATCTCACAAACTACATGCTAAACACAATGCAATGCAAAAAGAATCAAGGTCCAACTCTTCATGGATAGGCAGCAATGATTTTTTTGAAGTTTGGATCAAAACAATGCATCAAAATGATTTTAATTCAATGAAAAATTCTCAAAATGCACCAAGATCAAAAAATAAATTTGGTTTGAAGGTTGGACAATGTTCCTAAATGTCTTAAAACATTTCATGAATTTTTTGGTGATTTTTAAATACCTAAAAGTATTTTTAATAAATTAATTTTCATTAATCAATTAAAAATAAACTTTTAAATATTTAAAAATACTTTTTTAATGCTAAAAATGAAAATAAAAATATTTTTGGGTTTTAAAAATTAATGAAACTCTTGACAAAAAGTTTCATAATTTTTAAAACATTTTTACTATTTTAAATAAATTGTAGAAGATAAACATGAAATAAATGAATTAAAACAAAGAAAAAGAAAAGTCAACTGAATGGAGGGCTATGATGCATTCTGGGGAGAGAAAGATTGACCACGCGCGCAATCCAGTGGCCCAAATTCAAACTGAGTTAAATGTAATTATGAATTAATTAATCAGGGTTAGGGTTTCTAATGGTGAATCTGGACCATTCATCCACGCGCGAAGTCAACCTGGTCAGCCAATCCAACGCACGAAATTCAAATCTCATTTAATTACACTGATTAAACCCTAATGATTTTCAGGTGGCCGGAGAAGACCTCCGGTCGTCTTCTCCGGTGGGAACCCCACCTGAAAATCCCCAAAATCCACAAAACGCAACCAAAATGAAATCTAAACACACAGAAATGATTCCCACACTCCCCTGAATCAAAACCCTAAGCTAGAAATCATTTATATTTCATCAAACTCATGAATCGAACAAAACATTTTTTAGGTCAGGGAGTTTCAGAACACGATTACATCCTCATTTTCCAACCATTTTCAAAACCAATGACATAGTTATGATCAGGAAAGCATATAGAATAACTTAAGAACTTAAAAAATGATTTCTGGAAAAAAAGTTCTTGAGCTACCTGAGTTTCGAAGCTTTCACTCTTGTAACTTTCTGACCCCTTCCTTTGATGCAAACCACTCCTTGTGACCCCTAGATGATGTTTGGATGCTTGGAAGAAAATTATGCTGGCTGGTTAAGGAGTTTGAACAGCTTCTGCTCAAACTCAGGTGAAAATGGTGTTGGTGATTCAGGTTGTTTCAGGCAAAGGTGAAAGGTTCTTTGTGACCAGGATGATGAATGGAGAAGGTTTATGAAGTTTGTTCAGGTGTTTGTGAGCTGTGGAATGAGATTCGAAAGTTCTGGCTTTGGGGGTGAAAAATGGGGAAGCTCAGTTCTTGCTTGGTTCAGGCTTATGTCTTGCTGGTTTTGGCTCAGTGAAGCAAGGTGAGTTGATTAGTGGAGTTGGTTTTTGTGTTTGTGAGCTGTGGAGTCAGATTCGAAGAGAAATGCAAAAATGGGGTGAGTTTGTGAATGTGATGTTCTTGTGTGTTTCAGCCTTGCTTGATATGTGAAATGGCCTGCATTTTGCTTGCATAAAATAATCCCATTGGTCAGATGATGTGACCTGGCCTGCTGTGATAGGTAAGTTTACTTTTGCAAAATGTCAACTTTGGTGTAAGGTGGGCATGGGCTGGGTTCTAGGCAGGTACACGTGTGTGGGCTGGCGCAGCATGGTGTGAGAGAGAGGCTAGAATGGTTCAGCATTGTAGGCAACAAGTGGATGAGGTGTGATGATGGTTTTTGCAAGTTGATCATCCTTGGTTCACATGAAACTTTCTTGTCCCACAAGCCATAAAACATGAGGAAATCTTGGTCCAATCTGAACTTTAGGACTTACATGATGCTTGTGTAATGGTTTGACATGAATTAGAAGTTACAAATGCCTTGGTACAAAGTTTTTGCAAGTTTCTTATTTGAGGCATATCTTGAAAATTAATGATTTTTGCCAACTTTGACACACCATAACTTTTGATCCAAAATGAATTAGATCATGTTCTTGTACTTTTTGAAAAGGGAAAGATCTAATCTACAACTTTCATGACCAAAGTTTTTCCATTTGAAGCATTTTTGGATCAAAAAGCAAGGGTTGAAAAAGTTGCATAAAATGACATTTCATTAAAAGTCAACCATGCCTTTAAAAGTCAACTTTGCAAAAACTTGTAATTCTTGAATTTTGTGAACTTCAACCTTCTTCCATGATCAAATAAAGATCAAATACACTCAAAATGATGAAGATCACCCCTTGGTTGGGTCATTGGGGGCCTCAGGTGCCCTGATTTTGCACTGACTTGTCTGAAAAGTCAACCCTTGATCAGATGACTTCCCCCATGGAATTTCTTCATGAAAATTGATATGCACACTCCCTATACCATATAGAGACCAATAGAAACAAGAATGACCAAAAAATTTGGAGTTATGGCCTCTGAAACCAAAACCCTAATTTTAGGTCATCTGTGTAGTTAAACCTGGCTCTGCATCCACACCATTTCCAGTTCTTGTGATTCTTTGACATTCTTGACTTTGAGAGGATATAATATGATGCTTGAACACACATGGACCCCCTTGAAGTGATTGATGACCCTTGGAGTGGCTCAATAGGCTCTTGGATTGTTCAGATCACAAACCCTAGATGCAGATGACTTTGAATCTATGCAGTGAATCAAAACTGTGATATGAGATGTTATGATTGTGTTTATGCATATGAAATGATCACAAGCCATGGTGTGAATGGGTGAGGGCAAATTTGGGGTGTTTACACTCATTGCTTTCATCTTCCCTAGGGAGAGACATCTTCTACAACACCCCAACCCTTGAACGAAGATGCCCATTCTCCACCACGGCCTCAGTAAATTCGGCCTCTTGCTCTTTCAGCTTTTTATTCTCCTCGACTAAGGTCTCGCGCTCGCGCTTCATCTCGTCCAGCTCAGACTTCAGCCCCTCCTGGAGTTTGTACTACTCTTTGTAATTAGCCAAGTTATAGGAGAGCTGATTCTTTTCAGCAGTGACAACTCGAATTGCCTCTTTCTCACCCTTCAACACAGATAGCGAGCAAGAATTGTCGGACAGGACCAAGGTCGTCTCCATGAGCCTGATCACTGCAACAACATCCTGAGTTAGGCTGGCCCGCGTGTTCGTTGCCTCGTGGTCGAGAATGGACTTGGTCTCAGCAGACATCACCATGAAGGAACCTTCCGAGCTAAAAGCTTCGTGCTCTAAATAGAAAGAAGGGAGAAGGTAGGCCACTTGGTTCTTAGGTGGACCTTTGGGCGCAGCCGCTGATCGACCCAACGAACCCTCTGGACGGGGACGTTTGGGGCGGGGAGAATCTTCCAGCAAAATAGCCTCATTCTACATGACCGTCACAAGCGGAGATTCCGGGCGAGGAGAATGCGGAATGGGACTGGTGCTCCCAGAACCACCGGCCACATGCTCGGTGGCCACCTGTAGGACCCAACCCTTGCTCTTTTTCTTTTGTTTGGTCGGGGCCCTAGCCTAGTTGCCAACTTCAATGCTCGCTCCCAGAGTGTGGGCATGTCATCTGCAAAATGAACAAGTCAGTAAGGCAAATTAAAAAAGAAAAAAGAAAAGAGACAGTCGGGGATAAGCTACCTAGAAGTCGGAGGGCTTCCTGTCGTACCTCGAAAAATACGATCCTCGCGAATGCGGTCGCGGCTGGGCCGACTTGAGAGTCGCCACCTAATTTTGATTTATTCCCAAAGAGGGAAAGGGAAAATATAGATAAAACCCGGGAAGAAAGGATAAAGACCAGGTCATCGTAACCATTGTCGGGGTTCGGAAGTCGGTTATGCAGGGGGAAGGTATTAGCACCCCCTACATCCATCGTACTCGATGGGAACCTTCTAAGTTGTCACGCGCGAAAGTATGTCTATGCCTAATGAAATACTTGCTAAAGGAGGAAAAAGATTTAAGATTTATTTTCTTTCTTTAGGAGTCGAATTGCACTAAAGACTATGGATAGTTTATTCCGAACCAACAAGCCAAGTGTCTTGCGACGGAATAATCAGAGCGAATAACGACAACTCATGATCCTCCTTTCTACCACTTAAGGCTCGTGGCGTACAATTTTTCTCATATTATTAAAGTGTTTTAATACCTAAGACCACTTGACGTTGGATCAAGGGTTTGGATTTAAAGAAACATTTTGGTAGGTCGATTGCGAGGCATAAAGCGATCGCGAAGGGTGAGTGCAAAAATGGAGGTTAAGGGTTAAAGGGTTACGCGAGATCGATTCATAGTCCTAAGCTAAGGCGGAGCCGTTGGAGCTCGAATTAAACCGGAAGCGTCAAAATATAGCTCTTTAACTATCTTAGAATCGATTCATAATTAAAATCATTCTATGAGAAGTCGAGCATTACTTTATAATCAAATAATTATTAAATAAAAGAAAATGTGATAAAAATAAATAATTGGTCTCATATTGACTTAAACAACGTCAATTTATTAAAATCGAATATTTAAGTCGTTTGGTATATCATCGACCATAAGAATAAAATAAAGTCGAAATAATAATAAAATAAGAGTTTGGCCTCATATTTAATTTAAATAACGTCGATTTATTTGAAATCGAATATTTAAATATTTATTCATTGGCCGAATAAATAATAAAGTCGATAGATAATAATGGATCTAAAATAATTAGAAACTAATAAGAAATGATAGGAAACGGTCTCATATCAATTTGGACAACGTCGCAAAGTGGAATGTCACAAATCGGATAATAATATCATAGACCAAATAATAACTATAAATAAATCAATAATTTGATAAGATAATAAATGGATAAAAAATCGGCCTCAAATTGATTTAGACAACGTCGCGAAATGGAATGTCGATAAATCATATTTTTATCATAGGCCCCAAAATAATAAATATAAAATAACGGATAAAAATAATGAATCGGTCTCAATTTAATGGATAACGTCGATTAAATAATCAAATATCTCATTTTTATCATTAACCGAATAAATCGAATAATCGATAAAACAAATAGCGAAGAATAACAATGGCCTCATAACAAATTTTGACAACGTCGATTTAAAATCGAATATCGAAAAGTTGCAATTATTTCATTGGCCCGATAAAATGAATGTAAATAATAAAATGAGTATATAAAATACTTACGAATTAATATAGACAAAATGGTCTCATAACGATTCCGATAACGTCGGTAAAAACCGAATATCAAGAACACCAATTGGTTAACAAAGAACACGGACGAGTGCTGACTCTGAGGGGATTTGAGTGGTATATACAAGATACGGCCGAGTATCGGTGTAAGTATGAGTGTTTGACTGTTGGGGAGAGTGACACGGACGAGTGCCAAAAGGAGACGAGTGTAATATAAACAAGTATCTGATATACAAAGTATAGATGACTGCGCTGGGGATATGACTCGGACGGGTGTCGAAGGATTGTCATATGTAAGTATGTGTGAGTGCAAAGAGGACGTCTTTGGCCTGCTGCCGGGGTTATGACACAGATGGGTGTCAAAAAGTATCTATAATACGAGTGTTGTTGTTTTCACAGAGTGCTCAGGCGACTTTATTGGGGAGTGATGACACGGACGGGTGCCACAGAGGGTATATATATACTGGTGTTTGTGAATGTGAGGCAACTGCTTTTGCTGGGGAACTTCCACTGGGGATTTTGGGGGAAGTCTGTATGATGACGAATTGTCGTTATTCACAAGTGTTGGTTTAAAACATGGCTTATGATTATGCTATGTGTTGGATTTTTGCCGTAATGCTCCGTGTTAAAACGGAATGCTACGCTTTGTGGGTGAATATGATGCGAATGCTATGATTGTGCAAAGATACCAAACCGGGATCCGGGTCCCGTTGCTGCAAAGATCTTTGATCGATCCGTTTGAAGTAGACATCCCAGCTGGGGATGAGATCATTGGTAGATCTGATGAGATGTATCTGCTTGGGGAAATGGGTCAATGAGAGACCCAGCTGGGGTTTGTAGAGGCTTTCTTCACTCTATTGTGATCTTCCAATGCGCTGCTCTTTTGGACAGAGACTGGAGCTCTGTGGGGAGATGATTTCCTGACTTTTGTGCTCGGCTGAGGACGAAATGGCAATTCGGCTGGGGAGAAACAGAGGAATCACTGAAAGGCCTCCCTAGAAATTCTGTTGAGGTAGCTTCTTGACTCAGCCGGGGATATGGGCGCCTTCTGTGATACCTGGCCACTCTGATGGGGAGAAGTAATAAGTAGCAACTCGGCTGGGGAGAAGACACTTTGAGTGCTGAGTGTTGATTTGTCAGCTTGCTGGGACAAAACTTTCGTGCCCCAAGTTGCATTCTGGATACCTGCGATCCTGCAAAGATAGAGAAACACACAAGTAATCCCGAGGTATCCTTTACTGGATTCCGTCATAGGAGTTTAGACACTTCTGAGAGTAAGCATATTTCCTACAAGCATGTTTTTATTTTTGAAGATAAACATCTGTATTCATGCAATCGTTTTTCTTTAAGACATCAGACATTTTTTTTGCAAATAAAAAAATGTACAAGACGAGACATGACTTGAAAATCTGATTTTATTAATTCACATGCCCTGAATCGGCGAGATACAGTCAAAGAAACAAATCCCCTAAAATGAAGGGATTGTTACAAATTGAGAAACAAAGTGCTGGCAATGTTGATGACGCTTTAAGGAGCTTCCTCTTCACTATGACTCGCATGACCTTTGACATTCTTCTCATCTTGCTTTCTGAAGAAGGCTGGTTCTGACTGAGGCTTGATCCTTTCGAAGCTTACCAAGTTGTAGGTGATACAGACGAATTCAGGATGCAGTTGTTCGCTTATCCCCTTATTTTGCATGGATCGCCCTTTCGGGTTTTCAATCCATCGGGATGCCCATTTTTGCCTGAGCTGTCCAATGCGGCTTTTCAACTCAGCGGGTGTACATTTTTTGTTTATTTTCCCTTATTTTTGCCCGAGTCTTTTATTCTGTTTTTGACTCGCCGGGATGCCCTATTTTTGCCTGGACTTACATTCTGTTTTTATGTCCAGCGGGTCAGTTTATGCGAAGCATTTTTTAACTGCATCTGAATTCACAGGGGATGGGAAATCTTCACCATCCATGGTGCTGAGCATCAGTGCTCCACCGGAAAAAACTTTCTTTACCAAAAATGGTCCTTCATAATTTGGAGTCCATTTGCCCCTGTGGTCTGTATGAGGAGGGAGGATTCTCTTCAGCACAAGATCTCCTACTTGGTACTCTCGGTGCCTGACTTTCTGATCGAAGGCTTTCTTCATTCTTTTCTGATACAACTGCCCATGACAGATTGCAGCCAACCTCTTTTCTTCAATCAGACTCAATTGTTCGAATCGGGATCGGACCCACTCTGCTTCGTTCAGCTTAACATCCATCAGTACTCGCAAGGAGGGTAATTCCACTTCAACAGGTAGGACTGCCTCCATACCATACACAAGTTGATACGGCGTTGCCCCAGTGGATGTTCTGATTGACGTGCGGTACCCATGCAAGGCAAACGGTAGCATTTCATGCCAGTCTTTGTAAGTGACTACCATCTTCTGCACAATCTTCTTGATATTCTTGTTAGCTGCCTCAACAGCGCCATTCATCTTTGGCCTGTAAGGAGAAGAATTGTGATGTTGAATTTTGAAGTCCCGACATAGCTCAGCCATCATTTTGTTGTTTAGATTGGAACCATTATCAGTAATGATTCGCTCGGGAACTCCGTACCGACAGATGATATCTCTTTTCAGAAATCTGGCTACCACTTGTCTTGTAACATTGGCATAGGAAGCTGCTTCGACCCACTTGGTGAAATAGTCGATGGCGACCAGGATGAATCTGTGGCCATTCGAAGCAGTTGGCTCAATCTTGCCAATCATATCGATGCCCCACATAGCAAAGGGCCAGGGTGAAGACATCACATTCAAAGGATTGGGAGGCACATGCACCTTATCCGCATAAATCTGGCATTTATGGCATTTTCTGGCGTAGGCACAACAATCAGCATCCATTGTGATCCAGTAATAGCCTGATCTCAACAACTTCTTGGCCATGGCATGCCCTCCAGCATGGGTACCAAAGGATCCCTCGTGCACTTCATGCATCAACAAATCTGCTTCCGTCTTGTCGACGCACCTGAGGAGTACCATATCAAAGTTCCTTTTGTATAAAGACCCATCAGTGTTCAGAAAGAAACTACCAGCCAGCCTTCTCAAAGTCTTCTTATCATTGGAAGATGCCCCAGGTGGGTATGTTTGATCCTCCAAGAAGCACTTAATGTCATGGAACCAAGGCTTATCATCCTTGACAACATCTGCTGCGAATACATATGCTGGTCTGTCAAGTCTGGACACTGAAATTTGAGGTACAAAGTTGGCAGCCTGAACTTTGATCATGGACGAAATGGTAGCCAGAGCATCTGCAAACTGATTCTCGTCCCGAGGGATATACTCAAGCTTGACTGTTGTAAAGAAAGTTAATAACCTCCTTGTATAATCCCTGTAAGGTATCAGATGATCCTGGTGTGTGTACCATTTGCCGTTGGTCTGATTAATTACCAAAGCTGAATCTCCGAATACAGTCAATGTCTTGATCCTGAGGTCAATGGCTTCCTCAAGACCCATAATACAAGCTTCGTATTCAGCTTCGTTGTTAGTGCAGTTGAAAGTGAGTTTTGCCGAGAAGGGCATGTGAACTCCTTTAGGTGTAATGAGTACTGCACCAACACCACGACCATTCATGTTAACAGCCCCATCAAACATCATAGTCCATTCTTCTTCCGGGTTAGGCCCTTCAGTGTGAATAGGCTCTTCATGATCTTTTGCTTTTATGAACATGATGTCTTCATCAGGGAAGTCAAATCTCATAGGTTGGTAGTCATCAATGGGTTGCTCAGCAAGATATTCAGACAATACACTGCCCTTGATGGCTTTCTGAGATGTGTACTGAATGTCATATTCTGTGAGGATCATTTGCCATCTTGCAACCCGTCCAGTAAGTGCTGGCTTCTCAAATATGTACTTAACTGGGTCCATCTTTGAGATCAACAGAGTAGTGTGGGTCAACATATACTGCCTCAGTCGGCGAGCAGCCCACGCTAAAGCACAACAAGTTTTCTCGAGCAGTGAATAACGTTGTTCACAGTCGGTAAACTTTTTGCTTAGGTAGTATATTGCATACTCTTTTCGACCAGACTCGTCATGCTGGCCCAGCACACACCCCATTGACTCTTCTAATACTGTCAAGTACATTATCAGAGGTCTTCCTTCAATTGGAGGCATAAGGATTGGAGGCTCTTGTAAGTATTCCTTGATCTTGTCAAAAGCCTTCTGGCAGTCTTCGTTCCACCTGACCGTCTGTTCTTTTCTCAACAATTTGAACAAGGGCTCACAGGTCGCTGTAAGGTGAGATATGAACCTTGAGATGTAGTTCAATCTACCTAGAAACCCTCGAACTTCTTTTTCTGTCTTCGGTGCAGGCATCTCTTGAATAGCTTTGACTTTATCGGGGTCAACTTCAATCCCTTTCTCGCTCACAATAAAACCCAGCAGTTTACCAGATCGCACCCCGAATGTGCATTTGTTGGGGTTCAACTTTAGTTGGTACTTTCTCAGACGCTTGAATAGCTTCAGCAGATTTACCAGGTGGTCTTGTTCAGTGAGGGACTTGGCGATCATATCATCCACATAACATTCTATCTCCTTATGGATCATATCGTGGAATAATGTCACCATAGCCCGTTGATACGTTGCACCGGCATTCTTGAGCCCAAATGGCATTACCTTGTAGCAGAACGTGCCCCAGGGTGTGATGAAGGTTGTCTTCTCCATGTCTTTAGGTGACATTTTAATCTGATTATATCCTGAAAATCCATCCATGAAGGAGAATACCGAGAACTGAGCCGTATTATCCACCAATACATCAATGTGAGGTAAAGGGAAATCATCTTTCGGGCTAGCTCTGTTCAGATCCCGGTAGTCAACACACATTCTTACTTTGCCGTCTTTCTTAGGCACAGGCACAATATTAGCAACCCACGGTGGGTAGCTAGTTACAGCAAGGAAACCGGCGTCCCATTGCTTCTGTACCTCTTCTTTGATTTTCATTGCCATGTCTGGGCGAGTACGGCGCAGTTTCTGTTTGACCGGTGGGCATTCTTCTCTCAAAGGCAGCTTGTGCACTACAATGTCGGTATCCAACCCTGGCATGTCTTGATAAGACCAAGCAAACACGTCCACATACTCTTGAAGCAGGTCAATCAGTTGTCTCTTCACTGAGTCTTGCAGGCAGGCCCCGATTTTAACTTCTTTCACGTCTTCATCTGTACCAAGATTGATCACTTCAACCTCCTCCTGGTGAGGAGTAATAACCTTTTCCTCTTGTCTTAACAACCTGGCTAGCTCTTCAGGAAGCTCATACTCTTCTTCAACCCCTTCATCAGCTTGATTGATTGGATTGTCAAAGTCATACGAAGTCATAGCCGTGCTGTTGTCGGTGCTGTCTGGAAGGCACACTCTGCAAGGGTTCAGTTTGTTCATTTTAGTGATTTGATTTTAATCTTGTTCAGAAAAGTGAAATAAAGTTGTCATTTTGAAAACATTGCCATTTATTTTTTGTACAAAAAGAAAAAAAGGAAAAGCAGTGAACGGAAAAGAAGAAGACTCATTTGCAAAAGATGTCTGATATTTCATTGATTAATCTTGTTGCACAAAAAGTACAGATGGCCCGATTACAAAATGAGTCTTGTCATCTTGGGCAAGATGCAAGACTTTGATGCATGCTATAAAAATACAGGAAATAATAATTACTCTGCATGAGTAACTCTTATAATTTCCTGGGAAGACCAGTTCGAGATACTGCTCCCCGGGATCTTTGGACGAATCCAGCTTTCCAGGTTGCGTTCTTCTTCCAGCTCGTCTTCCAAGTTGTTGACAGCATCAGGGGTGAGCATCCCCCCACTCACAAAGTTGGGCTCTTTTGCAGCCTCTGCTTGATCCTGTTGAGTTGGTTTGTAACCCAACCCAAATCTATCCTCTTTCTTTTCCACCGGTAGCAGTTTGCCCCAGCCTTGGGCATTTCCTTCTTCAACAACCTTCCGGGCTTGTTGATATGATGTCATTGAGGTTCCAGGTACAGCAGATGTTTCATTTATGTTCAAGGCTTCGAAACCTTGGCTCATTGTCTCATGGATCTCCCCATCCATCTCAATGTATTTATAAGTAGCCAGGTGGCTGACAAAAATATCCTCCTCTCCACAGATTGTAACGACTTGACCCTCCCACTCGTATTTTAACTTCTGGTGAAGGGTTGAGGTCACGGCGCCAGCGGCGTGAATCCATGGCCTACCCAATAGACAGCTGTAGGCAGGCTGTATATCCATCACGTAGAAGGTCGTTTTGAAAGTTTGCGGGCCAATCGTTATGGGCAACTCAATCTCTCCCAGAACCGATCTCTTAGAACCATCAAAGGCTCTCACCACCAGGTTGCTGGGTCCTAACGCCAATCCGTCATACTCTAGCTTCACAAGGGCCTTTTTAGGTAAGACATTGAGGGATGACCTTGTGTCTACCAGCACATGGGAAAGGACTGCACCTTTACATTCCATAGTTATGTGCAAAGCCTTGTTATGGTTGCGGCCTTCCGTAGTCAAATCAGTGTTGGTGAACCCTAGTCCGTGACTAGCATTAACATTTCCAACTACAGCTTCCAGCTGATTGACAGTGATCTCTTCAGGCACGTAAGCTGCGTGCAAGACTTTGAGTAGTGCATTCCGATGGGCTTCGGAGCACATAAGCAATGATAGGATTGAGATTTTGGAAGGCGTCTGATGAAGCTGATCCACTACTTTATAATCACTCTTTTTGATGATTCGCATGAACTCATCAACCTCTTGATCGAATGGTGTTTTCAAAGCTTCTTTAACAGCTTGATCTTCCTGCACCGGGCCCTTCCCTTTTGCCTTGGCAGCAGCTTCTGCTTCGGCAGTGGGTCTTTGAGTTTGTGAAGCGAAGAGATGTCCGCTTCGAGTGAAGCCTCCGCCTCCTCCCACATTGTCTATTTGTGGTGCAGGGGTTGATGATTCAAAAGTGATTTTTTGTCCTTCGCGGTACAGGTCAGAGCCGTAATGCCACGGGATGGCATTACTGCTTTCATAAGGTACTGGTCCAGGCACCGTGATAGTGACTGGACTGATTGCAGCTGCGGAAGGAACTGTGATAGTCTGTGGATCGTAATATATCGTGACTGGTGCTCTGATGGGAGCAGCACTTTGTGAGTTGTAAGCAGTATTATTTTCTGGATCATAATAGATTGTAACGATTGAGACATCTTCATGATTTGTTGCTGATGTTGTAGGAGACATTGTTGGAAGGATGGATGTTGTTGTTGTAGGAGTTTCAAAATGGAGTGGTGCTGAAGCTGTAGAAGGAACATTCATTGATATCTGGTTAGTTGAAATGACAGATGAAATACTTGTTGACAAAGCTGAAGAGTTGTCGGGAACAATGGTTGTTGCAGTTGTAGGAGATACTGGAATTGTTGCTGATGAGATTGCTGGATTTGTTGGAAATGATGTGGTGATTTGAAGTTGGCCACTTTGAATGAGACCATCTATGCCATTCCTCAGGTTATCACACCCATTTACTGAGATATTGCAGTAAGCACACCCTAACTCACACCCCGGGAACATTTGACATTCGAGGAGCTGAGCCTTAATCTCTACCAACGGTGTCCGGATTTGACCCACACTGGTTATTAAATAAGACGGCTTGTCTTCTTCAATAGCATTAATCCTGGGACCACCGTGGTTTGGCATGGGGTTCTTATTGACATTGGGTGGTGGTGCGAAGTTCAGAGCTTTGGAGTCTACCAGGTCTTGTACCTTCATGTGCAAGGCTCTGCACTTTTCTGTACTGTGGCCGGGTGCATTTGAATGAAAAGCACATCTGGCGTTGGAGTCATAGTTCCTGGGTAGACTGTTGGGATCCGGAGGTGCCAACGTCCTTAGCTCAACTAGGTTGAGTTTCAGGAGTTGTGGCAGCAATGTAGCATATGGCATAGGGATCGGATCGATCACCTTATTGGCTTGAGATGGCCTCTGTTGGAATGGCCTTTGCTGATTGTTGTTGTTGGCGTTGTTGTAGTTTCTCGGAGGATACTGAGCTTGTTGATGGTACTGAGGTTGCTGCTGATAGTTTTGCTGCGGAGGTTGATAAGCTGGTTGTGGATGAGCCGGAGCGGGAATGGTGACTGCTGCTACAGACCTGTGAACATACTGGGGTCTGCCCCTGTTGGTGTGGATGGCATTGGTCTCGCCAGTTCTTCTTGGGCCTGCGAAAGGCTTCCTTGCATTGTTGGACGAGCCGGCACCATTGTCAGAAATCTTGCCCATCTTCAACAGGCTCTCTATTCTCTCTCCAGCTATGACAACATCTGCAAAGCTAGTAGAAGAGAAAGCAGCCAGCCTGTCAATGTAGGTTCCCTGGAGGGTGTTCATAAACATATCTGCCATTTCCCTCTCAGACATAGGTGGCTGAACAGCAGTAGCCAATTGCCTCCATCTCTGGGCATATTCTCGAAAACTTTCCCTTGACGACTGTGACATTCCCATTAGGAGGGTCCTGTTGGGTGCCATATCTAAGTTGTACTGATACTGTCTGATGAAGGCCTCTGCCAGGTCCTTCCAACACCTGATAGTTGCCCTTGTCAGGTGAGAGTACCATTCTCTTGACGCTCCAGTTAAGCTATCCTTGAAATAAAACATCCAGAGCTTCTCATCCATAGTATAGGCCTTCAACCTCCCCAGAAATGATTGTAAATGAGTCCGGGGGCATGAAGTCCCGTTGTATTTTTCAAAACAAGGAGGCTTAAACTTATGGGGAATCCTGACCCCGTCTACCAAGCCCATATCCATGACATCGAAACCCAAAGAGTTTTGAGACTCTAAGGATCTTAATTTCTCAGCTATCTCATCCAGCCTTCTATCATAAGCTTCCTCCCCAGCACCCATTACTGTGAACTGATCCTCCTGGGGGTCTTCTTGCAGTACCCTGCCTGCAGTGGCAGTCCCTTGAATATTTGCAGGAATATTGACCTCTGGATGGAGATGGGGGCCAAATACAGGGGGATTGACATGAGGTTGGACCCTCTCGTTGTTGCTGGTGCCGGCAGTCCCTATATGTGGATCTTCTTTATTTTGCCTTTCCACCATGGCCCTCAATCTTTCCTGGCTCTGAGCCATGTTGTTCATCACTTCCATAAACTGAGTCATCTGCGTTCTCATTTCCAATCTTTCGTTCGCCATTTGATTTCTGACCTCTGCAAGGTCCTGCTGTACCTGATCCATTTGTATGCCCGGAAGGTTGTTACGGGTTGGATATCGGTGCGGACGGTTGAGGGGAAATACCCGGCGTCGAGCAATAGTTCCTGAATATCACAACAGAGTTAGCAACAATAAAACAAAAGCCTTCAAAACAAAACAAAAGGTTAGCATGCAATGCAGTATGCTTATTTGTTTTCAAGGTATCCGGCTTGGCATTCAGTTTTGACCCTTCCAAACCCTTGAAGATGCTGTTGATGTTGCTTTCGAAGTAAACTCGGATGGAACAAACTAATACATACATTACAAAAGGCAAATGGTACATAGTTTGTTTACAAATACAAGCCCTCTGAGGGGTCAAAATATATTACAGGAAAACAAAAGTACATGGAATGAAAGCAACAACAAACAAATGGTCAAACACCAAGACCAAACTCATCCTCCCGAACTTCCTTGAGAAGTGCTTCGGTCACAGGATCAGCTGGACGCTCCGTGAGATTCCTGATAAGGAGATTCCGGGTCGTAACACCTGCAGTTAGCTTCTTGTGCTGACTTTGGTCCTTTGACCTCTTCACTCCAGCTTTGATCTTCAGCTCTGATATCTCCCTCTGGGCTGCTGCCAGGGCTTCCTGCTGCTCTCTTGCACTAGCTTCCAGCTGCTCTATCTTGTCTTGGACCCTCTTGTCCTCCAGAGTACGAGCCTCGGTGATCCTGACCCACCTAGCCTGGCTCTCCTTCAGATACAAGTCTGTCCTTGCTCTCTGGAACTGGGCTTCTTTGCAAGCATTCTTCAGAATTTATTCTCCAGCCTTAGACTTCTTGATATAATCCCCAGACTTCTCAATCTTAGCCAGATGCTCCACTCTCAACTTCTCTAACCTCTCAATATCCAACCTGCCATCACTCCTCTCCCGGAGGGTCTTCTGCAAAGCCTGAGTCAACTTCTCATTTCTTTCTTTCAAGCTCTCAAACTCCTCCCAACTGACAGTGGCAGGGGGTGGTGCTGAGGATGGTCCAGGCATATCCTCCATGGTAAAGGGCATTCCAGAGAATTGAGCCCTGGCATGGGACCACTCATAATATTGTGCTGATGCCACATTGTTGCACTTCCCCAGAATGGTTACTCCCTTGGTTTGAACATTGTCCCAGGCCCAGGCTGCCTGCCTAACAATAGCCAGATTAGGCTTGTTCTCACAATAAAGAGTCTCAACCAAGTCCTGTGCCTTAGGAGTGTGGACCAGTGCATAGCCCAGTTGTCTTTTGAACAGCAGAGGGTTGTAATTAATACTACCCTTAACTCCTATTAGGGGCACATTGGGAAAATGCCCACAGCTGGTGATGATATCCCTGCCTTTGGTGCTTTGAGTGCACCACCTGATATCAGCTGAAGTTAGAGCAGTGAGTCTTCTAGCCCAGTTTCTCTGCTGATGAGGATTCAGAAATGTATCTGTCCTGGGTAAATGCTTGAGAAGCCAAGTATGGAATAATGGAGCACAACACCTCACTAATCTTCCCCTCTGCTTTTCATTCCTCTGATGCACTGAGTAATAGAGATCCCCCAATAAAGTGGGCACTGGGTTCTTCAAGATGAACAGGTGGATTGCATTCTTGCTAATGAATTGAGGCTCGTCTGCAAATAATATGATCCCATATATGCTCAAGGCCAGCAAAGCACAGACTGCTTTCCACTCTCCCAGAGAAGCTTTCAGGGTAGCTTGAGAGATCAAGAAATCCAGATGCAGGCCAGGGATTCCAGCCTTAGAAGTCATATGCTGCCCAATCAGAACTGGTTCTAGATGCAAGGCCTTTGCTACCTCTTCATTACCAGGAAAGACCATCTCAGGGTTAAAAGGGATTCCACCCCTGATAGGTATACCAACTAATGATGAGTATTCTTCCAATAAAGGGCCCAGCTGAAAGTCCTGAAAAGTGAAGCACCTCAGTGGGGGATCATAAAACTGAAGGCAGGTGTGGATCAAGCTTCTCTGTGAAGGGTCCAGATCCATAACCATATCAAGTATATCTCCATAGTGTTCCCTGAACAGTGGTATATGGTCTGGAGTGATCAGGGTCTGAATCCTCCTGATGTCAGATAGCTCTGGCTGGAAGAAGTGGTAGGTGATGTTGCTCTTTTTAGGTGCCATGATGTTGAGACTGAGTAGAGACAGGTGCTGATGATAACACTGAAGAATGGGCCACTGATTGGCTGGTGCAGGTGACTGAAAATGATAGCTGATAACTGAAGCAGATGCTGATGATGATAGGGTCAAAACCTGAGCCAAAATGAAGGTGGATACCCTGAAACACAAATAAGCAAATGTCAATATGATGCAATGGTTATGTATGCAAATGATATGCAAGGGTCTGTGACTGAGCTGGATCCGATCAAGTGCCCTGATATAGGTCCAAGTATATCCAAGAAATCCAGATGGAGGTCTATAAATCCAGTAACCAGGGTGGGGGGCTCAAATAAAGAGCCACATGTCCAGGGTTTAGAATCACAAGAACTGTTCCAACATGGAGTATTCTTAATCACATCAGAGTAACAGGGTATGTTGAGGCCAAGGGTACCTGCAAACCTGTAAACAGCCCAACCCCCTCATAGGTGGTGTTCTAAAACAAGGATCCTCAGACTTGGATCAGTTATGAGAAGTGCAAACACTTCTAACCCGGAGGTACAGTGTTTACAATAACCATAACAATTCCTCCTCTAATTCTCCTTAGTTTCTGAAGGTCAATACTAAAAGGTCATCCAGACTTAGCAGGCTTCCCAGATAGCCCTAG
Source organism: Lathyrus aphaca (assembly GCA_963966055.1). NCBI lineage: Eukaryota > Viridiplantae > Streptophyta > Magnoliopsida > Fabales > Fabaceae > Lathyrus > Lathyrus aphaca. The sequence goes on along the minus strand of OZ014519.1, from coordinate 134,292,124 downwards.
CATTGCAGGAAATCTGCAACACAGAGCTCTCAAGAAGAAACCCATATCTGAACTGTGTTTCATATTCCCGCACCAGACCGAGATGGAATGGGAAAGAATATGAACCACTCTAGCCTAGGTGTCACTCAGGTCCCAGGTATAGGACCTTAACTCTCAATGGAACCCCACCCACCAAAGCAAACAAACCAGATCCAGCCAGACAGCATGACAGTATGATATATGTAAAGCAATAAAGAAAGCAATAAACAACTGTACATAAAGCAAAAATAAATACAAATATACAAACACAAATAAGCACATAACACCCCAGTAAACACAAATCAATCAAGCGCTAGGAGGAACCCACAAAAAGAACCAGAAGCCCTGGTTGCAGTATAAGGGTCCCCAGCAGAGTCGCCAAGCTGTCGCTCCCGATAAATGGGACTGGCCCAAATAAAGGTACAGACGCGAACGGTCGGCGAAGGGTACAGTGAGAACACACAGCCATGAACTCACTGGAGATGAATAGAGTCGCCAGCTAGGCATTTTTATCCCGGAGGAAAGGTAATGCTGCATAAACCTAGAAAGACATGGATAAGACGGTTGCGAACCAGAGAGACTGAGAAAGGGGGTTGGTTACAACCTGGGAAGGTATTAGCACCCAGATTGTCCGCCGTACTCGACGGGATCCACGCTTGAAAGATTTGTGTTTTAAAGGGGTAGTGTCAGTGCAATTTGTGTGTAAAAGAGCTGGAAAACAAAATGTACAGGTGTCAGTGTAAGAGAAAAGTGAAGTATATAAGTGAAGTGTCAGTGTAAGAACAGGAGTGAAATGCTCAAGATCATGAGGCTAAAAGAATGAGGCTAGAAAGAGGGGGAATATACAGAGACTTTTGTTCGATAACTGTTAAGTTATGCCTACGTATCCTCTCGTGCAATGAGGAAGTCAGAACACCGTAGTTCGACCCAAAGAGACTGAAAGATGAATTGACTTGTGAACTGCTTACTAGCCTATGCTCAAGTGTATGACCTGTCTGGCTCAGGTGCAAACTGTCTTGCATTAGACGGAAGAAGCAAGTTCTCGTTTATGAGTGAAAGTGATGAGAAAAGAATCCCGAAGGAAACGATTATTGTTTGTTTTTATGTTTTCAGTCTTTTATTGCTTTTGAAAGTTTGTCATAAATTAATGAGCTTAAGCCTAAACCAATGGATTTAGTAAACTCATCACATCTTCCCTCTGATTAGGGGTAATAAGAGTACCTTAAGTGTGAAGTCAGATTCTCACACTTAATCACCTTTGGTGTAGGATTAAGATCATTAACCTACTTTGTGATTATTTAGATGTTTTTGGTGTTTTTGTTTAGTGTTAAGTAATGAGGTTAAGCCATAATCAGGGATTAAACTCATGACAAAACAAAGCCTTTATTAAGTGGATTTTAGATAATGATGTGATCAAGAAATGAGTTTTATGATTTGTAAGACAACTTGAGGGGGACTTGTCCATTAACATTAGGGTTAGTCCTTCTTAACCAATTAAGGAAGAATTAGAACCCTAATGCAAGGCCCAAGTTACAAGTGTGATGTCTTGATGATTATTAGATGGGTTGATTAAGAGATTTAAACACATTAAGGGTTTAACACTTAGGATTAAAGTTATACACTCCATCCTAAGATAAGGATGCAGACATAAGCTTAATCACAAAGCCTTAAGGCCTTTAGGGTTTAGTCCCTGATTATGAGATGAGAAGAGAAGACTCAAAAGAGACACAAAGGTAAAACTAAGAGGGGAGACTAGTCAAAACCCTAATCATTGTCATACTTGGTTGTTCCTAAGGTTTGTGAGGTTTTCAAGAGAAGTCTTCAATGGAACCACCAGGAAGCAGATGAAAGGATCAAGAGAAGCAAAGCAACTTGCTTCATTCAAGAAGTCAAGTCACTTGAAGAAAGAAAGTGGGAAGAAGAAGAATGAGCAAGCTCAAACCCAAACACAAGATAAAATGCAGCATGGATGCAAGAGAGATGAAAAGAAAAGTTATGAGAAGTGAAGGCAAATTCACTTCTCAAAATCACTTACCACCTGAAAAGTTAGAAAAGAAATGCAATGCAATGCAAAATGGGATGGAATGACATGATGCAAACCAAAACCAGAAGCATACATGTGATGTTAATGATGCTATGAGATGCTACAAACCAGAAACAAAACATGGAGATGATCATACAAGCTTATGGATGCCAATGGAGCAAGTTAAGTCACATGAACATACATGAAAAGTTATGATATGCATATGGAATACAACATGACAAATGAGAGATGCAATGCTCAAACATGCTTCCAATATGTCTTATGATGTTCAATGAATCAAATGGAGGCATGGAATGTCATGGCAAGTCATGTTATGCAAGAAGATGCAAGATGGATGCATATGGAAGCCCAAATTAGGGTTTATGAACAATACATCAAACAAAAAAACAAAATCAGAAGCAAACAACATTATAAAAAATTGAAAATGCACTCAAAGGACCCCTAATCCTATACTAACCCACTGCCCAAAGGAGAGGTCTCAACTCTTAACCAATTTCAAGTTATGATTTTCCTAAGTTTTCTAGGGTTTTAGGGTTCCTAAACAAGAAAATTATCAAACAAATGGAAAATGAAAGATCAAATCATGGCCATTTAATCTCACAAACTACATGCTAAACACAATGCAATGCAAAAAGAATCAAGGTCCAACTCTTCATGGATAGGCAGCAATGATTTTTTTGAAGTTTGGATCAAAACAATGCATCAAAATGATTTTAATTCAATGAAAAATTCTCAAAATGCACCAAGATCAAAAAATAAATTTGGTTTGAAGGTTGGACAATGTTCCTAAATGTCTTAAAACATTTCATGAATTTTTTGGTGATTTTTAAATACCTAAAAGTATTTTTAATAAATTAATTTTCATTAATCAATTAAAAATAAACTTTTAAATATTTAAAAATACTTTTTTAATGCTAAAAATGAAAATAAAAATATTTTTGGGTTTTAAAAGTTAATGAAACTCTTGACAAAAAGTTTCATAATTTTTAAAACATTTTTACTATTTTAAATAAATTGTAGAAGATAAACATGAAATAAATGAATTAAAACAAAGAAAAAGAAAAGTCAACTGAATGGAGGGCTATGATGCATTCTGGGGAGAGAAAGATTGACCACGCGCGCAATCCAGTGGCCCAAATTCAAACTGAGTTAAATGTAATTATGAATTAATTAATCAGGGTTAGGGTTTCTAATGGTGAATCTGGACCATTCATCCACGCGCGAAGTCAACCTGGTCAGCCAATCCAACGCACGAAATTCAAATCTCATTTAATTACACTGATTAAACCCTAATGATTTTCAGGTGGCCGGAGAAGACCTCCGGTCGTCTTCTCCGGTGGGAACCCCACCTGAAAATCCCCAAAATCCACAAAACGCAACCAAAATGAAATCTAAACACACAGAAATGATTCCCACACTCCCCTGAATCAAAACCCTAAGCTAGAAATCATTTATATTTCATCAAACTCATGAATCGAACAAAACATTTTTTAGGTCAGGGAGTTTCAGAACACGATTACATCCTCATTTTCCAACCATTTTCAAAACCAATGACATAGTTATGATCAGGAAAGCATATAGAATAACTTAAGAACTTAAAAAATGATTTCTGGAAAAAAAGTTCTTGAGCTACCTGAGTTTCGAAGCTTTCACTCTTGTAACTTTCTGACCCCTTCCTTTGATGCAAACCACTCCTTGTGACCCCTAGATGATGTTTGGATGCTTGGAAGAAAATTATGCTGGCTGGTTAAGGAGTTTGAACAGCTTCTGCTCAAACTCAGGTGAAAATGGTGTTGGTGATTCAGGTTGTTTCAGGCAAAGGTGAAAGGTTCTTTGTGACCAGGATGATGAATGGAGAAGGTTTATGAAGTTTGTTCAGGTGTTTGTGAGTTGTGGAATGAGATTCGAAAGTTCTGGCTTTGGGGGTGAAAAATGGGGAAGCTCAGTTCTTGCTTGGTTCAGGCTTATGTCTTGCTGGTTTTGGCTCAGTGAAGCAAGGTGAGTTGATTAGTGGAGTTGGTTTTTGTGTTTGTGAGCTGTGGAGTCAGATTCGAAGAGAAATGCAAAAATGGGGTGAGTTTGTGAATGTGATGTTCTTGTGTGTTTCAGCCTTGCTTGATATGTGAAATGGCCTGCATTTTGCTTGCATAAAATAATCCCATTGGTCAGATGATGTGACCTGGCCTGCTGTGATAGGTAAGTTTACTTTTGCAAAATGTCAACTTTGGTGTAAGGTGGGCATGGGCTGGGTTCTAGGCAGGTACAAGTGTGTGGGCTGGCGCAGCATGGTGTGAGAGAGAGGCTAGAATGGTTCAGCATTGTAGGCAACAAGTGGATGAGGTGTGATGATGGTTTTTGCAAGTTGATCATCCTTGGTTCACATGAAACTTTCTTGTCCCACAAGCCATAAAACATGAGGAAATCTTGGTCCAATCTGAACTTTAGGACTTACATGATGCTTGTGTAATGGTTTGACATGAATTAGAAGTTACAAATGCCTTGGTACAAAGTTTTTGCAAGTTTCTTATTTGAGGCATATCTTGAAAATTAATGATTTTTGCCAACTTTGACACACCATAACTTTTGATCCAAAATGAATTAGATCATGTTCTTGTACTTTTTGAAAAGGGAAAGATCTAATCTACAACTTTCATGACCAAAGTTTTTCCATTTGAAGCATTTTTGGATCAAAAAGCAAGGGTTGAAAAAGTTGCATAAAATGACATTTCATTAAAAGTCAACCATGCCTTTAAAAGTCAACTTTGCAAAAACTTGTAATTCTTGAATTTTGTGAACTTCAACCTTCTTCCATGATCAAATAAAGATCAAATACACTCAAAATGATGAAGATCACCCCTTGGTTGGGTCATTGGGGGCCTCAGGTGCCCTGATTTTGCACTGACTTGTCTGAAAAGTCAACCCTTGATCAGATGACTTCCCCCATGGAATTTCTTCATGAAAATTGATATGCACACTCCCTATACCATATAGAGACCAATAGAAACAAGAATGACCAAAAAATTTGGAGTTATGGCCTCTGAAACCAAAACCCTAATTTTAGGTCATCTGTGTAGTTAAACCTGGCTCTGCATCCACACCATTTCCAGTTCTTGTGATTCTTTGACATTCTTGACTTTGAGAGGATATAATATGATGCTTGAACACACATGGACCCCCTTGAAGTGATTGATGACCCTTGGAGTGGCTCAAGAGGCTCTTGGATTGTTCAGATCACAAACCCTAGATGCAGATGACTTTGAATCTATGCAGTGAATCAAAACTGTGATATGAGATGTTATGATTGTGTTTATGCATATGAAATGATCACAAGCCATGGTGTGAATGGGTGAGGGCAAATTTGGGGTGTTTACACTCATTGCTTTCATCTTCCCTAGGGAGAGACATCTTCTACAACACCCCAACCCTTGAACGAAGATGCCCATTCTCCACCACGGCCTTAGTAAATTCGGCCTCTTGCTCTTTCAGCTTTTTATTCTCCTCGACTAAGGTCTCGCGCTCGCGCTTCATCTCGTCCAGCTCAGACTTCAGCCCCTCCTGGAGTTTGTACTAGTCTTTGTAATTAGCCAAGTTATGGGAGAGCTGATTCTTTTCAGCAGTGACAACTCGAATTGCCTCTTTCTCACCCTTCAACACAGATAGCGAGCAAGAATTGTCGGACAGGACCAAGGTCGTCTCCATGAGCCTGATCACTGCAACAACATCCTGAGTTAGGCTGGCCCGCGTGTTCGTTGCCTCGTGGTCGAGAATGGACTTGGTCTCAGCAGACATCACCATGAAGGAACCTTCCGAGCTAAAAGCTTCGTGCTCTAAATAGAAAGAAGGGAGAAGGTAGGCCACTTGGTTCTTAGGTGGACCTTTGGGCGCAGCCGCTGATCGACCCAACGAACCCTCTGGACGGGGACGTTTGGGGCGGGGAGAATCTTCCAGCAAAATAGCCTCATTCTACATGACCGTCACAAGCGGAGATTCCGGGCGAGGAGAATGCGGAATGGGACTGGTGCTCCCAGAACCACCGGCCACATGCTCGGTGGCCATCTGTAGGACCCAACCCTTGCTCTTTTTCTTTTGTTTGGTCGGGGCCCTAGCCTAGTTGCCAACTTCAATGCTTGCTCCCAGAGTGTGGGCATGTCATCTGCAAAATGAACAAGTCAGTAAGGCAAATTAAAAAACAAAAAAGAAAAGAGACAGTCGGGGATAAGCTACCTAGAAGTCGGAGGGCTTCCTGTCGTACCTCGAAAAATACGATCCTCGCGAATGCGGTCGCGGCTGGGCCGACTTGAGAGTCGCCACCTAATTTTGATTTATTCCCAAAGAGGGAAAGGGAAAATATAGATAAAACCCGGGAAGAAAGGATAAAGACCAGGTCATCGTAACCATTGTCGGGGTTCGGAAGTCGGTTATGCAGGGGGAAGGTATTAGCACCCCCTACATCCATCGTACTCGATGGGAACCTTCTAAGTTGTCACGCGCGAAAGTATGTCTATGCCTAATGAAATACTTGCTAAAGGAGGAAAAGGATTTAAGATTTATTTTCTTTCTTTAGGAGTCGAATTGCACTAAAGACTATGGATAGTTTATTCCGAACCAACAAGCCAAGTGTCTTGCGACGGAATAATCAGAGCGAATAACGACAACTCGTGATCCTCCTTTCTACCACTTAAGGCTCGTGGCGTACAATTTTTCTCATATTATTAAAGTGTTTTAATACCTAAGACCACTTGACGTTGGATCAAGGGTTTGGATTTAAAGAAACATTTTGGTAGGTCGATTGCGAGGCATAAAGCGATCGCGAAGGGTGAGTGCAAAAATGGAGGTTAAGGGTTAAAGGGTTACGCGAGATCGATTCATAGTCCTAAGCTAAGGCGGAGCCGTTGGAGCTCGAATTAAACCGGAAGCGTCAAAATATAGCTCTTTAACTATCTTAGAATCGATTCATAATTAAAATCATTCTATGAGAAGTCGAGCATTACTTTATAATCAAATAATTATTAAATAAAAGAAAATGTGATAAAAATAAATAATTGGTCTCATATTGACTTAAACAACGTCAATTTATTGAAATCGAATATTTAAGTCGTTTGGTATATCATCGACCATAAGAATAAAATAAAGTCGAAATAATAATAAAATAAGAGTTTGGCCTCATATTTAATTTAAATAACGTCGATTTATTTGAAATCGAATATTTAAATATTTATTCATTGGCCGAATAAATAATAAAGTCGATAGATAATAATGGATCTAAAATAATTAGAAACTAATAAGAAATGATAGGAAACGGTCTCATATCAATTTGGACAACGTCGCAAAGTGGAATGTCACAAATCGGATAATAATATCATAGACCAAATAATAACTATAAATAAATCAATAATTTGATAAGATAATAAATGGATAAAAAATCGGCCTCAAATTGATTTAGACAACGTCGCGAAATGGAATGTCGATAAATCATATTTTTATCATAGGCCCCAAAATAATAAATATAAAATAACGGATAAAAATAATGAATCGGTCTCAATTTAATGGATAACGTCGATTAAATAATCGAATATCTCATTTTTATCATTAACCGAATAAATCGAATAATCGATAAAACAAATAGCGAAGAATAACAATGGCCTCATAACAACTTTTGACAACGTCGATTTAAAATCGAATATCGAAAAGTTGCAATTATTTCATTGGCCCGATAAAATGAATGTAAATAATAAAATGAGTATATAAAATACTTACGAATTTATATAGACAAAATGGTCTCATAACGATTCCGATAACGTCGGTAAAAACCGAATATCAAGAAATCATAGTTATATCATTGACCAATAAAAAAAAGAAGAAAGAATGAAATAACAATAAACTAAATGGCCAGGGGTGCAGTCCTGATGATTGGGTGCAAAACCCAATCCAAAAAGTATGATGGGCACTTGCCCGGCCCGGCCCAAAGTGATGATTGAAAGAGAGTTTCCCAACTAATGGAACCCTAGCTGATAGTGAACAATTTGGTTCCTATTTGAAAGTACCGCCATTTTGTAATAGAAAAGGAAAAAAAACATGGACACATGGAAGCATATGCATTGGGCGGTGAGAAAAAAGGAAAAAAAAAATGAAGATTCATCATTAAAACTACACAGACATTGGGCAGTGAAAAAAAAACAAGTCCATTAAATCTTTTTAAAATAGAATAATTAAGATTAAATGTGATTTAACGAAAATAGATATACTCTTTCTCTGCTATTTTTTCTTAAAACATCCCACTCTCTAAAATGCCACCCTTGTGTACTCGGTTCTGGCTCTCAAAGAAAGCTGTAAGAACTTCTCATGGTACACCGAACAACAAATCGCAACGAAATGGAAAGACATTACCAACGCACAACGTAGTGAATCAAAAAAAACACAACAACAATAATCAAAGATACCAAAGAAGAGCGAGGGTCTACCGATCCGGGATTCTGAAGACGAAGAGAGACAAGTAATCGATCTTCCTTAGCTTGATGTTTGCTCAATCCCGCTTCTTCTTTCTTGTTTCCTTTGTTTCTTCTTTATTTCCCCTTTTGTTGTTGTCGCTGTGTTGTTTTTGTGTGTAAGAACAGGTCTAGCTCGAGATTGTTGAGTTTCAATGTGAAAACTCAACAATCTAAGTGAGGAATAAGAGCTTTGAGTGTGAGCTATAGGAATTGAATTTCACTAACTTTTGTTAGGGTTTTCGTCCTCCTCTTTGCGGCTAGGGTTTTTCCGTGTGTTCTTTGTGGCTAGTCCCCCCCCCCTTTACCGAGTGAGATCATGAATGATTTTATAGGAGAGATGAAGGTGATTCTTGTATGTGTGTGAATTGTGAAATTTGTGCGTGGAAAGCATGTGAGGGTGAGCTGGAATTTTCATTCCGTTAGAAAGTATCTTCAGTGTGATTGTGTGGGGTCCTGAGGTGGATGACTCGCAAAATTCACTTGTCTGTAGTGAATGAGCTTCTAGAACAGATGTGGCCCACTATGAATTTTGAATGCAAACTTCATTTTTACTGCTCTTATTTTCTTGTACTTTCACTGCTAGTAAAACCTGTTTTCGCTGCTTGTTTATTTCACTACTGGCTGGTTCACTATTTTGTTGCACCAATCTGATAAAATGAATTTGATATGACAGGTTTCTGCGGTTCCTGTAAGGCTTGGTTGTGCGCTAGAGGCTATGATTTTATTCGACAAAAAAAACAAACAGAGATGCTTCACACTTCATGGTTAGACAGCATAATCTTCAGCCGAGTATTCTTCACTATTCGTGTATGGTTGACAGTTTGGGTCATGCGGGACTTGTTCCCAAGGCTTATGAATTGATAGAGAGAATGTTGTTTAGTGCAACCAGTTCTATATGGAGTCCACTTGTCATGAAGCATCATGGAAATTCAAGGTCTGTCAATACACTGTATGGTTATGTTTTGCCCTCAAGACTCATTCTGATGTTCATTTGTTGTGCGTGCTCGTGAGCAGGTTGTTTGGTCTCGTACATAGGTTGAACTCTATGGACGACTACCAGATGAATTCAGACGGCCAGTATGACTGTCGGCATAACCGCCGGATGAACTTGATGAGATTATAGGTCTTCTTGAACTACTGCCATATCAGCCGGAAGTGCGACCCTTGTCTTGATCACGATGCACAGCTTTGGGCACAACTGCTACATCCTCAAAGCCCCTATGTTTAGAATGGTCGCGGCGAGGACTAGAACTTGTTGGGTTCCTCCGCAAGAATGCTTCAACAACCCCAATGAATCTCTCTCGAAGCTCTTTCCCGACTGAGGTCTTTTCTGGCCTCTGCACAGATGGCCCTGCATTCATAGCCGTCTTGCCATTGTCATGCCTCTAATTGTGTAGATTCCAAGATTCCTTGAACAATGTTGTCACTCATTTTTCCTATGTAACAAGACTTTGTTATGAATCAGCTTCATTGGCTCATGAGGAAAACTGGGACAAAGCAACTTCTTTTATCGAACTCGAATCAATGCCTCGACTTATGGTATCATACATTAAATTCCCTGATTTTCTTCTTCTGACTGGTTGCACTGGTGCTTTTTCATTGCAGATCTTGTCATGGCTCAGGTTATGATTGGCTAGAACATCATGAATGTGCTGACTTTTCTTCATACACAGCTTGATAGCTTTTTTAACTCTGCTCCTGTTTTTTGATTGTAGAGATTGTGCAAAATTTGATAATGTCACTTGAAGCATATAAGATGACGGAAAATTCATGGCAGCTAGGGATTCGTAACTTGGCTTGAAAGTCTTCTAACAAGATCAATGATTCTGAGTTCTCGTATTCTGCACCTTGTCACTTGAAACTTGATTAAGTAAAAACCAGATACTTGTTTGAATTATCACTCCTGTTCAAGCTCTTTGAAGTGAGGATGGTACATCATGAAGTACGTGTTTGTTGCGGTTAGTATGAACCTGCTTTTTTATTTGGCTGTGACTTGTACTGAACCATTTGTCTTACATGTGGCTTTTGATGTCTTATGCAGATGTGCAATGGCTGTATATCAATTATTTTGGTAAGTTTGCAATTGTCATAATATAGAAGTTGGATGCAACACGGTTACGACTTATGTGTGATGAGTTGTTTTGCGAGATAATTCACGTTCCCCTTGCCTTGCAAACCTACTGAAGGTCTCCTAATGTTGTTTACTGTAACTTTAACTTACAATGGTCCTTCTCTAACTTTCATTCCGATGCCACAAAACTTGATACATGTTCCTACTGCTTGATATTTGCAATTGCTTTTGGCTTTGATATATTCAATGATGCTCTAATTAGTAGTCTCATGTATTTTGTACGTAGTGGCACTGGATTAATTTGGAAAACATTCACCGCAGGTTTCATGAAGGCTAGCAGGATGGTAGAATTCGATGCACCTATTACAACCTACTTTATTCAACTGGTTACGGACTTCTCGGGAGCTGGAAATTAAAGCCCAGGTGTACTTGTTATGCATTCTGTTATGGAGCATATGCGTGCCGCGTTATAATGTGAGAACTTCTGCTAATTCCAACTTCAATATAATCGAGAAATGCAGTAGGGAAAGGTTGGAAGTTTGAATGAAGGTGTTAGAATGAAACATGTGATGATAAATGCAGCAACTGAAGGATAGAACAAGTTTATGCTTAAAATTAGGAACTTGATTGTAGTTTTACTTGTAACAAATTTCTATGCTTCATGTATTGCATCATGTTTTTCTTGGACTTGGTGTTTTTTCATTTGATATGAGCATCTTGCCTTGCAGGTTGGATGGTGTAACACGAACATTGGTAACACGAGGTACGATGCATCAAGCTGGATGGCTCATAGACATTATTGTAGCTTTTGGGAGCTATTTGAAAAAAATGGCTTTAGCCTGAGACGTCACGTTTGGGCCACGTTTGGAACATCTTATGATTTTTGTAACTTTTAATCATACATCTATATTAAGCAACATGACTGTGTTTTGTACAGTGGTCAAATTCCTTGTGAATGTAAACCATATATCCCTTTTTTTATGATTTAATCTGATTTTGCATCCTTGCTATTTTAAGTGACAACATGAACTCTTACGTTTCTTCTTGACTTTCTTTTGCTTTGTTCCTTCATTAAGATGGCTTGCGACAAACTCTCTCAAAACCAAACTTTTATTCTCGTGAACTCGAATAACAACAAACCACGGTTAAACTAACAAACCTGTTGAACTGCAACCTTAGCATGGCTTAAAGTTATCGCATACCGTCTCAAAACTCTTCTCGAAACACCAATTGGATTTGAGCTTCTCGAATCACTTTCCGAATCATATTGAAGTACGATCTTAAAATCTTGAAAAGAATGTAATAAACATGACCCTAATCAAATAGGGAAGTCCTTTGAGAAATATCCTAGCAATTAATTTGAGAAAAGCTTCGAAACTGGTCCAATGTCCTCCTGAACCAACAGGTGTCAATGGCTTGAAGTTAATTCAACACTAATTGAATAAGCTTTAACATCTACACTTGGAAACCTTTGATCACGACTGAAAATAGCCTTTGAATTAAATCCACACATTATTGATAGTATTAACCGAACTATGACTCATTCTCGTCATGTCTGATATTTGACAAGAGAATACAAGCAACAAGCACACATTTTTTTGAATTTATATAATAATTAATAACGTAAGATAATGAATGAAAATGATTAAAAAAGTAGGACAAATTTGGGGTATGACAGATGCCCCTATCTAATTGTCTTAAACTTGAAGTGAACGGCCACAGGGCGTTCGATTCTAAAGTAAAAGTCAATTAGATATAAGCAAACCCAAAATTTGTACGATGCAAAAATGCAATGCGATGTTGAAATGTGATATGCATGCATGGATGCAGTTATTGGGGATGTAATGCAGTTTGAATGCGATATGAAATATGATGACATAAAGTCTGCGAGGATGATGAAATGATAGAAAAAAGAAGTTACGTAAGAAAATTGGTTGGGGATAACAAGATATTTCTGAAAATCTGTCTGAACGACCTGGAATAATCAGGAATACTTGGAGTGAAAAGGGGTTAAACCCTGGAAGAGGCATTAATGACATCTAAAAATGCTACAAATGCACTAGTACCGAACGTGGATATCAACGTCTGACACATCTAGAAAAATATTAGATGCGGAATGAAACCAAATTATGAAGGTATGCCAAGGGAAACATCAAAATTTCAACGAGGCATAGAGATTCTCTCCGAATTTCTCAATGTGATGAACCAGAGAGAGAGATTGGGATAAAACCCTTAATACGGTTGTTAGAAAAACGCACTTCGAAATTTCTCAAAGGGATTAACCGGAGTGAGAACTTCGAAGGAAACAAATAGCTTCTCAATGGGAAAAAATCGGATTGAGACAGTTGAAGGAAATAAGAATTTCTCAATGGGAACAAACGGAGAGAGAAATTAGAAAGAAACAAATAACTTCTCAATGGGAACAACCAGAGTGAGAAAGTTAAAAGAAATAAGAGCTTCTCAATGGGATTAACCGAAGTGAGAAATTTGAAGGAAACAAAAACTTCTCAATGGGACCAACCGGATTGAGACAGTTGAAGGAAATAAGAATTTCTCAATGGGAACAACCGGAGAGAGAAATTAGAAAGAAGAGGTCCACGTCAAACTTTACAAAATTTGACGGAAAAGAGTTCCACGCCGAACTTAACACAGTTTGAAGAAGATAAACATACAAAAGACAGGGTGACAGACACGACTGCTTTGGTAGGTGCCAAGTAAATTGGGCTTTGAATTTTGTTGGTTGCCAATAGAAATTGGACTTTAAGGGTGCCAAACAAAATTGGACTTTGACCACAAGGTAAGACGACAAGACCTCAGGAAATGCATATGAACACGAAGTAAACTTTGTGCTATGCTTGATATGAGATTGTATGATGTAAATGGTCAATGCTTGCGATGCAAATGCTAAGACCACGGGATCAGACTCTTTTGGAGAGGTGCGGCTGAAGTAGCTGATTCCACAACACAGTGAACCTTTGCCAACTATAACCTTTGAAAGATGTCTTGAACACAACTTCAACCATTCTTGTATGAAGTATCAAGATATTGATCCTTTTGGGAAGGAGTTATAAGCTTTGCTTGGGGGATTGCTTAACGTAGGCTGCCCCATATTGAATGATTCTGAAGTGACTGATTGACTGGTCGCTTGAAATGCTTGCCCCAACATGAGTCCTGAAGAAAAATCCTTTCTGAATAACATGATCTTTGATTGCAATATGCCCCTGATAGGACCACTGATCAAGTTTCTCAACTGTTTTAAAATTCCTTGATAATGAGTGCTTACTTGCAAATAAAATATTTATTCGAAAAATGTTAATTTTAATACAGTGCTCAAGCACAAATTTTGAAATCAAAATCATTATTGGGATGATATTGGTGTAAAGAGAATGAAACACTAGCAAGAATGCACTGTTTATTAAGTCATGCAAAGTGCAAAGTGAAAGATAATGCAAATTGAAAAATATGAAAAAGGTAAGATACCAAAGCAAATGATTGGCAAATCTCTTGGGGAGTCAGCTTACGCAACCTTGTTGAGATATGCTTTCAAAACAAACCTAACTTCAATTAGGTCTTTAAAGGGTTGTAACGTGGCTTGGTTCACGGTTTATGAAACAAAGGATATAAGGCTCAAAATTTAATTTTTTACCCAGCCCATTCTCCATGATGATCTTCAGTCCTACGCTCAATTGATTCAACCTATACATTCAGGTTATTTGGATTTGTATTGACAATGATGGCTTAGGAGCCAAAGGATTACTGGATAGCAGTCATTGCTTATTCACCACATTTGTTGGTTTATTTGATGAGGATTTTGGATCAACTCATCCTTGTATTTGTTGAGGAATTTTGGTGACCTCTTTTGATTTGAATTATCCCTAACTTTTGCCTGGACTGTATCTTTGAGGTTTTCAGTCCACCGGGATGCTTTTATTTTTGTCTAAGTCGCTTTTGGGTGTTGACTTAACGGCTTTTTCATTTTTGATTTGGACAATGACTGCCATTAACTTCCTCGACAATTGTGCGAAGGAAAACTTGGGCTTGAAAGCCTTATTGAAAGGTGTAAGGAATGATCCTCCTAAAATTGAATGCATATTCGAATTAATTGAGAACTACCTTGCCCCGGGTTAAGATTGTGGTTTTTTCGTGTAGAAAGAAACTCCAACTTCTAGGCTCAAAGGGGTTGACAATGGATTAACTTCCTTATTTCTCCAGTGTTTGGGAATTGAAACAATGCCTGTATATCATCAGCAAGGTTTTATTTTGAAACCATACCATTCAACAATTTGGGTATTTTTCGTCATCCTCCCTCCAATCATTGCTTATACAATAGATGAATAAGAGAAACAATGGTATATATTGCTTGGAATTTTTGAAAATGAAAAGCATAAATAACGCGCAAATATGAAGGTGAATGAATTGATTCAAAACATGCGATGCTCATTTCATTAACATTAACATTAGAGAATAAACAAAGTCTTTAAACAAGTACACATAACATAAACAAGGAAATTAAAACTGAAAAGAAACAAGGCCTAGTGTCTAATCAGTAGCAAGGATGAGCTTTCCCGTCTGATCCACTGGCTTTAGGTAATGACTTGTGATTCTTCGACCAAATCTTCAGCCACTTTGTTCTGGTATATGATCTCTACCAACATGGGGAATCCCTCTCGGTGTGAAAGTGAGCACATCCATTCTAACCAAGTCTTGAACTCGATGTTGGAAGGCATAACAATGTTCAATATCATGGCCTGCAGCTCCTTCATGGTATGGACAATGAAGATCAACTCTAAATCCGGCTGGAAGAGGATTTGGAGAAGTAAGGGGTCTAGTTGTGATCAGACCTTTTAGGACCAAATAAGGGTACAACTCAGAATACGCCATAGGAATAGAGTCAATTGTAGTCCTATTTCTGACTCTGTGATTCAGATTCTGACCAGCATTCCTTTGTGGGGGAGCCCTATCTTCAACTTTTGTCACAAACTCCTTCCTCTTTTGAGGCTTTTCAGAGGAATTTCTAGAAGACTCAGCATCATGGTGCAAAAAGTGAGGATTCTTATAAACAATTTGGGAAACAATACCCGTAGGGGTAACATTAATTTGAGGTATGACAATCCTCTGGGACTGAGCTTCCCTAGCCAACAATGTTTGCATCATATCCATGAGTACATTCATGTTTCCTTTCAACTCATTGAGGTCTTCTCTAACCCTTCTGTTATGTTGCTCTTGATTTTCCATTTTTCTTCCGATGTTGGCTTCAGTTCCGAATCTGTGCTTAGGAATCAGCTTGACGGGTACTCAACAACTGAAGACGAGAACGAATGAACATGAGCGACTATGAATGCAAAATGAATGCAAATATGAATGCAATGATATGCAAATAAAATGCGAAAAGATGTTAAACATAAAAAAGTCATGGTATCATAAGTCCAAGGTACAGATGGAGGATACTCTGATCAGGAACTCACTGGGTAGACTCTAAGGTTTTAGGGACCCCAAAGTTATCAATTCATATGGTTGTTCATCACACGCACCATAAGCATGACGGTTGATTGACTCCGCCATATGAATCTATTTTGGGTGAGATCTTCGTATCGACACCCACGAGAGCAAATTTTCTCGGGAGTCCATACTACGTGATCATCGACATGAGGTTTAAAACAAAGTCCTGGAGTTATGGAACTTTCTCAACTGTTTGATGCACGTGTCATTTTTATATATTCTTGACAGTCAATCAACTCTATTGAGTAAGTCTATTCCAAGTGAGGTTTTCGTATCGAGCCACGCGAGGGCGAACCCCGGTGCCCCATACTATGCAACCATCAACCGATGTTTTAACCAAAAGGTTCTAAAGGTCCTCAGAGTGAATGACCCTAATGCAAACAACTGAGCACACACGCCAAGGACTTGACGGTTGTCAGTATTCTCATTAGAATCTACTCCAAGTGAGGTTTTCGTATCGACAACCCATGAGAGTGGTTGTCTCAAGAGCCTATACTACACAACCTCGCTAACTTATGTTTGCACTCGAAAGCCCGGGTATAAAGCCTTTCGCTCGAGCTCAAAATATCGATCCAAGAACCACACGGTATAATATGGAAAGCGATAAAGAAAGCGATAAAAATAATCAAGTAAGTCATAAAGGCAAACATACAAACAAGCGTGAAGCAACCTAGATTAGGCTTGACTTGCATAGGGGTGAACCAATCCCCAGCAGAGTCGCCAGCTGTCGTACCTCGAAAAATACGATCCTCGCGAATGCGGTCGCGGCTGGGCCGACTTGAGAGTCGCCACCTAATTTTGATTTATTCCCAAAGAGGGAAAGGGAAAATATAGATAAAACCCGGGAAGAAAGGATAAAGACCAGGTCATCGTAACCATTGTCGGGGTTCGGAAGTCGGTTATGCAGGAGGAAGGTATTAGCACCCCCTACATTCATCGTACTCAATGGGAACCTTCTAAGTTGTCACGTGCGAAAGTATGTCTATGCCTAATGAAATACTTGCTAAAGGAGGAAAAGGATTTAAGCTTTATTTTCTTTCTTTAGGAGTCGAATTGCACTAAAGACTATGGATAGTTTATTTCGAACCAACAAGCCAAGTGTCTTGCGACGGAATAATTAGAGCGAATAACGACAGCTCGTGATCCTCCTTTTGTCGCTCCCACCAAATGACACAGGGCCAGGAGGGGTACAGACGTGAACGGTCGGCGAAAGAGGAAGGAATGAATAGAGTCGCCAGCTAGGCATTTTTATCCCGGAGGAAAGGTAATGCTGCATAGACCTAGAAAGATATGGATAAGACGGTTGCGAACCAGAGAAACTGAGAAAGGGGGTTGGTTACAACCTGGGAAGGTATTAGCACCCAGATTGTCCGCCGTACTCGACGGGATCCACGCTTACAAGATTTGTGTTTTAAAGGGGTAGTGTCAGTGCAATCTGTGTATCAAAGCTGGAAAGAATGCAAGTGTCAGTGTAAAATAAATGTGGAGTGTATAAGAGAAGTGCCAGTGTAAGAACAAAAGTGAAGAGCTCAAGATAATGAGGCTAAAAGAATAATGCTGGAAGGAGGGGGAATATACAGAGACTTTTGTTCGATAACTGTTAAGTTATGCCTACGTATCGTCTCGTGCAATGAGGAAGTCAGAACACCGTAGTTCGACTGAAAGAGACTGGAAGATGGATTGACTTGTGAACTGCTTACTTGCCTATGCTCCAGTGTATGACCTGTCTGGCACAGGTGCTAACTGTCTTGCATTAGACGGAAGAAGCGAGTTCTCGTTTGTGAATGAATGAGGTGAGAAAAGAATCCCGGAGGAGACGATTATTGTTTGTTTTTGATGTTTTCAGTCTTTTATTGCTTTTTGGAGTTTGTCATAAATTAATGAGCTTAAACCTAAACCAAGGGTTAGTAAACTCATCACATCCTCCCTCTGATTAGGGGTAATGAGAATACCTTAAGTGTGAAGTAAGCACCTCACACTTAATCACCATGATGTAGGATTAAGATCATTAACCTACTTGTATTTATTTAGATGTTTTTGTTGTTTTTGTTTAGTGTTAAGTAATGAGTTTAAGCCATAATCAGGGATTTAATGGACTCATTACACCATCCTAATAGAAGGATAATAGATGAGAACATTTAAGCTGAGGAAGACTCCTCAACTTAATCCATGATTAGGGATTAACCTCATGACATAACAAATCCTTTATTAAATGGATTTTAGTTAATGGTAAGATTAAGAAGTGAATTTTATGGTTTGTAAGACAACTTGAGGGGGACTTGTCCATTAACACTAGGGTTAGTCCTTCTTAACCAATTAAGGAAGAATTAGAACCCTAATGCAAGGCCCAAGTTACAAGCTTGATGTCTTGATGATTATTCAGTGAATTGATTAAAGGAATTAAACACATTAAGGGTTTAACACTTAGGATTAAAGTTATACACTCTATCCTAATAGAAGGATGCAGGCATAAGCTTAATCACAAAGCCTTACAACCTTTAGGGTTTAGTCCTTGATTAAGAGGTGAGAAGATAAGACTCAAAGATGACTCAAAGGAAAGAGTCTAAGGGGGACTAAACAATCCTATAATGTTATCATGCTTGGAAGTCCTAGGGTTTGTGAGGCTTAAGAGGAGAAATCTTCAAGGAAACCACCAAGGAGAAGCAGATGAAAGGAGAAAGAAACAGAGAGAAGCAAGACAACTTGCTTCACTTAAGAAGACATGTTGCTTGAAGGAAGAAAATGGGAGAGAGCATGAATGAGCAAGCTCACTATAATACAAAGATAAAATGCAGCAATGATGCATAAGAGAGATGAAGAGAGATTGTGAGAAGTGAAGGCAAATTCACTTCTCAAAACAACTTACCACCTGAAAAGTTAGCAAAAAGAAGTGCAATGCAATGAAAATAAGATGAAATGCTATGATTCAAGACAAAACCAGAAGCATGAACATGATTTTAATGATGCTAAGAGATGATGCAAACACATGTCAAGAGTTGTGGATGATCGTACAAGGATGTGGATGCAAATGAAGCAAGCTTTGAACCATGAAGATTCATGAAAGTTTATGAAATGATATGAGCATATAACATGGCAAATGAAAGATGAAATGATCAAACATGATTCTAATATGTCCTAAGATGTATTATATGTCATGTTGATGCATAAAATGTCATGGCAAGTTCTTGAATGCAAGCAAATGAAAGATGGATGCAAAGGAAGGCAAGAATTAGGGTTTATGAACAACATGCATCACAAAAATTCAAAACCAGAGGCAAATGACATGATAAAAAATTGAAAATGGGATCAAAGGAACCCTACCCCTACACAAGTTCACTGCCCAAAGGAGGAGACCTAAATTTAAACCTAATGGAAGTTATGATTTTTCTAAGTCAACTAGGGTTTCAAGGTACCTCACAATGAAAAATGCAAAACAAATTGAAAATGGAAGATAAATTCAAACCAATTTTACCCTAGAAACTACATGCTATGAAAGATGCAATGCAAGAAGAACCATCATCAAACTCTTAATGGTTAGGCAGAATGAATTTTTTCAAGTTAAGATCAAATTATTGCCTTTAAACAACTTTAATTCCAATGAAAATTGTCAAAATAGGTCAAGAACCAAAAAGAAATTTGTTTTGAGAGTTTGATAATGTTTCTAAATGTTTTAAAATGCAATGTGAATTTTTTGGTGATTTTTAAATACCTAAATGCATTTTTAATTAATTAATTTCCATTAACTCATTAAAAATAAACATTTAAATGATTTAAAAATAATTTTTAATTCAAAAAATAAAAATAAAAATATTTTTGGGTTCTGAAAATTAATGAAATGTTTGACAAAAATTTTCAGAATTTTTTAAAGTGTTTTGCTATTTTTAAAAATTCGTAGAAGTTAAATACAAATAAAGTAAAATAAAAATAATTAAATGGAGAAGTATGCAAAAGGGAAGGTTCAGATTGAATCTGGGCTTGAACCCATTGACTTGGCGCGCAATCCTACGATCCAAGTTCAAACTTCTCTAAACTTTATTTAATAATTAATTAAACCTAGATTAAACTAATTAATCCTGATTAATGGCTAATGGGAGGATCTGGTCCACACAAACACGCGCGGGAAGGCAGATCCAAGGGCCTTAATTCAAAACTGGCTTAAACCCTAATTAGGGCAAATGACTTTCAGATGACCGGAATAGTGGTTCCGGTCATCTTCTCCGGCAAGCACAAACCCTAGTTTCTTCTACAGGTTACCAAACACCAAATTTCTTCCACCAAAATGATCCTTACATCAATCTAAACCTAAACCCTCAATCAAAATCCATTTATTTTACTTCATAAGCATGAATCGAAACAAAATGTAAAACACGGGCAAATGTTCAGAGACAACGTACATGATGGTTTCCCAACCATTTTCAAAAGTAAATACATCCCCATGATCAGGAGGACATGCAGAATCACAAAAGAACTTAAAACTTAGCTTCTGGGAAAAATGTTCTTCATGTTACCTGAGATGAAGACTCCCTGTTTCTGAGCTTTCTGGACTCAAACTTAGTGCAATCCCTCTCCTCTGAACACCCTGATGATGGAATGGAGCTTGGAGAGCTTTGAGAATAGCTGGTTGTGGCTGTTTTGTTCTGGTGTAGCAGAAATGAAGGTCTTTGTGTATGATGTTTCAAGCTGTTTCAGGGGGTGCTTCTTGTTCTATGGATGATTTGTGGTTTGTTGGTGAAGAGATTTTGGATTTTTGATGGCTGAGGAGGGAGTTTCGAAGAGGAGAAGTTTTGGACAGATTTTGTGCAAGCTGGATTGTGTCTTGTTTCAATGCTGGATGAGTTACTATATCACTCCTATAATGTTTGAGTAGGCTGTGGAGCAGGTTAGTAGAGGCTGCTGATCACTATTCCAAGAGCATGGGAGAAATTGCAAAAAGTCAAGGTTTGGTGTACTTGAGGCATGGGCTGTGGCAGAGATGGTTTCCTGGCTTGTACTGCATCAGCTGAGTTCAAGGATGGCTCTTGGATCAATTGTGGTGAGCTGTATGGCTTGGATCACAAGTTTGAAGTGATTTTGCATTTTGGCAACTTGTTACATTTTGTGACTTTTGGCCATGAACATGTGATATCTCTTGGGCAACATGCAGCAAAATGCATCATATAATGTTGCTATGATGATTTGAGATCAATTAGTGTTCAATTCAAACATGAAAAGTTCCTTTTGCAAAATTTCAATTTTGAAGCTTTCATGAAGAAATGCTTTATACAACTTGTAATCCAAGGCATGAAAGTGAAAAATTCTTGGCACAAAATCTGACTTTTAGGCATTGCATTGTGTTGTATGATGATTAGAAGCCACTTTGAAGTCATAAATTGGTTTGGCAAGGGTTTTTGCAAGTTTTCTCCTTTGGTGCAAAAGTGAAATTTCAATGATTTTATCCAACTTTGACAAGCCATAACTTTTGATCCAAAATGAATTAGAATGCGTTCTTGTACTTTTTGAAAAGGGAATGATCTAATATACAACTTTCATGACCAAAGTTTCCTCATTTGAGGCATTTTTGGATCAAAAAGAGGAGGTTGAAAAACTTTCCCAAAATGGCAAGTTTTCATTACAAGTCACTTTCCCAAAAAGGCAACTTTGCAAATGGCTTGAAATTCTTCAATTTTGTGAACTTATAACATCTTATATGATCAAATAAAGATCATACACATTCAAAATGATGGAGAACACCCTTTGGTTGGGTCATTGGGGGCCTCAGATGCCCTGATTTTGCACTGACTTGCTCAAGAAGTCATCTCTTGATCAGATGCCTTCCCCATTGAATTTCTTCATGAAAATTGATATGCATGATCCTCATAGAATATAGAAACCAATAGAAACAAGAATGACCAAAAAATTTGGAGTTATGGCCTCTAAAACCAAAACCCTAATTTTAGGTCATCTGTGCAGTTAAGCCTGGCTCTGCCTCCATGCCTTTCTCAGTTCTTGTGATTCTTTGACTTTCTTGACCTTGTGAGGATACAATATGATGCTTGAACACAAATGGACCCCTTTGAAGTGATTGATGACCTTTGGAGTGGCTCAAAAGGCTCAGGGATGGCTCAGATCACAAACCCTAGATGCAAATGACTTTGAATTAATGCAGTGAAACAAAAATGCAATATGAGATGGTATGGTTGAACTCATGCAAATGAAAAGAGTCACAAGCCATGGTGTGAATGGGTGAGGGCAAATTTGGGGTGTTTACAGCTGCCCCTATTCAAACATGAGTTAGCTGTGCAGGATGTAAGCATCGGCTTAACAGGCAAACAAGGTAACTTGTGGTTGAATACCAAAGACAGTCCAAAATTTGCACTCACAAAATGAAGAAGAAAATGGATATAGATTGTAAAAGAAAATAAAGTATGATCATAAAGTGCGGGCGACGGAGGACGACCGTCGAGCAGAGGACGACTGTTGGGGATAAAGCAATGACGGGGACGACCGACAAGCTGGGGATATAAGAAATTATGATGGGGACGGCCATCAAAATAAAGTAACAAAGATTCTCCGGGGATTAAAGGTAATAGTGAATGATGGGGACGACCATCAAATTCAAGGCATAAATGAAGTAAATGATGAGGTACGGTCATCAAAGGTGAAGGACGATCACCTAGCAGGGGACGACTGCTCTGTTGGGGATAAGATGAGGGACGGTCATCCAAGGTGAAGGACGATCACCTGACAAGGTACGGTTGCCGAAAGTAACACGACATAGGAGGAATGTCGGATAGAAAAGGTCGACGATGGGGATGGCCATCGGATAAGCAAGATGAAGGACGATCATCAAGAGGTGAAGGACGATCACCTAGCAGGGTACGGCTGCTCTCAGGGTTTATCATGACATAGGACAAATGTCAGATAACAAGATCAACGATGGGGACGACCATCGGATATTATGATGAAGGACGATCATCAAAAAGGTGAAGGACGATCACCTAGCAGGGGACGGCTGCTGAAAATATCACGACATAGGACGAATGTCGGATAGGAAGGGGTTCTAATGAATAGAGACTCCGCTGGGGATGATGAAGGACGATCATCAAAAAGGTGAAGGACGATCACCTGGTAGGGTACGGTTGCCGAAAATATCATTACATAGGACGAATGTCAGATAAAAAGGAAAAAGTTCAACATGATTTGCTGGGAATTCTTCTGGGGAATGGTAGACAGAGACGAGTGTCTAAATATAAGTGCTTGACACGGTGTATAGATTAAAGATGCGGACGAGTATCAGTAGAAATAAACGCTTGACGCGTGTTCAGAGATGATGATACGGACGAGTACCAACTGGTTAACAAAGAACACTGACGAGTGTTGATTCTGAGGGGATTTAAGTAGTGTACACAAAATACGGACGAGTACCTGTATGAGTAAGCATGAGTGAGACACAGATTAACGTTCAACTTGCTGGGGGGAGTATGACACGGACGGGTGTCGGAAGAAGTATTGTAAACACCCCAAATTTGCCCTCTGGTTTTCTAGTTTTATTCTGGCTTTTCGTTTCGCATTCATACGCATTTTGCATATCATTTGCATAAGTTCCTAAGACATGGGATCAGGATTTTCCGAAGAATTAGGGTTCCGCACCCTATGTTTGGTTATCAAGAGAATTCAAGGTTTTTGGCTATGCAGCCATCAGTGGCATCATCCTCTCTTTTCTTTTGTCACTGAATTAAGGGTTTATTTCCCTAGTTTGGCGGTCTTCAAGGATTTCATATCTGCAAGGACCGTTCAATATGCCTCTGGCATATCATCAGGCTATTTTCTTCTTCATCAAGTTATAGGGATATTCTCGACTTCTCAGCATCTCAGGCTATCTTTTATCTCAAAAGTTTTGGTTTCAGTTCAAGTGTGTTTGTTCAGTTGCGATCTAATTCAGATGGATGTTTGACCTAATCTTGGATGAACTATCAGGAAATTTCTTCAAGTGCAAGTTATCTATTTCAGGACTATTTCTCAGTCAGTGTGCATCCAAGATCAATTTATTGTGGTGTGTAGAATTCTTCAGGTTATTAAGTTTTGGTTTGCGTGGGTTTTGTTTCAGAAAATCGAGTTTATCAGAAGTCGTCAGTTCATATTGTGCTCCTCTGTGGATTTATTTCTCAGAGATTCATTCATACAGATGCAAAGTAATTCATGGTTTATTTTGTCAGAGGAGGATTAATTTGGAATTGTTATTCATCTCAATTGTGGGGGTGTCTGGTGATAATTGTGTTCACATAATTAGTGGTTTGTAAAAATGCAAGTTTGAGTTTGGCCATGTGGACTTCTCGGGATTCAAATTCTAACTTGATTTCAAGTATATATCTCATTCCATTTTCTAGCCAAATTCTTTTTCATTCTCATTGTGTTTACCATTTAGATTCCATTGCATAAGTCATTTTCTTTTTACCCATTTTTATACCAATATCCAAATATTAGCCATTTCATTTTCCCAATTGTTTCCATCATATCCACTTATTATTCAAAGTCATCCAAATTTATTTCCAAGTAATAAATCCCATTTGATTAATCCACATCATTTTTTTTCTTTCTTTCTTTCCATTTTATTACATAGCCATATTTCATACTTGTCTTTTACATTCTATACACAAAGCATGAATAAGAAAGATGGTACATTGATCTTTTTTTGGTTGGCCCATTAAGATGCTACAAACAAGGGAGACTTTGACCTAGCATATATAAGAAAACAATTTAGAGAAAAATTCGGCAGACATTAAAAATGTAAGCGGCGCCTCTACCACTAAAAAAGCTTCACCATACACACTCACCCTTCCGCTGCACAATACCGTGACCAAGAAAATCTCGCACACAACAAAAGAACAACCTCACAATCTCCAACTTTCATCACTGCTATTCTCAAGCGCAAACCTATTCTTCAAATCTGAAATAAACCAACAACAACCACCTCCCCTGCTTCAACAACACTTGCAAAACCGCAAGACCTCAAACAACAAAACAACTCACTGATTTTTCACGCACAACCCCTCCACTCATTCATAAACCTTCATTCTCCCTTTCTCTATTCAAGCTCCATAACCTCATACAACCTTCACCTTCAAAATGATTCATAACACTCAGACCACAACAACAATCAGCCTTCATCTTCTCACCAATATCTTCTGCCAAACACAGCAAAACCTCCTTTCACCGAAAACTTCTCTCGGATCCAACACGCAACATTCACTCTCTCACTCATTTTTCTGTAAGTCTGAAACCCAGCCTCCACTCTCACATTCTTTTAACAACAACCAACAAATCCAAAACAGACAACAAAATAAGGAAGAAGAAGAGATCAGAGGGATGAAGAGAGGATCGAAAGAAGGATTTGATAGAAACTCATCATGAAACAGTGACGGACGCGAGGCCTTCGGCGGCGATTCGGAAGTTTGTGCGAGGAAACCCACCGCACGAATATTTTGCAACTTCACACCACCGAACCGAGTCGAAGCGGAGGAGATCGGAAAAGAGGATGTCGGCGATCTGAACGGCGGTGGCGGTTTCATGAGGAAGCAGAACTGAGAACGGTGAGCGTAGGATCACCGCGATTGAACCTCGGAGTTTTCGAAGGAGACGGCATGGAGAAGGGGAGAAGGTCGATCGCGAGATGTTCGTAGCGGCGGTGCTTCCGTAATCAGCTTGACCACCAGCTCAGTGTTTTCACGTTCTAATTTTCTGATCCACGGTTTGTTTTCTCCGACGAAGAACCACCAACAGAGAGCCGCGAGAGAGGATTATCGGCGATGATATGTTGAGAATAAGCAAGGGGACTCACGTTTTTAGTCTGAGTTTTTTTTTTCACTTTCTTTTTTTGATTTAATTTATTTTATTCTGATTAACTATTACGCTGTGTTTATCATTAATTTTGACAGGAGATGAAATGGGTTGATTGGGACTTGAGTGGACTAAAACCCTAGGCCCGTTTGATTTTCTTGCTTATCACCACCCTCCGATTCAGACTACACCCTCATATGTTGCTGTATTGATCCTGGGCTTGGCCCATCTGGAATTTGCTCTCAGCACCGCCAAAGCCTGCGGCAGACCCCCTCCCCTGTTTTTCTCTTTATTGTATTTATGTATTTAGTTTAGAATTTGTTAATGTTAATTTTTAGTGGTATTTGTTTGTTAATATTTAATTAGTTAACATTTGAATTCAGAATTAAATCTTGTGGATGTTAATTTGCTTTGTTGATTAATTTGTTTTCACAAGTTTTAGAAATTAATTTCGGTTTTGATCTTTTGTTTATATATATATATATATATATATATATATATATATATATATATATATATATATATATATATATATATATATAATTAATATCTGGTAAAAGTTTAGAGTTTTATTAGAATTTTGTTTCTATTTTTGTTTTCAATTATCGATCTTAGCATAGAATAGCTTTTAAATCATATCAATTTGGTTATGTCTTGGTTTTAGTTTTTTTGTTTTGTGTAGGTTTCTTAAATAATTGTGATGAGGGGGATGTAACTTGGAGATAGCTTTGCGATTGATTGTTCATTCATGGAATGTAGACTTGAATGTGCTCGTGGAGTTCTTGATGAAATTTATGAAGAATAATGGATTACTGTTTGGGCTTGAAGACTCGCCTTGATAAATACTCTTGTTGATTATTCTTTGTTGGATGGTTTGGATACTGGAAACTCCCATTTGACTTTTGTTTGACGTCACGATAATTGACAATTGCGATTGACTGTTGAATCTTTCTGGACTCGATATTCTTTCTTGAGTTTCTTTTGCGGGTATTGAAGAGGCAGCGGACCTTCTCCGTTAGGTAACACTAAAGACTGCTTTTACTTTGCATGCTGCTGCATCTGGAAGTCCTATTGGTGTAGGCTCTGTTTTTTGCATTGTCCGATTATCTCCATACCGCATTCTCATCTCCTTATCTTATTTCTTATTCATCTTAATTCATTTTCCTCATCTTCTTCTCTTATTCATTCTCGATTTGAGGTGTGCTTAGGCCACCATGGAGCTTCTCCTTTCATCTTTCTCTTCTTCTTTCTTTCTTCTTTAGGATAGTGAGCCTCACTAACCTAGGACCATCCGAGCATGTGAATATTGATTAGTCCCCCACTTAGCTTTTACCTTTGTGCCTCTTTGAGTCTTCTCTTCTCATCTCATAATCAGGGACTAAACCCTAAGGCTTTAAGGCTTTGTGATTAAGCTTATGCCTGCATCCTTCTATTAGGATGGAGTGTATAACTTTAATCCTAAGTGTTAAACCCTTAATGTGTTTAAATCCTTTAATCAAATTCACTTAATAATCATCAAGACATCAAAACTTGTAACTTGGGCCTTTCATTAGGGTTCTAATTCTTCCTTAATTGGTTAAGAAGGACTAACCCTAGTGTTAATGGACAAGTCCC
The DNA here is from genome assembly GCA_963966055.1 of Lathyrus aphaca. Taxonomy (NCBI): domain Eukaryota; kingdom Viridiplantae; phylum Streptophyta; class Magnoliopsida; order Fabales; family Fabaceae; genus Lathyrus; species Lathyrus aphaca. Next base: position 134,264,574 of record OZ014519.1, on the reverse strand, counting down.
CCTCAAGTTGTCTTACAAACCCTAAAATTCACTTCATCATCTTACCATTAACTAAAATCCACTTAATAAAGGCTTTGTTTTGTCATGGGTTTAATCCCTAATCATGGATTAAGTTGAGGAGCTTTCCTCAGCTTAAACATTCTCATATATTATCCTTCTATTAGGATGGTGTAATGAGTCTGTTTAATCCCTGATTATGGCTTGATCTCATTACTCAACACTAAACAAAAACAACAAAAACATCTAAATAATCACAAGTAGGTTAATGATCTTAATTATACATCAAAGGTGATTAAGTGTGAGAAGCTGACTTCACACTTAAGGTATTCTCATTACCCCTAATCAGAGGGAAGATGTGATGAGTTTACTAAATCCATTGGTTTAGGCTTAAGCTCATTGACTTATGACAAACTCTCAAAAGCAATAAAATACTGAAAACTCAAAAACAAACAATAATCGTCTCCTTCGGGATTCTTTTCTCATCATCTTCACTCATAAACGAGAACTTGCTTCTTCCGTCTAATGCAAGACAGTTTGCATCTGTGCCAGACAGATCATACACTTGAGCATAGGCAAGTAAGCAGATCACAAGTCAATTCATCTTTCAGTCTCTTTGGGTCGAACTACGGTGTTCTGACTTCCTCATTGCACGAGAGGATACGTAGGCATAACTTAACAGTTATCGAACAAAAGTCTCTGTATATTCCCCCTCTTTCCAGCATTATTCTTATAGCCTCATGATCTTGAGCATCTTATTCCTTTTCTTACACTGACACTGTACATTTATACACTTCACATTTTTCTTTACACTGATGTAACACGGTGGGAGAACTGACTTTAGTTATGTTGCGGATAGCAAGAGTCGCCACCGACTTTTATTTTATCCAAAGGAAAGGCATAAAAGAACAGGAAAGACCTTTTAAAAGATTTTTTTGGGTCCGGGGGGTAGGTTATGTAAAGGGAAGGTGTTAGCACCCTTTACATCCATGGTTATCCATGGGCTCTTAGTTACTTAGCTCACTTTTGAATTGTTTTTGAAAGTGTGTAGTGTGTGAATAAAAAATTTTCATATGAGTTAATAATGATCCATGTACGGATGCGTAAAAACTTGTGTTTGAAAATTTGTTTGAAATTTGTTAAGTGTTTGAAAATTTGGAATGAAGTGAGCAAGCAACTATGAGGTACCTACCCTAAAATTTAAGTCTTTTCTGTTCTTTATCCTTTAAGTGGTAAGACTATCCCTATTATTAAGGAATAGGTAGTCATTACCTTGGATGTAAGGGACATGTGAGGGACATCTGTTTATTGAAGGCAACTGTGAGGTGTATTAAGCATTTAGGAGGGACTATCATCATTATTCGAAAAGGGACTTGATCTTTAAAGGCAACCATTAGGGACTTGATGATTTTTATTTTAAGGGACTTGCTTTATACACCCCACTTGACCTTATGATTAGGCAACATTGAGGGATAGCCTTAGAAATGTGAGATGGCGATTAAAAATCGACTTATGTGTGTGAGTGTTTAATTTATATTTATCTTTAATTAAAATGATCTAAATTTAATTTTAAATAAAATACATGTTTACACTCCCTAGATTACTAACCATAGCATAAAAAATTAAATAAATTACATATTTACAAAATTTACACCAAGGAGCAATTACATAATTATAATAAGCAATTAAAAATAAATAGCAAAAAAATAAATATATAAGCAAAATATAAATAAATAAGTAAAAATAAATAAATAAGCAATAATAGGGGTTATTAATAATAATAATAAAAAATTAAAAAAGTTAGTGAAATAATAATAAGCAAAAATAAATATTAATAATAATATGGTTAGCAATAATAACAATAATTAAAATAAATAGAATTTAGCAAAAATATTATAATAACATGATGAAAATAAAATTACATTTTTAATATAGACATTTATTTAAAAATATGAACAATTAAAGGATTATGGTAATATTTTAATTTATGTACAAATTATTAAATTATTTATAATTTACAAAATTAAATTATTATAGGTTTAATTGTTTCTAAACACATATTAAAAATTATTTATATATAATTTAGATTACAAACAAATTATAAAAAATATTTACATAAGTTATAGATATATTTACCAAACTTAATTATATTAAATAAGTATGTACATAGTAGTTATATTTATAAAATTTAATTAAATATCATATTTACAAAATTTTATATTAAGTATTATATTTACAAATTTTTATTTTATTAATCATTATATTTACAAAAATTAATAAATAAATATATACATAATAATTATATTAAGATTTTAGAAAATAAAAATTACTTAGAAAAGTAAAATTAGGTTTTACAAAATTAGGGTTCATTTAGAAAATATTTTTAGGGTTTAATTTAATATACAAAAATTATTCAAATTAATATACATATACTATAATTTAATTACATAAAAGAAATAATTTTTTAAATTAAGAAAATATACATTTTTTAGAATTTGGAAAATATAATATATAAACATGCTTTATTATTTTTTGGATTATTTAGAAAACATATGTATATATAAGACTATATTTAATTTAATAATAAAATAATTAAAACAAGCAAAAATAAAAAAAAATAAAAAGTGAGAACTTACCTGACTAGGGTTTGAACCCAGGTCAGTCTGTTTACCAGCAACAAGAACTACCACCAAGCCACTGTGCGTGCAAGCAATAAAAGGGAGTGTGAAATTGGTTTTGTGCTTCATCTGGAAAAATCAAGAAAAATAAGAAACAAAAGGCCTGGGGGAGGATTGAACCCAGGACCTTGGAATACAAGCAAGCGCGCATGACCGCCTGGCTGGAAGAGCCCATCTGGTAGTATGATGACCAAAGTTGATTATATGTCAAGCCTGTAAAATAAGCAAAATAAAAGAACAAAATGCAGCCAACGGGGAATCGAACCCCAGACCAAACCCTTGTACACGCACGCTTCCAACCACTGGGACAACATAGCTGTTGTGATTTAAAACAACAACTAATTGATAAAATATAATACAAACTATTTGAATTCAAAAACGCGCGCGAAGCAGTCTTCTTCTTCCTTGAGATTTCGCAGGTTTTCCTGCGAAATTTCCTGAGAAATTTCCTTCCATTTTTCCTGCGTGCATAAACCTGTGTATTCACAATCACCAAGCAAACAGCAAAATTTCTTAAAATTAATGAGAGCAATGAATTCCTGGAGGTCCGTACAACATCACCACGTTCCTGAAATTCATTTATATATGATAAATCACAAAGCCCTAATTGAGGTTGGTAAACCCTAGTTATGGCCGAATCCATTCTAGGCAAAGAAACTTCAATTAATTGGTCCAGAAAGCATCTATGGATCATCACAAACACAAATCAGGCATTAAACTTAAACAATAATGATTAATTATATGAAAACGAAAAAATTCAAAAGTTGGAGAAAATGTGATTCGGTTCATGCTTTTCATGGCACTATGAATGATTATGATGGTTGCTACATGATCAATGAATTATCAGGAAGCTATTGCAACCTTTAAATCATCCTGAAAGTACCTATACCTTAGAAACCGAAATCAAGTTCTTGTATGGTTTTTTAAGTTTTGAAACCAGGTGAGAGGCTGCCCAAAATCGTGTCTCATGCTAGGTTTAGGTTAAGTACTTATAGGAGGATGATTTAGGTCAGAAAAATTGATCCCTTGTGTGGAGATTTTGATCTAAAAAGATTCAAAAATATCATGTTTTAAAAACCAAATATTCATGTATAAGCCCTTGCTATTTTGGGAGATTTTTCATAATTCTTGTATCAATCACACTTAAATGTGATTTAAGATTTTCTAGAAATAAAATTAAAATTTATTTTCATGATTTTATATTTTATTTGAATTTAAAATGACTTTTTAATATAAAAATCATAATAAATAAAAACAAAATAAATTAAATTATGAATAAATTAAATTAATTTCGTGCAAGCTATTATGAAATGGATTGGGTCATTATTTGGCAAGCCCATTTGAAAAAAATTGGTTTTAGACCTCCTTTTTCTTTATGAACCAACCCAAAATTTCCCAACTTTGCAAGGGCACACATCCTTCAATTTTAATGGTATGAGGGTGTTCTTGGACATTTTGGAAAGCTTGAAGAGTCCTATAAACAACCCCACTGGTTTCATGTCCATATCATTTACCAATCTCAAGTTATGCCCTTTTGAAGTTGTTGACTTTTTGTTAACTTTCAAATGGACCTATAATGTATTAGCTCATACCTTCCAAATGAAGCATTTTTGGGCTTGGCTTGTGAGACACAAAGTTGTAGAGAATTCAATTTCCTTCAAAACGAGCTTTGAGTGGAGACTTGGTGATGAAGTATGTGAAAGTTATGGCTGGTCAAAGTTCAGTTGACTTTTACTGAGGAAACCCTAATTTAGAAACTCCTGATTCTTGATGATCTGGAATCTCCTTGATGAATCATGATCAACCCTTGATCAAATGATGAATTTTACTTCATATACTTGATGTTGGCACAAAATCATGAAGTTTGGCTTAGGTTTGACCACAGTTGACCTCAGTTTGACTTTTTAACTGCATTGACTGTTTTTGACTTATCTGATCATCTGACTGAGCAAAACTTTGAGAAAAGTCTTGAAACTTGACATGGGGGTTCTTAAACACATATAAGATGTTATGAAGCTCACTTGAAGTCTTTGAAATTCATTTAGCCTGATTAAAGTCAAAACCCTAGTTTTGGATGCATTGCTTAGGAGGTGCATTGTCTGAGGGAATTGTCAACTCTTCTGACTAATTGTGAACCTTGTGAACCTTGTGAACCATCATAAAATGTCTTGTGAACCTCATGGGAGGTATTGTGAAGCTTGTGAACTTTGTGAACCTCATAAAGTGACTTGTAGACTTCATGAACCTCATGAAAGGTTATGTAAACATTGTGAATCTTGTGAACCTTGTGAACCTTCATAAAGTAACTTGTAGGCTTCATGAACCTCATGAAAGGTCTTGTAAATGTTGAGAAACTTGTGAACCTTGTGAACCTTCATAAAGTAACTTGTAGACTTCATGAACCTCATGAAAGGTCTTGAAAGCATTGTGAGTCTTGTGAACCTTGTGAACCTTCTTAGCACACAAAGTCTTGTATTGTGAGGGCAAATTTTGGGGTGCAACAACTGACACTTGCATTCTTTCCAGCTTTGATACACAAATTGCACTGACACTACCCCTTTAAAACACAAATCTTTTAAGCGTGGATCCCGTCGAGTACGACGGACAATCTGGGTGCTAATACCTTCCCAGGTTGTAACCAACCCCCTTTCTCAGTCTCTCTGGTTCGCAATCGTCTTATCCATATCTTTCTAGGTCTATGCAGCATTGCCTTTCCTTCGGGATAAAAATGCCTAGCTGGCGACTCTTTTCATTCCCTGTGAGTTCACTCCTGTGTGTTCTCGCACCCTCCTTTCGCCGACCGTTCGCGTCTGTACCCCATTTGACCCGGCTTCATCTGGCGGGAGCGACAAGTATATTATAAACAAGTATTTGATTTACAAAGGGTTTTAGGCAACTCTGCTGGGGAAGGTGACACAGACGGGTGTCAGAGAAGTGTATAGATGTATGTAAACATGTGTTTGTGAGTGCAAAGGGGACGCTTTGGCTTTCTGTCGGGGATATGACACAGACGAGTGTCAAGAAGTATCTGTTTGCTCGGGCGATTTTATTGGGGAATGATGACACGGACGAGTGCCAAAAGGAGCATGTAACTGTGTAAAGGCAATGCTTTAATATTCTGCCGGGGAGCTTGAGAAGCATTTTGTATATTATTGGTGGAAGGTCTGTATTTACAAGTGTATGGTTTGACACATGGCTTATGATCATGCAATATGTTTGATTTTTGCCGTAATGCTCCATATTGGACGGAATGCTACGCTCTGGGGGAAAATATGATGCGAATGCTATGATTATGCAAAGATACCGATCCGGGATCCGGATCCCGTTGCTGTGGAGATCTCCGGATGATCTTCTTGAAGTGATATCCCAGCTAGGGATGAGATCATTGGTAGTTTTGACAAACACGACTCTGCATGGGGAAGTAGGTCATTGATAAACCTATCTTGGTAATGAGGCACCCGGCTGGGGTCTGTAGAAGCTTTCGTCGCTCTGTCGTGAGATCTTCAAGCGTTTCTCTTCTGGATATAAGTTGAAACTCTGCGGGGCTGGTTCCCTGCCTAGCACTCGGCTGGGGATGAAGAAAGATCACTGAAAGATCCTCCTAGAGATTTCTGTGGGGATCCTGCTGAGGATGATACTTGACAAATCAGCTGGGGATATGAGCACCTTCTGGTACTGCTCTAGAGGAAATGTTGGAGAAGAGATGCTTGGCAACTCTGATGGGGAGGAAACATCTCTGGTGCTGTTTGGAAGGTGTGCCGAAGAGATAATGATTTGGCAGCCTACTGGGGAGAAGCTTTCATGTCCCATGTCGTGTTTTGAATATCTGCAATCCTGCATGACAAAGAAACGTACAAGTTCCCCGAGGTATCCCTTACTGGATTCCGTCATAGGAGTTTAGACACTCCCGGGAGCAAATATATTTCCTGTAAGCATGTATTTTAGAAGGGAAGCATCTGTATTTATGCAATCAATATCTCAAGGACATCGGACATTTTGCAAATGAAAAAATAAAATGTACGAGACAAGATATGACTGAAAATTTGATTTTATTAATTTATGCGCCATGAATTGGCAAGATACAGCCAAAGAAACAGATCCCCTGAAATGAGGAAATCGTTACAAACTGAGAAATAAAGAGGTGCTGGCAACGTTGATGACGCTTCAAGGAGCTTCCCTTTTTCTATGTCTTGTATGACATTTGACCTTCTTCTTATCTTGCTTTCTGAGGGAGGATGATTCTGACCGATGCTTTAACCTTCCGAAGCTTGCCATGTTGTAAGTGATACAGACGAATTCATAATGCAGTTGTTCGCTTATTCCCTCATTTTGCGTGGATCGCCCTTTCAGATTTTCAATCCACCGGGATACCCATTTTTGCCTATGTTGTCCAATGCGGCTTTTCAACTCAGCGGGTGTACATTTCTTTATTTATTTTCCCTTATTTTTGCCCGAGTCTTTTATTCTGTTTTTGACTCGCCGGTATGCCCTATTTTTCCTGGACTTGCATTCTGTTTTTATGTCCAGCGGGTCATTTTATGCGAAGTATTTTTTAACTACATCTGAATTTACAGGGGACAGGAAGTCTTCACCGTCCATAGTACTGAGCAGCAGAGCTCCACCTGAGAAAACTTTCTTTACTATGAATGGACCATCATAATTCGGAGTCCACTTGCCCCTGTGGTCTGTATGAGGAGGAAGGAGTCTTTTCAACACAAGATCTCCTACTTGGTACTCTCGAAGCCTGACTTTCTGATCGAAGGCTTTCTTCATTCTTTTCTGATACAGCTGCCCATGACAGATTGCAGCTAACCTCTTCTCTTCAATCAGATTCAGTTGTTCGTATCGGGATCGGACCCACTCTGCTTCATTCAGTTTAACATCCATCAGTACCCGCAAAGAGGGTAATTCAACTTCAACAGGTAGGATTGCCTTCATACCATACACAAGCTGATACGGTGTTGCCCCAGTGGATGTTCTGATTGACGTACGGTACCCGTGCAAGGCCAATGGTAGCATTTCATGCCAGTCTTTGTAGGTAACTACCATCTTCTGCACAATCTTCTTGATATTCTTGTTAGCTTCCTCAACAGCGCCATTCATCTTTGGCCTGTAAGGAGAAGAGTTGTGGTGTTGGATCTTGAAGTCCCGGCATAGTTCTGCCATCATTTTATTGTTCAAGTTGGAACCATTATCAGTAATGATTCGCTCGGGCACTCCATACCGACAGATGATGTCTCTTTTCAGAAATCGGGCTACCACTTGTCTTATAACATTTGCATAAGAAGCTGCTTCAACCCACTTGGTGAAATAGTCAATGGCAACCAGGATGAATCTGTGGCCGTTTGAAGCAGTCGGTTCGATCTTGCCAATCATATCAATGCCCCACATGGCAAAGGGCCAGGGTGAAGACATCACATTCAAAGGGTTGGGAGGCACATGCACTTTATCCGCATAAATCTGGCATTTATGACATTTTCTGGCATAAGCACAACAATCTGCGTCCATTGTGATCCAATAGTAGCCTAATCTTAACAACTTTTTAGCCATTTCATGCCCTCCTGTATGGGTACCAAAGGATCCTTCATGCACCTCGTGCATCAACAAGTCCGCCTCTGCCTTATCAACACATCTGAGAAGTACCATATCAAAGTTTCTTTTATACAAGGAGCCATCAGTATTCAAGAAGAAACTTTCAGCAAGCCTTCTTAATGTCTTCTTGTCATTGGAAGATGCCCCAGGTGGGTATGTTTGATCCTCCAAGAAGCATTTGATATCATGGGACCAAGGCTTATCATCTTTAACAACTTCTGCTGAGAACACGTATGCTGGTCTGTCAAGTCTGGATACTGAAATCCGAGGCACAAAGTTGGCAGCTTGAACTTTGATCATGGATGAAATGGTAGCCAGAACATCTGCAAACTGATTTTCGTCTCGTGGGATATACTCAAGCTTGACCGTTGTGAAGAAAGTCAATAACCTTCTTGTATAATCCTGGTAAGGTATCAGATGATCCTGGTGCGTGTACCATTTGCCGTTGGTTTGATTAATTACCAGAGCTGAATCTCCGAACACAGTCAAAGTCTTAATCCTGAGGTCAATGGCTTCCTCAAGGCCCATGATACAAGCTTCGTATTCAGCTTCGTTGTTAGTGCAGTTAAAGGTGAGTTTTGCCAAGAAAGGCATGTGAACTCCTTTAGGTGTAATGAGTACTGCACCAACACCACGACCATTCATATTAACAGCCCCATCAAACATCATAGTCCATTCTTCTTCTGGGTCAGGCCCTTCAGTGTGAACAGGCTCTTCGTGATCTTTTGCTCTTATGAACATGATGTCTTCATCAGGGAAGTCAAATCTCATAGGCTGGTAATCATCAATGGGTTGATCAGCAAGGTAATCAGACAACACACTGCCCTTGATCGCTTTTTGGGATGTGTACTGAATGTCATATTCTATGAGGATCATTTGCCATCTTGCAACCCGCCCGGTAAGTGCTGGATTCTCAAATATGTACTTAACTGGGTCCATCTTGGAGATCAACAAAGTGGTGTGGGTCAACATATACTGCCTCAGTCGGCGAGCAGCCCACGCTAAAGCACAGGAGTTTTCTCGAGCAGTGAATAACGTTGTTCACAGTCGGTAAACTTTTTGCTCAGGTAGTAAATTGCATACTCTTTTCGACCAGACTTGTCATGCTGGCCCAACACACACCCCATTGACTCTTCTAATACTGTCAAGTACATGATTAGAGGTCTTCCTTCAACTGGAGGCATAAGGATCGGAGGCTCTTGTAAGTATTCCTTGATTTTGTCAAAAGCCTTCTGGCAGTCTTTGTTCCACCTGACCGTTTGTTCTTTTCTTAACAGCTTGAACAAAGGTTCACAGGTTGCAGTGAGATGAGATATGAACCTCGAAATGTAGTTCAATCTACCTAGGAACCCCCTGAAATTTTGTGATCAGGTATGAGATGTCCTAAGAGATGTCCCAACACTTGACAGATTTAACCAAAACTTAAATAGCAAGAAAAGTAAACAACACAGAAGTTTGTTAACCCAGTTCAGTGTATAACCACACTTACATCTGGAGGCTACCAAGCCAGGAGGAAATCCACTATAAGTAATATTAATTCTAGACTTAAACCACCCTGTTTAATCTATCACTTAATAACTACCCAATGCAATTTCTACCTAAGTCACAACTTAGATAAGAGTACCCTACTCACTCCCCCTCAATCACACAGTGATCAAGTTTACAAGTTTAATAAAATTGAAGACATTCTTCAAACAAAACAGCTTGATCTTACTTCACAGTTTCAATCAAGTCACAAATGCACTTATGCTTAAAAGCTCATAAAGTGGTACGATAAAAACAACCTGCTATTAAAACACTAGACACCCTATTTGGTCTTCTGAAATTCGTACTCAATTCTATGAGTTTCTGTTGCTTAAATAGGTATCTGTAATTTGGGCTTTCTGTAGGATGATCCAGCCCTAATGCGCATGCAGCTTCCACCTTGAATTTAGGGTTTGTTACTTCCTAGATTCTAGGTGATTTAGGTCTTCTGTTTTAATCTGAATCTTCAATATAAAACTCCCTACAGATGCGCCTTGTTCTGTTTTTATCCATCATTAATTAATTCCAGATAGCTCTCCTTAAATATCTCTGATTAGTTATTCAATAATTAATTCTGGTAGCAGGTTTGAGATGTCTCAACATCTGTTGGGACATCCTGAAAAACTAAACTTAAGTCATTTACACAATGTCCCAACATCTGGTAAGACATCCTGAAATAAGTTCATATACTCTGTTTGATAATGTCCCAACATTTGATAGGACATTCTGAACTGAATTCAATAATTCTTGTTGGTCAAAAATTCTGCCAATTCAAGACATCTACAAACTCCCCCTTTGGCTAATTTTTGGCTAACATCTTTTCTGGTTTTCAGAGTGCAGCAGAAGTTCTTTTTATCAGAGTATAGCATTACTTTTCTGTTGATTCTTATTTGAGATTACTCCCCCTCAAACATATATGTATCCAATCTTGTTGCAACAGAAAAAAAACTTATTCAGTTCAGAAGCAAACAAACAGATTTTTTTCATTCATACTTAAACAGCAATACAATTTGTTGTCGTTCTCCCCCTTGGTAGACACAAAATTTAGGGCCAAAGACACTATTCCAGAAATACATTGCTGTCATTACATTTGCCTCACATACATTGATCACTCAGATTCATCACTCTCAGTTTCTTCCTCAACTTCTGTTTCTTCATCAGCTTCACTTTCTTCATCAGAGGCAGCTTTCTGATCTTCTCCACTCTCCAGCCTTTGGATGATTTCTTCAAGTTTCAGCTTCCTTGCTTCAAGTTCTTTGCATGTGCTTTTAAGCTCAGCAATTAGAGCCTTCTTGGAGATTGGAGTCTTAGCAGTTGAAGGACCTGCAGATGTCCCAGAAGGTGCTTCAACATCTGCAGCATGATGACTGAGGAATAACTTGTAGTGAAAAGCCAGGGGGCTTTCTCTTTTGCAGGCTGTATCCTTGTCAGTGAGAATTCCAGGGTATTGATTGAGCACTATACCACATAGCAATGATGGAAAAGCTATTGGCAGCTTTGTTGCAGAAGAGCTGGCATGCTTCAAGGTCTGATCAAAAATGTAAGCTCCATAGTCCATCTTGGTTTGAGTTCCCACAGCATAGATAAACCTGGCCAGACCAGTGGAGATTGAAGAAGTGTGGTTGGTAGGCACCCAGTTAGCTGTACCAATCCTGTTCAGCATGACATATTTTCTTGTAAGCATGCTCACTGAGAGCTTTCCCTTCACAGGCCATGCCTTGACCTGATTTGCAGTGATAACCTTGCAGACTTGGTTATCTGTCTTACCTAGCTCATTGGGTCCATCTGTTTCTCTTCCTAGGTACTGATTGATGATTTGAGGAGAAAACTCTACACATTTACCTCTAACAAAAACTTTTTGAAACTCAGAGGACTTACCATTTGAACAATCCTCCTGAAGATTAACAATGAACTCTTTGACTAGAAGTTCATAGCAGGGAGAGAGATCTGAGACTGTTTTGAATAGTCCTGCAGCAGAGATGAGGTCAATCAGTTCAGTGCACTCAAGTGCATTGCTGCTCAGTTCTCTTTCTAGGGAAACCCTTCTTTGGTACACAAACTTCCATTTGTTGACACTAGAGACATGATGGAATGATATGTTGTCCAAGGGGGCTTCTGGAACAGCAGATGAAGCCCTAGATGGTGCTGGTTTCTTTTTGGGAGGAGATGTTGGGACATCTGATTCAACATCTGAGTCTGATGGGGTGACAGCTTTTCTTTTCTGAGTTTGAACTTTACTCCATTGTTTTGTTGGCCCAAAAGTAGCTTTAGCTTTGCCTTTCTTTGGGGAAGCTTTCTTCTTCTCAGGAATTTCAGCTTCAGCTTGCATCTTTCCTTTCCTGGACCTGAGCCTTTTGGCTATGCTAGGTCTAACAGAGGCTATGATCTCTGTATCAGAGTCCTGCTCCAGATTGACCACTGGAGGAGATTGAGCAGTCTCCTCTTCAGCTGGTTGATCAGCAGGGATTTGATCTTCATTTGAGGCTTTGGTCTGATCCTCAGAGACTTCTTCATCATTTTCATTTGAGGCCTTATGCTGGTCCTCAGTTTGTTCCAAATCAGCATCAGATGAGTTCTTTTTCTCATCTTCAGATGTTCCAACATCTATTGGGACATCTTGTTCTGCAGGAGTGTCCTCTGCATCTTGAGCTTATTCTTCTTGAGGTGCAGGCATGGTGTTCAGAGGAACAGAGATCCCACTCACCACTCTCTGTTCAAAAAGGATTTGGTTGACAATCTCCTTGATGGAATCATCTACATATTTTGAAGATTTTGGGGGCATGTTAGCAGGAGAAGGAATGCCTCCTTTGGCTTTGCTGCAGACTTGATCTTTAGATCTCTTTGGAGTTCTTGGCTTTTTAGTGTGAGAAGAACTTCCTCTGAGTTCGTCCAATGGAGTTGATTTCATTGGTACCACATAGATGGGAGTGGCATGAACTACGTCTTCTTTGTTGAGAACTTCTTCAGTTGTGTTAGGGTTTTGAGACATTGTTGAGGAAGATGGATGAAAAGCTTTAGGGTTTATGATTTCTGAAGAATAGCTAGTTAATGTGATTCGCTTGTGATAGTATGATGAGAATCTTGATAGCTGATTATAAACAGTTACTAAATAAGTAGTCGTTACAGTGCAAATGATTAGAGATGGAATTCCCAAGGATCTTGTCCAGACTGGTTTTGCCATCTGGAACTTATGCCATACAATGTCATATGACATGTTGGCACATCTCATTAACTGCTAAATATCACATAAACAGATTCCAAGTTTGCCCCTTAAGTTCTCAAATTGTGTAGCATCCAATGCTTTGGTAAAGATATCAGCTAACTGCAGATTTGTAGCTACATGTTCCAATGAAATCACCTTTTCTTCTACAAGATCTCTGATGAAATGATGTCTGATATCAATATGCTTGGTCCTGCTATGTTGGATAGGATTCTTTGATATGTTGATTGCACTTAAGTTGTCACAGTACAATGTCATGACATCCTGTGGGACATTGTACTCAGTGAGCATTTGCTTCATCCAAACCAACTGAGAACAACTGCTTCCAGCTGCTATATATTCAGCTTCAGCTGTAGATAAGGATACACAATTTTGTTTCTTACTGAACCAAGAAATCAAATTGTTTCCTAGAAAGAAGCATCCTCCTGAGGTGCTTTTTCTGTCATCAGCACTTCCAGCCCAATCAGCATCACAGAAGCCAGTAAGAATTGGTTTACATCCATGAAAGTACATTATGCCATAGTCACAAGTACCATTAACATATTTAAGAATTCTCTTGACTTGATTTAGATGACTGACTTTTGGATCAGCTTGATATCTTGCACATACACCTACTGCAAAAGCTATGTCAGGTCTGCTAGCAGTCAGGTATAACAAGCTTCCAATCATGCTTCTATATAAGCTTTGATCTACATTCTCACCCTTTTCAACTTTAGTAAGCTTTAAATGTGTGGGGGCAGGTGTTCTCTTATGAGTAGCATTTTCCATTCCAAATTTCTTGACTATGTTCTTGGTATACTTGCTTTGGGAGATGAACATTGAGTCTTCCATTTGCTTTATCTGCAGACCAAGAAAGTAGGTTAACTCTCCTACTAGACTCATTTCAAATTCAGATACCATCTGCTTGACAAAATGTTTGACCATCCTTTCAGACATCCCACCAAAGACAATATCATCAACATATATTTGAGCAATCATGACATTCCCTTCTTCATCTTTAACAAACAGGGTTTTGTCAATTCCACCTTTTCTGTATCCTTGCTTGATAAGAAATGTGGTCAGTCTTTCATACCATGCCCTTGGAGCTTGCTTCAAACCATAAAGTGCCTTCTTTAGTTTTTATACGTGATTTGGACAGCTTGGATCAACAAATCCTTTAGGTTGTTCTACATATACTTCTTCATTAAGATATCCATTTAAAAAGGCACTTTTCACATCCATTTGAAATAGCTTGAACTTCAAGATACAAGCAATTCCCAAAAGTAGTCTAATTGATTCAAGCCTTGCTACTGGTGCAAAGGTTTCATCAAAGTCTACTCCTTCAATTTGAGTGTATCCTTGAGCTACAAGTCTAGCTTTGTTCTTTGTAACAACTCCTTGTTCATTTGACTTGTTCTTATACACCCATTTTGTACCAATCACATTTATGTCATCAGGTCTAGGAACAAGATTCCACACTTCATTCCTTGTGAATTGACCTAATTCCTCTTGCATAGCACAAATCCAGTATTCATCAGTAAGAGCTTCCTTGATGTTTTTAGGTTCTATTTTGGAAACAAAACAAGAACCTGAAATCACTTCTCTTGATCTAGTACTCACACCTCTGTTGGGATCACCAATTATCATATCTTTGGGATGATCCTTCTGTATTCTGATGGAGGGAGGTTTTCTGGATTCTTCTGTCCTTGTATCAGTTTGAGTGAAGTTATAATGATCATTCTTTTCTTCAGCTTCAATCTTGATATCAGCTGATGTTCCAACATCTTCTGGGACATCTGTAGGAGCATCATCAATTATCACATTTATGGACTCCATGATAACTTTGGTTCTAGAATTAAATACTCTATATGCTGTGCTGTTTATGGAGTATCCAAGGAAAATCCCTTCATCACTTTTAGGATCCATTTTTCTTCTTTGCTCCCTATCTGCCAGAATATAACAGTTACTTCCAAATACATGGAAGTACTTAACTGTGGGTTTTCTGCCCTTCCAGACTTCATATATTGTGGACAAAGTTCCTTTCCTTAAAGTAACTCTGTTATGAATGTAACAGGCAGTGTTCATAGCTTCAGCCCAGAAGTACAGAGGTAACTTTTTAGCATGGATCATAGCTCTTGTTGATTCTTGAATAGTTCTATTCTTCCTTTCAACAATCCCATTCTGTTGAGGAGTGATTGGTGAAGAATATTCATGATTGATTCCTTCTGAAGAGCAGAAATCTAAGAACTTTTGGTTCTCAAATTCTTTTCCATGATCACTTCTTATTCTGATCACACAGCTGGATTTTTCCCTTTGCAATCTTTGACATAACTCTTTGAATACATCAAATACATCAGACTTTTCTTTGATGAAATTTATCCATGTATATCTTGAAAAGTCATCAACCACAACATAGGCATACCTCTTACCACCAAGACTTTCAACCTGCATAGGTCCCATCAGATCCATATGCAAAAGTTCCAAAACTTTGGAAGTTGTCAGATGTTGGAGCTTTGGATGGGACATCTTGGTTTGCTTGCCTATTTGACATTCACCACATATTTTGCCATCATCAATCTTCAGTTTAGGAATACCTCTTACAGCATCCATGGATATTATCTTCTTTATGCCTCTGAAATGAAGATGACCTAGTCTTTGGTGCCATAGTTTCACTTCTTCTTCTTTAGCTAAAGAGCAAGTTGAAGTAAGACTGAGATTTTGGGATTCCCACATGTAACAGTTGTCTTTAGATCTGGCTCCTTTCATGACAACCTCTTGTTCTTTGTTAGTCACTATGCATTCAGTTTTGGTAAAGTTTACACTGTACCCTTGATCACATAATTGACTTATGCTGATCAGGTTAGCAGTTAAACCTTTAACTAACAGCACATCATCTAGTCTTGGAACATCTTGACAATCCAAGGTTCCAACTCCCTTGATTTCTCCTTTAGCTCCATCTCCAAAGGTCACATACCTGGATGAATGTGATTTTAAGTTTACTAGCAGATTCTTCAATCCAGTCATGTGTCTTGAACATCCACTGTCAAAGTACCAGTCTTCTTTAGCTGATACTCTTAGTGATGTATGTGCTATGTATGCAGTACTTTTCTTTGACCAGATGAGTTAAGATTTCTTTTGATGCCTCTGCCCAGTGTGTTGTTTATCAGCTGATCTCCAAGCTTGATTGTTGATCTTGTTCTTGTAGCTTTGATCAGCTTCAGTGCTAGCTTTTGGTTTCCATACCTTCTTGATATTTTCTGTCTTCTGCTTAGGAGGTTGCTGATTTCTTTGATGTTTATGCAGCACTTTCTTGGTAACTTCTATTTTCTTCTTGGAAGGTTGCTGATACATCTGATTTGGATATCCATGCAACTTATAACAATGAGGTTTTATATGTCCAAATCTTCCACAGTGATGGCATCTCCATCTTTGATACTTCTTCTTCATTTTGTTCTTTTCAGAATGTTGAGACATCTGTTGGAACATTTTGTTAGACTGTATGGATTTTGAAGTTGTTTTGCTAGAGCTAGCTTCATCTTTATTTACTCTGTTAAATCCCAGTCCACTTTTATCCCCTGAGTGCTTATTGTTGTTGAGAATCACATCCAGTGTATTTGAGCTGCTGTTCAACATTCTAACAGATTTGGACATATGTTCCAACTTGGAGTTGAGAATACTTACTTCACTTTTTAAGGTGTCAATGATCTCCTGATCATTTGCTTTGTCATCTTCTAATGCCTCATTCTGCTTCTTTAGCTTTATAACCTCACTGCATATTTCAGAGCTTCTTTTGTATAGATCTTTGAATGCTTGCTCAAGTTCTTCATAAGTAAGTTCTCCATCACTGGATTCACTTTCAGAGTCACATAATCCAGCTAAAGCAGTGATATGCTTAGCTGATTCCTCTTCTGAATCACCTCCTGAGTCTTCATCAGACCAGGTCACAGAGAGTCCTTTCTTTTGCCTTTTTAAGTAGGTAGGACATTCATTCCTGATGTGTCCATATCCTTCACATCCATGGCATTTGACTCCTTTTTCTTGACTGGTCTTTTCAGCATAATTTGACCTTCTGTTAGCATCATAAGGTCTCATGTTCTCAGAAGAGTTTGTGTTTCTTCCACTGGGTTTGGATTTGCCTTCCATTCCTCTGAGAATCTGTTTGAATTGTCTTCCAAGCATAGCAAGGTTGTCTGATAAGCTTTTATCATTTTCTGATTCATCATCTTCTTCTTCATCAGTATTTGACACCAAGGCTATGCTTTTGTTCTTTTTAACATTTGTGTCATTCATTCCCATCTCAAAAGTTTGAAGGGAACCAATGAGTTCTTCAACTTTCATAGAGCATATGTCTTGAGCTTCTTCTATTGCTGTGACTTTCATGTCAAATCTTTTTGGCAAAGATCTGAGGATTTTTCTTACAAGCTTTTCATCAGTCATTTTTTCTCCCAAAGCTCCAGAAGTATTAGCTACTTCTAAAATGTTCATGTAGAATTCATGAACTGTCTCATCTTCCTTCATTCTCAAGTTTTCAAATTTTGTGGTGAGAAGTTGAAGTCTTGACATCTTTACTTTTGATGTTCCTTCATGAGTTGTTTTGAGAGTATCCCACACATCTTTGGCTAGCTCACAATGATGTACAAGTCTGAAGATGTTCCTATCAATGCCATTGAATAAAGCATTTAAGGCCTTTGAGTTGCCTAGTGCTGAATCTTCTTCTTCCTTACTCCATTCTTCTTCAGGTTTCAGCACTTTTGATCCATCTTTGGTATCTTGGACAGGATAATCCCATCCAATGTTGACTGCTCTCCATGCCCTGTTGTCAAGTGATCTTAAGAATGCAACCATTCTTGGCTTCCAGTAGTCATAATTAGATCCATCCAGAATAGGTGGTCTATTTACTGACCCTATATCTCTGTCCATGTTACAGAATTTGTATTCCCTAGATCTCACCCAGAATAAACAGGCAGGGTGCCTGCTCTGATGCCAATTGAAATTCTGTGATCAGGTATGAGATGTCCTAAGAGATGTCCCAACACTTGACAGATTTAACCAAAACTTATATAGCAAGAAAAGTAAACAACACAGAAGTTTGTTAACCCAGTTCAGTGTATAACCACACTTACATCTGGAGGCTACCAAGCCAGGAGGAAATCCACTATAAGTAATATTAATTCTAGACTTAAACCACCCTGTTTAATCTATCACTTAATAACTACCCAATGCAATTTCTACCTAAGTCACAACTTAGATAAGAGTACCCTACTCACTCCCCCTCAATCACACAGTGATCAAGTTTACAAGTTTAATAAAATTGAAGACATTCTTCAAACAAAACAGCTTGATCTTACTTCACAGTTTCAATCAAGTCACAAATGCACTTATGCTTAAAAGCTCATAAAGTGGTACAATAAAAACAACCTGCTATTAAAACACTAGACACCCTATTTGGTCTTCTGAAATTCGTACTCAATTCTATGAGTTTCTGTTGCTTAAATAGGTATCTGTAATTTGGGCTTTCTGTAGGATGATCCAGCCCTAATGCGCATGCAGCTTCCACCTTGAATTTAGGGTTTGTTACTTCCTAGATTCTAGGTGATTTAGGTCTTCTGTTTTAATCTGAATCTTCAATATAAAACTCCCTACAGATGCGCCTTGTTCTGTTTTTATCCATCATTAATTAATTCCAGATAGCTCTCCTTAAATATCTCTGATTAGTTATTCAATAATTAATTCTGGTAGCAGGTTTGAGATGTCTCAACATCTGTTGGGACATCCTGAAAAACTGAACTTAAGTCATTTACACAATGTCCCAACATCTGGTAAGACATCCTGAAATAAGTTCATATACTCTGTTTGATAATGTCCCAACATTTGATAGGACATTCTGAACTGAATTCAATAATTCTTGTTGGTCAAAAATTCTGCCAATTCAAGACATCTACACCCCCGAACTTCTTTCTCAGTTTTTGGTGCAGGAATTTCTTGAATGGCTTTGACTTTATCAGGGTCAACTTCAATACCTTTTTCACTTACAATAAATCCCAGCAACTTACCGGATCGCACCCCGAATGTGCATTTGTTGGGGTTTAACTTCAATTGGTACTTCCTCAGACGCTTGAATAACTTCAACAGATTCACCAGGTGGTCTTCTTCTGTGAGGGACTTGGCAATCATGTCATCCACATAACATTCAATTTCTTTGTGGATCATGTCATGGAATAATGTTACCATAGCCCGTTTATAAGTTGCACCAGCATTCTTCAGTCCGAATGGCATTACCTTATAACAGAATGTGCCCCAGGGTGTGATGAAGGTTGTCTTCTCCATGTCTTCAGGCGACATTTTGATCTGATTGTATCCTGAAAATCCATCCATGAAGGAGAACACCGAGAACTGATCCGTATTATCAACCAATACATCAATGTGAGGTAAAGGGAAGTCATCTTTCGGGTTGGCTCTGTTCAAGTCCCGGTAATCCACACACATCCTCACCTTGCCATCCTTCTTAGGCACAGGTACAATATTAGCAACCCACGGCGGATAGCTAGTCACAGCAAGGAAACCGGCGTCCCACTACTTTTGTACCTCTTCTTTTATCTTCATTGCCATATCTGGGCGAGTACGGCGCAACTTCTGTTTCACTGGCGGGCAGTCTTCTTTCAGTGGCAGCTTGTGCATGACAATGTCGGTGTCCAACCCTGGCATATCCTGATAAGACCAAGCAAAAACATCCACATATTCTCGAAGCATGGCAATCAGTTGCTCTTTTACTGAATCTTGTAAGCAGGCCCCGATCTTGACTTCTTTCACTTCTTCTTCTGTACCAAGATTAACCGTTTCAATCTCCTCCTGATGAGGAGTGATAACCTTCTCCTCTTGCCTTAACAACCTGGCTAGATCTTCAGGTAGCTCATAATCTTCTTCAACCCCTTCATCAGCTTGATTGATTGGATTGTCAAAGTCATACGAAGTCATAGCAGTGTCGTTGTCGGTGCAATCTGGAGGGCACTTTCTGCAAGGGTTTAGATTGGTTTATTTTAGTGATCAATTTTAATCTTGTTTAGAAAAAGTGAAAATGAAGTCATTTATTTTGAAAAACATTGCCATTTTATTTTTGTACAAAAAGGAAAATGAAAAAGACAGTGAGCGAAAAAAGGAAAATCGTTTGCAAAAGATGTCCGATATTCATTGATTAATCCATTTGCACAAAATTACAAGATGGCCCGATTACAAAATGAGTCTTGACATCTTGGGCAAAATGCAAGACTTGATGCATGCTTTAAAATACAGGAAATAATAATTACTCTGCAGGAGTAACCCTTATAATTTCCTGGGAAGACCAGTTAAGGACTTGGCTCCCCGGGATCCTTGGACGTATCCAGCTCTCCAGGTTGCGGTCGCTTTCCTCCTCGTCTTCCAAATTGTTCACAGCATCCGGGGTGAGCATTCCCCCGCTGAAAAACTTGGGCTCCTTCGCAGCCTCTTATTGATCTTGTTGAGTTGGTTTGTAACCCAACCCAAATCTATCTTCTTTCTTTTCCACGGGCAGCAGCTTGCCCCAGCCTTGGGCAGTACCCTCTTCAACAACCTTCCGGGCTTGTTGATATGACGTCATGGAAGTTCCCAGTACAACAGATGCTTCATTAATGTTCAGGGCCTCAAACCCCTGGCTCATGGTTTCATGGATTTCTCCATCCATTTCTATGTACTTATACGTAGCCAGCTGGCTAACAAAGATGTCCTCCTCCCCACAGATGGTGATGATCTAGCCTTCCCACTCGAATTTCAGCTTCTGGTGAAGGGTAGACGTAACAGCGCCAGCGGCGTGGATCCAGGGTCTACCCAACAAACAGCTGTAGGCCGGCTGAATGTCCATCACAAAGAAGGTAGTTTTAAAAGTCTGCGGGCCAATCATCATAGGCAGATCAATCTCTCCAAGCACTGATCTTTTAGAGCCATCGAATGCTCTCACCACCAAATTACTCGGACGCAGTGCCAAACCATCATACTCCAACTTCACTAAGGCTTTCATTGGTAGAACATTGAGTGATGACCCAGTGTCCACCAGTACATGAGATAGAACAGCACCCTTGCATTCCAAGGTGATATGTAAAGCCTTGTTGTGGTTACGTCCCTCTGTTGTTAAGTCAGCATTGGTAAAGCCCAGTCCATGACTGGTGTTGACATTTGCCACCACAGTTTCTAGCTGATTAACAGTAATCTCCTCCGGCACATATGCTACGTGCATGACTTTCAACAATGCGTTCCTGTGAGATTCAAAACACATCAATAGTGATAATATAGAGATTTTTGAGGGAGTTTGGTGAAGCTGATCCACCACCTTGTAATCACTTCTCTTTATAATTCTCATGAACTCGTCTACATCTTGTTCAAAAGATGTCTTCTGAGTTTCTTTGACAGTGGGTTCTTCAGGTACCACACTCTTTCCTTTTGCTTTGGCAGCAGCTTCTGCTTCAACATTAGGTCTTTGCATTTGTGAGGCAAAAAGGCGTCCGCTTCTGGTGAAGCCTCCGCCTCCCCCGGCATTATCAATTTGTGGAGAAGAGGTTGATGAATCTAGAGTGATTTTCTCCCCGTTGCAGTAGAGATCATAGCCATAATGCCAAGGTATGGCATTACTGCTTTCATAAGGAACCGGTCCAGGTACCGTAATAGTAACTGGACTTACTGCTGCAGAGGAGGGTACTGTAACAGTGTGCGGATCATAGTAAATTGTGACTGGTGATCTGGCAGGAGGTGCCATGGTTTGTTGTTAGAAATTGCTGCTGGGAGGAACATCTGATGGGTCATAATAGATTGTAACTGTCGAGACATCTTCATTGACCCTTGCTGGCGTTGTAGAAGATTCTGCTAATAACATGGATGTTGATGTTGTAGAAGAAAGGGTTGTTGACATTTGATTTGTTGAAGTGATGGACGGAGCCATTGTTGATGATATTGATGAATCGGTAGGAATGATTGTTGCTGCCGTTGTAGAAGAATCAGGAATGGTTGTTAAAGGAATTGCTGGATTTGTAGGCGCCGTTGTCGAAATTTGAAGGATACCATCCTTGATAAGACCATTTATGCCGCTTCTCAACCTTTCGCACCCATTGACTGCAATGTTGCAATACCCACAACCGAGCTCACACCCGGGAAACATTTGGCACTCTAGAAGCTGAGCTTTAATTTCGACCAAAGGTGTTCGAATTTGTGCAACACTAGTGATCAAGGTAGATGGTCTGTCTTCCTCAATGGCATTAATCCTTGGCCCGCCATGATTAGGCATAGGATTTTTGTTGACATTCGGAGGAGGTGCGAAGTTGAGGGCTTTAGAATCCACCAGATCTTGGACTTTCATTTGTAAGGCCCTGCATTTTTCCGTGCTGTGACCAGGTGCATTGGAGTGGAAAGCACACCTGGCGTTGACATCATAATTCCTTGGGAGATTAAGGGGATCTGGTGGTGCCAACGTCCTTAACTCAACCAAGTTAAGCTTCAGGATTTGTGGCAATAAGGCAGCATAGGGCATAGGGATAGGGTCAATCACCCTGTTTTCCTGTGATGGCCTTTGCTGGAAAGGACGCTGTTGTTGGTTGTTATTGTTGTTGTTGTAGGTTCTCTGTTGCGGGTACTGAACTTGCTGTTGATAATGTGGTTGTTGTTGTTGTTGATATGCTGATTGCTGAGGAATCGGAGCCGGAATAGTGACAACTGCTACTGATCTGTGGACATACTGAGGTCTGCCCCTGCTGGCATGAATGGCATTTGTCTCATTGGTCCTTCGGGGTCCCACGAAAGGCTTCCTGGGATTACTGGATGAACTTGCACCATTATCAGAAATTTTGCCCATTTTTAACAGACTTTCAATTCTTTCACCAGCTATGACGACATCAGCGAAGCTGGTAGAAGAAAAGGCAGCCAGCCTATCAATATATGTTCCTTGCAAAGCATTCATGAACATGTCGGCCATTTCTCTTTCCGACATGGGTGGTTGGACAGCAGCAGCAAGCTGTCTCCACCTCTGGGCATATTCCCTGAAGCTTTCTCTGGAAGATTGAGACATTCCCATTAGGAGGGTCCTGTTAGGAGCCATGTCCAGATTGTATTGATACTGCCTGATGAAGGCTTCAGCTAAGTCCTTCCAACATCTAACGGTAGCTCTGGTCAGGTGTGAATACCACTCCCTTGAAGCCCCAGTCAGACTGTCTTCAAAGTAGAACATCCACAGCTTCTCATCCATAGTGTAACACGGTGGGAGAACTGACTTTAAGCAATGTTGCGGATAGCAAGAGTCGCCACCGACTTTTATTTTATCCATAAGGAAAGGTTATAAAAGAACAGGAAAGACCTTAGAGAATATTTTGGGTCCGGAGGGTAGGTTATGAAAAGGGAAGGTATTAGCATCCTTTTCATCCATGGTTATCCATGGGCTCTTAGGTATTTAAGCTCACTTTAAATTGTTTTTTGAAAGTGTAGTGTGTGAATAGAAAATTTTCAGAATAGTTAATAAATAATCCATGTAAGGATGTGTTAAAAACTTGTTTGAAAATTTGTTTGAAATTTGTTTAAGTGTGAAAAAGTTTTGAAGTGAGCAAGTATCTAGGAGTAACCTACCCTAATGTTTAAAGTCTTTCTTATTCTTTATCTTTTCCTTAGTAAGACTATCCCTACTATAATAGAGTAGGTAGTCCTTACTTTGGATGTTAAGGGACATGTGAGGGACAATTTGATTTTGAAGGCCATTGTGGGGTGTAATAAGCATAAAGAAGGGACTATTATCATTTATTTCGAAGGGACTCAATTCGTATAGGCAACCATGAGGGACTTTGATGATTTTCTTTCGAGGGACTTGCTTTATACACCCCACTTGACCATTATTCGTAGGCAACTTGAGGGATAACCTTAGAAAGTGAGACGGCGATTTAAAATCGACTTACGTGTGTGTGAGTGTTTATTTTAATTATCTTATATTTACAAGTGATCTAATTTATTTTTTAAATATCATACATATTAGCACTCCCTAATTACTAACCATAACGATAATAATGATTAAATAATTACAATTACATCCAGGAAACAATTACAAGAAATTATAATAATAATCAAAAAATAATAAATAAGCAAATAATAATTTAACAATAAATAAATAAGGGGTTAGTAAATAATAATAATAAGAAAAAATGAATAAGATTAGTAGAAATATAAAATTAGTGAAAATAATAATAATAAAATAAGAGGGGTTAGTGAATAATAAAATTAATTTGAAATAATAATAATATGTAAAATTAATAAAGCAAAATAAATTATATGGTTAGTAATAATAGTAATAAACAAAATTAATTAAGATATTATAAGAAATTAACAACTTTTAATGTGAACAATTTTATTTAAACGCAAATATGAACAAACAAATTTTTTAATTTCTAAATTATTAAGTTTTTTTTTTTTTTTTTAAAAATGTATTATGAATACAAAATTATTATTAACATTCATTTGTTAAACAATATATACATATTATAAGAACAAATATATTTTAAAAATCATACATAAAATTTAATTCTATTAATTATTAATTTTACAAATTATTTTTTAACCATATACAAAAGTATAATTATCATAAATTAAAATTTTTAAACATTAAAAGAAAATTAATTTGAATTATAATATATTTACAAAGTTGATAATAGATATATATACATTTTTAATTATATTAGGAATTAGAAAAATAAGATTATTAAGAAAAATAGAATTAGGTTTAAAATGAATTAGGGTTTATTAACATACAAAATTTATTTTTTACTAAAAAATTGTCTTAACTAATATATATTATAAAATTTACATTAAAAAAAAAAACATGAGTTTTATATTTTTTTAAAAAAATAATTTTAAGAGTTTGAATACATAATATATATATTTTATAATATAGAGCATAATAATAAAATTTTAATTATTTAAATCAATTAAATTAAAACAAGAAAAATAAAAGGAAAGAAAGGAAAAGAAAAGGAACCTGGTGGGATTTGATCCCAAGACCTCATGTTTACCAGCAACAACAATGACCATCAGGCTAGCCCACACGCAGGTGATAAAGATTGGAGCATAGTTGTTTTTGTGCCTTGCCCTTGAAAATCCAGAAAAATAAATACAAAAAAAAGGCCTGGGGTGGGATTTGATCCCAGGACCTTTATATTCACAAACACGCACCTCACCACCCGGCTGGAAGAGCCCAACTGTTAGTTTGTTGACCATGATTCATAATATATTGAATCTTCCTTTATCCTGAAAAATAAAACAAAAATAATGCCATGGCCAAGAATCGAACCAGGGCCTTTATAGCAAATACGCTTCAGCCTAACCACCAGAACACACATGCGCGTGTGACTATAAACAACAAAACAATAATAAAATAAATTAACAATAATTTGAATTTGTGAACGCGCGGGAGATGACCTTCTTCTTCCTTGAGACCTACAATTTTTCCTGCGAAAATAGTTACAAGTTTTCCTGCGAAACAAATATTCCCAGCAAAACCTATAAACATCAACAAGCAACCAAACTGTAAGATTTTGCAAAATTGAAACCAGCATCATGATCCAAACATTCACACGATCAATTCTATGTCTTTAAAATCAATTTATATTCATTTAATCGAAGATCCCCAAACCTAGGTCAAAACCCTAAAAATGGCATCTCACGAATTAAGCACTGGTTCTTGAGTTTTTCTGCCCAGAATCAATCTACACAACATCTTAAACAACATTAGACAATCAAAATTCATTTAAATGCAGTGAATTATGGCAATCAAAAAAAAATTTTCAAGCATGAACAATGCTTCGGGTTCATCATATGTGCGTGAATGGGATGCATTTGAGGGTTGTTTTCGACTTAATGATGACCAAGGAAGATAGCCATGTCCTTGTTTTACCTTGTAGAGCCTGGGATAAGAGAATCCGAATTGCACTTTTCTTATGAATTTTTGAACTATGAACTCACCTTGAAGCTGCTGGAAATTCGTGGCCAGGGCTAGGGTTTGTGTTATGTATATATATGTGATTGATTTAGGTCAGAAACATGGATGGGTTATGTGAAAATTTGATCCAAAAAATATTCAAAAAGATCATAGTGTAAAATTCAAATATTTGATCATGAGTGCTTGCTATTTTGGGACAATTCACATGATTTCTTTCTCTTTTGAATTCAATCAATAATTATGAATTTCTAGAAGCAATATCTTCCCCCAAAAATAGATTTTCATATTTTATATTTATTTAAAATGATTTTTATGAATTAAATCAATAATAAATAAATAAAAAATAATAAAAATGCTGAATTTTGGTCAATTGGGTCGTGCATAATGTTATGAGATGGATTGGGTCATGAATTAGGCAGCCCATTTGGAAAGAAATACTTCTAAGCCTCCATTTTCAACATAAACCATCACAAAATTATCCCACTTTGCAAAGGCATATCTCCCTCAATTTTAAAGGTATGAGGGTGTTCTTGGACTTTTTTGGAAAGCTTGAAGAGTCCTTTAAACAACCCCATTGGTTTCAGGTCCATATCATTTACCAATCTCAAGTTATGCCCTTTTGAAGTTGTTGACTTTTTGTTGACTTTTGAAATGACCTATAATGTCTTAGATCATATCTTTCAAATGAAGCATTTTTGGGCTTAACCTTCAACATCAAAGTTGTAGAGAATTAAATTTCCTTCAAAATGAGCTTTGGATGGAGACTTGGTGATGAAGTATGTGAAAGTTATGCCTGGTCAAAGTTCAGTTGACTTTTACTGAGGAAACCCTAATTTAGAAACTCCTGATTATTGATGATCTGGAATCTCCTTGATGAATCATGATCAACCCTTGATCAAATGATGAATTTTACTTCATATACTTGATGTTGGAAAAAAAATCATGAAGTTTGACTTTGGTTTGACCACAGTTGACCTCAGTTTGACTTTTTAACTACATTGACTGATTTTGACTTATCTGATCATCTGACTGAGCAAACTTTTGAGAAAAGTCTTGAAACTTGACATGGGGGTTCTTACACACATATAAGATGTTATGAAACTAACTTGAGGTATTGGAAGTCCACTTAGCCTGATTAAAGTCAAAACCCTAGTTTTGGATGCACTACTTAGGAGGTGCATTGTCTGAGGGAATTGTCAACTTCTTTGACCAATTGTGAACTTTGTGAACCTTGTGAACCATCATAAGATGTCTTGTGAACCTCATGGGAGGTATTGTGAAGCTTGTGAACCTTGTGAACCTTCAAGAAGTGACTTGTAGACTTCATGAACCTCAGGAAAGCTTTGTAATCATTGTGAGTCTTGTGAACCTTGTGAACCTTCAAGAAGCAACCTATGGACTTCATGAACTTCATGAAAGGTCTTGTAAATGTTGAGAAGCTTGTGAACCTTGTGAACCTTCAAGAAGTGACTTGTAGACTTCATGAACCTCATGAAAGGTTATATAAGCATTGAGAAACTTGTGAACCTTGTGAACCTTCAAGAAGTGACTTGTAGACTTCATGAACCTCATGAAAGGTTATATAAGTGTTGGAGAACTTGTGAACCTTGTGAACCTTCTTAGAACACAAAGTCTTGTATTGTGAGGGCAAATTTTGGGGTGCAACAGCTGCCCCTGTTCAATTTTCTGAAACCTGAGGGGTTAGATTGGTATATTTGCCAGTCGTGACCTGGAAGGTTGAAGGGGATTGAACACAAAAGCCCAAAAATTTGCACTCACCAGTGCATAGAGTGATATTGATGGTTGATTGAACATGATTGAGTGGGCTTAAAGATGCCACTAGGGGAAAGTTCTTCAGCAGTATAATGAGAGTTGTCAGGAGTCTGGAGTAATACTGATGTAACAGCATGTCTTCATGAGGATAGAGCAATCAATAATGATAACCCTAAAGCAGTCTTGAAGAAATAATATGATTTCAGGAGGATAGAGCAATCAATAATGACAACTCTAAAGCAGTCTTGAAATAATAATGTGATATGTCTTCAGGAGGATAGAGCAATCAATAGCTCTAAAGCAGTCTTGAAGTAATGATTTCAGGAGGATAGAGCCATCAATAATGACAACTCTAAAGCAGTCTTGAAATAATAATATGATTCCAGGAGGATAGAGCAATCCATAACTCTAAAGCAGTCTTGAAATAATAATGTGATATGTCTTCAGGAGGATAGAGCAATCAATAGCTCTAAAGCAGTCTTGAAGTAATGATTTCAGGAGGATAGAGCCATCAATAATGACAACTCTAAAGCAGTCTTGAAATAATAATATGATTCCAGGAGGATAGAGCAATCCATAGCTCTAAAGCAGTCTTGAAATAATAATGTGATATGTCTTCAGGAGGATAGAGCAATCAATAGCTCTAAAGCAGTCTTGAAGTAATGATTTCAGGAGGATAGAGCCATCAATAATGACAACTCTAAAGTAGTCTTGAAATAATAATATGATTCCAGGAGGATAGAGCAATCCATAGCTCTAAAGCAGTCTTGAAATAATAATATGATTCCAGGAGGATAGAGCAATCCATAGCTCTAAAGCAATCTTGAAATAATAATGTGATATGTCTTCAGGAGGATAGAGCAATCAATAGCTCTAAAGCAGTCTTGAAGTAATGATTTCAGGAGGATAGAGCCATCAATAATGACAACTCTAAAGCAGTCTTGAAATAATAATATGATTCCAGGAGGATAGAGCAATCCATAGCTCTAAAGCAGTCTTGAAATAATAATGTGATATGTCTTCAGGAGGATAGAGCAATCAATAGCTCTAAAGCAGTCTTGAAGTAATGATTTCAGGAGGATAGAGCCATCAATAATGACAACTCTAAAGCAGTCTTGAAATAATAATATGATATGCCTTCAGGAGGATAGAGCAATCAATAGCTCTAAAGCAGTCTTGAAGTAATGATGTGATACGTCTTCAGGAGTATAGAGCAATCAATGGCTCTAAAGCAGTCTTGAAGAAATAATATGATTTCAGGAGGATAGAGCAATGGATAGCTCTAAAGCAGTCTTGAAGTCATGAGAAATTATCAGGAGGATAAAGTAACCCTGAGGTGACAATAAAGCAGTCCCAAAGAAGCTCATCAGGAGGATAAAGTAACCCTGAGGTGACAATAAAGCAGTCCCAAAAAATCATGAGTTTGTTTGTGGGATAATTAACCTGAAAACAAGGTAGCATTCGAATAATAACATTAGTTTATGCTTTATGTATGCATGTATGATATGATGCACTTAGGTAATGTATTATATGTCTATGGATATGTATGCTATGGTATGATGTAAATGATGTATGTATGATATGATACGGCCGGAAGCGTCTGGATATCTTCGTATAATAACTGCTGGCCAGGGAAAATAAATCTCGATTCCTTATTGAAGAATATATAACCCTCTGTCTGCTGGGGATAGTAAGATATAGATATAATCTCCCGTTGTTGGGGATGGTAAGGTATATATGACCTCCCGTTGTCGTTTGATAGTAGGATAAGTATAACATCCCGTCTTCGTTCGTCGTACCCTTATTGGAAAGTAATTTCCCGTACATCTGTATGAGGATAAAAGAGATGGATATAAATTCCAGGGGAGATAAGACTTTATGAAGATGGATTCGTCCTGCTGAGAGTTTGTAACTGCCTTGTAAAGATGAACCGGCGAAGCTTCGTTGAAATCCTTCCCTCGTTCGTCCTTAGTAAATACTATTACTGCATTTTCATGCATTTCTGGTAAACATTAATCATATTAAAAGCATACATGCATTTCTGGTAAACATCAATCATATTCAAAAGCATACATACATTCAAACACAACCAATGGACGTTTCGCTTATGTAAATAGGGTAAAAGTAAATCTGGATTCAAAAGATGGAATTTATTTATATCAAAAAGTGACCCATACACGGGTAAGTTTGTACAAGGAAACATAAACCCTAGTAAGAGGATTTTGCCATAAAGTTTTACAAAAGAAAATCAGCTATGTGGGAAGACAATCCTATTGAGTTCCAATTCTACTATTGCCACTCAAGTATCTCATCTTCTTGCTGTTGAGACGGAAACGATTGGATTGAGCTTTATCTGTTCGAGCTCGAGTAAGTAGTACAACTGGTTGCAGTTTCATGAGTGATCCAAACGAGACATAGTCATACGCTTTAATCCCTAACTTTTGCCTGGATTGCCCTTTCAGGTTTTCAATCCACCGGGATACCCTTTTTTGCCCAAGCCGCCTTTTCAGGTTTTCGACTTGCCGGGTGTACATCTTTTTATATATATCCCTAATTTTTGCCCAAACCCTTTTGGTTTGCCGGGATGCCCTTATTTTTGCCTAGGCCTGTCAACCTAGCGGGTCTCTTTTTATGCGTAGTATTTTTTAACTATGTCTGCATTTACAGGCTGTGGGAAGTCTTCACCATCCATTGTAGTCAGTATCATGGCACCTCCTGAGAACACTGTCTTGACTACAAATGGTCCCTCATATGTTGGAGTCCACTTGCCCCTAGGATCACCCTGCGGTAATATGATACGCTTGATTACCAAGTCACCAGCCTGATATACCTTTGGCTTAACCTTCTTGTTAAAAGCTTTGATCATTCGCTTTTGGTACATCTGGCCATGACAAACTGCTGCTAACCTCTTCTCATCAATCAAATTTATCTGGTCCAGTCGAGTCTGAATCCACTCATCTTCATCCAAGCCTGCATCCTTCATAATTCTTAAGGAGGGAATCTGAACTTCAATGGGCAGAACTGCTTCCATACCATAGACTAAGGAGAATGGGGTTGCCCCTGTTGAAGTACGTATTGTAGTACGATAACCATGAAGAGCAAATGGTAACATCTCATGCCAATCCTTGTAAGTAACAGTCATCTTCTGTACAATCTTCTTAATGTTCTTATTAGCAGCTTCAACTGCCCCATTCATCTTTGGACGATACGGAGAAGAGTTGTGATGCTTAATCTTGAACTGCATGCAGAGATCAGTAATCATAGTGTTGTTCAGATTAGAGCCGTTGTCAGTGATAATCCTCTCAGGGATGCCATACCTACATATGAGATTATTCTTAATGAACCGAGCCACAACATTCTTGGTAACAGATGCAAATGAAGCTGCCTCCACCCACTTCGTGAAATAATCAATAGCAACCAGGATGAAACGATGCCCATTAGAAGCAGTAGGCTTGATTTCACCAATCATATCAATGCCCCACATGGCAAAGGGCCAAGGAGCAGTCAACACATTCAATGGTGATGGAGGTACATGAACTTTATCAGCATAAATTTGACATTTGTGACAAGTTCTGGAGTGTTGATAGCAATCAGCTTCCATGGTAGACCAATAGTAACCTGCTCTCAATATCTTCTTTGCCATAGTATGACCACTGGAATGAGTGCCAAAGGTCCCATCATGCATCTCTTCCATAATCTCAGTTGCTTCCTTCTTATCCACACAACGAAGCAACGTTGAATCATGATTACGTTTGTACAGAACCCCATTACTCAGAAGGAACTTAGCAGAAAACCTTCTCAGAAACTTCCTATCTTTGACAGACGCCCCTTCAGGGAACTCCTGAGCTTCAAGATATCTTTTCACTTCATAGAACCAAGGCTTCTCCTCTGCCCCTTCTGTGTCAATCTTATTGCAATATGCAGGCTCTTCAAATCTATCAATAGTAATCTTGGGAGCTTCATCATCCCAACTGATCTCAAACATAGATGCCATGGTGGCCAATGCATCTGCCAACTGATTCTCTTTTCGTGGAATGTGTCCAAAGGTAATCTCTTTGAAATGTGGGACCAAAGACAACACATGCTCTCTGTAAGGAATGAGATTATCATGCTTGGTATCCCAATCTCCTTTAATCTGACTTACTACCAGGGCTGAATCTCCATACACATCAAGGAACTGAATCTTCATATCAATAGCAGCTTTAATACCCAGGATGCATGCCTCATACTCAGCCATGTTATTGGTACAATAGAAACAAAGTCTGGCAGTAATCGGGGTATGACAACCTTCAGGGGAACTAATCACAACACCAACACCATTACCAAGTGCATTAGAGGCACCATCAAAAACCATAGTCCATCGGGATCCTTGTTCAGGTCCGTCATATTGTCCAGGTTCTTTGGTAATAATCATAATATCTTCATCAGGGAATTCAAAATTCATTGACTGGTAATCATCCACTGCTTGATGAGCCAAATGATCAGCAACAACACTTCCCTTGATGGCCTTCTGAGTAGTATACTGTATATCATATTCTGTCAAGATCATTTGCCATCTTGCAATTCTTCCGGAGAGAGCAGGTTTCTCAAATATGTACTTGATTGGATCCATCTTAGAAATCAATAAGGTAGTATGGGTCAACATATACTGTCTTAGTCGGCGAGCAGCCCATGCCAAAGCGCAGCAAGTTTTCTCGAGCAGTGAGTATCTTGTTTCACAGTCGGTAAACTTTTTGCTAAGGTAGTATATTGCCTGCTCTTTTCGACCAGACTCGTCATGTTGCCCCAACACACACCCCATTGAGTTGTCTAGCACTGTTAAGTACATAATCAAGGGTCTTCCATCAACTGGTGGCATCAAAATTGGTGGTTCCAATAGATATCTCTTAATTTCATCAAAGGCAGTCTGGCACTCATCATTCCATTCCATCACCTGATCTTTCTTCAACAGCTTGAAGATTGGCTCGCAGATGGTAGTTAATTGGGAAATAAATCTTGCAATGTAGTTCAATCGTCCCAAGAAACCTCTAACTTCCTTCTCAGTACGGGGAGCTGACATCTCTCGTATGGCTTTCACTTTCGCAGGATCCACTTCAATACCTTTTCCACTGACAATGAAACCCAGGAGCTTTCCGGATCTAACTCCAAAAGTACACTTGTTTGGATTCAATCTCAACTTGTATTTCTTCAACCTCTCAAACAACTTGTGCAGATGATCAAGATGTTGCTCTTCATTCTGAGATCTGGCTATCATATCATCTACATATACCTCTATCTCATGATGAATCATATCATGAAACAAAGCCACCATAGCACGCTGATATGTTGCCCCTGCATTCTTCAAACCAAATGGCATCACCTTATAGCAAAAGGTGCCCCACTGTGTCACAAATGTTGTCTTCTCCATATCTTCAGGTGCCATCTTGATTTGATTGTAACCAGAGAAACCATCCATAAAAGAGAATACCTTATGCTGAGCAGTGTTGTCTACCAGAATGTCAATATGAGGAAGTGGAAAGTCATCTTTAGGGCTAGCCTTATTCAGATCTCTGTAGTCTACACACATACGCACCTTACCATCTTTCTTAGGAACTGGTACCACATTTGCAACCCACTGAGGATAAGAAGTTACTGCTAAGAACCCTGCATTGAACTGTTTCATTACCTCTGCCTTGATCTTTTCTGACATTTCAGGACGCATACGACGAACCTTCTGCTTCTTTGGACGACAATCTTCTTTCACTGGTAAACGGTGAACCACAATGTCTGTATCCAACCCTGGCATATCTTCATAAGACCAAGCAAAGATCTCCACATAGTCACGTAACATCTGAATCAACCTGCTCTTGACACTGTCCTCTAAATCAGCCCCTACCTTGACCTCTTTTCTGTTTTCTTCAGTTCCCAAATTCACAACTTCGACTGGCTCTTCATGTGGCTGTATAGCTTTCTCTTCTTGTTGTAATAACCTAGCAAGCTCTACAGGTATTTCACAATCGTCCTCATTTCCGTCTTCAGTTTGATAGATCGGATTCTCGAAATTGTAATTGGCAATAGTAGAACTGTTATCAACAGGATCCAGAGTGGATGAGGATCTGCATTTTAGTGATGTGGGTGTGTGTAAGAACACATAGCTGATAAAGCAAAAATAAAGAAAAAGAAAGACAAGGAACACAATATTTACTAAAACGAAACGTCCACTGATTTTATTGAATGAAATATGCAAATGAAATGACAGCCCGTAACAAGCACACCATTGTGCCCCGGGTAAGGCACATGGCTTGAAAGTTTTATTGTTCCAGAAATTACAAACTTAAAAAAAAACATAACACAGTAATAGTATTTACTCCTGACTAAAGGAGATAGGGATAACATCTTCAGCTTTCCAATTATTGAGTCCAGCACCCACAGTAGGAAAAATCCATGCATCCAAGTTGTAGTCTTCATCTTGATCTCCCACAGCATTGATAACCCCTTGATTGGTGATACGAGCAGCACGAGCACGACGAACAGCCTTCTGGGACTCTGCAGTGAAACCCAAACCAAACTTGTCAGACTTGTACGGAATATCAGGAAGCTGACCCCAAATAGTACAACCACCTTCATCCACCACAGCTCTAGCATCATTGAGGGAGGTCATTGCCATTGTTGGAGGTTTTCTGATGACTACAGGAACCTTCTTCACAGCAGGAGGAGCTACATAATCATTACCAACCCCGGGAACCACTTCAAATGACTGACATGGAGTCTCAATGTATTCACCTTCCACTTCCAGATACTTGAAAGTGTTTACATGGCTGACAAAGTATTCTTCCTCTCCAAAGACAGTAACAACCTTTCCATTCACCGGATATCTCAACTTTTGGTGTAATGTAGAGGTCACAGCACCTGCCCCATGGATCCAGGGACGACCAAGCAGACCAGAGTATGAAGGACGAATATCCATCACATAAAATGTAGCAGTAAACACCTGAGAACCAACTTTGATAGGAAGATCAATCTCCCCATGCACTACTCTTCTAGAACCATCAAAAGCCTTTACCATAATATTACTGGGCTTCAGCACCGTATCTTCAGGACTCAGCTTATTCAGGACTTCCTTGGATAACACATTCAGAGAGGAACCATTGTCTATTAGCACATGTGACAGAGTGGTGCCCCTGCATTCAATTGAAATATGCAAGGCCCTGTTATGATCCCTCTTGGCAGGGGTTAAATCAGCATCAGAGAATCCTAACCCGTTGTCATAGGTCAGGTGAGCAACACAGTTCTCAAATTGGTCCACAGAAATTGCACTGGGCACATGAGCAGACTTCAAAAACTTGATCAAGGACTTGGCATGAGCCTCAGAACACAGCAACAAGGACAACATAGAAATCTTTGAGGGAGTATGCCCCAACTGATCCACAATGTCGTAATCACTCTTGCGAATGATTTTCAATACTTCTTCCATCTGCTTAGAGAGATCATCAGCAGCTGGCACATTAGTAGTTACAGGCTCAATAACAGGACCTTTGCCCCGAGCATCAGTGGTGGAAGTAGTGGCAGGAGTAACTGCACTCTTAGAAGCAACTGGAGGAGAGAAGACTCTTCCACTACGAGTGATCTTGCTAGATCCAGCAATATTATCAATATCAGCAGGCATATCAGGTAAAGGCTCTTGCTTAACACCATGGATGTAAACATCAGACTCATAGTGCCAAGGCACAGCTTTGTCAGATGTATAAGGAATAGGACCAGGAGTGGTAATGATCAGAGGAGCCACTCTAGCTTCAGCAACAACTTTCACAGGACCTTCAGCAGTAATCTTGATTGGGCCCTGACGAGTAATTTTAATAGGACCCTTTGAAGTGATTCTTACCGGTACTTTGTCAACCATGTCAACCTCTTCAATCTTCTTACCCTGAGTCAGATGATCCACCATATCTTCTACAGATGCTGGTCTTCTTTCAAACACTATAGTATACTTATCCATGAGACGTTGAATTCCATCTCTCAAAATGAAGCAACTATCTGGTTTATAGGTACAATACAGACAATCTTCACGACAACCTGGAAAGATCCCAGCTTGTACTAACCTCTTTTTGATAACAGACAATGGTGTGGTCAACTCCATAACTGAATAGACATGCAGGTCTTCATCAATGTCTTCATCAATGGCATTGACAGTCTTCTCATGATTTGGCAGTGGTGCTGTAATCACATTTGGTGGATCAAATTCAATTTCTCCAGCATCAATCATATCTTGAATTTTGTTCTTCAAGACCCAGCAGTTATTAGTATCATGTCCTGGACAGTTTGAATGATATGCACATCGTGCATTGGGATTGTACTTGGGAGAGGTAACATTGGGATTCTGAGGAGCCTCCCTCAGGGTAATAAGTTCAGCCTTCAACAAGTGTTGCAATGCCTGAGCCATTGACATGTTGATCTTCGTGAACTGTCTTCTAGCCCTCTGTTGGTTGCCTTGAGGCTGCTCTGTTGTTGCAGGAGTTGGATTTGAAATGTGAACTGCACTAACAGACTGATGCCTTCTGTTACGATCAGGTTGGCCATACACAGCATTGGATTCTTTCTTCCCAGTGGGAGGCTTCTTTGCAGCACCTGATGAAGAAGTACCCACTTGGATCTTACCATTCTTGATACCATTTTCTACCCGCTCTCCTGTCATGATCAACTCAGTGAAGCCAGATGATGAGCTTCCAATGAGATGACTGTAAAACGGACCATTCAGCGTACACATGAACATATCAACCAATTCCCTATCAGTCAAAGGGGGTTGAACTCTTCCAGCTAAATCTCTCCATTTCTGAGCATACTCCTTAAAACTTTCTTTGGCACCCATAGACATGCTCTGAAGCTGCATGCGAGTGGGGGCTAAGTCAGCATTGTATTGATACTGCTTGTAGAAAGCTTCAGCAAGGTCATTCCAATCTCTGATGTTGACACTCTCCAACTGATAATACCACTCCAACTGAGCTCCAGATAAGCTCTCTTGAAATAAATGGATCCACAACTTCTTATCAGCAGTGTGGGGTTGAATCCTTCTGACATAGGACCTCAAGTGCAGCTTGGGACAAGAGACCCCATCATAAACAACAAAGGTAGGAACTTTGAAACCAATGGGTATCACAACCCCAGATATCAGACTCAAATCTTCAAAATCCAGCCCAGATGATTTCTGCAATTCCATAGCATCCATCCTATCCACCAGCATCTTGAATTTGTCTTCATTAAGCTCATGGTAGTAATTAGCCTCAGAATCAGAGTCCCCTATAGTGTTGTGGAGACTGCCTCTCTCTTTCTCAGATTCCTCAGATTCGTAGTCATCAATTTGTTCCTTGGTCTTGACAGGACCCTTGAACCTTCTTCCCATGTTGAGCAACCCAGCAGACCTTCTAGTCTTCTTAGTTTTCTTGGCCAGCAGTGCCTTCAAATCATCTTGCCCCTTGGACAGGTTCAAGATCAGCTCTTGAAACTGTGCATTCTGTGCCTGAAGATCCTTAACTGATTGTTCAAGAGCCATTGCTGAAATAAACAGCGAGAAGATGAGAAACCTGTGCACAATTATAAACCTGTGATGCAATGAAATGATATGTGAATGCATATGCAATGTTTTCAAGGACCGCAAGATTTAAATTTGCTTAAACAAACAAGAAAGTAAACTTTTTATTAGTAATAACTTGTTTTGCCTTTTAGGCTTACAAAAATGAAAATGAAATAAGTACAAAAGATGGGGTTTTAAGTCTCCCATGGACGTTTCCTCTTTGTGTTGAGGTATGAGTTGAGGTTTCGTTCCTCGTGAAGTTGCTTTGTGAGCTCTAGGATTCTTGCTTGGCTTGCTTTGTAATGAACCTCGAAAGTATCCCTTTGCTCCTTCAGTTGGATCCATGATCTCTGCAAGTCTTCCATATCAGTAGGCATGTCTGGGTGAAGGATGGTATAAGCAGTGTCTCCTTCAGCAACAGGTTCCATGATAACTGGTAGGACGGCAGGATATGGCATCATGAGTGTCTGAGCACGAGATCGTACCCATCTGAGATAAGCCTCCATAGGAATAGTGTACTTAGGCTCTAGTGTCTTGCTGTCAATCCTGTTTACCTTTCCCCAAGCTCGTATGAATCTCTGACGGTAACCCTGAAGATCGTTGTCGTAATCAAACACAATGCCCTGAATCAACATGTCATGTGGGCCATCGCTCCGAGCGTAACCAAATTGTCGTAAAGCTAGAGAAGGGTTGTAGGTGATGCCTCCTCTTATGCCTAGAAGTGGCACATTAGGAAACTCCCCACAACGGTCAATGATGGTGACATTCTCCATAGATCTGGAGCACCAATGGATGTCTGAGTGAGAAAGTGACATGATCCTCTTGGACCATCTGAACCCTTGCTCGTTCTTCATTACTGAGCGAGGAAGGTGAGAAATAAACCACCTAGAAAGTAAAGGTATGCAGCACATCAAAGTCCCTCTTGCCCTTGTAGTACGGGTATGAAGAGAATGCAAGATGTCTCCAAGCAATGTAGGCACTGGATTGTGACTCAGGAAAATGTTGATGGCATGAACATCTATGAACTGATCTGGATTGGGGAATAATACTAAACCATATATCAGCAAGGCTAAGATCTCCTCAAAAGCATCATAGCTCATGGCCTTCAAGAACACCTGAGCTTTCTCTACCAACACCTTAGCAAGAATACCCTTGACTCCACTTCTCGTTTCTAGAACAATGTCAGACTTCTTCAGATGTAGAGCTGCAGCAATAACCTCTGGTTTAAGCTCTTTTTCCAAGCCTGTGAATGGTTTCTGATCAAGAACAGGTATGCCCAGAAGTTTAGAGAACTCCTCCATGGTTGGGACTGGCTGGTAGTCAGGGAATGTAAAGCAATGGTGCTTAGGGTCAAAGAACTGGAACAGGACACTCATCATGTCTTCATTGAACCCTGAAGTGACTAGATCCAATAGGTGACCATGTCTCTTGATGAACCGGGAATGATCAGACACCTGAGAAACCAACTCTTTAAGTTTGGGAGGTATCCCCACAAAGTTGATCCTGATGGTGTTTCTACGAGCTGTAGCCATGACCTGCAACAAAGAACAAAGATAAATCCCTTGGTCCTTGA
This sequence comes from Lathyrus aphaca, assembly GCA_963966055.1. Classification (NCBI taxonomy): domain Eukaryota; kingdom Viridiplantae; phylum Streptophyta; class Magnoliopsida; order Fabales; family Fabaceae; genus Lathyrus; species Lathyrus aphaca. The sequence continues at coordinate 134,225,718 of OZ014519.1, read as the reverse complement.
AATGGTTAGGGAAAATGGTATGCTCATGATGCATGATTATGTCATGATGTTATGCTCAATCACAAACATGTGGCACACACAAACAAGTCACACCATAACCCTAGGTTTAAAGGCTTGCATGAGGTTTAAGGTAAGTACCCTCCCCTGAAGTTAGATGGTTCATCCTGTCCTACAAAAGTAACCGGGTTCTAAGGGATCTCAATATCACTGATCCTTCACAAGGGTGGTTGATCAGAAGGCAACTTACTTGCCAACCAAAACCCTCCAAGTTTAAGATCTCAATGAGCGTAGTATCGAGTGTCAACCAACTTCAGTCTGCACCAAAACCAGTTACCTCACTACTTTCTAATGGCCAAGATGAGTTAACTAGGGTTCTAAAAGTTAGTTAGTGCATTGACAACATATGGCAGCCTCAATATTATCCTCAACTTGACTTAAGGAATATAAGCACCAACCAAGAAGTCGCACTAACTATGGCCACCAGATCAACCGTATCGATATACGTCGTACAGTTTCCTTGGTCTATTGCCATTTACCTAAGGTAAACTAGATCCGGGTTAGGACCTTTCACACATAAGAGCACCCCAACAAGTAATATAAATCAAACAAGGCAAGCAATTCAAAGTGATCTTAATTCCTAAGGGTACCCCTCTTTAAAATAGATCCCCAGCAGAGTCGCCAGTTCTGTAACACGGTGGGAGAACTGACTTTAAGCAATGTTGCGGATAGCAAGAGTCGCCACCGACTTTTATTTTATCCATAAGGAAAGGTTATAAAAGAACAGGAAAGACCTTAGAGAATATTTTGGGTCCGGAGGGTAGGTTATGAAAAGGGAAGGTATTAGCATCCTTTTCATCCATGGTTATCCATGGGCTCTTAGGTATTTAAGCTCACTTTAAATTGTTTTTTGAAAGTGTAGTGTGTGAATAGAAAATTTTCAGAATAGTTAATAAATAATCCATGTAAGGATGTGTTAAAAACTTGTTTGAAAATTTGTTTGAAATTTGTTTAAGTGTGAAAAAGTTTTGAAGTGAGCAAGTATCTAGGAGTAACCTACCCTAATGTTTAAAGTCTTTCTTATTCTTTATCTTTTCCTTAGTAAGACTATCCCTACTATAATAGAGTAGGTAGTCCTTACTTTGGATGTTAAGGGACATGTGAGGGACAATTTGATTTTGAAGGCCATTGTGGGGTGTAATAAGCATAAAGAAGGGACTATTATCATTTATTTCGAAGGGACTCAATTCGTATAGGCAACCATGAGGGACTTTGATGATTTTCTTTCGAGGGACTTGCTTTATACACCCCACTTGACCATTATTCGTAGGCAACTTGAGGGATAACCTTAGAAAGTGAGACGGCGATTTAAAATCGACTTACGTGTGTGTGAGTGTTTATTTTAATTATCTTATATTTACAAGTGATCTAATTTATTTTTTAAATATCATACATATTAGCACTCCCTAATTACTAACCATAACGATAATAATGATTAAATAATTACAATTACATCCAGGAAACAATTACAAGAAATTATAATAATAATCAAAAAATAATAAATAAGCAAATAATAATTTAACAATAAATAAATAAGGGGTTAGTAAATAATAATAATAAGAAAAAATGAATAAGATTAGTAGAAATATAAAATTAGTGAAAATAATAATAATAAAATAAGAGGGGTTAGTGAATAATAAAATTAATTTGAAATAATAATAATATGTAAAATTAATAAAGCAAAATAAATTATATGGTTAGTAATAATAGTAATAAACAAAATTAATTAAGATATTATAAGAAATTAACAACTTTTAATGTGAACAATTTTATTTAAACGCAAATATGAACAAACAAATTTTTTAATTTCTAAATTATTAAGTTTTTTTTTTTTTTTTTAAAAATGTATTATGAATACAAAATTATTATTAACATTCATTTGTTAAACAATATATACATATTATAAGAACAAATATATTTTAAAAATCATACATAAAATTTAATTCTATTAATTATTAATTTTACAAATTATTTTTTAACCATATACAAAAGTATAATTATCATAAATTAAAATTTTTAAACATTAAAAGAAAATTAATTTGAATTATAATATATTTACAAAGTTGATAATAGATATATATACATTTTTAATTATATTAGGAATTAGAAAAATAAGATTATTAAGAAAAATAGAATTAGGTTTAAAATGAATTAGGGTTTATTAACATACAAAATTTATTTTTTACTAAAAAATTGTCTTAACTAATATATATTATAAAATTTACATTAAAAAAAAAAACATGAGTTTTATATTTTTTTAAAAAAATAATTTTAAGAGTTTGAATACATAATATATATATTTTATAATATAGAGCATAATAATAAAATTTTAATTATTTAAATCAATTAAATTAAAACAAGAAAAATAAAAGGAAAGAAAGGAAAAGAAAAGGAACCTGGTGGGATTTGATCCCAAGACCTCATGTTTACCAGCAACAACAATGACCATCAGGCTAGCCCACACGCAGGTGATAAAGATTGGAGCATAGTTGTTTTTGTGCCTTGCCCTTGAAAATCCAGAAAAATAAATACAAAAAAAAGGCCTGGGGTGGGATTTGATCCCAGGACCTTTATATTCACAAACACGCACCTCACCACCCGGCTGGAAGAGCCCAACTGTTAGTTTGTTGACCATGATTCATAATATATTGAATCTTCCTTTATCCTGAAAAATAAAACAAAAATAATGCCATGGCCAAGAATCGAACCAGGGCCTTTATAGCAAATACGCTTCAGCCTAACCACCAGAACACACATGCGCGTGTGACTATAAACAACAAAACAATAATAAAATAAATTAACAATAATTTGAATTTGTGAACGCGCGGGAGATGACCTTCTTCTTCCTTGAGACCTACAATTTTTCCTGCGAAAATAGTTACAAGTTTTCCTGCGAAACAAATATTCCCAGCAAAACCTATAAACATCAACAAGCAACCAAACTGTAAGATTTTGCAAAATTGAAACCAGCATCATGATCCAAACATTCACACGATCAATTCTATGTCTTTAAAATCAATTTATATTCATTTAATCGAAGATCCCCAAACCTAGGTCAAAACCCTAAAAATGGCATCTCACGAATTAAGCACTGGTTCTTGAGTTTTTCTGCCCAGAATCAATCTACACAACATCTTAAACAACATTAGACAATCAAAATTCATTTAAATGCAGTGAATTATGGCAATCAAAAAAAAATTTTCAAGCATGAACAATGCTTCGGGTTCATCATATGTGCGTGAATGGGATGCATTTGAGGGTTGTTTTCGACTTAATGATGACCAAGGAAGATAGCCATGTCCTTGTTTTACCTTGTAGAGCCTGGGATAAGAGAATCCGAATTGCACTTTTCTTATGAATTTTTGAACTATGAACTCACCTTGAAGCTGCTGGAAATTCGTGGCCAGGGCTAGGGTTTGTGTTATGTATATATATGTGATTGATTTAGGTCAGAAACATGGATGGGTTATGTGAAAATTTGATCCAAAAAATATTCAAAAAGATCATAGTGTAAAATTCAAATATTTGATCATGAGTGCTTGCTATTTTGGGACAATTCACATGATTTCTTTCTCTTTTGAATTCAATCAATAATTATGAATTTCTAGAAGCAATATCTTCCCCCAAAAATAGATTTTCATATTTTATATTTATTTAAAATGATTTTTATGAATTAAATCAATAATAAATAAATAAAAAATAATAAAAATGCTGAATTTTGGTCAATTGGGTCGTGCATAATGTTATGAGATGGATTGGGTCATGAATTAGGCAGCCCATTTGGAAAGAAATACTTCTAAGCCTCCATTTTCAACATAAACCATCACAAAATTATCCCACTTTGCAAAGGCATATCTCCCTCAATTTTAAAGGTATGAGGGTGTTCTTGGACTTTTTTGGAAAGCTTGAAGAGTCCTTTAAACAACCCCATTGGTTTCAGGTCCATATCATTTACCAATCTCAAGTTATGCCCTTTTGAAGTTGTTGACTTTTTGTTGACTTTTGAAATGACCTATAATGTCTTAGATCATATCTTTCAAATGAAGCATTTTTGGGCTTAACCTTCAACATCAAAGTTGTAGAGAATTAAATTTCCTTCAAAATGAGCTTTGGATGGAGACTTGGTGATGAAGTATGTGAAAGTTATGCCTGGTCAAAGTTCAGTTGACTTTTACTGAGGAAACCCTAATTTAGAAACTCCTGATTATTGATGATCTGGAATCTCCTTGATGAATCATGATCAACCCTTGATCAAATGATGAATTTTACTTCATATACTTGATGTTGGAAAAAAAATCATGAAGTTTGACTTTGGTTTGACCACAGTTGACCTCAGTTTGACTTTTTAACTACATTGACTGATTTTGACTTATCTGATCATCTGACTGAGCAAACTTTTGAGAAAAGTCTTGAAACTTGACATGGGGGTTCTTACACACATATAAGATGTTATGAAACTAACTTGAGGTATTGGAAGTCCACTTAGCCTGATTAAAGTCAAAACCCTAGTTTTGGATGCACTACTTAGGAGGTGCATTGTCTGAGGGAATTGTCAACTTCTTTGACCAATTGTGAACTTTGTGAACCTTGTGAACCATCATAAGATGTCTTGTGAACCTCATGGGAGGTATTGTGAAGCTTGTGAACCTTGTGAACCTTCAAGAAGTGACTTGTAGACTTCATGAACCTCAGGAAAGCTTTGTAATCATTGTGAGTCTTGTGAACCTTGTGAACCTTCAAGAAGCAACCTATGGACTTCATGAACTTCATGAAAGGTCTTGTAAATGTTGAGAAGCTTGTGAACCTTGTGAACCTTCAAGAAGTGACTTGTAGACTTCATGAACCTCATGAAAGGTTATATAAGCATTGAGAAACTTGTGAACCTTGTGAACCTTCAAGAAGTGACTTGTAGACTTCATGAACCTCATGAAAGGTTATATAAGTGTTGGAGAACTTGTGAACCTTGTGAACCTTCTTAGAACACAAAGTCTTGTATTGTGAGGGCAAATTTTGGGGTGCAACAGCTGCCCCTGTTCAATTTTCTGAAACCTGAGGGGTTAGATTGGTATATTTGCCAGTCGTGACCTGGAAGGTTGAAGGGGATTGAACACAAAAGCCCAAAAATTTGCACTCACCAGTGCATAGAGTGATATTGATGGTTGATTGAACATGATTGAGTGGGCTTAAAGATGCCACTAGGGGAAAGTTCTTCAGCAGTATAATGAGAGTTGTCAGGAGTCTGGAGTAATACTGATGTAACAGCATGTCTTCATGAGGATAGAGCAATCAATAATGATAACCCTAAAGCAGTCTTGAAGAAATAATATGATTTCAGGAGGATAGAGCAATCAATAATGACAACTCTAAAGCAGTCTTGAAATAATAATGTGATATGTCTTCAGGAGGATAGAGCAATCAATAGCTCTAAAGCAGTCTTGAAGTAATGATTTCAGGAGGATAGAGCCATCAATAATGACAACTCTAAAGCAGTCTTGAAATAATAATATGATTCCAGGAGGATAGAGCAATCCATAACTCTAAAGCAGTCTTGAAATAATAATGTGATATGTCTTCAGGAGGATAGAGCAATCAATAGCTCTAAAGCAGTCTTGAAGTAATGATTTCAGGAGGATAGAGCCATCAATAATGACAACTCTAAAGCAGTCTTGAAATAATAATATGATTCCAGGAGGATAGAGCAATCCATAGCTCTAAAGCAGTCTTGAAATAATAATGTGATATGTCTTCAGGAGGATAGAGCAATCAATAGCTCTAAAGCAGTCTTGAAGTAATGATTTCAGGAGGATAGAGCCATCAATAATGACAACTCTAAAGTAGTCTTGAAATAATAATATGATTCCAGGAGGATAGAGCAATCCATAGCTCTAAAGCAGTCTTGAAATAATAATATGATTCCAGGAGGATAGAGCAATCCATAGCTCTAAAGCAATCTTGAAATAATAATGTGATATGTCTTCAGGAGGATAGAGCAATCAATAGCTCTAAAGCAGTCTTGAAGTAATGATTTCAGGAGGATAGAGCCATCAATAATGACAACTCTAAAGCAGTCTTGAAATAATAATATGATTCCAGGAGGATAGAGCAATCCATAGCTCTAAAGCAGTCTTGAAATAATAATGTGATATGTCTTCAGGAGGATAGAGCAATCAATAGCTCTAAAGCAGTCTTGAAGTAATGATTTCAGGAGGATAGAGCCATCAATAATGACAACTCTAAAGCAGTCTTGAAATAATAATATGATATGCCTTCAGGAGGATAGAGCAATCAATAGCTCTAAAGCAGTCTTGAAGTAATGATGTGATACGTCTTCAGGAGTATAGAGCAATCAATGGCTCTAAAGCAGTCTTGAAGAAATAATATGATTTCAGGAGGATAGAGCAATGGATAGCTCTAAAGCAGTCTTGAAGTCATGAGAAATTATCAGGAGGATAAAGTAACCCTGAGGTGACAATAAAGCAGTCCCAAAGAAGCTCATCAGGAGGATAAAGTAACCCTGAGGTGACAATAAAGCAGTCCCAAAAAATCATGAGTTTGTTTGTGGGATAATTAACCTGAAAACAAGGTAGCATTCGAATAATAACATTAGTTTATGCTTTATGTATGCATGTATGATATGATGCACTTAGGTAATGTATTATATGTCTATGGATATGTATGCTATGGTATGATGTAAATGATGTATGTATGATATGATACGGCCGGAAGCGTCTGGATATCTTCGTATAATAACTGCTGGCCAGGGAAAATAAATCTCGATTCCTTATTGAAGAATATATAACCCTCTGTCTGCTGGGGATAGTAAGATATAGATATAATCTCCCGTTGTTGGGGATGGTAAGGTATATATGACCTCCCGTTGTCGTTTGATAGTAGGATAAGTATAACATCCCGTCTTCGTTCGTCGTACCCTTATTGGAAAGTAATTTCCCGTACATCTGTATGAGGATAAAAGAGATGGATATAAATTCCAGGGGAGATAAGACTTTATGAAGATGGATTCGTCCTGCTGAGAGTTTGTAACTGCCTTGTAAAGATGAACCGGCGAAGCTTCGTTGAAATCCTTCCCTCGTTCGTCCTTAGTAAATACTATTACTGCATTTTCATGCATTTCTGGTAAACATTAATCATATTAAAAGCATACATGCATTTCTGGTAAACATCAATCATATTCAAAAGCATACATACATTCAAACACAACCAATGGACGTTTCGCTTATGTAAATAGGGTAAAAGTAAATCTGGATTCAAAAGATGGAATTTATTTATATCAAAAAGTGACCCATACACGGGTAAGTTTGTACAAGGAAACATAAACCCTAGTAAGAGGATTTTGCCATAAAGTTTTACAAAAGAAAATCAGCTATGTGGGAAGACAATCCTATTGAGTTCCAATTCTACTATTGCCACTCAAGTATCTCATCTTCTTGCTGTTGAGACGGAAACGATTGGATTGAGCTTTATCTGTTCGAGCTCGAGTAAGTAGTACAACTGGTTGCAGTTTCATGAGTGATCCAAACGAGACATAGTCATACGCTTTAATCCCTAACTTTTGCCTGGATTGCCCTTTCAGGTTTTCAATCCACCGGGATACCCTTTTTTGCCCAAGCCGCCTTTTCAGGTTTTCGACTTGCCGGGTGTACATCTTTTTATATATATCCCTAATTTTTGCCCAAACCCTTTTGGTTTGCCGGGATGCCCTTATTTTTGCCTAGGCCTGTCAACCTAGCGGGTCTCTTTTTATGCGTAGTATTTTTTAACTATGTCTGCATTTACAGGCTGTGGGAAGTCTTCACCATCCATTGTAGTCAGTATCATGGCACCTCCTGAGAACACTGTCTTGACTACAAATGGTCCCTCATATGTTGGAGTCCACTTGCCCCTAGGATCACCCTGCGGTAATATGATACGCTTGATTACCAAGTCACCAGCCTGATATACCTTTGGCTTAACCTTCTTGTTAAAAGCTTTGATCATTCGCTTTTGGTACATCTGGCCATGACAAACTGCTGCTAACCTCTTCTCATCAATCAAATTTATCTGGTCCAGTCGAGTCTGAATCCACTCATCTTCATCCAAGCCTGCATCCTTCATAATTCTTAAGGAGGGAATCTGAACTTCAATGGGCAGAACTGCTTCCATACCATAGACTAAGGAGAATGGGGTTGCCCCTGTTGAAGTACGTATTGTAGTACGATAACCATGAAGAGCAAATGGTAACATCTCATGCCAATCCTTGTAAGTAACAGTCATCTTCTGTACAATCTTCTTAATGTTCTTATTAGCAGCTTCAACTGCCCCATTCATCTTTGGACGATACGGAGAAGAGTTGTGATGCTTAATCTTGAACTGCATGCAGAGATCAGTAATCATAGTGTTGTTCAGATTAGAGCCGTTGTCAGTGATAATCCTCTCAGGGATGCCATACCTACATATGAGATTATTCTTAATGAACCGAGCCACAACATTCTTGGTAACAGATGCAAATGAAGCTGCCTCCACCCACTTCGTGAAATAATCAATAGCAACCAGGATGAAACGATGCCCATTAGAAGCAGTAGGCTTGATTTCACCAATCATATCAATGCCCCACATGGCAAAGGGCCAAGGAGCAGTCAACACATTCAATGGTGATGGAGGTACATGAACTTTATCAGCATAAATTTGACATTTGTGACAAGTTCTGGAGTGTTGATAGCAATCAGCTTCCATGGTAGACCAATAGTAACCTGCTCTCAATATCTTCTTTGCCATAGTATGACCACTGGAATGAGTGCCAAAGGTCCCATCATGCATCTCTTCCATAATCTCAGTTGCTTCCTTCTTATCCACACAACGAAGCAACGTTGAATCATGATTACGTTTGTACAGAACCCCATTACTCAGAAGGAACTTAGCAGAAAACCTTCTCAGAAACTTCCTATCTTTGACAGACGCCCCTTCAGGGAACTCCTGAGCTTCAAGATATCTTTTCACTTCATAGAACCAAGGCTTCTCCTCTGCCCCTTCTGTGTCAATCTTATTGCAATATGCAGGCTCTTCAAATCTATCAATAGTAATCTTGGGAGCTTCATCATCCCAACTGATCTCAAACATAGATGCCATGGTGGCCAATGCATCTGCCAACTGATTCTCTTTTCGTGGAATGTGTCCAAAGGTAATCTCTTTGAAATGTGGGACCAAAGACAACACATGCTCTCTGTAAGGAATGAGATTATCATGCTTGGTATCCCAATCTCCTTTAATCTGACTTACTACCAGGGCTGAATCTCCATACACATCAAGGAACTGAATCTTCATATCAATAGCAGCTTTAATACCCAGGATGCATGCCTCATACTCAGCCATGTTATTGGTACAATAGAAACAAAGTCTGGCAGTAATCGGGGTATGACAACCTTCAGGGGAACTAATCACAACACCAACACCATTACCAAGTGCATTAGAGGCACCATCAAAAACCATAGTCCATCGGGATCCTTGTTCAGGTCCGTCATATTGTCCAGGTTCTTTGGTAATAATCATAATATCTTCATCAGGGAATTCAAAATTCATTGACTGGTAATCATCCACTGCTTGATGAGCCAAATGATCAGCAACAACACTTCCCTTGATGGCCTTCTGAGTAGTATACTGTATATCATATTCTGTCAAGATCATTTGCCATCTTGCAATTCTTCCGGAGAGAGCAGGTTTCTCAAATATGTACTTGATTGGATCCATCTTAGAAATCAATAAGGTAGTATGGGTCAACATATACTGTCTTAGTCGGCGAGCAGCCCATGCCAAAGCGCAGCAAGTTTTCTCGAGCAGTGAGTATCTTGTTTCACAGTCGGTAAACTTTTTGCTAAGGTAGTATATTGCCTGCTCTTTTCGACCAGACTCGTCATGTTGCCCCAACACACACCCCATTGAGTTGTCTAGCACTGTTAAGTACATAATCAAGGGTCTTCCATCAACTGGTGGCATCAAAATTGGTGGTTCCAATAGATATCTCTTAATTTCATCAAAGGCAGTCTGGCACTCATCATTCCATTCCATCACCTGATCTTTCTTCAACAGCTTGAAGATTGGCTCGCAGATGGTAGTTAATTGGGAAATAAATCTTGCAATGTAGTTCAATCGTCCCAAGAAACCTCTAACTTCCTTCTCAGTACGGGGAGCTGACATCTCTCGTATGGCTTTCACTTTCGCAGGATCCACTTCAATACCTTTTCCACTGACAATGAAACCCAGGAGCTTTCCGGATCTAACTCCAAAAGTACACTTGTTTGGATTCAATCTCAACTTGTATTTCTTCAACCTCTCAAACAACTTGTGCAGATGATCAAGATGTTGCTCTTCATTCTGAGATCTGGCTATCATATCATCTACATATACCTCTATCTCATGATGAATCATATCATGAAACAAAGCCACCATAGCACGCTGATATGTTGCCCCTGCATTCTTCAAACCAAATGGCATCACCTTATAGCAAAAGGTGCCCCACTGTGTCACAAATGTTGTCTTCTCCATATCTTCAGGTGCCATCTTGATTTGATTGTAACCAGAGAAACCATCCATAAAAGAGAATACCTTATGCTGAGCAGTGTTGTCTACCAGAATGTCAATATGAGGAAGTGGAAAGTCATCTTTAGGGCTAGCCTTATTCAGATCTCTGTAGTCTACACACATACGCACCTTACCATCTTTCTTAGGAACTGGTACCACATTTGCAACCCACTGAGGATAAGAAGTTACTGCTAAGAACCCTGCATTGAACTGTTTCATTACCTCTGCCTTGATCTTTTCTGACATTTCAGGACGCATACGACGAACCTTCTGCTTCTTTGGACGACAATCTTCTTTCACTGGTAAACGGTGAACCACAATGTCTGTATCCAACCCTGGCATATCTTCATAAGACCAAGCAAAGATCTCCACATAGTCACGTAACATCTGAATCAACCTGCTCTTGACACTGTCCTCTAAATCAGCCCCTACCTTGACCTCTTTTCTGTTTTCTTCAGTTCCCAAATTCACAACTTCGACTGGCTCTTCATGTGGCTGTATAGCTTTCTCTTCTTGTTGTAATAACCTAGCAAGCTCTACAGGTATTTCACAATCGTCCTCATTTCCGTCTTCAGTTTGATAGATCGGATTCTCGAAATTGTAATTGGCAATAGTAGAACTGTTATCAACAGGATCCAGAGTGGATGAGGATCTGCATTTTAGTGATGTGGGTGTGTGTAAGAACACATAGCTGATAAAGCAAAAATAAAGAAAAAGAAAGACAAGGAACACAATATTTACTAAAACGAAACGTCCACTGATTTTATTGAATGAAATATGCAAATGAAATGACAGCCCGTAACAAGCACACCATTGTGCCCCGGGTAAGGCACATGGCTTGAAAGTTTTATTGTTCCAGAAATTACAAACTTAAAAAAAAACATAACACAGTAATAGTATTTACTCCTGACTAAAGGAGATAGGGATAACATCTTCAGCTTTCCAATTATTGAGTCCAGCACCCACAGTAGGAAAAATCCATGCATCCAAGTTGTAGTCTTCATCTTGATCTCCCACAGCATTGATAACCCCTTGATTGGTGATACGAGCAGCACGAGCACGACGAACAGCCTTCTGGGACTCTGCAGTGAAACCCAAACCAAACTTGTCAGACTTGTACGGAATATCAGGAAGCTGACCCCAAATAGTACAACCACCTTCATCCACCACAGCTCTAGCATCATTGAGGGAGGTCATTGCCATTGTTGGAGGTTTTCTGATGACTACAGGAACCTTCTTCACAGCAGGAGGAGCTACATAATCATTACCAACCCCGGGAACCACTTCAAATGACTGACATGGAGTCTCAATGTATTCACCTTCCACTTCCAGATACTTGAAAGTGTTTACATGGCTGACAAAGTATTCTTCCTCTCCAAAGACAGTAACAACCTTTCCATTCACCGGATATCTCAACTTTTGGTGTAATGTAGAGGTCACAGCACCTGCCCCATGGATCCAGGGACGACCAAGCAGACCAGAGTATGAAGGACGAATATCCATCACATAAAATGTAGCAGTAAACACCTGAGAACCAACTTTGATAGGAAGATCAATCTCCCCATGCACTACTCTTCTAGAACCATCAAAAGCCTTTACCATAATATTACTGGGCTTCAGCACCGTATCTTCAGGACTCAGCTTATTCAGGACTTCCTTGGATAACACATTCAGAGAGGAACCATTGTCTATTAGCACATGTGACAGAGTGGTGCCCCTGCATTCAATTGAAATATGCAAGGCCCTGTTATGATCCCTCTTGGCAGGGGTTAAATCAGCATCAGAGAATCCTAACCCGTTGTCATAGGTCAGGTGAGCAACACAGTTCTCAAATTGGTCCACAGAAATTGCACTGGGCACATGAGCAGACTTCAAAAACTTGATCAAGGACTTGGCATGAGCCTCAGAACACAGCAACAAGGACAACATAGAAATCTTTGAGGGAGTATGCCCCAACTGATCCACAATGTCGTAATCACTCTTGCGAATGATTTTCAATACTTCTTCCATCTGCTTAGAGAGATCATCAGCAGCTGGCACATTAGTAGTTACAGGCTCAATAACAGGACCTTTGCCCCGAGCATCAGTGGTGGAAGTAGTGGCAGGAGTAACTGCACTCTTAGAAGCAACTGGAGGAGAGAAGACTCTTCCACTACGAGTGATCTTGCTAGATCCAGCAATATTATCAATATCAGCAGGCATATCAGGTAAAGGCTCTTGCTTAACACCATGGATGTAAACATCAGACTCATAGTGCCAAGGCACAGCTTTGTCAGATGTATAAGGAATAGGACCAGGAGTGGTAATGATCAGAGGAGCCACTCTAGCTTCAGCAACAACTTTCACAGGACCTTCAGCAGTAATCTTGATTGGGCCCTGACGAGTAATTTTAATAGGACCCTTTGAAGTGATTCTTACCGGTACTTTGTCAACCATGTCAACCTCTTCAATCTTCTTACCCTGAGTCAGATGATCCACCATATCTTCTACAGATGCTGGTCTTCTTTCAAACACTATAGTATACTTATCCATGAGACGTTGAATTCCATCTCTCAAAATGAAGCAACTATCTGGTTTATAGGTACAATACAGACAATCTTCACGACAACCTGGAAAGATCCCAGCTTGTACTAACCTCTTTTTGATAACAGACAATGGTGTGGTCAACTCCATAACTGAATAGACATGCAGGTCTTCATCAATGTCTTCATCAATGGCATTGACAGTCTTCTCATGATTTGGCAGTGGTGCTGTAATCACATTTGGTGGATCAAATTCAATTTCTCCAGCATCAATCATATCTTGAATTTTGTTCTTCAAGACCCAGCAGTTATTAGTATCATGTCCTGGACAGTTTGAATGATATGCACATCGTGCATTGGGATTGTACTTGGGAGAGGTAACATTGGGATTCTGAGGAGCCTCCCTCAGGGTAATAAGTTCAGCCTTCAACAAGTGTTGCAATGCCTGAGCCATTGACATGTTGATCTTCGTGAACTGTCTTCTAGCCCTCTGTTGGTTGCCTTGAGGCTGCTCTGTTGTTGCAGGAGTTGGATTTGAAATGTGAACTGCACTAACAGACTGATGCCTTCTGTTACGATCAGGTTGGCCATACACAGCATTGGATTCTTTCTTCCCAGTGGGAGGCTTCTTTGCAGCACCTGATGAAGAAGTACCCACTTGGATCTTACCATTCTTGATACCATTTTCTACCCGCTCTCCTGTCATGATCAACTCAGTGAAGCCAGATGATGAGCTTCCAATGAGATGACTGTAAAACGGACCATTCAGCGTACACATGAACATATCAACCAATTCCCTATCAGTCAAAGGGGGTTGAACTCTTCCAGCTAAATCTCTCCATTTCTGAGCATACTCCTTAAAACTTTCTTTGGCACCCATAGACATGCTCTGAAGCTGCATGCGAGTGGGGGCTAAGTCAGCATTGTATTGATACTGCTTGTAGAAAGCTTCAGCAAGGTCATTCCAATCTCTGATGTTGACACTCTCCAACTGATAATACCACTCCAACTGAGCTCCAGATAAGCTCTCTTGAAATAAATGGATCCACAACTTCTTATCAGCAGTGTGGGGTTGAATCCTTCTGACATAGGACCTCAAGTGCAGCTTGGGACAAGAGACCCCATCATAAACAACAAAGGTAGGAACTTTGAAACCAATGGGTATCACAACCCCAGATATCAGACTCAAATCTTCAAAATCCAGCCCAGATGATTTCTGCAATTCCATAGCATCCATCCTATCCACCAGCATCTTGAATTTGTCTTCATTAAGCTCATGGTAGTAATTAGCCTCAGAATCAGAGTCCCCTATAGTGTTGTGGAGACTGCCTCTCTCTTTCTCAGATTCCTCAGATTCGTAGTCATCAATTTGTTCCTTGGTCTTGACAGGACCCTTGAACCTTCTTCCCATGTTGAGCAACCCAGCAGACCTTCTAGTCTTCTTAGTTTTCTTGGCCAGCAGTGCCTTCAAATCATCTTGCCCCTTGGACAGGTTCAAGATCAGCTCTTGAAACTGTGCATTCTGTGCCTGAAGATCCTTAACTGATTGTTCAAGAGCCATTGCTGAAATAAACAGCGAGAAGATGAGAAACCTGTGCACAATTATAAACCTGTGATGCAATGAAATGATATGTGAATGCATATGCAATGTTTTCAAGGACCGCAAGATTTAAATTTGCTTAAACAAACAAGAAAGTAAACTTTTTATTAGTAATAACTTGTTTTGCCTTTTAGGCTTACAAAAATGAAAATGAAATAAGTACAAAAGATGGGGTTTTAAGTCTCCCATGGACGTTTCCTCTTTGTGTTGAGGTATGAGTTGAGGTTTCGTTCCTCGTGAAGTTGCTTTGTGAGCTCTAGGATTCTTGCTTGGCTTGCTTTGTAATGAACCTCGAAAGTATCCCTTTGCTCCTTCAGTTGGATCCATGATCTCTGCAAGTCTTCCATATCAGTAGGCATGTCTGGGTGAAGGATGGTATAAGCAGTGTCTCCTTCAGCAACAGGTTCCATGATAACTGGTAGGACGGCAGGATATGGCATCATGAGTGTCTGAGCACGAGATCGTACCCATCTGAGATAAGCCTCCATAGGAATAGTGTACTTAGGCTCTAGTGTCTTGCTGTCAATCCTGTTTACCTTTCCCCAAGCTCGTATGAATCTCTGACGGTAACCCTGAAGATCGTTGTCGTAATCAAACACAATGCCCTGAATCAACATGTCATGTGGGCCATCGCTCCGAGCGTAACCAAATTGTCGTAAAGCTAGAGAAGGGTTGTAGGTGATGCCTCCTCTTATGCCTAGAAGTGGCACATTAGGAAACTCCCCACAACGGTCAATGATGGTGACATTCTCCATAGATCTGGAGCACCAATGGATGTCTGAGTGAGAAAGTGACATGATCCTCTTGGACCATCTGAACCCTTGCTCGTTCTTCATTACTGAGCGAGGAAGGTGAGAAATAAACCACCTAGAAAGTAAAGGTATGCAGCACATCAAAGTCCCTCTTGCCCTTGTAGTACGGGTATGAAGAGAATGCAAGATGTCTCCAAGCAATGTAGGCACTGGATTGTGACTCAGGAAAATGTTGATGGCATGAACATCTATGAACTGATCTGGATTGGGGAATAATACTAAACCATATATCAGCAAGGCTAAGATCTCCTCAAAAGCATCATAGCTCATGGCCTTCAAGAACACCTGAGCTTTCTCTACCAACACCTTAGCAAGAATACCCTTGACTCCACTTCTCGTTTCTAGAACAATGTCAGACTTCTTCAGATGTAGAGCTGCAGCAATAACCTCTGGTTTAAGCTCTTTTTCCAAGCCTGTGAATGGTTTCTGATCAAGAACAGGTATGCCCAGAAGTTTAGAGAACTCCTCCATGGTTGGGACTGGCTGGTAGTCAGGGAATGTAAAGCAATGGTGCTTAGGGTCAAAGAACTGGAACAGGACACTCATCATGTCTTCATTGAACCCTGAAGTGACTAGATCCAATAGGTGACCATGTCTCTTGATGAACCGGGAATGATCAGACACCTGAGAAACCAACTCTTTAAGTTTGGGAGGTATCCCCACAAAGTTGATCCTGATGGTGTTTCTACGAGCTGTAGCCATGACCTGCAACAAAGAACAAAGATAAATCCCTTGGTCCTTGAAATGGTTAGGGAAAATGGTATGCTCATGATGCATGATTATGTCATGATGTTATGCTCAATCACAAACATGTGGCACACACAAACAAGTCACACCATAACCCTAGGTTTAAAGGCTTGCATGAGGTTTAAGGTAAGTACCCTCCCCTGAAGTTAGATGGTTCATCCTGTCCTACAAAAGTAACCGGGTTCTAAGGGATCTCAATATCACTGATCCTTCACAAGGGTGGTTGATCAGAAGGCAACTTACTTGCCAACCAAAACCCTCCAAGTTTAAGATCTCAATGAGCGTAGTATCGAGTGTCAACCAACTTCAGTCTGCACCAAAACCAGTTACCTCACTACTTTCTAATGGCCAAGATGAGTTAACTAGGGTTCTAAAAGTTAGTTAGTGCATTGACAACATATGGCAGCCTCAATATTATCCTCAACTTGACTTAAGGAATATAAGCACCAACCAAGAAGTTGCACTAACTATGGCCACCAGATCAACCGTATCGATATACGTCGTACAGTTTCCTTGGTCTATTGCCATTTACCTAAGGTAAACTAGATCCGGGTTAGGACCTTTCACACATAAGAGCACCCCAACAAGTAATATAAATCAAACAAGGCAAGCAATTCAAAGTGATCTTAATTCCTAAGGGTACCCCTCTTTAAAATAGATCCCCAGCAGAGTCGCCAGTTCTGTAACACGGTGGGAGAACTGACTTTAAGCAATGTTGCGGATAGCAAGAGTCGCCACCGACTTTTATTTTATCCATAAGGAAAGGTTATAAAAGAACAGGAAAGACCTTAGAGAATATTTTGGGTCCGGAGGGTAGGTTATGAAAAGGGAAGGTATTAGCATCCTTTTCATCCATGGTTATCCATGGGCTCTTAGGTATTTAAGCTCACTTTAAATTGTTTTTTGAAAGTGTAGTGTGTGAATAGAAAATTTTCAGAATAGTTAATAAATAATCCATGTAAGGATGTGTTAAAAACTTGTTTGAAAATTTGTTTGAAATTTGTTTAAGTGTGAAAAAGTTTTGAAGTGAGCAAGTATCTAGGAGTAACCTACCCTAATGTTTAAAGTCTTTCTTATTCTTTATCTTTTCCTTAGTAAGACTATCCCTACTATAATAGAGTAGGTAGTCCTTACTTTGGATGTTAAGGGACATGTGAGGGACAATTTGATTTTGAAGGCCATTGTGGGGTGTAATAAGCATAAAGAAGGGACTATTATCATTTATTTCGAAGGGACTCAATTCGTATAGGCAACCATGAGGGACTTTGATGATTTTCTTTCGAGGGACTTGCTTTATACACCCCACTTGACCATTATTCGTAGGCAACTTGAGGGATAACCTTAGAAAGTGAGACGGCGATTTAAAATCGACTTACGTGTGTGTGAGTGTTTATTTTAATTATCTTATATTTACAAGTGATCTAATTTATTTTTTAAATATCATACATATTAGCACTCCCTAATTACTAACCATAACGATAATAATGATTAAATAATTACAATTACATCCAGGAAACAATTACAAGAAATTATAATAATAATCAAAAAATAATAAATAAGCAAATAATAATTTAACAATAAATAAATAAGGGGTTAGTAAATAATAATAATAAGAAAAAATGAATAAGATTAGTAGAAATATAAAATTAGTGAAAATAATAATAATAAAATAAGAGGGGTTAGTGAATAATAAAATTAATTTGAAATAATAATAATATGTAAAATTAATAAAGCAAAATAAATTATATGGTTAGTAATAATAGTAATAAACAAAATTAATTAAGATATTATAAGAAATTAACAACTTTTAATGTGAACAATTTTATTTAAACGCAAATATGAACAAACAAATTTTTTAATTTCTAAATTATTAAGTTTTTTTTTTTTTTTTTAAAAATGTATTATGAATACAAAATTATTATTAACATTCATTTGTTAAACAATATATACATATTATAAGAACAAATATATTTTAAAAATCATACATAAAATTTAATTCTATTAATTATTAATTTTACAAATTATTTTTTAACCATATACAAAAGTATAATTATCATAAATTAAAATTTTTAAACATTAAAAGAAAATTAATTTGAATTATAATATATTTACAAAGTTGATAATAGATATATATACATTTTTAATTATATTAGGAATTAGAAAAATAAGATTATTAAGAAAAATAGAATTAGGTTTAAAATGAATTAGGGTTTATTAACATACAAAATTTATTTTTTACTAAAAAATTGTCTTAACTAATATATATTATAAAATTTACATTAAAAAAAAAAACATGAGTTTTATATTTTTTTAAAAAAATAATTTTAAGAGTTTGAATACATAATATATATATTTTATAATATAGAGCATAATAATAAAATTTTAATTATTTAAATCAATTAAATTAAAACAAGAAAAATAAAAGGAAAGAAAGGAAAAGAAAAGGAACCTGGTGGGATTTGATCCCAAGACCTCATGTTTACCAGCAACAACAATGACCATCAGGCTAGCCCACACGCAGGTGATAAAGATTGGAGCATAGTTGTTTTTGTGCCTTGCCCTTGAAAATCCAGAAAAATAAATACAAAAAAAAGGCCTGGGGTGGGATTTGATCCCAGGACCTTTATATTCACAAACGCGCACCTCACCACCCGGCTGGAAGAGCCCAACTGTTAGTTTGTTGACCATGATTCATAATATATTGAATCTTCCTTTATCCTGAAAAATAAAACAAAAATAATGCCATGGCCAAGAATCGAACCAGGGCCTTTATAGCAAATACGCTTCAGCCTAACCACCAGAACACACATGCGCGTGTGACTATAAACAACAAAACAATAATAAAATAAATTAACAATAATTTGAATTTGTGAACGCGCGGGAGATGACCTTCTTCTTCCTTGAGACCTACAATTTTTCCTGCGAAAATAGTTACAAGTTTTCCTGCGAAACAAATATTCCCAGCAAAACCTATAAACATCAACAAGCAACCAAACTGTAAGATTTTGCAAAATTGAAACCAGCATCATGATCCAAACATTCACACGATCAATTCTATGTCTTTAAAATCAATTTATATTCATTTAATCGAAGATCCCCAAACCTAGGTCAAAACCCTAAAAATGGCATCTCACGAATTAAGCACTGGTTCTTGAGTTTTTCTGCCCAGAATCAATCTACACAACATCTTAAACAACATTAGACAATCAAAATTCATTTAAATGCAGTGAATTATGGCAATCAAAAAAAAAATTTCAAGCATGAACAATGCTTCGGGTTCATCATATGTGCGTGAATGGGATGCATTTGAGGGTTGTTTTCGACTTAATGATGACCAAGGAAGATAGCCATGTCCTTGTTTTACCTTGTAGAGCCTGGGATAAGAGAATCCGAATTGCACTTTTCTTATGAATTTTTGAACTATGAACTCACCTTGAAGCTGCTGGAAATTCGTGGCCAGGGCTAGGGTTTGTGTTATGTATATATATGTGATTGATTTAGGTCAGAAACATGGATGGGTTATGTGAAAATTTGATCCAAAAAATATTCAAAAAGATCATAGTGTAAAATTCAAATATTTGATCATGAGTGCTTGCTATTTTGGGACAATTCACATGATTTCTTTCTCTTTTGAATTCAATCAATAATTATGAATTTCTAGAAGCAATATCTTCCCCCAAAAATAGATTTCCATATTTTATATTTATTTAAAATGATTTTTATGAATTAAATCAATAATAAATAAATAAAAAATAATAAAAATGCTGAATTTTGGTCAATTGGGTCGTGCATAATGTTATGAGATGGATTGGGTCATGAATTAGGCAGCCCATTTGGAAAGAAATACTTCTAAGCCTCCATTTTCAACATAAACCATCACAAAATTATCCCACTTTGCAAAGGCATATCTCCCTCAATTTTAAAGGTATGAGGGTGTTCTTGGACTTTTTTGGAAAGCTTGAAGAGTCCTTTAAACAACCCCATTGGTTTCAGGTCCATATCATTTACCAATCTCAAGTTATGCCCTTTTGAAGTTGTTGACTTTTTGTTGACTTTTGAAATGACCTATAATGTCTTAGATCATATCTTTCAAATGAAGCATTTTTGGGCTTAACCTTCAACATCAAAGTTGTAGAGAATTCAATTTCCTTCAAAATGAGCTTTGGATGGAGACTTGGTGATGAAGTATGTGAAAGTTATGCCTGGTCAAAGTTCAGTTGACTTTTACTAAGGAAACCCTAATTTAGAAACTCCTGATTATTGATGATCTGGAATCTCCTTGATGAATCATGATCAACCCTTGATCAAATGATGAATTTTACTTCATATACTTGATGTTGGCAAAAAAATCATGAAGTTTGACTTTGGTTTGACCACAGTTGACCTCAGTTTGACTTTTTAACTGCATTGACTGATTTTGACTTATCTGATCATCTGACTGAGCAAACTTTTGAGAAAAGTCTTGAAACTTGACATGGGGGTTCTTACACACATATAAGATGTTATGAAACTCACTTGAGGTATTGGAAGTCCACTTAGCCTGATTAAAGTCAAAACCCTAGTTTTGGATGCACTGCTTAGGAGGTGCATTGTCTGAGGGAATTGTCAACTTCTTTGACCAATTGTGAACTTTGTGAACCTTGTGAACCATCATAAGATGTCTTGTGAAGCTTGTGAACCTTGTGAACCTTCAAGAAGTGACTTGTAGACTTCATGAACCTCAGGAAAGCTTTGTAATCATTGTGAGTCTTGTGAACCTTGTGAACCTTCAAGAAGCAACCTATGGACTTCATGAACTTCATGAAAGGTCTTGTAAATGTTGAGAAGCTTGTGAACCTTGTGAACCTTCAAGAAGTGACTTGTAGACTTCATGAACCTCATGAAAGGTTATATAAGCATTGAGAAACTTGTGAACCTTGTGAACCTTCAAGAAGTGACTTGTAGACTTCATGAACCTCATGAAAGGTTATATAAGTGTTGGAGAACTTGTGAACCTTGTGAACCTTCTTAGAACACAAAGTCTTGTATTGTGAGGGCAAATTTTGGGGTGCAACACATAGTATAAGCCTTAAGTCTTCCCAGGAAGGACTGCAGGTGAGTTCGTGGACAAGAGGTTCCATTGTATTTCTCAAAGCACGGGGGTTTGAACTTGTGGGGAATTCTAACCCCATCCACTAGCCCCATGTCCATTAAATCAAAGCCCAGGGAATTCTGGGACTCCAGAGATCTCAATTTCTCAGCAATTTCATCCAACCTCCTATCATAGACTTCGTCTCCTGCTCCTATAACAGTAAACTGCTCTTCTTGAGGATCTTCTTGCAAGATTCTCCCCCCAGCAGTATTTCCTTGCACATTTCTCGGGATATTGACTTCCGGATCTAGATGGGGTCCAAATACTGGTGGATTGACATGAGGCTGGCCCCTCTCATTATTACGTGTTCCTCCAGTTCCAAGATGTGGTTCCTCGGGAGTTTGTCTTTCCACTAGTTCCCTTAACCTTTCTTGGCTCTGGGTCAAGCCAGTCATCACAGTCATGAATTGAGCCATTTGCTTCCTCATCTCCACTCTTTCATTAGCCATCTGAGTTCTGACCTCAGTCAGGTCCTGCTGTACTTGATCCATTTGGATACCAGGAAGGTTGTTGTGAGTAGGGTACCGGTGCGTACGGTTGACAGGGAACACCCGACGACGAGCAATATTTCCTGAGATGACAACAGAGTTAGAAACAAATAGTAACAAAACCTACAAAACAAAACAACGTTAGTATGCAATGCAGTATGCTTATTTGTTTTTCCAAGGTATCCGGCTTGGTTCTTGGTTTTGACCTTTCCAGACCTCGAGGAAGATGCTTTGATGTTGCTTGAGAAAAGAAACCCAAATGGAAACAAACTGAAATATAAAATGGTGAACAATACATAGTTTGTTTTACAACATATGCCCCTGGAGGGTCAAAATACAACAAAAAGAGAAGTACATAAAATGGAAATGAACAACAAGCAAAGAAGTCAAACATCCAACCCAAACTCATCCTCCTTAACCTCCTTCAGGAGTGCCTTAGTCACTGGACCAGCTGGGTGCTCCGTAATGGTCCTAATGAGGAGGTTCCTGGTGGCAATGGCAGTGGTCAGCTTCTTGTGCCTGTCATGGTCCTTTGATCTCTTCAATCCAGCTCTGAGCTTCAACTCTGAAATCTCCTTCTGGGCTGCTAGCAAAGCTTCCTGCTGCTTCTTTTCATTAGCCTCTAACTGTTCAATCTTGGCCTGAATTCTCTGATCTTCTTGCGTCCAGGCTTCAGTGATCCTGACCCACCAAGCCTGACTCTCTTGCAGATAAAGCTCAGTCCTAGCCTTCTGAATCTTGGCCTCTTTACAAGAATTCTTCAATATTTGCTCCCCAGCTCTTGCTTTCCTGATGTAATCTTCTGTTTTCTCAATCTTGTCCAGATGCTCCACCCTAAGCTTTTCCAACCTCTCAATTTCCAGACGACCATCACTCCTTTCCAAAAGGGTCTTCTTCAAAGCTTGAGACAGATTCTCATTCCTTTCCTTCAGCTTCTCAAATTCTTCTAGGCTGACAGTTGCTGCAGGTTGCACTGTTGAGGGTCCAGGTATATCCTCAATGGTGAAAGGCATTCCAGTAATCTGAGCTCTAATACGAGACCAATCATAGTACTGAGCTGAAGCAACATTATTACACCTTCCTAGAATAGCCATCCCTTTTGTCTGGATGTTGTCCCAAGCCCAGGATACTTGTCTGATAGCAGCTAAATTAGGCTTTACTTCACAGTACAAGGTCTCAGCTAAATCTTGCATTCTAGGAGGGTGAACCAAAGCATAGCCCAGTTGTCTCTTAAACAACAAAGGATTATAGTTGATGCAACCCTTTACTCCTATCAGAAGTACATTTGGGTATTGCCCACAGCTGGTGATAATGTCTTTGCCTTTGGTGCTCTGGGTGCACCATCTAATATCATCTGAAGTCAAAGCAATGAGCCTCTTAGCCCAATTCTTCTGTTGGTGAGGATTCAGGAAGGCATCTGACTTAGGCAGGTATTTGAGCAGCCAAGTGTGAAACAAAGGAGCACAACATCTCACTAACTTCCCCCTTTGTTTCTCATTCCTCTGATGAATGGAGTAATAGAAATATTCCAGCAATGTGGGTACTGGGTTCCTCAGAAGAAACAGATGAATGGCATTCTTGCTGATAAATTTGGGCTCATCTGCAAACAGTATAACCCCATATATGCTGAGGGCTAACAGTGCACAAACTGCCCTCCACTCTCCCAAGGAGGCCTTCAGGATGGCCTGAGAAATCAAGAAGTCCAAGTGAATACCAGGGATCCCAGCTTTGGTTGTCATGCTTTGCTCAATCAAAGCAGGCTCCAGGTATAGTGCTTTTGCTACTTCTCCATTGCTGGGAAAAGTCATTTCTGGGTTGAAGGGGATTCCACCCCTGATAGGCACTCCAATCAATGAAGAAAACTCCTCCAGCAGAGGTCCTAGCTGAAAGTCTGGAAATGTGAAGCATCTCAAAGGAGGGTCATAAAACTGTAGGCAGGTGTGGATCATGCTCCTCTGAGAAGGGTCTAGGTCCATAACCATATCCAGGATACCCCTATAGTGTTCCCTGAACAATGGGATGTGGTCAGGAGTGATAAGTGACTGGACCTGCCTGATGCCAGTCAGCACAGGCTCAAAGAAATGGTAGGATATGTTGCTCTTCCTGGGAGTAGTCATGAGTGCTGCTGAAGATGATGAAGATAGGTGCTGATGAAGATCAAGACTGATACTGGAGATGGGCCACTGATAGGATGATACTGGTGATGATGAAGATGGATGAAGCAGATAACTGATGAAGTAGAGGTCTATGTAGAAGAAGGGGTCAAAACCAAACCAGATAAAAATGTGGATACCCTGAAAAACAAATAAACAAATGTTAAATGATGCAAATGATGATGTATGCAAATGATATGCAAGGGTTTGTGATCAAGCTGGATCTGATTATTTGTCTTGATATAAGCCCATGTATGTTCAAGAAGTCCAGATGGAGGTTCAGAAATCCAGTAACCAAGGTGGGGGACTCAAATAAAGAGTCACATGTCCAGGGTTAAATCACAAGAACTGTCTAAAATGAGGTACTCTTAAACAAAACAAAAACAGGGTATGATGTGGCCAAGGGTACCTACAAACTTGTAAACAGCCCAACCCCCTCACAGGTGGTGTTCTATAACAAGGATCCTCAGACTTGGATCAGTTATGGGAAGTGTAAACACTTCTAACCCGGAGGTACAATGTTTACAATAACCATAAAAGATCCTCCTCTAATCCACTCCAGTTTCTGAAGGTCATAATAAAGGTCATCCAGACTTAGCAGGCTTCCCAGATAGCCCTAGTACTACAGGAAATCTGTAGCACAGAGTTCTCAAGAAGAAACCCACATCTGAACCGTGTTTCATATTCCCGCACCAGACCGAAATGGAATGGGAAAGAATATGAACCACTCTAGCCTAGGTGTCACTCAGGTCCCAGGTATAGGACCTTAAACTCTCAATGAAACCCCATCCATCAAAAACAGAAAACCAGATCCAGCAATGATAGTATGACAGTATAATGTATAAAACTTGTAAAGAAAGCAATAAATAATTGTACATAAAGCAGTAAATAAAGCAAATAAACAAACATACATAGCACATAACACCCCAATAAACACAAATCAAACAAACGCTATGAGGAACCCACAAAAAGAACCAGAAGCCCTGGTTACAGTATAAGGGTCCCTAGCAGAGTCGCCAAGCTGTCGCTCCCACCAAATGACACAGGGCCAGGAGGGGTACAGACGCGAACGGTCGGCGAAAGAGGAAGGAATGAATAGAGTCGACAGCTAGGCATTTTTATCCCGGAGGAAAGGTAATGCTGCATAGACCTAGAAAGATATGGATAAGACGGTTGCGAACCAGAGAAACTGAGAAAGGGGGTTGGTTACAACTTGGGAAGGTATTAGCACCCAGATTGTCCGCCGTACTCGACGGGATCCATGCTTACAAGATTTGTGTTTTAAAGGGGTAGTGTCAGTGCAATCTGTGTATCAAAGCTAGAAAGAATGCAAGTGTCAGTGTAAAATAAATGTGGAGTGTATAAGAGAAGTGCCAGTGTAAGAACAAAAGTGAAGAGCTCAAGATAATGAGGCTAAAAGAATAATGCTGGAAGGAGGGGGAATATACAGAGACTTTTGTTTGATAACTTTTAAGTTATGCCTACGTATCCTCTCGTGCAATGAGGAAGTCAGAACACCGTAGTTCGACTGAAAGAGACTGGAAGATGGATTGACTTGTGAACTGCTTACTTGCCTATGCTCCAGTGTATGACCTGTCTGGCACAGGTGCTAACTGTCTTGCATTAGACGGAAGAAGCGAGTTCTCGTTTGTGAATGAATGAGGTGAGAAAAAGAATCCCGGAGGAGACGATTATTGTTTGTTTTTGATGTTTTCAGTCTTTTATTGCTTTTTGGAGTTTGTCATAAATTAATGAGCTTAAACCTAAACCAAAGGTTAGTAAACTCATCACATCCTCCCTCTGATTAGGGGTAATGAGAATACCTTAAGTGTGAAGTAAGCACCTCACACTTAATCACCATGATGTAGGATTAAGATCATTAACCTACTTGTATTTATTTAGATGTTTTTGTTGTTTTTGTTTAGTGTTAAGTAATGAGTTTAAGCCATAATCAGGGATTTAATGGACTCATTACACCATCCTAATAGAAGGATAATAGATGAGAAAATTTAAGCTGAGGAAGACTCCTCAACTTAATCCATGATTAGGGATTAACCTCATGACATAACAAAGCCTTTATTAAATGGATTTTAGTTAATGGTAAGATTAAGAAGTGAATTTTATGGTTTGTAAGACAACTTGAGGGGGACTTGTCCATTAACACTAGGGTTAGTCCTTCTTAACCAATTAAGGAAGAATTAGAACCCTAATGCAAGGCCCAAGTTACAAGCTTGATGTCTTGATGATTATTAAGTGAATTAATTAAAGGACTTAAACACATTAAGGGTTTAACACTTAGGATTAAAGTTATACACTCCATCCTAATAGAAGGATGCAGGCATAAGCTTAATCACAAAGCCTTAAAACCTTTAGGGTTTAGTCCTTGATTAAGAGGTGAGAAGAGAAGACTCAAAGATGACTCAAAGGAAAGAGTCTAAGGGGGACTAAACAATCCTATAATGTTATCATGCTTGGAAGTCCTAGGGTTTGTGAGGCTTAAGAGGAGAAATCTTCAAGGAAACCACCAAGGAGAAGCAGATGAAAGGAGAAAGAAGCAGAGAGAAGCAAGACAACTTGCTTCACTTAAAAAGACAAGTTGCTTGAAGGAAGAAAATGGGAGAGAGCATGAATGAGCAAGCTCACTCTAATACAAAGATAAAATGCAGCAATGATGCATAAGAGAGATGAAGAGAGATTGTGAGAAGTGAAGGCAAATTCACTTCTCAAAACAACTTACCACCTGAAAAGTTAGCAAAAAGAAGTGCAATGCAATGAAAATGAGATGAAATGCCATGATGCAAGACAAAACCAGAAGCATGAACATGATGTTAATGATGCTAAGAGATGATGCAAACATATGTAAAGAGTTGTGGATGATCATACAAGGATGTGGATGCAAATGAAGCAAGCTTTGAACCATGAAGATTCATGAAAGTTCATGAAATGATATGAGCATATAACATGGCAAATGAAAGATGCAATGATCAAACATGATTCTAATATGTACTAAGATGTCTTATATGTCATGTTAATGCATAAAATGTCATGGCAAGTTCTTGAATGCAAGCAAATGAAAGATGGATGCAAGGGAAGGCAAGAATTAGGGTTTATGAACAACATGCATCACAAAAATTCAAAACCAGAGGCAAATGACATGATAAAAAATTGAAAAGGGGATCAAAGGAACCTTAACCCTACAAAAGTTCACTGCCCAAAGGAGGAGACCTAAATCTAAACCTAATGGAAGTTATGATTTTTCTAAGTCAACTAGGGTTTCAAGGTACCTCACAATGAAAAATGCAAAACAAATTGAAAATGGAAGATAAATTCAAACCAATTTTACCCTAGAAACTACATGCTATGAAGGATGCAATGCAAGAAGAACCATCATCAAACTATTAATGGTTAGGCAGAATGAATTTTTTCAAGTTAAGATCAAAATATTGCCTTTAAACAACTTTAATTCCAATGAAAATTGTCAAAATAGGTCAAGAACCAAAAAGAAATTTGTTTTGAGAGTTTGATAATGTTTCTAAATGTTTTAAAATGCAATGTGAATTTTTTGGTGATTTTTAAATACCTAAATGCATTTTTAATTAATTAATTTCCATTAACTAATTAAAAATAGACATTTAAATGATTTAAAAATAATTTTTAATGCAAAAAATAAAAATAAAAATATTTTTGGGTTCTGAAAATTAATGAAATGTTTGACAAAAAATTTCAGAATTTTTTAAAGTGTTTTGCTATTTTTAAAAATTCGTAGAAGTTAAATACAAATAAAGTGAAATAAAAATAATTAAATGGAGAAGTATGCAAAAGGGAAGGTTCAGATTGAATCTGGGCTTGAACCCATTGACTTGGCGCGCAATCCTACGGCCCAAGTTCAAACTTCTCTAAACTTTATTTAATAATTAATTAAACCTATATTAAACTAATTAATCCTGATTAATGGCTAATGGGAGGATCTGGTCCACACAAACACGCGCGGGAAGGCAGATCCAAGGGCCTTAATTCAAAACTGGCTTAAACCCTAATTAGGGCAAATGACTTTCAGATGACCGGAACAGTGGTTCCGGTCATCTTCTCCGGCAAGCACAAACCCTAGTTTCTTCTATAGGTTACCAAACACCAAATTTCTTCCACCAAAATGATCCTTACATCAATCTAAACCTAAACCCTCAATCAAAATCCATTTATTTTACTTCATAAGCATGAATCGAAACAAAATGCAAAACACGGGCAAATGTTCAGAGACAACGTACATGATGGTTTCGCAGCCATTTTCAAAAGTAAATACATCCCCATGATCAGGAGGACATGCAGAATCACAAAAGAACTTAAAACTTAGCTTCTGGGAAAAATGTTCTTCATGTTACCTGAGATGAAGACTCCCTGTTTCTGAGCTTTCTGGACTCAAACTTAGTGCAATCCCTCTCCTCTGAACACCCTGATGATGAAATGGAGCTTGGAGAGCTTTGAGAATGGCTGGTTGTGGCTGTTTTGTTCTGGTGTAGCAGAAATGAAGGTCTTTGTGTATGATGTTTCAAGCTGTTTCAGGGGGTGCTTCTTGTTCTATGGATGATTTGTGGTTTGTTGGTGAAGAGATTTTGGATTTTTGATGGCTGAGGAGGGAGTTTCGAAGAGGAAAAGTTTTGGACAGATTTTGTGCAAGCTGGATCGTGTCTTGTTTCAATGCTGGATGAGTTGCTATATCACTCCTATAATGTTTGAGTAGGATGTGGAACAGGTTAGTAGAGGCTGCTGATCACTATTCCAACAGCATGGGAGAAATTGCAAAAAGTCAAGGTTTGGTGTACTTGAGGCATGGGTTGTGGCAGAGATGGTTTCCTGGCTTGTACTGCATCAGCTGAGTTCAAGGATGGATCTTGGATCAATTGTGGTGAGCTGTATGGTTTGGATCACAAGTTTGAAGTGATTTTGCATTTTGGCAACTTGTTATATTTTGTGACTTTTGGCCATGAACATGTGATATCTCTTAGGCAATATGCAGCAAAATGCATCATATAATGTTGCTATGATGATTTGAGATCAATTAGTGTTCAATTCAAACATGAAAAGTTCCTTTTGCAAAATTTCAATTTTGAAGCTTTCATGAAGAAATGCTTTATGCAACTTGTAATCCAAGGCATGAAAGTGAAAAATTCTTGGCACAAAATCTGACTTTTAGGCATTGCATTGTGTTGTATGATGATTAGAAGCCACTTTGAAGTCATAAATTGGTTTGGCAAGGGTTTTTGCAAGTTTTCTCCTTTGGTGCAAAAGTGAAATTTCAATGATTTTATCCAACTTTGACAAGCCATAACTTTTGATACAAAATGAATTAGAATGAGTTCTTGTACTTTTTGAAAAGGGAATGATATAATCTACAACTTTCATGACCAAAGTTTTCTCATTTGAGGCATTTTTGGATCAAAAAGAGGAGGTTGAAAAACTTTCCCAAAATGGCAAGTTTTCATTACAAGTCACTTTCCCAAAAAGGCAACTTTGCAAATGGCTTGAAATTCTTCAATTTTGTGAACTTCTAACATCTTCTATGATCAAATAAAGATCATAAACATTCAAAATGATGGAGAACACCCTTTGGTTGGGTCGTTGGGGGCCTCAGATGCCCTGATTTTGCACTGACTTGCTCAAGAAGTCATCTCTTGATCAGATGCCTTCCCCATTGAATTTCTTCATGAAAATTGATATGCATGATCCTCATAGCATATAGAAACCAATAGAAACAAGAATGACCAAAAAATTTGGAGTTATGGCCTCTGAAACCAAAACCCTAATTTTAGGTCATCTGTGCAGTTAAGCCTGGCTCTGCCTCCATGCCTTTCTCAGTTCTTGTGATTCTTTGACTTTCTTGACCTTGTGAGGATACAATATGATGCTTGAACATACATGGACCCCTTTGAAGTGATTGATGACCTTTGGAGTGGCTCAAAAGGCTCAGGGATGGCTCAGATCACAAACCCTAGATGCAGATGACTTTGAATTAATGCAGTGAAACAAAAATGCAATATGAGATGCTATGGTTGAACTTATGCAAATGAAAAGAGTCACAAGCCATGGTGTGAATGGGTGAGGGCAAATTTGGGGTGTTTACACCTTTCTACCACTTAAGGCTCGTGGCGTACAATTTTTCTCATATTATTAAAGTGTTTTAATACCTAAGACCACTTGACGTTTGATCAAAGGTTTGGATTTAAAGAAACATTTTGGTAGGTCGATTGTGAGGCATAAAGCGATCACGAAGGGTGAGTGCAAAAATGGAGGTTAAGGGTTAAAGGGTTACGCGAGATCGATTCATAGTCCTAAGCTAAGGCGGAGCCGTTGGAGCTCGAATTAAACCGGAAGCGTCAAAATATAGCTCTTTAACTATCTTAGAATCGTTTCATAATTAGAATCATTCTATGAGAAGTCGAGCATTACTTTATAATCAAATAATTATTAAATAAAAGAAAATGTGATAAAAATAAATAATTGGTCTCATATTGACTTAAACAACGTCAATTTATTGAAATCGAATATTTAAGTCGTTTGGTATATCATCGACCATAAGAATAAAATAAAGTCGAAATAATAATAAAATAAGAGTTTGGCCTCATATTTAATTTAAATAACGTCGATTTATTTGAAATCGAATATTTAAATATTTATTCATTGGCTGAATAAATAATAAAGTCGATAGATAATAATGGATCTAAAATAATTAGAAACTAATAAGAAATGATAGGAAACGGTCTCATATCAATTTGGACAACGTCGCAAAGTGGAATGTCACAAATCGGATAATAATATCATAGACCAAATAATAACTATAAATAAATCAATAAATTGATAAGATAATAAATGGATAAAAAATCGGCCTCAAATTGATTTAGACAACGTCGCGAAATGGAATGTCGATAAATCATATTTTTATCATAGGCCCCAAAATAATAAATATAAAATAACGGATAAAAATAATGAATCGGTCTCAATTTAATGGATAACGTCGATTAAATAATCGAATATCTCATTTTTATCATTAACCGAATAAATCGAATAATCGATAAAACAAATAGCGAAGAATAACAATGGCCTCATAACAACTTTTGACAACGTCGATTTAAAATCGAATATCGAAAAGTTGCAATTATTTCATTGGCCCGATAAAATGAATGTAAATAATAAAATGAGTATAAAAAATACTTACGAATTAATATAGACAAAATGGTCTCATAACGATTCCGATAACGTCGGTAAAAACCGAATATCAAGAAATCATAGTTATATCATTGACCAATAAAAAAAAGAATGAAATAACAATAAACTAAATGGCCAGGGGTGCAGTCCTGATGATTGGGTGCAAAACCCAATCCAAAAAGTATGATGGGCACTTGCCCGGCCCGACCCAAAGTGATGATTGAAAGAGAGTTTCCCAACTAATGGAACCCTAGCTGATAGTGAACAATTTGGTTCCTATTTGAAAGTACCGCCATTTTGTAATAGAAAAGGAAAAAAACATGGACACATGGAAGCATATGCATTAGGCGGTGAGAAAAAAGGAAAAAAAATGAAGATTCATCATTAAAACTACACAGACATTGGGCAGTGAAAAAAAAACAAGTCCATTAATTCTTTTTAAAATAGAATAATTAAGATTAAATGTGATTTAACGAAAACAGATATACTCTTTCTCTGCTATTTTTTCTTAAAACATCCCACTCTCTAAAATGCCACCCTTGTGTACTCGGTTATGGCTCTCAAAGAAAGTTGTAAGAACTTCTCATGGTACACCGAACAACAAATCGCAACGAAATGGAAAGACATTACCAACGCACAACGTAGTGAATAAAAAAAACACAACAACAATATTCAAAGATACCAAAGAAGAGCGAGGGTCTACCGATCCGGGATTCTGAAGACGAAGAGAGACAAGTAATCGATCTTCCTTATCTTGATGTTTGCTCAATCCCGCTTCTTCTTTCTTGTTTCCTTTGTTTCTTCTTTATTTCCCCTTTTGTTGTTGTCGCTGTGTTGTTTTTGTGTGTAAGAACAGGTCTAGCTCGAGATTGTTGAGTTTCAATGTGAAAACTCAACAATCTAAGTGAGGAATAAGAGCTTTGAGTGTGAGCTATAGGAATTGAATTTCACTAACTTTCGTTAGGGTTTTTGTCCTCCTCTTTGCGGCTAGGGTTTTTCCGTGTGTTCTTTGTGGCTAGTCCCCCCCCCCTTTATCGAGTGAGATCATGAATGATTTTATAGGAGAGATGAAGGTGATTCTTGTATGTGTGTGAATTGTGAAATTTGTGCGTGGAAACCATGTGAGGGTGAGCTGGAATTTTCATTCCGTTAGAAAGTATCTTCAGTGTGATTGTGTGGGGTCCTGAGGTGGATGACTCACAAAATTCACTTGTCTGTAGTGAATGAGCTTCTAGAATAGATGTGGCCCACTGTGAATTTTGAATGCAAACTTCATTTTTACTGCTCTTATTTTCTTGTACTTTCACTGCTAGTAAAACCTGTTTTCGCTGCTTGTTTATTTCACTACTAGCTGGTTCACTATTTTGTTGCACCAATCTGATAAAATGCATTTGATATGACAGGTTTCTGCGGTTCCTGTAAGGCTTGGTTGTGCGCTAGAGGCTATGATTTTATTCGACAAAAAAAACAAACAGAGATGCTTCACTCTTCATGGTTAGACAACATAATCTTCAGCCGAGTATTCTTCACTATTCGTGTATGGTTGACAGTTTGGGTCATGCGAGACTTGTTCGCAAGGCTTATGAATTGATAGAGAGAATGTTGTTTAGTGCAACCAGTTCTATATGGAGTCCACTTGTCATGAAGCATCATGGAAATTCAAGGTCTGTCAATACACTATATGGTTATGTTTTGCCCTCAGGACTCATTCTGATGTTCATTTGTTGTGCGTGCTCGTGAGCAGGTTGTTTGGTCTCGTACATAGGTTGAACTCTATAGACGACTACCAGATGAATTCAGACGGCCAGTATAACTGTCAGCATAACCGCCGGATGAACTTGATGAGATTATAGGTCTTCTTGAACTGCTGCTATATCAGCCGGAAGTGCGTCCCTTGTCTTGATCATGATGCGCAGCTTTGGGCACAGCTGCTACATCCTCAAAGCCCCTATGTTTAGAATGGTCGCGGCGAGGACTAGAACTTGTTGGGTTCCTCCGCAAGAATGCTTCAACAACCCCAATGAATCTCTCTCGAAGCTCTTTCCCGACTGAGGTCTTTTCTGGCCTCTGCACAGATGGCCCTGCATTCATAGCCGTCTTGCCATTGTCATGCCTCTAATTGTGTAGATTCCAAGATTCCTTGAACAATGATGTCACTCATTTTTCCTATGTAACAAGACTTTGTTATGAATCAGCTTCATTGGCTCATGAGGAAAGCTGGGACAAAGCAACTTCTTTTATCGAACTCGAATCAATGCCTCGACTTATGGTATCATGCATTAAATTCCCTGATTTTCTTCTTCTGACTGGTTGCACTGGTGCTTTTTCATTGCAGATCTTGTCATGGCTCAGGTTATGATTGGCTAGAACATCATGAATGTGCTGACTTTTCTTCATACACAGCTTGATAGCTTTTTTAACTCTGCTCCTGTTTTTTGATTGTAGAGATTGTGCAAAATTTGATAATGTCACTTGAAGCATATAAGATGACGGAAAATTCATGGCAGCGAGGGATTCGTAACTTGGCTTGAAAGTCTTCTAACAAGATCAATGATTCTGAGTTCTCGTATTCTGCACCTTGGCACTTGAAACTTGATTAAGTAAAAACCTGATACTTGTTTGAATTATCACTCCTGTTCAAGCTCTTTGAAGTGAGGATGGTACATCATGAAGTACGTGTTTGTTGCGGTTAGTATGTGTTGTACCCCAAAATTTGCCCTCACAATACAAGACTTTGTGTTCTAAGAAGGTTCACAAGGTTCACAAATTTCTCAACATTTCCACAACCTTTCATGAGGTTCATGAAGTCTACAAGTTACTTCTTTAAGGTTCACAAGGTTCACAAGCTTCTCAACATCTTCAAGACCTTTCATGAAGTTCATGAAGTCTACAAGTTACTTTATGAAGGTTCACAAGGTTCACAAGATTCACAATAATTACAAAGCTCTCCTGAGGCTCATGAAGTCTACAAAGCCACTTCATGAGGTTAAAAAGGTTCACAAGCTTCACAATACCTCCCATGAGGTTCACAAGACATTTTATGATGGTTCACAAGGTTCACAAAGTTCACAATTGGTCAAAGAAGTTGACAATTCCCTCAGACAATGCACCTCCTAAGCAGTGCATCCAAAACTAGGGTTTTGACTTTAATCAGGCTAAATGGACTTCCAATACCTCAAGTGAGTTTCATAACATCTTATATGTGTATAAGAACCCCCATGACAAGTTTCAAGACTTTTCTCAGAAGTTTGCTCAGTCAGATGATCAGATAAGTCAAAATCAGTCAAAGTAGTTAAAAAGTCAAACTGAGGTCAACTGTGGTCAAACCAAAGTCAAACTTCATGATTTTTTGCCAACATCAAGTATATGAAGTAAAATTCATCATTTGATCAAGGGTTGATCATGATTCATCAAGGAGATTCCAGATCATCAATAATCAGGAGTTTCTAAATTAGGGTTTCCTCAGTAAAAGTCAACTGAACTTTGACCAGCCATAACTTTCACATACTTCATCACCAAGTCTCCATCCAAAGCTCATTTTGAAGGAAATTGAATTCTCTACAACTTTGATGTTGAAAGTTAAGCCCAAAAATGCTTCATTTGAAAGATATGATCTAAGACATTATAGGTCATTTCAAAAGTCAACAAAAAGTCAACAACTTCAAAAGGGCATAACTTGAGATTGGTAAATGATATGGACCTGAAACCAATGGGGTTGTTTATAGGACTCTTCAAGCTTTCCAAAAAGTCCAAGAACACCCTCATACCTTTAAAATTGAGGGAGATATGCCCTTGCAAAGTTGGGAAATTTTGTGATGGTTTATGTTGAAAATGGAGGCCTAAAAGTAATTCTTTCCAAATGGGCTTGCTAAGTTGTGATCCAATCCATCTCATCTCATTATGCACGACCCAATTGACCAAAATTCATCATTTTTATTATTTTATTTTTATTTATTATTGATTTAATTCATAAAAATCATTTTAAATAAATATAAAATGTGAAAATCTATTTTTGGGTGAAGATTGAGGTTCTAGAAATTCTTAATTAGTGATTGAAGCTTAAAGAGAAGGAAATCATATGACTAATCCAAAGATAGCAAGTCTTCATGATCAAATATTTGAATTTTACAACATGATCTTTTTCAATATTTTTTGGATCAAATTTTCATACAACCAATCCATATTTCTGACCTAATTCAATCTCATATATATACAAAACATAACCCTAACAAGAGGAGACGAAAATCCAGCAGCCAAAGGATAGTTGCTTCATATTGAGAGATGGAATTCAGCGTCTCATGGATAAGTATACTATAGTGTTTGAAAGAAGACCATCGTCTGTAGAAAGTATGGTGGATCATCTGACTCAAGGAAGGAAGATTGAAGAGGTTGACATGGTTGACAAAGTACCACTAAGAATCACTTCAAATAGTCCTATTAAAATCACTCATCAGGGCCCAATCAAGATTACTGCTGAAGGTCCCGTGAAAGTTGTTGCTGAAGCCAGAGTGGCTCCTCTGATCATTACCACTCCTGGTCCTATTCCTTATACATCTGACAAAGATGTGCCTTGGCACTATGGGTCTGATGTTTACATCCATGGTGTTAAGCAGGAGCCTTTACCTGATGTGCCTGTTGACATTGATAATATTGCTGGATCTAGCAAGATCACTCGTAGTGGAAGAGTCTTCTCTCCTCCAGTTGCTTCTAAGAGTGCAGTTACTCCTGCTGCTACTACCACCACTGATGCTCGGGGCAAAGGTCCTGTTATTGAGCCTGTATCTACTGATGTACCAGCTGCTGATGATCTCTCTAAGCAAATGGAAGAAGTATTGAAAATCATTCGCAAGAGTGATTATGACATTG
Organism: Lathyrus aphaca; assembly: GCA_963966055.1. Lineage (NCBI taxonomy): Eukaryota > Viridiplantae > Streptophyta > Magnoliopsida > Fabales > Fabaceae > Lathyrus > Lathyrus aphaca. The sequence goes on along the minus strand of OZ014519.1, from coordinate 134,189,570 downwards.
TGGATCAGCTGGGGCATACTCCCTCAAAGATTTCTATGTTATCCTTGTTGTTGTGTTCTGAAGCTCATGCCAAGTCCTTGATCAAGTTTCTGAAGTCTGCTCATGTACCCAGTGCAATTTCTGTTGACCAATTTGAGAACTGTGTTGCTCACCTGACTTATGACAATGGGTTAGGATTTTCTGATGCCGATTTGACCCCTGCCAAGAGGGATCATAACAGGGCCTTGCATATCTCAATTGAATGCAGGGGCACTACCCTATCACATGTATTGATAGACAATGGTTCCTCTCTGAATGTGTTGCCTAAGGAAGTCCTGAACAAGCTGAGTCCTGAAGATGCTGTGTTGAAGCCCAGTAACATTGTGGTGAAGGCTTTTGATGGTTCTAGAAGAGTAGTACATGGGGAAATTGATCTTCCAATCAAAGTTGGCTCCCAAGTGTTTACTGCTACATTTTATGTGATGGATATTCGTCCTTCATACTCTTGTCTGCTTGGTCGTCCCTGGATCCATGGGGCAGGTGCTGTAACCTCTACATTGCACCAAAAGTTGAGATATCCGGCGGATGGAAAGGTTGTTACTGTCTATGGAGAAGAAGAATACTTTGTCAGCCATGTCAATACCTTCAAGTATCTGGAAATGGAAGGTGAATACATTGAGACTCCGTGTCAGACATTTGAAGTGGTTCCTTGGGTTGTTAATGATTATGTAGCTCCTCCTGTTGTGAAGAAAGTTCCTGTGGTCACCAGAAAACCTCCAACAATGGCAATGGCTTCCCTCAATGATGCTAGAGCTGTGGTGGATGAAGGTGGTTGTACTATTTGGGGTCAGCTTCCTGATATTCCATACAAGTCTGACAAGTTTGGTTTGGGTTTCACTGCAGAGTCCCAGAAGGCTGTTCGTCGTGCTCGTTGTAAACACCCCAAATTTGCCCTCACCCATTCACCATGGCTTGTGATCATTCTCATATGCATAAACACAATCATATCACCTCATATCCCACTTTTTGAGTCACTGCATAGTTTCTAAGTCATCTGCATTTAGGGCTTGTGATCTGAGCAATCCCAAAGCTTCTTGAGCCACCCCAAAGGTCACCAATCAATTCAAAGGGGTATACATGTGTTCAAGCATCATAGTACACCCTCTCAAGGTCAAGATTTCAAAAGAATCACAAGAACTAGGGTTTGGATGGATGCAGAGTCAAGTTTGACTGCACAGTTGACCTTAAAATTAGGGTTTTGGTTTCAGAGGCCATAACCCCAAATTTTTTGGTCATTCTTGTTTCCATTGGCCTCTATATGGTATAGGGAGTATGCATATCAATTTTCATGAAGAAATTCCATGGGGAAGTCATCTGATCAAGGGTTGACTTTCTGGACAAGTCAGTGCAAAATCAGGGCATCTGAGGCCCCCAATGACCCAACCAATGGGTGATCTTCATCATTTTGAGTGTATATGGTCTTTATTTGATCATGGAAGAAGATTGAAGTTCACAAAAATCAAGAATTTAGGGTTTTTGCAAATGTTGACTTTTTGGGCATGGTTGACTTTTCAAGAATGCTTCATTTTAGGTCATTTTTCAAGCCTTAATTCTTGATCCAAAAATGCTTCAAATGGAAAAACTTTGGTCATGAAAGTTGTAGATCACATTTTTCCCTTTTCAAAAAGTACAAGAACATGATCAAACTCTTTTTGGATCAAAAGTTATGGTGTGACAAAGTTGGCCAAAATCATTGATTTTCAAGGCATACTTCAAATGAGAATTTTGCAAGATCATGAACTAAAGCCAATTGCAACCTCTAATTCATTTCAAACCATGACACAAACATTCCTTAGGCTTTAAAAGTCAGAATTGGACCAAGAATGCCCATGGTTTATGTTTGGTTGGCCAAAGAAATCACATGTGAACCAAAGGTGTAACAAGTTGCAAAACCACTCATTTCACTTCCTACAACTTGTGACATTGGCTGCTGACTTTGGCTAGCCTTTCCCATCACCTTGCTGCGCAGCCCCATGCTTGTACTTGCCTAGATCATGAGCCATACTTTCCTTACACAAAATTTGACTTTTGAGCAAAAGCAAACTTACCAATCACTATAGGCCAGGTCACATCATCTGACCTATAGGATTAAAATACAATATCATTTGGAAAGCAAAAGGTATCAAGAGGCAAGGCTGAAACTCTCTCATTCAACACATTCACAAAACACACCCCAGCTGCATTTTGTTTCGAATCTCTCTGCCCAGCCTTCAAACACTCAAACCATTTCCACACTTCAACTCACCATACTTCATAGACCTCAAACCACCAAGAGCCAAGCCTGAAACAAGCAAGAACACCCCACTGCCATTTCTCACCTCAACTTGCAGTTTCATTCGAAACTCTTTCCACAGCACACAAACATACAAACAAACACCACAGACCTTCTCCACTCACCATCTGGATCACAAAGAACCATTTACAATGACCTGAAACTGCCTGAAACTCCATTGCCATTTCTGACTGAGCTTGAGCAGAAGCTTGTCAAACTCCTCATCCAGCCAACATAAATTCCTTTTGAGCATTCAAACATCATCTGGGGATCAAGTGGAGTGGATTGCACTGAAGGAAGTGGCCAGAAAGTCATCAGAGTGAAAGCTTCGAATCTCAGGTAGCTCGAAAAATATTTTTCCAGAAATCTTTTTTCTTGTTCTAAACTTGCTCTTTGTGCCTTCCTGATCATGAATATGCTTTCAGTTTTTGAAATGGCCTTGAAATGAGTATTTAATTAGCTTCTGAAACTTGCGTGCCCTAGTTCTTATTTGCTTCGATTCAGTTTTGTTAGGGAAAATAAATTTGTTTTGAGTGAGGGTTTTGGTTCGTGAGTGTGTAAGGATCATTTCCCAGTTCTTGGATTTCATTTTAGTTAGGTTTTGAGGGGTTTTGGGGATTTTCAGGGGAGATGCTGGCCGGAGAAGACGACCGGAAGTCTTCTCCGGCAGCCTGAAAGTGTTTAAGTCCTAATTGTGTAATTAATTGCCATTTGAATGTGGACCATTGGATGCGTTGACTCCATTGACCTCCCGCGCGTGTGAGTGGTTCAGATCAAGCCATTATGCCCTAATCCACGTGTTTATTTTAATTAATCCATAATTAAATTAATCTGATCAGAAGCAATCCTGGCCTTCCAAAAACGCGCGCGGTCAACCCCTTTGAATCCAGAGTGAATCTCAGCCGTCCTTCCTGATTACTTTCCCTTTTATTTAATTTTAATTCATTTTCTTTTCATTTTATTTGCATAATTCATTAAAAATAGCAAAAAGTCTTAAAAATTATGAAACTTTTTCTTAAAAGTTTTATTAATTTTTAAGACCCAAAAATATTTTTATTTTATTTTTTATCATTAAAAAAGTATTTTTAAATATTTAAAAGATTATTTTTAATTGATTAATGGAAATTAATTTATCAAAAATACTTTTAGGTATTTAAAAATCACCAAAAAATTCATGAAATGTTCTAAGACATTTAGAAACATTGTCCAACCTTCAAACCAAATTTCTTTTTTGATCTTGATGCATTTTGAGAATTTTCCATTGAATTAAATCATTTTTTGTGCATTAATTTGATCCAAAGTTCAAAAATTCATTGGCTCATTTTTCCAATGTAACAAGACTTTGTTATGAATCAGCTTCATTGGCTCATGAGGAAAGCTGGGACAAAGCAACTTCTTTTATCGAACTCGAATCAATGCCTCGACTTATGGTATCATGCATTAAATTCCCTGATTTTCTTCTTCTGACTGGTTGCACTGGTGCTTTTTCATTGCAGATCTTGTCATGGCTCAGGTTATGATTGGCTAGAACATCATGAATGTGCTGACTTTTCTTCATACACAGCTTGATAGCTTTTTTAACTCTGCTCCTGTTTTTTGATTGTAGAGATTGTGCAAAATTTGATAATGTCACTTGAAGCATATAAGATGACGGAAAATTCATGGCAGCGAGGGATTCGTAACTTGGCTTGAAAGTCTTCTAACAAGATCAATGATTCTGAGTTCTCGTATTCTGCACCTTGGCACTTGAAACTTGATTAAGTAAAAACCTGATACTTGTTTGAATTATCACTCCTGTTCAAGCTCTTTGAAGTGAGGATGGTACATCATGAAGTACGTGTTTGTTGCGGTTAGTATGTGTTGTACCCCAAAATTTGCCCTCACAATACAAGACTTTGTGTTCTAAGAAGGTTCACAAGGTTCACAAATTTCTCAACATTTCCACAACCTTTCATGAGGTTCATGAAGTCTACAAGTTACTTCTTGAAGGTTCACAAGGTTCACAAGCTTCTCAACATCTTCAAGACCTTTCATGAAGTTCATGAAGTCTACAAGTTACTTTATGAAGGTTCACAAGGTTCACAAGATTCACAATAATTACAAAGCTCTCCTGAGGCTCATGAAGTCTACAAAGCCACTTCATGAGGTTCACAAGGTTCACAAGCTTCACAATACCTCCCATGAGGTTCACAAGACATTTTATGATGGTTCACAAGGTTCACAAAGTTCACAATTGGTCAAAGAAGTTGACAATTCCCTCAGACAATGCACCTCCTAAGCAGTGCATCCAAAACTAGGGTTTTGACTTTAATCAGGCTAAATGGACTTATAATACCTCAAGTGAGTTTCATAACATCTTATATGTGTATAAGAACCCCCATGACAAGTTTCAAGACTTTTCTCAGAAGTTTGCTCAGTCAGATGATCAGATAAGTCAAAATCAGTCAAAGTAGTTAAAAAGTCAAACTGAGGTCAACTGTGGTCAAACCAAAGTCAAACTTCATGATTTTTTGCCAACATCAAGTATATGAAGTAAAATTCATCATTTGATCAAGGGTTGATCATGATTCATCAAGGAGATTCCAGATCATCAATAATCAGGAGTTTCTAAATTAGGGTTTCCTCAGTAAAAGTCAACTGAACTTTGACCAGCCATAACTTTCACATACTTCATCACCAAGTCTCCATCCAAAGCTCATTTTGAAGGAAATTGAATTCTCTACAACTTTGATGTTGAAAGTTAAGCCCAAAAATGCTTCATTTGAAAGATATGATCTAAGACATTATAGGTCATTTCAAAAGTCAACAAAAAGTCAACAACTTCAAAAGGGCATAACTTGAGATTGGTAAATGATATGGACCTGAAACCAATGGGGTTGTTTAGAGGACTCTTCAAGCTTTCCAAAAAGTCCAAGAACACCCTCATACCTTTAAAATTGAGGGAGATATGCCCTTGCAAAGTTGGGAAATTTTGTGATGGTTTATGTTGAAAATGGAGGCCTAAAAGTAATTCTTTCCAAATGGGCTTGCTAAGTTGTGATCCAATCCATCTCATCTCATTATGCACGACCCAATTGACCAAAATTCAGCATTTTTATTATTTTATTTTTATTTATTATTGATTTAATTCATAAAAATCATTTTAAATAAATATAAAATGTGAAAATCTATTTTTGGGTGAAGATTGAGGTTCTAGAAATTCTTAATTAGTGATTGAAGCTTAAAGAGAAGGAAATCATATGACTAATCCAAAGATAGCAAGTCTTCATGATCAAATATTTGAATTTTACAACATGATCTTTTTCAATATTTTTTGGATCAAATTTTCATACAACCAATCCATATTTCTGACCTAATTCAATCTCATATATATACAAAACATAACCCTAACAAGAGGAGACGAAAATCCAGCAGCCAAAGGTAAGTTCCATTGTTCAAAATTTCAAGCAAAAAGTGAGATTCGGATTTGGAGATTCAAGGCACTACAAGGTATTTTAAGGACATGGCTGGCTTCCTTGATCATCATGGAACATAAACTGATCATCACATTGCCTTATATCATCACATATTGCTAAACCCGAATCAAGTTTCATCTTAAATTTCATTTTTTCGATTTCAATTATTTGTGCATTATTAATGAATTTTGTTTGTGCTTTTGTGTTTGTGATGATCCAAGGAATGATTCTGGACAAATTAATTGGATTTTCCTTGCCTAGAACAGATTCGGCCATTGTTAGGGTTAAGCTCTTGAAATTAGGATTTGGTGATTCAATGAGTTTAAATAAATTCTAAGAACATGGGAGTGTTCTATGAGACCTAAGGATTACAAAACTATAATTAATTTCATGAATCAGTGTTGTTTGGTATGAGTTTGGTTTTTCGCAGGTCAAGAAGCTTGAAGAACTCGCAGGTAAAACCGTAGCTGAATTCGTAGGAAAAAACGCAGGGCAGGAGGTTGAAGAAGGAGCTCTGGCGCGCATTTAAAAATTCAAATTATGTTAATATATTTTATTGTTGTTTTGTTGTTTGCTATCACACGCGCGTGTGTGCCCTGGTGGTAAGCATGATATGCGTATATTGTGAGGTCCCTGGTTCGATACTTGGCTAGTGCATGTTTTTTTGTTATTTTTCAGGTCAAACGCATACTTAATATATTATTATTTCTGGCCGTCACATTATCAGTCAGGCTCTCCCAGCCAGGTGGATACGTGCGCATGCTTGTAATTAGAAGGTCCTGGGATCAAATCCCACCCCAGGCCTTTTTATTTCTCTATTTTCCTGGATTTTTGAGGCAAGGCATAAAACAAAATGGGTCTCCTTTAGTGTCACCTGCGCCTGGCTGGCCTGGTGGTTGTTGCTGCTGCTTGCAAGTGTGAGGTCTTGGGATCAAATCCCACCAGGTTCCTTTTTTTCTTTCTTTCTTTTTTATTTTATTTTCCTTCTTTTTTTTAATTAATTTAAATAATTTAAATTTTATTATTATTTTCTATATTATAAAGTATGTATATATTGTGTATCCCAATTACTAATATTATTTTCTAAAAAATATAAAACTCTTGATTTTTCAATTTAAATTTTATTTGTATAATTTATATTAGTTAAGATAATTTTATATAATTAGTTAAAAATAAATTTTGTATATAAGTTAACCCTAATTTTCAAAACCCTAAAAAATATTTTCTAAATGAACTTTAATTTTGTAAAAATCTAATTTTATTTTATTTTCTAATTCTTAGTATAGATATTATGTATATATTTATTTAATGATAATTTTGTAAATATGATCTATTATTAGTAATATGTAAATATTTTTTGTTCATAATCTAAATTATATGTAAATAATTCTAAATTGAGCCTATAATATTTTAATTTTATAATTATAATACATTAAAAAAAATAACTTAATAATTTGTAAATTAAAATAATTGTTCGTTCATATTTGTTTCTAAATATAATTGTTTATATTAAAAGTTGTTAATTTCTTATTCTTATAATATTTCGATTAATGTTATTTATTATTATTACTACTAACCATCTTATTTATTTTGCTTTGTTAATTATTATTATTTCATTAATCTTTATTATTTACTAACCATACTATTATTTATTATTATATTTCTAACCTTGTTTATTATTTCTAATTATTATTATCATTATCACTAACCCTTATTATTTATTTTTTATTATTTATTGCTTATTTATTTACTATTTATTTTGCTTAATATTTTGCTTATTATTATAATTTTGTAATTGCTTCTTGGATGTAAATTTTATAATTATTTAATTATTTTTGCTATGGTTAGTAATTAGGGAGTGTTAATATGTATTTTATTTAAAAATTAACTTAGATCATTTTAATATAAGATAATTAAAATAAACACTCACACACACGTAAGTCGATTTTTAATCGCCGTCTCACATTTCTAAGGTTATCCCTCAAGTTGCCTACGAATAAGGTCAAGTGGGGTGTATAAAGCAAGTCCCTTAAAAGAAAAATCATCAAGTCCCTCATGGTTGCCTTTACGAATCGAGTCCCTTTCAAAAAAAAATGATGATAGTCCCTCCTTTATGCTTATTACACCCCACAGTTGCCTTCATAACCAGATTGTCCCTCACATGTCCCTTACATCCAAGGTAATGACTACCTACTCCTTAATAGTAGGGATAGTCTTACCAAGGAAAGGATAAAGAACAAGAAAGACTTTAAACTTTAGGGTAGGTTCCTCTTATGTACTTGCTCACTTCAAAAAAAAACTTTTCAAACACTTAACATTTTCAAACAAGTTTTCAAACAAGTTTTTACACATCCGTACATGGATTATTATTAACTATTCTGAAAATTTTTCTATTCACACACTACACTTTCAAAAACAATTCAAAAGTGAGCTAAGTACCTAAGAGCCCATGGATAACCATGGATGTAAAGGGTGCTAACACCTTCCCTTTACATAACCTACCCCTCGGACCCAAAATATTCTCTTAAGGTCTTTCCTGTTCTTTTATAACCTTTCCTTATGGATAAAATAAAAGTCGGTGGCGACTCTTGCTATCCGCAACATTACTTAAAGTCAGTTCTCCCACCGTGTTACAGAACTGGCGACTCTGCTGGGGACTTAATAAAAGAGGGGTACCCTTAGGAATTAGATCACTTTAAATTGTTTGCCTTGTTTGCTTTATCTTATCTTGTTGGGGTGCTCTTATGTGTGAAAGATCCTAACCCGGATCTAGTGTACCTTAGGTAAATGGCAATAGACCAAGGAAACTGTACGACGTATATCGATACGGTTGATCTGGTGGCCATAGTTAGTGCGACTTCTTGGTTGGTGCTTATGTTCCTTAAGTCAAGTTGAGGATAATATGAGGCTGCCATATGTTGTCAATGCACTAACTAACTTTTAGAACCCTAGTTAACTCATCTTGGCCTTTAGAAAGTAGTGAGGTAACCGGCTTTGGTGCAGACTGAAGTTGGTTGACACTCGATGCTACGCTCATTGAGATCTTAAACTTGGAGGGTTTTGGTTGGCAAGTAAGTTGCCTTCTGAGCAACCACCCTTGTGAAGGATCAATGATATTGAGATCCCTTAGAACCTGGTTACTTTTATAGGACAGGATGAACCATCTAACTTCAGGGGAGGGTACTTACCTTAAACCTCATGCAAGCCTTTAAACCTAGGGCTATGGTGTGACTTGTTTGTGTGTGCCACATGTTTGTGATTGAGCATAACATCATGACATCATCATGCATCATAAGCATAGCATTTTCACTAACCATTTCAAGGACCAAGGGATTTATCTTTGTTCTTTGTTGTAGGGCATGGCTTTTGCTCGTAGAAACACCATCAGGACCAATTTTGTAAGAGACTCATTACAAAGTAAGTCAGGAAAGAATTCTGGAGCTAACAAAGCAACTTCACGAGGAACGGAATCTCAACTCATACCTCAACACAAAGAGGAAACGTCCATGGGAGACTTAAAACCCCATCTTTTGTATTTCATTTTTTGTAAGCCTAAAAGGCAAAACAAAGTTATTACTAATAAAAGTTTACTTTCGTGTTTGTCTAAGCAAATTTAAATCCTGCGGTCCTTGAAAACATTGCATACGCATTTGCATACCATATCATTGCATCACAGGTTTATAATTGTGCACAGGTTTCTCATCTTCTCGCTGTTTATTTCAGCAATGGCTCTCGAACAATCAGTTAAAGATCTTCAGGCACAGAATGCACAGTTCCAAGAGCTGATCTTGAACCTGTCCAAGGGGCAAGATGATTTGAAGGCACTGCTGGCCAAGAAGACTAAGAAGACTAGAAGGTCTGCTGGGTTGATCAACAGGGGAAGAAGGTTCAAAGGTCTTGCCGAGACCAAGGAACCAGCTGAAGACTATGAATCTGAAGAATCTGAGCAAGAGGTAGGCAGTCTCCACCATACAATGGGGGACTCTGATTCTGAGGCTAATTATTACCATGAGCCTAATGAAGACAAATTCAAGATGCTGGTGGATAGAATGGATGCTATGGAATTGCAGAAATCATCTGGGCTGGATTTTGAGGATTTGAGTTTGGTATCTGGGGTTGTGATACCCATTGGATTCAAGGTTCCTACCTTTGTTGTTTATGATGGGGTCTCTTGTCCCAAGCTGCATCTGAGGTCTTATGTCAGAAGAATTCAACCTCACACTGCTGATAAGAAGCTGTGGATCCATTTCTTTCAAGAGAGCTTATCTGGAGCTCAGCTGGAGTGGTATTATCAGTTGGAGAGTGTCAACATCAGAGACTGGAATGATCTTGCTGAAGCTTTCTACAAGCAGTATCAATACAATGCTGACTTAGCCCCCACTCGCATGCAGCTTCAGAGCATGTCTATGGGTGCCAAAGAAAGTGTTAAAGAGTATGCTCAGAAATGGAGAGATTTAGCTGGAAGAGTTCAACCCCCTTTGACTGATAGGGAGCTGGTTGATATGTTCATGTGCACACTGAATGGTCCGTTTTACAGTCATCTCATTGGGAGCTCATCATCTGGCTTCACTGAGTTGATCATGACAGGAGAGCGGGTAGAAAATGGTATCAAGAGTGGAAAGATCCAAGTGGGCACTTCTTCATCAGGTGCTGCAAAGAAACCTCCCACTGGGAAGAAGGAATCCAATGCTGTTTATGGTCAACCTGATCGTAACAGAAGGCATCAGTCTGTTAGTGCAGTTCATATTTCAAATCCAACTCCTGCAACAATAGAGCAGCCTCAAGGCAACCAACAGAGGGCTAGAAGACAGTTCACGAAGATCAACATGTCAATGGCTCAGGCATTGCAACACTTATTGAAGGCTGAACTTATTACCCTGAGGGAGGCTCCTCAGAATCCCAATGTTACCTCTCCCAAGTACAATCCCAATGCACGATGTGCATATCATTCAAATTGTCCAGGACATGATACTAATAACTGCTGGGTCTTGAAGAACAAAATTCAAGATATGATTGATGCTGGAGAAATTGAGTTTGATCCACCAGGTACTCCAAATGTGATTACAGCTCCAATGCCAAATCACGAGAAGACTGTCAATGCCATTGAAAAAGATCTACATGTCTATTCAGTTATGGAGTTGACCACACCACTATCTGTTATCAAGAAAAGGTTAGTACAAGCTGGGATCTTTCCAGGCTGTCGTGAAGATTGTTTGTATTGTACCTATAAGCCGGATAGTTGCTTCATATTGAGAGATGGAATTCAGCGTCTCATGGATAAGTATACTATAGTGTTTGAAAGAAGACCATCGTCTGTAGAAAGTATGGTGGATCATCTGACTCAAGGAAGGAAGATTGAAGAGGTTGACATGGTTGACAAAGTACCACTAAGAATCACTTCAAATAGTCCTATTAAAATCACTCATCAGGGCCCAATCAAGATTACTGCTGAAGGTCCCGTGAAAGTTGTTGCTGAAGCCAGAGTGGCTCCTCTGATCATTACCACTCCTGGTCCTATTCCTTATACATCTGACAAAGATGTGCCTTGGCACTATGGGTCTGATGTTTACATCCATGGTGTTAAGCAGGAGCCTTTACCTGATGTGCCTGTTGACATTGATAATATTGCTGGATCTAGCAAGATCACTCGTAGTGGAAGAGTCTTCTCTCCTCCAGTTGCTTCTAAGAGTGCAGTTACTCCTGCTGCTACTACCACCACTGATGCTCGGGGCAAAGGTCCTGTTATTGAGCCTGTATCTACTGATGTACCAGCTGCTGATGATCTCTCTAAGCAAATGGAAGAAGTATTGAAAATCATTCGCAAGAGTGATTATGACATTGTGGATCAGCTGGGGCATACTCCCTCAAAGATTTCTATGTTATCCTTGTTGTTGTGTTCTGAAGCTCATGCCAAGTCCTTGATCAAGTTTCTGAAGTCTGCTCATGTACCCAGTGCAATTTCTGTTGACCAATTTGAGAACTGTGTTGCTCACCTGACTTATGACAATGGGTTAGGATTTTCTGATGCCGATTTGACCCCTGCCAAGAGGGATCATAACAGGGCCTTGCATATCTCAATTGAATGCAGGGGCACTACCCTATCACATGTATTGATAGACAATGGTTCCTCTCTGAATGTGTTGCCTAAGGAAGTCCTGAACAAGCTGAGTCCTGAAGATGCTGTGTTGAAGCCCAGTAACATTGTGGTGAAGGCTTTTGATGGTTCTAGAAGAGTAGTACATGGGGAAATTGATCTTCCAATCAAAGTTGGCTCCCAAGTGTTTACTGCTACATTTTATGTGATGGATATTCGTCCTTCATACTCTTGTCTGCTTGGTCGTCCCTGGATCCATGGGGCAGGTGCTGTAACCTCTACATTGCACCAAAAGTTGAGATATCCGGCGGATGGAAAGGTTGTTACTGTCTATGGAGAAGAAGAATACTTTGTCAGCCATGTCAATACCTTCAAGTATCTGGAAATGGAAGGTGAATACATTGAGACTCCGTGTCAGACATTTGAAGTGGTTCCTTGGGTTGTTAATGATTATGTAGCTCCTCCTGTTGTGAAGAAAGTTCCTGTGGTCACCAGAAAACCTCCAACAATGGCAATGGCTTCCCTCAATGATGCTAGAGCTGTGGTGGATGAAGGTGGTTGTACTATTTGGGGTCAGCTTCCTGATATTCCATACAAGTCTGACAAGTTTGGTTTGGGTTTCACTGCAGAGTCCCAGAAGGCTGTTCGTCGTGCTCGTTGTAAACACCCCAAATTTGCCCTCACCCATTCACCATGGCTTGTGATCATTCTCATATGCATAAACACAATCATATCACCTCATATCCCACTTTTTGAGTCACTGCATAGTTTCTAAGTCATCTGCATTTAGGGCTTGTGATCTGAGCAATCCCAAAGCTTCTTGAGCCACCCCAAAGGTCACCAATCAATTCAAAGGGGTCTACATGTGTTCAAGCATCATAGTACACCCTCTCAAGGTCAAGATTTCAAAAGAATCACAAGAACTAGGGTTTGGATGGATGCAGAGCCAAGTTTGACTGCACAGTTGACCTTAAAATTAGGGTTTTGGTTTCAGAGGCCATAACCCCAAATTTTTTGGTCATTCTTGTTTCCATTGGCCTCTATATGGTATAGGGAGTATGCATATCAATTTTCATGAAGAAATTCCATGGGGAAGTCATCTGATCAAGGGTTGACTTTCTGGACAAGTCAGTGCAAAATCAGGGCATCTGAGGCCCCCAATGACCCAACCAATGGGTGATCTTCATCATTTTGAGTGTATATGGTATTTATTTGATCATGGAAGAAGATTGAAGTTCACAAAAATCAAGAATTTAGGGTTTTTGCAAATGTTGACTTTTTGGGCATGGTTGACTTTTCAAGAATGCTTCATTTTAGGTCATTTTTCAAGCCTTAATTCTTGATCCAAAAATGCTTCAAATGGAAAAACTTTGGTCATGAAAGTTGTAGATCACATTTTTCCCTTTTCAAAAAGTACAAGAACATGATCAAACTCTTTTTGGATCAAAAGTTATGGTGTGACAAAGTTGGCCAAAATCATTGATTTTCAAGGCATACTTCAAATGAGAATTTTGCAAGATCATGAACTAAAGCCAATTGCAACCTCTAATTCATTTCAAACCATGACACAAACATTCCTTAGGCTTTAAAAGTCAGAATTGGACCAAGAATGCCCATGGTTTATGTTTGGTTGGCCAAAGAAATCACATGTGAACCAAAGGTGTAACAAGTTGCAAAACCACTCATTTCACTTCCTACAACTTGTGACATTGGCTGCTGACTTTGGCTAGCCTTTCCCCTCACCTTGTTGCGCAGCCCCATGCTTGTACTTGCCTAGATCATGAGCCATACTTTCCTTACACAAAATTTGACTTTTGAGCAAAAGCAAACTTACCAATCACTATAGGCCAGGTCACATCATCTGACCTATAGGATTAAAATACAATATCATTTGGCAAGCAAAAGGTATCAAGAGGCAAGGCTGAAACTCTCTCATTCAACACATTCACAAAACACACCCCAGCTGCATTTTGTTTCGAATCTCTCTGCCCAGCCTTCAAACACTCAAACCATTTCCACACTTCATAGACCTCAAACCACCAAGAGCCAAGCCTGAAACAAGCAAGAACACCCCACTGCCATTTCTCACCTCAACTTGCAGTTTCATTCGAAACTCTTTCCACAGCACACAAACATACAAACAAACACCACAGACCTTCTCCACTCACCATCTGGATCACAAAGAACCATTTACAATGACCTGAAACTGCCTGAAACTCCATTGCCATTTCTGACTGAGCTTGAGCAGAAGCTTGTCAAACTCCTCATCCAGCCAACATAAATTCCTTTTGAGCATTCAAACATCATCTGGGGATCAAGTGGAGTGGATTGCACTGAAGGAAGTGGCCAGAAAGTCATCAGAGTGAAAGCTTCGAATCTCAGGTAGCTCGAAAAATATTTTTCCAGAAATCTTTTTTCTTGTTCTAAACTTGCTCTTTGTGCCTTCCTGATCATGAATATGCTTTCAGTTTTTGAAATGGCCTTGAAATGAGTATTTAATTAGCTTCTGAAACTTGCGTGCCCTAGTTCTTATTTGCTTCGATTCAGTTTTGTTAGGGAAAATAAATTTGTTTTGAGTGAGGGTTTTGGTTCGTGAGTGTGTAAGGATCATTTCCCAGTTCTTGGATTTCATTTTAGTTAGGTTTTGAGGGGTTTTGGGGATTTTCAGGGGAGATGCTGGCCGGAGAAGACGACCGGAAGTCTTCTCCGGCAGCCTGAAAGTGTTTAAGCCCTAATTGTGTAATTAATTGCCATTTGAATGTGGACCATTGGATGCGTTGACTCCATTGACCTCCCGCGCGTGTGAGTGGTTCAGATCAAGCCATTATGCCCTAATCCACGTGTTTATTTTAATTAATCCATAATTAAATTAATCTGATCAGAAGCAATCCTGGCCTTCCAAAAACGCGCGCGGTCAACCCCTTTGAATCCAGAGTGAATCTCAGCCGTCCTTCCTGATTACTTTCCCTTTTATTTAATTTTAATTCATTTTCTTTTCATTTTATTTGCATAATTCATTAAAAATAGCAAAAAGTCTTAAAAATTATGAAACTTTTTCTTAAAAGTTTTATTAATTTTTAAGACCCAAAAATATTTTTATTTTATTTTTTATCATTAAAAAAGTATTTTTAAATATTTAAAAGATTATTTTTAATTGATTAATGGAAATTAATTTATCAAAAATACTTTTAGGTATTTAAAAATCACCAAAAAATTCATGAAATGTTCTAAGACATTTAGAAACATTGTCCAACCTTCAAACCAAATTTCTTTTTTGATCTTGATGCATTTTGAGAATTTTCCATTGAATTAAATCATTTTTTGTGCATTAATTTGATCCAAAGTTCAAAAATTCATTTCTGCCTATCTAAGAAGAGTTGGACATTGATTCTCCTTGCATTGTTTTGTGTTTAGCATGTAGTTTCTAGGATTAAATGGCCATGATTTGTTTCCTTCATTTTCAATTTGTTTGGCATTTCTTTTGTTAGGAACCCTAAAAACCCTAATAACTTAGAAAAATCATAACTTGAGATTGGTTAAGAGTTGAGACCTACCCTTTGGACATTGGTTTATTATAGGTTTAGGGTTTCTTAGGATGGCATTTTCCATTTTTTTATCTTAGGTTTTGCTTCTGTTTTGGTTTTTTGTTTGATGTTTGTTTCATAAACCCTAATTTGGGCTTTCTTTTGCATCCTTCTTGCATTCTCTTGCATAACATGACTTGCCATGACATTTAAAGCATCCATTTGATTCATTTGACATCATAAGACATATAGAAAGCATGTGTGATCATTGCATCATGTATTTGCCATGTTGTATGCCCTGTTTGCTTCATAACTTTTCATGTGTATCCATGCTTCTAAACTTGCACCATTTGCATCCATGAACTTGTATGAACATCTCCATGCCTTGTCTCATGTTTGTAGCATCTCATAGCATCATTATCATCATCAACATGCTTCTGGTTTTGTTTAGCATCATACCATTTCATCTCATTTGGCATTGCATTGCATTTCTTTTCTAACATTTCAGGTGGTAAGTATCTTTGAGAAGTGAATTTGCCTTCACTTCTCATAACTTTTCTTTTCATCTCTCTTGCATCCATTGCTGCATTTATGTATGTGTTTGAGATTGAGCTTGCTCATTCTTGTTCCTCCCACTTTCTTCCTTCAAGTGACTTGACTTCTTGAATGAAGCAAGTCACTTTGCTTCTCTTGATCCTGTTCATCTGCTTCCTGGTGGTTCTCTTTGAAGATCTTCTTTTGAAAACCTCACAAACCTTAGGAACAACCAAGCATGACAATGATTAGGGTTTTGATTAGTCTCCCCTATTAGTTTTACCTTTGTGTCTCTTTTGAGTCTTCTCCTCTCATCTCATAATCAGGGACTAAACCCTAAAGGCTTTAAGGCTTTGTGATTAAGCTTATATCTGCATCCTTCTCTTAGGATGGAGTGTATAACTTTAATCCTAAGTGTTAAACCCTTAATGTGTTTAACTCCTTTAATCAATCCATCTAATAATCATCAAGACACCACACTTGTAACTTGGGCCTTGCATTAGGGTTCTAATTCTTCCTTAACTGGTTAAGAAGGACTAACCCTAGTGTTAATGGAAAAGTCCCCCTC
Source organism: Lathyrus aphaca (assembly GCA_963966055.1). NCBI lineage: Eukaryota > Viridiplantae > Streptophyta > Magnoliopsida > Fabales > Fabaceae > Lathyrus > Lathyrus aphaca. Next base: position 134,173,084 of record OZ014519.1, on the reverse strand, counting down.
AAGTTGTCTTACAAACCCTAAAAAACAGTTCATCATCTTATCAGTAACTAAAATCCACTTAATAAAGGCTTTGTTTTGTCATGAGTTTAATCCCTAATCATGGATTAAGTTGAGGAGCTTTCCTCAGCTTAAACATTCTCATCTATTATCCTTCTATTAGGATGGTGTAATGAGTCTGTTTAATCCCTGATTATGGCTTAACCTCATTACTCAACACTAAACAAAAACACCAAAAACATCTAATTAATCACAAGTAGGTTAATGATCTTAATCCTACACCAAAGGTGTTTAGGTGTGAGAATCTGACTTCACACTTAAGGTATTCTCATTACCCCTAATCAGAGGGAAGATGTGATGAGTTTACTAAATCCATTGGTTTAGACTTAAGCTCATTATCTTATGACAAACTTTCAAAAGCAATAAAAGACTGAAAACTCAAAAACAAACAATAATCGTCTCCTTCGGGATTCTTTTCTCATCACCTTCACTCACAAACGAGAACTTGCTTCTTCCGTCTAATGCAAGACAGTTCGCACCTGAGCCAGACAGGTCATACACTTGAGCATTGACAAGCAAGCAGTTCATCAGTCAATTCATCCTTTCAGTCTCTTTGGGTCGAACTACGGTGTTCTGACTTCCTCATTGCACGAGAGGATACGTAGGCATAACTTAACAGTTATCGAACAAAAGTCTCTGTATATTCCCCCCTCTTTCCAGCTTTATTCTTTAAGCCTCATTATCATGAGCATCTCATTCCTGGTCTCACACTGACACTGTATATATCACACTTCACTTTTTTTACACTGACACCTGTACAGCCTTTTCCAGCTATCTTATACACAAATTGCACTGACACTACCCCTTTAAAACACAAATCTTTTAAGCGTGGATCCCGTCGAGTACGGCGGACAATCTGGGTGCTAATACCTTCCCAGGTTGTAACCAACCCCCTTTCTCAGTCTCTCTGGTTCGCAACCGTCTTATCCATCTTTTTCTAGGCTTATGCAGCATTGCCTTTCCTCCGGGATAAAAATGCCTAGCTGTCGACTCTATTCATCTCCAGTGAGTTCACGGCTGTGTGTTCTCATTGTCCCTTTCGCCGACCGTTCGCGTCTGTACCTTCATATGATCCATTTTTCATTTGTCGGGAGCGACAGCTTGGCGACTCTGCTGGGGACCCTTATACTGCAACCAGGGCTTCTGGTTCTTTTTGTGGGTTCCTCCTAGCGCTTGATTGATTTGTGTTTATTGGGGGTGTTATGTGCTATTTGTATGTGTATATTTGCTTTATTTACTGCTTTCTGTACAGCTTTATTTATTGCTTTCTTTACTGTTTTTTCATTTATCATACTGTCATACTGCTGGCTGGATCTGTTGTCTGCTTTGGTGGGTGGGTGTTCCATTGAGAGTTAAGGTCCTATACCTGGGACCTGAGTGACACCTAGGCTAGAGTGAATCATATTCTTTCCCATTCCATTTCGGTCTGGTGCGAGAATATGAAACACGGTTCAGATGTGGGTTTCTTCTTGAGAACTCTGTGTTGCAGATTTCCTGCAATGCTAGGGCTATCTGGGAAGCCTGCTAAGTCTGGATGACCTTTAGTATTGACCTTCAGAAACTGAGGTGAATTAGAGGAGGAACTTTTATGGTTATTGTAAATACTGTACCTCCGGGTTAGAAGTGTTTACACTTCTCATAACTGATCCAAGTCTGAGGATCCTTGTTTTAGAACACCACCTGTGAGGGGGTTGGGCTGTTTACAGGTTTGCAGGAACCCTTGACCTCAACATACCCTCATTACCAGTACAATTGTTTGATCCGGTCACTATGATCCTGAAGTTATTGACCTTCGGTTCTCAGTTACTATTTTGGGTTACTATACAGAGATCTTGTGGTTACAGACACTCGATTCTTGGTCCGGCATTCCAGATTCCAGGCAGTTTCCAGCTGTGATCCCATGTCTTTGCATCTTTTGCATCATCATATTGCATTTCGCATTTGCATCAACATTGCATTTCCTTCTTCCAGAGAGCTCATCCTTCCTCTTTTGTCCATGACCAGCCAGCTGATTTCCCGTTACTCAGTTTGAACAAGTGGTAACAGTTAGAAGACGACAGAGTGTGTGAAGCTAGACCGAGCAGTGCCAAGAGTTAAGAAGGGTCAGTTTGAAAGCCATCAGTAGCTATGTCAGAGAACAACAGTCAGAATGTTGAGTTTCCACCTGGTTTCACTTCAATGACCAATCCGTTGTATGGTCTTTTTCCTGATGAGGATCTTCCACAAGTGAACTATCTTGCTCAAGCTCAGCCTGTACAGACCCCGATCGTGAATCAGGATGTACCTGAACCATTTGTTGTCCGTGGTGGACCTTCAACTTCTTCTGATTCTACAGATTATCAGAGTTTTCCCTTCCCTATGCCAGACTTCCAAGGGGCAATCCCTCTTGTGAAAACCAAGGATCCACCATCTATTGATCCTGCTGAAAGATTTCGTGTGTTGGACGAGCGACTCAAAGCCTTAGCGGATCCTGATGCCTTCGGTTTTGATGCTCTAACTCTGTGTTTGGTGCCTGGTCTTGTCATTCCTCCAGATTTCAAGACTCCGAAGTTTGAGAAATACACTGGTGTCAGTTGCCCGAAGCGTCATTTGGTGATGTTCTGTAGAAAAATGACTTCCCATGCCTGCAATGATAAGTTGATGATTCACTGTTTTCAGGACAGTTTAAGTGGGGCATCTTTAAGTTGGTACATGGATTTGGAAAGCAGTCATATCCGATCTTGGAATGATTTATCCAGAGCTTTCGTAAAGCAATACCAGTACAATATGGACGTGGCGCCCAATCGCACGCACTTGCAGAGCCTATCCCAGAGGAGTGGTGAATCTTTCAGAGAATATGCACAGCGGTGGAGAGAATTGGCAGCCCAAGTGCAACCACCACTTTCAGACAGAGAATTGATTGACCTGTTCGTGGGCACCTTGCAGGGGCCATACTTGGAAAGAATGAGTAGCATTGGGATGACGAGCTTCTCTGACTTGATGGTAGTTGGAGTACGCATTGAGAGCCTGCTCAAAAGTGGAAAGATCCAGGACTTTTCGAATATCCCAACTAGTGAAGGTGAGTCTGTTGTTAGCTCCTAAGAGGAAGAATGGTATGACATCAGTGCAGTCACGGCAAATATCGAACGTTCTAGACCAACATCTTCTCAGAGATCATCTGTTCCTGAATTTGATTACTCTTACGGGCATTCGGCAATGCTCAGAGCACCATATCAGAAGTCCTGGACTCCTCCTCGTCCAAATCCGCAAGCTTATGGTCGAAGACCTCAGAATCAACTTCAGAGCCAGCCTAGGCCTCGTAACAATCTGGAAAGAAGGATTGCTCCTCTTCATCCAGTCCCCATGGCATACAGTGAACTCTTACCACATCTAGTTCAGAGCTCTTTGGTGGTTCCTAAGCCTCTCAAGCCGTTACCAGGGCCGTACCCTCCAGGGTACAATCCCCATGAGCAGTGCGGGTATCATGGTGGATCGATCGGGCATTCAACTGAAGATTGCAAAGCTTTTCAAGCCAAATTACAACAATTGATCGACAAGGGCTACATCTCCTTTCCAGAAGGAAGCTTGGTTGTGCGTCAACCTTTCACCTGATTGAGTTCAAAGACTTCAGAAGAAGCGTATCTTGATTTCAGTGGCTCAGGCAACAGTATGTCATCAGAGTTGGTGATCATTGTATCCTTTTATCATTTGCATTGTAGTTTCTTTCCTGTTAGCAGCTACTTGTCTTTTAAGCATTGTTATTTTAAATGGTAATGTTAATGCAGTGATCTTGCACTTTTGAATCAATTATGTCGCATTCGCTCATTTTTCTTTATTTGCATTGAAAAAAGAAAAAAAAATTGCATCCATTTACCTCCCATTTATTTCACTGTTGTTTAGCAGGTTTGAGGGAGGATGATGACAACTGAATACCCATAATTGTTCAAGGTATGCTTTCAGGGTAGAACCTGCTAACGATGTACAGGCATTGTTTCAATTCCCAAACACCGGAGATATAAGGGAGATAGACCCTCGTCAACCCCTTTGATCCTTGAAGTAGGAGTTTCTTTTCTAAACAGAAAAAAACCTCACATTCAACCCGGGGCAGGGTAGTTATCAGTTAATTTGACCGAGCGTTCAAATTTCCAAAGGAGTGTGCATCCGAGGATCCATTACCTTTATTCATTACACCTCAAGAGGTCAAGGGACGTGAAACCACAATGGTTATCCCTCACCAACAAAGGAATGAGGCAGTCAACCCTTTCAGCAAGTCATGACAAGCCAGTGTCACACGATTTGATCAACAAAAATAAAAAAAAGAAATAAAGCCCGCTAAGTCGAAAAATGTGTGAAAACATATGACTTAGGCAAAAGTTAGGGCATCCCGCTGGACTTCAAAATCGAAAATTCAAAAAAAGAACCAGTCCAGGCAAAAGTTAGGGGGTAAAAAAAAAATGATGAAAGAGAATCTTCCATGAGAACAAAGTCGTGTGACCAGACACAAAGTCAGAATGGGTGACTGTCACTCCAAGAAACCTCATTGGTGCGTAAATCATCAACGTCATTGGTTCCTCAATCATTACAAAACCCTTGTGAGAAGCGAGCGCTTAAGTCGAATTAGCTGAACATAGGACTGGAGAACATCAAGGAGAATGGGTGGGCGCAGATAAACTTTGAGCCATAAATCTTTCCTTCTAAAACCGTGAACCAGACCACGTTATAACCCTTGAAAGTCCTAATTGAATCAGGTTCAATTCTGAAAGCATACTACGACAAGGTTGCGTAAACTGACTCCTAATGATTTGCTAACTCAACACTACGTTTGGACTAATCGCCCATTCGTCACACACTGTCACAGCATTAAAACAAATAAATTTTCAAAACTTGCATGTGCACTGCATTAGAATTACCATTTGTGAATGAAAAATTTTAATTGCAAGTCAGTCTGTGACATCAGGAAAGTTCCTACAAAGAGCAATCGCGAGGGAACTTGATCATTCAATAGTGATAACCAGAATCAAGAGCATCTTGTTGGCCTATGAATCAGGGGCATGTTATCCAGTGGTTTTGTTGACCAAGGAATCTGTCAGGGTAAAGAGAGTTCCCAAGCATCAGTTGATCGAGGAACGTCATTCAAAGTCAGTTGATCAGAGCTGAATCTGCCAAACAGGGGCAGGACACCCGACATTTCTGTTGTCCAGGGATGAAATCTTCCAATGCTCAGTCAGAATGAATCAAGTCGCTTCCACGCTCATACCGGGGCAGAATGATTCCAGAGCTCGCTAAGTGCAACTCTCCTCGAGAGGACATCCAGGTCCGCCGTTCCAGGGATTGTATAATCAGTGATAGTCGGTTCAGGGACTCACCCAACAAGGGCAACTTTAGCTACGCAGAGCAAGTTATTTCAGTAATCTCAGAGTTCAAGACGAGTATCGGGAAATCATGCTACCCACCGTCGCCTTTGTCACCCTTCTCAACCAGAAGCCTTGTCACTAAGACCTTTCTTCCCACCTCGGGAGTTTTTCTAGCCTTTCATAATCATTGCATAAATCATTTGCATACGTTACTCATGTCGCTTCGCTCAAGCATATAGAGCATATGCATCATATTTGCATTGAGCGTAACCCCCGCAATATCAGATCTCATCCAGGGCCTCGTAACCCTAACTTATCAACCTTTCAAAGTCCAGTTCTCGTCTGGCAAACCTATTTCAAATACCAGTTCTCGTCTGGTAGGCGAATCTTTTTACCAGTTCTCGTCTGGTCACCTTTTCATTCAACCCGTTGAACGCCAGTTCCCGTCTGGTAGTCATTCTTTTTCAGAGTCAATTCTCGTTTGACAATGAACCCCGAGGAGTCAGTTCTCGTCTGACGACTTATTCTTTGCCCATCAGTTCTCGTCTGTTGGCCTACCTTTATTAAACCAGTTCTCGTCTGGTAATTCACCTTCAAAAGTCCAATTGCTTGGCAACCAAAAATATATATATCTATCAACCTGGCCCTAGCGCCCAACCATCCTTGTTTCATATCTTTGGTTATGAGCATATGTCTGCATCTTGCATCATTTGCATTGCATCTTCATACCGCATGGTTTCTGTTTTAGCTCTGATGTGGGGCAAGAATCGTTTCAAGACGTAATCTGTGGCAGTTATCTCAAGACTTGTTGAATTTCTGCGAGAGTTTGAAGACACTGGGGCAATTCTGGATGCCAAGTCTTCTGTAAAATCCTCTGAAGACGATCTTTTTATGGATGATGCAGTATGGTATAATTGAGGAGTTAAGGGAATGATAGTTCACTCGGGATGATCAGTAATGCTTTTGTTGAGCTCAGAAGTTTGAAGCACTGTGTTAATTCTCAGGGAATGCCTGGTATTTATTTTACCAGCAGGGCATTGGAAGTTTATTTCTTCCCCGAGCATAAAGATCTTCTTTCAGCCGACAAGATTCCTTCATGAGGAGTTGGTTATTCATTCAGTCAAAGTCCAATTTCCATTGGCATATCTTCCTAGCACAGTTGTCATGCTATACATGGGGCTTAATTTGACTTATTTCGATCTCTAATTCTCCAACAAAGTCTCTCCTCAGCAGAGCGTTGCCAAGTCTTTTTCTCAACCATGAAGGTTGACATCCCCAGCTGAGTTGGAACAGACGATATCCCCAACAGAACTTCAAGGCTAATTGAATCGTTCTCGTCCCCAAGCGGACTTATCTTTCCACAGCGAAGTTTTTCCCAACAGGAAGCTGAAGGCCTTGCTTCCCCACAAAGATAGAATTATCAGAATTCCCTCCTCAGCAGGATTGTCTGATCAAGCATCTTCCCTAGCCAAGTCTAAAGATGATCTTTCCCCATGGATTCATCGGGATTCTCATTTCCAAGGGATTTCCCCAGCAGGGCAAGAAGAAATTCTCCCCAGTGGAGTCAGAGCAGGATGATCAGATCCTCAGCAGATGTTCAAAGCAGTTAAACGAAGTATACCTCACGCAGAGTCGTCTTTCCTCCAGTGAAAACCTCTCCAACAAGCATCAGGTTGCCAACACTTCGTTCCCGTCAGAGTTAAAAGCTTTCAACCCGTCAACAGTATACAAAATGCTTCCCAAATTCCCCAGCGGAGAGTTAAAGCTAAATAGTTGCCTCACACTCACAAACATCAGTATATATTCCTTGTGGCACCCGTCCGTGTCATATCCCCAACAGAAAGCCAAAGCGTCCCCTTTGCACTCACAGATACTTGTATATATAACTTTCTTGACATCCGTCCGTGTCACCTCCCCCAGCACAGTAACCTAACACTTTGTATATCAGATATTTGTTTATACTATACTTTTCTTTTGACACTCGTCCGTGTCACTCTCCCCAGCAAATAAACACTCAACTATACATCACTCATACTCATACTTATACAAATACTCATCCGTATCTTGTATATACTTTTTACATCCTCGCAGATTCAACACTCGTCCGTGTTCTTTGTTAACTAGTCGGTACTCGTCCGTACCATCATCTCAGAACACGTGTCAAGCGTTTGTTTCTACATGATACTCGTCCGTATCATAGTCTTAAGGATGCTCGTCCGCATCTTTAATCCATACACCGTGTCAAACACTCGTGTCTTCTTGAATATAGACACTCGTCTGTGTCTACTATTCCCCAGAAGAGTCCCCTCAGAATCAACACTCGTCCGTGTTCCTTGTTAACCAGTTGGTACTCGTCCGTATCATCATCTCTGAACACGTGTCAGTACTTGTCTCTACCCGATACTCGTCCGTATCGTAGTCTTAAGGATGCTCGTCCGCATCTTTAATCTATACACAAACATCTAAACACTTATACTTTCTTTTCTTGGTTGTAAACACTCGTCCGTGTTTACTATATCCCCAGTAGATCGCCAAGTAAGCAAATTTTCTTCTATCTGACATTCGTCCTATGTCATGACAAACCTTGAGAGCAGCCGTCCCCTGCTAGGTGGTCGTCCTCCACCTCTTGATGGTCGTCCTCCATCATGCTCACCCGATGGTCGTCCCCATCGTTGACCTTTTATCCGGCATTCGTCCTATGTCGCGATATTTTCGGCAACCGTACCCTGCCTGGTGGTCGTCCTCCACCTTAGATGACCGTCCTTCATCTTAACCCCAACAGAGCAGCCGTCCCCTGCTAGGTGATCGTCCTTCACCTTTGATGACCGTACCTCATCACCTGTTTATTTCATTTATTCTTTAACCCGATGGCCGTCCCCGTCGTGGTCCCTTTTCTTTTTAGCCCGATGGCCGTCCCCATCGTCGTTTACTTTGCTTTATGAACTTGATGGCCGTCCCCGTCATGTTTCATTAACTCCCAGAGAATCTTACAACTTTTATCTTGATGGCCGTCCCCATCATAATCTTACTTTTCCAGCTAGTCGGCCGTCCGCGTCTTGGCTTTACATTTTTATCCCCAGCATGTCGGCCGTCCCCGTCATTGCTTTATTTTCAGCATTTTTCCCAGCTAGTCGGCCGTCCCCGTCTTGGCTTTACTTTTTATCCCCGTCATTGCTTTTACCCAGCAGTCGTCCTCTGCTCGACGGTCGTCCTCCGTCGCCTACACTTTATAATATACTTTATTTTCTTTTACAATCTATATCCCTTTTCTTCTTCATTCCTATGAGTGCAAATTTTGGACTGTCTTTGGTATTCAACCACAAGTTATCTTGTTGGCCTGATAAGCCGTCGCTTACATCCTGCACAGCTAACTCATGTTTGAATAGGGGCAGCTGTAAACACCCCAAATTTGCCCTCACCCATTCACCATGGCTTGTGATCATTCTCATATGCATAAACACAATCATATCACCTCATATCCCACTTTTTGAGTCACTGCATAGTTTCTAAGTCATCTGCATTTAGGGCTTGTGATCTGAGCAATCCCAAAGCTTCTTGAGCCACCCCAAAGGTCACCAATCAATTCAAAGGGGTCTACATGTTTTCAAGCATCATAGTACACCCTCTCAAGGTCAAGATTTCAAAAGAATCACAAGAACTAGGGTTTGGATGGATGCAGAGCCAAGTTTGACTGCACAGTTGACCTTAAAATTAGGGTTTTGGTTTCAGAGGCCATAACCCCAAATTTTTTGGTCATTCTTGTTTCCATTGGCCTCTATATGGTATAGGGAGTATGCATATCAATTTTCATGAAGAAATTCCATGGGGAAGTCATCTGATCAAGGGTTGACTTTCTGGACAAGTCAGTGCAAAATCAGGGCATCTGAGGCCCCCAATGACCCAACCAATGGGTGATCTTCATCATTTTGAGTGTATATGGTCTTTATTTGATCATGGAAGAAGATTGAAGTTCACAAAAATCAAGAATTTAGGGTTTTTGCAAATGTTGACTTTTTGGGCATGGTTGACTTTTCAAGAATGCTTCATTTTAGGTCATTTTTCAAGCCTTAATTCTTGATCCAAAAATGCTTCAAATGGAAAAACTTTGGTCATGAAAGTTGTAGATCACATTTTTCCCTTTTCAAAAAGTACAAGAACATGATCAAACTCTTTTTGGATCAAAAGTTATGGTGTGACAAAGTTGGCCAAAATCATTGATTTTCAAGGCATACTTCAAATGAGAATTTTGCAAGATCATGAACTAAAGCCAATTGCAACCTCTAATTCATTTCAAACCATGACACAAACATTCCTTAGGCTTTAAAAGTCAGAATTGGACCAAGAATGCCCATGGTTTATGTTTGGTTGGCCAAAGAAATCACATGTGAACCAAGAGCCAAGCCTGAAACAAGCAAGAACACCCCACTGCCATTTCTCACCTCAACTTGCAGTTTCATTCGAAACTCTTTCCACAGCACACAAACATACAAACAAACACCACAGACCTTCTCCACTCACCATCTGGATCACAAAGAACCATTTACAATGACCTGAAACTGCCTGAAACTCCATTTCCATTTCTGACTGAGCTTGAGCAGAAGCTTGTCAAACTCCTCATCCAGCCAACATAAATTCCTTTTGAGCATTCAAACATCATCTGGGGATCAAGTGGAGTGGATTGCACTGAAGGAAGTGGCCAGAAAGTCATCAGAGTGAAAGCTTCGAATCTCAGGTAGCTCGAAAAATATTTTTCCAGAAATCTTTTTTCTTGTTCTAAACTTGCTCTTTGTGCCTTCCTGATCATGAATATGCTTTCAGTTTTTGAAATGGCCTTGAAATGAGTATTTAATTAGCTTCTGAAACTTGCGTGCCCTAGTTCTTATTTGCTTCGATTCAGTTTTGTTAGGGAAAATAAATTTGTTTTGAGTGAGGGTTTTGGTTCGTGAGTGTGTAAGGATCATTTCCCAGTTCTTGGATTTCATTTTAGTTAGGTTTTGAGGGGTTTTGGGGATTTTCAGGGGAGATGCTGGCCGGAGAAGACGACCGGAAGTCTTCTCCGGCAGCCTGAAAGTGTTTAAGCCCTAATTGTGTAATTAATTGCCATTTGAATGTGGACCATTGGATGCGTTGACTCCATTGACCTCCCGCGCGTGTGAGTGGTTCAGATCAAGCCATTATGCCCTAATCCACGTGTTTATTTTAATTAATCCATAATTAAATTAATCTGATCAGAAGCAATCCTGGCCTTCCAAAAACGCGCGCGGTCAACCCCTTTGAATCCAGAGTGAATCTCAGCCGTCCTTCCTGATTACTTTCCCTTTTATTTAATTTTAATTCATTTTCTTTTCATTTTATTTGCATAATTCATTAAAAATAGCAAAAAGTCTTAAAAATTATGAAACTTTTTCTTAAAAGTTTTATTAATTTTTAAGACCCAAAAATATTTTTATTTTATTTTTTATCATTAAAAAAGTATTTTTAAATATTTAAAAGATTATTTTTAATTGATTAATGGAAATTAATTTATCAAAAATACTTTTAGGTATTTAAAAATCACCAAAAAATTCATGAAATGTTCTAAGACATTTAGAAACATTGTCCAACCTTCAAACCAAATTTCTTTTTTGATCTTGATGCATTTTGAGAATTTTCCATTGAATTAAATCATTTTTTGTGCATTAATTTGATCCAAAGTTCAAAAATTCATTTCTGCCTATCTAAGAAGAGTTGGACATTGATTCTCCTTGCATTGTTTTGTGTTTAGCATGTAGTTTCTAGGATTAAATGGCCATGATTTGTTTCCTTCATTTTCAATTTGTTTGGCATTTCTTTTGTTAGGAACCCTAAAAACCCTAATAACTTAGAAAAATCATAACTTGAGATTGGTTAAGAGTTGAGACCTCCCCTTTGGACATTGGTTTATTATAGGTTTAGGGTTTCTTAGGATGGCATTTTCCATTTTTTTATCTTAGGTTTTGCTTCTGTTTTGGTTTTTTGTTTGATGTTTGTTTCATAAACCCTAATTTGGGCTTTCTTTTGCATCCTTCTTGCATTCTCTTGCATAACATGACTTGCCATGACATTTAAAGCATCCATTTGATTCATTTGACATCATAAGACATATAGAAAGCATGTGTGATCATTGCATCATGTATTTGCCATGTTGTATGCCCTGTTTGCTTCATAACTTTTCATGTGTATCCATGCTTCTAAACTTGCACCATTTGCATCCATGAACTTGTATGAACATCTCCATGCCTTGTCTCATGTTTGTAGCATCTCATAGCATCATTATCATCATCAACATGCTTCTAGTTTTGTTTAGCATCATACCATTTCATCTCATTTGGCATTGCATTGCATTTCTTTTCTAACATTTCAGGTGGTAAGTATCTTTGAGAAGTGGATTTGCCTTCACTTCTCATAACTTTTCTTTTCATCTCTCTTGCATCCATTGCTGCATTTATGTATGTGTTTGAGATTGAGCTTTCTCATTCTTGTTCCTCCCACTTTCTTCCTTCAAGTGACTTGACTTCTTGAATGAAGCAAGTCACTTTGCTTCTCTTGATCCTGTTCATCTGCTTCCTGGTGGTTCTCTTTGAAGATCTTCTTTTGAAAACCTCACAAACCTTAGGAACAACCAAGCATGACAATGATTAGGGTTTTGATTAGTCTCCCCTCTTAGTTTTACCTTTGTGTCTCTTTTGAGTCTTCTCCTCTCATCTCATAATCAGGGACTAAACCCTAAAGGCTTTAAGGCTTTGTGATTAAGCTTATATCTGCATCCTTCTCTTAGGATGGAGTGTATAACTTTAATCCTAAGTGTTAAACCCTTAATGTGTTTAACTCCTTTAATCAATCCATCTAATAATCATCAAGACACCACACTTGTAACTTGGGCCTTGCATTAGGGTTCTAATTCTTCCTTAACTGGTTAAGAAGGACTAACCCTAGTGTTAATGGACAAGTCCCCCTCAAGTTGTCTTACAAACCCTAAAAAACAGTTCATCATCTTATCAGTAACTAAAATCCACTTAATAAAGGCTTTGTTTTGTCATGAGTTTAATCCCTAATCATGGATTAAGTTGAGGAGCTTTCCTCAGCTTAAACATTCTCATCTATTATCCTTCTATTAGGATGGTGTAATGAGTCTGTTTAATCCCTGATTATGGCTTAACCTCATTACTCAACACTAAACAAAAACACCAAAAACATCTAATTAATCACAAGTAGGTTAATGATCTTAATCCTACACCAAAGGTGTTTAGGTGTGAGAATCTGACTTCACACTTAAGGTATTCTCATTACCCCTAATCAGAGGGAAGATGTGATGAGTTTACTAAATCCATTGGTTTAGACTTAAGCTCATTATCTTATGACAAACTTTCAAAAGCAATAAAAGACTGAAAACTCAAAAACAAACAATAATCGTCTCCTTCGGGATTCTTTTCTCATCACCTTCACTCACAAACGAGAACTTGCTTCTTCCGTCTAATGCAAGACAGTTCGCACCTGAGCCAGACAGGTCATACACTTGAGCATTGACAAGCAAGCAGTTCATCAGTCAATTCATCCTTTCAGTCTCTTTGGGTCGAACTACGGTGTTCTGACTTCCTCATTGCACGAGAGGATACGTAGGCATAACTTAACAGTTATCGAACAAAAGTCTCTGTATATTCCCCCTCTTTCCAGCTTTATTCTTTAAGCCTCATTATCATGAGCATCTCATTCCTGGTCTCACACTGACACTGTATATATCACACTTCACTTTTTTTACACTGACACCTGTACAACCTTTTCCAGCTATCTTATACACAAATTGCACTGACACTACCCCTTTAAAACACAAATCTTTTAAGCGTGGATCCCGTCGAGTACGGCGGACAATCTGGGTGCTAATACCTTCCCAGGTTGTAACCAACCCCCTTTCTCAGTCTCTCTGGTTCGCAACCGTCTTATCCATCTTTTTCTAGGCTTATGCAGCATTGCCTTTACTCCGGGATAAAAATGCCTAGCTGGCGACTCTATTCATCTCCAGTGAGTTCACGGCTGTGTGTTCTCATTGTCCCTTTCGCCGACCGTTCGCGTATGTACCTTCATATGATCCATTTTTCATTTGTCGGGAGCGACACTCGTGCTGCTCGCATCACCAATCAAGGGGTTGTGAAGGACCAGATTAATGTTATGGGAGATCAAGATGAAGACTACAACTTGGATGCATGGATTTTTCCTACTGTGGGTGCTGGACTCACTAATTGGAAAGCTGAAGATGTTATCCCTATCTCCTTTAGTCAGGAGTAAATACTATTACTGTGTTATGTTTTAATTTTGTAATTTCTTGAACAATAAAACTTTCAAGCCATGTGCCTTACCCGGGGCACAATGGTGTGCTTGTTACGGGCTGTCATTTCATTTGCATACTTCATTCAATAAAATCAGTGGACGTTTCGTTTTCGTAAATATTGTGTTCCTTGTCTTTCTTTTTCTTTTATTTTTGTTTTATCAGCTATGTGTTCTTACACACACCCACATCACTAAATGCAGATCCTCATCCACTCTGGATCCTGTTGATAACAGTTCTACTATTGCCAATTATAATTTCGAGAATCCGATCTATCAAGTTGAAGACGGAAATGAGGACGATTGTGAAATACCTGTAGAGCTTGCTAGGTTGTTACAACAAGAAAAGAAAGCTATACAGCCACATGAAGAGCCAGTCGAAGTTGTGAATCTGGGAACTGAAGAAGACAGAAAAGAGGTCAAGGTAGGGGCTGATTTAGAGGACAGTGTCAAGAGCAGGTTGATTCAGATGTTACGTGACTATGTGGAGATCTTTGCTTGGTCTTATGAAGATATGCCAGGGTTGGATACAGACATTGTGGTTCACCGTTTACCAGTGAAAGAAGATTGTCGTCCAAAGAAGCAGAAGGTTCGTCGTATGCGTCTTGAAATGTCAGAAAAGATCAAGGCAGAGGTAATGAAACAGTTCAATGCAGGGTTCTTAGCAGTAACTTCTTATCCTCAGTGGGTTGCAAATGTGGTACCAGTTCCTAAGAAAGATGGTAAGGTACGTATGTGTGTAGACTACAGAGATTTGAACAAAGCTAGCCCCAAGGATGATTTTCCACTCCCTCATATTGATATTTTGGTAGACAACACTGCTCAGCATAAGGTATTCTCTTTTATGGATGGTTTCTCTGGTTACAATCAAATCAAGATGGCACCTGAAGATATGGAGAAGACAACATTTGTGACACAGTGGGGCACTTTTTGTTATAAGGTGATGCCATTTGGTTTGAAGAATGCAGGGGCAACATATCAGCGTGCTATGGTGGCTTTGTTTCATGATATGATTCATCATGAGATAGAGGTATATGTGGATGATATGATAGCCAGATCTCAGAATGAAGAGCAACATCTTGATCATCTGCACAAGTTGTTTGAGAGGTTGAAGAAATACAAGTTGAGATTAAATCCAAGCAAGTGTACTTTTGGAGTTAGATCTGGAAAGCTCTTGGGTTTCATTGTCAGTGGAAAAGGTATTGAAGTGGATCCTGCAAAAGTGAAAGCTATACGAGAGATGCCAGCTCCCCGTACTGAGAAGGAGGTTAGAGGTTTCTTGGGACGATTGAACTACATTGCAAGATTTATTTCCCAGTTAACTACCATCTGTGAGCCAATCTTCAAGTTATTGAAGAAAGATCAGGTGATGGAATGGAATGATGAGTGCCAGACTGCCTTTGATGAAATCAAGAGATATCTGCTAGAACCTCCAATTTTGATGCCACCAGTTGATGGAAGACCCTTGATTATGTACTTAACAGTGTTAGACAACTCAATGGGGTGTGTGTTGGGGCAACATGACGAGTCTGGTCGAAAAGAGCAGGCAATATACTACCTTAGCAAAAAGTTTACCGACTGTGAAACAAGATACTCACTGCTCGAGAAAATTTGCTGCGCTTTGGCATGGGCTGCTCGCCGACTAAGACAGTATATGTTGACCCATACTACCTTGTTGATTTCGAAGATGGATCCAATCAAGTACATATTTGAGAAACCTGCTCTCTCCGGAAGAATTGCAAGATGGCAAATGATCTTGACAGAATATGATATACAATATACTACTCAGAAGGCAATTAAAGGAAGTGTTGTTGCTGATCATTTGGCTCATCAAGCAGTGGATGATTATCATTCAATGAATTTTGAGTTTCCTGATGAAGATATCATGATTATTACCAAAGAACCTGGACAATATGACGGACCTGAACAAGGATCCCGATGGACTATGGTTTTTGATGGTGCCTCTAATGCACTTGGTAATGGTGTTGGTGTTGTGATTAGTTCCCCTGAAGGTTGTCATACCCCGATTACTGCCAGACTTTGTTTCCATTGTACCAATAACATGGCTGAGTATGAGGCATGTATCCTGGGTATTAAAGCTGCTATTGATATGAAGATTCAATTCCTTGATGTGTATGGAGATTCAGCCTTGGTAGTAAGTCAGATTAAAGGAGATTGGGATACCAAGCATGATAACCTCATTCCTTACAGAGAGCATGTGTTGTCTTTGATCCCACATTTCAAAGAGGTTACCTTTGGACATATTCCACGAAGAGAGAATCAGTTGGCAGATGCTTTGGCCACCATGGAATCTATGTTTGAGATCAGTTGGGATGATGAAGCTCCCAAGATTACTATTGATAGATTTGAAAAGCCTGCATACTGCAATGAGATTGACACTGAAGGGGCAGAGGAGAAGCCTTGGTTCTGTGAAGTGAAAAGATATCTTGAAGCTCAGGAGTTCCCTGAAGGGGCATCTGTCAAAGATAGGAAGTTTCTGAGAAGGTTTGCTGCTAAGTTCTTCTTGAGTAATGGGATTCTGTACAAACGCAATCATGATTCAACTATGCTTCGTTGTGTGGATAAGAAGGAAGCAACTGAGATTATGGAAGAGATGCATGATGGGACCTTTGGCACTCATTCCAGTGGTCATACTATGGCAAAGAAGATATTGAGAGCAGGTTACTATTGGTCTACCATGGAAGCTGATTGCTACCAACACTCCAAAACGTGTCACAAATGTCAAATCTATGCTGATAAAGTACATGTACCTCCATCACCACTGAATGTGTTGACTGTTCCTTGGCCCTTTGCCATGTGGGGCATTGATATGATTGGTGAGATCAAGCCTACTGCTTCTAATGGACATCGTTTCATCCTGGTTGCTATTGATTACTTCACAAAGTGGGTGGAGGCAGCTTCATTTGCATCTGTTACCAAGAATGTTGTGGCTCGGTTCATTAAGAATAATCTCATATGTAGGTATGGCATCCCTGAAAGGATTATCACTGACAATGGTTCTAATCTGAACAACACTATGATTACTGATCTCTGCACGCAGTTCAAGATTAAGCATCACAACTCTTCTCCGTATCGTCCAAAGATGAATGGGGCAGTTGAAGCTGCTAATAAGAACATTAAGAAGATTGTACAGAAGATGACTGTTACTTACAAGGATTGGCATGAGATGTTACCATTTGCTCTTCATGGTTATCGTACCACAATACGTACTTCAACAGGGGCAACCCCATTCTCCTTAGTCTATGGTATGGAAGTGTAAACACCCCAAATTTGCCCTCACCCATTCACCATGGCTTGTGATCATTCTCATATGCATAAACACAATCATATCACCTCATATCCCACTTTTTGAGTCACTGCATAGTTTCTAAGTCATCTGCATTTAGGGCTTGTGATCTGAGCAATCCCAAAGCTTCTTGAGCCACCCCAAAGGTCACCAATCAATTCAAAGGGGTCTACATGTGTGTTCTTATATCATATTACACCCTCTCAAAGTCAAAAATGTAAAAGAATCACAAGAACTAGGGTTTGAGTGGATGCAGAGCCAGGATTGACTGCACAGTTGACCTAAAATTAGGGTTTTGGTTTCAGAGGCCATAACCCCAAATTTTTTGGTCATTCTTGTCTCCATTGGTCTCTATATGGTATAGGGAGTATGCATATCAATTTTCATGAAGAAATTCCATGGGGAAGTCATCTGATCAAGAGTTGACTTTTCAGACAAGTCAGTGCAAAATCAGGGCATCTGAGGCCCCCAATGACCCAACCAATGGGTGATCTTCATCATTTTGGAGTGTATATGATCTTTATTTGATCATGGAAGAAGGTTGAAGTTCACAAAAATCAAGAATTTGGGAGTTTTGCAAATGTTGACTTTTTGGGCATAGTTGACTTTTCAAGAATGCTTCATTTTAGGTCATTTTTCAAGCCTTGATTCTTGATCCAAAAATGCTTCAAATGGAAAAATTTTGGTCATGAAAGTTGTAGATTACATCTTTCCCTTTTCAAAAAGTACAAGAACATGATCAAACTCTTCTTGGATCAAAAGTTATGGTGTGACAAAGGTGGCAAAAATCATTGATTTTCAAGTTATGCACCAAGTGTGAAAATTGCAAAATCATGATCCAAAGCCAATTGTAACCTCTAATCCATTTCAAACCATCACATAAACATTCCTTAGGCTTTAAAAGTCAGAATTGGACCAAGAATGCCCATGGTTTATGTTTGGTTGGCCAAAGAAATCACATGTGAACCAAAGGTGTAACAAGTTGCAAAACCACTCATTTCACTTCCTACAACTTGTGACATTGGCTGCTGACTTTGGCTAGCCTTTCCCCTCACCCTTGCTGCGCAGCCCCATGCTTGTACTTGCCTAGATCATGAGCCATACTTTCCTTACACAAAATTTGACTTTTGAGCAAAAGCAAACTTACCAATCACTATAGGCCAGGTCACATCATCTGACCTATAGGATTAAAATACAATATCATTTGGCAAGCAAAATGTATCAAGAGGCAAGGCTGAAACTCTCTCATTCAACACATTCACAAAACACACCCCAGCTGCATTTTGTTTCGAATCTCTCTGCCCAGCCTTCAAACACTCAAACCATTTCCACACTTCAACTCACCAGACTTCATAGACCTCAAACCACCAAGAGCCAAGCCTGAAACAAGCAAGAACACCCCACTGCCATTTCTCACCTTAACTTGCAGTTTCATTCGAAACTCTTTCCACAGCACACAAACATACAAACAAACACCACAGACCTTCTCCATTCACCATCTGGATCACAAAGAACCATTTACAATGACCTGAAACTGCCTGAAACTCCATTGCCATTTCTGACTGAGCTTGAGCAGAAGCTTGTCAAACTCCTCATCCAGCCAACATAAATTCCTTTTGAGCATTCAAACATCATCTGGGGATCAAGTGGAGTGGATTGCACTGAAGGAAGTGGCCAGAAAGTCATCAGAGTGAAAGCTTCGAATCTCAGGTAGCTTGAAAAATATTTTTCCAGAAATCATTTTTCTTGTTCTAAACTTGCTCTTTGTGCCTTCCTGATCATGAATATGCTTTTAGTTTTTGAAATGGCTTTGAAATGAGTATTTAATTAGCTTCTGAAACTTGCGTGCCCTAGTTCTTATTTTCTTCGATTCAGCTTTGTTAGGAAATATAAATTTGTTTTGAGTGAGGGTTTTGGTTCGTGAGTGTGTAAGGATCATTTCCCAGTTCTTGGATTTCATTTTAGTTAGGTTTTTGGGGTTTTGGGGATTTTCAGGGGAGATGCTGGCCGGAGAAGACGACCGGAAGTCTTCTCCGGCCACCTGAAAGTAATTTGTGCCCTAATCATGTCATTAACTCAAGTTTGAATCTGGAGCGTACGATCCCTTTGACCAGTTGACCTCCCGCGTGTGTGTGTGGTCCAGATCTTCTTGATTAGCCCTAATCCACGTGTTTTATTTAATTAATCCATAATTAATTTAATTAAGCCAGAAACAACCTGGACCCTTGGATGACGCGCGTGGTCAACAGATTCAAATCCTGACTCAATCTCATCCCTCCATTCTTATTACTTCTCCTTTTATTTATTTTTATTTCATTTTATTTTCATTTAACTTGCATAATTATTTTAAAATAGCAAAAAAGTCTTAAAAATTATGAAACTTTTTCTTAAAAGTTTTATTAATTTTTAAGACCCAAAAATATTTTTATTTTATTTTTCATCATTTAAAAAGTATTTTTAAATATTTAAAAGATTATTTTTAATTGATTAATGGAAATTAATTAATTAAAAATACTTTTAGGTATTTAAAAATCACCAAAAAATTCATGAAATGTTCTAAGACATTTAGAAACATTGTCCAACCTTAAAACCAAATTTCTTTTTTGATCTTGATGCATTTTAAGAATTTTTCATTGAATTAAATCATTTTTTGTGCATTATTTTGATCCAAGGTTCAAAAATTCATTTCTGCCTATCTAAGAAGAGTTGGACATTGATTCTTTTTGAATTGTCTTGTGTTTAGCATGTAGCTTCTAGGATAAAATGGCCATGATTTGATCTTGAATTTTCCATTTGTTTGGCATTTCTTTTGTTTAGGAACCCTAAAAACCCTAATAACTTAGAAAAATCATAACTTGAGATTGGTTAAGAGTTGAGACCTCCCCTTTGGACCTTGGTTTATTATAGGTTTAGGGTTTCTTAGGATGGCATTTTCCATTTTTTATCTTAGGGTTTGCTTCTGTTTTGGTTTTTTGTTTGATGTTTGATTCATAAACCCTAATTTGGGCTTTCTTTTGCATCCTTCTTGCATTCTCTTGCATAACATGACTTGCCATGACATTTCAAGCATCCATTTGATTCATTTGACATCATAAGACATATAGAAAGCATCTTTGATCATTGCATCTTGCATTTGCCATGTTGTATGCTTTGTATGCTTCCTAACTTTTCATGTGTATCCATGCTTCTAAGCTTGCATCATTTGCATCCATGATCTTGTATGAACATCTCCATGCCTTGCCTCATGTTTGTAGCATCTCATAGCATCATTATCATCATCAACATGCTTCTGGTTTTGTTTAGCATCATACCATTTCATCTCATTTGGCATTGCATTGCATTTCTTTTCTAACATTTCAGGTGGTAAGTAAACTTGAGAAGTGGATTTGCCTTCACTTCTCATAACTTTTCTTTTCATCTCTCTTGCATCCATTGCTGCATTTATGTATGTGTTTGAGATTGAGTTTGCTCATTCTTGTTCCTCCCCCTTTCTTTCTTCAAGTGACTTGACTTCTTGAATGAAGCAAGTTGATTTGCTTCTCTTGATCCTGTTCATCTGCATCCTGGTGGTTCTCTTTGAAGACCTGTTCTTGCAAACCTCACAAACCTTAGGAACAACCAAGCATGATAATGACTAGGGTTTCTGATTAGTCTCCCCTCATAGTTTTACCTTTGTGTCTCTTTTGAGTCTTCTCTTCTCATCTCATAATCAGGGACTAAACCCTAAAGGCTTTAAGGCTTTGTGATTAAGCTTATGCCTGCATCCTTCTGTTAGGATGGAGTGTATAACTTTAATCCTAAGTGTTAAACCCTTAATGTGTTTAAATCTCTTAATCAAATCACTTAATAATCATCAAGACATCAAGCTTGTAACTTGGGCCTTGCATTAGGGTTCTAATTCTTCCTTAACTGGTTAAGAAGGACTAACCCTAGTGTTAATGGACAAGTCCCCCTCAAGTTGTCTTACAAACCCTAAAAATCACTTCATTATCTTATCATTAACTAAACTCCACTTAATAAAGGTTTTGTTTTGTCATGAGTTTAATCCCTAATCATGGATTAAGTTGAGGAGCTTTCCTCAGCTTAAACATTCTCATCTATTATCCTTCTATTAGGATGGTGTAATGAGTCTGTTTAATCCCTGATTATGGCTTAATCTCATTACTTAACACTAAACAAAAACACCAAAAACATCTAAATAATCACAAGTAGGTTAATGATCTTAATCCTACACCAAAGGTGATTAAGTGTGAGA
Source organism: Lathyrus aphaca (assembly GCA_963966055.1). Taxonomy (NCBI): domain Eukaryota; kingdom Viridiplantae; phylum Streptophyta; class Magnoliopsida; order Fabales; family Fabaceae; genus Lathyrus; species Lathyrus aphaca. Next base: position 134,151,792 of record OZ014519.1, on the reverse strand, counting down.
ATCTGACTTCACACTTAAGGTACTCCCATTACCCCTGATCAGAGGGAAGATGTGATGAGTTTACTAAATCCATTGGTTTAGGCTTAAGCTCATTTTCTTATGACAAACTTTCAAAAGCAATAAAAGACTGAAAACTCAAAAACAAACAATAATCGTCTCCTTCGGGATTCTTTTCTCATCTCATTCACTCACAAACGAGAACTTGCTTCTTCCGTCTAATGCAAGACAGTTTGCACCTGAGCCAGACAGGTCATACACTTGAGCATAGACAAGCAAGCAGTTCACCAGTCAATTCATCTTTCAGTCTCTTTGGGTCGAACTACGGTGTTCTGACTTCCTCATTGCACGAGAGGATACGTAGGCATAACTTAATAGTTATCGAACAAAAGTCTCTGTACATTCCCCCTCCTTCCAGCTTCATTCTTAGCCTCATTATCATGAGCATTTCATTCCTGTCCTTACACTGACACCATACATATTTACACTTTACACTCCTTTACACTGACACCTGTACATCTTTTCCAGCTATTGTATACACAAATTGCACTGACACTACCCCTTTAAGACACAAATCTTTTAAGCGTGGATCCCGTCGAGTACGGCGGACAATCTGGGTGCTAATACCTTCCCAGGTTGTAACCAACCCCCTTTCTCAGTTTCTCTGGTTCGCAAACCGTCTTATCCATCTTTTTCTAGGTCTATGCAGCATTACCTTTCCTCCGGGATAAAAATGCCTAGCTGGCGACTCTTTTCATTCTCCAGTGAGTTCACGGCTGTGTGTTCTCATTGTTCCCTTCGCCAACCGTTCGCGTCTGTACCTTCATCTGATCCATTTTTCATTTGTCGGGAGCGACAGCTTGGCGACTCTGCTGGGGACCCTTTATATTGCAACCAGGGCTTCTGGTTCTTTTCGTGGGTTCCTCCTAGCGCTTGATTGATTTGTGTTTACTGGGGTGTTATGTGCTTGTTTGTGCTTGTATTTATTTTTTTGTTTATTGCTTTATGTACAGTTGCTTTACTGCTTTCTTTATTGCATTTGTATATATCATACTGTCATTGTTGCTGGCTGGATCTGTTGTTTTCTTTGGTGGGTGGGTGATTCATTGAGAGTTAAGGGCCTATACCTGGGACCTGAGTGACACCTAGGCTAGAGTGAATCATATTCTTTCCCATTCCATTTCGGTCTGGTGCGGGAATATGAAACACGGTTCAGATGTGGGTTTCTTCTTGAGAACTCTGTGTTGCAGATTTCCTGCAGTGCTAGGGCTATCTGGGAAGCCTGCTAAGTCTGGATGACCTTTTAGTACTGACCTTCAGAAACTGAGGTAAATTAGAGGAGGAATTGTTATGGTTATTGTAAACACTGTACCTCCGGGTTAGAAGTGTTTACACTTCTCATAACTAATCCAAGTCTGAGGATCCTTGTTTTAGAACATCACCTGTGAGGGGGTTGGGCTGTTTACAGGTTTGCAGGTACCTTGACCTCAGAATACCTTGTTACTTTGATTGTTTAAGAATACTCCAATTTGGGACAGTTCTTGTGATTCTAAAACCCTGGACATGTGGCTCTTTATTTGAGTCCCCTACCTTGGTCACTGGATTTATAGACCTCATCTGGAATTCTTGAGCACACTTGGACCTATGTCAGAGCAGTTTGATCAGATCCAGCTCAGTCACAAACCCTTTGCATATCATCTGCATACATAATCATTGCATCATATTGACATTTGCTTATTTGTTTCAGGGTATCCATCTTCATTTGGTTTTGGTTTTGACCCCATCTTCTGTATTGTCCTATCTTCACCAGCATCTGTTTCAGCTATATCCTGCACCAGCCAGTCAGTGGCCCACTTCTTCAGTATTATCATCAGCACCTGTCTCTACTCAATCTTCAGCATCATGGCTCCTAAAAAGAGCAACATCACTTACCATTTCTTCCAACCAGAGTTATCAGACATCAGGAGGATTCAAACCCTGATCACTCCAGATCACATACCATTGTTCAGGGAACATTATGGAGATATACTTGATATGGTTATGGATCTGGACCCTTCACAGAGAAGCCTGATCCACACCTGCATTCAGTATTATGATCCCCCACTGAGATGTTTCACCTTTCAAGATTTTCAGTTGGGCCCCTTATTGGAAGAGTACTCCTCATTAGTTGGTATGCCTATCAGGAGAGAAATTCCTTTCAACCCTGAGATGGTCTTTCCTGCTAATGGAGAAGTAGCAAAAGCTTTGCATCTGGAACCTGTTTTGATTGAGCAGCATATGACCTCTAAAGCTGGAATCCCTGGCTTTCATCTGGACTTCTTAATTTCTCAAGCTACCCTGAAAGCTTCTGTAGGAGAGTGGAAAGCTGTCTGTGCTTTACTGGCCTTGAGTATATATGGAATTGTATTGTTTGCAGATGAGCCTCGATTCATTAGCAAGAATGCAATCCATCTGTTCATCTTGAAGAACCCAGTGCCTACTTTATTGGGGGATCTTTACTATTCAGTGCATCAGAGGAATGAAAAGCAGAGGGGGAGATTAGTGAGGTGTTGTGCTCCATTGTTCCACACTTGGCTTCTCAGGCACCTACCCAGGACAGATGCATTTTTAAACCCTCATCAGCAAAGCAACTGGGCTAAGAGACTCACTGTTCTAACTTCAGCTGACATCAGATGGTGCACTCAGAGCACCAAGGGCAGGGATATCATCACCAGCTGTGGGCATTTTCCTAATGTGCCCCTAGTAGGAGTTAAGGGTAGTATCAATTACAACCCTCTGCTGTTCAGGAGGCAATTGGGCTATGCACTGGTCCATGCTCCTAGGGCACAGGACTTGGCTGAGACTCTCTATTGTGAGAACAAGATTAATTTGGCTGTTGTTAGGCAGGCTGCCTGGGCCTGGGATCATGTTCAAACCAAGGGAGTCACCATTCTGGGGAAGTGCAATAATGTGGCATCAGCATAATATTATGAGTGGTCCCGTGCCAGGGCCCAATTCTCTGGGATGCCCTTTACCATAGAAGACATGCCTGAGTCATCTTCAGCACTACCCCCTGCCACTATCAGTTTGGAAGAGTTTGAGAGCTTGAAGGAAAGAAATGAGAAGCTAACTCAGGCCTTGCAGAAGACCCTCCGGGAGAGGAGTGAAGGTATGAGGGAGATTGAGAGGTTGGAGAAGATGAGAGTAGAGCACCTGACTAAGATTGAGAAGTCTGGGGTTTATATCAAAAAGTCTAAGGCTGGAGAACAAATCCTGAAGAATGCTTGTAAAGAAGCCCAGTTCCAAAGAGCAAGAACAGACTTGTATCTGAAAGAGAGTCAAGCCCGGTGGGTCAGGATCACCGAGGCCCGTACTCTGGAGGACAAGAGAGTTCAAGACAAGATGGAGCAACTTGAAGCTAATGCAAAGGTACAGCAAGAAGCCCTGGCAGCAGCCCAGAGGGAGATATCAGAATTGAAGATCAGAGCAGGGGTGAAGAGGTCCAAAGAACAAACTCAGCACAAGAAGCTAGCAGCAGCTGTTACGACCCGGAATCTCCTCATCAGGAATCTCACGGAGCGTCCGGCTGATCCTGTGACCGAAGCACTTCTCAAGGAAGTTCGTGAGGATGAGTTTGGTCTTGGTGTTTGACCATTTGTTTGTTGTTGCTTTCTTTCCATGTACTTTTATTTTCTTGTACTGTATTTTGACCCCTTAGAGGGCTTGTGTTGTAAAAATGAACAAGTTGTATTATTTCACCTTCTGTAATATATTTGTGTTAGTTTGTTCCATCTAAGTTCGCTTCGGAAGCAACATCAACAGCATCTTCAAGGGTCTGGAAGGGTCAAAACTGAAGACCAAACCGGATACCTTGAGAGCAAATAAGCATAACTGCATTGCATGCTAACCCTTTGTTTGTTTTGTAGGTTTTGTTTTATTGTTGCTAACCTCTGTTGTGGTGCCTCAGGAACTATTGCTAGGCGCCGAGTTTTTCCCCTCAACCGTCCACACCGCTATCCAACCCGAAACAACCTTCCGGGAATTCAGATGGATCAGATGCAGCAGGACCTTACTGAGGTCAGAAATCAAATGGCAAATGAAAGGCTAGAGATGAGGAATCAAATGACTCAGTTTATGGAGGTTATGAACAACATGGCTCAGAGCCAGGAAAGATTGAGGGCCATGGTGGAAAGGTAAAATCAAGAGGATCCACATATAGGGACTGCCGGTACCAGCAACAATGAAAGGGTCCAACCTCACGTCAACCCTCCGGTATTTGGGCCACACCTCCATCCTGAGGTCAATATTCCTGCAAATGTTCAAGGGACTTCCACCGCAGCTAGGGTACTTCAAGAGGATCCTCAGGAGGACCAATTCACAGTAATGGGCGCTGGTGAGGAAGCTTATGATAGGAGATTGGATGAGATAGCTGAAAAGTTGAGGTCCTTAGAATCTCAAAACTCTTTGGGCTTCGATGTCATGGACATGGGCTTGGTAGACGGGGTTAGGATTCCCCACAAGTTCAAGCCTCCATGTTTTGAAAAGTATAATGGGACTTCTTGTCCTCGAACCCATCTACAATCTTTTCTCGGGAGATTAAAAGCTTATACCATGGACGAGAAATTGTGGATGTTCTATTTCGAAGACAGCTTAACTGGAGCGTCAAGAGAATGGTACTCTCACCTGACAAGAGCAACAATTAGATGCTGGAAGGACCTGGCAGAGGCCTTCATCAGACAGTATCAGTATAACTTAGACATGGCACCCAACAGGACCCTCCTAATGGGAATGTCACAGGCTTCAAGGGAGAGTTTCCGAGAATATGCCCAGAGATGGAGGCAACTGGCTGCCGCTGTTCAACCACCTATGTCTGAACGGGAAATGGCAGATATGTTCATGAATACCCTTCAGGGAACTTATATTGACAGGTTGGCTACTTTCTCTTCCACTAGCTTTGCAGATGTTGTCATAGCCGGGGAGAGAATTGAAAGTTTGTTAAAAATGGGAAAAATCTCAAACAACGGTGCAAGCTCGTCCAGTGGTACAAGAAAGCCTTTTGCAGGCCCGAGAAGAACTGGCGAGACCAATGCCATCCTTTCAAACAGGGGCAGGCCCCAATATGCTCAAAGGTCAATAGCAGCAGTCACCATCCCTGCTCCAGCACATCCTCAACCCGTCTATCAACCTCCTCAGCAAAACTATCAGCCGCAACCTCAGTACCACCAACAAAATCAGTATCCTCCAAGGAATTACAACAACAGCAACACCAACAACAACAGTCAACAAAGGCCATTCCAACAGAGGCCATCTCAAGCTAACAGAGTGATCGATCCGATCCCCATGCCATATGCTACATTGCTGCCACAGCTTCTGAAACTCAACCTAGTTGAGCTAAGAACGTTGGCACCTCCGGATCCCAACAGTCTACCAAGGAACTATGACTCCAATGCTAGGTGTGCTTTTCATTCAAATGCACCTGGCCACAGTACAGAAAAGTGCAGAGCCCTGCATATGAAGGTACAAGACCTGGTAGATTCCAAGGCTCTGAATTTCGCACCACCGCCCAATGTCAATAAAAACCCCATGCCAAACCATGGTGGTCCCCGGATAAACGCTATTGAAGAAGACAAGCCGTCTTATTTAATAACCAGTGTGGGACAGATCAGGACACCATTGGTAGAAATCAAAGCTCAGCTCTTGGAATGTCAGATGTTCCCGGGGTGTGAGTTGGGTTGTGCTTACTGTAATATCTCGGTAAATGGGTGCGATAATTTGAGGAATGGCATAGACGGCCTCATTCAGAGTGGCCAACTTCAGATCACCACATCATTTCCAACAAATCCAGCAATCTCATCAGCAACGGTTTCAGAACCTCCTACAACTGCAGCAACTATTGTTCCTGACAATTCTTCGGCTTCATCAACAAGTACTTCATCTGTCATCTCAACTGATCAGTTTTCAACAAATCTTCCTGCTACAACTTCAGCTTCACTCCATTTTGAGACTTCTACAACAACAAAATCATTTCTTCCGACAATATCTCCTACAACTCCAACAACCAATCATGAAGATGTCTCTACTGTCACGATATTTTATGATCCTGAGAACAACTCTGCCTACCATTCAGAAGGTGCTGCTCCCATCAGAGCACCAGTTACAATCTTTTATGATCCACAAACAATTACAGTCCCCTCAGCAGCAGCAATCAGTCCAGTCACTGTCACGGTGCCTGGACCAGTACCATATGAAAGCAATAGGGCCATCCCTTGGCAATATGGCTCTGACGTGTACTGCGAAGGAAAAAGAATCACTCTTGAAACATCAACACCTGCACCACAAGTAGATAATGTGGGGGGAGGCGGAGGCTTCACTCGAAGCGGACGTCTCTTTGCTCCACCAATTCAAAGATCTACTGCCGAAGCAGAAGCTGCTGCCAAGGCAAAGGGAAAGAGCCCGGTGCAGGAAGATCAAGCTGTTAAAGAAGCCTTGAAGACGCCGTTCGATCAAGAAGTTGATGAGTTTATGAGAATCATCAAAAAGAGTGATTACAAAATTGTGGATCAGCTTCACCAAACGCCATCCAAAATCTCTATCCTCTCACTGCTTATGTGCTCCGAAGCCCATCGGAATGCACTACTCAAGGTCTTGCACGCAGCTTACGTGCCTGAAGAGATTACTGTCAACCAGTTGGAAACCGTGGTTGGCAATGTTACTGCTAGCAATGGGCTAGGGTTCACCAATACTGACTTGACAGCGGATGGCCGCAACCACAACAAAGCTTTGCACATAACCATGGAATGCAAAGGAGCAGTCCTCTCTCATGTGCTGGTAGACACGGGGTCATCCCTTAATGTCTTACCAAAGAAGGCTCTGGTGAAGTTAGAATATGATGGATTGGCATTGAGGCCCAGCAACCTGGTGGTAAGAGCCTTTGACGGTTCAAAGAGATCGGTTCTGGGATAGATTGAGCTACCTGTGACAATTGGCCCACAGACCTTTAAAACTATCTTTTATGTGATGGACATTCAGCCCGCCTACAGCTGTTTGTTGGGTAGACCCTGGATTCACGCCGTCGGCGCAATAACGTCTACCCTTCACCAAAAGTTAAAATTTGAGTGGGAAGGCCAAGTTGTTACAATCTGTGGGGAGGAGGATATATTTGTTAGCCATCTGGCTACTTATAAGTATATTGAAATGGATGGGGAGATACATGAAACAATGAGCCAAGGATTTGAAGCCTTGAATGTGAATGAAGCATCTACTGTATCTGGGATCTCCATGTCATCATACCAACAAGCCCGAAAGGTTGTTGAGGAAGGAACGGCCCAAGGCTGGGGCAAGGTTTTAGCTGTGGAGGAGAAGAAAGACAAATTTGGGTTGGGTTACAGACCAACTCAACATCAAGCAGCGGCTGCGAAGGAGCCCAATTTTGTGAGTGGGGGGATGCTTACCCCTGATGCTATCAACTGTCTGGAAGACGAGCTGGAAGAGGAGCGCAACCTGGAAAGCTGGATTCGTCCAAAGATCCCGGGAAGCAGTGTCTCGAACTGGTCTTCCCAGGAAATTATAAGAGTTACTCGAGCAGAGTAATTATTATTTCCTGTATTTTTATAAGCATGCATCAAAGTCTTGCATCTTGCCCAAGATGACAAGACTCATTTTGTAATCGGGCCATCTGTACTTTTTGTGCAAACAAGATCAATTAATGAAATATCAGACATCTTTTTGCAAACGAGTCTTTTTTTCTTTTCGTTCACTGTTTTTTTCCATTTTTTCTTTTTGTACAAAAAAATAAATGGCGGTGTTTTCAAAATGACAACTTCATTTCACTTTTCTAAATAAAGATTAAAATCAAGTCACTAAAATGAACAAACTTGAACCCTTGCAGAGAGTGCCTTCCTGACAGCACCGACAACAGCACGGCTATGACTTCGTATGACTTTGACAATCCAATCAATCAAGCTGATGAAGGGGTTGAAGAAGAATATGAGCTTCCTGAAGAGCTAGCCAGGTTGATAAGACAAGAGGAAAAGGTTATTACTCCTCACCAGGAGGAGGTTGAAGTGATCAATCTTGGTACAGATGAAGACGTGAAAGAAGTTAGAATCGGGGTCTGCCTGCAAGACTCAGTGAAGAGACAACTGATAGGCCTGCTTCAAGAGTATGTGGATGTATTTGCTTGGTCGTATCAAGACATGCCAGGGTTGGATACCGACATTGTTGTGCACAAGCTGCCTTTGAGAGAAGAGTGCCCACCGGTCAAACAGAAACTGCGCCGTACTCGTCCAGACATGGCTATGAAAATCAAGGAGGAGGTACAAAAGCAATGGGACGCCGGGTTCCTTGCTGTGACTAGCTATCCACCGTGGGTTGCTAACATAGTACCTGTGCCTAAGAAAGACGGCAAAGTAAGAATGTGTGTTGACTACCGGGATCTGAACAGAGCTAGCCCGAAAGATGATTTTCCATTACCTCACATTGATGTATTGGTTGATAATACGGCTCAGTTCTCGGTATTCTCCTTCATGGACGGATTTTCAGGATACAATCAGATCAAAATGTCACCTGAAGACATGGAGAAGACAACCTTCATCACACCCTGGGGCACGTTCTGCTACAAGGTGATGCCATTTGGGCTCAAAAATGCTGGTGCAACATATCAACGGGCTATGGTGACACTATTCCACGATATGATCCATAAAGAAATAGAATGTTATGTGGATGATATGATCGCCAAGTCCCTTACAGAGGAAGATCATCTGGTGAATCTGCTCAAATTGTTCAAACGTCTGAGGAAATACCAACTGAAGTTGAACCCCAACAAATGCACATTCGGGGTGCGATCTGGAAAGCTGCTGGGATTTATTGTGAGTGAGAAAGGGATTGAAGTTGACCCTGATAAAGTCAAAGCTATTCAAGAGATGCCTGCACCGAAGACAGAAAAGGAAGTTCGAGGGTTCCTAGGACGATTGAACTACATCTCAAGGTTCATATCTCACCTTACAGCAACCTGTGAACCCTTGTTCAAGCTGTTGAGAAAAGAACAAACGGTCAGGTGGAATGAAGATTGTCAGAAGGCATTTGGTAAGATCAAGGAGTACTTACAAGAACCTCCAATCCTTATGCCTCCAGTTGAAGGAAGACCTCTAATCATGTACTTGACAGTATTAGAAGATTCAATGGGGTGTGTGCTGGGCCAGCATGACGAGTCTGGTCGAAAAGAGTATGCAATTTACTACCTAAGCAAAAAGTTTACCGACTGTGAACAACGTTATTCACTGCTCGAGAAAACTTGCTGTGCTTTAGCGTGGGCTGCTCGCCGACTGAGGCAGTATATGTTGACCCACACTACCTTATTGATCTCAAAGATGGACCCAGTCAAGTATATTTTTGAGAAGCCAGCGCTTACCGGACGGGTTGCAAGATGGCAGATGATTCTCACAGAATACGACATCCAGTACACCTCACAGAAAGCCATCAAGGGCAGTGTATTATCTGAATATCTTGCTGAGCAACCCATTGATGACTACCAGCCTATGAGATTTGACTTCCCTGATGAAGACATCATGTTCATCAAAGCAAAAGATCATGAAGAGCCTGTTCACACTGAAGGGCCTGACCCGGAAGAAGAATGGACTATGATGTTTGATGGGGCTGTTAACATGAACGGTCGTGGTGTTGGTGCAGTACTCATTTCACCAAAAGGAGTTCACATGCCTTTCTCGGCAAAACTCACTTTCAACTGCACTAACAACGTAGCTGAATACGAAGCTTGCATTATGGGTCTTGAGGAAGCCATTGGCCTCAGGATCAAGACGTTGACCGTGTTCGGAGATTCAGCTTTGGTAATCAATCAGACCAACGGTAAATGGTACACCCACCAGGATCATCTGATACCTTACAGGGATTATACAAGAAGGTTACTGACTTTCTTCACAACAGTCAAGCTTGAGTATATCCCTCGGGACGAGAATCAGTTTGCAGATGCCCTTGCTACCATTTCATCCATGATCAAAGTTCAAGCTGCCAACTTTGTACCTCAGATTTCAGTGTCCAGACTTGACAGACCAGCATATGTATTCGCAGCAGAAGTTGTCAAAAACGATAAGCCTTGGTTCCATGACATTAAGTGCTTCTTGGAGGATCAAACATACCCACCTGGGGCATCTTCCAATGATAAGAAGACTTTGAGAAGGCTTGCTGGTAGTTTCTTCCTGAACACTGATGGGTCTTTATACAAAAGGAACTTTGATATGGTACTCCTCCGATGTGTTGACAAGACAGAAGCAGATTTATTGATGCATGAAGTGCACGAAGGCTCCTTTGGCACCCATGCAGGAGGGCATGCCATGGCTAAGAAGTTGTTAAGATCAGGCTATTACTGGATCACAATGGATGCAGACTGTTGTGCTTATGCCAGGAAGTGCCATAAATGCCAGATCTATGCAGATAAAGTGCATGTGCCTCCCAACCCTCTGAACATCATGTCTTCACCCTGGCCCTTTGCTATGTGGGGCATTGATATGATTGGCAAGATTGAGCCGACTGCTTCAAATGGCCACAGATTCATCCTGGTCGCCATTGACTATTTTACCAAGTGGGTTGAAGCAGCCTCATATGCAAACGTCACAAGGCAAGTGGTAGCCCGATTCCTAAAGAGAGATATCATCTGTCGGTACGGAGTGCCCGAGCGAATCATTACTGATAATGGTTCCAACTTAAACAACAAAATGATGGCAGAGCTGTGCCGGGACTTCAAGATCCAACATCACAATTCTTCTCCTTACAGGCCAAAGATGAATGGCGCTGTTGAGGCGGCAAATAAGAATATCAAGAAGATTGTGCAAAAGATGGTAGTCACCTACAAAGATTGGCATGAAATGCTACCATTTGCCCTGCATGGGTATCGCACATCAATCAGGACATCCACTGGGGCAACACCGTATCAACTTGTGTATGGTATGGAAGCAGTCCTACCTGTTGAAGTTGAGTTACCCTCGTTACGGGTATTAATGGATGTTAAACTGAGTGAAGCAGAATGGGTTCGGACCCGATACGAGCAGCTGAGTTTGATCGAAGAGAAGAGATTGGCTGCAATCTGTCATGGGCAGTTATATCAAAAGAGAATGAAGAAAGCCTTCGATCAGAAAGTCAGGCACCGAGAGTACCAAGTAGGAGATCTTGTGCTGAAAAGAATCCTCCCTCCTCATACAGACCACAGGGGCAAATGGACTCCAAATTATGAAGGACCATTCGTGGTAAAGAAAGTTTTCTCTGGTGGAGCACTGATGTTCAGCACCATGGATGGTGAAGATTTCCCGTCCCCTGTGAATTCAGATGCAGTTAAAAAATACTTCGCATAAAAATGACCCGCTGGACGCAAAAACAGAATGAAAGTCCAGGCAAAAACAGGGCATCCCGGCGAGTCAAAAATAGAATAAAAGACTCGGGCAAAAATAAGGGAAAATAAATAAAAAAAATTTTTACACCCGCTGAGTTGAAAAGCCGCATTGGACAGCTCAGGCAAAAATGGGTATCCCGATGGATTGAAAACCCGAAAGGGCGATCCATGCAAAATAAGGGAATAAGCGAACAACTGCATTCTGAATTCGTCTGTATCACTTGAAACTTGGAAAGCTTCAAAAGGATCAAGCTTCAATCAGAATCAACTTTCTTCAGAAAGCAGGGCGAGAAGAACGTCATTGTCATACGAGTCGTAGCAGAAGAGGAAGTTCCTTTGAAAGCGTCATCAACACTGCCAACATTTTTGTTTCTCAATTTGTAACAATCTCCTCATTTCAGGGGATATGTTCCTTTGACTGTATCTCGCCAATTCAGGGCATATGAATTAATAAAATCAGATTTTCAGTCATGTCTCGTTTTGTACATTTTGTTTGCAAAAATGTCTGATGTCTTAAAAGAAAAAAAACTGATTGCACAAGAATACAAATGCTTATCTTCAAATAAAAACATGCTTGCAGGGAATATACTTACTCTCAGAAGTATCCTAACTCCTATGACGGAATCCAGTAAGGGATACCTCGGGATTATCTTGTGCGTTTCTCTATCTTCTTCAGGATTGCAGGTATCCAGAGCGCAACTTGGGGCATGAAAGCTTCACCCTCAGCAAGCTGGCAGATCATTATCAACTCGGTCTATCTTCCATGTGGCACTGGAAGGTGCCCATTTCCCCAGCGAAGTTGCCAAATCAACATACACTCAATCTCAGCATCTGAAATGCTCTATCCCCAGCTGAGCTGCCTCTCATGACTTCCCCAGTTGAGTTGCCTCTTGTTGCTCTCCCCAGCTGATTTGCCTCTCATAATTCCCCAGCCGAGTTGCCATCTCATCCTCAGCCGGAGCACAGAAGTCAGAGAGCTATCCCCCCACAGAGTTCCAGCCTCTATCCAGAAGAGCAACGCATGAAGATCACAACAGAGTGAAGAAGGCTTCTACAAACCCCAGCTGGGTCCCTCATTTACTAGGATAGGTCTATCAGTGACCCGTATCCCCAAGCAAATATCATCTTATTAGATCTACCAATGATCTCATCCCCAGCTGGGATGTCCATTTCAAACAGATCAGCCAGAGATCTTCGCAGCAACGGGATCCGAATCCCGGTTTGATATCTTTGCATAGTCATGGCATTTGCATCATATTATCCCCCCAGAGCGTAGCATTCCGTCCAATACGGAGCATTACGGCAAAAATCAAACGCATAGCATAATCATAAGCCATGTTGTGAATCGAACACTTGTGAATAAATAACCGTTCGTCATCATTGTACAGAAATCCCCACCAGAGTCCCAGCAAAAGCAGTTGCGTCACAAATCACAAACACCAGTATATATTTCCTTTTGGTACTCGTCCGTATCATCATTCCCCAGTAAAAGTTGCTTGAGTACACTTTACAAACAAAATCACCCGTACTACAGATACTCCCTGACACCCGTCCGTGTCAAATCACCAGCAGAAAGCCAAAGACATCCCTTTGCACTCACAAATATCTATATATACTCTTTCTTGACACTCGTCCGTGTCATATCCCAAGCACAGTCGCTTACACTTTCATCACCCATATACTTGTTTATATTATACTTTTCTCCTTTTGACACTCGTCCGTGTCACTCTCCCCAGCAGTTAAACACTCATCTATACAACACTCGCTCTCATACAGATACTCGTCCGTATCTTGTACATACCAGTTATATACCCACAGATTCAACAGTAGTCTTTGTTCTTTGTTAACCAGTTGGTACTTGTCCGTACCATCATCTCAGAACATGCGTCAGGAGTTTGTTTCTACATGATACTCGTCCGTATCATAGTCTTAAGGATGCTCGTCCGCATCTTTAATCCATACACCGTGTCAAACACTTGTGTCTTCTTGAATATAGATGCTCGTCCGTGTCTACTATTCCCCCAGAAGAACCATCAGATTCAACACTCGTCCGTGTTCCTTGTTAACCAGTTGATACTCGTCCGTATCATCATCTCTGAGCACGTGTCAGTTTGTTTCTACCCGATACTCGTCCGTATCGTAGTCTTAAGGATGCTCGTCCGCATCTTTAATCTATACACAACATCTAAACACTTATACTTTCTCTTCTTGGTTGTAAATACTCGTCCGTGTTTACTATATCCCCAGTAGATCGCCAACAAATTTTCCTTTTTATCTGACACTCGTCCTGTGTCATGATAAATCCGAGAGCAGCCGTACCCTGCTGAGTGGTCGTCCTCCACTTCTTGATGGTCGTCCTCCATCATGCTCATCCGATGGCCGTCCCCATCGTTGATTTTAGCAGCCGTCCCCTGCTAGGTGGTCGTCCTCCACCCCTTTGATGATCGTCCTTCATCATTTTATCCAATGGCCGTCCCCATTGTTGATTTTGGTTATCTGACATTCGTCCTATGTCATGATAAGCCCCGAGAGCAGTCGTACCCTGCTGAGTGGTCGTCCTCCACTTCTTGATGGTCGTCCTCCATCATGCTCGTCCGATGGCCGTCCCCATCGTCGACCTTTTCTATCCGATGGCCGTCCCCATCGTTGATATTTTCGGCAGCCGTACCCTGCCAGGTGGTCGTCCTCCACCTTTGATGGCCGTCCCCATCATATTTCTTTTATCCCCAACAGAGCAGCCGTCCCCTGCTAGGTGATCGTCCTTCACCTTTGATGGCCGTACCCCATCATCTGTTTATTTCATTTATTCTTTAACCCGATGGCCGTCCCCGTCGTGGTCCCTTTTCCTTTTTAGCCCGATGGCCGTCCCCATCGTTGGTTGCTTTACCTTTATGAACTTGATGGCCGTCCCCGTCATGTTTCATTAATCCCCAGAGAATTTTGCAACTTTATCTTGATGGCCGTCCCCATCATGATTTTATTTCCCCAGCTAGTCGGCCGTCCCCGTCTTGGCTTTACCTTTTATCCCCAGCATGTCGGTCGTCCCCGTCGTTGCTATTTACCCAGCAGTCGTCCTCTGCTCGACGGTCGTCCTCCGTCGCCTACACTTTACAATATACTTTATTTTCTTTTGACAATCTATATCCCTTTTCTTCTTCATTCTGCGAGTGCAAATTTTGGACTGTCTATGGTATTCAATCACAAGTTATCTTGTTTGCCTGTTAAGCCGTCGCTTACATCCTGCACAGCTAACTCATGTTTGAATAGGGGCAGCTGTAAACACCCCAAATTTGCCCTCACCCATTCACCATGGCTTGTGATCATTCTCATATGCATAAACACAATCATATCACCTCATATCCCACTTTTTGAGTCACTGCATAGTTTCTAAGTCATCTGCATTTAGGGCTTGTGATCTGAGCAATCCCAAAGCTTCTTGAGCCACCCCAAAGGTCACCAATCAATTCAAAGTGGTCTACATGTGTGTTCTTATATCATATTACACCCTCTCAAAGTCAAAAATGTAAAAGAATCACAAGAACTAGGGTTTGAGTGGATGCAGAGCCAGGATTGACTGCACAGTTGACCTAAAATTAGGGTTTTGGTTTCAGAGGCCATAACCCCAAATTTTTTGGTCATTCTTGTCTCCATTGGTCTCTATATGGTATAGGGAGTATGCATATCAATTTTCATGAAGAAATTCCATGGGGAAGTCATCTGATCAAGAGTTGACTTTTCAGACAAGTCAGTGCAAAATCAGGGCATCTGAGGCCCCCAATGACCCAACCAATGGGTGATCTTCATCATTTTGGAGTGTATATGATCTTTATTTGATCATGGAAGAAGGTTGAAGTTCACAAAAATCAAGAATTTGGGAGTTTTGCAAATGTTGACTTTTTGGGCATAGTTGACTTTTCAAGAATGCTTCATTTTAGGTCATTTTTCAAGCCTTGATTCTTGATCCAAAAATGCTTCAAATGGAAAAATTTTGGTCATGAAAGTTGTAGATTACATCTTTCCCTTTTCAAAAAGTACAAGAACATGATCAAACTCTTCTTGGATCAAAAGTTATGGTGTGACAAAGGTGGCAAAAATCATTGATTTTCAAGTTATGCACCAAGTGTGAAAATTGCAAAATCATGATCCAAAGCCAATTGTAACCTCTAATCCATTTCAAACCATCACATAAACATTCCTTAGGCTTTAAAAGTCAGAATTGGACCAAGAATGCCCATGGTTTATGTTTGGTTGGCCAAAGAAATCACATGTGAACCAAAGGTGTAACAAGTTGCAAAACCACTCATTTCACTTCCTACAACTTGTGACATTGGCTGCTGACTTTGGCTAGCCTTTCCCCTCACCCTTGCTGCGCAGCCCCATGCTTGTACTTGCCTAGATCATGAGCCATACTTTCCTTACACAAAATTTGACTTTTGAGCAAAAGCAAACTTACCAATCACTATAGGCCAGGTCACATCATCTGACCTATAGGATTAAAATACAATATCATTTGGCAAGCAAAATGTATCAAGAGGCAAGGCTGAAACTCTCTCATTCAACACATTCACAAAACACACCCCAGCTGCATTTTGTTTCGAATCTCTCTGCCCAGCCTTCAAACACTCAAACCATTTCCACACTTCAACTCACCAGACTTCATAGACCTCAAACCACCAAGAGCCAAGCCTGAAACAAGCAAGAACACCCCACTGCCATTTCTCACCTCAACTTGCAGTTTCATTCGAAACTCTTTCCACAGCACACAAACATACAAACAAACACCACAGACCTTCTCCATTCACCATCTGGATCACAAAGAACCATTTACAATGACCTGAAACTGCCTGAAACTCCATTGCCATTTCTGACTGAGCTTGAGCAGAAGCTTGTCAAACTCCTCATCCAGCCAACATAAATTCCTTTTGAGCATTCAAACATCATCTGGGGATCAAGTGGAGTGGATTGCACTGAAGGAAGTGGCCAGAAAGTCATCAGAGTGAAAGCTTCGAATCTCAGGTAGCTTGAAAAATATTTTTCCAGAAATCATTTTTCTTGTTCTAAACTTGCTCTTTGTGCCTTCCTGATCATGAATATGCTTTTAGTTTTTGAAATGGCTTTGAAATGAGTATTTAATTAGCTTCTGAAACTTGCGTGCCCTAGTTCTTATTTTCTTCGATTCAGCTTTGTTAGGAAATATAAATTTGTTTTGAGTGAGGGTTTTGGTTCGTGAGTGTGTAAGGATCATTTCCCAGTTCTTGGATTTCATTTTAGTTAGGTTTTTGGGGTTTTGGGGATTTTCAGGGGAGATGCTGTCCGGAGAAGACGACCGGAAGTCTTCTCCGGCCACCTGAAAGTAATTTGTGCCCTAATCATGTCATTAACTCAAGTTTGAATCTGGAGCGTACGATCCCTTTGACCAGTTGACCTCCCGCGTGTGTGTGTGGTCCAGATCTTCCTGATTAGCCCTAATCCACGTGTTTTATTTAATTAATCCATAATTAATTTAATTAAGCCAGAAACAACCTGGACCCTTGGATGACGCGCGTGGTCAACAGATTCAAATCCTGACTCAATCTCATCCCTCCATTCTGATTACTTCTCCTTTTATTTATTTTTATTTCATTTTATTTTCATTTAACTTGCATAATTATTTTAAAATAGCAAAAATGTCTTAAAAATTATGAAACTTTTTCTTAAAAGTTTTATTAATTTTTAAGACCCAAAAATATTTTTATTTTATTTTTCATCATTTAAAAAGTATTTTTAAATATTTAAAAGATTATTTTTAATTGATTAATGGAAATTAATTAATTAAAAATACTTTTAGGTATTTAAAAATCACCAAAAAATTCATGAAATGTTCTAAGACATTTAGAAACATTGTCCAACCTTCAAACCAAATTTCTTTTTTGATCTTGATGCATTTTAAGAATTTTTCATTGAATTAAATCATTTTTTGTGCATTATTTTGATCCAAGGTTCAAAAATTCATTTCTGCCTATCTAAGAAGAGTTGGACATTGATTCTTTTTGCATTGTCTTGTGTTTAGCATGTAGCTTCTAGGATAAAATGGCCATGATTTGATCTTGCATTTTCCATTTGTTTGGCATTTCTTTTGTTTAGGAACCCTAAAAACCCTAATAACTTAGAAAAATCATAACTTGAGATTGGTTAAGAGTTGATACCTCCCCTTTGGACCTTGGTTTATTATAGGTTTAGGGTTTCTTAGGATGGCATTTTCCATTTTTTATCTTAGGGTTTGCTTCTGTTTTGGTTTTTTGTTTGATGTTTGATTCATAAACCCTAATTTGGGCTTTCTTTTGCATCCTTCTTGCATTCTCTTGCATAACATGACTTGCCATGACATTTCAAGCATCCATTTGATTCATTTGACATCATAAGACATATAGAAAGCATCTTTGATCATTGCATCTTGCATTTGCCATGTTGTATGCTTTGTATGCTTCCTAACTTTTCATGTGTATCCATGCTTCTAAGCTTGCATCATTTGCATCCATGATCTTGTATGAACATCTCCATGCCTTGCCTCATGTTTGTAGCATCTCATAGCATCATTATCATCATCAACATGCTTCTGGTTTTGTTTAGCATCATACCATTTCATCTCATTTGGCATTGCATTGCATTTCTTTTCTAACATTTCAGGTGGTAAGTAAACTTGAGAAGTGGATTTGCCTTCACTTCTCATAACTTTTCTTTTCATCTCTCTTGCATCCATTGCTGCATTTATGTATGTGTTTGAGATTGAGTTTGCTCATTCTTGTTCCTCCCCCTTTCTTTCTTCAAGTGACTTGACTTCTTGAATGAAGCAAGTTGATTTGCTTCTCTTGATCCTGTTCATCTGCATCCTGGTGGTTCTCTTTGAAGACCTGTTCTTGCAAACCTCACAAACCTTAGGAACAACCAAGCATGATAATGACTAGGGTTTCTGATTAGTCTCCCCTCATAGTTTTACCTTTGTGTCTCTTTTGAGTCTTCTCTTCTCATCTCATAATCAGGGACTAAACCCTAAAGGCTTTAAGGCTTTGTGATTAAGCTTATGCCTGCATCCTTCTGTTAGGATGGAGTGTATAAATTTAATCCTAAGTGTTAAACCCTTAATGTGTTTAAATCTCTTAATCAAATCACTTAATAATCATCAAGACATCAAGCTTGTAACTTGGGCCTTGCATTAGGGTTCTAATTCTTCCTTAACTGGTTAAGAAGGACTAACCCTAGTGTTAATGGACAAGTCCCCCTCAAGTTGTCTTACAAACCCTAAAAATCACTTCATTATCTTATCATTAACTAAAATCCACTTAATAAAGGTTTTGTTTTGTCATGAGTTTAATCCCTAATCATGGATTAAGTTGAGGAGCTTTCCTCAGCTTAAACATTCTCATCTATTATCCTTCTATTAGGATGGTGTAATGAGTCTGTTTAATCCCTGATTATGGCTTAATCTCATTACTTAACACTAAACAAAAACACCAAAAACATCTAAATAATCACAAGTAGGTTAATGATCTTAATCCTACACCAAAGGTGATTAAGTGTGAGAATCTGACTTCACACTTAAGGTACTCCCATTACCCCTGATCAGAGGGAAGATGTGATGAGTTTACTAAATCCATTGGTTTAGGCTTAAGCTCATTTTCTTATGACAAACTTTCAAAAGCAATAAAAGACTGAAAACTCAAAAACAAACAATAATCGTCTCCTTCGGGATTCTTTTCTCATCTCATTCACTCACAAACGAGAACTTGCTTCTTCCGTCTAATGCAAGACAGTTTGCACCTGAGCCAGACAGGTCATACACTTGAGCATAGACAAGCAAGCAGTTCACCAGTCAATTCATCTTTTAGTCTCTTTGGGTCGAACTACGGTGTTCTGACTTCCTCATTGCACGAGAGGATACGTAGGCATAACTTAACAGTTATCGAACAAAAGTCTCTGTACATTCCCCCTCCTTCCAGCTTCATTCTTAGCCTCATTATCATGAGCATTTCATTCCTGTCCTTACACTGACACCATACATATATACACTTTACACTCCTTTACACTGACACCTGTACATCTTTTCCAGCTATTGTATACACAAATTGCACTGACACTACCCCTTTAAGACACAAATCTTTTAAGCGTGGATCCCGTCGAGTACGGCGGACAATCTGGGTGCTAATACCTTCCCAGGTTGTAACCAACCCCCTTTCTCAGTTTCTCTGGTTCGCAAACCGTCTTATCCATCTTTTTCTAGGTCTATGCAGCATTACCTTTCCTCCGGGATAAAAATGCCTAGCTGGCGACTCTTTTCATTCTCCAGTGAGTTCACGGCTGTGTGTTCTCATTGTTCCCTTCGCCGACCGTTCGCGTCTGTACCTTCATCTGATCCATTTTTCATTTGTCGGGAGCGACAGGAAGCAGTTCTGCCCATTGAAGTTCAGATTCCCTCCTTAAGAATTATGAAGGATGCAGGCTTGGATGAAGATGAATGGATTCAGACTCGACTGGACCAGATAAATTTGATTGATGAGAAGAGGTTAGCTGCAGTTTGTCATGGCCAGATGTACCAGAAACGGATGATCAAAGCTTTTAACAAGAAGGTTAAGCCAAAGGTATATCAGGCTGGTGATTTGGTAATCAAGCGTATCATATTACCACAGGGTGATTGACCAGTGATATTTAGTGGTAATATTCAAGCCAGTTTTCAGCGTCTTTCGAGTCTATTTTTATTTTGTTTGTAGTGTCTCGTTCATGTTTTGCTTAAGTTTTCTCATTATTGCGTGCAAGTTGATATTTATCGTCTTTACTTTGTTTTTATCAGTGGAATGGGTTATGTGGTTGTTTCTTTGTGGTGTTTCAGGTAAATATGTAATCAGTGGTTCGAGGTGTCCGAAAGAGGGTCCGAGCTTTTAAAAACAGATAGAAAATGAGAGTTCAGAGACACAACACGGGTGCCAGTGTTGCACAACACGGCCCGTGTTGTAAAGACCAGAAGAAACAAAGAATTCAGCTCAGAAAATAAGAAGACAGGGGTGTGACACGGGCACCCGTGTTGTACAACACGGCCCGTGTCATGGCAACTGGGAAAAGGATGTTTTTGGTTGCAATCCAGAGTCACAACACGGCCACCCGTGTTGCACAACACGGCCCGTGTTGTGAAGACCAGAGAGAATTTTATGTTTTGCTGCTTCGAGGGTATTCCGGACATTTCGCAGTGCTGTTTGAAGACTGATTTATATTTGCCCATGATGACGGTGAAGAGACACTTTTTGAATTGGGGCTTTTTTGGAGAGAACAAAGACGGGAGAAGAAAGATCGATCAAGAGCGGAAGCAATTGACGATCCGACTAATCCAACGTTAATTGTAATGTCTAAATTTGCTTACTCTGTTTTTATTTCCAGTTTGAACATGAGTGGCTAAACCCCCCAATGCCAGGGGGGTGTCCCTGATTTGCATTTTGTAATGACTTGTTGAATTCTTCAATTTGGTATTATGTTTTAGTTTCGTTTCTTTATTTTATCGCAACGTCCTTAATGCTTTATCGGTATTGGAAAATAAGATAATTGATCGTGGTTAGGATTTGGTCTGACCAACCATTCTAACCTTGTTGCATAATTTTATCGTAAAAAAATATTACTGAGGAATTGGGATATTTTTATATGAACCTTTTTATGTCAGAATTATTGCTTGATATTCTTCTATGACCTTTGAGGAATCATGGTCTATGAAGAATACCAAAGGTTTTTCTTTAAAGGAATTTTGGAGAAACATTGTAGGCTTAGGAAAGACGCGTTCTAAAGCACATCTCTAAAATTAAGGAACCTATGAGTCATTGCATTGCGAATCATACACCCTACCTGGCATTACTTTTATATAAGTGAAATTATTTGTTTTTACGTTTTATTCTGTTCAAATTATTTAATTTAATCTCAAACCTTGAGTTTTGTCTAATTGAAATTAATCACGAAGAACTTATTTTTAATACGCAGTCCTTGTGATCGATATTTTGGGTTAATCCTTTCTATTACTACATCGGTAAAAATAGTACACTTGCTATTTTCCGGTCAAGTTTTTGGCGCCGTTGCCGGGGACTGCCAAAGAATTAAGTTGTTTGTGTTATATCAATTGGAATTTTGTTGCTCTGCGACTAAAATTTTACTTTACTCTGTATATCATTTTACTGTTATTGAAATTTTGTTTTCTATCTCGTGTCTAACTGTTTATGCGAGGTCAGGCCTCAGCTAAATTTTCTTTTGACACAGAACCAGAAAGAGCCTTGCACGAGAGACGCCGCAAGGCAAGAATTGATAGTCTGGCTAAGACTTGTTCAAGTGTCCCGTATCAGGAAACTGAGGACTATATTTCAGTTCACTCGGAGCACAGTGACTCTGATTCAAACAGAGAAACTGACCCTGAATTCAACGACATGGCAGGAAATCAACCTGCTCCAGAGAGGCTCTTAGGTGATTACGGAGGGGCAAATGCTCAACCTAACAGGATGACGATTGTTAATCAACCGGTGAATGTAGCACACTTCCAGTTACATCCATCTACTATCCGCCAGTTAGAGAGCAAGCCTTTCTCCGGGAGAATTAATGAGGATGCAAATAAGCATCTTCAGAGATTTCTTACTACTACCACTTCTTTGAAGATCGAAGGTCATTCAGAGGAGGCAAAACGACTGGTGATGTTTCCATTCACTCTTACTGACGATGCTGAAGAGTGGTTCTATTCTCTTCCCGCAGCTAGTATCACAACATGGCAAGAGATGGAAACAGCCTTCCTTAACGAATACTTTCCTGCTTCAGTGTTCATCCGGAAAAGATATGATATAGTCAATTTTAAACAAAAAGAGGGTGAATCACTCGGAGATGCTTATAAAAGATTCAAAAGGTGTTTGACTTCGTGTCCTACCCATAACATGGACGCAACAGAGCAAATGCAAAACTTTGTGAATGGGTTGAGACTCAAGACGAAGCAACTGATTGATACTGCTGCAGGTGGCTCAACAAACTTCTCAACAGCCACAGGTATTAAAAGAATCATAGAAGCTATTGCTGCCAATGAACACCTTGAGTTATATGATCGCACCGTGAGTCAACCAGACGGAAAAATCGATCTTAAGCTAACAGAACAGGTTGTAAAAATGGAAGATCAAATTGCCGCAGAAGTTGAAAGAAGGTTGAAGAAGATGAATCTGGGAACTCACACAGTTGCTCAGGTTGAACCCGTTCAAGCGGTGATTTGCGAGATATGTTGTGGTCCACACTTTGCCATGCACTGTTTGGCAACTCAAGAGCAGGTTGAACAGATTAATATGTTGAGGCAAAACAATCCTTATGCCAACACATATAATCCGGGGTGGAAAAATCACCCAAATTTCTCTTGGAAAGATCATCAAGGGAACATCCAGAAACCGGTTCAAGGCCAACAACAGTACCAGCCCCAACAACAACCTTATCAGCCTCCAGTGTCAAGAAAAGCTGATTGGGAGATTGCCATTGAAAAGATGGCAGCTCACAACTGTCAATTTCAAGAAGAAACCAGAAGTAATTTCAAGAACACTGGAGCATCTATAAAGAATCTTGAGGTGCAGATGAGCCAAATTGCTCAACACCTTGCTATCCCTAACGCTCCTGGGACTCTTCCTAGTGCTACTGTAACAAATCCTAGAGATAATCATAAAGTAAATGCAGTCACAACGCGAAGAGGTAAAGTTAGTGAAGAGGTTCAAGAAAATTCTGAAGTTGAAAATCAATTGATTGAGGTTGAGCTTGAAATCAAAGACAATGAAGAGGTTGACAACGACAAAGAAGTTACCCAAACACCGGTCATCAAAGAAAAAGCGGTTGAACCTAAACCGGTGGTCAAACTTCCGTATCCTACAAGAAACAAGAAGAAAGGGCAGCAAGAGAAGAATTTTGAAAAATTTCTTGACTTGTTCAAAAAGCTGGAATTGAATATCCCATTGCTTGAAGCTCTTGAACAAATGCCCACTTATGCCAAGTTCATGAAAGATATAATTGCTAAAAAGAGGACTATGGGAGCTGAACCTATTATTCTAACCGAAACTTGTAGTGCTATTTTGCAGGGATTGAAGATTCCGGTGAAGAGAAAAGATAGAGGAGCTGTTACCATTCCATGCACTATTGGTGACCGATCGTTCAAGAGAGCTCTCATCGACTTGGGAGCGAGCATCAGTTTAATGCCTTTATCTATCTACAAAAAGTTAGGTATTGGTGCTGTGCAAGACACTAGGATGACTCTCCAATTCGCGGACCATTCTGTAAAGCGACCTTATGGAGTTGTCCATGATGTATTGGTTAGGGTGGACAAATTTGTGTTCCCGGTTGACTTTGTGATCCTTGAAATGCCGGAAGATGAAGAAATTCCCTTGATTTTGGGAAGACCTTTTCTAGAAACCGGGAGAGTTATGATAGACATGGAAGGTGGAACGCTAACGATGAAGGTGTATGATGAAGAGTTAAAAATTGATGTTAGGAACACTTTAAAGTACAAAGATGATGTGGGCACTAGTAGCAACATACAAGTGTTAGACCAAATGGAAGCTAGTGAGCATTTAGAAAGTGTGTCCAAGTTACCTCTAGAGAAGGTGTTGAGTATGTCCATTTTTGAAGGTGATAAGGAAGTTGGAGATAAGGATATGGAAGTGGTTGCGATGCTTGAAAATCAACCTATATTTAAAAGAATTAGAATGCACCGGTGGGAAGAATTGCGACAGCCTACAACAGTTGATGAAGGCAAAGACAAACCAAAAACAGCCGAATTGAAGCAACTTCCCGAGAATCTCAAATATGTCTTTCTTGACACGGAAGAAAAATGTCCCGCTATTATTAGCGCAAATTTAAAAGACATACAAGAAGGCAAGTTAATTGAAGTTCTTAAAAAATTCAAGGGAGCTATTGGGTGGAAGATTGAAGACCTAAAGGGTATAAGTCCCACAGTGTGTATGCATAAAATACTGATGGAAGAAGATCACAAACCGGTTGTACAACCTCAAAGGAGATTGAATCCGGTGATGAAGGAAGTAGTGCGAAAAGAAGTTGTTAAGCTATTGGATGCGGGATTGATTTATCCCATATCCGATAGTGCTTGGGTGAGTCCGGTGCATGTGGTACCCAAAAAGGGGGGAACAACTGTTATAACAAATGAAAAAAATGAGTTGATTCCTACAAGAACCGTTACTGGGTGGAGAGTGTGCATCGATTATAGAAGATTGAATTTGGCTACGAGAAAGGACCATTTTCCATTGCCATTCATTGACCAAATGCTGGAAAGACTAGCGGGACATGAGTACTATTGTTTTCTTGATGGCTACTCCGGGTACAATCAAATCGCTGTTGCACCGGAAGACCAAGAGAAAACGGCGTTTACATGCCCCTATGGCATTTTTGCTTATAGAAGGATGCCATTTGGGCTATGTAATGCCCCCGCTACATTCCAAAGATGCATGACTTCCATTTTTGCGGATATGCTGGAAAAACACATGGAGGTGTTCATGGACGATTTTTCCGTGTTCGGATCCTCATTTGATCATTGTTTATCTAACCTTTCACTTGTTTTGCAGCGATGTCAAGAAAGCAACTTAATATTGAACTGGGAAAAATGCCATTTCATGGTGAAAGAAGGCATTGTTCTTGGTCACAAGATCTCACAAAAAGGGATCGAAGTGGATCAAGCTAAAGTGGAAGTGATCTCTAAGTTACCTCCGCCAATCAACGAAAAGGGCATAAGAAGCTTCTTGGGACATGCGGGATTTTACCGCAGGTTCATAAGAGATTTCTCAAAGATAGCCAAACCTTTAACTACTCTGTTGGTTAAAGATAAGGCTTTCGTTTTCAATAAGGAATGCAGCGACGCTTTTGAAACACTAAAAAAAGAATTAGTATCTGCTCCTATTGTTATTGCCCCAGATTGGTCCCTACCCTTTGAGATTATGTGCGATGCTAGTGACATTGCGGTGGGGGCTGTTCTTGGACAGCGGAGAGGAAAATTGCTTCATGTGAT
Source organism: Lathyrus aphaca (assembly GCA_963966055.1). Taxonomy (NCBI): domain Eukaryota; kingdom Viridiplantae; phylum Streptophyta; class Magnoliopsida; order Fabales; family Fabaceae; genus Lathyrus; species Lathyrus aphaca. The sequence goes on along the minus strand of OZ014519.1, from coordinate 134,126,383 downwards.
TTACTATGCTAGTCATGTTCTGAACCCTGCACAGATAAACTATGCAACTACCGAGAAGGAGTTGTTAGCAGTTGTGTATGCCTTCGATAAATTCAGGCAATATCTGTTGGGTTCAAAAGTGATTGTTTATACTGACCATGCTGCTTTGAAATATCTTTTTGCTAAGCAGGATTCCAAGCCCAGGTTGTTGAGGTGGATTTTACTCCTTCAGGAATTTGATGTGGAGATTCGTGACAAGAAAGGGTGTGAAAACACTGTTGCAGATCATCTTTCTCGAATGTCACCAATTGAGGAGACGGAAGAGCAACGCCCTATAAAGGATGAGTTCGCTGACGAACACATCCTAGCTGTTATAGGGGTGCCTTGGTTTGCAGATTATGCAAACTATCTCATTGGCGGTATTATACCCGACGATTTTGATTCTAACAAGAAAAAAAAGTTTGTTCATGATTGCAGGTTTTATTTATGGGATGATCCGTTCCTCTACAAAAGAGGGGTGGACGGCCTGGTGAGAAGATGTGTACCTGAAGAAGAACAAAAAGATGTGCTGAAAGCATGTCACGACTCTGAGTATGGGGGACATTTCAGTGGTGATCGAACAGCTGCTAAAGTCCTACAATCAGGACTTTATTGGCCATCTTTATTTAAGGATGCGCAAGAGGTAGTGAAAGAGTGTGACAGATGTCAGAGGACTGGGAATATATCAAAAAGAAATCAGATGCCCCAAAATTCTATGCTCGAGGTTGAATTGTTTGATGTATGGGGGATAGACTTTATGGGGCCATTTCCACCATCATTCGGAAAAAACTATATTTTGGTGGCTGTGGATTATGTGTCCAAATGGGTAGAAGCTGTGGCATTACCCACCAATGATGCTAAGGTAGTGGTTAGATTCCTAAAAGAAAACATCTTCGGAAGGTTCGGTGTCCCGAGGGCTTTGATAAGCGACGAAGGGACACATTTCTTGAATCACCTTATGGAGAAGTTGCTGCAAAAGTACAATGTGAAACACCGGATAGCTACTCCTTACCACCCCCAAACGAGCGGTCAAGTGGAGGTATCCAATAGACAATTGAAACAAATCTTGGAAAAGACAGTGAATTCATCCAGGAAGGATTGGTCTCTTAAGCTAGATGACGCTTTATGGGCGTACCGGACGGCTTTCAAAACGCCTATCGGTATGTCACCATATCAGCTGGTTTATGGAAAGGCATGTCACTTACCTTTGGAACTTGAGCATAAAGCTTTTTGGGCATCTAAGTATCTTAATATGGACTTGTCAAAAGCTGGAAGTTCAAGGATTCTTCAACTGCATGAGTTAGAAGAATTCAGGAATCGGGCGTATGAGAATGCCAAGGTATACAAAGAGCAAACGAAAAAATGGCATGATAAAAGGATTCAAAGAAAAGAGTTTTGGGAAGGACAACTGGTCCTTCTGTACAATTCAAGGCTGAAGCTATTCCCAGGCAAATTAAGGTCAAAATGGTCGGGACCTTTTGTTGTTCACAAGGTATTTCCTCACGGAGCTGTTGAGATTAAAAATCAGATCAACGGAGATATTTTCAAAGTGAACGGGCAGAGATTAAAGCATTATTTCAAAGGCCAGCCCACTGGTGATATGCATGTCACTCGTCTTACCCAGTAGTACGACGGACCGTCGAGCCATGCGACGTTAAACGTAGCGCTTCGTGGGAGGCAACCCACGTGTTTTTCAGTCTGACTTTTGTGCGTTTCTGTTTTGTAGGTTTTGTTTATCACTATTTTTAAGAAGGAATGAATGAGGTTTGAAGTCATAATAGGAAGATCAATAAAGCCAGAAAACGGAAAACCAGAGGTGCAACACGGGTGCCCGTGTTGGGCAACACGGCCCGTGTTGCATGATGCAGACAGATGGGTGTTTTTGTGGAGTTTGGATGGATTCCAGGGATGTAACACGGCCACCCGTGTTGTGCAACACGGCCCGTGTTGCAATGTCTGGAGATTGTTTGATTTCAGAAATTTTGAGAAGAGATACCAGGGGTGCAACACGGGTGCCCGTGTTGTGCAACACGGCCCGTGTTCCAAGTGCTGTTTGACATGAATTTTTGAGCCAGAGAAATTGAAGCATCCAGGGAGGCAACACGGGTGCCCGTGTTGTGCAACACGGCCCGTGTTGCTCATGCGGGAATCCTAAAATTCAAATTTTTTTAAATTTTCCCAATTTTGCCCTGTGGGCCCCACGTGTTTAATTCCCTAATTTTTAATTAAAGGCTCATTAACCTTCCATTTATCACTTTTCTTTCATCTTCTCCAACCCTTTTCTCTCTAAAAACCCTAACACCATTGTTATTCCTCTCAAAACCTCCATTTTCGCAAGCACCCACTCACCGAAACCTACTTCTCCATTCACGAAATTTGTTCCCCATCGCTTGCTTGTCACGTTTCCTCTAATCTTTAAAAATTTTTGTGTGCCTCATTTGTGCAGGCCTGAAAAATGCCTCCTAGAAGGGATACCGGTAAAAATGTTGCTGAATCTTCTCGTCCTCGCAAGAGAGCACACCGGATGCCGAATGCTCATGGCATCTTATTCGAGGACCCGGAGCATCAAGCTAAGTATGCAAAGTTGGTAAGACGTAAGTTGATACCGGCCCGGTACATGTGCAACGAAACTCTTGAAAATCTAGGGCTCAAATTTGAAGTCCATAGAATGTTTCACAGTATCGGGATGTTAAATTTCATGCAGTATGAAGCGCCAACTTTTGAGCGCATAACCTTGGAATTTTTTAGTTCTTTACAGTTTCAGCTCAAGCATACCTGGACCGGATCCGACACTGAGTATTTCGGTACTCTGAAGTTCCGCCTTTATGACAATGATCATGTGATGTCGGTGGCTGATCTGGGGAAGATTTTAGATCTCCCAGTCTTTGGGCCTGGTGCACCGCCAAGTACATTCGATGCAGGATCATTCTGGAAGGATATCACCGGCAACACCGAGTATGCCGCATCTGCTGCAAAGGCCTCATGCATTCATAACCCGTCATTCTGGTACGCTCAAAAAGGGTTAGCTTATACCCTTTTCTGCCGAGGCGACAGTACAGGAGTCGCAACTCTGCGGGAGTTATACTTCCTATATGGAATGGCAAACAATGAGCTGATTAATGTTGCGGCCTTCGCAGCAGACCACCTGAAGCGGGTAGCCAATGCTGCCTCGGGTGAGATTTCCGTTGGAGGGATGATTACACAGATCGCTCAGCATCTGGGGTATAATGAGAGGTTGCTTGAAGTGCCTGCAGTGGCAGGTAAGACAAAAATTGACCTTGAAACATTGGTCAACCAAGGTATGATTAAAACTGCTCATAATTATTATGTTGTGATGTCTCGTAACAAGCATTTGATTTCGTTGCCTGCACCTAACATGATTACCATAGATAATAGAGCTAACTGGCTGTATGAGGACCCCATGCTGGGTGGTTCCGATCAGTTTGATGAGTATTTTTCAGATGAGGAGGATGAAGGGAACCAACCTGAAGAGGTCCCGGTGCAAACTGCTGGTGGTTCTTCTAACCAAGCAACTGGTCAGTGGAATGTTTCCAAGGACCAGTGGGATGAAATGATTAGAGAGCAGACCCGGCAAGGGGACTTAATCGATGAGCTGCATGCATGGATGCAGCAGATGAAGCTTCATGGATTTCCTCCCGAACAGTGATAATTGTGAGTCCCCTCCGACATTGGTTCTTAAACAGTGAGGACACTGTTGAGTTCAAGTGTGGGGGGGTTTAGTTTTTATATTTTCGTTTATTTTATGTTAATCTTTGTTTATTTTAATAGTATCATAGTGTCGGCTTGAAGATTATAGCTTTATGTTATCTGTAAAAACACCCCTAAGTTAACCTGCTGTGTGTTACATGTGAATTATGAGAAAGTATATAGGATGCGAGTGAAAAAGAATCCCGATGAGAAAATATGGAAAATTTTGATGTATAGGTACTACATAAGCACACTGAGTTTTCGGAATTAGGAACGAGTTCGACATGTAGATTCGTGCCATGGTGCTTTGATTTGAGAAGTAAACCCGAAGTAGTTTATATTGATATATCTGGCTTTATCTATAATAATTATGTGTGCAAAGATGATCCAAAAGAAAAAAAAAAGCTTCAAGGCACCGAGAAAAAAAAAATGAATAAAAACATTAGAACGATCGATCCTTCTAAGTTGGGTAACTCTCACAAGGTTATTCAACCTAACGGCGGTTGAACATAAATGTTTCCCGAAGGGACAGAAAAATCGGTGCCAACGATAAAAAGAGGAATCAATCTTGCACACATAGTGAAAATCATTAAAAGCCTTAAAAGTGATTGTCCGAATGAAAAGGGTTGAAAATCGGAAAAATAAGACCTAAGCACGAAGCATAGTCGGAGAGGTTACCGAAAAGGGAGATTCGGATCCGTGGTTTTCCATGGTGTAGTGTTTGTGTGATATCTATACTGAGAGAAAAGTACAAAAAGAACTCATTGGGTGAATTGGAACGAAGGATCCACGTATGAGTATCATAATTCATATTGCTAGTTTTGAAGATGTAAATGCAGGATTTTTGCTTGAGGGCAAGCAAGAATTCAAGTTTGGGGGAGTTTGACCAGTGATATTTAGTGGTAATATTCAAGCCAGTTTTCAGCGTCTTTCGAGTCTATTTTTATTTTGTTTGTAGTGTCTCGTTCATGTTTTGCTTAAGTTTTCTCATTATTGCGTGCAAGTTGATATTTATCGTCTTTACTTTGTTTTTATCAGTGGAATGGGTTATGTGGTTGTTTCTTTGTGGTGTTTCAGGTAAATATGTAATCAGTGGTTCGAGGTGTCCGAAAGAGGGTCCGAGCTTTTAAAAACAGATAGAAAATGAGAGTTCAGAGACACAACACGGGTGCCAGTGTTGCACAACACGGCCCGTGTTGTAAAGACCAGAAGAAACAAAGAATTCAGCTCAGAAAATAAGAAGACAGGGGTGTGACACGGGCACCCGTGTTGTACAACACGGCCCGTGTCATGGCAACTGGGAAAAGGATGTTTTTGGTTGCAATCCAGAGTCACAACACGGCCACCCGTGTTGCACAACACGGCCCGTGTTGTGAAGACCAGAGAGAATTTTATGTTTTGCTGCTTCGAGGGTATTCCGGACATTTCGCAGTGCTGTTTGAAGACTGATTTATATTTGCCCATGATGACGGTGAAGAGACACTTTTTGAATTGGGGCTTTTTTGGAGAGAACAAAGACGGGAGAAGAAAGATCGATCAAGAGCGGAAGCAATTGACGATCCGACTAATCCAACGTTAATTGTAATGTCTAAATTTGCTTACTCTGTTTTTATTTCCAGTTTGAACATGAGTGGCTAAACCCCCCAATGCCAGGGGGGTGTCCCTGATTTGCATTTTGTAATGACTTGTTGAATTCTTCAATTTGGTATTATGTTTTAGTTTCGTTTCTTTATTTTATCGCAACGTCCTTAATGCTTTATCGGTATTGGAAAATAAGATAATTGATCGTGGTTAGGATTTGGTCTGACCAACCATTCTAACCTTGTTGCATAATTTTATCGTAAAAAAATATTACTGAGGAATTGGGATATTTTTATATGAACCTTTTTATGTCAGAATTATTGCTTGATATTCTTCTATGACCTTTGAGGAATCATGGTCTATGAAGAATACCAAAGGTTTTTCTTTAAAGGAATTTTGGAGAAACATTGTAGGCTTAGGAAAGACGCGTTCTAAAGCACATCTCTAAAATTAAGGAACCTATGAGTCATTGCATTGCGAATCATACACCCTACCTGGCATTACTTTTATATAAGTGAAATTATTTGTTTTTACGTTTTATTCTGTTCAAATTATTTAATTTAATCTCAAACCTTGAGTTTTGTCTAATTGAAATTAATCACGAAGAACTTATTTTTAATACGCAGTCCTTGTGATCGATATTTTGGGTTAATCCTTTCTATTACTACATCGGTAAAAATAGTACACTTGCTATTTTCCGGTCAGTGATCCTAGGGGCAAGTGGACTCCAACATATGAAGGACCATTCGTAGTCAAGACAGTGTTCTCAGGAGGTGCCATGATACTGACTACAATGGATGGTGAGGACTTCCCACAGCCTGTAAACGCAGACATAGTTAAAAAATACTACGCATAAAAAGAGACCCGCTAGGTTGACAGGCCTAGGCAAAAATAAGGGCATCCCGGCAAACCAAAAGGGTTTGGGCAAAAATTAGGGATATATATAAAAAGATGTACACCCGGCAAGTCGAAAACCTGAAAAGGCGGCTTGGGCAAAAAAGGGTATCCCGGTGGATTGAAAACCTGAAAGGGCAATCCAGGCAAAAGTTAGGGATTAAAGCGTATGACTATGTCTCGTTTGGATCACTCATGAAACTGCAACTAGTTGTACTACTTATTCAAGCTCGAACAGATAAAGCTCAATTCAATCATTTCCGTCTCAACAGCAAGAAGATGAGATACTTGAAGGGCAATAGTAGAATTGAAACTCAATAGGATTGTTTCCCACATAGCTGATTTTTTTTGTAAAACTTTATGGCAAAATCCTCTTACTAGGGTTTATGTCTCCTGGTACAAACTTACCCGTGTATGGGCCACTTTTTGATATAAATAAATTCCATCTTTTGAATCCAGATTTAATTTTACCCTATTTACATAAGCGAAACGTCCATTGGTTGTGTTTGAATGTATGTGTGCTTTTGAATATGATTGATGTTTACCAGAAATGCATGAAAATGCAGTAATAGTATTTACCAAGGACGAACGAGAGAAAGATTTCAATGAAGCTTCGCCGGTTCACCTTTACAAGACAGTTACAAACTCTTAGTAGGACAAATCCATCTTCATAAAGTCTTATCTCCCCTGGAATTTATATCCATCTCTTTTATCCTCATACGGATATTCGAGAATTTACTTTCCAGTAAGGGTACGACGAACGAAGACGGGATGCTACCTCTACCCTATCATCAAACGAAGACGAAGGTTATATATACCTTACTATCCCAGCATACGGAAGGTGATATATACCTTACTATCCCGGCATACGGGAGGTGATATATACCTTACTATCCCGGCATACGGGAGGTGATATCTATCCTTACTATCCCCAGCATACGGGAAGTTATCTATACCCTGTTATCCCCAGCAGACAAAGGGTTATATATTCTTCAACAACAAATCGGGATTTATTTTCCCTGGCCAGCAGTTGTTATACGAAGATATCCAGACTCTTCCGACAGTATCATATCATACATACATCATTTACATCATACCATAGCATATATATCCATAGGCACATAGTACATTACTTGAGTACATCATATCATACATGCATACATAAAGCATAAACTAATGTTATTATACGGAATGCTACCTTGTTTTCAGGTTAACTATCCAACAAATAAACTTATGATCTTCGGGACTGCTTTATTGTTACCTCAGGGTCACTTTATCCTCCTGATAAATTCTCATGACTTCAAGACTGCTTTAGAGCTATTGATTGCTCTATCCTCCTGAGGTCATATTACTACTTCAAGACTGCTTTAGAGCTATTGATTGCTCTATCCTCCTGAGGTCATATTACTACTTCAAGACTGCTTTAGAGCTATTGATTGCTCTATCCTCCTGAGGTCATATCACTACTTCAAGACTGCTTTAGAGCTATTGATTGCTCTATCCTCCTGAGGTCATATCACTACTTCAAGACTGCTTTAGAGCTATTGATTGCTCTATCCTCCTGAGGTCATATCACTACTTCAAGACTGCTTTAGAGCTATTGATTGCTCTATCCTCCTGAGGTCATATTACTACTTCAAGACTGCTTTAGAGCTATTGATTGCTCTATCCTCCTGAGGTCATGTCACTACTTCAAGACTGCTTTAGAGCTATTGATTGCTCTATCCTCCTGAGGTCATATCACTACTTCAAGACTGCTTTAGAGCTATTGATTGCTCTATCCTCCTGAGGTCATATCACTACTTCAAGACTACTTTAGAGCTATTGATTGCTCTATCCTCCTGAGGTCATATTATTATTTCAAGACTGCTTTAGAGTTATCATTGCTCTATCCTCCTGAAATCATTACTTCAAGACTGCTTTAGAGTTATCATTATTGATGGCTCTATCCTCCTGAAATCATTACTTCAAGACTGCTTTAGAGTTACCATTATTGATTGCTCTATCCTCCTGAAGACATATCACATCATTGCTTCAAGACTGCTTTAGAGTTATCATTATTGATTGCTCTATCCTCCTGAAATCATTGCTTCAAGACTGCTTTAGAGTTATCATTATTGATTGCTCTATCCTCCTGAAATCATATTATTACTTCAAGACTGCTTTAGGGTTATCATTATTGATTGCTCTATCCTCATGAAGGCATGCTGTTACATCAATATTACTCCAGTATCCTGAAAGCATATCATCAATACCTCAGGACTGCTCCAGACTCCTGACAGCTCTCATTATACTGCTGAAGAAATTTCCTCTAGTGGCATCATTAAGCCCACTCAATCATGTTCAACCAACCATCAATATCACTCTATGCACTGGTGAGTGCAAATTTTTGGGCTTTTGTGTTCAATCCCCTTCAACCTTCCAGGTCACGACTGGCAAATATACCAATCTAACCCCTCAGGTTTCAGAAAATTGAACAGGGGCAGCTGTTGTACCCCAAAATTTGCCCTCACAATACAAGACTTTGTGTTCTAAGAAGGTTCACAAGGTTCACAAATTTCTCAACATTTCCACAACCTTTCATGAGGTTCATGAAGTCTACAAGTTACTTCTTGAAGGTTCACAAGGTTCACAAGCTTCTCAACATCTTCAAGACCTTTCATGAAGTTCATGAAGTCTACAAGTTACTTTATGAAGGTTCACAAGGTTCACAAGATTCACAATAATTACAAAGCTCTCCTGAGGCTCATGAAGTCTACAAAGCCACTTCATGAGGTTCACAAGGTTCACAAGCTTCACAATACCTCCCATGAGGTTCACAAGACATTTTATGATGGTTCACAAGGTTCACAAAGTTCACAATTGGTCAAAGAAGTTGACAATTCCCTCAGACAATGCACCTCCTAAGCAGTGCATCCAAAACTAGGGTTTTGACTTTAATCAGGATAAATGGACTTCCAATACCTCAAGTGAGTTTCATAACATCTTATATGTGTATAAGAACCCCCATGACAAGTTTCAAGACTTTTCTCAGAAGTTTGCTCAGTCAGATGATCAGATAAGTCAAAATCAGTCAAAGCAGTTAAAAAGTCAAACTGAGGTCAACTGTGGTCAAACCAAAGTCAAACTTCATGATTTTTTGCCAACATCAAGTATATGAAGTAAAATTCATCATTTGATCAAGGGTTGATCATGATTCATCAAGGAGATTCCAGATCATCAATAATCAGGAGTTTCTAAATTAGGGTTTCCTTAGTAAAAGTCAACTGAACTTTGACCAGCCATAACTTTCACATACTTCATCACCAAGTCTCCATCCAAAGCTCATTTTTAAGGAAATTGAATTCTCTACAACTTTGATGTTGAAAGTTAAGCCCAAAAATGCTTCATTTGAAAGATATGATCTAAGACATTATAGGTCATTTCAAAAGTCAACAAAAAGTCAACAACTTCAAAAGGGCATAACTTGAGATTGGTAAATGATATGGACCTGAAACCAATGGGGTTGTTTAGAGGACTCTTCAAGCTTTCCAAAAAGTCCAAGAACACCCTCATACCTTTAAAATTGAGGGAGATATGCCCTTGCAAAGTTGGGAAATTTTGTGATGGTTTATGTTGAAAATGGAGGCCTAAAAGTAATTCTTTCCAAATGGGCTTGCTAAGTTGTGATCCAATCCATCTCATCTCATTATGCACGACCCAATTGACCAAAATTCAGCATTTTTATTATTTTATTTTTATTTATTATTGATTTAATTCATAAAAATCATTTTAAATAAATATAAAATGTGAAAATCTATTTTTGGGTGAAGATTGAGGTTCTAGAAATTCTTAATTAGTGATTGAAGCTTAAAGAGAAGGAAATCATATGACTAATCCAAAGATAGCAAGTCTTCATGATCAAATATTTGAATTTTACAACATGATCTTTTTCAATATTTTTTGGATCAAATTTTCATACAACCAATCCATATTTCTGACCTAATTCAATCTCATATATATACAAAACATAACCCTAACAAGAGGAGACGAAAATCCAGCAGCCAAAGGTAAGTTCCATTGTTCAAAATTTCAAGCAAAAAGTGAGATTCGGATTTGGAGATTCAAGGCACTACAAGGTATTTTAAGGACATGGCTGGCTTCCTTGATCATCATGGAACATAAACTGATCATCACATTGCCTTATATCATCACATATTGCTAAACCCGAATCAAGTTTCATCTTAAATTTCATTTTTTCGATTTCAATTATTTGTGCATTATTAATGAATTTTGTTTGTGCTTTTGTGTTTGTGATGATCCAAGGAATGATTCTGGACAAATTAATTGGATTTTCCTTGCCTAGAACAGATTCGGCCATTGTTAGGGTTAAGCTCTTGAAATTAGGATTTGGTGATTCAATGAGTTTAAATAAATTCTAAGAACATGGGAGTGTTCTATGAGACCTAAGGATTACAAAACTATAATTAATTTCATGAATCAGTGTTGTTTGGTATGAGTTTGGTTTTTCGCAGGTCAAGAAGCTTGAAGAACTCGCAGGTAAAACCGTAGCTGAATTCGTAGGAAAAAACGCAGGGCAGGAGGTTGAAGAAGGAGCTCTGGCGTGCATTTAAAAATTCAAATTATGTTAATATATTTTATTGTTGTTTTGTTGTTTGCTATCACACGCGCGTGTGTGCCCTGGTGGTAAGCCTGATATGCGTATATTGTGAGGTCCCTGGTTCGATACTTGGCTAGTGCATGTTTTTTTGTTATTTTTCAGGTCAAACGCATACTTAATATATTATTATTTCTGGCCGTCACATTATCAGTCAGGCTCTCCCAGCCAGGTGGATACGTGCGCATGCTTGTAATTAGAAGGTCCTGGGATCAAATCCCACCCCAGGCCTTTTTATTTCTCTATTTTCCTGGATTTTTGAGGCAAGGCATAAAACAAAATGGGTCTCCTTTAGTGTCACCTGCGCCTGGCTGGCCTGGTGGTTGTTGCTGCTGCTTGCAAGTGTGAGGTCTTGGGATCAAATCCCACCAGGTTCCTTTTTTTCTTTCTTTCTTTTTTATTTTCTTTTCCTTCTTTTTTTTAATTAATTTAAATAATTAAAATTTTATTATTATTTTCTATATTATAAAGTATGTATATATTGTGTATCCCAATTACTAATATTATTTTCTAAAAAATATAAAACTCTTGATTTTTCAATTTAAATTTTATTTGTATAATTTATATTAGTTAAGATAATTTTATATAATTAGTTAAAAATAAATTTTGTATATAAGTTAACCCTAATTTTCAAAACCCTAAAAAATATTTTCTAAATGAACTTTAATTTTGTAAAAATCTAATTTTATTTTATTTTCTAATTCTTAGTATAGATATTATGTATATATTTATTTAATGATAATTTTGTAAATATGATCTATTATTAGTAATATGTAAATATTTTTTGTTCATAATCTAAATTATATGTAAATAATTCTAAATTGAGCCTATAATATTTTAATTTTATAATTATAATACATTAAAAAAAATAACTTAATAATTTGTAAATTAAAATAATTGTTCGTTCATATTTGTTTCTAAATATAATTGTTTATATTAAAAGTTGTTAATTTCTTATTCTTATAATATTTCGATTAATGTTATTTATTATTATTACTACTAACCATCTTATTTATTTTGCTTTGTTAATTATTATTATTTCATTAATCTTTATTATTTACTAACCATACTATTATTTATTATTATATTTCTAACCTTGTTTATTATTTCTAATTATTATTATCATTATCACTAACCCTTATTATTTATTTTTTATTATTTATTGCTTATTTATTTACTATTTATTTTGCTTAATATTTTGCTTATTATTATAATTTTGTAATTGCTTCTTGGATGTAAATTTTATAATTATTTAATTATTTTTGCTATGGTTAGTAATTAGGGAGTGTTAATATGTATTTTATTTAAAAATTAACTTAGATCATTTTAATATAAGATAATTAAAATAAACACTCACACACACGTAAGTCGATTTTTAATCGCCGTCTCACATTTCTAAGGTTATCCCTCAAGTTGCCTACGAATAAGGTCAAGTGGGGTGTATAAAGCAAGTCCCTTAAAAGAAAAATCATCAAGTCCCTCATGGTTGCCTTTACGAATCGAGTCCCTTTCAAAAAAAATGATGATAGTCCCTCCTTTATGCTTATTACACCCCACAGTTGCCTTCATAACCAGATTGTCCCTCACATGTCCCTTACATCCAAGGTAATGACTACCTACTCCTTAATAGTAGGGATAGTCTTACCAAGGAAAGGATAAAGAACAAGAAAGACTTTAAACTTTAGGGTAGGTTCCTCTTATGTACTTGCTCACTTCAAAAAAAAACTTTTCAAACACTTAACATTTTCAAACAAGTTTTCAAACAAGTTTTTACACATCCGTACATGGATTATTATTAACTATTCTGAAAATTTTTCTATTCACACACTACACTTTCAAAAACAATTCAAAAGTGAGCTAAGTACCTAAGAGCCCATGGATAACCATGGATGTAAAGGGTGCTAACACCTTCCCTTTACATAACCTACCCCCCGGACCCAAAATATTCTCTTAAGGTCTTTCCTGTTCTTTTATAACCTTTCCTTATGGATAAAATAAAAGTCGGTGGCGACTCTTGCTATCCGCAACATTACTTAAAGTCAGTTCTCCCACCGTGTTACAGAACTGGCGACTCTGCTGGGGACTTAATAAAAGAGGGGTACCCTTAGGAATTAGATCACTTTAAATTGTTTGCCTTGTTTGCTTTATCTTATCTTATTGGGGTGCTCTTATGTGTGAAAGATCCTAACCCGGATCTAGTGTACCTTAGGTAAATGGCAATAGACCAAGGAAACTGTACGACGTATATCGATACGGTTGATCTGGTGGCCATAGTTAGTGTGACTTCTTGGTTGGTGCTTATGTTCCTTAAATCAAGTTGAGGATAATATGAGGCTGCCATATGTTGTCAATGCACTAACTAACTTTTAGAACCCTAGTTAACTCATCTTGGCCTTTAGAAAGTAGTGAGGTAACCGGCTTTGGTGCAGACTGAAGTTGGTTGACACTCGATGCTACGCTCATTGAGATCTTAAACTTGGAGGGTTTTGGTTGGCAAGTAAGTTGCCTTCTGAGCAACCACCCTTGTGAAGGATCAATGATATTGAGATCCCTTAGAACCTGGTTACTTTTATAGGACAGGATGAACCATCTAACTTCAGGGGAGGGTACTTACCTTAAACCTCATGCAAGCCTTTAAACCTAGGGCTATGGTGTGACTTGTTTGTGTGTGCCACATGTTTGTGATTGAGCATAACATCATGACATCATCATGCATCATAAGCATAGCATTTTCACTAACCATTTCAAGGACCAAGGGATTTATCTTTGTTCTTTGTTGTAGGGCATGGCTTTTGCTCGTAGAAACACCATCAGGACCAATTTTGTAAGAGACTCATTACAAAGTAAGTCAGGAAAGAATTCTGGAGCTAACAAAGCAACTTCACGAGGAACGGAATCTCAACTCATACCTCAACACAAAGAGGAAACGTCCATGGGAGACTTAAAACCCCATCTTTTGTATTTCATTTTTTGTAAGCCTAAAAGGCAAAACAAAGTTATTACTAATAAAAGTTTACTTTCGTGTTTGTCTAAGCAAATTTAAATCCTGCGGTCCTTGAAAACATTGCATACGCATTTGCATACCATATCATTGCATCACAGGTTTATAATTGTGCACAGGTTTCTCATCTTCTCGCTGTTTATTTCAGCAATGGCTCTCGAACAATCAGTTAAAGATCTTCAGGCACAGAATGCACAGTTCCAAGAGCTGATCTTGAACCTGTCCAAGGGGCAAGATGATTTGAAGGCACTGCTGGCCAAGAAGACTAAGAAGACTAGAAGGTCTGCTGGGTTGATCAACAGGGGAAGAAGGTTCAAAGGTCTTGCCGAGACCAAGGAACCAGCTGAAGACTATGAATCTGAAGAATCTGAGCAAGAGGTAGGCAGTCTCCACCATACAATGGGGGACTCTGATTCTGAGGCTAATTATTACCATGAGCCTAATGAAGACAAATCCAAGATGCTGGTGGATAGAATGGATGCTATGGAATTGCAGAAATCATCTAGGCTGGATTTTGAGGATTTGAGTTTGGTATCTGGGGTTGTGATACCCATTGGATTCAAGGTTCCTACCTTTGTTGTTTATGATGGGGTCTCTTGTCCCAAGCTGCATCTGAGGTCTTATGTCAGAAGAATTCAACCTCACACTGCTGATAAGAAGCTGTGGATCCATTTCTTTCAAGAGAGCTTATCTGGAGCTCAGCTGGAGTGGTATTATCAGTTGGAGAGTGTCAACATCAGAGACTGGAATGATCTTGCTGAAGCTTTCTACAAGCAGTATCAATACAATGCTGACTTAGCCCCCACTCGCATGCAGCTTCAGAGCATGTCTATGGGTGCCAAAGAAAGTGTTAAAGAGTATGCTCAGAAATGGAGAAATTTAGCTGGAAGAGTTCAACCCCCTTTGACTGATAGGGAGCTGGTTGATATGTTCATGTGTACACTGAATGGTCCGTTTTACAGTCATCTCATTGGGAGCTCATCATCTGGCTTCACTGAGTTGATCATGACAGGAGAGCGGGTAGAAAATGGTATCAAGAGTGGAAAGATCCAAGTGGGCACTTCTTCATCAGGTGCTGCAAAGAAACCTCCCACTGGGAAGAAGGAATCCAATGCTGTTTATGGTCAACCTGATCGTAACAGAAGGCATCAGTCTGTTAGTGCAGTTCATATTTCAAATCCAACTCCTGCAACAACAGAGCAGCCTCAAGGCAACCAACAGAGGGCTAGAAGACAGTTCACGAAGATCAACATGCCAATGGCTCAGGCATTGCAACACTTATTGAAGGCTGAACTTATTACCCTGAGGGAGGCTCCTCAGAATCCCAATGTTACCTCTCCCAAGTACAATCCCAATGCACGATGTGCATATCATTCAAATTGTCCAGGACATGATACTAATAACTGCTGGGTCTTGAAGAACAAAATTCAAGATATGATTGATGCTGGAGAAATTGAGTTTGATCCACCAGGTACTCCAAATGTGATTACAGCTCCAATGCCAAATCACGAGAAGACTGTCAATGCCATTGAAAAAGATCTACATGTCTATTCAGTTATGGAGTTGACCACACCACTATCTGTTATCAAGAAAAGGTTAGTACAAGCTGGGATCTTTCCAGGCTGTCGTGAAGATTGTTTGTATTGTACCTATAAGCCGGATAGTTGCTTCATATTGAGAGATGGAATTCAGCGTCTCATGGATAAGTATACTATAGTGTTTGAAAGAAGACCATCGTCTGTAGAAAGTATGGTGGATCATCTGACTCAAGGAAGGAAGATTGAAGAGGTTGACATGGTTGACAAAGTACCACTAAGAATCACTTCAAATAGTCCTATTAAAATCACTCATCAGGGCCCAATCAAGATTACTGCTGAAGGTCCCGTGAAAGTTGTTGCTGAAGCCAGAGTGGCTCCTCTGATCATTACCACTCCTGGTCCTATTCCTTATACATCTGACAAAGCTGTGCCTTGGCACTATGGGTCTGATGTTTACATCCCTGGTGTTAAGCAGGAGCCTTTACTTGATGTGCCTGTTGACATTGATAATATTGCTGGATCTAGCAAGATCACTCGTAGTGGAAGAGTCTTCTCTCCTCCAGTTGCTTCTAAGAGTGCAGTTACTCCTGCTGCTACTACCACCACTGATGCTCGGGGCAAAGGTCCTGTTATTGAGCCTGTATCTACTGATGTACCAGCTGCTGATGATCTCTCTAAGCAAATGGAAGAAGTATTGAAAATCATTCGCAAGAGTGATTATGACATTGTGGATCAGCTGGGGCATACTCCCTCAAAGATTTCTATGTTATCCTTGTTGTTGTGTTCTGAAGCTCATGCCAAGTCCTTGATCAAGTTTCTGAAGTCTGCTCATGTACCCAGTGCAATTTCTGTTGACCAATTTGAGAACTGTGTTGCTCACCTGACTTATGACAATGGGTTAGGATTTTCTGATGCCGATTTGACCCCTGCCAAGAGGGATCATAACAGGGCCTTGCATATCTCAATTGAATGCAGGGGCACTACCCTGTCACATGTATTGATAGACAATGGTTCCTCTCTGAATGTGTTGCCTAAGGAAGTCCTGAACAAGCTGAGTCCTGAAGATGCTGTGTTGAAGCCCAGTAACATTGTGGTGAAGGCTTTTGATGGTTCTAGAAGAGTAGTACATGGGGAAATTGATCTTCCAATCAAAGTTGGCTCCCAAGTGTTTACTGCTACATTTTATGTGATGGATATTCGTCCTTCATACTCTTGTCTGCTTGGTCGTCCCTGGATCCATGGGGCAGGTGCTGTAACCTCTACATTGCACCAAAAGTTGAGATAATTAAAATTTTATTATTATTTTCTATATTATAAAGTATGTATATATTGTGTATCCCAATTACTAATATTATTTTCTAAAAAATATAAAACTCTTGATTTTTCAATTTAAATTTTATTTGTATAATTTATATTAGTTAAGATAATTTTATATAATTAGTTAAAAATAAATTTTGTATATAAGTTAACCCTAATTTTCAAAACCCTAAAAAATATTTTCTAAATGAACTTTAATTTTGTAAAAATCTAATTTTATTTTATTTTCTAATTCTTAGTATAGATATTATGTATATATTTATTTAATGATAATTTTGTAAATATGATCTATTATTAGTAATATGTAAATATTTTTTGTTCATAATCTAAATTATATGTAAATAATTCTAAATTGAGCCTATAATATTTTAATTTTATAATTATAATACATTAAAAAAAATAACTTAATAATTTGTAAATTAAAATAATTGTTCGTTCATATTTGTTTCTAAATATAATTGTTTATATTAAAAGTTGTTAATTTCTTATTCTTATAATATTTCGATTAATGTTATTTATTATTATTACTACTAACCATCTTATTTATTTTGCTTTGTTAATTATTATTATTTCATTAATCTTTATTATTTACTAACCATACTATTATTTATTATTATATTTCTAACCTTGTTTATTATTTCTAATTATTATTATCATTATCACTAACCCTTATTATTTATTGCTTATTTATTTACTATTTATTTTGCTTAATATTTTGCTTATTATTATAATTTTGTAATTGCTTCTTGGATGTAAATTTTATAATTATTTAATTATTTTTGCTATGGTTAGTAATTAGGGAGTGTTAATATGTATTTTATTTAAAAATTAACTTAGATCATTTTAATATAAGATAATTAAAATAAACACTCACACACACGTAAGTCGATTTTTAATCGCCGTCTCACATTTCTAAGGTTATCCCTCAAGTTGCCTACGAATAAGGTCAAGTGGGGTGTATAAAGCAAGTCCCTTAAAAGAAAAATCATCAAGTCCCTCATGGTTGCCTTTACGAATCGAGTCCCTTTCAAAAAAAAATGATGATAGTCCCTCCTTTATGCTTATTACACCCCACAGTTGCCTTCATAACCAGATTGTCCCTCACATGTCCCTTACATCCAAGGTAATGACTACCTACTCCTTAATAGTAGGGATAGTCTTACCAAGGAAAGGATAAAGAACAAGAAAGACTTTAAACTTTAGGGTAGGTTCCTCTTATGTACTTGCTCACTTCAAAAAAAAACTTTTCAAACACTTAACATTTTCAAACAAGTTTTCAAACAAGTTTTTACACATCCGTACATGGATTATTATTAACTATTCTGAAAATTTTTCTATTCACACACTACACTTTCAAAAACAATTCAAAAGTGAGCTAAGTACCTAAGAGCCCATGGATAACCATGGATGTAAAGGGTGCTAACACCTTCCCTTTACATAACCTACCCCCCGGACCCAAAATATTCTCTTAAGGTCTTTCCTGTTCTTTTATAACCTTTCCTTATGGATAAAATAAAAGTCGGTGGCGACTCTTGCTATCCGCAACATTACTTAAAGTCAGTTCTCCCACCGTGTTACAGTATGAACCTGCTTTTTTATTTGGCTGTGACTTGTACTGAACCATTTGTCTTACATGTGGCTTTTGATGTCTTATGCAGATGTGCAATGGCTGTATATCAATTATTTTGGTAAGTTTGCAATTGTCATAATATAGAAGCTGGATGCAACACGGTTACGACTTATGTGTGATGAGTTACTTTGCGAGATAATTCACGTTCCCCTTGCCTTGCAAACCTACTGAAGGTCTCCTAATGTTGTTTACTGTAACTTTAACTTACAATGGTCCTTCTCTAACTTTCATTCCGATGCCACAAAACTTGATACATGTTCCTACTGCTTGATATTTACAATTGCTTTTGGCTTTGATATATTCAATGATGCTCTAATTAGTAGTCTCATGTATTTTGTACGTAGTGGCACTGGATTAATTTGGAAAACATTCACCGCAGGTTTCATGAAGGCTAGCGGGATGGTAGAATTTGATGCACCTATTATAACCTGCTTTATTCAACTGGTTACGGACTTCTCGGGAGCTGGAAATTAAAGCCCAGGTGTACTTGTTATGCATTCTGTTATGGAGCATATGCGTGTCGCGTTATAATGTGAGAACTTCTGCTAATTCCAACTTCAATATAATCGAGAAATGCAGTAGGGAAAGGTTGGAAGTTTGAATGAAGGTGTTAGAATGAAACATGTGATGATAAATGCAGCAACTGAAGGATAGAACAAGTTTGTGCTTAAAATTAGGAACTTGATTATAGTTTTACTTGTAACAAATTTCTATGCTTCATGTATTGCATCATGTTTTTCTTGGACTTGGTGTTTTTTCATTTGATATGAGCATCTTGCCTTGCAGGTTGGATGGTGTAACACGAACATTAGTAACACGAGGTACGATGCATCAAGCTGGATGGCTCATAGACATTAGTGTAGCTTTTGGGAGCTATTTGAAAAAAATGGCTTTAGCCTGAGACGTCACGTTTGGGCCACGTTTGGAACATCTTATGATTTTTGTAACTTTTAATCATACATCTATATTAAGCAACATGACTGTGTTTTGTACAGTGGTCAAATTCCTTGTGAATGTAAACCATATATCCCTTTTTTTATGATTTAATCTGATTTTGCATCCTTGCTATTTTAAGTGACAACATGAACTCTTACTTTTCTTCTTGACTTTCTTTTGCTTTGTTCCTTTATTAAGATGGCTTGCGACAAACTCTCTCAAAACCATACTTTTATTCTCGTGAACTCGAATAACAACGAACCACGGTTAAACTAACAAACCTGTTGAACTGCAACCTTAGCATGGCTTAAAGTTATCGCATACCGTCTCAAAACTCTTCTCGAAACACCAATTGGATTTGAGCTTCTCGAATCACTTTCCGAATCATATTGAAGTACGATCTTGAAATCTTGAAAAGAATGTAATAAACATGACCCTAATCAAATAGGGAAGTCCTTTGAGAAATATCCTAGCAATTAATTTGAGAAAAGCTTCGAAACTGGTTCAATGTCCTCCTGAACCAACAGGTGTCAATGGCTTGAAGTTAATTCAACACTAATTGAATAAGCTTTAACATCTACACTTGGAAACCTTTGATCACGACTGAAAATAGCCTTTGAATTAAATCCACACATTATTGATAATATTAACCGAACTATGACTCATTCTCGTCATGTCTGATATTTGACAAGAGAATACAAGCAACAAGCACACATTTTTTTGAATTTATATAATAATTAATAACGTAAGATAATGAATGAAAATGATTAAAAAAGTAGGACAAATTTGGGGTATGACACTTCCTCGTCCGACTTACACTCGGGCACGACCCTAATGTTAATTAGCTGAGGCTCTAAGATGGGCAATCCATCATCGCCCAATATCGGGATTATCTAGTCGGTCTACACAGGTTGTGTAACACCCCCTTTCTATACCCCCAAATAATCAATTAAATCATTTAGGCACATAATAAAAATTTCTTTAGAGTATATTTGAAACGTGGTATAAAAGAGGCATGTCACATTAACAGTGAAATTAAAACATACAACATCTGCTCATTTAAAGACATGTAACAAACGGGGTAACTTGCAATAGAAGGATTTCATCATTACACCCGTATTCCAAAGATTCAAATAACAACGGAAACTAACAATTAACAACATCAAACTTATATACTTATATAAATATATCAACAAGTTTGATTCACCAGATATTTCATATTTACATAAAACATTCATCACCAAAATACATGTACAAAATGTATCACAAAATGCATCAATTCGACCCTAGCTATCCGGTGCTACATATTAGAGCCGACCGACCAAAAGGATGAAGACAAGCTTCATAAAAAGACCTCCAGCAACCTACTCTGCAATACCCCATAGAGCATCATAAAACATCAGAAGGGTGAGAAACATTATCATAATAACATTGCACATAATTATATATCTCAACATATAAAACATGTTCTCACCACAAATCATCTCCAACATACATAACCTCAAGCATACTTATCATGCATACTTTCACCACTTCATTCACATCACATAAACATACATCATTCATGTTTATTCACACATATACACTACAATGTATATAAACATAAACATATATATATATATATATATATATATATATATATATATATATATATATATATATATATATATATATATATATCCACACATACATATATACTCAAGTATGTTTTCATCAATACATACTTTCATCTCCATATAAACAATATATATTCATGTTTATTTCATCAATTCACAATTTAGATGATAAATGCAAATCATGGAGACCGACTCATGACTCTATGCAAATGCAATGCGGTACCGACTCAATCATCATCAAGTTCACTCAGGAACTAAATGGAATCATCGCTCGTTACCTAAAGTAACTCCCCATCGGGCATACGATGCTCACCCATTGCTCACACTTCACATGGGCACACAACGTTTATGGATTGCTCACACCCCACACGGGCACACAATCCGGTTGCTCACACCCCACACAGGCACACAATCAATGTGAATAAATCACCTATTCCTCACACCTCACACGGGCACACAATGTTTATAGATTGCTCAAACCCCATACGGGCACACAATTCAATCGCTCGCACCCCACATGGGAACACGATCGTGTTATAGTCATCGCTCACACTCCACATGAGCACACGATGCTACAACGGATTCACAAAGAATCCCGCAACACAAGAATGCATGCATTATGCTTCACATGCAAAATGACACACAACACTCTTGAAAATGCATACATTATTCACAACATAATCATGCATTCATCTCATTCAATTAGCATACATTTGCATTCAATTCAAGCAATGTATTCATTTGCCAAACGGCCACAACATCACATCAAACTCACATTTCCATAATTAACTCATTTACGTTTTATCAGAAAAGTCGGGCAAAAGTCGGCTAAAAATTACATATCTTAGCATCATTAGTTTCTACACGTTTTTAGCTTCGAATCAATATAAGGAACACCTAAAACGGATAACCGAAACTAAAGTTATGAATTAAAAACACAAAGCTCCCAAAAACCCTTCAGGCTCACTGAGCGACCTCCTCGCTCGCTGAGCGAGGAAATCCCTGGAAACTCGATGAGTGAGGGATTGCTTGCTGAGTGAGAGCTGCGATTTCAGAAATCTCAACTGTGTAATAGTCCCCTCAAAACCAAACAAACTCAAACGAAACTTCATAAACATGATCAATAGCATATAGTTAACATTATACTTCGATTATAACAACTTCTAACCGATTAATATACCATTTCTCTCACATTTTCATCAAAAACCCTAACCTTTCATTCTCTCTAAACTTCACCAAAACAAAACCCCAATCATTCTCATACATACATAATCACATACCAGATTAAGATAACAATGTTTATCACCCTTACCTGATTGTTTCGATTCCTAGGAGCAATCTTGATGATTTTCCAACTTTTCCTCTTTTCTCTTCTTTTCTCTTATCTTCCTTTTCTTTCTCCTCTTTTTCTTTCTATTCTCTCTTTTCTTTTCCTTCCACTCTTATATCTTTTTCTTTCTATTTTTCTCTCTTACTAACTATTTCTACACTTAACTCATTTTCTTCTCTTTTCTACCAAATATTTTTTTCTCACAAAATAATAATTCTACACAATTTCTAATTTATCATTAATTAGCAAATGTCTAAAATACCCTTCAATCTAATTTTTACCCGAAAATTCACAAAACGGTAAAATCACATATCATACCAACATATCATATTATCATGTCAATTTCACAAATAAGACAATTATCACTCAAATAAAATAAAAGAATCAACAAAATTGGGAAATATTGAATCGGGGCATTACCACTCTCCCCCCTTTAGAAATTTTCGTCCTCGAAAATATTACCTGATTCAAACAACTCCGGATACGGCTCTCGCATCCCACTCTCTAATTCCCAAGTCATATTGCCTTCCGCAGCGCCTCCCCATGCCACTTTTACAAGCGCAATATCCTTGTCTCTTAGCTTCTTGATTTCACGATCCAAAATCGTAACCGGCAAAGCTTCCACCATAAGGTTATCTCTTACTTCAACCTCGTCCATAGGAATAACATGTGACAGATCCGGAACATACTTCTGAAGTTGCGAAACATGGAACACATCATGCAAATTCGAAAGATTCGGAGGCAACGCCACATGGTAAGCCACAACACCAACTCGTGTAGTAATCTGATACGGCCCAATAAAACGAGAAGTCAACTTCTTCGACTTCAAAGCACGACCCACACCCGTAACCGGTGTAACTCTCAAAAACACATGGTCGCCTTCCTGAAACTCAAGATCTTTCCGTCTCTTGTCATGATAACTCTTCTACCTACTTTGAGAATCTCTCATCTTCTCCCGAATAAACTTCACCTTTTCCGTCGTTTGTTGTACCATCTCTGGTCCAACTACCGTTCTCTCTCCGTTTTCATGCCAACATAAAGGTGTTCGACATCTCCGACCATACAAAGCCATAAATGGTGCCATACCAATACTCGAATGAAAACTGTTATTGTAGGTGAACTCAATCAACGCTAAATAACTATGGCAAACACCGCCTTATTCTAGCACACAAGCACGCAACAAATCCTCCAACGATTGAATTGTCCTATCGGTTTGACCGCCTGTTTGCGGATGGTAAGCCGAACTCAATCTTAGCTTAGAACCTAAATCCTTTTACAAACTTTCCCAAAACCTCGATGTAAATCTAAGATCTCTATCCGATACAATACTCTTAGGAACTCCATGTAACTTCACAACTACAAAAACATAAATCTCGGCTAACTTCTCCAAAGGATAACTAATATCAATCGGAATAAAGTGAGCAGATTTGGTAAGTCTATCCACAATCACCCAAATAGCATTATAACCTCTTTGCGTATTCGGCAATCCCGTAACAAAATTCGTCGATATACTATCCCATTTCCATTTCTGAATATCCAACGGTTGCATCAAACCACTAGGCTTCTGATGTTCCACCTTAGACTTCTGACAAGTCAAACACGCATAAATAAAATGAGCTACATCTCTCTTTATTCTGGACCACCAAAAGATCTTCTTCAAATCTTGATACATCTTATTCGCTCTCGGATGAATACTTAAGTTACTTCGGTGTTCCTCTTCCAATATCATCTTTTTCAACTCCTCATCATCGGGAATACAAATATGACCACGAAATCTCAAAACTCCAAAATTATCAACATTGAAATCCTCATTCTCATTCATCATCAAATCGACAATTTTCAAATCCAACTTTTGTTTTTCACACACAGTTGCAAGAAAATCATTCGTAACATGTAGCATACCAAGTCTCACACTTCTCGACGTTATTTCACAAACCAAACTCAAGTCTCTAAAATCCTCCAAAAGTTTTCATTCTCTTATCATCAATGCGGACATATGTAACACCTTATGACTTAAAGCATCGGCCACCACATTCGCCTTACCCAGATGGTAATTCAAACTAAAATCATAATCCTTCAAAAGCTCTAACCACCTCCTTTGTCTCATGTTCAATTCCTTTTGATCAAATAAATATTTCAAACTCTTGTGATCTCTAAAAACTTCAAATCTTGCACCATAAAGATAATGCCTCCAAAATTTTAGAGCAAAAACCACGACTGCTAATTCCAAATCATGCGTAGGATAATATTTTCCATGCACCCTCAATTGTCTTGAAGCATAAGCCACAAATTTCTCATCTTGCATCAAAACACCACCTAACCCAAACAATGAAGCATCACAAAACACCACAAATGGTTCCGTCGGATTTGGCAAAATCAAGATCGAAGCCGTTGTTAACCTTCTCTTAAGTTCCATGAAACTCTCTTCACAATGAATATCCCAAATGAAAGTCTTTCCCTTACAAGTCAATTGCGTTAACGGAAGTGCCAAATTTGAAAATCCTTCAATAAACCTCCGATAATAACCCGCCAAGCCTAAAAAGCTTCGAATTTCCGTAACTGATCTAGGAACTTCCCATTGCATTACCGCATCAATCTTGGATGGATCCACACTAATACCACCATCGGAAATAACATGTCCAAGAAAACTTACTTTCGACAACCAAAACTCACACTTTGACAACTTAGCATACAATTGCTTCTCTTTCAAAATTTGTAACACAATCCTTAAATGCTCTTCATGTTCCTCTTGAGACTTAGAAAAAATCAAAATGTCGTCGATGAACACAACCACAAAACGATCCAACTGTTCATGAAAAATACGATTCATGTATTCCATAAACACACCCAACACATTAGAAACTATGAATGGCATCACAGAATACTCGTAATGACCATATTGTGTCCTAAAACCGTCTTTTGAATATCCTCCTCTTTCACACGAATCTGGTGATATCCCGATCTCAAATCAATCTTACTAAAAACACACGCACCAACCAATTGGTCCATCAAATCATCGATCCTTGGAAGCGGATACTTGTTCTTAATTGTCACCTTATTCAACTGTCAATAATCAATGCATAACCGCATACTTCCATCCTTCTTCTTTACCAACAATACATGAGCACCCCAAGGAGAAACACTCGGCCTAACAAGTCTCTTGTCCAAAAAGTCATTCAATTGCTTCTTCAACTCTACCAACTCTGAAGCTGGCATACGATACGGTGCCATCGAAATCGGTCTAGTACCCGGAACTAAATCAATAGAAAACTCAACTTCTCTTTTCGGCGGTACATCCTTAATATCCTCTGGAAACACTTTTAGAAAATCACACACCACTGGAAACCTACTGAGCTCAACTTAGCTCTCCACTGACAACGATACAAACAAACCAAACAATTGAGCTTCGTCCACTAAAAGTTTCTTCAACTCTTTCGTGGATAGGAAACTTTCTTCCTCATCATTATCCAAAGAAGGAAAACTTACTAACTTATGATAGCAATCTATATGAACTCGATTAAATTGCAACTAGTTCATACGCAAGATTACGTCCAAACCCTCCAACGGCAAAAAAACTAAATCCATAACAAAATCTTTACCATACATGGTCAAAGAACAACTTAGACACACCAAAGAAGTAGTTACCGACCCTGAAGTAGGAGTCTCAATAACCATCTCACCACCCCAAGAAGTCAAAAACAAATTCAAACGCTTAGCACACTTAAGAGAAATGAATGAATGAGTCGCTCCCGTATCAATAATAGTAACTAAAGGCGTACTATTAATAAAGCATGTACCTTTAATCAAATGGTTTGCACTAGTAGTGTCCTTCCCTGCTTATGCAAACACCTTTCTGCTCGCCTGAGCTTGCTTCGGCTTAGTACACTTAGTACTAATGTGACCCATTTCTCCACAATTGAAGCACTTCACAACATTCCATCTACACTCGGTAGTAGCATGTTGTAATACCTCAAAATTTTCCCTCTCATTTCCTCAACATTTTGCATAGCATTTAGCATACATAAGTTCATAAAATAACCAAAAAAAACATTGCATCATGCGTAGCATAGCTGAGCCATAGGTATGTGATTAATGATTGGAGCAACTGAAGGCTATAAAAAGGCAAGCAAAAGGGCCACAAAGCTTCTTAACATTGTGCAAAGGGTTCACAACATCCCACAAGTTCTCTTTTGAAGCCACAAGTCATGGAAAGATTTGGTTTGATCAAAGAAGGCAAGCAGTGCAACATCTCCTGATGAAAAAGGCCAAATTAGGGTTTCATTTCTATTGGGCTTCTGCAAGAAGTTATGATTCAAAGAGGATTCCATTGTCTTATATATGATGACAAATGCCTAGGGTTCAAATTTTATCCACAAATTCATTATGGAAGAGCTTCAATTGGCCAAATGACTGAAAATCAGGGATTTGGGGGAAAGTCAACCATGTTGAAGAAAAAGTCAACTCCTGAATTTTTGAGATCAAAATCATGAAATTAGGGTTACAAGGATCCTATAGTTAGAATGTGATCAAGATATGATGGAGGAATCAAGAGAAATTAAGATAACTAAGACTTACCATTTTTGGAAATTTAGGGTTTCCAAAAATGGCAAGTTTTGGCCATTTTTGCAGCATCTTTGAGAGGCCTTCTCCCAAAATATGAGGGCTATCAAAATTCTACTTGGAGCCAATTAAATATGTCATATTGAGCTTCAAATCCATGGGTGGAACTCTTCCATAGCATTAAAAATGAGAGAGATATGGCTTTGCAAAGTTGAGGCAAATTAGGGCAAAACTAGGTCATGGGCGAGGAAATTGGCTGGCCAGCACGCGCGCCTGTAACACGGTGGGAGAACTGACTTTAGTTATGTTGCGGATAGCAAGAGTCGCCACCGACTTTTATTTTATCCAAAGGAAAGGCATAAAAGAACAGGAAAGACCTTTTAAAAGATTTTTGGGTCCGGGGGGTAGGTTATGTAAAGGGAAGGTGTTAGCACCCTTTACATCCATGGTTATCCATGGGCTCTTAGTTACTTAGCTCACTTTGAATTGTTTTTGAAAATGTGAAGTGTGTGAATAGAAATTTTCATAAGAGTTTGATAATGATCCATGTACGGATGCGTAAAAAACTTGTGTTTGAAAATTGTTTGAAATTTGTGAAATGTTTGAAAAGTTTTTGAATGAAGTGAGCAAGCAACTATGAGGAACCTACCCTAAAGTTTTAAGTCTTTCTGTTCTTTATCCTTTAAATGGTAAGACTATCCCTATTATTAAGGAATAGGTAGTCATTACCTTGGATGTGAGGGACAAGTGAGGGACATCTGTTTATATAGGCAACTGTGGGGTGTATTAAGCATTTAGGAGGGACTGTCATCATTATTCGAAAGGGACAAGATCATATTGAAAGGCAACCATTAAGGGACTTGATCTTTGATTATGAAGGGACCAGATGACTTTTCTTTTTAAAGGGACTTTGCTTTATACACCTCACTTAACCTTATGATTAGGCAATATTGAGAGGCAACCCTAGAAAGTGAGATGACGATTAAAAATCGACTTACGTGTGTGAGTGTTTAATTTATATTTATCTTTTAATTAAAATGATCTAAATTCAATTTTAAATATAATACATGTTTACACTCCCTATTTTACTAACCATGGCATGAAAATTAAATAATTTAAATATTTACAAAAATTTACACCAAGGAGCAATTACAATAATAATTAATAAGCAATTAAAAATAAATAGCAAAATAAATAAGCAAAATATAAATGATAAGTGAAATAAATAAATAAGCAAAAATAATTATAATAGGGGTTAGTGATAATAATAATTAAAAATAAATAAAATTAGTGAAATAATAATAATAAGCATAATAAAAAAATAAATGGATTAGTAATAATATGATTAGTAATAATAATGAAAGACAAAATTTAAATGGTTAATAGCAAAATAAGAATAATTATATTAATTAATTATAAAATTTAAAATTATAAACAAATTAAATAAATAATGAACATATTATGAGAAATTATCAAATTTACAATTTTTTTGAAATTATTTACAATGATAGAATATTTATATAATGGGATTAATTATAATTTAATTATATTAACTAAAATATATACATAATAATTATATTTACAAAATTTAATTATATTAAATATTATATTTACAAAAATTAGAAATTTAAATCATAAGATAAAATTAGTTCTTTATTATTTAGAAAATAAATTAGGGTTTGTTTAGAAAATATTTTTTAGGGTTCATAATCTAATATACAAAATTATTTTAATTAATATACATATATTATAATTACATAATAAAAGAAATAATTTTTGAATTAAAACAATATGATTTTTGAATATTAGAAAACTTTGGATAAACATTTATAGAATTATTTAGTTATATATGATTATTAGTAAAACCTAAATCAATTAAACAAAATAAAATAATAAAAAAATAACAAAACAAACCTGGCTGGGATTTGAACCCAGGAGGCTTTGTTTACCAGCAGCAAGACACACCACCAGACTACCATACGCGCAGGTGAAAGGAAAGGGAGAGGAATTGATTTTGTGCTTTGTCTAGAAAAAACCAAGAAAAATCAAGAAGCAAAAAGGCCTGGGGGAGAATCGACCCCAGGACCTCTCAATCGCACGCATATGCACATAACCAACCAAGCTAGATGAGCGAACCTGTTAATGGATCAACTACAATACATAATATATAATAATTGCTAATTATATGAAAAACTAGAAAAAAAAGATGGTGAAGCCTGGACTCGAACTCATGTCCTCAGGCTACACGCGCATTCTTCTCACCACTGGGCCAAGCGTTGGCTTGTGATAATAAACAGAAACAAAATCATATTATTTTTAAACAATAATTTGAATATGGATTTCGCGCCAGTCAACTTCTTCTTCTTCCTCATAACCTTCGAATTTACCTGCGAATTCAGCCACGATTTTTCCTGCGAATACCAAATTCCAGCAATACCTACGAAACTCAAACCTTGACAAAACAGCAAAAATTTGTGAAATTGATTAGTGCATTACATTCTACAAGGTTTATACAATTCAACCATGTCTTTAAAATTCATTTATAGTTGATGAATCGAGGAACCCTAAAACGGCCATAAAACCCTAATCATGGTAGTTTCTTCATCCTGCACTTAAAACCGAATTGATTGATCCAGAAACACTTCAAACTTCATCACAAACACAAATATGTAATCAAATTCAGACAATGATAGCAATATTATGGGAATCGAAAAAAATATTTTCAAGAACAATGAGGATTCGGTTTGAGTGATATGGCATAGTTTTGATGCATATGAGTGATGATAATGCTTCAATGAGGTCCAAGGAACATTGCTATGTTCTTATTTTACCTTCAAAGGTCCTGAAAATTGAAAACCGAATGTGAGTTTTGAGAAGGTTTTTGAACAATGTGAACTTACTCTTGAGGCTGTGGAATCCGTGAATTCATGTTAGGGTTGTGTTTAGTACTTATAGGAGAGTAAATTAGGTCAATAATATTGAATGGTTGTGTGGAGAATTTGATATGAAAAGATCCAAAATGATCATGCCTTGAAAATCAAATATTCATGCATAAACCCTTGCTATTTTGGGAGGATTTTCATAATTCTTGTATCAATCAAACTTAAATGTGATTTAAGATTTTCTAGAAGCAAAATTAAAATTAATTTTCATGATTTTATATTTTATTTGAATTTAAAATGACTTTTTAATATAAAAATCATAACAAATAAAAACAAAATAAATAAAATTATGAATAAATTAAATTAATTTCGTGCAAGATGTTATGAAGTGGATTGGGTCATTATTTGGCAAGCCCATTTGGAAAAAATTGGTTTTAGACCTCCTTTTTCTTCATGAACCAACCCAAAATTTCCCAACTTTGCAAGGGCACATATCTTTCAATTTTAATGGTATGAGGGTGTTCTTGGACATTTTGGAAAGCTTGAAGAGTCCTCTAACCAACCCCACTGGTTTCATGTCCATATCATTTACCAATCTCAAGTTATGCCCTTTTGAAGTTGTTGACTTTTTGTTGACTTTCAAAAGGACCTATAATGTCTTAGCTCATACCTTTCAAATGAAGCATTTTTGGGCTTGGCTTGTGAGACACAAAGTTGTAGAGAATTCAATTTCCTTCAAAATGAGCTTTGAGTGGAGACTCGGTGATGAAGTATATGAAAGTTATGGCTGGTCAAAGTTCAGTTGACTTTTACTAAGGAAACCCTAATTTAGAAA
Organism: Lathyrus aphaca; assembly: GCA_963966055.1. Lineage (NCBI taxonomy): Eukaryota > Viridiplantae > Streptophyta > Magnoliopsida > Fabales > Fabaceae > Lathyrus > Lathyrus aphaca. The sequence continues at coordinate 134,095,880 of OZ014519.1, read as the reverse complement.
CTCCTGATTCTTGATGATCTGGAATCTCCTTGATGAATCATGATCAACCCTTGATCAAATGATGAATTTTACTTCATATACTTGATGTTGGCAAAAAATCATGAAGTTTGACTTTGGTTTGACCACAGTTGACCTCAGTTTGACTTTTTAACTGCATTGACTGATTTTGACTTATCTGATCATCTGACTGAGCAAACTTTTGAGAAAAGTCTTGAAACCTGTCATGGGGGTTCTTACACACATATAAGATGTTATTAAGCTCACTTGAAGCCTTGGAAGTTCATTTAGCCTGATTAAAGTCAAAACCCTAGTTTTGGATGCACTGCATAGGAGGTGCATTGTCTGAGGGAATTGTCAACTCTTCTGACCAATTGTGAACTTTGTGAACCTTGTGAACCATCATAAAATGTCTTGTGGATCCCATGGGAGGTATTGTGAACCTTGTGAACCTTGTGAACCTTCATGAAGTGACTTGTAGACTTCATGAACCTCATGGAAGGTCTTGAAAGCATTGTGAATCTTGTGAACCTTGTGAACCTTCACGAAGTGACTTGTAGACTTCATGAGCCTCATGGAAGGTATTGAAAGAATTGGGAAACTTGTGAACCTTGTGAACCTTCAAGAAGTGACTTGTATACTTCATGAACCTCATGAAAGGTCTTGAAAGCATTGAAAAGCTTGTGAACCTTGTGAACCTTCATGAAGTGACTTGTAGACTTCATGAACCTCATGAAAGGTCTTGAAAGCATTGTGAACCTTGTGAACCTTCTTAGCACACAAAGTCTTGTATTGTGAGGGCAAATTTTGGGGTGCAACAGCTGCCCCTGTTCAATTTTCTGAAACCTGAGGGGTTAGATTGGTATATTTGCCAGTCGTGACCTGGAAGGTTGAAGGGGATTGAACACAAAAGCCCAAAAATTTGCACTCACCAGTGCATAGAGTGATACAGATGGCTAGTTGAATATGATGGAGTGGGCTTAAAGATGCCACTTGGAAAAAGTTCTTCAGATACATTTCTTGGAGGGTAAAGCAATCCAACATGTGAAGATATAATGATGGCTTTCAGGAGGATAAAGCAATCCTGAAATAATGATGATAGCTGTCAGGAGGATGGAGCAGTCCTGAAGTATTGATGTGCTTTCAGGAGGATAAAGTAGTCCTGATGAGATAATAAGTTTTCAGGAGGATAAAGCAGTCCTGATATATAATACTTTCAGGGGGATAAAGTAGTCCTGATGTACTAGAAGTTTTCAGGAGGATGAAGCAGTCCTGATATAGTGATATGCTTTCAAGAGGATAAAGCATTCCTGATGTAATAGGAGTTTTCAGGAGGATGAAGCAGTCCTGATATAGTGATATGCTTTCAGGAGGATAAAGCATTCCTGATGTAATATGAGTTTTCAGGAGGATGAAGCAGTCCTGATGTAATAATAAGCTGTCAGGAGGATAAAGCAATCCTGAGGTAGTAATATGCTTTTCAAGAGGATGAAGCAGTCTTGAAGTAATGATGATAGCTGTCAGGAGGATGAAGCAGTCCTGATGAGATAATAAGCTTTCAGGAGGATAAAGCAGTCCTGAGGTAATAATAATCTTTCAGTAGGATGGAGCAATCCTGAGGTATTGAAACTGTCAGGAGGATAAAGCAATCCTGATGTAGTAATGTGCTTTCAAGAGGATGAAGCAGTCTTGAGGGGTAATAAGTTTTCAGGAGGATGAAGTAGTCCTGATGGAAGATATGCCTTCAGGAGGATAGAGCAATCCTGAGGGATGATAACTTTCAGGAGGATAAAGCGATCCTGATAATCATAAGTCTGTTTGCTGGATAATTAACCTGAAAATAAGGTAGCATTCTGTATAATAATATTAGTTTTATGCATTATGTATGCATGTATGATACGATGCACTTAGGTAATGTACTATGTATCTATGGATATGTATGTTATGGTATGATGTAAATGATGTATGTATGATATGATGCTTCCTGAAGCGTCTGGATATCTTCGTATAACAACTGCTGGCCAGGGAAAATAAATCCCGATTCGTTGTTGAAGAATATGAAGAACTCGTTCCCGTCTTGCTTGATAATATATTGTACATAACCTTCCGTATGCTGGGGATAGCAAGGTATATATAACCTCCCGTCTGCTGGGGATAACAGGGTATGTATAACCTTCGTCTTCGTTTGATAGTAGGATAGATATAACCTCCGTCTTCGTTCGTCGTACCCTTATTGGAAAGTAAATTCCCGTATATCCGTATGAGGATAAAAGAGATGGATATAAGTTCCAGGGGAGATGAGACTTTATGAAGATGGATTCGTCCTATTGAGAGTTTGTAGCTGTTTTGTAGAGATGAACCGGTGAAGCTTCGTTGAAATCCTTCCCTCGTTCGTCCTTAGTAAATACTATTACTGCATTTTCATGCATTTCTGGTAAACATCAATCATATTAAGCATACATGCATTTCTGGTAAACATCAATCATATTCAAAAGCATACATACATTCAAACACAACCAATGGACGTTTCGCTTATGTAAATAGGGTAAAAGTAAATCTGGATTCAAAATATGGAATTTATTTATATCAAAAAGTGACCCATACACGGGTAAGTTTGTACAAGGAGACATAAACCCTAGTAAGAGGATTTCGTCATAAACTTTTACAAAACAAAGGAAATCAGCTATGTGGGAAATAATCCTATTGAGTTCCAATTCTACTATTGCCATTATCTTCAAGTATCTCATCTTCTGCTGTTGAGACGGAAATGATTGGATTGAGCTTTATCTGTTCGAGCTTGAGTAAGTAGTACAGCTGGTTGCAGTTTCATGGGTGATCCAAACGAGACATAGTCATACGCTTTAATCCCTAACTTTTGCCTGGATTGCCCTTTCAGGTTTTCAATCCACCAGGATACCCTTTTTTGCCCAAGCCGCCTTTTCAGGTTTTCGACTTGCCGGGTGTACATCTTTTTATCTATATCCCTAATTTTTGCCCAAACCCTTTTGGTTTGCCGGGATACCCTTATTTTTGCCTAGGCCAGTCAACCTAGCGGGTCTCTTTTTATGCGTAGTATTTTTTAACTATGTCTGCGTTTACAGGCTGTGGGAAGTCTTCACCATCCATAGTGGTAAGTATCATGGCACCTCCTGAGAACACTGTCTTGACTACAAATGGTCCTTCATATGTCGGAGTCCACTTGCCCCTAGGATCACCCTGTGGTAATATGATACGCTTAATTACCAAGTCACCAGCCTGATATACCTTTGGCTTAACCTTCTTGTTAAAAGCTTTGATCATCCGTTTCTGGTACATCTGGCCATGACAAACTGCTGCTAACCTCTTCTCATCAATCAAATTTATCTGGTCCAGTCGAGTCTGAATCCACTCATCTTCATCCAAGCCTGCATCCTTCATAATTCTTAAGGAGGGAATCTGAACTTCAATGGGCAGAACTGCTTCCATACCATAGACCAAGGAGAATGGGGTTGCCCCTGTTGAAGTACGCACTGTGGTACGATAACCATGAAGAGCAAATGGTAACATCTCATGCCAATCCTTGTAAGTAACAGTCATCTTCTGTACAATCTTCTTAATGTTCTTATTAGCAGCTTCAACTGCCCCATTCATCTTTGGACGATACGGAGAAGAGTTGTGATGCTTAATCTTGAACTGCGTGCAGAGATCAGTAATCATAGTGTTGTTCAGATTAGAGCCATTGTCAGTGATAATCCTTTCAGGGATGCCATACCTACATATGAGATTATTCTTAATGAACCGAGCCACAACATTCTTAGTAACAGATGCAAATGAAGCTGCCTCCACCCACTTCGTGAAGTAATCAATAGCAACCAGGATGAAACGATGCCCATTAGAAGAAGTAGGCTTGATCTCACCAATCATATCAATGCCCCACATGGCAAAGGGCCAAGGAGCAGTCAACACATTCAATGGTGATGGAGGTACATGGACTTTATCAGCATAGATTTGACATTTGTGACATGTTCTGGAGTGTTGATAGCAATCAGCTTCCATGGTAGACCAATAGTAACCTGCTCTCAATATCTTCTTTGCCATAGTATGACCACTAGAATGAGTGCCAAAGATCTCATCATGCATATCTTCCATAATCTCAATTGCTTCCTTCTTATCCACACAACGAAGCAAAGTTGAATCATGATTGCGCTTGTACAAAATGCCATTACTCAAAAAGAACTTAGCAGAAAACCTTCTCAGAAACTTCCTATCTTTGACAGATGTCCCTTCAGGGAACTCCTGAGCTTCAAGATATCTTTTCACTTCATAGAACCAAGGCTTCTCTTCTGCCCCTTCTGTGTCAATCTCATTGCAGTATGCAGGCTTTTCAAATTTGTCAATAGTAATCTTGGGAGCTTCATCATCCCAACTGATCTCAAACATGGATGCCATGGTGGCCAAAGCATCTGCCAACTGATTCTCTCTCCGTGGAATATGTCCAAACGTAATCTCTTTGAAATGTGGGATCAAAGACAACACATGCTCTCTGTAAGGAATGAGGTTATCATGCTTGGTATCCCAATCTCCTTTGATCTGACTGATTACCAGGGCTGAATCTCCATACACATCAAGGAATTAAATCTTCATATCAATAGCAGCTTTAATACCCAGGATACATGCCTCATACTCAGCCATGTTATTGGTACAATAGAAACAAAGTCTGGCAGTAATCGGGGTATGACAACCTTCAGGGGAGCTAATCACAACACCAACACCATTACCAAGTGCATTAGAGGCACCATCAAAAACCATAGTCCATCGGGATCCTTGTTCAGGTCCGTCATATTGTCCAGGTTCTTTGGTAATAATCATAATGTCTTCATCAGGGAACTCAAAACTCATTGATTGGTAATCATCCACTGCTTGATGAGCCAAATGATCAGCAACAACACTTCCCTTGATGGCCTTCTGAGTAGTATACTGTATATCATATTCTGTCAAAATCATTTGCCATCTTGCAATTCTTCCGGAGAGAGCAGGTTTCTCTAATATGTACTTGATTGGATCCATCTTGTCGCTCCCGAAGATTTGCATCCCGGTACAAGCGCGAACGGTCGGCGAAGGGAACAGTGAGAACACACAGCCGTGAACTCACTGGAGAATGAATAGAGTCGCCAGCTAGGCATTTTTATCCCGGAGGAAAGGCAATGCTGCATAGGCCTAGAAAAAGATGGATAAGACAGTTTGCGAACCAGAGAGACTGAGAAAGGGGGTTGGTTACAACCTGGGAAGGTATTAGCACCCAGATTGTCCGTCGTACTCGACGGGATCCACGCTTAAAAGATTTGTGTTTTAAAGGGGTAGTGTCAGTGCAATCTGTGTATGAAGAGGCTGGAAGAAAATGTACAGGTGTCAGTGTAAAGGAAGTGAAGTGTAATATATACAGTGTCAGTGTGAGACCAGGAATGAAATGCTCATGACTATGAGGCTTAAGAATGAAGCTGGAAAGAGGGGGGATGTACAGAGACTTTTGTTCGATAACTGTTAAGTTATGCCTACGTATCCTCTCGTGCAATGAGGAAGTCAGAACACCGTAGTTCGACCCAAAGAGACTGAAAAATGAATTGACTTGTGAACTGCTTACTTGTCTATGCTCAAGTGTATGACCTGTCTGGCTCAGGTGCTAACTGTCTTGCATTAGACGGAAGAAGCAAGTTCTCGTTTGTGAATGAATGAGATGAGAAAAGAATCCCGAAGGAGACGATTATTGTTTGTTTTTGGAGTTTTCAGTCTTTTATTGTTTTTGGATTTTGTCATAAGATAATGAGCTTAAGTCTAAACCAATGGGTTAGTAAACTCATCACATCTTCCCTCTGATTAGGGGTAATGAGAATACCTTAAGTGTGAAGTCAGATTCTCACACTTAATCACCTTTGGTGCAGGATTAAGATCATTAACCTACTTGTGATTATTTAGATGTTTTTGGTGTTTTTGTTTAGTGTTGAGTAATGAGGTTAAGCCATAATCAGGGATTAAACAGACCCATTACACCATCCTAAAAGAAGGATGATAGATGAGAGTGTTTAAGCTGAGGAAGACTCCTCAACTTAATCCATGATTAGGGATTAAACCCATGACAAAACAAGCCTTTATTAAGTGGATTTTAGATTAATGATATGATGATGAAGTGAATTTTATGATTTGTAAGACAACTTGAGGGGGACTTGTCCATTAACACTAGGGTTAGTCCTTCTTAACCACTTAAGGAAGAATTAGAACCCTAATGCAAGGCCCAAGTTACAAGTGTAATGTCTTGATATTTATTAAGTGAATTGATTAAGAGATTTAAACACCTTAAGGGTTTAATACTTAGGATTAAAGTTATACACTCCATCCTAAGAGAAGGATGCAGGCATAAGCTCAATCACAAAGTCTTAAAGCCTTTAGGGTTTAGTCCCTGATTATGAGATGAGAAGAGAAGACTCAAAGAGAGACACAAAGGTAAAACTATGGGGGACTAATCAAAACCCTAATTCATTATCATGCTTGGATGATCCTAAGGTTTGTGAGGTTTCCAAGAACAATCTTCAAAGGAACCACCAGGAAGCAGATGAACAGGATCAAGAGAAGCAAAGTGACTTGCTTCATTCAAGAAGTCAAGTCACTTGAAGAAAGAAAGTGGGAAGAAAAAGAATGAGCAAGCTCAATCTCAAACACAAATAGAAATGCAGCAATGGATGCAAGAGAGATGAAAAGAAAAGTTATGAGAAGTGAAGGCAAATCCACTTCTCAAGTTTACTTACCACCTGAAATGTTAGAAAGAAATGCAATGCAATGCAAGATGAGATGAAATGATATGATGCAAAGCAAGACCAGAAGCATGGTGATGATGATTATGATGTTATGAGGTGCTGCAAACATGAGGCAAGACAATGGGGATGTTCATACAAGATTATGAATGCAAATGGTACAAGCTTAGAAGCATGGATACACATGAAAAGTTATGAATCATACAAGACAAATGACATGGCAAATATGCAATGCAATGATCAAACATGCTTTCTAAATGTCTTAAGATGCCAAATGAATCATAAGAATGCACAAAATGCAAAGACAAGTCATGTTATGCAAGGAAATGCAAGAAGGGTGCAAATGAAAGCCCAAATTAGGGTTTATGGATCAAACATCAAACAAAAACCCAAAACAGAAGCAAACCCTAAGACAAAAAAATGGAAAATGGCACCCAAAGAAACCCTTGACCTATAATGAACCACTGCCCAAAGGGGAGCTCTCAACTCTCAACCAAACTCAAGATATGAATTTTCTAAGTTATTAGGGTTTTTTAGAGTTCTTAACAAAAGAAATGCCAAACAATTTGAAAATGCAAGAACAATTCATGGCCTTTTTATCCTAGAAACTACATGCAAAATAGAAAACAATGCAAGAAGAATCAATGTCTCAACCTTCTCCAATAGGCAGAAATGAATTTTTGAATCTATGATCAAAATAATGCACAAAATATGATTTAATTCAATGAAAAATTCTTAAAATGCATCAAGATCAAAAAAGAAATTTGGTTTGAAGGTTGGACAATGTTTCTAAATGTCTTAGAACATTTCATGAATTTTTTGGTGATTTTTAAATACCTAAAAGTATTTTTAATAAATTAATTTCCATTAATCAATTAAAAATAATCTTTTAAATATTTAAAAATACTTTTTTAATGCTAAAAATGAAAATAAAAATATTTTTGGGTTTTAAAAATTAGTGAAATATTTGACAAAAAATTTCATAATTTTTAAATGGTTTTTGCTATTTTAAATAAAATGTAAAAGATAAATCAATTTAAATGAAATAAAATATAAAATAAATGAAAGTATGCAAAAGGGAGGGCCAGGATTTGATCTGGGCTTGGACTGGTTGACTGCGCGCCAGATCCAAGGGCCCAGATTCAAATCTGGCTAATTTGTTTTATGAATTAATTAAACAGGATTTGAATTAATTAAAAAGGGATTAGGGTTTTAATGACACATCCTGGCCACACATTTGCGCGCAAGTCAACCAAAGTCAGCTGATCTAACGCACAGGATTCAAACCTCATTTAATCACTCAGATTAGGGCTAATGACTCTCAGGCTTCCGGAGAAGACTTCCGGTCGTCTTCTCCGGCGAGCCAAAACCCTAGGTTTTTCTACAGGTCACCAATCAACAAATTTCTTCCACCAAAATGATCTTCTCCTCAATCTAAACCCAACCCCTCTCCCAAAACTCATTTATTTTCACTCATAAGCTTGAATCGAAGCAAAACACAAAATACGGGCAAATGTTCAGAGATACCATACATGCTGGTTTCTTCACTATTTCAAAAAATAAACACATATCCATGATCAGGAGAAGACATAGCATCATAAAAGAACTTAAAAATCAGTTTCTGGGAGAAATGTTCTTCATGTTACCTGAGATGAAGCTTCTCTGTTTATGAGCTTTCTGGGCTTTTCTTTTGCGCAAGCTTGCTTCCTTGAACCTCCTGAGGATGGAATGGAGCTTAGAAAGCTTGTGGAGTGGCTGGTTTGAAAGATTCAGCTCTGGTGTAGCAGAAATGGGGATCCTTGTATGTGATGTTTCAGGCTGCTTTGAGGGGTGGCTTTTGTTCTAGGGACAATTTGTGACTTATTGGTGAAAGAAAAAATGAAGTTTGATGGCTGTGTGTGAAGATTCGAAGAGGAGAAGTTTTGGTCAGATTTCTTGGATGCTGGATTGTGGGAGGTTTCTGCCTTGTGAATGGTGTGTTTTATGATCCATACATTATCCCTAATCTATTGGAACCAGTCAGAAGACTTGACATGCACTGTGGGAAAAGTATGGAGCAATTGGCCAAAAAGTCAAAAGTTGTTGTACTTGCAGCATGGGCTATGGCAGCAGCTATGTTAGGGCATGTCTTGCTTCAGCTTGAGTCAGGGACAACCCTTGGATGGCTTGAGAATGTCTGCAGCATGTGGATGACAAGCTATGCTAGCTTTTGCAACTTGACAACTTGTGTTTTCTCATGAGTTTATGCTAAGCACATGTGAATCTTCTTGCTGAATTTTGTAGCATAACACTTCTTTTAGTCATGGCAATGTTTAAGAGTCAGCTAGAGACCACATAATTCCTTGGAAAATGACTATGCCAAAAATCCAACTTTGCACTTGTAATGGAAAATGTCTTATGGATTTCTTGAAAATCAAGGCAAACAAAGAAGAATCCCTTGGGCCAATTCTGTTTTTTAGGGCATATGTGATCATGTGATGAAGTTTTGAAGTCACTTTGAAGTCACTAGAATGCTTGATACATGAATTTGCAAGTTTTCCATTTAGTGCATAACTTGAAATTTAGTGATTTTTGCCAACTTTAACAAACCATAACTTTTGATCCAAGATGAATTAGATCATGTTCTTGTACTTTTTGGAAAGGGAAAGATGAGATCTACAACTTTCATGACCAAAGTTTTTCCATTTGAAGCATTTTTGGACCAAGAATCAAAGCTTGAAAATTGACCTAAAATGATGCATTCTTGAAAAGTCAACTGTGCCCAAAAAGTCAACCTTTGCAAAAACCCTAAATTCTTGATTTCTATGAACTTCAACCTTCTTCCATGATCAAATAAAGATCATATACACTCAAAATGATGAAGATCACCCATTGGTTGGGTCATTGGGGGCCTCAGATGCCCTGATTTTGCACTGACTTGTCTAGAAAGTCAACTCTTGATCAGATGACTTCCCCATGGAATTTCTTCATGAAAATTGATATGCATACTCCCTATACCATATAGAGATCAATGGAAACAAGAATGACCAAAAAAATTGGAGTTATGGCCTCTGAAACCAAAGCCCTAATTTTCAGTCAACTGTGCAGTCAAACCTGGCTCTGCATCCACTCAAACCCTAGTTCTTATGATTCCTCTGCATTTTTGACTTTGAGGAGATGAAATATGATATAAGAACACACATGGACCCCTTTGAGTTGATTGGTGGCCTTTGGAATGGCTCAAGATGCTTTGGGATTGCTCAGATCACAAACCCTAGGTGCAGATGCCTTGAAAGCTATGCAGTGAATCAAAAAATGAGATGTGAGGTGATATGATTGTGTTTATGCATATGAGAATGATCACAAGCCATGGTGTGAATGGGTGAGGGCAAATTTGGGGTGTTTACAGCTGCCCCTATTCAAACATGAGTTAGCTGTGCAGGGTGTAAGCGACGGCTTAACAGGCAAACAAGATAACTTGTGGTTGAATACCAAAGACAGTCCAAAATTTGCACTCACAGAATGAAGAAGAAAAGGGATATAGATTGTAAAGGCAAAATAAAGTATGTTGTAAGGTGTGGGCGACGGAGGACGACCGTCGAGCAGAGGACGACTGCTGGGTAAATAGCAATGACGGGGACGGCCGACATGCTGGGGAGAGTGTATGAAAATAAAGCAATGACGGGGACGGCCGACATGCTGGGGATAAAAGGTAAAGCTAAGACGGGGACGGCCGACTAGCTGGGGAAAGTAAAGAAATTATGATGGGGACGGCCATCAAGATAAAGCTGTAAAATTCTCTGGGGGTTAATGAAACATGACGGGGACGGCCATCAAGTTCATAAAGGTCAAGTAACCAACGATGGGGACGGCCATCGGGCTAAAAAGGAAAAGGGACCACGACGGGGACGGCCATCGGGTTAAAAGGAAAAGGGACCACGACGGGGACGGCCATCGGGTTAAAGAATAAATGAAATAAACAGATGATGGGGTACGGCCATCAAAGGTGAAGGACGATCACCTAGCAGGGGACGGCTGCTCTGTTGGGGATAAAAGAAATGTGATGGGGACGGCCATCAAAGGTGGAGGACGACCACCTGGCAGGGTACGGCTGCCGAAAATATCAACGATGGGGACGGCCATCGGATAGCAAAGGTCAACGATGGGGACGGCCATCGGACGAGCATGATGGAAGACGACCATCAAGAAGTGGAGGACGACCACTCAGCAGGGGACGGCTGCTCTCGGGGTTTATCATAACACAGGACGAGTGTTAGATAACCAAAATCAACAATGGGGACGGCCATTGGATAAAGTTGATGAAGGACGATCATCAAGAGGTGGAGGACGACCACCTAGCAGGGGACGGCTGCTAAAAATCAACGATGGGGACGGCCATCGGATGAGCATGATGGAGGACGACCATCAAGAAGTGGAGGACGACCACTCAGCAGGGTACGGCTGCTCTCAAAGGTATCATAACACAGGACGAGTGTTAGATAAAAAGAAAATTTGCTGGTGATCTACTGGGGATAATGTAAACACGGACGAGCGTTTACACCCAAGAAACAAAAGGTATAAGTGTTTGGTGTTGTGTATAGATTAAAGATGCGGACGAGCATCCTTAAGACTATGATACGGACGAGTATCATGTAGAAACAAACTGACACATGTTCAGAGATGATGACACGGGCGAGTATCAACTGGTTAACAAGGAACACGGACGAGTGTTGCATCTGAAAGAATTCTTCTGGGGAATAATAGACACGGACGAGTATCTATATTCAAGAAGACATAGGTGTTTGACACGGTGTATGGATTAAAGATGCGGACGAGCATCCTTACGACTATGATACGGACGAGTATCATGTAGAAACAAACACTAGACGCAATGTTCTGAGATGATGGTACGGACGAGTACCAACTGGTTAACAAAGAACAAGGACTACTGCCGAATCTGTGGGGTTATAACTGGTATATACAAGATACGGACGAGTATCTGTATCATGAGTAGTAAGTATTGTATTTGTATAGATGAGTGTTTTAACTGCTGGGGAGAGTGACACGGACGAGTGTCAAAAGAGAAGAGTATAATATTAACAAGTGTATGGGTGATAAAGGTAAGCGACTGCACTGGGGATATGACACGGACGGGTGTCAAGAAAGTGTATGTATAGGTATATGTGAGTGCAAAGAGGGTGCCTTTGGCTTTTTGCTGGTGATTTGACACGGACGGGTGTCAGGATGTATCTGTAGTACGGGTGATTTGTTTGTAAGGAGTGTTCAGGCGACTTTACTGGGGAGTGAGGACACGGACGGGTGCCAAAAGGAGTATATACTGGTGTTTGTGATTGTGAGGCAGCCTTTTGCTGGGACTCTGGTGGGGATTTTTGTATAATGATCTCTGTACACCGACAGATTGTCAATATTTACAAGTGCTTGATTCACAACATGACTTATGATTATGCTATGCGTTTGATTTTTGCCGTAATGCTCCGTGTTAGACGGAATGCTACGCTCTGGGGGGTGAGTATGATGCGAATGCTATGATTATGCAAAGGGCACGGATCCGGGATTCGGATCCCATTGCCGCGAAGATCTCTGGTTGATCTGCTTGAAATGGACATCCCAGCTGGGTATGAGATCACTGGTAGATCTAATGATGCATCTGCTTGGGGATATAGGTCGCTGATTGACATATCCTCATAATATGGGACCCAGCTGGGGTTTGTAGAAGCTTCTGTACTCTGTTGTGACTTCTTCGTGCGTTGCTCTTCTGAATAGAGGCTGGGGAAGGTGTGGGGAGATGATTCCCTGATTTCTGCATTCTGCTGAGGAAGAATGGCAACTCGGCTGGGGAATTGTGAGAGGCAACTCAGCTGGGGAGAGCAACAAGAGGCAACTCAGCTGGGGATAGAGCATTTCCGATGCTGAGATTGAGTGCATGTCGATTTGGCAACTTTGCTGGGGAAGTGGGCACCTCCCAGTGCCATGTGAGTTGATAATGATTCGCCAGTTTGCTGAGACGTAGCTTGCATGCCCCAGGTTGCGTTCTGGATACCTGTAATCCTGCAAAGGTAAGGAAACATACAAAAGGTCCCGAGGTATCCCTTACTGGATTCCGTCATAGGAGTTAAGTACTTTCAAGAGTAATCACATTCCCTGTAAGCATGTGTTTTTTTTTTTTAGAGAAAGGCATCTGTACTTATGCAATTGTATTTTTAGAGATACCAGACAACTCTTTGCAAAACGTAAATGTAAAAACGAGACATGACTGAGAATCTGATTTTATTAATTCATGTGCCCTGAATTGGCAAGATACAGTCAAAGAAACATATCTCCTGAAATGAGGAGATTGTTACAAATTGAGAAATAAAGTGCTGGCGGTGTTGACGACGCTTTAAGGAGCTTCCTCTCCTGCTATGACTCGTATGACAATGACGTTCTTCTTGTCTTGCTTTCTGGAGAGAGTTGATTCTGATTGAAGCTTGATCCTTCGGAGCTTACCAAGTTGTAGGTGATACAGACGAACTCAGAATGCAGTTGTTCGCTTATTCCCTTATTTTGCATGGATCGCCCTTTCGGGTTTTCAATCCATCGGGATACCCATTTTTGCCTGAGTTGTCCAATGCGGCTTTTCAACTCAGCGGGTGTACATTTTTTTTTGTTCATTTTCCCTTACTTTTGCCCGAGTCTTTTATTCTGTTTTTGACTCGCCGGGATGCCCTATTTTTGCCTGGACTTACATTCTGTTTTTATGTCCAGCGGGTCATTTTATGCGAAGTATTTTTTAACTGCATCTGAATTCACAGGGGACGGGAAATCTTCACCATCCATGGTGCTGAGCATCAGCGCTCCACCAGAGAAAACTTTCTTTACAACGAATGGTCCTTCATAATTTGGAGTCCATTTGCCCCTGTGGTCTGTATGAGGAGGGAGGATTCTTTTCAGCACAAGATCCCCTACTTGGTATTCTCGGTGCCTGACTTTCTGATCGAAGGCTTTCTTCATTCTCTTCTGATATAACTGCCCATGGCAGATTGCAGCCAATCTTTTCTCTTCGATCAGACTCAGTTGTTCGTATCGGGACCGAACCCATTCTGCTTCACTCAGTTTAACATCCATCAATACCCGTAGAGAGGGTAATTCAACTTCAACAGGTAGGACTGCTTCCATACCATATACAAGCTGATACGGTGTTGCCCCAGTGGATGTTCTGATTGATGTGCGGTACCCATGCAAGGCAAACGGTAGCATTTCATGCCAGTCTTTGTATGTGACTACCATCTTCTGCACAATCTTCTTGATATTCTTATTTGTCGCCTCAACAGCGCCATTCATCTTTGGCCTGTAAGGAGAAGAATTGTGATGTTGGATCTTGAAGTCCCGGCACAGCTCTGCCATCATTTTGTTGTTCAAGTTGGAACCATTATCAGTAATGATTCGCTCGGGCACTCCATACCGACAGATGATATCTCTCTTCAGAAATCTGGCTACCACTTGCCTTGTAACATTAGCATATGAGGCTGCTTCAACCCACTTGGTGAAATAGTCTATGGCGACCAGGATGAATCTGTGGCCATTTGAAGCAGTTGGCTCAATCTTGCCAATCATATCAATGCCCCACATGGCAAAGGGCCAAGGTGAAGACATGATGTTCGAAGGATTGGGAGGCACATGCACCTTATCTGCGTAGATCTGGCATTTATGGCATCTTCTGGCGTAAGCACAACAGTCTGCATCCATTGTGATCCAATAATAGCCTGATCTTAACAACTTCTTAGCCATGGCATGTCCTCCTGCATGGGTACCAAAAGATCCTTCGTGCACTTCATGCATCAACAAATCTGCTTCCGTCTTGTCAACACATCTGAGGAGTACCATATCAAAGTTCCTCTTGTATAAAGACCCATCAGTGTTCAGAAAGAAACTACCAGCAAGCCTTCTCAAAGTCTTCTTATCATTGGAAGATGCCCCAGGTGGGTATGTTTGATCCTCCAAGAAACACTTAATGTCATGGAACCAAGGCTTATCATCTTTTACAACATCCGCTGCAAATACATATGCTGGTCTGTTGAGTCTGGACACTGAAATCCGAGGTATAAAGTTAGCCGTTTGAACTTTGATCATGGATGAAATGGTAGCAAGAGCATCTGCAAACTGATTCTCGTCCCGAGGGATATACTAAAGCTTGACTGTTGTGAAGAAAGTCAATAACCTCCTTGTATAATCCCTGTAAGGTATCAGATGATCTTGGTGGGTGTACCATTTCCCGTTGGTTTGATTGACTACCAAAGCTGAATCTCCGAATACGGTCAATGTCTTGATCCTGAGGTCAATGGCTTCCTCAAGACCCATAATGCAAGCTTCGTATTCAGCTTCGTTGTTAGTGCAGTTGAAAGTGAGTTTTGCCGAGAAAGGCATGTGAACTCCTTTGGGTGTAATGAGTACTGCACCAACACCACGGCCATTCATGTTAACAGCCCCATCAAACATCATAGTCCATTCTTCTTTCGGGTCAGGCCCTTCAGTGTGAATTGGCTCTCCATGATCTTTTGCTTTAATGAACATGATGTCTTCATCAGGGAAGTCAAATCTCATAGGCTGGTAGTCATCAATGGGTTGCTCAGCCAGATATTCAGATAGTACACTGCCCTTGATGGCTTTCTGAGAAGTGTACTGTATGTCGTATTCTGTGAGAATCATCTGCCATCTTGCAACCCGTCCGGTAAGAGCTGGCTTCTCGAAAATGTACTTAACTGGATCCATCTTTGAGATTAATAAGGTAGTGTGGGTCAACATATACTGTCTCAGTCGGCGAGCAGCCCACGCTAAAGCACGGCAAGTTTTCTCGAGCAGTGAATAGCGTTGTTCACAGTCGGTAAACTTTTTGCTTAGGTAGTATATTGCATACTCTTTTCGACCAGACTCGTCATGCTGGCCCAGCACACACCCCATTGACTCTTCTAATACTGTCAAGTACATGATCAGAGGTCTTCCTTCAACTGGCGGCATAAGGATTGGAGGTTCTTGCAGATATTCCTTGATCTTGTCAAAAGCCTTCTGGCAATCTTCGTTCCACCTGACCGTTTGTTCCTTTCTTAACAGCTTGAACAAAGGTTCATAGGTTGCTGTGAGGTGAGATATGAACCGGGAGATGTAGTTCAATCGACCTAAGAACCCTCGAACTTCTTTCTCAGTTTTCGGTGCAGGCATTTCTTGAATAGCTTTGACTTTATCAGGGTCAACTTCAATCCCTTTCTCGCTTACAATAAAGCCCAGCAGCTTACCGGATCGCACCCCGAATGTGCATTTGTTGGGGTTCAACTTCAGTTGGTACTACCTCAGACGCTTGAATAACTTGAGCAGATTTACCAGGTGATCTTCCTCTGTAAGGGACTTGGCGATCATGTCATCCACATAACATTATATTTCCTTGTGGATCATATCGTGGAACAATGTCACCATAGCCCGTTGATATGTTGCACCGGCATTCTTCAGTCCGAATGGCATCACTTTGTAACAGAACGTGCCCCAAGGTGTGATGAATGTTGTCTTCTCCATGTCTTCAGGTGACATCTTAATCTGATTGTATCCTGAAAATCCATCCATGAAGGAGAATACCGAGAACTGAGCCGTGTTATCCACCAATACATCAATGTGAGGTAATGGGAAGTCATCTTTCGGGCTGGCTCTGTTCAGATCCCGGTAGTCGACACACATCCTTACTTTGCCATCCTTCTTAGGCACAGGTACTATGTTAGCAACCCACGGCGGATAGCTAGTTACAGCAAGGAAACCGGCGTCCCATTGCTTTTGTACCTCTTCCTTGATTTTCATAGCCATGTCTGGGCGAGTTCGGCGCAGCTTTTGTTTAACTGGCGGGCATTCTTCCCTCAGAGGCAGCTTGTGCACAACAATGTCGGTATCCAACCCTGGCATATCTTGATACGACCAAGCAAACACATCAACATACTCTTGAAGCAGATCTATCAGTTGTCTCTTCACTGAGTCTTGCAGGCAGGCCCCTATTTTAACCTCTTTCACGTCTTCGTCAGTACCAAGATTAATCACTTCAATCTCCTCCTGATGAGGAGTAATAGCCTTTTCCTCTTGTCTTAACAACCTGGCTAGCTCTTCAGGAAGCTCATATTCTTCGTCAACCCCTTCATCAGCTTGATTGATCGGATTGTCAAGGTCATACGATGTCATAGCCGTGCTGTTGTCGGTGCTGTCTGGAAGGCACTCTCTGCAAGGGTTAAGTTTGTTCATTTTAGTGATTGATTTTAATCTTGCTTTAGAAAAAGGTGAAATGAAGTTATCATTTTGAAAACACCGCCATTTATTTTTTGTACAAAAAGAAAAATGGAAAAACAGTGAGCAGAAAAGAAAAAGACTCGTTTGCAAAAAGACGTCTGATATTTCATTAATTTAATCTTGTTTGCACAAAAGTACAGATGGCCCTGGTTACAAAATGAGTCTTGTCATCTTGGGCAAGATGCAGGACTTGGATGCATGCTATAAAAAAATACAGGAAATAATAATTACTCTGCATGAGTAACTCTTATAATTTCCTGGGAAGACCAGTTCGAGACACTGCTCCCCGGGATCTTCGGACGAATCCAATTCTCCAGATTGCGCTCCTCTTCCAGCTCGTCTTCCAGACAGTTGATAGCATCGGGGGTAAGCATCCCCCCACTGACAAAACCAGGCTCTGCAGCAGCCTTTGCTTGATGTTGAGTTGGTCTGTAACCCAACCCAAATTTGTCCTTCTTCTCCTCCACAGCTAAGACCTTGCCCCAGCCTAGGGCAGTTCCTCCCTCAACAACCTTCCGGGCTTGTTGGTATGATGACATTGGAGTACCAGATACAGCAGATGCTTCATTCACATTCAAGGCCTCAAACCCTTGGCTCATTGTTTCATGGATCTCCCCATCCATCTCAATGTATTTATAAGTAGCCAGATGGCTAACAAAAATGTCCTCCTCTCCACAGATTGTGACAACTTGACCTTCCCACTCAAATTTTAACTTTTGGTGAAGGGTAGACGTTATTGCGCCGGCGGCGTGAATCCAGGGTCTACCCAACAAACAGCTGTAGGCGGGCTGAATGTCCATCACATAAAAGATAGTTTTAAAGGTCTGTGGGCCAATTGTCATAGGCAGCTCAATCTCTCCCAGAACCGATCTCTTAGAACCATCGAAGGCTCTTACCACCAGGTTGCTGGGCCTCAATGCCAGTCCATCATATTCTAACTTCACCAGAGCCTTCTTCGGTAAGACATTCAGGGAAGAACCTGTGTCCACCAGCACATGAGAAAGGACAGCTCCTTTGCATTCCATGGTTATGTGCAAGGCTTTGTTGTGATTGCGGCCATCCGCTGTCAAGTCAGAATTGGTAAACCCTAGCCCATTGCTAGCAGTAACATTTCCAACCACGGTTTCCAATTGGTTGACAGTAATCTCCTCAGGCACGTAAGCTGCGTGCAGGACTTTAAGTAGTGCATTCCGATGGGCTTCGGAGCACATAAGTAGTGAGAGGATGGAGATTTTGGATGGCGTCTGGTGAAGCTGATCCACAACTTTATAATCACTCTTTTTGATGATCCGCATAAACTCATCAACTTCCTGATCAAATGGAGTTTTCAGGGCTTCTTTGACAGCTTGGTTTTCCTGCACCGGGCTTTTTCCTTTTGCCTTGGCAGCAGCTTCTGCTTCGGCAGTAGGTCTTTGAACTTGTGAAGCAAAGAGACGTCTGCTTCGAGTGAAGCCTCCGCCTCCCCCCACATTATCTACTTGTGGTGCAGGTGTTGATGTTTCCAGAGTGATTCTTTTTCCTTCGCAATACACGTCAGAGCCATAGTGCCAAGGGATGGCCCTATTGCTTTCATATGGTACTGGTCCAGGCACCGTGACAGTGACTGGACTGATTGCTGCTGCTGAAGGGACTGTAATTGTGTGTGGATCATAGAAGATTGTAACTGGTGCTCTGGTGGGAGCAGCACCTTCTGAATGGTAAGCGGAATTATTTTCAGGATCGTAGAATATGGTAACAGTGGAGACATCTTCATGATTGATTGCTGGTGTTGTAGGAGGTATTGTTGGAAGGACTGTTGTTGTTGCTGACGGAGATTCGAAATGGAATGAAGCTGAAGTTGTAGCAGGAGAAACTGTTGAAAACTGATCATTTGGCAGGACAGGTGAAGTACTTGTTGATAGTGCTGATGAATTGTCGGGAACAATAGTTGTTGCATTTGTAGGAGGTTCTGAAACCGTTGTTGATGAAGTTGCCGGATTTGTTGGGAATGATGTAGTGATCTGTAGCAGGCCACTATGAATAAGGCTGTCAATGCCATTCCTCAGGTCCTCGCACCCATTCCATGAAATATTGCAGTAGGGACACCCTAGTTCACACCCCGGAAATATTCGGTTTTCACGGAGTTGAGCTTTGATTTCCACCAATGGTGTCTTGATCTGATCCACACTAGTTATCAAATAAGACGGTTGGTCTTCTTCAATAGCATTAATTCGGGGACCACCATGGTTTGGCATTGGGTTTCTATTGACATTGGGCGGAAGTGCAAAATTCAGAGCCTTGGAGTCTACCAAGTCTTGTACCTTCATATGCAGAGCCCTGCATTTTTCTGTACTGTGACCAGGTGCGTTCGAGTGAAAAGCACACCTAGCATTGGAGTCATAGTTTCTTGGTAGACTGTTGGGATCAGGAGGTGCCAACGTTCTTAGCTCAACCAGGTTGAGTTTCAGAAGTTGTGGCAGCAAGGCAGCATACGGCATTGGGATCGGGTCGATCACTCTGTTAGCTTGGGATGGCCTTTGTTGGAATGGCCTCTGTTGATTGTTGTTGTTGGAGTTGTTGTTGAAGTTCCTTGGAGGATACTGATTTTGCTGATACTGAGGTTGTTGTTGGAAGTTTTGTTGAGGAGGTTGATAGACTGGCTGTGGATGAATTGGAGCAGGGATAGTGACTGCTGCTATTGACCTCTGAGCATATTGGGGCCTACCCCTGTTGGTGTGAATGGCATTGGTCTCGCCAGTTCTTCTCGGGCCCGCAAAAGGCTTTCTTGTACTACTGGACGAGCTTGCACCGTTGTCTGAGATCTTTCCCATTTTTAACAGGCTTTCAATTCTCTCCCCAGCTATGACAACATTTGCGAAGCTGGTGGAAGAGAAAGCAGCCAACCTGTCAATATACGTTCCCTGAAGAGTATTCATAAACATGTCTGCCATTTCCCTTTCAGACATAGGGGGTTGAACGGCAGCAGCCAATTGCCTCCATCTCTGAGCATATTCTCTGAAGCTCTCCCTCAAAGACTGTGACATTCCCATTAGGAGGGTCCTGTTGGGTGCCATATCTAGATTATACTGATACTGTCTGATGAAGGCCTCTGCCAGGTCCTTCCAGCATCTAATTGTTGCTCTTGTCAGATGGGAATACCACTCCCTCGAAGCTCCAGTCAAGCTATCTTCAAAATAGAACATCCACAATTTCTCATCCATTGTATAGGCCTTCAGCCTTCCCAGAAATGATTGCAAATGAGTTCGGGGGCATGAAGTCCCATTATACTTTTCGAAGCAAGGAGGCTTGAACTTATGGGGGATCCTGACCCCGTCTACCAGCCCCATGTCCATGACGTCGAAACCCAAAGAATTTTGAGATTCTAAGGACCTCAACTTCTCAGCTATCTCTTCCAATCGTCTATCATATGTTTCCTCTCCAGCACCCATCACTGTATACTGGTCCTCCTGAGGATCTTCTTGAAGTACTCTGGCTGCAGTGGCTGTCCCTTGAATGTTGACTGGGATGTTGGCCTCTGGATGGAGATGGGGTCCAAAAACTGGGGGATTGACATGAGGTTGGACCCTCTCATTGTTACTTGTGCCAGCAGTCCCCACATGGGGCTCATCTTGATTCCTCCCTTCTACCAAAGTTCTGAGCCTCTCCTGGCTTTGAGCTAAGTTGTTCATCACTTCCATGAACTGTGCTATCTGGGTTCTCATCTCCAACCTTTCGTTGGCCATCTGGTTTCTGACCTCCGTAAGGTCTTGCTGCATCTGATCCATCTGGATTCCCGGAAGGTTGTTTCTAGTTGGGTACCTGTGAGGCCTGTTGAGGGGAAATACCCGGCGGCGAGCAATAATTCCTGAACATCACAACAGAGGTTAGCAACAACACAACAAAAAACCTACAAAACAAACAAAAGGGTTAGCATGCAATGCAGTTATGCTTATTTGTTCTCAAGGTATCCGGTTTGGCCTTCAGTTTTGACCCTTCCAGACCCTTGAAGATGATGCTGTTGAAGTTGCTTTTGATGTGAACCCAGATAGAAACCAACACAGATATATTACAAAAGTGAAATAATACAATTTGTTCATTTTACAACACAAACCCTCAAGGGGCCAAAATACATCACAAAAAGCAAAAGTACATGGAAAGGAACAACAACAAGCAAATGATCAAACTCCAAGGCCAAACTCATCCTCACGAACTTCCTTAAGAAGTGCTTCGGTCACAGGATCAGCCGGATGCTCCGTAAGACTTCTGATGAGAAGGTTCCTTGTTGCAACAGCTGCAGTCAACTTCTTGTTCTGACTTTGGTCCTTAGACCTCTTCACTCCTGCTTTGATTTTCAGCTCTGATATTTCCTCCTGGGCTGCTGCCAGGGCTTTTTCCATCTGCTCCATCTTGTCTTGAGCTCTCTTGTCTTCTAGAGTACGGGCCTCAGTGATCCGGACCCACCTGGCCTGACTCTCCTTCAGGTACAAGTCTGTCCTTGCTCTCTGGAACTGGGCTTCTTTACAAGCATTCTTCAGAATCTGCTCACCAGCCTTAGACTTGTTGATATAATCTCCAGACTTCTCAATCTTAGTCAAGTGTTCCACTCTTAACTTCTCCAATCTCTCAATCTCCCTCACACCTTCACTCCTCTCCCGGAGGGTCTTCTGCAAGGCTTGGGTTAACTTCTCATTTCTTTCCTTCAAGCTTTCAAACTCTTCCAAACTGATAGTGGCAGGGGGTGGTGCTGAAGATGACTCAGGCATGTCTTCTATGGTAAAGGGCAATCCAGAGAATTGGGCCCTAGCATGGGACCACTCATAATATTGGACTGATGCCACATTATTGCACTTCCCCAGAATGGTGATTCCCTTGGTTTGAACATGATCCCAGGCCCAGGCAGCCTGCCTAACAATAGCCAAACTAATCTTGTTCTCACAGTAGAGGGTCTCAACCAAGTCTTGTTCCCTAGGAGTATGAACCAGTGCATAGCCCAATTGTCTCCTGAACAGCAGAGGGTTGTAGTTGATACTTCCCTTAACTCCTATTAAGGGCACATTGGGAAAGTGCCCACAGCTGGTGATCATATCTCTGCCCTTGGTGCTCTGAGTACACCATCTGATATCTGCTGAAGTGAGAGTAGTGAGCCTCTTAGCCCAGTTGCATTGCTGATGAGGATTTAGAAATGCATCTGTCCTGGGTAGATGCCTGAGAAGCCAAGCATGGAATAATGGAGCACAACACCTTACTAACCTCCCCCTCTGCTTCTCATTCTTCTGATGTACTGAGTAATAAAGATCACCCAATAAAGTTGGCACTGGGTTCTTCAGGATGAACAAATGGATTGCATTCTTGCTAATGAATCGAGGCTCATCTGCAAACAACACAATTCCATATACACTTAAGGCCAACAGAGCACAAACAGCTTTCCACTCTCCCAAAGAGGCCTTCAGACTAGCTTGAGAAATCAGGAAGTCCAGATGAAATCCAGGGATCCCAGCTTTAGAGGTCATATGCTGTTCAATCAAAACAGGCTCCAGGTGCAAAGCTTTTGCTATCTCTCCATTGCTGGGAAAGACCATTTCAGGGTTGAAAGGGATTTCCCTCTTGATAGGTAAACCAATCAAAGATGAGTATTCTTCTAATAGGGGCCCCAACTGAAAGTCTTGAAAGGTGAAACATCTCAATGGGGGGTCATAGAACTGAATGCAGGTGTGGATGAGGCTCCTCTGAGATGGGTCCAGATCCATAACCATGTCCAGTATATCTCCATAACTCTCCCTGAACAAGGGTATGTGATCTGGGGTGATCAGGGTTTGGATCCTCCTGATGTCTGATAAGTCTGGTTGGAAGAAATGATAAGTGATGTTGCTTTTCTTTGGAGCCATGATGCTGAGGAGTGAGTAGGATAAGTGCTGATGAAGATGCTGAGGAGTGGGCCACTGGCTGGCTAGTGCAAGTAACTGAAGTATATGGCTGACAAACTGATGCAAGTGCTGGTGGAGATAGGTCAAAACTGCAGATGGGGTCAAAACCAAAACCAGGGATGAAGGTGGATACCCTGAAACACAAATAAGCAAATGTTAATATGATGCAATGAGTATGTATGCAAATGAAATGCAAGGGTTTGTGACTGAGCTGGATCTGATTAACTGCCTTGGTATAGATCCATGTGTGTTCAAGAATCCAGGTGGAGGTCTATAAATCCAGTAACCAAGGTGGAGGGACTCAAATAAAGAGCCACAAGTCCAGGGTTTAGAATCACAAGAACTGTCCAACATGGAGCATTCTTAACAAAGTCAAAGTAACAGGGTATTCTGAGGTCAAGGTACCTGCAAACCTGTAAACAGCCCAACCCCCTCACAGGTGATGATCTAGAACAAGGATCCTCAGACTTGGATCAGTTATGAGAAGTGTAAACACTTCTAACCCGGAGGTACAGTGTTTACAATAACCATAACAATTCCTCCTCTAATTCACCTCAGTTTCTGAAGGTCAATACTAAAAGGTCATCCAGACTTAGCAGGCTTCCCAGATAGCCCTAGCATTGCAGGAAATCCGCAACACAGAGTTCTCAAGAAGAAACCCATATCTGAACCGTGTTTCATATTCCCGCACCAGACCGAAATGGAATGGGAAAGAATATGATTCACTCTAGCCTAGGTGTCACTCAGGTCCCAGGTATAGGACCTTAACTCTCAATGAAACACCCACCCACCAAAACAAGAAACCAGATCCAGCCAGCAATAATGACAGTATGATATATATAAATGCAATAAAGAAAGCAGTAAAGCAACTGTACATAAAGCAATAAACAAAACAGATATACAAGCACAGACAAGCACATAACACCCCCGTAAACACAAATCAAACAAGCGCTAGGAGGAACCCACAAAAAGAACCAGAAGCCCTGGTTGCAGTATAAGGGTCCCCAGCAGAGTCGCCAAGCTGTCGCTCCCGAAGATTTGCATCCCGGTACAAGCGCGAACGGTCGGCGAAGGGAACAGTGAGAACACACAGCCGTGAACTCACTGGAGAATGAATAGAGTCGCCAGCTAGGCATTTTTATCCCGGAGGAAAGGCAATGCTGCATAGGCCTAGAAAAAGATGGATAAGACGGTTTGCGAACCAGAGAGACTGAGAAAGGGGGTTGGTTACAACCTGGGAAGGTATTAGCACCCAGATTGTCCGTCGTACTCGACGGGATCCACGCTTAAAAGATTTGTGTTTTAAAGGGGTAGTGTCAGTGCAATCTGTGTATGAAGAGGCTGGAAGAAAATGTACAGGTGTCAATGTAAAGGAAGTGAAGTGTAATATATACAGTGTCAGTGTGAGACCAGGAATGAAATGCTCATGACTATGAGGCTTAAGAATGAAGCTGGAAAGAGGGGGGATGTACAGAGACTTTTGTTCGATAACTGTTAAGTTATGCCTACGTATCCTCTCGTGCAATGAGGAAGTCAGAACACCGTAGTTCGACCCAAAGAGACTGAAAAATGAATTGACTTGTGAACTGCTTACTTGTCTATGCTCAAGTGTATGACCTGTCTGGCTCAGGTGCTAACTGTCTTGCATTAGACGGAAGAAGCAAGTTCTCGTTTGTGAATGAATGAGATGAGAAAAGAATCCCGGAGGAGACGATTATTGTTTGTTTTTGGAGTTTTCAGTCTTTTATTGTTTTTGGATTTTGTCATAAGATAATGAGCTTAAGTCTAAACCAATGGGTTAGTAAACTCATCACATCTTCCCTCTGATTAGGGGTAATGAGAATACCTTAAGTGTGAAGTCAGATTCTCACACTTAATCACCTTTGGTGCAGGATTAAGATCATTAACCTACTTGTGATTATTTAGATGTTTTTGGTGTTTTTGTTTAGTGTTGAGTAATGAGGTTAAGCCATAATCAGGGATTAAACAGACCCATTACACCATCCTAAAAGAAGGATGATAGATGAGAGTGTTTAAGCTGAGGAAGACTCCTCAACTTAATCCATGATTAGGGATTAAACCCATGACAAAACAAGCCTTTATTAAGTGGATTTTAGATTAATGATATGATGATGAAGTGAATTTTATGATTTGTAAGACAACTTGAGGGGGACTTGTCCATTAACACTAGGGTTAGTCCTTCTTAACCACTTAAGGAAGAATTAGAACCCTAATGCAAGGCCCAAGTTACAAGTGTAATGTCTTGATATTTATTAAGTGAATTGATTAAGAGATTTAAACACCTTAAGGGTTTAATACTTAGGATTAAAGTTATACACTCCATCCTAAGAGAAGGATGCAGGCATAAGCTCAATCACAAAGTCTTAAAGCCTTTAGGGTTTAGTCCCTGATTATGAGATGAGAAGAGAAGACTCAAAGAGAGACACAAAGGTAAAACTATGGGGGACTAATCAAAACCCTAATTCATTATCATGCTTGGATGATCCTAAGGTTTGTGAGGTTTCCAAGAACAATCTTCAAAGGAACCACCAGGAAGCAGATGAACAGGATCAAGAGAAGCAAAGTGACTTGCTTCATTCAAGAAGTCAAGTCACTTGAAGAAAGAAAGTGGGAAGAAAAAGAATGAGCAAGCTCAATCTCAAACACAAATAGAAATGCAGCAATGGATGCAAGAGAGATGAAAAGAAAAGTTATGAGAAGTGAAGGCAAATCCACTTCTCAAGTTTACTTACCACCTGAAATGTTAGAAAGAAATGCAATGCAATGCAAGATGAGATGAAATGATATGATGCAAAGCAAGACCAGAAGCATGGTGATGATGATTATGATGTTATGAGGTGCTGCAAACATGAGGCAAGACAATGGGGATGTTCATACAAGATTATGAATGCAAATGGTACAAGCTTAGAAGCATGGATACACATGAAAAGTTATGAATCATACAAGACAAATGACATGGCAAATATGCAATGCAATGATCAAACATGCTTTCTAAATGTCTTAAGATGCCAAATGAATCATAAGAATGCACAAAATGCAAAGACAAGTCATGTTATGCAAGGAAATGCAAGAAGGGTGCAAATGAAAGCCCAAATTAGGGTTTATGGATCAAACATCAAACAAAAACCCAAAACAGAAGCAAACCCTAAGACAAAAAAATGGAAAATGGCACCCAAAGAAACCCTTGACCTATAATGAACCACTGCCCAAAGGGGAGCTCTCAACTCTCAACCAAACTCAAGATATGAATTTTCTAAGTTATTAGGGTTTTTTAGAGTTCTTAACAAAAGAAATGCCAAACAATTTGAAAATGCAAGAACAATTCATGGCCTTTTTATCCTAGAAACTACATGCAAAATAGAAAACAATGCAAGAAGAATCAATGTCTCAACCTTCTCCAATAGGCAGAAATGAATTTTTGAATCTATGATCAAAATAATGCACAAAATATGATTTAATTCAATGAAAAATTCTTAAAATGCATCAAGATCAAAAAAGAAATTTGGTTTGAAGGTTGGACAATGTTTCTAAATGTCTTAGAACATTTCATGAATTTTTTGGTGATTTTTAAATACCTAAAAGTATTTTTAATAAATTAATTTCCATTAATCAATTAAAAATAATCTTTTAAATATTTAAAAATACTTTTTTAATGCTAAAAATGAAAATAAAAATATTTTTGGGTTTTAAAAATTAGTGAAATATTTGACAAAAAATTTCATAATTTTTAAATGGTTTTTGCTATTTTAAATAAAATGTAAAAGATAAATCAATTTAAATGAAATAAAATATAAAATAAATGAAAGTATGCAAAAGGGAGGGCCAGGATTTGATCTGGGCTTGGACTGGTTGACTGCGCGCCAGATCCAAGGGCCCAGATTCAAATCTGGCTAATTTGTTTTATGAATTAATTAAACAGGATTTGAATTAATTAAAAAGGGATTAGGGTTTTAATGACACATCCTGGCCACACATTTGCGCGCAAGTCAACCAAAGTCAGCTGATCTAACGCACAGGATTCAAACCTCATTTAATCACTCAGATTAGGGCTAATGACTCTCAGGCTGCCGGAGAAGACTTCCGGTCGTCTTCTCCGGCGAGCCAAAACCCTAGGTTTTTCTACAGGTCACCAATCAACAAATTTCTTCCACCAAAATGATCTTCTCCTCAATCTAAACCCAACCCCTCTCCCAAAACTCATTTATTTTCACTCATAAGCTTGAATCGAAGCAAAACACAAAATACGGGCAAATGTTCAGAGATACCATACATGCTGGTTTCTTCACTATTTCAAAAAATAAACACATATCCATGATCAGGAGAAGACATAGCATCATAAAAGAACTTAAAAATCAGTTTCTGGGAGAAATGTTCTTCATGTTACCTGAGATGAAGCTTCTCTGTTTATGAGCTTTCTGGGCTTTTCTTTTGCGCAAGCTTGCTTCCTTGAACCTCCTGAGGATGGAATGGAGCTTAGAAAGCTTGTGGAGTGGCTGGTTTGAAAGATTCAGCTCTGGTGTAGCAGAAATGGGGATCCTTGTATGTGATGTTTCAGGCTGCTTTGAGGGGTGGCTTTTGTTCTAGGGACAATTTGTGACTTATTGGTGAAAGAAAAAATGAAGTTTGATGGCTGTGTGTGAAGATTCGAAGAGGAGAAGTTTTGGTCAGATTTCTTGGATGCTGGATTGTGGGAGGTTTCTGCCTTGTGAATGGTGTGTTTTATGATCCATACATTATCCCTAATCTATTGGAACCAGTCAGAAGACTTGACATGCACTGTGGGAAAAGTATGGAGCAATTGGCCAAAAAGTCAAAAGTTGTTGTACTTGCAGCATGGGCTATGGCAGCAGCTATGTTAGGGCATGTCTTGCTTCAGCTTGAGTCAGGGACAACCCTTGGATGGCTTGAGAATGTCTGCAGCATGTGGATGACAAGCTATGCTAGCTTTTGCAACTTGACAACTTGTGTTTTCTCATGAGTTTATGCTAAGCACATGTGAATCTTCTTGCTGAATTTTGTAGCATAACACTTCTTTTAGTCATGGCAATGTTTAAGAGTCAGCTAGAGACCACATAATTCCTTGGAAAATGACTATGCCAAAAATCCAACTTTGCACTTGTAATGGAAAATGTCTTATGGATTTCTTGAAAATCAAGGCAAACAAAGAAGAATCCCTTGGGCCAATTCTGTTTTTTAGGGCATATGTGATCATGTGATGAAGTTTTGAAGTCACTTTGAAGTCACTAGAATGCTTGATACATGAATTTGCAAGTTTTCCATTTAGTGCATAACTTGAAATTTAGTGATTTTTGCCAACTTTAACAAACCATAACTTTTGATCCAAGATGAATTAGATCATGTTCTTGTACTTTTTGGAAAGGGAAAGATGAGATCTACAACTTTCATGACCAAAGTTTTTCCATTTGAAGCATTTTTGGACCAAGAATCAAAGCTTGAAAATTGACCTAAAATGATGCATTCTTGAAAAGTCAACTGTGCCCAAAAAGTCAACCTTTGCAAAAACCCTAAATTCTTGATTTCTATGAACTTCAACCTTCTTCCATGATCAAATAAAGATCATATACACTCAAAATGATGAAGATCACCCATTGGTTGGGTCATTGGGGGCCTCAGATGCCCTGATTTTGCACTGACTTGTCTAGAAAGTCAACTCTTGATCAGATGACTTCCCCATGGAATTTCTTCATGAAAATTGATATGCATACTCCCTATACCATATAGAGATCAATGGAAACAAGAATGACCAAAAAAATTGGAGTTATGGCCTCTGAAACCAAAACCCTAATTTTCAGTCAACTGTGCAGTCAAACCTGGCTCTGCATCCACTCAAACCCTAGTTCTTATGATTCCTCTGCATTTTTGACTTTGAGGAGATGAAATATGATATAAGAACACACATGGACCCCTTTGAGTTGATTGGTGGCCTTTGGAATGGCTCAAGATGCTTTGGGATTGCTCAGATCAC
This sequence comes from Lathyrus aphaca, assembly GCA_963966055.1. Lineage (NCBI taxonomy): Eukaryota > Viridiplantae > Streptophyta > Magnoliopsida > Fabales > Fabaceae > Lathyrus > Lathyrus aphaca. Next base: position 134,066,892 of record OZ014519.1, on the reverse strand, counting down.
AAACCCTAGGTGCAGATGCCTTGAAAGCTATGCAGTGAATCAAAAAATGAGATGTGAGGTGATATGATTGTGTTTATGCATATGAGAATGATCACAAGCCATGGTGTGAATGGGTGAGGGCAAATTTGGGGTGTTTACACATCTTTGAGATCAACAAGGTAGTATGAGTCAACATATACTGTCTTAGTCGGCGAGCAGCCCATGCCAAAGCGCAACAAGTTTTCTCGAGCAGTGAGTATCTTGTTTCACAGTCGGTAAACTTTTTGCTAAGGTAGTATATTGCCTGCTCTTTTCGACCAGACTCGTCATGTTGCCCCAAGACACACCCCATTGAGTTGTCTAACACTGTTAAGTACATAATCAAGGGTCTTCCATCAACTGGAGGCATCAAAATTGGAGGTTCTAGCAGGTATCTCTTGATTTCATCAAAGGCAATCTGGCACTCATCATTCCATTCCATCACCTGATCTTTCTTCAACAACTTGAAAATTGGCTCACAGATGGCAGTTAATTGGGAAATAAATCTTGCAATGCAATTCAATCGTCCCAAGAAACCTCTAACCTCCTTCTCAGTACGGGGAGCTGGCATCTCTCATATAGCTTTCACTTTTGCAGGATCCACTTCAATACCTTTTCCACTGACAATAAAACCCAGGAGCTTTCCAGATCTAACTCCAAAAGTACACTTGTTTGGATTCAATCTCAACTTGTATTTCTTCAACCTCTCAAACAATTTATGCAAATGATCAAGATGTTGTTCTTCATTCTGAGACCTGGCTATCATATCATCTACATATACCTCTATCTCATGATGAATCATATCATGAAACAAAGCCACCATAGCACGCTGATATGTTGCCCCTGCATTCTTCAAACCAAATGGCATCACCTTATAACAAAAAGTGCCCCACTGTGTAACAAATGTTGTCTTCTCCATATCTTCAGGTGCCATCTTGATTTGATTGTAACCAGAGAAACCATCCATAAAAGAGAATACCTTATGCTGAGTAGTGTTGTCTACCAGAACATCAATATGAGGAAGTGGGAAGTCATCTTTGGGGCTAGCCTTGTTCAAATCCCTGTAGTCTACACACATACGTACCTTACCATCTTTCTTAGGAACTGGTACCACATTTGCAACCCACTGAGGATAAGAAGTCACAGCTAAGAACCCTGCATCAAACTGTTTCATTACCTCTGCTTTGATCTTTTCTGACATCTCAGGACGCATACGACGAACCTTCTGCTTCTTTGGACGACAATCTTCTTTCACTGGTAAACGGTGAACCACAATGTTTGTATCCAACCCTGGCATATCTTCATAAGACCAAGCAAAGATCTCCACATAGTCATGTAACATCTGAATCAATTTGCTCTTGACACTATCCTCTAAATCAGCCCCTATCTTGACCTCTTTCCTGTTTTCTTCCGTTCCCAGATTCACAACTTCGACTGGCTCTTCATGTGGTTGTATAGCTTTCTCTTCTTGTTGTAACAACCTAGCAAGCTCTACAGGTACTTCACAATCGTCCTCATTTCCGTCTTCAGTTTGATAGATCGGATTCTCGAAATTATAATTGGCAATAGTAGAACTGTTATCAACAGGATCCAGAGTGGATGAGGATCTGCATTTTAGTGATGTGGGTGTGTGTAAGAACACATAGCTGATAAAACAAAAATAAAAGAAAAAGAAAGACAAGGAACACAATATTTACGAAAACGAAACGTCCACTGATTTTATTGAATGAAGTATGCAAATGAAATGACAGCCCGTAACAAGCACACCATTGTGCCCCGGGTAAGGCACAAGGCTTAAGAGTTCAATTGTTCAAGAAATTATAAACTTAAAAGCGACAACACAGTAATAGTATTTACTCCTGACTAAAGGAGATAGGGATAACATCTTCAGCTTTCCAATTATTGAGCCCAGCACCCACAGTAGGAAAAATCCAAGCATCCAAGTTGTAGTCTTCATCATGATCTCCCACAACATTGATCTGGTTCTTCATAACCCCTTGATTGGTGATACAAACAGCACGAGCACGACGAACAGCCTTCTGGGACTTTGCAGTGAAACCCAAACCAAACTTGTCAGACTTGTATGGAATATCAGGAAGCTGACCCCAAATAGTACAACCACCTTCATCCACCACAGCTCTAGCATCATTGAGGGAGGCCATTGCCATTGTTGGAGGTTTTCTGGTGACCACGGGAACTTTCTTCGCAACGGGAGGAGCTACATAATCATTAACAACCCAGGGAACCACTTCAAATGTCTGACACGGAGTCTCAATGTATTCACCTTCCATTTCCAGATACTTGAAGGTATTCACATGGCTGACAAAGTATTCTTCTTCTCCATAGACAGTAACAACCTTTCCTTCCACCGGATATCTCAACTTTTGGTGTAATGTAGAAGTTACAGCACCTGCCCCATGGATCCAGGGACGACCAAGCAGACAAGAGTATGAAGGACGAATATCCATCACAAAAAATGTAGTAGTAAACACTTGGGAGCCAACTTTGATTGGAAGATCAATTTCCCCATGCACTACTCTTCTGGAACCATCAAAAGCCTTTACCACAATATTGCTGGGCTTCAGCACAGCATCTTCAGGACTCAGCTTGTTCAGGACTTCCTTGGGCAACACATTCAGAGAGGAACCATTGTCTATCAATACATGTGCCAGGGTAGTGCCCCTGCATTCAATTGAGATATGCAAGGCCCTGTTATGATCCCTCTTGGCAGGGGTCAAATCAGCATCAGAAAATCCTAACCCATTGTCATAGGTCAGGTGGGCAACACAGTTCTCAAACTGATCTACAGAAATGGCATTGGGTACATGAGCAGTCTTCAGAAACTTGATCAAAGCTTTTGCATGAGCTTCAGAACACAACAATAAGGACAACATAGAAATCTTTGAGGGAGTATGCCCCAACTGATCAACAATGTCATAATCACTCTTGCGAATGATTTTCAATACTTCTTCCATTTGCTTAGAGAGATCATCAGCAGCTGGCACATCAGTAGGTATAGGCTCAATAACAGGACCCTTGCCCCGAGCATCAGTGGTGGAAGTAGCAGCAGGAGTAACTGCATTCTTGGAAGCAACTTGAGGAGAGAAGACTCTTCCACTACGTGTGATCTTACTGGATCCAGCAATATTGTCAACATCAACAGGCACATCAGCTAAGGGCTCTTGCTTAACACCATGGATGTAGAAATCATATCCATAATGCCAAGGCACAGCTTTATCAGACGTATACGGGATAGGACCAGGAGTAGTAATGACCATAGGAGCTACTCTGGCTTCAGCAACAACTTTCACAGGACCTTCAGCAGTAATTTTGATTGGACCCTGATGGGTGATTTTAATAGGACCTTTGGAAGTGATTCTTACTGGCACTTTGTCAACCATGTCAACCTCTTCAACCTTCCTACCTTGAGTAATATGATCCACCATACTTTCTACAGACGATGGGGTCCTCTCAAACACTATAGTATACTTATCCATGAGACGCTGAATTCCATCTCTCAATCTCCAACAACTATCCGGCTTATAGGTACAGTACAAACAATCTTCACGACAACCTGGAAAGAACCCAGCTTGTACTAACTTCTTCTTGATAACAGACAATGGTGTAGTCAACTCCGCAACTGAATAGATATGCAGATCTTCCTCAATGGCATTGACAGTCTTCTCGTGATTTGGCATTGGAGCAGTAATCACATTTGGAGTACCGGGAGGGTCAAACTCAATCTCTCCAGCATCAATCATATCTTGAATTTTATTCTTCAAGACCCAGCTGTTATTAGTATCATGTCCTTGACAGTTTGAATGGTATGCACACCGTGCATTGGGGTTGTACCTGGGAGAGGTAACATTAGGATTCTGAGGAGCCTCTTTCAAAGTAATAAGTTCAGCCTTCAACAAGTGTTGCAATGCCTGTGCCATTGACATGTTGATCTTCGTGAACTGCCTTCTAGCCCTCTGTTGGTTGCCCTGTGGCTGCTCTGTTGTTGCAGGAGTTGGATTTGAAATACGAACTGCACTAACAGACTGATGCCTTCTGTTACGATCAGGTTGACCATAAACAGCATTGGATTCTTTCTTCCCAGTGGGAGGCTTCTTTGCAGCACCTGATGAGGAAGTACCCACTTGGATCTTACCATTCTTTATACCATTTTATACTCGCTCTCCTGTCATTATCAACTCAGTGAAGTCAGATGATGAGCTGCCAATGAGATGACTGTAAAACGGACCATTCAGCATGCACATGAACATATCAACCAATTCCCTATCAGTTAAAGGGGGTTGAACTCTTCCAGCTAAGTCTCTCCACTTCTGAGCATACTCTTTAAAACTTTCTTTGGCACCCATTGACATGCTCTGAAGCTGCATGCGAGTGGGGGCTAAGTCAGCATTGTATTGATACTGCTTATAGAAAGCTTCAGCAAGATCATTCCAGTCCCTGATGTTGACACTCTCCAATTGATAATACCACTCCAACTGAGCTCCAGATAAGCTCTCTTGAAAGAAATGGATCCACAACTTTTTATCAGCAGTGTGAGGTTGAATTCTTCTGACGTAAGACCTCAGATGCAGCTTGGGACAAGAGACCCCATCATAAACAACAAAGGTAGGAACCTTGAAACCAATGGGTATGACTACCCCAGATATCAGACTCAAATCTTCAAAATCCAGCCCAGATGACTTCTGCAACTCCATGGCATCCATTCTATCCACCAGCATCTTGAATTTGTCTTTGTTAGGCTCATGGTAGTAGTTAGCCTCAGAATCAGAGTCCCCCATAGTGTTGTGGAGACTGCCTCCCTCTTTTTCAGATTCCTCAGATTCATAGTCTTCAACTGGTTCTTTGGTCTTGGCAAGACCTTTGAACCTTCTTCCCATGTTGATCAAACCAGCTGACCTTCTAGTTTTCTTGGTCTTCTTGGCCAGCAGTGCCTTCAATTCATCCTGTCCCTTGGACAGGTTCAAGATCAGCTCTTGGAACTGTGCATTTTGTGCCTGGAGATCCTTAACTGATTGTTCAAGAGCCATTGCTGAAATAAACAGCGAGAAGATGAGAAACCTGTGCACAATTATAAACCTGTGATGCAATGAAATGATATGTGAATGTATATGCAATGTTTTCAAGGACCGTAGGATTTAAATTTGCTTAAACAAACAAGAAGGTAAACTTTTATTAGTAATAACTTTGTTTTGCCTTTTAGGCTTACAAAAAATGAAATGAAATAAGTACAAAAGATGGGGTTTTAAGTCTCCCATGGACGTTTCCTCTTTGTGTTGAGGTATGAGTTGAGGTTCCGTTCCTCGTGAAGTTGCTTCGTTAGTTCCAGGATTCTTTCTTGGCTTGCTTTGTAATGAGCCTCGAAAGTATCCCTTTGCTCCTTCAGTTGGATCCATGATCTCTGCAAGTCTTCCATATCAGTAGGCATGTCTGGGTGAAGGATGGTATAAGCTGTGTCTCCTTCAGCAACAGGTTCCATGATAACTGGTAGGACGGCAGGATATGGCATCATGAGAGTCTGAGCACGAGATCGTACCCATCTGAGATAAGCTTCCATAGGAATAGTGTACTTAGGCTCCAGTGTCTTGCTGTCAACCCTGTTTACTTTTCCCCAGGCTCGTATGAATCTCTGACGGTAACCCTGAAGATCGTTGTCGTAATCAAACACAATGCCCTGAATCAACATGTCATGTGGGCCATCACTCCGAGCGTAACCAAACTGTCGTAAATCTAGGGAGGGGTTGTAGGTGATGCCTCCTCTTATGCCTAGAAGTGGCACATTAGGGAACTCCCCACAACGGTCAATGATGGTGACATTCTCCATAGATCTGGAGCACCAATGAATATATGAGTGAGAAAGTGACATGATCCTCTTGGACCATCTGAACCCTTGCTCATTCTTCATTACTGAGCGAGGAAGGTGAGAAATAAACCACCTAGAAAGCAAAGGTATGCAGCACATCAAGGTTCCTCTTGCCCTTGTAGTACGGGTGTGAAGAGAATGCAGGATGTCTCCAAGCAATGTAGGCACTGGATTGTGACTCAGGAAAATGTTGATGGCATGAACATCTATGAACTGATCTGGATTGGGGAACAATACTAAGCCATAAATCAGCAAGGCTAAGATCTCCTCAAAAGCATCATAGATCATGGCCTTCAAGAACATTTGAGCTTTATCCATTAATACTTTAGCAAGAATACCCTTGACTCCGCTTCTCGTTTCTAGAACAATGTCAGACTTCTTCAGATGTAGAGCTGCAGCAATAACCTCTGGTTTAAGCTCCTTCTCCAAGCCTGTGAAGGGTCTTTGATCAAGAATAGGTATGCCCAGAAGTTTAGAGAACTCCTCCATGGTTGGAACCAGCTGGTAGTCAGGGAATGTAAAGCAATGGTGCTTAGGGTCAAAGAACTGAAACAGAACACTCATCATGTCTTCATTGAACCCTGAAGTAACTAGGTCCAATAGGTGACCATGTCTCTTGATGAACTGGGAGTGATCAGACACTTGAGAAACCAACTCTTTAAGCTTAGCAGGTATGCCCACAAAGTTGATCTTGATGGTGTTTCTACGAGCAGAAGCCATGACCTGTAACAAAGAACAAAGATAAATCCTTTGGTCCTTGAAATGGTTAGTGAAAATGATATGCTTATGATGCATGATGATGTCATGATGCTATGCTCAATCACAAACATGTGGCACACACAAACAAGTCACACCATAGCCCTAGGTTTAAAGGCTTGCATGAGGTTTAAGGTAAATACCCTCCCCTGAAGTTAGATAGTTCATCCTGTCCTACAAAAGTAACCAGGTTCTAAGGGATCTCAATATCATTGATCCTTCACAAGGGTGGTTGATCAGAAGGCAACTTACTTGCCAACCAAAACCCTCCAAGTTTAAGATCTCAATGAGCGTAGTATCGAGTGTCAACCAACTTCAGTCTGCACCAAAGCCGGTTACCTCACTACTTTCTAAAGGCCAATATGGGATAACTAGGGTTCTAAAAGTTAGTTAGTGCATTGACAACATATGGCAGCCTCATATTATCCTCAACTTGACTTAAGGAACATAAGCACCAACCAAGAAGTCGCACTAACTATGGCCACCAGATCAACCATATCGATATACGTCGTACAGTTTCCTTGGTCTATTGCCATTTACCTAAGGTACACTAGATCCGGGTTAGGACCTTTCACATATAAGAGCACCCCAACAAGTAATATAAAGTAAACAAAGCAAGCAATTTAAAGTGATCTAATTCCTAAGGGTACCCCTCTTAAATTTAAATCCCCAGCAGAGTCGCCAGTTCTGTAACACGGTGGGAGAACTGACTTTAGTTATGTTGCAGATAGCAAGAGTCGCCACCGACTTTTATTTTATCCAAAGGAAAGGCATAAAAGAACAAGAAAGACCTTTTAAAAGATTTTTGGGTCCGGGGGGTAGGTTATGTAAAGGGAAGGTGTTAGCACCCTTTACATCCATGGTTATCCATGGGCTCTTAGTTACTTAGCTCACTTTGAATTGTTTTTGAAAATGTGAAGTGTGTGAATAGAAATTTTCATAAGAGTTTGATAATGATCCATGTACGGATGCGTAAAAAACTTGTGTTTGAAAATTGTTTGAAATTTGTGAAATGTTTGAAAAGTTTTTGAATGAAGTGAGCAAGCAACTATGAGGAACCTACCCTAAAGTTTTAAGTCTTTCTGTTCTTTATCCTTTAAATGGTAAGACTATCCCTATTATTAAGGAATAGGTAGTCATTACCTTGGATGTGAGGGACAAGTGAGGGACATCTATTTATATAGGCAACTGTGGGGTGTATTAAGCATTTAGGAGGGACTGTCATCATTATTCGAAAGGGACAAGATCATATTGAAAGGCAACCATTAAGGGACTTGATCTTTGATTATGAAGGGACCAAATGACTTTTCTTTTTAAAGGGACTTTGCTTTATACACCCCACTTGACCTTATGATTAGGCAACATTGAGAGGCAACCCTAGAAAGTGAGATGGCGATTAAAAATCGACTTACGTGTGTGAGTGTTTAATTTATATTTATCTTTTAATTAAAATGATCTAAATTCAATTTTAAATATAATACATGTTTACACTCCCTATTTTACTAACCATGGCATGAAAATTAAATAATTTAAATATTTACAAAAATTTACACCAAGGAGCAATTACAATAATAATTAATAAGCAATTAAAAATAAATAGCAAAATAAATAAGCAAAATATAAATGATAAGTGAAATAAATAAATAAGCAAAAATAATTATAATAGGGGTTAGTGATAATAATAATTAAAAATAAATAAAATTAGTGAAATAATAATAATAAGCATAATAAAAAAATAAATGGATTAGTAATAATATGATTAGTAATAATAATGAAAGACAAAATTTAAATGGTTAATAGCAAAATAAGAATAATTATATTAATTAATTATAAAATTTAAAATTATAAACAAATTAAATAAATAATGAACATATTATGAGAAATTATCAAATTTACAATTTTTTTGAAATTATTTACAATGATAGAATATTTATATAATGGGATTAATTATAATTTAATTATATTAACTAAAATATATACATAATAATTATATTTACAAAATTTAATTATATTAAATATTATATTTACAAAAATTAGAAATTTAAATCATAAGATAAAATTAGTTCTTTATTATTTAGAAAATAAATTAGGGTTTACAAAATTAGGGTTTGTTTAGAAAATATTTTTTAGGGTTCATAATCTAATATACAAAATTATTTTAATTAATATACATATATTATAATTACATAATAAAAGAAATAATTTTTGAATTAAAACAATATGATTTTTGAATATTAGAAAACTTTGGATAAACATTTATAGAATTATTTAGTTATATATGATTATTAGTAAAACCTAAATCAATTAAACAAAATAAAATAATAAAAAAATAACAAAACAAACCTGGCTGGGATTTGAACCCAGGAGGCTTTGTTTACCAGCAGCAAGACACACCACCAGACTACCATACGCGCAGGTGAAAGGAAAGGGAGAGGAATTGATTTTGTGCTTTGTCTAGAAAAAACCAAGAAAAATCAAGAAGCAAAAAGGCCTGGGGGAGAATCGACCCCAGGACCTCTCAATCGCACGCATATGCACATAACCAACCAAGCTAGATGAGCGAACCTGTTAATGGATCAACTACAATACATAATATATAATAATTGCTAATTATATGAAAAACTGGAAAAAAAAGATGGTGAAGCCTGGACTCGAACTCATGTCCTCAGGCTACACGCGCATTCTTCTCACCACTGGGCCAAGCGTTGGCTTGTGATAATAAACAGAAACAAAATCATATTATTTTTAAACAATAATTTGAATATGGATTTCGCGCCAGTCAACTTCTTCTTCTTCCTCATAACCTTCGAATTTACCTGCGAATTCAGCCACGATTTTTCCTGCGAATACCAAATTCCAGCAATACCTACGAAACTCAAACCTTGACAAAACAGCAAAAATTTGTGAAATTGATTAGTGCATTACATTCTACAAGGTTTATACAATTCAACCATGTCTTTAAAATTCATTTATAGTTGATGAATCGAGGAACCCTAAAACGGCCATAAAACCCTAATCATGGTGGTTTCTTCATCCTGCACTTAAAACCGAATTGATTGATCCAGAAACACTTCAAACTTCATCACAAACACAAATATGTAATCAAATTCAGACAATGATAGCAATATTATGGGAATCGAAAAAAATATTTTCAAGAACAATGAGGATTCGGTTTGAGTGATATGGCATAGTTTTGATGCATATGAGTGATGATAATGCTTCAATGAGGTCCAAGGAACATTGCTATGTTCTTATTTTACCTTCAAAGGTCCTGAAAATTGAAAACCGAATGTGAGTTTTGAGAAGGTTTTTGAACAATGTGAACTTACTCTTGAGGCTGTGGAATCCGTGAATTCATGTTAGGGTTGTGTTTAGTACTTATAGGAGAGTGAATTAGGTCAATAATATTGAATGGTTGTGTGGAGAATTTGATATGAAAAGATCCAAAATGATCATGCCTTGAAAATCAAATATTCATGCATAAACCCTTGCTATTTTGGGAGGATTTTCATAATTCTTGTATCAATCAAACTTAAATGTGATTTAAGATTTTCTAGAAGCAAAATTAAAATTAATTTTCATGATTTTATATTTTATTTGAATTTAAAATGACTTTTTAATATAAAAATCATAACAAATAAAAACAAAATAAATAAAATTATGAATAAATTAAATTAATTTCGTGCAAGATGTTATGAAGTGGATTGGGTCATTATTTGGCAAGCCCATTTGGAAAAAATTGGTTTTAGACCTCCTTTTTCTTCATGAACCAACCCAAAATTTCTCAACTTTGCAAGGGCACATATCTTTCAATTTTAATGGTATGAGGGTGTTCTTGGACATTTTGGAAAGCTTGAAGAGTCCTCTAACCAACCCCACTGGTTTCATGTCCATATCATTTACCAATCTCAAGTTATGCCCTTTTGAAGTTGTTGACTTTTTGTTGACTTTCAAAAGGACCTATAATGTCTTAGCTCATACCTTTCAAATGAAGCATTTTTGGGCTTGGCTTGTGAGACACAAAGTTGTAGAGAATTCAATTTCCTTAAAAATGAGCTTTGAGTGGAGACTTGGTGATGAAGTATGTGAAAGTTATGGCTGGTCAAAGTTCAGTTGACTTTTACTGAGGAAACCCTAATTTAGAAACTCCTGATTCTTGATGATCTGGAATCTCCTTGATGAATCATGATCAACCCTTGATCAAATGATGAATTTTACTTCATATACTTGATGTTGGCAAAAAATCATGAAGTTTGACTTTGGTTTGACCACAGTTGACCTCAGTTTGACTTTTTAACTGCATTGACTGATTTTGACTTATCTGATCATCTGACTGAGCAAATTGTTGAGAAAAGTCTTGAAACCTGTCATGGGGGTTCTTACACACATATAAGATGTTATGAAGCTCACTTGAAGCCTTGGAAGTTCATTTAGCCTGATTAAAGTCAAAACCCTAGTTTTGGATGCACTGCATAGGAGGTGCATTGTCTGAGGGAATTATCAACTCTTCTGACCAATTGTGAACTTTGTGAACCTTGTGAACCATCATAAAATGTCTTGTGGATCCCATGGGAGGTATTGTGAACCTTGTGAACCTTGTGAACCTTCATGAAGTGACTTGTAGACTTCATGAACCTCATGGAAGGTCTTGAAAGCATTGTGAATCTTGTGAACCTTGTGAACCTTCACGAAGTGACTTGTAGACTTCATGAGCCTCATGGAAGGTATTGAAAGCATTGGGAAACTTGTGAACCTTGTGAACCTTCACGAAGTGACTTGTAGACATCATGAACCTCATGAAAGGTCTTGAAAGCATTGAAAAGCTTGTGAACCTTGTGAACCTTCATGAAGTGACTTGTAGACTTCATGAACCTCATGAAAGGTCTTGAAAGCATTGTGAACCTTGTGAACCTTCTTAGCACACAAAGTCTTGTATTGTGAGGGCAAATTTTGGGGTGCAACAGCGCCTTGCCTGGCAATTCATCAAACAGGTAGAGGGTCAAATCTCAAGCCATTTTTCTTGGTCAAAAACACTTCAAATCATTTTTTTTGTAAACTACAAAGTTGTTACCCTACATGATCCCTACAATGTTGATGTTCAACATTTTTTCATTTGATCAAAGGATTGAGAGCTATGAGTGGCTAAAGAGGGAGGATTGCAACTGGTCATGCATGGGCAACATGGACTCAAGGCAAGGCAATATGGCTGGCCAATTGTACAGCTTGATGACATGCTTTTCAATGATCATTTTGAGATGATTAGAGGTCATCATTCATCATGGTGTCAACTTCAAAATTGTTCCACACATCACCATCTTCAATTTGAGTCCAAGAATCACTTGAATTGATTGCTTGTGATGGAAGAAATCTTCCATTGAATATCATGGTGTGTAACCTGTTTTCTTGCATTCTAAGAAAGTGATCAAATGGAGAATTCAGTCCAAGTCTTGGTGTGTCTTTCATCATGTTAAGACCATAAGGTTTCCTATTGAAGGGATAAAGTCATCACCTACTTACATCACCACCATAGCTGCTATGCTTCATCAATCATCCAAGTTATTGAACCTTGACCATTCACAAAGCATTGCTTCAGCTTACACAAAAATGCACTTCACTATAAGGAACATGTTCATGCCTGAATTGCAACATTTCATTTCCAAGTGCATAAGACCAAGCTGCATTCGAGTCACACCATAAGCAACATGAAGCTTGCAGCATGGAATTGATTTCCATTAAGAAGCTTCTGGATGTTGAAACTGACATAACTGCCATAACTGCCTCACTCATTTAACCTCACTCACTCAATTAACCCAATGGATGATTAACCATGGTTAAGAACTCTATAAAGCAAGGTCATCACTTCAGTGCAAGGTTCAACATCATTCTTCACCAAAAATTTCAAAGTGCACTCAAAATTTTCACATTGCAAGAGGATTCGAGCAAGCATTATCTTTATTGATCTGGATCCATTCTTCATCAAGCCATCATCTTCATCATCTTAAGATCAATCATCATGCATTGCACAACCTGAAAGCTTCAAGATTCATCACTGCACATTGTTGATCTTCACTGCAGTTTGGATGCAAGCTCTTCAAATTGCCACAATCTTTCTCCCATCTACCTCAATTTATCATCTGCATTGTGTTTAGATTCATTTCAATGGCTTGATCAACTCAAATCATCAAGGATTCAACACTGCATATCATTGATTCTCACTGCATCTTCCTCAATTTCCTAAGATTCACGCATCACAGAGTGTTTATTTCACTCTTATTATACTGAAGCAAGCTCAAGCATGCTAAGGAGTCTCATCTCTGGCCTTCTAGCAACAATTTTTCATCTCTGCAATTCAGGTATGTCCTGAACTTCTACTTGCTCGAATTGCACATTTCTAAGTGGTTTTATGTTGCTTGAGGCCTGATAGAGGTTATGGATTGGCTGACTAGTTGATAGGCATCATAAATGCATATATTCAATTTTCTCAGGCTTAGTTCTTACTTTCGATTCTGGAAATTTAAGAACCTTAAGTAAGTTTTGAAGCCATATTCATGATCAGTGGTGAGAGGCGAGTGCAATAGTGGCGGTATAATTCATTTTCATGGAGAGTTAGAGAAACCCTAGGCTAGAGGTGACCGGAGAAGATGACCAGAGGTCACTTCCGGTCACCTGAACAGTAACCCTAGGTCAGTGGAGAGAATATAACGCAGCCATTGGATGTGTTTGATCCAAGAGTCCAGGATGCGCCAACAAATTAAAATATTTGTGCCATTCACGTGCCCTAATTCCTTCACAAATTCTCTGTTGACTTTTGACTTCCTACTCACACCCCCATCACATTTGAACCAAGCCCAATCATTTTGTTTTGGTTGTTGTATGTACCCCCCAGGCCCAATGTTATTTGCTTCATTTTATTTTCTTTTTTCATTAAAATTCCCATTTCGTTTTGCATTTTTAAAAAATACTAAAAGGCCATAGAAAATTCCAAATAAATTCATGTAGGATCTTCACAATTTTCTCTAGTTTTTTATGTTTTTGGATTTTATTTTTGTCCAATCTTGAGGTCAGAATTAATTTTCACTTTAATTGTTTCTCAATTTTCTCATTTTTGACCAACAAATTTGTGCATTTTTTTTCTCCCAAACCATATAGGATAAATGTCCCATTCTTTTTGTTTTATTTTAATAGATCATTAAACTTCCTCAAAATATTTTTCTCTAGATTTTTAGGTTATGCTTAGATCCCTTTTGAGTCCATTATTTCACATAGGTTCACATAAGCCCTAATTGCATTCTAGTAATTCTTTCACCATTCTAAATTAGGAGTTTTCATGAATTTTTTTGTACATATGTTATTCTCTGGATTGTGATATCCAATATTAAATTTCATAATTTTTCTAGGTCATTTGATATTTTTCTCAAGTTCCTTAGGTCCTAAGTCATTTTTGGTCCTTTTTAGAAGCTTCCTTCATCTCCATTTGAATAAGGCATTCATGCCATTGAGCTAAGGTCTTGGTTCTGAGTTTTGTAGGTCATATTAGAGGTATTTAAGTGTAGAGTACAATCATTAGGTCTTTGTCTTTTGATTTTAAGGTTTTGCTTGAGTCTTAAGTTGCCTTTGCCTCCTTTTGACCTAATTCTTCTTCATCTTCCATCTTGACATTTCAAAACCAATCTTGTGATGATCATTACATGTTTAAACCAATTCTTAAAATTCCATCAATCCCATGTTCTTTGTATAGGGGACTCAAGTTCTCTTGGTCATGCTTTGATTTGTACTTTAATCTTTTCTTCCTTTGAAGTTTTATATGCTTTTTCTTCTTATTCTAACCCCATTACACATAGAATTGGCATTTCTTTCACTTGGATCTCTTCATCCCCATTTAGTTTGACATCTTAGAAGAATTTAGTTAGGTGTTAGCCCCTGGATTTTATATTCACCTTAGGGTTTATACAATTTTTCCTCACTTAACCCTTTAAGTTTCTTCATGCAACTTTACCTTTACTCTTATTAGGGTTTAGCTTCCTTTTAGGTTATAGTTTGATTTTGTTCACTCTTATTGCTTTAGAATACTTAAGTTGAGTCTAGCTACTGACTTTTTAAGTTTACCATCTTATAAGGTGCCTTAGGCTTAGGTTTTTGTCTTAGGAGTTCACTAATCTTTTCCTTAGATAGTGTGAATTGTTTGTGAAGATTACCATGTAATAATTGCTCATTTTTATCATACTAATATTTTTTTTGTAGGGGGAAAGATGAGGTAATCACTTCATTCTTATTCCTTAATACATCTATTTGTGTTGCCTTAGCACTTTTGTGCTTTGTTCATAGGTTCCCTTTCTTTCTTTAGATTCAACTTAACTTCCTAAGGAAGTAAGTTGAATTCTAGCTTGTTCTTTCTTCTCCTTAGGTTAGAATACTTCATTAACCATATTGTCGCTCCCGACAAATGAAACGGGTCAGATGAAGGTACAGACGCGAACGGTCGGCGAAGGGAACAGTGAGAACACACAGCCGTGAACTCACTGGAGAATGAATAGAGTCTCCAGCGAGGCATTTTTATCCCGGAGGAAAGGCAATGCTGCATAAGCCTAGAAAAAGATGGATAAGACGGTTTGCGAACCAGAGAGACTGAGAAAGGGGGTTGGTTACAACCTGGGAAGGTATTAGCACCCAGATTGTCCGCCGTACTCGACGGGATCCATGCTTAAAAGATTTGTGTTTTAAAGGGGTAGTGTCAGTGCAATTTGTGTATGAAATAGCTGGAAAGAGATGTACAGGTGTCAGTGTAAAGTGTATAAGTGATGTGAAGTATGAAAGTGTCAGTGTAATGACAGGAGTAAAATGCTCAAGATCATGAGGCTAAAGAATGAAGCTGGAAGAGGGGGAATATACAGAGACTTTTGTTCGATAACTGTTAAGTTATGCCTACGTATCCTCTCGTGCAATGAGGAAGTCAGAACACCGTAGTTCGACCCAAAGAGACTGAAAGATGAATTGACTTGTGAACTGCTTACTTGCCTATGCTCAAGTGTGTGACCTGTCTGGCTCAGGTGCTGACTGTCTTGCATTAGACGGAAGAAGCGAGTTCTCGATTGTGAGTGAGTGTGATGAGAAAAGAATCCCGAAGGAGACGATTATTGTTTGTTTTTGAGTTTTCAGTCTTTTATTGCTTTTGAAAGTTTGTCATAAGATAATGAGCTTAAGTCTAAACCAATGGATTTAATAAACTCATCACATCTTCCCTCTGATTAGGGGTAATGAGAATACCTTAAGTGTGAAGTTAGATTCTCACACTTAATCACCTTTGGTGTAGGATTAAGATCATTAACCTACTTGTGATTATTTAGATGTTTTTGGTGTTTTTGTTTAGTGTTGAGTAATGAGGTTAAGCCATAATCAAGGATTAAACAGACCCATTACACCATCCTAAAAGAAGGATAATAGATGAGAATGTTTAAGTTGAGAAAAACTCCTCAACTTAATCCATGATTAGGGATTAAACCCATGACAAAACAAGCCTTTGATTAAGTGGATTTTATTTAATGGTATGATGATGAAGTGTTTTTTATGGTTTGTAAAACAACTTGAGGGGGACTTGTCCATTAACACTAGGGTCAGTCCTTCTTAACCACTTAAGGAAGAATTAGGACCCTAATGCAAGGCCCAAGTTACAAGTGTAATGTCTTGATATTTATTAGATGAATTGATTAAGAGATTTAAACACCTTAAGGGTTTAATACTTAGGATTAAAGTTATACACTCCATCCTAAGAGAAGGATGCAGGCATAACCCTAAGCACAAAGTCTTAAAGCCTTTAGGGTTTAGTCCCTGATTATGAGGTGAGAAGAGGAGACTCAAGGAGAGACACAAAGGTAAAACTATGGGGGGAACTAATCAAAACCCTAATTCATTGTCATGCTTGGATGATCCTAAGGTTTGTGAGGTTTGCAAGAACAATCTTCAGAAGAACCACCAGGAAGCAGATGAACAGGATCAAGAGAAGCAAAGTGACTTGCTTCATTCAAGAAGTCAAGTCACTTGAAGAAAGAAAGTGGGGAGGAAAAGAAGGAGCAAGCTCAAACTCAAACACAAATAAGAATGCAGCAATGGATGCAAGAGAGATGAAAAGAAAAGGTATGAGAAGTGAAGGCAAATCCACTTCTCAAGTTTACTTACCACCTGAAATGTTAGAAAGAAATGCAATGCAATGCAAGATGAGATGAAATGATATGATGCTAAGCAAAACCAGAAGCATGTTGATGATGATTATGATGTTATGAGGTGCTGCAAACATGAGGCAAGACAATGGGGATGATCATACAAGCTCATGGATGCAAATGATGCAAGCTAAGGAGCATGAACAAACATGGAATGTCATGAAGCATACAAGGCAAATGACATGGCAAATATGCAATGCAATGATCAAACATGCCTTCTATATGTCTTGAGATGTCAAATGAATCATAAGAATGCACAAAATGCAAAGACAAGTCATGTTATGCAAGGAAATGCAAGAGGGATGCAAATGAAAGCCCAAATTAGGGTTTATGAATCAAACATCAAACACAAACCAAAAACAGAAGCAAAACCCTAAAGTAAAAATGGAAAATGAAACCCAAGGAAACCCTAGACCTATAATAAACCACTGCCCAAAGGGGAGCTCTCAACTCTCAACCAAACTCAAGATATGATTTTTCTAAGTTATTAGGGTTTTTTAGGGTTCTTAACAAAACAAATGCCAAACAATTTGAAAATGCAAGAACAATTCATGGCCTTTTTATCCTAGAAACTACATGCTAAACACAAAATAATGCAAGAAGAACCAATGTCTCAACCTTCTTCAAAAGGCAGAAATGAATTTTCAAACTTATGATCAAAATAATGCATAAAAAATGATTTAATTCAATGAGAAATTCTTAAAATGCATCAAGATCAAAAAAGAAATTTGGTTTGAAGGTTGGACAATGTTTCTAAATGTCTTAGAACATTTCATGAATTTTTTTGTAATTTTTAAATACCTAAAAGTATTTTTAATTAATTAATTCCCATTAATCAATTAAAAATAATCTTTTAAATATTTAAAAATACTTTTTGATGATGAAAAATAAAATAAAAAATATTTTTGTGTCATAAAAATTAATAAAACTCAGAGGAAAAAAGTTTCATAATTTTTATGCATTTTTTGCTATTTTAAATAAATTGTGCAAATTAAATAGAAAGAAAATGAAATAAAACAAAATAAAAATGAAAGTATGCAGCATGGAGGGCCAGGATGAGCTCTGAGTTTGAAGGGTTTGACCGCGCGCGTTTTTGAATGGCCAGGATTGCTTCTGATCAAATTAATTTAAATATGGATTAATTAAATAAAACACGTGGATTAGGGCATAATGAGCGCATCTGGGCCGTTCACACGCGCGGGAGGTCAACACTTTCAACGCATCCAAAGGTCCACATTCAAATGACAATTAATTATGCAATTAGGGTTTAATTACTCTCAGGTGGCCGGAGAAGACTTCCGGTCGTCTTCTCCGGCCAGCACCTCACCTGAAAACTCCCCAAATCCCTCAAATCATAACAAAAATGAAACCTAAGACCAGGTAAATGATCCTCACATCCTCACGAATCAAACCCCTATCCTAAAACACATTTATATTTCCTAAATCAACTGAATCGAAGAAAATGAGTTCTAGGTCACGCAAGCTTCAAACACAAATTAAATGCTTATATCATAACCATTTCAAAAACTAAAGGTACCAGAATGATCAGCAAGACATGAAGAACAAGTTTGTAACTTAAAAAAACATTTCTGGAAAAATTAATTTCAAGTTACCTGAGATTTGGAGCTTTCAGTTTGGGTACTTTCTGGCCACTTCTCCTTGTGCAATCCACTCCACTTGGTCCACAGAAGATGCTTGAATACTCAAAAGGGGTTTAAGTTGGCTGGTTGATGAGTTTCGAAAGCTTCTGTTCAAGCTTGATCAGAAATGGCAATGGTGAAATAGGCACTTTCAGGTCATGGTGAGGGGTTGTTTATGATCCTGAGGGTGAATGGAGAAGGTCTATGGTGTTTGTTTGTGTGTTTGCAAGCTGTGGCAAGAGTTTCGAAGGAACTTGCAGCTTGGGGTGTGAAATGGTTATGGAGTAATCTGGCTGTTTCAGGCTTGTGCTTTGGGTGGTTTGAGGTCTATGAAGTGTGTTGAGTTGGATGGTGAAGTTAGTTTGAGTGTTTGCAGGCTGTATAGAGAAATTCGAAGGCTTTTGCAATGTGAAGGGATTTTGTGAATGTTGTGAATGAAGTGTTTTCAGCCTTGCCTTATGCTATGCTTTGCTTGCAAATTGTCCATATGACTCTCTCTCATTGGTCAGTTGATTTGACATGTGCTTTATTGATTGGTAAGTTGCCTTTTGCAAAAAGTCAAAAATTGTGTAAGAGAAGCATGGCTCATGATCTAGGCAAGTACATGGCATGGGCTGCGCAGCAAAGGGTGAGGTGAGAGGCTAGCCAAAGTCAGCATCCAATGTCATAAGTTGTAGGAAGTGGAATGAGTGGTTTTGCAACTTGTTGTAACTTGGTTCACATGTGATTTTCTTGTTCCAAAAGTCATGAAACATGAGCAATGCCTAGTTCATTCTGAATTTTGTGACTTGTAGAATGTTTGCATACTGGTTTGAAGTCAATTAGAAGTTACAAAATGCATTGGTTCAAGGTTTTGCAAAATTTCCACTTGGTGCATAACTTGAATTTTAGTGATTTTTGCCAACTTTAACAAACCATAACTTTTGATCCAAGATGAATTAGATCATGTTCTTGTACTTTTTGGAAAGGGAAAGATGAGATCTACAACTTTCATGACCAAAGTTTTTCCATTTGAAGCATTTTTGGATCCAAAATCATGGCTTGAAAAATGACATAAAATGATGCATTCTTGAAAAGTCAACTATGCCCAAAAAGTCAACATTTGCAAAAACCCTAAATTCTTGATTTTTATGAACTTCAACCTTCTTCCATGATCAAATAAAGATCATATACACTCAAAATGATGAAGATCACCCATTGGTTGGGTCATTGGGGGCCTCAGATGCCCTGATTTTGCACTGACTTGTCTGAAAAGTCAACCCTTGATCAGATGACTTCCCCATGGAATTTCTTCATGAAAATTGATATGCATACTCCCTATACCATATAGAGACCAATGGAAACAAGAATGACCAAAAAATTTGGGGTTATGGCCTCTGAAACCAAAACCCTAATTTTCAGTCAACTGTGCAGTTCATCCTGGCTCTGCATCCACTCAAACCCTAGCTCTTGTGATTCCTCTGCATTTTTGACTTTGAGGAGATGAAATATGATATAAGAACACACATGGACCCCTTTGAGTTGATTGGTGGCCTTTGGAATGGCTCAAGATGCTTTTGGATTGCTCAGATCACAAACCCTAGGTGCAGATGCCTTAGAAACTATCCAGTGAATCAAGAATGAGATGTGAGATGATGTGGTTGTGTTTATGCATATGAAATGATCACAAGCCATGGTGTGAATGGGTGAGGGCAAATTTGGGGTGTTTACAGCTGCCCCTATTCAAACATGAGTTAGCTGTGCTGGATGTAAGCGACGGCTTAACAGGCAAACAAGATAACTTGTGGTTGAATACCAAAGACAGTCCAAAATTTGCACTCACAGAATGAAAAAGAAAAGGGATATAGATTGTAAGAGCAAAACTAAGTATATCGTAAAGTATGGGCGACGGAGGACGACCGTCGAGCAGAGGACGACTGCTGGGTAAGGTGGTATGTGAAGCAAAGCGATGACGGGGACGGCCGACATGCTGGTAAAGTGCAGGAAATAAAGCAATGACGGGGACGGCCGACATGCTGGGGATAAAAGGTAAAGCTAAGACGGGGACGGCCGACTAGCTGGGGAAAATAAAATATCATGATGGGGACGGCCATCAAGATAAAGCTGCAAAATTCTGAGGATTAATGAAACATGACGGGGACGGCCATCAAGTTCATAAAGGTAAAGTAACCAACGATGGGGACGGCCATCGGGCTAAAAAAGGAAAAGGGACCACGACGGGGACGGCCATCGGGTTAAAGAATGAATGAAATAAACAGATGATGGGGTACGGCCATCAAAGGTGAAGGACGATCACCTAGCAGGGGACGGCTGCTCTGTTGGGTATAAAAGAAATATGATGGGGACGGCCATCAAAGGTGGAGGACGACCACCTGGCAGGGTACGGCTGCCGAAAATATCAACGATGGGGACGACCATCGGATAGAAAAGGTCAACGATGGGGACGGCCATCGGACGAGCAAGATGGAGGACGACCATCAAGAAGTGGAGGACGACCACTCAGCAGGGGACGGCTGCTCTCGGGGTTTCTCATGACATAGGACGAATGCCAGATAACCAAAATCAACAATGGGGACGGCCATTGGATAAAATGATGAAGGACGATCATCAAGAGTTGGAGGACGACCACCTAGCAGGGGACGGCTGCTAAAAGTATCAACGATGGGGACGGCCATCGGGTGAGCATGATGGAGGACGACCATCAAGAAGTGGAGGACGACCACTCAGCAGGGTACGGCTGCTCTCAAAGGTATCATAACACAGGACGAGTGTTAGATAAAAAGAAAATTTGTTGGTGATCTACTGGGGATACAGTAAACACGGACGAGCGTTTACATCCAAGAAACAAAAAGGTATAAGTGTTTGGTATTGTGTATAGATTAAAGATGCGGACGAGCATCCTTAAGATTATGATACGGACGAGTATCATGTAGAAACAAACTGACACATGTTCAGAGATGATGATACGGACAAGTATCAACTGGTTAACAAAGAACACGGACGAGTGTTGCATCTGAAAGGACTCTTCTGGGGAATAGTAGACACAGACGAGTATCTATATCCAAGAAGACATAAGTGTTTGACGCGGTGTATGGATTAAAGATGCGGACGAGCATCCCTAAGACTATGATACGGACGAGTATCATGTAGAAACAAACACTAGACGCAATGTTCTGAGATGATGGTACGGACGAGTACCAACTGGTTAACAAAGAACAAGGACTACTGTCGAATCTGTGGGGATATGAGTGATGATGCATACAAGATACGAACGAGTATCTGTATAAGTGTACCAATGAGTAGTGAGTATTGTATTGTATAGATGAGTGTTTTAACTGCTGAGGAGAGTGACACGGACGGGTGTCAAAAGAGAAAAGTAATATAATATCAACAAGTACATGGGTTGTAAAAGTGTAAGCGGCTGCGCTGGGAATATGACACGGACGGGTGTCAAGAAAAGTGTATATAAGTATATGTGAGTGCAAAGAGGACGTCTTTGGCTTTCTGCTGGGATATGACACGGACGGGTGCCAGAATGTATCTGTAATACGGGTGATTTGTTTGTAAAGGGCGTTCAGGCGACTTTACTGGGGAAAGATGACACGGACGGGTGCCAAAAGGTGTATATACTGGTGTTTGTGATTGTGGGGCAACTGCTTTTGCTGGGACTTTGGTGGGGACTCTTGGGGAAAGTAATCTGTATTCTGATGAATGATTACTAATCACAAGCGTTCAATTCACAACATGACTTATGATTATGCTATGCATTTGATTTTTGCCGTAATGCTCCGTATTAGACGGAATGCTACGCTCTGGGGGGGTGAATATGATGCGGATGCCATGATTATGCAAAGAGGCGCAGATCCGGGGTTCGGATCCCGTTGCTGCGAAGATCTCTGGTCGATCTGCTTGAAATGGACATCCCAGCTGGGTATGAGATCACTGGTAGATCTAATGATGTATCTGTTTGGGGATATAGGTCGCTGATTGACATATCCTTATAATACGGGACCCAGCTGGGGTTTGTAGAAGCTTTATGTACTCCGTTGTGACTTCTCCGTGCGTTGCTCTTCTGAATAAAGGCTTGAAGCTCTGTGGGGAGATGATTCCCTGATTTTTGTATTCTGCTGAGGAAGAATGGCAACTCGGCTGGGGAAGCGAGAGGCAACTCAGCTGGGGAGAGCAACAAGAGGCAACTCAGCTGGGGAGAGCAACAAGAGGCAACTCAGCTGGGGATAGAGCATCTTGGATGCTGATATCTTTTGTTGATTAGCCAGCTTGCTGGGGAAAGCAATGGGGAGCAACTCAGCTGGGGATAGAGCATTTCAGATGCTGAGATTGAGTGCATGCTGATTTGGCAGCTCCGCTGGGGAAATGGGCACCTTCTAGTGCCATGTGGAAGATAGACCGAGTTGACAATGATTCGCCTACTTGCTGAGACGTAACCTGCATGCCCCAGGTTGTGTTCTGGATACCTGCAATCCTGCAAAGGTAAGGAAACGTACAAAAGATCCCGAGGTATCCCTTACCGGATTCCGTCATAGGAGTTAAGTACTTTCGAGAATAATCACATTCCCTGTAAGCATGTGTTTTCATCTTTAGAGAAATGCATCTGTACTTACGCAATTGTATTTTTAGAGATATCAGACGACTCTTTGCAAAACGTAAATGTAAAAAACGAAAAATGACTGAAAATCTGATTTTATTAATTCATGTGCCCTGAATTGGCAAAGATACAGTCAAAGAAACATATCTCCTGAAATGAGGAGATTGTTACAAATTGAGAAAACAAATGCTGGCGGTGTCGACGACGTTCTCAAGGAGCTTCCTCTTCTGCTATGACTCGTATGACAATGACGTTCTTCTCGTCTTGCTTTCTGGAGAGAGTTGATTCTGATTGAAGCTTGATCCTTTGAAGCTTACCAAGTTGTAGGTGATACAGACGAATTCAGCATGCAGTTGTTCGCTTATTCCCTTATTTTGCATGGATCGCCCTTTCGGGTTTTCAATCCATCGGGATACCCATTTTTGCCTGAGTTGTCCAATGAGGCTTTTCAACTCAGCGGGTGTACATTTTTTTATTTATTTCCCTTACTTTTGCCCGAGTCTTTTATTCTGTTTTTGACTCGTCGGGATGCCCTATTTTGCCTGGACTTACATTCTGTTTTTATGTCCAGCGGGTCATTTTATGCGAAGTATTTTTTAACTGCATCTGAATTCACAGGGGACGGGAAATCTTCACCATCCATGGTGCTGAGCATCAGTGCTCCACCAGAGAAAACTTTCTTTACAACGAATGGTCCTTCATAATTCGGAGTCCATTTGCCCCTGTGGTCTGTATGAGGAGGGAGGATTCTCTTCAGCACAAGATCTCCCACTTGGTACTCTCGGTGCCTGACTTTCTGATCGAAGGCTTTCTTCATTCTTTTCTGATATAGCTGCCCATGACAGATTGCAGCCAATCTTTTCTCTTCGATCAGACTCAGTTTCTCGTATCGGGACCGAACCCATTCTGCTTCGCTTAGTTTAACATCCATTATTACTCGTAACGAGGGTAATTCAACTTCAACAGGTAGGACCGCTTCCATACCATACACAAGCTGATACGGTGTTGCCCCAGTGGACGTTCTGATTGATGTGCGATACCCATGCAAGGCAAACGGTAGCATTTCATGCCAGTCTTTGTAGGTGACTACCATCTTCTGCACAATCTTCTTGATATTCTTATTTGCTGCCTCAACAGCGCCGTTCATCTTTGGCCTGTAAGGAGAAGAATTGTGATGTTGGATCTTGAAGTCCCGGCACAGCTCTGCCATCATTTTGTTGTTTAAATTGGAACCATTATCAGTAATGATTCGCTCGGGCACTCCATACCGACAGATGATGTCCCTTTTCAGAAATCTGGCTACCACTTGCCTTGTAACATTTGCGTATGAGGCTGCTTCAACCCACTTGGTGAAATAGTCGATGGCGACCAGGATAAATCTGTGGCCATTTGAAGCAGTCGGCTCAATCTTGCCAATCATATCAATGCCCCACATAGCAAAGGGCCATGGTGAAGACATGATGTTCAAAGGATTGGGAGGCACATGCACCTTATCTGCGTAGATCTGGCATTTATGGCATTTCCTGGCGTAGGCACAACAGTCTGCATCCATTGTGATCCAGTAATAGCCTGATCTTAACAACTTTTTAGCCATGGCATGCCCTCCAGCATGGGTACCAAAAGATCCTTCGTGCACTTCATGCATCAGCAAATCTGCTTCCGTCTTGTCAACACATCTGAGGAGTACCATGTCAAAGTTCCTCCTGTATAAAGACCCATCAGCATTCAGGAAGAAACTACCAGCAAGCCTTCTCAAAGTCTTCTTATCATTGGAAGATGCCCCAGGCGGGTATGCTTGATCCTCCAAGAAGCACTTAATGTCATGGAACCAAGGCTTATCATCTTTTACAACATCCGCTGCAAATACATATGCTGGTCTATCAAGTCTTGATACTGAAATCTGAGGTACAAAGTTAGCAGCTTGAACTTTGATCATGGATGATATGGTAGCAAGAGCATCTGCAAACTGATTCTCGTCCCGAGGGATATACTCAAGCTTGACTGTTGTGAAGAAAGTCAGTAACCTTCTTGTATAATCCCTGTAAGGTATCAGATGATCTTGGTGGGTGTACCATTTCCCGTTGGTTTGATTGACTACCAAAGCTGAATCTCCGAATACGGTCAATGTCTTGATCCTGAGGTCAATGGCTTCCTCAAGACCCATAATGCAAGCTTCGTATTCAGCTTCGTTGTTAGTGCAGTTGAAAGTGAGTTTTGCCGAGAAAGGCATGTGAACTCCTTTGGGTGTAATGAGTACTGCACCAACACCACGACCATTCATGTTAACAGCCCCATCAAACATCATAGTCCATTCTTCTTCCGGGTCAGGCCCTTCAGTGTGAATAGGCTCTTCGTGATCTTTTGCTTTAATGAACATGATGTCTTCATCAGGGAAGTCAAACCTCATTGGCTGGTAGTCATCAATGGGTTGCTCAGCAAGATATTCAGATAGTACACTGCCCTTGATGGCTTTCTGAGATGTGTACTGTATGTCATATTCTGTGAGAATCATCTGCCATCTTGCAACCCGTCCGGTAAGAGCTGGCTTCTCGAAAATGTACTTAACTGGATCCATTTTTGAGATTAATAAGGTAGTGTGGGTCAACATATACTGTCTCAGTCGGCGAGCAGCCCACGCTAAAGCACAGCAAGTTTTCTCGAGCAGTGAATAACGTTGTTCACAGTCGGTAAACTTTTTGCTTAGGTAGTATATTGCATACTCTTTTCGACCGGACTCGTCATGCTGACCTAGTACACACCCCATTGACCCTTTAATACTGTCAAGTACATGATCAGAGGTCTTCCTTCAACTGGCGGCATGAGGATTGGAGGTTCTTGTAAGTATTCTTTGATCTTGTCAAAAGCCTTCTGGCAATCTTCGTTCCACCTGACCGTTTGTTCCTTCCTTAATAGCTTGAACAAGGGTTCACAGGTTGCTGTGAGGTGAGATATGAACCGGGAAATGTAGTTCAATCGACCTAAGAACCCTCGAACTTCTTTCTCAGTTTTCGGTGCAGGCATTTCTTGTATAGCCTTGACTTTATCAGGGTCAACCTCAATCCCCTTCTTGCTTACAATAAAGCCCAGCAATTTACCGGATCGCACCCCGAATGTGCATTTGTTGGGGTTCAACTTCAGCTGGTATTTCCTCAGACGCTTGAATAACTTGAGCAGATTTACCAGGTGGTCTTCCTCTGTAAGGGACTTGGCGATCATATCATCCACGTAACATTCTATTTCTTTGTGGATCATATCGTGGAATAATGTCACCATAGCCCGTTGGTATGTGGCACCAGCATTCTTCAGTCCGAATGGCATCACTTTGTAACAGAACGTGCCCCAAGGTGTGATGAATGTTGTCTTCTCCATGTCTTCAGGTGACATCTTGATCTGATTATACCCTGAAAATCCATCCATGAAGGATAATACCGAGAACTGAGCCGTATTATCCACCAATACATCAATGTGAGGTAATGGGAAGTCATCTTTCGGGCTGGCTCTGTTCAGATCCCGGTAGTCAACACACATTCTTACTTTGCCATCCTTCTTAGGCACAGGCACAATATTAGCAACCCACGGCGGGTAGCTAGTCACAGCAAGGAACCCGGCGTCCCATTGCTTTTGTACCTCTTCTTTGATTTTCATAGCCATGTCTGGGCGAGTTCGGCGCAACTTCTGTTTCACTGGTGGGCATTCTTCCCTCAGAGGCAGCTTGTGCATAACTATATCGGTATCCAACCCTGGCATATCTTGATACGACCAAGCAAACACATCAACATACTCTTGAAGCAGATCTATCAGCTGTCTCTTCACTGAGTCTTGCAGGCAAGCCCCGATTTTAACTTCTTTCACATTTTCTTCCGTACCAAGATTGATCACTTCAATCTCCTCCTGGTGAGGAGTAATAACCTTTTCCTCCTGTCTTAACAACCTGGCTAGCTCTTCAGGAAGCTCATATTCTTCATCAACCCCTTCATCAGCTTGATTGATTGGATTGTCAAAGTCATACGATGTCATAGCCGTGCTGTTGTCGGTGCTGTCAGGAAGGCACTCTCTGCAAGGGTTAAGTTTGTTCATTTTAGTGATTGATTTTAATCTTGCTTTAGAAAAAAGTGAGATGAAGTTATCATTTTGAAAACACCGCCATTTATTTTTGTACAAAAAGAAAAATGGAAAAAAAAAAAAAAAAAAAAAAAAAAAAAAAAACAGTGAACAGAAAAGAAAAAGACTCGTTTGCAAAAAGATGTCTGATATTTCATTAATTTAATCTTGTTTGCACAAAAGTACAGATGGCCCTGGTTACAAAATGAGTCTCGTCATCTTGGGCAAGATGCAAGACTTGGATGCATGCTATAAAAAATACAGAAAATAATAATTACTCTGCATGAGTAACTCTTATAATTTCCTGGGAAGACCAGTTCGAGACACTGCTCCCCGGGATCTTCGGACGAATCCAATTCTCCAGATTGCGCTCCTCTTCCAGCTCGTCTTCCAGACAGTTGATAGCATCGGGGGTAAGCATCCCCCCACTGACAAAACCAGGCTCTCCAGCAGCCTTTGCTTGATGTTGAGTTGGTTTGTAACCCAACCCAAATTTGTCCTTCTTCTCCTCCACAGCTAAAACCTTGCCCCAGCCTAGGGCAGTTCCTTCTTCAACAACCTTCCGGGCTTGTTGGTAAGATGACATTGGAGTACCAGATACAGCAGATGCTTCATTGACATTCAAGGCCTCAAAACCTTGGCTCATTGTTTCATGGATCTCTCCATCCATTTCAATGTATTTATAAGTAGCCAGATGGCTAACGAAAATGTCCTCCTCTCCACAGATTGTGACAACTTGGCCTTCCCACTCAAATTTTAACTTTTGGTGAAGGGTAGACGTTATTGCGCCGGCGGCGTGAATCCAGGGTCTACCCAACAAACAGCTGTAGGCGGGCTGAATGTCCATCACATAAAAGATAGTTTTAAAGGTCTGCGGGCCAATTGTCACGGGCAGCTCAATCTCTCCCAGAACCGATCTCTTAGAACCATCAAAGGCTCTTACTACCAGGTTGCTGGGTCTCAATGCCAATCCATCATATTCAAGCTTCACCAGAGCCTTCTTCGGTAAGACATTCAGGGAAGAACCTGTGTCCACCAGCACATGAGAAAGGACAGCTCCTTTGCATTCCAGGGTTATGTGCAAGGCTTTGTTGTGGTTGCGGCCATCCGCTGTCAAGTCAGAATTGGTAAACCCTAACCCATTGCTAGCAGTAACATTTCCAACCACGGTTTCCAATTGGTTAACAGTTATCTCCTCAGGCACGTAAGCTGCGTGCAGGACTTTAAGTAGTGCATTCCGATGGGCTTCGGAGCACATAAGCAGTGAGAGGATGGAGATTTTGGATGGCGTCTGGTGAAGCTGATCCACAATTTTATAATCACTCTTTTTGATGATGCGCATAAACTCATCAACTTCCTGATCAAATGGAGTCTTCAGGGCTTCTTTGGCAGCTGGATCTTCCTGCACCGGGCCCTTTCCTTTTGCCTTGGCAGCAGCTTCTGCTTCGGCAGTAGGTCTTTGAACTTGTGAGGCGAAGAGACGTCCGCTTCGAGTGAAGCCTCCGCCTCCCCCCACATTATCTACTTGTGGTGCAGGTGTTGATGTTTCAAGAGTGATTCTTTTTCCTTCGCAGTACACGTCAGAGCCATAGTGCCAAGGGATGGCCCTATTGCTTTCATATGGTACTGGTCCAGGCACCGTGACAGTGACTGGACTGATTGCTGCTGCTGAAGGGACTGTTATCGCTTGTGGATCATAAAAGATTGTAACTGGTGCTCTGGCGGGAGCAGCACCTTCTGAATGGTAAGCGGAGTTATTTTCAGGATCATAGAATATGGTAACAGTAGAGACATCTTCGTGATTGATTGTTGGTGTTGTAGGAGGTTCCGTTGGAAGGACTGTTGTTGTTGCTGATGGAGAGTCGAAATGGAATGAAGCTGAAGTTGTAGCAGGAGGAACTGTCGAAAACTGATCATTTGGGAAGACAGGTGAAGTACTTGTTGATGGTGCTGATGAATTGTCGGGAACAATAGTTGCTGTATTTGTAGGAGTGTCTGAAACCGTTGTTGATGAAGTTGCCGGATTTGTCGGAAATGATGTAGTGATCTGTAGCAGGCCACTCTGAATAAGGCCGTCAATGCCATTCCTTAAATCTTCACACCCATTCCATGAAATATTGCAGTATGGGCACCCTAGTTCACACCCCGGAAATATATTGTTTTCACGGAGTTGAGCTTTGATTTCCACCAATGGTGTCTTGATCTGATCCACACTAGTTATCAAATAAGACGGTTGGTCTTCTTCAATAGCATTAATTCGAGGACCACCATGGTTTGGCATTGGGTTTTTATTGACATTGGGCGGGGGTGCAAAATTCAGAGCCTTGGAGTCTACCAAGTCTTGTACCTTCATATGCAGAGCTCTGCATTTTTCTGTACTGTGACCAGGTGCGTTCGAGTGAAAAGCACACCTAGCATTGGAGTCATAGTTCCTTGGTAGACTGTTGGGATCCGGAGGTGCCAACGTTCTTAGCTCAACTAGGTTGAGTTTCAGAAGTTGTGGCAGCAAAGCAGCATACGGCATTGGGATCGGGTCGATCACTCGATTAGCTTGGGATGGCCTTTGTTGGAATGGCCTCTGTTGATGGTTGTTGTTGGAGTTGTTGTTGAAGTTCCTTGGAGGATACTGATTCTGATGATACTGGGGTTGTTGAGGAGGTTGATAGACTGGCTGAGGATGAGCTGGAGCAGGGATAGTGACTGCTGCTATTGATCTCTGAGCATATTGGGGCCTACCCCTGTTGGTGTGAATGGCATTGGTCTCGCCAGCTCTTCTCGGGCCTGCAAAAGGCTTTCTTGTACTACTGGACGAGCTTGCACCGTTGTCTGAGATCTTTCCCATTTTTAACAGGCTTTCAATCCTCTCCCCAGCTATGACAACATCTGCGAAGCTGGTGGAAGAGAAAGCAGCCAACCTGTCAATATAGGTTCCCTGAAGAGTGTTCATAAACATGTCTGCCATTTCCCTCTCAGACATTGGTGGTTGAACGGCAGCAGCCAATTGCCTCCATCTTTGAGCATATTCTCTGAAGCTCTCCCTCGAAGACTGTGACATTCCCATTAGGAGGGTCCTGTTGGGTGCCATATCTAGATTATACTGATACTGTCTGATGAAGGCCTCTGCCAGGTCCTTCCAGCATCTAATAGTTGCCCTTGTCAAATGGGAATACCATTCCCTCGATGCTCCGGTCAAGCTATCTTCAAAATAGAACATCCACAGTTTCTCATCCATTGTATAGGCCTTCAGCCTTCCCAGAAATGATTGTAGATGAGTCCGGGGGCATGAAGTCCCATTATACTTTTCGAAACAAGGAGGTTTGAACTTATGGGGGATCCTGACCCCTTCTACCAAACCCATGTCCATGACGTCGAACCCCAAAGAGTTTTGAGACTCCAGTGATCTCAACTTCTCAGCTATTTCTTCCAATCGTCTATCATATGTTTCCTCCCCAGCACCCATTACTGTATACTGGTCCTCCTGAGGATCTTCTTGAAGTACTCTGGCTGCGGTGGCTGTTCCTTGAACATTTGCAGGAACGTTAATCTCAGGATGTAGATGTGGGCCAAACACAGGGGGGTAACATGTGGTTGCACCCTTTCATTATTACTGGTGCCTGCAGTTCCTACATGAGGCTCCTCTTGATTTTGCCTCTCCACCATGGCCCTCAGTCTCTCCTGGCTCTGAGCCATGTTGTTCATAACTTCCATGAACTGCGTCATCTGCGTTCTCATCTCTAACCTTTCGTTTGCCATCTGGTTTCTGACCTCCGTAAGGTCTTGTTGCATCTGATCCATCTGAATTCCCGGAAGGTTGTTTCTAGTTGGGTACCTGTGAGGCCTGTTGAGAGGAAATACCCGGCGGCGAGCAATAATTCCTGAGATTCACAACAGAGGTTAGCAACAACAAAACAAAAAAACCTACAAAACAAACAAAAGGGTTAGCATGCAATGCAGTTATGCTTATTTGCTATCAAGGTATCCGGTTTGGCCTTCAGTTTTGACCCTTCCAGACCCTTGAAGATGATGCTGTTGAAGTTGCTTTTGATGTGAACCCCAACACAAATATATTACAAAGGTGAAATAATACAATTTGTTCATTTTACAACACAAACCCTCAAAGGGGCCAAAATACATCACAAAAAGCAAAAGTACATGGAAAAGGAACAACAACAAGCAAATGATCAAACTCCAAGGCCAAACTCATCCTCACGAACTTCCTTAAGAAGTGCTTCGGTCACAGGATCAGCCGGATGCTCCGTGAGACTTCTGATGAGAAGGTTTCTTGTTGCAACTGCTGCAGCCAATTTCCTGCTCTGACTTTGGTCCTTCGACCTCTTCAATCCTGCTTTGATTTTCAGCTCTGATATCTCCTCCTGGGCTGCTGCCAGGGCTTTTTCCATCTGCTCCATCTTGTCCTGAACTCTCTTGTCTTCTAGAGTACGGGCCTCAGTGATCCGGACCCACCTGGCCTGACTCTCTTTCAAGTACAAATCTGTTCTTGCTCTTTGGAACTGGGCTTCTTTACAAGCATTCTTCAGAATCTGTTCACCAGCCTTAGACTTGTTGATATACTCCCCAGACTTCTCAATCTTAGTCAAGTGTTCTACCCTCAATTTCTCCAATCTCTCAATTTCCCTCACACCTTCACTCCTTTCTCTGAGGGTCTTCTGCAAGGCTTGAGTTAACTTCTCATTTCTTTCCTTTAAGCTCTCAAACTCCTCCAAACTGATAGTGGTAGGGGGTGGTGCTGAAGATGACTCAGGCATGTCTTCTATGGTAAAGGGCATTCCAGAGAATTGGGCCCTAGCATGGGACCACTCATAATATTGGACTGATGCCACATTATTGCACTTCCCCAGAATGGTGATTCCCTTGGTTTGAACATGATCCCAGGCCCAGGCAGCCTGCCTAACAGTTGCCAGACTAATCTTGTTCTCACAGTAGAGGGTCTCAACCAAATCCTGTACCCTAGGAGTGTGGACCAGTGCGTAGCCTAATTGCCTTCTGAACAGCAGAGGGTTGTAGTTGATACTTCCTTTAACTCCTATCAAAGGCACATTGGGAAAGTGCCCACAGCTGGTGATCATGTCTCTGCCCTTGGTGCCCTGAGTACACCATCTGATATCTGCTGAAGTTAGGACAGTGAGTCTCTTAGCCCAGTTGCTTTGCTGATGAGGATTGAGAAATGCATCTGTCCTGGGTAGATGCCTGAGAAGCCAAGCATGAAATAATGGAGCACAAATCCTCACTAACCTTCCCCTCTGCTTCTCATTTCTCTGATGAACTGAGTAATAAAGATCACCCAGTAAAGTTGGCACTGGGTTTTTCAGGATGAACAAATGGATTGCATTCTTGCTAATGAATCGAGGCTCATCTGCAAACAATACAGTTCCATATACACTCAAGGCCAATAGAGCACAAACAGCTTTCCACTCCCCCAAGGAGGCCTTCAAACTAGCTTGAGAAATCAGGAAGTCCAGATGAAATCCAGTGATCCCAGCTTTAGAGGTCATGTGCTGTTCAATCAAAACAGGCTCCAGATACAAAGCTTTGGCTATCTCTCCATTGCTGGGAAAGACCATTTCAGGGTTAAAAGGGATTTCCCTCTTGATAGGCAAACCAACCAAATATGAGTATTCTTCCAGAAGAGGCCCCAACTGAAAGTCTTGAAAGGTGAAACATCTCAATGGAGGATCATAGAACTGAATGCAGGTGTGGATGAGACTCCTCTGTGAAGGGTCCAGATCCATAACCATGTCCAGTATATCTCCATAATGCTCCCTGAACAAAGGTATGTGATCTGGAGTGACCAGGGTTTGGATCCTCCTGATGTCTGATAAGTCTGGTTGGAAGAAATGATAGGTGATGTTGCTTTTCTTTGGAGCCATGATGCTGAGGATAAGTGCTGATGAAGATGCTGAGGAGTGGGCCACTGGCTGGCTGGTGCAAGTAACTGAAGTATGGCTGCCAAGCTGAAGCAAGTGCTGGTGGAGATAGGTCAATGATACAGATGGGGTCAAAACCAAAACCAGAGATGAGAGTGGATACCCTGAAACACAAATAAGCACATGTTAATATGATGCAATGAGTATGTATGCAAATGAAATGCAAGGGTTCGCGACTGAGCTGGATCTGATTAACTGCCTTGGTATAGATCCATGTGTGTTCTAGAAATCCAGGTGGAGGTCTATAAATCCAGTAACCAGGGTGGGGGACTCAAATAAAGAGCCACAAATCCAGGGTTTTAGAATCACAAGAACTGTCCAACATGGAGTACTCTTAACAAAGTCAAAGTAACAGGGTATTCTGAGGTCAAGGTACCTGCAAACCTGTAAACAGCCCAACCCCCTCACAGGTGATGATCTAGAACAAGGATCCTCAGACTTGGATCAGTTATGAGAAGTGTAAACACTTCTAACCCGGAGGTACAGTGTTTACAATAACCATAACAATTCCTCCTCTAATTCACCTCAGTTTCTGAAGGTCAGTACTAAAAGGTCATCCAGACTTAGCAGGCTTCCCAGATAGCCCTAGCATTGCAGGAAATCTGCAACACAGAGTTCTCAAGAAGAAACCCATGTCTGAACCGTGTTTCATATTCCCGCACCAGACCGAAATGGAATGGGAAAGAATATGATTCACTCTAGCCTAGGTGTCACTCAGGTCCCAGGTATAGGACCTTAACTCTCAATGGAACACCCACCCACCAAAGAAAAACCAGATCCAGCCAGCAGCATGACAGTATGATATATACAAAAGCAATAAAGAAAGCAATAAAGCAACTGTACATAAAGCAGTAAAAATAAAACAAATATACAAACACAAATAAGCACATAACACCCCAATAAACACAAATCAATCAAGCGCTAGGAGGAACCCACAAAAAGAACCAGAAGCCCTGGTTGCAGTACAAGGTTCCCCAGCAGAGTCGCCAAGCTGTCGCTCCCGACAAATGAAACGGGTCAGATGAAGGTACAGACGCGAACGGTCGGCGAAGGGAACAGTGAGAACACACAGCCGTTAACTCACTGGAGAATGAATAGAGTCGCCAGCGAGGCATTTTTATCCCGGAGGAAAGGCAATGCTGCATAAGCCTAGAAAAAGATGGATAAGACGGTTTGCGAACCAGAGAGACTGAGAAAGGGGGTTGGTTACAACCTGGGAAGGTATTAGCACCCAGATTGTCCGCCGTACTCGACGGGATCCATGCTTAAAAGATTTGTGTTTTAAAGGGGTAGTGTCAGTGCAATTTGTGTATGAAATAGCTGGAAAGAGATGTACAGGTGTCAGTGTAAAGTGTATAAGTGATGTGAAGTATGAAAGTGTCAGTGTAATGACAGGAGTAAAATGCTCAAGATCATGAGGCTAAAGAATGAAGCTGGAAGAGGGGGAATATACAGAGACTTTTGTTCGATAACTGTTAAGTTATGCCTACGTATCCTCTCGTGCAATGAGGAAGTCAGAACACCGTAGTTCGACCCAAAGAGACTGAAAGATGAATTGACTTGTGAACTGCTTACTTGCCTATGCTCAAGTGTGTGACCTGTCTGGCACAGGTGCTGACTGTCTTGCATTAGACGGAAGAAGCGAGTTCTCGATTGTGAGTGAGTGTGATGAGAAAAGAATCCCGAAGGAGACGATTATTGTTTGTTTTTGAGTTTTCAGTCTTTTATTGCTTTTGAAAGTTTGTCATAAGATAATGAGCTTAAGTCTAAACCAATGGATTTAATAAACTCATCACATCTTCCCTCTGATTAGGGGTAATGAGAATACCTTAAGTGTGAAGTCAGATTCTCACACTTAATCACCTTTGGTGTAGGATTAAGATCATTAACCTACTTGTGATTATTTAGATGTTTTTGGTGTTTTTGTTTAGTGTTGAGTAATGAGGTTAAGCCATAATCAAGGATTAAACAGACCCATTACACCATCCTAAAAGAAGGATAATAGATGAGAATGTTTAAGTTGAGAAAAACTCCTCAACTTAATCCATGATTAGGGATTAAACCCATGACAAAACAAGCCTTTGATTAAGTGGATTTTATTTAATGGTATGATGATGAAGTGTTTTTTATGGTTTGTAAAACAACTTGAGGGGGACTTGTCCATTAACACTAGGGTCAGTCCTTCTTAACCACTTAAGGAAGAATTAGGACCCTAATGCAAGGCCCAAGTTACAAGTGTAATGTCTTGATATTTATTAGATGAATTGATTAAGAGATTTAAACACCTTAAGGGTTTAATACTTAGGATTAAAGTTATACACTCCATCCTAAGAGAAGGATGCAGGCATAACCCTAAGCACAAAGTCTTAAAGCCTTTAGGGTTTAGTCCCTGATTATGAGGTGAGAAGAGGAGACTCAAGGAGAGACACAAAGGTAAAACTATGGGGGGAACTAATCAAAACCCTAATTCATTGTCATGCTTGGATGATCCTAAGGTTTGTGAGGTTTGCAAGAACAATCTTCAGAAGAACCACCAGGAAGCAGATGAACAGGATCAAGAGAAGCAAAGTGACTTGCTTCATTCAAGAAGTCAAGTCACTTGAAGAAAGAAAGTGGGGAGGAAAAGAAGGAGCAAGCTCAAACTCAAACACAAATAAGAATGCAGCAATGGATGCAAGAGAGATGAAAAGAAAAGGTATGAGAAGTGAAGGCAAATCCACTTCTCAAGTTTACTTACCACCTGAAATGTTAGAAAGAAATGCAATGCAATGCAAGATGAGATGAAATGATATGATGCTAAGCAAAACCAGAAGCATGTTGATGATGATTATGATGTTATGAGGTGCTGCAAACATGAGGCAAGACAATGGGGATGATCATACAAGCTCATGGATGCAAATGATGCAAGCTAAGGAGCATGAACAAACATGGAATGTCATGAAGCATACAAGGCAAATGACATGGCAAATATGCAATGCAATGATCAAACATGCCTTCTATATGTCTTGAGATGTCAAATGAATCATAAGAATGCACAAAATGCAAAGACAAGTCATGTTATGCAAGGAAATGCAAGAGGGATGCAAATGAAAGCCCAAATTAGGGTTTATGGATCAAACATCAAACACAAACCAAAAACAGAAGCAAAACCCTAAAGTAAAAATGGAAAATGAAACCCAAGGAAACCCTAGACCTATAATAAACCACTGCCCAAAGGGGAGCTCTCAACTCTCAACCAAACTCAAGATATGATTTTTCTAAGTTATTAGGGTTTTTTAGGGTTCTTAACAAAACAAATGCCAAACAATTTGAAAATTCAAGAACAATTCATGGCCTTTTTATCCTAGAAACTACATGCTAAACACAAAATAATGCAAGAAGAACCAATGTCTCAACCTTCTTCAAAAGGCAGAAATGAATTTTCAAACTTATGATCAAAATAATGCATAAAAAATGATTTAATTCAATGAGAAATTCTTAAAATGCATCAAGATCAAAAAAGAAATTTGGTTTGAAGGTTGGACAATGTTTCTAAATGTCTTAGAACATTTCATGAATTTTTTTGTAATTTTTAAATACCTAAAAGTATTTTTAATTAATTAATTCCCATTAATCAATTAAAAATAATCTTTTAAATATTTAAAAATACTTTTTGATGATGAAAAATAAAATAAAAAATATTTTTGTGTCATAAAAATTAATAAAACTCAGAGGAAAAAAGTTTCATAATTTTTATGCATTTTTTGCTATTTTAAATAAATTGTGCAAATTAAATAGAAAGAAAATGAAATAAAACAAAATAAAAATGAAAGTATGCAGCATGGAGGGCCAGGATGAGCTCTGAGTTTGAAGGGTTTGACCGCGCGCGTTTTTGAATGGCCAGGATTGCTTCTGATCAAATTAATTTAAATATGGATTAATTAAATAAAACACGTGGATTAGGGCATAATGAGCGCATCTGGGCCGTTCACACGCGCGGGAGGTCAACACTTTCAACGCATCCAAAGGTCCACATTCAAATGACAATTAATTATGCAATTAGGGTTTAATTACTCTCAGGTGGCCGGAGAAGACTTCCGGTCGTCTTCTCCGGCCAGCACCTCACCTGAAAACTCCCCAAATCCCTCAAATCATAACAAAAATGAAACCTAAGACCAGGTAAATGATCCTCACATCCTCACGAATCAAACCCCTATCCTAAAACACATTTATATTTCCTAAATCAACTGAATCGAAGAAAATGAGTTCTAGGTCACGCAAGCTTCAAACACAAATTAAATGCTTATATCATAACCATTTCAAAAACTAAAGGTACCAGAATGATCAGCAAGACATGAAGAACAAGTTTGTAACTTAAAAAAACATTTCTGGAAAAATTAATTTCGAGTTACCTGAGATTTGGAGCTTTCAGTTTGGGTACTTTCTGGCCACTTCTCCTTGTGCAATCCACTCCACTTGGTCCACAGAAGATGCTTGAATACTCAAAAGGGGTTTAAGTTGGCTGGTTGATGAGTTTCGAAAGCTTCTGTTCAAGCTTGATCAGAAATGGCAATGGTGAAATAGGCACTTTCAGGTCATGGTGAGGGGTTGTTTATGATCCTGAGGGTGAATGGAGAAGGTCTATGGTGTTTGTTTGTGTGTTTGCAAGCTGTGGCAAGAGTTTCGAAGGAACTTGCAGCTTGGGGTGTGAAATGGTTATGGAGTAATCTGGCTGTTTCAGGCTTGTGCTTTGGGTGGTTTGAGGTCTATGAAGTGTGTTGAGTTGGATGGTGAAGTTAGTTTGAGTGTTTGCAGGCTGTATAGAGAAATTCGAAGGCTTTTGCAATGTGAAGGGATTTTGTGAATGTTGTGAATGAAGTGTTTTCAGCCTTGCCTTATGCTATGCTTTGCTTGCAAATTGTCCATATGACTCTCTCTCATTGGTCAGTTGATTTGACATGTGCTTTATTGATTGGTAAGTTGCCTTTTGCAAAAAGTCAAAAATTGTGTAAGAGAAGCATGGCTCATGATCTAGGCAAGTACATGGCATGGGCTGCGCAGCAAAGGGTGAGGTGAGAGGCTAGCCAAAGTCAGCATCCAATGTCATAAGTTGTAGGAAGTGGAATGAGTGGTTTTGCAACTTGTTGTAACTTGGTTCACATGTGATTTTCTTGTTCCAAAAGTCATGAAACATGAGCAATGCCTAGTTCATTCTGAATTTTGTGACTTGTAGAATGTTTGCATACTGGTTTGAAGTCAATTAGAAGTTACAAAATGCATTGGTTCAAGGTTTTGCAAAATTTCCACTTGGTGCATAACTTGAATTTTAGTGATTTTTGCCAACTTTAACAAACCATAACTTTTGATCCAAGATGAATTAGATCATGTTCTTGTACTTTTTGGAAAGGGAAAGATGAGATCTACAACTTTCATGACCAAAGTTTTTCCATTTGAAGCATTTTTGGATCCAAAATCATGGCTTGAAAAATGACATAAAATGATGCATTCTTGAAAAGTCAACTATGCCCAAAAAGTCAACATTTGCAAAAACCCTAAATTCTTGATTTTTATGAACTTCAACCTTCTTCCATGATCAAATAAAGATCATATACACTCAAAATGATGAAGATCACCCATTGGTTGGGTCATTGGGGGCCTCAGATGCCCTGATTTTGCACTGACTTGTCTGAAAAGTCAACCCTTGATCAGATGACTTCCCCATGGAATTTCTTCATGAAAATTGATATGCATACTCCCTATACCATATAGAGACCAATGGAAACAAGAATGACCAAAAAATTTGGGGTTATGGCCTCTGAAACCAAAACCCTAATTTTCAGTCAACTGTGCAGTTCATCCTGGCTCTGCATCCACTCAAACCCTAGCTCTTGTGATTCCTCTGCATTTTTGACTTTGAGGAGATGAAATATGATATAAGAACACACATGGACCCCTTTGAGTTGATTGGTGGCCTTTGGAATGGCTCAAGATGCTTTTGGATTGCTCAGATCACAAACCCTAGGTGCAGATGCCTTAGAAACTATCCAGTGAATCAAGAATGAGATGTGAGATGATGTGGTTGTGTTTATGCATATGAAATGATCACAAGCCATGGTGTGAATGGGTGAGGGCAAATTTGGGGTGTTTACACATATGACCACACTTTTGTATATAATGAGATAAATTAGGATTGTGTCTTAGTCCCCCATTAGCTTTGACCTTTGTCTCTTGAGCCTTTCTTCTCTCATCTCCAAACAAAATCCAAAAAGACTTAATAAATGCATGAAAGTATTCCTTATGTATAGCCTTATTCCATGGGGCACTTACATTCATTCCATCTTGGAGTGGTGTAGGCTTGTCTAGCATGATGCACAAGTCTTATCAAGGGGTTGTTTCACAAGGAAAAATCTAAAAGACACTTCTTCATAAAAGCTACAAAAACACTTAATAAAGTTCAACAAGCTAGTGAACTTAATCCCTAATTCACGGAAACCAGTCTTGGATAAATTCTCCTTACTGGGTGTGCTTGTTCTATTATTCCATCTTGGAATGTAGTAGCAAGTACACATTTCATGGAAAAGAGTTTGAATTCACTTCCTTGTGCCAAATTCACACAAAACTCTTAAAAAGCAAGCAACAAACAATAAGCGACTTTCCTGCGGGAATTCTCTTCCCATCTCATTCATTCTAAACGCGAACTTGCGACAACTTGTCTCATTTGCAAGACGGTAAGCGCACTCATATCGGATGAGCCTGCAACACCTGAGCATAGACGTACACAATTCCAGCTCTAAAAAACACAAACAAATAGTTCCTGCCTTAGTTAGGCAAACTACGTCGACTCTGATCCTCATTTTCCCAATGAGGTACGTAGGCAGCGGGGTAGGGCCCGTTCGAGCATATTCTTTATTTTCCCTACATTTCCCTCTTTCATTCAATTTTCTTTCCCAATTCCCTTTCCCACTTTCTATTCCAGTCAGCAGTTTCATTCAGCAACATCTTATTTCTCACCCTTTGAAACAAACAAACAAGCGTTGATTCCGTCGGGTACGGCGGACGATCTGGGGTGCTAATACCTTCCCAGGTCGTAACCGACTCCCGAACCCAGATCTTTGGTTTGCATGACCTAGTCCTTTCCTTCTTCCTCAGGTTTGTGCAACATTACCTTTCCCATTCATTCGGGATAAAAATGTCTGGCTGACGATTCTACCTTTTCCGCGCCACTTTCGCGTTTCTACTAGGATTAAAATCCCGGGAGCGACACATGTCCAAGGCCTCCATAATTTTAACATTTCACTATGTTCTTCCCACAATCAAAAGACTTATGACCCAAATCTCCACACTTGTAACACTTAACGGGACCGGAACTCCCTCCACCAAATCTCTTATCAAAGTTTCCCCTATGCTTGCCTTATCAGCGGGTGTCACATAAGTTCCACTTCTAGCTTGTTGCTTTCCTTTCCTCTCATTCAAACTCTTGTAATGTGTAGAACGAGCTTTTCTATCTTCCTAAAAAAATCTACAACATTCCGTCAAATTTGAAAACCTTCTAATTCTTTGATATCCCACAACTTTATTAATCTAGGACTCAAACCATTCTCATACTTAATACACTTCGAAAACTCAGCAGTAGCAGCATCATAATGAGGATGAAACTGAACTAACTCCACAAACTTAGCAGTATAGTCCACCACTGACATACTACCTTGCTTCAGTTCAAGGAATTCCATCTCCTTCTTTCCTTTCACACTCTCAAGGTAATACTTCCCTATGAACTCAGTACAACAAAACTTCCAAGTTATCTCTTCATCCTCCTCCTCAAGAGTTTGACTTCTACCGACCCACCAATCATCGACTTCTTCCTTCAGCATGTGAGAACCAATCCTCACCTTACTCTCTTCAGCACCATCCATGACTCTGAAGATTCTTTCAATCTCCTTCAACTAATTCTGAGCACCATCGGGATCAAATCGTCCTTTGAAGACCGGCGACTGATTCTTCCTGAACTCATCATTAGCATTCACATTCGGCGCTCCCTGCACCGCCCTAGCCATTGCTTCCAAAGCAGCAGCCATTGCATTATCATTTCTACCAACCATATTCTGATCATTCCCAAAAACAACAACAAT
Organism: Lathyrus aphaca; assembly: GCA_963966055.1. Taxonomy (NCBI): domain Eukaryota; kingdom Viridiplantae; phylum Streptophyta; class Magnoliopsida; order Fabales; family Fabaceae; genus Lathyrus; species Lathyrus aphaca. The sequence continues at coordinate 134,025,626 of OZ014519.1, read as the reverse complement.
GGTAAACAACAGTTCAACCATCACAACAACAAGCAGACACAACTGACTCGAATACTGGCTCTGATACCAGTTAATGTAACACCCCCTTTCTATACCCCCAAATAATCAATTAAATCTTTAGGCACATAATAAAAATTTCATCAGAGTACATTTGAAACGAGGTATAAAAGAGGCATGTCACATCAATAGTGAAATTAAAACATACAACACTTGCTCATTTAAAGACATGTAACAAACGGGGTAACTTGCAATAGAAGGATTTCATCCTTACACCCGTATTCCAAAGATTCAAATAACAGCGGAAACTAACAATTAACAACATCAAACTTATATACTTATATAAATATATCAACAAGTTTGATTCACCAAATATTTTATGTTTACATAAAACATTCATCACCAAAATACATGTACAAAATGTATCACAAAAGGCATCAAGCCGACCCTAGCTCCCCGGTGCTACATATCAGAGCCGACCAACCAAAAGGATGAAGACAAGCTTCACAAAAAGACCTCCAGCAACCTACTCTGCAATGTCTCATAGAGCATCATAAAACAACAGAAGGGTGAGAAACATTATCATAATAACATTGCACATAATTATATATCTCAACATATAAAACATGTTCTCACCATAAATCATCTCCAACATACATAACCTCAAGCATACTTATCATGCATACTTTCACCACTTCATTAACATCACATAAACATACATCATTCATGTTTATTCACACATATACACTACAATGTATATAAAAACACACACACACACACACACACACACACACACACACACATATATATATATATATATATATATATATATATATATATATATATATATATATATATATATATATATATATATATATATATATATATATATATATCCACACATACATATATACTCAAGTACGTTTTTATCAATACATACTTTCATCTCTGTTGCACCCCAAAATTTGCCCTCACAATACAAGACTTTGTGTGCTAAGAAGGTTCACAAGGTTCACAAGTTCTCAATGCTTATATAACCTTTCATGAGGTTCATGAAGTCTACAAGGCACTTCTTGAAGGTTCACAAGGTTCACAAGCTTCTCAACATCTTCAAAACCTTTCATGAGGTTCATGAAGTCTACAAGTTACTTTATGAAGGTTCACAAGGTTCACAAGATTCACAATGATTACAAAGCTCTCCTGAGGTTCATGAGGTCTACAAAGCCACTTCATGAGGTTCACAAGGTTCACAATACATCCCATGAGTATCACAAGACATTTTATGAAGATTCACAAGGTTCACAAAGTTCACAATTGGTCATAAGAGTTGACAATTCCCTCAGACAATGCACCTCCTAAGCAGTGCATCCAAAACTAGGGTTTTGACTTTAATCAGGATAAATGGATTTCCAATACCTCAAGTGAGTCTCATAACATCTTATATGTATGTAAGAACCCCCATGTCAAGTTTCAAGACTTTTCTCAAAAGTTTGCTCAATCAGATGATCAGATAAGTCAAAATCAGTCAGTGCAGTTAAAAAGTCAAACTGAGGTCAACTGTGGTCAAACCAAAGTCAAACTTCATGATTTTTTTCCAACATCAAGTATATGAAGTAAAATTCATCATTTGATCAAGGGTTGATCATGATTCATCAAGGAGATTCCAGATCATCAATAATCAGGAGTTTCTAAATTAGGGTTTCCTCAGTAAAAGTCAACTGAACTTTGACCAGCCATAACTTTTACATACTTCATCACCAAGTCTCCATCCAAAGCTCATTTTGAAGGAAATTGAATTCTCTACAACTTTGATGTTGAAAGTTAAGCCCAAAAGTGCTTCATTTGGAAGATATGATCTAAGACATTATAGGTCATTTCAAAAGTCAACAAAAAGTCAACAACTTCAAAAGGGCATAACTTGAGATTGGTAAATGGTATGGACTTGAAACCAGTGGGGTTGTTTAGAGGACTCTTCAAGCTTTCCAAAAAGTCCAAGAACACCCTCATACCTTTAAAATTGAGGAAGATGTGCCCTTGCAAAGTTGGGAAATTTTGTGATGGTTTATGTTGAAAATGGAGGCTTAGAAGTAATTCTTTCCAAATGGGCTTGCTAAGTTGTGATCCAATCCATCTCATAACATTGTGCACGACCCAATTGACCAAAATTCAGCATTTTTATTATTTTATTTTTATTTATTATTGATTTAATTCATAAAAATCATTTTAAATAAATATAAAATATGAAAATCTATTTTTGGGTGAAGATTGAGGTTCTAGAAATTCTTAAATGATGATTGAATTGGAAAGAGAAAGGAATCATATGATTAGTCCAAGAATAGCAAGTCTTCATGATCAAATATTTGGCTTTTACAACATGATCTTTTTCAATATTTTTTGGATCAAATTTGCATACAATAAGTCCATATTTCTGACCTAATCCACTCTCACATATATACTAAGCATAAACCTAGCAAGAGGCCACGAAATCCAGCAGCTCAAAGGTAGGTTTCACACTTCAAAAATCATAAGAAATTTCAAATTCGGATTCCTCTCTTCAAGGCAGGAAAAGGTATTGTGAAGACATGGAGATGTTCCTTGAGCCCTCTTGAAGCAAACTCAATCATCCATTGCATCAAAACCATACAATTTCATGCTACCCGAATGCATTTTATCTCTCTTAAAAAAATTTTCGGTTTGAACTAATTATGCATTGATAATGAAATATAATGATGTATTTATGTTTGTAATGATGCATAGATGCTTCCTGGGCAAGTGGATTGAAGAATAGGTGCTTAAATCGTAAACGGCCATAGCTAGGGTTCTTGAATGATTTTTGGGATTCTTTGATTTAGGACTCATAAACTAATTTTAATACCATGGATTGACTGTATGTGACGTGGGGATCATAACCCTATGCTTGATTTAATGAATGCTTGCGTATTTGTGATAATTGAAAATTTGCAGGTTGTGTGCGTATGAAAATTCGCAGGTAATTCCCTAGCTGATTTCGCAGCAAATTTTGAAGGTCAGGAGGTTGAAGACGATCCCTGGCGCCAAGATTCAAATTCAAATTATGATTAATTTATTTTATGTTGTTTTGCTGTTTGATAATCACACGCGTGCATGTGGTCCAGTGGTAAAAGGCTTGTGTTTGTAGCTAGCGTGACTTGAGTTCGAGTCTTGGACTCGTACATTGTTTTGCTATTTTTTTTCCAGGATAATAGAAGACTTATTATATTATTGTTCAAAACCATTCAGCTAACAGGAAGGCTCTCCCAGCCAGGCGGTAGCGCGCGTATGCTTGCATTCATAAGGTCCTGGGTACGAATCCAACCCCAGGCCTTTTGTTTTGATTATTTTTCTGGATTTACCAAGTAAGACACAAAAGAAATTCTTCCTCCTTTATTGTCACCTGCGCATGGATGGCTTAGTGGTTGTGGTTGTTGCTTGCAAGCCTGAGGTCTTGGGATCAAATCCCAGCAGGTTCTTTTTTTCTATTTTTGTATTTTTCTTATTATTGTTTTCTCATTATTGTTTGATTAATATATTGTTTTAAAGAAAAATCCAAAGAAAATTTCAAAGTAATATATTGATATTAGGTTAAACTTATTTTTATTTTCTTAAAAAAAAAAATACTAATTTGTTAATATTATTAAATTGTATATGCCATTATTTTAATATTCTAAAAAAATTGTATATATACCCTATTTAATTAAATGAATTGCTAATCAAACCCTAAAATTTTTTTTAAAATGAACTTTAATCAAACCTAATTTTAGTTTCCAAATAATTTTTATTTTTCTAATTCTTAATATAGTTAATATGTATATATTATAACTTATAAATATAAATATTTAATATAAAGTTTTGTAAATATATTCTTATGATACTCAAAATTTATATAATGTCTAAATATTTTTTTTAAATAATTAAATTTTTGTAAATGATTAAAAATTTATAATTATGTTATGTTTAGAACTTTATATTATAGTAGTTATTTAATTATCTATGTTTCTAAAAATCAAATTTTGTGTTTAATCATGTTATTACAATGTTTTCTCTATTTATTTTTATTAATTATTATTGCTAATCATATTTTGTTGCTTATTATTATTTTAAAATTTTTATCTTATTATTTTTTCTAACTTTGTCTATTTTTCTAATTATTATTGTTTCATCTAATTATTTTCACTAACTTTATATTTCTACTCACCTTATTTAATTTTTCTTATTATTATTATTTACTAACCCCAATATTTTATTTACTTATTTATTATTTTTTGCTTATTATATTTATTTTGATTATATTTTGCTATTTATTTTATTTTGTTTATTATAATTATGTTGTAACTGCTTCCTTGGTGTAATTTTGTAATATTTTAAATATTTAATTATTGATATGGTTAGTAATTAGGGAGTGAGAAACATGTATTATATTTAAAATAAATTTAGATCATTGTTAATATAAGATAATTAAAATAAACACTCACACACACGTAAGTCGATTTTAATCGCCGTCTCACATTTCTAAGGTTATCCCTCAAGTTGCCTACGAATAAGGTCAAGTGGGGTGTATAAAGCAAGTCCCTTAAAAGAAAAATCATCAAGTCCCTCATGGTTGCCTTTACGAATCGAGTCCCTTCGAAAAATGATGATAGTCCCTCCAGTATGCTTAATACACCCCACAGTTGCCTACATAACCAGATTGTCCCTCACATGTCCCTTACATCCAAGGTAATGACTACCTACTCCTTAATAGTAGGGATAGTCTTACCAACGAAAGGATAAAGAACAAGAAAGACTTAGAACTTTAGGGTAGGTACCTCTTAGTTGATTGCTCACTCCATTTTTCAAACACTTAACAAATTTCAAACAAATTTTCAAACAAGTTTTTACACATCCGTACATGGATTATTATTAACTATTCTGAAAATTTTTTCTATTCACACACTACACTTTCAAAAACAATTCAAAAGTGAGCTAAGTAACTAAGAGCCCATGGATAACCATGGATGTAAAGGGTGCTAACACCTTCCCTTTACATAACCTACCCCCCGGACCCAAAATATTCTCTTAAGGTCTTTCCTGTTCTTTTATAACCTTTCCTTATGGATAAAATAAAAGTCGGTGGCGACTCTTGCTATCCGCAACATAACTAAAGTCAGTTCTCCCACCGTGTTACAGAACTGGCGACTCTGCTGGGGATCTATTTAAGAGGGGTACCCTTAGGGATTAAGATCACTTTGAATTGTTTGCCTTGTTTGTTTTATATTACTTGTTGGGGTGCTCTTATGTGTGAAAGGTCCTAACCCGGATCTAGTGTACCTTAGGTAAATGGCAATAGACCAAGGAAACTGTACGACGTATATCGATACGGTTGATCTGGTGGCCATAGTTAGTGCGACTTCTTGGTTGGTGCTTATATTCCTTAAGTCAAGTTGAGGATAATATTGAGGCTGCCATATGTTGTCAATGCACTAACTAACTTCTAGAACCCTAGTTAACTCATCTTGGCCTTTAGAAGGTAGTGAGGTAACCGGCTTTGGTGCAGACTGAAGTTGGTTGACACTCGATACTACGCTCATTGAGATTCTAAACTTGGAGGGTTTTGGTTGGCAAGTAAGTTGCCTTCTGAACAACCACCCTTGTTAAGGATCAATGATATTGAGATCCCTTAGAACCTGGTTACTTTCATAGGACAGGATGAACCAACCAACTTCAGGGGAGGGTACTTACCTTTAAACCTCATGCAAGCCTTTAAACCTAGGGCAATTGTGTGACTTGTCTGTGTGTGCCACATGTTTGTGATTGAGCATAACATCATGACATCATCATGCATCATAAACATAGCATTTTCCCTAACCATTTCAAGGACCAAAGGATTTATCTTTGTTCTTTGTTGTAGGTCATGGCTTCAGCTCGTAGAAACACTATCCGGATCAACTTTGTGGGGATACCTCCCAAGCTTAAAGAGTTGGTTTCTCAAATGTCTGATCATTCCAGGTTCAACAAGAGACATGGTCACCTATTGGATCTAGTCACTTCAGGGTTCAGTGAAGACATGATGAGTGTCCTGTTTCAGTTCTTTGACCCTAAACACCATTGCTTTACATTTCCCGACTATCAGCTAGTTCCAACCATGGAAGAGTTCTCTAAACTTCTGGGTATACCTGTTCTTGATCAGAAACCATTCACAGGTTTGGAGAAGGAACTTAAACCTGAGGTTATTGCTGCAGTTCTACATCTGAAGAAGTCTGACATTGTTCTAGAGACGAGAAGTGGAGTCAAGGGTATTCTTGCCAAGGTATTAATGGATAAAGCTCAAATGTTCTTGAAGGCCATGAGCTATGATGCTTTTGAGGAGATCTTAGCCTTGCTGATATATGGCTTAATATTGTTCCCCAATCCAGATCAGTTCATAGATGTTCATGCCATCAACATTTTCCTGAGTCACAATCCAGTACCTACATTGCTTGGAGACATCTTGCATTCTCTTCACACCCGTACTACAAGGGCAAGAGGAACTTTGATGTGTTGCATACCTTTACTCTCTAGGTGGTTTATTTCTCACCTTCCTCGCTCAGTAATGAAGAATGAGCAAGGGTTCAGATGGTCCAAGAGGATCATGTCACTATCTCACTCAGATATCCATTGGTGCTCCAGATCTATGGAGAATGTCACCATCATTGACCGTTGTGGGGAGTTTCCTAATGTGCCACTTCTAGGCATAAGAGGAGGCATCACCTACAACCCCTCTCTAGCTTTACGACAATTTGGTTACGCTCGGAGTGATGGTCCACATGACATGTTGATTCAAGGCATTGTGTTTGATTATGACAACGATCTTCAAGGTTACCGTCAGAGATTCATACGAGCTTGGGGAAAGGTAAACAGGGGTGACAGCAAGACACTGGAGCCTAAGTACACTATTCCTATGGAGGCTTATCTCAGATGGGTACGATCTCGTGCTCAGACACTCATGATGCCATATCCTGCCGTCCTACCAGTTACCATGGAACCTGTTGCTGAAGGAGACACTGCTTATACCATCCTTCACCCAGACATGCCTACTGATATGGAAGATTTGCAGAGATCTTGGATCCAACTGAAGGAGCAAAGGGATACTTTCGAGGCTCATTACAAAGCAAGCCAAACAAGAATCCTAGAGCTAACAAAGCAGCTTCACGAGGAACAAAACCTCAACTCATACCTCAATACAAAGAGGAAACGTCCATGGGAGACTTAAAACCCCATCTTTTGTACTTATTTCATTTCCATTTTTGTAAGCCTAAAAGGCAAAACAAGTTATTACTAATAAAAAGTTACTTTCTTGTTTGTTTAAGCAAATTTAAATCCTGCGGTCCTTGAAAACATTGCATATGCATTCCCATATCATTTCATTGTATCACAGGTTTATATTGTGCACAGGTTTCTCATCTTCTCGCTGTTTATTTCAGCAATGGCTCTTGAACAATCAGTTAAGGATCTTCAGGCACAGAATGCACAGTTCCAAGAGATAATCTTGAACCTGTCCAAGGGGCAGGATGAATTGAAGACACTGCTGGCCAAGAAGACTAAGAAGACTAGAAGGTTTGCTGGGTTGATCAACATGGGAAGAAGGTTCAAAGGTCTTGCCAAGACCAAGGAACCAGCTGAAGACTATGAATCTGAAGAATCTGAGCAAGAGAAAGGCAGTCTCCACAACACTATGGGGGACTCTGATTCTGAGGCTAATTACTACCATGAGCCTAATGAAGACAAATTCAAGATGCTGGTAGATAGGATGGATGCTATGGAATTGCAGAAATCATCTGGGCTGGATTTTGAGGATTTGAGTTTGGTATCTGGGGTTGTCATACCCATTGGGTTCAAGGTTCCTACATTTGTTGTCTATGATGGGGTCTCTTGTCCCAAATTGCATCTGAGGTCTTATGTTAGAAGAATTCAACCCCACACTGCTGATAAAAAGTTGTGGATCCATTTCTTTCAAGAGAGCTTATCTGGAGCTCAGCTGGAGTGGTACTATCAGTTGGAGAGTGTCAACATCAGAGATTGGAATGATCTTGCTGAAGCTTTCTACAAGCAGTACCAATACAATGCTGACTTAGCCCCCACTCGCATGCAGCTTCAGAGTATGTCTATGGGTGCCAAAGAAAGTTTTAAGGAGTATGCTCAGAAATGGAGAGATTTAGCTGGAAGAGTTCAACCCCCTTTGACTGACAGGGAATTGGTTGATATGTTCATGTGTACGCTGAATGGTCCGTTTTACAGTCATCTCATTGGAAGCTCATCATCTGGCTTCACTGAGTTGATCATGACAGGAGAGCGAGTAGAGAATGGTATCAAGAGTGGTAAGATCCAAGTGGGCACGTCTTCATCAGCTGCTGCAAAGAAGCCTCCCACTGGGAAGAAAGAATCCAATGCTGTTTATGGTCAACCTGATCGTAACAGAAGGCATCAGTCTGTTAGTGCAGTTCATATTTCAAATCCAACTCCTGCAACAACAGAGCAGCCTCAAGGCAACCAACAGAGGGCTAGAAGACAGTTCACGAAGATCAACATGTCAATGGCTCAGGCATTGCAACATTTGTTGAAAGCTGAACTTATTACCCTAAGGGAGGCTCCTCAGAATCCCAATGTTACTTCTCCCAAGTACAATCCCAATGCACGATGTGCATATCATTCAAACTGTCCAGGACATGATACTAATAACTGCTGGGTCTTGAAGAATAAAATTCAGGATATGATTGATGCTGGAGAAATTGAGTTTGATCCTCCGGGTACTCCCAATGTGATTACTGCTCCAATGCCAAATCACGAGAAGACTGTCAATGCCATTGATGAAGACCTACATGTCTATTCAGTTATGGAGTTGACCACACCACTATCTGTTATCAAAAAGAGGTTAGTACAAGCTGGGATCTTTCCAGGTTGTCGTGAAGATTGTCTGTATTGTACCTATAAGCCAGATAGTTGCTTCATTCTGAGAGATGGAATTCAACGTCTCATGGATAAGTATACTATAGTGTTTGAAAGAAGACCAGCATCTGTAGAAAGTATGGTGGATCATCTGACTCGGGGTAAGAAGATTGAAGAGGTTGACATGGTTGACAAAGTACCGGTGAGAATCACTTCAAAGGGTCCCATTAAAATCACTCATCAGGGCCCAATCAAGATCACTGCTGAAGGTCCTGTGAAAGTTGTTGCTGAAGCCAGAGTAGCTCCTGTGGTCATTACTACTCCAGGTCCTATCCCATATACGTCTGACAAAGCTGTGCCTTGGCACTATGGGTCTGATGTTTACATCCATGGTGTTAAGCAAGAGCCTGTAGCTGATGTGCCTGTTGACATTGATAATATTGCTGGATCTAGTAAGATCACTCGTAGTGGAAGAATCTTCTCTCCTCCAAATACTTCCAAGAATGCAGTTACTCCTGCTGCTACCTCCACCACTAATGCTCGGGGCAAGGGTCCTGTTATTGAGCCTATATCTACTGATGTGCCAGATGCTGATGACCTCTCTAAGCAGATGGAAGAAGTATTGAAAATCATTCGCAAGAGTGATTATGACATTGTTGATCAGTTGGGGCATACTCCCTCAAAGATTTCCATGCTCTCCCTATTATTATGTTCTGAAGCTCATGCCAAGTCATTGATCAAGTTTCTGAAGATGGCTCATGTACCCAGTGCAATTTCTGTGGACCAATTTGAAAACTGTGTTGCCCACCTGACCTATGACAATGGGTTAGGATTTTCTGATGCTGACTTGACCCCTGCCAAAAGGGATCATAACAGGGCCTTGCATATTTCAATTGAATGCAGGGGCACTACCCTGTCTCATGTGCTGATAGACAATGGTTCCTCTTTGAATGTGTTTCCCAAGGAAGTCCTGAATAAGTTGAGTTCTGAAGATGCTGTGCTGAAGCCCAGTAATATTGTGGTGAAGGCTTTTGATGGTTCTAGAAGAGTAGTGCATGGGGAAATTGATCTTCCAATTCAAGTTGGTTCTCAGGTGTTTACTGCTACATTTTATGTGATGGATATTCGTCCTTCATATTCTTGTCTGCTTGGTCGTCCCTGGATCCATGGGGCAGGGGTTGTGACCTCTACATTGCACCAAAAGTTGAGATATCCGGTGAATGGAAAGGTTGTTACTGTCTATGGAGAGGAAGAATACTTTGTCAGCCATGTCAATACCTTCAAGTATCTGGAAGTGGAAGGTGAATACATTGAAACTCCGTGTCAATCATTTGAAGTGATTCCCTGGGTTGGTAATGATTATGTAGCTCCTCCTGCTGTGAAGAAAGTTCCTGTTGTCACCAGAAAACCTCCAACAATGGCAATGGCCTCCCTCAATGATGCTAGAGCTGTGGTGGATGAAGAGTCCCAGAAGGATGTTCGTCGTGCTCGTGCTGCTCGTATCACCAATCAAGGGGTTATCAATGCTGTGGGAGACTATGATGAAGACTACAACTTGGATGCATGGATTTTTCCTACTGTGGGTGCTGGACTCAATAATTGGAAAGCTGAAGATGTTATCCCTATCTCCTTTAGTCAGGAGTAAATACTATTACTGTGTTATGTTTTTAAATTTGTAATTTTCTTGAACAATAAAACTTTCAAACCATGTGCCTTACCCGGGGCACAATGGTGTGCTTGTTACGGGTTGTCATTTCATTTGCATACTTCATTCAATAAAATCAGTGGACGTTTCGTTTTCGTAAATATTATGTTCCTTGTCTTTATTTTCTTTATTTTTGCTTTATCAGCTATGTGTTCTTACACACACCCACATCACTAAATGCAGATCCTCATCCACTCTGGATCCTGTTGATAACAGTTCTACTATTGCCAATTATAATTTCGAGAATCCGATCTATCAAGCTGAAGACGGAAATGAGGACGATTGTGAAATACCTGTAGAGCTTGCTAGGTTGTTACAACAAGAAGAGAAAGCTATACAGCCACATGAAGAGCCAGTCGAAGTTGTGAATCTGGGAACTGAAGAAAACAGAAAAGAGGTCAAGATAGGGGCTGATTTAGAGGACAGTGTCAAGAGAAGGTTGATTCAGATGTTACGTGACTATGTGGAGATCTTTGCTTGGTCTTATGAAGATATGCCAGGGTTGGATACAGACATTGTGGTTCACCGTTTGCCAGTGAAAGAAGATTGTCGTCCAAAGAAGCAGAAGGTTCGTCGTATGCGTCCTGAAATGTCAGAAAAGATCAAGGCAGAGGTAATGAAACAGTTCAATGCAGGGTTCTTAGCAGTGACTTCTTATCCTCAGTGGGTTGCAAATGTGGTACCGGTTCCAAAGAAAGATGGTAAGGTACGTATGTGCGTGGACTACAGAGATTTGAACAAAGCTAGCCCCAAAGATGACTTTCCACTCCCTCATATTGATATTCTGGTAGACAACACTGCTCAGCATAAAGTATTCTCTTTTATGGATGGTTTCTCTGGTTATAATCAAATCAAGATGGCACCTGAAGATATGGAGAAGACGATATTTGTGACACAGTGGGGCACTTTTTGCTATAAGGTGATGCCATTTGGTTTGAAGAATGCAGGGGCAACATATCAGCGTGCAATGGTGGCTTTGTTTCATGATATGATTCATCATGAGATAGAGGTATATGTAGATGATATGATAGCCAGGTCTCAGAATGAAGAACAACATCTTGATCATCTACACAAGTTGTTTGAGAGGTTGAAGAAATACAAGTTGAGATTGAATCCAAACAAGTGTACTTTTGGAGTTAGATCCGGAAAGCTCCTGGGTTTCATTGTCAGTGGAAAAGGTATTGAAGTGGATCCTGCAAAAGTGAAAGCTATATGAGAGATGCCAGCTCCCCGTACTGAGAAGGAGGTTAGAGGTTTCTTGGGACGATTGAACTACATTGCAAGATTTATTTCCCAATTAACTACCATCTGCGAGCCAATCTTCAAGTTGTTGAAGAAAGATAAGGTGATGGAATGGAATGATGAGTGCCAGACTGCCTTTGATGAAATTAAGAGATATCTGCTAGAGCCACCAATTTTGATGCCACCAGTTGATGGGAGACCCTTGATCATGTACTTAACAGTGTTAGACAACTCAATGGGGTGTGTGTTGGGACAACATGACGAGTCTGGTCGAAAAGAGCAGGCAATATACTACCTTAGCAAAAAGTTTACCGACTGTGAAACAAGATACTCACTGCTCGAGAAAACTTGCTGCGCTTTGGCATGGGCTGCTCGCCGACTAAGACAGTATATGTTGACCCATACTACCTTATTGATTTCTAAGATGGATCCAATCAAGTACATATTCGAAAAACCTGCTCTCTCCGGAAGAATTGCAAGATGGCAAATGATCTTGACAGAATATGACATACAGTATACTACTCAGAAGGCCATCAAGGGAAGTGTTGTTGCTGATCATTTGGCTCATCAAGCAGTGGATGATTACCAGTCAATGAATTTTGAATTCCCTGATGAAGATATCATGATTATTACCAAAGAACCTGGACAATATGACGGACCTGAACAAGGATCCCGTTGGACTATGGTTTTTGATGGTGCCTCTAATGCACTTGGTAATGGTGTTGGTGTTGTGATTAGTTCCCCTGAAGGCTGTCATACCCCGATTACTGCTAGACTTTGTTTCCATTGTACCAATAACATGGCTGAATATGAGGCATGTATCCTGGGTATTAAAGCTGCTATTGATATGAAGATTCAGTTCCTTGATGTGTATGGAGATTCAGCCCTGGTAGTAAGTCAGATTAAAGGAGATTGGGATACCAAACATGATAACCTCATTCCTTACAGAGAGCATGTGTTGTCTTTGATCCCACATTTCAAAGAGATTACCTTTGGACACATTCCACGAAGAGAGAATCAGTTGGCAGATGCATTGGCCACCATGGCATCTATGTTTGAGATCAGTTGGGATGATGAAGCTCCCAAGATTACTATTGATAGATTTGAAAAGCCTGCATATTGCAATGAGATTGACACAGAAGGGGCAGAGGAGAAGCCTTGGTTCTATGAAGTGAAAAGATATCTTGAAGCTCAGGAATTCCCTGAAGGGGCATCTGTCAAAGATAGGAAGTTTCTGAGAAGGTTTTCTGTCAAGTTCTTCTTGAGTAATGGCATTCTGTACAAGCGCAATCATGATTCAACTATGCTTCGTTGTGTGGATAAGAAGGAAGCAACTGAGATTATGGAAGAGATGCATGATGGGACCTTTGGCACCCATTCTAGTGGTCATACCATGGCAAAGAAGATTTTGAGAGCAGGTTACTATTGGTCTACCATGGAAGCTGATTGCTATCAACACTCCAGAACTTGTCACAAGTGTCAAATCTATGCTGATAAAGTACATGTACCTCCATCACCACTGAATGTGTTGACCGCTCCTTGGCCCTTTGCCATGTGGGGCATTGATATGATTGGTGAGATCAAGCCTACTGCTTCCAATGGGCATCGTTTCATCCTGGTTGCTATTGATTACTTCACGAAGTGGGTAGAGGCAGCTTCATTTGCATCTGTTACCAAGAGTGTTGTGGCTCGATTCATTAAGAATAATCTCATATGTAGGTATGGCATCCCTGAAAGCATTATCACTGACAATGGTTCTAATCTGAACAACACTATGATTACTGATCTCTGCACGCAGTTCAAGATTAAGCATCACAACTCTTCTCCGTATCGTCCAAAGATGAATGGGGCAGTTGAAGCTGCTAATAAGAACATTAAGAAGATTGTACAGAAGATGACTGTTACTTACAAGGATTGGCATGAGATGTTACCATTTGCTCTTCATGGTTATCGTACCACAATACGTACTTCAACAGGGGAAACCCCATTCTCCTTAGTCTATGGTATGGAAGCAGTTCTGCCCATTGAAGTTCAGATCCCCTCCTTGAGAATTATGAAGGATGCAGGCTTGGATGAAGATGAGTGGATTCAGACTCGATTTGACCAGATAAATTTGATTGATGAGAAAAGGTTAGCAGCAGTTTGTCATGGTCAGATGTACCAGAAAAGGATGATCAAAGCTTTTAACAAGAAGGTTAAGCCAAAGGTATATCAGGCTGGTGACTTGGTAATCAAGCGTATCATATTACCACAGGGTGATCCTAGGGGCAAGTGGACTCCAACATATGAAGGACCATTTGTAGTCAAAACAGTGTTCTCAGGAGGTGCCATGATACTGACTACAATGGATGGTGAAGACTTCCCACAGCCTGTAAACGCAGACATAGTTAAAAAATACTACGCATAAAAAGAGACCCGCTAGGTTGACAGGCCTAGGCAAAAATAAGGGCATCCCGGCAAACCAAAAGGGTTTGGGCAAAAATTAGGGATATATATAAAAAGATGTACACCCGGCAAGTCGAAAACCTGAAAAGGCGGCTTGGGCAAAAAAGGGTATCCCGGTGGATTGAAAACCTGAAAGGGCAATCCAGGCAAAAGTTAGGGATTAAAGCGTATGACTATGTCTCGTTTGGATCACTCATGAAACTGCAACCAGTTGTACTACTTATTCAAGCTCGAACAGATAAAGCTCAATTCAATCATTTCCGTCTCAACAGCAAGAAGATGAGATACTTGAAGGGCAATAGTAGAATTAAAACTCAATAGGATTGTTTCCCACATAGCTGATTCTTTTTGTAAAACCTTATGGCAAAATCCTCTTACTAGGGTTTATGTCTCCTTGTACAAACTTACCCGTGTATGGGCCACTTTTTGATATAAATAAATTCCATCTTTTGAATCCAGATTTACTTTTACCCTATTTACATAAGCGAAACGTCCATTGGTTGTGTTTGAATGTATGTATGCTTTTGAATATGATTGATGTTTACCAGAAATGCATGTATGTTTAATATGATTGATGTTTACCAGAAATGCATGAAAATGCAGTAATAGTATTTACTAAAGACGAACGGGGGGAAGATTTCAACGAAGCTTCGCCAGTTCACCTTTACAAGACAGTTACAAACTCTCAGTAGGACGAATCCATCTTCATAAAGTCTCATCTCCCCTGGAATTTATATCCATCTCTTTTATCCTCATATGGATATTCGGGAATTTACTTTCCAATAAGGGTACGACGAACGAAGACGGGATGCTACCTCTACCCTATCATCAAACGAAGACGAAGGTTATATATACCTTGCCATCCCCAACAACGGAAGGTTATATCTATACCTTACTATCCCCAGCATACGGGAAGTTATCTATACCCTGTTATCCCCAGCAGACAGAGGGTTATATATTCTTCAACAACAAATCGGGATTTATTTTCCCTGGCCAGCAGTTGTTATACGAAGATATCCAGACTCTTCCGGCAGTATCATATCATACATACATCATTTACATCATACCATAGCATATATATCCATAGACATATAGTACATTACCTAAGTGCATCATATCATACATGCATACATAATGCATGAACTAATACTATTTATACAGAATGCTACCTTGATTACAGGTTAATTATCCAACAAACAAACTTATGATCTTTGGGACTGCTTTATTGTAACCTCAGGGTTACTTTATCCTCCTGATAAGCTTCTTATTATTTTGGGACTGCTTTATTGTAACCTCAGGGTTACTTTATCCTCCTGATGAGCTTCTTATTACGTTGGGACTGCTTTATTGTCACCTCAGGGTTACTTTATCCTCCTGATAACTTCTTGTGACTTCAAGACTGCTTTAGAGTTATCATTATTGATTGCTCTATCCTCCTGAAATCATATTATTACTTCAAGACTGCTTTAGAGCTATTGATTGCTCTATCCTCCTGAAGCCATCTTATTATTTCAAGACTGCTTTAGAGCTATTGATTGCTCTATCCTCCTGAAATCATATTACTATTTCAAGACTGCTTTAGAGCTATTGATTGCTCTATCCTCCTGAAGCCATCTTACTATTTCAAGACTGCTTTAGAGCTATTGATTGCTCTATCCTCCTGAAGTCACATTATTACTTCTTTAAGACTGCTTTAGAGCTATTCATTGCTCTATCCTCCTGAAATCATATTACTACTTCAAGACTGCTTTAGGGTTATCATTATTGATTGCTCTATCCTCATGAAGACATGTTGTTACATCAGGATCACTCCAGTATTCTGAAAACATATCATCAATATCTCAGGACTGTTCCAGACTCCTGACAGCTTTCATTATACCTCCATATTTTGGATTGCCTTATCTTCCAAGAAATATATCTGAAGAACTTTCCAAGTGGCATCTTTAAGCCCACTCAATCATATTCAACTAGCCATCTGTATCACTCTATGCACTGGTGAGTGCAAATTTTTGGGCTTTTGTGTTCAATCCCCTTCAACCTTCCAGGTCACGACTGGCAAATATACCAATCTAACCCCTCAATCTCCATATAAATATATATATATATATATATATATATATATAAATATATATATATATATATATATATATATATATATATATATATATATATTCATGTTTATTTCACCAATTCACAATTTAGATGATAAATGCAAATCATAGAGACCGACTCACGACTATATTCAAATGCAATGCGGTACCGACTAATTCATCATCAAGTTCACTCAGGAACTAAATGGAACCATCGCTCGTTACCTAAAGTAACTCCCCGTCGGACATACGATGTTCACCCATTGCTCACACCCCACATGGGCACACAATGTTTATGGATTGCTCACGCCCCACACGGGCACACAATCCGATTGCTCACACCCACACGGGCACACAATCAATGTGAATAAATCACCCATTGCTCACACCCCACACGGGCACACAATGTTTATGGATTGCTCACACCCCACACGGGCACACAATTCGATCACTTACACCCCACACGGGCACACAATTCGATCGCTTACACCCCACACGGGCACACAATTCGATCGCTTACACCCCACACGGGCACACGATCGTGTTGTAGTCATCGCTCACACTCCACATGCGCACACGATGCTACAACGGATTCACAAAGAATCCCGCAACACAAGAATGCATACATTATGCTTCACATGCAAAATGACACACAACACTCTTGAAAATGCATACATTATTCACAACATAATCATGCATTCATCTCATTCAATTAACATACATTTGCATTCAATTCAAGCAATGTATTCATTTGCCAAACGGCCACAACATCACATCAAACCCACATTTCCATAATTAACTCATTTACGTTTTATCGGAAAAGTCGGGCAAAAGTCGGCTAAAAATTACATATCTTAGCATCATTAGTTTCTACACGTTTTTAGCTTCGAATCGATATAAGGAACGCCTAAAACGGATAACTGAAACTAAAGTTATGAATTAAAAACACAAAGCTCCCAAAAACCCTCCAGGCTCGCTGAGCGACCTCCTCGCTCAGCGAGCGAGGAAATCCCTGGAAAACTCGCTGAGCGAGGGATTGCTCGCTGAGCGAGAGCTGTGATTTCAGAAATCTCAGTTGTGCAACAGTCCCCTCAAAACCAAACAAACTCAAACGAAACTTCATAAATATGATCAATAACATATAATTAACATCATACTTCGATTATAACAACTTCTAACCGATTAATCTACCATTTCTCTCACATTTTCATCAAAAACCCTAACCTTTCATTCTCTCTAAACTTCATCAAAACAAAACCCCAATCATTCTCATACATACATAATCACATACAAGATTAAGATAACAATGTTTATCACCCTTACCCGATTGTTTCGATTCCTAGGAGCAATTTTAATGATTTTCCAACTTTTCCTCTTTTCTCTTCTTTTCTTTTCTCTTCCTTTTCTTTCTCCTCTTTTTCTTTCTATTCTCTTTTTTCTTTTCCTTCCACTCTTATATCTTTTTCTTTCTATCTTTCTTTCTATTTTTCTCTCTTACTAACTATTTCTACACTTAACTGGTTTTCTTCTCTTTTCTACCAAATATCATTTTCTCACAAAATAATAATTCTACACAATTTCTAATTTATCATTAATTAGCAAATGTCTAAAATACCCTCCAATATAATTTTTACCCGAAAATTCACAAAATGGTAAATCACATATCATATCAACATATCATATTATCATGTCAATTTCACAAATAAGACAATTATCACTCAAATAAAATAAAAGACTCAACAAAATTGGGAAATATCGAATCGGGGCGTTATAGGTTACGGGCATGAAATTCCGGACCTAGGCCACTAGTTTTTTGTAGGACAACTTATTCTCGGCCCCCAGGTTCTCATGTTTTATCCTGTAATGGCTGGTCGACAAATCAAAATGATCCGGCCTCCATTCGAGGGCAACTTTCGACACCAAACGTTCCCCTCCATCCCGTTTCCGTCGCCTGATATATAGGTTGTCGAGGGCCTGCTGGGTGATGGGTTTCACCGTATACCTTTTGTCCTTGAAGTTTCAGACATAATCGTGGCAGGTCTTGAATAACCTCGAAGGATGCTTGAAAGAGACCCAACAGTGTCGACCTTCGCTTCCCGATCGTTGTAAGTGGAAGACTCTAAAAAAAGAGGGGCAGAGTACAACAAATCCCAAGATGCTGGCATACCAGTTCAAACGCCCGAATGAACGATATGGCATTGGGATGGAGTTGTGAAGGCGCCAGTCTAAGCCACCTAAAAACTCCCATATAAAAGTCATTGAAGGAGGGTCGCTTCCCCGCTTCCCGGAAGGCGAACTCGTACATTGAAAACTATTTTCCCCGGAAATACGAGCAGATTCGCTGCTCGGGGAAAGGCGTGTAACACTGCCAATTTAGAGGTTCGTCGGGACCCACATCCTCGAATATCGTATGTGCATTGGCTTGATTGTCTATAAAGCAAGACTCTGTCTTCATTGGCTCGTCTGCAACCCACGAGAGATCTTCACTCTCGGACGAAGATGGCGTGCTCCCTTCCACAGGACGTCCCTGGTCCATTTTACCTGAAAAGCAGAAGGAACAAGTGAATTTGACGTCGCATCAAATCAACTCTTCCACCGCAATTCAAGTGAAAGGGCGAGGAGATCAATACCTGACACACATATACTAAATTGCTCGAGACATTCAAAGAACGTTCGTAAATCCTAAGAGACCTATGAAGGTTTTGACCGAGATATTCAAGCAATGCCCGGTACATTCGAAGAATCCATGAAGTATCTGCCCGAGACATTCAGACAATTCCCGAGGCATTCAAAAAAACTCATAAATATTCTTCTCGAGACATTCAAAAGATGCTTAAGACCTTTACCTAAATTTCATATTTCTACCCGGCATATGCATATTACGCCCGAGACAGTCATCTAAAACCCTGAAGAAAACCACCTAAAACACATGCATTCTACCTACGGCGACAGGTAATTCACTAGTATAACTAACTAATCAAACCTAAAATTTCCAGAAAAAGGGATTCAAAACGTTACCTGTCATGATTCTGATGATATAGTGTCGGCGGTGAATGACGGCGGCAGTTGTGCTAACGGGAGAAAATTTGAATATCCGATAAGACGCCTGATGAGAGAAAAAGGGAAAATGGAATGATCCCCTCACTCCTCCTTTTATATACGTCACATGAAAGAACGATTCCTAGGAAATCATTACCTAGATACCCTAGGGCGGCCTGCATTTAATGCACGGGAGACGAATCAACACGCATTAAAGGCAGAGGACGCGTCACCCTAGGGAATTCCAAAGGGCGACAAGCATGTGTTACGCCCTCGACATCAACAGAGTACGAACACCATGACGTCCTCCTCGACAAAGACAAACGCTCACAGATCACCGCCACTAGAACTCATCTCAACTTTCCTTATCCACACTCTTCGATCTTCATCGTCGGACTCAATAAGACGAAACTCCTGAATTCTTCGACAGGCAACCCAAAATCACCAGACATGTTCCACTCCTTGCTCCACCGGAGCTCGTGATTGTCCCCGACATTAAGAGCCTTGCCCGACTAGTTCTTAAGTCCTCACTCTATCCCAAAGTTTTGACTTAGAGGGCTCCTATTCCAGACTATGCCTCGCATCAGGAAGAGGCCCAATCAGTCGGGCAGAGGCCCAACCCGATAGGTAAAAGGTTAATATCATCGGGCACGCCCACAAACCACTAGCTGGCAGTAGGAGAGACCACGTATCCCTTACGTATGACACATCACCAAACTGTCCACTATTATCTCCTAGAATATAGGGGCAGTTGGATCAAGGGTAAGACCACGTGCTAAGTCTTACACGCTCATACACGTTCCTTGGCAGTTCTTCCTTGGGCCTAGCTGATCCAGCCCAAGAAAGAACCTTGGCCCAGTGCTGGGGCACACTATAAATACCCTCCCTCATTAGAGGCCCAGGTATTTTGAACCTATTATTATTCTACTGTACCTATACACACTTAAGCATCAGAGTGCCTATACACACTTAAGCATGGGAACTTATGAGTGAAAACGATAGAGTTTTGCAAGGAGGAGGTGGAGGCGATCGACGATCGTTTTAGGGTTTTACAGATGAGAAGCAATGAGGATGAGGAGGAGGCGGACAACGATCATTTTATGTGAAAAAAAGACGGGGTTCTGCTACACGAATGAGAAGCAAAGAGGAGAAGATGATCGTTTTAGGGTTCTACTACTGCTATGTGAAATCATGAAAAGAAAACAACTGAAGAGGAATATGATTAGTTTTAGGGTTTTAGTTATTGGAGATACTTTTTACATTGGTTACATAATGGACCGTAATAAAGGCCCATTTATGGATAAACTTTTCACATCAGTTTAAGTATTGGACCGATATAAGGTGCATTATGTTTTCACATCGATTTATTATGTGAATCGATATAAGTGCCCCAATTATGATTTTTTACATCGGTTTGTTATGGACTGATTTAAAAGCCCTTATGTGAATCCAATTTTTCACATCGGTTGACATCAAAACCCGATGTGAAATCCCTTATAATAATTTTTTAATTATTTACGAAACTGCCACCGCGGTTTTTTTACATCAGTGGAAATAAATGCTTGATGTAAAATCCCTAAATCAAATATTTTTCACTTCATATTATTATAAAATATGATGTAAAATAATTTGACAAATATTTTTCACATCATATATATTGAGGTCTGATGTAAAATCATTTAACCAAATGTCCTTTTTTCTAGTAGTGACCCCCTCCTTCTCTAAAACATCTGTCATGTTCGTTGCTCAGCACCTGGAAGGCCCTTCTGATCAGGTAAGATCAATTGTGTCTAAGATATCTATGTTTAACATAGATATTAGCTTATTGAATACTTCGACATGCACTCCTTTCGTCATGATATCTGCAATCTGATTCTCAGTTCTGCAGTGTTCCAAATTCATCTTCCTATCTTCTACCTGCTCTCGAAGATAATGGAACCTCATTTCGATGTGCTTGCTTCGACCATGTGCTATTGGATTCTTTACAAAATTGATAGCTAACATGCTGTCGATCTTCATGGTGATTGCTTCATGACTCTTTGATGTAATCTCTTCGACCAAGTTCACCATACATGTTGCTTGACATGCACAAAAAGAAGCAACTATGTATTCTGCTTCGCATAATGATAATGCCACTACTGGCTCCTTTCTCAAACTCCAAGCAACTGGTGCACCACCTAACATAAACACATATCCAACTATGAATTTTCGATCCTTAACATCACTACACCAATTGGAATTTGTGTATCTCACTAACTTGCATTTTTTTCCTTCATCAACTGCTGGAAACAAAATGCCATAGTCGAGAGTTCCTTTCAAATACCTTAATATCCTCTTATTCGCTGCTAGGTGTGATACCTTTGGCTTCTGCATGAATCTACTCACCATACCAACACTGTATGCTAAGTCATGCCTTGTGTGACAAAGGTATCGAAGTGACCCAATAAGTCTTCTGTATTGGGTTGGATCAACATCATCTTCTTCTGAATCCTTCGACAGTTGCAAGCTGGGCTCAGCTGGAGTCGAAGTTGGGTTGCAATCTTACATCTCAAATCTCTTGAGTATTTCGCATGCATATCTTCTTTGGTGTATCATCAAACCTATACCACTCTTGTAGAATTCGATGCCAAGGAAATATGAGAGATTTCCTAAGTCTGACATTTCAAACTCCTCACTTAGGTCATGTTTAAAATCTCCAATCTCCTTTTTGTAACTTCCTGTTATCAATAGGTCATCGACATAGAGACATAGTATAAGTAATTCACCATTTCTTCTTCTTACATATACTTCATGCTTAGTTGTGCACTTCACAAATTCCTTCTCCCTTAGAAAGCTATCTATCTTCTTATTCCAAGCCCTTGGAGCTTGCTTCAGTCCATACATGGCTTTATTCAACCTGTACACCTTTCTCTCTTCGTCTTGTTTCACAAACCCAACTGGTTGTGCAACATAAACTTCTTTGTCTAAGAGGCCATTTAGGAATGCACACTTCACATCCATCTAACACATCTTCTAGTTGTTCATGTTTGCTAGACCAACAACCAACCTAATTGTTTCGATCCTAGCAACAAGAGCAAATACTTCGTCGATGTCGATTCCTTCCTTCTAAAGAAAACCTTTCGCCAAGAGTCTTGCCTTGTGTCGAGTCAATTCCCCTATGGGGTTCAGCTTCACCTTGTATACCCACTTCACATCAATTTTCTTCTTGCCTTGAGGCAATTCCACAAGTGACCAAGTGTTATTGACTTCGATTGAATTTATCTCCTCATTCATTGCTTTCACCCACTTTGAATCTTTCAATGCCTCAGCTGCATTGACAGGTTCAATATCTGCATATAAAGCATAATGTACCAGCTCACCTTCTTCATCGACCGCATCATCTGATGTAATCACACATTCTTGCAACCTTGCAGGCATGTGTCTTGTTCTTTGAGGTCTGCTTGGGCCTGCTTCACTTCTAACATCTTCTCGTCGAACATCTCTTTCAATTTCACTAGTTGGTTCTTCACATAAGATTTCAACTGAATATTTCTTGACATTTTCATTCCAATTCCATTCTTTAAGCTCATCTATGATCACGTCCCTGATGATCACAACCTGCTTGTTTACTCGGCCGAACAACTTGTAACCTCCAGTCGAATGATATCCTATCAGAATCATTTGAATAGACTTGTCATCAAACTTCATTCTCAACTGATCTGGCACATGCATATGTGCTATAGATCCAAATACCTTCAGATGACTCAAGTTATGCTTGACACCAGACCAACACTCTTTTGGCGTAACTCCTTCTAGCTTCTTTGTCAGACATCTGTTTAAAATATATGTTGCAGTCGACACAGCTTCTCCCCATAGTTCTTTGGGTAGATGCTTTCCATCCAACATACTTCTTACCATGTTCATGATGGTTCAATTCTTCCTTTCTGCAATTCCATTATGCTATGGAGTGTAGGATGACACCACCTCATGCACAATCCCTTCTTTTACACATAATGCATCAGAATATTTCGATACATACTCTCTACCACCACCAGTCCTTAAAATCTTGAGCTTTCAACCACTTTGTCTTTCAACTATAAATTTAAACTTGGCAAATACATCGATCACTTCACTTTTCTTCTTGATCAGGTAAGTCCATAGTTTTCGACTAAAATCATCTATGAAAGTGACAAAGTGCATGTTACCTCCTATCGAATCCACCTGGATATGACCACATACATCAAAGTATCTGACTTCAAGAATTGCCTTCGACCTGCTTCCTGCATCCTTGCTGAAGTTATTCTTGTGTTGTTTCGACTGAACACATTCTTCACACACTTCGTTTGGGATGTCAATTTCTGGCAATCCTAAAACCATATTTCTTCTCTTCAAATCTCTAATGTCTTTGAAATTGATATGACCAAGTCTATAGTGCCATAAACATTCATTTTTGCTAGCTGCACTTGCAAGACACTTATGCTCCATCACATTTAGTTTGATCTTGAAGGTTCTATTATGAGAAATTGGAGCCTTCAAGATCAACCTACTGCCTGCATCGACGACTCTCATCACCCTGTCTTTGACTAACACCTTGTAGTTCTTTTCTACCAATTTCCCTATACTGAGCAAATTGCTCTTCGTGCTTGGTATATACAAAACTTTGGAAATTACTGACCTCTTGCCATCTTTCCTCTTAATCAGAACATCACTAATACCTTCAGCTGCTAGAGTATTATCATTTGCAAATTTCACCGTGTTCCTTATGGAGGGCTTCATGTTGATAAACTAATATTTCCTATCAGTCATGTGTGATGAGCCTCATGAGTCCAAGTACCATTTTTCTTGGAATCTCTTTTCATCTCTTGTTGTGACCATCAACAATATCACCGTGTTCCTTATGGAGGGCTTCATGTTGATAAACTAATATTTCCTACCAGTCATGTGTGATGAGCCTCATGAGTCCAAGTACCATTTTTCTTGGAATCTCTTTTCATCTCTTGTTGTGACCATCAACAATATCTCTTCTTCTTTATGTTTTGCCAGCTTAGCATCATAATCTTGATTCTTTTGCTTTTCTGGACAACCACTAAAATAGTGACCATACTTCTGACAATTAAAACACTGAATGTGACTCTTGTCTGGCTTTCGACCACCACCTTTTCCTCTACCTGTAGCACCACCTCTTTTGTTGCCTTGGTTCTAGGGTTTTCTCTGATTCGACCAGTTTTCTTCTTGCTGATTTTGACTAGTCGAATTGTTATAGCCACCTCTGCCTTTGTTGTCGAATACCTTTCCTTTGCCTTTCCTATCTCTTGCTGATTGAGCCTGCAGAGCCACACCAATTTTTGACTTTTTTGCTGCTCTTTCAGCCATTCTTTGTTCATGAGATTCAAACGTCCCTTGAAGCTCTTCTTTAGTCACCTTCGGCAAATCTTTTGATTCTTCTATGGCTACTGCAACATGGTCGAACTTTGGAGCCAACGATCTCACAATCTTTGAGACAACTGCTTTCGTCGTTAACATTTCTCCACATGCTTTGATTTGATTCACAAGTTTTGTAACTCTTGTGAAGAAATATGCTATGCTTTCATTGTCTTCCATCTGAAGCAATTCATAAGCCCTTTTGTGAGTTTGTAACCTCACCTATTTCACCTTCTCTGCACCTCCAAACGATTTCTCAAGAATCTCCCATGCTTCTTTTGCAAACTCTACATCACTAACTTTTTCAAAGTTATCCAAATCAACACATTGATGTATTATAAAGATATCTTTATAATCTTTCTTCTTCAATTCTTCGTACGCAGCCTTTTCCTCTTCCGTTGCGTTCTCTGCAAACATTATTACTCATTCCTTCACAAGATCCCATAAACCATTTGGATGATTCATTGACATCGCGTTCTTGCCCTTGAATCTCTTTAACCGGAGCTCTAGATACCAGATGTTGGAATTATCCCAAAACCTATGGGAATTCCGTAGCTACACAATAGAAACATTAAAAGAAAGAAGAAAAATAGAGAAGAAAATTAGGGTTCTTGAGAAAATTGAAAAAGATGATTGTTGTTGCCCACAAACTATGGGACTTTCTTTCTCTTATTGCTACTCACTCTGCAACTGCAGAACTGTGAGTGAAATAATGTTGTTATTATTTAGAATGAGGGAAACTCCCTATTTATAGAATTATGTTTGTTTGCATCTCAAGACAAAACCCAAAACTATAAAAGCCCAAAATTTCTATTTTGAATTAAATCTAATCTAGATCAAATCAAATCTTTCCTTCTGTCGAGCAACCTGCTTCGACACAAGGAATTACAATTTAACAAAAACCAAGTGAACTTAATAATCATAACATGGACCTGCTACTCTTTAATTGATGAACATGAGCATCCAACCTTTTAAAATCAATGTTCTGTTGACCGCTTTTTGAGAAGCATCATAATATTGATATATTAAGTATCCAACATCATAATGTCATTAACATCTCCAGCCAAGGCACCAGCCTAAAATCAACCAAAATTAAACACGACGATAGTGATAATAATAATAATAACAATAATAATAATCAACAATTAAAACACAGTAATATTTTATTCCATCACTCAAGAGAGTTCTTTAGCTATTTTAACAATATATGCATAATCAAGTAAGTAAAGCAAAATCTGAAATAGCAAGAACAAAAGCTACACAACGGACGAAAACAACACATTATCGAAACAACGCGTGCTACCATAAAACCAAAGAAACTTCAACCTCATGCTTTTCATCTTTGCATCTGCAACAACCTAAGAAACTCCAACCTCATGCTTTTCATTCTCCATATGTTAATACCAATCTGAATGTCAAGCTTATTCAATTCCTCATTATTGGGGTCCAAATGAAGACCCATCTGACAATAGTCTTGTGCTTCATCCAACAAATTTTAGGGTTTATGGTTTAGCCTAAACCCGACCTTTTTATTAAAAAAATATGGTCTGTCCTGACTTAAATAGGTTAAACTATAGATCCCTGTAAACCGATCTGGCCTATTCCCATCCCTAGTTGTTGGGATAATCTTAAGTATATTTATAAATAAATGTGTTTTTGTTTGACCTGATTAAGGTATGTTTGTGCGATTCTAAACCATATATCTAAAAATAATTTTAAATTATTATTATTATTATTATTATTATTATTATTATTATTATTATAAATTAATATGTTTTTAAAAAATAAGAAAGATAATAATATCTGGATGACTTTAAAAATAGTTTATAAATAGCTTAATAATCGATTATGTTTGTTTATTTTACAACAGTATTTTATATGTATATTTGAAGAGTATATAAAATACCAATTAGAGATCATATACTTTTAGAAATAATAAAAAAGTTCTTAAAAATATATTTATTAACTTTAAAAAAGACAAATAATTATTTATTTCAAGAATTTATTATTGATTTTTAACAATTAAAATTATACACATTTGAAATGCTCTGAGAGTGTAAAGAAATTTTATATTGTTAGTGAATCATAGCCGTTGAATATTAGAACAAGTTTTATTTTTATTTTAAAAATTTATAAAGTAATACAATGATGACAATAAATTTATTGTGTAAAATTTTTTACACATATAAATTAATTTCTTCTAAGAATTAAAAATATTTTTACAAATTAATAGTTAATTTTATAATTTTTATAATCTTTTAATAAAGTTTGGACATTATGCATTTTACAAGAAGATCCCGCGAAATGCGTTATCAGTACTATATTTAGCTAAAACAAATCAAGCTAAAATAAGAAAAACTCCAGTTTCTTTTTAATTTATTCTTTTATGGAACCTTCCTCCTATTCCAAATACTTTTAATCAAAAAGTAAAACAAATAGAAAAAGTTAGAGACACAGTACTATCTTCGAAAGATAGAGGATCCGAGGGAGTGTCCTAGAAATCAAACGAAACTCATACGGCGCGGTGAACTTCAGAATATTCCTACAATACAAAAAGAGAAAGCAAGAGAGTATTTATTTATTTATTTTATTTATCAATTAACTAATCCTTGATTAATTAGCATCATAGCTTAATTAGCATCAGAGTTACAAATCCAGTTTCATAATCTTTCAGAAAGAGTATAATAGCTTATAAAGCTATAACAGCAAGCAAGGACTATTAGCTATTATCGTTGCGATGAATAACGAAAAAGAGAAAACCGTTTCTTCATCTTCTTCCTCCTCCTTTACCTTATCCAAAGGTATCAATGGTCTCGAGAAGGTTCTTCTTCGCGAGTCTCGTGGTTCATCCGCAGAGGTAACCGTAACCGTAACCGTAACCGAAACTGTGATCATCTTTTTTTTCTTCTCGAATTTTTTCTTGATCTGTTTTCGTATCATGCAATTCGCATCTTGATTCGCTTTCACTGATTTAGATTTCATCTTTCTTTACACTGATTATCTTTAATTTTTTATATTCCGATCTCGTCAAGTTTATTTTGAATTAGATCTCGTTTTTGATCTTGCTTCATTGATCGTAGTTATTTGAAGGATGATCCTCGATCTAATACATGCAGTGATTTTTGTTGAATTGAGCCGAGAATTTTGATATAAGAATCAAGAAAAAGTGAAAAGAATTGGTTATGTTGTTGGCTGGTTCTGTTTGATTCTGAGTTTGGATGGCATTTTGCTTGTTTCTTTGTTTAATTTGCGATCTGTAGGTTTACCTGTACGGTGCTCACGTGACTTCTTGGAAGAATGAACATGGCGAGGAGCTACTTTTTCTCAGTAGTAAGGTTTGTGATTTGAGTTTGCTATACAGTGTTCGTTTCTATTTTTTAGTGTCGGTGCGTCAATTTAGTTATAGAGTTTATTGTTGTAATTTTTTATGCTGGCTAGACAGAAGGAAAAAGGAAAAAAAATAGACCTAGTGTGTGAATTTTTAGATCGTAATTCTAAATTGTG
Organism: Lathyrus aphaca; assembly: GCA_963966055.1. Classification (NCBI taxonomy): domain Eukaryota; kingdom Viridiplantae; phylum Streptophyta; class Magnoliopsida; order Fabales; family Fabaceae; genus Lathyrus; species Lathyrus aphaca. Next base: position 133,997,285 of record OZ014519.1, on the reverse strand, counting down.
GTCGCTTTTGCGCCACAAACAGATAAATATAGCTGCATTGTGATATTGTTGCAGACCTCTAAAACCTTTATATTGCAGCGGCAATTTAGTACTATGCTCTAGATCTCAATTTGTTCCCTAACTTTGGTTTTTCTATGTGAATGTTAATTCATGCAGTGAGTGGTTAGTAGAAGTGGCTTGACTTCTAATAATTATAGGATATGTAGGTGGTTTGAGATCTTGATTTGCTTTTAAAGAAAATTAATATCGAACTTTATCTTTGAACTGGCGAGACTGAATCAAATTTGGCTTCGAAATGATCAAGTTTATTCTATCTTGCTTTTAAAATAATGTAAAATGTATGAATTCCTGATATTAAGATTTGCTTTCATGGTAAATATTTTGATTTTGTTTTGAAATATTTCAACTCCAGCTTTTATGGTGATTAGATGAACAATGGACCATGTCTCTACTGTTATTTTCATGTTAATTGTGCAGGCTATCTTTAAGCCACCTAAGGCTATCCGCGGAGGGATTCCAATATGCTTTCCACAAGTATGTACTTCTTAACTATTTCTTTTTAATTTTTTTACAATTCTGCTTAACTGTTCTGTTTTCCATAAAAATGAAAGGTGAAAGGTTCATGAACTATTCAAACTTAAGCTCCAATGACTTTAATTTGATCAGTTCTGTAAATGAAATCCTAGCTTATCACATTCCTGCCAGAAAATTAAATCCAATAGGCTTCTCAAGTCATATTGCAGATTAAAAGTTCATTGTATATAGGCTTTTAGGGGGGTGGTGTGGGGGGTTAAATTTTATTTCGTCATAATAATGAAGTAGAAGATACTAAAGAAATAAAGCTAAGATTAGTCAACAGATTAAGGTCCAGACGACACGGTTAAGGAAATTTTCTATTTTCTATTTGTTTGCAGTTTGCAAACCATGGACCTCTGGAATCACATGGATTTGCTAGAAATCGATTTTGGACCATTGAAGATGATCCTCCTCCTTTTCCAACAAATAATTTGAGCAAAGCCTTTGTTGATTTGATTCTTAAACCCTCTGAAGAAGACTTGAAGATCTGGAATAACAGGTATTTATAGAAACCATTCAGTAATTTCTTGCTATTTTTCTACTACCTTCTTTAACTTTAACTTCATTCATAGTTAAAATTGCTGTATAATTATATTATGTTTCTGATGTTATATGCATTTTGTGTGTGTGTAGTTTTGAGTACCGTCTGAGGGTAGCTTTGGGACCCGCAGGAGATTTGATGTTGACTTCACGGATTCGGAACACAAACAGTGATGGGAAGCCATTTTCGTTCACCTTTGCTTATCATACATATCTATCAGTATCAGACATAAGGTACGTGATTGGAAGATGTTTGTCCCACACTTCAGTATCACTGTTTTGTATTTTACTGGCTTTTATCTGTTGTTACACTTAGAAAGTTGCTCTTAATTTGGTTTTGTTACCATGGTTAGTCTACTGTCACCAGTGGCATTTCATTACTTTTGAAAATCAAATTAATATTCTACTAATTGGTTAATTTTGTTGCTAAAGATGTAACAATTGGTTGTAGTTTTCCAGAATTCATAGCCAAAAGTTCCAAGTGTAACAACAGGCTATGTTGTCAATAGCACACCACCTCTATAGTGGAATAGCGTAGTGGTGTTAGGGTTCGGCGCACACCACCGCCATAGTGGAATAGCGACCTCTATTAGAATTTTGGGGATAAGTTCCTCAAATTCTATTTTTAAAACCGTTGTCATTTTTAAGGGTATACATTTCAATCCTAACCCTTTGAAGAGTAATGTTATGTTCTTGCTCACAAATGATTGTTTTGCTCTTCATATTTTGAGTTCAGTTCTGTTTTATTCTTCTTTTCTGCTGAAGTATTATTACTCTATACTTTAAGTTTTGTAACTATTAATTACGAAGATAGTTTTAATTTGTGTATTAGTCTATTTTCGTAGTATTTATGTTTACTCTGCAATAATATCCCGCGTATCCCGGCCATCCGGCTATCCCGCCTATCCGGCCATCCGGCTATCCCGCTATCCCGGCTATCCCGCTATCCACTATTTTGCAACGCTATACGAGATTAACAACATAGACATTAGGTGCACTTATAATAAAAGAAAGGACCTAAAACATTATTGCGGATACATTTAATTTGCGGAGTTTATAGCTTTAAATGGTTTTACTGGAAATTCACTTGTATGAATAGCTCAATAGCTTTAACTGTCTGCATTTAGTCATACCTCACATAGTCAGATAAGTTTTAGCTGTATCTTTTGGTTGAGATCCAGTTCAAGAGGCATGTAGTGAACAAACTGAGCAGAAATCTTCATGATTACTGATTAGCAGTTTGGTGTTAGCTTATTCACGGAATTATAAGAATGTGTACTTTTCCTTCATGTTGGCAGTTGTAGTTGTCTCAAATGCGAAAGTTGGTTTGTAGCTTTAAAAACCAACTGAATTTTTGGATTTTGGTACGTGATGGTAGTGCAGAGCATGGATATGCAAAATTTTGAAGTGTGTTGATGTATAAACACTAAGCTGCTGTAATTTGTAAAATGGAATTTGTAGCTTGCAAGTACTATTACTTTGTTCAGTTATTTTTTTTCAATTTGTGCTCAGTCCTTGGCTGAAATTAAGTTTGGTATTATTTTTCAACTTCAGTTGGTGGAATTAGAAATTGTGGTATCTATCTACATTTGACATATGTTTCTTGGTTTTATCTGCTATTTTTGACTTGCTATTTCTTGCTGTTTTAAGCTTACTTTCTATGAATTAGTTGTTGTACAAATGTTTGTTCCGCTAGAGTGCCTAACCAGTTTGTCTTCATGTGTTCAGTGAAGTTCGGGTTGAGGGATTAGAGACCCTGGATTATCTTGACAACTTGCGGAACAAGGAGCGTTTTACTGAACAGGGGGATGCCTTGACGTTTGAATCAGAAGTAAGTCTGGTTTTTCACTTCTAGTTAGTTTCAAGAAGCAGAGATGCTGGTATTATAGGACATAAATTTATTTGACTGGAATAAATTTAAGGGTTATGCTAACTAGTGCCCTAAGGGAATTAGTTAAGGAAACCTAAATAGAAGTTTTGCATTGAAAAACACAAATTTTGAACATTCAAAAAGTTGATTACATCACTTCCCAACATAATGTTTCTATATTTGTATTCTTAAAAATTCCATAAGGGCATTCGTTAGCATTTTCTAAATTAAATATTATACCAAACTTAATTTCAGCCAAGGACACCCTATAAACTCTATTGTAACTGACTGTAACTGTTTGTAACTAACCTTACATCCTTGTAACTGCCTGACTGACAAGTCTCAGTGGGGTTATCCTGTAACTGGTACTGCAAAGTCTGTAAATAGATCATTGCTCTTCTTGTAAATGTAAGAAAATCATAATCATAGAAATAGAATCAGAGCTCAAAGAGCCTAGCATAAATTATAATATGCTATCGGTAGAAGAAGCCATGGCCTCTACACAAACTTCACCTTCCAATTCCTTTTATATTTCATTTTCTTTTTTATTCTAAAAAATAAGAATCCTAGAATACTTCACTTATTCGGTTCAAATGTGTGCAGCCAATGAAGATGTATGTTTTACATGCTTTTTGCCTATAAACTGATACTTCTCTTCCTCTTGATATGATAGGTTGACAAGATATATCTTAGTACTCCAACAAAGATTGCAATTATTGATCACGAAAAAAAGAGGACATTTGTTTTGCGTAAAGATGGCATTCCTGATGCTGGTCAGTATCTTCCTACTTATCTTCATCAATTTGTATTTCATAGATGTGTAAATATACAAGACCGATTGAGGTAGAGTTGAAAGTTGGATTTCGTAGTAGATCTTTGTAAAATACTTAAAGTACATTTTCTAATTTTGTTGTCTAATATTTTCTTTGTAAAATACACGAAGTAACAATACAAGAAAGTGACTATCTTTGCAGCAACTCTGCTTTTAGCTATTAATTGCATTTTCCAAGTCTCACTTGAATACCTTTGGATTTTTTTATTGGGGATGTTCGAATTTTGAACTTGGGTTGTAATATAGTCGTATGAATTTTATAAAGCCGGTACTATTTGGGACAATCAAATTGATGGATCTGACACAAGCTTAAAATTATTACAAACACTTTATTAGATTTGTAACTTCTAAATTCTCAAATGTAAGTGGTTGTTGGTCTAACCTTTTTCTAATATTTTATTATTTTTCTATCCAGTGGTGTGGAATCCTTGGGATAAGAAAGCAAAGGCTATGGCTGATTTTGGCGATGAGGAGTACAAGCATATGCTTTGTGTAGAGGCTGCTGCTGTTGAAAAGTCTATCACTTTGAAACCCGGAGAAGAATGGAAAGGAAGACTAGAGCTTTCAGCTGTTCCATCTAGTTACTGTAGTGGGCAGCTTGATCCCCAGAAAGTTCTTCAGGGCAGCTGAAAGATCATTGTTGTGTTCTGTGTCCTGTACAGGTGAAAACTGCAAATTGATATGTTTCAGTTGTCTTTTATCTCATCATATAAAAGCAAGGCATAGATAGACCTTTGAAGCCTTTACTTACATTACTCTACCCATAGTTTTGGATACAGAATATGTTGAAATGTTCTATGCCTTAAGTCCTTATATTTTAAGCATAACAAAGCAAGATTAAAAAAGTGAAAATGAAACTGTTTTATTCGAGATTTTAGTTGAGTAGTTACTTTCTCTTTACAATTAGGGCCCGTTTGGTTTGTGAAAATGTTCTCTTTTCATTTTTAAAAAATGATTTTCATTTTCATATTTTCAAGTTTTAGGAAATAAGTTTGTTTTGATTTCTTATTTTCTTTTCATTGTTTTCTAACTTGATTGATTGATAAAATAATTTGTATTAATATATATATATATATATATATATATATATACATTTTACTAGTCATTGTTAATTTACATTATTGCTATGTTAGTTACCACATACAAAGGTGCATCTTCAATGTTTTTTGTATTTTTTTTCTTTCATTTTTAAAGTATTGTACATCGTTTGAAAAAAAAATTGTATATCATTATGGTATTTAAAAATAAACCTAATTAACTATATGCTATAGCTGGAGCTCATGGAGCCGGCAATACTATAAATCTGAGTTAGGTCGGGTTAACCCAATTTAATGCCCTAGATAATCGAGCATTAAAATAAAATAAATCTCTTTGTTGAAAACACTTTGATTTCATTTTCATTTTCTGGCCTTTTTGGAATATGTTTTTTAAAACAAAAAATCGTTTTCAAAAATATGAAGTAAACAAAATTTCTCCCTTATTTTCTGTTACGAGTGAAAATGAAAACATAAAATAGCTATGTAATAAGGCCCTTATGTGCTCTTAAAGTTTGATTCTGATATCTTGATATTCTAATGATCTGATTTGTCAGTGATTGATGAATCTCTCTTCATCTGGTCTTAATTACATTTTTGTTTGGATTTGAATTATCTCACTAATCTATTGACTGATATCTTTGCAGGTAGCCTGTTGCAAAATTTACTGATGATGAAAGGAAAATTTCCCAGTATTTTTGCCCCTACATGTTCCATCTGTGTTGGAAAGATGAACTCATGTTGGTTAGGATTTTATGAACTGTTGTTTTTTTCCCTTATAATGGATGACTAGTGTGGTCATAACAAAACTGAACAAGGCATATGATTAGACGGGTCCACAGTTGCTATGGAAAACGAAATTACTGCCTACAATTTAACAGATTTTCAAGTTGAGTTGAATGGCCCATATACCCAGAGGGATTCCTTTTGAATCCATGTGGCAATTTGGATTCTTAAATCCCTACATTTGTTTACTATGTTGGTGGAGTACTACTTCCTTGAATAATATAAAAGGAATGTATGACTGATTCGTTGACAAGTTATATCAAATATTTGTGGGTTATTTTGTTACTTACTGTCCTATTTTACCTACTTTTCTACTTTTATATTATATTTCACCCGTGTTTGGAACTGCCGTCCGTTATCAATTCTTGTGATCCAATTCCAAAGCGGAACCTGCAATTCTACCAAAGCCAAACCTGCAATTCTTCCAAAGCCACAGCATAATTGATAATGCAACATGAGGATGTTAGCTTATGTTTGTACAAGTTAATCATAATCGCTCCTCCCCCCTCCCTATGAAAATGAATTGGCTAATGCCGAGTAGCGTCTGGTTGCAATTTAGTGTCTAACTATGGTGGTAGGGTGTATTGTGATGGGGGAGGTTATGAAGCCTCACTTGATGGAACTTGTCAGAGTATAAGGATGAGATAACAAATGACCGACACTCGTCAGTCTTAGTCAAATACCTGCTGCAGGTTGTTAAGTTTGTTAGAACTTGCTATAGCAGGTCACTTTGCATAGGGATATATAAACCTAAAGTTTGTTAGAACTTGCTATAGCAGGTCACTTTGCATAGGGATATATAAACCTAAATGTAATGCATTCAATGGAAGATCTAGTTTATAACAGAAAATCAAAGAGTTAGTTACAATGAAATCTCTCTCTCTCTCTCTCTCTCTCTCTCTCTCTCTCTCCACTTTCTCACTTTCTAATATGGTATCAGATTAAGCTCTGGTTAGATCTAGAATCTTCCAATGGCTGCCACACCTTCGCTGAAATCTTTTCCAGCGTATTCCGCTCAGAATCCACCGTTAACAATACCGGTCGGTGTCGATCGTAACATCAATCCAAATTGCCTTTAGTTCTCTCTCAAGATTTCGTAGAAACTGATGAAAAGAACTTCCATCTCTGGCGTCAACGGATAGAACCTTGCATCAATGTGCACAACCTAACTGAATTTGTCGTTTGTGCGAAAGTTCTTCCTCAGTTCATTGATGATACTGCTCGCGATGCTAGTACGATCAATCTAGCATACACTTGTTGGCTCCAAAAGGATCAAATGCTACTTTCTTGGTTGCAATCGACGTTGTCCATTCTATCGTGCGTACTTGGACGCTCTCACGCTCTTCAAATATGGGATCGTCTTTTCAACTACTTTCAGAAGCAGATGCGAGTTCGTGCTAGGCAGTTACATGTTGAATTGCGTGCCATAACTCCTGATAACTCCCATTTTCAAGAATTTTTACTCAAGGTGCGTAACATTGTTGATGCCATAGCTTCCATAGGTGATCCTATACCTCTTTCGCATCATATAAATGTAATTCTTGAAGGTCTCCCATTGGAGTTTGGTTCAGTTGTTTCTATGATCAAAAGCAAGTTTGGACAATTGGACCTTGATGAAGTAGAAATTCTTTTTTTAGCTCATGAACTTCGCCAGAATAAGTTCAAGAAAGCTACACCAACAAATCTTGTTTCACTCAATCTGGCTCAAACTCCTGTTATTCCTCATGTTGTTGAAGAAACTCATACTATTAGTGTTTATTCAACTCCAACTGTCACTTCAAATCCATCACCAACTGATTAAGAGTATGGTCAGTTTCATTGTTCAAGAAGCTCCAGAGGTGGCAGATTTGGTAGAGGTAGGGGAAGGAATCCTAATGCTCATGTCCAATGTCAAGTGTGTTCCAAAACTGGTCATTCTGCCCTGAATTGTTGGTACAGGTTCATCCAGAATTTTCAACCTACTGTTGTAGTTGGTAACTCCTACAATCAACAATGGCTTTCTGCTCCCTATGGCTATCTTGGTGCTCCATCTAATGTTTAGAAAAGATCTCCCATTCAGACCAGAAATCCTTCATCTTCCCCAACCCTACTGCTATGGTGGCAAACTCTGCACCATCCATTGATGGATCCTGGTTTCCAGATTCCGGTGCCTCATTCCATGTGACTAATGAAGCTAGAAATCTTCAGCAACTTGCTCCTTTTGAAGGATCAGATCAAATTTTCATGGGAATGGGCAAGGTGTGCACATTAAATAAGCTAGTTCTAGTGTATTTCCCTCACCACTTTACCCTCACATCACACTCACATTTCACAATCTTCTACACATTCCCACAATCACCAATAATTTTCTTAGTGTTATTCAATTTTGCAAAGATAACAATGTTATCTTCATTTTCACTGCTGACAAATGTATTGTTCAATCACAGGTTTCTAAAGTCATTCTTCTTGAAGGAAATATTGGCAAAGATTGTCTCTATGAGTTTCCCTCCATCAACCTTTCTGGTTCTTCTATGCTTCCTTCAGTTTCATCTAGTTTTCCCTTGAATAATTCATGTAATTCTAGTGTAAACACTATTGCCTCTAATTCTATTGTACCTAGTAAGTGGCACCTTAGGCTAGGTCATCCTAATTCTCATTTACTAAGACTTGTGATGCAAGCTTGTGATATTTCATTCTCTAATAAATATCTTGATTCATTTTATACTGCTTGATGTATAGGCAAGGCTCACAAACTTCACTCACCCACTTCACACACCATTTACACTTCACCACTTGACCTTGTGTTTAGTGATTTATGGGGTCCCTCACCTCATGCTTCTACTTTTGGATTTAAATATTACATGTCATTTTTTGATGCCTATTCTAGATTTACTTGGATTTATTTTCTGAAATCCAAAGCTGAAGCTTTAACTACTTTTCAGCAATTCAAAAGTTTAGTTGAACTCCAACTAGACTTTCCCATTAAAGCTATAAAATCTGATTGAGGTGGTGAATTTAGACCATTATCTCAATATCTCAAGACTATGGGTATTGTTCATAGGCTTATTCCCTCCTCCCACACCATCAGAATGGTGTTGTGGAGAGGAAACATCGCCATATAGTGGATATGGGGTTAACCTTACTCAGGCAAACTTCCATACCTCTCATTTATTGGGACTATGATTTCTCCACATTTGTTTACCTTATCAATAGACTGCCTTCATCCTCCATTAATTTCAAAATCCTTTTTTCTTGGTTGTTTCATACTCCTAGGACATTACAGTGGGCATACACACTCACCAAACCCCTTCCTTCTACAAGGTTTCTTGAGTTGAGGCACAAACTCAAGGTTGCTACCTCCCTTGAGTTGGGGGGGGGGGGGGGTATCAGAGTATAAGGATGGGATAACAAAAGACTGACACATGTCAGACTTAGTCATGTATCAGGCTAGTCAAATACCTGCTACTGTAGGTTATTAAGATTGTTAGAACTTGCTATAGCAGGTCACTTTGCATAGGGATATATAAATCTAAATGTAATGCATTCAATGTAAGATCAAGTTCATAACAGAACATCAAAGAGTTAGTTATAATGAAAACTCTCTCTCTCTCTCTCCCTCTCTCTCTCTCTCTCTCTTCACTTTCTAATATAACTTGATTTTGCCTTGAAGGATAAGAGGTGATAGGTTTTAAGGGTATGTATTATTTGATAGAGAAATTTTTGCATGGAAACATACCTAAATCCATTTTCTTAGACATATATGTTTGATTTTGCTCTGAATTAGCATAATATGGTGACCAAACGAGGCTTAGATGTACGAGTTTGATTTCATAAACTAGTTTTATCCAAAGATCTCTAGCAAGAAGGGAATAAGTTCAATAGGAACTTCAGTTGCATATGTTTTACAACAGTTTGAATCGACTTTTTATATGTATTGGCCACAATATGTTTTATGGCCAGTTTTGAATAGTTATTTTTATGTAAATTTTTTTAAATTTTTTTTTTTTAAAATTTGTGATTTAATTATGTATTAATTTTTAGTAATGTATATTTATCTTATTTAAAGTTGAAATTACTCTCTTATTTTTATAAAAAATGAGTTTAAAAAAACTTTTATATTAATTTTTTATTTATAATACAATTGATTTTTTTAAAGTTAAAACAAATTGATTTTAAATGTTTCCTTAAATATAAATTAAATATAATATAATTACAATTTTTTTTACTTATTTATCAATTCATTGATTCTGTTAGTCAACTATCTACCTTTTAAAAATTTATTGCTTAAAATGACTATCTTGCCCTTACTAACTTTTGCATTTCCACACACTTTTGGAGATTTTGGTGAATAGCTAATCCCAAAAAATTATGAGCCTTTCAACTCCTATATTGTTGCCATTTATCATATTCTTATTGAATAACATCACTTAAATTATAACCTGTTATATTCGTACTAATAAAGCAATGCCCTTTATGCACTAAAAAATGATAACCTGTCAATAAATGTCTTATTTTCTTTTCAATTAACTAAGACCTATGCATCCTACACATATTCAAAGAGCCAAACAGAGAGTTTCTGCAAACATTTTTAATTAATTATACTCTCGTAGAATCACTTTTTAAAAAATTCTAATTATATCTACTCATTCACAACAATTTAAAATAACATATATTTTTTCTATTATTAACTTTTATCATTTACAAAATGGTTCTCATAGAATTCCAAATTTGAATTACACTTATAGTTAACAAACTTTCATGACATGAGTCATTTTCTTTTTACAATTAATTTTCTATCTCACAATTATTATTAAAAAAATATTTATTTTATTTTAATTAATTATTTTCTATCTCAGTAATTATTAATAATCTATTTTTTATTTTAATAAAATTAAAAATTTATTTATCTAACGAGAGACAAAATTCTTATTTTTATTTTTTTTCTTTCTCTCTCCATCTCATAATTCCTTTTTTTTCTTTTTATATAATTATTTAATAATTTTTAATTTATATGATTATTTTTAATTTTACAATTAAGTATATCATTTTAAATTTTGCATTTGTATCTAAATACATTTTATATCGCATCTAATATTTTTTTATCTCACGGGTCATATCGCATCAAAATTTCATTTTTTGTCTTTCTTCATCTCACGAGTCATTTTTTACATTTATATTTAAAAAAAATATTAATTTGTATCTAAATATATATTTTTACATTTGTCCTTCTCCATCAAAATTAATAGTTAATTCAAATTTAATTTATATAATTATTTTTCATTTTAAAATTAATAGTTTATTTTAAATTTAAATACTTATATAAATATATTTATAACGTTCCAAATTTATATGTACATTTAAATATATTTTATACCGTATCAAATAATTTTACCCGTGCAGGAGCACATATATCTTATTAGTTATTACTAATAGAGTTAGAGCATGAGTAATTAAAGGCATAATTCACAACTTTACGATCAAGATGAATTGACTTAATTTAATCAATTAACAAAGTTTTAAGGAATTTCAAATCAGAGTAGGTAATTGTCTTCCTATTCCAAAATATTATAAGTGTTTGGAAGTCTATTCCTATAAATGAATAACTCTTTATCAGATAAGTTTTTTTTGACACCATCCTTATAACCATAAAATCCATGACAACTTAGTGGTCAATTGCGTTTTATCCATTGTCTTCTGCACAACTTATTAAAGTGTTATGAACCAACCTCCAATCATCCACCACGCATTGACCTCAAATCACATAGTTTGTTCTTTTTGTGAAAGTACTCACTAGAAAATGATTAATAGCCAACAATATTAGAACCTTCTAAAATATATAAGCAATATATTTTAGATCATTTAGCTATTATCACTTCACCAAATGAAATCTTCAACACCCATATCCAACACTAGTCTAATAGGCTAGACCATCAAAGATGTTAATGTATAAATTTTTTCTCCTGGCTTATGGAACATACTTCAAATTATGAAGAAGAAACTAACGATCATCAAATATTTAAAATCTGATTGTACCAATACCATGAAACTTCCAAGTCTTATTGTCACCAATGTGAACTACCCCACTTTCCTTCAACTTGAAAGTGTCAAATTATTCTTTTATTTGACACATTTAATAGGAGCAATCCGAGTTCATGGCCTAACTGTCTCCAAAGTCGATACCATTAGTGAACCAACACTCTCATAATTATCCTCATCTGAGGAAGTGGCAGTCTGAACATAATCTTCATTGTCCCCCCTCTCAGAAAAATGCATTTTAATCTTGACTTGTCAAACTTCTTTGATTTGGACATCCCTTTGTGCTCATTTACTCCTCTTGAGACTCTTAAGCCTTAATCACTATTGTCATTATTCAAATATCTCAAATTTGAAAATTCTTTGGATTTTACAATTGTCAAGAAATCATCCAAATTAATACTACATTCATTACCATAAATAAGGGCACCATCGAAGTGCTAAAAGGATATGGGTAATAAGCTCAATAAGAGTAGAACCTTGTCCTCATTTTTAATCCTCACCTCAATATTTTCCAGATCATCAATGATCTTGTAAAGTTCTATCAACTGATCCACTAAGGAATTTTTATCGACCATTCGAATGAGTAAAGTTGTTATTTCAGACACAACTCGTGAGTCAAATTACTTGGTCATATACAATGATACATGCTTTGCGTACATTTGAGCAATAATCTTTTATTTGGAAACTTCCCTTAGAATTTTATCCTTGAGTCACAAAATAATTTCACTCCTAGATTTATCCACCATTTTGCTCTTCTCTGTTTGTGTTAGGCATGAAAACATCAATGCCCCACCCTTTAATGCTTCAATACAATTTTTTTGAGTTAAAATTTTGTGCATCTTCACACTACAAGAAAATTAGCAAATTGTGACGGTTCCTTTTGGTAGATTACGTCAGTTAGAACGACCACAATTTTCATATTACGACGGTTATAGCTATGTCCTAAAAATATGCGTCGCGAGACTATATTATGACGGTTTTCAAAACTGTCGTACCAACCGTCGCTCTCCCTCGCGACGATTAGGGAAGTGACGTAACTTGAAAATTACGACGGTTGTAACCGCCGTTAATATAATACAGATATTAAAATAAATTTTGTAAATTTTTTAATTGCGACCGTTGTAGCCGTCGTTAATGTGATGCACATTTTAAAATAAATTTCGTAAATGGTTAGCGGCGGTTGTAACCGTCATATTTTGTGATGCACATTTTAAAATAAATTTTGATTTTCCAGCAGTTTTGAATAATACAAAGGTTTATAACCCCTGCTAAATATATTAATCTTATAAAAAAAGAAACTTTGAGATACCACAAAAAATGAAACCTATTTTCAGTATACTTTTTCAAACCTAATAACCAATACACAATATAAAACAAGAAGATATGTTTTAACAAAGGCAAGAATTATGTTTCTTCCAATTGTGCATTATTCAAACATAGAGAGAATGGGCTGTGTAAGATTTCTTACAACAACCAAGTACATACCATTATCAGTTCTACCATAGAATTAAAGATATATCATATATGAACATCTAACACTCTTGAAGATACAATTATGGGATCTTAAATTATATATGAACATCTAACACTCTTGAAGATACAATTATGAGATCTTAAATTAACATCAGAACCATTTCATAAGTAGAGTGTTAAACTGCTCGTAAGGCTTCAGCTCTGTCAGTGACAACATCACTGTTATGACCCAACTGCTTCATCATGGATTGTGTTACCCTGATGTTGTGGATTGTCTTAAAAATCTGAGAGCTCTTCAATAGGTGAGCATTGTCTTTCAAAGTTCTTCAACACTATGAGTTGTGATGACCGACGATGAATATGAGTTGCAGTGACCAATGATTTTGTTGTTTCTTTTGCAGAGATAGACGTGAGCTACGTTGATTGGCGGTGGACGTGAGTTGCAATGATCGACGATGGACATGAAACAAATAGATTAGATACCACCTGCAATTCGTAGAACAATTTTAATAAACAAAGACCACATTGAAACAATAAACATTTCAAATTTCTTTACAAATTTAGCTTAAACTCTATTAACCACCACATCACTATAATAACCAAACCGAATCAAATCATTCATAACTGTCACATTATATATATCATATAAAATTTCAACATATATTTACTTTTACTTCTCTTTTTCAGCTAGAAAATAAAACATAGTATTAGCCAAAACTCCACACTCGCCGCCTGAATCTGTGTTATTGTAAATGGATCATGTTTCAGGCCAATCACGTTCATGATTACCACTGCAGGATGATTGCAATCAAGGTTCAATATACAAGCAAACAAATAATTTATTTCACTTGCCACAACTACAACGTATCCATGCAGAATTAAAACAAACATGACAATCATATATGGTATTATTGATGCAATTAGTTCCACTTGAGTTGTGAATTGATCCCACTGAGAGATGTATCAATTTGCATATGATATATCTCCTAAGTGGAAAATAATGTCTATATTTTTTAAATCTTTGATAATCTGATCAATGGTGTTTAATTACCCAAGTTGGTAGTTACTATACTCATTTATACCATATCAACTAATATCCACGTAACTGTCATTTGCAAAAGATAATAACAACAATCCTTGAAATCACTAGCATAACTCTAGTAGACAACGTGGTTCCAGAATGTTCAAAAATCAAAGTAGAATTCTTTTTCCTTAAGTATTAGGTCAAACTTAAAAAGTCCAATGACACCATTTTATAAAGATTTCTCTAATGAGTCAAGGCATAATGTATTCTATGATATGGGTTCTAGCAGTACCTATGTTGCACTTGTGTATTTCTCCTATTATAAAAGTAAAAAGTATGGGAAGATAGTGTCGGTGAATCAGTTTCAGTTCAAGGATTGCTTCAGGTTATTATATCATTTGACCAATCCAAACATAACCATAAATTAATTCATAACATATTAGAAGCTGAGAATCATAAAGAACAACTACTAGTAGAATTCTAAAAATGGAGTTCCAAAACATGTTGCAGAAAAGCAATGATATAATAACTAAATTTTGCCATCTAAAAATACAGTAACAAGATTTAAACACCGAGAAGCAACCTTTAATATAATATTGTATGAAAGTAGCACAATCCATGCATATTAGTTCACAAAATAAATTAGAAAGTAAAATACCTGCTGAATTCAAACTCGTTTTTGAAAGATCTGATCTTCATGAACAATGACTAATTAAATAGAGTATTCCACTCTATCTAAGAAAAACTGAGAGGCATAAAGATATTCACAATACAACTCCTGTCAAAAAGAAGAAATTACAAATTAACGATTTAAGAGTTATATCCAAATAACAATTTAAGCAACTAAAAAAGTGGATATATAATTGTTGAAGAAGACTGTAAAAGAACATATCACAACCTAATGACATTTTGACTAATAAAAAGATGAATGTAGGATATAAAAAGACTACATCGCTCGCATTAGTAAGATAGCAGTCACCCATGGCATTAGTAAGATAACAATCACCCATGGCATTAGTAACCCATGGCAGTAAACTCTCTCTCTCTCTCTCTCTCTCTCTCTCCACTCTCTAATACAACTTGATTTTGCCTTGAAGGATAAGAGGTCATAGGTTTTGAGGGTATGTATTATTTGATAGAGACATTTTTGTATGGAAACATACCTAAATCCATTTTCTTAGACATATATGTTTGATTTTGCTCTGAATTAGCATAATATGGTGGCCAAACGAGGTTTAGATGTACGAGTTTGATTTCATAAACTAGTTTTATCCAAAGATCTCTAGCAAGCAGGGAATAAGTTCAATAGGAACTTCAGTTGCATATGTTTTACAACAGTTTGAATCGACTTTTTATATGTATTGGCCACAATATGTTTTATGGCCAGTTTTGAATAGTTTTTTTATGAAATTATTTTTAAAATGTTTTTTTTTAAATTTGTGATTTGATTATGTATTAATTTTTAGTAATGTATATTTATCTTACTTAAAGTTGAAATTACTCTCTAATTTTATTAAAAACGAGTTTAAAAAAACTTTATATTAATTTTTTTTATAATACAATGGATTTTTTTAAAGTTAAAACAAATTGATTTTAAATGTTTCCTTAAATATAAATTAAATATAGGCTTAAATAGTCTTTTAGTCCCTGTAAGTTAGCAAGTTTTTGGTTTTCGTCCCTGAAAGTTTTTTTTTCTCGGTTTAAGTCCCCACATTTCCAAAACGCTTTGGTTTTAGTCCCTACTGTGAGTTAGACGTTAAAAAAAAAGGGATGTGGCAGACGGTGCTTATGTGGCAGGTCGTTTGACATTTCTCAATAATCCAAGTGGCATTCTCATTTACACATGTGGATTTGTCATTTTCCTATTTATTCTAGAGGGACCAAATCCAAAATATAGAATCACAGTGTGGTCTTTCTTCTTCAAGCTTTCTTCTTTCTTCTTTCTTCCCTATCGTCTCCAATGGCATCTTCTTCTTCTGCACAATCTCATCACGTTCAAGCACCAGTTTGTGGTTGCAACAGAAGAATGAAATTGTTTATGTCAAACACTGTTGAAAACCCTAATAGAAGATTTTGGAAGTGTCAAAACTCAGGGTTAATGTCTGGATGCAAGTTGTTCATTTGGGATGATGAAATAGAACGAAATCCAGCCAGTGATCTTAAAATTTCAAGTGGTTGTGAGTGTTCTGAAATGTTGAAGGAGTTTGTTAAGGATATTGAGGTTAAAAAAAAGGAAAAAGTGAAGATTAAGTTGGAGAAGGAAAAAAGAAAAGTGACATTGTTGAAGTTTTTGTTGTTTGGGTCATGGGGGTTCTTCCTTGCTTATCACAAATGGTGCTGAATCCCATTTGTTTGTGTCTGTATTTTTGTTTTTGGTTTTTAGTCCCTGTAAAATTAATGTATTTTGACATTTGTTCATGTACCAAATGATTAATGAAATAGATGTTATGGTTTTGGCTAGTTTATGTATGCAATTATCTTACTCCTCTTTTGAATTGTGCATAAAGTACACCAATTACTTATCACAACAATGCTTTAACTCAAAATACACCCATTGTCATTATGTTTTTTGTTTTTGTTTTTAGTCCTTGTAATAATAAAGTATTTTTTGAGTTTGGTCCTTGTACATATATATGTGTGCAAAATACTGTAATCAAAATACACCATTTGTAATCAAAATACACCATTTGTAATCAAAATACTGTAATCAAAATACACATTAATTTGTAACATTGTATCATAAAGCACACCATTTGTAATCAAAACATAATACAAAACAACATTTGTAATCAAAACATAATGGTTCAACTGTAATCAAATTACATAATACAAAACAACAAGTCCATTGTATCAGTCAAAACATATGTCTACAGTTTCCATGGTTGTGCAGGGCTACTTCCTTCTCCCTTGAGTTTCTTGCACCTGAGTACCCTTGTTCTATCACTTCTCCTCAACTCTAACTTCCTTGCAACCTTTTGTTTGGGTTGTTTTGCCTAGAAAGACACAATAAACACAATAGAAACAGAATATATTAGGCCAAAGAAAATACATAGATGCCAATTTACAAAACAGAAAACAAACACATTAATAACATTAATAACAGACTCACCTTTTGTTTAGGAAGTGCATTAACATGTTCTTTAGGTGTAGGAACTACCTCTTGAACAGGTGCAGAGAGAATGTAGTTTGGTTGTGAGTCACTAACTCCTTGTGAAGCCATTACAGGTGGAACCTCAACAGTTGGAGGCTGGTCACTAGCAACTTGAGGTGGAGATGGAATTTTGGAACTGAGGTCATTGAGATTGGGTTGAGGTTGTGTTGTATCAAAAGCTGCACAAAGATCTGCTGCAAGCATTTCAAACTCTTGGTCCATATCACATTGTGTATCTTGCTGTTGTATTTGTTGTTCTGAAGGAGGTTCATCTTGAGGCTGTTGTTGTTGTTCACTTGGAGGTACATCTTGAGGCTGTGGCTGTTGCTGAGTTGGAGGTTCATCCTGAGGCTGTGGACCTTTCTTTGGTTTTTTCTGCAAACAGAGTAGCACAATCAATACATATAGTAAGATTACATGATTCATGTCTGTAGCATGAATACATACCTTTCTTTTTTTAGCTTGAGGGTCAGGCACCTGAACTGAACTTGGAGGTACATCTTGAGGTTGTAGCTGTTGCTGAGTTGGAGGTTCATCCTGAGGCTGTGGTTGTTTCTTTGGTTTTTTCTGTAAACAGAGTAGTACAATCAATACATATAGTAAGAATACATGATTCATGTCTGTAGTATGAATACATACCTTTCTTTTTTTAGCTTGAGGGTCAGGCACCTGAACTGAACTTGGAGGTACATCTTGAGGCTGTGGCTGTTGCTGAGTTGGAGGTTCATCCCGAGGCTGTGGACCTTTCTTTGGTTTTTTCTGCAAACAGAGTAGCACAATTAAAAATAAAATTGGGGGACCAAAATTAAAAATAAAATTAAAATAGAGGGACCAAAGTTGGTACCTTTCTTTTTTGAGCTTCAGGGTCTTGCACCTGAACTGAACAGCTTCTTGCATTGTGGCCATTTCCACCACAGTTGGTACAACAATAAGATGTCTGTGTCCTTACCTTGTTTGGGTCTTCATCAGGTTCCCTCCTCCTTAATTTCTTTGGCCTACCAGGGCCTCTTTTGTAGGATGGAGACAACATTTCCTCAGTTTCAACCTCAGGCCACATGTCTTGGCCATTAATTGGGCTAACATTGAAATCATAGCATGCCACATATGTTTCTTTAGAATAACAGTCATCTACATAGTCTTCTGGTGGTTGGTTTCTATAGCCTAAGGCAGCAACTGCATGTCTACATGGTATGCCTACCAATTCCCAAAAGTTACATGTACAAGTTCTTTTAGAAGTGTCAACTATGAAACTATGTTTGCTATGGATATGTTCAACTTGCCAAATAGTATCCCCAGACCAGTTTGGAAGCCAATTACCAGCATTTTCTACCTCTTTATCTAACCTAAATCTAGGTCTTGGCATTATCCTATGTTCCCACCTATCAACTTTTTCTCTTAAGTTAGAGTTTCTAGTCATAAGGTAGTTTCTTATCCATTCACACATGGTTAAGATTGGTTTATCCCTAGCAACTAGTATTGTGCTATTAAATGCTTCAGATACATTATTCATTAGCACATCACATTTGGGATAGAATGAGAAAGCATGCTTACACCATGATTTTGTAGGTATTTTGATCAACCACTCCCAAGCCTTAGGATGTAATACCTGCCAAATCTGGGTTGAATTGTGGGACCAACTCTGGTGACATTAATTTTGCAGGTATTCCCTGCATTGACCCTCCTTAGTTCTGCAGAATACCTCCACAACAGAGTATATTGCTTTGTTGCATCACCTTCAACCAAACCTTTTGCAATTTGCCTTGCCCTCCATGCCCTGTTCATACTTATACCTACAGAGTAAGTATTCCTAATATTAGAGACAATATCACGAATCTTAATTCCATCAGATGAAGCCATCCTAGCCGCCACAGTCTTTGCAATCCACTTGGAGTTAGCAGTGGTGTTGTTCAAAACCCTACCACACGTGTGAGCACCATACCATTTTTTCATTCTATATGTGTGCTTATTCCCCACTTTACTAACAAGAGCCAAAAACCCACAATTGCCCTTGCAAACTACTCTCACTCTAACCTTGTCATTTTTCACATACTTTATCTCTCTTCCATTTAATACTGACCATTCAGTTATTGCATCCTTAAATTCATGCAAGGAAACAAACTCCAAACCAACTTTGAACTTGTAATCCTTGTGCAATTCCTCCATCTTAAACCTAGGATAATTTGGTCCAACCTCTTTATCTGATGCATCAGGATCACTACTGCCTAGATCTTCACTTAAATAATTAGTGTCAACCAAGTCATTATCAACACTAA
This sequence comes from Lathyrus aphaca, assembly GCA_963966055.1. Classification (NCBI taxonomy): domain Eukaryota; kingdom Viridiplantae; phylum Streptophyta; class Magnoliopsida; order Fabales; family Fabaceae; genus Lathyrus; species Lathyrus aphaca. The sequence continues at coordinate 133,977,711 of OZ014519.1, read as the reverse complement.
CTCCACTTGATGAACCCCTAGTAACACCAACATTTCTTATCTTTTTTGGAGTAGCCCTATGTTTCCTTGCAATCTGCTTAATCCTTCTTGATGGTTTCTCTGCAAAGAAAAAGCCATCATCCTTGCCAATGGCCCTATCTTCCTCACTGTCCTCAAATGATAAATAATTAAAATCACTATCATCACTGTCATCACTGTCATCACTATCATCAAGATTATCAACATTAGCATCAACCTTGGCAGTTTCATCAGCATTTCCTTCACTTTCAGCACCATTGGCATTGGCAGCAGCATTATCATTGACAGTTTCATCAGCATTTCCAGCATTATCATTGACTTTTCCAGCATTATCATTCACATTTCCAGCATTATCATTAACTTTATGCTCAACAAATAAATCCACACTACAACAAGTTTCAACAGCATGTTCATAAATATTAGCTGCATCCCTATCACTAATTAGCCTTGCATGTTTACCCGATACATTGTTATACCACCATAGAGAATAATCAGTGGCCTCAAGGTTGCAAATATCTTTCACAATACCAGTTGCTTCAAAATAGCTCCACCTATCAGGGTCTATCTCTACTTCATGTTTAACCCCACCTAAGTAATACACCACACTATCCCTAACCATCCTTCCCCCATAATGAATGTTCAGTATAAATGTCATACCTGAAGTTGATCAGTCCCGATGGCCTTTGCTGCAAGTCAGTCCCGTCGTCTTCAATGTATGAAGTTTACTTGACAATTTCCTTGAAAACTCTTCAATGGCTGAAAACCTAACTTTGTAGGGACGATAGTGAGAATGCTAAAATAACCTTTCATGTTCCATTTTGTGGTAGGAAAATGACAAATCCACATGTGTAAATGAGAATGCCACTTGGATTATTGAGAAATGCCAAACGACCTGCCACATAAGCACCGTCTGCCACATCCCTTTTTTTTAACGTCTAACTCACAGTAGGGACTAAAACCAAAGCGTTTTGGAAATGTGGGGACTTAAATCGAAAAAAAAAACTTTCAGGGACGAAAACCAAAAACTTGCTAACTTACAGGGACTAAAAGACTATTTAAGCCTTAAATATAATATAATTACAAATTTTATTTTTACTTATTTATCAATTCATTGATTCTGTTAATCAACTATCTACCTTTTAAAAGTTTGTTGCCCAAACTGACTATCTTGCCCTTACTAATTTTTGCATTTACACACACTTTTGGAGATTTTGATAAATAACCAATCCCACAAAATTATGAGTCTTTCAACTCCTACATTGTTGTCATTTGTCATATTCTTACTGAATAACATCACTTAAATTATAACCTGTCATATTCGTACTAATAAAGCAATGCCCTTTATGCACCAAAAAATGATAACCTGTCAATAAATATCTTATTTGCTTTTCAATTAACTAAGGCCTATGCATCCTACAAATATTCAAAGAGCCAAATGAAGAGTTTATGCAAACATTTTTAATTAATTATACTCTCTAATAAAAAGATAATTAGAATAGATGATAATATTTTGTACAACTAAGTAGAACATTGGAAATGCTCTATTTATGTTGATGTTTAATATAGTGGCCAACTTGAAATACTACAAGAAAAGTGGGCCTTATAGAATCACTTTAAAAAAAATTCTAATTATATCTACTCATTCACAACAACTTAAAATAACATATGTTTTGCCTATTATTAACTTTTATCATTTACAAAATGGTTCTCATAAAATTCCAAATTAATTAGTTAACAAACTTTCATGACAAGAGTCATTTCCTTTTTTCAATTAATTTTCTATCTCACATTATTATTTTAAAAAAATATCTATTTTATTTTAATTAATAATTTTCTATCTCACAAATTATTAATAATCTATTTTTTATTTTAATAAAATTAAAAATTTATTTATCTAACGGGTCACTATCAACACAATATCTATTTTATTTTAATCAACATTTATTTAATTTGAGAGACAAAATTCTTATTTTTTTTTCTTTCTCCATCTCATAATTCCTTTTTTTTCTTTTTATATAATTATTTAATACAATTTAATTTATATGATTATTTTTCATTTTACAATTAAGTATATCATTTTAAATTTTGTATTGTATTAAATACATTTATATCACATCTAATAATTTTTTTTTATCTCACGGGTCATATCGCATCAAAATTTTATTTTTTGTCTTTCTTCATCTCACGAGTCATTTTTTACATTTGTATTTTAAAAAAACATTAATTTGTATCTAAATATATTTTTTTTACATTTGTCTTTCTCCATCAAAATTAATAGTTAATTTTACTCGTACGGGAGCACGGATATCTTACTAGTTATTACTAATAGAGTTAAAGCATGAGTAATTAAAGGCATAATTCACAACTTTACAATCAAGATGAATTGACTTGATTTAATCAATTAACAAAGTTTTAAGGAATTTCAAAACAGAGTAGGTTATTGTCTTCCTATTCCAAAACTTTATAAGTGTTTGGAAGTTTATTCCTATAAATGAATAACTCTTGATCAGGTAAGTATTTTTTGACACCATTCTTATAACCATAAAATCCATGACAACTTAGTGGTCAATTGGGTTTTATCCATTGTCTTCTGCACAACTTATTAAAGTGCTATGAAGCAACCTCCAATCATCCACCATGCCTTGACCTCAAATCACATAGTTTGTTCTTTTTGTGAAAGTATTCACTAGATAATGATTAATAGCCAACAATATTAGAACCTTCTAAAATATATAAGCCATATATTTTAGATCATTTAGCTATTATCACTTCACCAAATGAAATCTTCAACACCCATATCCAACACTAGTCTAATAGGCTAGAGCATCAAAGATGCTAATGTATAAAAAAATTCTCCTGGCCTATGCAACATACTTCACATTGTGAAGAAGAAACTAACGATCATCAAATATTTAAAATCTGATTGTACCAATTCCATGAACCTTGCAAGTCTTATTGTCACCAAGATGAACTACTCCACTTTCCTTCAACTTGAAAGTGTCAAATTATTCTTTTATTTGACACATTTTATAAGAGCAACCCAAGTTCATGAACTAACTGTCTCCAAAGTCGATACAATTAGTGAACCAACACTCTCATAATTATCCTCATCTGAGGAAGTAGTATGAACATAATCTTCATTGTTCCCCCTCTCGGGAAAAAGCATTTTAATACTGACTTGTCAAACTTTTTTGATTTAGATATCCCTTTGTGCTCACTTACTCCTCTTGGGACACTTAAGCCTTAATCACTCTCATCATTATTCAAATCTCTCAACTTTGAAAATTCTTTGGATTTTACAATTGTCAAGAAATCATCCAAATTAATAGTACATTCCTTACCATAAATAAGGGCATCATTGAAGTGCTAAAAGGATCTGAGTAATAAGCTCAATAAGAGTAGAACCTTGTCCTAATTTTTAATCCTCACCTCAATATTTTCCAGATCATCAATGATCTTGTAAAGTTATATCAACTGATTAACTAAGGATTTTTCTCTACCATTGGAATGAGTAAAGTTGTTATTTCAGACACAACACATGAGTTAAATACTTGGTCATATACAATGATACATGTTTTGCGTACATTGGAGCAATAATCTTTTATTTGGAAACTTCCCTTAGAACTTTACCCTAGAGTCGCAAAATAATTGCACTCCTAGCTTTATCCACTATTTTGGTCTTCTCTGTTTGTGTTAGGAATGCAAACATCAATTGCCCACCCTTTAATGCTTCAATACAATTTTCTTGAGTTAAAATTTCTTGCATCTTCACTTTCCACAATTTAAAATTGTTCTCTGCAGAAAAATTCTTAATTTTTCATTTGGAATCCATGGTGTTCACTTATAAACAATGTTTATTTGTCCCACACTGGGCGCCATTAGGTTTGAAATTGAGATGTTCAATCACACCAAGAAATTTGATGTGTAGTGACAAAGAACAATAGAAACCAAAATAAATGACATTCACCAAAAATAAATTTCTATGCAATAGGATAACAACCTAACAAGACATAAGAAGATAAAAGATAAGAAACACAATAACTTATTTATCGAGTTCGATCAAAAAATCTACTCTGAGCGAGCGAGCAACTCTCTAATTCACCATACTTTTAAGAGTTGTTACAAAAAAAGGAGTTAAAAGAAAATAGTTTCTCAAGTTCCTAAAACCAAACCTTATTTTCTACCAAAATATTTCTTAATATCTTCATCTCTCTATGTTTGAATAATACAAATCCAAAGTGTTTAAAAGTGTTTCCCAATTCTTCTTAGTTATCTCAAAGGGTTTTTCAAATTTTAAGAACATACTTAAAGGAATTTAGCATTGCCTCTCTAAGATTACCACTAGCATTTCAAAACCATTATCCTCGTCTTTAGTTATTAAGTTCTAAAGGTTGTTAAGACAAAAATGATAGAAATACATAATTATAATTGTAGAAATTCAATAGATCCATAACAAACAAAAAATATAATCAATTAAAGAACAAATCCATAAACCAAAACTCCGAAGTCCAACGCACACACGTGTCGAGAAAAATCGGATCAAGATTCGACGAATCAAACTGTCCACCAAACCCAAACTCACTCGCCACCAATTTTGCCACCGGATTGATTTTGTTTTCTACAATCTCAAAATATAAATTTTTTCTCATCACTTAGGTTTTAAATCATATTTTAACAATTATAAATAATGAGAATGTTATTATTATATGAAAATTTGATGAATTTTATATAGGTAATTAGCTTTATCACTAATATTAACTTAAAACTCCAAATTAAATATATTGGAATCTTTGACCTTAGAATTTGATCCTCCACAAATTGCACAAGATAAAAATTGATAACTCTTACAATTTGTTTTCTTGATGACACAAATGATGAAGTAACGTTGTTAAATATTTAAGAAATTATCACAAGCAATTGAGTTAACATTTAAATATATGCAAACAAAAATTTCCCAGCTTCACATTTTCTTTCCATTTGTCTTTATGTTATTGTTGTTGTTGGAAGAGGAAAACATGTTGCAGGCGGAGAGGACGTAATGAAGAAGTGGCTCTAGGAAAGACTCGTATAATTGAATCAGAGGGAGGGAAGAATATCTAGCGGTGACACGTTTGGAGGAAGCGAGGGAGTGGAAGATCACAAAAGTGAGGAAAATTGGCGGAGGAAGCGCATGAGGAAGATGTATTATGGTGGTGTAGGCACGTGATATTCGCGCGAACAATCGCCGGTCTCGTGTCGAAGGTTTATTTGTGGGACCGACCACACTAATCCCACGACTGCTTTTGCTATTTGAATTTGCATGATCATTTGTAATGTAAACGGTCGTACGGTGTTTGTTTGGATAAAAGAAGTAAAATGCTTGGTAATATAAAGAGGAAAGCATGTAAAGAAACAAACAAAGGAAAACGCAAGATAATCAATAAAATGACTTGTTATTGAAATGACTTGAATGAATAAAGTGTTGGACACTATCATACATTTTACTTATGGGGTTAACTCTTTTCTCTTAACTCTTGGTACTCTGAGTGCGTCCCTTGTACAATGTAAAAAATGCGACCTTTATTTCTGAGAATGAACAATGCTTAAATAGACAATAGAAAGTAACACTCGGACCCTTCTATCCATTTTGATTATGCCACGTGTCCTCCCACTACTCTTAATAACCAACTCCCACGTTCTCCCACTTTCCATGTTGGGGTGGTTTCTTCATGAGATTGAATGACGTATCAAAACCTTTCGACCCTTCAACTTCATTATTATAATGTCGAAATAATTCCGACGACCCCTTATCCTCGACCAATACTGCTTCAAACAAAACGCTTGTGTCAACCAAAGATATGTCCATGGATGTGGTGTTGACCAAACATATCTCCTCCAACACTATGTCGATCAAAACCATGTTTCCTCCTCTCTTCCATGGTCAACATAGTTACCAACTAACAAATTGCCCGCCAAAAGGCTAGTTTCGACCGAGAGATTGTCGACAAGAAGCTTGACATTTTGGTTCTCTTTTGCAGGATTTTGACCAAATCCTTCGACGATGTCCCTTGGTCTTACCGTTACCATGGTCCTCCAAAATTTATAACTTCCAACCCCTGACTTCCCAACTTATATGGTGGGGTTTTATCAAAGCATTTTTCGAGGAAAACGCGAAGACCACATACTTTGATATATTAATCCTTCAAAGGAACAATTTTCAATGACATATGAAGTGTGATTTTTTGGACGATGGTCTATTTCCAAGGTTGATTTTGCGTCTCCCAATTTTCCACTGTCTAGCTAGGCGATACAATCAAGGGATTCGCCTCTTATAAATACCATAATATGATTGCTCCTATCTATGATCCAATTGAGTTTGACATGAGTACTTCCTCCAAAAATTCTGTGGCCCATAAGATGGTGGAGAAGGTAAACAAGAAACATGAATAAGATGTTGTGACTGATGTTGAATCATCCATTAGGGTAAAACTGTATGGAAAAAAGTCCACAACCAAGATGAAGACCCGCACAAAAGAGCATGCTCAGAACCACGATTTGGATTCAGACGTTGACAAAGACTGGATGGCTTTCTTTAACTCGTGCGGATGGAGAGAAATGTATTGATTTTCTTAACTTTTGAGGTTGGAGAAATTAGCCAGCTTCAACGATGGAAAGTTGTGTGTCTATTTGAACCTCCCTTTGTTTTATGATTTTCCTTGCATATAGGTTTTCGTTTTCGTTTCACAATTTGTAATGTATCATGCCTCGACCCTTTTGTATGCCAACTTGTCCCCCATTAATGAAAGTTTAGGTTTTGATATGGACTTCTTGTAGCATTGGTTTATACTTTTTCAAGTATTTCCCATTCACTCTTAAGATTCTCTGATCGACGCCCATTTCTTTTATCTCATAAGCGTTGTAACTAAAAACTTTACACACCTGAAATGGCCTTTCTCAGTTTGGGTGACCATTTTTCCAGCGTTTGATCTCGTCGATGCGTGGGAAAAATGACCTTCCATACATAATTGTTAACCTCAAAGGTTTTTTCTTTAACCTTTTTATTGTATGTCTTAGCCTCTCTTGCTTTTTGACGTTGCAAAATATCTAATGCTTTTACCCTCTCTTCGTCCAAATCTATGATTTTGTCGAACATCATATTCCAGTAATGCTTTGACGAGATTTCGTTCTGAAGTTGGAATCTAACCGACTGGAGGCAAAATTTCGATGGAAAAGCTGCATCGTGACCAAACGTTAAACAAAAAGGGGTAGAATTAGTCAATTCTTTAGGAGATGTTCGACATGCCCATATGATCTGATCCAATGTCTTATGCCAATTCTTAGCCTTCTTGGAAATGTGTTTCTTGATGAGCCTGATTACCACATGTTTGCGGCTTCGACCTGACCATTTGCCTGCGCATAATATGGAGTCGAGGTGATCAGCTTGAAACCTGTTTCAGCTGCAAACTCTTGCATTTTATGGCCCATGAGCGCGAATCCTTGATCCATGGTGATGGTCTAAGGAATTCCAAACCTATACACAATATGGTGTTGGATGAACTCAATAACATCATCCTGATCTACCTTTACCAAAGGTATAACTTTGATCCATTTGGTAAAATAATCGATTCCCACTAGGATGAATCTTTGTCGTTTCGACGAAGATGATTGAATTTCCCCAATCACGTCTAAAGCCCATCCCCTAAAGGGTCATTTTTTATGGTGGTATTCAACTCGTTGGTGACACATGTTGGATGTTTGCATGTTTTTGGCAGTCTTAGCATCCCTTGGCAAAATACATGCAATCTTTAAGCATGCTTGGCCAGTAAACGCCTTGTCGAAACAAAAGCCATTTCTTTGTGACCAGCTTGGTGAGCTCAACATGTTCCACTATAAACTTTGGAAATTTCCAAATACGCCTCTGACTCTCCTAGAAATTTGAGCAAAACGCATTCTAAGGGTTTTTTCATCAATTTGTTTCCTATCAACACGTAATTTAGTGCCCTATATTTGATCTGATCTTTCTATCAGTCACTCCAACAGGATCCTCCAAGTACTTTATAATTGGTTGTCTCCAATATGTTATGGGTAAATCCTCAACAACAAAAATCCCTTATTGTCAAACTTCCTCATCAAAGCTCTCTGTTGAGATGTTTCCCCCCTTCAATTTTTGGGACGTATGAAGTACGCATTGATGGTATATTTGACACAATCTTCTCCCTGACCTCAATGAAGTCTCTCAAACTCTTTTTTGACACTTTGTATCTTGAGGCAATCTGTGCCAATTCGTTTGCCTCCTAGTTTTTTATTCTGGGCACGTGTATGATGTTAGTGACATCGAAATGTTCCAATAGTTGTTTTGCCATAACAAAATAAACTAGGAGGTGTTCTTTGACACATTTATTTCTTTTGTGATTTGTTTGATCACCAGCTCCGAATCACCCTTAATTTCAATTCTCTTAGCCCCTAACTTTTTTTATATCATTTTCAGGCCTATGATTAAGGCTTCATACTAACCTTGTTATTGGAATATTTCCTTTCGACCTTGCATTTGAATTTTATTGGATACCTTGTGGGGATAATATCAATACCCCGATACCTACTCCATGTTTATGGCTCGACCCATCAAAGTATAACTTCCAAGGGCTTACGTCGACCATGCATACTGGAGGTTCAACCAGTGCATGTTTGACAATGAAGTTTGCCACGATCCGACCCTTCATAGCCTTTAGGGGCTTATAGGTCAAGGATAATTTAGTTAGTGTCAATGCCCATTTACCTATTCGACAATGTAGAATGGGATTGGATAACATGTGCTTGATAAAATCAAAATAGGATGAAACATACACGTCAATAGGTTTTATATATTTCTTTAATTTCATACATGAGAAGTACAAACACATACATAGTTTTTCAATCATATTATACCTAGTTTTAGCATCTATCAGAATTCTACTAAGGTAATAAATGGGACTTTCAACACCATTGTTATCCTCTTATGCTAGCATACTTCCTGTGGTCGTTTCTGACGTAGCAATATATAATCTCATAGTCTTATTTATGCTAGGTGGCAATAACATGGGAGGCTTCGTAAGATATTCTTTGATTACGTCGAATGCCTCATGTTGCTTCTCTTTCCAATGGAACTCACTGTCTTTCTTGATCTTCAATAGTGGCGAGAACACCTTTGTCTTGCCACTTAGTTTTGATATAAACCTTCTCAAGAAATTTATTTTTCCCAACAAAGATTGAAGCTGCTTCTTCGTTGAAAAAGTCTTGAGCTCCCAGATCTCTTTCGTCTTGTTCTGGTTTTATCTCGATGCTTTTCTTGTGCACAACAAAATCCAAAAAGTCTCATGCACGTACACCAAAAGCACATTTTAGTGGATTCATTTTCAATCCATATTTCCTCATTCTCTCAAAAGAGTGTCTAAGTTAGTTTAAATGATCATTCTCCAAAGAGCATTTTATCACAATATCATCGATATAAACCTGCATGAATTTTTCAATGAAGTCATGGAATATTGCATTCATGTCTCTTTGATATGTGGCCCCAACTTTTTTTTGGCCAAAAGGCATTACCACCCATTCATATGCACCTAAATCCCCTGGGCATTGAAATACCATTTTCGGGAACATCGTCTCCCGCTATAAGGATCTGGTTATAGCCAGAGTATCCGTCGAGCATACTCAAATATTCGAAATCTGCGGCTGAGTCAACTAGCATTTCTGCTATAGGCATGGAACACTCAACTTTTGGCGTAGCATTATTTAGATACCTAAAATCTATACAAACACGTAATGTTCCATTTTTCTTGATCATATGAACTATATTTGCAACCATTCGACATACCTTGCAGTTCTGATGAACCAACTTTTGAGCAATCTCTCGATCTCCTATTTGATCTTATCAGTAACCTCTAGGGAAAATTGAAGGGGTTGCTGCTTGACTGGATTTTTCCTGGTAGTATTAAAAGTCGGTGCTCCACAACATTTCGACTCAAACCAGACATCTCACCATAGTCCCAGGCAAATCAATCTTTATACTTTTTCAGAACTTTGATCAGCTTGGCCTTCATTTTTGACCCTACCTTAGTACTTATGTAAGTGGGTCTTTTATCAATCTCATCTCCCAAATATATCTCTTCGAGTGGGTCTTGAGCCTGCATTCTATGTAACTCATTTGATGGATCCTTTTCGAACCCCAAAGGCTCATTGTCATAAATGCAATCAAGCCTCTGGCTTTCTGAAGTTGTTGTTTGGCCTGGTTGGCCATCTGGATCTGTTATCAACCTAGCTTCGTCAACTGAGATCTGAAACTTCTTTGCCTCCAAAGCCAATTCTTTCTTGTTTTCAGCCAGGTAGGCCAAAATCTAAGTCATGCTTTGTAACTCAGTAGTCATCTTCGTCGATGCTTGGCCACCCTGTCAGTGGAATCTGTCTTGGCCCCATTGGTTCTTCAGTAGCATCCCAAATGAACGCATGGTCTGGATCCAGGTTCAAGATGCGACCAGTGTCGACAAAAGTATACAAACCCATTCCATCGTCATAAGGTTCCACATTTGCCAAGTGTTTATCGAATGAATTTTTTGCTCCTTTAGCTTCGCCAATCTTGTAATAGCTTTGATCAACCTCTATGTTTTCAATGATCCCATCTTTCTTCTAGAGACTTAACCTCTGGTGAAGTGTAGAAGGCACCACCCCAATGTCATTGATCCATTCTTGTCCTAGCAATAAATTGAAATTAGCTTTTGTATTTATCACCATGAATAGTGTCGACCTGGTGGTGGTTTCTACCGCCAAATCAATGTGTACCACTCCTAAGATGGCGCTAGTTTTTCCTTCATAGTTGGAAAAAACCATGTTGTGATGTCGAAGATCACTATCAGTTTTCCCAATCTTCTTGATCAAAATGCAGGGCATCAGATTAACAACTTCCCCCATCTACAAAGACTTTGTTGACAGCCATACTGTTGATCTTTGCTTTGATGAAAAATGGTTTCAAGTGATACATCATCCCGGGGCTAGGCCTTTCAAACACAACTCTCTTCTCTTTGACCACCCCATTGTTCATGACGTAGTAATATAGATGTTTGTCCTTTAGAGTTTCACTCGACACAAAGTCTTCCTTTGTCTCTAAAACTTCCGACATAATATCATGCTCAACTGGTAATACCGACACTATGCCATAGTTCACGACAAAATACTCCCCATAGGTATCGTTGTTAGTACCATCATACATATCTTCGTCGAAGTCATCCTCTAGTGACATAGTGTACTCTTCATCAGACTGGGGAGAATAGATAGGATTTTCTTCATCAGATTAAGGAGTATATTCTGGAACCTTCTCACTGTCACCAATCAACATGAACTTTTCACTTTGGGTCTATATTGCCCTTTTTTCTCTAGAAGTTTCAACAATCATGGTTTGATTCTCCATGATCTTTCCTTTTTCGACCCATCTGGCTTTTGGATATTGTCTATTTTGTCCTGATGTTCCCACAAGTTTCAAATAGGATGTTAGAGCTTCTTTCCTAGCTTTCTTATTCCTTTGGTAGCACCTCCATTGAGTTTTGGTCATGGGTTTTTTCCCTTTGTAATTGGGAGAACCCACATAGCCTCTAGGTTCGACCCTCTTTTTAGCCACGTTGGTCTCTTTTTCTAAATCCAACACTTTCCACTTTAGCCTTTTGCCACCTTTTTGATTGACCGTTTCCACCCATTTCTCTCTTGGAGTGTCCGACGGTGGCACGAAAGTCTCGAGCCTGCCTTGTTGGAAATGTTTCCTGTACTCCTAATTTTGATAGGGATCACCCTTTTGATCGAACACAAATCTTGGGGCTGGAGGCCTGTCAATAGGTAAAACCTCATTTCTACCAGCCTTGTATCTTTCAGTTGCCTTTACGTCAAAAACAACATTACATTTTGGGCATAATACTACATTCAAACCACCCAATTTGAATTTCTCTTGGAAATCAGTCAAACTCTCACTAGACTGAGGGTATACTTTGCATTTCTCTTCCTCAGTCTTTTTGTCAGAACCATCAACAGTTTCGACCATCATGCATTCGACATTCTCAGAAAAGCGATCATTGGGGAGACCTTTAGTATCCTCCACCATCATGCATTCTCTCCATTCAAAGTACAAAGCTTCTTCCACCTTCGAAAGGTTTGTGTTGACCTACATCTTTGGCCCCTTGCCAAATTGGAGCCTACCATCTTTCAAAGCCTTTTGCGTCAAATTCCTAAAAAGAACACATTGAGAAGTCTTATGACTAAGGAAATTATGATATTTGCAAAATCCTATTTTTTCTTTTGTTCTAATGGAGGATCTTTTAAATGAGCCAGAGTAATAATTTACCCGTCTTTCACTAATAAATCGAATATCTCATCGTACTTTGATATGTCAAAGGTATAAGTTTTTGCGACATATTTTTCTGGTTTTTCTGTTTCAACAAGACATTTACCGTTCAATGGCTTTTACAATTTACTTTTATAAGGAGGCCTTGGCTTGAGTTCCGCCACATGAACCTCACTTTCATCGACGAATTCTTCTTCGTCAGAAGCGAATTCATCTACTGCTAAGTAAGCAACTTTCTTATGATATCGACTAGTCTTTGATTTTTTTTCTTCAGATTTTAAACGTTTGACTTGTCGAACTCTATCAGATAGTTGAGCCATATCTTTGAGATACTGTGTGTCTAACTTCTTTCTGATCGAATAATCGAAACCACCCTCCGAAATCTCGACTAACTCATGTTCAGGGACTTAAGTAAAGCACCTAGCTTTCAGAAGTCTAAACTTGTTGAGATATTGGTCGACTGACTTGCTAGTCTTTCATTTCACGCTAGTTAGTTCCTTTAGGCTAATCTTGGACTGCCCTATGTAGTAATGTTCATGAAACAATCTCTCTAATTGTGTCCAAGTATGAATGGACTGTGGGGGCAGTGTGGTAAACCAAGTAAATGCATTCTTTGTGAAGGAACTAGGAAAATATTTCATTTTCAAATCCTTATTATTTGCTATATCCCAGCTTCCGTCAGGTATCACGTCACATGTTCGATATTGGATTCCTCTAGTTCACTTACGAACTTGGTGAATTTTGGAACCTTCCACCCCATGGGTAGTTCCGCCTGCAACATGTAATCTGATAACGAGGATGTATATGATGGTTGTCGAAGATCTGGATTGGCCCAATTGCAGATCATGATCCTTTCGACCATAACTTCTAAGTTTGGCTCTCCTGCTAGGGCATCCTGTCAGATATGCCTGACCACATAATCAGGATCTTGATATCGATGCACCATTACCACGAGAGGCCTCTGGACCAGCCTAGGTATATGTTCTACTTCCTGATATGGAGGTTCTCGTGCCTCGTCATATTCCTCCTTGGGTCGAACTGGTGTTTCCGGTCGAGGAGGTGGGGTCTGTCGACATGGGGTCATCGGTGCCCCTAGGAAGTCCCATATTCTAGTCATCTGAGTTTCCAATTGTAGGCAATTGTGTTGAATCCCATATCAGTGGTCTCAAAATGGTTCCCATTTGTTGTGTCAACATGTGGACCATTTCGTGATTACTCTTGTCCATCCACTGTCTCATTACTGCCACAAAATTTGGAGTAAATGTTGGGATGGACTGAGATAAAAACCCAAACCCTGGTCGATTAAATGAATTCTCAAAAGTTCTCACTCCATGATGGGGGGAGCAGGTCGCTGAAGAATTATCTCTGAATGTCGAACCACTATTATGCAAACTCTACATAAAGTTTGTTGGCATCCCCAACATTCGAGGAATAGACATGGTAAAATTAGGCACTTGTGGCCCAGTATTTCCATCTATTGCCGGTATGATCGGTTCAATCCGACGAGGCATGATAGTCAATCTACTGTATATGGTCGACACCACTGAAGTAATATGCGTAATTACTTCAGTTATCTTCTTAACATCTGGAACTCCCTCCGAAGACATATCTTCATTTGGACGTGGCGTAACCATCTTGCCATTATGCAAGTGCATATATTCAACATAAAGGGTCCCACCGGTGTGCCAATTTGTTCTCACTTTATTTTTGCATGAATAATCGTTGGCCTTTTGTCGAAGGTTTACTTGCGGGACCATAATCCCAATACTACTCTTGTTGTTTGTATTTGTGTGATCATTTGTAATGTAAGATGGTCGTATGGTGTTCGTTTGGATAAAAGAAGTAAAATGCTTGGTAATATAAAGAGGAAAACATGTAAATAAACAAACAAAGGAAAATACAAGATAATCAATAAAATTACTTGGTATTGAAATGCCTTGAAAGAATAAAGTGTTGGATGTTATCATAAATTTTGCTTAGGGGGTTAACTCTTTTCTCTTAATGCTTGGTACTCTGAGTGTGTCCCTTGTACAAGGTAAAAAATGCAACCTGTATTTCCGAGAATGAACAATGCTTAAATAGACAATAGAGAAGTAACTGTTAGACCCTTCTATCCATTCTGAGCATGCTATATGTCCTCCCACTACTTTTAATAACCAACTCCCACGTTCTCCCACTTTCCCCATAAGGGTGGTTTCGTTATGAGATCGAATGACACGTCGAACCCTTGCGACCCTTGAACTTCATTATTGTACTGTTGGAATCCTTCCGACGACCCCTTCTCCTCGACCAATACTACTTCAAAAAATGCTTGTGTCGACCAAGGATATATCCATGGATGTGGTGTCGACCAAACATATCTCATCCAACGCTATGTCAATTGAAACCGTGTTTCCTCATCTCTTCCACAATCAAAATATTTTCCAACTAATAGGTGGCAGAGAATTTTAAGAAGAAGCGGTGGTGGCAACGATGTTGGACTCTGATCGCGATGATCTTTTTAGGAAAAATGGAGGTAGCGGTGGCGGTGGGGGATGATGGGTTGCATCGTCGGTGGCAGCTTTTGAGGATAGTTAAGTTAGGATCTTTAGAACTCTTGATACCATGTACTAGAGTAAGATCTACTTGAATAATCTATGTGTGTCTCTATAGAACTACACAGATTGTATTATATATACATAAATTTACATTACATTCCATGTTATAGTCGATGTGGGACTTATAATCAAATATTCTTTTAAAAAATAAAAATAGATTCTGTCCTTCAACTTGAAATTGTCAAAATATTCTTTTATTTGATAGATTTGATTAGAGAAACATGAGCCAACCCTATCCAAAGTCAACACCACTGGTGCACTGATTATTATCTTCATTGTCCCCTCTCAAGAAAATACCTATTGAAGTGAGCAGGTTTCTAACAGATAAAACATTTTAACATTAACTTGTCAAACCTCTTTGATTCAGACACCCACTACGCTTAATTACTCCTCTTGAGACACTCAAGCCTTCATCACTCTTGTTATTCATCAAATATCTAAACTGTGAAAATTCTTTGGATCTAACAACTGTCTCGATATCATCCAAAGTAATACTACTTTTCTTACAATAAATTAGGTCATCCTTAAAGTACTCAAAACATTTGGATAGTGAGATCAACAATAGTAGAGCCTTGTCCCCATCTTTAATCTCCACCTTAATATTCTCCAGATCATAAATGATCTTGTAAAATTTTTTCAACTATTTCACAAAGGATTTGTTTTATACCATTCGGAATATGTAGGGTTGTTGTTTCTGACATAACCTGTGAGTCAAATACTTGGTCATACACTATGATTCATGTTTTTCCTACATTGAAGTCATAATCTTCTCGTTGGAGAGTTTCCTTAGAACTTTATCCTTGAGGCACAAAATAATGACACTTCTACCCTTAACCACCATCTCGGTCTTCTTTGCTTGTGTTAGGCATGCATGCATCAATGTCTCACACTTCAATGCTTCAATACACTTTTCTAGAGTTAAAATTGCTTACATCTTCACTTTCCAAAATTCAAAATGATACTTTGCAGAAAACATCCCAATTTGTCATTTGGATCCCATGATGCTCACTTATAAACAAAGTCCCTTTGCCCCACGGTGGACGCCACTAATTATGAAATTGAAAGGTTCAATTACACCAAAAAATTTGATGTGCATGGACAAACAACAATAAAAACCAAAATAAATGACATTCACCAAAATAAAAGACAAGAAACAAAATAACTTATTTATCGAGTTCGATCAAACGATCTACTCTGAGCGAGCGAACAACTCTCCGATTCACTATACTTTCAAGAGTTACTACAAAAAATATGAGTTACAGGAAAATAGTCACCCAAAATCCTAAGAAGAAACCCTATTTTTCTATCCAAGTGTTTCTCAATCTTTTTATCTCTCTATGTATTAATCATACAAACCCAAAGTGTTTAGAAGTGCTTCCTAATTCCACTTAGATATCTCAAAGGGTTTTCAAAATTTTAAGAACACACATTAATTAATTTACCCTTTACGCTCTAAGATTACCACTAGCATTCAAAAATCCTCCTCCTTGTCTTTAGTTCTAAAGTTCTAAAGATTGTTAAGACAATAATGATAGAGATACATATTTATAACGGCTGAATTTCAATAGATCAATAACAAACTCAAAACATAATCCATTAAAAAACGAATTCACAAACCAAAACAAAGAAGCCCAACACACGCGGGCCGAAAAAACCGAACCAAGCTCCGAAGAACCGAACTGACCGCCAAACCCAAACTCACTGTCATGCTGCCGCCACCAATTTCACCATTGGATTGATTTTTGATTTCTACGAACTCAGTTTTTTCTTCTCATCGCTTAGGTTTTAAAGCATATTTTAACAATTATAAATAATAAAAATGTCATTATTATACGAAAATATAAAGAATTTTATTTCGGTAATTAGCTTTATCTCTAATATCAACGTGAAACTCCAAACCAAATATATTGGAATATTTGGCCCTGGAATTTGATCCTCCAAAAATTGCACAAGATAGGAATTGATAACAACACTTACAGTTTATTTTTTTCTTGATGACACAAATGATGAAGTAACGTTGTTACATATTTAAGAAATTATCACAAGCAATTGAGTTGACATTCAAATATATGCAAATAAAAATTTCCCAGCTTCATATTCTCTTTGCATCTGTCTCTATCACAATTGCTTGACAAAATCACAATTTTTATCATAACACTTAAAAATTGTATCTAGCTCCAAATCAATGTCTCTTTCTTCCAATGCTTCACGCCATAACCCTTCCAAAAATAAAAGAAAATCATGAATTAATAATAACATAATCATCACCTTGTTCTTGATCACATGGAGCTAGAAGACTCTAGACTATTATTTGATGATTAGACTTGAACTATATATTATAATCTGTAGCATATAAATTTTTTCAAAAATAGTTTAGAACAAAGAGATATAATGGGAGCTCCTAGCATTATTGTGGTGTTATCAAACTTGTTTCTTGTTCTTCTAGTTTGTGCACAAACAAGCTCTGCTGAACTGAGTAAAGGGTTCTACGGAAATTCATGTCCGAATGTCGAACAATTGGTACGGTTTGCCGTGGAGCTCAAGTTTCAGCAGACCTTCGTCACTGCTCCCGCCACTCTTCGACTTTTCTTCCATGATTGTTTTGTCAGGGTACGTTTACTATTGATACTTTATATAAAGGTGTGACCAGTGTCTGACACGTGTTGATGTCTGTGTGTTAGATATTGAATTTTTGTTTTTATTTAATTTATGGACAGGGTTGTGACGCTTCGATTTTACTAAGTGGAGGAGAGAGAAATCATCCGGATGATATTTCATTAGCTGGTGATGGTTTTGACACAGTGATTAAAGCCAAAGAAGCTATTGAGAGTGATCCTCAATGCAGAAACAAAGTCTCCTGTGCTGATATACTTGCTCTTGCTACAAGAGATGTTGTCAATTTGGTATATATATTCATGCTTTCACTTTTAGATTACTTTGACTTTCAATTTGAAGTTACTATGATGTATAAAAACCCGCTGAACCAAATCGAACTATAGAAACTGATCCGGACTGAAGTAAAAATAATTAAACCATTACATTTGATTAATGAATCGAACCAATATATCATACTAATAATTTTAATTTGTTTTGATTCTATATAAATTAAAACGGTTTGTTTCAGTTGAGTTCCACTTTTTATTATGATTCACGATTCAATTTGCTTGGGGTGTATTTTTATTATGATTCAATTAAATTCGATATTTTTTAATGTAATATAAACTTGATGAAGTTTAGTAATAAATCTCCAAAAGTGTATAGGAAATGATATGGATGCAATTAATAATCCTATAGTTATATACTATTATTACAGGCTGGGGGACCATTTTATGAAGTGGAATTAGGAAGGCGTGATGGAAAGATATCAACGATTGCTAGTGTTCAACACAAACTTCCTCATCCTGAATTCAATTTGGATCAACTCAATTCAATGTTTAGTTTCAATGGACTCTCTCAGATAGACATGATTGCATTATCAGGTAACTTAACAAACATAAAGTGCCAAAAAAATTATGTTAGTTTGCATAATGAGAAAGACAAATTGAACCAACTAGCTAATGTTTTAGGCTGACATCCTCTAATATGTTCGTTCTGTTTTTTCCATGCTTTTGAAGAAGCAGACATTAACAAGAATTTTTACAATTTTTAGTTTTTAAGGATCTGACTCAGTTTTTAAGATTGCGTCTTAAATTATATTTGTTTCGTCTGTCACATATTTTGCAGACTTTTACGAAACGATGATAATAAGGGCGGACATTATCCGCTTGTCACCTTTTATACACTTTCTAAATTTTTTTGTGTTGTGTTAGGTGCACATACTATTGGATTTTCACACTGCAACCGTTTCTCAAAAAGAATCTACAACTTCAGCCCAACAACTAAAATCGACCCAACACTAAACCTAGAATATGCATTTCAGCTTAGACAAGCATGTCCTCCAAAAGTTGATCCTAGGATTGCTATAAACATGGATCCTATCACACCTGAGAAATTCGACAACCAATATTTCAAGAACTTGCAACAAGGAAAAGGACTTTTTACTTCTGATCAAGTGTTGGTTATAGATGAAAAGTCAAAGGATACAGTTGACTTGTTTGCATCAAATGAAGTAGCTTTTGAAAGTGCTTTTATTGATGCTATAACTAAGTTGGGAAGGGTAGGTGTTAAAACGGGAAATCAAGGTGAAATAAGGTTTGATTGTACAAAGGTGAATTAAGTGTAATGGTCATGATAATTTGCTATTTTATAATCATGGTATTCTTAAATATCTCATATTTTATTTTTAGTCATTTAAAATTTTTTGAATGACTAAAACTAAAATATGTGATATTTAAGAGAAACATTGACTTATAATTATAATTATAAGTGAGGCTATAGTTAAAATAAGATGGTTTCAATTGTGAAGAATTGAGTTGATTTGTCACAATATGTGTAAGTCGAATTATTTGTTTTTATTTGCTTATTTTAATTTTACATGTATATGTGTACTTCTTTATCCATATAAATTTATAAGAGCATTTTTAATATTGATAAAGTGAATTAGTGAATTGTTATATTACCTCCCTCCTTAAATATAAGATTTTGTTGAAAAAAACACAGAGAAAAATACGAAAATTAAAAAAGTTAGTAAGAGTATTAAATTTATTGACTATTTCGTATAATTTTATAAGTTTAAGAGAAAAAAATAGTTAATATGTATGTAAATGAATTTATTACAATGTGTATGCAACTTTCCTTATTACATAGTGTGGAAAAAGAAGTAATATAATTAGGGGTATGTTTGGAAAAAAATAATTAATGCACTTTGAAAGTTGAAGAATGTCTTATAAAGATGGACAAGAAAAAGAATCAACAGAGTCTTATAATTAGGGATGAAGGGTAGTACTTTACATTTCTTATAAATGACATGCACGAGAGATCATTGACATGACATAATTGTTACTTGGGTTAAATATGTTTTTAGTCCCTACAAATATCTCAATTTTAGTTTTTAGTCCCTATAAAAAATATTGAGTTTTAGTCCCTATAAAATTATTTTTGCACGCAGATTTAGTCACTATAGAGGGACTAAATATGTGTACAAAAGTAATTTTATAGGGACTAAAACTCGACATTTTTTTATAGGGACTAAAAACCAAAATTGAGATATGTATATGAACTAAAAACATATTTAACCCTTTATACTTTACGTATAATATACAATTAATGGTGCATTAAGTTTGCTAGCGAATTTTGTAGATATGTGGATATGAGTATGGTGGCTCAAACACTGATGAGATTCTTGTGGTGGCAACATCCTACTTTTATTTAAAAGTTTGTTTCCATTTTGCTTTTTTTCCTTTTATCCCTATTTTGCTTGGATTAATTTTTCAGTTTACCGGGATGCTCTAAATTTTGTCTTAGTCAACGTTTCTTTTGGATTTTTGACTTAGCGTGTTTTCCTTTTTGGAACAATTTTATGTGAGACTCCGCTCTTTTGATTCAAAAAGGTCATGATTTCCATGTTAACGGTGCAAGAGAACAACTATTGTGAGCTTTATCATTTCTCTGCTTCCTCGACGTTGGATGATGTGTGCGAGGAAGAAGATGTGCTTGAACCTCTTATCGGGTGATTAGATGGAATTATTCTCTTGCATTCTGATGCATTGTCGGATTGAAAAACCACCTTGTCCCTGGTTAAGATTTAAGGTTTTCTTTAGCAAAATAGAAATAACACTGACTTCAGTTTCAAATGGGTTCACTTAGGATTATCTCCTTATTTCTCAAATGTTTGTGAAGTAAAACAATGTATTACATCATCATCCATGTCTTACTAATAAAAGCATATGTAAGCAAATTTGGTTATTTCATTTACATCGTTATCCTTATATGTTTTTAATAGGTGAAAAGCAAAATAAAAAAGCGTTGATATTTATGTATATGGGGAGTGATGGCATGAGAATGAGTGAATATGAAAGTATGCATTCTAAAAAGATGCATGTTCATTTTATTAAAATTACTAATCAAAGAGTACAAATTTAAAAATCAAATAATACTTAGCTAGAAAGACATTACAACTGGAAATAAAAGCCTAATGATCTTAGGGATAAGCTTCCTTGTTGATTCACCGGCTTTGGGAGACACTTTTTGAAGTACCCATCAGGGTAAGGGATTATGGGTTGTCACCAGAATTCTTCATTGAAAGGTTAAGTGTTTGTTGTCAATCAATTATTTCACTTTTCCTTTTAAGCTTTGCAGTCTTCCGTAGAATGTCCCACTACTCTTCCATGAAATACACAACTAATGTTGGGATTGAACCAATTTGTAATTGGAGATTTAAATTGTTTAAGTGGCTTGGGATCCTCCAACTCCCCTTGGTTTAGGTATGGAAACAACTTATTGTATGTCATATGAATTGAGTCTTATGCTGGTTCTGATGCCAATTCTAGTATTCCCTGTCACGGGCTTGCTGAGGAACGACCCATGGCTTATGTTGGTTCAATAATAGTATTGAGGCACTCAGTAGGCCTGTGGCTAGTATGGTGAAGGGTTTCCTTCTCTTTCTTTAATAATATTTGCATGACCAAGTTCATTAAAGCCTTTAGTTGGTTAACATCTTCCTTCAACACTTCCAGGCCTTTTTTGAGTTCCTTTATAGCTTCTTGAGACATGCTCAAAGTTCGTTTGTGAGCATCAGAAAATCAAATAGTTGGATGATGGTTAGGGGTTCTGGAAAATATTGAAGAGATATGGGTCTTG
Organism: Lathyrus aphaca; assembly: GCA_963966055.1. NCBI lineage: Eukaryota > Viridiplantae > Streptophyta > Magnoliopsida > Fabales > Fabaceae > Lathyrus > Lathyrus aphaca. Next base: position 133,956,021 of record OZ014519.1, on the reverse strand, counting down.
CTCAAATGTATGTGCACGTATGCGGATGCATCAAAATGCACGGGTATGCAAAAATATTTTTCGTTTGTTTCGTTTTCAAGGAATTTGAATGTATTAATTATTGCAAGAACTGAAGCATAGAGAAGAGATCTATCCAGATGAAAAAAAATGAATTAATAAGTCAAGAGTACAAATAGAAATTAAATTAAAAATGGGGGCATTTGAATCCTCAAATATAATCATAACTTTCTTAAACTTGCTCAACACGAGTTTACAAGTACAAACAAAATTTAAAACATCAAATGGAGTCTTTGAAACTATGATGGCATTGTTGGACTTCTTTCAGAGTATTGGGATGTTGACCGCCCATTACTACAAAACGCGTAAACAACAACTCCATGGTCACCTCAGTTCATCCTTACATCGTGGTGACATCTCTAAACTAAGGTGCTATTATATTATTTTTGTTTTTTGATTAAAAGTTATTTTTATATAACAACGATTAAGATTCCAACCGTGGTGATATCATCAGGCTTTCATGGGTTCGAACCTCAACACCATCATATATATTATTCCTTTTATGTAGAAATTAAAAACAATACAAAAAACATGTACCCCCATAGATTATCTCTGGAGGTTACAGGAAACTTGAGAAACCAATCATGCTTGAAAAACATTAAGAAATAGGAGATGATCGCATCCCATCTCCACCGTCAAGATATGAGAAATGTAAGAGGGGCTCGATTAAGACCAAATGAAGAGTACACCTTTGAGGCGTCAAGAGTAGTTGCTGAGAAAATTCTAAGTATAAGATTTGTTTTGCTTATGTTATTTGTTATTTAAATGTGTTGGTAACAATATATGTAAGTTTCTCATATTGTGTAAGATAATTTGGTTAAGGCGGCCCGTGAAGGCATATTTGTTCCAGAAGCAGGATATGACATATTAGTAGAAGCTATCAGAATAGATGAGCATGAAGGGCATTCTCATGGTGTTGGATAAGGTGTCGTCTTGAGGTCATACTTTGGGTCTCAAAGAAAAAGTACCAAAACCCCTGAATTGAATGAATAAAGACAAAAGATTGAGAATGTTGAGAAGCAATTGGAAGAACAAAGAAGGATGTTTGAAGATGAGAGGGAAAAAAGTGAGAAAGAAATGGAAAGTTACAAGAGTTATATTCGGTATGTGCTTTACTTGAGATGTTAGTGTTTTATCGGAAATGTTTGATATATATTGTGCTTTTTTTATGTTCTAATTGAATGTTATGATGTAGATATTAAGTGAAAACCTCGAACAACGTATAAATGAAGATCACTGTTATGTTAATGGTGATGATCAAACTCCAAGTAGAAATGTTATAAATTGTGCTTCTACAAAAGAAAGTAATTATTCAGCCTTTCCCCCTCTAGATAACTGCAATGAGATATTGGACCCTAGCACAAATGAAATCACCCTGCTATACTTGACCATTGAAGAGATAAATGATTCACAATCTCTCCCACTAGAAAATTGTCCAAAATTAGATGTATTGTATTACACTCCTAAAGATGTAAGGGATTTCCTCTCTGGATATAGTGGCTTGATATAGGGATATTACAAGTTTGGTGCACATAAGTATATAGTCGAATATACATATTGTAACACCCCAAATTTGCCCTCTTCATTTTAAGCATCATATCACATCATATTCATCATGAACATATCATATTCTTAGCATCCTAGCATGGAAAGATGAGGCATAACATTTCTCATAACTTAGCATTAGGCATATGATCATTTGTGGAGGTTCTTGAAGCATCACAAGCCATGAAAAGGGGCCCAATGGTTTTGTACAAGTCCTATGAGGGATCTACATTTCATTTACAAGCTCAAGTTCATTTGCAAAATCTCATAAGGTTGGAAGATCATCAGGAATTCCAGGCTAAGGCAAAGCTCCTACACAAGGATCCTAAACTAGGGTTTGAGATTCAAGCTTGAAAACCTCAAAACCTTGGCCATTTAATTTGGGCAAAGTCTTTAATATGTCAAGAGGATCCTAGGTACCAATTTTTGTGAGAAAATTCCTTGTGGAAGTCAAGAATTTCTTCAGTTGCTTGCAGATGAAGAAATTGGTCAACTGTGCCTTAAAAAAGTCAACTGTGTGATTTCAAGGGGTCCAATCCATTTTTTCTAGCCAAGGGATGTTCTTACAATGTTATAGAGATTTGGCAAGTCCAAAGATCAAGAATCATGAAGTTTTGAGGGGTTTTGCAAAATTGGTACAAAGTTGGTTTTGAGAAAATGCCATTCTTGGCAACTTTTGCCCTAAAATTCAAGTGACCTTAACTTAATGAAAAATTCTTCAAATGGACCAAAGTCAAACATGAAAGTTGGAGATTAGGGCCTCCCATTTTCAAAAAGTACAAGTATTTTTTCATAGCATTCTTGGTTAGGGAGTTATGCCCCTCGAAAATTCCTTCAAAATTAGGGCAAATGTTGATTTTCATGCATGCACCAAAAGCCAAAAGTCATGAAACTTGATTTTAAGGGTTGGTATGGATCAAGTGAGGTTCCAATATTAAAATACATTGCAAATGGTTCACTTTGCTCAAAGAAATGCAACAAATTCGTGCCAAATAAGAATTTCATTCAAAAAATGCAAAAAGTGCATAAACATGAAAAGAGTGTGACAACTTCATCTAAGGGCCAAGATCTTTTGGATTCAAATCAAGGGCTGGATTTAGAGTGCACATGGGCTGAAGGCAAAGGAATGCATGAGTGTTTCATGCTCTCATCACAAAATTGCAAAATTTGCAAAATCACCATAACTTGTGATCTACACGTGCAAATCATCTCATCTCTTCAGCATTGGCTCATGAGAGGATATAAAAAAAATTAGGGTTTTACAAGGGCTCATTTCTCTCTCATTGCTGAGTTTCCACCTTCTTGCACAACTTGCATTTTCTCTTGAATCTCCTCACACACTAGCTCTCTCCAAAAACAAATCATAGATCCTTCATCCTTAGAAGCTCAGGATCATTAATATCACCATTGTTCAAGCTATCTCTCAAGAATCACAACCTTGCCATTTCAGGGCAGTTGCTTGCAAATCCTCAGATCCAGCAAGATTCAAGGCTCTAGTTGCATTTATTTTGCAACTATAGTGTATTTGGAGTGCTTTGGCTTCATCATCTGGACTTCTAACAAGTTTTCTCAAGATCTGCAAGCTCAGGTATGCCTCTGAATATTCAGATCTGAAAATGAAATTGATTGTGTGCATTATAATCCTCTTGCTTCACTGATCATTCTGCTAGTCTTAGTTTCAAAATTGGTGCAATATTGAGTCAGATATATGAATTTGAAATTTCATGGTCCTACCTGTTTGTGCTCGATCCAGGAGATTCTTTGATTTTTTTGAACTTTTCAATGCCATATTTGAACTCAGGGCAGTTGATTTAGTCAATCTGGAGCTTGTTGTGTTTTTTCATTAGGTTTTGTTCTTGCTGTGAGTTTTCCGGTGCCAGAGCCCTAGCTCCGGTCACCGGAATCTGGAAATGTTCATATTAGGGTTTGGAGGTTGAAGACGAGCCTTGGACCATCAGATCTTGCCTCTCATTGCCCAGGATCATGCCACGTTTTTAATGAATCCAACCTCTCTCTCACGTGCCTTGGCTTTATAATTTGTTTCTATTTTAATGCTTCATGATGCGCACCCCATGTTAACACCCATGCTCCCTCAGCTCTCACCCAATCAAGTGGACACGTCATTTAATGAATGAAACTCAGTGTGCGTTGGATCAATCTCCTGGTCATTTCTTTTTCCATTTATTTCCTGAATATCCACCCTATGTTTTATATTCCTGCGCAGAATGGGTGGGCCTCCCATTGATATTCACACACCCCTGCATTCTGGGCCCAAATCATTTCAACTGCTTGGCCTTACTCTTCGCACCCCTCCCAGCTTTCTTTTTTTAATTCTTTTTCTTTTATCTCTTTTATTTCATTTTGGTTTTCAATTATTAAAAATGCTTCCAATCATCAAAAAATTCTGAATTAATTCATGTAAGTCAATTTGAGTTTCATTTAATTTTTCATATTTTTTATTTCCCATTTATTTCTTATATCCACGTGTCAATTAATTTCTTCTTGTAATTAATTCTTTTTAAGTCCTTTTTGTGCTTGCTGCCTTGTCCAATTTCCATAGTGAACATCATTTTGAATTTCTTGTTGGTTCTTTTTGCCCTGGATTCATAAGAAGATGTAGTTCATGTGTGATTTTTGTCCTGATTTTTAGGTTTTGGTCCTTGCCTTGTAAGTGAAGTTTCTTAACCCCAGTTCATGTTCTTGTCCTCATTTGACCTATCTAGCTTCTGAATTTCTCCCAACCCTTTTGGCTCATTGTTATATCATGTTTGAGGATCATTTGTCCTAAGTTGTGGAAGTTTTAGATGCATTGTTGATTTGATTTGAATTTTGGTTCTTACCTTGTCCCATTTTGCTTCTTTGTGATCATAAGCTCTCTCATTAGGTCGATATTCTAGGGTTTGATTTCCAGAGCATATGTAATACCCTTCCCATGTTCCAGAGACTCACTCCTTGACCCACTAGGATTTTGCACATACTAGCTTGATGAGATGTTTCAACATCTGATTGAAGACCTGTCCCTTGAAGTCTTCCAAGATGATATTGATTGTACTTATCCTCTAGGTTGTAGCTAGAGATGTAGTACATTATGATGATTAATCTAGTCTTTAGCTACCAAGAACTTTAGATACAAGGATAATCAACTAAATACTTGTGGATTTCACAAATAGCAGTTGATCTTAAATCCTTATTCGATATCCTTTAGTGGTAATCTACTTCATCCTCTCCAATATTGATACATCAAGACTGACATCCTTGACTCAACTTGCTTTTAGCTAACTTAGTTGAACATAGCCATGTCTTCCTTTCTTCAATGAGAATCCACTTCAATTTAATTGAAGTCTCCTTGTAGACTAGACCAGGATTTGGATTGAACGAGAAGCACTTCCATGCAAGTCATGGATGGTGAAAATAAATCACTTCCATTTTCCTTAGGTTGATGATCTTCACCCTTTGCACCAAGAGAACCAGAAGCCTTCATAGACCCATCTTCAGAATGAACACTAGACCATGATTGTATACCTCTAATCATGAATATAAATGCCTTTATAAGTGGACTTGAGACAGCTCTCAAGTATCTTTGGAAACTTTATTCATGTTCATATTGTTTACTAATTTTATAGAATAAAAATTGATAAACAGGAACTCAACTCGTCTTCCTCCAAACTTTCTTCATGATACCTGACAAAATTAACCTTCCAAGTATCAAGATATCATAACCAGCAACAAACAACCCTCTTCATTCCATTGCTCCCGGCTTTGGAACGACTAGGGATTTTATGATGTTGATATCTCCAAGAATGCAAGCAAGACCAAGAATAGATTCCACCATTTATCCTCTCTAGATAATGATCATCTTAATTTATTCCCAAGAATATGTCTTTCTTCACCATCAACTCCAGAAACTCAAGACAATTAGGAATCTTCCTATCATAGATAAAAGCAGTGGAGCACTAATGAAAAACTTCAACATCCTTCAGGAAAGATATCAAAACATCTTATAGGACATCATCAATAATCACCAGCAGCAGCAGAAACTTCACAGAAGCATTGAACAACCATCATTAGTTGTCACCCTTTATCCAAAATACTCACCCCATTCATCAATACCCATGAGTATATTTTAATGAATTATCTTATCTAACATAAACTCCTCCTTGTTTAAAACCAGAAAGTATCTTTTCAAGATCTCATCCAAAAATAGACAAGATACCTTCTCTGATACCAATTGAAATTTTGGTAGGAAGACCACAAATGTCCTAACCACATGTCGGGACATTGATCTCTGCAACATATTAAACAAGGGAAAACAAACAAATATTGATATTCAACTTATCAATGCATAAACATGTCAGATGTTCCAACATCTATTTTGGCTTGTTCAAACAACAAGCATAATAACATAGTTGTAAATATGCAGAATGATAAATAACATAGTAATTGTTAACCTTGTTCGTTTGAACACACCTACTCTGGATACCGGTCTAGGAAGAAGATCACATTATCAGTAGGATTATTGCTTGCACAAAATCTCCATCGTACAGGTAGATAACCTCTGTTTTACTTAATGTTAACCAATGTAATCATTATCGTAGAAACTCCATATTTGATAAGAGAACCCTATCTCACTCCTTTTAATCATCACCTGTGATTCTTGACAATTATAACCCAGAAATTGTATCATTCTACTTGAAAGCCCCACCTTTCAATGCAATGTTCAGTCAACAATCTTGACTAAAAACTATCATTGGATATGCTTCAAAGCTTCATCCAAGAACAATACATAACTCATTACATACGAGCTTATGAGTTATGCTTAACAATTATGTCTACCTCAGTGTATCTAACCGATACAATAGGTGACTTACAATACAAGAAAGCTTACAACTCTCAAAACCCTTAAACCTTATTTTCTACTCTTACAAAAGTGTTACAAGAATTAGTTATTTTTCTATAGGTATATGTTTTCTATTTATAATTTTCAGCTATCCATGGGATTCGAATAATCCAATTAATTATTCCTTGATCCATGCGTTGATTGCTGCATATAAAATCTCTTCAATTCTTCAAAACATATCTTCTGCAAAATCTGTTTGTAATAGACAAAGATGTTGAAACCTCCAGTTAGGACATCTTGTTCAACATCATATTCAACACTTAAGTTTTACAAAAATTTAAGCCAAATATTTTTAGCTTTCATTCATGATGATGAAGGTGAGATAATTTGATGATGAATGATGAGTTCTACTTCTTATTCTTCCACTTCTAGGGTTTTCTTATTATTTCTCCTTTTCTCTTATTTCTCTCTATTTCTTCTTTCTCTTACTATATTTTCTTTCTATTCTTATTTTAAACCTTTACTCCTATAAAGTTGGAACAAGAAGCATGACATGTAGAAAGTTGGTAAGGAAAACTTGGTAAAATATCTAAAATTAAGTATTTCCAAGATATCCCTATTGTTCCAATTAATAAAACCTCAGAGTCAGATATATTAATTAAATGAACTATGAGCCCATCAGTTACTCTAATTATCTCAACAAATAACTCTTAGAGCACACCAGAACCCAGTTGATCTCAACTAATATTATTTAGAGCATTTTAGGAAATACGGGGTATTACATTACCAGACATATTTTGTAATAACAATGAGGGAGGATCATAAGCTTTGATGTCGATGAACACACAGTGGTGAGTTGATAAAAGTGTCGTCGAAACTCATGTCAACGGAGGCGATTGAAGGTTGCAGTGGTGCAGTCAAACATGTGGAGGTTTGTTGGTTGCGACGATTGTGGATGGATGTATGGTGGCAGATAGGGCGGTGGTGCGACGTATTCTTTTTCGTTGTTGGTGAGATTCTGACAAGTCTGGACACTGAAGTTTCTTCCCTGTACTGGTTTTTATGTGTTGTTGTGTTTTGATTTTGAGTGCATGTTTTTTTTTTGTGTGGAAGGTTGTTGATAATGGATTTGAGAAATATTGGTGTATTTTTTTTTGTGGTTTATGTGATGATGATTTCAGGGGGGGTGATGTTGTCTATGTAATTATGGTGATGTTAATTTTTTTATTTGTGGGTTTAAATGATATTGAATGCTATTGAGTTTTGTATGGTTTTGAGTATGGTTGTATGAATGGTGCATGTTGGATTGGTGACTTTAATGTTGTAAATGGTGTTACATGAAGTAGGGGTGATATGTTTGGTTGTTCAAGTTTAAGGGTTGTTGATAGGAATGTCATGGATCGATGGTTTGATAATGGTGGTAAGGATGAATTTTAGTTGAGGAAAGGATGGTGAATAAATGTATGAACTTTCTTTCGTGGTTTGGTTAAAACATAAATGTGAAAGAGAGGATTTTTTTATATAAAATACCTTATGCATTATATAAAAATGATAAAGTACAAACATGAAACACAATGTGTTAAGACATTTCTCATCCACATTTTAACAACAAAATTAGTAATAACTAAGCCACTCAAGAGTCGGACATCAATAACCTTTGAAAATTTTAAAAAAATTAGAGCATTACCAATCCAATTCTTTAATCCAAGCAACCAAACAAAACTCTTCCACATATCATCGGCGATCTGAGGAACGACAATCTTTAAATCTATCCAGTTACGGGTCATTTCTTTGGATTTATCATACACAATTCGATTATATGGGTTCTTGAAATTGTTTAAACTCATCTAGCGTGAAGGAGTCCATTGTTGAGTGGAAAAGAAATCAGATTTACAGCAACCATTGTTGGATTTTTACTCATAAACACTTTTTCATCATCCACACCTCTTTGGGGTATTTCAATAAACATCATGACTACAAACTTAAAAAACACTAAACTTAAGAACAACAAACAAATCTGAACCAGACAAGTACATAATAACAATACCAATAACAGATACACCAACACAATCTTTAGTGATTTCGTATCTCCCAATGGTGGAGGCTCTGTTGGGGGTCAAATTCCATGTATGTGCAATTGTGGATCCTTTGTTGGTGCAAATGGTTTTGGAGTTGAGAGCACATATACTTGTTCATGACAATGAGAGTTAGGTGGTTGTTGATAGAGAGACGAGAAACCATGATGGAGGTTGGTAATGGAACACGATTTGGGAATAAAAGAGGTGAGTGATTTAAAGGAATAGTAAGGAGAGAAGAAAAACTCACAATGTATGAGGAAGAACCTCCACTAGGGAGAAGACAACCTCCATGTCGAATGGGAGGAGCTCCAATTAAGGAGATGAAACTCATACAAAAGGGGCGGCGCACAAGCATATAGAGGAAGAAAAAACCCTATTTTTTAGAGAAAAGTTAGAGCTTCTCTCTCTTCCCTATGGTGTGGCAGTAAGGGGAGACTTTTGTGAAATAGAGGAATTTGAGATTGGGTTTTTTGTGCATTTTTATGTCAGAGAGGGGGAGCATATTTTTTTGGGAAATGCTAACAACTGTCCTGAGACTCTATTTAAGAGATTAAAAAGGTAAGTTGAACATTCTTTAAGAGATTAAAAAAAGTTTTTCTTTAAAAAAAATATGTATATTCATTGCACTTGAAACATAAATAATTATTTCTTAAAAAAAATATTGTGTGTATTCAATTAACTAAATATATATTATTTTATTTATTTAGAATTTTTAACCATTATCTCGGGAAACTCGTTAACATGACCCTCTTTTTGTGACATTAGTATTGTTTGGTAACTTATTTAAAAATTATAAAAAAAAATTGGGCAAAATTGCGAAATGACAAAACCCTTTTGATAATCTAAAATATTGTCAAATTGCAAGTATAAAATCTTAGGAATTTCTTCCTTATTTTTCACTAGGATTTATACATCGTATGCAACTCGTACTAACAAGTGAGAGAATCATATTTATAGTTGACGAAATCCTACATATCCAAATTCAACCCAAAACACGACCCATATCTAAACTGATTTGAGAACCGAACTCACTCGATCATATATACTCAATGACCACCGCCCGACCATCGTCTCTCCAGACCTCCGTCTTCGCACCACCACGCCCCGACTTTAAAACTAGCTCTACTAAAATATTTTTTACTCTTATTTTCACTTAAGGTTTTCATTCATTTTATTTTTAACATAATTTATATCATATGGTTCTATGTACTCCATCAATTTCAATGACTTAATAATCTCATTTTGTTTTTAGGTTTATCTCAAAAATAAAGAATAATACTCACAAATCTCATTTAATTTGTTTTTTGTGTAGGCATGTTGTGTGTTTGTATTTTATGTGGACATATTGTGTGTAGGAACAATTTGGTTTGTGGAGCACTTACTTAGTCACAAGTTCATTTCCAAGTAGCCACTTAGGTTTGCCACAATAACCAACCAATTGAAGTGTGTGACATGCAACCAAATATTGCATTTTTCATGTGTAGCACAATCAATCATAGGTCCACTTCTTAACTCTTGTTTGTTAGGGATAATCTTAGTCATGTTACAAGATTTATATCTTTTTGACCAAACATGAAAAGTAACCCTATCCTATCCGACCAAAAGAGAAGTTTCCCCCTCTCCTTTTTATCATATCAATAATGTAATGCACCAAACTATTTTTTTTCCCGTATCTTATTGTCATTTTTAGTCTTTGATGTTGTTGCATCATGGAATAAAGGCATGATTAGACATCATTATGTTGAATTTTATTTTGGCTTTTTTTTCTTTCTTTTCCTTCTATCTTAGTTCGTGTCAAATTTTTAAGTTTTCTAGATTTCATGCCCGTGGTACAAACTTCTTTCATATAATATAAATAATCCAAGTTAGAAAAAAGATGTTTACCTACCATATATTTTAAAAAATTCCATTTATTTAATTGAATATATTTTTTTTAAGGAAAATATTAAATTCCATTAATAGTTAAAATGAAGGATTAAATATACAGAAAAAATTAATACACTTAAACATATTATATATATATATATATATATATATATATATATATATATATATATATATATATATATATATATATATATATATATATATATATATATATATATATATATATATATATATATATATATATATATATATATATATATATATATATATATATAAAAGTAACTATCTTTAGTCTAATTCTTCTTTAAATTATATCGTATTGGAAGAGATTTTCTCTAATAATGTATCTTTATTAGTATCGATCATCATTTTGTAAAAACAGCTTATGGTATTATTTTTATCGAATATTTTCATAAAAAGTTAGATTTACTTAAAATTGTAAAATTTCTATTGTCTAACAATTATAATATAGTTGACAATATAAAAATAGACATATTTTCAAAAATATCAATTTGTTTCACCAAAAAAATCATGTTTGTTTCACCAAAAAAATCATGTTGTTTATGACTCTAACAAACAAGAGTTGGGTATATACTTCAAACATTGATATGGCTCAATAATTCAAATTCCATAAAAGATATAACATGTATTTTACTTCTATTTCAAGAGAGCATACTAAATATATAAACATTCCTCCTCCCCTCCTCCCCAACTCATTGGATTGTAAGATCTATACATCAAACACATGGACAGATTGTTTCTAGGAAATTTCATTAACTTAATAGTTCCTTCAAATAAAAACTAAAGCAGAACAATGCAATCAAACTATCAGATTCTTGTCGGTTGTTCCATGTGATGATAAAAACAACACTAACTTTTTTTTGGATCTTGAGGTTCAATAATTATTATGTTATAAGAGAATCATTTCAAAATATATTTTTTCCTTGACCATTTCATTATTAAGAAATGGTTCTTGTAAAATAATTAATTCACTTCCAAAAAAGTTGATATGAGAAAATTATTTTTAAATAAAAGCTTTTCTTTTATAGAATTAAATCATATGCCAAATGCTTCTAATACAAAATAAATAAAGAAAGAAAGAAAAAAATCAACATTGCAGTTTTTGGTTGTTATGGCTTTAGGGGATGCACTAACCTTTTCCTATGGAATTTTCTAATAATAGAATCTTAATAAAATGATTAAAGAGTCAATAAATTTAAATATTTTTCATTCAAGAAAATAATAAAATGTTAGAGCCAGACTGTGAAAAGAAAAGAGTACTCTTGTATTGTAACATGTACACTACAACAACTTTGTACTTCTTTTATATTTAATTGTACAAGAAGAATGACAATGAAAGAATAGATATATATTATTATAAATAATATACTTTTGACACAATAATTGAAGACAACTTAAAAAAAGATTAAGAGAAAAAGAATGATATCAATGACACATAATATTATTATTTATTAATTAAGAGAAAGTGTTGGATCTAGATAAGATAAACTTTCATCCCAAAATGTTGAGATTCCTTTTGTTAATTAAATATTATATCAATTTTATTATTATTATTTTTATATCATTTCAATTTTTTTATTAAAATATTTGTTGGTGGGGAAGTCATATTCCAAATCTGATTCATTGAATGTGGGAGATGAATTGGATTTAATAAACTTTTTCTTTCCTACTTTTATTTTTAATTAAGATATAATCATGCTTAATTTTATATGTGTTTCTTAATGAACCAACCTGTGTGATTCTCTTCACTTCTCTCTTTTATGAATTATTAGTTAATTGATTAATAATTGTATCAAAAATAAGATTTTAGGTGGCCCTCTATTGTCATGAAATATGATTTATTAATTAATTAATAGTGATTTTTGACACCACAAAATCATAATATGAAGACTTTTGCTGTTAAAAATTTTAGTTTGAGCTTTATCATCACATCAACCCTACACCAACCTATTTTTTTAAATGAGAAATAATGTTAAAAGTTGCAGTGGGGTCTTTGACAATATTATAATAGTTATTATATTTATTCATATTAGTGATAATTGAGAAATTATATTATATTTTATAAAGTCATGTGTTTGCTAATTAGTTAGTTTTATTATTGATGAATTTCTCTTTGATATTTTAAAATGAAAGAAACACATTGTTATTATAAAAATTCTTATGTTTGAAGAGTTGAGAATCTCTCCTTTTTTTAACCCTAAAGTTTTTAGAGGAAGGCATATTGCTAATACAAAATTTATGTGAGAGATAAACAAATTCAAATAAAAATTTATTTTATTTTGAATTTGAAATTTAGTCATTTCAAATAATTTGTTTTTAAGTAAAATTTCCTAATTATTTGAGCTCAATTATTTTATTAAAAGAAGAGTATATAAGTTAAGAGCATAGGTAAACGAATATTTTATAAAATTAAATTAAGAATTATGCGATGATGTATTCTTTTATACGGCCAAAAACATACTAAAAGAACACTATATTATTTGAGCCCTCAATTTTCTTGAATATTTTTAATATGATAAAAGGTGTCTTTTATTTTTTTTATAAATAAAAATTAATTGATTAATTTGTTTTAAAACATGTTTGGTTCAAAATAGTTAAAAGAGAGACGAGAAGAAACATTTTAATTATAAATATATTTGGTTCACAAAATAAAAAGGATTTTTTATATAATTAATTTACTTTTTATTGTTGTGAATCGAATATCTTAGAAACAAAACATAATAGATTTCTTTATGATCAAGAAATCCACAAGGGTTAAGGTTTAGGGTAACCAGGAATAACAACAAGGATTGGTTATAAACTGTTATTCTTTCCTTTCTCTTTAAAATAATCTCTCTCACTTTTGAATTAGGGTTTTATCTCCCTATTTTTTCTTATACAAAAGATGAGAGACTAGTATGCTATTATAATAAAACTAACACAATAACCTAATAAGCTTTTTAACAATTACTCGTTACAAACTAACTTAGGGTACAAGCTAACTTAAACAATAAGATCCATAACACAAGGCTCAATTAAACAACATCATGTGAGCGGACATCAACGGCATGCTATTCGTACTATGGTTTGTTTCAATATTCCATAAATCTCCACCTTGAAACACACTCTATACAAACAAGAAACAAACTAGCTTCATGCAGCTTTATCAACTGCATACATTGGAAAAACTTACAATTGGGAAACGTCTTGGTGATCATATCAGCAGCATTATGATTTGTCGAAACCTTCAACATTTGGACTTCTCCACACTCGATTACACCTCTGACGAAATGCAGTCTCACATCAATGTGCATGGTTCGCTCATGATAGGTTGAGTTCTTCGACATATGTATTGCACTTTGACTATCACATTTAACAGTGATAGCTCGACCTTGAAGTTTTAACTCCTTTGCAAAACCTTCAAGCCACAATGCTTCATTTACAGCTTCAGTTAGGGTGATATATTCCACTTCCTTGGTTGATAAGGCAACAACCTTCTGAAGTGTTGCTTTCCAACTAATTGATGTGCCAAACATAGTGAAACATATCCAGAAATAGATTTTCTGGAATCCATACAACTTAAATAATCAGAGTCGACATATCCTTCGATTTCTGCTTTACTATCTTCACCCAAGGCTCCACCATAAATTAAGACTCTGCTCAGAGACCCATTTATGTACCTTAGAATTCATTTTAATGCTTGCCAGTGAGCCTTTCCAAGATTTTCCATGTACCTTCTTACAAGACTTACTTCATATGTTATATCGGGTCTAGCACATACCATAACATACATCAAAGAACCTACTATATTAGCATATGGAATGTTATCCATATAAGTTCTTTCGACATCAGTATTGGAACACTGATCTATACTCATCTTGAATTGAGGGTTTTTCGGAGTCACAACAGGCCTTGAATTCGACATACCAAGCTTATCGAAAATTTTCTTCAGGTATGCCTCTTGAGATTAGCATAATCTTGACTGCTATTTATCTCTCCGGATGTCAATCCCAAGAATCCTGGACGCATCTCCCAAATCCTTCTTATAGAACTCCTTATTGAGTTCATCCTTCACCTTCATTACATCTTCGACAATGTTGCTTTCTATTAGAATATCATCTACATAAAGCAACAAAATAACAAATGAATTACCAGGTCGAGATCTGAAGTAAACATAGTGGTCAAACTGAATTCTGATGAAACTTATGTGTGCCATGAACTTGTCGAACCTCCACTGTCGAGGAGATTGTTTTAGCCCATATAAAGATCTCTTCAGTTTGCATACATACTCTTATTTCCCCTCTTCGACATACCCTTCAAGTTTCCTCATCAGGATTGTTTCATCAAGATTACCATACAAGAACACAGTCTTCACGCCCATTTGTTCCAGTTCAAGGTCGAACTGTGCCACCATGGCTATCAATATTCGAATCGACTTGTGTTTCACAACAGGAGAGAAAACATCATTGAAGTCGGCACCTTCTTTCTGAGTGAAACCCATTGCAACCTTCCTTGCATTGTATCTCTTCGACGCCACTCCTTTGATTCCTTCCTTAACTTTGAAAATCAATTTACAGCTGACTAACCCGGCTCTAGCAGGTTTTTTGATCAGTTCCCATGTGTTGTTATCATTAAGATATTTCATCTCATCATCCATGGCCTTCATTCATTCAGTCTTATTTCTACTCCTCATAACTTCCTTATAGTCACTAGGTTCTTCATCTAGAACCTCACTTGCAGATATTAAGGAACAAGCTATAAGATCTGCATGACCAAGTCTCTGAGGTGGCTTGATGACTCTTCTCGACCTGTCTCTTGCCAGTAGGTAGTCATTATCAGTCTCCTCATCTTCGATTGTAGTTCCTGCTTCTTCTTCGACTTCATCTGGGTTATGCAGTTCAACATCACTATGCTCCACCTCATCAAGAATTTCTCCCTGTTCCAGCTCTTTGACAACATCATCAGTTTTCTTAAAAGTCATCTCAGCTTCATTGAAAACTAATCTCAACTAGTGATACACCTCTTGTGACCTAGCTCTAGGAACCATAGCCTATAAGCTTTGACTCCTTCAGGGTATCCCATGAACATGCATTTCAAAGCTCTAGGTTCGACCTTGTCTTGCCTAATGTGAGTATAGGTACACAACCAAAAACTCTTAGTTTGTCGAGATCTAATGGATGTCCCGACCAAACTTCTTCAGGTGTCTTCATATCTAATACAGTCGAAAGACATTTGTTTATCAGATATGTTATTGTCGAAACAACCTCAGCCCAAAACACCTTCTTCAATCCATCACTAACAAACATGCATCTAACCCTTTTGAGGATTGTTCGATTGAATCTCTCAGCTAGACCATTTTACTGAGGAGTACCTGCTATAGTCTTATGCCTTGAAATCCCAGACTCCACATAGTAACTATCGAAAGCTTCATTTTAGAATTCAAGGTCATTATCAGTTCTCAACCTCTTGACCTTTTTGTCAGTTTGAGTTTCGACAAGAACTTTCCAACTCTTGAAATTCTCAAAAGTTTCATATTCCTTAGTCTTCTGAATGAATGCCCATAACTTTATGGAATAATCATCAACTATGGATAGAAAAGATGAGAGACTAGTATGTTATTTATAATAAAACTAACACACTAACCTAATGGTTTTTTTTTAACAATTACCCATTACAAGCTAACTTGGGATACAAGTTAACTTAAACAATTGGATTCATAACACAAGACCTAATTAAACAACAACATGTAAGCGGACTTCGACGACATATTATTCGTACTGGAGTTTGTTCTAATATTCCACATTTATACTATTTATCTTTAAAATTTTAATATAATCCACATAATATTTTTTATTATTAACTCAGAAACAAATTTATTAAAGAGACATAAATATTTAATTAAAATTATTTAATAATATAAATTGTATATAAATAATCAAATAAATAAATTTAATTATACTCTGCAACCCAAAACAAATTATCTAGTTAATTCAACATACACTATTTTCCATCAGAAAACAAATTATTTACTTGATATATAACTAGATAAATCATTCGGTTGATACACTATGTATAAATGGAACCCTCCATTTATTTAAAAGGTAGGGTATTATCTTAAACATATTAGTCTTATACATTTTGTTATTTGTTTATATAAAAAATCTCTTCTTTTTTTGTTTTGTTTTTGGCATTGATAAAAAAAATCTCTTTTATTGAAGAATAAAGCTCAATGAAATTAAACACCACTTTAATAAAGATAATAGTTAGAAAGAAATTTAAGATATTAAATTTATTAATATTGATATCATAATTGACTGATATTTTTATAAAATCTTTTCACTTCATACATAATATATTTTATAATAAAAAATTTACAGAAATCTTTACTCAATTATCCCACTTTTTCAAAAAAAAAAACCTCAAATAATTCAGTTTTCAAATTAATTCTCTATCTATCACACTTTCTATAATAAAAAATGAATTTGCAGGTAAATCTAGTTACCTGCGGATTTTCCCGCATATTTGATATTACTTGCGGATATTTACTTATATCCATAGGTAAATTTGCAAGTAAATATGTATGTAGCTCAAATCTGCAGGAAAATCCGCAGGTAACTGAAAAATTTTAAAAAAAATATAGGAAGCATCAATTCAATTGGCGACTCCCTTTTAATTTTTTTTTTCTAAAGTGGGGTAGATTGAGAATTAATTTGAAAGGTAGAGTAGATAGGGATTAAAATTGAAAAAATTAGGTACTTTGATAAAATTTTCAATAACTGAGATATAATTTTGGAGCGTGTCACATTTTTTCAAATACGATTTATTTTATTGGTTGTAGAATCAACCAATATAATTCTGAATCTCAGAAGAATGGTATCACACTCTGTAGGATTTGAACCTACGACATCGGGTTTTGGAGACCCGCGTTCTACCGAACTGAACTAAGAGCGCTTTCTTTTCCTAGTTTTCCTAAAGAATTGGATGTGATGGCAACACATCTTGCATGCATACAGACAAACTCAATATGGCGAACCACACTTCAAATTCCAACTCTTATGATTTTTGTTTTTATTTATTTTTCAAATGATGTTTTTTTCTTTAATATTTTGAAATCAAACAAAGCTACCATTGAAAAACTCAATCTGAATACAAACATAATTGAAGAAAGTTAAAAACAGGTTCAGAAAATTAAACACACTCTGAACAAAAGTAAGATTACAAAGTTGTGTTTAAAGCAAGTCAAGCTTCAAGATTATAAAGTCAATGTTTCTTAACAGAAACCATCCAGATAACCTCAAATAAAGCTCTGACTACAAGTTTGTGTTAGTCTAAAAAATTAGTACTTCAAGGAATTTGAAGTTTCACAAAGTTTTGAAGACAAATTCTAAATTGTACTCAAAATTCATCAAATTATGTTAGAAGCCTCTGACTAGAAGTTGGTAAGCAAAGAAAATATTCTCTAACAGTCAATACATTTGATATGAACAAGCTAGTAAATGCTTTTGTATGTTTTGTTCATATTCATTATGGACTGTGGTACTTTCAAGTCTCACTTTGAATAAATTTTGTAGTCTACATCATCTAGGATCTGAACTTTGATCAAGCTTCACTTTATCTTTTATATGAAGCCTCTGATTATGATGAGTATTATACTTAATGAAAGTACCACTACTAAAAAAACGCGCAAACAAAACGCAAGGCTTACAACGGATCCATTTACATCGTTGTAATAGGTTAAAAAATTGGCGCCCAGTCAATAGCTGGATGTATAAGCAATCATTTAATGATGGTTGACTTAAACCACCGTAGCAAAAAATGAAATGTAGCAAGCTTTGATTCCCTGCAACTACATTTTTTCCATTTTTTAGAGTACATTAACGTGTGTCACTTAAGTCCATTATTTAAAAAATAAATTGCAACTGTTAAATTAGAATAACATTGTTATAACATACAATTTAGTTTTAGGTTTTGTTGGTCGGAAAACCTGGTTTCATGGGAAATGGTCTCCTTTTTTTAAATCTGTTTCGTACATTTAAAGCTGAAAAATCATGCGATCAATAGTCCCATACTATGGAGTAGTTACGGGACTTCACCCTCAAAACCTCAAATTCATCTTTTTTCTATTTTTTATGAATTCTTTTATTGTTTTCATAGTCTCAAAAAACTCCAAGAAAAAAATCTCAAAAATCTAATTTTACTTAATTAGATTAAATTTCGTGTTTTTGTATTTTTCTAAATTTATTTTAATCATATTACTCACATTTTTTCAAAATGATGACAGACCGTTCACCACGGGTATTTAAAAATCGTGGTTATAGGTAGAATTTTTTACTTATTTTTTCAAAATGCTAACAGACCTTTCATCACAGGTATTTACAATAACCATGACCATAGGTAGCGTCTGGTCATGGGTTTAAGTCATAGCTCATTAACAAGCCATTGATGAGCTATGATTTCAACAAAGCAAGTACTGATGTCGAGGTCAAAGATATTGTTGTTATTCTAGTCAAATTTGAAGCAGTTGCTAACATGCTCAACACAATCAAAGTCGAATATTATGTAGCTAGTACTAGTCAAAGACCTCAAAGAACTAGAGTTCGTCCAACAAGGGACTATGAAATGGTTGGTTATGATGAAGTCACAACAGATGGAGAACTATTTCATTTTGCTTTACTTATAGGTGTTGAACCAATCAACTATAACAAGGCTTTAAAGAGTATGAAGTTGAAGTCTTCTATAGTCAATGAGTTACAAACAATCAAAAGAAACAACACATGGGAGTTTGTCGAATTGTCAGCACATACAAAAACTATCAAGATGAAGTGGGTCTTCAAGTTGAAGCACAATGTTGATGGTTCGATAGTAAGACATAAGGAGAGATTTGATGTTCGAGGTTTTCTTCAGAGAGCAAAAGTATATTAATCTGAAGTTTATACACCGATAACAATATTGGAAACTGGTCAATTGGTTATAGCCTTGGAATGTAAGCAAGGTTGGTCGATATTTCACTTAGATGTGAAATCAAATTATTTAATGGTCAACTAGATGAAGAAGCATATGTCACACAACCTTCTTGGTTTGTGATATAGGAGGAATCAAGGAAAGTGTATAAGTTGCACAAAGTACTATATGGCCTTAAGTAGACACCTAGGGCGTGAAATAAGAAGATTGACTCATACTAGGTCGAGTTGGGATTTATCAAATTCAAATATGAGTACGGTGTCTATGTTTAGGTTGTGGCACAAGATATAACAATCATTTTCTTATATGTCTATGACTTGTTAGTAATTGGAAATATCTTGGAGAACTTGTCAAAGTTCAAAGAGCTAATGAAGAAGGAATTTGAAATGTCGGGTCTGGGAAATTGTTCGTACTTTGTAAGCATGTAATTTAAAATGTTGAAGCAAGGTATGGTTATACATCAAATAAAGTATGTCAAAGAGATACTCAAGAGATTCAAGATGGATGATTCGAGTCAAGTATTGTAACGCCCTATATAATATATAGATAGAATAATATTATACAAGTGTTATTTGGTACCGACACCATCATAAGTGCCTATTGGCATAATTCACATACTTGACTAATTCTAGAAACATAAATAAAACCTATGGTACAAGGCATGGAAATTATCCAAAACAATAAAAATAAAAATCAAAGTACAATATCATTCATTCTACAAGAAATTATACACAGCGGAAAAACTCGAACTAAGCTTCTATTGAAACATCCAAGCATAGCTCCACTTGTAAATCAAACCAGTAACAATACCTGTAAAGAAACAACAATAGTGTGATGAGATAATAATCTCAGTGAGTTACCTATCTTATAGATTCTCTCGGCTTTACAAGGTTCTGACTAAACCTAACTCAAGTCAGGGGAAAATGACAAGATTTTGAGTTCACAATTTCACACTACATAGAAACACGTCCATGAGTTCAACAATTCTATTGTCACTAATTAGAATCTTATCTTTGCTTCCTATGGGACTCAGTGTAATACTCATCTCAAGCCTAAGGTTATCTCTTTATATGGGACTCAGTATAATACCCATTTCAAGCCTAAGGTTACCGCTTGCTATGGGACTTAGTGTAATACCCATTTCAAGCGTTCTAATTAATTCACGTGGGACTCAATACAATACCCACCTCAAGAATTAATCTTATCTTCCCGTGGGGCTCAGTATAATACCCACCTCAACACTTACTCTTATCTTCTCGTGGGACTCAGTGTAATACCTACCTCAAGACTTACTCTTATCTTCCCGTGGGACTCAACGTAATACCCACCTCAAGACTTACTTTTATCTTATCATAGGACTCAGTGTAATACCCAACTAAAGATTTGCTATTATCTTCTCATGGGACTCACTGTAATACCCACCTCAAGACTTAATTTTATCTTCCCATTGGACTCAGTGTAATACCCACCTCAAAACTTATCATTTTCTTCTTGTGGGACTCATTGTAATACCCACCTCAAAACTTACACTTTTAGGCCTCCTGTAACACCTCTTACCCCACCATAATAATACGATATTATTCAATAAAATCAGAGTATTCAACAAAAAGGGTATCACATTTCTACTTCGACAAACATCATTAAAAATCATCAATTTGTCATGTCCTATAACACGGGTTACAACATGCATTCATAATTAAAGCCAGCACTTTTACACAGAGGGTCATAATTCATCAACTCAATTAGTCAAACATAAAAATTCAAATTTTAATTCCAAAACATCCTTAACTCAAAGTAAAACAGGAGAACTCAAGAAATTCTTAAGCGTTCCCGCAGTTACATGACACAGAGCAGGACACCACCTTAAACTCTATAAATGACAAAATACATATAACTCCAAGCTACGTCCATGCACCAAGCTTATTCTTGAGTATCTGCAGAATGACATAATAGACCATCACCAAAGACAGGCAGGGTGAGTAATCACAAATCAATATAATCGACATAAAGTAAAAATAATCATGCAATAGTTCGTCATATAGAAACACATCAATATTCTCATTCATCACATAATCAAACTCATCAAACATATAACAACACATATGCATCATGTTATGCCACCAAGAATGAAATGCAACTTCATAAATGCATGTGGTACCGATTTCAACATGTGATAGACACTGGGCCATCTACCCTCAACAATGGAGCATAACATATTCAACATAACCTCGATCCACTCTATGGGATCGAAGCTTCCAACAACATAGGTATGCCATGAATGCAACGATACAACAATTCAACATAATCAATATAATTCAACATTTGCATCGACATTCATGTAATCAAGCATCATATAATAACCTACATCTTATATTCATTTCTATCATAAAATACATCACAACATCAATACATCCTATCTACACCTCATTAGATAATTTTCTGAAATTAAATCACTACTTTTTCACTTCCAGGGCTCGCTAAGCGACCTCTTCGATTGCTAAGCGGGTTCCTCTCGGGTTGGGGGAAAATCTAATTTTCATTGCTCGCTAAGCGAACTAGGCGAATTTCAGAAATTCAACTTTGCGATAAAAGCAAATTCAGTTGTGATAATTCACCCTAGAAATAGAGTTTTCATCATTTTAATCACCAATTCAGTAATTAAACATATAGCTAATCCACAGAAATCAAGGTAACAAGTATAATACATATCAATACATCCTATCTACACCTCATTAGACAATTTTCTGAAGTTAAATCACTACTTTTTCAATTCCAGGGCTCGCTAAGAGGCCTCCTCTCAGGTTGGGGGAAAAATCTAGTTTTCATTGCTCGCTAAGCGAAAATCTACTCGCTAAGCGAACTAGGCGAATTTCAGAAATTCAACTTTACGATGAAAGCAAACTCATCTACAATATTTCACCCTAAAAACAGAGTTTTTCATCATTTTAATCACCAATTCAGTAATTAAACATATAGCTAATCCACATATATCATTTACAACATACAATGTACCACAAATTCATCATTATTCCTCAATTTTATTCACCAAATCCTAGGTTTTCTCTAAAACCCCTATTCTCCCTATTACCTAAATTCTACATTAAAATACATTGAAAAACAATACTCATCATACCTTAGAGTGAAGCTTTTCCCACGGTCTTCACAAAAATCTCCGGAAAACTTCTTCAAACCTTGGCTTCTCTCCTTCGTTCTTCAAACCTCTTTTCTTCTCTCTCCCAAAAGCAATCGTAAAACTGATCGTATCCCTAACCTCAACTTCCTTTTTGTCAATCTTATTTAACTAATAATATTTAAATAAAATAACATAACTTCTGATTTCTTTATTTTATTTAACTAATAATATTTAAATAACATAACTTGCATTATTCAATATTATTATTAAATAAAAGCAATTTCATCACAACAACACCACAACAAATACACCAAAAAATTGCCAAATTATCATAATAAATAATAAAATTATGAAATCGGGGTGTTACAACTCTCCCCCACTTAAGAATTTTCGTCCTCGAAAATTTACCTGAAGCAAACAGAGTAGGATACGACTCCTTCATTTGACCTCCACGTTCCCAAGTCCAACTTTCACCTGCTGGTCAACCCCACAATACCTTTACCAAGGCAATCTCTTTCCCTCTTAACTACTTCATTCTTCGACCATCTATCCGCAATGGTAATGCATCAACAGTCAGGTTATCTCTTACTTGAACTCCATCCATCTGAATCACATGCAACGAATCACATACATATTTCCTCAATTGCGACACATGAAACACGTCATGCAAATTCACAAGCGATGGTGGTAACGAAATCTGATATGCCACCGCTCCGATCCTTTGCGAAATCTGATATGAACCAACAAAACACAGAGTGAGCTTTCTAGACTTCAAAGCTCGCCCGACACCATTCATCAGAGTAACTCTCAAGAACACGTGGTCTCCCTCTTGGAACTCAGGAGCTTTCCTCCTCTTATCATGATAACTCTTCTGTCGACTCTGAGAATCCTCCATTATTTCTTGTATCATTTTAATCTTCTCAGTTATCTCCTGCATGATCTCAGGTCCAATCACTACACTTTCCACTAATTCATACCAATACAAGGGATTCTGACATCGTCTACCATACAACATTTCATACGGTTCCATTCCAATACTAGCATGGTGACTGTTATTGTAGGTAAACTCAATCAACGAAAAATGACTATCCCAAGATCCTCATTGATCCAGCACACATACTCTCAGCAAATCCTCTAAATATTGGATAGTCCTCTCTGTCTAACCATCTGCATATGGATGATAAGCAGAGCTCATCCTCAACTTAGTACCCAAGGCATCTTGCAAACTTTTACAAAACCCTGATGTAAACCACATATCTCTCTCCACAATTTCACTTTTCAACTTCAACATTCCCAACTTCACACTCTCGGAAGTAGTCTCACACAAAAAACTCATGTCTTTGAACTGTTCAATCATTTCGAGTTCTTTCACCATAAGCATCGACATATGCAATTTCTTCCTACTCAGAGCATTTACAACCACATTTGCCTTCCCAGGATGATAATTCAAATTAAAATCAAAATCTTTCAACAATTTCAACCACCTTCTATGCCTCATATTCAGTTCCTTCTAATCAAACAAATATTCTAAACTCTTATGATCACTGAACACTTCAAATTTAGAACCAAAGAGATAATGTCTCCAAATATTCAAGACAAATACAACATCTGCCAACTCTAAATCATGTGTAGGGTAATTACTTTGATGAACTCTCATTTGCCTAGAAGCATAAGCAACCATTTGACTATTCTGCATCAAAGCTCCTCCATGTCCCATCTTCGACGAATCACAATACACTATGAACGGCTCATTTAGATTAGGAAAAATCAACATTGGAGCAGTTGTCAATTTCTTCTTCATCTCTATAAAACTCTTTTCACACGCAATGTCCACACATAAGATTGTCCCTTTCGAGTCAACTGAGTCAAAGGTAGCGCCAACTTTGAAAAATCCCTCAATGAACTTCTGGTAATAACTTGCCAAACCTAGAAAACTTCTAATCTCAGTAGCAGACTTAGGAGTCTCCCACTGTAACACTGCATCAATCTTTGACAGATCCACCGCAATTCCACTACTGGAAATTACATGTCTAAGGAACTTCACTTATTGCAACCAGAACTCACACTTTGACAACTTAGCATTCAACTTCTTCTCTCGCAACACTTGCAGTACAATCCTCAAATACCCTGCATGTTCCTCTTCTGTCTTGGAATAAATCAGGATATCATCAATGAAAACTACCACAAATTTATCCAAGTACTCATTGAAGATTAGATTCATGTACTCCATGAACACGCCGGGTGTATTGGATACACCAAACAACATCACCGTGTACTCATAATAACCATACCTCGTCCTGAAAGTTGCCTTCGGAATATCATCACACTTAACACGAATCTGATGGTAGCCAAATCTTAGATCAATCTTCTTGAATATATAAGCTCCCACCAACAGATCCATCAAGTCGTTGATCCTCGGAAGTGGATACTTATTCTTAATAGTAACCTTGTTAAACTGTCGATAATCAACACACAACCTCATAATACCATCTTTCTTGTTGACCAACAACACATGAGCACCCCACAGAGAAAATATAGGTCTCACAAACTTCTTTTCCAACAATTCTTCTAGTTGTTTCTTCAACTCGCTCAATTCTAAAGCAGACATCTGATACGGAGCCATAGACACAGGACTTGTACCAAGTAATAAATCCACTGCAAATTCAATTTTACGTTCTGGAGGCAAATCAGTTATGTCTTCCGGAAATGCATTTGGAAATTCTTGAACAACCGGTAATTCAACACTCGAAGTCTTCACTTCGACTTGCAACGATGCAAACATTGCAAACATCTGAGCTTCGTCTTCTAATAGTTCATCTACTTGCTTAACCTTCAATAACATCAATTCTCCATGATCACCAAGTTCAGGAAACTCCACAGTATTCGCATAACAATTTATATACACAATGTTGTACTCTAGCCAGTTCATTCCAAGAATAACATCAATTTGGTGCAAAGGTAAGCACACCGGATCCATCAAGAAGTCCTTCTAAAAAATAGTCAGAGGACACTTCAAATACACATATGTGGTAGTAACAGAACCATTAGTTGGCGTTTCTATTACCATACAACCATTCATACTAGACAACGCCAAACCCAACTTAGTAGCACATTCAAGAGAAATAAAGGAATGTGTAGCACCAGTATAAATAATTGCAATAAACTCAACACCATTAATAAAATAAGTACCTCAAATCAAGTTGTCCTTCTTAGGAAATTCAGAACCACTCAAAGTGAACACTCTGCCATTGGTTTGAGCACCAGTAGAAGTCTTCTTAGGCTTCTGACATTGGGTGTTGATATGCCCCTATTCACCACAATTAAAGCAAGTTGGACTTTCATTTGGGAAATCACCGACCTGATGACCTCTCTTGCCGCACCTGTAGCATCTCACCACTAGATTGCTGCACACATCCGACTTGTGACCAAATTCTCCACATTTGTAGCACTTGGGAGTAATGAAACCTGCTCCCCCCACTTGGCTTCTTCCCATATGAAACCTTATTCTTCCCCTTCTCAAATGGAGTCACGTAAGGTTTTCCTCTAAACTGGCCTTTCCTTTTCTTCTCACTCAATTGCTTATAGTGAGCAGATCGAGCTCGGTTATCTTAATCATAAATCCTACTTTTGTCCACCAACTCAGCATACCTACATATCTGTTGACACCCAATCCCTTGTTTAATCTCTGGTCTCAGTTCATTCTCAAACTTGAGACACTTAGAAAGTTCAGCATCTGCACGATTGTAGTGAGGATAATACTTCATTAGCCTCTCGAACTTAGTAGCATACTCTTCCACCGTCATATTTCCTTGCTTCAACTTAAGGAACTCCACCTCCATCTTACCACGAGCATCTTTAGAAAAATACTTTCCCAGAAACTCCCTCCTAAACACTGCCTAGGTCACCACAGTATCGGCATCCTCCAAACACTGACAGGTATTATCCCACCAATCTTCAGCCTCCTCAGATAACATGTGGGTACCAAATTGTACCTTTTGCACATTTGTACATGCCATCACTCTGAAAATTTTCTCAATTTCTTTGAGCCACTTCTGCGCACTCTGCAGGTCATGATCTCCTTCAAAAACCGGCGGACTATTACTCTGGAACTTCTCCAAAGCACGAAACTCATCTTGTTCGTTGTTTCGAGCCGTAGCCTTAGCAAGTGCTGCAACAACTTCAACAAGAGCGCGCATGTTGTTTCATGCCATTCTGCACAACAATCACAACATCAGAAAGAAATAATCGTTAAAAGCAACGAATGACAACAGACCGACAATAACGACACATGACCAAATATACCGATCTACTCTGATACCACTAATGTAACACCCTTTACCCCACAACATAATAATGTGATATTATTCAATAAAATCAGAGTATTCAACAAAAAGGATATCTCATTTCTACTTCCACAAACATCATTAAAAATCATCAATTTGTCTTGTCTTGTAACACAGGTTAAAACATGCATTCATAATTAAAGCCAACATTTTTACACAGCGGATCATAATTCATCAACTCAATTACTCAAATATGAAAATTCAAATTTTAATTCCAAAACATCTTTAACTCAAAATAAAATAGGTGAACTCAACAAATTCTCAAGTGTTCCTGATGTTACATGACACAGAGCAGGACACCACCCTAAACTCTATAAACGAAAAAAGACATAACACTCCAATCTACAGCTACATACCAAGCTTATTCTTGAGTATCTGCAGGATGGCATAATAGATCATCACCAAAGGAAGGCAGGGTGAGTAATCACAAATCAATATAATCGACATAAAGTAAAGATAATCATGCAACAGTTCATCATATAGCAACACATCAAATTCTCATTCATCACATCGTCAAACTCATCAAACATCTAATCAACACATATGCATCATGCTAATGCAACTTCATAAATGCATGTGGTACCAATTTCAATATGTGATGGACACTGGGCCATCTACCCTCCACAATGGAGCACAACATATTCAACATAATCTCGATCCACATTATGGGATCGAAGCTTCCAACAACATAGGCATGCCATTAATGCAATGAGACAACAATTCAACATAATCAACATAATTCAACATTTACATCGACATTCATGTAGTCAAGCATCATATAATAACCTACATCTTATCTTCATTTCTATCATAAAATAATCACTAAAACCAACCACATAAATCATGGCAACAAGTATAATACATCACAACATCAATACATCCTATTTACACCTCATTAGACAACTTTCTGAAATTAAATCACTACTTTTTCACTTCCAGGGATCGCTAAGCAACCTCATCGCTTGCTAAGCAGCCTCCTCTCGGGTTGGGGGAAAAATCTAGTTTCATTTCTCGCTCAGCGAGAATCTGCTTGCTACGCGAGCTAGGCGAATTTCAGAAATCAACTCTACGATGACAGCAAACTCAGCTATGACATTTCACCCTAAAAACATAGTTTTTCATCATTTTAATCACTAATTCAGTAATTAAACATATAACTAATCCACATACATCATTTACAACATACAATGCACCACAAATTCATCACTATTCCTCAATTTTATTCACCAAATTCTAGGTTTTCTCTAAAACCCCAATTCTCCTTATTACCTAAACTCTACATCAAAATACATTGAAAAACGATACTCCCCATACCTTAGAGTGAAGCTTTTCCCACGGTCTTCACAAAAATCTCCGAAATACTTCTTCAAACCTTGGCATTTCTCCTTCATTCTTCATACCTTTTCTCTTCTCTCTCCCAAAAGCGATCGTAAAACTGATTTTATCCCCAACCTCAACTTCCTTTTAGTCAATCTTACCTCTATGACCCCAAATATGATTTACCCCTTCTACCCTTACTAACTATCCACAAAAGACCAGTATAACCCTCATACTTCTAATTTCTTTATTTTATTTAACTAATAATATTTAAATAATATAACTTGCATTATTCAATATTATCATTAAATAAAAATAATTTCATCACAACAACACCACAACAAATACACACACAAAATTCAAATTATCATAATAATTAATTAAATAATAAAATAATAAAATTGGGGCGTTACACCTCCCATGGGACTCAATGTTATATCCATCTCAAGCCATTAACACTAATCATAAAACACACCAAGGCATCTTTTCCCGGCCAACCCTACACAAGAGAGTTATCGACACAGGTCACATATCCATAAATGTATACATCATTCCCCAACCAACCCTCCAAGAGAGTAATTCAACACAGGTCACGACTATTTATTAAGGTATGAAGTATACACTCTGGAGAAGCTCCCAAACTAAGGCTCAAACCTCCGCTAATAACTACTCACCAAATATACTCTTCTAGCATCGATGCCTAAGCATTGTCATCTAAAAACATCTATCAAGACCTAGTTACATCTCTAGGTTATTCCATTGATCTAAGGTTTCCTCACTATCTCAAATATTGATGCTTTTAATTATATAATTCTCAATTACATAATCTAACAATTCCATTTAATTATCACATCATACATATAATACACATTGGCATATATCAATATTAATCATGGAACACACATAATAGCATAACATGTCAAACATAATCCATGTAGTAGTTCACACACATTTTAAAGCATATAAGCCACTACTATGCTCTACCAAACATTATTGGTTAAATCATGGTCTCGCATTACCATTTACTACCTCATTGGATCATCTTTCTAATGTTTCAAGTCCCATGTCAATCAGATTCCCGATTCATGAATTTTGGTGGGAACAAGAACCCATACCATTCACATACATTACACGACCATCTTTATCTTATAAATCTATGACATATAACCATGTTTCTACCTCACCATCACATAATACATTGCAATATCTTTCCAACGCTTAAAATGGGGTCAAAACGGACTTACGGTTCAAAATTTATGAGGAAAACAAGAAATAATATTTTTCTGCCTACTGTCTTGTTTCACCCGGCGAAAGGGAAGTAAGCTGGCTAACCACAAGCTCGCCCGACGAATCTGGAAATTTCAGATTTCACAAAAAACATGTTTTGGACATGGAAATTGTCATTACCCTCAACCTACATGATCATATAGCATATAAACACTTAAGTAAACATGTTATAAAACATTTAGACATGCATTTCATCAGTTCATCATGTTAACACAATTATCTCCATCTAATCCCAAATCATACAATTATTCCCAATTTCCTACACTTAGAGTTTCTAACTAGAACTCACCTCAAGCAAGATGGAGATGATGAATATGAGATGATGAAGATGAGATGATTTGATGAAGAAATGGTGATGATCCAAGCATCCTTCCACTCTAAGATTTTCTCTTCTTCTTCCTCCCTTTTCTATTCTCTTTCCATCCACTTCTTCTTTTCTTTCTTTCTAACTCTTACTAACTTTTTTTCTTTTCTTCTTTCATATATATATATATATATATATATATATATATATATATATATATATATATATATATATATATATATATATATATATATATATATATATATATATATATATAAAATACTTACTATTATATAATACAATGATATAAAATATCTCCAATTGATATTTTATCATCCAACACCAAATGATCAAATATTTGAGTTACCAAAAATATCCTCTCTTGAAATAATTAATATTGGTATGACTCTTTAATAAATTAATTGATCTCTTCAGAGTTCACTAGTTACTCTATTGATCCCAATTGACAACACTTAGAACACTTTGGAGATTTCGTTATTCCAATTAATCAAAGATAGAGTACATAAAAACTCATTTGATCTCATATGATATCCACTAGAGAGTTTAAGAGAATATGGAGTGTACATGCATCTTCACCTATCGAACCAAATTTGAAGTTGGAGAAGCATGAAGAGGAAGACAAAGTCGAAGTTACTTTGTTCAAACAAATTGTAGGATCACTGAAGTATGTGTGTAATAGCAGACATGATATAGGTTTCTCAATCGGATTAGTGAGAAAATACATGATTGAACCAATGGTGTCACACATGAAAGTTGTAAGAAGAATCCTAATATACTTAATAGGATCGGCAAACTATGGAATTCTATTTTGACGAGATTCTAAAAGTAAAGAAGTTTCGATTACTTTTTATTTAAATGTTGATTGCTGTGAAGATAAGGAAGATCGAATAAGCACAACTTGTTATTTCTTTCAAGTATTTGATGCCCCAATCTCATGGTGCTCTTGAAAGCAACTTGTGGTGAAATTTTCATCGTGTGAGGCTGAATACATAGTATGATCATATGTTTTGTGTCAATCAATCTGAATCAAATATGTGCTGGAAGAGATTGAGGTCAAATTGAAGAAACCTCTAGTTTTGCAGATTGACAACAAGTCAACCATTAATCTTGCAAAGAATCCAATTTTTCCTGGAAAGAGTAAACACATTGAAGCTAGAGTTCACTCCTTAAGGAAAAAGGTAAATCAAGGTGAACTTGAAGTAAGAAATTGCTGAAGTGAATCACAATTGGCTGACATTTTCACCAAATGATCGAAGATCGATAGATTCCTGAATTTGAGAAAGAATTTATAAATAGTCCAAATCGACTATGGTTAGCGTATGTTCGACCACTTTAATTATAAGGGGATATGTTGTGATATAATCCAAGTTGTGTGTGGCCCAAGCCCACAAATAATTAGGGTTTAGGGATTGTTATATTTGTTACTTAATAGTCAAGTCACTTAATTGTATATAAATAAATATTTTGTAATTCAGTTTTGTAACACAATCATATTTCAATAATACAATCTTTATTTTCTTATTCTCTATCTTTTCCTTTCCACTAAAAAAATGCATCACATACAAACAAATACATCGAGCCATATTTACCATTTGTTGCCAAATCTCATCCTCCTCATTACATACCATACATAATCTCAAAAACATACGATCGTAGATCGTAGACCTTCTCGAAATCGACTCAATTATTTGTCGTGAACTATACCAATCTTATTGATAGATGAACATAATTTAATAAAGCAAAAATACTACAATTTCAACGATAATAAAGCAAGCATATTTACATAATATATGCTCATGCTTTAGTATGCAATACAGGTTGTCGTCATTTAAATTACTATTACATGATATGATATGATATATAAATAATATAAAGTAGGTACGATGCTCCCATTGATGTTGCAATTAATCAATCAAACCAAAAAGAAAACAAGACTTTATAATTAAGCATGCTTAAGCAAAAGGCTAAATCTTAAAGTCAATTACTTGTTTAATCAACCAATGAACCAGAGGCTTATATTAATAAAGCCACATGAAGAAAAAGACCTAAACTAATAATTAATCAGTAAGTGATCCCCAAACATGTCAAATCAGAAAGTGAACATTAGATTTTTTGCACTATGGTTTCAAGTTAGAAACATGATGATAATTAATAAGAGTAGAGTACTAAGAAATATGAATGAATATAACTTTGATGGTTGGGTGTGTGACAAATGTCACTATCATAATTATTTGACCCTACTTGATGCAACATTTTTCTGGCCATGCCTTATCAACAAGGCATCCATGTGATGAGTTTGAGCTTCTTGTGAATTTGTGGATCATGACGTCTAATGTGATGAAAAAAGACCAATCATATATATAATTATTTATTTAATACTGGGATTTTCAAATTAATTATTAAAATATGGCTTCTATGTTCTTTTGTCATGATCCTGACAAGATAAATAAAATTTGAATGTAGAAGTACATATTTGAAATGCACAACATCCTATTTAATTATTCTTAAATGGTGAAAATTTTAATCATTAAAATATTAGATAAATTTAACTAATATTACTAATTATTAAAATAAATGACTTAGTTAACCAAATAATTGAACTCAAGTGATAAACAAACTTTTGTTAAGGAACCGAGATTCGAGAAATATCGAATTCGATTCCGGATAGGAATAAATATTTAATCAATGTCATTATCTCTCGGCAAGAACTCTGGAGTACTAGGGCTCATTTTCCCTAGAAACCAGAAGATGAAAACCAAAAAAAGAATTATTAATATTTAATGCGTTTTTATTCAATTAAAGATCTATTTTTCTAAAGATAATTTTTTGTTGGACTGTGTACTTCTTCTAGGGTTGTGTTAAACTTTTAGATATATAAATTAACCGTGACTTAAATGTGACAAAAGTAATAAATATTTTATTTTATAAAGTTTTAACACGAATAAATATTTTAGGATATTCTATTTAATTGTGTCAAAATTTGAATCATATGCTATAGTTGTTTTTAAACATTGATATTTTTAATTAATTAAAATAGAAGATTATAAGATTTTCTTGGGACAATGTTCTCATAATTGAGGATGGGAGAGCAAATAGGAGATCGACAGATCTTGTTTTGCAGCTTTTGTTTTGTTCTATGCCCCTACTATTATGAAAGGAACTGGTTGGTAGGTCTCTATTTATTATACTTTATGTAAAA
Source organism: Lathyrus aphaca (assembly GCA_963966055.1). Classification (NCBI taxonomy): domain Eukaryota; kingdom Viridiplantae; phylum Streptophyta; class Magnoliopsida; order Fabales; family Fabaceae; genus Lathyrus; species Lathyrus aphaca. The sequence continues at coordinate 133,923,052 of OZ014519.1, read as the reverse complement.
TAAATTGCACTAAACATTAGAAAATTTCACAAATATAGATTTTAGGGTATGTACTATGAATCCATTGGTTTGGGATCTTCTTAAGTGACTAATTTTTTTTAATACGACTATCAAAGACATAAAAATAAAATAAAAACTAAAAATATATTAATATTATTTAATTTTTATTAATAGTATTAAATTATATTTTCTATGAGTTTTTCATCATTATATTGAATTTATTTTAGTAACTAGAGAAGAAAAGAAAGGTATGATGGTGGTGTTGTGTGAGGGTCTACTTTGCTACGGCTTGTTCCTTTCTTAGGCTACAACGCGTGCACTCTTCAACCCAATAACAATCTAATCCAACTTTTTTTATTTTTTTTATTTATATCAAATCTAACTTGTTTAAATCATTAGAATATATATTTGCTTTAGGAAGTATCCTTTCATAGAGTATTTGATAAAAATATAAATTATATATTTTTTATGAAAAAAATTTAAGTATACAAGATAATAAGATATGAAATATTTACGACTCACGTTAATCAATCACCTGTATACTAAAGAGGATTAATGTATTTTTTGGTTAAAACTTTAAGCAAAACTTTTTTAGAATATACTAAATCTTTGAAAAATTCGTCTATCGCGAATGTTTAAACTTATAAAATTGCAATTAAAAGCTATGTGGAGAGGACATATTAAGAGGTTCAATATGTTTTAAAGAAGTCATAGGGAATGAAGAAGGACAAAGACGACGTCATATTAAAGGAAATGTTGTGAAATCAAATGTCCTAGAAATAAAGTATAATAGGTTTTTTTATGATCAAGAAACTCACAAAGGTTAGGGTTTATGGCAAAACAAGGATAACAACAAGAATTACAAGTATACAAGAATAACAAATAACACTCTCACTTTTGAATTCAGATTTTATCTTCCTATTTTTCCTTATTCAAGATGAGAGACTAATATACTATTTATAAGAAAACTAACACACTAACCTAATGTGTTTTTTTAACAATTATCCATTACAAACTAACTTAGGGTACAAGCTAACTTAAACAATTTGTCTTACAAGCAAGACCCAATTAAACATGCTAACAAACCTATCAATATTGACTAATGCATGTTAGAACAAACTTCAACTACAACACACATTACTTCAACATCAGCATGTGAGCAAACTTCGATGACATGTTAAAACTAGAGTTCGATCCAATATCTCACAAATCTCCACCTTGGAACAAACTCTACAACATCAAGAAACAAACTAGCTTTCTTCATGCTGCTTTATCAATTGCATACAGTGGAAGAACTTGTAATTTGGCAATGCCTTGGTGATCATATCAACAACATTATGATATGTCGAAACCTTCAGCCCTTGGACTTCTCCACGCTCGATTACCCCTCTGATGAAATGCAGACTCACATCGATGTGTTTGGTTTGCTCATGATAGGCCAAATTCTTCGACAAATGTATTACACTTTGACTATCACATTTAACAGTGACAACTCGACCTTGAAGTTTCAGCTCCTTTGCAAAACCTTCAAGCCACAATGATTCCTTCACAACTTTAGTTAGGGCGATATATTCCGCTTCAATGGTTGATAAGGCAACAACATTCTAAAGTGTTACTTTCCAATTGATTGTTGTAGCAAACATAGTGAACACGGATCCAGAAATAAATTTTCTGGAATCTATACAACTTGCATAATCAGAGTCAACATATCCTTCGATTGTTGTTTTACTATCTTCACTCAAGACTCCACCATAAATTAGGACTATGTTCAAAGACTCATTTATGTACCTTAGAATCCACTTCAATGCTTTGCAGTGAGCCTTTCCAGGATTCGTCGTGTACCTGCTTACAAGACTTACTACATATGTTATGTCGGGTCTAGTACATATCATAACATACATAAAAAAAAAACCTACTATATTAGCATATTGAATGTTATCCATATAAGTTCTTTCAACATCAATACTGGGACACTGATCTATACTCAACTTGAATTGAGGGTTTGTCGGAGTCACAACAGGCTTTGAATTCGACCTACCAAACTTTTCGAGAATCTTCCGTAGGTATGCCTCTTGAGATCAACATAATTTCGACTGCTTTCTATATCTTCAGATGTCAATCCCAAGAATCCTGAACGCAGCTCCCAGAGCCTTCATGTCGAACTCCTTATTGAGTTCAACCTTTACCTTACTTACATCTTCGACGTTGTTGTTTGCTATTAGAATATCATCCACAAAGAGCAATAAAATAACAAATGAATTACCAGGTCGAAATCTGAAGTAAACATAGTGGTCGAACTGACTTCTGATGAAACTTATACATACCATGAACTTGTCGAATCTCCTATTCCATTGTCGAGGATATTGTTTCAGCCCATATAAAGATCTCTTCAGCTTTCATACATAATCTTCTTTCCCATTTTCGACATACCCTTCAGGTTGCCTCATCAAAATTCTTTCATCTAGATCACCATACAAGAATACAATCTTCACATCCATCTGTTCCAGTTCAAGATCGAATTGTGACAACAAGCAACATTCAAATGGATATGTGCTACATAACATGAGAGAACACATAATTGAAGTCGAAACCTTCTTTCTGAGTGAAACCATTTCCGACCAACCTTTCCTTGTATCTCTTCGACGTCACTCCTTTGATTCCTTCCTTAACTTTGAAAATCCATTTACAATTGAATAACTTGGCTCCAACAAGTTTCTTGATCAGTTCCCATTTGTTGTTATCATGAAGAGATTTCATCTCATCATCCATGGCCTTCATTCATTCAGTCTTATTTTGACTTTTCATAACTTCCTTTATAGTCTCTAAGTTCTTCATCTAGAACCTCACTTGCAGAGATTAAGGCATAAGCTATAAGATCTACATAACCAAGTGTCTGAGGTGGATGGATGACTCTTCTCGACTTGTCTCTTTCCAGAAGGTTGTCATTATCAGTCTCCTCATCTTCCACAACAACTTCTGCTTCTTCTTCTACTTCATCTGGGTCATGCAATTCAGCATCACTATGCTCCACCTCAACAGGAATTTCTCCATGTTCCAGCTCTTCATCAACATCGTCAATTTCCTTGAAAACCATCTCAGCTTCATTGAAAACTACATCTCGACTGGTGATACTCCTCTTGTGACCTGGCTCTAGGCACCATAGCCTATAAGCTTTGACTCCTTCAAGGTATCCCATGAACATGCATTTCAGAGCTCTAGGTTCGACCTTGTCATGCTTAATGTGAGCATAGGCCACACAACCAAATATTCTCAGTTTTTTGAGATCTGGTGGATGGTCTGACCAAACTTCTTTAGTTGTCTTCATATCTAACGCAATCGAAGGACATCTATTTATCAGATATGTTGTTATCGAAATAGCCTTAGCCCAAAACACCTTCTTCAACCTAACACTAACCAACATGCATTTAACCCTTTCGAGGATTGTTTGATTGAATCTTTCAACTAGACCATGATGTTGATGAGTGTCGCTCCCCGAAAATACACCTTGTCAGATAGGGTACAGACGCGAACAGTCGGCGAAAAGAGAAGATGAGGGTGAACTGAATAGAGTTGCCAACTAGGCATTTTTATCCCGAAGGAAAGGTAATGCTGCATAAACCTAGAAAAGGATGGATAAGACGGTCGCGAACCAGAGAAACTGAGAAAGGGGGTTGGTTACAACCTGGGAAGGTATTAGCACCCAGATTGTCCGCCGTACTCGATGGGATCCACGCTTACAAGATTGTGTTTAAAAGGGGTAGGTGTATATACTATCTGTGTGCAAAAGCTGGAAGAGGGATGTACAGGTGTTAGTGCAAAATAGAAGTGAAATGCTCAAGAATGAGGCTTAAAAGAGAATGCTGAAAGAGGGGGAAGACACAGAGACATTTGTTCGATAACAGTTAAGTTATTCCTACATATCCTCTCGTGCAATGAGGAAGTCAGAACACCGTAGTTCGACTCAAAGAGATTGAAAGATAAATTGACTGTGAACTGCTTACTTGTCTATGCTCAAGTGTATGACTCGTCTGGCTCGAGTGCTAACTGTCTTGCATTAGACGGAAGAAGCGAGTTCTCGTTTGTGAATGAGTGTGATGAGAAAAGAATCCCGAAGGAGACGATTATTGTTTGTTTTTGTGTTTTCAGTTTTGTTATTGTCTTTGGAGTTTGTCATAAGTTAATGAGTTTAAGCCTAAATCAAAGGTTGTAAACTCATTATATTAATTACCATAATGATGTAGGATTAAGATCATAAACCTACTTGTGATTATTTAGATGTTTTTTGGGTTTTTGTTTAGTGTTAAGTAATGAGTTTAATCTCTAATCACAAATTAGTGGGCTCATTACACCATCCTAATAGAAGGATAATAAATGAGAACACTTAAGCTGAGGAAGATACCTCAACTTAATCCATGGTTAGGGGTTAAATTCATGACAAAACAAGCCTTTATTAAATGGATTTTAATTAAAGGTGGTAAGATTAAGAAGTGAGTTTTATGATTTGTAAGACAACTTGAGGAGGACTTGTCCATTAAACACTAGGGTTAGTCCTTCTTAACCATAAAGGAAGAATTGGAACCCTAATGTAAGGCCCAAGTTACAAGTTAATGTCTTAGTGATTATTAGATGGATTGATTAAGAGGTTTAAAAAAATTAAAGGTTTAACACTTAGGATTAAAGTTATACACTCCATCCTAAGAGAAGGATGCAGGCATAACCCTAATTCCAAAGTCCTAAAACTTTAAGAGTTTAGTCTCTGATTAGGAGATGAGAAAAGAGACTCAAAGAAGACTCAAAGGTAAAAAGTCTAAGGGAAGCTAATAAGTCCTATAAAGTTATCATGCTTGGAAGTCCTAAGGTTTGTGAGGCTTAAAAGGAGAAGTCTTCAAGGAAGCCACCAAGGAGAAGCAGGATGAAAAGAAGGAAATGAAGAATAAGTTACTTACTTCCTAAGAAGATAAGTAACTTGAAGAAAGAAAGGAAGAGGAACACAAGTGAGCAAGCCCACTCAAAAAAAAAAAAAAAATTCAGCAAGGATGCAACATGAAAGCATGAGAATAGGTGGGAGGTGAAGGAAAATCCACCTCCCACACAAACTTACCATTAACCTGAAAAGTTAGCACAAGATGCATAAGGAAAAAGATGAAACGAAATAATGCATATGCAAGGGTAAAGACCAAGACCAGAAGCATACACATGATGTAAATTATGCTATGATATGATGCAAAGGCATACAAGATGCATGTGTGTGATCATACAAGAGAGTGAATGCAAATGAAGCATGTAAGAGGCATGTAGACACATGGATGTTTATGAAATGAAATGGATGTAAAGCATAGAAAATGTATGAATAAATGATCAAACAATGTTCAAGCAATGCCTTAAGATGTCTAAGTTGACATACAAATGCTTAGAATGGCATGGCGAGTTCATATGTTCATGCAATGCAATGTAAGATGTAAGTGAAGATGCAAAATTAGGGTTACATGAAAGGATGAGATGCAAATGGCAAAGACAGAAGAAAATGACATTATAAAAAATTGAAAATTCACTCAAAGGGAAAGACCTAATATACAACTTTCATGACCAAAGGGGGAGGTCAGAAGCTAAACCTAAAAGGAGTTATGAATTTCCTAAGTTTCTAGGGTTTTTTTGGGTGATCTTCAAGGTAAAATTCCAAACAAATTGAAAATGCAAGATAAATTTATGCCATAAATATCCTAGATACTACATGATATGTGTAAAACAATGCAAAAAGAACCAACTTCAAACCCTTCATGGTTAGGCAGAAAAGATTTTTCAAAGGTTAGGGTTTAAAATGTGATTTTATGACCCCTAAATTCAAATAAAATTGTCAAATGATGATCATAACCAAAAATAAATTTGTATGAGGGGTTTGAAAATGTTTCTAAATGTGTTAAGATGCAACATGAATTTTTTTGGTGATTTTTAGAAACCTAAATGTTTTTTATTTAATTAAATTCAACTAATTAATTAAAATAAACATTTAAATATTTTAAAAATACTTTTTATATGCAAAAAATAAAATAAAAATCATTTTCTGATTAAGAAAAATATTTGAAACAAAAATGCAAAAGGAAATATTTTTGGATTTTTTCTAAGTATTTTAAAATAAATATGCAAGAAAAATGAATAAAAATGAAATAAAAATGAATAAAAGAGGAAGTATTCTGATCCAGTGGTCCAGGTTCAAAAGAAAAAGGGAGGGAATTGACTGCGCGCCAGATCCAAGGGTGGAGATTCAAACTGAGCTAATTATTTGATTAATTTAATTAATTGAGAATTAGGGTTAACTGAAATGATCCAGGACACACATTTACGCGCTAATCACCATCCTACGGCCAAAATTCAAATTGGGCAACTAAACCCTAATTACAAACCCTAATGACTTTCAGGTGACCGGAGCAAGATCCGGTCATCTTCTCCGGCAAGACCAAAATCCCAACTTCTTCCCTAGGCCAAATTAGGAGCTCTAACTTTCCAGATCCACTCTCCTAATCATTCTAAACAAGAATCAACCCTCAAACCACATTTATATTGCATCAAACACAAGATTCGAATCAAAACATAAAAACTGCAAAGGTTTCAGAAGCACGATACAGGCTCAATATTCAATCATTTTCAAAAGTAAAAGGTGCAGTGTGATCAGTGAAGCATGAAGAACATTTCTATAACAAAAAGTACATGTTCTGGAAAACTTGTTCTTGATGATACCTGAGCTTGAGCTTTCTCAATCTGAGCCATCTGGGCCTCTCTTTGGTGCCAATCAACTCTAATGGACCTCCCGAGGATGCTTTGATGCTTGGAATGAATTTATTTGGGCTATTTTTGAAGTTTCAGTTCAGAGGGGGGGTGAAATCGTGTTTTTGATTCTTGAGGTTTCAGGCTTGTTTAATGGTTGGGAAATGATCTGGAGGATGTATGGAGGTGATTGGTGAAGTTTGCTTGAAGTTTTGATGGCTGGTTTTGGAGTTTCGAAGAAATGAAGTTTCTTGAGGATTTTGTGAATCTGAATGTGTGGGATGATTCAAGCTCCAAGATGTTATGAAATGTGATCCTTAGGGAATGTATGTGAAGCTTTGATAGGTCAGAAGAGTTGTTGTGGGCTATGCTGATTGGTATGGCTTCATTTGCAAAAAGTCAAGTTTGGTTGTACTTGAGGTATGGGTCATGGCAGGTCTGGTTGCAAGGGGTGTCTGGCCTTAGCTGAGTTCAAGGAGGACCATGGAAACAAATTTTGCATGCTGGCACAAGTGTATGGAAAGATCTATACCATTTTCCAATTTTGGGAAGTCTTGGCCCCTTTGGAATTTCTTGAAGTTCAAGGCATGAAAATGCATAATTCTTGGGCCAATTATGATATTTTGAAGTTGCTTGATCATGTTATGTCACATTTGAGCATGTTAGAAGTCATTAGAAGCCTTGGCAAGTGGTTTTGCAAAAAATCCTCTTTGGTGCATTCTTGAAAATTATAGGATTTTTGCCAACTTTGAATAATCATAACTTGAGTTCCATAATGAATTAGAACATGTTCTTGTACTTTTTGAAAAGGGAAAGACCTAATATACAACTTTCATGACCAATTTTTTTTTCATTTGAAGCATTTTTGATCAAGAAAGAGGAGGTTGAAAAACTTTCCCAAAATGGAAAGTTTCCATTACAAGTCATTTCCATTTTTGGCAACTTTTGGTTTAGCTCAAATTTCTTCAATTTTGTGAACTTCCAAGCACTTTAATGATCAAATAAAGATCATATAACTTCAATTTGATGAAAATACCCCTTTGGTTCCATTGTTGGGGGCCTCAGATGCCCTGATTTTGCTCTGACTTGCTCAAGAAGTTACCTAGTGAACAGATGACTTCCACAATGAATTTATTCATCAAACTTGGTACATATGATCCTTATAACACCTTAAGAACATTAGAAACAATAATGTCCCAAAAATTTGGAGTTGAGGCCTCTGAACCCAAAACCCTAATTTGGGTCATCTGTGCAGTGAAAACCCTAGCTCTGCTTCCCTGCCTTGCCAGTTCTTGTGATTTCTTGACTTCCATGAACTTTGAGGGATATAATATGATGATATAACACACATGGACACTCTTGGAATGCTTTGTGGCCTTTGGAGTGGCTCATATGGAATTTTGGATTGCTCATATCACAAACCCTAGATGCAGATGAATTTGAACTATGCAGATGAAACAAATATGCAATATGTGGTAGCTTATGCAAAAATGAAATATCACAAGCCATGGTGTGAAATGAGTGAGGGAAAATTTGGGGTGTTTACAATGAGTACCTTCTATAGTCTTATAACTTGCAATCTTAGACTTGACACAGTAACTATTGAATGCTTCATTGCAGAATTCAAGGCCATTGTTAGTTCTTAACCTCTTGACCTTTCTACCAGTTTGAGTTTCTACCAGAACCTTCCAACTCTTGAAATTCTCAAAAGTTTCATCCTTAGTCTTCTGAATAAATACCTATAACTTTCTAGAATAGTCTTCAACTATGGATAGAAAATATCTTGTACCTGAATATGAAGGATTCCTTGCCGACCTCCAAAGATTAGCATGGATGTAACTAAAGGATACATGTGCTCTTTGTTTACCTTTGTTAAATTTCACCCTACACAAGGTTCACAAAACTCCAACTTCTCGACTTTGTCACCACCTAGCAGGTTCTGTTTCCCTAGTTTGACCAGATCTTTCTTGCATGGCCCAATCTCATATGTCATAATTGTGTCTTCGACAAAAGTTTCGTGGATGAAACATTCATCGAACCACTTACAACTTCAGTCTCAAGGGTATACAAGCCTTGTTTCTTCACACCTCTAAAGACTTCCTTAGACCCCTTCATGATTCTTAGGATACGTTTCTTTCCTTAAAAAATATATCCCTTATTGTCAAATTCACCAAGAGAAATCATATTTCTCTTTAAGTCAGGTACATACCTAACTTTAGTCAATAACCTTATTGATTCATCATGGAGCTTGAATCTCACAAATCCAATACCTGTAATTTTGCAAGCTTTGTTGTTTCCCAGCAGCACTGATTCACCATCTTGATCATATAATTCCTTGAACAAATACTTGTTTGGAGACATGTGCCAAGTGCAACCTGGATCTATAATCCACTATTTTCTTGAGTCGGCACTTGAATCCACAAGAACAACAAATGAGTCAAAATCATCTTGAACAATGGTTGCGTTTCCATTATCCTTACCTCCATGATCTTTCAGGCATTCAGGTCACACCTTTCGTGTGTGACCCCCTTCTTACAGTGATAACATCGAATTCCAGATGTGTCACCGCTATAAGACTCATGCTTACTTCTACCCTTCTTCTTATCGAACTTACCATCCTTTCGCAAGAATTTTCCCTTAACGGCCAAACCTTCACCAACTATCAAAGGTTTATGCTCCTTCTATTCATTTAAATCTTTAGAGTACAAAGAATATTGAAAATCTTCAAAGGTCAGCGAATCCCTTCCATATAAGAGAGTTTCTTTGAAGTGAGCATGTGTTCTGGGCAAAGCGCACAAAAACAATGGGGCTTGATCTTCATCATCGATCTTCACATCAATATTTTCAAGATCAAGTTAGCTAGTTGAACATATCCAACTACTCAACCAACACTTTGACTTCACTCATATTGAATGAATACAAATCTTGCTTAAGGTAAAGTTGATTCACTAGCGATTTAGTCATATATAAACCTTCAAGTTTCAACCATAATCCTGATGCCCTCGTCTCCTTTGATATCTGTCAAAGAACTTTATCACCAAGGCTCAATAATATTGCCATGTAGGCTTTCTCAATCATGGTTGTCTTTTCTTTTTCTCTTAAGGCAACGTCCATGGCTGCAACACCCTTCAACGCTTCTAAACAACCCTGCTGAACAAGTAGGGCTTTCATCGTCAAGTAACACAGATCAAAATCGTTCACTCCGATGAACTTTTCAATCTCATACTTTGTTGAAGGAATCTTCTCCATTATCATCGCACCAATTTTTTTTGAAATTGGATACCCTAGAAACAAAGTATAATAGGTTTCTTTATGATTATTAAACCCACAAGGGTTAGGATTTATGGTAAAACAAGGATAACAACAAGAATTAAACTTCTATTCTTTTCTTTCTCTTAAAACAAGATTACAAGTATACAAGAATAACAAATAACCCTCTCACTTTTGAATTAGGACTTTATCTTCCTATTTTTCCTTATTCAAGATAAGAGACTAGTATGTTATTTATAAGAAAACTAACACACTAACCTAATGGTTTTTCTTAACAATTACCCATAACAAGATAACTTATGGTACAAGATAACTTAAACAATTGGGCTTACAAGCAAGGACCCATTTAACATGCTAACAAACCTAGCAATATTTACTAATGCATGTTAGAACAAAATTTGACTACAACCCGCATTACTTCGACATCAGCATGTGAGCAAATTTTGATGACATGCTAAAACAACTAGAGTTCGATCAAATATCTCATAGGAAGAAATGACGATGTTGGAGTATAGTTTACCGTGAAAATTGGTGAACAATTGCTGGTATTCCAAATCAAAATACTTTGTTTTTTCATAGGATCGATTAGATTGATCCTAGGACATGTGCTAGTTAATTTAAAATAAAGTCTGAAAAATACTGAATACTTCGACAACATTCATGATTTAAAAGTAGTTTACTTTAAAAATGTAAATATAACAAAGTGCAGAAATTGTAATCAAAAGTATTGTAAATGCTTGAAGATAACTTAAGCAATAAAGAAATAAATTTCAGGGTAAAAACATAAACAAAATTTAATTAAATGTAAAATATGGTGTTACATCAAACATACATTTCTCAACACACTCGTTTCTCTATGCACGAGTACTATGAGTAACTTGTACAAACTTGAACACATACGAAATCTTAACATTAAGACTTCCTATGTGTGTGTGTGTGTGTGTGTGTGTGTATATATATATATATATATATATATATATATATATATATATATATATATATATATATATATATATATAACGACCTTCCTACTAAAATAAGACAAGTGGCGCTCAACATGTCTCCTTTTGCTAGATCTGCTCCACGTGTCCTTTATAAAAACAGGATAAGAAAAAGTTCCCTCCCTTATTTAAATTCAAACTTCACGTCGAAACACCATCAGTAGTGTCCTTGTCGAACTAAATCCTTAAAACTTAGAAAATCTTCTTAAGCCCATCCGACACATTTTTCCTCACATAAGTGTGATTTCGACTGGATATTCCAAACTATGTCATTTTGTCGACATCTTTTATAACTTCATAGAAATTCAATTTCCTTCATTTATTCCATTACTCCCAACTAGGCGTTGAAATCAAGAGCTAACAAATTTTCCCCCAAAAATGTCATTTTCGACACTACTGAAGAAAAAAAAGCATTTTTTTAAATATCATTCGACGCATTAAATGATCCATATATGATTCAACATTTCCAACGACTCAAGGTCTTCAAGTATTCACATTTTTTAACAATTTATGATGTCATAGCCATCATTGCTACTTTTCTGAAATGTCTCCTCAACCCACACGAGAATCTTTATAATCATCACATCTTCTAGACCCTAGGAGATCATGGGGCTAGGTATTAACTACCACTGCCCCATCATGCAATATTGGAAAAACATGTGTCCCACTCTGATTTTAACCATAAATATTAATTTGAAACCGTTTCCACTTCAACATCCTATAAATAGTTCATTTCTTACTTCTTCATCTTCTTCGACTTAAAAAACCCAATTTTTCTTTTCCCTAAACCTATAAACAATGGCTTCATACTCTGCCTGGTTATTCAAGGTTATGAAGGATATGATGAGGGAAAATTTGATCAGGATTCTCTCCTCGTCTTCAAGGATGATGCATGCTCTGCTTCCTATCGAGCTGGATGTTTTTTCTACAAAGATGGTCCACTTGTGTGCTCCATTTGTCGGGGAGGTTGGCATGACCATTTTTGCCATGAAGTCTGCTAGTATTTGAGCTTTAAGGGTCTTTTTGATATCATATCGACTGTATAATTCAGAGAGTTCTAGTTACCACTTGAGCATTCTACCAGCCATGTCGGGACGATCGGGCGGATGCTTCACGGGTCGGTTGGTTCATACCACGATCGTGTGAGCCAGGAAGTAATGTCTTAATCTTCTTTCACATTGATGAGGGCCAAAGATACTTTTTTTGATTTGCTGGAAACTGATATTTTGCGCCATGTAGGGCCCCTATAGTGAAATATATGGGTTTCTTCCCCTCGGGGGTCTCACGAATAAGTGTCACGCTGACGACCTTAGATGCAAAGACGAGGTAAAGGTAGAGAGTATCCATTTTTTCTGTTCTCTAGAGGATTGGTGGTTGTGAGAGATCTCATTTGAGGTGGAGGAGAGTTTGTTTTCACTTCTCGATCCATTCGAATGTTGCTTCCTTGCGAAGAAGTTTGAAAGGGGGAAGTGTGTGTTAGCCAGACTTTGCTACGAATCGGGATAACAAAGTGTGCATCCTATTTAGGGATCGAATTGATTTCTTCGAATTTGGTGTTAGGAATTCAGTGAAGGCTATGAATTTTTCGGGGTTTGCTTTGATTCTTTGTTTTGTTAGATAGAAGTCGAGGAGCTTAACTACTCGAATGACAAAGGTGCATTTCTCCATATTGAACCTTATCTTGCATCTCCTTGTGGTCAAAGACTCTTTTTAGATGGAATGTATGGTCAAATTCCTCTCGGCATTTCACGATAATGTTGTCCATGTAGACTTCGAGCATGTCTCTAATCTTACATCAAAATACTTTGTTCATCATCCGTTGGTATTTAGAGCCAGTGTTTTTCAAGCCGAAGGGAATTACGTTATAATAGTAATTTCCCGACTCAGTCATGAAGGTCCTGTATTTTTTTGTCACCCTTTCCCATGGGGATTTGGTTGTACCCTAAATATGCATCCATAAAATACAATAATTTAAATACATCCGAATTATCAACTAGGTATAATCAATACACATCTTCTATTTTCCTTTAGATTTTTTCATAAGTACAAAGTTTGAAAACTAGGTTGTGTACTGGGCTTCTGAAATAAAATTTGCCTCTAGGAGGTCTTTTACAACATTTTCAACAGCCTTCGCTTTCTCGGAACACTGCATACTCCTACTTTACACTACATCCGTAGCGTGGGGTCTTTGGTCAACTTCTGACAGGCCACTTCGGGGTCCAGTCCAGGAATCTTGGCGGCACTCCACGTGAAAAAGTCATCATTCTCTCTCACGCGGGCTTTTAGTTGCTTCCTTGCAAGGTCGGGAGGTTGGTGCCAATCTTCACCCCTTTGTTCGGGTCATTGTCGAGGAGGATAACTTCAAACTCACCATTTGGAATAGGGTGTCTAGGATGGAAAGGATCTTCATTGATATCTAGTGTTGAGGATATTTCTACTGCTAGTCGGGCTTACTGTCGAGGTCGATCGAGTCGACATGAGGCATTGGCTTTGCCTCCTCTGGACTACTAGGTTATGTTGGCTTCTTGATAGTTCTAGGAATCCCATTGATGGAGTTCTGCCTCTTTAAGGCCGCTTCAAAGCATCTCCTCACAGCTTTGGTATCCCCGTGAAGAGTGGTGATTGGCCTATTAGCCATGTAATACTTCATCTTCAAATTTATGGTGGACGATACGATGACCAGTTCGGCCAAAGCTGGCCTTCCAAGGATGCACTAATACAGAGATGAATAGTCTATCACCAGGAATTAGACTTTGATTGATCGGTCGGTCTCGACTTATCTAAAGTGACAATCAGTTTGACATAGCTCCATAGTTTTGTGGTCGCATCGTTGAAGCCCTGCAGATCAAAACCCACATGGGGTGTCAAATGTGTTTTGTCCAACTGTAGAGTCAGGATTAGTTGAGAGTACATGATGTCAACTGAGCTTCCCTGGTCGACCAGTATGCAGCGAACGTCAACCTTTTTCATTTGTACTCTCACAAGAAAATGAATGTTGGAGTTGAGGGATCCACCGGGGATCTCACCGTGGTAGAACGCGATAGGAAATGAGCTTCCCTGACACTTATCGAGGGTAAAATTCTTACTTGAGCTTGCATCGATGAGTTACTCGGATTTTCTTTTCACTAATCCCACATGAGTTTGTTGAACCCCTTGCAAGATATGACTATATCAGAGGGGGAGGTCTCCCATGTGATGTGTGTTGCAAATTATAGGGGAGTTTCGTCCTTGTCTGGGACGTAGAAGTCTTTAGGCCGAGAGATGCACATGTTGATCTATAGGTTGGAGATATCGTCAGAGAGGGGATTTTCCTCCTCTACTTTCTTTGCCACCTAGGAGTATTGCCAGGGAGACTCTCTTTTCTTGGTGTATTGCTTCATGTGCCCGTCCCTTATGAGGATCTCAATTGTGTCCTTGAGGTGGATGCACTCTTCAGTAACGTGTTTGTGGATCTTGTGGAACCGACAATACTTGCCTGATCGTGACTTTCTGAGTCTTACGGGTACTAACTACAAGTATACAACCTAATCGCGTAGTACTCCATCTGTCCCATATTATTTGTCACATTTGATCATTTCACACAGATTAAGAAACAATAATAAATGAAAGAGAGAGAATAGTAACTTTACCAAATTATCCTAATTAAATATTGGTGTATTCAAATTAGCATTAATGTTAAGTGAGAAAACAATTAATTAAGAGTATTTATTAGAGGATACAATTGGAAGATTAAATATAAAAATGTCTTGGTAATCTAAAGTGACAAGTATTTTGGGACAATTTTTTTTCTAAAATATGACAATTATTTTGGGACGGAGGGAGTAATAAAGATATCAATCCCACAGAGACTTGATAATCAAACCAATATTATCAGGGTGTTACTATGTTTAGCTAAGGCGAGTGATGTTTTAGTTTAAGCGAAACGAGAATTTAGAAATTTAAATTAAATTAGATTATGATAGAATATCGGTATGCATTTAATATGCCTTCATGGATTCAATAAATCATCGACTTATAATGATAAGTCAAAATATCTTTCTCTAGAAAATATCAGTTTAAAAGTTATCAACTCACACTCTCGTGGTCTTGCCTCTAACTATACCCCTAAGTCAGATTGAGCGTTCTCGCTGTATCAAATTGAGTTAAAAGAACTTTTTGAAAACTTATAGATTATAATTAACTTTAAAGCGCTTCCGCGGTATTTAAAACTAATGTTTGATTTCAGCTATCTGGTTAAAACCCCACACTCTCGTGGTCTTAGTTGTAACCTTCGTACCTTTTTACTTTCGTAATAAAAGTTGATTTTAAATTAAGAAATTGAAACCACAAAATAAGTTTGTTTATGATTTTAGCCTAGATCTATCGAATTCATTTCGGTTGATTAATTACATATCGATTAAGTGCTTTAGCCGGATATATTTTTTAGAACAAGCATAAATAAATAAAAATAGTAGATTATGGAAATATGCATGGCAAATTAAGAAATAAGAAATTAAATTAATTCATTAATAAACCGGGACAATAGTAAATATCTTGGCATAACAAACCTCCACAGGTCGATAGGCTTGCGGAAAGTTAAATTCAAAGGTAGTGGCTAAAAATAATTAAAGGTGCAATAGCTCCTCGATGTGGGAAACTATTACTAATTCGGTAAAGGGATACGAAAACGAAAAGGAAAAATAATGCAGAAAAAGAAAGAAGCTCTGAACAGGAAACAATCATAAAACTCAAAGTAGGCCCCCTTTTGAATGTTGCTTCGTATCCTATTTATAGTACTTGAGTGAA
The DNA here is from genome assembly GCA_963966055.1 of Lathyrus aphaca. NCBI lineage: Eukaryota > Viridiplantae > Streptophyta > Magnoliopsida > Fabales > Fabaceae > Lathyrus > Lathyrus aphaca. The sequence goes on along the minus strand of OZ014519.1, from coordinate 133,907,234 downwards.
GTAGAAATTAATGGAGAAAATGTTGATGGGCTTGAGAAATCAATGCTTCATTTGACTGAGACTGGGTTTAGCTGCTAAGAAAAGAACATAATGAATCCTTCTGCTTTGACTAATGCACGTATTCTATTTCCCTAATTTTAACATGTGACAGGCGTCATGTGTGCCTGATGGTCGTCCCACTTAACAACGTGTGACAATCGTCTTGGCTTTGTTACGAGTGTCATGGGGTAAAAATGCAGAAAGTCTATTTTTATGCTATCTGTCTCATTTCTTCTTCATTTATTCTTCATTTTAGTTCTTTTCTTCCACAAGTCTTATAGATTGGAGTACCTGCAAAAACACATAAACAACTTGTGAAATAACATGTAAATTACAAAAAAACGATAACATAATTAACTGAAACCAAGCTAAATAAAACTCCCTTACACTTGAATCTTTCCTTGCCTCAAGCAATTAATCAGTAAGATTTTGAAAATATCTGTTAAACACAAACACAAGACACATCAGCTAACCATACGTGGTGGTGCAAAATTTTACTAAAAGACCGGTAGTAACTCGAACACCAAAGATACATTAACGACACAAAAGCAAGATGTTGTGCTCATAAACCCCCTATACAAACCAGTCTGAATCATTCTATTATAGCTCAACCAAATGCTCTCGTTTCTGTTTCACCCGTTTTTCATTATGACACAATCACATTAAGCCCTTTACCTTTACACGCACATGGTGGAGTAGTCAGTTGGTGAATTTGATCTTTTCGAACATGGGGTCTGGTACACAAGTGTGGTACCCTTTATATGTGCTAATGGAGGAGAAATACGCTTCTATAAATAGGGAGAAAGGGCATGGATAGTAACAAACTATCCTTGAATAAAGAAGTGTTCTTGGTCCAAGATCTTTATGAAAGGAGAAAAAACTTATGCACCATTAAATGAGGATCACATAGAAAACAAATCTTGACCATCTGACTTGCTCTCCCAAAATAAATGGCCCAATAACAAACACGCTTAGTAAAACCGTGTTCCACATTTTTCTTCCAGCTGTTATTCCTAGAAAGAAAACAATACCAACATGTTTTGAAACATGTTCTGACATCCAACCATATACTGTCTACTAGCAGTGCAACATTATGGTTCACACCTCCTTAAGAATCCAACATACACTGCAGATAGCAGTTTTATTCCATAAGCCTATTGGATACACAAGACACTCCTCATCTAGATCACAAGGACATACACATCACAACTAAGTAATAAATGTTATCAAAATAAATCCCATACTTAGTAGCACATGTCACAACATGATGTGTAACATCACAGAACCTGGTTAAGGTATTACTCCCCCTTAACTTCACAAAACCAACTGTACAACATTGTAACACACTCCCCCTATCAAGGATACTACATGCTTCTCTGCACTTGATGAAAGGAAAACATAAGACACATCTTCATGTCTTCAAGAGCTCACCCTCTGTTCAATTCCCAATTGAACACATTCACCTCTTGTACTAAAGCACACATGACCCCTTCTTGGTTTGTTGTTACCATAAACTACACAAGCCGAACATCTTCTAGCATACAAGTTCTGATACTAAGCCTTCACACACCAAAGGCCATACAATCCAGATAAAACTCATCCAAACTAATTCTGACATTAGAATGAATGACCACAATCAGACTTTCAAGCAATCAATACCTTATCTACTTCAGTCTACTCTACATGTTTCTTCCATACAGATCATCTACTTCATCATTCTCCCATATGATTAGGTAGGCTAAAAATAGAGACCATGTAGACAAAAACCCCAGATAATGTCCTAACACTTAGTTAGAACATCTTTAAAACACCAAGATCAATACTCTTGATGTGTTCCACCAACTGGACTTACCATAGCATAATAATCTAAGAACTGAAAAATCTTCACCAACACTGTGCCACCAACTTGAATCAGAAATCCAGAAAGAGAGATAAACTCTCATCCACCTTCAATAAGAACAAATCTCCTTGAGTCTTCAACTCATTACTCTTCTGCCCAAGAGCAACTTGTTACAAGACAATCCTCAAGACTAACCAGCTGCCACACTCTGATTATCTTGATTCTTCGAATCCACTATAGAGATAAACCAATTTCCACAATTTGATCACCTCATTTGTGAATTCTCATATGAAAAAGCCAATTTCCACACTTTGTCTTCTTCACGTTTATCAGAAATCTTCCAAAGATATCCTAATCAATAAAGTTGATCTTCAACAAACTGTCAAGATAACAGTCCTTTTGAAGCATTCAATCCTTGTAGATCATTCTATCTTAAATTGATGTGCCACTTCACCAATTGAGATTCTAATGTTGAACTAGATGTTTGAACATTGTTACTCCATATCCAGTTGTTAAATTTAGCTCCTTTGTCTGCCACTTGAAAGAACCTCCTTCCTTAGCAAAACAAGAGCTCCATGCTCTCATAGACTTGATTCATCAACCAAGTTTGAGTAGACAACCTCCATTCTGTTGATTCTACAAATATTCCTATCAAGATTACATATTGTTAAGAAACTCCCACTGTTTCTCCAATGTCTTCAAACCTGCCACTGTCTGAATCTTCAGAAGGAATAGTTAAGAACTACACCTTGTAGCTATACCAAGGATGACATTTCTACTTGAGGAAAGTAATGTTCACAAAGTCCTGATGATTTATAAAGTATAACTTCATGATAATACACACCTTCCTTGTCATGGGAAGAACAAAACTCTAGTTGCACCTTCCAAACAACAATTTGCATTCTTGCATCCATAGACCATAAATAACACTTATTAACTCCCCTATCATGAACAACTAAAGTTCTTTCTGAAGATGAGCATTAGTTACTCAGTACACTTTCTGAACCATAAGATTCAGACTGCAAATATGCATAATTCTTAGATAAATACTAAGTCTCTCGTCAAAGTATCTACCTTTATGCATCATGTAAACAATAGAAAAATACCAAGGCTCACGTCAAGTTATTCACTATTGGTCAGATACGATTACCTTCTCACATAGGGAAAGACATGAAATCTAACTTCTTCTTCTTCTGTAGGCACCTGACACTTTCTGAGATGATGTTCTAACATTTTTTCAGACATCAGTATCAGTCACAACTTCATAGATTACTATGGTTCTGAAGACACCCATCATAGTAATCCATATACAGGTAGGGGAACACAAAAGAATCAGCCATCAGTAGTTGACCAGACCAAAACACAGACAAATGCAGCAGCTGTAACACATACTTCTCCTTCAGACTCAGTATTCAGACTGTCTTATTTGAGATGTCTTTACACTCAATATAGCTACTGATCAACTTTATACACAACAGTCAACTCCACCAGTTGATACAACTTGACCTTCATGTACAAGGAGTCTCTCTGAAATAATACTCCTTGAAGCTCGGGTACTTCACTCCTACAGCAATGACCAGAAATAAACTGTCCTCGGGAGAACAAGACATGTTGACCACTCCTTGATCAACACACACACATCTAAGAGAAGTTTCAGGGCTAGAACCTTCTTAGACACACCATACAGATGCCTCCTCTTCCAGATTAGGAGTAGGTTCTGTAGATGTTTTGATTGGCTATATTTTATGGTAAAACTCTTGTGTGTTTCAGGATGTCATAAGCAATGTTATGACATGTGATTTAAGCATTATGCAGGTGTGTAGTGTGTTTGTGCAGCTGTTTGATTTCAGGATGTCAAGACTGATCTCATGACATCTGTGATTGGGCCTGAAGACCTAGTTGAATCCTAATTTGTGTGTGCATCATGCGTCTTTATTACTGAGATTTTATTGTGGCTTTAACACGTTTGCTTCAGAAGGAAAAGGAGGATTCAATTTGGAATTGTTATAGCAGAACATTTGTTCTTGCTATTTTTGTTCCTGTAATTAAGTAACTATTTATTCTGAATTGTGTGCAAGTTCAGCATGCCCAATGCCCATTAGAGTTTCTATTTAAGGCTTCTCAACCCTAGTGTGAACATGTGGAAAATAAGGGTTGTATTTTTAGTGTTTTTCACGTGTGTGTTAGTTTTTCTTATGAGCCAAGCAATTGTCTTTTGATACTTGTTTTGGACTAGGTGTTCATTTGCATTTTGTCCACTCGAAGCTTTTAAGTAATAGTTTTTGTATTTGACTGAAGCTTTTAAGCAAGGTCAAAGATTGTTTTGAAGAGTGACTTCGTTTTCTTGGTGTTGTTATTTAAGATCACTGACTGTGATTGTGTAGGAAACGAGAGGGGTCTCATATCTAGGAGTTTTTAGGTAGAACTGTCATTGGGTAGGGATTAAGTGAAAAGATTACAAATTGTAGGTGTTTGCTGTGGATCTTTGAATTGATAATACTGATAGTGAAGTTCCTTCCTGGCTTGGTAGCCCCCAGAGTAGGTGTGATTGCACCGAAATAGGTTAACAACTTTTTGTGTCTTTTATATTTTGTCTTTGTCATTTACAGTTTATTGTTATTAAGTGTCGTGACATTATATTCGACATTGTGTAATTGTTGCCAGAAATTCAATTGGCATCAGAGCATGCACCCTTCCTATTTTACTGGGTGAGATCTAGGGACAATATTCTGGTACCATGGACAAGGAAGAAGGTTTTGGACACAGACCACCCATTCTGGATGGTTCTAACTATGATTACTAGAAACCTCGCATGATTTCCTTCTTAAAGTCTCTAAATAAGAAGGCTTGGGAAGCTGCGGATAGAGGATGTGAACATCCTACCATCACCAAAGATGGAAATACTACCTTGAAGGCTGAGGATGACTGGAATCAAGAGGATGATGAGTTGGCACTATGGAATTCTAAATCCTTGAATTCTCTGTTCAATGGCATTAATAAAAACATATTTAGACTCGTGCATCATTGTCAAAATGCTAAGGAAGTTTGGGACATTATCAAAACCACTCATGAAGGAACCTCTAAATTTAAGATGTTAAGACTTCAGATTCTTACCAGCAAATTTGAGAATCTGAGAATGAAGGAAGATGAGACTGTTCATGATTTTCACATGAACATTCTGGATATTGCTAATGCCTCAGGAGCCTTAGGAGAAAAGATGTCTGATGAAAAGCTAGTGAGGAAAATTCTCAGATCTATTCCCAAGAGATTTTCTATGAATGTGACTGCAATAGAAGAGGCTCAGGACATTTGCAACATGAAGGTAGAAGACCTTATTGGCTCCCTTCAGACTTTTGAGATGGGACTCAATGATGTACCTGAAAAGAAGAACAAAAGCATAACTCTTGTTTCAAATACTAAGGAGGGAGAAGAAAGAGGTGAGGTGGAGAAAGAGGAAAGTATGAAAGATGATGTTGCCATGATGGGAAGACAGTTCAACAAGGTCATTAAGAGGATGAATTTTGAGTCAAGATCAAATGTCAAGAACACTGCCTCTGACATCAGCAGATCAACTGAGTCAAACACAAAGGCTAAAGAGAAGTCAAGTCAAAGCAGAAGAGTTCAATGCCATGGGTGTGATGGTTTTGGCCATATTAGAGCTAAATATCCTACCTACCTGAAGGGGTAAAAGAAAGGCACATCTGTTACATGGTCTGATGGAGATTCTGAGAGTGATTTTGAAGAAGAATCAGCTAAACATATCATTGTCTTGACAAGGACATTATGTCTGATGAAGACTCCAAGGAAGAAGATCTGACGTTTGAAGAACTTGTTGATATGTATAACAAGATATACATGAGATGAGATAAAATGCTTCTAGAAGGAGAAAAACAATAGGATATTATTGCAACTCTGGAGGCTAAAAGGACAAAGAATCTCTCTACTATATCTCTTCTAAATGATGAAGTATCTTTACTGAACTTCCATCTTGATCAAATGACCAAGTCAATCAGATTGTTGAACAACGGATCTGAAAAACTTGATGAAATTCTTCAGATAAGAAGAAGTGCTAAAGACCTATCAGGGATTGGATTTGTTGTCTCTAAAAGTGAGTTCTTCAGAAGTAACAAACCTAAGCCTAAGGATGATTCTTCCAATCAAATGTTAAAACATGTATCTCAACATCATGAATATAGAAGACCTGCTCAACAAAGGAGAAGGTATCAAAGATGGAGATGCCACCACTTTAGCAGGTTTGGTCATATAAAAGCTTTTTGCTTCAGGCTTCATGGATATCCTGCAAATATTTCACAGCCCAAACTGAAGCAAAATATTGTCGTCAAGAAAAAACAATGGACTCCAAAGAATGTGGCCTTGATAGCTCATACATCTCTTAAAGTTTCAACTAAAGAGGATTGGTACTTTGATAGTGGATGTTCTAAACATATGACCGGAATAATTAATCTAGTGGTTGACATCAAACCATATTCCACCAGTTATGTCCCCTTTGGTGATGGAGCTAAAGGAGAAATCAAAGGGGTAGGAAAACTAGTTTGTTCAAGTGTTCCAAACCTTGATGGATTTCTACTGGTGAAAGGTTTGACTGCTAATCTCATCAGTATCAGTTAGTTGTGTGATTAAGGGTTCAGATCAACTTCACAAAGGCAGAGTGCATTGTCACAAATGAAGAAAATGAAGTAATCATAAGGGGAGTCAGATCTAGAGATAATCTCTATCTTTGGATAAATCAAGACATCAACTATACTTCTGTTTGCTCTCTATCCAAAGAAGATGAAGTAAAGTTATGGCATCAAAATATGGTTCATCTTCATCTAAGAGGGATGAAACAAGTCATAACTTTGGAAGCAGTAAGAGGAATTCCCAAACTTCATATTGATGAAGGTAAGATGCATGGTGAATGTCAAGTAGGAAAACGAACCAAGATGTCGCATCCAAAGGTTTGACATCTCACAACCTCCAAAGTTTTGAAGTTACTTCACATGGATTTAATGGGTCCTATGCAGGTTTAAAGTCTATGAGGAAAAAGATATGCTTATGTGGTGGTGGATGACTACTCAAGGTATACATGGATAAACTTTGTCAGAGAAAAATCTGATGTCATTGATGTGTTCAAAGATCTGTGTCAGAGAATTCAAAAGGAAAAAGATAGCTGTGTGATAAGAATTTGAAGTGATCATGGTAAGGAATTTGAGAATCAGAAATTCTATGAATTCTGTTCTTCTGAAGGTATAAGTCATGAATTCTCTTCTCCCATTACTTCTAAGCAAAATGGGCTTGTGGAAAGGAAAAATAGAACCATTCCGAAATCAGCCAGAGCCATGATTCATGCCAAGAAACTTCCTCTGTACTTTTGGGCTGAAGCTATGAACACTGTCTGTTATGTTTATAATAGAGTCACTCTAAGAAAGGGAACTCCTACCACTCTTTATGAGCTCTGGAAGGGAAGGAAGCCTAATGTCCAATACTTTCATGTTTTTGGGACTAAATGCTACATTCTGGCAGATAGAGAGAAAAGAAGAAAGATGGATCCTAAAAGTGATGAAGAGATATTTCTAGGTTATTCTACTAACAGTAGAGCCTACAAAGTATTCAACTCTAGAACCAGAGTCATGGTGGAATCCATAAATGTGGTTATAAAGGATCTGTTCAAAGAACCAGATGTCACATATGATATTGGAACATTCTATGATACTCCTGCAGAAGCTGCTGACAAAGAAGATGATACCAGTTCAACTACACCTGTTGCTGAGCCATAATCAGCAGACAAAGCTTCATCAATCAGGATTCAAAAGGATCATCCTAAAGACCTTATTATAGGTGATCCCAACAGAGGAGTTGTAACCAGATCAAGGAAAATTGTCTCTAATTTGTGTTTTGTATCCAAGATTGAGCCTAAGAAAGTCAAAGAAGCATTAACTAATGAATTTTGGATTAATGTTATGCAAGATGAGCTACTGCAGTTCAAGATAAATGAAGTATGGTAGCTGGTACAAAGACCTGAAGGAACTAATGTCATTGGTACAAAATGGGTGTACAAAAATAAGTCTGATGAACAAAGATTCGTGACAAGGAATAAAGCCCGACTTGTTACTCAAGGATACACTCAGATTGAAGGTATTGACTTTCATGAAATGTTTCCTCCTGTGGCAAGACTTAAATCTGTAAGATTACTTATGGGAGTTGCATGCATTATGAAGTTTAAGTTATACCAAATGGATGTAAAGAGTGCTTCCTTGAATGGATACTTGAATGAAGAAGTTTATCTGGAACAGCCTAAAGGATTTGTTGATCCAAATATTTCTGATCATGTCTATAGGTTGAAAAAGGACTTGTATGAATTAAAACAAGCTCCAAGAGCTTGGTATGAACGGTTAACAAAGTTTCTCCTCAAGAATGGATACAAGAAAGGTGGAATTGACAAAAATCTATTTGTCAAAGATGAAGAAGGAAAAATTATGACTACTTAGATTTATGTGGACGACATAGTGTTTGGTGGAATGTTAGATGAAATGGTCCAACATTTTGTCAAACAAATGCAGTCTGAATTTGAAATGAGTCTTGTTGGGGAATTAACCTTTTTTCTTGGCCTGCAAATTAAACAAATGGAAGACTCCATTTTTCTCTCTCAGAGTAAATATGCCAGAAACATTGTTAAGAAGTTTGGAATGGAGAGTGCCAACCACAAAAGAACACCTGCTCCCACTCATTGTAAGATAACTAAAGACGACAAAGGTGTTAGTGTTGATCAAAGCTTGTATAGAAGCATGATAGGTAGTCTGTTGTATCTTACTGCTAGTAGAACTGATATTGCCTTTGTTGTTGGAGTATGTGCCAGATATCAGGAAGAACCTAAGGTCTCTCACATCAATCAAGTCAAGAGGATACTAAAATATGTGAATGGGACTTGTGACTATGGAATGTTGTATTCTCATGGTAGTGGTCCTGTTTTATCTGGATATTGTGATGCTGACTAGGTTGGAAGTGCAGATGACAAAAAGAGTACTTCTGGTGGATGTTTCTTTGTAGGTAACAATCTTATTTCCTAGTTTAGCAAGAAGCAGAACTGTGTCTCCTTATCCACTGCAGAGGCTGAGTATATAGGAGCCGGTAGCAGTTGTTCTCAGGTAGTATGGATGAAACAAATGTTATCTGAATATAATGTCACTCAGGATATCGTGACATTATATTGTGATAATCTCAGTGCTATCAATATTTCCAAAAATCCTATTCAACACAGTAGGACAAAACATATTGATATCAGGCACCACTTTATTAGAGATCTTGTGGAAGATAAAGTAATTAAGTTGGAGCATGTTGCTACTGAACTACAGTTAGCTAACATATTCACAAATGCCTTGGATGCTACTCAATTTGAAAATTTAAGAGGCAAGTTGGGATATGTTTATATGCGGACTTGTAGCAATTAACTAAGCCTACTCAGTCAGGGAATTTAGATTGAAGAAAAAGTTGCAAATGCTTGGATGGTGACCAAGAACAAGTTTTTGTTTGTGGTTTCTGGGACTCTTAGTTACCTAGCCTAGTTTCTTTTTGTGTACTCGTAGTTTAATCTGTTCCTTTTGCTCTATGAATATATTCCTATTTGGCCGAATTTCTGGCTAGAAAGGGGGAGTAGAATTAGATAGGCTTTCTTGCTTGTGTGCTGATAAATACTATTTATTTTAGTATTGTCAGTTGGTGTGCTGCAAGGCTGGTGTTTACAGGTTGAGGGTGATATGAAATCTCTCTGGTTTTTCTTGGTGCATCTGATGTGATGTACCTGCTGGTACAATTCTGTTCTGATGATTTTCTGATGTGTGCACAACCTTTGTTCTAATGCTTCTACTGTTGTTGTTAATGATGTTACTTGTGATATGCTCTTACAGCTGCTGTTGAGGGGGAGTCCTCAATTTTGTGCTTCTGCTGGCTGCTGTGTTTATTGCTTTCTGATTTGTTTTAGCTGATAAGGCTTAAATTGATTTTTCCAAAAATCTGCCAAAGGGGGAGTTTGTAGATGTTTTGATTGGCTACATTTTGTGGTAAAATTATTGTGTGTTTCAGGATGTCATAAGCAATGTTATGACATGTGATTTAAGCATTATGCAAGTGTGTAGTGTGTTTGTGCAACCGTTTGTTTTCAGGATGTCAAGACTGATGTCATGGCATTTGTGATTGGGCCTGAAGACCTAGTTGAATCCTAATTTGTTTGTGCATCATGCCTCTTTATTCCTGAGATTTTATTGTGGCTTTAACGTGTTTGCTTCAGAAGGAAAAGGAGGATTCAATTTGGAATTGTTATAGCAGAACATTTGTTCCTATAATTAAGGAACTATTTATTCTGAATTGTGTGCAAGTTCAGTAGGCTCAATGCCCATTGGAGTTTCTATTTAAGGTTGCACAACCTTAGTGTGAACGTGTGGAAAATAAGGATTGTATTTTCAGTGTTTTTCACGTGTGTGTTAGTTTTTCTTATGAGCCAAGTAGTTCTCTTTTAATGATTGTTTTGGACTAGGTGTTCATTTGTATTTTGTCCACTCGAAGATTTTAAGCAAGAGTGTTTGTATTTAACTGAAGCTTTTAAGCAATGTCAAAGATTGTTTTGAAGAGTTACTTTGTTTTATTGGTGTTGTTATTTAAGATCACTGACTGTGATTGTGTAGGAAGTGAGAGGGGTCTTATATCTAGGAGTTCCTAGGTAGAACTGTCATTGGATAAGGATTAAGTGAAAAGATTGCAAACTATAGGTGTTTGTTGTGGATCTTTGAATTGATACTACTGATAGTGAAGTTCCTTCCTGGCTTGGTAGCCCCCAGAGTAGGTGTGATTGCACCGAACTGGGTTAACAACTTTCTGTGTCTTTTATATTTTGTCTTTGTCATTTATAATTTGTTGTTACTAAGTGTCGTGACATCGTGTTCGACATTATGTGATTGTTGCCAGAATTTCAGGTTCCAAACATGTGTGAAATAAACGCAGTAGTTTAGCACCCAAGCCTCTATATAGTCAACCCTTAGACAGGATAATCATGCCTAATTCTGATGTGATGTTATATCAAAGGATAAGACATAATTACAAGGATCACAAAGAGATCTACATACAAGAGATAAGCATGTTTAAACCATTCTTCAGATCTCCAAACAACTACTTCTCTTCTCAGTGCCATGAGTGGACTTGAAAAAGAGTCTCCAAGTATCATTAGCATAGTTGACAGAAGCAGATAAACATATATCCCCAATATCATAGGATATATTTCTAGAGAAGAACAACCTTCTTAAACATAAGGAGTTACCAGAAAGATAAGAAGCAGATACAAACTCCTCAGAAGCTTCAAGTGTCACAAATTAGCCCTTCCAATATCTCTAGGTGACACCAACAACTAAAGGTTTGAAAATAAATCAAACATGTTACACCAGTAGAACACCACAATGCTCGTACAACAAAATAGTCCATCCTCCACTTCTAGGGACCATTCACACACCAAACAACTTTTCAATAGAACACTTCTACCTTGACCATGAACTAGAAAGTATCCCCCTTGGCTCTCATCCAGAAACAGACTAGGATACCGGCTTTGATACCAATTGAAATTCTGGTATGACAAACTCATATGTCGACTATGATGTTGAGACATCTTATCTGTTACATTTAAACATGGCAAGGCACAAACAACAACACTTTAAAAATTTTCATATATCAGATTCAAACATTCTTCAGGATATTTAAACATCTGATATGACATTCAACACATATACTGCATAAAATAAATTGAAACCTGTAAAGAACACATTCAAATTATTAACCTAGCTTGATGCTAACTCATCTACTCAAGGGGCTACCAAGCCAGGAAGGAAATCCACTATGTAGTATAAATTCAAAGACTTCTTAGCAAACAACTACAATTTGCAGTCTTCTCACTTAATCACTACCCGTACAACTTTTACTTAGGAACTCCTAAATATGAGAAACCCATCCTCACTTCTAATCACCTCAGTGATGTCTCACATTCCCAACAGTCAGTTGTTGTTATTGATGGCTCTTTACCTACACTAACAAATCAAAATAGAAGTCACACTTACATGGCAATACCTTAACCTTTCTTAGCAACTTCAGTTAAGTACAAAACTTCTCTTGCTTACAGGCTTCGAGAATTACAAATAGAACAACCACAACATAAACCTTGTTGCGCACGACTGCCACAAGAACACAACCCTGATGATATGATATTTACATCTATGGTTGGTTACTAAACCTAGGTTACAAGGTTTCTTTTATTAACCTATCCCCAATTGGATTTGGGCCTAAAAAATCACAGCAACAACTGCTACAAAAATGCAGAAAAAATCTGCTACAAATATACAAAAAGATCTTCAAATTAAAAACTCCTAAAATATCTCTAAATATAGAAACTCTATATTTTTCAATATTTGATTTTGTCTTCAGTGTAAATTTGAGTCTTCAAGATCTTTTACAAATAGCACAATTGGATTGATTTAAATCTTCTAATATTCTATTTATGTTGAAACCAAAACAGAAACTTCAATCCATCTTCAGCAGTTCATGATGTCATATGAATTGTCTTGATATCTTCTTCGACATGTTGATCTAGATGTTGAAACATTTCAACACAACATGTTCGCACAAAAGGACTCATTTCTTTATGTTTTCTTTGTTTTGCAAAGATCATGTACATACACATTGCTGCTATATTTGTTTTACAAAATTAATGCCAACCAAAAAATACAGAACTTACACTTACTATTGACTGTCATGGATGTAATTCTTGTGTGAACTAGTTATAATATAAATATCTTCATATAAATCGTTATCGCAAGTCAGTGAGGTTTTCTACTCCTGAAGAGGAATGATTTGGATTGTTATCTTTCAGAGAGCTACAACAATTGATGAAAGAGGAAGCTCAGATGTTTTCGTTGATGGCAAAATTGTCTGTTGAGAGTAAAGCTAAGATTGAAGAATTGTTAGTAGTGAATGAGTTTCCTGAAGTTTTCCCTGATGAAATTCCTGATGTACCGCCGGAGAGAGAATTTGAATTTGCAATTGATCTGGTACTTGATACTAGACCTATTTCGATGGCACCGTACAGAATGCCGACATCTGAATTGTATGAACTAAAGAAGCAGTTGGAAGAATTACTTGAGAAGAAGTTTGTAAGACCAAGTGTATCACCGTGGGGAGCTCTAGTGCTTTTGGTGAAGAAGAAAGATGATAACATGCGACTTGTGTTGATTATAGACAGCTGAATAAAGTGACGATCAAGAATAAGTATCCACTTCCGAGAATAAATGACTTGATGGACCAGTTGGTGGGTGCTTGTGCATTCAGTAAGATTGATTTGATATCAGGTTATCATTAAATCAAGGTGAAAGACAAATATATTCAAAATACGGCGTTCAAAACACAATATGGACATTATGAGTATCCTGTGATGCCTTTCAGTGTGAATAATGCGTCGGGGTATTTATGGAATACATAAACCTTATTTTTTATACTTATCTAGACTGCTTTGTAGTTGTATTCATTGATGATATTCAGATTTATTCTAAGTCAGAAGAAGAGCATAAGGAACATTTGAGAACAATGCTGGAAGTTTTGAAAGATAAGAAATTATATGCAAAGTTGTCCAAGTGCGAGTTTTGGTTGAAATAAGCCATTTTTCTTGGCCATGTAATTTCAGGTAGTGGTATTGATGTGGATCCTTCAAAGGTAAATGTTGTGTTGCAATGGGATACTCCAAGGTCGGCTACTGAGATTATAAGCTTTTTGGGGTTAGCTGGCTATTATAGAAGGTTTATTGAAGTATTTTATAAGTTGGCACTTCCGTTAACTAGATTAACTTGTAAAAGTAAAGCTTTTGTGTAGGATGTTCAGTGCGAAGAAAGTTTTACCGAATTGAAGAAGAGGTTGACGTTGGCGCCGGTTTTGAATTTACCGAATCCAGAAGAACCGTTTGTAGTTTATTGTGATGCTTCGTTGATAGGTTTAGAAGGTGTGCTTATGCAGAACAATAAGGTAATTGCTTATGCGTCGTGACAATTGAGAACTCATGAGAAGAACTATCCTACGCATGATTTAGTACTTGCTGCAGTTGTTTTTGTGTTGAAGATTTGGAGGCACTATCTTTATGGTTCCAAATTTGAAGTTTATAGTAATCAGAAAAGCCTAAAGTATCTGTTTAATCAGAAGGAGCTGAATATGAGACAACGTAGATGGTTAGAATTGCTGAAAGATTATGATTTCGGTTTGAATTATCATCCAGGAATAGCTAATGTTGTGGCCGATGCTTTAAGCCGAAAGACCTTGCATATGTCGGCAATGATGATTAAGGAATTGGAATAATTGAATAGTTTTGAGATATGAGTTTGGTTTGTGAAGTGACACCGAAAAGTGTTATGTTGGGCATGTTAAAGATTATAATGAGTTTCTGAATAGTATTCGAGAGGCTCAGAAGCTAGATGTGAAACTAGTGAACATCATGAATAGTTGTGGTCAATCAGAGAATAGTGACTTTAAGATTGATGCAAGAGGTGTGTTGAGACTGCATGATCGAATTTGTATTCCTGATGATGCAGATATGAAAAAGAAGATTCTTGAAGAGGGTCGTAGGAGTAATCTGAGTATTCATCCGAGAGCTACTAAAATGTATCAAAACTTAAATAAAATATTTTGGTGGTCCAAAATGAAAGATGTGGCACGATTTGTGTATGTGTGTTTGACTTGTCAGAAGTCAAAGATTGAGCATCAAAACCCTGCAGGGTTGATGCAATAGTTGGAAGTTCCAGAATGGAAATATGATAACATTTCTATGGATTTTATGACAGGGTTGCCTGTTACTCTAAGAGGGCATAAGTCAATTTGGGTGATTGTTGATAGGCTTACAATGTCGGCTCACTTCATACCTATTAACATCACATATCCAATTGCGAAGTTGGCAGAGATTTATATATGAGTAATTGTGAAGCTGCATGGTGTTCCTTTGTGTATTATGTCGGATAGAGATCCGAGGTTTATGTCAGAGTTTTGGAAGAGTCTGCAAGAGGTGTTTGGTTCTAAGTTGAGGTTGAGTTCAGTATATCATCCTTAGACAGATGGCCAAACTGAGAGAACTATTCAGTCATTGGAAGACTTGTTGAGAGCTTGTGTTCTTGAGCATGGAGGTTCGTGGGATACTTATCTTCTGTTGATCAAGTTCACTTATAATAATAGTTACCATTCTAGTATCAGAATGGCACCTTTTAAAGAGTTGTATGGTCGGAGGTGTAGAACTCCGTTGTGTTGGCATGAATCTGGTGAAAGTATAGTACTTGGACCAGAGTTAGTTCGAGAAACTACCGAGAAAGTAAAGTTGATTTGAGAGAAGATGAAGGCTCCTCAAAGTAGGCAGAAGAGTTACCATGACAAGCGAAAGAATGATTTAGAATTCCAAGTTGATGATCATGTGTTTTTGAGAGTCATGCCCGTGACTGGTGTTGGGAGAGGTTTGAAGTCTAAGAAGCTCGCTTCTTGTTTTATTGGTCCGTATCAAATTTTGGACAGAGTTGGGAAAGTTGCATATCGGATGGCGCTGCCACCAAATCATTCGAATTTTCATGATGTGTTTCATGTGTCGCAACTTCGGAAATACATTTCAGATCGTCTCATGTGGTTAGTATGGACAATGTGCAAGGGATAATCTCACGGTGGAGACAAAGCCTGTGCGAATTGAGGATCGTGAAACAAAGATTCTTTGAGGGAAAAAGATTGTGTAGGTGAAAGTTGTCTTGTTGGGAGCTGCTGGAGAAAGCATAACCTTGAAATTGGAGAGCAAGATGCGAGACTCCTATCCAGAGTTGTTTGAATCAGGTAAATTTTCGAGGATGAAAATATTCTAAGTGGGGGAGAGTTGTAATGCCCAAATATTTAGTTATTTATTTTATCGAATATTTAATTATTTATGAAATTCTGGTATGACAGACTCAAATGTCGAATATGATGTTGAGACATCTTATCTATTACTTATAAACATGGTAAGGCATACACAACAACACATTTAAAATTCTGATAAATCAGATTCAAACATTATTCAGGATGTTGTGACATCTGATATAACATTAAGTTCAAGTACTGCATAAAACAGAAAACAAAAAGTCTATAAAGAACACAACAGAATTGTTAACCCAGTTCGATCAAACCAATCTACTATGGGGGCTACCAAGTCAGAAAGGAAATCCACTATATAGTATTAATTCAAAGACTTATTAGCAAACACCTAAAATTTACAATCTTCTCACTTAATCACTACTTGTGCAACATCTACTTAGGAACTCCTAAATATGAGGAACTCATCCTCACTTCAAATCACCTCAGTGATGTCTCACAGTCCTCAAAACTGAGTTGCTGATATTGGCGGCTTCAAACCTATACAACAATTCAAAATAGAAGTCACACTTCCATTACAAACAACTTAACCTTGATTAGAAGCTCCGGTTAAGTACAACACTTCTCTTGCTTACAAGCTTCAAGAATCACTAGTGAAATAGCCACAACAAGGTTCCTTGTTGCGCATGGCTGCCATAAGAACACAACCCTAATAATGTTTACATTTTCGGTTTGGTTGTTTGTTTGTAAACTAGGTTACAAGGTTTCTTTTATAACCTATTCCCAACTGGATTTGGGCCTAAACAATCATAGAAATAACTGCTACAAATATGCAGAAAAATCTGCTTACAAAATATACAAAATGATTTTCAAATATAAAAACTCCTAAAATATCTCTAAATATAGAAACTCTATATTTTTCAATATTTGTCTTCAATTCAAATTTGAGTCTTCAAGATCTTCTACAATCAATTCCATTGGATTGATTTAATTCTTCAAATAAACTATTTCTGTTGAAACCAAAATAGAAACTTCAATCCATCTTCAAAAGTTCATGATGTCGAATGAGCCGTCTTGACATCTTCTTCGACATTTTGTTCCAGATGTTGAAACATTTAAACACAATATGTTTGGGCGCACACAAATGGATTATTTGCTTCATATATTCTTTATTTGCAAAGATCTTGTACATATACACTGCTGCTATATTTGTTTTACAAAATTAATGCCAACCTAAAAATATAGCACTTACAGTCTCCCCCTTTGGAAAATTTTAGCTAAAACAAATATTACAAGAAAATACATAAAAAACAGCACCAGCAGGAAATATGCAATCAACAGACTCTCCATCATGTCAGGACATGTTGTTTGACATCTTCAATAGTATTCACAAAAACAAACAACAGTCACTCATTCTTTCAGTGGATAAGTTGCAACTACCTCTTCTTCCAATGGAAACAACCGTAATAACATAAGGAGTAGAAAGTCCTGAACTCTTGACCGAACTAATCCGTTTCTACCTCCTTTCTTTTCATATTCTGAGAAGTTTCCCTCACAGGCTGCTGAACATCTTCCATCAAGAAGGCCAATTGTTCCATAAGATAACAATCTTTCATTCCCTTATGTAACTCAGAACACAAGTCACAATTTTGTTCAACAACTCAGGACACAAGTCACAAAGACTATCATACGATATCCACCTTGACATCCTGATAACCACCACACAACAACATATGCAACTGCAGTGACAACAACTATGAGTACAACATCTGTACACACTCTTTCTCCCCCTTTTTAGCCAAAACTTGGCAAACACAACCCTCACAGCACCATACCCACAAATTATTCATCCAAACTCTAAAGAACCCCATTAGAAGAAAAGATGCAAACAAGAAAACTCACATGCTGGAGGAGGAGGAAATACACTTCTATAAATAGGGAGCCAAGGCATAGATAGTAACCTCTTATCCTTGAAAAAGAAGCGTTCTTGGTCCAAGATCTTTATGATAAGGGCAAAAACTTCTACACCATTCATTGTAAAACAAAAAATGACCTTGACCAGCTGACTTGTTCTCCCAAAACAAACGGCCCAATAACAAACACGCAAGAAAACCCTGTGTTTCACATTTTTCTGCCAACGATGTCCACACATACTCAAAAAGAGAACAATACACACATGTCTTGAAACATGTTCTGACATCCAACCATATACTGTCTGCTAGCAGTGCAACAATATGGTTCACAACACCTCAAGAATCCCACATAAACTGCAGACAACAACTTTATACAATATAGCCTTCTGAACTCCTAGGATATTCCTCACCTGGATCACAAGGACATGAACATTACAACCACTAAGTAATAAAAATAATCAGGAAAACATACTTAGTAGCACATGTCACAACATGATGTGTAACATCACAGAACCTAGTTAAGGCATTACTCAACATCACAAAATTAACTGCACAGACTTGTAACATACTCCCCCTGTCTAGGATACTCCATGCTTCTCTGTACTTTGATGAAAGGAAAACATAAGACGCATCTTCATGTCTTCAAGAGCTCACCCTTTGTTCAATTCCCAATTGAAAACATTCACTTCTTATACAAAATCACACTTGACCTCTTCTTGGTTTGTAGTTACCATAGACTACACAAGCTGAACATCTTCTGCACACAGGTTCTTGAAACTGGCCCAACATAATATCTTTATAGTACTTTGGCCATACAATCCAGACACATCATATTCAAACTAATTCTAAAATTAGAAAGAATGTCCATAAACAGACTTCCAAGCAATCAATACCCGATCTACTTCAGTCTCCTCTACATGTTTCTCCCAATACAAATCAACTACTTCATCATTCTCCCATATGATTAGGTAGGCTAGGAATAGAAACCATGTAAACAAATACCCAAGATAATGTACTAACAGGTAGTTAGAACATTTTCCACACACTAAGAACTTATCACCATGATCCTAGATGTGTTCCACCAACTGGACTTACTATAACATAGTAATCTGAGAACTGAAAATCTTCAACTGCACTGTGCCACCAACTAGAATCAGAAATCCAGAGAGAGATTTAATCTCTCTCCCACCTTTAAGAAGAACAAATCTCCTTGAGTCTTCAACTCATCACTATTCTTCCAAAGAGAAATTTGTTCCAAGATAATCCTCAAGAACAACCAGCTGCCACATTCTGATTATCTTGATTCTTTGAACCCAATATATAGATCAACCAATTTCCACAGTTTGATCACCTCCTTTATGAATCCTCATATGAAAAAGCCAATTGCCACACTTGTCTTCTTCACGTTTATCATAAATCTTCCAAAGATATCATGATCAATAAAGTTGATATTCACCAAGCTGTCAAGATAACAGGCCTTATGAAGCATTCAATCACTTTAGATCACTCAATCTTAAATTGATGTGCCACTTCACTAATTAGACTCTGATGTTGAACTAGATGTTTAAACATTGTTAGTCCACATCCAGCTGTTAAATTCAGCTCCTTCTTTTGCCACTTGAAAGAACCTCCTTCCTTTATAGAACAAGAGTTCCATGCTCTCATAGACTTGACTTATTTACCAAGTTTGAGTAGACAAACTACATCCTGTTGAATTTGCAGAAATTCCTACCAATAACACATATTGATGAGAAACTTCCAATGTTTCTCCAATGTCTTCAAACCTGCCACTATCTGAATCTTTAGAAGGAATAGTTCAGAGCTACACCTTGCAACAATACCAAGGATGACATTTATCCCTGAGTAAAGCAATCTTCACAAAGTCCTGATGATTTATCAATAATAACTTTATAATTATGAACACCTTCCTTGTCGTAGGAAGAAAATATTCCAGCTACATCCACCAAAACTAGTATGCACTCTTGCACCAAAACACCACAAATGGCATTACCTAACTCCCCCATTCATGAACAACCAAAGCTCCTTTTTGAAGATGAGCATTAGTTACTCAAATTACTTTCTGAACCATAAGATTCAAACTGCAGATATGCATACTTCTTAGGTAAATACCAAGTCTCCCGTCGAAGTATCCACCTTTATGCATCATAAAAACAATAGAAAAATACCAAGTCTCTCGTCAAGGTATTTACTAATGGTCAGATAAGATTACCTTCTCACATTGAACATGTGATCTGACTTCTTCTTCTGCAGACATCTGAAACTTTATGAGATGATGTTCTAACATTTGTTTAGACATCAATATCATTTACACAAACCTCTACAACAAACATATACATGGGCATAGGGGAATTAACCATTAACAGTTGATTAGGCTTCCAAAACACAAACATAAGCAGCAGTTGGGACACTCCAACAGACTTCTCCTGTAGACTTAGAATCAGACTGAATTGAGATGTCTTCACACACAATATAGCTACTGATCAGTTATATCCACATCAATCAACTCCACCAGTTGACATAACTTGACCTTCATGTACAAGGAGTCTCTCTGAAATAATACTCCTTGAAGCTCAGGTACTTCACTCCTGCTGCAAGGACTAGAAATAAACTCTCCTTAGGAGAAAACACATGTTGATCACACCTTGATCAACACCCATAGCTAAGAAAAGTTCCAGGGCTATAACTTTCTTAGGTACACCATACAGATG
Organism: Lathyrus aphaca; assembly: GCA_963966055.1. NCBI lineage: Eukaryota > Viridiplantae > Streptophyta > Magnoliopsida > Fabales > Fabaceae > Lathyrus > Lathyrus aphaca. Next base: position 133,886,823 of record OZ014519.1, on the reverse strand, counting down.
CCTCCTCTTCCAGATCAGGAGTATGTTCCAAACACTTGTGGAATAAACACAATAATTTAGCACCCAAGCATCTATATAGCCATTCCTTGGACAACACAATCATGCCTAATTCTGATGTGATGTTATATCATGGGATAAGACATCATTCAAGGATCACAAAGAAATCTAAAAATAGAAGATAGGTCTTTTAATAACATTCTTCAGATCTCCAAACAACCACTTCTCTTCACAGTGCTTTGAGTGGACTTGAAAATGAGTCTTCAAGTATCATTAGCACAGTTGACAGAAGCAGATAGACATATATCCATAAAACCATAAGATATATCTCCAGAGAAGAGAAACCTTCTCACACAAAGGATTTATCAGATAGATGAGCAGCGAATAAAAAAACTCCTTAGAAGCTTCAAGTGTCACAAATTTGCCCTAGCAATTATCTCCAGGTGACACCAGTAGCCATAGGTTTAAAAATAAATCAAACCTATCACGATAGTAGTATGAACCCCATGCTACCACAACAAAACAGTCCATACTCCACTTCTAGGGGACCATCGATACATCTAAACATATATTCAGTAGAATCCTTCTACCTTGACCATGAACCAGAAAGTATCCCCCTTGGATCTCATCCAGAACAGACTATGATGCTGGCTTTTATACCAATTGAAATTCTAGTATGACAGACTCAGATGTCGAATATGATGCTAAGACATCTTATTTATTACTTATAAACATGGTAAAGCATACACAACAACACATTTAAAATTATGATATATCAGATTCAAACATTGTTCAGGATGTTGTGACATCTGAAATGACATTAAGTTCAGGTACTGCATAAAATAGAAAATAGAAAAGCTACAAAGAACACATCAGAATTTTTAACCCAGTTAGATCAAACCAATCTACTCTAGGGGATACCAAGCCAGGAAGGAAATCCACTATGTAGTATCAATTCAAAGACTTCTCAGCAAACACCTACAATTTACATTCTTCTCACTTAATCACTAATTGTGCAACTTCTACTTAGGAACTCCTAAATATGAGAAACTCATCCTCACTTCCAATCACATCAGTGATGTATCACATTCCTCAACAGTCAGTTCCTAATATTGACGACTTCAAACCTTTACAAAGATTCAAAAAAGAAGTCACACTTCCATTACAAACAACTTAACCTTGCTTAGTAGCTTCAGTTAAGTACATCACTTCTCTTGCTTACAAGCTTTGAGAATCACAAGTGAAACAGCCACAATAGGGTTCCTTGTTGCGCACGGCTTCCACAAGAACACAACCCTAATAATGTTTACATTTTAGGTTTGGTTGGTTGTTTCTAAACTAGGTTACAAGGTTTCTTTTATAACCTATTCCCAAATGGATTTAGGCCTAAACAATCACAGCAAAGCTGCTACAAATATGTAGAAAAATCTACTTACAAAATATACAAAAAGGTCTTCAAATATAAAAACTCCTAAAATATCTCTAAATATAGAAACTCTATATTTTTAAATATTTGTCTTCAATTAAAATTTGAGTCTTCAAGATTTTCTACAATAAGCGCCATTGGATTGATTTAAATCTTCAAATAAACTGTTTCTGTTGAAACCAAAACAGAAACTTCAATCCATCTTCAGCAGTTCATGATGTCGAAAGAACTGTCTTGACATCTTCTTTGACATGTTGTTCCGGATGTTGAAACATTTCAACATAACATGTTTGGGTGCACACAAATGGATTCCTTGCTTCATATATTCTTTATTTGCAAAGATCATGTACATATACGTTGTTGCTATGCCAACCTAAAAAATACAGAACTTACAATATTTTTGTGTTTATTTGGTCGATTTTATGTTATGTTCGATTAAGTCGTTAAGTCGGAAGTTTAAGTCGGAAAGTCATGGAAATAATATTAGAAGTAATACTATGGTTGTTGAAGTGGGTTGGTTAGTGGGCTAGGAATTGTGTCCGAATTAGTAAATAGAGGGGTGCAATTGTTAGGCCCATTAGTTAATTATTATAATTATATTATTTTGATAAAAAGAAAATAAAAGAATTAGAAGTTAGGTTTTGTCAGAAGTGGAAATTAGAAGAGATCATGAGAGAAGAAGTTGTAAGGAGAAAACTGCAATCGGAAGCGATTTTCCGAAATTCGATCGTGTAGGTTTGCCTTCAATCAAATCCAAGGTAAGGGTGGGTTCTATCTTTATAACCGGGTATGATAATCGGTACTAGGATTGGGCAGTTGTAGGTTTCTTTGTTTTGTTGATGTTGATGCTAGTTATGAAAATCTGATATCATGTTGCTGTGATGGTATTTTGTGTGAAATTGTTGATTGGTTGATGATCATGATAAGTTGTTAATAAGTTGTTTTTGTAAAATGTTGATTTTATTACGTTTCTACAATGTCGTAATTTTATGGAATTTTTTGATTTGGGGACGATGACTCAGTACCCGAAGTTGAGAGAAAGCATGTGGCAGGAGCCACATTGGGTGAATTAGAAGCCACCTGATGAGGTGGCGGGAGCCATGCTCCCTTAAGCACCCATGGAGCAATCCATGTTAGTATGTGGTTCCAGCCACATAATTTGTGGCCACCAAAGAAGGAAAAGTGGTGTTGGCCACATATCTTCAAGCATCATGGGTGGTGCAAGCCACCTGTAACTAGGAAGGGCCACTTAGTTTATTATATGTATAATTTAATTAACTAATCCACCTAAACTTGTTTTATAATTTAGTGATTCTAATTTATTAACATACTAATTTCATGAATTATATTTTGTTAAAGATCAAAATTGGTATTAAAATTTGTAGAATCAGGAGCAAGCATAGTAATCAATAGCGAACAAAAATAGCTTTGATATTAGCAATGTGTTGGTTTTTGACAGAAAAATAGTTATGGAAATTTGATAGAAAATAAACTTTTAAGCTTATGTTTTTATGATAGTAGAAATTTACCAGAACATCATTTTTGACATAATTTTCAGAAAGAGTTGTATTAACCACAAAACACAAATAATATTGGTTAATAGTTGATTGTTGTTGTGTTGTTTTGTTGAAATGATGTTGGAAAGTCGAGTTGCAGGTACAGGCAGAATGTATAAGTTGTTCCGGTTTATGGAAAGTTTCTAAGTTGTTTATGTTGAAGGTTTTACAAGCCAATGTTGATTTTAAGTTGTTCATGTCGTATAAGTTGTTTGTGCTGCTGATGTTGTTATGTTGTTTGTGTTGTGAAGTCGTGTGTGTCATATAGAACATTTGTATAGTATGTCGGAGCCATCGCTCACACCATGTTGGCCTGGATTGACACTAAGTTGAAAGTTGAAGGCTTATGCCTTGATGCCTTGATAACATGGACAGAATTTAAGTTGGGAGTTTTACTCCGAATGGTACCACATGCATAATTCAGTCGAGTCACATTAAAGTTGCATTTCTTTCGAGTTGTTGTTGATTGTTGTTTTGGTTGATGTTGTGAAGTGGTGAATTGTTTATGATCCTTATCTAAGTAGTGTTTATCATATATTGTTTATAACTATCTATATCTCACCAATTATGTTTGAATGTTGTCCTTATGTTGGCAATGTGCAGGTAATCAATAGGAGTATCCAGTTACCTTTAGCCAAGTTGGTGGTTGTCGCTCTGATACATAGCACTCAGGGGGATGACGCATGTCTGTTATGTTGAATTGCTTACATGCTGATTTTTGTTTTAGTTGAAGTAATTTAGACTACTTGTTGCTTCTTTTATTTTATTTTTTTATGTTGAATAAAGATGCTATTATTTCGTTTATGAATCCACTGTGTAGTAATTTATAAAGTTGAATTATTTTGAGAGTTAAATGTTGGTTTTATGATTTTCTTTCGTGGAATGTGTTATGTATAAAAAATGAGTATCTTTTAAGTTGAGAATTCAAAGTTGAAAATGTGATATCCCGTTTATGTTGAAAATTTTTGAACTCCGATTTTATTATAATTATCGAGTTGAAAAAGGGGTGTTACACTTACTCCATACTTTAATAATAGTTTTTCGAAGATTTTCGATATGAAATAGGAGCCTCCGTCACTTATGACGAGTCTCGGCACACCGAATCTAGGGAATATCACATTTTTGAAAAGCTTTATAACTACTCGCATATCATTGTTCAGAGAGGCTAATGTAACACCCAACTAAACCCCACAAATATTCCCAATACATTTTTAATAATTAGCAATTCATCAATTCACATACATGGGTGTCACAACTTCATAAATCATCTTACCACCAGGTCTTACTCCGTAACACGGGTTGCAACATACTTAATAAAAATATTATATTTAACATCATAACAAAATCACTTAAAACACTCTCACAGCGAATTCAAGTTTCAAACTTCCTTAAAATCAACTCAATACCATAAAGGTAGTTCTCAACATCACATAAATCATAACTCAAAATAAAACAAAAATCACAAAGTATCACATAATCTTCAAAACAACAAAACACAAAAGGTTCTTAAGCGAACGACCCCAACGTTACGTATCATAGCAAGACTCCTTTTACTTATACCAAGTAAATCAACACATTATGAAGTGACTTCTAAGCTTCCTGCACTACACTTGATTACCTGCAAGTTACCCGCATTCGTGGAAATAATTCCAAGCAGAAAGGGTGAGTAATCATAATCATTATAAAAGATGCATGCATTACATAACAAGTAAAGTCACTCGAATAACATCACAATACATACATATTCGTCATATAGTTCGTCATAATCACAAAAAAAAATATCATTTAAATTATCATCATAGCAATGCCAATCATAATGATATGCAACTCAAAAAACTCATGCATGCGGTACCGAAACATCACTGTTGACCTAGTCATTGTTGCGTCAATATTCATCACTGATGACCTAGTCATCGTTGCATCAACATTTGAACTTAATTCACACAATGGGATTAAGGCCATCACTGGACATTATCGTCCTAAAACTCGTCATTGGATTTTCATCTTGCAAAAAAGTCACTAGACATCTCATCCTAACAAAATGCTATGAATGCATGATGCGTATAACACACAAAACACGACCACAACTAGTCAAAACGCATCATCATTCATCATAATATAATCACACATCTTATAACATCTTAATCATCAAAATTTCTTCATATATCTCCTACCAACACCTCATAATTAACACATCGTCATTCGTCATAATAATCACTAAGGAACTCACCTCAAGACATCATCATATTTTATATTCTGTTCACATACATCATACACATATATCAGACAACATCATGCACATATGTACGTCATAATTAACACATCTTCATTTATAAAACAAACTCTTAAACAAATTACTTCCAGCCCTCATCACTCACCATGTTCATCATGTTTTTCTTCACATACTACTATATACACCTACCACATATAATTCACAATTACACGACATTAATTATTCACCGCAATTCTCAATAAGACACATATTTTAGTATCCAAAACAGTAGGTACACTGCTTATTTTTGACAGCAAATGCATCATCAATTCCCATTGTTACTACTTTTAAAATCCCACTGATCATTTCCCAAGATATCATGTTTTCTGTTATAAATTGTTAGCTTTTTATTTTATAAAGTTCCAGGTTCCAATGGTTAAAATTCACTTACATAGAAAACTGCAGAAGTCGAACTATGCGCATAGCAAAAAACGTGACACTTGCACCTCACTGGGTGGCGCATGCCACACTTAGGTGGCCCTGGCCACCTCAAAACACCCATGGGTGGCACAAGCCACCCCATACTCATGATTAGTGAGCGCAAGCCACCAAAAAGGGAGGCACAGTGGCGTAAGCCACAATAAAATGGCGCAGGCCACTCCCAGCAGGAGCAGGTGGCACAAGCCACCTTCAATACGGCCCTAAGTGGCGCAAGCCACCCTTATTATTAACCACAGGTAGTGTAAGCCACCTTTAATACAAGGAGAAGGTGGCACAATTCACCCCGAAAAATACCCAGACCTCAATTTCGTGTTATCTCACCTTCGTAGTAAGTGGCGCTCGCCACAAACCTTTCATTCCGGTTTCGACTCATCACAATTTCTCCAGATTAATCAACAATTTCCACTATCGATTATAGTTTTTAAATTTAAACTGAATCTTTCATCTATCATTCGACACATATTATTTCATCAATGGAACCTCATAATTCTCAAACACACGCTCAGACAAATACCAATTATCAATTCTATAATCCAATATAATAAATACGATTAAACACCCCTTACCTTTGATTTATCGCTGGTTCATCCGAATCTTCTTCACGTTCATCGAATTCCTCTTCCTATTCTTCTTCCGATTATCCGTTTTCCTCATGAACTAAAAACCATGTTTCCTATTCTCTCTGCCTTTTCCTTATTTCCCATGTACTGCATGTATTTTTCCAACTCCCCACTCATCTATGTAACCCTCATAACCTCTATTATGATTTTCCAATAATACCCCTACTAACTTATCACAATGACCACCATGTCTTCTAGCTCTATAAATCACATATTATTCTATTTTATTTAATCAATTAATTCCATTTAATTCCATTTCCTCCAAATTAAATCGGTAAGTCCACAAAACGTCATTCGTCAAATATCTCTCATCGAAACATCACCGAACTCCTTAGTTCTCACCAATAATTCAATTAAATCAATAATCGGCTTAATTAATTAAACAAACAATTATTTTCAAATACTCGATAATTCTTCGATGCACTTATGCACCCCCTAAATCAGAATTTCTTCGAAACCATCACAATAATCGTCATCAATCCATCATCGAATTCAAATACTTCACACTGACTCATAATATTCACATATCCACGCCAAATTAATCAAATAACTAATTTATTCAGAAATCGTGGTGTTACAACTCTCCCCACTAAGAATATATTCGTCCTCGAAAATTTACCCGAAGCAACTAGAGTCGGATACGACTCCATCATCTGTTCATTACCCTCTCAAGTCCAACTTTCTCCAGCTGATCCATTTTACAACACCTTCACTAAGGCACTCTCTTTACCTCGTATTTTCTTTGTTTCTCATCTATTTACCCGACATAAACCCATCAAATACTGTTCTACTTCTACTATGGAATATTCACAATTTTTATCAACCCCAAAACTTCCGATGTTCAATCTTCGACTTTCGACAAATTAGACAAGTATAACCAAATCCAGTATCTTCGTTCCTAAAATTATTCTTCTCAGGTTCCCAAAATACACATCAACTCGAGATTTCTCGTCTAATTCCTTTGTTAGCCGACGTCATTTGGATCAATCAACCTCAATTAGTACTTCTGACCTTCTCTGATTTTCTCCCATAATATCTCTAATCAATTTCAACATATTCCACTTCACGTTGTTAGGCATTTCCTCATACACCAAACTCAAATCTCTGAATTACTAGATCATCCCTAACTCTCTTGCCACAAAATCGACATATGCAACGACTTTCTAATCAACACACCAATCCTTGCATCTTCTCTTACCAACATGGTACTTCGACTCTAAATCATAGCCTTGTAATGACTTAAGCCAAACAAATAATATCTCCAATTCTCATCACAAACATCATAGTTATTCATCCCCAATCATGTGTAGGATTACTTCTTCTCTTGGTTTCCAATTGTATTGATCTATAAGTAACAACACCCTTAAGATCCATCTTAGACGTATCACTATGCACTATATAAAACTCACTATAAGTAGGAAAAATCAATACCAAGACGGTAGTCAACTCCTTAAATCACATGAATTCTTTTCCCAATTAACATCTCACACATAAGCTCGACCTTTTGTGAGTTACTCAAGTTAATCTTAACAACACTTAGAAAAAGTCCTCAAAGATTACTTTATTAGTAACCATCAAAACTAAGAATCTTCGAATCTCAATCATAGACTTCAAAGTTTCCCACTGCAACATAACCTCAACCTTAGAAGAGTTTACAATAATCTCAATACCATAATTTCAGTCCAAGAAAATTCACTTCTTTCAATTAGAACTCTCACTTTGACAACCATTCTCACACCACAATGTTGTTACCATCACTATCAATACCGTCATAAGAACGTCAACATAAACCATATTACTGATAATTCTCTTTCACCACTTTAATTCCATAAGTTGCGATCACTCAATTGAACATATACTTCAATACTTCTACCTACATGGTAGTAACACGAAAACGTTTCACATATCACTTTCATTCCACTTGAAGTCTCTACCCATGTAGTGAGCTTTAATAACATCCATAATTCTTTAGTTTTCTTTTAAACCTCTCCACATCATGGATCCCTATATTCTCACATTTGAATCTCATTCCAAAGCAATCTTAATAATACCATCATCTCATATCCGATTGCTATAGAAACCCTCTTAATCCTCCCTGATACAAACTGGTGTCCTCACAAGCACGATACCAATCTCTCTTGCATTTGTTTTTCTTTTACTATAATCATGAACAAAGCTATCACCGCACTAATCATTCTTATTAAACATAAGTTGCGTCTTTATGCACTTCTCCAATACCATCATATTCTTTCTGATACCAACATTTCAGTCTTTAACAACATCTTACACTTGTCCTCATCTTATCCAATTTCAGCAATAATTGTTCAACTTCAAACACACTTATATCCTTCAACACAAATCTCTTGGTCACAAAATCATATTATAAAATGAAGAGAATTTAATATAGATTCCATAAATTCAATAATCGCTTAAATCCGAGCCACTGTTAAAAAGTTATTGTCATTGCAATAGGACTGGTCAAGAAATCCCGTATACAACTTCCACCAAAAATCAGCACCAGACCCAAATATTCAAACACATTTTTCTTTCTGCTAAAAAATATGCAGCAAACAAAGTCTATATGCATATTTTATGGAATTTTGTAAGCTTTCCGAAAAGTCCAGAACCGACTCAATCAGAGTTACGAGTGAAAAGTTATGCTCATTTTACTAAAGTCTGTTCCATACTTGCAAAACTAAAAAATTTGCAATCGATGAACTTGAGTTCTTCCTCTCTCCCTTTCTCCCAAGATCCTCCAACTGTCCTCATTTTTCACCCAACTCTAAAAATAATCATACTTCAATTCAATTATACCCAAAACATATTAGTTTATCAGTTGATCCATCAAATCAACAATTTCTTTGGATTGAATCTTTTTTCTCAATCATCTCCTTAACCCGTCATCATTAATCCACACACTTCTTGTATAACTGTCATCCTACACCTATACTCATATACGCTTCATTCTCCAAGAATTACCATATTTTCTTACCCGATAAAAACACCACTTATCGATTTTCTCCAACTTCAATCTACACTCCGGAGACAAGTCGCCACTATTCTTCAAGAGACATCAATAATTATACATCACTTGCATATCATTATTTGCCATAATCCTCTTCATTCCCCTAGGAGTAAACATCAACCATATCGACTCGTTCTCCCTCAAGTCATCTCAAAGTCGACCGACAATTAAGAATTTTGTGAATTCGTACCCTTTTTGGTTTGCAACATGACAGTTCCAACATCACTTTTACTCTTACCATCCATATCACCTTGAATCAACTCCTCACACTAGAAACATCTCTGGAAAGCAAGCTTTTCCCCCACTTGCTTCAAACCAATTCCTGGAGACAAACAGTTAGAAAACAAATAAGTACCAACAATGTTTCACACACATTTCGTGTACTAAGAAAAACACAACATAGACAACACTGGTAGGAAAGACTGACCTGCTATGATACCACGAATGTAACACCCAACTAAACCCCGCAAATATTCACAATACATTTTTAATAATTAGCAATTTATCAATTCACAAACATGGGTGTCACAACATCATAAATCATCTTACCACAACGGTCTTACTCCGTAACACAGGTTGCAACGCACTTAATAAAAATATTATATTTAACATCATAACAAAATCACTTAAAATACTCTCGCGGTGGATTCAAGTTTCAAACTTCATTAAAATCAACTCAATACCATAAATGTAGTTCTCAACATCACAAAAATCATAAATCAAAATTAAACAAAAATCACAAAGTATCACATAACCTTCAAAACAACAAAACACAAAAGGTTCTTAAGCGAACGACCCCAACCCATGTGTTACGTATCAGAGCAAGACTCCTTTTACTTCTACGAAGTAAAACAACACATTCTGAAGCGACTTCTAAGCTTCCTACACTACACTTGATTACCTGCAAGTTACTCGCATTCGAGACAACAATTCCAAGCAGAAAGGGTGAGTAATCATAATCATTATAAAAGATGCAGGAATTAAATAACAAGTAAAGTCACTCGAATAACATTACAATTCACACATATTCGTCATATAATTCATTATAATCATAAAAAACGTCATTTAAATTATCACCATAGCAATGTCAATCATAATGATATGCAACTCAAAAGAAACATGCATCTGGTACTGAAACATCATTGATGACATAGTCATCGTTGCATCAACATTTGCACTTAATCCACACAATGGGATTAAAGCAATCACTGGACATTATCCTCCTAAAACTAGTCATTGTATTTTCAACCTGCAAAAACGTCACTAGACATCTCGTCCTAACAAAATTCTATGAATACATGATGCGCACAACGCACAAAACACGACCCCGACTAGTCAAAACGCATCATCATTCATCATAATATCATCATACATCTCATAAAATCTTAATCATTAAATTTTCTTCATATATCTCCTACCAACACCTCATAATTAACACATTGTCATTCGTCATAATAATCACTAAGCAACTCACCTCAAGACATCATCATATTTTATATTTTTCTCACATACATCATACACATATATCACACAACATCATGCACATATGTACGTCATAATTAACACATCTTCATTCATAAAACAAACTCTTAAACAAATTACTTCCAGCCCTAATCACTCACCATGATCATCATGTTTTTTTGCACATACTACTATACACGCCTACCACATATAATTTACAATCACACGACATCAATTATTCATTGCAATTCTCAATAAGACACATATTTTAGTATCCAAAACAGTAGGTACACCACTTATTTTTTACAGCAAATGCATCATCAATTCCTAATGTTACTACTCTTAAAATCCCACTGATCATTCACCAAAATATCATATTTTTTGTTATACATTGTTAGCTTCTGATTTTATAAAGTTTCAGGTTCCAAAGGTTAAAATTCACATACACAGAAAATTTCATAAGCCGAACTATACACATAGCAAAAAACATGACACTTGTACCTGACTAGGTGGCACAAGCCACCCCATACTCATCATTAGTGGCACAACCCACCAAAAAGGGAGGCACAGTGGCACAAGCTACATTAAAGTTACGCATGCCACTCCCAGTAGGACCAGGTGGCGCAAGCCACCTTCACTAAGGTCCTAGGTGGCGCAAACTACCCTTATTCTTAACCACGGGTTGCGCGAGCCACATTTAATACAAGGGGAAGGTGACGCAAGCCACCCCTAAAAATACCCAGACCTCAATTTCGTGTTATCTCACCTTCGTTTTAAGTGGTGCTCTCCATTAACCTTTCACTCTGATTTAGACTCATCACAATTTCTCCAGATTAATCAACAATCGCCATTATCGGTTATGGTTTTTAAATTTAAACTTAGTCTCTCATCAATCATTCGGAATATATTATTTCATCAATGGAACCTCATAATTCCCAAACACTCGCTCAAACAAATACCAATTATCAATTCTATAATCCAATATAATAAATACGATTAATTACCCCTTACCTTTGATTTATCACTGGTTCATCCGAATCTTCTTTGCGTTCATCGAATTCCCCTTCCGATTCTTCTTCCGATCATTCATTTTCCTCACGAATTGAAAACCATGTTTCCTCTTTTCTCTACCGTTTCCTTATTTCCCACGTACTGCATGTATTTTTCCAACTCCCCACTTATCTATGTAACCCTCATAACCTCTATTATGATTTTCTAATAATACCTCTACTAACTTTTTACAATGACCACCATGTCTTCTAGCTCTATAAATCACATATTATTCTATTTAATCAATTAATTCCAACTAATTCTATTTCCTCCAAATTAAATCGGTAAGTCCATAAAACGTCATTTGTCAAATATCTCTCGTCGACGCATCATCGAACTCCTTAGTTCTCACCAATAATTCAATTAAATCAATAATCGGCTTAATTAATTAAACAAACAATTATTCTCAAATACTCGAAAATTCTTCGACGCACTTATACATCCCCTAAATCATTTTTTCCCCGAAACAATCACAATAATCATCATCAATCCATCATCGAATTCAAATACTTCACACAGACTCATAATATTCGCATATCCACGCCAAATTAATCAAATAAATAATTAATTCAGAAATTGGGGCGTTACAATAGCCTCAATCCATTTTGAAACCTAATCGACAATGATGAGTATATACTTATTACCAAGTGAATATGGCAACGATCCCATAAAATAAATCCCCCACACATCGAAAACTTCTATTGCCAAAATTCCTTTTTGGGGTATCTCGTCGTGTCTAGAGATGTTACCAGTGTGTTGGCACCGGTTACAGTTCAATATAGCGACGTGGACATATTTCCAAAGATTAGGCCAAAAGAGGACAAATTGTAGGATCTAAGCGCAAGACTTCGAAGTACTTGCATGTCCACCATATGGAGCAGAGTGACATTGAGAGATGATGTTTTCCATTTTGTCATCAGGGAAACAACGACGGAAAATACCATTGGTTCATCGCTTAAAAAGCAAAGGCTCATCCCAGTAATATTGTTTTAAACCGTGAAAGAATTTCTTCTTTTGTTGATAAGTAAGATCGGGTGGATGCACTTCGACGACTAAGTAGTTGACTATGTCAGCATACCAAGGCAGGGTTGTTTGTGTATAGTTCTCTTCCACTGTTTCTTCTTATTTTGGTTCGTCTAGAGTTAAGGAAGATATTTCACTTTCTATTTGTGCTATTAGACGTTCATCAGGGAAATCTTCGTTGATAGGCATTTGGTCTGGTTTAATACATTCCATTTGTGATAATTCGTCTGCTACATTTTCAGTTCCTTTCTTATCTTTAATCTCTAAATCAAAATTTTCAAGTAAAAAAATCCATCTTAATAGTCTAGGTTTGGCATCCTTCTTACTTAAAAGATATCTAATTGTGGTGTGATCTGTGTAGATGATTATTTTAGCTCCTACTTGGTAGGAACAAAATTTATCAAGAGCGAACACAATGACTAGAAGTTCTTTCTCTGTAGTGACGTTGTTTATTTGAGTAGGGTCTAAAGTTCTACTAGCATAGTAAATTGCGTGAAGCTTTTTATCCTTTCTTTGTCCTAAGACTGCGCCTACAGCGTAATCACTCACATCGCACATGATCTCAAACGGTAGTTTCCAGTCTGGTGTTTGCATGATGGGTGCGGTGATAAGAGCTATTTTGAGTTTTTAAAACTTTTTTAGACATTTTTGTCGAAGATAAACTTATCGTCTTTCATTAATAGACCGGTCAATGGCTTCATGATTTTTGAGAAGTCCTTAATGAATCGTCGGTAAAAACCGACATGTCCTAAGAAACTTTGTATTTCTCGTACGGTCTTTGGAGGTTGGAGGTATTTTATCACTTCTATTTGGGCTTTGTCAACTTCAACCCTTTTATTGGATATTATGTGTCTGAGCACGATTCCTTGTATGAACTTGAAATGACAATTTTCCCAATTAAGTATGAGGTTCACTTTAACAGATCTTTCTAGTACCATTTCCAGGTTTGACAGACATCCTTCAAAACATTGTTTGCAAATGGAAAACTCATCCATGAATACTTCCATGATGTCGTTATAAATTCAGCAAAGATCGCCATCATACACCGTTGGAATGTCGCAGGAGCATTACATAAGCCAAACGACATTCGACGGTAAGAAAATGTTTTGTAGGGACATGTGAAGGTAGTCTTTTCTTGGTCATCAGGATGATTAAGAATTTGGAAAAATCCTGAATAACCATCTAGGTAGCAAAAATAGGTGTGCTTAGCTAATATTTCACACATTTGATCGGCGAAGAGTAAAGGGAAATGATCTTTCCGGGTAGCATTATCTAATATGCACATTCTACTTCTGGTCACTACTCTTTGTGTTATTGACTCACCTTTTAAGTTCTTAATAGTTGTCATGCCTCCCTTCTTCGGTACGATATGTACTGGACTAACCCACTGATTGTTGGAGATTGGGTATATTATACCAGTGTCTAGTAACTTTTTTACTTCATCCTTGACTATATTGCTTAAAATTGGGTTGATCCTTCTCTGGTGTTCTCTAGAGGTCTTGCAGTCTCATCTAGCATAATGCAATGCATGCAGATAGAAGGACTTATTCCTTTCTGATCAGATATGTTATATCCTAACACAGTTGGATACTTTCTTAAGACATCTAATAATTTCTCGGTTTCGAGTTGTCCTAAGTCTGCATTGACTATCATTGGTCTTTCAAGTACTGGGTCTAGGAATTCATATCTCAGATTATTGGGTAGTACTTTGAGTTCTAGTGTTGGTTTCTTTGGGCAAGGCATATGGTCGGGTGTAAGATCTAAGCATTCACTTAGACTAACGTCTTAATAAGGCTCTCGCCAATTATCAACTTCCAAGATCGGAGGGGTTTGAATTTTAATTATATCAGAATAGGTATTCGGTTCCATCTTTATCTCTCTTATGCATTCATCAATGACATCTAGAAAATAACAGGTGTCGTGTATAGCTGGTGCTTGTAAGAATTGGGTCAATATGAATTTGAACTTCTCTTTTCCCACTTCGATATCTATGATAGATCCGGTGGTGGCTAAGAATGGTCTTCCTAATATAGTAAGAGTAATGGCATCTTCTTTGATGTCCATGATTATGAAATCAGTGGGGATGTAGAATTGGCCTATACGTACCGGAACATTCTCTAGTATACCTACATGATACTTGATTAAGTGGTCGGCTAATTGAATTGACATCTTTGTCGGTCTTAGTTCTCCCATATCGAGATTTTTGCATATTGACAAGGGCATTACACTTATATTGGCTCCTAGATCGCATAGAGCTTTATCTATGACAGCCTTTTTGATCAAACAGGGAATAGAGAAACTTCCTGGGTCCTTAAGCTTAGGAGGCATATTGTTTTGAATGATCACGCTGCACTCAGCAATAAGTGTAATTGTCTCGTTCTCCTCGATATTTTTCTTATTAGATAAGATTTCTTTTAGAAATTTGGCATATGAGGGCATATGATTAATGGCTTCTGTAAAGGGTATCGTAATGTTTAATTGCTTCAGAAGCTCTACAAATTTCTTAAATTCTCTCATAGTTTTGGAATTGGTTAATCGTTAGGGATACATAATGGGTGATTTATATGGTGGTGAAGGCACATAAGTTTTTTCTTTTTCTTCAGCCTCCTGTTCATTGTCTTCCTTTTCCTTTAGTTAATCTTTCTTCTTAGTTAGTTTATCATGCTTTTGGTACATGACTGGATTTTGGATTGTGGGATCTGTATGCCCGTCTAACTCATTTCCACTTCTTGTTATAACTGCGTTCACATGTCCTTTAGGATTCGGTTGTGGTTTTCCAGGAAACGTGCCAGCAGGGGCAGCAGCAGATGCTTGATGTTGCGTTACTTGCGAAATATTTGTTTCTAGCATCTTATTGTGGGTAGCTAAAGCGTCTACTTTGTTGACAAACTGCTTAATTTGCTCGCTAGTGTGTATGTTCTGATTCAGGAATTCTTTGTTTGTTTGAGCTTGAGCAGCTATGATGTTTTCCATCATCAGTTCAAGGTTAGATTTCTTGGGAGCCACAGGTGCATTTGGGGTAGCGTTTTCATATCCTGGTGGTACAAGAGGTGTTTGATTGGGCCATATAAGGAGTTATTGTTCTTGTAGATAAAATTAGGATGATTCTTCCAACCCAGATTATATGTGTTTGAATATGGATTTCCTTGAGCATAATTCACCTGGTCTGTGGTTAATCTAGCTAAACATTGGCATTCGGGGGAAGTGTGCCCTGGGATTCCACATATTTCGTAAATCGGAGTAACGAAAACCACGGTGGCTGGAGGTTTCATGGCCAAGCTATCTATTTTCAGGGAAAGAGCATTTACCTTAGTGTTGACTTGATCTAGGCTACTAACTTCGTACATTTCTCCTTTTTTTTGGGACTTCTCTACAGGAGTTCTTTCACCTTCCCATTGGAAGTGGTTTTGAGCCATATTTTCAATGAGGTTGTAGGCATCTTCGTAAGGTTTATCCATGAGAGCATCGCCCGCAAAAGCGTCTATCGCGAGCCTGGTGTTGTATAAAAGCCCTTTGTAAAAGGTATGAATTGTCACCCTGTTTTCCAAACCGCGGTGTGGACATAACCTCATCATGTCTTTGTATCTCTCCCACGCTTTGTAGAGAGACTCAACATCTTTTTGTCAAAATGCATTAATTTGTGCTCTCAGCATAGCTGTCTTGCTTGGTGGGAAATAACGTGCTAAGAAAACATTCTTAAATTAGGCCCATGTTGTAACAAAGTTGGATGGTAATGATTGCAAACATGCCCAAGCTCTATCTCTTTGAGAGAAAGGAATAAGACGTAATCTTATTGCATCTTAAGATACACCATTCGCCTTCATTGTGTCTGCGTACTACACAAACTTGGTCAGGTGTTCATTAGGATAATCTATAGGATTTCTAGAAAACTGATTTTGTTATACGGCTGATAGTAGTGAGGGTTTTAACTCAAAATTATTTCGGGTAATGGCCAGGGCAGCAATACTGTTATGTGGTTCTTATTGAGTAGGAGTCACATATGACTTGAGTGGACGATTCTGTTGTCCATTTTTGCCCATGTTTGGTTCTTCAACCGGTTCGGGTATAAGAATTTCAAGTAAAGGAAATTCGGAATTTCGGTTCGGCGTCTTAAACTTAAGAAACACTCAACTTCGTCGATTTGTGGTTCTAAGTCTTCTCCTTGTGAGTGAGTACTAGGCATACAATCGACTAAAGGGAATTTAGTTTTTTCCTTAGTCTATACGACACAACAAACTAATTACACTATTGACTAAATCAGAGTCCCCGACAACGACGCCAAAACATGATCGTGATTTTATGAGTCTTATGGGTACTAACTACAAGTATACAACCTAATCGCGTAGTAATAAAGATATCGATCCCATAGAGACTTGATAATGAAACTAGTACTATCAGGGTGCTATTATGTTTAGCTAAGGCGAGTGATATTTTTGTTTAAGCGAAACGGAAAATTAGAAATTTAAATTAAATTAGATTATGATAGAATATCGGTACACAATTAATATTCCTTTGTGGATTCAATAAATCATCGACTTATAAAAATGAGTCAAAATATCTTTCTATAGAAAATATCAGTTTAAAAGTTGTCAACTCACACTCTCTTGGTCTTGCCTCTGACTATACTCCTAAGTCAGATTGAGCGCTCTCACTGTATCAAATTGAGTTAAACGTACTTTTTGAAAACTTATAGATTCTAATCAACTTTAAAGCACTTCCGCTGTATTTAAAACTAATGTTCGATTTCAGCTATCTGGTTAAAACTCACACTCTTGTGGTCTTAATTGTAACCTTCCTACCTTTTTACTTTCGTAATAAAAGTTGATTTTAAATTAAGAAATCGAAACCAGAAAATAAGTTTGTTTATGATTTTAGCCTATATCTATCGAATCCATTTCGATTGATTAATTACATACCGATTAAGTGCTTTAGTCAGACATATTATTTAGAACAAACGTAAATAAATAAAAATAGTTGATTATATCAATAGGCACGACAGATCAAGAAATAAGAAATTAAATTAATTCATTAATAAACCTGGACAGTTGTAAATATCTCGGCGTACCAAACGTCCATAGGTCGGTAGGCTTATGGAAAATTAAATTCAAAGGTAGTGGCTAAAAATAATTAAAGGTGCAATAGCTCCCCGATGTGGGAAGCTATTACTAATTCGGTAAAGGGACACGAAAATGGAAAGGAAAAATAGTGCAGAAAAAGAAAGAAAATGTGAACAGGAAACAATCGTATAACTCAAAGTAGGCCCCCTTTTGAAAGTTGTTTCGTATCCTTATTTATAGTACTTGAGTGAAGTATAAAATAATGGAGAAAATGTTGGGCCTGAGAAATTCATGCTTCATTTTATTGAGACTGGGTTTAGCTACTGAGAAAAGAACGCAACGACTCCTTCTGCTTTGACTGGTGCACGTATTCTATTTTCCTAATTTTGACATGTGACGGGCATCATATGTGTCTGACGGTCGTCCCACTTAACAATGTGTGACGGTCGTCTTGGCTTTGTTACGAGCGTCATGGGGTAAAAATGCATAAAGTCTATTTTTCTGCTATCTGTCTCATTTCTTCTTCATTTTAATTATTTTCTTCTACAAGTCTTATAGATTGGAATACCTACAAAACCACATAAACATCTTGCGAAATAGCATGTAAATTACGAAAAAACAATAACATAATTAACTAAACCAAGATAAATAATCGGTATAAAAACATGTTATCATTACCATGCTTGTTGAGGACAACCTCCTCGTCCTTAGTCTCCCACCTAGCAAGACATAAACTATCAACGAACTCCACGAGCTACTCGTAGCCACATTGGTCCTCGGGGTCCAACTTGTTAGGCTTAGGGGGTATTTTCCTTGGAAAACATACTCCACCCTGGCGGAATTTCAAGTTTGGGCACTCAGACAGAATATGCTCGCTAGAAGCCATCAACTGTGTGTATTCAACGAAACGGCCAACAAGTCCTTTGTATTCTCGAGATTTGTGGGGCTTATCTTCTTTTCTTTTCTCCCCTCCTCATGAGGGTCTAGGTGTTCATCGTGCCTCGAAACTCTTGTGTTTTCCTAGTGTTGTGAGTCATGGGCATTGTTAGTGGCTTCCTTCTCTTCATACTAAATATAAATATGGGCATTGAGGAAGAGGGCATCTAGCTATATGGGCATTTCAATGTCCACTGCCTTGGCGAAGTAACTACGGGGAGAAATCCCTACTCGAGCAGATACTTATTCATGTCATTGGTAATGGAGACCTGGACGGTTTCTCGGTTGAACCTCTTGATATATGCTCAGATGGATTCGTCTTTCCCTTACATATTTGCTTCGAGCGTTGCCTCGAACTTTGGATGGAAACGTGAAACGGTGAAATGCCTCTAAAAATTATTTCCTAGGTCTCTCCAGGAAGTTGTGGATTCGTTGATGAGGTACTTGTAGCACGTCATGGCACCCTTCCTCAAAGTAGTGGGGAACAACCTGCATTTAGTGACACCTCTAACATTGTGATAATCAAGCAGAGCGTCGATGTTTATGATGTGCTCTTCAGGGTCCGTTGTTCCATCATATATTCCCAAGTTCGGAAATATTTCCAGCCCGAATGGGAGGGGAAAATCCATGATTGATCGAGATAATGGCCCACGGGGGTCATCTTCGTCACTCTGAACTGTTGAGCATGATGAGGAATAAAATCGTACTTCCCTCGCTGAGGGCTGTCATCATGACGTGATGCCAAGTCTTTTGGTCATCCTTTTAATTTTTACAGGGTTGAACGATATTTATCTGTTGATCCATTGACTTTTCTTTTCTTGGCACCTAGGGAGCATCGATCCTCACGCGTTGAATTAAGATTGTGAAGACGAGCTTCGAGACTATAACTGTTAGTGTCTTTGTTGGGGGGAGCGTGAACGATGATACTTCTGCAATGTTATGATCCTATCATTTTGCTCGTAGATCAACGTGTTGGTCTGGTTAGCACTACGAGTAGGGCCATCATGGTCGGTTCGACGTTAGGTGGCACCGAAATCGGTTGAAATGTCTCTCATGTCTTCTCCGGAGCTTTGTGGGTTTTGACGTATTGGACTTCATTATCAGCCGCATCGTTGGAGGATGAGGAGGTGGTGCGCCAGTCTCTCCTCGTTGGAATGCCTTCTTCCATAAGTGGCATCTCATTTTTGTTATCAGTGTTACAGGCTGGAGGGGAGACATCTTCGTAACTGTCATGATTTTCGTCGTGTGACTGGCTGTGATAAGTTTTTGAGGTTTTTATTTTGATCTTTTGGTTTCATGGAAAGAAAAGATGGGGAAATAAGCTTCTCATAGATAGCACCAATGATCTTACCAGTTTATCATAGTAAGTTGGTGGCCAGCAACACGTCTGTAGTCTTGAGAGATCACAGAGAATGTGAGGTGTACCTGAAGGCACTCCAATGCTTAAGTTAGTCCGGGTGGAGATGTAAATGAAAAAGGGTTAGGGAATATAATTCTTGAACCTACTATAGAAGAGGGTTTTTATAGTGAGTTGCCAGTGCTTGGCCAATGGTCTCGTTAAGGGTTGGGTGTTCATGCTCATAATGGATGATTTCTTGGATTCCCACATGAAATTATAAATGAGGAGCCTGTACTCATCATTCTCGGTCAACCGCTCCTCACTCCCAGGATAGTGGATGGAATTTCCCATTACGAAGAGAAAAACGGATCCGCGAGATATGCGGGTTCAGTTGGTGACATGTTCTCTGGTGAGGAGTACGTGGGGGACATGTTGTCCACTAGCCCCAACGGATTGGGACAACACTTTGGGTTGTCCGCGATTCTAAACTGGATTGGGATGTGCTTGACGGGGGTCATCCACAGACCCAGTCCAGAATAGTGATTATGCTTGGGTAAAGAATGAAATTAACCCAAAAGGGTCCAAAGAGTACTAGGTACCTAGAAAATATTATTGATTGTTCTTATAGGTAGTTAGAAACCATATGCTATTTTTTTTAAATTAAAAATGGTTGTTAAAGATACAATAAGGCCATGTGTTATGGTAAGATTAAAGTTTCATTTGATTGAAGATGATTTGAAAAGATTAACTTCTTCAAAGAGCATTTTATTGGTATCAACAAAATCACTTTAGAAGATCCGCAACATTGATATCAACATTGCCATCAATGTACTGTAAAAAAGATAAGTACTTTAATATAGTATGTGATTTTACCTATATAATTACTTTGGATTTTACCCTTTCTCCTTTTGTGAATGTCAAAAAAAGGGAGAATAGATGGTTGTTTTTGTTAATTTTCAGGATACAAAAGACAAAGCATGAATTATAAAATTAAGGAGGAGATATACAAGATTGGGGTAGTATCAAGTGTCAGACAAAAATTTTTGATTGCTATATTTTGTCATCATGAAAAAGGGGGAGATTGTGAAGAAGATGTTCATCATTTATCTTAGTTTAGTTTTAACGAATACAAAAATCTTATCAAAGAAGGAAAAGTTTGGAATCAAGTGTGAAGACAAGTTCAACTTGGAGTCTAATTTTGATTAAGAAAAATGGTTATTAATGAAGTATAAATATCTCAATAAAGGTTTAATAAAATTCCTCCAATTCAAGGATCAAGTTTGCAAAATCTTAAGATGCTTTAGAATTGAAAAGAAATTGATCATAAAGTAAGATATACAATATCAATTCATTTCTATAAAATTCTAGGTTCTCAAAAACTGAAATTCTGGTTATGTTGATACTCGAATGTCCCATCAGAATGTTAAGACATTGATTATTGCACTTTAATAAGTAAGGGAAATACACAAATGTTCTTTTAAAGTGATGTAGTACAATCACCAACAGATGTTAAGACATCATGTTGGGACATCTCAATCAAGAACATAATACTGAAAAACTGTAAATAGCATAATCTAAAGTACACAGAATATGTTGACCCAGTTCAGTGTTAACAAACCTACTTTTAGGGATACCAATCCAGGACAAAGACTTCATTATCTTGTAGTGTTACCCTAAAGTTAAACTCTTTCATTTACAACTTTTTCCTAATCACTACCTTCAATGAAAATTGATTACTGCACTTTAATAAGCAATGGAAATACACATATGTTATTTTGGAGTGATGCAGCAGAATCACCAACAGATGTTAAGACATCATGTTGGGACATCTCATTCAAGAACATAATACAAAAAATTGTAAATAACAGAATGTAAAGAACACAAAATATGTTGACCCAGTTCGGTGTTAACAAACCTACTTTGCGGGTTACCAATCCAGAATGAAGACTTCACTATCTTGTAGTATTACCCTAAAGTTAAACTCTCTCATTTACAACTTATCATAATCACTACCTTCAATGAACATATTTATCTAAGGCTAAACTCTAGTCATTTACAACCTTTGATATCAGACCACTTCTCACATCCTTCATCACCACATGTGATGACTCTGTCTTCTGCTGATCTCCAAAACCTGTCACAGTTTCTTGACCTACAAGTTATATTGGACTTGCTTCAAAGCTTC
This sequence comes from Lathyrus aphaca, assembly GCA_963966055.1. Taxonomy (NCBI): domain Eukaryota; kingdom Viridiplantae; phylum Streptophyta; class Magnoliopsida; order Fabales; family Fabaceae; genus Lathyrus; species Lathyrus aphaca. Next base: position 133,864,435 of record OZ014519.1, on the reverse strand, counting down.
ATCTAAGAACAATACACAACCATTACCTTGAGGCTTCTGGTCATGCCCATTGTACCTATGCCTTCCACCCTACATTCCATACTACATAGTGGATACTTCTAATTCCTAAGAGATCCAACGACTCTCAAACCCTAAACCCTTATTTTACAAAGTATTTAGGTTAAAAATTTATAAGTGATACAAAAGTTACAAAGGTTATTTTAACCCTATGTCTAAGTGTCCTTATATAGTCTTCTGTTGCTGGGCTTTCTATCTTTTCTCCTTGATCCACTCTGCAAATTCGCACCAAATCTTTGATAGATTTATTAAGTTATTGAACCAGATATATTAAAAAGATATCCTGACATGTTGTTGAGACATTTTCTTTAACTTATTTAATCTTTAGCAAATTTATTCATCTTTATCATATCAATGTTTTACCCAAATTTAGTCAAATCTCAGGAGCTTTCAATCTCCCCTTTTTGACAAATTTTGTCTAAAACATTATTCTTTATGTGCTGAATGAGAGAGAGTCTTCTTTATATTGAGAGTTACCTTTCTGATAACTTATTTTTGAATACCAGAAAGATCTTAAACAGTCGTGACATTGAGTACATACACTATGTAACTCATATCACAAGTCACAACCTATTTTTTAACTCAGATCACAAGACACAACCAGATAGAAATTTGTAAGTTAAGATGATAGAACATCTTCCTCCAACATTCTTGCACCGCCACTGCTTGAATGAACCTAACAACCAGAACACCACTTTCCTCCCCCTTTTTATCCAAAACATGGCAAAAATGACCCATACAACTCCAAACTCAAATACAATTTACCCAATATTTGAAGAACGCCATTAACCACTAACTTGAAGAGAAAGAATTGTGAGACCAAGAAATGTCACAACAGTCTTATTTATAGCCAAGAATTTTCCTTAGGAAGTAATGCTAATCAAAATCAAGTGACCATTAACCAGGGAAATAACTCCACCACATGCACACCGACCAAGATTGTTGATTATTTCTTCTTTGTAAAGAACCGTCTAAATAATTTCAGTTACATGCAAAAATGTTCTACAATAATGTTGTGGCATCATGTCAGACATTGTCTTCATTTTACATGCACTCCTCTTTAGATAAAATAAGGCTTCTCATATCAGCTTAATAACTAGAGACCAATCCATAATAAAATGACTTTAATCTGCAGAGAAAAATAAATTCTCCCATATTCTTCATTAATTCCCTAAGCATCCATCAGGAATTAGATATTTTGTATCACCAAGTTTCCCCCAACTTGCAACAATACAATATCAAGACATCAATCTTGACATCTTCATCCCTCTAAGATGGAAAAATCTGCTTGACACTCACCACAAGCTTGGTGTAGACTGCACCTATGCAGTAGATCCTTAGATCAAGAGGCAACCCCCTATCTAAGATAATGTGTGCTCCCCTTGAGCACATGCGTAAGAATGAATGGAAAACATAAGACACATCTTCAATGTTTTCAAGAGCTCACTCTCTATCCAGTCACCTGCTAAATCACATTCATTTTGGTACCACTATCCCTTCTGACAAGAAATAGCAGTCACTCACACATGAAGTCATATATATCTGTGAGGCACATAAGGATCGCCATCCTCATAGTAATAAATTGTTGGATTAAGATCAAAGTCCCATTGATCCCCCTCTTCCTGCAACCATCTACACATCTTTTGAACTCCACCTGAGTCTTCATGTATAGACCTCCAGCTGTTTGAGATAAAATCCAGTTGGCCTGGAATGTAGCACACTCCCCAAAAGATACCATACTTCTTAGTTTTTTTTCCTCCCATCAGTGTCAGATACTAGACACATGCTTTAGAAAAGCATGACTTGGCATATTAGGGGCGATATCCCCTCCTCAAGATTTTAAATAGATAATCACCCAACTCTTCAAAGGAAGACATTTCCTATCATTCTCCCGTATGATAATCTGGAATACTCCTGATTAGTTGCTGACTATCCACATGCATACTTCCAAGTAATCAATACCTGATCTACTTCAGTCTTCTATACATTCTCCTTCCAAGGCAAACCTTCTACTTCACCATTCTCCCGTATGACTATGTAGATGTTCCTTAGGCAATAATGTAGGCTTCCAAGCTCCAAAATCAGAGCATAATCATCCTTCACCAAGGATATCCAACCCAGATAATGTCCTAACATAAATTTAGAACATCTTCCACACACAAAGATAAAATTTTTGATATGCTCCACCAAATGGACTTACTATAACATAGTAATCCAAAGAACTGAAAAAATCCAATCAACACTACACCACCAGCTTGAATAAGAACTCCAGAAAGAGATAAATAAACTTTTATCCACCTTCAAGAAGAAAAAATCTCCTTGAGTCTTAAAATCATCACCCTTCTGTCCAAAAGTAACTTGTTCCAAGACAATCCTCGAGAATAACCAGTTGCCACATGTTGATTATCTTGAATCTTCGAATCCACTTCTGAGATCAACAAATTGCCACAGTATGATCACCTCCTTCATGAATCCATATATGAAAAAGTCAAATTCCACAATTTAACCTCTTCACGTTTGTCAGAACTCTCACAAAGATATCCTGATCTATATTATGAACTTGAAGTTACATGTATCCACTTGCTCAATAACAAACACACTTAGACACCCTAAGCCATGGACATGTAACATCTTCTCCTTCCTACAACTCTTGCAAACTGCCATGAGAACGATATTTTTGAAGCATCTTATCTTCATTCTTGTAGATCACCCTATCTTAAGTTGATGTGCCACTCCACCAACTGAGATTCTGATGTGGAACTAGATGTCAAAACATTATGATTCAACATCTAGCTATTGAATTCAGATCCTTCTTCTACCATTTGAAAGAACTTCCTACCTTTAACAGAACAAGAATTACATGCTCTCATAGACTTGATTCACCAACCAAGTTTGAGTAGATAACTTCCATTTTGTTGATTTTGCAGTTATGTCATACAAGCTCACACCTTGATGAATACCTGCTGGTGCTTCACCAAAGACTTCAAACCTGCCACTGTCTGAATCTTCAGAAGGACTAGTTAGAAAATAACCCATATAATTGTACCAAGCATGCCACCTTTGCTTAAGTAGAGTCGTCTTCATGAAGTTAATAATATTTCCACCTATCTGAACTCCATGATGAGCATTATGGAATGCCCTAAAGTCCATGAATCAGAAATAAACCATTCCAAGTAGTCATCAATATTATGTGTCTTCATAGCCTTCCATATCCATCTTCAAATGCATCACCATCTAGACAAGTCTCAATACTTTCCAAGAAAATATGTGAAGCCAATAATCCTAGGTAAAAAGCCTAAGAGACTTATGAGCGAATGCAGAACCCCTCCCATGATTCTCTAAACCTCTAATGAAAAGATGTTAGAACATCTGATACAACATCCTCAATCTTGAATCACAAGGATAATCAAATCTGCCTAAAGCAATTAATCTCTAATCCTTGTAGTTATAACCCTTGTCCGATTCTAGCATATTCTGAATATCACATACATTCCTCTTCATGATGTTTTCTTCTATTGTTGTGCAAGTTGTTGAGATATCAAGGTTTCCCCCTTGACTCGGGCTCTTAAGATTCTCTTTTAACGAATCCTAATTACCTCAACTGTGTGAACTCATCATAAGGGTTAAGAAGTATGAGTTCTTCCTTGCACGCTGTTTGTGGACGGTGAAAATAAATCACCTCCTGTCTTCACTTCCATGCTTCCAAGAAAGCACCTCCTAGTCTGAAGAATAACTAGAATACTCCAGAATATGGCTGAATTTCCTTTATTGGACTTGATCATCATATCAAGTGTCTTCAACAACTTAGCCAACAAGAAATCATCAAACCCCTAGAGCATGAGTTTGATAATTCATCTTACCCCTTCTATCTAGTCTGACTTCAACATACTGAGGATGTTACTCAACCATGTATCAAGTCACATAAGACTCAACCATCACAATAACATCCCTCTGCTCCCGACTTTGGAATGCTATGTGTCTTTAAACCGGTTGATATCTACAAAAACAGAACCGAGTTATGACATCTAAAATATTCCTTCAATCATTACTTCAGTATCCCATACTACTGGAATCCTTCAATCAGAATATATGAAGGGGAATCACTAAAGAAAAACTTCAACTTTCCTTAGACAAAATGTCAAGACATCTTTCAGGACACCATCTAAGAGAACTACCACTCCTCATGTTTGTTGTGGCAGAACCTTTTAGACAATAACTCCTCCTTTTTTAATCACCAGAAAGTACTTCATGCATCTCATACAGAAACAGACCAGGATGTCTACTCTAACAACAATTAAAATTCGGGTTATACAGATACTCGAATGTCCCATCATAATGTTAAGACAATGATTACTGTACTTTAAATAGCAATGGAAATACACATATGTTGTTTTGGAGTGATGCAACACAATCACCAACAGATGTTAAGACATCATGTTGGGACATCTCAGTCAAGAACACAATACTGAAAAACTGTAAATAACATAATGTAAAGTACACAGAATATGTTGACCCAGTTCAGTGTTAACAAACCTACTCTTAAGGATACCAATCCAGGACAAAGACTTCATTATCTTGTAGTGTTACCCTAAAGTTAAAATCTTTCATTTACAACTTTATCTGAATCATTACCTTCAATGAACATTTTTATCTAAGGCTAAACTCTATTCATTTACAACCTTTGGTATGAGACTCCTTCTCACATCCTTCATCACCACCTGTGATGACTCTGTCTTCTGCTGATCTCTAGAACCTATCACAGTTTCTTGACCTACAAGTTATCCTGGACTTGCTTCAAAGCTTCGTCCAAGAAAAATACACAACAATTACCTAAAGGCTTCTGGTCATGCCCTTTGTGCCTATGCCTTCCACCCTGCATCTCATGCTGCATAGTGGAGACTTCTAACTCTTAAGAGAGCCAACGACTCTCAAACTCTAAACCCTTATTTTACAAAGTATTTAGGTTACATAGTTATAAGAGATACAAAAGTTACAAAGGTTATTTTAACCTTAGGTCTAAGTCTCCTTATATATTCTTCTGTTGTTGGGCTTTCTATCTTTTCTCCTTGATCCACTATGCAAATTCACACCAAATCTTTGACAGATTTCTTAAGTGATTAAACCTGCTATATTAAAAAGATGTCCTGACATGTTGTTGAGACATCTTCTTTAACTTCTTTAATCTTGAGCAGATTTCTTCATATTTATCATATCAATGTTTTACCAAAATTTAGTCAAACCTAGGAGCTTTCAGAAACCTCCATCTCTTATTTTCTAAAGGTTTCCCAAACATCCATGCATCAAGAGATTTCATGTCAAGTCTTTAAAAAAGCAAAAAAAAACTATTTTTTTGCTATAAATTGTGGCATCTGAAACCGCCACAATCAAATTGATTTAAGTGTTATAATTTATCACCAAATGTTTTGTGAATTAATTTGTAAAGAAAGTTTATGTACTTTCTAAAATTGTTTGCAAACTAAAAGTGGTATATTATTTTTTTGTATTGTACAATTTTATTTGATTCGGGGAGATTCAAAGTCCATCAAAGTGTTAGTGTTTGTGAAAAGGTCATTTGAATTGAGTTGATTTAAAGTCCGCCATAGATTTGGTGTGTATGTGATAGAAGATTGTAAGAGAGGTCTCAATATGAGGTTTGTACAAAGATCTAACATAGTAAAACTTATTCACAAGGTGTGAAAGGACCGACTATCTTTGTTTGATAAGGGGAACCAGTATATATCCGTGAGTCTCTTACATTTCTGCATTTAAAATTCTCTGCACATTATCAATTGCTAAGAACATATCTTTTTCATATTAAAATAATATTGAGAATATAGCGCAAAAACGATGAAAATAATGCAACCTTAATTCACCCCCTATCTTAGGTTGCTTCTCATAGTTACACTCTTTCTTTTTCAATTATTTATTTTAGTTCATTGCTCGTTCTTAACTTTCTTCTATCTTTTAACGTAAATATTTTAAAATCATAGGTCTTATAAAATAGTTTTTTTTTGTTGTAAATAAGAATAACACAATTCATTCTCTCTTGTGTTTTGAGTAACTTGTTCAACAACAGAGAGAGAACAAGGAGATTCATGTACCAATGTAAGGTAGAACCCTTCAAGATTTTTGAGAGGAATTTGAATTCAAGTGATCCTAGTGTGCATATGATCACCATTTAATTATTGAAGAAAGTGACATGCTCCTGAAGGTCTGTCTTCCTATCAAATGTTTTGGATATAGCGACACAATTCATAAATGTCGACCTACATCTCTGTTAGAGAATTTTGATCCCAGGATTGGATATATAGCGACTATGTAAAATTTTAATCTCCGTAAAACTTTAATCTCTTTTTCTAAATTAACAATAAATATTCTAATATAGAAAAATAAGTCTTACTAATATAATTTCTTTTAATTCCCATTATTAAGGTAGAAGCTAGTAAAACATATCTTTCAAATGTATCTCTCATTTCAAATCCTATAAAAGTTGATATTATATCTAAATCCTACAAACAAGGAGGTGAATCTAATTTTGACCACATACAGAGAAACAAAACAAACACTTCAAATCCACAAAGATCTACCAAAAGTTACAAGAAAAACAATTAATACTTCACAATAGCTATCTAGGATAAATCTCATCTTTGAATATAGCAATTTTTTATAACACCCTTCAATCACTTGATGATTTATATTTTGTTAGAAAAGGACAATAAAATAACATCATCCTCCAAAAATATAAATGAGATAGTGATATCTTTCTTTCTGAGGTAGGTGTTGATTTGAGCAACAAGGCATGATTGTATTAATGTAATCTCTATCTCTATCTCTATGTTTTGTTTGTTGACTGTCATGTCCCATTTGGCATGTGGATGGTTCACGTGGCCAACCTATGCACATCAACTTCTTAACCTAATAATTATTATAACCATACTTTATAAAAAATCAAAAATACTTTTCAATCATTTAGGTTTAAATTTGTTTATTCTATGGCACACCTTGTGCTAAAGTTAACTATTAATATAATTTATGTGTAGATAAATAAAAATATCTGTATATTTTGAATCAAATTTGATTAAATAAATTTATATTATAATAGCAATAAGAGTGCAACAAATATTAGATATTTTATAAGCTAATGCATCATCATATCCAACATCAAGGATTGGACAAATTAATATAATAAAGGTTTGACTTAATGGCTAAATAAATACAATACTAGGATTGGATATCATATGAATATGAATTTTGTTCAACAATGCTATGCACCTTATATTAATTTATATTGCCAACTTTTATATTAATCAAACTTAATTTATCTAACATTCAAATAACTCTAAAGTATATGGCTTTTTACCCTTGAGAGGCCATAATAATAATAAAATAAATACAAACACAATTCACATATTAAGTCATAAATGTGGCATAGATCATGTGGTGTGCATTGTTTTGTGTGCAATTTGTAGAATCAAATGTATTTATGAGTTATCTCAAAGATTCCAAGAAGATTTTTGGATAGGAACTGAAAAACACAAGTACAAATTGGCATGTCCACATGAATGATAAAAGAAAATGTTATAAATAGCAAAATCTATACATTACTTAATCATCAAAAACATACAAGGATTGTGTGGCCCTTGCATTTTTCTCAATCACAATTTTGGAATCTTGAAGCCTTTTGGATTTTGTTGTTTTTAAACTTTGAATAGTCCTACTTCAATCTTTGTCTGTTAGAGAGAAATGATACATTGGGGTGGCAAGTTTCTTTTATTCATGTCCTGATTTTTATCTTTTCTTTAAATAATTAACCGACAACTCATTGAGAAAAAGTTGAAGCTCCATTTAATTTTTTATGCTTATTTAATAAGGTTTCTTGACATCCTTCCATAATTTTGATGTACAATCAACATTTTAAACTTTAATTACATTTGAGGTCTAATTGTAATGTGATTCTACAACTTGGATAGAATCACAATCAAATACAATTTATGTAGATAAATTATGGTTGCACATTTTGTTGGATCATTGGAGGAAAATTTTGGAATCGGCCACACTCAACAACCATACAAGGGAGAACTCGAATTTTTTAGAACTCAGTAAAAAAAAACTCATTTATAATATGGACTCACAAATTATTAATTAAATCCGATCTTAGATGGGTTTTGGATTATCCAACTCTAAACGAGTTTTTTTTTAATAAAAAGTAAAAATAAAAATCCTTTAATACTTATTATAAATGAATTTAAAAATTATATTATTTTACACATAATACAATTTTAAGATCTATATTATATTTTATAAATACTATAATGTGTTTTTAAATACAACACATTTCTAAATTGTATAAAATAATACTCGAATATTTAACCTAAAAGAAATTAATAGAATACAAGGAAAAAAGTGTTATTATTTTAACATATAAATTTTAAAAGAGAACGATTAAATAGAATAGAGATAAAATTTAGTGAGGTACAAAAAAATCAATGTATTATTTTAGAGTAAGAAAAAATAAATATTAATAATTTTTTAATTTATAACTATGTGGGCCTAATGGGCTATCCACAACCCATATGAGCTATCCCTAATGGGTGACAGGTTTTTTAGGGATAGACTAAAAAACCCTGAAAAATATGGACTCTACCTCAGCCCTGCGTCATCTTACATATATATTACGGCCCAACTTTTATTTTTTCAAATAATGTGAGTCTTCTAACACGTACTTGTCATACAACAATTTTCCCTCAAGTGTGATTTCAACTTCTTATATGTCTCCCTTCAAATGAAAATTCTTTCATCCACATACACAAGTTAGGTCATGAGGGGGTCCGGGGATTTATCACTTCGGGCTTAGGAGAAACCACACAAGTGAGAAAGACACCGCATATTCACCAAAAACCTTAAGGTGATAGGTGTGTGAGTTCTCCCACTTATAAAGTGTTCAACATTCACTTTTTCATCCGATGCGAGACTCATACTCACACTTAATATACCAACAATCTCCCCCTTAAGTGTGAGTCCATCCATTATTATGGGTATACTCCCCCTTAAATGGAAACTTTTTCATTCATATCTACTTGCACCATCGTTGAATGATCTCAACAGAACATGTCGTTTGAACACCCTTTTCAGGAAGACTTTCGATACAAAGAGCCCTAGTCCAACCAGACTTTGATACCATTATTAGGTCACCGGGGGGTCCATGGATTATCACTTTGAGTTTAGGAGCAACCACACAAGTGAGGGAGACACCACATATTCTCCCAAAACCTTAAGGTGATAGGTGTGTGGGTTCTCTCACTTATAAAGTGTTCAACATTCACTTTTTCATCTGATGTGAGACTTATACTCACACTTGATATACCAACACCATATATACTCACAACTCCAACAATATATGCAATGTATGGTTCAACATCTTATGTTGACCATTGTGTACATTAGGCTACACACAGTCGAAGAATAAAGAACCTTGCTAATTTCTTATTTTTCTTGGTCATTATTTAACCATTGAGTCTTACTAAGTTTTAAATAACCAGGTAGTGGAACATGTACAAGTTTTCCATTATATTGAACCTCTAAAGAAATTTTTTGATGTAGTTTTTTTACATCCACAACATTTTGTTAGAACGATGTATAATGCTCTTAATTCCAAGAATCTTCTTCACTATACACATATCTTTCATTGCAAAAAAAACAGCGTAAACTTTCTTAAAATCATCTATGTTTTTCTTTTAATTTTAGAATAATTAACATATCATCAACATACAACAAAAGTATGACGTTTTCATTTTTTTCCTTCACACACATAGTGGTCAGATGTCGTATTTGGAATTTCTTTTGGGTCTTGAAGTTACCAAATTTTTTGTACCGTTGCCTAAACCATATAGATTTTTCTTCAAAAGACACGAAAAATATTCTCTTCCTGGCTAAACAAAATCTTCTGGTCGATCGATTTAAATTTCTTCATTTATATCTCCATGTAAGAACAATGTTTAACATCCATTGCTCTATCTCTAAGTCTAACTTTCAAGTTATATCAAGAATTGTTCTAATCTATATCATCTTCATCATAGGTGTGAAGATTTAATCCAAATATACACTTTTCTTTTGATGTCATCCCTTCACAAAAATCATTGTTTTGTATTTGGGGCTTAAGTTGTTCTCTTTGGACTTTATTTTGAAGACCTATTTCTTTCAGTGTCATTCTTCATATTAGCAATTTTACCAAGTCATATGTTTGGTTCATCTTTAGATATTTTATCTCTTAATTATTTCATGGATTCTATAAATTTCACATTATCTTATGTTTCAATGGATTGTTTAAGTCCCACATTATTTGGAAAAGTGGAGGTTGGACATTTAATAAGTCATACACTCATTGTCTTAATTTTTTGGATAAATATGTGGTATTTTTCTTATTTATTTGAATGAGTCTTTGATCTTTAGTTGAAACTTTGATCCACATATTCCCCCTTATCATGACCCTATTAGAAATAATTTATGTTTTACAAAACTTAGTGACCAAGTTTGTTAGAGGGTAATTTAGTACTTTAGTATGTTGCTGATGTGGTCCTAGATTTCTGTGTATAAATAGAATATTGGTAGATGTCATTTAATTATTATTATTCCTTACATATTTTGTAGCCGTCATTGTAGAGTATAAATATATTCTCTCATTTTGTTCACATATTTCAACCTTGTGCATAAACAATTGGTATCTAGAGCTCCGATTCGGATCCACGGAAAACACTGGAAACACGAGTGAAAAGGTGAGGCGTTTATGTTGAATCTTGAATGGAATTATAAGAGAATCACATTTTCTGATTCTGCAGTATTAGGAAACACCGTGTTTGGTGAGATCTGAGTGATTGCACAAGGTTTAAGATGAATCAAAACGGTGGTCTGAGCATCAAGCTTCCAGTGTTTAATGGTAAAAACTGGACTCATTGGATGATTCAGATGCGTGTACTATTCGGTGCTCCAGATGTGCTTGATCTTTTCACTGAAGGTTTTATTCTAGTAGTAGAAGATGCAACGGATGAGCAAAAGAACACACAAAGAGATACGAGGAAGAAATATCAGAAATCATTGTCCTACATCTATCAGTGTATGGATGCAAATGTGTTTGAGGAAATTGTTGATTCAACGACGATGAAGGTTGCATGGGATACATTAATCATGTGTTATGGTTGTGACACATCAGTGAAGAAGGTGAAGCTTCAGTACCTACCAAAGCAGTATGAAAATCTCAACATGAAGAACAATGAGAAGGTATATGAGTATATCTCTAGAGTGATTCTGATCTTTAACGAGATGAAAGCTTGTGGGGAAACCATTTTCTGAACAAGTAATTAATGAGAAGGTATTAAGATCCCGTACCCCTCAGTTCAATTACATTATGGTAGAAATAGAACAATCTAAATATCTGAGCACCATGAGAATTGAAGAGCTGAAAAGTAGTCTATAGGCATAAGAGATGCATCTGACTGAAAGAACTTGTGAAAGGGAAGTAAAGTAGAAGGCTTTGAAAGCGGTTTCTGGTAAGAAGCATCATAAACAGTCTTGGTTATAAGCCAGGAGAAGATCTAATTCAGAAGTCAAAAACCTCAACTTCTAATTAGCAAAATAATGCTCAGAAGGGAAAAGAGAGGTATGACAAGAAAACAATCCAGTGCTAGTGTTGTAAGAAGTTTGGCATTTTTGCTGTTGATTGTCGGTCAAACAAGGGAAGGAAATCTAAAGAAGAAAATATAGCCATAATTTCTTATGATGAATCTGTGCTACTAATGGCTTCTGAATCCAATAATAAAAATTTGACAGACTGGTGGTATATGGACACTGACTGCTCAAATCATCTTATTGGAAAAATGAAATGGTTGGTTGACTTTGACTCTAGAAAGAGGACAAAGATCAGATGTGTGGAGGATAAATACCTCAACGCTGAAAGTATGGGAAAAGTCAGAGTCGTTCTGAACAATGGGAAAACAACATTGATTCATAAAGTGTGGTATTGTTCGCACGTGGATTTTGTGCGAACAACTCGTTGGCTTCCTCTTCGCGAGGTTTACTTGCGGGACCATGATTCGATGTTTTTGCAAGTATACGAATCGTGTAAGAGTAATATAAATGATTATCGATCCACAGAGACCAAACGCCAATCTATCGTTATCTATTGTTACAATGTTTATCTAAGGCAAATAAAAAACGGGAGTAAAGAGTACACAAGAAAAATAAAGTACGAAGATGTAAATTCAAATAAAAACCACAGGCTTGAATGTAACTCACATAGTTTAATAATACTTCAAATACTTGTAAATAGAACTACTTATGTGCAATGTTTTCTACTTATGAAAAGAACTAATTTAACGGGAATTTTCGCTTTCGCGTATTCAGAACCGAGTTTATCCCCTAATCAAACTGTCTTATTGTCACTTATAAAAAGGCGCGCATTGTGTTAAAGTAATAAACCTACTTTTAAGAAATATAGTTTCTTGACCCAGTTGAAAAGTATTTTGACTTGGAACTTTTAATCATTAGAGGTTCATATGAACCAGACTCTAAACTCATAAATGCGTCCGAAAATAGTTTTAAAATAATTTTTCTAAATTATTAAAAACTCCTACTTAACTGGACAAAGCGTTGTCGCTTCCTTTGAATAGTTAAGACTAACCAAGTTTAACTAAATGTTGGACGACTTTCGATCTTACTCAACAAAAATAAAGTACAAAAAACTTGTGTTAAAAATCAAAATAGCCCTTAAGCATTTCTATAAACACATTCTGTGAAATATTATTCTACCATGATCCTTACATTCTAACCTTTAAAATTTAGCTAGACATGGAAATGTAAATGAGCATATTAAAATGGACCATGTTAAAAGTAAAGTAAAGCAAGTGCGAGAAATAAATAATTTAAAGCGAGTGCGAGAAATAAACAAAGTAAAGAGAGTGCGAGAAATAAATAATTTAAAACGAGTGCTGGGAAATAAACAAAGTAAAGTGAGTGCGAGAAATAAATAATTTAAAGCGACTGTGGGGAAATAAACAAATTAAAGCGAGTGCGAGGAAATTTAAATAAAGTAAAGCGGGTGCAAGAAGTAAATAAAATAAAACAAATGCAATAAAATAGAAACCTGCTCCAAATTGGAGACTTTGAATCAGGTAGAACTTGAGGTAAAGCGCAACTGGAAATGAAAATGGCGTCAGGATTAACTTCTACCAAAGTGCTCCAAACTCGATTACAACCTCGATCGACAGTGAAATAACTCTTCAATGTGAAGGGTTTCTCACTTACAAAACTGAATAATATAATGCCTAAGTTGTAACTAAGTTTAGATGAAGAGAAATGAACAGGAAAAAAATCTATTTATAGGTAAAGCAAGAATCATGGAAAAGCAATAGTTCCCCCAACTCCTTTTGGGAGGGAAAGCATTTAACAAAGATGGATCCCGCCACCCTTACCATGTAACGTCCCAAATTTTATTTAATTATTTATTTAGAATATTGTGTTTTGGTGTATGAAGAATAATAATATACTATTAAATATAATTTTAATTTGAGAATTATATTATGGTGGATAGTATTATTATTATTAGTGGATAAATTAAATAATTGGAAAATATGAGGTGATGGGCAAGGTGGTCTTTTGGTGAATTTAGTGAGGATAATTGTGGAAGTTCCTAAGTTGGTCTAAGGGATTAAGTTGTAAAGAGGAAAAAGGATCGTATTATTAGGTAACGAAGAACGGTCGTGAAATTGAGAAGAGGAGAAGAGAAAGGGCTAAGGTAGAAGTGAAAAATCCACAAGGAAGAGGAATTCTCGTCAAAACCAAGGTAAGAATGGGATTATTCTATCTCTAAGGGTTTTATAATGGGAATTGGGTAGCTTGAAGATGAGATGTTGGGGTTTTAATGGTTGAATAGGTTTTTGGTTGAGTTGTTGATAATTTGTTGTTATTAGTTGATAATTACATGAATTAGATGATAAAATTGGTAATTACTATGAATTCTGGCTGGTACTGGTGTTTTGGTATGATGTTTTTCATAGCAGGATGAATGCAGAGCACAGAGGAGGGATTTGTGAAATCGTAGAGCTCGCTTAGCGAGTAAGTAAGTTTTTGGAAAACTTAGAACCCGAGAGTAGCTCGCTTAGCGAGCCATGACCCTCGTTCAGCGAGACCTGGAGCGTGAAAAGTTGATTTTTACTTCTGAAGAATTCCTTAAAATTACTTAAATGATTTAGTAATGCTTAGGAATCGATGTGGGATAGTTGGAGGTAGTAAAAGAGGAGTTATACACATAATTGTAGGGATAATTAGTGTAACTTGAATATAAACATAATTGATATGTTGTTGGCTTTGTCGTTGTTGTGATGAATTGTTTTTGCTGTGATGGATTGTTATTGTTGTGATAAATTACATATGATTGTTGTTGATGTATGTGTGTGTATTATGATGTTGTCTATGATATTGCTCTATTGTGGTGGTTTAAGTTGATTTATGTAGTTATATGCTATATGCATGGTGTTGATAATAATCATGGTGATAATGAATCGTTGTATGTTGATCGGTGTTGTTATGAGTAGTTGTATATGAGTTATTGTTGATGTTGAATAATGAAATCATTTCATGTATGTCATTGGTGTTGGCTGACATGTTGTATAGTTGGATAATATACCAAGGTGGGATATGTTAGTTGTGGTGGTGTTGGTGCGGTCATGAAATAGGGATCATGCGAGGGTATGATCATGAAATAGGGATTATATTGGACCATGAAATAGGGGTCAATGGGTGTGATCATGAAATAGAGATCATACTGGACCATGAAAGAGGGGTCGAGAGTTCCGACGAGAACTAGATCTTGAAATAGAGATTGGATATGGTACCGCGTGCATAGAGCCAAGTAGGGTCTCAATGCGTGATTATTGTTGTTGTTGTATATGTTGCTGTTGTTGTTGATGTTGTAGTTGCATATGTTATTGTTGTATATGATGTTGCTGTTGAATATGATATTGTTGCTGGTGTGTATGTTGTGGAGGTGTATTATGTTGTTGAGGAAAAAATGTGGTTGTGTAGTGTTAGTGGAGAAGTGGTGTTTTATTTATGATACTTGTTGATTCTTATTATATTACTCTTTTGTGATGTAAGTATCTCACCCATTCTGTTTGAATGTCGCCCCTATGTTGGTAACATGAAAGTGAGCAGGATAAGTCGAGTGGTGATCAGTGAAGTCGGAGTACTTCACGTCGTTAGGATGTCGGCTCTGATACGTCGCTTTGGTTGTCGGGACGATGTTGTTTTTGTTTATCTCTTTTAGAGAAACATTTTTGTAATTGAATTATGACTGATGTTGTTTTATTAATCTTTTTCGCTGCATGTTGAATAATTTATTTTGAAAACGTATCATGGAGCCAAGTTGTTTTGTAGTTGAATTGTGACACTCAAACAGTTTCGAAGAAATTTTTTATCTGATTTTATAAATAATTTCGTGGGGTAATTTGGGGGTTACATGCCATGGTGCCCGCCATGCGAGTTAGTGGGGATCATGGGTGCTTTTCTCTAACCATTTTTGTGAAGGTGGCGCCCGCCATGTGCCTCATGGCGTCCGCCATGTGCCTCATGGCGTCCGCCATGAGTGTTTGGTCCATTTCCCATGATGTTACTCTTTGCGTTAGCTTTCCAACGCTTCAAAAGGGGAGTCATCTGATTTACGAATCAAAAGTTATGGTCAAAATTGTCGAACAACGTCTTGTGTGCAAATTGCTTCATTTCTCCTAATTTTCATCCTAATTACTTCATTTCTCGCATGTGACTCTTAAATGGCTAAATACCTTAAAACAAACAAAATATCAACATAATAGTGCAAATTCAAATCAAAACTACTAGAAAACATGCATTAATCAAGTCAAATAAACGATGTATTTTCACGTCATCGGACCAGCCAAACAAGTCTTAGGACTGCTCTATCTGATTCGTTATGTTATGAACTCTTCTAATGTAGAATGGTAATAGGGGTTTATATATATTTTTGGTATTTTTTTATAGCAAACTCACACAAAAAGCTTGAATGAAAAACTGCAAGTATTTTAAATTGACTTGGAATTATAATGACTTGAAATACATAAGTGTTTAGACGCTATCATACATTTGCGTAGGGGGTTAACTCATTTCTCTGATGCTTGGTACTTTGAGTGTGTCCTTTTTACAATGTGAATAAATATGACCTTGAATAATGAAAATAAAATCTACTTATATAGACAAATAAAATAATTATGGTACACTTTCTAAAAAATCAGACTTTGACACCTGTCAACCTATTCTCTTGGTAACCACCCAATACTTTGTCCCACTCTTTGGAGTAGTTTCTTTTCCACATCTTCCTAAATGGATCTATCGAAAAGCCTTCGACCTGGTGGTGTTTATGGGATGCGTCGAAGTGCTTCAACTTGGTTCTGGATTCTTGCATCTGGTTGTCGACCCATGGTTGTCTTTTCCTTCTCTTTGGCTGGGTCGAACTCCTTCCTTCTGGCATTCTCATGTTTTTGCTTCCAAACCTCCTTTTTTAAACAAGTCGAAATCTCCATCCAATAGGTATGTACCCGACATGACAAGCAATCTGATGAGTGTAGGTGTTTGCCGTGAAAATTGGTAAACAACCGTTGATCTTCTAAAAACACCAAAGTTTCTAGTAACTTACATAATCAATCAGATTGATCCTAGGACATGTGTTATAAATGTTAATTATTTAAAGTCTAGAAAAATGTAATGAACGCTTCGACAATATTCATAAGTAACTTGTTTAAAAAATGAAAGTAAAAGATAAATAATAAAGGAATGTAAGGAAAACTATTTAAAACAAGAAGATTAATAAAAAGCTGAAGTCGAAAGGAAAATAAATGACTGGAATCAAAAGGAAGGTTAAAATGTGTAAAGGGCTTATTGAAACTATAGAAACGTAACTTGCACAAAATAAAGGAACATCTTTAAAGAAAGCACTTAAATTTCATTTGAAAGATAAATGGTGGTGTTCATCACGATTCTCACACAACTCTTTTCTCTACATTGGTACTTTGAATTTTGATTTGAGTTACTAGTATAAATTAATCACCCTTGAATCTTATTGCTAAGATTGTTATTTATAATAAACTAAATAACTTCCATTAACGACTTATTTACTAAGATAATGAAAAATGGTGCCTTGCATGTTTTCATGTCTTGGATGTGTGCCATTTGTCTTGTTCGCTAATGGATAAGAATAAATTCCCTCCTTTATTTTAATTCGAATTTTCTTGCGTCGAATTCCTTCAGTAGCATTCACTTTCACAACAAAGTCTAAATACTTAGAAATATTTCTAAGTCCAAGACTCATGTTTTTCCTTTACTCCAATTGGGCTTTGACATGGTTTCTTAATGGTTATTCTAATTGAGAAAGGTTCTTCAGTTACCATGAAGGATAATCTTGTGATGTTGTATAACTATAATCAGAAGCTGATATGGAGTCAGAACAAGGAAGGAATATAACATTCAAGGTGAATGTAGGAATTGCAGACTCTGAATGTCTTAGTGCAACAAGTGTTGTGAAGGAAAGTTAGTTGTGGTATAGAAGATTTGTTCATCTGAATTTCAGAAGCTTATGGAATCTGAATTCGAAGAAGTTGGTACATGAAATTCCTATAATTAAGAAGCCTGAGAAGTCATGAAAAGTGTGCATGGAAGGAAAGCAACCAAGATTTCCATTTACATCAGAAGTATCTCCAAGAGCAATACATGCCTTGGGAGTAGTGCATTCTGATGTGTGTGGTCTATATCCAATAACATCGATTGGAGGGAATAAATACTTTGTATCATTTGTTGATGAATTCATAAGAATGAAATAGGTATCCCTTATAAAGTTCAAACACGAAGTGTTTGCTGAATTCAAGAAGTTCATAATGAAGGCTAAGAATCGGAGTGGTCAGACTCTGAAAATTCTCAGAACCAATGGTGGAGATGAGTATAACTCCACTGAGTTCAAAAAGTTCTGTGAGAAGAATGGAATTGAGCTTGAGGTTAGTGCTCTTTATACTCCTCAACACAATGGTCTTGTTGAGAGAATAAATTGTACTTTGCTTTATGTGGTGAAAAGCATGTTGAAGGAAAATAAGTTTCCTCATACCTTATAGGGAGAAGTTGTTGCCACCGTAACATATGTGCTCAATAGATGTCCAACAAATAAGCTAAAGGAAATAGTTCATATTCAAAAGTAGACTAGAGATAAGCAAAGTGTTCCATCTGAAGGTATTTGGTTTCGTATATTGCAAACATGTTCCAAAAGCCATAAGACAGAAGCTGGATGATAGAAGCAAAGTAATGTTACTAGTGGGTTACCACAATACAGGTGTGTACAAGCTCTATTATACAGAAACTAATAAAGTTGAATTCAGAAGAGACGTCATAGTAATGAAATAAAAAATTTGGGGTTGGAACAAGTTTTAATCTAAATTTGATGTGAGATTTTCTAAAGAAAGTTCATAATTAGAAGATTCTGAAATTGGAATAGACTCTGATGGTGATTCTGACTCGGAAGGAGACTCAGAAGGTGAAGATGTTTCTGAGCCAGATTCTGGTGGTGATTCATATTTTGAGAATATTCTAGACTCTGAAGGTGGTCAAGGTTCTTGAGGAGATCAAACTTCTGAAACAAGAGCTTCTGAAGATAGAACATCTGGAGTTCAAGTATCCGAAGGAGATTCTGAACAAGGTCAGAGGCCACAAAGAATCAGAAAATTTTCGAGAATATTTTCAGAGTTTGACATGCTACAAGACACTAAACTAGATTCTGAAGGAGAAATTGTTCAATGTGCCATGTTACTAGACTCTGAACATGTAAGCACGGAAGAAGCTCTTGAGCAGAAAGTCTGATTGAATGCAATGAAAGAAGAACTTGATGCCATAGAGAGGAACAAGACTTGGAAGATGACAATATTTCCAAAGAACAAGAGATCCATCAGCGTCAGATGGGGTTTTTAGCAGAAGCTAAATCCAAATGGATTAATTGGAAAACACAAAGCGAGGTTAGTAGAAAGAGGATTTCTGTAGAAACTTGAACTGGATTATTTTGAAGTGTTTGCACCTGTAGCGAGACATGAAACAATCAGATTGGTGATTCAAATAGCTGCTAACAGGAATTGGCTTTTAATGTATTTAGATGTGAAATCTTCATTTCTGAATGGTCCAATACATGAAGAGGTATACATATCACGACCTCTTGGATTTGTTAAAAAGAATCAATAAGGGATGGTGTAAAAACTACAAAAAGCTTTGTATGGATTGAAGCAAGCGTCCAGAGCCTAGAATCTGAATATTGGTTAATTTTTCAAGGAGCATGGGTTTCGAAATGTGAGATGGAGCAAGGTGTTTATGTTCAGCATATTTCTGAAGGCAATATGATTCTGGTGTGTTTATTTGTTGATGACATACTACTGACATGGAGTTCTGAACAAGAGATAGTTAAGTTAAAGAAGGTACTGATGAATGAGTTTGAAATGACTGATCTAAAAAAATAACATATTTTCTAGGGATTAAGTTTATATACTCTGAGAAGGGTATCATATTGCATCAGCTGAAGTATGAACTCGAGCTTCTGAAGAGATTTAAGTTGTAGAATTGTAAGGTTTCTATTGTAACACCCAACTAACCCCGTGGATAAATTACAACTAATTAAATTAAATTAATAAAATTATTATTCACAAACATGGGTGTCGCAACTACTCAAACATCTTACCACCACGGTCCTGCTCCATAACACGGGTTGCAACATACTTAATAAAAAATACTATATTTAACATCATAAAAAAATCACTTAAAATACTTTCGCAGCAAATTCAAGTTTCAAACTTCTTTAAACTCAACGCAATACCATAAAGGTTGTTCTCAGCATCACATAAATCATATCTCAAAATAAAACGAAAATCATAAAGTATTCACATAATCTTTAAAACAACAAAACACAGAAGGTTCTTAAGCGAATGACCATGACCCCGGTGTTACATATCAGAGCAAGACTCCTTTCATTTATAAGGAAATGACTAAACATACTTCAGAGTGACCTCTAGACTTTCATACTTAATCTTGATTCATCTACGAGTTACCCACATTCGAGGCAACAATACCTAGTAGAAAGGATGAGTAATCATAATCATTATAAAAGATGCAGGAATTAGATAAAGAGTAAAGTCACTTGCATCACATCAAAATTACACACAATCGTCAGATAGTTCATCATAATCACCAAACTTCATTTTAAATCATCTTCATAAAAATACAAATCTTAATGATATGCAACTCAATAGACTCATGCATGCGGTACCAGAAAACTACTGATGACCTAGTCATCGTTGCATCAATATTTGCACTTAATACACACAATGGGATTAAGGTCATCACTGGACATTATCATCCTAAAATTCGTCATTATATTTTCATCCTGCAAAACGCCACTAGACATCTCGTCCTAACAACATATAACACACGACCATTGCTATTAAATACGCATTAGTATTCATCAAAATCATCATATACTTCTTACACATCATCATCACATATGTACGTCATAATTAAGACCTCATCATTCATAAAATAAAATCTTAAAGTAAATTATTTCCAGACATTAACACTCACCAAACTCATCATATTATCATGTTTTCTGCACATACTAATATAAACAGAAACCGCATATGCTTCACTGTCACATAACACCAATCATTCACAACAATCCTAAATAATACAAATTTTATAAAATTATCACAGTATTAAATCATGTTCACAATCTTTTGCATATAAGGCATACACATACTGATTTTCTTTGTCATAACCATCCACCCCTAAATCCCACAAAACATTATTATAACTTACCTATTATTTCTCTATATGATAGTTTATCACGGATGGTAAGATATGTTCATCAGAGGATAAATAAAATGAAACAACACAAGTGACTATTAATCGTCCTTTAGAATCCATGCCCTCCGTCACATAGTTTGTGACCTCTGTCACACAACCTGCGACTACCGTCACATAAGTGTGACCCTCGTCATACAATTGTGACGATCTTCCCACGATCGTGACATCCGTCACACACTCAAATTGTGGCGATCATCTCACAACATCAGTGACATCTGTCACTCTTTCAGATAGTCACTGCTCTCTCCCCTTCCCAGTATCTTGTACCTAATCTTCTTCACTAGTTTAATGTTATGATTCATCACTTTCTCTATTCACGTTATAACAGGTTACCATTCATCACCTTTTTCTAATCAATTATAACAACCTCTAGTATTTCTTATTACCAAGTTTCCAATTCAAATTCACTCCTTCATCAAATAATTAACCATTGTTTCATCAATTCAAAACTCAAGCAATTACCAATTATCAATTCCCTAATCGAATATAATAACTACGAATAAACACCCATTACATTTGATTTATCGTCGATTCATCCAAATCTTATTCGTGTTCATCCAATTCCTCTTCCAATCTTCTGTTTTCTTCACGACACTAAACTCTTGTTTCTTCTTCTCTCTGCCTTTTTCCTTAATTCTCACGTACTCCATGTATTTCTCAACTTCCCATTTGTTATGTAACTCTGACAACCTTAATTATGATTTTCCGATAATACCCTTACTAGCTTCTCACAATGACCACAATGACCTTTAGTTCTATAATTAACAAAATATTATATTTTCTTTTAATCCATCTACTTCTAACTAATTCCATTTTCTCCAAATTAAATCGGTAAGTCCACAAAACGTCATTTGCCAAATATCTCTCGTCAACACATCACCGAACTCCATAGTTCTCACCAATAATTCAATTAAATCAATAATTAGCTTAATTAATTAAACAATTATTCCAAAAACTAAAAAATACTCGATAATTCTTCAACGCACTTATACATCCCATAAATCAGAAATTCTTCAAAACCATCACATAATCGTCATCAAACCATCATCAAATTCAGATAATTCACCTTGACTCATATTAGTCATATAGCCACGCCAAATTAATTAATAAATAAATAGTTCAGAAATCGGGGCGTTACAACTCTCCCCCACTTAGAGTATTTTTCATCCTCAAATAGAGTCGGATACGATTCTCTCATCTGGTTTTTACGTTTCCAAATCCAACTTTCACCAGCTGGTCCACTTCACAACACCTTCACTATAGTAATCTCTCTACCTCGTATTTTCTTTGCTTCCCAACTATCTATCCGACATAAACTCATCAAATGTTGTTCTACTTCCATTCTGGAATATTCACAATCGTATCACCCAAAAGCTTCCGATGTTCAATCTCCAACTTCTAACAAGTCAGACAAGTTTAACCAAATCCAATATCTATATTCCTAAAAACGTTCTTCTTAGGTTCTGAAACACACGCTTCGATCCCGCTAATCAGTACACCTTTCTCATCAATTCGAGATTTCTATTCTAATTCTTTGGTTAACCGGTGTCATTTGATCAATCAATCTCAATTAGGACTCTTGACCTTCTCTAATTTTCTCGCAAAATATCACCAGTCAATTTTAACATATTCCACTTCACGCTGTTAGGCATTTCCTCACACACCAAACTCAAATCTCTGAATTGCTCAATCATTCCTAACTTTGTCACTATAAGGATCGACATCTGCAACTACTTCTTACTCAACTCCCAACCCCTTTCATTTTCTCATACCAACATGGTACTTCAACTATAAATCATAACCTCATAATAACTCAAGCCAAACAAATAATATCCCCAAGTCTCATCACAATCATCAGAGCTTCCCACTGCAACACAACATCAATCTTAGAAGAGTTTACAACAATTTCAACACCAAAATTTCAGTCCAAGAAAATTCACTTCATTCAATTAGAACTCTCACTTTGACAACCATTCTAACACCAAAAATCCAAATTCCACATTGTTAACCATAAGGATCCAACAAGATTCATTGCTCCCAAATTATGAACATACAAATCCATTTCACTCTTTGTCTCATCACTTAATAATCTTGTTCGCTCTTAGGTCGGAACACAATAATGTCGTTACCATCTCCATCAATACTGTCATAAGAACATCAACATTACTCATAATACCGACAATTCCATAAAGTTGCATAAAGTTGCAATCACTCAACTGAACATATACTTTAATACTTATGACTGACATGGTAGTAACATGAAAACTTTCCACATAACACTTCCCTTCTAGAATGTCCATTATTTTGCATCCTTCTCTCAAGCTTATGATGTTTGATTCTTGACTCCAATAAGTCGTACTCAGATAATACACATCAGGCTTCAGTTATGCATTCTAATCATCTCCCAATCCCCACAAGCTTCACATTTAGTCTCGGAATCTCTTAAATCAACGGAAACAACTATCTTCCTGACAGAATGCCTATTTACTTCACACACTGCCAAAATGACAAGCTAAGTCTCTCCCATACTCAATTAGCATCACACCAATGTTAAGTATCTCCAACCCAGGACATGATAAAATACCAAACACATTACAAATCATTTCATTCCATTTGAAGTCTCTATCCACGTGGTGAACTTTAACGACATCCATAAATCTTCAGTTTTAGTTTAAAACTCTCTACATCAAGGGTTCATATATTTTTACATTTGAATCTCATTCCAAAATCGCAATCTCAATAATACCATCTTCATATTCAGTTTCTATAGAAACCCTATTAATTCTCCCTGACACAAACTGGTGTCCTTACAAACATGATACCAATATCTCTTGCATTTATTTTTCTTTTACTATAATCATCACAAAAGCTATCATCACTCTAATAATTCTCATTCAAAATAAGTTGTATCTCTATTCACTTCTCCAATACCATCACATTCCTGATACTAATATTTCATTCCTTAAAAACATTTTACACTTGTCCTCATTTTACCCATTTTCAGCAAGAATCGTTCAACTTCAAACACACTTATCTCTTTCTATACAGACCTCCCCGTAGCTCGATTTTTGTGGTCTTTAGTCACTATCTCATTTTTGCTACTTTCTGTTTTCTTATGTTTTCCTGGTGAAGCTGGTTATGGAAGGGAAAAGATATCTTAAACTCACCCGCTTGGTATATTGTTATTTAACAGATGCCCACATGGTTTTGGGTTCTTCTTTAGCTTATTTCACCTTTGGTTTAGTGCAAAATTTGTTCTTTTTGGTATTTGATGGGGGTTTCTTTATATGGGTCTGGGTATGAGAGGAATGTTGATTGATAGGATAATGTTGATATTTTTGTGTTTTTGTATCATCATATTTTTTTGATGTTTTTTCTTTGGTTTATAAACCTAATTATTTTTTTTTGTGCTCACAAAGATCTTACGACCTTTTGCCTACATACCCCCAAAAAGAGAATTGAGGGATCAGAGCATCATAGTTCCTCCTAAGATGTTAGAGCTAGGAGAAAAGGGTTGATTTGTATCATGGTTAACACACATGATGTTGATTCTCAAAAGTTTGATTTGTGTCTTGATCAAATCCCAAGATTGAAGCTGAAAAGTCTGTTTATTTCCTAATTAAAGCCCAAGATTGAAGCTGAAAACAGTTGTTTGTAACTGGTTGGTTGATTGCTTAAATTGCATAGCTCAAGGCATAAGCTGAATTGTATCTTAATTTGTATAGCTCAAGAAAGGATGAATGGGTACCCTGAATTGCATAGCTCAAAGAGGACTGAATGGTTGAACTGAATTGCATAGCTTGGGACAGCTGAATGGGTTATCTAGATTTTCATAACTCAAGAAAGGCTGGATGTTTAGCTTAGTTAGAGTCCAAGACTATGACTATTATTGTGGGGAATTTAGCTTAGTTAAAGTCCAAGACTATGACTATTGGGAATGAGCTTAGTTAAAGTCCAAGACTATGACTGATTTTGAGTGACTATAAAGTGTTTGATTGTTTGTTCCTTGATTAAAGCCCAAGTTTGAAGCTAAAAGATGCTCAGTAGAGAGAATTTGTCATTTCTAAGATGGAAGATTTTGATTTATATGTGCCTTGATTGAAGCCCAAGGTTGAAGTTAAAGGATGAAAACTGATTTTGAGGGAAAGTTTTATCTGTGTCCTGATTTAGAAGCCCAAGTATGAAGCTTATTTGTAAGAGACTGACTTTTGACTTATCTATATCGCATATGAAGGCTATGATGGGAGGCTGAAATATTGTTGGTAGACTGACTCTGTATGAAGAGTGTTTTGTCTGTTGGTTTGATAAATGTTTTGAAGGTCATTTGACATTCCTTTGTCTGGGGAAGATTCAATTGTATAAAGCCCAAAAGGAGGCTATCTTGGTCATCCATCGGGGAGATGGAGACTACTGTAGGGTGTTTGATTCTAAGGTGTGTTCATATGCTTTTAGGAAGCCTGAGAGGGTCCTTGTGTTTAAGCCCAAGAGGAGGTTAGGTTACCTATATGGTCCTTGGATAAAGCCCAAGTTGAGGTTGGGGAAGGCTAAGTAACATCTAAGCCTGAGAGAAGGCACCTTTAAGAGTCCTGGGGTCCTTGAACGAAGCCCAAGAGGAGGTTATGGTTTGCCCTAGTTTTTGTTCTAGTTATTCAGAGGTTAGATCTAGTGACAATAACTCGATTGCTTAAATTCTAGTAGAGATGCAAGTATAAACAGTAAAGATGCATGCAGACAAATAAAAGTGCCAGCGAATGTGTTTAACAACTTTTAGTATGCCTTTGTTATGAGTTAAATATTCTTAAGTTGTTTTATTAAGAATGAAGTTGGGTGTTACACTGGGAAGCAGATGCCCAAAATCCTGAGGGACAAAGATTATAGATGTGTTTTATACATTGTATTCTCTTTGTCATTAATAAGTTTATTATTATTATTATCTTTGCTTTAGTATGAGGTGGAGAAAATTTATTTTAGCAAACAATTCTATTCTAAGCAAGCATAACAGTTTAAGAAAACAACAAGAAGTTAGAAAGAATAAAGATGGCTCAAAAGCCAATAATAGGACTTAAACATAAGGACTCCTATGAAATTTGTTTTGTTGATTAATTATCTGATGATTTCATACACATAGTATGACTTGAATGCTGAAAAGCTGCCTACAACCTAAAAAACAGTTCACCGGAGTGAAGCTCAGTCTGGTTACTGGTGTATTAGATCTTTAGTCATAAATAAAAAATAAAAGGAGATGACATTTGTAAACAAGTGATCATGATCTCTGTTTAGGAGATTAAGAAACAATTGGTGGATTCAGGACTTATACAAAAGCCTAGCAGAGTTTTAAAACAGAACGGGGAAAGTTTAAAACAGTAAAGAATGAGTCCTAAACACAAAGGATTTCCCATGAAAAATTTTTACTATTCATTTTAGAAAACAAATGTTTATGTGTAAAGATATTCACAGAGAAATATTCACATATGAAAACTTAATGTGGTGAAAAAGGTGATCGCGCCGAGTTTTTGAAAATGGATCAAATGAATCCTAATGGTTCATTTTTCAAAAAGGGAGGGGTCTTACACTCTAATAGAGGCCTAAAAGTGTGACAAAAATCAATTTGAGGGTATCAAAGTCAAAACCCTAATTTTTAAATATTTTGAATATTTATTTTTGAAATAAAATATTAAAATATTTGATAAATTTCAAACACTAAGGAAAAACAAGAAAAATTCTTGGATCAAGGTTTAAATTTTTTTATTTTATTCATAAAATATCTTGAGATTCATTTGTGTTTAAAAAATCAAGAGAAAGAATCATTTTAAAACGTGTAAAAACAATTTAAAAATTAATTTATTGAAAAAATACAAAATATATTAAAAAATATATTTTTTGGAAATTCTTTATGGAATAAAATATTTAAACATTTTTTAGAATTAATAAAAAAAGAATCATTTGAAAACTCAAAATAATCAGAGAGAAATTAACTTTTGAATCATTTAACAAAAATCACAAAATTCAAATATATGAATTTTTAAAAAGGGCACCAAGAACATGGTTGAGGAACGCGCAAGAAGGTGTTCTTGCCCAGAATTTACAAAATCCATAGTACCTCATGGAATAGGCATCCATTTGAGATGAAATAAACATCAAAATCACTCGTTTTGATCCCACGAACCCAATGGTACCAATTAATTTCATTAATTTTAAGTGTGGAGTGAAAATCAGTGATGAACACTGAAGAATCCTAATTTGGCCCGAGACTTATGAAATTCTACATGATGATTTTTTTTTTGTGAAATTGATTGAGGGGAATCACTTAAAATATGATTATGCACATATGGAAAAAAGATGGTGCGAGGAAATATGCATGGATTGTGATTTGGCCTAGTTTAAGGCTTACCTGAACTTGGAGCTGCAGTTGGAGTTGTGATTTCGAGCTAGAGGTGTTACAGAGATGTTGTGATGATCTAGATAACTTCCCTACACCATATGGAGTGTGTTTGAACACTTGGACTTGATTGCAAATGGTTGGATCAACTTCTTATCTTCAAGTTGCAGAAATAATGACTTTTGGAGGTTTTGGTGTGTGATTCTGGGTTGGGAGTGTTTCAGAGGTGATCTAAGTATTTGAACACCTCATAAACATCATATGTGATGTATGTGAGCAATTGGTTTGAGATTTTTCTTGCTCAAACTCAAAAACCAGAAGTGATTGCTCAAAATATTTAGTTTTGAGTCTTTGAGAGCAAAAAAGAGAAAGCTTAGTGATCAAAGGCTTTGGTGTAATTTTTATGATGGAATGGAGTCTATTATTTATAGACAAACATGTTAAGATTTCTTAGGCCTTTAGTCTTGAAGAGCTGAGGTCACAATCTTTTGAGTCATTGCTTATGAAAATATCTCTTACAAGTGAAATGATGATTTTGTGAAATAGATCGGCTATGCAGCAGCAAAATTCACATTCCTCGAAAGTTTGATGTTTGGATTATGTCCACCTATTGCTTGTTGAACAAGAGATCCAAGAATATGCCTTTTTGAAGCTTTGTGGCCCTTGGATCAAAAATGCATAATGTTGAATTATATGAATGTCATTTTGGTGAATTACATGGTGCAATCATGAATTTGCAGGTTTGATCATACTTTTAATCATTGTTTAGATGCTTAAATCCACCTGAAAATGTACTTTGATTCAAAAAAATCAGATTTCACAAGTTTGTGAAAAATGTGTTTTTGCAAAACAGCTTGAGATGCTCACTTTGATCCATGATTTCTTCATGTACAACTAAGATCTTTTCATGCCAATTGGTTCTTTGAATTATTGGTAACATTTTCAACAACATTGGTGTTTTGAAAAGGATCTGAATCAACTTGGAACTTTGTGTAAAATCCCTCAAAGTTTTGATGTTTTTTTTATTTTAGGCAGATTTTTTCTAAGTGTTGAAAATCAATATTTTTCTTGATTTTGATCCATCTTCAACTTGAAATCCATAATGAAATGAAGTTACTCCTAGTTAAATCATTTGTAGTTTGTAGCAAGATCTTTAATTTTATATTTGGTTCACCAAAATATGATTCTTGGATCACAAGTTATGATGCTTGGAAGTAGGGTACTTGAACACTTTTTCCATAACTTAGAAATTTTTCTAAGTTTCAAAGGTTGCCCATTTTACAAGTTATCTTCAAATTTTTGATTTTTTGTGATCAAATGAATTCATAGACCATATATATTTGAAATATAGGTCATGTCATGTGGATCATTTTGGGTGAAAAAGTCAAACTTTGACTTTTTGGTCCAGATGGAAATTACACTTGATACCCCTGAATTTTTGATTTTATAACTGGACATCCTTCGAGGTATTTTGTCCTTATGAATGGACTTCTATAATATATATGAGCTATTTAAACCATTCTCTGTGGTATATGCTCTTGTCCAGATGAAAATCATGACTTTTGGTTCCCCGATTAGTCAGAAACCCTATTTTGGGCACTGTGAAACCATAATCTTGCAGTCCTTGATCTCTGCACCTTTTGTGCTTGTAAATGGCTTATCATGGTGATTTAAATGTTCTTGAAGATATGTGGAGGCCTTGGTTCCTTTTATCATGAAAAATTTCATCTAGGGGGCTCAATTAACTGAAACCCTTATCATTGATTGTGATGTCTCGGGGCTCAGATCATTGAGACTTTTGTACAGTCCTTGAAAGATTTTATATAATTTGAGACTCCTTAACCCTTTTATTGGTGATTGAAAGTTTGAAAATATTATTATTCATGATTGGTCCTTTTCCTGAATCCTTTGAGGGACTCAGTAATCCTGATCCATTGCGGGGGT
The DNA here is from genome assembly GCA_963966055.1 of Lathyrus aphaca. NCBI lineage: Eukaryota > Viridiplantae > Streptophyta > Magnoliopsida > Fabales > Fabaceae > Lathyrus > Lathyrus aphaca. Next base: position 133,835,115 of record OZ014519.1, on the reverse strand, counting down.
ATTGTTCAAACCAGTCTGGTACAGTCCTTTGGTCAGTGGATTTTTTTTATGATGTACATATCTTAGGGTCAAATTTTAGGGTATGACACTCCCATACACAAAATCATATTCCAAAATGAATGGAATTTCATGTAGATTCCAAAACTTCAAGAATCGCTTAAATCCGAGTTACGAGTTAAATGTTATTGTCCTTGCAATGGTTGCTGATCCAGAAATCCCATATACAATTTTCCACCAAATATCAGCACCAGACCCAAATATTCAAACACGTTCTTCTCTCTCTTCAAAAACATTTCAAATATGAAAATTATATTCAAATTGTAGGGAGATTCGTAAGCTTTTCAAAAAGTTCAGAACCGCTTCAATCGGAGTTACGAGTGAAAAGTTATGCCCCTTATATTGAAGGTTTTTCCATAATTATGAAAATGAAAATTGGAATTAATGAACTTAAGTTCCACCTCTTTCTCTTGCTTTTAAGATATTTTGAGTATCCTCGCTCTTCACCCAAATCTGAAATTACTCTGACCTCAATTCACTTATACTCAAAGCATACTAGTCGTCACAAGCTCTTCATTATCCAAAAATCAACTATCAACCAAATCAGTTCACTCCGCCTCAAGTACCTGTCAAACTTAACCTTCAAATAAGGATCATGAATCTTAACTCTCATTGCTTTCGGAATATTACAGATCTAGCAACTCTTGCACTCTTGAAGTCAAAAGCATACTGAGTCAATTCCCTACACCAGAAACATCTCAAGGAAGTAACCTTCTCCCCCAATTACTACGAACTAACACCGGGACACAAACTGTTAGAAAACAACAAGTACCGACAGTGTTCTACACACTTGTCGCGTACTAAAGGATAAACAACACTAGACAACATTGTCCAGACTGACTGACCTACTTTAATCCACTAATGTAACACCCAACTAACCCTTCAGATAAATCATATTTAATTAAATTAAATTAATAAAATCATCATTCTCAAACATGGGTGTCACATCTTCTCAAACATCTTACCACCACGGTCCTGCTTCGTAACAGGGGTTGCAACATACTTAAAAATAATAATATATTTAACATCATAACAAAATCACTTAAAATACTTTCGCAGTGGATTCAAATTTCAAACTTCTTTAAACTCAACTCAATACCATAAAGGTAGTTCTCAGCATCACATAAATCATATCTCAAAATAAAACGAAAATCACAAAGTATTCACATAATCTTTAAAACAACAAAACACAAAAGGTTCTTGAGCGAACGACCCCGACCCCGGTGTTACGTATTAGAGCAAGGCTCCCTTCATTTCTATAGAAATGAATAAACATACTTTAGAGCGACCTCTAGACTTCCTTACTTAATCTTGGTTCACCTGCAAGTTGCCCACGTTCGAGGCAACAATTCCAAGCGAAAGGGAGAGTAATCATAATCATTATAAAAGATGCAGGAATTAGATAAAGAGTAAAGTCACTTACATCACATCACAATACACACAGCCGTCATATAGTTCATCATAATCACCAAACGTCATTTTAAATCATCGTCATAAAAATACAAATCATAATGATATGCAACTCAATAGACTCATGCATGTGGTACTGGAACATCATTGATGACCTAGTCATCATTGCGTCAATATTCATCATTGATGACCTAGTCTTCGTTGCATCAATATTTGCACTTAATCCACACAATGGGATTAAAACCATCATTTGACATTATCGTCCTAAAATTTGTCATTGGATTTTCATCTTGCAAAAATGTCACTAGACATCTCGTCCTAACAAAATTCTATGAATGCATGATGCGTACAACATATAACACACGACCACGGCTAGTCAAAATCCATAAATATTCCTCAAAATCATCATATACTTCATACACATCATCATCACATATGTACGTCATAATTAACACCTCATCATTCATAAAAAAAATATCTGAAAGTAAATTACTTCCAAACATCAGCACTCACCATACTTATCATGTTTTTCACGTTTTCCGCACATACTACTATAAACACAAACCACCTATGCTTCACAGTCACATAACACCAACCATTCACAAAAATCCTCAATAATACACATTTTATTAAATCATCACAATATTAAATCATGTTCACAATATTTTGTATATAAGGCATACAAATACTGATTTTCTTTGACACAACCATCCACCCCAAAATCCCATAAAACATCATTGTAACTTACCTATTATTTCTCTATATTATAGATAATCATAGAAGGTTTCCAATGCCTCATACAAAAAAAGAAAAGATGCACGTTTGGTAACATATGTTCATCAGAGGATAAATAAAATGAAACAACATAGGGTGAGTATTAATTGTCACCCCTAGAATCCATGCCCCTGTCACATAGTCTGTGACCTCCGTCACACAACCTGTGACTACCGTCACATAAGTGTGACCCTCGTCATACAATTGTAACGACCATCCCACGACCGTGAAGTCCGTCACACGCTCAAATTGTGGTGACCGTCTCACAACATCAATGACATTTGTCACTCTTTCACATAGTCACTGCGCTCTCCCCTTCCCAGTATCTTGCACCTAATCTTCTTCACTAGTTTAATATTATGATTCATCAGTGCCTCTATTCATATTATAACAGGTTACCATTCATCACCATTTTCTAATCAATCATAACAACCTCCACTAATTCTTACTACCACGTTTTCAATTCAAATTCATTCCTTCATCAAATAATCAACCATTGTTTCATCAATTCAAAACTCGGGCAATTACCAATTATCAATTCCCAAATCGAATATAATAACTACGATTAAATATACCTTTGATTTATCATCGGTTCATCCAAATCTTTTTCGCGTTCATCCAATTCCTCTTTCGATCTTCTATTTTCTTCACGACATTGAAACCCTTGTTTCTTCTTCTCTCTGCCTTTTTCCTTAATTCTCACGTACTCCATATATTTCTCAACTTCCCACTTGTTATGTAACTCTCACAACCTCAATTATGATTTACCGATAATAACCTTACTAGCTACTCACAATGACCACAATGCCCTTTAGTTCTATAATTCACAAAATATTCTATTTTCTTTTAATCCATTTACTTCTAACTAATTCCATTTTCTCCAAATTAAATTGCTAAGTCCATATAACTTCATTCGTCAAATATCTCTCATCGACACATCATTAAATTCAATAGTTCTCACCAATAATTCGATTAAATCAATAATAGGCTTAATTAGTTAAACAATTATTCCAATTACTAAAAAATACTCGATAATTCTTTGACGCACTTTTACATCCCATAAATCAGAATTTTTTCGAAACCATCGCATAATCGTTGTCAAACCATCATCAAATTCAGATAATTCACCTTGACTCATAATAGTCATATAACCACGCCAAATTAATTAATTAATTCAGAAATCGGGGTGTTACAACTATCACACCTACATATAGAAATCAGAAACTGGATTCTAATTATGGTGGTAAGGATGTGGATGTTACAACCTTCAAATATTTGGTTGGTTATCTGAGGTATTTGTATAATACCAGACCTGATATCTGCTATGCAGTTAGAATGGTTAGTATGTTCATGAGTAAACATAAGTGATCCCATTATTAACCTACTGTCAGAATTCTGAGGTACATCAAGGGAACTCTGAAGTATGGAGTGTTATTCCCTTCGGGGGAAAAGATTGAATTAGAACTTCTGAGTTATTCAGATTTTGATTGGTGTGGAGACAGAATTGACAAGAAAAGTATTTATGGGTACTTGTTTAAGTTTCTGGGAGGTCTTATTTCTTGGTGTTTCAAGAAACAACCTGTTGTTTCGCTGTTAACTTGTAAAGTTGAATATATCGTATGTGTTGTGACTGAAGTTGTGTGGATGTGAACTTACTGCAGCAGGATCTGAAGATTAAAGTTAACAAGCCTCTGAAGCTGATGATTGATAACAATTTTGCAATCAATATTGCCAGAAACCCATTGTTGCATGGAAGAAGCAAATATATTGAGACTAAGTATCACTTTCTGACAAATCAAGTTCAAATGGAGTGCTAGAAGTTGTGCACTGTAGTACCCAAAAACATTTGACAGATGTTCTGATGAAGGCTATCAAGTCCGATCAATTTCTTTGTTTAAGGGATAAAATTGGTGTTGTCATTTTTTGATAAATATAAATTAAGGGGTGATATTAGAAATAATTTATATTTTACAAAACTTAGTGACTAAATTTGTTAGAGTAATTTAATATTATAGTATGTTGCCTATGTGATCCTAGTTTTTTGTATATAAATAAATTAGTGATAGATGTGATTTAATTATTATTATTCCTTATATATTTTGTAGTCGTGATTAAAGAGTATACATATATTCTCTTATATTATTCATCTCTTTTAACATTGTGCAACCCAACACCTTTTTATAATGAATGGCTCATACAAGCCTTTGCAGTATAAATGGTATTCTATGTAACTGAGGCATAGTATGTGTAGTTGTGAATCGTTAGCTTATACATATATAACTCCAATGGAACCTGAGTTCTATACTAGAATAAAATAAAGTTTATGAATATATGACACCCATTAAATTTTTAGATAAAAAAGATGGGTCGATAAACATGCTTAAATACCAATACCAAGTATTTTCCGAGTCAGAACTTTTAATAAGAGTATTAAAACTCACACACATTTTATTTCAATAATTCTTTTATGATTAAATGATAAAAATATCTGCATAATTTCCTTTATTGATAAACTCACAATTAGCACTAAGCATGAGTAAAATTAAAGAGAATAGAATAACTATACACCAAAATATTTGAATTGAAAGATGAATAGTTTATAAGTCAAGTGATAATCGACGTTGAATTTGATAGAGAGATCACAATTTGATCTCCTATAACTGAAATCTGAAGAAAATTTGAACCATTTGATATCAGAACTGATCCTCTAACCTGATTAAATAGTTCAATGGACCGGATACCGGTGGAATAAAAATTTGAATTGAATAAGCATTAAAAACATTGATGTGACACTATCACTAAATTGGTGAATATGGGACACATATGTAGTGGGAACATCCATATTGGATGCACAATAGACCATGCTTTTCTTTTTCTAGTTCATACATTAAAAAAACATTAATTCCTTTATCAAACATATCAAAATTCTAAAAGTCTTTCCCATTTTCAATTTTTCAATCATTGCATTATTTTATAGCACCTTACTCCTCGAGGCTTCAATAGATAGAAATTCAAAACTATAGGTTAAAATTGATTCATCAATAAAAGTGTCATGTAGATAATCACAATCACATGTATATCTACGAAGACAACTTTAGAATAAGTATATGAAAGTAGTGATAATGAATTTCAAATCCCAAGCAAATGGAATTTACTGTTTTCAATAAAACACCTGAAATAATTAGTACTTTGTAGAGAGGTGAAATCTAAATCTAAATCTCAATCTTAATCTGAAACTGAAAGAGATATTGTTCTGCATGTACGGAAAGAATAAGAAAAAATTCAGAGAGAAAATAATGGTGGGTCCTACAAAGAAAGAAGCACTAATTGTTGATACATATCTTGATTAAGTCCTACCAAGACTTTGTCTGGAATATCTTGTTTGCTGCCCTACATTGGCTCATTTTTAGGACTGTCATTTCTTTTCATTATTATTACTATTCTGGTCCCTACTCTTCCATTCTTTTCCACATATAAATCAAATATAAAATAAAACAAACAACAAAATAGACCACTAATCGAATCTCGTTTAAAATATGAGTAAAGTTGTATTTATATGACTCAAGATCAAACTTGTTAATATCTATTAGAAATTAAACCTAAAGATTTATGAAACTTTTTATTGTTGTTGCACTTTCAAAATTTTCATAAGAAAATTTTGTGCGAAATTATTTGATGTGATATCTAAAACATATGATTTTAATTACGGTTTGATGTAGTTGGAGAAACTACTGTATGTAATTTTAATCTCATTTGTTTCTTTGATTTTAATGCGGAGGAAAATTATGTGCGAAATTATTTGATGTGATTTCTGAAACGAATAATTTTAATTACGGTTTGACGCAGTTGGAGAAACTACTGTATGTAATTTTAATCTCATTTGTTTCTTTGATTTTGATGCGGAGGAAAGTCTCTTTCATTTATTATTTAATTTTTATGTCACGATGATATGAATTCGATCGAGAGTGAATTGTTGGTTTGACATTGATTTGCCTGCATAAGAGAATTCCATAGTCAATCATTTTTTTTCTTTCTATTTTAACAGCTTATGGAATCAGAAATTCAAAGATGATTTCGATGTTGTTTTGGTTAGTAGTTTGTTGGATTTTGTAGACATTCAGAAATTATATCTTAACAGAATTTTGGAGCAGATGAATATTATGGGATAAATTAAATCTCTCACTAGGAAACGGTGTATGGATATAAATTTTGGTCTAGATCCGATCAATACGTGGTTTTTGCATTTTTTATATAGTTAATTATATTTTTTCGAGTTGAGTATCCCTTGTAATATATATATATATATATATATATATATATATATATATATATATATATATATATATATATATATATATAATAAGATGTGATTGTGCATATAGAAGCATAGCATATTACTGATTAAAGTACATGTTACAAATACAATATATTTATCTCAACTATATTATAATAACATATCTCTCTCTCTCTCACATACACACACACACACAAAATCATTCAAGACTCTCAAACATATATACAAACACATTGATCCTCCAGCTTTTGCCTTTGCCTCCTTCCTTCCTTCACAGCCTGTCAAAACCTAAATTATTAACTCAATAAACAACATCATTATTCCATTTTCTAATTCTTCTTGTTTCAAACCAAAACTCTTATTTCATCTGCCAAGTGTCTTCATGCTGTCTTTCACTTTTCTACAAACTCTCCACATCTTCATGCACTGCTTGGATTCATCCGTCCTTTAATCTTTTCTTTTTCCAACCATGATTCAACAAAAACCATAAAAATATTAATCATTCACTTGTTATATTACCATCTTTATGGAAGAACTTGTTCAATGAACTTCATCATAGAAACCTTCAGTTTTGCTACTTCTTACAACAGGTGATGATGATCTTTCATTTTACATCAACTTTTTTTCTTATTGTTTTATTTTTCTTGTTCTTAGAAAAGAAAGATTATTATTAACTTTTTCTTTTCACTTGAGATTTGCTTTATGAGAACTACAAAGGAGAAATTGACACTTTTTTCTGTACATAGTTTTTTTTTTCTTTCTATTTATAGTGACAGACACACATAAATGCCTCATCTAATGTTCATTGATTTATTCAGCATCAAAGTTTCTGGAAATGTTTGGTTTTTTTCACTTTTGAACTTTTTCTAAGAAAATTATCTCTCTCTCTGAGTACTTCCTCTTCCACTTTTGTTTTAGGAAAGTTTTCTCTGTTTTGACAAATTTAATCAAACAACAAACTAGTACAGTTTCTATATATGGTTTGAATTTGTTCATCAAAAAAGGTAGCAACAAAATCTTGCAAAAAAGTATTTTCAGATCATGGTTTGAATTCTTGTTGGTTGGAGTAAAAAATAATCCTTCCTAAAGATTTCTATAAATATTTAGTGTTTGGTTTCAATAATTAGATCCACCTTCCCATTCTCTCTTCAAAGATAAAGAAAAAAAAAATCATTTTTCATCTATGAAACACGAATATTCGAAACACAACGCCAGTTTCAGATACAGACACATACACATGTTTTTCGAGAGGTGTTTGTGCTATATAGTTTTTCATTCATAATTTTATGAAGCATAGTCTTGTTAGTCATTTAAATCAGTTACAAACAGTTTACAATTTTTTTATTAATCATACAAATAACCGATGAAAAACATGTTTGATGTCGACACTCAACACCTATTAATATTAGTGTCGTGTTTAATGTTTGTGTGACGTACAGTTTAATTTTCAATTATGTTATTAAGTTAGCTGCTCAAGCACCAACACAAACACAACTATTGATACATATAATTAGGATCAATCACTTCAATTTTTCAAATTTTTATTATCGTGCCTGATATTCGTATCTGTGTTAGTGATTTGGATAAGAGTGAGAAACAAGTTTATAAGTATTGTTTTATTTTTCAGGAATGGGAACAAAAATTGAATATTCCATAAATCCACTAGCATACTCAGGAGATTGCAACAACTTCACAATGAGTGGTGTTGATGCCAGGGAACATTATCAAAACAAAGAAGTGAAAGTGATTAACAATCATTGTAGTATTGGAGTCAATAATTTGCAGAATCCAATGGACAAGAAGCTCAACAGAAACAACATAGAATCCATCAAAAAGACAATGCAGATGCATGAGGACATCTTCAAAAACCAGGTACCATATTATTATTGTTTTCTCTATCTTGCAAAATCTCATCTTAACAATACAAAATTCAAGTTTTTTTTCCGGTTTTAATAGAATAAAACACATGTTAATAATGCAACAACAATTAGGGTTGCGTTGTTGTTGTTGCAGTCTTGCAGAGACATCTAAAACTGTTATACTGTGACTGCAATTGCGGTTGGTAGAATTTATTATTATTTAAAAAGAGATTAAAGATAGTGTATGGTCGGTGTAAACTAGTTTTACACTATGATCCAATAGAATTGTAACATTTTACCATATCATATTAGTATTTTAAAATTAAACTGATGATTTAGCGAAAAATATGTTGCTGGTTTGTTGACAGTATAAAATTATTTTACATAGCATATTCTTTTTTATCTTTGGAAAATTTATTAATTAGTATTTGAAAAATTGTAGGTAAAGGAACTTCATAGAGTATACAATGTACAAAAAATGCTAATGGATGAGCAAAAAAATGAAAATAAAATTTGGGCCCCTATGAATGGTAGCATAGGTATAAACCAAGGTTATTTTGTTCAACAACCAAGACAAATATCATTTAGCCATGTTCAAATATTGAAAGAGGATTTAATGATAAAGGAAAGAAGTGGAAGCAATTCAGGAGATATGATGATGATAATAAAAAAAAGAGAAAGTGATTTTGATCTTGAAAAGCCAGCAAGAAGTGATTGTGATGATGATGATGAAGATAAAGATATGGAAGTGGATTTAACTTTATGTATAGGAGGAAGCAACCAAACAAAGAATAAGAAGAAAAAGTCTTATAATTTGCTTCCATTACCAAATTCTTATGTCTCTTTTCAATCAGATAGAATTGGAGATTGTAGTGACCCTACCACACCAATGAGCAGCTCTAGTGTTACTTATGATCAAGATAAAAAGATGCCACATTGGTTTTCTCAAGGCTTAAAGCTTAAATAGAGACTTTAATTAACTTGGTTAATTGTATTTTAATATGATTATCATTATGATTATGATTATGATTATGATTCCTCTTTACTAAACATGGACCACTTAAATTTCTATGGTTCATGTGATGTGATCATATATTCCAATAAAATGGATAACTTATATTTATAGTTTTTCTTCATATGGGTGTGTCACTTTATGTGTATAGATAAGAGTTAGTGTATGAAGTTATTCTTAAATTACTTTTATGATCAACATGTTATAAAGGGTAAACATAGTACTATCACTTGATGCTTTATGTGAGATTTTAAGTATATAATTAGGAAAGTCCACTCTCAAAATATTATATAAAATTAGAAAGGTTAATATTCCTTTCTTGCCTCAAATTCTTATTTTGACTATGTTGTTATCATGAACCTTATTTTAGCTTAAAAAGAATATAATAATAATAATAATAAATGTACCATTACAAAGAGGATAAGAGCATCAAATGGGGAAGTTTAAATAATGGTGATCAATATCATTGGTTTTTATTTTGCAAACATAGTTGTGTTCAATTGGAAAATATTATTTTAAGCAATTTCTTGTTTACTAGACTCACTACAAGGACAAAATGTATGGCTATATTGTATGGGGCTAAATGGTGGATGGTAAAGAGTTAATAAGAAAATAAGATTTTATAGGGATGATAATGTCAATACATAAGACATGATTAGGAATTATTTGGTATGTACTTGATTTAATTAAGTGCATGCAAATATACAAACAAAATTGTTCTGACATTAGCATAATTGAAGATTCTTAAAGTTTTTGTTGTGAAATATTATCCTTCTAAAATGTTTGAAATCGAAGAGATCTTGTGGCATCCTTCTATAATATCTTGAATAAAATGTAACTTAAATGGAGCAGTTTGTGGTAGTCATCTCATTCCAGCTTGTGGAGATTTGGTTAGAGACTATCAAATTAATTTTTTAGGTTGCTAATACGGGTAATTCCTTTGTTCTCCAACCCCTATCTCCTATTAGACCTCAAATACTTTAACTCCTTAACAATCTCAGAGGAATCAATATTGACTTTGACTCTTTTGAAGCTCAAGTCTAGAGTACACATCAACCCTTTAAGAATACCGCACAACTCGACCATATAACTGCTACAAGCCCCCCACGTTTTTGGAGAACCCTCCTAACCAACAACCATCCTCATCTCTAACCAGACCTCCATGCCCAACATAAATACCTTATATGCATGCTCCGTCCACGTTAAGCTTCATTGAACCTGTCTTATCTTAGGCTACCACTTAACATCTTTAATCTCCTTATTGCTACCAATAGCCTTGTAATTGGACTTCAAGGCCTCTTCATACCCTCTCAATCTATCAAACACAAGCAAACAAATGGTCTAACAAAATTTTCCACATGCTCCTCTTAATTGCGCCAATAATAGTTAGAATGACAAAGTCATTGCCCAAAAATTCTTCCATCCTTCATCCTTATTAAAAGTAAAATTTATCTTAATTCACTCCTCCAAATAAGAATTAAAGAAATCATCAAACATATCCAGCGAAACTTTTTGCATCCACACTTCCTTAGCCCTGTGACAGTCTCTAAGAGCATGAATAATATCTTCTACTACAAGGCCACATAGAACACAAGAAGCAAAGCCTAAACCTCGCAAATTCTCACTCGAATTTGTCAACAATCTATCATGTTTCAATAACCAAACGAACATCATTAGCCAATAAAATTATTTTTGATAAAGGTTAGCGTCATTTATGGCTCAAAACTTATTCAGGACTTGTTACTCTAGCTTTCAAACAACCCAAATTATTCCTTGGACTCTTCATAACAAATGAAGGAATTGCATGCACCTTCTTTCTCAAATGGGTTTTCAAGCCACTCACATGTTCCAAGAGGGAAATTAGTGTGTTGATAAAATTGTCAAAATTGATTTATCTATTACTAGCTTGACTTGGTGGAATGGCTTGTCTAATTCTATTTAGAATGATTTCAATCAGAATGGGCTATGTTTACCTTTGGTGATTTATGTCTTTATCATTTTCTTATATATGCACTCTTTTTCCTTTCACCAAAGTTTATCTTCCTTGATAAAAAATTTAATGAGAAAAAAGGATTTTCATAACTTAAGTTATGATATATGTTACAAGTGACTTCAAACACAGAGGGGTGATATAAAGTTTTTTTTCAAAATATGATTTAATGAAAAGATTTTAAGAAGAATATACACGAAGAAGAAGATAGCAAGTAAAATGATACAAGAAAATAAAAAGATAATGGATAAGGAAAGTGTTGAGAATATTTTATGTCGTCGAAATGGTGTACGTTGAAATGTATAACTATCGAAATGTCGAAGAGTGTATGTCGACAAGAAATTGACTTAGCTTTATTTTGTGTTGTTATTTGAGTTAGGTTAGTTAGAGATTATTTAGTAAACAAACAATCTCAAGCTATAAATAGGGGGCGCCCTATCATTGTAATAATGCAGTTACATGGAGAAAAGATTGAATAAACCTCAGTTTGAAGGCAAAGAGAAACTCTGCAGAATTACTTTCCTTCTTCCCCTTTTCTCTAAAACCCTAGTTTCTATTTTCTTCCCCAATTCATCTTTTCATTTTTTTTCTCAAATTTATGTGTAGAAGAATCATCTTACAACCAAGGTGTGGTTGATCCCCTCGAGTGAAGAGTGAAAAATAATAGACGCAATCAATAGGAAGAGTTGATACTTATTCATCAAGATTGATTTCGAATTCTTCAAATTTTAGGTGGAATTCCAACATCAAGGATTCGTCGATATCCTAACAGAAATAACATGTCAGATTTATCTTGCTCAACCTAAAACCGCAAGACCTATGTTCAATCCTAAGGATAACACCATGGGACTTTCCACTCTCAACTTTGATTTTCTATCACAAGTTCAACCAACAACCTCTTACACCAATATTTTATCCCAGATTCATCTTGAAACTTTTATATTATATGATTTCAAGAGAATATTCCTCTCCTAATTTTGCAATTACATATCAATTATTATAACAACAAATTACACAAGTTGCTACTTAAACAATTATTGTCTCGTCGCTTAAACTCTATAAAGCGCATATAAAAAATTTAGGCACGAGGTGAGAGTGGATGAGAAAGAGGGTTTCAATAAATCTTTTGTTCTAAAATGAGTATAAGGTTTTCTTTTGTAATATAAAATTTATGCGAAAAGAAAATTTTGGAAAAGCCTAATTTTGTCCATAATTGATTATGCTCTTTCATAACTAATATGCACTTGCAAATAAGGAACATTTTGTAGGATTTGAATCATAATCGATTACCGGGTCTTCTTAATCAATTACTAAGCGAATTACGTCTCATAATCGATTACACAACTTCCATAATTGATTATATGCTGAAATTCTCTTATTGCCAATTACAAACATTCTAATTGATAATGCTTAGTTTTAAAAATTGGCTAATTTCAAAGTATTTTCCAGCAGAACTTGAAAAGAGATGAAAATTTGAAAAACATTTTGTGAGTGTGTTATATTATTTTAGTATATGGACAAAATTAAAATCTAATGTAAAATATTTACTCTTGAATGAAATATAAGCAAAATATATTTAAATTTTAAATTCAAATCATATTATAGCCTAATGATTTGTCTGTAAACACAACTTATGTGACAAACAAGATTCAAATCCTTATCACGATAATTCTCCTCCTATAATATTGGTTATTAAGTCTATAACAAACCAGTAGTTGTTAACCCAGCTCAGTGCAAGTCACCTACATCTGGCGTCTACCAAGCCAGGAAGGAAATCTATTATAATAGTATTAGTTCAAAGCTAAACTCCTCAGTTTACAACTTATCACCTGACCACTACCCGTGTTAATTTCTACCTAGGAACTCCTAGATATGAGAAACCCCTTTCACTTCCCACCAGTCACAAACCAGTGACAATTCAAAAAGACCAAAAGTATAGAAGTATCACACTTCCAAGACAATACTTGGTTTTATATAAAAGGTTCAACCAAGAACAATTCACTCTTGCTTAAAAGCTTTAGAGTGAACAATTAACAACGAACAATCAGTCAACTCAATGCACCAAACATGATACAAGAGTGACATACAAAAAGAAACATTAAACCCTAAAGAAACACCAAGACACGACTAATCCTAATTCTCTAAAATTCACCAATGTCCTAGTTTCAATAGGTTTAGCTCGTTTGCTTAAGTAACCTTTAGACCTCGTGGGCTAAAGCTTCTTGAAGCGCAAAAACATCATAAATAAGATTCCAATCATTATCATAATTTCCTGGACAATAATAGCAACTAAATACAAAGTTTCCTAAAAAGGTTCAAAGATCCTTTTTACGAAAACCAACACAATATGTCAAGATAGAAGTTCCTAAAATATCCCTCCTTGGATAACGCAAACGTATGAATTAAATCACACTCAAAACACACACTAAAATACCAAAACAGTCCAGCCCTATAGTTTTGTTATAACATGTCCAGGAACATGTCACAACATCATACTGAACATGATTTCTAACTGACATAACAAAACATTTTGCTTAACATCTAGCTGTCAGCATGTTTTACCAAAATGATTGCCAATCCAAAATCCACAAAACTTACAATCTCCCCCTTTGGCCAATTTTAGCTAAAACATCTTTAGAACACATCATAGGTACACACATCGGAATCAAAACAAAAAATACCACACAACAAGAACCATAACCATATTGTTAAGGAAATATAGCACAACAAACAACACAATGTCAAGACATCTAGTCTGACATCACAAACCAATCATAGGTATAATAATATAAGCTACATGTGAAAATGCAAGCTTTATACAAACTACAACATTACAGCTACACAACAAACATGTACAATGTTCTCCCTATCACACATAACCAACATTCCCCCTCAAGGGGAAAACCCAAATCACCAGAAAACCAAACATGAATTTATCCATGTTACACATCCCTCCTAAGGGGAAATCCCAATTACAAGAGAAACACACACACACACACACACACACACACACACACACACTACAACAACACCACACCCAAGATCACTCCCTTGGAAGACCATAACTCACTACAGAGAAAAATAAACTCTTCTAGACAAACAATCATCCTCTCCTCACAAAGGACAGTCCACAACAAAACAACCTCAGAGGCACTTACAACAAAAAACAGTTGAATAAGCTACAAAGCCTCACAAACATTCATACCACCATAGATATCAAAACATTTGGTCTGACATCGTGAGCACAAATGGATCCTTCATTTCTGCACCAGCTTCCTTTTAACTCCCCTTGAATAGTTGTCGCTACTAGATAAATCGCTTTTAGTGACCGAATTAGTGACTGAAAATTTTCGGTCACCATAGCCACTGAATTAGCCATCGAAATTGGACATCAAGTTAATAAAATTTTAAAGGTCATTAAATCAACCACTAGATAAAATTAGCCACTGAATTAGTGACTGAAATTATGTGACTGTTATTTTTAGTCTCAAATAGCGTTTGTATAAAAAATCAATTTATAAAAAAAATTTAGTGACCGAAAATTCGGTCACTAATATTTTAATTTGTTTTCAATTTTTATTATATAGTGGAAGTTTCAGACTTTTTTTATTATTTAAACAAATAAAATATATATTTATACTAATTTATTAATTAAAACAATATAATTTAAATGATAATTAGTTTAGTAAATTCTTTTAATAATATTTAAAATTATAATTTCGTTTATAATACATACATTCTTAAAGAAAAATGTACATCTAAAACATAATAGTCTAGTCGTCATGTGTAAATTTCACAAATCTAAAAGCATTGGTTCAATTCTTGAATTTGGCAAAAAAAAATATTTTATTTTAATTAATTAAAAACGGTTACTAAAATCGGTCACTAATTTGGTCACTAAATTTCAGTCACTAAATAGGTCGCTATAGGTTAACGACTAGCACTTTTCCAATCGAAAATTAGCAGTCGCTTTATTGGTCGCTAATCGTTATAGTGACCAATTTTAACGTTTTTTCGGTCTCTAATTCAGTCATTAAAAGCGAATTTTCTAGTAGTATGCATACAACAAGTAACAATTAATAAAACTACTATCTATGAGCAGTAGTATAAACATGACATGAAGTCATGACATTTGATCCAACATTAGACCATACTAACACTTTACTCCCCCTTTTAGCCAAAAATTGACACACAAAAAAGAGTAAATGTACATATATAAATGGAAGCACACATTCAGATAATCTTTAGATGATCTTCCACCTTTATCCCTTTGATAAAGAACCTTTTGCACTCCTTGTTGTTGCCACAATTTTTAGAAGGTGTGATAAGGAATTTACTAGCCACATCCTTAGAGCATGTCTTCTTCAACCCAGTTTTTTACTTTGCACAGTAACTTGCTTAGGCCTGCCAAGCATCAGAAAATAGAGGAAAGATGCAGTATTTGTTGCATTCCTTCATATCTGTAATTGCTATAACTCCTTAATAAAGAAAGTTCTTACCTTAATGCTTATGTTCTTAAGAATATTTGCATATAAGACTTTAGTACCCATAACAGTCAGTTGTTCCTTCGTGTCCACATGCTCCAAAATAACACCTGATCTTACCTGATCAGAAGGGCCTTCCAAGGTCTTGGTGAATGGGCCAGAGAATGAAATGAGGAGGGGGGTGTACCTGCAAAGTACTCCGATGCTTAAGTCAGAAAAGGTACAGAGTTAAGGTTATTTCAGAGTGAGTTAGAATATCTGACCCTTTGCTAAGAAAGGGTATTTATAATGTGCCCCCAGCGCTGGGCCAAGGCCCCTCAATGGGCTTAATCTGGCTAGGCCCATGGAGGAACTGCCAAGGGACGCGTAAGAAGCGTGAAGACCTAGACAAAAGGTCTGCCCCTTGGTCCAACTGCCCCTATCTTTCAGGAGATAATAAAGGGCAGTTGGGTGACGTGGCGGATGAGCTGGCAGACATACTGTATGCCCGTCGCATAAGCAGGTGATTTGTCCAAGAGGTTCTCCTGCTCGAGCATATGGGCCCTTGCTCGACATGTACTGGGCGGTGGCCCTATACATTCTTGCGGGCCAGTCCGGAACGCGTAGGAGCGTGTATGACCAGTTATTAGGTCATTGCCCTGGTCCAACAACCCCTATATCTCAGGAGATATTCGTGGGCAGTTGGGGTGACGTGGCAGGCAAGATGGAGGACCTGTTTACTGCCCGTGCGGCATCACTGTGCTCGACACCTTGTTTTAATGCTCGCCAAGACAAAACTGCTGCTCGTGCAGATGAGCACCTGCCCGACGTAACTGGGCCAAGGCCCAAGGTGGCCCTGGGCCCAGTCCAGAACAGGAGCCCCCCAAGTTGAGTCTCCAGGTTGGAGCGATGAGTTAGAGAGAGATTCAGGCGCGTTTTGATGTCGAGGAGGGGTTGGAGGTCGAGCATGATGGGTCCACATAGGATATGTCGAGCGTCAGGTGCTCGTGGACGTATGAGACGGCCAGTCTTTGGCCGGGGAGACAGAGGGTCATGTCGAGGGACGAATGGACCCCCGTTGTCGTTCTCGATTCCCCATGCTGATGTGTCATGAGAATTGAAGGCGGGTTGCTTGTTTGTTTTATTACGTTTGATTCTTGTTGTGAACTCTTTATACTCGACTCGTTTAGGCTCGTCGGTTTAGGGAACCGGCGAGGTGGCGGGTTGTTGTCCGCCTTGACTCGGGATCGGGGTTGCGATCGGGTGCCCCGATCCCGGGGCTTGGACCTCCAATCGCGAGCTGGGTGTCCTGCCCGCGAGGTACTGTGACGCCGGGGCTCGGTCGAGGTGTCCGACGTCGGGGGCTGTGTTCGCCCAGGTGTAGGCATTATCCCCTTTTGTTTTGGCGACGAGGTCGTGGGCGTACCTTCCACGGCTCCGTAGGTGCTTTTTTTAGTTGTAATATTGTCTAAGTTTCTCTGCGTTCCATGGTCGAGCGAGTTCTTCGCCTTGCAGGCTCTCTAAGTAGTAGGCCCTATTGTCCGTCCTGTCTCCTTGACGTCGGGGAGCGCTGGGCTCCTCGCGCTCAGCATGGTCGGTTTCACTGGTGCTGCGGCTGTTCCGGACACTGTAGGCGACCTGCTTTTCTTCATATCTGATGTAGGCCTGGGCCTTGTGTAGAAGTTCATTCAAGGTGCGGGGAGGTTCGATCCCGACAGCTCTGCTGAGTTCACTGTCGGGCAAGAGCCCCCTCTCGAGGAGATATTTCTTCATGTGTTCCGTCGTGTCCACCTCGACGGCCTCTTGGTTGAATCGCTCGATGTATGAGCGCAGCGTCTCGTTCTTCCTCTGTATAATGGCTTCTAGAGAGGTCTCGGTCTTCGGATGACGCTTGGAGGCTGTGAAGTGCCTTGTGAATAGGGACTTCATGCCCCTCCAGGATGTGATGGATTCTGGGGCCAAGCTCTTGTACCAGGCCATGGCTCCCTTTCTCAGGGTCGTGGAGAACAGTCTGCACTTGAGATGCCCGGTGATATCGTTGCGATAGTCGAGCATGACGTTGACGTTGTCGACGTGATCGTCCGGGTCAGTGGTCCCATCGTAGGTGGGCAGGTTCGGGGGTTTCTCCATGCCCTTGGGGAGCGGGGCCTCCATGATAACCCGTGAGAGCGGGCAATGGGGATCCTCTTCGTCGCTTCTTAGCGGGGAGAGTTCGTCATTCCTGGGGCTGCGACCACGTCGGGGTGAAGCTCCCGACATGTCCCCTTCGCAGCGTATCCTTGACCTGTTCACCCTTGGCTCGGGGGAGCGCTGGTTCCTTCGCGGGGGGGAGCGTCCCCGCTTCCGGGCAGCGTCGGCGCGCTGCTTCTCTTGAGGTTGTGCCCGCCCTTGCTGAGGTCGGACGGCTTGTCGTTCAGTTTCTAACGCCATGATCCGTTCGTGCTGCTGGGGAGAGCATGAAGTTGGTCTGGTTGAGGGCGTGCACCATAGCAATCATGGTGGGGTCACCCTCAATGGGCACTGGAATGGGCTGGAAAGTGGCGACCGGCTGGACCGGGGGTTGAGGCGGAAGGGCTCCGTTGTCCTCAGGTTCGGGCGACGGCGTGGCGGGCTGCCCGTCTCTTGGATCTGCTTCGTTGTAAGTGAGGTTATCCTCCGTCGTGTAGTCGACGAGGGGGATGCCTTGGTTGTTGTTGTGTTCTTCGGCCATGTTGGAAGGGCAGAAGTGAATGAGCTTTGATCTTCCGTTGGTGAAGATGGGGATAGCTAGTTTCCCACAGACGGCGCCACTGATCTTACCTGATCAGAAGGGCCTTCCAAGGTCTTGGTGAATGGGCCAGAGAATGAAATGAGGAGGGGGGGTGTACCTGCAAAGTACTTCGATGCTTAAGTCAGAAAAGGTACAGAGTTAAGGTTATTTCAGAGTGAGTTAGAATACCTGACCCTTTGCTAAGAAAAGGGTATTTATAATGTGCCCCCAGCGCTGGGCCAAGGCCCCTCAATGGGCTTAATCTGGCTAGGCCCATGGAGGAACTGCCAAGGGACGCGTAAGAAGCGTGAAGACCTAGACAAAAGGTCTGCCCCTTGGTCCAACTGCCCCTATCTTTCAGGAGATAATAAAGGGCAGTTGGGTGACGTGGCGGATGAGCTGACAGACATACTGTATGCCCGTCGCATAAGCAGGTGATTTGTGCAAGAGGTTCTCCTGCTCGAGCATATGGGCCCTTGCTCGACATGTACTGGGCGGTGGCCCTATACATTCTCGCGGGCCAGTCCGGAACGCGTAGGAGCGTGTAGTTATTAGGTCATTTCCCTGGTCCAACAACCCCTATATCTCAGGAGATATTCGTGGGCAGTTAGGGTGACGTGGCAGGCAAGATGGAGGACCTGCTTACTGCCCGTGCGGCATCACTGTGCTCGACACCTTGTTTTAATGCTCGCCAAGACAAAACTGCTGCTCGTGCAGATGAGCACCTGCCCGACGTAACTGGGCCAAGGCCCAAGGTGGCCCTGGGCCCAGTCCAGAACAACACCCTTTGCTCCAGTAAGATTCTTGATTAGTTGATTATGACTCTCAAGATTCTTATTCCAACCATGTTGAATGAGATATCTGATAACATTCAAATCTTCACAATGTAATGTCATGACATCCCGTTTGTCATTAAGTTTCTTCAACATTTGTTTCATCCATACTAGTTGATGGCAACCTCATCTGATTTTACCATATTTAGCTTCAGTAGTACACCAAGAAGCACATACTTGATTCTTATTGATCCAAGAATTCGGACTTGTTCCAATGATGCAATTCAAGATCTTATTTTCTTGAATACTAGGACTCATCCTTGGTTAAAGCTTGGAGACAAGATATGAGTTTGATATTTCCTATATAAATCTATTGATGTTTCTTTCAATATAGTGTCTTGCACTGAGATCCTTGGATTGGTCAGAGAGACCTGAAGTGACTTTAGAGTTATCTGACATAATGCTAGTAAAATTACAACTTTCTTCTCTCCCTGTCTTATTAGTTTGTATAGAGGATGTTTTAAAATTATCTTCAACATTCATCATTTGTTCAATAATATAATAATCAATTACCGCATTGATAGATTCCATTGTCATTCCAATTCTAAAGTTAAAGACTCTATTAGCTTTGTTGCTCGAAGAGTAACCCTGAAATATACCCTTGTCACTAATAGGATCCATCTCACACTTTTGATCTTTAAATTATTTTCTTTTCTACTTGGTTGCACTATATATTATTGAATGGTAGGATGAAAGATAACCATTTTAAAAATCTGGGTAATAATTTAAAACATGTTACCTTTATTATTCAAATACGTTATAGAAGAAAAGGCATGCACTAGATTTGCCAAAGATTCTGTGAAAAACAACTTTACCATGTTAATGAGTTGTTCACATATTTTTAAGAGTAAAAGAAAAGATACCATTGTTAGAGTTTGGGGCATTATAATGAGAATTTTACTTTAGAAACAAAATTAGTAGCCATTAAGTCATTGATATTTCAATATTGATTGTGAAATGGACCAATAATATAATATGTGTTAAGTTTGCGGAAAATGATACAATTTCAATGGGTGAAATTTTACTGCATGTCGATCATACACAACTTTAGCTTTATTTGATTCTTTTTTATAGGGTATGTTGTATATCATTAGTCAAAAAAATATGAACTATCATATTATTGACACATGTGGTACTTATGTGTTATCTAACAAATTCTCGTAGCGCATATTGAAGATATTTGGAATGAAGAATATTTTATTAAAAACAAATAATAATCGTTTAAACTTTTAAAAAAAAAAAACCATAACACTAACACTTTCATTATAGAATTTGCGGGTTTATGTTGTAGAGAAGGTTGTTCGGGAGGCTCGATATTTAACAGGAAGGGTCATATTGTAACCGTTTATATCTACAATATTGACTACCTATTAAATATCAAGTCTCTCGAACAATCTTTTCTACAATATATATTTGCACATTGAATAATGAGATTATTAGTGTTACGATTTTTCTTAAATGTAAACAATGATTCTTTGTTTTGAATAAAATATTATTTATTACATATAACTACCACAATTGTCGACAATAGGTAAGAAGTTCACATTAATGACACCTTAATATACTTCTTGTGCGCCCTACAAATAAAGACCAAACAAAACTGTGTGCGTGACATACATGCAGCAACATTTCACCCAATGAAATTGTATCATCCTCAACAAACTAAGCACATCTGACATTCTTAACACCTTTCATAATCAATATTGAAATATCATTAGAGGACTTAATGATCTGACATTCTTGACACCTTTCATAATCAATATTGAAATATCACTAGATGACTTAATGATTACTGATATTACCTGATCAGGAGAGCCTTCCAGAAATTGAGAGTGAACAGCAAGATGGATGGAATGGAGGGGGTGTACCTGCAAGGCGCTCCAATGCCAAAGTCAATAGAGGTACAGCAAAAGGTAAGTTAGAAGATTTAAATCAGAATACCTAATCCTTTAGTGAAAAGGATATTTATAATGAGCCCCCAGCGTTGGGTCAATGTCCTTCCTTAGGCTAGATCAGCGAAACCCAAAGAATAACTGTCAAGGTACGCGTAAGGAGTGTGCAGACCTAGCAAGTGGTCTAGTCCTTGATCCAACTGCACCTATCTTTCAGGAGATAATAGGAGACAATTAGATGATGTGGCAAATGGAAAGGAAGACTTGTTTTTTGCCCGTCTCGCAGAGTAAATGCTCGACTCATGAAATGCATGCCCTTAAATGGTTTTCATTCGTCCAACAAGTATGTTTGCCCGAGCGTATAGATATTTGTTCTATTAAATAATATATTTTTCTGTAATATATTTTGCAACAAAGTATGATAATAACAAATAACATTAAAAAAAAAAGATTTAAAAAATAGTTGCTTAGATTTGAAAGAAAACTTAAATATTTTTAGAAGGGCAAATTCAACCTTAGTGTTACTTGAGAAATTCAAATTGTTTCTTATAGGAGGAGTTTAACATGGTGGAGGAGTTTAACACGGTGGTTGAATGGAGAAATCAAGTGATTATTGTTGTTTTATAAGTAGGTGAAAGATAATAAAACCCTAACTTTTTTTTTTAGCAAATTGGTGTTCAGCGAGACTCACTCCTTTTTATTATTGGCTTGGTTAATGTTTTAGTGTCAAATGGATTATTTTTTCATTTTAGTCCTTTATGTTGAAAAAACACAGATTTGGAACTAAAAGACCGAAAATGCAATTTGGCCTTAATTATAATTATAAAGTTCTCACGAAAAAATAAAATTGAGAGAATTCTTTGGATTTCTTTATTGTTGTGTGATTTCTTTATTGTTGTGTGATGCATTTTAAACATTGATAGTTCTTCTGTAGTTTTATTAACGTTTGTTTCTATTGTAGTGTGGTGAAGGCGGCGCACGCTCATAAAGAGAAGTTGTTAGTATTACATTTTATGAAATGAGTTTTTTACTCATTTTCTACCTATACAGATAGCTCAGAAATGGTGGGAGCATTACAAAAAATATGGGTATTTTAATATTGAGTTACTCAATCTAATTTTATTGTTTAGATTATTAATCTAA
The DNA here is from genome assembly GCA_963966055.1 of Lathyrus aphaca. Classification (NCBI taxonomy): domain Eukaryota; kingdom Viridiplantae; phylum Streptophyta; class Magnoliopsida; order Fabales; family Fabaceae; genus Lathyrus; species Lathyrus aphaca. The sequence goes on along the minus strand of OZ014519.1, from coordinate 133,812,639 downwards.
ACAATAAAATTGCATTAAGTAACACAACACTAAGATACTCATATCTCTTGTAATGCTTCCAGCATTTTTGAACTATTTGTATAAGCAAAAAATGAGTAAAACCCTAAAATGTAATACCAATAACTTCTTCGTTTATGAACCCGTCACATTCACCACACTGCAACAGAAACATCTGTTAATAAAGCTACAAAAGAGTTATCAATGTTAAAATGCACCAAACAACAATAAAGAAATCCAAAAAATTTCTCACAATCAAATACAACCATATCAAAATAGTGTGATCGAGCAAGTCCCCTTGAAGACACGTCTTTATTAACACTCAACAATAGGTAAGAAGTTCACATCAATGACACCTTGCAAAAAAAAATGTAATACCAATAACTTCCCCTGAAAGGTTTATGAGCGTGTCACCATCACAACACTACAACAACAAAAAAACATCTTTCTAATAAAGTTACATAAAAGCTATCAATATTAAAATGTATCACAAACAATAAAGAAATTCAAAGAATTTCTCCAAGATAACATAAAATTCAAGAAAGTGAAATACAACCCTATCAAAATACAAATCCCAACAAAAGACCAATCAAGTTCTAATCATGTCCTACCCAAGGACAAAACCCAATGCTCCACACAACAATTCGTTCAACATTAAGTAGTTTAACAGACTCGCTTTTCTTGTCACTAAAACCCCACAAAATCTCAACCATTTAGTAAAACCAAATACTTTACTCATAATCATACATCTCAATCAATAATATCCTAAAAATTTATGAAAAATTTATGATATTGTATTGCTAGCAGATAAAAGAGAGAAATACCATTTGAAGAGCTCCTTACAATCAAAATAATCGCCACAAGGAGTCATACTGGAAAGGAACGAACAAAAGTTACTAATATAAACATACAAAGTTCTGAATTATAAATCCTTATTTCTAATATCTAACAACCTCAAAACTCACTCTTCTATAGATATCAAAAGCAGTCATAAATAAAAAGGACATAACATATACCATCGATACATACATAGTGTTACACCTTGCAATGTTTCCAGATAGATAGTCAGGTATTGATTTTTGTCTTATAATAAAATAAATTGCTTTTTTAAAATTGTTTAAAATTCTACAAAAATAGAATACAATGTTTAAGACCCAATTTACTTCAAGGACATGGATATAAACACTAACCTTAAGACTATCAGTCAATTTATCTAACCAACACTTTTTTTTTTAATATGATGGCGGATGAGCTTTGCAGATATTAAAGCAGAATGACGATTGCCAGCATCATTTTCAATGATAACACTACAACATTGAGTCAACTCTTGGTCCCCTGTATTCAAATAAAGCAATGATTATGCTGAAATGTCAATTTATTCAAAAACTGTATGCGTTGAGTATGTGAATCTTGTAAAACTAATATATGAATCTTGTAGTATTAATTTACCAATTGAAATGGCAATAAAATTCCCAAAATAGCCCAGAATACCAGGGAGGGGCCTAAGTGGGTTCATGGTGTTGATATAAAAAAAGAAATAGGTTATGGTTTGGAAAGTTGAATACCAGAGAATTAGATAAAAAAAAAAAAAAAAAAAAAAACAGAATAAACCAAGTTTGAACTCTTGAAATTGTAACCCAATGAGATATACAAGCGGAAACTTTATACAATGAGAATATTTACAACGTTACAACCCAAAATCCAGTGCATCGAGCATTAACAATAAACACGCAACCAACACTGTAAACACAAATAGAAAAATAACGGATTTTTACCGAAAATGAACTCCACTTTTGTACCTGCAAAAGCAGATGCTCCGAACTTATGTTGTTGTTGGAGGGAACAGATCGGAAGGAGAGTGAAGTGTTGGATGGTGAGCAGATCGGAAGTTTATCTCACGGTTTTGGATGAGCGATTATAGATCTGAGTTGTTGGATCTGTGGTGTAAGGTATTTGGTGAGATGTGGTAGTGGTGACAAACGAAAATCAAAGATTGGATAGAAGGAGTGTGATGAATGAACGGTATGGATCTGTTTTCACCTTTTTTGTTGTGAGATTTGGTGACCTGAAGTTGGAAGTATAAGGTGAGATCGGAGCTTATATGATGGAGTTAATGGCGGTTAGGTACGGTTAAAAGATTCGCCGGTAGTGATGGATGAAGTGTTTGGTGGCCGGTGGTGATGGTGGTTTATATCGCTGCACCGGTTGTGAATGTGTTGCACGTGGTGGTGGGTATAGTTTGCTTTGTCTGGTGGTGAAATGTAGGAGAATATCTAGAAGATGAATGGTGTATTACCCATCACAATAAGACGAGTATGGAATCTTCGACCAATCATATAATATCATTTAATTTTTATTTATTTGATTATTTATAAAATAATATAATTATTTATTATTTTCAATGTATTTTATGTTGAAGGTAATTTTACCAAATTTTTTGAATTTGATAACTAAGAATTCACTTTCTTTTTTTTTCTATTTCTGTTTGTTGATATGTGGTATGGTGGAAACAAAATGAAAAGAAGCTATAAATTGGTGAAATCGGTGGCCGTTAATGGATCCCTTTATCTCAAGATTAATACTTTCTATTTATATGCATTAAATTAAATTAGGGTTTCCAAAGCAACATAATACCTATAACACCTTTAATTTTATTAACGGAAATGCTAATGAGTGTCCTATGGATACTGATTAAGAGACTAAAAAGAAAAATTGAACTTTATTTAAGAGATTATAATTTTTTTTCTCTAAAAATATGTATATTCAAATAAAAAGAGAACAAAAATATATCAAAATAGATAAAACTTCGAACACAGGTGGAGTCGAAAAATAAAAAAGAACATACCAACACTTGATTAAGTTCAGAAAAAAATGTCCAGAAATATTCAAGAATACAATTAAAACTACTCGAATAAACAGGTTATAACTGGTAAAAATGTGTTCGCAAACAGCGTCAAAAAAATAAAGCATGCACACCAACATGATCTACGCGTACTAGAGTTTCATAAAAAAAAAAGAGGCAAAGATTAAAATTCGAAATATTTCGCTAACTAATCTCGTGCATTGTGGAAAATCGCATTGACCAGTCAGTCTATATAACTGAAAGTTCATTCTGATTGGATTTTGATCAATTTCACATAATGCATGAGAAGATGAAAATCAGTTTTTGAATAAACAGAATGAAAGTTGGCCTTATGTTGACTTTTGACTGAGCTAATTCGCAAATGACTGACCAAAGATGCAGATGAATTACGAATAAATAATCAGATGCAAAGTACTCAAACTCTTCGACTTTTTACTTATAATTATCAAACATAAATGGCAGTTAAAATATATAAAGAAACAAATGGAATTAGTACTCTTCACTATTCATTCTTCTAGACATTGAGACCTAATGCAACATAATGGATGATGCACTGAGATTAAGAAATCAAACATTTTGACTTCTTAATCACCAGATAACTGAATCAATGTCACTAAGATTAGATAAAATGTTAGAACTCCTGAATTTTCATCTAAACTCTGATGAATACTTTAGACTAATGAAATGCATGATCAAATGAAATGAGCATACTATGATGATGTAAATGAAAAATACCAGGGTAAAATTTAGGGTATGACAATAATGATTTAAGTTTTCGGGTGTGATAACCCACATTTTGTGAGTTATTATAAGTATTAAATTTTTTTCTTTAGCTTATTGATTTGTTAGTTATTAGTTTAGTTTACTGAGTTTTTAATGTTTTTAAAGTAATTTTCACATAACACAATAGGTTCTCTCTTTTGTAGTTTTTTATGTGTTTGTTGCTTGTTGCGAGGTTGATTATGATGAGTCGAGGTAAGACATTCGAGGACAACAACTAGGAGTCCAAAGGAAAGCTTAAAGTTGGACATAGCTAAGAGAAAGAGAGAAATAATTAGTTATATTCCTAGAGCATGCGTGGAAGAAATTTGAATTGGAAGAATGCTTGAAGTTGCATTAGAAGAATATTTGAATAAAATGGGTACAAATAATTGTGTTGGAGGACAAAAGGTAGTGCATAGTACATCCACTAAGAGTGTGACATGCAGAAAAGGACAAGTGACGCCAACACCTTTGCTATTGTAGTCTATCATGCTACGATTTGTCCCACACCAATGTTTGTACCTGATTCTCATTGTGTCTGCAGGAGAAGGAAAAGGAGGGAGATTTATGTCTTTTAACCTTGGGTCTGATTTAATTTATTCTAAAGCCCATTATCTAAGAAAATGGCAAAATAAAACTAGTTCATGCACCTATAAAAGCAACACTTGAAGATTGAGGAAGGAGTTCAACATTTGTTATAGATGCACACAGAAAACAACACCAGTGAAGGAAAAAGTTGAGCGAAAATGGTGTTTCTCTTTCTTCTCACCACCTCATGAGCATTCTGCAGAATATTGGCGCGATAAAAGTTGTCACTTGTTGATTATTCATTGCAACATGACAAGAAGTTGCTCTTAGGTTATTATTTTTTTCTACTTTGTATTTAAGATGTCTAGTGTTATTTCTGACTATTTGTGGTTGGCATTAATTTGGTAAAACAACCTATCAATGACATGTTAGACAATATGTCCTAACATGCTGAAGAACAAGTTCTATTATGAAGAACAACGAGTTTTTACAAGACGTTGGATAATATTTCCCAATAGAGTTATTTGACATCTGTGTTTGTTACAGTTTTAGAAATTGTTATTTTCTGTACAAATCACAGAATATTCTTTTGAATATTACGTGATCCTAGCTGGCGTCCAAAAGTGAAGATTTTCAGAGATTCATTTTGGAATTGAAGATTTGAAGATTGAAAATCAAGGAGATTTTTTTAGGAAACTAAAGATTTAAAAGTTTCTATTTTCTTGGAGAATATTTTGCAGATTTTGTGCAACTAGATTTGCTGCGTTTTGAAGCCCAAAATCCAGTCTGATTTTTAGTTATAAATATGACGAATTATCCCTAGTTTTTAATGATAACAAATATTGAAAATGGTTATTATTAGGGTTTGTGCTTTGTTATCCTCTCTAATATCGAGTTGATGCTAAGAGAAGGATTGCTTTATTGAGTTGTAAAGTGTTGATCACTCTTAAGCTTTTAAGCATAAAGTGAGTGTAATCACATGGTGATTGTTAGGGAATTGAGAAAGGTCTAGACATAAGAGAGTCTTAGGTAGAAATATAGCACGGGTAGTGATTAAGTGACAAGTTGAAAATCAGAGGTTGTTTCAATTAAAATTAATACTATTTAGTAGATTTAATCCATAGCTTTGAAGCCCCTAGAGTTGGTGAGTTGCACCGAACTTGATTAATAATTTATTGTGTGTTCTTTACATTTTGCAAATATATTTGTTTATGTTAATCTTGTTCATTGTGTGATAAAAGAAGAGATCAGTTGTCTCGACATCTCACATGACGTCTAAGATATGCTACACTATAATTTCAATTGGCATCAAGAGTTTGCACCCTAATTCGTTTTGGGGTGAGATTCAGGGACGATCATTTCTGGTACAATAGATAAGGATGCAGGTATGGTGAACATGCCACCTATTCTTATGGAACAAATTATGATTATTGGAATTCTCGCATGGTTTCATTTCTCAAGTCCATAGACCGAAAGGCTGGAAATTTATGGTAAAGGGATGAGACCCTCCAATGGTCAAAGACAAAGATGGTAACATCGCGCATGTGGTGAAACATGAAGAAGACTGGGATAATGAAGATGATAATCAGGCTCAATGAAATTCCAAAACATTGAATTCCCTATTTAATGAAGTGGATGAAAAAATCTTCAGACTAATCAGCAATTGTACTGTTGCAAAACAGGCGTGGGATATTTTGAAGACTACTCATGAAGGGATGTCTAGAGTGAAGATGTCAAGACTTCAACTTCTTACAACTAAGTTTGAGAACTTGAAGATGAAGGAGGACGATAGCATTTTGGATTATCATATGGTTATTATGGATATAACAAATCATTCAAGTGCTTTAGGAGAAAATATTTTAGAAGCTAAATTGATCGGAAAAATTTCGAGGTCTCTTCTAAAAAGATTCGACATGAAGGTGACTAACATTGAAGAAGCTCAGGACATCAAAACCGTGAAAGTTGAAGAAAAAAAGATATAGCTTTTATGTACAATGAAGATGAAGAGATCAACAAAAAAAGGGCAATGTGTATAAGGTTGTTGGGTTACTTGGAAAATAGTTCAACTAAGTATTGAATACCTAGAATTCAATACAGGATGTCAAGAACAATCATTTCAACATCAACAGAAGGTAGAATTCTAAGAGAATGACCATAACTGAATACAATCAAGGAAAGAGAATCAAATGTTTTGAATATGAGGGATTTGGACATGTAAGGTATGAATGTCCTACTTACCTCGAGAAGGAGAGGAAAAGTCTAGTTGTTTCTTGGTCAGAAGATGACTCTAGTAGTGAAGGAGAATCTGTTAAACAAGTTTCTACTTTTATTGGAGTTTATCATATTGATAATGAATCTGATATAAAAGAGCCTACCTTTGATGAACTTGTAAATTTATACAAAGAATTATGGCTAAGGAGTGCATAAGTAGTTTAACTAGGACCTGAACAACATATACTTATAAATAAACTTAATGCTAAAGGATTGAAGCAAATGTCTGTTATCTCTAATCTTGAAGAAGAAGTTATTGTACTCAACTCAAAAATTGAATCAATGACAAAATCTGTTAGAATTCTTAACAATAGTTCTGAAGAGTTGGGTGAGATTCTTCAAATTGGGAGGAATGTTGGAGATTTTATATGTATTGGTTATGATAATCAAGTTGTTACGAATAAAACAAAGGAGTCTACAATGAATCAGATTATGTCGAAGCAGATGTCTCACCATCCAAAGAGACATGGGAAAATATATCAGAGGAAGTACTCAACATGCAAGAATCGAGGTTGGAGATGTAATCACTATGGTAATTTAGGTCACCTAAAACACTACTTCTACAAATTGCATGGTTATCCTAAACCTGACACACAACCTAGAAGAAAACATCACAACAATAGAGCCAAGAAAGAATGGATTCCCAAGAATAGCATTATTGCCCTCGTTTCTCACACCTTTTTAAGAGCTTCTACTTGAGAAGACTGGTACTTTGACAGTGGTTGTTCTAGACACATGACTGGTGTCAAAAAGTTCTTGGTGGATATTAGATCACATACAACAAACTATGTCATCTTTGAAGATGGTTCAAAAGGTGAGATAAAAGGTGTGGGGAAACTTGATTTTGATGGGCTACCTAGTCTTGAGAATGTGTTATTTGTTAAAGGTTTAACTGCCAATCTAATAAGTATAAGTCAACTGTGTGACCAAGGTCTCAAAGTTAACTTTACTAAATATGAATGCTTGGTAACTAATGAGAAAGATGAAGTTATCATGAAGGAATTCAGATCTAAAGATAATTATTACTTGTGGAATCCTCAAGAAACAATCTCCACATGCTTAATGTCAAAAGAGGATGAAGTTAAGATGTGGTACCAAAATTTTGGTCATCTTCATCTAAAAGGGATGAAGAATGTAACGCCCCGCTTTTATTTAATTATTAATTGTGAATATAATAATGAGTTGTTGTAGTTGCTTGTATGTTGTTCTGTATTTGTTGTGTTTTATGTGCTCATAGTGAGGGGTAGTGGCCTTAAGATTGAGTCTTGGGGGTAGTAAGGGTGTATGGCTAATATCGTAGAGATTAGTGGTGTGTGGAGTAAGGTTAATTAGATTGTTTCAATTAATATTTGTTCAACCATAGTATAAAATGGATAATTAACATAATTATATGAGTGATGGAAATTATTATTATTATCATCATTATTATTATTATGATCATTATTATCATATTATTATTATTATTATTATTATTTTACTAATTAAAAAGTCAGATTGAATTGGTAATGATGAGTGAAGGAAAATAAGGAAAATAAATAGGTTATAGGTGGACTTAGTGGAGAGTAAGAAAAAGAGAATTATAGGTTATCAGTAAAATAGAAAAGAAGTTTTTGGGAGAAGTACATGAATTTGCAAAGAAGATGAAAGAGTCAAAGGCTTTAAATCGAAGAGTTGGAGTAACCTTCAATCCAATGTAAGGGTGGGTTTCTGAATCTATAATTGGGTAATGATGAATAATATGTTGGATTGGGTTGGTAGGATTGCTTCTGTGTATATTTCTGTGTATGTTGATCGGGTAATTGATATTGAAAGTTGGAAAATTGGTTGATGTTAATGAGTTGATCGTAGCAAATTGATGTAGGTTAATTAGTATAAACTTCTTAATTAATGCATACTGAGATGGTTGAATGTTGGTTTGTGATCGAACAGAAGGAGAATTATGGAAAGAATGAGAAAACAGAGAGAATGCAGGTTTGAGGCGGGATGATCGTCCCAAAGGGCATGTGACGCCCGTCTGGAGGGTGTGACGACGACTGTCACCCCTTGTTGTTACGACCTTCACGAGTGTGACGATGGTCATGAATGTGTGACGAACGTCACACTGACCTACTTCATATTTTGTTTGTGCGTTGTGGTTTTTCTGTCTGCTGCCTTGCATACTTGTGTTCGCAGTGGTTTCTGGCGAACAACCTCTGGTTAACCAATTTCTTCAGAAAACTGGGTTACTTGCAGGACCAACCAAACAAGTCCTGGGATACATGTGCATTTAATTATGTCGAACTGTTCTTAGAGTTTGTGATAAATTTGTGGCTTGTTTTTGTTAATATTGCCAAAGTATTAAGAACTTTGATTTTACAAGTAAAGTAAAGTTTAAACTAGAAATGAAATAAAATTGAAAGTTTTAAACAAAGATAAGAAGAAAGTGTCGAAGGCTGTAAACTTGCAGAAAAGTAAATAAAGTTTAAAATGACATGAACTTGAAGAATAAACAAGTAAATTAAATAACTTTGAAATATAAGTGGTGTTCAAACGTACATAGTTCCAAATAGCAAACTCATTTTCTCTCACATTGGGTACTTAGAGTATTTTACAGGAATTCTGTATCAATTTTCACACACCATTCTAAACACAAACTATCCTATTTATATACAAACAAAATAACTGCTTAGAACGGAAAAACTATAACTAAATGACAAGTGTCAGCCTGCATGTAATTCTCTTCTCTGAAACTTCCATGTGTCCAACTGCCAAAAGTTACAACCTTTTGAATTTGAATTCTTTTCTTAAGTGACGAAACCTTGCACCTCTTCAAAACTGTCGAAACCTTTTCAAGAAGAAACAAACTCTTTCAGCAAAAACTGTCTTTTGTCAAAAATCCTCTTCTGTCGAAATCTTCAAAAGACCATCTCCTTTTGTCAAACACTTAACTAAATAATTTCCCAACTCTATTCTGCCAGAACAACATTTGCCTTTCTGTCGAAGCAATAGAGTTTTAAAATCCTGTCAGCAATTCTTGAATCTTCTTCCCTTTAGTATCCTTCGACAAAGATGACTTCAAACCTTTAGTTTTGTCGAAATTATGGGTTTACAAATTGCCCCCCAGCAAAGATGTTTTCGACTATTCTTGGAGAAATATCTTTTGCTGTCGAAGTGACCTTTGACTTCCTGTCAGTTGCATTTATTGTAAAGTGATTTTGTTGAGTCCCAAGAAAAAATCATGATTTCCACTTTATTAAAACGTCATGTCTAGCCCACGTTTTTACACAATCTCCCATAACCCTACATTGTAGGTAAATCATGGCCTCCTACCAACTGCCACTTTCTAACTTCCACCAATGGATCAGAAACGCACGTCTCCACTTCCCAACTGAAAATCTTTTCATTTTCCTTTTTCTTTATTAGTCATTTATTTCATCCTCTATAAATACCACTTTCAACAACATTTCATACTTTCCACCTTCTCAACTCTTCTCTTACCCAAGCGTAAAGAACTCCATTTCCAAGCCTTTCAAAGCTTCTGTTCTTTCAACCTCTTCATCAAATCAATGGCTCCTCCAAAGACTACTACTGGCCGCAGTGCAAAGAAAACAAAGAAGACCATGGATCTTCCTCCTGCTCACGTATTATCTGGGCCTACACAAACACAGCACCAACAGTATTTTCCAGAACCTCCAAATGAAAGGGAAAAGGCAAGCATTTACAGGTCACAGGTAATGATTCCCATTTCTGTTTCTGGAGTTCATCATGCTATGTTAGGTCCTATTTTTGATCCCACTGTGGACCCTAACCGTTTGAAAGAATTTTACCCCTGTTATTCTGCTTCTAAACCCATAGCTGCTAACAAAAACCCTAAGCCCGTCGAAACCTCATCAAAAGAACCTGAAGTCCTTATGGCTTCGACAGAAATAGATCTGTCTTATCTAAACCAAAATAGGATTTTTAGGAGTCCCCCTTTGACGAAAGATCCCTCTGACTACCTAGCATGGCTTACTAGGATTGAAAAAGCCAAAGAAAAGTTTTGGAAGAAAACTGGTATTTATGACTTAATCCAATTGTCGAAGGAAGGTCCCCGCTATTGCCAAAACATGTTGTTAGCCTCCTTGTATTTTTGGGATAGTACTTACAATACTTTCCACTTACCCTGTGGAATGATAACTCCTACCCTATTCGACATAGCAGCCATAACTGGCCTTAGTCCTTTAGGGGAAATCTTTAACCCTGAACATTTGAACAAGGATCCCATAGGCTTCGACACAAAGCATGCTGGGTATTCTGTTTTCATAGCCCATCACCAAGGTGAAAACAATGAAGAAGTCTCTGATAGAGAGCACATTGCTTTCCTCTCCCTGTGGTTAGCCAAATTTGTTTTATGTACTAGGTCTCTTCAGGTAGCCAGAAGTTACATCATTATGGCTAATCAACTTCATAATGGAGTTGCATTCTGCCTGAGTGAACTTCTTTTGGCAAACCTCTATGAATCCTTAAGTGAGAGTGTAAGCAACCTCAAAACCCTTAAGGACAAAGGTAACATTAGTCTTACAGGCCCTTTTTGGCTCCTACAATTATGGCTGAATGCCACTTTTGAAAATTTCATCCCCATCAAAATGCCAATTGTCAAAGAAACAGTAAAAGAGAGGCGTGTCGAATGGCCTAGGCTGGTTCAACTGACCCCCACAGATGACAATACAAGCCTTCAACAAGCATTCACTGGCTACATCATGATGTTCGCCAAACGCTACAAATTTTCTCCTTCAATGGCACCATTCGCCAACAGACAAGTAGGTCCAAGATGGTTTACCAGAAGACTCCCAGTAGAGAACCAGAAAGATGAAGACTCCTATATCTCCATTTGGGAAGCTTTTCTCATGCCCAGGCACTTTTTCTCCCATCATAGTCTTAACAACACAAAGGTATCCCTCATTGTGTACCAACCCAATCTAGTAGCTAGGCAGTTTGGATTAATTCAGACGAAGACGAAACCTATTTACCACAAGAAAGGTGTTATCATTTTCTATAACTCATTTCACCACTTTGACAAAAGTTTAGAGCTGTACAACAAGTTTTTCGACCCATCTTTGGAAGTTTATCCTACCATCTTTCTACCAAACTTCCTCTGTACTGAAGAATTCGACGTCTGGTGGAAGGAATATTATATCAACAGATTTTTCGACGTAGCAACCTTCACTACTCTTCTGACAAATGCTTTTACCTTTGTGCAGGACAAGAAGAAAAAAGGTACAGATCAGCATATCAAAGAAATTCAAAAGTTTCAAAAGTATTTTGAAACCATTTACAGGCCTGATGATCTTCGTCGAACCATAAGCGAGGCAGCAGTCTTTAAAATACAAATTCACAGAAAAATTGAATAAGTTATTTTTTCCTTCATCTCTTCCACCACATGCACACTATGACTTTGCATTCACCACTTTTCCCCCAAAATTCCCTCCACTCCCTTCTGCAGAATTTGGGGTGGCCTTGTGTCCTCCATTTCCAGATTGGTTTGTGTGTGGATCTGATTTAAAACTGCTCCGTGAAAGAAACAAAAAACCTGCCGAACGCGTGGTTGCGACGAAGTATCACTTGGACAACTTCACTGGACACCTTCACATTGGGATAGAACATGTTACTGTGGACGAACCCATTCTTGAAGGTGTCGAAGAAATTACATTCTTCTTTTTTGTTTCTAACTCCTTTTATTTCTATATCAATGTTCATGCAACTTTTATTTTTCAGCTGTTAGAATTGTCAGGAAGACTACTGGCGAAGGAACCTCTTCTAAGACAGTCGAAAAGTCTCTTACAACTGCCAAGAAGGTTTCGACACAATAGAGCATCCCTCCTTATTTATGTACTTCACATTTTCTCATACTGAACAATTCTTTTTTTTTTTTTGTAGGTAACTCGTACCCCAGCAAAGAAAAGAAAACCAGAAGAGAAGGAGGAAAGCGTCGAAGAGTCTGAGGACGAATCCCCTGAACCCCAACCTTTGAAAAGAAACAAAGGTCTAAGAATTAAAACAGTAGCCTCTCAAAGATCTATAGTCCAAAGACGAACTCCACCTGCCAGTCCAGTCAACAAAATTCCCACAAGGAGTGAAAGAAGTGGAGATTCAAGTGTACATACTGAAATCCCTCAGGTAATCACTTCGACAAACAATATTCCCATATCTTGACTGCATGTATCTATCTTATAACTTTATTTCATGTTTTCTGAAGGTTGTCATTGATGTCGAAGAGACTTCTACAATCCAAGAAGAGCATGCCCCCTCTAATTCTGAGAGGACTCTGGCTGAAAGACTCCAAGATGATGCCACTCCAGATGCAGGTGTCCATGGACCTCAAACCTTGGATGAATTCGACCTCAGTGATTCTGAATCTTCTGGCAACCACTCTCTTTTTCGACCAGACTTCACTGCAGAAAAAATAATTCCAGATCAAGATACACCACTTCCACCACCAGCTGCTATACCAGAAACTGACGAAGATGCCATTGCTCAGGATGCACAAGCTCCAGATCCAACTGACACCAACATAGTTGACAAAGAAAATGTCGAAGAGGAAGTCACTCTGTCGAATCAACCAGGAGTCAACTTGAGCATTAGAGGCACTTCTCAATACATTCCTTCTCCAACAAAAATTCCTGCTGAAACTTCTGTGGGTACTAATTCGACAAGCTTGTCACACGAAGAGATTGAGAGCTTGAAAGTTAGAAAACCCTTTGAATATTTAAAAGCCTTACTCGACACCAGGTATAACTTCCAAGACTCCTCTCCCAGTGGTTTGACAGCTTCAGGGGCCACTTCTGACCTCCAACCAATCAGTGTCATTATGGATGAAATTAAAACAAGAATCCTTGGAGTTGACCTGTTTGAAGTCTTGTCTGAGAATGCTTCTGCCCAATATGATCTGAAGAAGCTTCTAAAAAGTGCCAATTTGTTGGAGGCTTCGACTGAGGAAAGCCGTTTGGTGATGGATTTGATATCCTTAATTGATTCTGTTAGTGCTGATCTGGTTCGACAAAAAGAATTTTCCCAAAAAATCACAGCCAAGTCTGAAGAGCAAGTTTCAGAATGGAACACAGTGGCTTCTTCGACAGAAAAGATTTCAGAGCTGAATAAGCTTTCTGACGAATACACTAAAGCTGCTGCTGAGTGTGAAAGCAATATTCAAGCTTACCAGGCCCAGATTGCTGATCTTCAAAGAAAAATCCTTCAAGAAAAAGAACGCCAGGCCTCTCTCCAACAACCAAATCAGGAAGCAATAGACGGTGAACTCCAGAAGGGGCTACAACATGCAGAAATAGCCCAGCAACTTCACAGGGAGATTGAAGAAATGACTGTCAGCAAGAGTCTCTGCGAGCGTCGAATCCAACTTCAAAAGAAAAGATTCGACGAACTCAAAGCTACCTTCCTTCGACAGTAGTTTTGTAATAGGACTCAGGAATTTTATTTGTTTAAGGATATTTTCTTTTAGCACTCTTATATGTAATGCTATTTCACGCCATTTGTTTGGCGAAGACAAGTTTCGTTTGCAATTTTAATTTGTTCCTATTTTTATTTCCTGCAATGTTGGTTTATACTTCTTTAAGTACTTCCCATTTATTTTCAGCACTCTTCTGTCTTTTTCTATTTCTTCGACTTCGTATGCACCATTGGAAAAAACTCTTAGAATTTTGAAAGGTCCTTCCCATTTAGGGGACCATTTTCCCATCACTCTGTCTTTCTTCTCCATGGGCAAGATCACTTTCCAAACTAAATCATTTACTGAAAAGGCTTTGAATTTTACTTTTTTGTTATAAAATTTTTCAACTCTCTCTTTCTGCCTTCTTATTAATTCTAAAGCATGCAACCTTTCTTCGTCTAAATCAACCAACTCATCCATCATCATACTCCAATAGATTTCAGATGGAATCTCATGATGTCTTTGAATTCGTATTGACTGTAAACAGATTTCGACTGGCAAAACTGCATCATGTCCATAGGTTAATTTAAATGGGGTAGAATTAGTTGCCTCCTTAGGAGATGTTCGACAAGCCCAAAGGATTTGATCCAGGGTCTTATGCCAATTTCTGGGTTTTTTACCCACATGCTTCTTTATCAGGTTTATTACTACTTTGTTGGCTGCTTCGACCTGACCATTTGCTTGGGCATAATAGGGTGTCGAAGTCAACAACTTAAAACCTGTCTCTTTTGCAAATGCCTGCATATTTCTTCCAGTAAACACAGATCCTTGATCAGTGGTTATAGTCTCTGGTACTCCAAATCTATACATTATGTGTTTCTGAATGAAGTCTATAACTGCTTCCTGATCTACATTCGTCAAAGGTATGGCTTCAATCCACTTAGTGAAATAATCTACTCCTACTAAAATGTACTTCTGCCCTTTTGAAGAGGCTGGTCGAATTTCACCAATCAAATCTAAAGCCCAACCTCTAAATGGCCAAGGCTTTACAATGGAATGTAACTCATTTGCTGGCACATGGGGTATGCCTGCATGAATTTGACACTCCTGACAACCCTTTGCAAATTCGACACAGTCTTTCAACATGGTTGGCCAATACATTCCTTGTCGAAATAATAGCCATTTCATCTTATGTCCTGCTTGGTGAGCACCACATGCACCACTGTGTACATTCGACAAAGCTATATAAGCTTCAGTCTCTCCTAGGCATTTTAGTAGAACTCCTTCTGCAGTCTTTTTAAACAATTCATTTCCAAAGAGTACATAACTTATAGCTCTGTACTTTATCTTTCTTTCGACTGTCTGATTTGGATTTTGTAAATAATCTTTGATGGGTTTTCTCCAATCTCCAACTTCTAGATCACCTACATTGAAAATCTCAAAGTTTTCTTCATCACCATATCCCAATCTCATTGTCTCCAAATCAGATGGGGACAATTTGGTGGATAAGACTTTGCCTCTCACTTCGACAACCTTCATCAGATTTTCCTTCGACACTTTATACCCTGAAGCCAACTGAGCCAAGTCATTTGCTTCTTGATTTTCTAATCTGGGAATGTGTCTAAAGACTACACTGTCGAATCTTTTGAGGAGTCTGTTGGCTATCACAAAGTACATGATCAAATTTTCTTTGACACATTTATACTCTTTCGTCAATTGTTTTATCACCAACTCAGAGTCACCCATTATTTCGACCTCTGTTGCCCCCAGTTCCAACAAAATTTAAAGTCCAGCAATTAAAGCTTCATATTCTGCCTCATTATTTGAACAGAATCCTTCTATTTTATACTTGAACTTTGTTGGAATTTTATTGGGAGAAATAATTAATACCCCAACACCTGTTCCATTTTTATGACTGGAACCATCAAAATATAACCTCCAAGGCTCTTTTTCGACATAATTTGTCTCATCTCCAAGTATGGAGTGGTCAGCTATGAAGTCAGCAACTACTTGCCCTTTAACAGCTTTTAGAGGCATATATTTTAAAGAATACTCAGTCAAGGCTAAAGCCCATTTTCCAATTCGACTATGTAAAATAGACTTAGACAACATATGTTTTATTACGTCGAAATGAGAAGATATATGTACATCAACGGGTTTTATATAATGCTTCAATTTTATACAAGAGAAATATACACATAAACATAATTTCTCTATCATACTATATCTAGTTTCAGCATCATTTAAGACTCTGCTGAGATAATAAATGGCTCTTTCGACGCCATGTTCATCTTCTTGACAAAGCATACTTCCCAATGTGCTGTCAGATGCTGATATGTAGAGCCTCATGCTTCTTTTTCGACAAGGAGATATTAAAACTGGAGGATTTGCCAGATACTCCTTTATCTTGTCGAAAGCATCTTGCTGCTCTTGCCCCCAAGTGAAACCCTCCTTCTTCAGTCGAAGCAGAGGTGAGAAGGCCTGAGTCTTTCCACTAAGGTTGGAGATGAACCTTCTGAGAAAGTTGATTTTCCCTAGTAGAGACTGCAATTCCTTCTTTGTCGATGGTGCTTTTGCTTCCATTATTGCTTTAACTTTGTTCTCATTAATTTCAATCCCTTTCTTGTTGACCACAAAGCCTAAGAAATCTCCTGCCTGCACACCAAAAGCACATTTAAGAGGATTCATTTTCAAACCAAACCTCCCCATCCTTTCAAAGGACTGTCGAAGATGGTTAATATGGTCCAAGCCTGAAGCAGATTTAATCACAATGTCATCTATATAAATTTGCATAAATGTTTCGATGAAATCATGAAAAATAGAATTCATAGCCCTTTGGTAAGTAGCTCCAGCATTTTTTAAACCAAAGGGCATGACTACCCACTCATATGTCCCTATTGCTCCTGGACAACGAAAAGCTGTTTTTGGAACGTCTTCTTCAGCAATGAAAATCTGGTTGTAACCAGAATAGCCATCAAGCATACTTAAATACTCATGGCCTGCTGCAGAATCTACTAGCATCTCTGCTATTGGCATAGGATACTCATCCTTAGGGGTGGCTGAGTTTAGATCTCTAAAATCAATACACACCCTTAATGTGCCATTTTTCTTAATCACAGGGACAATATTAGCAATCCATTCTACATACCTTGTTGTACGGATGAATTTGCATTTTAGAAGCCTTTCGACTTCTTCTTTGATTTTCGACAGAATCTCAGGTGCAAAACGTCTGGGGGTCTGCTTTATTGGCTTCTTCCCTTCCAGTATTGGCAACCTCAATTCCACCAAACTTTTGTCTAAACCGGGCATTTCGTCATAATCCCAGGCGAAGCAGTCTTTAAACTCATTCAGCAGTTGGATTATTTCGACTCTTAGTTGAGGATTCAACTTGGCACTGATGTAAGTGGGCCTTTTCTCTGCCCCCAGTCCCAGATTAATCTCCTCTAAAGGATCCTGTGCCACCATTTTCATATTGGTGGAGGTTGGATCCTTTTCGAACCCCAAAGGTTCGTCATCATAAATGGCATCAAGTCTTTGATTCTGCCATTCGCCATTTGAGTCTTCTTCAAAACTCTGATTTGCATGTTGTTCCTCAATATTTTCTTGAGGATGTTGTTCTTCGACAACCTGAGTGCTGGCTTCGACAGCCATATTTCTAACTTCAGCCTCAAGGGCCGTTCTGAGTTGTTTTTCGGCTATATAAGCCGAAATCCTTTCCATTGCTGAAACTTCAGTCATTTTCACTGAATTCACTCCCCCATCCAGTTGGGTTGACATGGGCAGTTCCCCAAGTGTAATTTGTCTCCCCAATTATTTCTTTATCCCACTGGAAACCATGCGTAGGATGGAGGTACATGGAACAGTAAGCATTGTCGGAAGCTGTTAGGTCGAAAGCAGCAGGATTGCATGGTGCTATATGGGCTAGGTTTTTGTCGAAGTTACGACCAGTGACATTGTTCACATCAGCTGTGAAGTAACTCTGATCCGCTTCTATGTTTTCGACAATCCCATCTGGCCTCCAGATTGCTATCCTTTGATGCATGGAGGATGGTACAGCCCCAATCCCATGGATCCATTCTCTTCCCAACAGTAAGTTGTAATTTGCCTTTGATGCTATCACCACAAACATGGTAGGCCTGGTGATGGATCCTACAGTCAAGTTTAGTTGTATTACTCCCAGTGTTGTTCCCACTTTACCTTCATAGTTAGACAACACCATATTGTGGGGTTTAGTGTCGGAGTCATCTTTTCCAATCCTCTTTATCATGTAGTGAGGAATTAAATTTACAGCTGCTCCACCATCTATCAGAATTTTGTTGACCCCCACGTTTTCTACCTTCCCTTTTATGAAGAGGGGCTTTAAGTGAGCCTTCATTGCATCATCTGGCTTTTCGAAGAAAGCATTTTGCTCTTCGACACAGCCATTGTTCATTATGTAATAGCACACAGGCTTCAAGCCTATGCTGTCATCTGCCATATCATCCTCTTCGTCTTCGACTTCCATTATCCTGTCATAGTCTCTGGGCAACACAGAAACCACATTGCAGGTTACGTCGAAGGACGCATCAGACTCTAAACTGAAGTCATCTGTAACTTCTTCGTCCACTGGCATTTTGTTGTTTGTTTTCTGCATTTCTGTGGTGTTACTAGATCCATTCTTCTGAAGGGTTTCTTTTTCTGCCAGAGGTATCCCCTTGTTTGTAATCTGCACACATTTGCTTGATTCAGCTTCCTTTTGCCCAACCCTTTGGTGTTCTACAGTTCCCTTTTCAATTTTCTTCTGCCTTTGGAATCTTCTCCATTGGGATCTGGACATAGGATTCTTCCCTTTGTAGTTTTCAGAGACATATTTTGGCCTTGCCTCCTTTTTAATTTCCATTGAAGGACCACTGTTCACTTCAAAACTCTTCCATCTCTTCTGACCTTGGGCATCCCTTATAGGCTGAACCCATTTGTCATCATTTGGCCTGTTGGATGGTTTATAAGTTTTGAAACGTCTTTCTCCCACTCCTTGGATGTGATGCTTCCCTCTTCTTGGGTCGAATCTTTCGTTTCTGGTTGGTGGGACTATTCCCCAATTTCTTTTTCTCTGGGTTTTTTCTGCTGCTTCTAAGTCATCAGCTGCTTTCTTGTCGAACACAGCACTGCATCTTGGGCAAAGCATGACTTCTGCATTCTTCCTTTGACACCTCTGGATGAATTCGACAAGACTCTCGTTCTCTTCTGGGTAAACCAGCTTCTGATGCTTCTCTTGATGTTTCTTTCCCTTGTTGGTGTCTGGTCCTCCCTTTTGAGTGATTTCCACCATATGAATCCCAGCATTCTGTTCAGTTGTGATTTTCAATTTGTTCATTTTTTCGACTAGCATGATTTCCTCTGGGATGTCCTCCTTTGACTGACTCACATTGCCTTTTGGGTGTAAACCCTTATAGATGTATTTGCAGCAATGTGCAACTCTTTCGACATGATGTTCTTCAGTTCCGGTGGTACCACTGTTTATTGGTTCGACAGTGAGGGAATTGTCATCAGCCCCTGCTGTTTTGATCTCCTCTTGGTCAAGGCCCTCAGTGGCCTTCTTTTGGACAATGAGGGTTTTGCTATCCTCCTCTTCGTCATCCTTTTTGAAGGGATCTCCCCACCCTGTGGGTTTGATTTTGTTAATATCTGTTTTGGAGCTTGGTGGTGCTGAATATTTCACCATGAAGTCGAACTTCCCATTTGACTCTCCCAAAGTGTCCCAGATCACCCCTTGCTCAGCATCTCTTTCATAGTTTTTCTTGTCGAAACTTCTTCCCACTTTGACTGTATTTCTTCCGTCGAAACCTTCAGTAGTTTCAATGGCATTCTCATTGTCGAAGTCTTCAGAAGCTTTGACTTCTTTTTCCTCAGCTTGGTCAGTAGAATTATCACCTTCTTCCACCACATTGACATGGGTGTCGAAACCTTCAGCAGCTTCTATCATGGTGAAGTTGGTGTCGAAGCTTTCAGTAACTTCTACCACTTCAAAATTCTCTTCTGCCATGATCTCCATTTCGACCACGTTTACTATTTCTGGTTCAGCATAGTTGGCCTCCACAACCTGCATGGGATTGGAGTCAATCTTCATCTGCTGCTTGCCTTTGTCTCCAAACTTCAGCCTTCCATTTTGGATTGCATTCTGGACAAGATCCCTGAAAAGGTAACATTGAGAAGTTTTATGACCCAAGAAATTATGGTATTTACAAAAACCTCTCTTTTTCTGTTGGTTTACAGGAGGCTCTTTAGTGCCTGCTGGTTTTATTAACTGACCATCTTTGACTAATAAATCAAATATCTCATCACACTTGGTGATGTCGAATGTATAGGTTCTTTTAGGGAACCTGTCATTCTTTTCCACTTCGACTGGATTTTTTCCATTCGACGGGGCTAAAACTTTACAAGAATATGGAGGGCCTTGTTTTAATTCTGCAAGATCAATTTCTTGCTGGTCGAAAATGACTGGTTCGTTTTCGTCATAATCATCTTCTTGCACTATTCCTACATAGGCCACTCTTTCCTTCTTGTTTTTATTTGATCTAAATTTTTCATTTTTTAGTCTTTCTATTTGCCTCACTCTGTCTGCCAGTTGTGCCATGTCTCTCAAGTACTGGGTATCCAGTTTTTTCCTTATGGAATAATCTAGACCCCCTGCAGCCATTTCGACTAGTTCTTGTTCCGGCACTTGCGTAAAGCATCTGGCTTTTAATAATCTAAACCTATTCAAATAGTCATCTATAGGTTCAGAAAATTTTCTTTTGACACTTGCCAACTCTTTCAAACTTATCTTGGTTTGTCCCATATAAAATTGTTCATGGAACAATCTCTCTAATTGGGTCCAAGTAAAAATTGAAGTTGCAGGAAGTGATGTAAACCAAGTGAAAGCATTTTTCGTCAAAGAACTTGGGAAATATTTCATCCTTAAGTTCTCATTATTAGCAATCTCTCCTGCCTCTATCAAATAACGTGCCACGTGTTCTATGGTGGACTCACTAGTATCCCCTGAAAATTTTGTAAATTTGGGGACTTTCCACCTTGGTGGTAACTCTTGTTGTAAGACAAACTCAGACAAGGGGGAAGTATAACTAGGCCTTTGTAATCCTAAGTTTACTCCATTTTGTGCCATTATTCTCTCCACCATGGTGGCAATATTATTTTCGACAGGCATGTTATTGTAACGCATTCTCTGCTGTAATACTTCGTCAGCATTTTGGTTTCTCTGGACTATTATCCTTCTTGGTTCCTGTCGAATAGGCTCTTCTACATTAGGTTGTTCAACTACCACCTCTTGGCCCCTGGGATTTTCATGAAGGTTCCCCAATGGCCTTTGGTTTATAGTAAGTTCCTCTTCGACAGCCCTATTGGCAGGATTCTGATTTAATTGCATTCTTTGCTGTGCTTGCGGGACTCCAAAAAAGTTAGCAATGCGTGCCATTTGTTCTGCCAATATTTGGTTTGTTTGGGTAGTGTTTTGTATCAAGGGATTGAACACTTCTCCCATTTGTTGTGTCAAAGCCTGCACCATATCATGATTGCTTTCATCCATCTGTTGACGAATTACTTGTGCAGAATGGTTTGTCATAGCGGGCATATGGAAACCTGGTGGAATTTGATTCATTCTATTTCCATTTCCACCATATCCTGATCCCTGCAATGGTGATGATACTTGAACCATAGCATCAGAGAATAATGGTGACGAATTATGTAGGCTTGCCATCATTGAAGTTGGCATTCCATACGGTTGTTCCCTCCCAGTCAAAGGCTGAGAATAATTCAGATATGGCCTGAATGTATTTCCTCCAGGGGGAGGGGTTCCAAGGGGTCTGGCTTGTCCTATGGTGGAAGAACTAGGCACATTCTGGGATCCTGAACCCGTTGGTATGGAATCCCCCAAAGGAGGCCTAATTTGTTCTAAAACAGGGCCAGACGCTGGTATTGTTCCTGACGAAGGGACAGGATTGGAAACTGGTATTGCTTCGTCAGGAATGTTTGAAGTATTTGGCAAGTTAGCCATGTTTCTTCTTCTTGTTCTCTTTGGTCTCTCTACGTCGGTTACGGCTAGTTTACCGCTTCTAAGAATCATACAACGTAGCAAGGGACAATTTGTCTAAGAAGCTCTCTGTTAGATAATTTCTAATGCACTAGTCCCACTGGGCGTGCCAATTTGTTCGCAGTGGTTTCTGGCGAACAACCTCTGGTTAACCAATTTCTTCAGAAAACTGGGTTACTTGCAGGACCAACCAAACAAGTCCTGGGATACATGTGCATTTAATTCTGTCGAACTGTTCTTAGAGTTTGTGATAAATTTGTGGCTTGTTTTTGTTAATATTGCCAAAGTATCAAGAACTTTGATTTTACAAGTAAAGTAAAGTTTAAACTAGAAATGAAATAAAATTGAAAGTTTTAAACAAAGATAAGAAGAAAGTGTCGAAGGCTGTAAACTTGCAGAAAAGTAAATAAAGTTTAAAATGACATGAACTTGAAGAATAAACAAGTAAATTAAATAACTTTGAAATATAAGTGGTGTTCAAACGTACATAGTTCCAAATAGCAAACTCATTTTCTCTCACACTGGGTACTTAGAGTATTTTACAGGAATTTTGTATCAATTTTCACACACCATTCTAAACACAAACTATCCTATTTATATACAAACAAAATAACTGCTTAGAACGGAAAAACTATAACTAAATGACAAGTGTCAGCCTGCATGTAATTCTCTTCTCTGAAACTTCCATGTGTCCAACTGCCAAAAGTTACAACCTTTTGAATTTGAATTCTTTTCTTAAGTGACGAAACCTTGCACCTCTTCAAAACTGTCGAAACCTTTTCAAGAAGAAACAAACTCTTTCAGCAAAAACTGTCTTTTGTCAAAAATCCTCTTCTGTCGAAATCTTCAAAAGACCATCTCCTTTTGTCAAACACTTAACTAAATAATTTCCCAACTCTATTATGCCAGAACAACATTTGCCTTTCTGTCGAAGCAATAGAGTTTTAAAATCCTGTCAGCAATTCTTGAATCTTCTTCCCTTTAGTATCCTTCGACAAAGATGACTTCAAACCTTTAGTTTTGTCGAAATTATGGGTTTACAACTTGATGACACATCTTAACCTTAGTTCCAGGAACATAATTAATTTTGAAGATCCCTTTCAGAGTTGGATTAGCAGTAACAATAATATTTATTTGACAGGAATTAATTAAATAGTAGTGCAGTGATAAATTAGTAGCAGTAGTAATAATTAATAGATAGCGTGTATTATTTCATTAGCAGAACTTAACCAATAACAATATCAAAACAGTCCTAATAATATTAATACATAGTAGGAATATTAGTAAATCCAACAGAAGAATAATTAGTCGGTTTTGGTGGTATTGTTCGAATGAATTCGAGGAGCTTTTGTGATATATGTTGGTTGGTACAAAGTATGATATAAGTTATTGTGATATCGTTGTGATTAAGTTGTGAAGTTGCTGGCATGCATTTTGTTTCATTGCCCTTATTAGTAGCAAGAATTAAGTTGTAGGCCTATGGCCAATGTTGATTTGTTGTTGCTGTTAAGTTATTTTTGTTGTTAAGTTGTTGTAGTATGTTGTTGTTATAGTATGATGATGTTGTTAAGTTGTTGTTGTTGTTGTTGTTTTTGTTGTTAAGTTGCGATAGTATTTGTTGTTGTATGGTTACATAACTATTATTTTTATTATTTTTATATTCATGTTGAGTCGCATACATAACATATCAAGTTGGAGATGTTGTTCGGTAAGTTGTCCTGGATTGGCTAAATTAAGTTGAAGGCTTTATGCCTTGTTGATATCTCTATTAATTGGAAGATTTTTAAGTTGGGAGTTATGCTCCAATGGTACCACATGCATGTGCCTTTTATAAGTCGCATTCCAAGTTGCATAATTACATTGTAATGTTGTGAATTATGTTAATTGATGTTGGTTACAAATTGTGAAGTGGTGATTCTTATACAATATGATTTAATATATTGTTTGTCATATATTCAATTATATAGTTTGATATCTCACCCCTTCTGTTTGAATGTTGCCATCTGTTGGTAACATGCAGGTAATCCAGAATAGAGCTGCTTACCTTCGTTAGTTAAAGTCGGTGTCGTTGCTCTGATACATAACACTCGGGGGGGGGGGGGGGTTGAACGCTTGTTGCGTTATTGTTGATTTTAATTTTTTTGTTGAATTTTAAGTTGAACTCATTAAGTACTTTGTTATTTTGAAGTTGTTTTAGTTGGACAAAGATGTTATGTCAAACATAATGGAAATTATGGTCCCACTGCTTAATTATGAAAGTTGTTTTGTTTTCAAAGACTAATTATGTTTATATCATTTCATCTGAGTATTAAGTGTTATGTATCTATGTTGTATATGATTAAATGTCATTGCTTTAAGTTGTGAATGTGACATCCTATTTGTGTGTTGAAATTTTGTAACTCTGGTTTTATTAATATTCGTCGGGTAGAAATGGGGTGTTACATTAGTGGTATTAGAGCAGGTCGGTTCGTCTGGCCAAGTTGTCTAATGTTATTTATTCCTTAGTACCCGACATGTGTATGAAACACTATCGGTATTTGCTTGTAGGTTTTCTAACCAATTATCTCCAAGTGTTGGTTTGAAACAAGTGGGGGAGAAGTTTTCTTCTTAGAGATGTTTGTGGTATGTGAAGTTGGTTCAAGGTGATATTGATTGCAAGAGTGTAAGTGTTGTCAGAATTGTGTTGTTGAGAATTGAAGAGAGTATGGACTCATGATTTTATCAGTCGGTCAAGTTTGAGATGCTTTTGAAGGAGGAGGAGTCAGTATGGTTGATGTTTGCTTCTCAAAGAAGAGAGGGCAATGTGACAAATAGTGATATGCAAGTGAAGTATAACTCTTGAGGTCTCTTGAAGATGATTGTGACTTGCCTCTTGAGTATAAATTGGAGTTGGAGTCGATTGAGGAATGGTGTTTCATCCGCTAAGCAAGTAAGATAACTCTTAAAGAACGAAACTTATATGAGTGTATGTGTGTGATGATGATAATATGAGATATGCTCAGATTATTGACAGTGGGTTAAGAAGATGATTGGAATAAGAATCTATTCCAAAATAATTGTTGATTTGATGAATTAACTGGTAGACTTGTATGTCTTGAGTATAATTGGATTGAAGTCAGATGATTTTCATAGTTGGGTGAAAAGCAAATATGGTTGGAATATCTTGGAAGCGAGAGAGAGGTAGAACTCATGTTCATCAATTTCAATTTTTATTTTCGTATTTATGGAACAACCTTCGGTAAAAGAGGCATAAATTTCCACTCATACTCCAATTGAAGTGGTTCTAGAATTTTCAGATAGCTTACGAAATTCTCTACAATTTACATATAAACTTTGTCTTCGGCATGCTTTAGAAGAGAGAAAATATGTGTTTGAACATTTGGGTATAATGCTGATTTTTTGTGGAAGTTTGTATACGAGATTTCTTGATCAACCTCATTGCAAGGACGGTAACTTTTTTCTCATAACTCATATTTGAGAGATTCTTGAATTTCTGGAATCTACATGAAATTCCTTTTATTTTGGACTATAAGTTTGGGTTTGGGAGGTCTGTATTGAAATATATAATTGTATTTGAAGTTGAATGATTCTTGCTAGAATTGGTAAGATGGGGTGAGGTATAAATGTTTAGTAATAAGAAGAAGTTAAGAGTATTGGAGGAGCATATGGGAGTGTGGCGTATGCCGGTGAGAAGGATTGGAGTATAGAAATCTTCGAGGAAGGTTAAATAGTAAAGTGGATTGTGTGTTATTGACGATATGTGTCGACATGTGTCGGGAAAATTTTGGAAGTTTCTATCACCAACCAGATGATGAGATGGCACTATTGAGGTTGTGATTGGAATGAGAGTCAAATGTGAAACTATACGGATCATCGATATTATGATATTAAAAAGAAAGACGAATGATTTGTTAGTGTTGTTAAAGCTCTTGACTTGGATAAATGTTTCGATTGAAGTGAACTGATTTGGATTGTACTTGATGTGGTAGTGATTCCGATATTAGAAGGATATTTAATAATTGTGTTGTGAGACCAACATGTAAAGGAGAATATGTACTAGAGTTTGGGCATTTCGTATCATTAACGAGGATCGAAATAAGGAAATTAAGAAAATGTTTGTAAGCCTTAGAGGGATGGTGGAGTAGTATGCTTAGGTAACCTTGAGCACAAGGTAAATGACGCTATTGTAGTTGGGTAATAATGATTTATGCCACCGTTATGGTTGTCTATTGACAAATTGAGCACTTGATCACTCTTAATCTCTTTCCGATAGTAGACGGAATCATGTTGGATGGAATAGACGTGTCTTGCCAACTAGAATTGTATGCACAGTGAATTGGTTGGGGTTGAGCCAAGTGATTTTGAATTGTTTTGATTAGTCGATGCAGATTTCTATATGGGAAAATGAGGCAGACTCGAGGATGTTATTATGAGGTTGTGAGTTGATCGGTGAGTAGTATAGAAACTCACAATTGTGTTTTGAATAAATTGGGTTTTGATTTGTGACAGATCGAGATTCCGATTGACATGAGACTTAAAACATTGTAGAGATGATCCAAGGAGGAAGTAAATGGAAATGTAAGGCCATGATCTGACCGAGGATGTCAGATAGAGAATGGTAGTAGCTAGTATGCCTAAAGTGTATATAGGAAATATGAATTGTATTTTCCACACTTATTTGGATAAGTTAGAGCTGGTATTCGATGTGGTTATTCTGATCTATTATAAAATTAGAAGAAGAGCGCGTAAAGTATTTGAGAATTGAGTTAAAATTATTGAAAGAAGTGAAGTTATATGTTAAGTTATCAAAATGTGATTTTTGATTCGTAAAGATGAGTTTACCTTGTTGTGTTAGTTCAGATGAGGGATTATGGAGAGTTGTGCTAGTATGACTAGGAATTGATGAATTAGTTCTTTGATTGGTTTGGTTAATGTGCTCATGTTAAGTGCAGGTTATTGATGCAAAATCTGTGGCTATTGGGTGTTAACAACTATTTGGAAAGTGTTAAATCGCAGTAGGAGATGGATTTTTGCGCAGGGTGGTGGCCGCTAAGCACGGTCTGGAAGTGAAAAAGAGGATTTTTCTTGTTGAAATTAATTAGACACATGTATCCTTATCTTGTTTTAATGTTGTTATGTGTTTAAGGTAAGTTTAGACAATATATTAATACAAGATGGTAAAGTTGTAGCTTATGTTTTATGATAATTGGGGATTCTTGAAAGTATTTATCTTATTCAAGATTTGGGATTAGTTGCAGTTGTAGTTATGTTAGATATTCGAAGGTATTATTTATGAATCTAAGTTCGAAGTATTCAGTAATTACAAGAGTGTAGAATACCGGTTGGTCGGAACTTCTGATGAATTAAGTCGAAAGTTTTTCTTATGTCTGCTTTGATGGTCAGAAGGTTGATGGGAACATGGTAGATTTGATAGTTGTGAATACTCAGAGTGCACATTGAAAGCTTGGTGCAGTACAATCGTTCTTATGTGGGTAACAATGATGTTGGTAGTTTGATTAGGTTGATGTTGTGTTATGGCTTTTGTGTTCTTATCCTTGGTATTGCCTCGTTACATATCGTGATGGTTCGAGTGCGAGTAGCTAATTCTTAATGGGGAATTAGGGGAGTGTTGCCTATGGTGATGGTAACGATCGTGTTGTGTTCTGGTTCGTAATGAACATGTGTGTTCTTAACTTGATTATTCTTTGTGTTTTAAGTTGGTCGTCGAGTGCATTGCATGAGCATTGCATCTTGTTGTTGTTGTCGTTGATACGATGTATTATTGTATTGTATTATTCGTGGTGTTGCCATTCGTAGCATGAGAGTTGATTAATTGGATGCGAGAACGTATCTGGAGTATTTGGCGTTGATTAAATTTTCGAGGACGAAAATATTCTAAGTGGGGAGAGTTGTAACGCTCCGTTTTTATTTAATTATTAATTGTTAATATAATAATTAGTTGTTATAGTTAATTGTATGCTATTGTGTATTTGTTTTATTTTATGTGCCTGTAGTGAGGGGTAGTGACCTTAAGATTGAGTCATTAGGGTAGTAGAGGTGTATGACTAATAACGTAGAGATTAGTGGTGTGTGGAGTAAGGTTAATTAGATTATTTTAATTAATATTTGCTCAACCATAGTATAAAATGGATAATTAGTATAATTATATGAGTGATGGAAATTATTATTATTATTATTATTATTATTATTATGGTCATTATTATTATATTATTATTATTATTATTATTATTATTATTATTATTATTATTATTAATATTATTTTAATAATTAAAATGTCAAATTGAATTAGTAATGATGAGTGGAGGAAAATAAGGAAAATAAATAGGTTATAGGTGGACTTAGTGGAGATTAAGAAAAAGAGAATTATATGTTATAAGTAAAATAGAAAAGAAGTTTTTGGGAGAAGTACGTGAACTAGCAAAAAAGAGGAAAGAGGCAAAGGCTTTCAATCGAAGAGTTAGAGTAATCTTCAATCCAAGGTAAGGGTGGGGTTCTGACTCTAATTGGGAAATGATGAATAATATGTTGGATTGGGTTGGTAGGATTGCTTCTATGTGTATTTCTATGTATGTTGTCTGTGTATGTTGATCGGGTAATTGATACTGAAAGTTGGAAAATTGGTTGATGTTAATGAGTTGATTGTAGCAAATTGATGTAGGTTAATTAGTATAAACTTCTTAATTAATGCTTACTGAGATGGTTGAATGTTGGTTTGTGATCGAACTGAAGGAGAATTCTTGAAAGAATGAGAAAACAGAGCGAACGCGGGTTTGAGGTGGGACGACCGTCCCAAAGGGTATGTGACGCCCGTCTGGAGGGTGTTACGACCATCATCCCTTGTTGTTACGACTCCCACGCGTGTGACGATGGTCATGAATGTGTGACAAACATCACACTGACCTGTTTCATATTTTGTTTCTGCGTTGTGGTTTTTCTGTTTGTTGCCTTGCATGCTTGATGACACATATTAACCTTAGTTCAAGGAACATAATTAATTTTGAAGATCATTTTTAGAGTTGGAGTAGTAGTAGCAATAATATTTATTTGTCAGGAATTAAGTGAATAACAGTGTAGTGATAAATTAATAGTAGTAGTAATAATTAATAGGTAGCAGGTATTATTTCAATGGAAGAACTTAACCAATAACAGTATGAGAACAATCCTAATAATATTAATAGAGTAGAAATATTAGTAAATCTAGCAGAAGAATAATTACCCGATTTTGGTGGTATTGTCTGAATGAATTCGAGGAGCGTTTGTGATATAAGTTGGTTGGTACAAAGTAGGATATAAGTTGATGTGATATCGTCGTGATTAAGTTGTGAAGTTGCTGGCATGAATTTTGTTGTATTTCCCTTATTAGTGGCAAGAATTAAGTTGTAGGCCTATGGCCAATGTTGATTTGTTGTTGTTGTTAAGTTGTAGGCATATGGTCAATGTTGATTTGTTGTTGGTGTAGTATGTCGTTGTTGTAGTATGGTGATATTGTTAAGTTGTTGAAATATGTTGTTGTTGTTGTTAAGTTGCGATAGTATTTGTTGTTGTGTGGTTACATAACTATTATTGTTGTTATTCTGACATTCATGTTGAGTCGCATACATAGCATATCAAGTTGGAAAAGGTATTTTTCTTGGTTACTCCACAAGCAGTAGTGCTTATAAAGTGTGTAACTCTAGAACTAAAGTGGTGATGGAATCTATAAATTTTTTCGTTGATGACTCATTTACAAAAGCGGATGTCACACCGAATATTGGAACATTTTACCTCATAAGTGATGTTACTGAAGAGGATGAACATGTAGGATAGAATAATGAAACTGAGAATATTCTTGAGCCTATACCTGAATTTAAACCTGAAAAGGATGAACTAGTAGACAAAGGACCTTCCATCATAATTCAAAAAGATCGTCCTAAGGAACTTATAATAGGAGATCTAAATGAAGGTGTGAAGACTTTGTCTACCTATACTGTATCAAATGCTTGTTTTTTCTTCAAACTTGAATCTAAGAATATCAATGAATCCTTGACTGATGAATTCTGGATCAATGTGATGCAAGAAGAATTGGAACAATTAAAGAGGAATGAAGTTTGGGATCTGGTACCAATACCTTATGGGGTTAATGTTATTAGTACTAAATGGGTATACAAAAACAAGTTTGATGAACAAGGAGTTATCACTAGAAACAAGGCTAGACTTATAACTCAAGGATATACTCATATTTAAGGGGTAGATCGTAACTAGGATGTACACCTAAAAGGGGGTGAATTAGGACTTACAAAATTTTCTTGAGTTTTCAACAGTTTTCGGTGTTTTACTTTCTTAAAGATTATAAGTGATGAATGCGATAAAATCAGAAAGTAAACGACACAACGATGTATATTGATTCCCCTCATAGTCTGAGAGTACTTCAGTCCCCTTTCAACATGAAAGAGATTTCCACTATAATATTAGATTCCTAGACAAGACGATCTTAAGTCTTATACAATTCTAACATACCAAGAACAATTATCTTGGATTTACAATGTTTAAAGTTCAACCGAGACTCAATTTCTCACAATCCACACACCGGATAACAAGGAAATAATCTAACAAACTTATTATCAGCATTCCTGAATAATAGGTTATGATTTAAGTAACAAGAAATTCTAAATATTTTGTATAAGAGTAGTGATCTAACCTGATCAGGAGGAACCTTCCAGTGATGAACAACTACAGTGGTGAATTGGGGGGTGTACTTGCAAGGTACTCCAATGCCAAAGTGCGAAAGTGTATACAAAGTGCAAGTACATAACATGTAAGAGTAGAAGAGGAGGGAATATCAAGAATACATGGCCCTCTGGTGAAAGAGGGTATTTATAGTGTGTCCCCAACGCTGGGCCAAGATTCTCCTCATGGGATGGATTAGCTAGGGCCAAGGAAGAACTGCCAAGGATTGCGTAGGAGCAGATAAGACCTAGCATGTGGTATTTCCCTTGGTCCAACTGCCCCTAAATATCAGGAGATAATAATGGACATTTGGGTGACATGGAACACGTGGGGGAGACGCTATCCCCATGCCTCTGATATTGGGTTGCGGGCCGTGCCCCATGACTGGGCCTCTGCTCGACGCATACTGTGTTAGCCCAGTCCAGAATAGGATCCCCCCAAGTCGCAACTCCGGTGCAAAGTGATGACTTAAGCGCAAGTATGTCGGGAAGATGGTTCTTTGCTGGCGAGGCTAATGGATGTTGAGGACACTTGCCCGTGCTTGTGGAGTCTCGTCTAAAGGCGGTGTGGGCAAGGCCTCGTTGGAGATTCGATATGTCGAGGAAGATTACCCGCTCGATTGGGGTCGTGCTCGAGGCTTCTTTTGCATTTTTGTGGAGTCGAGGATGTACGTGCTTTTGTGTTTTTGCGGTGTCGAGGACGTACGTGCTCAATGCCTCGAATAGTGGTTTGGTGGCCTTTGGAGTTCCCAAGGGTGACATATTTGTCTTTTCGTTTCATTCCATAATGGCATTTAATGTGTGTCGCTTTGTTTTACGTGTGACGACACTTTAAATGCTTTTCTGCCTAGGGGAATCTAGGAAACCTAGGCAATGATGGCTTAAGCACACCCTCCTACATGGGAGCCTATAAAAGGGTTTCGGGAGAGTTTCTCCTCACTTCTCATTTTCACTCTCTCAATTCTCCTCATAAGTTCGCATGACACTCTCCCTTTCTCACTGAAAAACGCATCATCATCGTCACTACAATTGCATTGTTACTTCGTCAACAAACATGTCAGGTAAAACCCCTTCAATTTTTATGGTAATTAGGTTTAACTTTATTTTTCCATGGTGGTTTCTTCCACCGGAGTAGCCGAGGAAGCCCTTCTTCAAGCTTCATTTAAGGGAATTCTGATGAATGTCCCAGGCACTCCTTGATTTTGCCATGAATATGCCGGGAAATCTTATGAATTTCCATTGAATGTCTTAGGCATCCTTTGAATTTCTCGTGCATCTTTTGAATTTTCCATGAATGCGTCAGGAAATCTTTTGAGTTTTTGATGTATTTCTCGGGCATTCTCTTGAATTTCTGATGAATGTTCCAGGCATTCTTTGGGTTTTTGATGAATGTCCTGGGAATTCTCTTGAATTTCTGATGAATGTCCCGATCATTCTTTGGGTTTGCAATGAATGTGTCCGACGCTTCTTTCCCGGCCCTGGCCCTTGCCCTTTCACTTGAACTGCGGTGGAAAGGTGGATTTGATGCGATGTCAAATTCACCAATTTCCGCTGCTTTTCAGGTAACGTGGATCAACAGAGAATCGAGGATGTCCCCACGGAGACATCGACATAAAGGTAGACAAGGAGGAGTGGGACAAACAAGAACATGCCACACGCAAGGGTGTGCCTGCCGCCTCCGAGGAGCTCGATCTATCTTGGGCCAGGGAAGAACCGTTGGAAACGGGCTCGCGCTTTGTAAAATATTCACGCACCTCCCATACGGTTGTGGAGGACTTGGCCCCGGGGGAACCCCAAAACTAGGAGTCCAATGCCCCTTCCCCAAGCAACAAATTTGCTCAGCCTTTCAAGGAATGCGTTTCCCGATGTACAAGTTTGCTTTTAGAGAGGCGGGTATCCGACTTCCTTTCACTAGATTTCAGGCGAACGTCTTAGGAAGGCTCGACTTGGCCCTTCCCAATTTCATCTTAATGCCATCGCGTTCGTTCGGGCGTTCGAACTGGTGTGCCAACACCTTGAAATCGGCTGCACTCTGCCCCTCTTTTTCCGGGTCTTCCACTTGCAACGATCAAGCGCGAACAAGAGACACAGTTGAGTCTCGTTCAAGCAGTCGATGAGGCTTTTCAAGACTTACCATGATTTTGTCCGGAATTCCAAGGACATATGGTATACGGTGAAACCCCTCACTCCACATGCCCTGAACAATATATACGCCAAGCAGCGGGATGCTCAGGGCGAGGATTGTCTTGTCTCGACAATTCCACTTGAGTGGCAACGGGCTCATTTTAACTGGGTAACTGATCACTTCTTTGTGAAGCCCGAGAACTTGGGGCCCAAGGACGCCGCGACCTATGATAGATTAATGGCCTATGTCCATAGTCTTACCCTCTCCCAGTGCATGGACCATATAGACAATCGCATTCTGGGTGATAATAGGGATCCCCTCTTTGAGATTCAGTTGATAAACACCAAAGCGGTGCTTGAGTGTAAATCGGATGAGGAGTCCCTCCGTATTTTAGGTAGTTTGTGTTCGCCTCCTTTTACCTTTGTTGTTTTTGTTTAATAACTGACTTGTTTTTTTTCCTTTTGCAGCTGTTATGCCCAACCTCAAGGATCGTGTCCTGAAGATGTCAAAAAAAAGGCGCGGGCAAGGCTTCATAGAAGGCTAGCAAGATCTGTGTCTGCCAGGTGGTCGTTGATGATGTGGTCGGTGGCTCGGGGACTCCTACTCCTCCTCCAAACTCTCCCAATGTCGTGGTGACTCCGGTCAACCCAGCTGTCAAGCGAGAAACTCCTCCTGCCAAACGCCATCGTGGGGAAGGCTCACTTAGCAATGCTACTGCTTGCGGGTGGGGGTTTGTCCAAGATCCAAGGGACTTACCTCCTGCCCTCTTGCCATCTTCAACGAGATCTTTTCAGCGGGGAAGGCTCCATCGGGGTGGCGGATGCTAAGGCCAAGGCGATCCTGAATCTGGATAAGGTGACCTGACAGGCAAATTTGTCTCAAGATATTACTATCGTGGTCAGGGTTATGGAGACCGCCCTGGTTTTGTTCGACAATACTTGCCTGTGGTCTGAGTTGGAGATCATCAAGAAGGCACTGAAATCTGCAAAGATCAAGAAGGAGAAACTCTCACAATTTCTTCAATTATAAAGAGAAGTATGAGCTCCAAGAGGGATTGATGATCGAGCTGGGTGAAGTTATACTCGAGCATGATAGCCTCTTGGATGAGAACAAAAAGTTCAAGGATAGGGAGGCGGAGTTCAATGAGTTTGTCGAGGTGAGTCAGCGCCAACGCTTGAGGGTGGCGGAGTTGGAGAGGCTGGTCTCACCTGTGAATGAAAAGGGTGAGGACGATAAGTTTTTGGAGACTCGGGCCAACCTTATCGCCCAGATCCAAATGCTCGAAATTGATTGCGTGGAGACCCTCAAGGTAGGTTTTGAAAGTGTTAACGAGCAGCTCAAAGTCGTCAACCCCGGGGCGGACCTTGTGACCCAGGGGACTGCCTATAACTATGATGTGGTTGAAGGGAAAATTATCTGCCATGTCGAGGCCTCGACCGAGGAGGTGGAAGAAGAAGGAGAATAGGAGAAGTAGTTATGGCCTACGCGTCATCGTCATTTTTGTCGGCCTGTGTGTCGTTGTTATTTTTTTGGCCTGCGTGTCTTTTCATTTGTTGGCATGCGTGCCTATTTTTTTTCTTTTATTTTGTTTGTACTTGGGTGTAGTCCCCTTTATGTAACTCTGTGCCGGCCAGTTTTGGTCGGCTGTTTGAAATGAAATTGAATTTTTCCATTCAGTATTTTTGCATTTATTTGTCAACTTTTATTGCACGGTCTTTTGGGCTTGTTGGTTTAAGGATCCAGTGTGAACTTGTGTTGCTCGACTAGTTGCGCTCGTCGGTTTAGGGAGCCGATAAGGTTGTGGATTTTACGTCCGCGGGGAGGCGGCTTGGACTTTCCCATCGCGAGCTAGGTGTTTTGCCATCGTGGTACTGCAACATCAGAGTTTGTTTGAAGTATCCTCTGTCGAGGAGGGTCGTGCCCATCTCTCTGGGATGTAGGCCCTCATTTTGATTGAAATAAGAAGTCATGGTCATACCTTCTGGTCTATCATGGTCGTGCTATTGTCTAGCTGTAATATTGCTTAAGTTTATCGGCGTTCTAGGGTCGAGCAAGTTCTTCTCCTTGTAGGTTTTCGAGGTAGTATGCTTTGTTATCCATCTTGGCTCGGACCCGATACGAGCCTTCCCAGTTTGCAGTCAACTTTCCTTCTCGTGGATTATTCTGATTCTGTCGGAGGACGAGGCTACCGACCTGGAATTCTATTTTAATGACTCTTGCGTCATGGTGGAGAGCTACTTTTTGTTTTAATGATGCTTCTTGAAGAGCCGTCTCTGACCTTATTTCCTCTACAAGGTCGAGTTCTACTCGTAGAGCTGCGTCGTTTAGCTCCTCGTCAAGGGGCACTTTTGTTTGCCTTGAGGGTTCATGAATTTCCATAGGGATGACCACCTCAGTTTCGTAGGTTAGTCGGAATGGGGTCTCCCCGGTTGTTGAGTGTGGAG
Organism: Lathyrus aphaca; assembly: GCA_963966055.1. Lineage (NCBI taxonomy): Eukaryota > Viridiplantae > Streptophyta > Magnoliopsida > Fabales > Fabaceae > Lathyrus > Lathyrus aphaca. The sequence continues at coordinate 133,777,459 of OZ014519.1, read as the reverse complement.
TCGTGCGGTAGGCCCAAAGTATGCTATGCAACTCTTTGACCCAAGCTCTCTTTTGTTCGCCTAGTCTCCGCTTCAAGCCCCTTAAGATTACCCCGTTGGCCGCCTCTGCTTGGCCGTTAGTCTGAGGATGCTCGACGGATGTGAAGTGTTGTTTTGTGCCTAGGTTGGCGATGAAATCTTGGAACCTCCTATCCGTGAATTATGTCCCGTTTTCGGTGACGAGGACATGGGGTATGCCGAATCGGGCAAGAATATTTCTTTTAAAGAAACAAAGTATATTTTGCGCTGTGATTTTTGCGAGGGCTTCGTCCTCAATCCACTTTGTGAAGTAGTCGACACCGACAATGAGATATTTGTTTTGATAGGATCCGGTCACGAAGGGCCCGAGGATGTCCATCCCCTACCAAGTGAAATTTCATAGGGATTATAGGGTCTTAAGCTCGTTAGGGGGAGCTAGGTGGATATCCTCGTGTCTCTGGCATCTGTCGCATTTCTTGACGTGTTTTTTTGCGTCGTGCTGCATCGTTGGCCAGTAGTAACCTGCTTAGAGTGCTTTTTGTGCCAGGGATTTCCCTCCGAGATGTTGAGCGTTAATTCCTTCGTGGATTTCTCCCAGGATGTCGGGGACCTTTTCTTTGTCGACGCACTTAAGTAGAAGAATGGAGAATACTTGTCGGTAGAGTTTACCTTTGACGAGAACGTAGGAGCATGCCCTTCTTTTAGTTGTGGCTGCCTCCTTTGGGTCGACAGGAAGTTTGTCCTTCGTGTGATAATTGAAAATGGGGGTCATCCAACAATGGGTGTCGCTGATGGCGTTCACATCGAGTGGCGCAGACGATTTCTCGATGCTTGGTCATGGGAGATTTCTTGAATCAAAAATTTGTTCCCGCCCTTCTTTCGAGTGCTCGCCAGTTTGGACAATATGTCTGCTCGCGTATTGTGTCCGTGTGGTATGTGTTAGACTTCCCACGAGTCGAACCTTTCTAATTTTCTTTGACAAGGGATAAGTACTCGATGAGTTTATCGTTCTTAGCCTGAAACTCTCCTCGTACCTGGGATGCCACGAGCTGATAGTCGGTGGATATTTTTACTTCCTTCGCCCCTAGGTCCTCGGCCATTCGTAGGTCTGCCAGGAATGTTTTGTGTTCAGCCTGGTTGTTGGAAGTCGGGAAAGCCAAAGCTAGTGATACTTCAATTAAGATGCCCTCTTCATTTTCGAGGATGATGCCTGCACCAGTTCCTGTCGAGCTGGAGGCGTCGTCCACAAAAATTGTCCACTTGTGGGTGTCTCTAGTCGGGATTACTTGGTATGTCATCTTGACGATGAATTCGGCCAGGACCTGTGCCTTTAAGGCTTTCCTGCTTTCGTATTGAATGTCAAACTCTGACAGCTCCAGAGAGCATTTCAACATCCTGTCAGCCATATCGGGTCGTCCGAGCAGCTGTTTTATGGATTAATTTGTCCGAAATTTAATGGTATGGGCGAGGAAGTAGTGTCATAATCTTCTTTCCACATTTATCAAAGCCAATGCAACCTTTTCGATCTGCTGGTATATGAGCTCGGGGCCCTGTAAGGCCTTGCTCGTGAAGGATATAGGTTTCTGCCCATCGATTTTTTTTTAGGATGAGGGTCGCGTTGACCGCCTCGGTAGCCATGAACAAGTATATGTACAATGTTTCCCTTTCTTTTGGTCATGATAGTACCAACGGTTTGGAGAGTTCTTTCTTAAGGTAGAGCCATGCTTGTTCGCATTCCTCGGTCCATTCAAAGGTGACTTCCTTCTTTAGTAACTTGAAGAAATAAAGTGCATGTCATTAGTAATCTAAGAGAGTCTAACCGAGTGGAGATTATCGATTTGATGTCGCTTTGGACTATTCTGCCGCGTATCACTTTGAATATCTCCGTCCTATCATAAGTTCACTCAGATCCTGGTAAAAAAATTATCTTACTCACAGAGGTTCACCAAAAACGTAACGGAACAAGCAATAACAAACAAATTAAACCAAAGCAATAGATAAATCAAAGTAGGCCGAACCCACTTAGAGATTACTCCCCAGCAGAGTCGCTACTTTTCTATAGCGGTAAAATCATTAGTGTAAGCTATTAGTTAACTTAACTCAAAGTAAACAGAGTCGCCACCGCGCTTTTATTTTATTCCAAGAGGAAAAAGAAAAATAGTGTATAATCCTAATGAATATAAAATCAAAAAGAGCTAAAAGAAACACAACAGAGAACCAGGTAAGGGGATAGGTTACATAATGGGAAGATTTTACGCACCCAAAATGTCAGTGGTACTCCACGGGAGCCCTTTGAAAAATTTACTACTTTTTGGTTTGAAAAGGTTTGCTTAAAGAGAGTAGAGGGATGAGAGAAGAATTATTATCTTTTAATATTTTTGTGTTTGGAGAGGTTTACCACCTTATGCCTACGTACCCATAAAGTGCAATGCGAGATAAAAACTCCGTAGTTCGTAGTACAAATAGTGAAAAATTAATGTGTTGGATTGATTTTAAAATGTAGAAATGAGTCTTCATTCTCTAGCGAATACTTCCGCTAAAAAGAATGAATCATATCTAAACATGTGAAAAAAGTTTTAAAAGAGAAGTGCACAAAGGCACAAAAAATAATTAAATGAGTTTTTTTTGTATTTTTTTAAAGTAAAAAAAAGAGTTTTAATATGCTTATGTATTTTAACATTTATCAAGAAAAGAAGCAAAAGAGTAAAACCACTTGACCTAAGTCAAGGTTTGATTATGAAAATGGTCTAAAGTTTGAAAACAAAGAAGGTTTGGGAAAAAGGGAGAAGTCTTGAAAATTAAAGAAGGGGAGGAGATGAAGAGACTATCCTAAAAAGAAAAATAAAGAGATAAAGAAGGGAAGGTCTAACCAAACTTGATGATGCTTCTCATTATGAGCACAAAAGTTTCATCCTTATAAGCTAGCAAATGGCCAAATAAAAGGCAAATTTACCAACTTCATGAAGATCAAAGCAAATGAGAGGTGTCCTAAAATCTAAGTCCAAAACTTTCATTCCAATCCAAGGATAGTAACTAATAGTCCAATATTAAGATCACAAGTTTTTTAGAGGTTTAATCCTTTATTAATATTTTTGTGTCCAAATGGACAAAATGAAAATCAACACAACAATATAATGGCAAAAATAATAAACATGAAAATGGATGATAAAACATAATAAAATAAAAGCAATAAAGGTGCAAGAATCTAAAATGTTAGTATAGTAATAGTAATAATATTTACATAATAATGGTATGGTGAACTTAATCAACCATAACCAAAAGAGTAACCAAAATCGAGAGGCAATTGGATCCGCTTAGTATCTTACACTATAGTGATCAATAGAGGCAAATAGGACCAAATTCAATGAAGTTTGAAAGGAGATTGGGAGATCCAAAGCACCTACACATCAAACATTCATAAGTCTTAGTCCTTAATGCAAAATGATCAATCACTTTGGGATTACGCGACCAGTAAGAGGTCTGGTCCACGAATGTGCAAGTATCCAATTGGATTTTTGTTTCGAATTTTTGGGGTACATTTAGGTCTATGTTAAGAAATCACCGAGTAATTTACTGAGTAATTTCCCTACAAATGAGGTCGGCCAACACCAATTAAGGTGAACAATTTTAGTGCTAATGCATGCGAGATAGACGATATGTAAATCACCATCCTAACACAATATCGTACAAAACTAAAGATGAATACCAAATTGAGTTACACTTATGGTATTCTTCTATCTTTAAGTTCAATCACCTATCTCGGTGAATTCAAGTATGAAAATATCTCACTAATACAAAGCACCTAAAGTGAATTAAATGATTTACTTAAAGGTAGATTTGGATTAATGAATATTAACCATTCTAATATAAACCAAAGTTCATTGAAATTAAAGAGAAATCAGCCCAAAAAGTATTCCTCATGGTAAAATGGTTTGTAAGCCCAACATAACACTTGAAATAAGAACAAGTATAATGAAATAATTAAAAAAGTTAAAATTAATCATAGCTTGAAAAAATTAGGATATCCACAATCACGTTGAAAAAATCTGAGGTTATTTTGATGTGTATAAATGGTTAGAGAAAAACAAAAAGGCTGCAACAAAACTAACACCTCTAAAGGGGCCAACACCTAAAGGGAATCACCGAAAATTATAAACGAAAAAGAATCCAGGAACTTGATAACTCTTGCCAGACTATTATCAGCAAAGAGAGGAACACCACGACACTAATAACTAACACACTCCAAGCTACTTCCAAAATCCAATAAAAAGAAATTTGATTATTAACATACAACCGATTCAAATGTGTGGATTAGACCAAATAAAATTATTTTAAATACTGTTAAGTCCTTATCAATACATAAATAAATCACCCACTACATCAACATAATTCATCATTACCAACCATAGATCAATCTCCTAAGCAAATACTAGGTATTAAATAATAAAATAGGATATCCGACAATGAAATAAGATAATCAGAAGAAACCAACCTACGAGATCGAGGTTTATCCCAGTGAGCAAAATAATTAATTTTATTGGCTCTCTCCTTCTCCGATATTTTTCCTTTTCCCTTGATAGAATAATTGCTGGTAGGGGTTTTAGGGTTTAGTTGTTGTTGCAACTTTGAGGAATAATTTGTAGATTGTGGGTAAAAAAAAAAGAAAAGACTAAGGTCATATTTATAATCTTAAAATTAGGGTTAGGAGCTTAGATCTGGCCCAAAAATAAAATTATAATATTAAATAAAAAAATAGTGATAAAATTTAATATTAATAAAATATAATATAATCCAAAAAAAATCCCTCTTAACTTATTATTTAATAAAACCCAACATAATAAATAAAAAAACTAATAATAATATTAGTAATAATATTACAGTATTATTATTATTAAATCCAAAATATTTACTTTTAACAATAAATAATAACAATTTTAATAAAACCAAATAACAATATTATTAATAATAATATTATTATTAAACCCAAAATATTTATTTTTAACAATAAATGATAACAATTTTAATACAACAAAATAACAATATTAGTAATAATATTATTATTAAATCCCAAAATATTAATATAATAATAATAATAATAAATATTTTTATTTTAAAAGAAAAAACCAAAAATTCTACCCATAATGCTAAATTAATTCAAAATGATACTTTAAACAAAAACTAAATAATATTAGTAATAATATTATTAAACCCAAAAATAATATATTCAATAATTAATAATAATGTTTATTAATTAACCTGATATAACCCCATTTTGTTAAAAAAAATAACCCCATAAAATTATGATAAACATGTATAACTTAGGACCCCTTTTGCAATTATTAGATTTAAGAATAAAACTCGAAAAATTCAAAAGTCCATCTAAAAGGTCAAAAGAATCTCTCTTTGACTTTTAGACCGACAAAAAAAACTTCGGGTCAAAATTTAGGGTACGACAGCCGACATGCGATACAAAGCCATAGAAATAGGTCTAGTATTAGGTACAAGATCAATACTAAACTTTACTTCTCGTTCCGGAGGTACATCGACAATATCATCCAGGAATACTTCTAGAAACTCTCACACCACTTGAAACTCATTCATTACAAGATCGTTCTCAACCACCAAGGATGAACAAAGCCAACACTTGAGCTTCTTCATCCAAAAGCTCCTTCAACTCTTTAGAAAATAAGTAACCTTCTTCCTACTCTTCTTTCGGAGCAACGAATCACACAGTCTTATTATAACAATTGATATGAACATGGTTGAACTCTAACTAGCTCATTCCCAAAATCACATCAAGACCCTCCAACGGCAAATAAACGATATCGACACCAAAGTTCTTACCATAAATCTATAAAGGACACTTCAAACAAACTAGAAAAGTAATCACTGATCCCTTCGCAGGAGTTTCGATAATCATTCCTCCCTTCATCGAAGAAACAACAAGACCTAATCTTTTCACACAATCAGCAACAATAAAATAGTGTGTTGCACCAGTATCAATCATAACAATCAAAAGTGTATCATTAATGTAACAAATACCTCTGATTAGTCGATCTTCACTAGAAGTATGAGTTCCTGTCAAAACAAACACTTTCCCTCCAGTTGAAGCTTCCTTCGGCTTTGGACAGCGGGTGTTGATATGGCCTTGCTCTCCACAGTTGTAGCAAGTCTCCATGTTAGTCTTGCAATCTGCAATCAAATGCCCAGGTTTTCCATATTTGAAGCACTTTTTCACATCACTAGTGCACTCACTGACACGATGACCCAACTCACCACATCTGTAACATTTCAGGGGAACATAAGCTCCTCCCCCACTTGGCTTCTTTCCATCAGCAGTTCTCTGTTTACCTTTATCAGTCGGAGTTGCATAAGGTTTCCCATGATACATCTGTTGCTTTCCTCTCTTCTCAGCCAGACCTTTGAAATGCTCTGATCGAGCCTTGCTATATTCTTCAAAGATCCTACAACAGTCAACCAAATTTGGAAATCTTCTGATCCTTTGATAGTCAATTTCCTGTTTAATCTCAGGCCTCAAACAATTCTCGAATTTCACACACTTCGAGAACTCAACAGTCGCCATACTGTAATGCGGATAGAACTTGGCCAAATCTGAAAACTTAGCAGCATATTTTGTCGCTGACATGCTACCCTAATTCAATTCTAGAAACTCTATCTCTTTCTTCCCTAGAACATCTTCAAAAAAATATTTCCTCAAGAACTCCCTCTCAAACACAGTCCAAGTGATCGCCTCACCCGACACTTCCAATCGTTGCGTTGTACCGACCCACCAATCGTCAGCTTCTCCTACCAACTTGTGAGTACTCAACCACACCTTCCATGCCTCAGAACATTTAATCACCTAAAATATCCTCTCAATCTCCTTGATCCACTCTTGTGCCCCATCTGGGTCACATTTTCCCTTGAAATTAGGTAGATTGTTCTTCCGGAATTTATCATTCTCATTGTTCACAGCATTCAATAGATTCTGCACAACTTGAACCATAACCTGCATAGCGACAACAAGTGCATCGTCATTCCTTCCAACCATTCTCAATTGCTACGCAACAACAACAAGAATACAATGACCATCTATCATGAACCTCAACTATGACAACGACTACAACTCAACGACTCAACAACTTGGTCAGACGGACCGACCTGCTCTGATACCAATTGTAACACCCCAAATTTTCCCCGTCATTTTTAATAAATGAAATACAACTATATTAGATTAAAACTTCATTTTCAAGTCAAGGTGCTACTTTCAACCAACATAAAATATGCTCTTAAAATTTGATACATAATATGAACGAAAAACTATTCAAATTAAGCAGCGGAAAAACCAAACTTTAGCAATATCATTGAAATAGAAAATAGTTTGAAAACTTCTAAAACAACATCAACATGTTCCAAAATATAACAAATGAACTAAAGCAACAAAACAAAGTTTCTGACTCCCATGTTACGTATCAAAGTGGACGCCATGACCACGACTACTCCTGAGTATCTGCATGTTACCAACATATGGGTAACATTCAAACTGAAGGAGTAAGATTCTTAAATCAATTAAAAGTGGAAAATGATATAAATATAAGGCATATATCACACAATTACAACAAAATCATATTTATCACGACAAGAATCACAACCCAATTACACATCTACAAGAACATATCAACAACATATGCATCTACGTCATACACATCAACAACATATACATCCACATAATATACATCAACAACAATGCATGCAAATAAGACTCAAACATAGAGAATACATTACTAACCTCATTACTTTCATCTTCGGAGTGGTGAGAAGCCATTAATGTTAAGTTTGTGCTTTCATCACTTTCCGATCCCGATGACAAACTGATCTCGTTGTCATCCCATGCAATGTAAGCCTTTTTGTTCTTGAATTCTTTCTTGCCTTTGAAACTTGTTTTTTTTTAATTTTTGGACAATCTGGTTTGATGTGCCATTGTTCCCCACATTTGTAGCAAGTAACATCTTGATTTGACGTAGATGCCTCCCTTTTCTTGGAGTGTTTTTTTCTCTTTGAATAGTTGAAGGTTTTTTCATTATTTCCAAAACAATTACCAAGCCTTTTTACTAGAAGCATAAAGTTTTTGTCTTTGTTCGTTGCATTATCATTTTGATCATCTTTTAGTTCTACCTTTAAAGCGATTCCTTTTGATTTCTTTTCTTGACGTTCATGTTTTTCAAGCCTTACAAGTTCGAGTTCATGTTCTTGGAGTTTTCCAAAATGTGACGCGGACGTCATGGTTGATAAACTTTTCTTTTCTGAAATTGCCATTATCTTCGGTTCCCATTCCCGAGTTAAAGATCTTAACACCTTAAGATTTAGATCGTCATTTGTGAAAGTCTTTCCGAGAGCAATTAAATGGTTAGTCAAGTGAACAAATATTTTTTGTAATGCAAAAATGGATTCTACGGGCTGCATTCTAAACATTTTGTATTCTTCACCTAAATTATTTAATCTTGATCATTTCACTTCAACGGTTCCTTCATGAGTTTCTACCAAGGTATCCCATATTTCCTTTGTCGATTTACATTGTAAAATTCGGAAAAAACTCATCCATACATAAAGTACTTTGAAGAATATTAATGGCTTTCTTGTCATCCAACAATCTTTTCTTATCATCTTCATTGAGCGCACATTTTGTTTTGTCGGAGCCTTCACCATTGATCACCATAGTAGGACCATGTTGACCATTTTCAACAGATTCCCATATTCCTTCTCTTTGTGCTTCCAGGTGAACCTTCATTCTAATTTTCCAAAAATCAAAATGTTCACCATAGAAAAGTGGAGGTTTGTTACTGCTACCGCCGTCTTTGAAAACCGGGATTGCGGAAGCCATTCTGGATCTTTAGGAACAAGTCACCTATAACTTACTTTGATGCCAATTGTAACTTGGATGTACACCTAAGAGGGGGTGAATTAGGACTTATAACATTTTCTTGAGTTTTCAACGATTTTTGGTGTCTTACTTTCTTAAAGATTCTAAGTGATGAATGCGGTAAAAGCAAAAAGTAAATGACACAGCGATGTATACTGGTTCCCCTCACAATCCGAGAGTACTCCAGTCCCCTTTCAACATGAAAGAGATTTCCACTATAATGTTAGATTCCTAGACAAGACAATCTTAAGTCTTTCTATACAACTATAACATACCAAGAACAATCCTCTTGGATTTACAATGTTTAAAGTCCAACCGAGACTCAATTTCTCACAAATGGACCTCTTGCATCCATACACTGAATAACAAGGGAATAATCTTACAAACTTATTATCAACAATATTGAATAATAAGTTATGATTTAAGTAACAAGAAATTCTGAATATTTTGTATAAGAGTAGAAAGTTAGACCATCAATGTTTATCAATTGAATAATTGATCTTCTCCCTTGAATAATTTTCACTCACAATTTGTATACAAGTGCTCTTAGTTATGATATGAAACTATGATGGAAAATATGAAATTTTAGTACAAATTTTCAATAAGAGAAACACTTATGAAATGGACACTTTTAGAAAGTTTTTGAAAGAAAGAAGAATTGATTGAAATGATTATGGAAATTGTAGGAGGTGTCTTGAAAATCTAGAAAACTAGTGTTTATATAATGCTTAAAACACCTCTACAAACATGTATAAAATATGAAGAGATGCCATGGTTCAAAACAAAGAAACAAGAAATATTTTACTTGAAAAGTTGCAAAATTTTGTTTCTGGAAACAGTGGTAACCGGTTAATGTATGGGTGTTAACCGGTTACTTGAAGTAACATCTTTTTATTTATCAAGATTTGGGAAAAGTAACCAGTTAACGGGTAGGTTATAACCGGTTACTTGAAGTCTGGTTTGAAAAAAAAACTTTCAGAATTAGAACTGTAAAATTGTTTTGATGCAACTAATAATTTCTATAGATCATGGCATGATTGAAGACTAGTTTGAACACTTGTATGCACATTGCTTAAGAGGTAATTGATAATACCTTTAATCAATTTTTGACAATACTTCAAGACTTGATATAATGTGCAATTTTGTTCAATCTTCAATGTATCTTCAATGTCTTTGATCTATTGATTGTGTTCTTTACTTTTTGCAACTATATCTCTTTGTGTTCATCTTGTTCACCGTGTGTTAGAAGTAAAGATAAGTTATCTCGATATCTCATAGGACATCTGAGATATGCTAGACCATAATTTCATCTAGCTTGAGAACCATCTTGATAGTTTGTACTCTGCTCATCATGAGCTAAAACCTTATTTGTTGAGTAATGAATAATTAATTTAATGTAATTTTTGTAGTAAGTGATGTGTTGTTTATTGTAACACAGTGGGAGAACTGACTTGGACGTTTTTGTTTTCAAAAACTATGTTGCGAATAGCAAGAGTCGCCACCGACTTTTATTTTATCCGATAAGGAAAAGGAATAAAAGAAAAAGAAAGACCTTTAAAGAGATTTGAGTTCAGAGGGTAAGTTATACAAAGGGAAGGTGTTAGCACCCTTTGTATCCATGGTTATCCATGGGCTCTTAATTACTTAGCTCACTTTACTTTTGTTTGAAAAAGAGTGTAGTGTGTGTTTAGAAAATATTTTCATAAGTCTTTAACTTTGCAATGATCCTCGTATGGATGTATACAAATTGTTTAGTTTTGAAAATGTTTGAAAAGTGGGGTGTAAAGAGTGTTTTGAAAAGAAGTGAGCAAGTACTTAAGAACTACTTACCCTAAGTTTGTAAGGTTTTTCTTGTTATTTATTTAGGGGTATGATTGTCCTTACTACTAGTGAGTAAGTAGTCTTTACCTTAGATGTTTAAGGGACAAGCGTAGGGTCATCGTATGGTCATAGAAGGAAACCTTGTAGGGGTATCTTAGTAATTCGAAAGGACGATCATCATTTTTGAAGGGTCATCGAGGGACTAGATCATTTTTACTAGGCAACTCGAAGGGACTATGATCTTTTACCTGAAGGGACTTGATGATTTTATTCGTAGGCAGCTTTTACTAAGATACCCCCATGTTCGAGGTACTTGATCATATTTAAGGCAACCAAGAGGAAAAACCCTAGGAGTGCAGACGACAATCGTATGACAATCGACTTACGTGTGTGAATATTAATTTCAGATATTTATCTTTTGAATTTAGTGTGCTAGGTCCAATTAATTTTGCATACATTCTTTTCACACCCTAGGTTTACTAACCACGCAATTTATATTTTTGTGTGCAGAAAATAAAGGTTCCTAGGCTATTACATCATGGGAGGGGTACATTTGTCTTTAGGGGATTGTGAAAAATAAAGTGCAAAAAATTAAACCTAATTAACTATTACAGATCAAGAACAATTACATAATCGGAAAAGTGAGAAAAAATAAAGTTACATAAGACCATACATCCTATAAAATTTCTCTAAAAATAATAATAAGAAAGTAAATAAAGAAATTAATTAAAATTTAGGTTTAAGAAAAAAATAATTGTTTTTTTATGTTTATGAAAAAAATTAGGGTTAGAAAAATCAGGATTAAAGTTAAAATCAACTAAATCCTAGTTATTAAGTTAATTACAAATTAATTACAAAATTAATAATAAAAACCTAAACTAAATTTCTTATGAAAATAACTTGAAAAATAATTGAGTTAATTAGAAAAAAAATTGTTCATAAATTAAAATGGTTAGTTATTAAAAAAATGTTTAATTAAAAAAATTAGCTTTGATTTTAATTAATTAGTTAAAGAAGAAATTATAAGAAAGATAGAAAACAAAATAAAAAATAATCAAGAAAATCCTGAAAAAGCAAAGGGAGAGAGCCTGGGAACGAACCCAGGTCTCTAGCCTCAAACACGCCTCCCTTAACCACTGCGCCACCTGTTTTTCTTGTGATAAACAACCAGACAAAATGATTATATAATTAGTTTAAACAGATACCAAACATCAGCCAATTGCGCACAAACACGCATTTCATCTTCAAACTCAGATGGTTTGGCTTTGCTACGATTTTGCTACCATCTTCCTGCGGTTTTGCTACGAAATTCTCATAGCTAATAACCTGCAATTTTCAAACAGCCACAAAAATAAATTTTAATATGTCAAATTCATCTATTCTTACTAAAGCAAGCCTTAGGAATCCAATGGTGCCATTGGTTTGGTCTAAAAGTGGCTGGTTCGAAGGTTCGATCAAGAAATGCTTCGTGCCCTAATAATGGTATACTTCGAATCCTGCACAAAAACTCAAGAATAAACGATCAAACAACATCAAGATGTGATCATGAACAATATTATGAAAGCAAAACACATTAAAACAATAAGAATGAAGAGTTTCGAATTCAAGAACATGGTTATGGCAACATGCTTTCATGTACAAGGTTTTACGTGTGTTCCACCTCCAATGATGATTGATATGATCTCCTGGATACTCCTTGATGAAGATTGAATGGAAAGAAAGGCCCAAAACTTCTTGTGGAGTCCCCTTGAATTTTGCCATAATATGCTTTTTATTTTGAAAACTTTTCTAGGGTTTATGTCTCAAGAATTTCGTGTCCTTGGCATTTGGTTGTGTTATTTATAAGAGTGTATTTTAGGTTGAAAAATTTGGGCCTTGTTGATGGATTTGAGATTACTTGAGAATGAAGATGGTTTCTATTTTTGTCCAAAAGTTATATGAAATTTTACTCTTTTGGTTTTGCACGAATTTGGACACTTTCAATCAACATAAACATCAAATATTTGATCCCAAAATAGATCTAAAACCAAATATTTGATTTTTTATTATTTATCTTAATTAAAATTGAATTTAAATGATTTAAATCCAATATAATATAAAATAAATATAAAAAATAAGATAATATGATCAATGGGTCGTGAATGATCTTATAATTGAGTCTGGGTTGAAAGAATATGGGCCCATTTGGAAGAAACTTGAGTTTTGGCTTTTTTTGCTTCATACACCTCCTCAAAATTGCCCAACTTCAACAATGCATAACTCCCTCAATTTTTATCCCATATAGGTGTTCTAGGACTTTTTAGAAAGCTTAGAGTGTCCACTAACTACTACTATTGGTCCCATTTCCATTTGATCTTCCATTTTTAAGTTATGAGCTTTAGAAAAAGTTGACTTTTTGTTGACTTTTAAAAGGACCTATAATGTCTTGGCTCATATATTTCAAATGAAACATTTTTGGCCTTGGCTTGTGAAACACAAAGTTGTAGAGAATTGGATTTCCTTCAAAATGAGCTTTGGATATGAAATTTATGATGAAACATGTGAAAGTTATGGCTGGTCAAACTACAATTGACTTTTCCTACAAAAACCCTAATTTAGTAACTCTTGATTCTTGATGATTCTGAGGTTTCCTTGATGAATCATGATCAACCCTTGATGAAATGATGAATTTAACCTTATAATCTTGATGTTGACCAAATATCTTGAAGTTTGACTATGTGTTGACCACAATTGACTTTTTGACCAAATTAATTGATTTTTGATTATCCAAGCATCTGACTGACCAAACTTGTAGGGAAAGCCTTGAAATTTGACATGAGGATTATTTGAGGTATATGGGATGTCATGAAGTACACTTGAGGCTTTTGAAGTCCACTTTGCATTGTGAAACTCAAAACCCTAGTTTCAGATCCATTGCTTAGGAGGAGGCTTTGTCTGATGAAACCTTGAATCCCTTTGAGCAATTGAGAATATTGTGACTATTAGGAACCCTCTTGAGGTATATTGTCTTGAAGATATGAGGGCAAATTTTGGGATACAACAGCTGCCCCTGTTCAATTTTCTGAAACCCGAGGAGTTAGATTGGCATGCACTTCATTCGTGACCTGAAGGTGGAAGAGGATTGAACACTTAAGCCCAAAATGTTCACTCGCCGGTGCGCAAAGTAACAATATTGGTTTAATATATTGCTTGATTGGGCTTAAAGATGCCATTCAGAGTAATTGGAGATGGGCTTATAGATTCCATCCAAAGTTTCTGTTGATAGGAACATCAAAATGTGTTTATGTTTGACTTTATCTGAATGTTGTTACTGAACTAAGTATCAGTACTAGATCTTTGTTTAGATCGTCTCTGAATTATCTCTAGGAAAATATCTTGAATTAAGCATCAGAACTAAATCTTCGTTTCGATTATCTCTGAATTGTCTCTGAAAAATATCCTGAACTAAGTATCAACATTAGATCTTCGTTTAGATCGTCTTTGAACTGTCTCTGGAAAGAAAATCATCCTAAACTAAGTATCAGTACTAGATCTTTGTATAGATCGTCTCTGAACTATCTCTAGAAAGAAAAGCCTCTTGAACTAAGTATCAGTACTAGATCTTTGTTTAGATCGTCTCTGAATTGTCTCTAGGAAAATACTTGAATTAAGCATCAAAACTAAATCTTTGTTTCGATTATCTCTGAATTTCCTCTAGAAAATATCCTGAACTAAGTATCAGCACTAGATCTTCGTTTAGATCGTCTCTGAACTGTCTCAAGGACAATATCTTTAATTAAGCATCAGAACTAAATCTTCGTTTCGATTATCTCTGAATTGCTTCTGGGAAATATCATGCACTAAGTATCAGCACTAGATCTTCGTTAAGATCGTCTGTGAACTGTCTCAAGGACAGTATTTTGAATTAGGCATCAAAATTAAATCTTTGTTTCGATTATCTATGAATTGCTTCTGGAAAATATCCTGCACTAAGTATCAACACTAGATCTTCGTTTAAATCGTCTTTGAACTGCCTCAAGGAGTTGGTAATGTTTATCTGACTGAGAACTATCCTGAAAAGGAAAAGTTAGTTTTTATGCAAGAGTGTTTTTTGTATGCATGCATGGCATGATGTTCTTAATGTAAATGAGAATGTTGTATGCGTTATAATATGATGTAAATAATGTATGTATGAATTATGTAGTCGAAGCCTATTAGTAGCTTTGTATATTAATTGCTAACTGGGGAAAATAAATTCCGATTTGTTACTGAGGAAGATGAAGACATTGTTCCTGTCTCGTTTCGGATCATTGTACTTAGGATCTTTCGATTTCCGTTCGTCATACTTTTATTAGAAGATTAAATTCCTAAATACCCTGACTGGGGATAAAAGAGACGGACATTCCCCTGAGAGACTTATCCGACCAAGTGTCAATTCTTTAGAGGATATCAGGTTTGAGAGAAATCTGTTAGGGACTTTGTAGAGCTACAAGAGGCTACTTGACATACTTTGCTGAAATGAATCCGTAAAGATTACTCTGTGAGGATGAGTTTGCGAAAATCTGTTGGATACAAAATTTGTTGGGGATTCCTACCTCCAAGAGTCCTTAGTAAATGCTATTGTTGTAATTTTATATGTATGTATATTTTGGTAAACATCAATCATATTCAAAAGCATACATTCATTTAAAACAACCAATGGATTAAGAACTTCTGATATTCTCGACTTCCCTGAGTAATTTTCTAGGAATTATCATGACTGAATCTGAAGACATGATACTGACACCATCTGATACTATTGGCACAGAAAATTAATTTCCACAATGGCTTTTGATGAAACCCAATATCAAGGTAATGTAATGAGAGGAATGTGCTTTCGGACTGTGGTAGGTCGTGTATGCCTTGGGTAATGGTTAAGAAGCTTACAACTGAATTTGATCTGATTATATTTTAAAAGAGAGCATTGCTCCTAGTTGAGGATGATTTGTCCCATAATGGAAGTATTTGAAAAGGGCTACCTCAAGAGAAATAAACAAAATGCCCTACAATAATATGCCTCTGGCATCGTGAACTAGGTAATGTTACCTCTGGTAATTCAGATGGGGAGACCTGCCTCTGGCTATTTAAGCATTGTTGAATCTTGACCTGACTTCCCCAGATGAATTGGACAATAACATGGCATGCCCCTTGATTGGAAGATAGTGACTATGCCCTTTGTATACATTGGCTTTGATCCAAGAAGCAACTTTGTCTGTCGGGAGGACTTTGGTTTATTGAATGTTCATCATGTAAGCTTCTCTGCTATCAAAAACTTAGTTATATGCAAACAATGATATTCAAAATGCAACGCTTATGTCTGTCTTGAAGTTTTGAAAAAGAATTATTTTAGCAAAACAATGTTTGTAAAAAACTGTGATATTAACTCAAGATTTATAATAAGCCCTAAAGGAGTCAGGAACCTTTTTGTAACAATACGCTTTTGAAATAACCATGCTTTAGTTAGGAATTTTAAAGGGTTGTAACGTGGCCTGGTTCACGATTTAAGAAATAAAGGATAAAGGCTCAAGTTTTATTTGTACCCAACCCATCCTTCGTGATGTTCTTCAGTCCTATGTTCAGTTAACTTATGCATTGAGGCTCCAAAGGAGTTTAGAATTGTAACACTGACATTTGCGATGATTCAGAAACCAGAACTTTATTTGAAAAGTCAGTCATCTTTTTTTGTTGTTGAGGATTTATAGTGACCTCTTTTCCTTTTGACTTTGTTATTCCTTCCTTTTACCTGAACTGTTTGTTACAAGATTATAGTCAGCGGGATGTCTCAATTTTTACTAAGTCTCCTTCATAGGTTTTGTGTGAGCTTTACTTTTTCTAGATATTGACTTACAGGGAACCATCATTAGTTGTGTACAAAATGGACAACTGGCATAATTGAGTTAACCGAGGAACTACCCTGCCCCAGGTTATGATTAAGGGTTTTAATTTGCGTGAGAATGAAAACTCCTACTTCATAGGATCAAAAGGGTTGACTAGGTATTAACTTCCTTATATCTCCACTGTTTAGGAATCGAAAAAATGCCTGCACATCATCAGCATAGTCTGTTCAAAAGCATACTATATCAAATTATGGTATCGTCTTCGTCATCCTCCCTCTAAAAGATTACAACTTTAATAAGAGTTAAATATCACAAAATAGAAGTAAAAAGTATAGTTTAAATATAGTGAAACGAATGGATTAATTCAAAATAAACATATTCAATGCATTAACTTGAAAACAAAAGTTTGACATAATAGTAAGTGTTTAAGCCAACAAAAGAAATTACAAATGAAAATTCAAATGTTCTCAAATATCCTTCCTCTAAACTTGTCACTCTAGATGTCTGGAAGCTTAGATATTTGATGGATGATAGAAGAATTCAATCTAGTCTTCTAGCGTAACCTCGAGGAATCCTTTGCCAATCAGGTCTTGAATCGTATTCCTCAATTCCCAACAATTATTAGTGTCATGTCCAGGATAGTTGAAGTGATATGCATACCTTGCATTGGGATTATAGCCAGGAGAGAAAGTATTAGGATTCAAAGGAGGGTCTTTCAAGGTAATTAGCTTCATCTCCAACAAGCATTGAAAAGTGTGCGACATTGGCATGTTGATTTTGATAAACTGTCTTTTATATTCCTTGTGTTGAGGCGGATTAACCCTATAAGACATTCTTCCTTTAATTGCAAAACTATCAGTAGTAGCCTGTCTCTTTCCTTCTCTTATCCTCATCTTTTGTTCAACCAAGTCAGCTTGTTTCATCGGAGGTTGACGAATGATTAGATTCCCGACTCCGTTACCTTGAATTTTATTGACGAAGACTCTCGGCTCTTCTTGCCCCTGGGCTAAGTTTTGGATAAGAGCCACCTGGCCATTCATCTGGATTCTCATCTCTGCCATCTCAGCTTGCAATTGTTCCAACTGATTACCCTTGTTGTCTTCAGGATTCTTCTTTTTCGCGTCCTTAGTGAGGAGAGCTTTCAACTCTTCTTCCCCTTGGACAAATTTAGGATCACTTCTTGAAATTGAGCATTCTGGGTTGGGAGATCTTTGACAGTCTGTTCGAGAGCCATTTCCACTGAAATAAACAGCGAGAAGATAAGAAACATGTCGCGGAACCCTGTTATGCAATGGTATGGTATGTAGATGCATATGCAATGTTTTCAAGGACCACGTAGGATTTAAATTTGTTAAAGGAAAACAAAAATAAAACTTTTATTAGTAAGTTTAAAATAAAATTTCCCTTTGGGCTTACAATGAAAGAACACAAAAGGTTGCAAAGAAAATAAGAACATTTGAGACTCAAGTCTCCCATGGATGCTTTCTCTTTGTGTTGAGATATGTATTGAGGTTCCGCTCTTCGTGAAGTTGCCTTGTTAGCTCCAACACTTTCCCTTTGCTAGCATAGAACTGAGCCTCAAAGGTATCCTTTTGCTCCTTCAGTTGGATCCAAGATTTCTGTAGCTCTTCTAGGTCATTAGGCATGCCAGGATGATGAATGGTGTAAGGAACATCTCCTTCAACAATAGGATCAACAATCACCGGTAGAACAACAAGATATGACATCGTAAGAGTTTGAGCACGAGACCGCACTCATCTGAGGTAAGGCTCCATATGGATGGAGTATTTTGGCTCCAGAGTATTGTTGTTAATCTTATTCACCATGCTCCAAGCACGTATAAACCTTTGACAGTAACCTTGAAGATCGTAGTCGTAATCGAACACAATACCTTGAATAATCATATCATGAGGACCATCACTCCGAGCATAACCAAATTGACATAGTTCTAAAGAAGGATTATATGTAATTCCTCCCCTGATGCCAAGAAGTGTCACATTAGGGAACTATCCATAGCGGTCAATGATAGTGACGCTTTCCATAGATCGGGAACACCAATGAATATCTGAATGAGAAAGTGACATTATCCTTCTAGACCACCTCAACCCTTGTTCATTCTTCATCACGGATTGAGGAAGGTGAGAAATAAACCACCTAGATAGTAAAGGTATGCAACACATCAGAGTTCTCCGCGCCTTTGTAGTACAAGTGTGAAGAGAATTCAAGATATCTACAAGCAAGGTAGGCACAGGATTATGAGTCAGAAATATGTTGATTGCGTACACAACTATGAATTGTTCCGGATTAGGGAACAACACCAAATCATAAATCAACAAGGCCAAAATATCCTCAAAATCATCGTAACTCATAGCATCCAAGAATACCTGAGGTTTCTCTATCAATACTTTAACAAGAATACCATTAGCTTCACTTCTTGTTTCCAGTACAATGTCTGACTTCTTAAGATGTAAGGTTGCTGCAATAATTTCTAGTTTAGGTTCCTTCTCTAGGCATATGAATAGTTTCTGATCAAAAATTGGTACACCAAGTAGTTTGGAGAATTCCTCCATTGTGGGCACCGGCTGATAATCAGGAAATGTGAAACAGTGATGTTTAAGGTCAAAGAGCTGGAAAAAAACACTCATCATGTCCCCAAAATAACTAAATCAAGTAGATAACAATGATTTTTTATGAATTGAGAGCTCTCAGGAACTTTTGAGGCTAATTCCTTAAGCTTGGAAGGCATCCTTATAAAGTTGATTCGGATAATGTTTCCGCGAACGGAAGCCATGACCTGCAGCAAAGAACAAAGATAAATCCCTTGGTCCTTGAAATGGTTAGTGAAAATGCTATGTTATGATGTCATGATATTATGATGTTATGTTCATGTTTAAAGAAAGCAATTGGAAAACACAAACAAGTCACACAAGAGCCTTAGGTTTAAGGGCTTGCATGAAGTCCATAGGTAAGTACCCTCCCCACTGAAGTTAATTGGCTCAACCTGTCCTAACAATAGTAACCGGGTTCTAAGGAATCTCAATATCACTTATTCTTCTTAAAGGCTGTAGTTCAGTATGGCAACTGACTTGCCCACCAAAACATCCCAAGATTAGAATCTCAATGAGTGTAGTATCGAGTATCAACCAACTTTAGACTGCACCTAAGCCGGTCATCTCACTACTTTCTAATGGCCAAGATAGGTCAATTAGGGTTCTAAAAGTAAGTTAATGTTAATGACAAGATATGGCAGGCTCATTTTATCCTCAACTAACTTAAGGAACATAATAACCAACCAAGAAGTCACACTAACTGTAGCCACCAGATCAACCATATCGGTATACGTCATACAGTTTCCTTGGTCTATTGCTACTTACCTTACACTAGATCCGGGTTAGGATTTTTCACACAATATCCCAACAAATACAGATAAAGCAGACAAATCAAACAATTATAGTAATCTAATCCTAAGGTAACCCCTTTTTTACTTAGTACTCCCCAGCAGAGTCGCCAGTTTTGTAACACGGTGGAAGAACTGACTTGGGCATTTTTATTTCCAAAAACTATGTTGCCAATAGCAAGAGTCGCCACTGACTTTTATTTTATCCAATAAGGAAAAGGAATAAAAGAACAGGAAATACCTTTAAAAAGATTTGAGTTCGGGGGGTAAGTTATACAAAGGGAATATGTTAGCACCCTTTGTATCCATGGTTATCCATGGGCTCTTAATTACTTAGCTCACTTTACTTTTGTTTGAAAAAGAGTGTAGTGTGTGTTTAGAAAATATTTTCATAAGTCTTTAACTTTGCAATGATCCTCGTATGGATGTATACAAAGTATTTAGTTTTGAAAATGTTTGAAAAATGGGGTGTAAAGAGTGTTTTGAAAAGAAGTGAACAAATACTTAAGAACTACTTACCCTAAGCTTGTAAGGTCTTTCTTGTTATTTATTTAGGGGTAGGACCGTCCTTACTATTAGTGAGTAA
Organism: Lathyrus aphaca; assembly: GCA_963966055.1. Lineage (NCBI taxonomy): Eukaryota > Viridiplantae > Streptophyta > Magnoliopsida > Fabales > Fabaceae > Lathyrus > Lathyrus aphaca. Next base: position 133,756,862 of record OZ014519.1, on the reverse strand, counting down.
GTAATCTTTACCTTAGATGTTTAAAGGGACGAGCGTATAGTCATCGTATGGTCATAGAAGGCAACCTTGTAGGGGTATCTTAGTAATTCGAAGGGACGATCATCATTTTCGTAGGATAATCGAGGGACTAGATCATTTGTTTGTAGGAAACTCGAAGGGACTATGATCTTTTACCTTAAGGGACTTGATGATTATATTCGTAGGCAGCTTTTACTAAGATACCCCCACGTTCGAGGGACTTGACCATATTTAAGGCAACCAAGAGGAGAAACCCTAGGAGTGCAGACGGAAATCATATGATGATCAACTTACGTGTGTGAATATTAATTTCAGATATTTATCTTTTGAATTTAGTGGGCTAGGTCCAATTAATTTTTCATACATTCTTTTCACACCCTAGGTTTAATAACCACGCAGTTTATATTTTTTGCAGAAAATAAAGTTTCCTAGGCTATTACATCATGGGAGGGGGTACATTTGTCTCTAGGGGATTGCGGAAAATAAAGTGCAGAAAATTAAACCTAATTAACTATTATAGATCAGGAGCAATTACATAATCGGAAAAATGAGAAAAAATAAAGTTACATAAGATCATACATCCTATACAATTTCTCTAAAAAAAATAAGAAAGTAAATAAAGAAATTAATTAAAATTTAGGTTTAAGAAAAAAATAATTGTTTTTTTTATGGTTATAAAAAAAAGTAGGATTAGAAAAATCAGGATTAAAGTTAAAATCAACTAAATCCTAGTTATTAAGTTAATTACAAATTAATTACAAAATCAATAATAAAAACCTAAACTAAATTTCTTATGAAAATAAATTGAAAAATAATTGAGTTAATTAGAAAAAAAATTTATTTAAAGAAATTAGCTTTGATTTTAATTAATTACTTAAAGAAGAAATTATAAGAAAGATAGAAAACAAAATAAAAAATAATCAAGAAAATCCTGAAATAACAAAGGAGAGAGCCTGGAATCGAAACCAGGTCTCTAGCCTCAAACACGCCTCTCTCAACCACTGCGCCACCTGCTTTTCTTGTGATAAACAACCAGAAAAAAATGATTATATAATTAGTTTAAACGAATACCAAACATCAGCCAATCGCGCACTGACACACACATCATCTTCAACCTCAGACGGCTTGGCTTTGCTACGATTTTTCTACCATCTTCCTGCGGTTTTGCTACGAAATTCGCGTAGCTAATAACCTGCGATTTTCAAACAACCACAAAAACAAATTTTAATATGTCAAATTCATATATTCTTACTAAATCAAGCCTTAGGAATCCAATGGTGCCATTGGTTTGGTCTAAAAGTGGCTGGTTCGAAGGTTTCGATCAAGAAAAGCTTCGTGCCCTAATAATGGTATACTTCGAATCCTACACCAAAACTCAAGAATAAAAAATAAAACAACATCAAGATATGATCATGAAAAATATTATGAAAGCAAAACACATTAAAACATCAAGAATGAAGAGTTTCAAATTCAAGAACATGGCTATGGCGGCATGCTATCATGTACAAGGTTTTACGCGTGTTCCAGCTCCAATGATGATTGATATGATCTCCTGAACACTCCTTGATGAAGATTGAATGGAAAGAAGGGCCCAAAACATCTTGTGGAGTCCCTTTAAAATTTTCCCTAATATACTTTTTATTTTGAAAAAATTTCTAGGGTTTATGTCTCAAGAATTTTGTGTCCTTGGCATTTGGTTGTGTTGTCTTTTATAAGAGTGTATTTTAGGTTGAAAATTTTGGACCTTGTTGATGGATTTGAGATTACTTGAGAATGAAGAAAGATGGTTTCTATTTTTTTCCAAAAATTAGATGAAATCTTACTCTTTTGGTTTTACGAATTTGGACACTTTCAATCAACATAAACATCAAATATTTGATCCCAAAATAGATCTAAGACCAAATATTTAATTTTTTATTATTTATCTTAATTAAAATTGAATTTAAATGATTTAAATCCAATATAATATAAAATAAACATAAAAAATCATATAATATGATCAATGTGTCATGAATGATCTTATAATTGAGTTTGGGTTGAAAGAATATGGGCCCATTTGGAAGAAACTTGAGTTTTGGCCTTTTTTGCTTCATACACCTCCTCAAAATTTCCCAACTTCAACAATGCATAACCCCCTCAACTTTTATCCCATGTAGGTGTTATAGGACTTTTTAGAAAGCTTAGAGTATGCTATAACTACCCATTTTGGTCCCATGTTCATTTGATCTTCCATTTTAAAGTTATGAGCTTTGGAAAAAGTTGACCTTTTGTTGACTTTTAAAAGGACCTGTAATGTCTTGGCTCATATCTTTCAAATGAAGCATTTTTGGCCTTGGCTTGTGAGACCCAAAGTTGTAGAGAATTTAATTTTATTCAAAATGAGATTTGGATTGGAAATTTATGATGAAGCATGTGAAAGTTTATGCTGGTCAAAGTACAATTGACTTTTCCTACAAAACCCTAATTTAGTATCTCTACATTCTTGATGATTATGAGGTTTCCTTGATGAATCATGATCAACCCTTGATCAAATGATAAACTTCACCTCATAATCTTTATGTTGACCAAAAATCTTGAAGTTTGACTTTGTGTTTACCACAGTTGACGTTTTGACCAAATTAACTGATTTTTGATTATCCAAGCATCTGACTGACCAAACTTGTAGGGAAAGCCTTGAAATTTGACATGAGGGTTATTTGAGGTATATGGGATATCATGAAGTTCATTTGAGGCTTTGTAAGTCCACTTTACTTTGTGAAACTCAAAACCCTAGTTTCAGATCCATTGATTTGGAGGAGGCTTTGTCTGATGAAACCTTGAATCCTTTTGAGCAATTGAGAATCTTGTGACTATTAGGAACCCTCTTGAGGTATATTGTCTTGAAGATATGAGGGAAAATTTTGGGGTACAACATTTTTGCCTTGTTTTATCATGTGTTAACTTGTTATAAATTTGTTTCTTTGATTACTTCTGACCTTTCCTGACATGGCACATCATGTACACGTAAATGACTATGTTATATTAATAAAGCATTGTTCAACATAATTTTCATATTTGAACTTAACCTACCTTTAGAACACCTATTTATTCTTGTTTACTTCTAAAACTGAACTAGTGACAAATATATATATATATATATATATATATATATATATATATATATATATATATATATATATATATATATATATATATTCTTTTTATCTTGCTTATGCTAGTTTGACAAAAATATAGTTCATTAATGAAATCAATCTAAGTTACTTTCACTCCCTATGGGTGTGATATCTTTACTTTTATCACTTGCTACTTTCAAACATACATGTATAGTAGCATGTGACATCACATGTTTTTAAGAAACACCAACCAAAATAAGTAGAGTGACTACATTTTCTAAACCTTTGTTCTCTTTTATGACAAGAGTTTTTTTCTTTATTCCTTCTTTATTTTTATTTTATTTTTCAGAGACGAAAAAGAGGAAGTAGTTCCACCACTACTACTCCAAGTCAAATGTAGGAAAGGAAAGAAAAATCACTTGCCACTCGTGATAGTTAAGGGACACAGGTTTATACTAAACTCCAACTTTTATCAATGTCCTTTATTTATTTAAACAAGTTATTCATTATACTCATAATCATAAACATATCAATTTGATCCGAGAATTATAGACAAGAACATTGAAGATGACGAAAATGATTGGAGTGATGGTTCTGAAGAAAGGGATGAGGTTTCTCATAGACCCTTACCCCTCCCCCCCCCAAATATCGAAATAGACCTCAGATTATATTAAGGCCTCAGAACTTCATCAAGTAAAAAAAAGATTAATGTTGAGGCCTTAGAAGTTTGACATTCCAAAAAGAAAAAGATTCAACCCCTAAGGCCAATGCACCAAAGAAAATAAGAAGGAAACTTGATATCAACATTGATGAAGAAGAGGAAGAAGGAGATAACAACCAGCTAACTAGGAAGAAAATAAACCGCCAAAGGAAACCTATTCCTAATGAGTGTTCAGAGAGTGAAGATCCAAGCCCTAGACACAAGGCACCCAAGGTATTTTAAATTTTATCCATATCTTCTTTTCAATCTACTTCACACAATTTTATAATATTATTTTTCCTTTATCTTATTATAGGAGATTTTGATTCCTGTTATTCCCCGTCCCATAAACATTGCCTCAAATGTCTATGAGGCTTTGGTATCCAATCAGCCCCTATCAAACTCATCATCACCACAACTCACAACTGAAAATCCAATTGTGGAGACAATTTTTGAGCAACCAGAGGCAATATTTGATGATCAAATCCGAAAAGTTTACCCCATAACCCATCATTTATTCCCCTGCCCCTACATTATTTTCTTTTTGACCAAAATGTTCTCACATAAATAATGTTTTAAACGTTAAAAAATATTATAAGAATTGACTACCTGAACTCTTTTGCAAAGTCTTTTGGTACACAAAAGTAAAGTTTAAAAAGTTTAAAAAAAATTGACTACCGAAACTCTTTTCCAAAGTCTTCTGGTACACAAAATAAAAGATAATATTAAAAGTTGACTACTGAAACTCTTTTGTAAAGTCTTCCGGTACACAAAATAAAAGTTAAAAAGTATTTTGAAAAAGACAAAAATATTGTTTTAGTCCTTTAAGTTATTTTAAAATATCAAATTAGTCCTTTAAGTTTGTTTTTGTAACGCTTTGGTCATTTATGTTAAGTAACGTTTTCATCATTGACATTTTTAAAAATATTCGTTATAATAAATTGCACTCATATACCATTTAAACTGGTTTTTCAAACTCATCAAGAATATGTAATTAGTTTTGCGCTTGATTGTGTATTTTGCTCGGATCGAACATTTTTTCATTATGTATTTCGTCCACTTTTTCCCTGATTCTCATGAACTATAACTTGTTTGATAAATTTGATTGCATATTCGTGATCAGCGCAAAAAAACCAATTCAAATGATATATGAGTTTGCAATATATTGTAACAGATTTTTAAAAACATTAACAACGCAAACATTACTTAACATAAAGGACCAAAGCGTTACAAAAAAAAATTAAAGGACTAACTTGATATTTTAAAATAACTAAAAGGACCTAGACAATATTTTTGCCTTTAAAAATGACTATGGGAACTCTTTTGGAAAGTGTTTTGGTACACAAAAAATGACTACCAAAACTCTTTTATTATGTCTTCCGGTACAAAAAAAATTTAAAAATTACTACCGGAACTCTTTTGCAAAGTCTTCCGTACACAAAAAAAAGTTTTAAAATGCTTGAAAATGACTACCGAAACTCTTTTACAAAGCCTTCCGATACAAAAAAAAACTTGAAAAATGACTACCAAAACTTTTTTGCAAAGTCTTTTGGTACGCAAAATAAAAGTTACAAAAATAAAGGGTTAAATATGTAATGCCCTGAAATTCGTAATTTAATTATTTATTAATTATTTATGAATATATGGTATTGTGTGGTATATTGTGGTGTGTGATGATAAAATTATTTTATTTCGATAGTAATATTAGAATAATTATGAATATTATTTAAATATTATTATTAAAATGAAATAAGAGAGTTAGAGGTCTTGAGGGTATCTTAGTCTTTTGTGAATGTTAAGGGAAGAGAATTGGGAAAAGACTCTCATAACACGTATTTTGGAGATTGAGAGAATTTGCTCTGAGGAACCAATGAGACTAGGGTTGGAGATTCTTCAAGAGGTGATTGAAAGAGTCCAGATTAACTAAAGTATGAGGAGTATTTTTCGGTCAATATTCATAATGTAGAGGTAGGTCTTATGAGAAAGGGGGCTTTGAGTGAAATCTTAGGGTTAAGAGGATTATGAGAAGAGGTTGACTAAATGATGATGTTAGATGTTGTAGTTGATGAATACATGATGGTAGTTGGTTACATGAATGAATTATGCGTTCTTCTGATATTAAAATATGAGTTTTGATGAGTTTTGTCACAACAGAGTTGTACTGAAATCACAAAGTTTTTCTGTGTGAAATTGTCGTCTCACTTAGCGAGCAAATGGAAATCTGAAATTTCCACAACCCGATAAGAGGTCGCTTAGCGAGCCCGATGCACACTTAGCGAGACCTGGCACTATTTGAAAAATGTTTTATTCATGAAAATGACATGTTTTGTTGTCTTAAGTTGCTATGAGGTTGTTGTGAATTCTTTCCATGATGTAATATGCTAAATGTGTAGGAGTTTGTGATGAAATTATGTTTAGATGATTTATGTTGTATTATGATGATATGTAGCATTGATGATATGAGTAGGCAAAGTATTAGATGTGTGGATGATGAATGAGAAATGATGATGAATGTGGATGCAATAGTTGATGAATTTTGATGATATATGATTGTATTGTGTCTTGCATTCATGGCATAATTATGATGGTACTTCGGTCTGTTGGTAGCTTCAATCCCATCGTGTGGATTGAAGTGATATGTTGCTTATGATGCGCTCCCTTGTGGAGGGTTGATGGCCCAGTTTCCATCCTTGATGATGATTTGGTATCACATGCATAGTATAAGGATTGCATTTCATTCTTGGTGGCATAACATGATTGCATTTGTATTTTATGTGATGATGTGATAGATTTTGTCGTAGATGGGTGAGAATTGAAATTATTTATATATTGATGCATGTTGACTTGTAACTCCTTCTTTATATTATTTATATTGAATGTGAATTTACTCACCCTGCCTGCCTTTGGTGATGGTTTATTATGCCATCCTGCAGATACTCAAGAATAAGTTTTGTGCATGGACGTAGCATGGAGTGTTATGTCTTTTGTTATTTATAAATTTTAGGGTGGTGTCCTACACTGTGTCATGTAACATCGGAAATGATTTAGAATTTGTTACTTTTGATTGTTTTAACCTCGAGTTGATGATATTTTGAATTGACGTTTGAATTTTCATATTGACTTGATTAAGTGGATGAATGTCGATCCGCTGCGTAAAAAATGTTGTTTGTTTTAATTATGAATGCATGTTGTAACATGTGTCATGCGACAAGACAAAATAATGATTTTTATTGGTGTTTGTTGAAGTAGAAATGTGATACCCTTTTTTTCGAATACTCTGAGTTTATTGAATAATTTTGTATTATTATGTTGTGGGGTAAAGGGTGTTACATTAGTGGTATCAGAACAGGTCGGTATGTCCGGTCTTGTGTCGTTGTTGTTTGTCTGTTGTCGGTCGTTGCTTGTTAATGATTATTTCTTTTTTGATGTTGTGAGTGTTGTGTAGAATGGCTGAAAACAACACACGTGCTCTTGCTGAAGCTATTACGGCACTTGCTGAGGCTACAACTTGAAAGAACGAACAAGATAAGTTTTGTGATTTGGAGAAGTTTCAGAGTAATAGTCCGCGAGATTTTGAAGGAGATCATGACCCGTAGAGTTCATAGAAGTGGCTCAAGGCAATTTAGAAGATTTTCAGAGTGATGGCATGTACGGATGCCCAAAAGGTACAATTTGGTACCCACATGTTGTCTGAGGAGGCTGAAGACTGGTGGGATAATACCCATCAGTGTTTGGAGGATGTCGGTACTATGGTGACCTCGACATTGTTCGGGAGGGAGTTTCTGGGAAAGTATTTTCCTGAAGATGCTTGTGGTAAGATGGTGGTGGAGTTCCTTGAGTTGAAACAAGGAAACATGACAGTGGCAGAGTATGCTGCTAAGTTCGAGAGGCTAGTGAAGTATTGTCCTCACTACAATCGTGTTGATGCTGAACTTTCTAAGTGTCTCAAGTTTGAGAATGGGCTGAGGCCATAAATTAAACAGGGGATTAGTTGTCAGCAGATTCGTAGGTATGCTGAGTTGGTGGACAAAAGTAGGATTTATGATGAAGACAAACAAGCTCTATCTGCTCATTATAAGCAAATGAGTGAGAAGAAAGAGAAATGTCTATTTCGAGGAAAACCTTATGTGACTCCAGCTGAAAAGGGGAAGCATAAGGTTTCAGTTGGGAAGAAGCCAAGTGGGGGAATATGTTCCATTCCTCCCAAGTGCTACAAACATGAAGAATTCTCACAAGTCTAATGTGTGCAGGAATCCAGTGATGAGATGCTACAGGTGCGGCAAGAGAGGTCATCAGGTTGGTGATTGCCCAAATGAAGGTCCAACTTGTTTTAACTGTGGTGAGCAGGGGCATATCAACACCCAACGTCAGAAGCCTAAGAAGACTGCTACTACTTCTCAAACCAATGGTAGAGTGTGCGTTTTGAGTGGTTATGAAGTTCCTAAGAAGGATAACTTAATTCGAGGTACATGTTTTATTAATGGTGTTGAGTTGATTGCAATTATTGATACTGGTGCTACACATTCCTTTATTTCTCTTGAATGTGCTACTAATTTGGGTTTGACGTTGTCTATTATGAATGGTGCTATGATAATAGAAACGCCAACTAACGTATCTGTTACTACCACATATGTGTGTTTGAAGTGTCCTTTGACTATTTTTTAGAAGGACTTCTTGATGGATCTGGTGTGCTTACCTTTGCACCAAATTAATGTTATTCTTGGAATGAACTGGCTAGAGTTCAATTTTATGCATATCAATTGTTATGCGAAGAATGTGGAGTTTCTTGAACTTGGTGATCATGGTGAATTGATGTTCTTGACGACTAAGCAAGTAGATAAACTGTTGGAAGGCGATGCTCATACGTTTGCAATGTTTTCATTGTTTCAAGTCGAAGGGAAGACTTCGAGTGTTGAATTACCGGTTGTTCAAGAATTTCTAGATGTGTTTCCAGAGGACATAAGTGATTTGCCTCCAGAACGTGAAGTTGAATTTGTAGTGGATTTATTACCTGGTACTAGTTCTGTGTCTATGGCTCCGTATCAGATGCCTGCTTTAGAATTGAGTGAGATGAAGAAGCAATTGAAATAATTGTTAGAAAATAAGTTTATTCAACCTGGTGTTTCTTTGTGGGATGCTCCTGTGTTGTTGGTCAAGAAGAAGGATGGTAGTATGAGGTTGTGTGTTGATTATCAACAGTTTAACAAGGTTATAATTAAGAACAAGTATCCACTTCCAAGGATCGACAACTTTATGGATCATTTGGTGGGAGCTTGTGTATTCAACAAGATTGATTTAAGATCTAGTTACCATCAGATTCATGTTAAGTCCGATGATATTCCGAAGACAACTTTCAAAACGAGATATAGTCATTACGAGTACACGGTGATGCCGTTTGGTGTATCCAATGCACCAGGTGTGTTCATGGAGTACATGAATCGAATCTTTCATGTGTACTTGGATAAATTTGTGGTACTTTTTATTGATGATATCCTGATTTATTCCTAAACAGAAATGGAACATGCAAGGCATTTGAGGATTGTACTGCAAGTGTTGCGAGAGAAGAAGTTGTATGTTAATCTTTCAAAGTGCTTGTTCTGGTTGCAAGAAGTAAGTTTCATTGGACATGTAATTTCCAGTAGTAGAATTGTTGTAGATCCGTCAAAGATTGATGCACTGTTATAGTGGTTGACTCCTAAGTCTGCTACTGAGATTAGAAGTTTTATGGGTTTGGCAGGTTATTACCGGAAGTTTATTGAGGGTTTTTCGAAGTTGCTGCTACCTTTGACTCAGTTGACTCGAAAGGGTCAAGCTTAAGTGTGGGACGTTGCGTGTGAAAAGAATTCTGTAGAGTTGAAGAAGAAATTGAAAATTGGTCCAGTGTTGATTTTGCCTAATCCGAATGAGTCGTTTGTAGTGTATTGTGACGCGTCGAAGATGGGACTTGGAGGAGTTTTGATGCAGAATGGTCAAGTGGTTGCTTATTCTTTTAGGAAATTGAGAGTTCATGAAAGGAATTATCCCACATATGATTTAGAGTTGACATTTGTGGTATTTGTGTTGAAGATTTGGAGACATTATCTCTTTGGTTCAAAATTTGAAGTGTTTAGTGATCGTAAGTGTTTGAAATATCTGATTGATCAGAAGGAACTGAATATGAGGTAGAGAAGGTGGTTGGAATTGTTGAAAGATTTTGATTTTGATTTGAATTACCATCCTGGTAAGGCGAATGTGGTTGCAGAAGCCTTGAGTAGGAATATATTGCATATGTCGATGCTTATGGTGAAAGAACTCGAAATGATTGAACAATTCAGAGACATGAGTTTCTTGTGTGAGACTACTTCCGAGAGTGTGAAGTTAGAAATGCTGAAGTTGACCAGTGAAATTATGGAGAGGATTCGAGAAGGACAACAATCTGATTTGAAGTTGGTTGATCAGTTGACTTTGATTAACTAAGGTAACAGAGGTGAATCCCGAGTTGATGAGAATGGTGTGATGAGATTTCGAGATAGAGTGTGTATTCCATATGCTTCAGAAATTAAGAAGAGTATTTTAGATGAAGGACATCGAAGTAGATTGAGTATCCATCCTAGTGCTACTAAGATGTATCATGATTTGTAGAAATTGTTTTGGTGGTCAGGTATGAAGAAGGACGTTACGGAATTTATGTATGCATGTTTGAATTGCCAAATGTCAAAGATTGAACATCAGAAACCGTTAGGTATGATGCAACTGTTGAATATTCTAGAATGGAAGTGGGATAACATTTCCATGGATTTTGTGACGGGTTTGTCGAAGATTGCTAAGGAAAATGATTCAATTTGGGTGATTGTGGATAGATTAACTAAGTCGGCCAATTTCTTGCCAATGTAGATTAATCATTCTATGTAGAAGCTAGCCGAGATATATCTTGAAGAGATTGTGAAGTTGAATGGGATATCGTCTAGTATCGTATCAGATAGAGATATGCGGTTTACGTCGAGGTTTTGGAAGAGTTTGCAATATGCCTTGGGTACTAAGTTGAGGATGAGCTCTGCTTATCATCCACAGACAGATGGTTAAACAAAGAGGAATATCCAATCTTTAAAGGATTTGATGAGAGTTTGTGTGCTGGATCAAAGAGGATTTTGGGATAGTCATTTGTCGTTGATTGAGTTTACCTACAATAATAGTTACCATGCTAGTATTGGAATGGCACCGTATGAATCGTTGTATGGTAGATGATGTCGGACTCCCTTGTGTTGCTAGATATCAGGCAAGAGTGCAGTGCTTGGACCTGAGACCGTGCAAGAGACGACTGAGAAGATTAAGATGATACAAGAAAGAATGAAGGTTTCTCAGAGTCGACATAAGAGTTATAATGATAAGAGGAGGAAAGCTCTTGAGTTCCAAGAGGGAGACCATGTGTTCTTGAGAGTTACTCCGGTGACTGGTGTCAGGCGATCTTCAAAGTCTAGAAAGCTCACTCTGTGTTTTGTTGGTTCATATCAGATTTCGTAAAGGATCAAATCAGTAGCATATCGGATTGCGTTACCACCATCGCTTGCGAATTTGCATGATGTGTTCCATGTGTCTCAATTGAGGAAGTATGTGTGTGATCCATCACATGTGATTCAGATGAATGACGTGCATGTAAGAGATAATCTGACTGTTGAGGCATTACCATTGCAAATAGTTGGCCGAGAAATGAAATAGTTACGAGGAAAAGAGATTGCCTTGGTAAAGATATTGTGGGGTGGACCAGCAAATGAAAGTTGGACTTGGGAACATGAAGTTCAGATAAAGGAGTCGTATCTGACTTTGTTTGTTTCAGGTAAATTTTCGAGGACGGGAATTCTTTAAGTGAGGGAGAGTTGTAACGCCCTGAAATTCGTAATTTAATTATTTATTAATTATTTATGAATATATGGTATTGTGTGGTATATTATGGTGTGTGGTGATGAAAGTTTTTTTATTTCGATAGTGATATTAGAATAATTATGAATATTATTTAAATATTATTACTAAAATGAAATAAGGGAGTTAGAGATCTTGAGGGTATTTTAGTCTTTTGTGAAGGTTAAGGGAAGAGAATTGGGAATAAACTCTCATAACACGTATTTTGGAGATTGAGAGAATTTGCTCTGAGGAACCAAGGAGGCTAGGGTTGGAGATTCTTCAAGAGGTGATTGAAAGACTCCAGATTAACTAAGGTATGAGGAGTATTTTTCGTTCAATATTCATAATGTAGAGGTAGGTCTTATAAGAAAGGGGTCTTTGAGTTAAATCTTAGGGTTAAGAGGATTATGAGAAAAGGTTGACTAGATGATGATGTTAGATGTTATAGTTGATGAATACATGATGGTAGTTGGTTACATGAATGAATTCTGCATTTTTCTATTGTTAAAATATGATTTTTGATGAGTTTTGTCGCAGCAGAGTCGTACTAAAATTGCAGAGTTTTTCTGCGTGAAATTGTTGTCTCGCTTAGTGAGCAGATGCTCTCTTAGCGAGCAAGTGGAAATATGAACTTTCCACAACCCAAGAAGAGGCCGCTTAGCGAGCCCGGTGCCCCCTTAGCGAGATCTGTCACTTTTTGAAAAATGTTTTATTCTTGAAAATGATTTGAAATGACATGTTTTGTTGTCTTAAGTTACTATAAGGTTGCTGTGAATTCTTGCCACGATGTAATATGCTAAATGGGTAGGAGTTTGTGATGAAATGATGTTTAGATGATTTATGTTGTATTATGATGATATGTAGCATTGATGATATAAGTAGGCAAAGTATTAGATGTGTGAATAATGAATGAGGAATGACGGTGAATGCGGATGCAATAGTTGATGAGTTTTGATGATATATGATTGTATTGCGTCTTGCATTCATGGAATAATTATGATGGGACTTCGGTCCGTTGGTAGTTTCAACCCCATCATGTGGATTAAAGTAATATGTTGCTTATGATTTGCTCCCTCGTGGAGGGTTGATGGACCAATGTCCATCCGTGATGATGATTCGGTACCCCATTCATACTATGAGGATTTAATTTCATTCTTGGTGGCATAGCATGATTGCGTTTGTATTTTATGTTATGATGTGATAGATTTTGTTGTAGATGGGTGAGACTTGAAATTATTTATCTATTGATGTATGTTGACTTGTAATTCCTTCTTTATATTATTTATATTGAATGTGAATTTACTCACCTTGCCTACCTTTGGTGATGGTCTATTATGCCATCCCGTAGATACTCAAGAATAAGCTTGGTGCGTGAACGTAGCTTGGAGTGTTATGCGTTTTGTCGTTTATAGAGTTTAGGGTGGTGTCCTGTTATGTGTTATGTAACATCGAGAATGCTTGAGAATTTGTTTGTTTTGTTTGTTTTAACCTTGAGTTGATGATAATTGAATTGACATTTGAATTTTCATATTTAGTTGATTAAGTGGATGAATGATGACCCGCTGTGTAAAAATGTTGTTTGTTTTAATTATGAATGCGTGTTGTAACCCATGTCATGGGACATGACAAAATGATGATTTTAATTGGTGTTTGTTGAATTAGAAATGTGATACCCTTTTTGTCGAATACTATGATATTATTGAATAATTATGTATTATTGTGTTGTGGGGTAAAGTATAACACCTTTTCTAACTCATCACAAATTAAGCAATTTAAATCATATATCAGAGTAAACTCATGAAAAATGGTATCACATTTCTTCAATAAAATCAAAATAAATCAAAAACATCTCATTTGAGTCTTGTCCCGTAACACGGTTAACAAAATCATGGAAAACATTTTAAACCTTTCTCAATAAATATGCAGCAGAAAACAATAAGTCATAAATTCCTCTTTTGTAAAACAAAACTCATAATTTATCCCAATTATCATTTTATCAAAATACTTAAACAAAATTAACATCTTAATCCAGATAAAACTTAAATATTCAAGTGAAACCCATCCCAATGTTACTGGACACAGATCAGGACTCTACTTCTAACTAACCCGACAACTTGCTATCTCGGAGTTAAGTATGCACCGAGATAACCTTGATTATTTGTGGGATGGCATAATAGACCATCACCAGAAGGAAGGCAGGGTGAGTAAATTCACATTCAATAAAATAATATAGAAATGAGAATTTAAAAACATAACCTTAATATCAATCTATCATTACTAACTCAATTACACATTTCATCATTATCATCACATCATAATAACATTCACCATACTCATTTATACACAACATAAAATACATCTCATCATTACACAAAAATCAATGCAACTCATGATATATCATTTAAAATGAAACGTAACCTCTTAATAATAGATGTGGTACCAAAACATCCTCATGGATGGACACAGGGCCATCAACCCTCCCCTAAGGGAGCACATTATAACATCATATCACTTCAATCCACATAATGGGATTGAAGCTACCAATGGACCGAAGTCCCCTCATAATTCAATGCCATGAATGCAAAACGCAATTACACACACCATCCTCATAACATCATAAACATTGCATCCACATTCATTATTAATCAATCATTCCTCATACTCATTCATACCATCATATACATACTCATGGAACATCATACAACACACTCATCCACCATCATATTTCTACATCATGAAATCATACCTCATAACTCGAAGGAAACCAAATAATTCATCATACATCACTTAATTACAAATTCTACTCATATAGCCTCCAAAACGCATCATGTGACAACTCTACAACATCATAGCAATCTTGGACATACCACCTCAAAAACAGTTTTCGGAAAAAGGACATTTTTCAAAGTTTCTCAGGGCTCGCTAAACGAGAAATCCCGCTCGCTCAGAACCCAACTCCTTGTCTGTGCTCGCTAAGCGAGCTTCGCGATTTTGCAGATTTTCTGCGATTTCCAAAATTCCACTTCTGCGATAAAACCCCTCAAAATACAGAATTTGATCGCAATATATCAGAAAAACATCATTAACATCAAGTTTCCACACAATAACATCAAATACATCATATAATATCATTAAACTCATCAAAACATCATGAAATCATGCATCAAAATCAAAATCCTCAATCAAACCCTATACCCTAAACTACACCCCAAAACCCCCAATTCCATTCCCACATTATAATACCTATAGGAAAATACTCCCCTCCCCATACCTTAAGTTCTGTAATCTTTTCGATGATTTCCTCGAAAACTCTAAACTTTCAAGCCTTAGCTTCTCTTCTTCTCCAAAGTTTTTCTCCCAAAATTGCAATCATTTCGAATGACCGTACTCTCCAAATTTCCCTCTTTTGTCACTCTTTCCCATAGGACCTCTTTAGTATTTCCCCATAAAACCCTCACTTATCCTCAACCAAAAGACCACAATTCCCTTATCCTCTAATTCCTTTTATTTTATTTTATTTAATCTCAAATAATAAACTACACCCACTAAACTTAATATTTCTATTATAATTAAAATATTAAGCTACCCTCAAAACTTCAAAAGACATCACATGACATCATAAACATCAAAATTCAAAAGAAAACACATCAATAAAATTAAAATCGACTTTGAGGTGTTATAACTCTCCCCCACTTAAGAATTTTTGTCCTTGAAAATGTAGCTGAAGCAAACAACATCAGATACGACTCTCTCATCTGATCCTCTCGCTCCCAAGTCCAACTATCACCAGCTGGTCCACCCCACAATACCTTCACTAAGGCAATCTCTTTACCTCTTAATCGCTTTATCTCTCTGTCATCTATTCGCACTGGTGAAACCTCTACAGTCAAATTATCCCTTACTCGAATATCATCCATCTGAATCACATGTGATGGATCTGCAATATATTTTCTCAGCTGAGACACATGAAACACATCATGCAAATTCTCAAGTGACGTTGGTAACGCAATCCGATATGCCACCTCTTCGACCCTCTGCAAAGTCTGATACAGTCCAATGAAACGCGAAGTGAGCTTTCTGGACTTCAAAGCTCTCCCAACACCAGTCACTGGAGTAACCCTCAAGAACACTTGATCTCCTTCTTGAAATTCAAGTGCTTTCCTACTCTTATCATGATAACTCTTCTGACGACTTTTCAAAATCTTCATTCTCTCTCGAATCATCTTAATCTTCTCAATCGTCTCCTGCACAATCTCAGGTCCAAGCACATCACTCTCGTCTGAATCATACCAACACAATGGATTCCTACACCACCTCCCATACAATGCTTCATACGAAGCCATACCAATGCTCACATGAAAACTATTATTATAAGTAAACTCAATCAATGGAAAATGATATCCCATGCACCTCCATGATCCAACACACAAGCCCTCAGTAACTCTTCTAAAGATTGGATAGTTTGTTCTATCTGACCGTCCGTCTTTGGATGATAAGCAGAACTCATCCTCAACTTAGTTCCCAAAGCATCTTGTAAACTCTTCCAAAATCTCGATGTAAATCGCGGATTTCTATCCAACACAATACTCGAAGGTATCCCATGCAAATTCACAATCTCATCAATATACATCTCTGCTAGCTTCGACATGGAATGATTAATCTTCATCGGCAAGAAATGCGCCGACTTATTTAATCAGCCAAATAATCACCTAAATGGAATCATTCCCATTCGCCTTCTCCAACAACCCGGTCACAAAATCCATAGAAATGCTATCCCATTTCCATTCCGGAATACTCAACGGTTACATCATACCTAAAGGATTTTGATGTTCAACCTTCAATTTCTAGCAAACCAAACAAGCAAACATAAACTTTGCAACATCTCTCTTCATATCCGGTGTCGCTCCTGAAGATTTGCATCCCGGTACAAGCGCGAACGGTCGGCGAAGAGAGGAAATGAAGGTGAAGTGAATAGAGTCGCCAGGTAGGCATTTTTATCCCGAAGGAAAGGTAATGCTGCATAAACCTAGAAAGAGATGGATAAGACGGTTGCGAACCAGAGAAACTGAGAAAGGGGGTTGGTTACAACCTGGGAAGGTATTAGCACCCAGATTGTCCGTCGTACTCGACGGGATCCACGCTTAAAAGATTGTGTTTAAAGGGGTGAGTGTATGTGCTATCTGTGTGCAAAAGCTAGAAAAGAATATACAAGTGTCAGTGCAAAGGAAAGTGAAATGCTCAGGACTGAGGCTTAAAAAAGAGAATGCTGAAAGAGGGGGATGACAAAGAGACTTTTGTTCAATAACAATTAAGTTATGCCTACGTATCCTCTCGTGCAATGAGGAAGTCAGAACACCGTAGTTCGACTCAAAGAGACTGGAAAAGATAAATTGACTGTGAACTGCTTACTTGTCTATGCTCAAGCGTATGACTCGTCTAGCTCGAGTGCTAACTATCTTTCATTAGACGGAAGAAGCAAGTTCCCGTTTATGAGTGAAGATGATGAGAAAAGAATCCCGAAGGAGACGATTATTGTTTGTTTTTTGTGTTTTCAGTTTTGTTATTGTTTTTTGTGTTTTGCCTAAGTTAAGGAGCTTAAGCCTAAATCAAAGGTTGTAAACTCATTATATCTTCCCTTTGATTAGGGATAATGGGAATAATTAAGTATGAGATAAGCATCTCAACTTAATTACTATGATGGTGTAGGATTAAGATCATTAACCTAGTTGTGATTAATTAGATGTTTTTGGGTTTTTGTTTAGTGTTAAGTAATGAGTTTAATCTCTAATCACAGATTAGTGGGCTCATTACACCATCCTAATAGAAGGATAATAGATGAGAGCACTTAAGTTGAGGAAGATACCTCAACTTAATCCATGGTTAGGGACTAAATTCATTATCTAACAAAACCTTTATTAAGTGGATTTTAATTAAGGGATGAGATTAAGAAATGAGTTTTATGGTTTGTAAGACAACTTGAGGGGGACTTGTCCATTAAACACTAGGGTTAGTCCTTCTTAACCATAAAGGAAGAATTAGAACCCTAATGTAAGGCCCGAGTTACAAGATGAAGTCTTAGTGATTATTAAGATGATTTGATTAAGAGGTTTAAACAAATTAAAGGTTTAACACTTAGGATTAAAGTTATACATTCCATCCTAATAGAAGGATACAAACATAACCCTAATTCCAAAGTCCTAAAACTTTAAGAGTTTAGTCTCTGATTATGAAGATGAGAAGAGAGACTCAAGGAGACTCAAAGGTAAAAAATAAGGGGGGACTAATCACAACCCTAATTATTATCATGCTTGGATGTTCCTATGGTTTGTAAGGCTTAAGAGAGATCTTCAAGGAAGCCACCAATGGAAGAAGCAGATGAAAGGAGGAAGAAGCAGAAGAATAAGTTACTTACTTCACTGAAGAAGATAAGTAACTTAAAGAAGGAAAGTGAGAAGGAACACAAGTGAACAAGTTCACTCAAAAGACATATTGAAATGCAAATGAAAGAGATAAAAAGAAGTGAGAAGTGAAGGCAAATCCACTTCTCAAAGTAACTTACCACCTGAAAATGTTAGCATGAATACATAAAGTACAAAACATAAAGAAATGAAATGAAATGAGATGAAATGATCAAAGTCAGAAGTATTTATGCAATGTTAATGTCATGTGAGATGATGCAAAGGCATGCAAAGTGTATATGTATGATCATACAAAGATGAGATGCAAAGGAAGCATGCTTTGAAGTTTGAAAACACATGAAAGTTAATGAAATGAAATGAATACAAATCATGGCAAATGAATGAAGAAATGATCAAGCATGATTCTAACATGTCCTAAGATGTCTAAGGTAACATATGAATGCATGAAATGTCATGGCAAGTTCATGTATTGATGCATATGCCCTAATCCCATATTAGTTCACATGATAAAAATTTGCAAACAAACTCAAATAAACCCTAATCCCATATTAGGTCACACCCCAAAGGAGAAGGTCATAAGCCTAACCAAACAAAAGTTATGAATTTCCTAAGTTTTCTAGGGTTTTTGGGTGGTTCAAGGGAAAAAATGCAAATCAAATTGAAAATGCAAGATAAATTCATGAGGAAAATGTCCTATAAACTACATGAAATATGTAACACAATGCAAAAAGAATCATCTTCAAACACTTCTTGGTTAGGCAGAAAATATGTTTTAAAGTTAGGGTTCAAAAAATGAAATTTAATGACCCTTAATTCAAATAAAAATCACAAACTATGATCAAACCTAAAAAGAAATTTCTGTGAAGAGTTTGAAAATGTTTCTAAATGCTTTGGGATGATTCATAATTTTTTTGGTGATTTTTAGAAACCTAAATGTGTTTTTAATTAATTAAAAGACTTTAATTAATTAAAAATAAAATTTAAATATTTTGAAAATACTTTTTTAATGCAAAAAATACAATAAAAATCATTTTTGGAATGAGAAAAATATTTTGATCAGAAATGCAAAAGGAAATATTTTTTTTGATGTTTTTAACTATTTTAAATAAATTGTGCAAAATAAATAAAGAAAAATGAAATAAAAATGCAATTAAATGGAAAGTAAACGCATCCAGTGGCTGAGATTTGAACAAAAATGGAGGGAGTTAACTAGCGCGCATCTGGACGGCTTACATTCAAACTAGATTTTAATTATATTTTAAATTAATTAATCAGGATTAAAAGGTAATGACTCAATCAGGACCACATGCTCACTAACCCTAATCCTCATCTAACGGCCACAAACGCATCTGGGCATTTAATCAGAGTTTTAGCCCTAATGACTTTCAGGTGGCCGGAGAAGACCTCTGGTCATCTTCTCCGTCCAGCTCCTCACCTGAACTTCGTCAAATCATCACCCCGAGCCCCCAAAATCTCCAGAAATGATCAACTAACTACCCTAAACAATAATCCAGCCTCAAAAATCATTCATCATTCATCATTAACAAGATTCGAATCAAAACATCAAAACGACAAAAATTTCAGAACATCATGAAATGCTTAAAACTCAAGCATTTTCGAAAATAAAGACATCAGCATGACCAGTGAAGCATGAGGAATCATTCTATAACATGAAAACACATTTCTGGAAAAAAGGTTCTTGATGACTACCTGAGTTGGAGCTTTGCAATATGGACTTTCAGAGCTCTCCCTTTGTGCAATCCACTCCCATTTGACCTCTTGAAGTTATTGGCAAGCTTGAATGAAGCTTAGAGTGGCTATTTTGAGGTGTTTGGTTCTGAGGATGCAGAAATCGTATTTGTGTTTGGCTGTGTTTTAAGCTATGGTGATGGGTGGGAAATGATCCTGGGGTGATGCTGAGTTGATTGGTGGAAAAATATTTGAAGTTTGATGGCTGGTTTTTCAGATTCGAAGAGAGGAAAGTTTTTGATGATTTTGTGAATCCTGACTTGTGGGAGGTTCTGAGCTTGTGTGAGTTGTGTTTTGGATTGCTTGAGGTTAGTCTAAACAATTGTGATTGGTTCAGAGAGTTGTTGTGGCTCAGCTTGATTGGTATGGGAGCTTTTGCAAAAAGTCAAGATTTTGTACTTTGAGGTATGGGCATGGTGCAGGTCTGATTTCTTGGGGTGTCTGGCCTCAGCTGACTTTGTGGAGAGCCATGGAATTGGTTTTGATGTGCTGGATGGCCTTGAGAAGAGTTATCACATGTTTTGCAAAATTCCCTCTTTGAAGTTTCTTGGATCACAAGCCATGAAATGCCTCTAACCATGGGCCAATTCTGATCTTTTGAAATTACATAGGCATGTTATGAAGTGTTTGTACACATTAGAGGTCATTAGAATGCTTGAATATGCCAATTTGCAAAATCCCTCTTTGACATGAAACTTGAAATTTTAGGATTTTTGCCAACTTTGAAAGGCCATATCTTGAGTTCTAGGATGAATCAAGACATGTTCTTTTACTTTTTGAAAAGGGAAAGACCTAATCTACAACTTTCATAACCAAGAATTTTTTCATTTGAAGCATTTTTGGTTGAGAAAGAGGAGGTTGAAAAACTTTCCCAAAATGGAAAGTTTCCATTACAAGTCATTTCCATTTTTGGCAAGTTTGTAAATGGCTCAAAATTATTCAATATTGTGAACTTATAACCTCTTCTAAGATCAAATAAAGATCATAGAACTTCAATTTGATGAAAATACCCCTTTGGTTCCATTGTTGGGGGCCTCAGATGCCCTGATTTTGACTTAACTTGCTCAAGAAGTTTCCCAATGAACAGATGACTTCCATAATGAATTTCTTCATCAAACTTGGTACACATGATCCTTATAACATCTTAAGAACATTAGAAACAAGAATGGCCCAAAAATTTGGAGTTAAGGCCTCTGAAACCAAAACCCTAATTTTGGTCATCTGTGCAGTGAAAACCCTAGCTCTGCTTCCATGCCTTTGCCAGTTCTTGTGATCCCTTGACTTTTATGAACTTTGAGGAGCATAATATGATGGTAGAACACACATGGACCCTCTTGGAACACTTTTAGGCCTTTGGGATGGCTCAGATGGAATCTTGGATTACTCAGATCACAAACCCTAGATGCAGATGAACTTGAACTATGCAGATGAAACAAAAATGCAATGTGATGTGGTATGCTTATGCTTATGCAAAAATGAAAGATCACAAGCCATGGTGTGATAAAGAGTGAGGGAAAATTTGGGGTGTTTACAGCTGCCCCTATTCAAACATGAGTTAGCTATGTAGGATGTAAGCGCCTGGCTTAACAGACAAACAAGGTAACTTATGGTTGAATACCAAAGACAGTCCAAAATTTGCACTCGCTGGATAGAAGTAGAAAAGGGATATAAATTGTAAAAAGGTATAGTATGATTATCAAATGAAGGCGATGGAGGACGACCATCGAGCAGAGGACGACTGCTGGGGATAAATTGGTAAGTAAAGCAATGACGGGGACGACCGACAAGCTGGGGAAATAAAGAGACCATGACGGGAACGACCATCAGGTAAGAAAACAAGATTCCCTGGGGATTAAAGTAAAGACAATGATGGGGACGGGAATCAGGCTTGAAAAGTAAAGTAAACAGAGATGGGGACGACCATCAGGTTTAAAGAATAAATAAAATAATGATGAGGGACGGTCATCAAAAGTGAAGTACGATTACCTAGCAGGGGACGGCTGCTCTTTATCATGACATAGGACGAATGTCGGATAGAAAAGGTCGGCGATGGGGACAGCCATCGGATAAAATGATGAAGGACTATCATCAAAAAGGTGAAGGATAATCACCTAGCAGGGTACGGCTACTCTCGGGGTTTATCACGACATAGGACGAATGTCGGATAACAAGATCAACGATGGGGACGGCCATCGAATAAACTGATGAGGGACGGTCATCAAAAGGTGAAGGACGATCACCTAGCAGGGAACGACTTCTCTTTATCACGACATATGACGAATGTCGGATAGAAAAGGTTCCACTAACGGGAACTCCGTTGGGGAAAGGGATGAGGGACGTTCATCTAAAGGTGAAGGACGATCACCTGGAAGGGTACGGCTGCCGAAAGTATCCCAACATAGGATGAATGTTGGATAGAAGTTAGTTGTTTTGTTGGTGACTTACTGAGGATTGGTAAACACGGAAGAGTGCTTACGCTCAAGAATAAAAGGTATAAGTGCTTGACGATGTGTATATATTAAAGATCTGGACGAGCATCCTTAAGACCACGATACGGACGAGTATCGGTAGAAATAAACATTGACGCGTGTTTAGAGATGATGGTACGAACGAGTACCAACTGGTTAACAAAGAACACGGACGAGTGTCGGATCTGTAGAGGAGTGATATATATACAAGATACAGACGAGTATAAGAGACTTTTGTATAAGTATGGGTGAGCATTGTTTTGTTGATTGAAGTATGAGCAGGACACAGACGAGTATTTGATCTGTTGGGGAATGTATGACACAGACGAGTGTCAAATATAAACAGGCATTTGTTTCGAGAATGCAAAGGATATGCTTTGGCTTTCTGTGGGGATAGAATGACACGGACGGGTGTCAAAAAGAGTTTATATGAATAAGTACTTGTTTGCAGAAGGTGTTCTGACAACCATGCTGGGGGATGATGACACGGACGAGTGTCGAAAGAGTATGTATATGTATCTGTATTTGAGAGTGCAAAAAGTATTCTGGCGACCTGCGAGGGATAAGACGACACAGACGAGTGTCGAAAAGATTATATATGAATATGAACAGGCATTTGTGTTGGAGAGTGCAAAGGGGACGCTTTGGCTTTTATATGCAGGGGATATGAGTTTTTATATACATTGCTGATGAAATATTAATGGTAATTGCAGGTGACTGGCTTGAACCTGGCTTGTGATCATGCAAATGTTTGATTTTTGCCTTAATGCTCTGTTTTAGACGGAATGCTACACTTATTTGGTGAATATGATGCAAATGCTATGATTTATGCAAAAGAGAAAACCAATCCGGGATTCGGATCCCGCTGAAGATCTCCGGCTGATCTACTTGGAAGAATAACCCGGCTGGAGAAAAGATCCTTGGATCTGTCAGGAGATAAAGCTCTGCTTGGGAAAATAGATCATTGGTCGATCTATTTGTAAGGAGAACTCAGCTGGGGAGAAGGAAACTTTCGTCACTTTGTTGTGTAAGAGTTTCAGGTATTGCTTTTCTGGGGAGAGAATGGAAACTTCTGTGGGGAGATAGTTCCTTTATCCTTGCTGAGGATGAGAGATCTGGCTCTCTGGTTGGGATCTTGGCTGGGGAAGCTCCTGTTGAAAAGACTTGTGCTGGGGACGAGGAGGCTTTGGTAACTCCGCTGGGGAAAAGCAGTTCAGATATTGCTCGAGAGATCCTGCTTGGGGAGGAGGTAACTTCCGGGAAGTAGCATGTTGGGGATGTGATGCTTGATATGCCCCATATTGCGTATCGAGGTATCCCTTACCGGATTCCGTCATAGGAGTTAGATATTCCTGAAAGTAAATATATTTCCTGCAAGCATTTATTAAAAATGGCTCATTTGTTTTATGCAAGTATTGTATCATGAATATTGGACATTTTGCAAATGAAACAAAAATGTACAAAACGAGGTGTGACTGAAAACTCTGATTTTATTAATCTGGGGTGCCCTGAATTGGCAAGTACAGTCAAAGAAACAAATCCCTTGGAATGACGAGATTGCTATAAATTGAGAAAATAAAAGTGTTGGCAATGTTGATGACGACGTTCTAGTGAACTTCCTTTGCTATGACCTGTATGACCTTGACGTTCTTCTCATCTTGCTTTTTGAAGAAGGTTGATTCTGACTGATGCTTTATCCTTTCGAAGCTGGTCGTGTTGTGAGCGATAATGACGAATTCAGAATGCAGTTGTTCACTTATTCCCTGATTTTGCGTGGATCGCCCTTTCGGGTTTTCAATCCACCGGGATACCCATTTTTGCCTGAGTTGTCCAATGTGGCTTTTCAACTCAGCGGGTGTACATTTTTTCAATTTTCCCTTATTTTTGCCCGAGTCTTTTATTCTGTTTTTGACTCGCCGGGATGCCCTATTTTTGCCTGGACTTACATTCTGTTTTTATGTCCAGCGGGTCATTTTATGCGAAGTATTTTTTAACTGCATCTGAATTCACAGGGGATAAGAAATCTTCACCATCCATAGTAGTGAGCATCAGTGCTCCACCAGAGAAAACCTTCTTTACTATGAATGGGCCATCGTAATTTGGAGTCCATTTGCCCCTGTGGTCTGTATGAGGAGGAAGAAGTCTTTTCAGCACAAGATCTCCCACTTGGTATTCCCGAAGCCTGACTTTTTGATCGAAGGCTTTCTTCATCCTTTTCTGATATAACCGCCCATGACAGATTGCAGCTAATCTCTTTTCTTCGATCAGATTCAGTTGATTGTACCGAGACCAGACCCATTCTGCTTCATTCAACTTTACATCCATCAGTACCCGTAAGGAGGGTAGCTCAACTTTAATAGGTAGAACTTCCTCCATACCATATACAAGCTGATAAGGTGTTGCCCCAGTAGACGTTCTGATTGAGGTTCGATACCCATGCAAGGCAAATGGTAGCATATCATGCCAGTCTTTGAAAGTAACCACCATCTTCTGCACAATCTTCTTGATGTTTTTGTTAGATGCCTCAACAACGCCATTGATCTTTGTCCTGTAAGGAGAAGAGTTGTGATGTTGGATTTTGAAGTCCCGGCAAAGTTATGCCATCATTTTGTTGTTCAAATTGGAACCATTATCAGTAATGATTCACTCAGGGACTCCATATCGACAAATGATGTCTCTTTTCAGAAATCTGGCTACCACTTGTCTGGTGACGTTTGCATACGAAGCTGTTTCAATCCACTTGGTGAAGTAATCAATGGCTACCAAGATGAATATGTGGCCATTTGAAGCAGTCGGTTCGATTTTTCCAATCATGTCAATGCCCCACATGGCAAAGGGCCAAGTTGAAGACATTACGTTCAAAAGATTTGGAGGCACATGCACCTTGTCTGCATAGATCTGGCATTTGTGGCATTTTCTGGCATAGGCACAACAATCTGCATCCATTGTGATCTAGTAGTAACCTGATCGTAATAATTTCTTAGCCATTGCATGTCCTCCAGCATGGGTACCGAAAGATCCTTCATGCACCTCGTGCCTCAACAAGTCCGCTTCTTTCTTATCAACACATCTAAGGAGAACCATGTCAAAGTTTCGCTTGTATAATGAACCATCAGCATTAAGGAAGAAACTACCAGCCAGCCTTCTTAATGTCTTCTTATCATTGGATAATGCCCCAGGTGGGTATGTTTGATCCTCTAAGAAACATTTGATGTCATGGAACCATGGCTTGTCATCTTTAGCAATGTCCACGGAGAATACGTACGCTGGTCGGTCCAGTCTGGATACCAAAATCCGAGGCACATAATTGGCAGTTTGAACCTTGATCATGGAGGAAATGGTAGCTAGAGCATCTGCGAACTGATTTTCGTCTCGAGGGATATACTCAAGTTTGACTGTTGTGAAGAAAGTCAATAATCTCCTCGTGTAGTCACAGTATGCAATCAAATGCTCTGGGTGAGTGTACCATTTGTCATTGGTCTGATTGACTACCAAAGCTGAATCTCCGAAAACATTCAAAGTCTTGATCCTGAGGTCAATGGCTTACTCAAGACCCATGATACATGCTTCGTATTCAGCTTTGTTATTAGTGCAGGCAAAGGTGAGTTTTGCCGAGAAAGGCATATGAACTCTTTTAGGTGTAATGAGCGCTGCACCAACTCCACGACATTCATATTGACAGACCCATCAAACATCATTGTCCACTCTTCTTCTGGATCAGGCCCTTCAGTGTGAACAAGCTCTTACTGATCTTTTGCTTTTAAGTACATGATGTCTTCATCAGGGAAGTCAAATCTCATGGACTTGTAATCATCGATGGGTTGCTCAGCTAGATAGTTAGACAATACACTGCCTTTGATGGCCTTTTGAGATGTGTACTGAATGTCATACTCTGTCAGAATCATTTCCCATCTTGCAACCCTTCTGGTAAGTGCTAGCTTCTCAAATATGTACTTGACAAGGTCCATTTTTGATCAATAAAGTAGTGTGAGTCAACATATACTGTCTTAGTCGGCGAGCAGCCCACGCTAAAGCACAACAAGTTTCTCGAGCAGTGAATAACGTTGTTCACAGTCGGTAAATTTTTTGCTTAGGTAGTATATTGCATACTCTTTTCGACCAGACTCGTCATGCTGGCCTAGCACACACCCCATTGATCCTTCTAATACTGTCAGGTACATTACTAGAGGTCTTCCTTCAATTGGAGGCATGAGAATCGGAGGTTCTTGTAGGTACTCCTTGATTTTGTCAAAAGCCTTCTGACAATCTTCGTTCCACCTGACCGTTTGCTCCTTTCTTAAAAATTTGAACAGGGGCTCACAGGTTGCAGTAAGATGAGATATGAACCTCGATATGTAGTTCAATCTACCTAGGAACCCCCGAACTTCCTTTTCAGTCCTAGGTGCTGGCATATCCTGAATGGCTTTGACTTTGTCAGGATCAACTCCAATTCCCTTTTCACTTACAATAAATCCCAGCAGCTTACCAGAACGTACCCCGAATGTGCATTTGTTGGGGTTTAGCTTCAGCTGATACTTCCTCAGACGCTTGAAAAACTTTAGCAGATTTACCATATGATCTTCTTCAGTAAGGGACTTGGCAATCATATCATCCACGTATCATTCAATTTATTTGTGGATCATATCATGGAATAATGTCACCATAGCCCATTGATAAGTTGCACCGACATTCTTTAGTCCAAAAGGCATTACCTTGTAACAAAATGTGCCCCAAGGTGTGATGAAGGTTGTCTTCTCCATGTCTTCGGGTGACATCTTGATCTGATTATACCCAGAAAATCCATCCATGAAGGAAAATACCGAGAACTGAGTTGTGTTGTCGACCAATACATCAATGTGAAGTAATGGGAAATCATCCTTTGGGCTAGCTCTGTTCAGGTCCCGGTAATCCACACACATCCGTACTTTGCCATCCTTCTTCGCCACTGGTACAATGTTAGCAACCCACGGCGGGTAACTAGTTACAACAAGGAATCTAGCGTCCCACTGTTTTTGTACCTCTTCCTTAATCTTCATGGCCATATCTGGGCGAGTACGGCGCAACTTTTGCTTTACTGGAGGACAATCTTCTTTCAATGGCAGCTTGTGCATAACAATATCCGTATCTAGACCTGGCATGTCTTGATAGGACCAAGCAAAGACGTCGACGTATTCTCGAAGCATGTTGATAAGCTGTTCTTTTACTGAAACTTGCAGGCCGGCCCCAATCTTCACTTCTTTCAAATCCTCTTTGGTACCTAGATTAACTATTTCAATTTCCTCCTGATGAGGAGTGATCACTTTCTCTTCTTGCCTCAACAACCTGACTAACTCTTCAGGTAACTCAAAGTCTTCTTCAACCCCTTCATCAGCTTGATTAATTGGATTGTCGAAGTCATACAAGGTCATAATAGTGCTGTTATCGGTGCAATCTGGAGGGTAATCTCTGCAAGGGTTGAGATTTGTTCGTTTTAGTGATCAATTTTAATCTTGTTTAGAAAAGTGTAAAAAATGAAGTTATTTATTTTGAAAACATTGCCATTTTATTGTTTTGTACAAAAGTAAAAAATGAAAAGACAGTGAGCGAAAAAGAGACTTGTTTGCAAAAGATGTCTGATATTCATTGATAATCCATTTGCACAAAATTACAATATGGCCCTATTACAAAATGAGTCCTGACACCTTGGGCAAGATGCAGGACTTGATGCATGCTAAAAAAAGCAGGAAATAATAATTACTCTGCAGGAGTAACCCTTATAATTTCCTGGGAAGACCTGTTAAGGACTTGGCGACCCAGGATCCTTGGACGTATCCAGCTCTCCAGGTTGAGGTCGCTTTCCACCTCGTCTTCCATGTTGTTAACAACATCTGGGGTGAGCATACCCCCATTGATGAACTTGGGCTCTTTAGCAGCCTTTGCTTGATCTTGTCAGAATGGTTTGTAACCCAAACTGAATCTATCCTCCTTCTTCTCCACCGGTAGCAGCTTGCCCCAGCCTTGGGCATTTCCATCTTCAACAACCTTTCGAGCTTGCTGATAGGAGACAATTGAAGTACCCATCCTATCCTCCTGGGATGCAGAAAATACTTCAGTCGTCTCCTCATTGACATTCAAAGCCTCGAACCCCTGACTCATAGTTTCATGGATTTCACCATCCATCTCAATGTATTTGTATGTAGCCAGATGGCTAACAAAGATGTCCTCTTCACCACAGATGGTGATAATATGTCCTTCCCACTCATATTTCAATTTCTGGTGAAGGGTCGATGTAACTGCGCCAGCGGCGTGAATCCATGGTCGACCCAACAAACAGCTGTAGGCTGGCTGAATGTCCATCACATAGAAAGTTGTCTAAAAAACCCGCGAACCAATTATCACAGGCAGCTCCACCTCTCCAAGAATAGACCTCTTGGAGCCATCAAAAGCCCTGACCACCATATTTCTTGGTCGGAGAGCTATTCCATCATATTCGAGCTTGACAAGAGCCTTCTTCAGCAAGACATTGAGTGAAGACCCAGTGTCAATAAGAACATGAGATAGTACAACTCCTTTACACTCCAAAGTGATGTGTAAAGCTTTATTGTGGTGACGTCCTTCCGTTGTCAAGTCAGCATTGGTGAAACCTAGCCCATGGCTAGTATTAACATTAAATACCACTGTCTCAAGTTATTTCACTGTGATCTCTTCTGGCACATAGGCAGCGTGCAGAACTTTAAGTAGTGCATCCCGATGAGCTTCAGAACACAGTAGGAAGGATAAGACTGAGATCTTAGAAGGAGTCTGGTGGAGCTGATCCACAACCTTGTAGTCACTTCTTTTAATTATCCTCATAAATTCATCCACATCCTGATCAAAGGATGATTTATGAGTCTCTTTTGGCGCAGGTTCTTCAGGTGCCACACTTTTCCCTTTGGCTTTGGCAACAACCTCTGCCTCAGTACTAGTTCTTGGAGCTTGTGAAGCGAAGAGGCGTCTGCTTCGGGTGAAGCCTCCGCCTCCCCCGACATTATCCACTTGGGGGGTGTGATCTGAAGAATCAAGAAGGACTCTTTCTCCGCTGCAGTAAAGGTCTGCACCATAGTGCCATAGTATAACATTGTCTTTGTCATATGGAATAGGCCCTGGCACCGTGATGGTGATTGGGCTAACTACAGCAGAGGTTGGAACCGTTATTGTATGTGGATCATAGAAAATGGTGACAGGACTTCTGGTGGATATAGGTGGTGATGAATTGAAGCTTGGTTGTTGCTGAAACTGTTGCTGAGACTGTTGCTGAGATTGTTGTTGAAAGTTGTTGGAGTTTGGGACCGTTGTAGGGTCATAATAGATAGTGACAGTGGAGACGTCGTTGTTTGTGGTTGTTGTAGTTGTATAAGTAGATGAGATGGAATTGTTGTTTGTTGAAGTGATGGAAGAAGTGGTTGTTGATTTTGTAGACGAGTCTGTAGGAACAATTGTCTTTGCAGTTGTAGGAGGACCATTGTTGTTGAAAAAGGAGTTGCTGGTGTTGTAGAAGCTGTTGTGGTTATTTGCAGAAGGCCTTCTTTAATCAAGCCATTGATGCTATTCCTCAAGCTTGCACACCCGTTCACAGAAACCTTGCAAGATTCACAACAGGCCTCACAACCTGGAAACACTTGGCATTTCAAAAGCTGAGCTTTAACCTCTGCCAGAGGTGTCTGAATACTTGCAGTATCTTCAATCAAACTCATGGGTGAACCCTCCTCTATAGCATTTATCCTTGGCCCACCATGGCTGGGCATAGGATTCTTTGTGACATTGGGAGGTGGTGCAAAATTCAGGGCCTTTGAATCTACCAGATCCTGGACCTTCATATGCAGAGCCCTGCACTTTTCTGTGGAATGGCCAGGTGCATTAGAATGAAAAGCACACCTGGCGTTGACGTCGTAATTTCTCGGAAGGTTCTGAGGATCAGGTGGAGCCAATGTCCTTAACTCGACAAGATCGATCTTTAGGAGTTGTGGCAGCAATGTGGCATATGGCATTGGTATAGGGTCAATCACCCTGTTGATCTGAGATGGACGCTGCTGAAAAGGGCGTTGTTGTTGGTTGTTGCTATTGTTGTTGTAGGATCTTTGTTGAGGAAACTATGGTTGTTGAGGAAAGTGTTGTGGTTGTTGAGTGTATTGATGGGGTGGAGTAGGAATAGTGACGACATCAACTGACCTTGGAAAATATTGGGGTCTCGCTCTTCCCACATGTACAGAGTTTATTTCACCGGATCTACGGGGCCCTGCAAATGGCACCGTTGTCGGAAATATTTTCCATTTTCAGTAAGCTCTCGATTATTTCCCCAGCTATAACCACGTCTACAAAGCTGGTGGAAGAAAATGCAGCCAACCTGTCAATATAAGTACCCTGGAGAGTGTTCATGAACATATCTTCCATATCTCTTTCTGACATCGGGGCTGAACGACAGCAGCTAATTGTCTCCACCTTTGGGCGTACTCTCTGAAGCTTTCTCGGGAAGACTGTGACATTCCCATCAGAAGGGTTCTGTTTGGGGCCATGTCCAGATTATACTGATATTGACGAATGAAAGCTTCTGCCAAGTCTTTCCAATTCCTTACTGTGGCCCTGGTCAAATGAGAATAGCATTCTCGGGATGCCCCTATCAAGCTATCCTCAAAGTAAAACATCCACAATTTCTCATCCATGGTGTAAGCTTTCAATATCCCCATGAAAGACTGAAGATGGGTACGTGGCCAGGATATGCCATTGTATCTTTCAAAACAAGGAGGTTTGAACTTGTGAGGAATTCTAACTCCCTCCACTAATCCCATATCAATGACATCAAAACCCAAAAAAATTTGGGATTCAAGAGACCTTAGCTTTTATGCTATTTCATCCAACCGACGATCGTAAACTTCGTCTCCAGCCCCAACCATAGTAAACTATTCTTCTTGAGGGTCTTCTTGCAAAGCCCTTCCTCCAGTGTTACCTTGGGTGTTTCTTATAGCATTGATGTCTGGGTTCAGATGAGGTCCAAACTCTGGGGGATCAGTACGAGGCTGTACGTAATCGTTGTTGCTGGTACCCCTTGTACCTGGGTGGTTTTCCTCGGGAGTTTGCCGCTCGACTAACTCTCTCAGTCTCTCCTGGCTCTGAGCCAATCCAGTCATCACTATCATAAATTGATTCATTTGGGCCCTCATCTCTATCCTCTCATTGGCCATTTGGGCTCTTACTTCAGTCAAGTCTTGTTGAACCTGATCCATTTGTAATCCCGGAAGGTTGTTTCTTGTCGGATACCAGTGCACTCTATTGACAGGGAACACTCTTCTACGAGCAATGTTTCCTGAAACCATAACAAAGTGAGAAACAACAACAACAAAAACCAACAAAACAAAGAGAAAATGTTAGTATGCAATGCAGGATGCCTATTTATCTTCCAAGGGTATCCGGTTTGGTTCTTTGGTTTTGACCTTTCAGACCTCGAGGAAATGATGATGTTGTAAAGAGATAAAGCCCATGAAATAATACAAACCATATATTACAAAAACTGTGAAGATACATAGTTTGATTACAACAAAGTTCCCATGGTGGGTTAAAATACAACAACAAAATCAAAAGTACAAACAAAAGGAGGTACAAATTCAAAGAAATCAAACATCCAGTCCAAAATCATCCTCTCTGACTTCTTTCAGGAGAGCCTCAGTCATTGGACCAACTGGGTGCTCTGTGATGGTCCTGATGAGAAGGTTCCTGGTGGCAATGGCATTGTTCAACTTCTTGTGCTTATCCTGATCCTTTGACCTCTTCAACCCCGCCCGGAGTTTCAACTCAGAGATCTCCTTCTGTGCTGCTAACAAAGCTTCCTAATTCTTCTTTTCACTAGCCTCCAGTTGCTCTATCCTAGCTTGGATCCTTTGATCTTCCTGTGCACGATCCTCAGTGATCCTGATCCACCTAGCCTGGCTCTCCTCTAAGTAATGCTCAGCTCTGGCCTTCTGAGTCTTAGCTTCCTTGCAAGCATTCTTCAACACTAGCTCTCCTGCTCTAGCCCTTCTGATGTAGTCATATGTTTTCTCAATCTTGGTCAAGTGCTCAATCCAGAGCTTCTCTAAAATTTCATTATCTAGACGACTATCATTCCTCTCCTAGAGGGTCTTCTTCAAAGCTTCAGAGAGCTGGGCATTCCTTTCCTTCAATTTCTCAAACTCCTCTAGACTGACAGTAGCTGCAGGCTCCACTGCTGATGGACTAGGTACATCCTCTAAGGTAAATGGCATCCGGGTAATCTGTCCCCTGGTACGAGACCAATCAAGATACTGAGCTGAAGCTATATTGTTGCACTTTCCAAGGATAGATGTCCCCTTAGTCTGAATATTGTCCCAAGCCCAGGCAACTTGTCTGACAATGGCAATGTTGTGTTGAATGTCACAATAGAGGGTTTCTGTCAAATCTTGCCCTCTTGGGGGATGTACCAAAGCATACCCTAATTGCCTCTTGAAAAGCAAAGGGTTGTAGTTGATGCAACCTTTTACTCCAATCAAGGGTACATTGGGATACTTCCCACGGCTAGTAATGATATCTTTGCCCTTGGTGTTCTGAGTGGACCATCTGATGTCTTATGATGCAAGGGAAATCAATCTCTTAGCCCAGTTCCTTGGCTGATGAGGATTCAAGAAAGTATCTGACTTCGGCAAGTGTCTTAACAACCAACAGTAGAAGAGGGGTGCACAAAATCTGACCAATCTTCTCCTTTGCTTCTCATTCCTTTGATGCACTGAGTAGTAAAAGTCTCCAAGCAAGGTAGGAACTGGGTTCCTCAACAAGAACAGGTGAATAACACTCTTGCTTACAAACTTAGGCTTGTCTGCAAACAAAATAACTCCATATATGCTGAGTGCCAAGAGTGCACAAACAATATCCTAGTTCCCTGCTGCCGCATGAAGGGTGGCCTGGGAGATCAAGAAATCTAAGTGAAGGCTTGGAACCCCAGCCTTGGTGGTCATGTTCTGGTCAATGAGGGTAGGCTCCAAGTGCAAGGCCTTGGCTACATCTTCATTCTTGGGAGCAACCATCTCTGGGTTGAAAGGAATCCCTCTCCTGATAGGGACACTTAACAACATGGAGAATTCCTCAAGTAAAGGGCCCAACTGGAAATCTGGGAAAGTGAAACATCTGATAGGAGGATCATAAAACTGTAAGAAAGTGTGGATCATGCATCTCTGGGATGCATCCAGGTCCATGATCATGTCCATAATGCCTCCATAAAGGGACATGACCAGGAGTGATGAGACACTGGATCTGTCTGATGCCTGTCAAAGTGGGCTCAAAGAAATGATAGGTGATGTTGCTCTTCCTGGAGGTGTCCATGCTGACAATGGATGCTGGTGAAGAAGACTGAGGATAACTGGAGAAGATACTGGAGATGATGCTGAAGAAGAAACTCTGATGAGGATAACTGATGAAAATGCTGGTGTAGATAACTGAAGAAGTCTGAGCAGCAGAACAGGTCAAAACCAAACCAAAGATAAGATGTGGATACCCTGTAAAACAAATAGACAAATGTTAAATGATGCAAAATGATGTATGCAGAATGTTATCTGCCTTGATAAGGTCCATGTGTGTTTATAAGTCCGGATGAAGGCTTAGAAAACCAGTAACCAGGTGGGGGACTCAAATAAAGAGTCACAAGTCCAGGGTTTCACAAGAACTGTCTGAATGATACAACCTTAACAAAACCAGTAACAAAGGGTATGATGAGGCAAAGGGTTCCTGAAAACCTGTAAACATCCCAACCCCTTCACATGTATTATTCTAGAACAAGGATCCTCAGACTTGGATCAGTTATGAGAAGTGTAAACACTTCTTGCCCGGAGGTACAATGTCTACAATAACCATAAAAGATCCTCCTATAATTCACCTCAGATGCTGAAGGTCATAAAAGGTCATCTATACTTAGCAGGCTTCCCAGATATCCCTAGTACTATAGGAAATCCGTAGCATATAGTTCTCAAGAAGAAACCCATGTCTGAACCGTGTTTCATATTCCCGCACCAGACCGAAATGGAATGGGAAATAATATGAAGCCACTCTATTCTATGTGTCACTCAGGTTCCCGGTATGGAACCTTAATCACTCAAAATCCCTCCCACCAAAGGAAACAACAGATCCAACACAGATGATGATAACAGTATGAAATGCATAAAACTGTAAATGAAAGCAATAAATAAAGCTGTATAAAAAGCAATAAATAAAGCAAAAAAACAAATAAGCACAAGTAGCACATAACACCCCCGTAAACACAAATCAAACAAGCGCTAGGAGAAACCCACAAAAAGAACCAGAAGCCCTGGATGCATGCATACTTCCCCAGCAGAGTCGCCAAGATGTCGCTCCCGAAGATTTGCATCCCGGTACAAGCGCAAACGGTCGGTGAAGAGAGGAAATGAAGGTGAAGTAAATAGAGTCGCCAGCTAGGTATTTTTATCCTGAAGGAAAGGTAATGCTGCATAAACCTAGAAAGAGATGGATAAGACGGTTGCGAACCAGAGAAATTGAGAAAGGGGGTTGGTTACAACCTGGGAAGGTATTAGCACCCAGATTGTCTATCGTACTCGACGGGATCCATGCTTAAAAGATTGTGTTTAAAGGGGTGAGTGTATGTTCTATCTGTGTGCAAAAGCTAGAAAAGAATATACAAGTGTCAGTGCAAAGGAAAGTGAAATGCTCAGGACTGAGGCTTAAAAAAGAGAATGCTGAAAGAGGGGGATGACAAAGAGACTTTTGTTCGATAACAGTTAAGTTATGCCTACGTATCCTCTCGTGCAATGAGGAAGTCAGAACACCATAGTTTGACTCAAAAAGACTAGAAAAGATAAATTGACTGTGAACTGCTTACTTGTTTATGCTCAAGTGTATGACTCATCTGGCTCGAGTGCTAATTGTCTTGCATTAGACGGAAGAAGCAAGTTCCCGTTTATGAGTGAAGATGATGAGAAAAGAATCCCGAAGGAGACGATTATTGTTTTTTTTTGTGTTTTCAGTTTTGTTATTGTTTTTGGTGCTTTGCATAAGTTAAGGAGCTTAAGCCTAAATCAAAGGTTGTAAACTCATTATATCTTCCCTTTGATTAGGGATAATGGGAATACTTAAGTATGAGATAAGCATCTCAACTTAATTACCATGATGGTGTATGATTAAGATCATTAACCTACTTGTGATTAATTAGATGTTTTTGGGTTTTTATTTAGTGTTAAGTAATGAGTTTAATCTCTAATCACAGATTAGTGGGCTCATTACACCATCCTAATAGAAGGATAATAGATGAGAACACTTAAGCTGAGGAAGATACCTCAACTTAATCCGTGGTTAGGGACTAAATTCATTATATAACAAAGTCTTTATTAAGTGGATTTTAGTTAAGGGATGAGATTAAGAAATGAGTTTTATGGTTTGTAAGACAACTTGAGGGGGACTTGTCCATTAAACACTAGGATTAGTCCTTCTTAACCATAAAGGAAGAATTAGAACCCTAATGTAAGGCCCAAGTTACAAGATGAAGTCTTAGTGATTATTAAGATGATTTAATTAAGAGGTTTAAACAAATTAAAGATTTAACACTTAGGATTAAAGTTATACACTCCATCCTAATAGAAGGATACAGACATAACCCTAATTCCAAAGTCCTAAAACTTTAAGAGTTTAGTCTCTGATTATGAAGATGAGAAGAGAGACTCAAGGAGACTCAAAGGTAAAAACTAAGGAGGGACTAATCACAACCCTAATTATTATCATGTTTGGATGTTCCTATGGTTTGTAAGGCTTAAGAAAGATCTTCAAGGAAGCCACCAATGGAAGAAGCAAATGAAAGGAGGAAAAAGCAGAAGAATAAGTTACTTACTTCACTGAAGAAGATAAGTAACATAAAGAAGGAAAGTGAGAAGGAACACAAGTGAACAAGCTCACTCAAAAGACATATTGAAATTCAAATGAAAGAGATAATAAGAAGTGAGAAGTGAAGGCAAATCCACTTCTCAAAGTAACTTACCACCTGAAAATGTTAGCATGAATGCATAAAGTACAAAGCATAAAGAAATGAAATGAAATGAGATGAAATGATCAAAGTCAGAAGTATTTATGCAATGTTAATGTCACGTGAGATGATGAAAAGGCATGCAAAGTGTATATGTATGATCATACAAAGATGAGATGCAAAGGAAGCATGCTTTGAAGTTTGAAAACACATGAAAGTTAATGAAATGAAATGAGTACAAATCATGGAAAATGAATGAAGAAATGATCAAGCATGATTCTAACATGTCCTAAGATGTCTAAGGTAACATATGAATGCATGAAATGTCATGGCAAGTTCATGTATTGATGCATATGCAAGATGAATACAAGTGAACATGAGAAATTAGGGTTATATGGAAGTATGAGATGCAAATGAACAAAACAGAAGCATATGACATGATAAAATTTGCAAACAAACCCTAATCCCATATTAGGTCACACCCCAAAGGAGAAGGTCAGAAGCCTAACCAAACAAAAGTTATGAATTTCCTAAGTTTTCTAGGGTTTTTGGGTGGTTCAATGGGAAAAATGCAAATCAAATTGAAAATGCAAGATAAATTCATGAGGAAAATTTCCTATAAACTAAATGAAATATGTAACATAATGCAAAATGAATATCTTCAAACTCTTCTTGGTTAGGCATAAAAGATTTTTTAAAGTTAGGGTTCAAAAAATGAAATTTAATGACCCTTAATTCAAAGAAAATTCACAAACTATATCAAACCTAAAAAGAAATTTGTGTGAAGAGTTTGAAAATGTTTCTAAATGCTTTGGGATGATTCATGATTTTTTTGGTGATTTTTAGAAACCTAAATGTGTTTTTAATTAATTAAAAATAACATTTAAATATTTTAAAAATACTTTTTTAATGCAAAAAATACAATAAAAATCATTTTTGGAATGAGAAAAATATTTTGATCAGAAATGAAAAAGGAAATATTTTTGTGATGTTTTTAACTATTTTAAATAAATTGTGCAAAATAAATAAGGAAAAATGAAATAAAAATGCAATTAAATGGAAAGTAAACGCATCCAGTGGCTGAGATTTGAACAAAAATGGAGGGAGTTGACTAGCGCGCATCTGGACGACCCACATTCAAACTGGCTTTTAATTATATTTTAAATTAATTAATCAGGATTAAAAGGTAATGACTCAATCAGGACCACACGCTCACTAACCCCAATCTCATTTAACGGGCGACAAACGCATCTGGGCATTTAATCAGAGTTTTAGCCCTAATGACATTCAGGTGGCTGGAGAAGACCTCCGGTCATCTTCTCCGGCCAGCTCCTCACCTGAACTTCCTCAAATCATCACCCCAAGCCCCCAAAATCTCTAGAAATGATCAACTAACTACCCTAAACAATAATCCAGCCTCAAAAATCATTTATCATTCATCATTAACAAGATTCGAATCAAAACATCAAAACGACAAAAATTTCAGAACATCATGAAATGCTTAAAACTCAACCATTTTCGAAAATAAAGACATCAGCATGATCAGTGAAGCATGAGGAATCATTCTATAACATGAAAACACATTTCTGGAAAAAAAAAAAAAGGTTCTTGATGACTACCTGAGTTGGAGCTTTTCAATCTGGACTTTCAGAGCTCTCCTTTTGTGCAATCCACTCCCCTTTGACCTCCTGAAGCTATTGACAAGCTTGAATGAAGCTTAGAATGGCTATTTTGAGGTGTTTGGTTCTGAGGATGCAGAAATCGTATTTGTGTTTGGCTGTGTTTTAAGCTATGGTGATGGGTGGGAAATGATCCTGGGGTGATGCTGAGTTGATTGGTGGAAAAATATTTGAAGTTTGATGGATGGTTTTTCAGATTCGAAGAGAGGAAAGTTTTTGATGATTTTGTGAATCCTGACTTGTGAGAGGTTCTGAGTTTGTGTGTGTTGTGTTTTGGATTGCTTGAGGTTAGTATAAACAATTGTGATTGGTTCAGAGAGTTGTTGTGGCTCAGCTTGATTGGTGTGTGAGCTTTTGCAAAAAGTCAAGATTTTGTATTTTGAGGTATGAGCATGGTGCAGGTCTGATTTCTTGGGGTGTCTGGCCTCAACTGACTTTCTGGAGAGCTATGGAATTGGTTTTGATGTGCTGGATGACTTGGATGAAGAGTTATCACATGTTTTGCAAAATTCCCTCTTTGAAGTTTCTTGGATCACAAGCCATGAAATGCCTCTAACCATGGGCCAATTCTGATCTTTTAAAGTTACATAGGCATGTTATGAAGTGTTTGTACACATTAGAGGTTATTAGAATGCTTGAATATGCCAATTTGCAAAATCCCTCTTTGATATGAAACTTGAAATTTTATGATTTTTGCCAACTTTGAAAGGCCATATCTTGAGTTCTAGGATGAATCAAGACATGTTCTTGTACTTTTTGAAAAGGGAAAGACCTAATATACAACTTTCATGACCAAGAATTTTTCATTTGAAGCATTTTTGGTTGAGAAAGAGGAGGTTGAAAAACTTTCCCAAAATGGAAAGTTTCCATTACAAGTCATTTCCATTTTTGGCAAGTTTGCAAATGGCTCAAAATCATTCAATATTGTGAACTTCTAACCTCTTCTAAGATCAAATAAAGATCATAGAACTTCAATTTGATGAAAATACCCCTTTGGTTCCATTGTTGGGGGCCTCAGATGCCCTGATTTTGACTTAACTTGCTCAAGAAGTTACCCAGTGAACAAATGACTTCCACAATGAATTTCTTCATAAAACTTGGTACACATGATCCTTATAACATCTTAATAACATTAGAAACAAGAATGGCCCAAAAATTTGGAGTTAAGGCCTCTGAAACCAAAACCCTAATTTTAGTTATCTGTGTAGTGAAAACCCTAACTCTGCTTCCATGCCTTTGCCAGTTCTTGTGATCCCTTGACTTTTATGAACTTTGAGGAGCATAATATGATGGTAGAACACACATGGAACCTCTTGGAACACTTTGAGGCCTTTGGGATGGCTCAGATGGAATCTTGGATTGCTCATATCACAAACCCTAGATGCAGATGAACTTGAACTATGCAGATGAAACAAAAATGCAATGTGATGTGGTATGCTTATGCTTATGCAAAAATGAAAGATCACAAGCCATGGTGTGATAAATAGTGAGGTCAAATTTGGGGTGTTTACACCCGACCACCAAAACAGCTTCTGCAAATCATGATACATTTTAGTAGCACCAGGATGAATACTCAATCTACTTCAGTGTCCTTCTTTAAGAATACTTTTCTTCAATTCTGGGATATCAAGAACATACACACGATCTTGAAACCTCATCATACAGTTTTCATCAATACAAAACTCTTTTCCGTTACCTTGGTTAATCAAAGTCATCTGATCAACCAACTTCAAATTTGTTTGTTGTCCTAAATGGATATCTTCCACGATATCATTCGTCAATTTCAGCATACCCAGCTTCACAATCTCAGACGTAGTTTCACACAACAAACTCATGTCTCTAAATTTCTCAATCATATCAAGTTCTCTTAACATTAACATTGACATACGCAAAAGTTTCCGACTCAAAGCATCTGCAACCACATTAGCTTTACCAGGGTGGTAACTCAAATCAAAATCAAAATCTTTCAACATCTCTAACCATCTTCTCTGCCTCATGTTTAGTTCCTTCTGATCAAACAAGTATTTCAAACTCTTATGATCGTTGAACACCTCACACCTTGATCCAAACAGATAGTGCCTCCAAATATTTAACACAAAAAAATCACGGCTGCTAACTCTAAGTCATGGGTATGGTAGTTTCTCTCATGAACACGTAGCTGTCTAGAAGTATAGGCAACCACTTGTCCATTCTGCATCAAAACACCACCAAGACCCATCTTCTAAGCATCACAATACACCATAAACGATTCATTCAGGTTCGGAAAAATCAACACTGGAACAATTGTCAATCTCTTCTTCAACTCAACAAAATTCTTTTCACGTGCCACATTCCACACATAAGCCTGACCCTTTCGAGTCAACTGCGTCAGAGGCAACACCAACTTAGAAAAACCCTCTATAAACTTTCAGTAATAACCGACCAACCCAAGAAAACTTCTGATCTCGGTAACAGACTTTGGAGTATCCCAATCCAATACAGCCTCAATCTTCGAAGGATCCACTGAAATCCAACCACTAGAAATCACATGGCCAAGGAAACTTACTTCCTTCAACCGGAACTCACACTTTGATAACTTAGCATAAAATTTCTTCTCTCTCAACACCTGTAATACAATCCTCCGGTGTCCCTCACGTTCTTCTTCTGACTTCGAATAGATTAGGATATCATCGATAAAAACCACCACAAACGTATCCAAATACTCATGAAAAGTCTGATTCATATATTCCATGAATACACCAGGTGCATTGGACACACCAAAAGGTATCACAGTATACTCATAGTGACCATACCTCATCCGGAAAGCTGTCTTTGAAATATCATCTTCTTTAACTCAAATCTGATGATAACCCGACCTCAAATCAATCTTACTAAAAACGCAAGCTCCCACCAACTTATCAATCAAATCATCAATCCTCAGAAGTGGATATTTATTCTTGATAGTCACCTTATTAAAGTGTCGATAATTGACACACAACCTCATACTACCATCAATCTTCTTAACCAACAACACATGAGCACCCCACGGAGAAACATTTGGACGAAAAAATTTCTTCTCAAGAAGTTCATCAAGTTGTTTCTTCAAATCACTCAGTTCTGAAGCTGACAACCGATAAGGAGCCATCGACATTGGACCAGTACCCGGTACTAAATCCACGACAAACTCTACCTCACACTCCGGTGGTAAATTACTAATGTCATCTGGAAACACATCAAGAAATTCTTGGACAACAGGTACTTCCACACCCACTTGTTCACTGTCCACTTGTAACACCGCAAATAAAGCAAACATCCAGGCTTCATCCGCTAGAAGTTCATCCACTTGTTTCGCAGATAGAAACATCATCTCTCCACTACCATCAAACTCTTGAAACTCCACCGTCTTTACATAACAATTGATATGCACAAAGTTAAATTCTAACTAGTTCATACCAAGCACAACATCCATTTGGCGTAAAGGTAAGCACACTAAATCCATCAAGAAATCCTTATCATAAATGGTCAAAGGACACTTCAATCACACACAGTTAGTCGTAACTGAACTGTCAGCAGACATTTCAATCAACATATTACCATTCATAACAGTCAAAGGTAAATTTAACATGGTCACGCACTCAATCGAAATAAATGAATGAGTAGCTTCAATATCAAGTATAGCAACCAACTCAACATCATTAATAAAACAAGTACCTCTAATCAAGTTGTCTTTCTTGTGAGCATCTGAGCCACTCAAAGCAAACACTTTACTAGTAGTTTGAGCTGCAGTAGCAACCTTCTTCGTTTTCTGGCATTGAGTACTGATATGTCCCTCTTCACCATAATTGAAACAAGTTGGTTCAACATTCGTACACTCATTATTCATATGGCCCTTTTTACCACACCTATAACATCTTATCACAGTAGCAGTGCACACATCAAATTTGTGACCTGCTTCGCCACACTTATAGCACTTGAGAGGAGTAGAACCCACTTCCCCACTTAGCTTATTTCCATCATTACCCTTTGGATTCCAATTGTCATTTGGAGTCGCATAAGGTTTTCCTCGAAACTTACCTTTGTCTTTCTTCTCACTCACCTGCTTATAGTGAGCAGATCTAGATCGACTATCCTCATCATATATCTTACTCTTATCCACAAGCTCAGCATACTTGTGGATCTGCTGACAACCAATCGCTTGCTTGATTTCCGGTCTCAGCCCATTCTCAAACTTCAAACACTTGGACAACTCAGCATCATCTCGATTGTAGTAAGGACAAAACTTCACCAACCTTTCGAACTTGGCAGCATACTCTGCCACCGTCACGTTCCCCTGCTTCAGATCCAATAACTCGACCTCTTTCTTGCCACGAGCGTGTTTAGGAAAGTACTTACTCAAAAACTCTCTCCTGAACACATTCCAAGTTATGGCAGCTCCATCTCCCTCTAATCTCTGACAGGTATTATCCCACCAATCCACAGCTTCTTCATCCAGCACATGGGAGCCAAACTTCATCTTCTGAGCATCAGAGCACGCCATAGTCTTGAAAATATTCTCAATCACCTTCAGCCACTTATGTGTGTTCTCCGCTTCATGAGAACCCTCGAACTTAGGCGGATTATTCCTCTAAAAAAAACCCCAAGGCATGAAATTCATCCCGAACGTTGTTCTGCGTCGTAGCCTGAGCAAGTGCATCTACCATATCCGCAAGAGCACGATTTGAAGTCATTCTACAAATCATCAACAACATCAGAAAACAACTCAATCCTCAAAACACTCAAACTCAATAACCAACACG
The DNA here is from genome assembly GCA_963966055.1 of Lathyrus aphaca. Classification (NCBI taxonomy): domain Eukaryota; kingdom Viridiplantae; phylum Streptophyta; class Magnoliopsida; order Fabales; family Fabaceae; genus Lathyrus; species Lathyrus aphaca. Next base: position 133,714,058 of record OZ014519.1, on the reverse strand, counting down.
ATTGACAACGACACAACATGACCGGGCAGACCGACCTGCTCTGATACCACTAATGTAACACCCTTTCTACCTCATCACAAATTAAGTAATTTAAATTATATCAGAGTAATCTCATGAAAAAGAGTATCACATTTCTTCAATAAAATCAAAATAAATCCTAAACATCTCATTTGAGTCCTATCCTGTAACACGGGTTAACACAATCATGGAAAACATTTTAAATCTTTCTCAATAAATATGCAGCGGAAAACAATAAGTCATAAATTCCTCTTTTGTAAAACAAAACTCATAATTTATCCCAATTATCATTTTATCAAAATAATTAAACAAAATTAACATCTTAATCTAGATAAAACATAAACATTCAAGCGAAACTCATCCTGATGTTACTGGACACATAGCAGGACTCCACTTCTAACTAACTCGACAACTCGCTACCTCGGAGTTAAGCACACACCGATCCAACCTTGATTATCTGCAGGATGGCATAATAGACCATCACCAGAAGGCATGCAGGTGAGTAAATTCACATTCAATAAAATAATATAGAAATGAGAATTTAAAAACATAACCACAATATCAATCTATCATCACTAACTCAATTACACATGTCATCATTATCATCATTACATCTCATCATTACACAAAAATCAATGCAACTCATGCTATATCATTTAAAATGAAATGCAATATCTTAATAATGCATGGGGTACCGAAACATCCTCATGGATGGACACTAGGCCATCAACCCTCCCCTAAGGGAGCATATCATAACATCATATCACTTCAATCCACACAATAGGATTGAAGCTACCAATAGACCGAATTCCCCTCATAATTCAATGCCATGAATGCAAGACGCAATTACACACATCATCCTAATAACATCATAAACATTGCATCTGCATTCATTATCAATCAATCATACCTCATACTCATTCATACCATCATATACATACTCATGGAACATCAAACAATGCACTCATCCACCATCATATTTCTACATCATGAAATCATACCTCATAACTTAAAGGAAATCAAATAATTCATCATACATCCCTTAATTACTAATTCTACTCATATAGCCTCCAAAACACATCATGTGAATACTCTACAACATCATAGCAATCTAGGACATACCACCTCAAAAATAGTTTTCGGAAAAAAGGACATTTTTCAAAGTCTCTCAGGGTTCTCTAAGCGAGACATCCCGCTCGCTCAGCGCCCAACTCCATGTCTGTACTCGCTAAGCGAGCTTCGCGATTCTGCAGATTTTCTGCGATTTCCAGAATTCCTCTTCTGCGATAAAACCCCTCAAAGTAAAGAATTTGACAACACTATATCAGAAAAACATCATTAACATCAACATTTCTCACAATAACATCAAAAACATCATATAATATCATTATACTCATCAAATCATCATCAAATCATGCATCAAAATCAAAATCCTCAATCAAAACTTATACCCTAAACTACACCCCAAAACCCCCAAAATTCTATTGAAAGCCTTTTAATTCAAGCAAATAATCCATATGTTACTTCCATGTCTCTGCCAATATTTGGATCATTATAGAATTGTTGTGGGTTAAGAAAATGCCTAGATGCATGCAATGGACGACAGAGTTGACATGTCCACCTACTATTTATGATTTCAAAAATATCCTTGTACTTACTCTTATTCCCATTGAAAGCTTTTTCTATACTTTCCTTTTCCCTATCCATTGCCTCATATATGTACCCTATTGCCAGCTTTTTCTCATTATCAACTAATCTTAAAACTGTCACCAACGTCCCCATTGCCTTAAGAGAGTATAGAACATCATTCCAAAATGGTGTCATGAGAACAATATCACATGTTCTTTTCCCCTTAGAGAAATTCAAAGTTGAAATATTTTCTAAGCGTTGGGATGATTCGACCATGCAACAATTCGAAAAATATGGCGGTTTCATGAGTTTTTCACATTAAAGTTTGGAGGGAAAATATATATGTTTTAATTCAAATACAGGGACAAGTGGCGCAAGATGGATCTTCTTCAGCATGTAGTGGGACAAGTGTCATCATCTTATGATAGTCTTAGGAAGAACCGTCGAAAACAGTTACTTTGTAATATCTATAAATAGCTTAGTCTAGTGTTAGAATAAGTGTGTGGAAATCATATGTATTAGTAACTCCGTAACACTCAAAGTATCCGCGTGTAGAGAAAAAAGTGCAGTGAGAATGTACGTGATGTAAACACCACCAATTTATCTTCAAGTTATTTATCTTTGAATTCATTTAACTTTCAAGCTTTTTATGATAAAGCATTTATCTTTCAAAGTCATATACTTTTCAAGCAATTTACTACATTCCATTTACAATTCATGCCCTTTACTTCTTCAACATTTTAACATTTTGCCTCGCACTTATCTTTACTTTACATTTTCAGTCATTTAAACTTCTTTGCCTTGCCTTTAACTTTCATTTACCTTCAAGTCTTGTCTTTACCTTTCCTTTAAACCTTCCAGCCTTGCCTTTTCTTCATTTACTTTGAAAGTATTTGCTTTTACTTCATTTCTTTTGTTTTAAACACCTTCTGAATCCTGTCGAAGGATTCAAGACCTTTTTCCCAAAAACATTACAAGTTACAAACCTGTTAGCACATGTCCTAGGATCAATTTATTTGATTTTGCGAGTAACTGAGGGTATTTTGGTATCTTCAGAGGACCAGTGATTGTTTTCCAATTTTGGAGGGAAACAATAGGGAGCCCAATCAATGTTCATATTGGAATGATGCTTGAGTCATAAGCCTCTTTAAGGGAAAGTAAAACATTATTCAATAGCTACCATACCAAACGATCTTTACTGTCCTCATCCCCAAGAATGTATTTTCTCAACCTATCTTCTAAGAAGGGGAGCAAATCTTACCAAGCAGTGGGAAAATTCCAAGACTGGTCCAAAATAAAATTAGAAACTTTAGAGTTCAAATTAATAGCTTTATATAGTAAAGAGTTAGAATCTATACTATTAATCAAGGAATCACCATACCGAGAATCCTTCCAAAAGTTTATACCAAAACCATTGTCCAAAAACCAGTTAAAAATGTCAAGAACAATTGTGAATTCAGAATGGATGTCATGCACCTTATTTTTCAAATATATGAAATTCACTTCAAATAATTGCATGCACCTTTTTTTTTATGTTGGAGATACTCTTTATTTATTTTCAGACACATGAGACTTTAAACCAAAAATATCACCATTATTTATTACTCTATATTTGAGGGCATGAACACATAAAAAATCATCAATTTAGAAATTGGTCTTATAAATCTAGACATGCAAAAAAGGAAATATTATATTATAAATATGAAGGGAGGGAATATATAAATAAAATTATTTTACTAAAAAAGATATTATTTAATACTAATATAGTATAAGAAACATTTATTTATTTAGGAGTAGACAGTCATGGCCCATGTTAGGGTTCGTTATAGGGCTGGACAACAGATCTGGTTAGACGGTTTCGGGCCTAATACCTCCACCAAATCCAAATCACAGATGGTAATAACAATAGGCCCTTTTTTGCCTGATTCGAGAATCAATTTAGACAGATTCAGGTTAATGCAGACAAGTAGTTTGAGTTAATGGATTTATCCAATATTTAGGCAAATACATAAGTCGGTATTTGACAAACTCACCACATAAACTAATTACTACTTTGGCCATTATACATGTTGGTTCAATAATTCTTCACATGACCAAAGACTTAAATTCCTACAATATTAACATTTATAAACCATCAATAATTTGTTTACTATGTTGTTAATCTCAGATAGTGGCGCGTAGCGCCGGACCCTCAAAATGCTATAGCGGCATAGTGGTTAGCGGGATAACCACTATTGTGAGCTTTCAAAACCAAGGAAAACACTTAACAAGAATTCATAAATACTTAAAATAAGTTCCAACAACATACATAATACTTTAAAAATATAAGTTGAAACAAAACATAAATTCCAATAGCATCACAATATAAGTTCTCATCCAAATCAAATTATAAAGATGCTCAAAATGATTATACCAAATTCTAAACCTAAACAAAGGTAACAAAACAACTAAACCACATCCGCCTCATCTTCACTTTTAAGTTCCACCATATTAATATCATCTTGCTCATCACTTGATTCAACTTTAAACTCTTCTTCTTACACCTCCATCTCATCATCTTCATTAGAAACTAATGTAGCTAGTCTAGAGTTATATCTAGTAACTCTTGTTGGTTCATTAGCTCCAGCGGCATTACCAAAAACTTCCCAAGTCAAACCCTCTTCTCCAAAAACCAAATCATCTTCCAATATTCCATTTTCATCCTCATTTTTTTGTAACCATTCATAACATTCATCAATATTGTTGAGGAGAATAGGATAAGTTAAATCATTGTTATTGAAGCGTTCCATGAGACCTTGGTTGTACTTCACAAAAACCAAGTCTTGTAGTTTTTGATGCTCTAGCTTGCTTCTCTTCTTAGAATGAATCTATATTATAATTTTTATAGATAATTAATTTCAAATCTCACAATCTTCAATCTAACTACATAAAAAACTATTAAATTTTAACTTACTTTCTCAAAAGTACTCCAATTACGCTCACATCCCGATGAGCTGCATGCTAGGCTTAACACTTTTATTACAATTGCTTGCAAATGAAGAAAATGGTTTCCATACATGGTCTACCACCACTCAGGTGAAAATTGTAATCCAATAACTAATTAGTATTGAGTATGTAATTATATTCTAAATTAACATAAGAATGAACTTTAACTTACCAGGGAACATGGTTTCCTTCATTCTAATTGCAGAAGAAATGCCAAATGTGCCATTCGCCTTCCGATACTTAGCAATCTCATATATAATTTTGTCATTCTCTATTTCATCTATTGAAAGCCTTTGAATGCAAGCAAAGATTCCATCTATTACTTCCATGTCTCTGCCAATATTTGGATCATTGTAGAAGTGTTATGGGTTAAGAAAATGCCCAGCTGAATGCTACGATGGAGTTGACATGCCCATCTACTATCTATGATTTCAAAAATATCCTTGTACTTACTCTCATTCCCATTGAAAGCTTTTTCTATACTTTCCTTTGCCCTATTCATTGCCACATATATGTACCCCATTGTCAGCTTTTTCTCATTATCAACTAATTTGAAAAACGTCACCAACGCCGTCATTGCATTAAGAGAGTATAGAACATCATTCCAAAATGATGTCATGTGAACAATAACACATGCTCTTTTCACCTTAACCTTTTTTTATGTCTTTGTGTTCAACCAAGCTTCTGATACAAACATCTTTCTAAGATTGTTTTTTAGTTTATACAATCTTTGAAGAGTGAGGAATGTTGTTGCAAACCTTGTAACTCCACTCCTAATCAATTCAGCCCCTTCGGTGAACATCCTCATTATGTTAAGGGTTATGGTATGGTTGTAGATGAATCCAACAAGAAATTGTCCTCTTGTTATGGCCCTTTTAACAGTAGACAACTTTCCTATATCTTCTATCATTAAATCCAAGCAATGTGCCACACATGGAGTCTAATAGAGTCTAGGATATTTTTCTTCTAAATATTTTCCTAAGACTAAAACAAATGAGATGATAAGTAACCAATTATATTTATCACATTAGTAGAAAGTATCAATGTAGAAATAACATTACCTGCCAAGACATAGTTGCTACCATTGTCACTTAGAATTTGCACGACATTATCTTCTCCAATCTCTTGAACAAATGAGTCCAACAACTCAAATATCTTCAATCATGTCTTCATGTAGCTTGAACCATCAATAATCCTTACAAACATACTCCCACTTGGAGAATTGACCATAATATTGATCAATGTCCTAGACTTACGGTCTGTCCATGCATCCGACATAATAGAGCATCCAAATTATGTTCTCTCTTTCACCAACCCTTGAAGCTTAGTATTTGATAACTCTAGTTCCTTTTTTAGCAAGGGAACTCTAAGTTCATGGTAACTAGGAGGCTTCAAGTGCTTCCCATAATTTCCAACAGCTTCAATCATCAACTTGAAGATATTATATTTCATAACATTAAAGGATAAGCCATTTTGATAGAAGAAACGAGCAATGTATTGAATTGTTAAAGCCCTTGCATTTTCCACACAAGAATCTCTAATAGATGTTTGCCTTTTAGCCAGTGACAATTTCTTCCTATGAGAGACCTCTAGATTTTGAAACATCATCATATCCATCGGACTTTTCGCATTACTCTTGGTCCTAACAGCAGCTGTTGAAGGTCTTTTTCCAACCCGAAGGTTTAAAATTTCCTGGACAACATCTTCATCCTCCTCATTGACATTAATATCAACCATATATGTATCACTAGCAGCTTGTTTTTTTATCAAAATTGTCCTGCACAATTTTTTTAATGCCAACCGGTATTTTCCTACAAGCTCTAACTTCTCCCCTTATCCCTAACTGATGTTTCTTAACTCGTGTTATTCCTCCCGTCGAAGGGTGCTCACAAAAATCACAAACAATAGTCTTTTTGCTTTGATATTTATAGGAGTTCCACTGCCAACCTATGTCAATATTGTCACCAATAGGTTTGAAATAACCTTTGTTGTTGGATGTTTGTGTTAAACTTGCAGAAGATGATGCCATGGCTGCTAATAGATGAGAAATAAGCAAAGAGAGAGAGATGAGAAAGTGAAGAAAAAGAGAATAGATGAAGATAGAACGTGGAAGAAAGGATGAGAAAGATTCACAACTAACAATGTTTAACAGCTTGCTGATTGAGTTTTAATTGTTGAAGAAAATGGAAAAACGAGAGAGAGAGAGAGAGAGAGAGAGAGAGAGAGAGAGAGAGAGAGAGAAAGTTAACTAAGTTATGGAGTCGATTGCGTTTGAGTCAGTTGTGTTTGAGTGAAGATGATATAACGGTAACATGAGTTTTGTGTGAAGAGGCATTAAACTTTCCACCGTTTCAACTTTCCACCATTTTGAGATAAGAGGTAAGTGGATTAGGTCATTTGGAGTGAAAAGGCAAGTGGATTAGGTCATTATCATGTTTTATACTAATAAAATGAAATGCTAAAATACCAATAATGCCCTTAAAAAAACTTTAAAAATTACAAAATTGCCCTTTCTTATCAAAAGCGGCATGAAAAACGCTACTGAACCGCTATTGCGCCGTTATTGCGCTGCCATGACCTCTCAAATAGCGGTCGCTATTTCCGCTATCACGGTTAGCGATTATCGGGCCAAAAGCATAGCACCGATGGCCTCTACTGCTACATTATACCGCTATAGCGCGCTATTGACAACCTAGTTTGTTTACAAAGAAGATGTTGTTACCAAGGATCGAATCCTAGACCAACAACTTACCCCACCCAACAAGCAAATGCCAACTGAGCTACCCCACCCACCCAAAACAGACTTGTGTTTAAATCCTATTAAAATCCTATTAAGCAAGATAAATTTATAAGGATGAGACGATGCAGCTGTTTTAGAATTTTAAAAATTTTACAGGATGATAGTAAATTCTCACCCATAATTGTTGATATATTGCACTTGCTTGTATCGATACCCAAAATTGACAGTGCATAAAAAATCATCCCAATTCATACACAACCAATTAAATAACATACAACCCCAAAGAATACACAACCAAGCACACATAAAACACTTTGAAATTCAGTTTGAAATCATATTGAAAAACAGTTTGAATATAGTTAAAACCATCACAATTCATACACACCAATCATATAACATACAGTCACAACTCATACACAATCAAGCACACATGATACACTTTGAAGTTCAACTTGAAATCAAATTCAAAAACATGTTTGCATATAGTTAAAACCATCCAATTCATACACATAAAACACTTTGAAATTCAATTTGAAATCAGCTTAAGACAAATTTGACATTGCCCTTGCTCTAAGACTTTAATCAGACTAATGGTTAATCACCTGTAAACAATTGGCCGAAATAAGTCAACTAACATGCATAAAATTTTCATTAGAGAGTGAGAATCTGCAATTCAACCATTTTCACCAAACTAATGGTTAATAATCACACAGACATATTTCTAACATAATGAGTGTTCCAAAAATGTGACAAAGTGAGGAAAAAGAAATGTTTTAGTGTGAGAGAAATATTTTGGAGAGTGAGAAACTTTAATTTATTCTTTAAAATTAAAATATTTCAGAAATATATTTCCGGAATAAATTCAAGATTATATCACACTAGAACCTTTCTATTCCTCATTTCTAAAAATTCTCCAAACTCTCAATTTTTTTCCATCAACAAGTCCAAAAAAAATTATTAAAACTCTGAAAAGAAAAAACTAAACATTATTGAAACATATATAACCATGTGACAAAGCATATATTATATCTTGCCAAGGTTTGAACTTGGACACTATAATTTGATACGGATTGATCTACCAACTTAGCTAAGATTCATCTTGGTTCCAAATTTATATAGTAGACTTCAGGGTGAGCCTGCTCTGCTCCCGACCATGACACATATGATGGATTGAGATTGAATGCCTTCGATTCAATGTCTGGTTTAATTACAATTTTGATCATCTATTTTGATTTGTTTTTTGGTTTCCCATTTTAAAAATCATGATTTTTGTCATTTTTTAAGTTGTGTTTTGGGAACTAAAATCCAATCCAAAAACTTAAAAAATGACTAAGAATGTGACAAAAAATGAGCAAAAATAAGAAATCAAAATTACAATTAAACCTATATTATTTTTCCATCATTTTAATTGTCCTCTGTTTTCAATCTCCAAGCTATAGAGTCTCTATTTTTGGATTGGGAATTGAAATCCCTAACAAAACATCATTTGAACGAGTTATAGCTAGCACGTAAAAATACAAAGTCACAAAAAACTACAGTCCAATCTATTATTTTCAATGGATTAACATGTGCTTTAAATATTAACAAAACACTTTAAAATATTTAATTAACAATTCAATTAATTAAACCACAAATCAACCGGTTTAAATGTTGGTTCAATCTTCGCTGAAAATAATAAAATAAAAGTTAAATCAATATGTTTGACCTATTTTTCTATTCATATCTTTTTAATCCATTTACATATTAATGGAAAGTAATTATAAAATCTTTATGTTTCCCATTATATTTTCAAGACTTTGTTTTGTAAAATATTACAAAACCAATAATAATAAGGTGTGAGCCTCCTCTCAACAATTTGCTAAAAAAGATAAGTTAGTATATTACTATCTTTCATAATAATGCCGCTTCTACTAATCAAAAAAGAATACGATGTCGCTTCACCCATTCAACTATCTCCTTCATTCTCTTCTTATTTCACTTCGAAGAATATGTGTCGAAGATGATATAATTTCAATGGGTGAAACCTTACTGCACATGGGTCACGCATACGCATACGACTTTATTTGGTAATTCTTTGTAGGGCACACAATATATCATTATGTCAATGATGTGAATTTACCTACGGTTGACACTTGTGATATTTTATTTATGAAAAAATTCTCACATATCGCATAATGGGACATATGGAATAAAAAATATTTTATTGAAAACGAATAATAATGGTTTACATTTCAGAAAAATCTTAATGTTTAACACTTCCATTATACAATGTGCAGGTTTACCTTATAACTAATTATTCATAATTTTTGCAACTATTTTTTATTTTTTATTTTTATGAATAAGTTTGTTTATTTGAATTTCAAATATGTAAAATTTAACCTCTTTTATTCTTATAGTCAGAAAGAAAATATTAGATTAAAGAGGAAATACGTTTAGTTGCGATAGATAAATCAACGTAATAAGAGTAAGATTTTCCTATTTCCTTCTTTTTAACCGGATAATATATGATTAAAAAATATTGTGTGTTATCGTTGAAAATGTGTTGTCTGTTTTGACATCTGCAAAACTCATCTTTTGTCATACTGAAAAAAATGTGTTGGAAGATAAATTGGTCGATAGTTATATGGTTAGTGTTTATTTCCATGAATCTTAAACTTAATAGATCCTTATTTAACATATCTAAATAAATGAAATACAATTGCATATCATATATGTTAAACAAGATCCCTATTAAATTTAAGACCTATTATATAAACACCAACCTTAAAACTATCCGTCAATTTATCTTCTAACACATTTTCTTCAGTATTACATAAGATGAACTTTGTATGACAACACACTTTTAATGAACACCACAACATTTTCTAGTTATATATTAGCTTAAAAAGAGAAATAAAAAAATCTTACGATTATCACATAGATCCACCCTCGCAACCAAACTTATTTCCTCGTTACTCAATACCGATGCCTACAAATAAAAAGAGATCAAATTTGACATATTTGAAATCCAAATAAACAAGTTCATAAAATCAAAAATAGTTGCAAAAATGATGAAGTAATTAGTGACATAATAATACAAAAATTCATAGCTCTAACAAACTAATTGTCACAAACTTAAAGAAAATAACTTGTATGAAATAAACTGATTGTTACAAGAGAATAAGATCCTAGTGCTATTTAGAAAGAAGTTAAACCTTGAACATGGCTGCGCGTTAGAGCAACAGAAGCACAACTGCAGATGCTAGTAAGATCTACAATAGTGGGCTGTAAGCATATTCTCGTACGAAATCTTGTTATCCCTTTGCATTTGCAGAGGAAACTGATTTTCCAACAATTCGGTCATCCTTCCTGAGTCTGATTGAGAATGAGCATTTTCAAGATCTTTGATTAGCTCTTGAATCTTAATAATGTTACGAGCCTGACTCTCTTCTGGGTCGGGAATCTTCCGTGGGTTTGTGACATGAAACCCTAAATCGAAGGAAAACCCCAAATTTCAGTCAAGAGAATCAATCGCTTTGGAGACTGAGAAATGACAAAACCCCAGCCCCAGTAGGAGTAATGTTTGATTTTTAACGGTAGGAATTTGAGAGACAACCCACTTCCATTTTATCAATACTTTCGGTGGTTACCAGTATTAAAGTCCATATTTATGTTGCTGACAAAAGTACAGATGGTAGGTGTCCTTACCGTACTTTTCTTAATGACATGAATTTTTTTCAATAATAGAGCTATTTATTAAAGTAAATTAAATTATAGAAATATGAATGATGAAAGCAAACAAACCAGCGGTATGTTTGGCTTGGCTATACAATGTCATCATTTTCACCTTCACGGATGGCAACGGGTCGAGTCGGATGCAAGTTTTACCCAAATCCGAACTTAAAGGTTATTCGAATGACAAAATAACACGCGTGTCCACATCAGTTGGATTCGGGGTTTTCTACCAAAATCCAAATCCGTAACAAAAACATAAAATTAATTTTTTTTCAAATATATATATATATATATATATATATATATATATATATATATATATATATATATATATATATATATATATATATATATTATGATTTAGTATTTAGTTAATTATAAGGAGTATAAGTTATATCTACTACTAAAGTTAAAATCTAAGCGGGTGTAGTTTCGGATTTTGGATACGGGTTTCACACTATCCAAACATGCATCCGAAATATCGGGTGGCACCTGAACTTAACTCAATCAAATCGAATTTTTATCCGTTGACTCGAATTCAGATGCTAGTGGACTCCGTAGATTTGGATATGCCTGTTATCCTTATTCACTACACACATTTCACATTAAAATTGAAATTAAATATATTTTTTATTTTTGTAAAATTTATAAAATATTATTTTAGTTTCTAAAATTTTATCTCATTCTTAGCATGTTAATACCCATAGTCCTAATTATAAGTTCCCAAGGAATCCTTTTTTCTTCGATATGTCACACTAACCATGGTTTTTAGTTCATTGGTCTCCAGCCACGTTTTTGTTTCTAAGTAATTCTCTTTTATTGTAAATTTTTTTTTTTCCATAAAATTTTAATTTATAAGGTTTAAGTACACTTTTTTGATTTCTCTATTATATTTATTATTTTTATCTCTTTATTTTAAAATTTTTGAATTTTAGTTTTTTTATTTATTTTGAGTTTTGAAAATTTTAATCCCTTTGCAATCAAAATTAGAGGGCAAATATTGTTGAAAATTTCTTATGGCACCTGTAATATCTCATTTCTATCTGACTTTAATATTAAATAAGAGTTATAAAAATTCATCAATAAATATGGAATATCACATTTACAACTTAAAAATCAAATAACATAAATTTCATTAAGAATAATGTTTCGAAACTACCCAGCGGATTCATCAAAATTACAACTTTTAAAATAACATCATTTGCTTTCAACTTTAAACTACTTCAACATTGTTTTCAAAATAAAACAACTGAAACAAGTTCATCAACTAATCCAACATGAAACAAGACATGCATTCATCCCCCGAAGTGCTACGTATCAGAGCGACAAACATCAACTCGAATGCTACTAGGTACTCGACTCTTGATTACCTGCATGTTACCAACATAAGGGCAACATTCAAACAAAAGGGGTGAGATATCGAATAATATAAACAAGAGTATGATAATCAATACACAAGAGAGGAATCATACAATCACACCACTTCATGCAACAAGCAACATCAAAGTACAACTTCAATCAACAACAACTTACAACATGTATATAATGCAACTCAAATGTGACTCAACTTATGTATATGCATGTGGTACCATTTGGAGTAAACTCCCAACTTGAAATCTTGTCAGTTTATCGAAGCATCAACAACTTATTTGTCAATCCAGGCCAACGGGATTTGAGTATTCGCTCCAACTTGAAAATATGCAAATGCATGCGAACTATGAATGACATACAGCAACATAAACAACAATTTAACAACTCAATAACATGTATCAACGTTGGTCAATATACCTGCAACTTAATAATTCTCCAAGATCGGGACAACTCATCATACATCAACTTATACGACTACAACACGGAAACCAACCAATTTCGACTTAATTAATTAAATTTCTAAATTAATTATTTTAATCCTCAAATCTACTAAGATCTTCTCATTTTATCTTTAATTAAGTTCTAAGATCAATCCAGCTCGACTCAGATGCGAAAACAAGACGAATCGCCAAAAATTGCACTTTCTACACACAACTTTGTCCATACACGTACAGACTTGCTTCTACGCCATCCCTTACGCGTAATGCGTATCTTTACGCGTATTGCATGCATCCCTCACGCGTCTCCTACGTAAATGGCCAGAGGGCCTACCAAATTCCCGTCCATTACACGTAACGCCTGCGTATCGGGCATATGTTACGCGTAATTCCTAGTTTCACTACGCGTATTACTAGATCTGCTACGTGATCCACTAGAATGCACACCAGTTCCACTCCTGTTACGATTTACACCACTCCATCACTCAGTTCAAGCCTAATTGGATTTCTACATTGATTTTAGACCTCAATTCTTTCTTTTTTGTATCTCTTCATCTAATCATTTTACAACTGATTTACGAGTCCTAATATCCTTCTCTACACGATTTTCCTGTAATAACCAGTCCAACAATACAATAACAGATACAACAACATGAACAAATCTCATAACAGTAACATATAAATAACAACATATTCTGCATAACAGATCTACACGAAGTTCAGCAACAACTCATACAAAAAGACAACAACAATTCATACAAAAACCCGACCTATATACGAATTATCTAATCCCGGTTATAGAATTTGAACCCCACCTTTATCTTGGATTGAAGGCAACTCGAATTCACAACAAAGTTTTCACGAAAATCCAAACCTAGCCTCTTATTCTTCCTCAAGACTTGTTCTCATCTCACCAAAATTCTGATTAACCTTCTAACTAGGTTTTTTCAGCTTATTATCACTAAAACCTCACTAATTAGTTAAATTACTAATGGGCCTAAAATAGCACCCCCAACTTTACTACTCACACTCCACAACTAAGCCCAACTTAATATTATATCATTAGTATTTATTTTATTTATTCGACTTAATTAACTTAAACAACACAAACACAACTTAACCATCAACTTATTATCAACTTAAACAGCTTAACGACACAGACGACAAAACAACCCCAACTACAAATAATCGGGAAAATACGCAATAATATTTAATTGAATTAATTAATTAAATACGGACGCTACAACACCCTATAAGGTTTTTAGGTATCATGTGTGCTTCCTAAAATAGCCTTCGCATGTACGATTTTCTATGTGTAACACCCCATTTTTACCCGCAAATAATTATAAATAAATCAGAGTCAACGAAATAGGGTATCACATTTTTCTTCTTAAAAACATCATAATCATATTATATCAAATAATTATTATCATTTTTCACTACTCAGCGGAATCATCTAAATATCACAAAACTCATCTGAAACCAACTTCTTAAAATAATTCATCATAAATCCAAAACATCATCTTATTATCAAACATTGCACTTCGCAATTAACAACAAAGATTCTCAAAACAATTTAATAAATTAATTAAATCGGGGTGTTACAACTCTCCCCCACTAGAACATTTTCGTCCTCGAAAATCTTACCTCGATCAAACAACTCAGGATAAGACTCATGCATCTTGCTCTCTAATTCCCACATCATACTCTCTCCAGAAGCACCTAACCAAACAACCTTCACTAACGCTATCTCCTTGCCTTGCAAGGTCTTCATCTCTCGATCCTCAATACGCATCGGCATAGTCTCCATCGTAAGATTATCTCGTACTTGAATATCATCCATACTAACAACATGAGACGGATCGGGAACAAACTTCCGGAGTTGCGAAATGTGGAACACATCATGCAAATTCGACAAATTAGGCGGTAAAGCCACTCGATAAGCAACTTTTCCAACTCTGTCCAAAATCTGATACGGACCAATAAACCTCGGAGTAAGTTTCTTAGACTTCAACGCTCTTCCAACACCAGTTACAGGCGTAACTCTCAAAAACACATGATCACCAACTTGGAACTCCAAATCTTTCCTTCGCTTATCACGGTAACTTCTTTGTCTACTCTGAGACGCTTTCATCTTTTCTCTAGTCAACTTAACCTTCTCAGTAGTTTCTCGGACTAACTCAGGTCCAAGCACTATACTTTCACCAGATTCATGCCAACATAACGGAGTCCCGCATCTCCGACCATACATTACCTAAAAAGGTGTCATCCCAATACTAGAATGATAATTGTTATTATACGTGAATTCTATCAACGGAAGATAAGTATCCCATGAACCTCCCTGCTCAAGAACACACGCCCTCAATAAATCCTCTAATGACTGAATAGTTCTCTCAGTTTTACCATCTGTCTGAGGATGATAAGCTGAACTCAACCTCAACTTAGAACCCAAAGCCACTTGCAAACTCTTCCAAAATTTTGACGTAAACCTCGGATCTCTATCTGACACAATACTCAGCGGAACACCATGCAACTTCATAATTACTCTAACATAGATCTCAGCCAACTTAGACACCGGAAAACTAATATTGATAGGAATGAAGTGAGTCGACTTCGTTAACCTATCAACTATCACCCAAATTGAATCATGTCATCTTGCAGTATTAGGCACTTCTGTAACAAAATCCATAGAAATGATATCCCATTTCCATTCTGGAATCTCTAACGGTTAAATTAATCCCATATGCTTCTGATGCTCAACTTTAGACTTCTGGCAAGTCAAACAAGCGTACACAAAACATGCTATATCTTCCTTCATACCTGACCACCAAAACAGCTTCTTCAAATCTTGATACATCTTAGTAGCTCCTGGATGAATACTCAAATTTCTTCTATGACCCTCTTCAAGAATACTTCTCTTCATATTTGCATTATCAGGAATGCAAATTCGATCATACAGTCTCAGAACACCGTTTGCATCCAACTTGAAATCACTTTTCTCCGACTTATCACCTCCAAACATAATATCTACCAGCTTTACATCTAACTTCTGAGGTTCCCTGATATTATCCAAAAAATCATTATTAATCTTCAGCATACCCAATTTTACACTCTGCAATGTCACTTCACAAACCAAACTCATGTCCCGAAACTGCTCAATTAATTCCAATTCCTTAATCATCATTGCTGACATTTGCAAAGTCTTACGACTTAAGGCATCAGCTACCACATTCGCTTAACCCGGATGGTAATTCAATCCAAAATCATAATCTTTCAACAATTCCAACCACCTGCGTTGTCTCATATTTAACTCTTTCTGATCAAACAAATATTTCAGACTCTTACGATCACTAAACACTTCAAATCTGGAACCATAAAGATAGTGCCTCCAAATCTTCAATACAAAAACAACTGCAGCAAGTTCAAAATCGTGCGTAGGATAGTTCTTTTCATGCAGTCGCAACTGTCTCGATGCATATACAATAACCTTGTTATTCTGCATGAGCACACCTCCTAAACTTATCAATGAAGCATCACAATACACCACAAACGGTTCATCTAGATTAGATAATGTCAAAACCGGAGCCGACGTCAACCTCTTCTTCAACTTTGTAAAACTCTCTTCACAACGAATATCCCAAACAAAAGCATTACTCTTACAAGTCAACCTAGTCAACGAAAGTGCCAAATTAGAAAATCCTTCAATAAATCTTTTGTAATAACTAGCTAACCCCAAAAAGCTCCTAATCTTAGTAGTCGACTTTGGAGTTTCCCATTGTAACACAACTTCGACTTTAGAAGGATCCACAGAAATACCACCACCTGAAATCACATGACCAAGAAAACTGACTTCCCTTAACCAGAATTCGCACTTAGACAACTTCACATATAACTTCTTTTCCTTGAAAACCTCCAACACAGTCTTCAAATGTTCCTTATGTTCCTCTTCTAACTTAGAATAAATCAGAATATCATTAATAAATACAACCACGAAACGATCCAAATGCATATGAAAAATATGATTCATGTATTCCATGAATACTCCAGGCGCATTGGTCACACCGAATGGCATCACCGAATAATCGTAATGTCTGTACCTTGTTCTGAACGCAGTCTTCTGAATATCCTCATCTTTCACTTTGATCTGATGATAACCCGATCTTAAATCTATTTTGATGAATACACAAGCACCCACCAACTGATCCATCAAATCATCAATCCTTGGAAGCGGATACTTATTCTTGATCGTAACTTTATTCAGCTGTCTATAATCTACACAAAGTCTCATACTTCCATCTTTCTTCTTTACTAACAACACTGGAGCTCCCCACAGAGATACATTTGGTCTCATGAACTTATTCTCAAGCAATTCTTATAATTGCTTCTTCAATTTTGACAATTCAGATGCAGACATCCTATACGGTGCCATAGAAACAAGTCTAGTGTCAGGTACAAGATCAATCATAAACTCGACCTCTCTTTCCGACGACATGTCAGGAATCTCATCAGGAAAAACCTCAGGAAAATCACATACTACTTGCAGTTCCTCAATCTTGGTTTTGCTTTCAATAGACAACGTTGCCATCAATGAAAACATATGTGCTTCCTCTTTCATCAATTTCTGCAACTCTCTGAAAGACAACAATTCAACTCCTTCTTCCTTAGGAGTGGAAAACCTTGCTGACTTATGATAACAATTTATATGAACATAGTTATACTCTAACCAGTTCATACCTAGGATCACATCCATTCTCGTCAATGTCAGACAAACCAAATCAACCAAGAAATCTTTATCAAAGATCGACAAAGAATATTTCAAACACACGAGAGAAGTAGTTACTGATCCCGAAGCCGGAATCTCGACGATTAACTCCCCATTCATAGCAGACAACTTAAGACCCAATCTCTTAACACAATCAAAAAAAAGAAAACAATGTGTTGCACTCGTATCAATAATAGTAATTAAAGGAATAATATTAATGAAACATGTACCTCAAATAAGTCTGTCCTCGCTAGCGGTCTGAGTTCCTGCCAACGCGAACACCTTTCCTGTCTGAGCTTTCTTCGGGTTCTGACACTTGCTACCAATGTGTCCCTCTTCACCGCAATTAAAATAGACTACCTATTTATGCTTACAATCATTTGTTGTATGACCAATCTTGCCACATCGGAAACATCTCTTAACTTCAGCAGTACAAACGTTGCTCTTGTGTCCAGCTTGACCACACTTGAAACAAACAATACTAGAAGGAGCATCTCCCCCACTAGATCTCTGACTCGAAGCAGTCTTCTGCTTACCCTTGCCAGCATAAACATCATAAGGCTTGCCACGATTCTATTGGTGCTTGACTCTTTTGTCATTCACAATCTTGTAATGAGTGTTACTATCTTCCTCGAAAATCCTACAACTATCCACCAGATCAGAAAACACTCGAATCTTCTGGTACCCGACAACCTTCTTAACCTCAGAGCGCAATCCATTCTCAAACTTGATGCATATAGAGAATTTTGCTCCAACTCCATCATAATGTGGATAAAACTTAGACAATTCAGTGAAATTTGTCGCATAATCAGTCACCGACATATTCCCTTGCTTCAGCTCAAGGAATTCAACTTCCTTCTTATCGCGATCATCTTTAGGATAATACTTCCTCATAAATTCTCTGCGGAAAACAGCCCAAGTGATCTCTTCACCCGCAGTTTCCAATCTTGTACGAGTCTCCAGCCACCAATCGTCAGCCTTAAGTGCTAACATATCTATACCATAGCGAACCTTCTTCGCTACCGTACAATCCATCACTTAGAAGATCATCTCAATTTCCTTCAACCACTCCAATGTTGCATCAGGGTCATACTTACCCTTGAAAGTAGGCGGATTCTCCCTCTGGAAAGTCGCCAAACTACGAGATCCTTCATTCTCACCAACATTAGGTAGGTTATGCACAGCTTGTGCCATTGCTTGCATTGCAGCAGCCATATCAGCATCATTTCTTCCAACCATCATAACTAAACATCAAAATCAGAACAAAGATCAGCGCAAAAATAACAATACTTGATTGTTAAACTTCTACGACTCGATAACATGACCAGACAGATCAACCAGGCTCTGATACCACTAATATAACACCCAATTTCTATCCACAAATAATTATAAATAAATAAAAGTCAACAAAATAGGGTATCACATTTTTCTTCTTAAAAACATCAGAATCATATTATATCAAATAATTATTATCATTTTTCACTACGCAGCGAAATCATCTAAATATCCCAAAACTCATCTGAAACCAACTTCTTAAAATAATTCATCATAAATCCAAAACATCATCTTATTATCAAACATCGCACTTCACAATTAACAACAAAGCTTCTCAAAACAATTTAATAAATTAATTAAATCGGGGTGTTACACTATGTGTCTTCAACTCTTGAATAAGTTGATGTCGAACAAGTGTATGACTTTCCTCTCCTTTACCAAACAAAGTGAAACGAATCGATAACCGCAATTACCGTCCCCCTCAACATTGACGACACTACGCAAAATTTGATTTTTCGCAGCGCAACAAATACAACGCTTTTATGCAGAAACGCTCATATATGTTTTTTTTAAATCGCTCAAAAAATGCGCTTTTAAAGGGTAATCTTAGAAATCCCTTTTAAAAAGCGTTGCTAAAGGCCTTAAGTTGGCCTCATCTTTGAAAGCGCTTTCTAGAAAGCGCTGCTAAAGGCCCCACCTTAGAAAGTGCTTTCTAAAAGCGCTCTTATAGGTAGCTTTTTGAAAAGTGCTCTCTATGGTCAATTATTAATTAAAATATATAAAACTTTCAGAATCACAAAAAATGGCAAAAGGGGGTCGAACCCACACCCTTGAGGTTCCTAAAAAGAATATTATTATTTTTAATATATTTTTATATTATTTTTCAATTATTTATTTAAACAGTCAAAATAAATCATTTTTTAATAATATTTTTGCACATAATTCATTCATACATTTAAAATATTATTTTCACAAAAAATAACAAAAAAAATATTATTATTTGGTTAATTTTAAATATTTTAAAGAATTTTAAATAATAATAATATTTGATTGATTTCTTTAAAATATTAGATTAATTTCAATAAAGAATTTTAAATAATAATAATATTTGATTAATTTCTTTAAAATATTGGATGGCCATATAAAAGTTTCACAGAGTTATTGGCCCTTATGAAAGATATACTTCCAGAGAATAATGTTTTTCCCAGTCGAACATATGAGGCCAAAAAGATGTTGTGCTCTATTGGCATGTGTAACACCATTTTTACCCACAACAAAATTAATCATATTATTCAATTAAAAATCAGAGTTCTACGAAAAAGGTATCACATTTACATCATAAACATCATATAAAACCCATGTTTGTGTCATGTCCCGTAACACGGGTTGCAACTTCGTGATATAAATTAAACAATACTTCTATTATTCGTAGCGGAACAAAATTCAACTTATTAAGTTCTTCTTAAAATAAAACATACAACTGTTGTCAAACATCATTAATAAGTGTTATTATTTAAACCAAGAACAACCAAAATAAAATCATGTGTTACCCAGTGTTACATGACTCAGAGCAGGACACCACCTAACTTTATACACAACGAGACGCACTCCAAGCTACTTCCGAAATCTCCAAACTAAGCTTGAGAATCTGCAGGATGGCATAATAGACCATCACAAAAGGCAGATAGAGTGAGTAGTCCAGATTCAATATACATAATACAAAGACTGAATTATAGGAAACATGCAATCATACATCATTTACCACAAACTCACCCACATAAAACCATCAACAAGTCACATCATCAAACAACAAATGCAATCATGCTATGCCACGTAGAATGAAACATGACTTCTGCAAATGCATGTGGTACCGATTTTCAACATGTGATGGACACTGGCCATCTACTCTCCACAAGGGAGCACAACAAAATAATAAACATCATCTTAAATTCACACAATAGAATTGAAGCCTAAAATCAACATAAGGGATGCCATAAATGCACAATACAACAACAACATAATCATCTTCATCAACATGTGTATCAACATTCATCATTAATCATTTACTTAGTCCATTCATACTACTATTACTTCATGTCTGTAAAACCCCAAATTTTCCATCTTCATTTTAAGCATCATATCACATCATATTCATCATGAACATATCATATTCTTGGCATCCTAGCATGGAAAGATGAGGCATAACATTTCTCATGACCTAGCATTAGGCATATGATCATCTGTGGAGGTTCTTGAAGCATCACAAGCTATGACAAGGGGCCCAATGGATTTGTACAAGTCCTATGATGGGTCTACATTGCATTTACAAGTTCAAGTTCATTCACAAAAGCTCAGAAGGTTGGAAGATCATCAGGGAATCCAGGCTAGGGCAAAGCTCCTACACAATGATCCCAAATTAGGGTTTGAGTTTCAAGCATGAAAACATTAAGACTTTGGCCATTTAATTTGGGCAAAGTATTTTACATGTTAAGAGGATCCTAGGGATGAAATTTGGTGAGAAAATTCCTTGTGGAAGTCAAGCATTTCTTCAGTTGCTTGTAAATGAAGAAACTGGTCAACTATGCCTTAGAAAAGTCAACTGTGAGATTTCAAGGGGTCCAACCCCATTTTTCTAGCCAAGGGATGTTCTTATAATGTTAAAAGAGGTTTGGCAAGATCAAGAATCAAGAATCATGAGGTTTTGAGGTGTTTTGCAAAATTGGTGTGAAGTTGGTTATGGAAAATGCCATTTTTAGCAAGTTTTTGCCCTAAATTTTAAGTGATCATAACTTGGTGAAAAATTCTTCAAATGGACCAAAGTCAAACAGGAAAGTTAGAGATTAAAGCCTCCCATTTTCAAAAAGTACAAGTACTTTTTCATAGCCTTCATGGTTAAGGAGTTAAGGCCCTTGAAAATTGGTGCAAAACTAGGGCAATGTTTGAATTTTCATTTGTACACCAAAGCAAAAAGTCATGAATCAAATTTTTGAGTGTTGGTACATACCAAATAAGGTGACAATGTTACAATGCAATGAAAATAGGTCATTTTGCTCCAAGAATTACACCAAATTCGTGCATGATGAGAATTTTATTCCTTAAGTGCAAAATTGCATGATCATGAGAATTGTGTGACACTTTCATCCAATGGTCAGGATCTTTTTGGATTGAAATCAAGGGTCAGATTGTGAATGCACATGGGCAAGAAGCAATGCAATTCATGAGTGTTTCATGATATCACAACAAACTTGCCAATTTTGCAAAATCTCTCACACACTCTCTTCCCACGTGCAAAGGCATGCATTTCTTCAGCATTGCTTCATGAGTCCATATAAAAGAGAATTAGGGTTTTAGAAGGGTCCAGATCTCTCTCATTTCATCACTCTCAAGTTTTGGATCAGTTTGAAATTTCTTTCGAATCTCTTCATTCACTTGCTCTCTTCACAAACCAACCACAGATCCTTCATCCTTGAGAGCTCAGGATCACAAATCCCTCCATTGTTCAAGCTAATTCTCAAGATTCATCACCTTGCCATTTCAAGGCAGCAAGCCTCAAACTCTTAGATCCAGCAAGTTTCAAGGCTCTAGTTGCATTTATTTTGCAACTAGAGTGCATTTGGAGTGGATTGGCAGCATTTTCTTGGCTTATCACAAGCTATTTCAAGATCTGCAAGTTCAGGTGAGTTCAAAATTCTTAGATCTATAAATGAAAATGGATGTGTGCTTTGTGATCTTCTGTTTGTGCTGATCATTCTGCTTATTTTAGATTCGAATTTGGTGCATTATTGAGCTTGGTATGATGATTTGAATTTTCATGATGGAAATTGTTTGCATTCGATCCAGTAAATCCTTTGACCTATTGTGAATTCCATTGCCATATTTGAACTCAGGGTGACTTAATTACCTAATCTGGAGTTTTTGTGCATTATTGTTGAGATCTGTTCATTATATGCGTTTTCCGGTGCCGGAGCCCTAGCTCCGGTCACCGGATTCTGGGTTGTGTGTTTAGGGTTTGAATTGGAGAAAAAGACTCCTGGACCATCAGATATTTCCATCTCAATGCATGATAGGCTGCCACATCATTTAATGAGACCCTCCTGGTCACGTGTGTTTGTGTTTTATAATTTCATTCTGATTATTCATTGTGTGACGCACCCCATATTAATTAGCATGTTCCTTCACTCTGGTCCAATGGTTTTGCCACGTCAATTAATGAACTGACTGTTTGGATGCGTCCCTTTGATCCGTTGGCTGTTGTTTTTCCAGTATTTTTGTGAATTTCCACCCTTATATCATAGGCTGCGCAGAATTGGGTGGGCTTGTCCCTGCTATCCACACCCCCTGTCCTTAGGCCCATCTCATTTGAACTGGAATCTCTTCTATTCGCACCCCTAGCTTCTTCTTCCATTTTATTTCTTTTTCTTTTATTTCTTTTTATATCAATTTGCTTTTTAATTTTTAAAATTAGTTCTAAGCTTCAGAAAATTATGAAATAATTCATGGATGTCAATTTGAGTTTTCTTTAATTTTCACATTTTTATTTTCCATTTATTTTATGCTGACACGTGTAAATTAATTCCCCCATTTAATTAATTCATTTTAATTCCTTTTTAAGCATGTTGTCTTGTCCATTTTCCATAGTGATCTTCATTTTGAATTTTTGAGTGGTTCTTTTTGCTTTGGACTCCTATTAGAGTGTACTTCATGTGTGATTTTTGTTCTGATTTTTAGGAACTTGTTCATTTGGTTTTGGTCCTTGACTTGTGAATGAAGTTTCTTAACCCTAAGTGATGTTTAACTCCTCATTTGGTTTGCATAGCTTCTGAATTTCTTCCTATCCTTTTGGCATGTTGTTATATCATGATTCAAGGTCTCTTGTCCAAATTTGTGGAATTTTTGGGTTCATATTTGATTTGATTTGAATTTTGATTCTTAACTTGTCTCATTTTGCTCCTTTTTGATCATAAGTCCTCTCCTTAGCTTAGAAGGGCACTTGTGCCAACTTCTTCATCTCATTTGGGGTCTCTTTAGGGCATTGATACCTTTCTGATATTGGGTTGGGGTTTGTGTCTTGGAAATCTTGTATTTGGTTTACCTTTGAAGTTCTTCCTTTCTTATGTGCATCCACCTCACTTCTTTGCTTCTTTCTTCCCATAAGGTGATTGTTTAGCTTTGTGCTTCTCTTCTCTTCATCTCTCTTGCTTCTTAAGCACTTCTTTAACTTGACTTTGGTTCTGGTCTTGTGCCTTGAGGTCATGTTTTGTTTATTTTGCTTTACATCTCACTAAGTTTGCTTTACTTTGCCATGTGGTTCATGTTGTTGCCAATGTTGTAGACGTCCTGCAAATCCTAGCATCCACGATGTTGCTGTTGGATAACATAAGTTCTTCCAATCTGTTGTCACTTTTAGATTTAAAAATTGAAATTAAAATTGAATAACATAGTTTATAATTCATAATGTGTTGCAAACATATAATATAATTCATGAATAAAAATGAATAACATAATTTATAATTCATAATGTGTTGGTAATATAGGTGTAAGTTGTTGCCAATGTTGTAGACGTCCTGCAAATCCTAGCATCCACGATGTTGCTGTTGGATAACATAAGTTCTTCCAATCTGTTGTCACTTTTAGACTTAAAAATTGAAATTAAAATTGAATAACATAGTTTATAATTCATAATGTGTTGCAAACATATAATATAATTCATGAATAAAAATGAATAACATAATTTATAATTCATAATGTGTTGGTAATATAGGTGTAAGTTGTTGCCAATGTTGTAGACGTCCTACAAATCCTAGCATCCACGATGTTGCTGTTGGATAACATAAGTTCTTCCAATCTGTTGTCACTGATGGAAATGAAAATCTTTTTTTCATGTTAACCTGGATACAAAAATAATAAAAAAAGTATTTAACATTAATCAAAACATTTACTAAAAATATCTAATTATAACAATGTTTACCTGAACCCAGTGATTTGAGTTTACAAATCCAATGCAATAAAAGGAGACATTCGGTGAAAATGTAGTTGTCATAGGAAAGAAAGTCAAGCATTCGAATCCTAAACAGACAAGTACCACATTATACCGATTCGCAATTGAGTAATCCATGTCTGGTAGACTCAACCATTTATTTTATGGTTGATGACCAATTCCCTTTATCCTCAAAGAATCTCTTACTTCTGCTAACCGATCAACAAATAAATTGGCATACGAAGTTAATATTTCATTATGTATAATTTCCAACTCCAAGTCTCGCCAAACCATTGGCCAACCATCTTCACCCTAACCATACAATGAAGCAATGACTCTAAATCCACAATTATCATCTGACAATACATTGACTACATCATTAATAAATTACCTAATGTGATTAGGAAATTGAAGGATGAACCACTTAGATGATTTTGAAGATTGTGATAATTTCAACTTCTTTTTCAAAGGTTGTGATGGTTAAGATTTCTTCTTTGAATTTTAAGATGGTTGAGATTTCTGCTGTGAAGATTGTGATGCTTGATCAACATACTCATGATACGAAGGGTCCCTATAAACATCATATCCTACAGGTTTTTTGCCTTTCTTCTTAACTCCACCTTTGGTTTTTATTTTTTCAGGTGGTGGACACAAAGAAGTCGTTGTGGGGAATGAAAGTTCATAAACCCTACTTTTTAATGCCCTTCTTCTAACAACATCTAGTGACCTAAACCTTTCCAATACCTCATCCATTGCACAACTCATATCCACCTCTGATTCATCATTTAAGTCTTCCTCCAACTTAATTTCCATGCTTAATTTCCTTCAATCAACATGCACGATGATAAGACTTTACTTTAGAAGTAGAAATAATAGTCATTATGCCTTTTGTGATATTTTAATACTGAGTGTGAAAGATATCAATAATGTATGTGCCGAGTTTGTTGAAGATGGTACAATTTCAATGAGTGTAACATGAGACAGACACACGATTTTGTTTGATCCTTCTTGGTAGGGGGCGTACAATATATCATCATGTCAACAACGTGAATTTATCTATTGTTGACACTTGTGGTACTCATATGTTATTTATGAAGAAAATTCTCACACGTCGCATAATAGGATATATGGAACAAAGAATATTTTATAGAAAACAAACAATAATCACTTACATTTGAAAAAAAATCTTAACGCTTACATTCTTATTATACAATGTGCGTATTTATATTGTAAAGAAGATTGTGCGTGAGGCCCGGTATTTACCATACATGGTCATATGGTGGCGGCTTACATCTACTATACGACTACCTATCACCTATTAAATAGCAGGTCTCTCAAACAAACTTTTTTACAACATAAATATGCACAATGTATAATGTAGTAGTGTTAAGATTTTTCACAAATGTAAACAATGATATTATTTTCAATAAAATATTCTTCATTTCATATGGAAATTATGCGATGTGTGAGAGTTTTCTTCATTCTATATAACACATGAATGTGATAAATGTCAACAATATGTAAGTCCAAATCGTTCATACATTGATATAACACTACACGCCCTACAAAGAATAACCAAACAAAATCGTGTGCGTGACCCACGTGCAACAAAATTTTACCAATTGAAATTATACCATCTTTAGCAAACTTACACATATGACATTTTTGGCAACTTTAACAACAAATATTGAAATATTAGAAAGGTGAAAAAATATTATTCTGCTTCCAAAACAAAGTCTTCATTATCATGACTCCGAACTCTAATAATAAGAGATCTAATAATAAGAGATTTTCCTTTAATATTAAAATATGCTAACAACTTGTTAACACGATAGAGTGGCTTTCATGGATTCTATAACAAACCCAGTGTCATATTACCTAAAATGATTATCTTCATCCTAAAATTCAATAAAATATTTTTAAAGAAATTGTAGGTGCAACAAAGTAGAATAATAATAAATAATAGAAAAAAAAATATTTAGAAAATGATTTAAAAAATGATTGCATTATCGATTTGAACTTCTACGATTTGAAAAGAAACTTAAATTTTTTAAAGGACATCAATCTTAGTGTTATATGAGAAATTAAAATTAATTGTTCCCTATAGAAAAAGTTTATCGGTGTTCATCAATCTAAATGGAACAAGAATAGAATGAAGCAGGTGATTGAATCGGAGAAACGAGTTCAGTATTCTTTTTTTTATAAGTAGAAGCAGCATCTTTATAAAATATAGTAAAACTCTAACTTATTTTTTAAGCAAATTCCTCACTCCTTTTATTATTTGTTTTGTTGATGTTTTATAAATCAAACCTAAAATATCTAATGAGAAACATATAGATTTTAATTTACATGTTAACTTCTTAGGGCACAAGTTAAGTAAAAAATATATATATATATTTTTTTGATAATTGTGTATTGATTTCATCAAAATCTTATAAATAATTTTATTACTATTTTTCAATATAAATTTTCTATATATTAGTTTCTTAACATATTAAGATTATCCTTTAATTTAAATATTTATCATTAAATTGGTTTATTGATAAATAATTAAAAAATTAAATATTAGAGAATAAATAAATTAATCATAAAAGGAAGACTCGAACAAAATTAATAAAAATAACTAAGCAATAACGTGTTTTCCTGCTACTTTATGAGAATAAATATATACCTCCTAGAAAGTCTAATTTATTTTTATATCACTTTAAAATATTATTTCATTCATTTGTAGAATAAGAGAAGAACTTTGAATTACCTACTCATAGTGAGTATGTAATTCAAGGTTTCTCTTGATTCTTGTTGTGAGTAGATAATTCAAGGTTCTTTTCTTGATACTGTAAGACTACACGTTAATCAAGTGATACTTTAAAGTGACCGAAAAACAAATCAGACTTTTTTAGAAGTATATATTTATCCCCATAAAGTAATAGTAAAACACATCTTTTCTTAGTTATTTCTATTAATTTTGTTCAAATCATCCTTTCATTGTTAATCTATTTATTCTCTAATATTTAATATTTAATTATTTATTAGTGAACCAATTTAATGATAAATATTTAAATAAGAAGTATCATAAAACTCAAAACGAACCTAAGAAATGTTTTCTATATTTTCTTAAGAAGCTAAAAGAGAGATGACACAAAATAATGTTCTCAATAATTCCAGTTATGTGGTTCAAATTTTTTTTTTAGAATAACATACATTAATAATTTAATTCACAAAATAACAATGTTTTAAAATAATTTACCAAACTAACATATTTTCCATGCATGTTCACCAAGTTGATTGGCGAACAAGTTCATTTTCAAACCAATTCGCCAAATGGTTTGGCTAAGTGCAAATTTTTTTTAACTAATTCAACAAATTGATTGGCGAATGAGTGTTAATGTAGTGTTAAAATAGCCATACCAATTGGCGAATGAGTATATATAAGTATATATCTATGTATACTCATATATACATATATAAATATATATATATATATATATATATATATATATATATATATATATATATATATATATTCATATAAAAGAAAATTAGAGAATCTGACAAAGAGAAATATAATATAAAAGAAAATTATTATTAATAATCCAACAACGGCAGTACAAAAACTAATTTCCCGCCCGATCTAATTGTCCCCCAGTACCACATCCACGGGGATGATCCCGTCTTCGAACTCTACCACGAGGTGGTTGAGGTTCCGCTTGTATTTGTGTGTTTGGTGGAGGCGGTTGTTGTTAAGTCCATGATTCTGTTATATTTGCAACTGCTTGTCCCCAATTACGTGGAGGGTTGCTGCCAAAGGCGCTGCCGTAACTCAGTTGTGTGCCCATGTTTTCAAAGCTGGGTCGGATAGGTTGTATTGGGTGAGGACGATAAGCTTGATCAAATGAGGATATTGCCTTGTTTTGAGAACGAAACAAAGGTGGGGGCTATAGGTTGGTGTGGATATGAAGGTGTTGTCGGGGGTATATTGGTGTTGGTAAGGCTCTTGTTGTTGTGATTGGGTTTGTGACATGTAGGGGTTACGCGTTTGGAGGAATGTTCTATGGGTGTTTGAAGTCGATGGCCGGAATTGGTTGGGGTGGTCATGTTGTGGGGTTGGGCGTATGTTGCGGCCTACGAGCGCGGGTCAATCAAGTATGGGTTATCAGACACCCATTGTTGCGTAGTAACTGACCTAAACCAAACTAAATATTCTCTAGTTGGTTTGATATTTTGCAGCACTTGGTCAGTTAGGATATGTTGACGTCGATCCCTCCATTGTTGACGTAATTCCCTTGCAAAGTCTCTCCAATCTTCCATATTCCACATGTCACTTACTCTTTTCAAATGCCATTCTCCCAAACATGTCGGAGGACCTGGAATATCCTGTTGCATTCCGAACTGTATTTTCACCCGATCTGTTTGGTGCATTTCAATCGTAGTGAACCGGATGATTGGTGTTTTTGCTGTCCAAATTTCAGCATCCTCTGGGTTAGACTCATGGTCGATGGCTAAATATGGCCGCCAGATGAACTACGTAAAAAAAATCGTTTAGTAGAAAATTATTTTAGTGAATAATATGCATTAAAAAGAAAAGATATTTTTTATATATGACAATACCTGATTGATCCCCACGTGGTCTAACAAACTGCGATATAAAACTATGAAACTTCTTGGATTTCTACTATAATTCATCCCAAGATCGGACCAACTAAGCACAATAGATTTAAAAGCATTTAGATACAATAACAATTTAAAATTTAATATGTTTGGAAATAAAAATTAATAGTAGACTTACTGGTTTGCGTAGGGGAACGGGCATGGATTCATGTTGCGTGGGGCGAGCATCGGCATTCTTGAATACCCCAAGCTTGTAACCCAAAAATGCACAACCAAAAAATGTACAAGTATCCTTTGCGGCATTTTTACAAAGGCTACTATACAAATGTGCCAAAACAGTTGAACCCCAACTATATGTATTTACATTGTTGATGTTTCGCAACAATGGTAAATACATCATATTTATTGTGTTTCCGGTACCATCGGGAAATAAAAAATGACCGAATAAAAGCATAATATAACACCGAGTTTTTTGAATTTTTTCTAACTCGGTTGATTCTTCGTTTAAAATAAAACTAGCATAGTGGGCTCTAAGGACTCCTAGATTAATACCTGAACCACTGCTACGAGTATTTGTTGGCTGCTCCTCGTCAATGAGAGGGGCACCCAACAAGTCCGCTACTATAGAAATTTCATGGTTGACCTTACCAAAGACAGCTCTACTGGATACACGTAACCCCAAAAGCATGTAGACGTCTTCCAATGTGACCGTGCATTCACCGAACGGCAGGTGAAAGGTGTGTGTCTCTGGCCTCCACCTCTCTTGTAGTGCCAAAATGAATTTTGTGTCTATAGAATTGTTGTGCACCTTTATGACTTCACCAAATCCGCATGAACGTAGATACGGTTCAATGATCGGATCAAACTCTATATAGTCGTGCACCCGACACCGAAATCTTTTTACATTCTGTAAAAATATTATTCGAAATAAGTTAAAATATGCATGAGTAAAAAGTATATATAATATACGTGTAAAAAAATATACAAAGCAAAAACTTACAAATGACTCGATATTTTCGATTGTGCCTCGATGTTGATCTCCCATTGTTAGTAAAGCCATTGAAAATATTTTGTAAAAAATTATGAGACTATTAGAAGTTGTTTGTGTGATATATGAATTGATTGTGTGATTTATGCGTAGGACCAATTTATAGAATTATTTTTCGAATTAATTGCATGCATTAGCCACATTGTTTGGCCAATCAGAATGAAGCTTCACAATCCACAACATTGGTGTTGAACCAATCAGAAGAACATGCAGGATTTAGAATACAAATTCGCCTATCCAAGTGGCGAATATGTATATTTGTGTTTGTTTGAATTCGCCAAACAATGTAGCTAATGCATGCAATTAATTCGAAAAATAATTCTATAAATTAGTCCTAGGCATAAATCACACAATCAATTCATATATCACACAAACAACTTCTAATAGTCTCATAATTACTCCTAGGCATTTTTTACAAAATATTTTCAATGGCTTTACTAACAATGGGAGATCAACATCGAGGCACAATCGAAAATATCGAGTCATTTGTAAGTTTTTGCTTTGTATATTGTTTTACACATATATTTATATATACTTTTTACTCATGCATATTTTAACTTATTTCGAATAATATTTTTACAGAATGTAAAAAGATTTCGGTGTCGGGTGCACAACTACATAGAGTTTGATCCGATCATTGAACCGTATCTACGTTTATGCGGATTTGGTGAAGTCATAAAGGTGCACAACAATTCTATAGACACAAAATTCATTTTGGCACTACAAGAGAGGTGGAGGCCAGAGACACACACCTTTCACCTGTCGTTCGGTGAATGCACGATCACATTGGAAGATGTCTACATGCTTTTGGGGTTACGTATATCCGGTAGAGCTGTCTTTGGTAAGGTCAACCATGAAATTTCTATAGTAGCGGACTTGTTGGGTGCCCCTCTCATTGACGAGGAGCAGCCAACAAATAATCGTAGCAGAGGTTCAGGTATTAATCTAGGAGTCCTTAGAGCCCACTATGCTAGTTTTATTTTAAACGAAGAATCAACCGAGTTAGAAAAAATTCAAAAAACTCGGTGTTATATTATGCTTTTATTCGGTCATTTTTTATTTCCCGACGGTACCGGAAACACAATAAATATGATGTATTTACCATTGTTGCGAAACATCAACAATGTAAATACATATAGTTAGGGTTCGGCTGTTTTGGCACATTTGTACAGTAGCCTTTGTAAAAATGCCGCAAAGGATACTTGTACATTTTTTGGTTGTGCATTTTTGTTACAAGCTTGGGGGTATTCAAGACTGTCGATGCTCGCCCCACGCAACATGAATCCATGTCCATTCCCCTACGCAAACCAGTAAGTCTACTATTAATTTTTATTTCCAAACATATTAAATTTTAAATATTTAAATTGTTATTGTATCTAAATGCTTTTAAATCTATTGTCATTAGCTGGTCCGATCTTGGGATGAATTATAGTAGAAATCCAAGAAGTTCCATAGTTTTATATCGCAGTTTGTTAGACCACGTGGGGATTGATCAGGTATTGTCATATATAAAAAATATATTTTCTTTTTAATGCATATTATTCACTAAAATAATGTTCTACTAAACGAATTTTTACCATGAGCCTAACCCAGAGGATGCTGAAATTTGGACATCAAAAACACCAATCATCCGGTTCACTACGATTGAAATGCACCAAACAGATCGGGTGAAAATGCAGTTCGGAATGCAACAGGATATTCCGGGCCCTCCGACATGTTTGGGAGAATGGCATTTGAAAAGAGTAAGTGACATGAGGAATATGGAAGATTGGAGAGACTTTGCAAGGGAATTACGTCAACAATGGAGGGATCGACGTCAACATGTCCTAACTGACCAAGTGCTGCAAAATGTCAAACCAACTAGAGAATATTAAGTTTGGTTTAGGTCAGTTACTACGCAACAATAGGTGTCTGATAACCCATACTTGATTGACCCGCGCTCGCAGGCCGCAACATACGCCCAACCACCAACCCCACAACATGACCACCTCAACCAATTCCAGCCATCGACTTCAAACACCCATAGACCATTCCTCCAAACACGTAACCCCTATATGCCACAAACCCAGTCACAACATCAAAAGCCTTACCAACACCAATATACCCCTGACAACACCTTCATATCCACACCAACCTATAGCCCACCACCTTTGTTTCGTTCTCAAAACGAGGCAATATCCTCATTTGATCAAGCTTATCGTCTTCACCCAATCCAACTCAGCTCAATCTATCTGACCCAGCTTTGAAAACATGGGCACACAACTGAGTTACGGCAGCAACCCTCCACGTAATTGGGGACAAGCAATTGCAAATATAACAAAATCATGGACTCAACAACAACCTCCTCCACCAAACACACAAATACAAGCGGAACCTCAACCACCTCGCGGTAGAGTTCGAAGACGGGGTCATCCCCGTGGATATGGTACTGGGGGACAGTTAGATCGGGCGGAAAATTAGTTTTTGTATTGCCATTGTTGGATTATTAATAATAATTTTCTTTTATATTATATTTCTCTTTGTCAGATTCTCTAATTTTCTTTTATATTATAATTTTCTTTTATATATATATATATATATATATATATATATATATATATATATATATATATATATATATATATATATATATATATATATATATACTCATTCGCCAATTGGTATCGTTATTTTAACACTACATTAACACTCATTCGTCAATCCATTTGTTGAATTAGTTAAATAAAATTTGCATTTAGCCAAACCATTTGGCGAATTGGTTTTAAAATGAATTTGTTCGCCAATCAACTTGGTGAACATGCATGGAAAGTATATTAGTTTAGTAAATTATTTTAAAGCATTTTTATTTTGGGAATTAAATTATTAATGTATGTTATTCTAAAAAAAAATCTAAGAAATGTTTTCTATATTTTCTTAAGAAACTAAAAGAGAGTTTTCTACAGATAAAAGCTAAAAAGAGAGATGACACAAAATAATGTTCTCAATAACTCCAATTATGTGGTCAACTGTTAGAGAAATACAAAAAAACAAAAAAAATAGGATAGATTTTATGGAACTAATCAAGCTATTGACTCAACAAAAGACTTACCGGTTATAATTTTTGACACCAACTTCATTGACCACCATGTCATGTATGATCTCCAACCTTCTTATTCACACCATCTCTTACACTGAAAGAAATACAAAATCATATATTTGTATTCAAGTGCAAAAACAAAACAGATGACATAAAAACTTTCGAGTATAAATGAAAAGGACCAAAAAAATAGGGAGTTCGCCAAACACCTAAATCATGCTTTGCCAAACCATGAAAGGTTCAAACAAAATTACAAATCCCAAAAACGACGGACATGACTCGGTTTTACATAAGTGAGTTTAAACAAAAATTAATAGAAATAACACTAAGCAAGAAAGAAAACAAAACATACAAGAAAGTGAAATGCAACCATATCAAAATACAAATCCCAATAAAAGACCAATCAAATTCCAATCATGTCCTAACCAAGGACAGAACCCAGTAGTCCATGTCTCTTTACAAAAACAAATTGGTACCTTTACAATCATTAATCGTGTGGGACAAGTGATTTACGAGTTGGATCTACTGTCATTCTCTTCACGATTTCATTCTGTAGTCCGTTTTGTTTTTGTATTTGAATACAACTATATGATTTTGTATTTGTTTCAGTTTCAGAGATGGTGTGGAAATGATGGTGTGGAATAAGAAGGTTGGAGATGATATGTGTTCATTAACCACCATATTTAGGTAACGATCAGTGAAAAAGAAGAGAGAAAAAAATAAAAGGAGAATAAGTTTGAAGAAAAATGAGATGAGAAAATTGAACACTGTCAAAGCTGTACTTGAAATATTAATATTTAATTCATTTAACTTAAAAGACCAAAAGGATTATCAGCCATTTATATATAGTGATTAAATCAGTACTGTTGATACATTTTTTTGAATTTTTTACTGTCTTGCCGTTCTTTTTACCAATAAGTTCCATAATGCCATACTTTTTCACATATATACCAAAATACCATCTTTTCAAACAAAAAAAATTAAAATTTGTCTCTGCCGCCCATTGAATGGGCGGTAATGTGTAAAAGTGATCTATGCCGCCCTTTCAATGGGCGGCAATATAGACGGATTTATTTTTTTAATATTCTTTATTTTGTTTATATAATTATTAATATAATTAAAAAATAATAAATATAATTTGATAATTTGATATAAGTCACAATAGATATAATTTGATAATTAAAAAATCATCATAAATAATAATTATTTCATATTTATTAATTTTTTAACAGTTATCAATTTTAGAGTTTAATGTAGCAATAATTATTTTATAAATAATACTCTTAATTATTTGTTGAAGAAGAAGAAATGAATATATATATATATATATATATATATATATAGAGAGAGAGAGAGAGAGAAATGAATATATATATATATATATATATATATATATATATATATATATATATATATATATATATATATATATATATATATATATAAAATAATGTCTTAAAGAATAATAAATTTTATTAATATTGCAACAATAATTCAATTAATGATTTAGATGACACTAAATAATTTTGTTTCTCTTATAGTTAGAAGATACAAAATATATTTAACTTTTTTATTTATTGTTATTAAATCAAATTTTAAATTAAAAAATAATAATATATGTAATATACGCACACAAAAATTGTATAAAATTTGACATGAATGTGAAAATAACGGGTAAAGATTTTATTAGCCATAAAATTCAATAGTAATTGGATTGAGAGCAATGCGATGGTTATTAATCAATATATTTTTATTAATTCTTTTCACATGATGTTTGGGACCCAATGAAAACAATGAAAATAAAATATTTGAGAAATATTGAGGTATAATAATATTTTTTTTATAATATTTTACATCATTTTTATTTAATTATTATACAATAATATTTTATAATTTCTAAAATAAAACTCTATTCATTATAAGAAAGTCTCCATTTAGAATGCAATTATAGTTTTAATGGTTAGAATTATATGTTGATTGGATTAATTAATTTATCAATTAGAGGAACATATTGATTAGATTAATTAATTCAATATAAGAGTAATAATTATGAATGATATCTTATGAATAATTATGAATGATTTCTTATTTGAATCTAATTACGAAAGATTTTAGATTTTTCATTTTTAAGAGTAATAATTATGAATGATTTTTTATGAATAATTTTGAATAATTTCTTATTTGAATCTAATTATAAATAATACTCTTAATTATTTGGTACCGACTGTTAAATTAGTGTTAACCATAATCATTTATTTCTTATAATATAGATAAGATCAAATAAATACAAATTTCAAATTTAATGATAAGGATATAGTAAATTATCATTATTTACTCAATAAATTACTCAATTAATTATAAGGATATAGTAAATTATCATTATTATGATGTAATTGATATCATGTTATATTTATTTTTTATTGATGTTATATTTATTGATGTAATTGATATCATATTATATCTATTTCTTTTTATGTTAAAAGCAAAACATATTTAGTATATAATAGTAATAGAAATGTCATTTAATAAAAGTCATTTATAATAATTTAAAAAATAAATATAACATGATATCAATTACATCAATAACTTAATAAAATTTTAAATGTTGTATTTTATAAAAAATTAAATTGATAACACTGTAACTAATATTAATTTAAGATAATATATTAGTTTTCTTTATTTTCAAATAAAATTTAGTAATTCGTCGTGGATGAATGCAAATCAGGGGAATATTATTGTAATTGAATATTTATATTAATATTATTATTATTCAATATTAATTGTAATAATATTAATTATTATTCAATATTATTTTTATTAATATTATTGTAATTGAATATTTATATTAATATTATTATTATTCAATATTATTATTTTTTTAATATTAATATTATTATTAATTAATATTAATATTTTTATTAATTTGTTTTTTAGAAAAAATACATAATAAAATTAAAAAAAAAAAAAACGTTGTACACTGCCGCCCATTCAATGGTCGGCAAAGACCAAAAAAACACTTTTTTATTTGGAAAGATGGCATTATGGGATTTAAAGTAAAAAACATGGTATTGTGGATAATACCCTTTAAAAACATGGCAAACATGGCAGGTTGGAAAAATTTCCCATTTTTTTACCAAGATATTCTCATCAAAAGGCCTCTTTGCTTAATCACAACGGTCTTCTGCATGTGGCCCGTTTGATGTGCAGTGTGATGTTGATTAGGCACTGACACACAATAACTTGCGTATGGTCAGCCATGTCCCCTAGCACGAGAAACCGTGTTGTACCATCCACCATGAAAGCCTTTAATTCCCATCCAAAAATACAGCAGCACGCTTCCCACCATCCCTTTAAAACTGAATTCCATCTTCACTATTAAAAAATCATTCTTTCCCATCTTCACTACTAAACCAGAAAATCTGTATAGCAGTTCAAAGCAATAATGAAGCCACTTTTGAGGAAACTTCTGTCCCTATTGACCTGTCTGGGAAACCGTGTGATGTGGATTTGTCGAATAAAATGGATATGTCAGCTGCTGTGACGGGTGCAGAGGTTAGCGTGAGTAGGGGAGTTGAGAATCCTAAGACAGCTGTTCCTTTTTCTGAGGTTCCGCTGGAGTGTGACACATTGTTCAAAGGGTAGGGAATGCTGAAGCGCGTGGGTCAAAGGACGCTGTGGCTGTGTTGGCGTGTGAGGGATTCAAGGAAACAGTGTTTCCAGTAAACGGGAAGGGTGTCAGGTACGGATTTTTTACGTGAAACTTCGGTAACAGTTATCAAACACGTAAATAATATATATTTTTTATTTTGTTTTTATTTTTTTAATTATTTATTTTATAATTAAATTAAGTTTTTTTTAATATTTATAAATATGCAATAAAAAATATGTAAAGAAGACGAAATAAATTTTTATTGATATATTATAAACAATACAAATATCAACGATTATATATGTCATTGGTTATTTATGACTGTCTGTTCTATAGACGGGTTTTCTTATAATTCATTTTGATGTCTGAGTCTCTTTAGGTGGTGATGGAGGTGGAAGAGATGAATCGAAGGACAAATCTTCGTTGTGATGTGTTACAGGGGACTCACATTAGTCATAAGATCTTTAATGTTATAATCTTTCATATTCAAAAGTTGGTCATGTGTGAGCAAAAAATTTTGGAATGAATTTGTTTGTTGTGCGAAGATTTCAGGTTTGGTATTTTAAATTGGCGGGTAATACACATTATCAGTGGTGAATGTGGAGGTGGGTTGGGAGTATGTTGTGTTGAATGTGTGTTGTTGGGATTGAGGGTTTGAGTGTTCGAAGTTTGGTGGAGGAATTGGAGTGAATTGTAAGAGTGATCGATGAGTGGATTGATGTTGAAATTGTTGGTTGTAGAAGTAGTTTGGTTGTTAGAATGGAGTGTATGAAGTTTGATGTTGGGATGAGGTGACATAGAAGGTGTGTTGTGTGTGATGATATGTTTGTTGTGTGGATGAAGAAGCTTGTCCCCCAAATTGGGTGTATACATTGGTGGAACATCTTCATATTGAGACGTGGTAGTGTGTTGAGTTTGATGGGAGACACGTTAGCGAAGGTTGTTCAAAAATTGGTTGAGAGCAACATGCACATATGGAATTGCATGTAACCAATTCAAACATTCTTGACTTAGCTTATGCTCACCCACTACCGCTTCACCCTCCAATACTAAAATCTTTATTTTTCTCCATTCACTCACTTCCTCTTTGTTCAGTTGCTGCCAATTGATTTTTTGGGCTTTTTTCATATTCAGTTTGTGGTGTTCCCTTAGACACCTTGGTTGTGAATGGATTAGTTGTTCAAATCCAAACTGGAATTTAACCCTATATGTCTGATGCATCTCAACAATAAAGAAGCATATGACATGAGTTGTCGCACTCCAGACTTGGCTATCTCTAAGATCTGGCATTGGAAATTAAAGGTAAGACCTCCATATAAACTGGTAAAAAAATATAAAAGCAAAATTATAAATAGGAAGTCATGGAAAACATATAGGTTGTATTGTTTCACACTTACATTGTGTGCCTCCATGTGATCTATTACGATTTGATACCCACAAAGATCATGACGAGGATTATTTTGG
Organism: Lathyrus aphaca; assembly: GCA_963966055.1. Taxonomy (NCBI): domain Eukaryota; kingdom Viridiplantae; phylum Streptophyta; class Magnoliopsida; order Fabales; family Fabaceae; genus Lathyrus; species Lathyrus aphaca. The sequence goes on along the minus strand of OZ014519.1, from coordinate 133,675,305 downwards.
TAATTTATTCTTCGATGACATCATCTTGCATTTACCACAAAAAAGTGAATGTTAACTATAATTTAATAAGAAGCAAATATATTTATATATATTAGGAATACCTTTGAGCGTATGGAAAAGTTGGGTCCACGCCAGTAATGGGAGCAAGCAAGGGTATACGTGTGAATGCCCAGATTTGGAGTAGTAGTATGCAACCCCATGCTTTTAACCTTGTTCTTGGACGCCTTGCACATAATTATGTATAATGTTGCCAAGCAAGCTGACGTGCGGATCTTCCATCGTCTCTTTCGGGCGTTTCGACCATTGTAAACCTATTGTACAAGTTAACGAAACATGGTTGTATGGAAAATATAGAGGTACTCTGTTGATAGATGTTGCATGGGATGGAAACATACATTTTCCCGATAGTGTTTGCATTAGTTGAAGGTGAGACAAAGGAGGCTTGGGGCTTCTTTCTCAAGAACTTGAGACTGCATGTGACACCGCAGGTAGGTTTGTGTGTAATCTTAGACAAACATAAATCAATAAAGAGTGCATATAAAAATCCTGAAAACGGATGGCATTATCCCTCATCTTCACATGTATATTTCATTCGACACATTGCACATAAATTCATGTGTGAGATTAAAGACAAGGATCTACGCAAAAAAAACTTGTTAACATGGGTAACAACATACTTTTAGGTTACTTTGATACTTTTTGTAGATGTTTAAGAATTGGCAGAATTTTTGACCAAACAAGAAATGTTAAATTCAGTTCAGAATGTCCTATCAGATGTTGGGACATTAGCAAACAGAGTATGTGAACTTGGTTCAGGATGTCCTACCAGATGTTGGGACATTGTTTAAATGACTAAGTTCAGTTTTGTCAGGATGTCCCAACAGATGTTGAGACATCTCAGACCTGCTACCAGAATTAATTATTGATTAACAGATCAGAGATATTTAAGGAGAATTATCTGGAATTAATTAATGATGGATATAAAACAGAACAAGGCGCATCTGTAGGGAGTTTTAAATTGAAGATTCAGATTAAAACAGAAGACCTAATGCACCTAGAATATAGGAGGTAACAAACCCTAAATTCAAGGTGACAGCTGCTGCACATTAGGGCTGGATCATTCTACAGAAAGCCCAAAATTCAGAACCTATTTAAACAACAGAATCTCATAGAATTGAGCACGAATTTCAGAAGAATAAATAGGGTGTCTAGTGTTTTAATAGCAGGCTGTTTTTATGTACCACTTTATGAGCTTTTAAGCAAAAGTGCATTTGTGACTTGATTGAAACTGTGAAGTAAGATCAAGCTGTTTTGTTTGAAGTGTGACTTCATTTTAATTAAACTTGTAAACAAAATCACTGTGTGATTGAGGGGGAGTGAGTAGGGTACTCTTATCTAAGTGAGTCTTAGGTAGAAATTGCATTGGGTAAGTATTAAGTGATAGATTAAACAGGGTGGTTTAAGTCTAGAATTAATATTACTAATAGTGGATTTCCTCCTGGCTTGGTAGCCTCCAGATGTAGGTGTGGTTATACACTGAACTGGGTTAACAAACTTCTGTGTTGTTTATTTTTCCTGCTGTTTAAAGTTTTGGTTAAATTTGTCAAATGTCCTATTAAGTGTTGGAACATCTCTTAGGACATCTCATTACAGAATTTCAATTGGCATCAGAGCAGGCACCCTGCCTGTTTATACTGGGTGAGATCTAGGGAAAACAAATTCTGTAACATGGACAGAGATATAGGGTCAGTAAATAGACCACCTATACTGGATGGTTCTAATTATGACTACTGGAAGCCAAGAATGATTGCATTCTTAAAGTCACTTGACAACAGGGCATGGAGAGCAGTAATTGTTGGATGGAAACATCCTGTTAAAGACACCAAAGATGGATCAATAGTTCTGAAACCTGAAGAAGAATGGAGTAAAGAGGAAGAAGATTCAGAACTAGGCAACTCAAAAGCCCTAAATGCTTTATTCAATGGCATTGATAGAAATATTTTCAGACTGGTGCATCATTGTGAGCTGGCCAAAGATGTGTGGGATACCCTCAAGACAACTCATGAAGGAACATCAAAAGTAAAAATGTCAAGACTTCAACTTCTCACCACCAAGTTTGAAAACTTGAGAATGAAGGAAGATGAATCAATTCATGAGTTCTACATGAACATCTTGGATATAGCCAATACTTCTGGAGCCTTGGGAGAAAAGATGACTGATGAAAAGCTTGTAAGGAAGATTCTCAGATCTTTGCCAAAAAGATTTGACATGAAAGTCACAGCAATAGAAGAAGCTCAAGACATATGCTCCATGAAAGCTGAAGAACTCATTGGTTCCCTTCAAACTTTTGAAATGGGAATGAATGACACACATGCTAAAAAGAACAAAAGCATTGCCTTGGTTTCAAATGCAGATGAAGAAGAAGATGATGAACTAGCAAATGATAAAAGCTTCTCAGAAAATCTTGCATTGATTACAAAACAGTTCAAACAGATTCTCAGAGGTATGGAAGGTAAATCAAATTCCAGTGGAAGATTCACAAACTCTTCTGAAAACAAGAGAACCTATGATGCTAACAGAAGATCAAATCTTGCTGAAAAGACCAGTCAAGAAAAAGGAATCAAGTGCCATGAATGTGAAGGATATGGACACATCAAGAAGGAATGTCCCAACTTCTTAAAAAGACAAAAGAAGGGGCTATCTGTAACCTGGTCTGATGAAGACTCAGGAGATTCAGAAGAAGAATCAGCTAAGCACATTGCTGCTTTAGCTGGACTGTGTGAATATGACAGTGATTCCAGCTGTGAAGAGCTTACTTATGCAGATCTTGAGCAAGCCTTCAAGGATCTGTACAAGAGAAGTACTGAAGTATGCAGTGAGGTCATAAAGCTAAAGAAGCAGAATGAAGTACTAGAAGAAGAAAAAGCAAGTGATCAAGTAATCATTGATACCTTAAAAAGTGAAGTAACTCTTCTCAATTCTAAGCTGGAACATATGTCCAAATCTGTTAGAATGATGAACAGCAGCTCAAATACACTGGATGCTATTCTCTGCAATAATAAACATTCAGGGGACAAAAGTGGACTGGGATATAACAGAGATGAAGCAAGCTCTAGCAAAACTACTTCAAAAACTATACAGTCAAACAAGATGTCCCAACAGATGCTTCAACATCAGAACACAAAGACAAACATAATGTTCCAACAGATGTCCCAACAGTCTGGAAAGAACAAGATGAAGAAGAAGTATCAAAGATGGAGATGCCATCACTGTGGAAGATTTGGACATATCAAACCTCACTGTTATAAGTTACATGGATATCCAAATCAGATGTGTCAGCAACCTTCCAAGCAGAAAGTAGAAGGTACCAAGAATATGCAGCTTAGAAATCAGCAACCTCCTAAGCAAAAGACAGAAGTAATCAAGAAAGTTTGGAGACCAAAAGCTGACACTCAGACTGATCAAAGCCACAGTCCCAAGAACCAGATCAACAATCAAACTTTGAGATCAGCTGAACAACACACAGGGCAGAGGCATCAAAAGAAATCTCAACTCATCTGGTCAAAGAAAAGTACTGCATACATAGCACATACATCACTGAAAGTATCAGCTAAAGAAGACTGGTATTTTGACAGTGGATGCTCAAGACACATGACTGGATTGAAGAATTTGCTAGTAAACTTAAAGTCATATTCATCCAGGTATGTTACCTTTGGAGATGGAGCTAAAGGAAAGATCAAAGGAGTTGGAACCTTGGATTGTCAAGATGTTCCAAGACTAGATGATGTGCTGCTTGTTAAAGGTTTAACTGCTAACCTGATCAGTATAAGTCAACTATGTGATCAAGGATACAGTGTAAACTTTACAAAAACTGAATGCATAGTGACTAACCAAAAGCAAGAAGTTGTCATGAAAGGAGCCAGATCTAAAGACAACTGTTACATGTGGGAATCCCAAAATCTCAGTCTCACTTCAACCTGTTCTCTAGCTAAAGAAGAAGAAGTGAAACTGTGGCATCAAAGACTAGGTCATCTTCATTTCAGAGGCATAAAGAAGATCATATCTATGGATGCTGTAAGAGGTATTCCCAAACTGAAGATTGATGATGGCAAAATATGTGGTGAATGTCAAATAGGCAAACAAACCAAGATGTCCCATCCAAAGCTCCAACATCTGACAACTTCCAAAGTTTTGGAACTTCTTCATATGGATCTTATGGGACCTATGCAAGTTGAAAGTCTTGGTGGTAAGAGGTATGCCTATGTTGTGGTTGATGATTTTTCAAGATATACATGGATAAACTTCATCAAAGAAAAGTCAGATGTATTTGATGTATTCAAAGAATTATGTCAAAGATTGCAAAGGGAAAAATCCAGCTGTGTGATCAGAATAAGAAGTGATCATGGAAAAGAATTTGAGAATCAAAAGTTCTTAGATTTCTGTTCTTCAGAAGGAATCAATCATGAGTATTCTTCACCTATCACTCCTCAACAGAATGGGATTGTTGAAAGGAAGAATAGAACCATTCAAGAATCAGCAAGAGCTATGATCCATGCTAAGAAGTTACCTATGTATTTCTGGGCTGAAGCTATGAACACTGCCTGCTACATCCATAACAGAGTTACCTTGAGAAAAGGAACCCTGTCCACAATATATGAAGTCTGGAAGGGCAGAAAACCCACTGTGAAGTACTTTCATGTGTTTGGAAGTAAATGCTATATTCTGGCAGATAGGGAGCAAAGGAGAAAAATGGATCCTAAAAGTGATGAAGGAATTTTCCTTGGATACTCTATAAACAGCAGAGCATATAGAGTATTTAACTACAGAACAAATGTTATCATGGAATCCATAAATGTGATAATTGATGATGCTCCTACAGATGTCCCAGAAGATGTTGGAACATCTGCTGATATCAAGATTGAAGCTGAAGAAAAGAATGATCAATATAACTTCACTCAAAATGATACAAGGTCAGAAGATTCAAGCAAACCTCCCTCCATCAGAATACAGAAGGATCATCCCAAAGATTTAATAATTGGTGATCCCAACAGAGGTGTGAGCACTAGATCAAGAGAAGTGATTTCAGGTTCTTGCTTTGTTTCCAAAATAGAACCTAAAAATGTCAAGGAAGCTCTCACTGATGAATACTGGATTTGTGCTATGCAAGAGGAATTAGGTCAATTCACAAGGAATGAAGTGTGGAATCTTGTTCCTAGACCTAATGACATAAATGTGATTGGTACTAAATGGGTGTACAAGAACAAGTCAAATGAACAAGGAATTGTTACAAAGAACAAAGCTAGACTTGTGGCTCAAGGATACACTCAAATTGAAGGGGTAGACTTTGATGAAACCTTTGCACCAGTAGCAAGGCTTGAATCAATAAGACTACTGTTGGGAATTGCTTGTATCTTAAAGTTCAAGCTATTTCAAATGGATGTGAAAAGTGCCTTTCTTAATGGTTATCTTAATGAAGAGGTATATGTAGAACAGCCTAAAGGATTTGTTGATCCAAGCTGTCCAAATCATGTATACAAACTCAAGAAAGCACTTTATGGTCTGAAGCAAGCTCCAAGGGCATGGTATGAAAGACTTACCACATTTCTTATCAAGCAAGGATACAGAAAAGGTGGGATTGATAAAACCCTGTTTGTTAAAGATGAAGAAGGAAATGTCATGATTGCACAAATATATGTTGATGACATTGTGTTTGGTGGGATGTCTGATAAGATGGTCAAACATTTTGTCAAGCAGATGGAAGCTGAATTTGAAATGAGTCTAGTAGGTGAATTAACCTATTTTCTTGGTCTGCAAGTTAAGCAAATGGAAGACTCAATGTTCATCTCACAAAGCAAGTACTCCAAGAACATAGTGAAGAAATTTGGAATGGAAAATGCTTCTCATAAAAGAACTCCTGCTCCTACACATTTAAAGCTGACTAAAGATGAAAAGGGTGAGAAGGTAGATCAAAGTTTATATAGAAGCATGATTGGAAGCTTGTTATACTTGACTGCTAGCAGACCAGACATTGCATTTGCAGTAGGAGTTTGTGCAAGATATCAAGCTGATCCAAAAGTCAGTCATCTCAATCAAGTCAAGAGAATCCTTAAATATGTTAATGGTACATGTGACTATGGCATAATGTACTTTCATGGATGCAAACCAATTCTCACTGGCTTCTGTGATGCTGATTGGGCAGGAAGTGCTGATGACAGAAAAAGCACTTCAGGAGGATGCTTCTTTCTAGGAAACAATCTGATTTCTTGGTTCAGTAAGAAACAGAATTGTGTGTCATTATCTACAGCTGAAGCTAAGTATATAGCAGCAGGTAGCAGTTGTTCTCAGTTGGTTTGGATGAAGCATATGCTCACTGAGTACAATGTCCCACAGGATGTCATGACATTGTACTGTGACAACTTGAGTGCAATCAACATATCTAAGAATCCTATCCAACACAGCAGGACAAAGCATATTGATATCAGACATCATTTCATCAGAGATCTTGTAGAAGAAAAGGTGATTTCATTGGAGCATGTATCTACAGATCTGCAGTTAGCTGATATCTTTACCAAGGCATTGGATGTTGCACAATTTGAGAACTTAAGGGGCAAACTTGGAATCTGTTTATGTGATATCTAGCAGTTAATGAGATGTGCCAACATGTCATATGACATTGCATGGCATAAGTTCCAGATGGCAAAGCTAGTCTGGACTAGATCCTTGGGAATCTCATTCCTAATCATTTGGACTGTAACGGCTACTTATTTAGTATTTCCTTATAAGCAGCTATCAAGAGTCTCATCATATCATCACAAGCGAATTACATTGACTAGTAATCCTTCAGAAATCTTAAATCCTAAAGCTGCACATTCATCTTCCTCAACAATGTCTCAAAACCCTAAAACAGCTGAAGAAGTTCTCAACCAGGAAGACGTGGTACATGCCATTCCTATTTCTATGGTGCCAATGCAATCAACACCATTAGACGAGCTCAAGGGAAATGCCTCTCACACTAAGAAGGCAAGAACACCAAAAAGAGGTAAAATCAGAAGCAAAGCTAAAGAAATTCCTTCACATGTTAAATACTCCAAATATGTTGATGACTCCATCAATGAGATTGTCAATCAATTTTTCTCTGAACAAAGAGTAGTGAAAGGAATCTCTGTTCCCTTGAACACCATTCCTGCACCTCAAGAAGAACCTGCTCAAGATACAAAGAACAATGCTGCAGAACAAGATGTCCCAACGGATGTTGGAACATATGCAGATGAGAAAGCAAACTCATCTGATGCTGATACTGAACAGACTGAGGACAAGAAAGAGGTCTCAAGTGAAAGTGACAAAGAAGTTTCTATGGAACAGGCTAAAGACTCAAATGAAGATCAATCTTCTACTGATCAACAAGCTGATGAGGAGACTGCTCAATCCCCTCCAACAGTCAATCTGGAACAGGATTCTGATGCAGAGATTATATCATCTGTAAAACCCAGCATTGCTAAAAGACTAAGGTCCAGGAAAGGAAAGATACAAGATGAACATGTCATTCCTGAGAAAAAGAAGGCTAGTCCAAAGAAAGGCAAGGCTAAAGCCACTTTTGGTCCAGCAAAACCATGGAGCAAGGTTCAAACTCAGAAGAGAAAAGCTGCAACACCATCAGATTCAGATGTTGGATCAGATGTCCCAACATCTCCTCCCAAGAAGAAACCAGCTCCAGCTAGAGCTTCAACTGTTGTTCCAGAAGCTCCCTTGGACAATTTATCCTTCCATCATGTCTCCAGTGTCAACAGATGGAAATATGTGTACCAAAGAAGGGTTGCTTTGGAAAGAGAACTGAGCAGCAATGCACTTGAGTGCACAGAACTCATTGACCTAATCTCTGCTGCAGGACTGTTCAAGACAGTCTCAGAGTTCTCTCCCTGCTATGAACTGCTTGTCAAAGAGTTCATTGTGAATCTTCAGGAGGATTGCTCAAATGGTAAGTCCTCTGAGTTTAGAAAAGTTTTTGTTAGAGGTAAATGTGTACAGTTTTCTCCTCAAATCATCAATGAGTATCTAGGAAGAGAAACAGATGGACCCAATGAGCTAGGGAAAACAGATAATCAAATCTGTAAGGTGATCACTGCAAACCAGGTCAAAGCTTGGCCTGTGAAGGGAAAGCTCTCTGTGAGCATGCTTACTAGAAAATATGCCATGCTTAACAGGATTGGAACTGCAAACTGGGTGCCTACCAATCACACTTCATCAATCTCAACTGGTCTGGCCAGATTCATCTTTGCTGTGGGGACTCAAACCAAGATGGACTATGGAGCATATATTTTTGATCAGACTATGAAGCATGCCATCTCTACTGCAACAAAGCTGCCAATAGCTTTTCCATCATTGCTGTGTGGTATTGTTCTAAGTCAATATCCTGGAATTTTAACTGAGAAGGACATTGTCTGCAAGAGAGAGAGCCCCCTGGCCTTTCATTACAAATTATTCCTAAGTCACCATGCTGCAGATGTTAAAGCACCTGCTGGGACATCTGCTGGTCCCTCCTCTGCTAAAAATCCAATCTCCAAGAAAGCATTAATTGCTGAGCTAAAGTGCACCTGCAAAGAGCTTGAAGCTAGAAAGAAGAAGCTGGATGAAATAATTAAGAGGTTGGAAAGTGAAGAAGATCAGACAGCTGCATCTGATGAAGAAACAGAAGCTGATGAAGAGACAGAAGTTGAGGAGGGAACTGAGAGTGATGATTCTGAGTGATCCAATGTATGTGAGGCATTTGTAATGACAGCAATGATGTGTAATTCTGGATAATAGTTCTTTGGCCCCTAATTTTGTGCCTACCAAGGGGGAGAACAACATCAAATGTAATTGCTGAATGAAATCTGTTTGTTTCTGACTGAACTGAATAAGTGTGAATATTTCTGTTGAAACAAGACTGGACTCATATATGGTTGAGGGGGAGTAAAACTCAAATTTGAATCAACAGAATAGTAATGATTTACTCTGATAAAAAGAACTTCTGCTGCACTCTGAAAACCAGAAAAGATGTTAGCCAAAAATTAGCCAAAGGGGGAGTTTGTAGATGTTTAAGAATTGGCAGAATTTTTGACCAAACAAGAAATGTTAAATTCAGTTCAGAATGTCCTATCAGATGTTGGGACATTAGCAAACAGAGTATGTGAACTTGGTTCAGGATGTCCTACCAGATGTTGGGACATTGTTTAAATGACTAAGTTCAGTTTTGTCAGGATGTCCCAACAGATGTTGAGACATCTCAGACCTGCTACCAGAATTAATTATTGATTAACAGATCAGAGATATTTAAGGAGAATTATCTGGAATTAATTAATGATGGATATAAAACAGAACAAGGCGCATCTGTAGGGAGTTTTAAATTGAAGATTCAGATTAAAACAGAAGACCTAATGCACCTAGAATATAGGAGGTAACAAACCCTAAATTCAAGGTGACAGCTGCTGCACATTAGGGCTGGATCATTCTACAGAAAGCCCAAAATTCAGAACCTATTTAAACAACAGAATCTCATAGAATTGAGCACGAATTTCAGAAGAATAAATAGGGTGTCTAGTGTTTTAATAGCAGGCTGTTTTTATGTACCACTTTATGAGCTTTTAAGCAAAAGTGCATTTGTGACTTGATTGAAACTGTGAAGTAAGATCAAGCTGTTTTGTTTGAAGTGTGACTTCATTTTAATTAAACTTGTAAACAAAATCACTGTGTGATTGAGGGGGAGTGAGTAGGGTACTCTTATCTAAGTGAGTCTTAGGTAGAAATTGCATTGGGTAAGTATTAAGTGATAGATTAAACAGGGTGGTTTAAGTCTAGAATTAATATTACTAATAGTGGATTTCCTCCTGGCTTGGTAGCCTCCAGATGTAGGTGTGGTTATACACTGAACTGGGTTAACAAACTTCTGTGTTGTTTATTTTTCCTGCTGTTTAAAGTTTTGGTTAAATTTGTCAAATGTCCTATTAAGTGTTGGAACATCTCTTAGGACATCTCATTACAGAATTTCAATTTTCAATTTTATATTATACTTAACAATTTCTATTACAGGTTATGCATTGACGAATTCTACCTTTAAATACTATCGGGGGAAATCCGGAGAACAAACATTGAGGATTTGTGTTGGATAGACAACATCCATAAGGATAAGTGGGCAAAAGCATATTATGGAGGGCAACGTTGGGGACACATGACAACCAACTTGGTAGAGGCAATGAACTCGGTACTCAAGGAAACCAGAAACCTTCCAATCACTGCACTGGTCCAATCTACATAGTATCGGCTGAGACCGCTCTTTGGCAAAAGAGACCACAATTGGACAAAAAAGTTTCCTTCTAGTCAGGTTTTCACATATGGCTGCAATAAGGGCATGGCTGAAAAAGTGGCTAAAGCTAACACTCATAACATCATGCATTTTGATCATGAAAATTTCTATTTCATGGTCAATGAAAAACTTAATCTGAATGATAGTAGACCTAGTGCTACTTTCAACGTTGATATAAAGAAGCAGTGGTGTGATTGTGGGAAATTTTAGGCATTTCACTTACCTTGCTTCCACGTCATTGCAACATGTTTGAGCATACGTCATGACTACTCCATTCACATTCCATACGTCTTCAAAATTTATAATATATTCAACGTCTACAATGAAAGCTTTCTGGGACTACCCCACAAGGAAAACTGGCCACGTTATAAAGGATTTACTCTTTATTACGACAAATCTATGAGAAAAAAGAATAAAAGACGACCAAATAGTACCCAAATTAGACTCAAAATGGATGACATTGAAAAAGAAAAGAGAAGATGTGGGCTTTGTCGAGAAATTGCCCACATGCATCGAAAATGTCCAAACATCGTTGGCCCATCTAACAGACCCATGTAGTTTTTTGTTTCTTCAATCTTTTAGTAATGGATTTACCTTTCATGAGTCTCCTTTTAATTCAACATTCAACCATTAATTCGATAAATAACAACAATATCAAACATAAAATAACATCATGACATACAACAACAAAACAACAAGACGATAAACAAAATAACGGTTAAACATCTAAACATGTCTAGGAGACAACAACCATCAACATAATATCTTGTTCATACATCATCAACTTAACAAACTAATCAACAATAACAACCAACACTAGTGGGTCTTCGACTCCTCTATTGACTTCACAACTATGAGCCGAAAACATACATTGGACATCTTCATCTTTTCGACACGATCCATGTAATACATGTACGTACCATCAGGGTTAGCATTAGTCAACGTTATGTATGGACAACAATAATCTACTTTTCTCACCTTCATGCGACGACCACCTACCTGTCGAAGACCCATGTTGATGGTTGCAATCAGTGTTCTAAAATTCCATTACGGATCTAGGTAAACACTGATTCTTTTGTCTTGTTCGTAGAGCGCAACAACTCAAACAGACATTTCTAAAAATACAAATTGATATGTGAGTTGATTTTTATTGAAATACATCAAACTTATAATCAAATATTACATGCTAACTCGGTTATTCAATGGCCGAGCAACTTTTATTGCTCGGGTGTTCAATGGCCAAGTATCTCTCTTCAAAATAAATTATTTTATAAAAAATATTTTATTAATAAAAGATTTTAATTTTAATTATAATATATTATTAAAATCATTTACCACAATATATAAACTAAAAAACCAAAAACAATTAAATTAATCTGGTGCTTGGCAACTGAGATACCGAGCACCCACACAAAAGCAAAAAAATATTAAATTATTTAGGTGCTTGATAACTGGGATACCGAGCACCCACACAAAAAAATTTCCTTCGCATACTTGGTATCCCACTGGCCGAGCATACACTTAAAAAGGGGTATTTTTGTTTTTTTTTTCAAAGTAGGATATATTGATATATAAATTTCAGATATGGGATATATGGGTAAAGAAATTGCGAGGTACTGTGTGGGTCAAAGAATAAAGGGGAGTTTGTTTTATCCGAAGGTGATAATGTTAGTACAGGTCTGGTTGTAGGGCCGGTTAGTCATCTGGTGGGACCAACTATTATTTCTGAGAATTTCTTATCCCATCCCTTGGATGTCTCACACACCATGTGTGTTTTCAATTCTACCATTCTGCTTTCATTGATGTATCTCCAGACGCACCATTTTTTTCTCAATGTTGGTTTGTTCCGTAGATACATCTACAAAAGGTATTCTGTTATGTATCTACGGAACATATTTTGATATACTTCGCGTGAAAACCCTTCTCCTCCCTCATTTTCACTTTTCATCTTCTTTTTCAAACACTCTTTTCATTTCTCTCAACTTCAAAAAAATCACTTCCACAAAAACACATTGTTTTCACCCGACTTCGACATATAGGATCATCTGCAACGATCAACAAACTCCTAATCATTCGTAGTTCATTTTAATCGGTAAGTTTTCGAGTTTACAAATTTTCAAGTTATTTTTTAATAATATGTGTAATCGATTTAGAATAACTATTTAGGTGTAGAAATCATTAGATAAGTTTAGAAACATAATTTAGAGACAATGTAGGTATTGTTTATTGGGTTAAACGGGAGATCAATGCTTCAAATTGTAGATTTTTTATTCTTGGGATGTTAATGGCGTCGTCCCTATAATGTTTAAGTTGCAGAAGATTCTACAATTACATTTACGGAACAAATTAACGTTAAGATGTTCCGTAGATGCAGTTGCGGAACAACCCACACTTTCTAGATTTTAGGTGTTTCCGTAAATACATTTGTGGAAACCTTCTGTGGATGCATTTACGGAACAAAAAATGTATTTTTTTATATATATTTTTTTTTGTATATAATTTTAATTTATTGGTTTGCAGACATTATGACTGACTCGGATTCAGATTATGACATAACTACATCCAGACAGATACATAGACGACTTTCCCAACATGCCTCTGTCCAGAAGGAGAAGACCCAGTCATACGTACCGTTTACATCATAGGCGGCGATAGATGTACAACCTTCTATATCACAGGCCAATGACACTTCTTCATCCCAAAGGCCACGAGATGTTACTAAGGGTACATCACAGTCTCCACCCTCCTGCACGCAACACCAGGAGAGTCTGGTTCCACTATCAGAGCGTGATGTTGATGATCTGGTCCCACCTTCGGAGGGTGATGAGCAAACACGGGTGGATGCTGCTAACAATGTTGATGATCTTGAGGATTTTTTTGGGGGTCTATCTGATATGTCTGTGATGTCGGGTTACATAGAGTATACTTTCCCACATGTCTGGCTGGGAGAGGTATATTTACTCAGATTATTCTTTATTTTTTCATTCGGAATATATTATATGTACCATTGTTTCTTATTAAAATTGGTTTCTTTGTTAATTTTCAGATGTGTGGCCCCTAAAAGTTTTATAACCATGGGCGGAAGAGATTGCAGTTACTAGAGGAGGAGTGGTTCGTGACAACCATGATTGAGTAAGGTTTGAAGGACCTTTGTGGGTTTAGGTATTCTTTGATTCACAACGGTATGTTGATGGATTTTATGGAGAAATAGCATCCAAACACCCCCTATTTCCATCTACCATACGAGGAGATTACTATTACCCTTGACGACATTTCATGTCTACTACATATACCGATCAGGGGTATCCTCCCCCGCCACGGTAGGTTGACGAAGGAGGAAGCTCAGGATGTGATGGTTGAGGAGGCTCGAGTTCTCTCCAGATCATGCGCTGGAAGAGGTGGATAAGACCTGTGGGGAACATGTGAGGTTCACCACCCTGAATTGTTATTATCAGCAGACCATGGTTGCTGCAGGATAGGCTGATGCTGATTTGGAAGAGGTAGTGGTACATATACAGTGGGTGTTGTGATGTTATTTGTTATACTTGGTGGGAACGCATTTGTTTGTGGACACTATCTCCTCGTATACAAATGTCGTTTACCTCAGGTAATTCTTGGATCCGACACAGATCCATGAGTACAACTGGGGTGCGGCGACGTTGGCTTACACTTACTCAAGACTCTAGAGGGGCGCCTTTGGAAGACCAGGACTATTGTATGCAGTTGTTCACTCTATTTGGTAAAAATCCTATACCCTACGACTTTTTTTTCATTATATTATCGTGATATATGCTTGATACCGAGTTTTTTATTTTTATTTCAGGCATAGATCTTCCAGCACTTTCTGATGATATCTGGTTGGAGGAGTGTGCCTGAGTACACAGTGGACTGGCCGTGTGCACGTGCCTTTGTCCCGTTGAGAGGGAATCAGGAGGTTGACTATAACGCCCCGATTTCGTGATTTATTCGGTGGTTTATTATTGTTGACTAATTGGTGATTTGTTGATGTTGTTATGTTGGTTGATGAGATTAATGAAATTATTTAATAAATATTAATAGTAAGGGTGATTATATTAGATTATTTCAAATTATTTTTATTTAATTAAATAAATGTTTAGAGGTCTTGAGGGCATGTTGGTAATTGTGGAAGTTAAGTTGAGGGTATTATGGAAAATGAGTATTAGGGGTATGTGTTATATTGAGTAGTGAGAATAGTTTGGGGGATCATAACATTTTTGGAGAAAAAGAGAAAAGGTCTAAAGAACAAGGAGAAAAGGCTAAGGCTAGAAAATCTTTGGTGATTTTGAGGGAAGACGATTAGGAAGCGATAATCTAAGGTATGAGGAGTATCGTTTTTTAATGTTTTCGATGTATGGTTGAGATATGTGCTAGCTCAAACTTAAAAACCAGAAGTGATTGCTCAAAAAAATTAGTTTTGAGTCTTTGAGAGCAAATAAGACAAAGCTTAGTGATCAGAGGCTTTGGTGTAATTTTTATGATGGAATGAAGTCTCTAATCATAGGCAAATATGTTGAGCAAACTTGGCATCCAAGATTTGAAGTGAAAATATCACAATGGTGAGTCATTGTTTATGAAAATATCTCTTACAAGTGAAATGATGATTTTGTGAAATAGCTCAGCTATGCAGCAAAAAAATTCACATTCGTCATAATTTTAATGCTTGGATTGTGTCCACCTATTACTTGTTGAAAAATAGATCCAAGAATATGTAATTTTGAATCTTTGTGACCCATGGATCAAAATGCATAATGTTGAATTCTATGAATGTAATTTTGGTGAATTCCATGGTGAAATCATGAATTTGCAGGTTGGATTAGGTTTGTAATCATTATTTAGATGCTTAAAACCACTTGACAATGTACTTTACTTCAAAAAATTAGATTTCACAAGTTTGTGAAAAATCTGTTTTTGCAAATAAGCTTGTGATGCTCACTTTGATCCATGATTTATTCATGCACAAGCAAAATCTTTTCATGCTAATTGGTTCTTTGAATTGTTGGTAACATTTGCAACAACATTGGTGTTTCAAAAAGGACCTGAATCAGCTTGGAACTTGGTGAAAAAAGCCTCCAAGTTTTTGTGTTTTGCTGATTTTTCACTTGGGCAAATTTTTCCTAAGTGTTAAAAATCAGTATTTTTCTTGATTTTGTTCCATCTTCAATTTAAAATCCATAAGGAATCAGAGTTTCTCCTAGTTGAATCATTTGTAGTTTGTGATGAAATATTTCATTTGAGCTTTGGTTCACCAAAATCTGATGCTTGAATCACAAGTTGTGATGCTTGAAAGTAGGCCACTTGAACACTTTTTTTTTCCATAACTTAGAAATTTTTTTAAGTTTCAAAGGTTGCCCCTTTTACAAGTTATCTTCAAATTTCTTATTTTTTGTGGTCAAATGCATTCATGGACCATATATTCTTAAAATATAGGTCATGAGGATCCTTTTGGGAGAAAAAGTCAAACTTTGACTTTTTGGTCCATATGGAAATTACAATGGATACCCTTGGATTTCTGATTTTTTGATTGGACATCCTATGAGGTATTTTGATATTATGAATGGACTTATATGATATATATGAGCTATTTAAAACATTTCCTATTGTGTGGGCTCTTGTCCAGATGAAAATCTTGACTTTTGGTTCCCCGATTAGTCAGAAACCCTAATCTGGGCATTGTGAAACCCTAATCTTGCAGTCTTTCATCTCTGCATCTTTTGTACTTGTAAATGGCTTGTCAATAGTCATGTAATCATTCTTGATGATGTATGAAGGCCTTGGCTCCTTTATCTATGAAAATTTTCATCTGGAGGGCATCATATGATTGAAACCCTAATTGGTGATTGTGATGGCTCGGGGCCTAGATCATTGAGATTGTTGTACAGTCCTTGAAAGATTTCTTTCATTTGAGGTTCCTTAACCCTTTGATATTGATTGAAAGGTTGAAAATATTATGTATTAATGATTGGTCCTTTTCCTGAATCCTCTGAGGGACTCAAGAATCCTGATTCATTGCGGGGATACAATTTAAACCAGTCTGGCACAGTCCTTTGGCCAGTGGATTTCTTCTGATGATGTACATATCTTAGGGTCAAAATTTAGGGAATGACAATGTCGTACCCTTTGATTGAAACTAGTCACAAATATCCAGGGTGTGACGCCCGTCAAGGTTATGTATCGACCGTCTCAAATGCCAAACGACCGTTACAACATTGAAACGGTCGTCACGACGATCATTTGTAACGTCTCTGCAACGTATCTCAGAACCGCTCACCTCCATTTTCCTCTTCCTTTCCAACGTTCCACTACGCCACTATTATTTATAACCGCTCAACTCACTCATTTATTCACACTACCAATTTTACAACCACCCACCTCTTTATAAATTACAGCAAGGTTTCGTTCTAAACCACAACATCTTCTTTTCATCTCTAACTCATGAACCTTCAAACCTTTCTGAATAATGGTCAACCGAAGACCTGCACTCGACCTTTCTATGATCACTTTCCATGATGGAGAAGTCGGTGATCTTCAAAGAGAAAAATATATCGCATTCTATCAACAATCTGTACAACCAACGAGATATATCAATGAAGCATGTCTATAATAGTTGGGTTTGCTCGAAGGTTTCCAGTGGTTGCTTCACAACTTAGGTTTAACGAACCTTTGCACGAACAGTCGTCCGACGTATGAAGCAGTGACATTGGAGTTCTTGAGTTTATTCTCTTACAACACACAAACCGATAACACCAATTATCTCACCGGTTATGCCACTTTCCGGATGTTTGGCGATAGATATTTTGTTCCTCAAGACGGTTTTAGCGAATGGTTTAGATTTCACCATGGCAACAACATTCATTATCGTCTCCCTGGTAGTGACAATTGGCCAAGCCAAGCTTTTGAGATTTGGCGAGATCTGAACGGTGTTCTACCAACTAGTTGGGATTGTAATGCCCGTATTTGATTGATTAATTGAATTATATATTATTGCATATTTTTCCCGATTAATTATTACTGAGTGTTGTTTAGTCATTTTTGTCGTTAAGTTGTTTGAGTTGGATTATTGAGTCGTTTATGTTGATAAATTGATAAAAGTTTTTAAGTCGATTTTGCGCTACAGGTTAAGTTGTGTTTGGGTGTTAAGTTGAATAAATAAAATAGGTGTTAATGAGATAATATTAAGTGGGCTTAATTTTGTGGTGTAAGAGTAGCAAGTTGGGGGTGCTATGTTGGACTCATTAGTAATTAGGTTAATTAGTGAGAGTTTAGTAAAAACAAGTTGAAAACCTAATTAGAGAGAGATAATCTGAACTTGTAAGAGGAGGAAGAACAAGTCTTAGAGGGAGATCAAGAAGAGGCTAGGTTGAAGATGTTCGCGAGAATTTTTGCGGTGAATTCAAGCTGCCTTCAATCCAAGGTAAGGGTGGGGTTCGAATTCCATAACCGGGACTAGATGATCGTATGTAGGTTGGGATTTTCGTGTAATTTCATTGTTGTGTTTTATGGTATGATTGTTGTTGTCGATTTCGTGTTGATATCTGATGAATAAACATGTTGTTCTTGTTATATTGTTGATATAATTGTTGTTGTGTTTCTACTGTTGTGTTGTTATTGGACTATTGTTGAAGACTTCGTGTAGAAGGAGTTAGGGTTCGTAAAATCGATCAAATAATTTGATAGATGAATAGATACATGAGTTTTTGAAAGTAAAATCAATGTAGAAACCCGATTAAGATTGAAAAGAATGAAGAAAGTGTGAGAAATCATAGCAGAGTTGGAATTTGAGGCATTCTGGTCATTTGCGTAACAGATCTGGTGTTACGCGTATCAACAAGGCCATACGTGTAACAATCCCTATTACGCAGGCCATACATGTATCACTCAAGGACAATACGCGTACCAAGGAGGCTAAACGCGTATGTGCAGGGTTTGTGCAGAAAAATGTGGTTTTTGCCGATTCGTCCTGTTTTCGCATTCGTTTCAAGTTGGATTGATCTTAGACTTAAAGTAAAGATAAAATAAGTTGTTTATAATAGATTTGAGAGTTTAAAATAATTAATTTAGTAATCTAGTTAATTTAACCGTAATTTTGTCGTTTTCGCGTTGAAGTTGTTATAAGCTGTGTTGTGCCAATTTTTTGGAAGATTAATATGTTGTAGGTCCTATGACCAATGTTGATTCATGTTGTTGAGTTGTTCAAGTTGTTATGTTGCTAAGTTGTTGATTATGTCGTTGTTGTTGTTGTATGCCATTCATAGTTGCATACATGTGCATATTTCAAGTTGGAGCGTATGCTCGGTTCAAGTTGGTCTGGATTGGAAAATAAGTTAATGATGCCTCGATAACCTGGAAATGTTTTAAGTTGGGAGTTTACTCCAAATGGTACCACATGCATATAAGTTGAGTCGCATCGAGCTGCATATTATTTTATGTTGGTTGTTTGATGTAAGTTGTACGTTGATATTGTTGTTGTGTGGAGTGGTGTGATTATATGATTATCTTGTTTACATATTGATTATTGTATCTTGTTTATGTTATTCGATATCTCACCCCTTCTGTTTGAATGCTTACCTCTTTTGGTAACGTGCAGGTAACGAAGAGCCCAGTACTTAGTAGCTTCAAGTCAGTGTTTGTCGCTCTGATACGTAGCACTTCGGGGGGATGAATGCGTGTTTTATTTTTGTGGCTTTTGTTTAAAGTTTATGAACCAGTTTTAAGTTGTTTTATATTGAAGAACCAAGTTGAGATGTTTTGATGTTGAATTATTTGAAGTTGAACTAAAGTTGAAACATGTTGATCTGTTGCATTGTTTTTCAAAGTTATTATATTAATGAAGTTGTTAATTGATTTTAAAGTTGGAAAAATGTGATATCCCATGTTTATTGGTGAAATTTTTATAACTCTGATTTAATTTATAAATTCTGGTAGAAATGGGGTGTTACATTAGTGGTATCAGAGTAGGTTGATCGGTCCGACCAAGTTGTCGAGTCGTAGTTGTCTAACAATCGAGTATTATTACATGGTTCTAACTTTTATTGTGTTGTAGTGTTACGTTGAGATGGCTGCTGCAATGCAAACAATGGCTCAGGCTGTGCAGAACTTACCAAATGTTGGTGGGAATGATGAGTCTCGTACGTTCGTGACTTTTCAGAGGGAGAAGCCGCATACCTTCAAGGGCAAGTATGAACCTGATGCTGCATTGGTTTGGTTGAAGGAGATTGAGAGAATTTTCATGTAATGGATTGCACTCCAGCACATAAGGTTTGTTATGGAACTCACATGTTGGAAGTTGAAGCCGATGACTGGTGGTTGAAAACTGGAGAGAGGTTGGAAGCTACAGGTGAAGAGATCACTTGGGTTGTTTTCCGTAGGGAGTTTATGAGAAAGTATTACCCTGAAGATATACGTGGTAAGAAAGAGATTGAGTTTCTTGCACTGAAGTAGAGAAATATGTCGGTGACGGATTATGCTGTGAAATTCATGGAGTTGTCGAAGTTTTATACTCACCATGATGCAGCGACTGCTGAATTTTCAAAGTGCATCAAGTTTGAGAACGGGTTGCATTTTAATATTAAGAAGCCTATTGGGTATCAGAAGATTCGTGTTTTTGCTGATCTGGTGGATAGTTGCAGGATCTTCGAGGAAGATAACAATGCGCACTACAAGATTGTGACTGATCGGAGGGGTAAGAATCAACAGAAATGTGGCAAGCCGTATGATACTCTAGCTGGTAAGGGTAAGTAGAAAGTTCATTCGGGTCAGAGAACTAGTGGGGGAGATGCTCCTACTGGTATTGTTTGCTTTAAATGCGGACAAGTTGGACACAAGAGTAATGTGTGCACTGCTGAGGTGAAGTGTTGTTTCTGTTGTGGGAAAGTTGGGCATGCGATATCTGATTGCACGCACAAAGAGATTATTTGTTTTAACTGTGGTGATGAAGGGCGTATTGGTAGCCAGTGCCAGAAGCCGAATAAATCAAAGTCGGGAAGAAAAGTATTCGCTTTAGCTGGGACTCATATAACTAATGAGGACAAGCTTGTGAGAGGTACGTGTTTCATTAATAGTATTCCTTTAATTACTATTATTGACGCGGGTGCTACCCATTGTTTTATTGTTGCTAATTGTGTTAATAGGTTGGGTCTTAAGTTGTCTGAGATGAAAAGAGAAATGGCCGTAGAGATTCCGGCTAAGGGATCGGTGACTACTTCTCTAGTATGTTTGAGTTGTCCGTTGTCTATCTTTGATAGAGACTTTTATATTTATTTGATGTGTTTTCCATTGACTGGGATGGATGTAATCATAGGTATGAACTGGTTAGAGTATAATTATGTTCATATTAATTGCTTTCGTAAGTCAGTGAGGTTTTCTACTCCAGAAGAGGAAGGAGTTGGATTATTGTCGTTTAGAGAATTGCAGAAGTTAATGAAAGAAGAAGCCCAAATGTTTAGGTTGATGGCGTTGTTATCAGTAGAGAGTAAATCTAAGATTGAATAGTTGCAAGTATTGAAGGAATTTCCTGAAGTTTTCCCGAATGAAATCCTTGATGTACCGCCAAAAAGAGAAGTTGAGTTTGCAATTGATCTTGTACCTGGTACTAGAACTATGTCTTTGGCACCGTACATGATGTCTGCGTCTGAGTTGGATGAATTGAAGAAGCAGTTGGAAGAGTTGCTTGAGAAAAAGTTTGTGAGACCAAGTGTATAACCGTGGGGATCTCCAGTGTTGCTAGTTAAGAAGTAGGATGAAAGTATGAGCCTTTATGTGGATTATAGACAATTGAATAAAGTGATGATTAAGAACAAGTATTCGTTACCAAGAATAGATGAATTGATGGATCAATTAGTAGGTGTTCGCGTGTTTAGCAAGATCGATTTGAGATCGGGCTATCATCAGATTAAAGTGAAAGATGAGGATATTCAGAAGATGACATTCAGAACACGGTGTGGACATTAAGATTATTCGGTGATGCCTTTCGATGTGACTAATGCACCAGGTGTATTCATGGAATACATGAATCGTATTTTTCATACTTATCTGGATCATTTTGTGGTTGTGTTAATAGATGATATTTTGCTTTATTCTAAGTCAGAAGAAGAGCATGCAGAGCATTTGAGAACAATACCGGAAGTTTTAAAGGAGAAGAAGTTGTATGTGAAGTTGTCCAAGTGTGAATTTTGGTTGAAGGAGGTCAGTTTTCTTGGCCATGTGATTTCAGGTAGTGGTATTGCTATAGATCCTTCTAAGATAGATGATGTGTTGCAGTGGGAAACTCCAAAGTCGGCTACTGAGATTAGAAGTTTCTTGGGATTAGCCAGTTATTACTGAAGGTTTATTAAAGGATTTTCTAAGTTAGTACTTTTGTTGACTCTATTGACTTGTAAGAGTAAATCGTTTGTGTGGGATGTCTAGTGTGAAGAAAGTTTTGCAGAGTTGAAGAAGAGGTTGACGCCGGCTCCAGTATTGACTTTACCGAATTCGGAAGAACCGTTTGTTGTGTATTGTGATGCTTCGTTGATGGGTTTAAGAGGTGTTCTTATGCAGAATGGTAAGGTGATTGCTTATGCGTCGAGACAGTTGAGGGTTCATGAGAAGAACTATCCTACGCATGATTTGGAACTTGATGCAGTTGTTTTTGTATTGAAGATCTAGAGGCATTATTTGTATGGTTCTAGATTTGAAGTGTTTAGTGATCATAAGAGTTTAAAGTATTAGTTTGATCAGAAGGAGTTGAATATGAGGCAACGAAGATGGTTGGAATTGTTGAAGGACTATGATTTTTGTTTGAATTACCACCTGGGTAAAGCTAATGTGGTATCTGATGCTTTAAGTCGGAAGACGTTGCATATGTCAGCAATGATTGTTAAAGAGTTAGAGTTGATTGAGAAGTTTCAAGATATGAGTTTGGTTTGCAAAGTGATGCTGAAGAGTGTTATGTTGGGTATGTTGAAGATTAATAATGATTTTCTGGACAATATTAGAGAAGCTCAGAAATTGGATGTGAAACTAGTGGATATAATAGTTGATTGTGGTGAATCGGAAAAGAATGGTTTTAATTTGGATGTACATGGTGTTTTGAGGTTTCATAATCGGATTTGTATTCCTGACAATGGAGATATGAAGAAGATGATTCTTGAGGAAAGTCATAGAATTAACTTGAGTATTCATACAGGAGCGACTAAGATGTATCAGGATTTTAAAAAATTGTTTGGGTGGCTTATGATGAAGAATGATGTAGCACATTTTGTGTATGCTTGTTTGGTTTGTCAGAAGTCGAAAGTTGAACATCAGAAACTTGCTGGTCTAATGCAACCATTGGAAATTCCATAATGGAAATGGGATAGCATTTCTATGGACTTTGTAATGGGATTACCGAACACTTCAAGAGGACATGATTCAATTTGGATGATTGTTGATAATCATACTAAGTCGGCTCATTTTATTCCTATTAACGCCAGTTTTCCAGTATCGAAGTTGGCTGAGATTTATGTTAGGGTGATTGTGAAGTTGCATGGTGTTCCTTTGTGTATTGTGTCAGATAGAGACCCGAGATTTACGTCGAAATTTTGGAAGAGTTTGCAAGAAGCGTTAGGTTCTAAGTTGAGATTAAGTTCAGTGTATCATCCTCAGACAAATGGTCAAACAGATAGGACAATTCAGTCGTTAGAGGATTTGTTGAGAGCTTGTGTACTTGAGTAGGGAGGTTCATGGGATACTTATCTTCCATTGATCGAGTTCACATATAATAACAATTATCATTCTAGTGTCGGAATGGCACCTTTTGAGGCATTGTATGGTCAGATATGTAGGACTCTGATGTGTTGGTATGAATTTGAAGAGAGTGTAGTGCTTGGACCAGAGATAGTTTGAGAGACTACCGAGAAGGTGAAGTTGATTCGAGAGAAGATGGAGGATTCTCAAAGTCGTCAAAAAAGTTATCATGATAAGTGAAGGAAAGATTTAGAATTTCAAGCTGGTGAACATGTATTTTTAGAGTTACGCCTATGACAGGTGTTGGGAGAGCGTTGAAATATAAAAAGCTTACTCCTTGTTTTATTGGTCTGTATCAAAATTTGGAAAGAGTTAGGAATATTTCTTATAGAGTGGCCTTACTGCCAAACTTTTCGAATTTGTATGATGTGTTCCATGTGTCGCAACTCCGAAAGTATATTTCATACCCTTCTCATGTGATTAGTATGAATGATTGCAAGTACAGGATAATCTCACATTAGAGACTATGTCCGTACGAATTGAGGGTCGTGAAATGAAGACTTTAAGAGGCAAAGAGATTGCTTTAGTGATGGTTGTTTGGTTGGGAGCTGCCAGAGAAAGTATAACTTAGGAGTTGGAAAGCAAGATGCAAGAATCGTATCCCGAGTTGTTTGAGCGAGGTAAGATTTTCGAGGACATAAATGTTCTAAGTGGGGGAGAGTTGTAACGCTTGTATTTGATTGATTAATTGAATTAAATATTATTGTGTATTTTTCCCGATTAATTGTTGTTGAGTATCGTTTAGTTGTTTGCGTCGTTAAGTTGTTTGAGTTGGCTTATTGAGTCGTTTATGTTGATAAGTTGATAAAAGTTATTAAGTCGATTTTGCGTTGCGGATTAAGTTGTGTTTGAGTGGTTTAGTTAATTAATTAAGTTGAATAAATAAAATAGGTGTTAATGAGATAATATTAAGTGGGCTTAGTTTTGTGGTGTAAGAGTAGTAAGTTGGGGTTGCTAAGTTGGACCCATTAGTAATTAGGTAATAAGTGGGAGTTTAGTAAAAACAAGCTGAAAACCTAATTAGAGAGAGATAATCAGAACTTTTAAGAGGAGAAAGAACAAGTCTTAGAGGGAGATAAAGAAGAGGCTAGGTTGAAGATGTTTGTAGAAATGTTTGCGGTGAATTCGAGTTGCCTTCAATCCAAGGTAAGGGTGGGGTTCGAATTCCATAACCAGGACTAGATGATTGTATGTAGATTGGGATTTTCGTGTAATTTCATTGATGTATTTTGTGGTATGATTGTTGTTGTCGATTTCGTGTTGATATCTGATGAATAAATATGTTGATCTTGTTATATTGTTGATATAATCGTTGCTGTATTTATGTTGTTGTGCTGTTATTGGACTATTGCTGAAGAATTCGTGTAGAAGGAGTTAGGGTTAGTAAAATCGATCATAGAATTTTATAGATTAATAGATACATGATTTTTTAAGAGTAAAATTGATGTAGAAACCCGATTAAGATTGAACAAAAAGAAGAAAGTGTGAGAAATTGTAGCAGAGTTGAAATTTGAGGCATTCTAGTCATTTGCATAACAGATCTGGTATTATGCGTACCAGACAAGGCCATACGCATAAAAATCCCTATTACGCAGGCCATACACGTATCACTCAAGGCCAATATACGTACCAAGGAGGCTATACGCGTATGGGTAGGGCTTGTGCAGAAAAATGTGGTTTTTGGCGATTCGTCCTGTTTTCGCATCCGTTTCAAGTTGGATTGATCTTAGACTTAAAGTAAAGATAAAATAAGTTGTTTATAGTAGATTTGAGAGTTTAAAGTAATTAATTTAGTAATCTAGTCAATTTAACTGTAATTTTTTTGTTTTCGCGTTGAAGTTGTTATAAGTTGTGTTGTCTCGATTTTTGGAAAGATTAATATGTTGTAGGTCCTATGACCAATGTTGATTCATGTTGCTGAGTTGTTCAAGTTGTTATGTTTCTAAGTTGTTGATTATGTCATTGTTGTTGTATGCCATTCATAGTTGCATACATGTGCATATTTCAAGTTGGAGCGTATGCTCGATTCAAGTTGGCCTGGATTAGCAAATAAGTTGATGATGCCTCGATAACCTGACAATGTTTTAAGTTGAAAGTTTACTCCAAATGGTACCATATGCATATAAGTTGAGTCGCATTGAGTTGCATATTATTTTATGTTGGTTGTTGGATGTAAGTTGTACATTGATGTTGTTGTTGTGTGAAGTGGTGTGATTATATGATTATCTTGTTTGCATATTGATTATTGTATCATGTTTATGTTATTAGATATCTCACCCCTTCTGTTTGAATGTTTCCCTCTGTTGGTAACATGCAGGTAACAAAGAGCCCAATACTTAGTAGTTTCGAGTTTGTGTTTGTCGCTCTGATACGTAGCACTTCGGGGGGATGAACGCGTGTTTTGTTTTTGTGGCTTTTGTTTAAAGTTTATGAACCGGTTTTAAGTTGTTTTATATTGAAGAACCAAGTTGATATGTTTTGATGTTGAATTATTTGAAGTTGAACTAAAGTTGAAACATGTTGATCAACTGCGTTGTTTTTCAAAGTTATTATATTAATGAAGTTGTTAATTGATTTTAAAGTTGGAAAAAATGTGATATCCCATGTTTGTTGGTGAAATTTTTATAACTCTGATTTTATTTATAAATTCGGGTAGAAATGAGGTGTTACAGGGATGATCTTTATGCTACCCACATTCACAACCCCGTTACCCGGTACTTCCACCGCGTCCTAAGCCACACTGTTTTTGGAAGGCACAATAATCACAAAGTCAACCAGAAGGAGTTATTCCTGCTTCACTGTTCTTTATACCCTCAACATATGAATCATGTTGATTTTATGTTGTCCAACATCCAATCCACTTGTGCTCGAGGGAAAACTCCTTTCTATTGTGGAGGTATTGTTATCTCTATCGCACTCTGACTACTGTTGGAAGCACGACTTACTGACCTACCTTCTTTGTCATCTGATCGCGACTTTCCGAGACTAAAGATTCTAATTGCAAGTATACATCCTAATCGCGTAGCAATAAAAGATATCGATCCCATAGAGACTCGATAATCAACTTAACGCTATCGGGTGTTACTATTTTTAGCTAAGGCGAGTGGTATTTTAGTTTTAAGGGACGAGAAAGTAATAATTTTCGATTAAGTTAAATTAATAAAAAATATATTGGTACCTAATTGGTTCGCCTTCGCGAATTCAATAACGGGTCGACTTATGAAGGTTTGTCAAGTTATCTTTTCGTAGAAACTGTCGGTTTAAAAGTCGTTGACTCACACTCTCGTGGTCTTGCTTATTACTATACTCCTAAGTTCAATTGAGCGCTCTCGCTGTGTCAATTCAAGTTAGAAATACTTTTTGGAAACCTAGAGGTTCTAATTGGTTTTAAAGTGTTTCCGCTGTATTTAAAAGCAATGCTCGATTTCAGTTATCTGGTTACAATTTCACACTCCTATGGTCTTAATCCTAACATTTTATACTTTCTTACTCTCGTAACAAAAGTTGTTTATTATAAGAGATCAAAACCAAAAAGAGTAACTCGATTAAAGGTTTTAGCCTAGGTCTATTGAATTCGTTCCAGTTATATAATCACATACCGGTTAAAAGATTTAGCTAGACATATTAAATAAAGGTGAAAAAAGGTAGAAGAGGAAGTGCATAAAAATAAATAACATAATAACTAAATGGTAAAGCATTAAATTAGGAAACCTGGTTGAATTACTCTTTATCAATCAATCTTGAATTAACTTAAACTAAACAAAAAATACAGTGGCTAGAAAGAAAGAAATGGTGATAGCTTCCCAAGGAAGGGAACTATCACTTTGGTTCGGGTAATTGAAAATTAAAGCAATACTGAAACAAAAACAAAAGTAAACTCTGAATAGAAAATTATGGCTTTGATCGGAATTTTGGAAGCAGTTTAATATGGTAAATGAAGCTCCCTTTAGAATTGGTGGAGGATGTTACTTATAACTTCTGTAACTTGAGTTTGTTGAGGATGATACGGAGTCATATTTGTTGGGCCTTGACTAGGAGTGTGGACTGAGTTTGAGTAGGGTAGAGGAAAAATCTCTGCTGAATGAGAAGAATAACGGCTCTCTGGAATTTGACTGAACTGAGGCTTATTTAGGTTTATGATATAAGCCTTGGGACGGTCGTCTTGGGTTCATGACGCTTGTCTGGGATGTGGGACGGTCGTCACCAATCTCTGACGGTCGTCCTACAGTAAAAAACCAGAATCTTCAATTCTTTCATTTCTTCTGCAGTTTTTCCTCATTTCTTGAGCTAGAAGTCTTGTTTCTGTCTTATTTTCATTATTTCCTTCCACAAGTCAAGTGTAACTGAATAACTGCAAAATAAACATAAAGTTCACATAATATCATTCGAAATAAAGAAATTAATAACTTAAATGATCAGAAACCATACTTAATAATCGATACAAATTCATGTTATCAAACTCCCCCAGACTTGAATCTTTGCTTGTCCTCAAGAAAACGATCAAATAGGTTTTGAAAAATTATCCTTCAAATGCAGACACGAAACACATTACCTATCCATACATGGTTGTGCGGCATTTTGCTAAATGAACTAATAGTGACTTGAATACTAAGGATACACTAATGACACTAAAACATATAATGCTCATAAACCCCCTATACAAACTAGTCTGAATCATGCTATCATAGCTCAACCTAATTCCATTGTTTCCGTTTCACCCGGTTTCATTCTGATGCAATCACATTAAGCCCTTTACCTTTACATGCGTATAGTGGAGTAACTTGTTGGTGAGTTTGATCTTTTTCTAATACGGGGTCTGGTACACAAGTGCGGTAACTGATCAATGCATTTTAGTGCACAATCTCTCATATTTGCACTTAAGCATTTCTTTGTTTTTCTTTATTTATTTTTATATTTTAATTTGTTTTTCCAATTTATTTTATGTTTGATTTAATTTGATTTTCGTACTTAATTTTCAGCTTTAGCATCTTTTACGAAAATGATCATAATTGGAGTTCCATGAATCCGATTGAAGCATTCTTATAATCGCCGGAAAGCTAAGAGAGAGAGCTATGACTTTCGTATTGGAGTCGAAGTCAGATTCGGAGCGCATATTTTACATAATTTCGTTTGATGCTGCAACATTAGTTTTATTTAGTTTTGGGTCGTTAGTTCTGGGTCTGGGTTAACTTATCCGACCATGTTTGTATTCGTATTTTGTTATAATATTCAGAAGTCCGCGGTACTGTTGATCTTCTTCTTTTTCGTATTGTTGATCTGCTGTAATCGGTTTCCATCGCAACCTTGAGGTTTTATAATTTACAATCAATTGTTTTTCCCTTTTAATATTATGCTATATACTTTGTCTGCTTTATTCAATTATATAAAACAAATATTGATTAATTTTGGATGCACCTAATATTTCTTTACTTTATCGTGTTTTCTTTATCCGTGCAAGTTTTCGTGTTTGCTTAGTTCGCGGAAGATTTAATTCGTTTGCTTAATTCGGAATTTAGAAATATAAGTCTTATAGGATCAATTGCGCTTGTTAATTGACACTATTATCGAAAAGGGATTAAAATCCGCTTAGGGCATGAAAATTATGTGAATCGATGATAAGTTGGGAAACCAAAACAATAGATAAATCGTTTAGCTTATTTGCATAATCACTTAATTTTTAATCACTTTTTATTTTAATCACTTTTTTCAAAATCGAAATCAACCCCCTTTTACCGTTTCAATTGATTAATAGTTTCAAGAATCCTTGAGAGAACGATTCGAGTCATTGTCGCTATACTATGTTTATAAAAAAACACTCGTTTTTGATCCGCGCGCGACACGCAGGTCAGTAACCCTTTAACATACTGAGTACAAGTTGCGGGGGATCGAATCGTAATTTTCCCTACCAAGTTCAGAACCAGATTCCTCTAAA
This sequence comes from Lathyrus aphaca, assembly GCA_963966055.1. NCBI lineage: Eukaryota > Viridiplantae > Streptophyta > Magnoliopsida > Fabales > Fabaceae > Lathyrus > Lathyrus aphaca. The sequence continues at coordinate 133,646,251 of OZ014519.1, read as the reverse complement.
CCAACTAACACCAGACTTTACTTTGCCTTTTTATTTTATTTTTGCATTCTTTAGAATATGTGCACCTTGATTGTTTTACCAATGACTTGCATAATCTCAATATTCTTATTTTTCTTCTTTTTGGAATTTCTAAGATCAATATCTTATTTGCATCGGCTCTCCACGTAGCTTGTGCCTCTGGCGGTGCTGACTGCTAATATAAACTACTCGGGGAATTTAGAACTAAAGCTTCAGGTTTCGGTATAAAAATTTCCAAATCGATATTGCTTATCTAAGGGTCTAAGATGTCAAGACTGTATCAATTATGTTTAGTCTTTTCTCAGTTTTCTAACAAATCCTATCAACCTATATACTCGTAGGGTATGTTAAATGAAAGCATTTTAAAAGGAAAAAAATATTTATGGCTAAAAATACTTGAGAGAATTTGAATAACGAAATATTACGATTAATATTAAGGTTTTGTTCATGGAAATGAAATATAAATTACCCTTCTCCCACGCTATCTCGGACATTGTCCTTAATGTTGCGAGATATAGGTAAATTACAAAAGAGAAATAATAAGAAAAACAATAAAATAAATAACTAAACTAAACTACTACTGTGGTGACCTTGGTCTGCTGCCTCTAGCTCTGCCTCGCAAGTTTCTCTGTCCGTACATTGCTACATTATCAGCTATACCCACACGATGGATATAATCATGAAGCTCCTGCACTTGCTGTTGCGCAACACCTAATCCCTCAATAGCACTTATGATTCTTTTGCCTTGTGTTGTTTGTTTGACCTGCATCTGTCTCATCCGTTCCATCATCTCAGTGTAGTGCATTTGGTTTTGCTCATTATTCTGAATGATTGCTGCAAGGATGTCATCCATACACGTGGGTTGTTGATTCCTACAGCGAGGTCTGGTAGAGGTGCTAGTGTTGGAGAAATCAGTAGCTGGCGTATGTGCAACTTCTTTGTTATCCATCACTTGTTGCATCTCATCAATTCTTGCATCCGGTTGTTCTTTTGGACCAGCAACATCTGGTGAAGGGACATCAAGATCATAATGCCAGTTGGCTCTGGTCCGTGCATCTGTGCATGTATGACAGGGCAAGATGATGCTTCGAACAACTCGGTTATGTACTACCAAGTTGTACCTTCCATCCCTCTTTTGCTTGATAAGGTGGCTATTCTTGCAATACTCCATATCAAGAAACAAGGCAGGAGTGGCTCGCAAATGACCAAGACGATCACCTAGACAAAGCTTCAGTGCGATGTCGGTGATCATCCCTCCAAAACAGAAATGAGCCTTCCCTCTTGTATAGGTGAGCTAGATGTTGGACATTATGACGGCCACTGGATTCACAAGGATGGAAAGAAAGGCACATCGAAGCAGGAAAAACTCCTTTTGGTTGACCTTATGATTTTTGTATCTCCCAAAAACAATTTTGCTCAAAACCCTCTGAAAGTAACGGATGGTGGGGTTTTGAATGTGAGTGGTGTAGAGCTCGTCCCACACCAAATGTCGTTCACCTGACAAATCCTCCCAAAGCTGAAAAGCCTTTGTGTGCCAATCTGCGTCTCGTGGAAGGCAGAGTTGCACATCGTCGCCTTGTTAAAACCCGAACCACTTGCTGAAGGTTTCCTGAGTAACGATATACTCCGCTCCGAGTAATCGAAACGTAACATTTTCTACCAGGTACTTTGTTGCGTCGTTTGGAGTGTTGTAAGCGTAAGAGATTAGGAACTCCAGAGTCAGAGTGGTATATGCCGGATTGTTGCTTTTACAAAGAGATGTTAGATTGATATTCGAAAGTAACTAGTTAACATTGTCGAGGATCCCAAGTTGGTTTAGGCACTCCTTGTCAATATAACGAGTTACTTCGACCATCGCGATAGGCGATGAATCGTGCATGTTGGAGTTCTTTGGCTTCACCATCACGGGACGGGATGTTGATAGGAATTGGGTTTGCCATTGATTCAAAAGGTTGGAAAATGAAAGGAGGTGAAAATAAAAATAAGGTTCTGGTAATTTTCACAAAGAAGGTGGTGATATCAAACAGTGCTCGTACTAATATTATATAGAAACAAAATGAAGAAATGGTTGCTAAAAATGCTACGAAAATGGATGGCTGAGGAGTTGGTGAGAAAGTGGGTGTGAAGGTACCTATTTATAGGGGTGAATCGTGTGAACGTTGGAGAGGAAGTGGGGTAGTGGAGCTCCAATGGTCATAAGAACGTTGCAGATGACCGTTACGGGATCCTAACTATGTGACGATCGTCTGGCTATCATGACAGTCGTCAGGATGCCAGGACGATCGTCTCCCTTGCTAAATGGGCAACGTGCTAATGGGGTTTTGATCAGTGATATTTAGTAGTAATGTTCAAGCCGGTTTTCAGTGTCTTTTGAGTCTAATTTGGTTTGTTTGTAGTATCTCGTTCATGTTTTTTCATAGTTTTCTCATTATTGCGTGCAAGTCAGTGTTCATCGTTTTACTTTGTTTTTATCAGTGGAATGGGTTATGTGGTCGTTTTCTTTGTGGTGTTTCAGGTAAATATGTAATCGGTTGTTCGAGGCGTCCGAGAGATGATCCAAGCATAAAAAACGACAGAAAATGGGATTTCAGAGGCACAACACGGGTGCCAGTGTTGTACAACACGGCCCGTGTTGTGAATACCAGAAGAGACTAAGACTTACAAAGGAAAAGAAGAAGTCAGGGTTGTGACACGGGTGCCCGTGTTGTACAACACGGCCCGTGTCATGGCAGCTGCTGAAGATGTGATTTTGTGGTGATTCAGAGGCACAACACGGGTGCCCGTGTTGCACAACACGGCCCGTGTTGTGAAGACCAGAGAGAAATCTTATGTTTTGCTGCTTCAAGGGTATTCCGGACATTTCGCGGTGCTTTTGAAGACTGATTTATATTTGACAATTATTACTGTTAAAAAACACTTTTTGATTTAGGGATTTTGGGATTGAACGAATACGGGAGAAGGAGGATTGATCAAGAGCGGAAGCGATTGACGATCCAACAAATCCGACGTTAATTGTAATGTCTCAATTTTCTTGCTCTGTTTTTATTTTCAGTATGAACATGAATGGCTAAACCCCCCAATGCCAGGGGGTGTCCCTGATTTGCTTTATGTAATGACTTTTTGAATTCTTCAATTTGGGATTATGTCTTTAGTTTCGTTTCTTTATTTTATTGCAACGACCTTAATGCTTTATCGTTATTGGAAAATGAGATAATTGATCGTGGTTAGGATTTGGTCTGACCAACCATCCTAACCTTGTTGCATAATATTATCGCGAAAAATATTACTGAGGAATTGGGATATTTTTATGAGAACCTTTTTATGTCATAATTATTGCTTGATATTCTTCTTTGACCATTGAGGAATCACGGTCAATGAAGAATACCAAAGGTTTTTTCTTTAAAGGAATTTTGGAAAAACATTATAAACTTAGGAAAGACACTTTCTAAAGCATATCTCTAAAATTAAGGAACATTTGAGTCATTGCACTGCGAATCATACACCGTACCTGGCATTACTTTCATATTAGTGAAATTATTTGTTTTAGTATACGTTTTATTCTCTTTAGTTTATATCATTTAATTTCAAAACCTTTAAACCATGAATTTTGTCCAATTGAAATTAATCACTAAGAACTTATTTTAGTACGCAGTCCTTGAGATCGATATTTGGGGTTAATCCCTTCTATTACTACATCGGTAAAAATAGTACACTTGCTATTTTCCGATCAAGTTTTTGGCGCCGTTGCCGGGGACTGCCAAAGAATTAAGTTGTTTGTGTTATATCAATTGGAATTTTGTTGCTCTGCGACTAAAATTTTACTTTTCTCTCTGTATATCATTTTAGTGTTATTGAAATTTTGTTTTCTAACTCGTGTCTAACTGTTTATGCGAGGTCAGGCCTCAACTAAATTTTCTTTTGACACAGAACCAGAAAGAGCTTTGCACGAGAGACGCCGCAAGGCAAGAATTGATAGTCTGGCTAAGACTGGTCCAAGTGTCCCGTATCAGGAAACTGAGGACTATATTTCCGTTCACTCGGAGCACAGTGACTCTGATTCAGACAGAGAAACTGACCCTGAATTCAACAACATGGCAGGAAATCAACCTGCTGCAGAGAGACTTTTAGGTGATTACGGAGGGGCAAATGCTCAACCTAACAGGATGACGATTGTTAATCAACCGGTGAATGTAGCACACTTCCAGTTACATCCATCTACTATCCGCCAGTTAGAGAGCAAGCCTTTCTCCGGAAGAATTAATGAGGATGCAAATAAGCACCTACAGAGATTTCTTACTACCACAACTTCTTTGAAGATCGAAGGTCATTCAGAGGAGGCAAAACGACTGGTGATGTTTCCATTCACACTTACTGACGATGCTGAAGAGTGGTTCTATTCTCTTCCCGCAGCAAGCATCACAACATGGCAAGAGATGGAAACAGCTTTCCTAAACGAATACTTTCCTGCTTCAGTGTTCATTCGGAAAAGATATGATATAGTCAATTTTAAACAAAAAGAGGGTGAATCACTTGGAGATGCTTATAAAAGATTCAAAAGGTGTTTGACTTCGTGTCCTACTCATAACATGGACGCAACAGAGCAAATGCAAAACTTTGTGAATGGGTTACGACTCAAGACAAAGCAACTTATTGATACTGCTGCAGGTGGCTCAACAAACTTTTCAACAGGTATTAAAAGAATCATAGAAGCTATTGCTGCCAATGAACACCTTGAGTTATATGATCGCACCGTGAGTCAACCAGACGGGAAAATCGATCTTAAGCTGACAGAGCAGGTTGTAAAAATGGAAGATCAAATTGCCGCAGAAGTTGAAAGAAGGTTAAAGAAGATGAATCTGGGAACTCACACAGTTGCTCAGGTTGAACCCGTTCAAGCGGTGATCTGCGAGATATGTTGTGGTCCTCACTTTGCCATGCACTGTTTGGCAACTCAAGAGCAGGTTGAGCAGATTAATATGTTGAGGCAGAACAATCCTTATGCCAACACATATAATCCGGGGTGGAAAAATCACCCAAATTTCTCTTGGAAAGATCATCAAGGGAACATCCAAAAACCGGTTCAAGGCCAACAACAGTATCAGCCCCAGCAACAACCTTATCAGCCTCCAGTGTCAAGAAAAGCTGATTGGGAGATTGCCATTGAAAAGATGGCAGCTCACAATTGTCAATTTCAAGAAGAAACAAGAAGTAACTTCAAGAACACTGGAGCCTCTATAAAGAATCTTGAAGTGCAAATGAGCCAAATTGCTCAACACCTTGCCATTCCACAAACTCCAGGGACTCTTCCTAGTGCTACTGTAACAAATCCTAGAGATAATCACAAAGTAAATGCAGTCACAACGCGAAGAGGTAAAGTTAGTGAAGAGGTTCAAGAAAATTCTGAAGTTGAAAGTCAATTGATTGAGGTTGAGCTTGAAATCAAATAAAATGAAGAGGTTGGCAACGAAAAAGAAGTTACCCCAACACCGGTCATCAAAGAAAAAGCGGTTGAACCGAAACCGGTGGTCAAACTTCCATATCCTACAAGAAACAAGAAGAAAGGGCAGCAAGAGAAGAATTTTGAGAAATTTCTTGACTTGTTCAAAAAGTTGGAGTTGAATATCCCATTGCTTGAAGCTCTTGAACAAATGCCCACTTATGCCAAGTTCATGAAAGATATAATTGCTAAAAAGAGGACTATGGGAGCTGAACCTATTATTCTAACCGAAACTTGTAGTGCTATTTTGCAGGGACTAAAGATTCCGGTGAAGAAAAAAGATAGAGGAGCTGTCACCATTCCTTGCACTATCAGTGACCGATCGTTCAAGAGAGCTCTCATTGACTTGGGAGCGAGCATCAGTTTAATGCCTTTATCCATCTATAAAAAGTTGGGTATTGGTGCTGTTCAAGACACTAGGATGACTCTCCAATTCGCGGACCATTCTGTGAAGCGGCCGTATGGAGTTGTCCATGATGTCTTGGTTAGAGTGGACAAATTTGTGTTGCCGGTTGACTTTGTGATCCTTGAAATGCCAGAAGATGAAGAAATCCCCTTGATTTCGGGAAGACCTTTCCTAGAAACCGGGAGAATAATGATAGACATGGAAGGTGGAACACTAACGTTGAAGGTGTATGATGAAGAGTTGAAAATTGATGTTAGGAACACTTTAAAGTATAAAGATGATGTGGGAAATAGTAGTAACATACAAGTGTTAGAACAAATGGAAGCTAGTGAGCATTTAGAAAGTGTATCCAAATTACCTTTAGAGAGGGTGCTGAGTATGTCCATTTTTGAAGGTGATAAGGAAGTTGGAGATAATGATATGGAAGTGGTAGCTATGCTTGAAACTCAACCTATCTTTAAAAGAGTTAGAATGCACCGTTGGGAAGAGTTGCGACAGCCTATAACAGTTGATGAAGGCAAAGACAAGCCGAAAATATCTGAATTGAAGCAACTTCCCGAGAATCTCAAATATGTCTTTCTTGACACGGACGAAAAATGTCCCGCTATTATTAGCGCTAATTTGAAAGACATGCAAGAAGGCAAGTTAATTGAAGTTCTAAAAAAATTCAAGGGAGCAATTGGGTGGAAGATTGAAGACCTTAAAGGTATAAGTCCCACGGTGTGTATGCATAAAATACTTATGGAAGAAGATCACAAACCGGTTGTGCAACCACAAAGGAGATTGAATCCGGTTATGAAGGAAGTAGTGCAAAAAGAAGTTGTTAAGCTATTGGATGCGGGATTAATTTATCCTATATCTGATAGTGCGTGGGTTAGTCCGGTGCATGTGGTGCCTAAAAAGGGGGGAACAACTGTTATAACAAATGAAAAGAATGAGTTGATTCCTACTAGAACTGTTACTGGGTGGAGAGTGTGCATTGATTATAGAAGATTGAATTTGGCTACGAGAAAGGACCATTTTCCGTTGCCATTCATTGACCAAATGTTGGAAAGACTAGCGGGACATGATTACTATTGTTTTCTTGACGGCTATTCCGGGTACAATCAAATTGCTGTTGCACCGGAAGACCAAGAGAAAACGGCGTTCACATGCTCCTATGTCATTTTTGCTTATAGAAGGATGCCATTTGGGCTATGTAATGCCCCCGCTACATTCCAAAGATGCATGACATCCATTTTTGCGGATATGCTAGAAAAACACATGGAAGTGTTCATGGACGATTTTTCCGTGTTCGGATCCTCATTTGATCATTGTTTATCTAACCTTTCACTTGTTTTGCAGCAATGTCAAGAGAGCAACTTAATATTGAACTGGGAAAAATGCCATTTCATGGTGCGAGAAGGCATTGTTCTTGGTCACAAGATCTCACAAAAAGGGATCGAAGTTGATCAAGCCAAAGTGGAAGTGATCTCTAAGTTACCTCCGCCAATCAACGAAAAGGGCATAAGAAGTTTTTTGGGACATGCGGGATTTTACCGCAGGTTCATAAGAGATTTCTCGAAGATAGCCAAACCTTTAACTACTCTGTTGGTTAAAGATAAGGCTTTTGTTTTCAATAAGGAATGCAGCGACACTTTTGAAACACTAAAAAAGGAATTAGTGTCTGCACCTATTGTTATTGCCCCTGATTGGTCCCTACCCTTTGAGATTATGTGCGATGCTAGTGACATTGCGGTGGGGGCTGTTCTTGGACAGCGAAAAGGAAAATTGCTTCATGTGATTTACTATGCTAGTCATGTTTTGAACCCTGCATAGATAAACTATGCAACTACCGAGAAGGAGTTGTTAGCGGTTGTGTATGCCTTCGATAAATTCAGGCAATATCTGTTGGGTTCAAAAGTGATTGTTTATACTGACCATGCTGCTTTGAAATATCTTTTTGCTAAGCAGGATTCAAAGCCCAGGTTATTGAGGTGGATTTTACTCCTCCAGGAATTTGATGTGGAGATCCGTGACAAGAAAGGGTGTGAAAACACTGTTGCAGATCATCTTTCTCGGATGTCACTAATTGAGGAGACGGAAGAGCAACACCCTATAAAGGATGAGTTCGCTGACGAACACATCCTAGCTGTTATAGGGGTTCCTTGGTTTGCAGATTATGCAAACTACCTCGTTGGCGGTATAATACCCGACGATTTTGATTCTAACAAGAAAAAAAAGTTTGTTCATGACTGCAGGTTTTATTTATGGGACGATCCGTTTCTCTACAAAAGAGGGGTGGATGGCCTTGTGAGAAGATGTGTACCCGACGAAGAACAAAAAGATGTGCTGAAAGCATGTCACGACTCTGAGTATGGTGGACATTTCAGTGGTGATCGAACAGCTGCTAAAGTCCTACAATCAGGACTTTACTGGCCATCTTTATTTAAGGATGCTCAAGAGGTAGTGAAAGAGTGTGACAGATGTCAGAGGACTGGGAATATATCAAAAAGAAACCAGATGCCCCAAAACTCTATGCTCGAGGTTGAGTTATTTGATGTATGGGGGATAGACTTCATGGGGCCGTTTCCACCGTCGTTCGGGAAAAACTATATTTTGGTGGCTGTGGATTATGTGTCCAAATGGGTGGAAGCTGTTGCATTACCCACCAATGATGCTAAGGTCGTGGTAAGATTCCTAAAAGAGAACATCTTCGCAAGGTTCGGTGTCCTGAGAGCATTAATAAGCGACGAAGGGACACATTTCTTGAATCACCTTATGGAGAAGCTGCTGCAAAAATACAATGTTAAACACTGGATAGCTACTCCATACCACCCCCAAACGAGCGGCCAAGTTGAGGTGTCCAATAGACAACTGAAACAAATCTTGGAAAAGACAGTGAATTCATCCAGGAGGGATTGGTCTATTAAGTTGGATGACGCTTTATGGGCATACCGAACGACTTTTAAAACGCCTATAGGTATGTCACCATATCAACTGGTTTACGGAAAGGCATGTCACCTACCTTTGGAACTTGAACATAAAGCTTTTTGGGCGTCTAAGTATCTTAATATGGATTTGTCAAAAGCTGGAAGTTCGAGGATTCTTCAACTTCATGAGTTAGAAGAATTCAGGAATCAGGCGTATGAGAATGCCAAGGTTTACAAAGAGCAAACGAAAAAATGGCATGATAAAAGGATTCAAAGAAAAGAGTTTTGGGAAGGACAAATGGTCCTTCTGTACAATTCAAGGCTGAAGCTGTTCCCAGGCAAATTAAGGTCTAAATGGTCGGGACCTTTTGTCGTTCACAAGGTATTTCCTCACGGAGCTGTTGAGATTAAAAATCAGACCAATGGAGATATTTTCAAAGTGAACGGGCAGAGATTAAAGCATTATTTCAAAGGCCAGACCACTGGTGATGTGCATGTCACTCGTCTCACTCAGTAGTACGACGGACCGTCCAGCCATGCGACGTTAAACGCAGCGCTACGTGGGAGGCAACCCACGAGTTTTTCATTCTTACTTTTGTTTGTTTCTGTTTTGTAGGTTTTGTTTATCACTGGTTATAAGAAGGAAAGAACGAGGTTTGAAATCGGGAAAGGAAGATCAGAAAACCAAGAAAAAGTGAAAATCAGGGGTGCAACACGGGTGCCCGTGTTGTGCAACACGGCCCGTGTTGCATGGTGCAGAAGAATGTGTTCTATGTGAAGATATGAGGGGAATCCAGAGGTGCAACACGGGTGCCCGTGTTGTGCAACACGGCCCGTGTTGCAATGTCTGGAGGTTTGTTTTTTTCAAGGAAGTTCAAGAAGGAAACCAGGGGTGCAACACGGGTGCCCGTGTTATGCAACACGACCCGTGTTGCAAGTACTGAAGGAGAGTAATTTTGCAGTGAATTAGTTGGAACATCCAGGGAGGCAACACGGGTGCCCGTGTTGGACAACACGGCCCGTGTTGCGCATGCGGGAAGCTGAAAATTCAAAATTTTTAAGTTTCCCAACTTTATTCTGTGGGCCCCACGTGTTTATTTTCATAATTTCCAATTAGTGCTCATTAACCAAGCAATTATCATTATCCTTCATCTTCTCCAACCTCATTTCTCTCTCAAAAAAAAAAAAAACCCTAACCCCATTTTTATCCTTCACAAAACCTCCATTTTCTCAAGCACCCACTCACCGAAACCAACTACCCCGTTCACAAAAATTGTTCCCCATCCCTCTCTTGTCACTTCTACGGTGACCGATTTCTCTAATATTTCAATTTTTTTTCGTGTGCTTCATTTGTGCAGGTGAGAACAATGCCTCCTCGAAGGGATACCGGTAAGAATGTTGCTGAATCTTCTCGTCCTCGTAAGAGAGCACACCAAATGCCGAATGCTCATGGCATTTTGTTTGAGGACCCGGAGCATCAAGCCAAGCATGCAAAGTTGGTAAGTCGTAAGTTGATACCGGCCCGGTACATGTGCAATGAAACTCTTGAAAATCTAGGGCTCAAATTTGAAGTTCATAGAATGTTTCACAGTATCGGTATGTTAAATTTTATGCAATATGAAGCGCCAACTTTTGAGCGCATAACCTTGGAATTTTTAAGTTCTTTATAGTTTCAGCTCAAGCATACCTGGACCGGATCCGACACTGAGTACTTCGGTACTTTGAAGTTCCGCCTATTTGACAATGATCATGTGATGTCGGTGGCTGATCTGGGGAAGATTTTAGATCTCCCAGTTTATGGGCCTGGTGCACCGCCGAGTACATTCGTGGCAGGATCATTCTGGAAGGATATCACCGGCAATACCGAGTATGCCGCGTCGGCAGCAAAAGCCTCATGCATCCATAACCCGTGCTTCCGGTACGCTCAAAAAGGGTTAGCTTATACCCTTTTCTGCCGAGGCGATAGCACAGGAGTCGCAACTCTGCGAGAGTTGTACTTCCTGTATGGAATGGCAAACAATGAGCTGATTAATGTTGCGGCCTTCGCAGCAGACCACCTGAAGCGGGTAGCCAATGCTGCCTCGGGTGAGATTTCTGTTGGAGGGATGATTACACAGATTTCTCAGCATCTTTTGTATAATGAGAGGTTGCTTGAAGTGCCCGCAGTGGCAGGTAAGACCAAAATTGATCTTAAAACATTGATCAACCAAGGTATGATTAAAACCGCTCATAATTATTATGCTGTGATGACTCGTAACAAGCATTTGATTTCGTTACCTGCGCCTAATATGATTACTATAGATAATAGAGCTAATTGGCTGTATGAGGACCCTATGCAGGGTGGTTCCGATCAGTTTGATGAGTATTTTTCAGATGAGGAGGATGAAGGGAACCAAGCTGAAGAGGTCCCGGTGCAAACTGCTGGTGGTTCATCTAACCAAGCAACCGGTCAGTGGAATGTGTCCAAGGACCAGTGGGACGAAATGATCAGAGAGCAGACCCGGCAAGGGGACCTTATCGATGAGTTGCATGCATAGATGCAGCAGATGAAGCTTCATGGATTTCCTCCCGAGCAGTGATAGTTGTGAGTCCCCTCCGACATTGGTTCTTCAACAGTGAGGACACTGTTGAGTTCAAGTGTGGGGGGGTTTAGTTTTCATGTTTTCGTTTGTTTTATTTTAATCTTTGTTTGTTTTTAATAGTATCGTAGTGTCGACTTGAAGATTATAGCTATGTGTTATCTGAAAAAACACCCCTGAGTTAACCTGTTGTGTGTTGCAAGTGAATTATGAGAAAGTATATAGGATGTGAGTGAAAAGAAACCCGATGAGAAAATATGGAAAATTTTGATGTATAGGTACCACATGAACACACTGAGTCTTCGGAATTAGGAACGAGTTCGACATGTAGATTCGTGCCATGGTACTTTGATCTGAGAAGTAAACCCGAAGTAGTTTCTATTGATGTATCTGGCTTTATCTATAATAATTGTGTGTACAAAGTTGATCCAAAAGAAAAAAAGCTTGAAGGCACCGAAAAAAAAATGAATAAAAACATTAGAACGATCGATCCTTCTAAGTTGGGTAACCCTCACAAGGTTATTCAACCTAACGGCGGTTGAACATAAATGTTTCCCTAAGGGACAAAGAAAAATCGGTGCCAACAATAAAAAGGGGATCGATCTTGTACACATAGTGAAAATCATTAAAAGCCTTAAAAGTGATTGTCCGAATGAAAAGGGTTGAAAATCGAAAAAAATAAGACCTAAGCACGAAGCATAGTCAGAGAGGTTACCGAAAAGGGATATTCAGATCCGTGGTTTTGCACGGTGTAGTGTTTGTGTGATATCTATACTGAGAGAAAGGTACCAAAAATAACTCATTGGGTGAATTGGAATGAAGGATCCACGTATGAGTATCATAATTCATCTTGCTAGTTTTTAAGGTGTAAATACAGGATTTTTGCTTGAGGGCAAGCAAGAATTCAAGTTTGGGGGAGTTTGATCAGTGATATTTAGTAGTAATGTTCAAGCCGGTTTTCAGTGTCTTTTGAGTCTAATTTGGTTTGTTTGTAGTATCTCGTTCATGTTTTGTCATAGTTTTCTCATTATTGCGTGCAAGTTAGTGTTCATCGTTTTACTTTGTTTTTATCAGTGGAATGGGTTATGTGGTCGTTTTCTTTGTGGTGTTTCAGGTAAATATGTAATCGGTTGTTCGAGGCGTCCGAGAGATGATCCAAGCATAAAAAACGACAGAAAATGGGATTTCAGAGGCACAACACGGGTGCCAGTGTTGTACAACACGGCCCGTGTTGTGAATACCAGAAGAGACTAAGACTTGCAAAGGAAAAGAAGAAGTCAGGGTTGTGACACGCACTATGCCAAAAAAGTTATTTAATAGCGCTTTTTTTTGCCTTTAATAGCACTTTTAAGTGCTATTAAAGCTCCCGCTATTGTAAGTCGGTACCCTTTGATAGCACTTCTAAGTGCTATTAAAAGGTTAGTTTATAATAGCACTTCTGTTAAAAACGCTATTAAAAGGTAGCAAATCTTTAATATCACTCCTTATAAAAGCACTATCATAGCCCACATACAAGGAAATACAATTCACTATCGTTTTCTATAAAAGCACTATTGCGAGTCCCTTTTAAAATAAAAAATTACACTATTTGCTTGTATTGAAAGGATAATTACATATATGATTTGTAACAGAGAATTTTCCTTTGTTGAACAAATGAAGATATTTCTACAAGTAAAACCATTATCTTCATAAAAACTAGATTCCATTTCAGATACCACCTATGTAACAAAGATGCACAATCAGATAACATAAACTACAAATAACATTATAAAAAAAGAATAAATTAAATGACTAACAACAATTGCTCATATCATTTGTATCCCCGTGAATTCATGGTTTTCTCACATTCTATAAAACCTTCATGGAATCATAGGCTCCATATTGAGTTCCTACAAATAAAATTAATCAAAATATAAGAACAAAAAATACAATCAACAAATACAAGGGCTACTGTCAAATATCTCTATTTTGAACTTGAAAATTCTACATATTAAGAAACTTCAGTATCATAATATAACATAGCTAAACTAGAGGATTGGCTTGAAGGAACTAGCAGCCATATGACTATTGCAATATGGATGATGAAAAAAGAGGTTAGGACCAACTAGAGACAAACCCAAGACTATATATATTATTGTGTAATTTTTAACTATCTTTGAATGGTGATTATAGATTAAATGATTTGCAATGTCTTAACACATTTTTTGAACAAACATGATTGTATTGGATTAGTTAAAGTATCAATCTGCATTCCTTTTTCGTGAAACTTCAAGAATGAAAAAAAAGATAACACTTGGATACAGTGGCTTGTGAAGCAATTTCCATATTGCATGCAGTTTAGTCAAGGAGCTTCAAGATAAACCATGTTGTAACATGTTACTCTATTTCAAATTATTATATTTTAGTCCTTAGAGCTTCTAGAAAATTCAAGTTTTATAGTATTGTAGTAGAAATTTTCAAGGGTTATAATTTTAGACATTGGTAGGCACCACAATTACAACAAAGTTGGCTCTGCAATGTCTTTGCAATTGCAGACCCTGTTTTAATGGGGTTTGTTTTCTCCTTTTTGTGTTTTGGTGGCCAAATGTGACATTTATGGTGCACTAGTTTTAAAGTGGTTAATTTAAATACATCCAAAATCTAAGATGATGCCTATTAGACTTAAATCTGTACTTTTATTTGTAAGTGCTATGTTGATAAGGGGAAAAAATAAAAACATTTAAATAAATAATATCTAAGCAAACGTACACATATTACATGACAATAAGAAAAAGAGTATATAGCCTCAACTGCATGTTCTATGTGGCTTTTAAATATAGTAACAACTTCTCCTAAAAATCATGAATTAAATATATTCACATGATTGTACCAAAAAAACAAGCATGTTCTCCTTTAAATAACTATTGGTCAATTCGTTCATAATCATAAATTATTATCTACATATATATAAGAGATATTCAGGTATGCATTTGGGCACTTTTCTTGACCATTATATTAATCACTTCTATCACATCATTCTACACATAATAGCAGGAAAGTGAAATAAATAACTTCAGAGCTAATGAATAAAAAAACTTCTAGAAACAGTCCAAACTACAAGCTAGCAGTTCATTGGGTAGCAATTGTTTTTAATTGAGATATTTTTGTCAGAATAAAAGAATTTATAATGCTTTTAGAGCAGTTGAACAAATGAACAGTATGATAAAGTCACAGTTTTAAACAAAGAGTTGTGACCACGCGACATTCATCGCAATTGACCGCAATTCTCTGTAATGTCAAACATCATGACACTATCGCAATCGTTACCCCTAATTAAGACCATAGCTAAACTATTAGAAATGCAATTAGTAAAACACATTATTCTCACTGCAAATTCCATCACTGACTCTAGATGAAAACAGATGCACAGGAGCATGCCCAACATTTTGACAGTAAAATTTCCCATGCGGACACGCTGATGTACCTACAACAACAACAATCACAGAAACAAATAAAATAAATATTTATAAATAAAAAGAAAGTAAGAAAACAAAACAAGGTTCATCGGCTCTATCAGGGATTGTGATTGGGAGAATGATGAGTTCCGTTCCAGACACTAGCGAGCAACGACTACTACTGACTTGTGAAATTTGATTTCAGAATTGTCATTTCAAGAGGATCGTGAAACTACACAATTTTCTCTTCTTTATGGATAAATTCTATGGCTATGATTCCGATTCAACTTGTGGCACGGGCGAGTTCATAAGCTACGATAAATTCGTCAATGACACTAACCTATTTTTTACTAGATACAATTTTGTTTCTATCAACCACAAACTCTATTTCCTAAAACTATGGCATTGAAACAAGATACATGTCATCTTGAATAATTAACAACTTGTCTATAAGAGGCATTTAATCGAACATCTAACATTCATATTAGTTATAATAACAAAAAATATCAATTCTAGTATGCTTAAGATTTGAAGAAATACCTGTGTTTTCCTTCGAAAGTGTGATTGTGGTGCAATTGAAGCTACGATCCCTTACTTTGAGAGTATTGTCATTGTCGTTGTTTGAATAAGTATTAGGAAAAGGTCACACAACACATCAATGTTGTTTTAGGGTTCGAGATATCGGGAATTAATAGGATTTTAGGACTTAATGAAACAAATCAAATTGATGGAATTTTAGAGGTTCGGTGGAGGTGGAACAAGGTTTTTAAGAGACTGAACTTTGAATTGAAATAAAAAAACTTGAAATTTTCTTAGATTTGATGAATTGGTCGTAAGCGGAAATATGGTTTCTGGAAAAAAAATAACAGATGAACAACATGCAGGATATTCGATGATGGATTAAATGTATTTTATTTTTTCCTTAATGTAATAGTATTTTAATTGTATTATTTAAAAAAGATATTAATATTATATCATATAGTATATTAGATAGCCAAGTGGTCAGTAGTGCTTTTGTTTAGCAACGTTCTAATCTTATTGGAAGTAAATTATTTGTATCTATTTTCTTTATATATGATAGCATTTTCCCTCAAGGTCTATCATAAACCCAGCGAAAAAATAAGATTTTAAGTGGTCTTCGGTTCGAGTCTAGTTGCCAACTAAAATATGTATTATTTTTTTCTATCTTTAATAGCATTTTCTATAAAGCGCTATCAAAGGTTCAAAATAAGATTTTAAGTGGTCTTCGGTTCGAGTCTAGTTGCCAACTAAAATATGTATTATTTTTTTTCTATCTTTAATAGCGTTTTCTATAAAGCGCTATCAAAGGTTCAAAATAAGATTTTAAGTGGTCTTCGGTTCGAGTCTAGTTGCCAACTAAAATATGTATTATTTTTTTCTATCTTTAATAGCGTTTTCTATAAAGCGCTATCAAAGGTTCAAAATCATTTTCTAAAATTAGCCTATAATAACATTTCTTTAGCAAGTGCTATCATATGCCTGGAAAATTTTAATTTATAATAGCGCATACACAAAAGCGCTATTATATGTCTTTGGAAAATACATTTAATATCATTTATCAAATAAGCGCTATTAAATATGTGCTATTATAAAACAATTATGTAGTAGTGACGGGTGCTCGTGTTGTACAACACGGCCCGTGTCATGGCAGCTGCTGAAGATGTGATTTTGTGGTGATTCAGAGGCACAACACGGGTGCCCGTGTTGCACAACACGGCCCGTGTTGTGAAGACCAGAGAGAAATCTTATGTTTTGCTGCTTCAAGGGTATTTCGGACATTTCGCGGTGCTTTTGAAGACTGATTTATATTTGACAATTATTACTGTTAAAAAACACTTTTTGATTTGGGGATTTTGGGATTGAACGAATACGGGAGAAGGAGGATTGATCAAGAGCGGAAGCGATTGACGATCCAACAAATCCGACGTTAATTGTAATGTCTCAATTTTCTTGCTCTGTTTTTATTTTCAGTATGAACATGAATGGCTAAACCCCCCAATGCCAGGGGGGTGTCCCTGATTTGCTTTATGTAATGACTTTTTGAATTCTTCAATTTGGGATTATGTCTTTAGTTTCGTTTCTTTATTTTATTGCAACGACCTTAATGCTTTATCGTTATTGGAAAATGAGATAATTGATCGTGGTTAGGATTTGGTCTGACCAACCATCCTAACCTTGTTGCATAATTTTATCGCGAAAAATATTACTGAGGAATTGAGATATTTTTATGAGAACCTTTTTATGTCAGAATTATTGCTTGATATTCTTCTTTGACCATTGAGGAATCACGGTCAATGAAGAATACCAAAGGTTTTTTCTTTAAAGGAATTTTGGAAAAACATTATAAACTTAGGAAAGACACTTTCTAAAGCATATCTCTAAAATTAAGGAACATTTGAGTCATTGCACTGCGAATCATACACCGTACCTGGCATTACTTTCATATTAGTGAAATTATTTGTTTTAGTATACGTTTTATTCTCTTTAGTTTATATAATTTAATTTCAAAACCTTTAAACCATGAATTTTGTCCAATTGAAATTAATCTCTAAGAACTTATTTTAGTACGCAGTCCTTGAGATCGATATTTGGGGTTAATCCCTTCTATTACTACATCGGTAAAAATAGTACACTTGCTATTTTCCGATCAGGTTTCCTCACTTAATTTTATAAATCTTCACTATTTTTCTCACGCACAATATTTTTATGTAGCATATATCAGTTACATAACAGTGGCATATATTTTAATAGCAGTGCATTATATTTGTAGCAGAAGAATTAAAATTGGCAGTAATAACACTAATGCTTATAACAGACAGTGAAAGAAATTTATTTCAAATAAAATACTTGTAACACACTACTGGACACTTATAACTCAGGCACAAACAAATAAAATAGAACCAAAATCTTTATTAAAACTTAGAGAATTGCAGTAGTCATAAATTGAAACAAACTAATAATTGAAAAACAACTAAAAATCAAATTGAACTAAAATTAAAATGCTGAATTCAAATAAAAATGATGGAAAATTCTGATGAGTGCTTAAATAAAAAATTAGCCACGATGTTTGCGGATGGACTCTAATGTTTGACTTGGATGGTTAAATTGTTCTACGACCATATCTCTCAAAGTAATGATGTCTATGCGCAAGTCGCAGATATCATATTGCATGATTTGCTTCTCAGTATGAAGAGTTTCTAAAATAAGCTCAGGATTGACTGGAGCAGGTGTAGGTATCACAACAGGTTTAGGTTTTTCCTCTTCTTCAAACATATCCTCAGGGTAGTCTGAATCATAATAATTTGAAGGAGTCTTAGGATCTATCTCAACTCCAGACCAAGTGTAACACCCCAAAGTCGATTTTAATTTAATTGATGTGTTTTCTTGTGAATTTTGATGTTTATGATGTTATTTGATGTTTTGTGGAGTTTTGGGGCTGGCTTAATATATTATGAATATTAGAAAATATTAAGTTTAGTGGGTTTAGTTTATTATTTGAAACTAAATAAAATAAAATAAAAGGAATTAGATGATAAGGGAAATATGGTCATTTGATGGAGAATTAGTGAGGGTTTTGTGGGGAAAGACTAAAGAGGTCAAAGGGGAAAAAGTTACAAAAGAAGGAAAGATTGGAGAGTACGATCATTTTTGAACGATTGCACTTTGGGGAGGGGAGCTCTAAAGAAGAGGAAAATCTAGGGCTTGAAGTTTGGAGAGGTTTTCAAGGAAATCATTGGAAAGATTACGGAACTTAAGGCATGGGGAGTACTTCCCTTTCAGTATTATAATATGGGAATAGAATTGTGGGTTTTGTGGTGTAATTTTAGGTATATGGTTTTGATTGATGATTTTGTGTTTTGATGATGATTATAAGATAATTGATGAATATAATGATGTTAGATGATGTATTTGATGTTATGGTAAAGAATGTTGATGTTAAATGTGATTATGCTGCTATGCTGATGTGAAAGATGGGTTTTTGTTGAGTTTATCGCAAAAGAGGAATTCTAGAAATCGCAGAGAAATCTGCAGAATTCGTGAAGCTCGCTTAGCGAGCACAAACAGTGAGTTGGGCACTTAGCGAGCAAGATGCATCGTTTAGCGAGCCCTAGAAAGTTTGAAAAATGATTTTTGTGTATTCCAAAGACTATTTTCTTGAGGTGGTTTAGGTCTTAGACTGCTATGATGTTATAGAGTTTTTGTATGACGGGTTTTGGGGTTTTATAAGGAGAATTAGTGATTATGTGATGTATGTGTTTATTTGATTTTCCTAGAGTTATGAAGCATGAGTATGTAATATGATGGCATGAGTGAGTATGAGGGATGATGATTAAATGATGAATGCAAATGCAATGTTTATGATGTTTTGAGGATGATGTGTGTATAATTGCGTCTTGCGTTCATGTCATTGAATTATTAGGGGACTTCGGTCCATTGGTAGCTTTAATCCCATTGTGTGGATTGAAGTGATATGATGTTATGATGTGCTCCCTTAGGGGAGGGTTGATGTCCCAGTATCCATCCATGAGGATGTTTCGGTACCACATGCATATTAAGAGGTTGCATATCATTCTAAATGACATAACATGATTTTGCATTGATTGTGTGTGATGATGAGATTTTACTTGATATTGTGTATAAATGAGTTATGATTGAATTATTGTTTTTGTTGATGTTTTTTTAATTCTCATTTCTATATTATCTTATTGAATGTGAATTTATTCACCCTGCCTTCCTTATGGTTATGATCTATTACACTATCATGTAGATAATCAAGATTAGCTCGGTGCGTGCTTAACTCCGAGGTAGTGAGTTGTCGAGTTAGTTAGAAGTGGAGTCCTGCTTTGTGTCCAGTAACATCAGGATGGGTTCTCGCTTGAGTTAATTTTGTTTTATTTGGATTAAGATGTTAATTTTGTTTAAGTACTTTTATTAAATGATAATTGAGATAATTTATGAGGTTTGCTTTATTAAAAAGGAATTTATGATGTATTGTTTTTCCGCTGCATATTTATTGAGAAAAGATTTAAAGGGTTTAATGATTTAATTAACCTGTGTTACAAGATAGGACTCAATGTGATGTTTATTAATTTTTATTTAAGAAGTAATGTAATTCCCTTTTTTATGAGTTTTACTTTTATATTTTATTTAAACCGCTTAACTTGTGATGGGGTAGAAAGGGTGTTATATTAGTGGTATCAAAGCAGGTTGGTATGTTCGGTCGTGTCGTGTCGTTGTCAATCATGTCGGTTTTTGAGTTTGAGTGTTTTGAGGTTGAGTTATTTTCTGATGTTGTTGGTGATTTGTAGAATGGCTTTAAATCGTGCTCTTGCGGATGCGGTAGCTGCACTTGCTCAGGCTACAACACAGAACAATGTTCAGGATGATTTTCATGCTTTGGGGGTTTTTCAGAGGAATAATTCGCCTAAGTTCGAGGGTTCCCATGAACCGGAGAATGTTCATAAGTGATTGAAGGCGATTGAGAAGATTTTCAGGACTTTAGTGTGCTCTGATGCTCAGAAGGTGCACTTTGGCACCCATATGCTGGATGAAGAGGCTAAGAATTGGTGGGATAATACCCGTAAGAGATTGGAAGGAGTTGGGGCTGCAATAACTTGGAATGTGTTCAGGAGGGAATTTCTGAATAAGTACTTTCCTGAAGACGCCCACGACAAGAAAAAGGTTGAGTTTTAAGAACTGAAGCAGGGAAACATGACGGTGGCAGAGTAAGCTGGCAAGTTCAAGAGGTTGGTTAAATTTTGTCCTCACTACAACCATGATAATGCTTAGTTGTCTAAGTGTTTGAAGTTTGAGAATGGGCTGAGACCAGAAATCAAGTAAGCGATTGGGTGTCAGCAGATCTGCGGGTATTGTGAGCTTGTGGATAAGAGTAAAATATATGATGAAGATAGTCTAGCTCGATCTGCTCACTATAAGCAAGTGAGTGAGAGGAAGGACTGGGGTCAGTTTCGGGGGAAACCTTACGCGACTCCAACTAACAAGGGGAAGCGAAAGGGTAATAATGGGAAGAAGTCAAGTGGGGGAGCAGGTTCTACTCCTCTCACGTGCTACAAGTATGGTGAAGCAGGTCACAAATCTGATGTGTGTACTACTACTGTGACAAGATGTTATAAATGTGGTAAGAAGGGTCACATGAAGAATGAGTGTAAAAATGTTGAACCGACTTATTTCAATTATGGTGAAGAGGGAAATATCAGTACTCAGTGCCAGAAACTGAAGAAGGTTGTTATTGAGGCTCAGACTATTGGTAGAGTGTTCGTCTTGAATGGCTCAGATTCTCAGAAGAAAGACGACTTGATTAGAGATACTTGTTTTATTAATGATGTTGAGTTGGTTGCTATAATTGATATTCAGGCCACTCATTCGTTTATTTTGATTTAGTGTGCAACCAAGTTGAATTTGCATTTGAATGTTATAAATGGTAATATGTTGATTGAAATGCATGCTGACGGTTCAATTACGACTAACCGTGTGTGTTTGAAATTTCCTTTGACCATTTATGGTTAGGATTTCTTGATGGATTTAGTGTGTTTGCCTTTGCGCCATATGGATGTTGTACTGGGAATGAATTGGTTAGAATTTAACTTCGTGCATATTAACTGCTATGCAAAGATAGTAGAGTTTCCAGAGTTTGGCGATGATGGGTGTTGTAACCTAAATTTTTCCCTCATATCTTCAAGATAATATGTCTCAATAGGTCTCCTAATGGTCATAAGATTCTCAATTGCTCAAAGATCCTCAAGCTTTCATCAGACAAAGCCTCCTCCTAAGCAATATATTTCAAATTAGGGTTTTGTGTTTCTCAAAGTAAATTTGACTTCTTAAGCCTCAAATGGACTTCATGGTATCCTACATACTTCAAAGGATCCACATGTCAAGTTTCAAAGCTTTCCCTACAAGTTTGGCCAGTCAGATGCTCAGATAATCAATAATCAGTTAACTTGGGTAAAAAGTCAGTTGTGTTCAATATAAAGTCAAACTTTAAGATTTTTGGTCAACATCAAGATTATGAAGTAATATTCATCATTTGATCAAGGGTTGATCATGATTTATCAAGAAAATCTCAAATTCATCACAAATCAAGAGTTGCTAAGTTATGGTATCTTAAAGAGAAAGTCAACTGAACTTTGACCATACCTAACTTTCACATACTTCACTATAAATTTCCAAAACAAATCCTATCTTGAAGGAAATTAAATTCTCTTCAACTTTGTCCCTCTAAGGCCAAGGCAAAAAATGTTTCATTTGAGAGATATGAGCCAAGACATTACAAGTCCTTTAAAAAGTCAACTTTTTTAAAAGCTCATAACTTGAATATGGATGATCAAATTGACATGGGACCAAAAGGAGTGATTAAAGGATACTTCAAGCTTTCTAAAAAGTCCAAGAACACAATCATAAGATAAAAATTGAGAGAGTTGTGCATTGTTAAAGTTGAGCAAAATTGAGGAGGCGTATAAGGAAAACAATGACCAAAACTTGACCAAACTTAATCTTAAGATATTCAAAGACCCCTAAGTCATATTTTATGATTTTTCTTTATTTATTTCATATTTTATTGTATTTAATTCATTTAAATTCAATTTTAATCAAAATAAATATGAAAAATCAAAGATTAGATATTTGGAATATTTTAGGATCAGATATTGAGAGTTATTTACATAATGTTTGATCCAAATTCGTGCAAAACAAGAGGAGAAAGATATGATGTCCAAATATGACTAAAATAGAAGGTTTTCAATGACAAAATCAATCAAATCCTATCATCCCAAAAATATGTGAACCCAAGCCCACAAGTTGACCTAAATCCGTCCTCTATAAATACATAACAACTTTAGATAGCAAGGACACAAAATCATTGATCAAAGAACTCTAAAAAATTCCAAAATTTTCAAGAAATTTTCAAAATTTGTATCCCGTTTTCATTAAGTTTCAATACCTTCCAAGGATTGATTCTTCTTCCTAAGGACTAGAGGAAGAGATCTCAATCCTTTGTTGCAAGTTTTAAAGCTTGAATCAAGATCCTCAAGGGCACGATTTTTGCTAAAACTTTGAATCTTTGAAACTTCTAATCTAATCATATTTTGTGATATATTGATGTGTGTTTGTGTTTGTATGAGCATATGGAGCATTCCTGAGAAATTAGTTTGAAGGTTTCACGTGCGAATCAAGAAATGCCATTGTTAGAGCATAATACTTACATGCTTCGAATCTCTATTTATAGACGTTTTTAGGCCAAATTGAGGGCACCAATGAGTTCCTAGGGTTACTTCCAGTCGATCCATGCCCTTAGATTTTTTTGATATGGCATTTTTATGATGTTTTAATTTGCAGGTCCTATAGTAGCGGGTAAAACCGTCACTATAAGCTTTAGCGACGAAGCCAAAAGCATAGGTAAAAGTGCATGGGGAAGACAATGAACAGTGGTTGAAAATTTGATTTTTTTTCGTTTAATATATATTGTTTTCTTTCCAGATATAATCACCAAAGACCAAATGGTCTGGTGGTGTGGAGCACGCATGGGAAGCAAGAGGGCCTGGGTTCAAACCCCAACGCCCTCCCCTTTGTTGTTTTTTGACCTATTTTCTTTTCTTTCCATTATTTCTTCTTATTTTCTTTTATTTTAATTTGTTTAATTAATTCAATTATTTTTATTGTTTTAACCAATAAAAAAATAGAAAGCATAATAAATCTTTTTTCATAAAACCATAAAATAATAAAAATATTTTTCTTATATAATTAAATTAAATTAGGTTTATTTTTTTAATCAAATTAATCAATAATTTATCTTTTCTAGCCAAAATCAATTAATCGATATCCGAAACTTTTGTTTATCTCATATTTTCTTCCCGATTTTATTTCTTAGAATAAATGTATAGGTTATATGGATTTGTAATCATTCAGATTTATTTTTCTCGCCCGATTCTTTTTCTACGATAACGTAACTGCTAAAGCCATGTAATAACTTAGGTTTATTTTTCTGCACTTTATATTTCTGCCAGGTTTTTTTTATAATTATGTATCTCTCTCAAGGCCATGTAAAGCTTAAACTAAGGTTTATTTTTTTGTACTATAAACTGTTAGATGTATGTTTAATAGGATTGTATGGCAAGACTAAAATCAATCGTTAGATAACCCTAATTTCAAGACTAAAATAACTGAATTGAATACACTTGCACACTCACACCTCTAGGGTAACCTCTCTTTGTTGCCTTACGATAAATGGTCAAGTCCCTCGAACGTAGACATACCTTAACTTGTTGCCTAAAGAAATAAATCATCACAGTTGCCTTTCGAATAAAAGATCATAGTCCTCTGTTGTCCCATCAAAGTTGCCTTTAAATAAATGATCTTGTCCCTACGAAAATGATGATAGTCCCTTCGAATTGTTAAGGTATCTCTATATGTTACCTTCTATGACCATAAAGATGACCCTATGCTTGTCCCTCCAAATCCAAAGTTAAGACTACTTACTAACTAATAGTAAGGGCAGTTATATCCCTATGGAAACGAAAATGACAAGAAAGACCTTACAACTTAGGGTAAGTAACTTTTAAATGCTTGCTCACAACTTTCAAAACAAATACTTTTTACACCCCACACTCTTTTTCAAAATACTTTCAAATAAGTAAACACTTTGTATACATTCATACGAGAATCATTACAAAGTTAAATCTTTACGAAATATTTTAATCACACACTACACTTTTCAAACAAAGCAAGTAAAATGTGAGCTAAGCATTTAAGAGCCCATGGATAACCATGGATACAAAGGGTGCTAACACCTTCCCTTTGTATAACCTACCCCCCGAACTCAAAATCTTTTTAAAGATCTTTCATGTTCTTTTATGCCTTTCCTAATTGGATGAAATAAAAGTCGGTGGCGACTCTTGCTTACCACAACATATCTTGCAACAAATACTAAAAGTCAGTTCTCCCACCGTGTTACAGAACTGGCGACTCTGCTGGGGAATTTAGACTCTTAATCTTAAAAAGAGGGGTTACCTTAGAGTTAGATCACTTTACTTGTTTGAATTATATGCTTTATTTTTAAAGGGTACTTGTTTTGGGGCTACTGTGAGAAATATCCTTACCCGTATCTAGTGTACCTTAGGTAAGTGGCAATAGACCAAGGAAAATGTACGGTGTACACCGCTATGGTTGATCTGGTAGCTACACTTAGTGTGAAATTTTGGTTGGTATTGATGTTCTTCAAGTCAGTTGAGGATAATATCAGGCTACCATGTAGTGTCATTTACACTAACTTCCCTTTAGAACCTTAATTGAACCATCTTGGCCAGTAGAAAGTAGTCAGATAGTCGGCTTTGGTGCAGTCTAAAGTTGGTTGATACTCGATGCTACACTCATTGAGATTCTAATCTTGGGATGTTTTGGTTGGTGAAACAGTTGCCACACTGAAATAAACTTTGAGAATAATCAGTGATATTGAGATTCCTTAGAACCTAGTTACTATTTCTAGGACAGGTTGAACCAATTAAACTTCAGTGGGGAGGGTACTTACCTACGAACTTAATGCAAGCTCTTAAACCTAAGGATCTTGTGTGACTTGTTTGTGTTTGCCATTTATTTTCTTTATACATGATCATAATATCATGACATTATAACATAGCATTTTCACTAATCATTTCAAGGACCAAGGGATTTATCTTTGTCCTTTGTTTCAGGTTATAGCTTCCTCTTACAGAAAAACTATCTGAATCAACTTTGTAAGGATACCTTCCAAACTTAAGGAATTAGTCTCAAAAGTTCCCGAGAACTCTCAAGTCACCGAAAGACATGGTTGTCTACTTTGTTTCGTAACCTCAACGTTTAATGAAGACATGCTAAGTGTTTTGTTCTAGTCCTTTGACCCTAAACATCACTGTTTCACATTTCCCGATTATCTGTTAGTGCCCACAATGGAAGAATTCTCTAAGCTACTTGGTGTACCTATTCTTGATAAAAAAAACTTTCACCGGTCTAGAGAAGGATCCTAAACCTGAAATTATTGCAGCAGCTTTGCATCTGAAGAAGTCAGATATTGTATTGGAAATAAGAAGTGGAGTTAAAGGTCTTCTTGCTAAAGTCTTGATAGAAAATGCTCAGTTATTCCTAGATGTTATGAGTTACTACGATTTTGAGGAGATCTTGGCCCTGTTGATCTATGGTTTGGTATTGTTCCCTAATCTGGACCAATTCATAGATGTGCATGCAATCAAGATATTTCTGACTCATAATCCTGTGCCTACTTTGCTTGGAGATATTTTGCACTTTCTTCACACTCGTACTACGAAGGCGCGATGGACTCTGATGTGTTGCATACCTCTGCTATCAAGGTGGTTTATTTCACACCTTCCTCGATCTGTGATGAAGAATGAACAAGGTTTGAGATGGTCTAGAAGGATAATGTCACTCTCTCATTCAGATATCCATTGGTGTTCCCGATCCATGGAAAACATCACTATCATTGACCATTATGGGGAGTTCCCTAATGTGCCACTCCTTGGAATAAGGGGAGGCATTACATATAATTCTTCTTTAGCACAACGTCAATTTGGTTATGCTCGGAGTGATGGTCTTCATGATATGATTATTCAAGGTATTGTGTTCGATTATGACAACGATCCTCAAGGTTATCGTCAAAGGTTTATATGTGCCTAGGGCATGGTGAATAAGATTAATAGCGATACTCTGGAACCAAAATAATTCATCCCTATGGAGCCTTACCTCAGATGGGTGCGATCTTGTGCTCAAACTCTTATGATGCCATATCCTGCTATTCTACCAGTGATCATTGAGCCTATTGTTAAAGAATATGTTCCTTACACCATTCTTCATCCAAACATACCTACTGACCTGGAAGAGCTACAGAAATATTGGATCCAACTAAAAGAGGAAAGAGATACTTTTGAGGCTCAGTTCTATGCTAGAAAGAAGAAAGTGTTGGAGCTGACAAAGCAAATTCACGAAGAGCGGAACCTCAATACATATCTCAACATGAAGAGGAAACCTCCATGGGAGACTTGAATTTTAAAGTCTCAAATGCTTTTGTTTCTCTTATAGTTTCTTTCTTGTGTTTCATTCATTGTAAGCCCAAGGGGAAATTATATTTTGAACTTACTAATAAAAGTTTTATTTTTGTTTTTCTTTAACAAATTTAAATCCCACGAGGTCCTTGAAAACATTGCATATGAATTTAAATGCCATACCATTGCATAACAGGTTTCCACAACAGGTTTCTTATATTCTCACTGTTTATTTTAGTTGAAATGGCTCTCGAAAAAACTGTCAAAGATCTCCAGACCCAGAACGCCCAATTCCAAGAGATGATCCTGAACTTGTCCAAGGGACAGGAAGAACTGAAATCACTCCTGACCAAGAAGAAGAAGAAAACAAGAAAATCAGTAGGCCTCATTAACATGGGGAGGAGATTCAAAGGTCAAATTAAGACAGACGGTGAGGTCGAAATTCTTGGAGATGATGATTTTGTGAAAGAAGAAGATAGTCACCGTGGTACTGTTAGAAATTCTGATCACAATGAGAATTATTACTATGATTCGACCAATGATGAGAAATACAAGTTATTGGAAGACCGTTTAAATGCCATGGAGTTGCAGAAACATCTGGTTTGGATTTCAAAGATTTGAGTCTGATTTCTGGAGTTTTCATTCCTCTTGGGTTCAAAGTTCCTACTTTTGTGGTATATGATGGTGTTTCATGTCCGAAGTTGCATATGAGGTCATATGTCCGAAGTATCCATCCACACACTGCTGATAGAAAGTTGTGGATACATTTCTTCCAAGAAAGTTTATCTGGAGCTCAACTAGAATGGTACTACCAACTTGAGAGTACCAATATTCGTACCTAGAATAATCTTGTTGAAGCCTTCTACAAACATTATCAATATAACTCTGATATAGCGCCAACTCGTATGCAACTCCAAAGCATATCCATGGGCTCTAATGAAAGTTTCAAAGAGTACGCTCAAAAATGGATAGATCTTGCAAGTAGGGTTCAACCTCTTTTAACTGACAGGGAATTGGTTGGCATGTTCATGAGTATGTTGACTGGTCCTTTCTATAGCCACCTAATTGGAAGTTCGTCATCTGGTTTCACCGAGTTGATAATGACTGAAGAACATGTTGAAAGTGGAATGCGAAATGGTAAAATACCAGTGGCTACCTCTTCAATTACCACCAAGAATCCACCTAGTGGGAAAAAGGAATCCAATGTTGTGTACGGCCAACAGGGTCGTAATAAGAACAACCGTAACCAATATGTGGGAGCAGTTATGATCTCTAATCTTGTACATGTGCAACAAAATCAACAACAGAATAATCAACGTAAGCAGGACACACCTAGGAGACAATTTACAAAAATCAACATGTCATTGGCTCAAGCGCTGCAACACATGTTGAAAGGGGAGATGATTACCTTGAAGGACCCTCCTCAAAATCACAACACTTCTTCTCCTTGCTATAACCCCAATGTAAGGTGTTCATATCACTCCAACTGTCTCGGGAATGATACTAATAATTGTTGGGCATTGAAGAATAAAATTCAGGATATGATTGATGTTGGGGAAATTGAGTTCGATCCTCCTGAGACACCTAACGTGATTACCGCTCCTATGCCCAATCATGATAAGACTGTTAATGTTATTGATGATGGTTCTTATGTTTCTACTATGGATTACTTGACCATTCCTCTGTCAATTGTTAAAAAGAAGTTGTTGCAAGCCAATTTATTTTCGGGCTGCAATGAAAACTGTTATTACTGTGCATCTCAATCCAATGGTTGTTGGAAGTTGAAATAAGGTATTCAGCGTTTGATGGACGACCGTACAATACTGTTTGAGAAGAGCCTTTCTATGGAGAGTTTATGTGAAAATTTGTCCCAAGTTCTGAAGCTGGAGGACGTGTCTGTGGTTACTAAAACTCCTGTGAATATTACCTCTAAAACCCCTGTAAGGATCACCTCTAAGGGTCCTGTGAAGATTATTGTTGAGCCAAAAGTGGCTCCCCTGATTATTACTACCCCTGGTCCGATACCACATTCTTCTGACAAGGCCATCCCCTGGAATTATGGCGTTGATGTTTATGTCCAAGGTGTCAAGCAAGAGCCTTTAACTGATAGACCTGTTGAAGATACTGATCCCGATGTCGACAATATCGTTGGGACTAGTAAAGTAACTCGAAGTGGAAGGATTTTCTCTCCTGAAGACACTTCAAAGACTTTTGCTACTCCAGTTCGTATTCCTACCTCCGAGCCAGGTACCCAAGCTTGAGACAATGGACCAATGATTGAGCCTATTCAGACTGAGACACCGGCTACTGAAGATCCCTCTAAGCAAATGGAAGATGTACTAAAGATCATCTGCAAGAGTGATTACAATATCTTCGAATAGTTGGGACACACTCCCTCCAAGATCTATATGTTATCTCTGTTGTTATGCTCTGAGGCCCATGCTAAAGCTTTGGTGAAATTCTTGAAATCTATGCATGTACTGCACAAAATCTCTATGGACCAACTTGAAAATTGTGTTGCTAACTTGACGAATGACAATGGCTTAAGTTTTTCTGATGCTGATCTAACTCCCACTGGAAGAAACCACAACAAAGCTCTACACGTCTCTATTGAGTGTAAGGGAATTACTGTATCTCATATGTTGGTGGATAATGGTTCCTCATCAAATGTGTTACCGAAGGCCGTTCTTGACAAGCTCAACTATGAATATGTGGTGCCGAGACCTAGTAATGTAGTGGTGAGAGCCTTTGAGGGTTCAAAGAGAATAGTGTATGGAGAAATTGATCTTCCGATCAAAGTAGGTTCTCAAGTCTTTGAATCTAATTTCTATGTGATGGACATTCGTCCTACCTATTCCTTCTTGCTTGGATGCCCTTGGGTACATGGGACAGGTGTTGTAACCTCTACCTTGCACCAGAAGCTGAAATATCATGTGAAGAGAAAGATTGTCATTGTCTATAGTGAAGAAGGGTATATGGTCAGTCATGTGAGTACTTTCAAATATGTTGAGATGGATGGAGAATTCGTCGAGACTCCTTCTCAGACATGTGAAGTGGTTCCTTAGAATGTTCTTGCTGCTAAACTAGTTCCTATTGTTCATAAGGTTACTAGAGCATCTCCTACAATGGCCTCTCTGAAAGATGCTAAAGTTGTGGTTGAAGATGGTGGTTTCACTATTTGGGGTCAGCTTCTTGACATTCCTTACAAGTCTGACAAATTTGGTATGGGTTTCACTTCAGAGGCTCAAAAGGCTGTTCGTCGTGCTTGTGCTATTCGTATCTCCAACAAAGGAGTTCAGAAAGATCAAGTCACTATTGTGGAAAACACTGATGAGGAATGCAACATAGACAGTTGGATCTTTCCTACCATTGGCAGTGGGCTCAACAATTGGAAGACTGAAGACATTATTCCTATCTCCTTTAGTCATGAGTAAATGCTATATTTGGTTTTTCATTAGTTCGGTAATTTGAACAATTAAACTTTTAAGCCTTGTGGCTTGCCCAAAGCACAAAGGTCTATCTGTTAAGGGTTGTCATTTCATCGCATATTTTCATTCAATAAATCAATGGACGTTTTGCATTCAAATTTTGCGCTTTTTATCTTTCTATTTATTTTTCACTATGTGTTCTTACACACACCCACATCACTAAACTGCAAATCCTCATCCACTCTGGATCCCATTTATAACAGTTCTGCTATTGTCAATTATGACTTCGAAAATCCAATCTACCAAGCCGAGGATAGAAATGAGGAATATTGTGAAGTTCCTGTAGAACTTGCTAGGTTTCTACAACAAGAAGATAAGTTATACAACCGCATGAAGAACCGATCGAAGTTGTGAATCTAGGTACTGAAAAAGATAAGAAAGAGGTCAAGATAGGTGCTGAATTAGAAGACAATGTTAAGAACAGGTTAATTAAGATGCTACGTGATTATGTGGAGATATTTTCTTAGTCTTATGAAGATATGTCAGGACTTGATACTGATATTATGGTTCACCGACTACCAATGAAGGAAGGTTGTCACCCGATAAAACAAAAAGTTCATCGTATGCATCCTGAAATGTCAGAAAAGATCAAAGCTGAAGTGATGAAATAATTCGAGGCAGAGTTCCTAGCTGTCACTTCTTATCCTCAATGAGTTGCAAATGTGGTACTAGTTCCTAAGAAGGATGGAAAAGTATGCATGTGCATGGATTATAGAGACTTAAACAAGGCCAGCCCCAAAGATGATTTTCCGCTTCCGCATATTGATGTTCTGGTAGACAACACTGCTCAACAAAAGGTATTCTCTTTCATGGATGGTTTCTCTGGTTATAATCAGATTAAGATGGTGCCTGAAGACATGGAGAAGACTATGCTTATCACACAGTGGGGAACCTTTTGTTATAAAGTAATGCCATTTGGTTTGAAGAATGCTGGGGTAACATACCAGCGTGCTATTGTAGCTTTGTTCCATGATCTGGTCCATCACGAGATAGAGGTATATGTTGATGACATGATAGTCAGGTCCCGGACTGAAGAAGAACATCTTGACCATCTGCATAAACTGTTTGAGAGGTTGAAGAAATACAAGCTGAGATTGAATCCAAACAAATGTACCTTTGGGGTTATATTGTGTAAACTTTTGGGTTTCGTTGTCAGTGGTAAAGGTATTGAAGTTGACCCTGTGAAGGTAAAAGCTATACAAGATATGCCTACTCCCCGTACTGAGAAGGAAGTCAGAGGTTTCTTGGGACGCCTGAACTACATTGCAATATTTATTTTCCATTTAACCGCTACTTGTGAGCCAATATTCAAATTATTGAAGAAAGATCAAATAGTGAAATGGAATGACGAATGCCAGAGAACTTTTGATAAGATCAAGAAATATCTCGAAAACCTTCGATATTGATGCCACCAGTTGCGGGAAGACCCTTGATTATGTACCTGACAGTGTTAAACAATTCAATGGGGTGTGTGTTGGGGAAACATGACGAGTCTGGTCGAAAAGAGAAAGCAATTTACTACCTTAGCAAAAAGTTTACCGACTGTGAAAAATGATACTCACTGCTCGAGAAAACTTGTTGCGCTTTGGCATGGACTACCCGCTGACTAAGACAATATATGTTGCCTCATACCACTTTATTTATTTTGAAGATGGATCCTATCAAATACATATTTGAGAAACCTGCTCTCTTTGGATGAATAGCGAGATGGAAAATGATCTTGACAGAATATGACATTCAGTACACAACTCAAAAGGCAATTAAGGGAAGTGTAGTAGTTGACCATTTGGCTCATCAAGCGGTGGATGACTATCTGTCTATGAATTTTGAGTTTTGAGATGAGGATATTATGCTTGTTATTGATCATAAATAACCTATACCATATGAAGGACCTGAACAGGGATCCCGATGGACAATGGTTTTTGAGGGAGCTTCTAATGCACTTGGTAATGGTATTAGTGTTGTGATTATCTCTCCTGAGGGTTGTTATATGTCGTTTACTGCTAGACTTTTATTTGATTGTACCAACAATATGGATGAATATGAAGCATGTATCATGGGTATCAAGGCTTCCATTAAAATGAAGATCCAATTCTTGAATATATATGGGGACTCAGCCCTAGTAGTTAGTCATATTAAAGGAGAATAGGACACGAAGCATCCAAATCTCATTCTTTACCGAGAAAATATGTTGGCTTTGATCCCATACTTTGAAGAGATCGCTTTCGAACATATTCCACGAGAAGAGAATCAGTTGGCAGACGCATTAGCTACCATGTCATCTATGTTCAGAGTTAGTTGGAACCATGAAGCTCCTAGAATTACTATTGATATATTAGATAAATCAGCATATTGTTATGAGGTTGATACTGAAGGAGTAGAATAAAAAACTTGGTTCCACAAAGTAAAAAGATATCTCGAAGCTCAAGAGTATCCTGAAGGGGAATCTATCAATGACAAGAAGTTTCTAAGGAGATTTTCTGCCAAGTTTTTCCTGAGTAACAAAATTTTGTACAAACGCAATCACGATTCGAATTTGCTTTGCTATGTGATAAGAAGAAAGCAAGAGAGATTATGGAAGACATGCATGATGTGATCTTTGGTACTCACTCTAGTGGGCATGCGATGGCTAAGAAAATTTTGAGAGCATGTTACTACTGGTCTACCATGGAAACTGATTTCCATCAGCACTCCAAAACTAGTCACAAATTCCATATCTATGTTGTTAAAATACATGTACCTCTAGATCCATTGAATGTTCTAAATGCTTCTTGGCCTTTTGTAATGTGGGGCATTGATATGATTGGGGAGATTAAACCTACCTCTTCCTATGGACATCGTTTTATCGTTGTTGCCATTGATTACTTCACGAAGTGGGTAGAGGCAGCCTCGTTTGCTTCTGTTACCAAGAATGTTGTGGCTCGATTCATCAAGCATAATATTATATGTCGATATGGTATCCTTGAAAGGATTATCACAGACAATGGTGTCGCTCCCTAGATTTTCATCCTGGTACAAACACGAAAGTGGCACGGAAAGAGGTAGAGTCGCCAGCCAGGCATTTTTATCCCGAAGGAACGGGAATGGTAATGCTGCACAAATCAGAAGAAAAGAAAAGGAAGGACAAAGGTCCTGCGAACCAAAGAAACTAGGTTCGGGATTCAGTTACGACCTGGGAAGTTATTAGCACCCCATATCGTCCGTCGTACCCGACGAGATCCACGCTTGCAAAGAAATTGTTTCAAAGGGTGCGAGAATGAAAGCTGTTGCAAAAAAGAAAGACTGGAACTGGATAAGAAAAGAAAAGAAATGGGTAAAATGTAGGGAAAATAAAAGAGTGTGCACGAACGGGCCCTACCCCGCTGCCCACGTACCTCATCTGGTCAATGAGGATCAGAGTCGTCGTAGTTCCCCTAACTAGGGTTGGAAAGATTGCTTGTGAATTAAGGTCTGAACTGCCTATGTCAATGCTCAAGTGTTGCAGGCTCTTCTGACACGAGTGCGTTACCGTCTTGCAAAGTGACAAGTATGAGCAAGTTCTTACGATGAGAATGAAGGTGATGAGAAAAGAAGTCCCAAAGGAGAGACGCTTATTATTTGTCCAGTGTTTTTTATGAGTTTTTTACGAGTGTGGCACAAGGAAGTTAAGACAAATCCTTTTCTAAGGAGCATGTCCTTATTACCACATCCCAAAATAGAATGAGTAATAAGTCCATCAAGAATGAAGAAGATCCTCAAACTTGTTTCCTAAGATTAAGATTTAAATTCACTAACTTGTTTGTATTATTAAGTGTTTTTTGTGAATTAAAATGAAGAAGTGTTTTTTATCTTTTCTTTGAGAGGATAACAAAAGGGAGAAGTCATCACAACTATTATTAATATTTTTTAGGTTTTTGTTTGAAGATGAGAAAGAGAGAGCACCAAAAGGATCTCAAAGGTAAAAACTAAAGGGGAAAGACTACTCCTAATATTAACATGCATGGATAAGCCTAAGTTAGTGTGGTTTGAATTCTATCCTAATGAAGAAGAAGGAAAGAAGAAAGAAGAAGAAAAGGAGAAGAGGAAGAAAGATAGAATACAACTTACTCCTCTAAAGGAGATAAGTTGCTTCTCAAGGGGGAAGAGAAGAAGTTGATCACAAGATGGCATAAGGAAAATCACAATCACAAGTGAGAAAGTAAAATAAAAAGAGGAGATGAATAATTGAAATGTGGACATCATCCACACTTCACTTACCATGAGCCCCTAAAATGGTTAGAATTATTCACACATGATAAGATAAAACCAAATGAGTTCAAATGAGATGTAAACAAACAAAAGATCAATTCAACACATCACAACCAGAAGTGATTCACCTCAATTACATGCTAAGATACATCAAACAATATCAAAGAAGGAGTAGAGCAAACAAAGCATTACAAGGCAACACTAGTTAGTTATGGAAATGTTAAGCATACATGAGGTAACACCTAACATACAAGCCAATAAAGCATCGTACAACTCAAGAACAGAACCCTAACATGACAAGAATTTGCCTAAGCAACACAAGAGATCAAGAAAGGAAGCATACAAGTCTAATCATTGTCAACATGAGAAACACATAAGTATAAGAGGTGAAGTGAACATGTACATAAGTGTATAAACCTCAAAGACAAGTAACAAAAACCAAATCAAGGCATAAGCATAAAACAAAGACCAGGGACCTATCCTCATACAAAAGAGGTTCTAAACACCCTATAGGAGTTGGCATAAGTGCCCTCCTAGCCTAAGAAACAAGCATGTGACCAGAAAAGATACAAAATAAGGCAAGCAAATAAGAAAACTCATATTAAATCAAAATTGCATTCAAAAATTCTACAAATAATCACAAAGGCTCCTAAAACATATAGAATCATCATGCCAAAAAGATAGGACCAAAATCAGAAGCAGCCTAGGTCAAGGGGATACATAGAGATCAATTAGGGTTTTAAAGTTTCATCACAAAGCAACTACACAAAAAGCAACTTAAAAATTCCCAAAAATTATGAGATAAATCCCTAACAAACTACATCATGTCTATGATCTATAACAAAAAGAACCAAGTTCAAATTCAAATATATGATCAAGTTAAAAATTGGTCAAGACAACATACTAAAAAACAAATATTACACTAAACAATTAATTATGCCACGAAAAATATAAATAAATGAAAAGTAAAAATATATAAAATTAAAGAAAATTAAAATTGACATTCATGATTTTTTGGGGATTTTTTAGGAACTTCTAGCTATTTTTAAAAATTAAAAAGCCAACAGAAAATAAAATTAAATAAAAATAAAAGAAATGGTAAGAGGGGTGCAATCAACAAGATAATTCAGTTCAAAATGTTTGGGCTCACAAAATGGGGGTCGTGAATAGCAGGGAAGGCCCAATGGTTCTCAGCATTGCATACAATAGCTCTTATGGAATTCAAAATAAAATCAGGATTAACTAAAGCCATGAGATTCATCTAACGCACGCGGTGAGAGTCAACAAACTAGCCTAGTCAAACAAATCAAACAATCACATAGGCGCGCACATGACAACTATGGTGATCAGGCACACACACTACATTATTGTGAAAAATAAAATCACGTGAGGGAGAAGGTCCAAATTTAATGTGCTGGCAATCTGTGAAGCATTGGATCTGAAAAAACCAAGGGTGGAGATTACGTCTCCTTCATCCAGCCTGCGTGTGTGTGTGTCCAGAATCCGGTGACCGGAGCCCTAGCTCCGTCACCGGAAAACTCATGATCAAGAACAAAACCTTACAGAAACATGAAATAAGCTCCAGATCCACTCATTAGGTCATGATAAACAATAACCCACCAATAAAATTCACAAATAAACAAAGAACAAAGCAGATCGAAGCAAATTATATTTCAGCATCAAACTTTAAATCCACCATACATGCTCAATTCTCACCCAAAATCAAAACTAAATAGATCCAGATCATCACTGAAACAAGCAGATCACAAAATGCACAAGAAAAACCAGTTCTAGATCCATGGATTTGGATGTTACCTGAAGTTGCAGTTCCTCAAAATAGCTCAAGAGCGCCTTCCTAAATTTGCAATACAACCTTCTTTGACCTCTCCTTGCAAAATAAATGCAAGAGAGAGCTTGGAAGAGTCTGGATCTTGAGATTCGACAGTTCTTGCTTCCAAATGGCACCTTGATGAACTTTCATTTTAAGCTCAAATTGAAGGTTGCTTGATGATCCTTACACTCTATGGATGAAGAAACGACAAAAATATGAGGCAATGTGTGAGGGAGTGAGGAGATTCGAAAGAAAATGCTTGCGTGCAAGAATATTTGAAGTTGAGGAATGAGAGAGAGTGCTCACGAATTCAGTGCATGGATTCCTTATATAGCACTAGTATTCACAACTGATTAGGGTTTTTGCAACAATGCACGCATGGGAAGTGTGATTGAGAGAAATTTACAAATTGGAAAGAAAATTGTGATGATGTGATTTTCTCGTGCCATCTTGTATCCAAGTGCATGACCTGACTTTATTTCACTCAATTTTCACACCTGAATCAATCTTGGCCATTGGATTTAGGAGAATCATGATTTCCTCATGATTTTGCAAAAATGCATTTTGTGAATCATTCTCTCATCAAGCCACGAGTTTCTTGATTCCTTTGGGAAAACATGCTTCTCATGCCTTGCATTTGATGCTTATGACCACAAATGGTCCATAGAATGGCTTAGAAGTGAGTTATATGGCAATTTGCAAATTTGTAGAAACTTGAAAATATGGTAAAACCCTAAAAATGTCCCAACTTTCAATGGCCATATCTTGAGTTTTACACATGCTATGAACAAGTTATTGTACTTTTTGAAAATGGGAGAACATACCCTACAACTTTCATGTTCAAGGAAATTCAATTTGGAGTCATTTTGGTTGTGAAAGAAAGCCTTGAAAATTAAGGCAAAACTTACTAAATTTGGACATTTTCATTACAAGCCATATGCCAAAAATGGAAAGTCTTGCAAAACCTATTGATTCTTTAATTTTGAGACCATAAAACCTATTCTTTGACCTTAAGAACATCCCTTAGCTTTAAAAATATGATTGGACCCCTTGAATTTCCACAGTTGACTTTTTAGATACTAAGTTTGACCAATTTCTTCCTTTACAAGTAACTGATGAAATGACTAACTTCCTTAATGAACTTTCTCACAAAATTCCATCCATAAGCTTCAAATATCATATAAATGACTTTGACCATAATAATTGGTCAAAGGTATAAGAAATCCCTGCTCAAAAGTAAAACCCTAATTCAAAATTCATTTGTGTAGGAGATTGTTGCATCCTTGATCCTCTAGTGATATTCCGCCCTTCTTGACTTTTGTAAATGATCTTGGGCTTGCATATGACATGAGGACACCTTGTGGAACTATTGAAAGGTCACTTGGCCTCTTTCTTTGACTTGCAACGCTTCAAATCCCCAGATGATTGATCATATGCCCTATGCTAAAACATGAAAG
This sequence comes from Lathyrus aphaca, assembly GCA_963966055.1. NCBI lineage: Eukaryota > Viridiplantae > Streptophyta > Magnoliopsida > Fabales > Fabaceae > Lathyrus > Lathyrus aphaca. Next base: position 133,608,334 of record OZ014519.1, on the reverse strand, counting down.
TGTTATGCCTCATTTTTATATGCTAGATGCTAAGGATATGATATGCTTATGATGATTATGATGTGAAGATGATGATAAAAGGGAGAGCGAAAATTTGGGGTGTTACATCTGCCCCTATTCAAACATCTGTTAATCTGAAAAGGATGATAGCCTAGGCTATCGGCTGTTCGAGATGAATTGTGATTGAATACCCATAAGAACCAAAAAATTGCACTCTGCCGGAGAATAAGAAATGGAATGGGAAATAAAACCAATCCAATACCAACAAACTGCTTGAGACCCTTGTTGTGGTAAAAAGTAACTCAGAACCAAAATCTTGTGTAAATTCATCATCAAACAAAGCAGACGAGCTTCCTTCAACCAAACTTGTTACGCCAGGTGGATAAAACACAAACCTGTTACGCCAGGTGAATAAAACCCAGGACAGACGAGCCCTCTTCATACATCTTGCTCAGATGCCTAAGACGGACGAGTATTCTTCACAAATCTTGCTTAGATGTGTGGTGCTTAAGACGAACGAGTCTTCTTTGGATGACCTGTTACGCCAGGACCGGTAAACATTTTGATGTTTAATCCCACCTTCAAGACTTCACGCCTCTTTAATATGCACGAGAATTGGATGATCATCAAGGAAACACGGACGAATGCCCTAAGTCAATGACATGGACGAGTATCAGATGATGATCAAAGAAACACAGATGAGCGCTTCAGGCAATGATACAGACAAGTATCAACTACTGATACAGACGAGTACCAGAAAGACATCAAACAAGGAAGAGTGCTTGCCAAAAGATAACACAGACGAGTGTTAAAGACGATACAGATGAGTATCAGAAAGGTACCAAACACGGACGAGTGAATGAAGAAAGATAACACGGACGAGTGTTAAAAATGATACGGACGAGTATCAGAAACATATCAAACACGGACGAGTGTTTGTCAAAAGATAACACAAACGAGTGAATGAGAGCTACAGAGCTAACACAGACAAGTGTTAAACACGATACAGACGAGTATCAAAAGAATATCAAACACATGCGAGCGTAAAAAACCGATACAGACGAGTATCAATAAGAATACTTGACTTAAGAGAAGAGTAACAACTCTGCAGGGGAGAATACTTTCTGTAGGACAATGTTGGGAAAAAGATCGTCTTAGATAACATTATGCTGAGGAACGAGATCAATATACTCTGATAATGCTCGACTTTGGCTGCGGAAACGAACAACTATCTGTGTTGTCACAAGGGCCAAAAATAAATTGGCGACTTCTCTAGGGGATATTTCAATGATGGGAGTAAATCCCTAATCCTGAAACTCTGTGGGGAAAGATCATCTTCCGACTTGGCTGGGGAGATACTTCGTCAATACCTTTGTTAGGGAGAGAATTCTAATACTTCTAAGCTCTATGGGGAAGCGAGGCCTTCAGCTGCCTGCTGGGAACACTTCACTGTGGAAAGATAACTCTGCTTGGGGATGAGCATTGTTCAATTAGCCTTGAAGTTCTATTGGGGATATCATCTGCTCTAACTCAGCTGGGGAAATATCAACCTTCTGACTTGGCTGAGGAAAATATTTGGCAATGCTCTGCTGAGGAGAGACTTTATTGGAGAATTAGATATCACAATAAGCCAAATTATGCCCCATGTATAGTACGACGATTGTGTTGGGAAGATATGCCAATGAAAATTGGACTTTTCCTGGATGAGAATGACCAACTCTTCATGAATAAACCTTATCGGCAGAAAGAATATTCTCTGCTCGGGGAAGAAATAAACTTCCAGTACCCCGCTGGGAAAATAAATACTAGACATTCCTTGAGAATTAACTCGATGCTTCAAGCTTTTGAGCTCATCAGTTGCATACTGATTATCACAAGTGAATAAGCATCCATTTACTCCTCAAATTGCCTCATACTACACCGTCTATGAAAAAGATTGTCTCCAGAGGATTTTACAGAAGACCTGACATCCAGAATTTCCCCAGTGTCTTCAAACTCTCGCAGAAAATTCAACAGATCTTGAGATAACTGCCCCAGACTACGTCTTGTAAAGGTTCTCACCACATTAGAGAAAAAACAGAAACCATGCGGTATGAAGATGCAATGCAAATGATGCAAGATGTAAATGTATGCTCATAATGTTGAGGATATGAAGATATACAAGCTACAGGCGATGAAACAAGGATGGTCAGGCGACATGACCAGGTTGATAGATATTTTTTGTTTTTTGTTTTTTTGGTTGCCAAGCAATTGGACTTTGAAGGTGAATTACCAGACGAGAACTGGTTTATTGAAGGTAGGCCAACAGACGAGAACTGATGGGCAAAGAAATAAGTCATCAGACGAGAACTGACTCCTTGGGTTCATTGTCAAACGAGAATTGACTCTGAAAAAGAATGAATACCAGACAAGAACTGGAGTCCAAAGGTAAATGAAAGGGTGACCAAACGAGAACTGGTTAAAAGGTTTGCCTACCAGACGAGAACTGGTATTTGAAGTTTGTTTGCCAGACGAGAACTGGACTTTGGGTTGGTTTTCCAAACGAGAACTAGACTTTGAAAGGCAAGAAGATGGGTTACGAGGCCCTATGATGTGAGATTGATGTTGTGGGGTATGCCCAATGCGTTTATGATAAGATATGCTCTAGCGAAGCGACGTGAATAATGTATGCAAATGATTTATGCAATGCTTATGAAAGAACCATAAAAAATCCCCTAAGGTGGGAAGGAAGGTCTTATGTGGAAAGGATTCTATGTTGAGAAAGGTGACATGGAAAAAGTGGGCAGCATGATTTCCCGATACTCGTCTAGAACTCGGAGATATTTAATATAAATTGCTTTGTGTAGCTGAAGTTGCCCCAATCTGGTGAGCCTTCGAACATACTTCCCCTAATTATTCGATTCTTGGAATGGAAGACCTGGATGTTCTCTCGAGGAAAGTTGTACTTGGTGAGCTCTGGAAGTGTTCTGCCCCGTCATGAGCTTGGAAGCAACCTGACTCATTCTGACTGATCATTGGAAGAATTTACCCTTGGTCAACAGAAACTCCAGGTAGCATGCCCCTGTTTGGTAGATTCAGCTCTGATCAACTGACTCTTGAATAATTTTCCCTCAATCAACTGATGCTTGAGATCTTCTTTACCCTGACTGACTCCTTGGTCAACGAAATGAATGGATAACATGCCCCTGATCCATAGGCCTGCAAGATGCTCTTGATTCTTGTTATCATTGTTGAATGATCAAATTCCCTCTGATTACTCTTTGTAGGAACTTCCCTGATGTCGCAGAATGACTTGCAATTAAAAATGTTCATTTACATATGGTAATTTTAATGCGATGCTCATGCAAGTTTTGAAAGTTATTTATTTGAATGTTGTGATAGTGTGCGATGAATGGAGCATTACTCCAAACATAGTGATGAATTAGAAAATATTTAAGAGTCATTTTACGTAACCTTGTCGTAGTATGTTTTCAGAATTGAACCTGATTCAATTAGGACTTTAAGGGTTATGACGTGGTCTGGTTCACGGTTTTAGAAACAAACGTTTATGGCTCAAAATTTATCTGTGCCCACCCATTCTCCTTGATGCTCTCCAGTCTTATGTTTAGTTAATTCGTCCTAAGCGCTCACCTCTCGAAAGAGTTTTGTGATGGTTGAGGAACCAATAACACTGACGGTTTAAGCACCAATTAGGTTTTTTGGAGTAACAGTCACCCCTTCTGATTTTATGTTTGTAGTCACACGACTTTGTTCTTATGGAAGATTTTTCTTTCTGATTTTTTTTTACTCCCTAACTTTTTCCTGGACTGATTCTTTCTGAATTTTTTGATTTTTTAAAGTCCAGCGGGATGCCCTAACTTTTGCCTAAGTCATTTGTTTTTATGTTTTTTTCCGACTTAGCAGGCTTTATTTCTTTATTTCTTTTTTTATCCTTTTTTTTGTTGAACAAATCGTGTGACACCGGTTGTCTGACTTGCTGAAAGGGTTGTGACTGCCTTATTCCTTTGTTGGTAAGGGGTGACAATTGTGGTTTAACGTCTCTTGACCTCTTGAGGTGTAATGAATAAAAGGTAATGGATCCTCAAATGCACACTCCTTTCGAAATTTGAATGCTCGGTCAAATTAACTGATGACTACCCTGCCCCGGGTTGAATGTGAGGGCTTTTCGCTCAGAAAAGAAACTCCCACTTCAAGGCTCAAAGGGGTTGAAGAGGGTATATCTCCCTTATATCTACGATGTTTGGGAATTGAAGTAATGCATATACATCGTCAGCAGGTTCTAAACCGAAAGCATACCTTCAACAATTATGGGTATTCAGTGTTCATCATCCTCCCTCAAATATCTGTTAAACAAAAGTGAAATAAGTGGGAGGTAAATAAATGCATTTTTTTTGTTTTTCAATGCAAGTAAAGAAAAATGAGCGAATGGGACATAATTGAATCAAAAAGTGCATGATCACTTCATTAATATTACCATTCAAAACAACAATGTTAAAAAGACAAGTAGTTATTAACAGGAAAGAAACTACAATGCAAATGATAGAGAGGATACAATGATCTCCAATTCCGATGACATCTTCTTGTCTGAGCCATTGAAAACAGGAGACGCTCCTTCGAAGTCTTTGAACTCAATTAGGCGAGAGGTTGATGTGCACAACCAAGCCTCCCTCTGTAAAGGATAAGTACCCCTTGTCGATCAACTGTTGTACTTTGGCCTGAAAGGCTTTGCAATCTTCAGTTGAATGCCCCATTGATCCACCATGATACCCACACTGTTCATGAGGATTGTACTTTGGAGGGTACGACTTTGGTAACGACTTGAGAGGCTTAGGAACCACCAATGAGCTCTGAATTAGATGTGGCAAAAGTTCATTGTATGCCATGGGAACTAGATGAAGAGGAGCATTCCTTCTTTCTAGATTGTTGCGAGTCCTAGGCTGGCTCTGATATTGATTCTGAAATCTTCATTCAGGAGCTTGTAGAGTTGGACAAGGAGGAGTTCAGGGTTTCTGATATGGTCCTCTAGGCATTGCCGATTGTCCATAAGAGTGGCCAGACACAGGAAAAGATGATCTCTGAGAAGATGACAGTCCATAATATTTGACATTAGCCATGACTGCACTGATTTCATACTCCTCTTCCACTTGGGAGCCACCAACAGATTCACCTTCACTAACTGGGATGTTCAAAGAGTATTGGATCTTTCCACTTTTGAGTAAACTCTCAATGCGCCCTCCAACTATTATCAAATCAGAGAAGTTTGATGTCCCAATGCTACTCATTCTTTCCAGGTACGGACCTCGCAAGGTGCCCACGAACAGGTCAACCAATTCTCTGTCTAAAAGTGGTGGTTTCACTTAGGCTGCTAATTCTCTCCATCGTTGTGCATATTCTCTGAATGATTCGCCACTCCTCTGAGATAGGCCTTGCAAATGTGCGACTGGGCGCCATGTCCAAGTTGTGCTGGTATTGCTTTATGAAATCTCTGGATAGATCATTCCATGACCGGATACAACTACTCTCCAAATCCATATACCAACTTAAGGATGCCCCGCTTAAACTGTCCTGAAAATAGTGAATCATTAACTCATCGTTTCGGGCATAAGAAGTCATTTTTCTGCAGAACATCACCCAATGATGCTTCGGGAAAATGACACCAGTGTACTTCTCGAACTTCAGAGTTTTGAAAACTGGAGGAATGACAAGACCAGGTACCAGACACAGGTTTAGAGAATCAAAACCAAAGGCATCAGGATCCGCTAAGGCTTTGAGTTGTTCCTCCAAGATACGAAACCTTTCATCAGGCTCAATAGTTCGTGGATCCTTGGTTTTCATCACATGAGTTGCCCCTTGGAAATTCGGCATAGGAAAAGCAAAACTCTGATAATTTGTAGCATCAGAAGAAAATGAAGGTCCACCTCGGACAACAGATGGTTCATGGACACCCTGATTCATGATCTGGCTATGCACAGGCTGATCTTGTGTAAGGTTGTTCACTTGTGGAAGATCCTCATCAGGAGAAAACCATACAAAGGATTGTTCATCAAAAATGAAACCAGATGGAAGATCAACATTCTGAAGGCTGTTCTCTGACATAGCTACCAACAGCTTCCAATCTGACCTTTTACCTCTTGACACTGTTCAGTCTAGCTTCACACACTCTGTCGTCTTCCAACGGTTACCACTTGTTCAAATTGAGTACCGGGAAATCAGTTGGCTGGTCATGGACAAAAGAGGAACGATGAGCTTTCTGGAAAAGGAAATGCAATGCGGATGCAAATGCAACATGCAATATGGGGATGCTAAATATGCAAAGACATGGGATCAAAGTCTGGAAACTGCCTGGAATCTGGAATACCAAGCCAAGAATCAAGTGTCTGTAACCACAAGATCTCTGTATAATAACCCAGAATAATCACCAAGAACCAAGGGATCAAGAACTCCAGAAACATAGTGACCGAATCAAAACATAAGATTGCACTAGTAATGAGGGTATGTTGAGGTCAAGGGTTCCTGCAAACCTGTAAACCCTTCCCAGTCTCACGAGTGTGCTCCAGGTCAAACATCACGGATTCTCAAAGTGAATAACAATAATACATTCACCATTTCCAAGAAATGGCTCATGACCAAATCAAGGAATCAGTTAAGCATTATGTACTACTCAGGGAGGTCTCAACATGAGTCCGGGAAAAACAAGCATCCCGTATAAGTCCCCAGCTTCAAGCGCTAAAATCGAGAAACAATAATACATTCAGCCCGTAGGATACAGTACTATCATCATACGACCAGATGCTTTAACCGAGTTCCTATAAGAGAACCAGACCATCCTATGTGAGTTCCAAGTGGGCCTTCGGGTGAGAATGGGTTTGCCACGTAATGTGGTCTGCCACTGTCACCACTAGAGAGGGATGCTTCCATAAGGTTCTTAATGATCGGTCCCCAGCTGCACATAACTATCAAGGTTGTGTAATGAAGTATAGAAAATCCCTATATCAAGACACTTCCAAGACAGTCGCGAATCTGGGTGTGAACGCACTAATACCCCCATGACAAGATACCATGGGGAAAAAGTGATTGTCCATGCTAAATCCTATGGTTCACTCAAGCCAAGTATTTGGCTAGCCTCATCTCACAACACACAAGTAACCCCCAAGTTCCGCCAAACAGAAAACCAGTCCAGACAGTCCAGTATATATATGATGCATGAAAATAAATACAGAAAGCATTAAATAAAGATATAAATAAACTGTAAATAAAACAACAGTAAAAATATACACACAGCAGCAAACAATTAACACTTAATAAAATAGAAACAAACAAGCGCTAAGAGATACTCTCAAGGGGAACCAGAGATACTCTGGTTAGGAGGTCCCCAACAGAGTCGCCAGCTGTCGCTCCTTGGATTTCCATCCTGGTACAAACGCGAAAGTGGCGCGAAAAGAGGTAGAGTCGTCAGCCAGACATTTTTATCCCAAAGGAACGGGAATGGTAATGCTGCACAAACCAGAAGAAAAGAAAAGGAAAGACAAAGGTCCTGCGAACCAAAGAAACTAGGTTCAAGAGTCGGTTACGACCTGGGAAGGTATCAGCACCCCAGATCGTCCGCCGTACCCGACGGGATCCATGTTTGCAAAGAAACTGTTTCAAAGGGTGCGAGAATGAAAGCTGCTGCAAAGAAGAAAAACTGGATCTGGATAAGAAAAGAAAATAAATGGGGAAAATGTAGGGAAAATAAAAGAGTGTGCTCGAACAAGCCCTACCCCGCTTCCTACGTACCTCATATGGACAATGAGGATCAGATTCGTCGTAGTTCCCATAGCTAGGGGTGGAAAGATTGCTTGTGAATTAAGGCCTGAACTGCCTATGTTAATGCTCAGGTGTTGCAGGCTCGTCTGGCACGAGTGCATTACCGTCTTGCAAAGTGACAAGTAGGAGCAAGTTCTTACGATGAGAGTGAAGGTGATGAGAAAAGAAGTCCCGAAGGAGAGACGCTTATTGTTTGTCCAGTGTTTTTTATGAGTTTTTTACGAGTGTGGTACAAGGAAGTGAATGCAAATCCTTTTATAAGGAGCATGTCCTTATTACCACATCCCAAAATAGAATGAGTAATAATTCCATCAAGAATGAAGAAGATCCTCAAACTTGTTTCCTAAGATTAGGATTTAAATTCACTAACTTGTTTATATTATTAAGTGTTTTTAGTGAATTAAAATGAAAAGGTGTTTTTTAGCTTTTCTTTGAGAGGATGACAAAAGGGAGAGGTCACCTCAACTATTATTAATTTTTTTTAGGTTTTTGTTTGAAGATGAGAAAGAGAGAGCACCAAAAGGATCTCAAAGGTAAAAACTAAAGGGGAAGACTTCTCCTAATATTAACATGCATGGATAATCCTAAGTTAGTGTGGTTTGAACTCTATCCTAATGAAGAAGAAGGAAAGAAGAAAGAAGAAGAAAAAGAGAAGAGGAAGAAAGATAGAATACAACTTACTCCTCTAAAGGAGATAAGTTGCTTATCAAGGGGGAAGAGAAGAATTTGATTACAAGATGGCATAAGGCACATCCCAATCACAAGTGAGAAAGTAAAATAAAAAGAGGAGATGAAGAATTATAATGTGGACATCATCCACACTTCACTTACCATGAGCCCCTGAAATGGTTAGAATTATTCACACATGATAAGATAAAACCAAATGAGTTCAAATGAGATGTAAACAAACAAAAGATCAATTCAACACATCACAACTAGAAGTGGTTCACCTCAATTACATGCTAAGATACATCAAACAATATCAAGGAAGGAGTAGAGCAAACAAAGCATTACAAGGCAACACTAGTTAGTTATGGAAAGGCTAAGCATACATGAGGTAACACCTAACATCCATGTCAATCAAGCATCATACAACTCAATACCAGAACCCTAACATGCCAAGAATGTGCCTAAGCAACACAAGAGATCAAGAAAGGAAACATACAAGTTTAATCATTGTCAACATGAGAAACACATAAGGATAAGAGGTGAAGTGAACATGCACATAAGTGTATAAACCTCAAAGACAAGTAACAAAAACCAACTAAAGGCACAAGAATCAAACAAAGACCAGGGACTTATCCTCATACAAAAAAAGTTCTAAACACCCTATAGGAGTTGGCACAAGTGCCCTCCTAGCCTAAGAAACATGCATGTGACCAGAAAAGATACAAAATAAGGCAAGCAAACAAGAAAACTCATATTAAATCAAAAGTGCATTCAAAAATTCTACAAATAATCACAAAGGCTCCTAAAACATATAGAATCATCATGCCAAAAAGATAGGACCAAAACAGAAGCAAACTAGGTCAAGGGGATACATAGAGATCAATTAGGGTTTTGAAGTTTCATCACAAAGCAACTACACAAAAAGCAACTTACAAATTTGTAAACATTATGAGATGAATCCCTACAAAACTACATCATGTCTATAATCCATAACAAAAAGAACCAAGTTAAAATTCAAATCTATGATCAAGATAAAAATTGGACAAGACAACATACATTTAAAAATGAATTAAAAACAAAATATTACACTAAACAATTAATTATGCCATGAAAAATAAAAATAAATGAAAAGTAAAAAATACAAAATTAAAGAAAATTAAAATTGACATTCATGAATTTTTGGGGATTTTTTAGGAACTTCTAGCTATTTTTAAAAATTAAAAAGCCAACAGAAAATAAAATGAAATAAAAATAAAAGAAATGGTGAGAGGGGTGCAATCAACAAGATAATTCAATTCAAAATGTTTTGGCTCACAAAATGGGGGACGTGAATAGCAGGGAAGGCCCAATGGTTCTCAGCGTTGCATACAATAGCTCGTATGGAATTCAAAATAAAATCAGGATTAACTGAAGCCATGGGATTCATCTAACACACGCGGTGAGAGTCAACAAACCAGCCTAGTCAAAAAAATCAAACAATCACATAGGCGCGCACATGACAACTATGGTGATCAGGCACACACTCTGGCAATATGTGAAGCATTGGATCTGAAAAAACCAAGGGTGGAGATTGCGTCTCCTTCATCCAACCTCTGTGTGTGTGTGTTTCCAGAATCCGGTGATCGGAGCCCTAGCTCCGTCACCGGAAAACTCATGATCAAGAACAAAACCTTACAGAAACATGAAATTAGCTCCTGATCCACTCATTAGGTCATGATAAACAAGAATCCACCAAAACAATTCACAAATAAACAAAGAAAAAAGTAGATCGAAGCAAATTATATTTCAGCATCAAACTTTAAATCCACCATACATGCTCAATTCTCACCCAAAATAAAAACTAAATAGATCCAGATCATCAGTGAAACAAGCAGATCACAAAATGCACAAGAAAAACCAGTTCTAGATCCATGGATTTGGATGTTACCTGAAGTTGCAGTTCCTCAAAATAGCTCAAGAGCGCCTTCCTAAATTTGCAATACAACCTTCTTTGACCTCTCCTTGCAAAATAAATGCAAGAGAGAGCTTGGAAGAGTCTGGATCTTGAGATTCGACAGTTCTTGCTTCCAAATGGCACCTTGATGAACTTTCATTTTAAGCACAAATTGAAGGTTGCTTGATGATCCTTACACTCTAAGGATGAAAAAACGACAAAAATACGAGGCAATGTGTGAGGGAGTGAGGAGATTCGAAAGAAAATGCTTGCGTGCAAGAAAATTTGAAGTTGAGGAATGAGAGAGAGTGTTCACGAATTCAGTGCATGGATTCCTTATATAGCACTAGTATTCACACCTGATTAGGATTTTTTGCAACAATGCACGCATGGGAAGTGTGATTGAGAGAAATTTGCAAATTGGAAAGAAAATTGTGATGAGGTGATTTTCTCGTGCCATCTTGTATCCAAGTGCATGACCTGACTTTATTTCAGTCAATTTTCACCCCTGAATCAATCTTGGCCATTGGATTTAGGAGAATCATGATTTCCTCATGATTTTGCAAAAATGCATTTTGTGAATCATTCTCTCATCAAGCCACGAGTTCCTTGATTCCTTTGGGAAAACATGCTTTTCATTCCTTTCATTTGATGCTTATGACCACAAATGGTCCATAGAATGGCTTAGAAGTGAGTTATATGGCAATTTGCAAATTTGTAGAAACTTGAAAATATGGTAAAACCCTAAAAATGTCCCAACTTTCAATGGCCATATCTTGAGTTCTACACATCTTATGAACAAGTTATAGTACTTTTTTAAAATGGGAGAACATACCCTACAACTTTCATGTTCAAGGAAATTCCATTTGGAGTCATTTTGGTTGTGAAAGAAAGCCTTGAAAATTAGGGAAAAACTTACTAAATTTGGACATTTTCATTACAAGCCATATGCCAAAAATGGAAAGTCTTGCAAAACCTCTTGATTCTTGAATTTTGAGACCATTAAACCTCTTATTTGACCTTAAGAACATCCCTTAGCTTGAAAAATATGATTGGACCCCTTGAATTTCCATGTTGACTTTTCAGATACTCAGTTTGACCAATTTCTTCCTTTACAAGTAACTGATGAATTAACTGACTTCCTTAATGAAATTTCTCACCAAATTCCATCCATAGGCTTCAAATATAATATAAAAGAATTTTACCACAAGAATTGGTCAAAGGTATAAGAAATATCTGCTCAAAAGCAAAACCCAATTCAAAATTCATCTGTGTAGGAGATTGTTGCATCCTTGATCCTCTGATGATCTTATGCCCTTCTTGACTTTTGTAAATGATCTTGGGCTTGCATATGACATGAGGACAACTTGTGGAATTCTTGTAAGGTCACTTTGCCTCTTTCTTTGACTTTCAAAGCTTCAAATACCTAGATGATTGATCATATGCCCTATGCTAAAACATGAGAGTGTTATGCCTCATTTTTCTATGCTAGATGCTAAGGATATGAATGCTTATGATGATTATGATGTGAAGATGATGATAAAAGGGAGAGGGAAAATTTGGGGTGTTACAAATGGTACTAATATAAACAACACTATGATCACTGAACTTTGCATACAGTTTAAGATTAAGCATCACAATTTGTCTCCATATCGACCAAAAATGAATGGTGCAGTGGAAGCCGCCAACAAGAATATTAAGAAGATCGTGCAAAATTTGACGGTGACATACAGAGACCGGCATGAGATGTTACCATTTTCTCTCTATGGTTATCGCACCACAGTACATACCTCAACTAGGGCAACCTCATTCTCTCTCGTCTATGGTATGGAGGCCGTTTTACCTATTGAAGTTCATATTCCTTCCTTAAGAATTATGAAAGATGTAAAGTTAAATGAAGATGAATGGATCCAAACTCGACTTGACCAAATAAATTTGATTGAGGAAAAGAGGCTCGCGGTTATTTGTCATGGTCAGATGTATCAGAAGCGCATGATCAAAGCTTTTAACAAGAAGGTCAAGCATCAGGCATATCAGGTTGGTGATTTGGTAATAAAGCGTATCATGTTACTACAAGGTGATCCCATGGGAAAATGGACTCCCACATATGAAGGACCATTTGTAATCAAAAGGTGAAACCAGAAGACACATTATTGATAAGCTTTTCATAGTATTGCCCTTGTAAGGTACCCATGAAAATGTCAATCAGTTCACATTCAACCAATGGCGGATGAACTCTGGCAGATAACTCCCTCCAACATTGTGCGTACTCTTTGAAGGATTCATTTTCCTTTTGAGTCATACTCTGAAGTTGAGTACGGTTAGGAGCTAAGTCAGTGTTGTACTTGTACTGCTTTTTGAATGCATCAGATAGAACAAGCCAAGTACGCACGTTGTTGCGCTCAAGTTGCATGTACCATTCTAGAGACGCTCCAGACAAGCTGTCTTGGAAGCAATGGATCATGAGTTTGTCATCTTTGGCATGAGCGGCCATTTTTCTGCAATACATTCTCAAATGGAGCTCATGACAGCTAAGGCCTTTGTACTTCTCGAATTCTGGCAATCTGAACTTAGCAGGGATTACAACATCCGGAACTAAGCACATGTATGAGGCACTCAAAGAGGTTGAATTGTGTCCTTCCATGATTCAGAGTTTTTCAGCTAACTCGCGACACATCTTCATAGCTTCGGATTCTTGAACAACATGAGGATTGCTGATTGGAATAGCAGTATGCATCTCATACTCAGCTTGATGATCCTCTTTAGCATGAGGAATATGGACCTGAGTAACGACAGGTTGAGCTTGAGGAGTAGCACCAACAGTAACACCAGAGGTAGGTATTGGTTGGGATGTGACCTCTTCAACAGCAGGAGTATAGCCTGGAGGCAAACCATAGACCAAAGGATTTGGAACTGGAATTGAAGTTATTGTGTGCGAGGTAGATCCTTGCACGAGAACATTGTTCATTGCAGTAGCAGCTTCGCGACGTTCTTCCATTTTGGCCAAAGCTTGTAAAGTCTCAAAAATAAGATCGATCTTGCTCTTGACCGAGTCAATCTCTTCCCTCATAGCAGCTTGCTCTTCTTGAATCATGTCCATCAGTCTTCTAGTGTTGGCTCGAGTTAGGTACGGGCATCGAGAATGATACAGGCGTTGGGAAACCATCTGGATTTACAGAAGAATGAAGGAACAAGTAATGAGTTTATGGCTTTGAAATGGAATGTAAGATGCATAATAAATGCAATGTAAAATGATTTGCATATGCAATGCAAGATCCAGGATCCAAGGTTCAACGCGCTCTGAAATCGAACAGAATAACAAAATAAAGTAACTGGTATCTCAGATAAAGAGACCCCACAGGTAGGTTTTGGGTAGGTGCCTAGAGTTATGGAGCATTGTCAAAAAAACATTATAGACATGACGAAGATTCATCAGACGATAATATCTTTGAAATGATCAACTCTAGGTGAGGTCTTCGTATCGGCCTACGAAGAAGATTCCCCGTATGCGTTTACTACACAACCATCAATCCTGGTTTAGGGTATTCTCAGACATCGTCGATCGAGATTAAAAATATTACTGTCAGATAGTAATACGTTCAAAGATATAGTCTGATTGTGATTTTCGTATTAACCTGTTGAGTCACATAGATCTCGTGGGTTAACACTACTAACCACTGTGAATTGGTTTGAAGGTTCCTGGAGTCGACAATTCAACTTAAACACATTGTCAACACGATGAAGGAACATCGCATCACAATATTTCTAAGAGAATCTATTCCAGGAAATGGTTTTCGCATCGTTCCCCGGAGAAGATTCCATGTGGTCCTCCACTACACAACCATCTTCTAATCCTATGGGTTTTTCTCAGGCATTGGCAGTGAGCCTTTCTCATTCAGTACCAAAGATCATAGGAGCCAAGTAGCAATAGAACAAGTAAGTAAATAAATAAGAGGAAGAAGATAAATAATCAAGGTTGACATTCAATCACAAATCGAACTAAGTTAGGCTTGAATCAGTCCCCAGCAGAGTCGCCAGCTGTCGTACCCCGAAAAATACGACCTCGCGACGAAATGGAGTGTCGCGGGAAAAATTAAAATGATCAACAAAGTCGCCACCAAACTTATTTTATTCCAATTAAGGAAAAGGAAAATATCGAGAAACCTTTTTTGAAAATGGATAATGCTTAGTCTTTGAAACCAGATTTTGAGTTCGTGAATCAATTTCGTAAGGGGAAGGTATTAGAACCCCTTACGTCCGTTGTACTCAACGGGAACCTCTTAGTTTGATTTGTGATTGAATGTCTTAACGAATGTCATTTATCTTCTTAGAACAAAAAGCGAAAATAAAATGTGATACGATTCTAAACTAGGGTTAGTAATTAGAGGGAAATGGGTGGTTAGCTTCGTAGGGTGCTTGGCAAGGAGTAAGATCTGTGTGCCTACGTATTCCCTTATGCAATGGGAAAGTCAAAGCCTCGTAGTTCGTGGTTCTAAGGTTGATTAGTTTATCGATTTTATTAGGCGTCAATTGCTTACACCCGAAACAGATGCCTCGTGTCTAAACAATTGAAGAAAAGCATCGGAGATCTAACACTTGTATTTTTCACCTTGTTTCGATAGTTGTTAAGTGTTTTATTAATCCAAGACCGCTTGATATTGGATCAAGGGTTGGTTCTAAGTGACGTCTTGGTTTTTTGGTTTGATGGCGATGCGCGAAGCAGTCGACTTACAGGTAAATGCAGATGGAGGTTTATTGTTTGAGTTGGTTAGGTGGATCCGATTCCTAGTCCCTAGGGGTGCTCCTATTAATACGAAACCATAACCGAATGAATTGTGCGAGTGTGCGAGTGAAATCACTTGGTGTTGGACCAAGGGTTCGCGAACGAAATAAAATCGATAAAATGCGGAAAATAAAATGCGTACAATGTAATGGGAGAGGGATACATGTAAGATACACGGGATTGCGAGAAATAAAGGGTATCGTTGTAGTTTGCCCAAGAGGAAGCGTGTGTGCAGTGTACTAAACTATTCAGAGGCGTTGAACCTTTTTATTCGGAGGCAACTATTCGGAGGCGTTGGACCTTTTCGGATGCGTCGAAATGTGGTTCGTTAACTACCTTAGAACTGGTTCAAAGTTTAGAACCGTTCTATGAGGAGTCGAATCGTTTTCTGTATTAAAAAACGATAAATAAAATAAAATGATATAACCGATAAATAAAAATAATAAATTAAATTAAATTGCGAAATAAAAAATAAATTGAAGTAAAATGGTGGAAAAATAAACTAAATTACATAGGCCTCATATTGATCGAGTATCACCAATTTAATGAAATCGGGCGAAACATCGACCGTTTTTTATATCATCGACCCTAATAATAAAAGAAATATAAAAATGAATAAAATACTAAATGATTCACTAGATTTTTTTTAGACATTTTTTTAAATAATTATAAAATAACAAGACAAAAAAAAATCATAAAAAAACAGAAAACAATTAAAATAGTAAAAAAAATCTTAAGAAATAATAAAAATAATTAAACAAAGGAAAAAGGGATGAATTGGATTGTGTGTTGATAGTGTGATTATGAGTCCAAATCAGGACTTAAGCCCAAAGAACATTAACAAGATTTTAACAAAAAAAATGAAAAAATGAAAAAATAAAATAAAGAAAGAAATCAAATTGATTTAACGTAAAATACACTAACAGATACAACAAGCGGAAACACGGTTCACACAAAATGCAGACGTTCAACCTTTTTCGATTTCAGATCTCTCTCTCAGCTCTCGCGATTCGCTCGGTCTCTCCTCGCGAAATCGCTCTGCTTCTCTCACGTTCATAGTGGTTTCACGCGGTGGTTTTTGTTTCTGTTTGGGTTCAGTGATGATTGTCTTTCTTATTGCGATTTCGATCTCTCAAATCTCGCGGATTCTTGAATATCTCAGTGTGTTTCGGATTTAAGGTTTTTAGCGGTTTTGTGCGGTGGTGAGGAAGGTCGGAGGGTTTGTTGTTGTTAAAAAGGGGTCGATGGTTCTAATCTTACACGGTGTGCACGGTGGTAATGAAGGTTTCAGATAGAGTGGTTTTGTGTTTGACGCGGTGATTTGATGATTTGGTTTTCACTATTCTTGTAACAGTGGTGGTGAATGATTTGATTCAGATTTTTGTGGATTCACAGTTTGAGAGTTTAATGAGTGATGGAGGATGATTTTGAAGCGTAAATATGGATGATGGTGGTTTGTTGTGAATTTACAAGTTCGGTGATAAGGAAGGATGGTGGTTGTTGCACGATTTTGTGATGTTTATGGTTTGATTATTTGCAGATTTGATTATTTGTTTTTGGCTATTTTTTAAAGCTTGGTTTTGAGGTTTTATCAGAATTTTGAGGTGTTATCCAAACTTCTTATTGAATGATGAATGGGGTTGATTTTATAGCAGAAATTTGATGAGGGTAAATGAGGATTTTGAGTGAAGATTTGGATAGAATTAAAAGATCTTATGAGCTGTATTTTGAGTGGATTTGATTGTGAATATTGTGTTGTGTAGTGTAGTGGAATTATGCAGGTGGTTGAAAAAGTGTTAGGTCAAGTAGCTAAAGATAAAAATAAAAGAAAAAAGTAAACAAAAAATAAAAAAGTAATCTAATAATAATAATAATAATAATAGTAATACTAAACTATAATAATAAAGATAATAATAATAAAACTAAAATAATAGAAACTAATAATAAAAATAAAAATAAAAATAATAATAATAATAATAATAGCAAATAAAATTGGGAATAATAATAGTGAGATATTTTTTTGGTGATTTTTGAATAAAGAGTTTTTTTTAAAGATGGAAAATGGATTTACGTAAAATAGTTTTAATAGAAATAATAATAAAGATAGAAATAAAAGACTTAAAATAAAAAGAAAATTTGAATTTCTTAGTTCAGAAATAAATAAATGCATTTTTTTTTATTTTTGGAATATTCGTCAGACAGAAAAATAAAATGGTGCGGTTTTTAGGATTTTTGGAATATATTGGTAAACAGAAAATAAAGATAGGACAAATTTGGGGTATGACAGATGCCCCTATCGAATTGACTTAGACCGAGTAAGATGAATTGGCCTGCATTCATACTTTCAAGGTATAAGATAATTAGATACTAACAGACTCTGAATTTGTCCACAAAAGAAAGAAATTGTGCAGTAAATCGATGATTAAAATTGGAAAATAAAGGTGATACGAAACAAAAACAGGTTGACAGAAAAATTAAATAATCGCTTATCACCGCTGTCGCTCCCCGGATTCTCATCCTGGTACAAACACGAACAGTCGGCAAAGAGAAGGGTTGAATAGAGTCGCCAGCTAGGCATTTTTATCCTGAAGGAAAGGTAATGTTGGATAAACCTGGAAAGAGATGGATAAGACGGTTGCGAACCAAAGAAAATGAGAAAGGGGGTTGGTTACGACCTGGGAAGGTATTAGCACCCAGATTGTCTGTCGTACTCGACGGGATCCACGCTTACAAGTTTGTATTTAAAAGGGGTAGGTGTATGTGCTATCTGTGTACAAAAGCTAAGGAAAGAGAATACAGGTGTCAGTGCAAAAGGTGAATTTCTCATGAACTGAGGCTTAGAAAGGAATGCTGAAAGAGGGGGAAGACACATGGACTTTTGTTTGATAACGGTTAAGTTATTTCTATGTATCCTCTCGTGCAATGAGGAAGTCAGAACACCGTAGTTCGACTCAAAGAGACTGAAAATAGATTGACTGTGAACTGCTTGATTGTCTATGCTCAAGTGTATGACTCGTCTGGCTCGAGTGTTAACTGTCTTGCATTAGACGGAAGAAGCGAGTTCTCGTTTGTGAATGAGTGTGATGAGAAAAGAATCCCGAAGGAGACAATTATTGTTTGTTTTTGTGTTTTCAGTTTTTTATTGTTTTTGGTGTTTTGCATAGGATAATGAGCTTAAGCCTAAATCAAGGGCTTGTAAACTCATTATATCCTCCCTGATTAGGGAAAATGAGCCTACTTAAGTATGAGATAAACATCTCAACTTAATTACCATGATGATGTAGGATTAAGATCATTAACCTACTTGTGATTATTTAGATGTTTTTGGGTTTTTGTTTAGTGTTAAGTAATGAGTTTAATCTCTAATCACAGATTAGTGAACTCATTACACCATCCTAATAGAAGGATGATAGATGAGAACACTTAAGCTGAGGAAGATACCTCAACTTAATCCATGGTTAAGGATTAAAATCATTATATAACAATCCTTTATTAAATGTATTTTAATTAAAGGGTGAGATTAAGAAGTGGATTTTATGGTTTGTAAGACAACTTGAGGAGGACTTGTCCATTAAACACTAGGGTTAGTCCCTCTTAACCATAAGGAAGAGATAGAACCCTAATGTAAGGCCCAAGTTACAAGATAAATTCTTAGTGATTATTAATGTGTTTTGATTAAGAGGTGTAAACAAATTAAAGGTTTAACACTAAGGATTAAAGTTATACACTCCATCCTAAGATAAGGATGCATGCATAACCCTAATTCAAAGTCCTAAAGCTTTAAGAGTTTAATCTCTGATTATTGAGATGAGAAGAGAGACTCAAAGGTAAAATACTAAGGGGGACTATGAACAACCCTAAAAGTTATCATGCTTGGATATCCTATGGTTTGCGAGGCTTAAGAGAAAGGATCTTCAGGAGGCCACCATGGAAGAAAAAAAGATGAAAGGAGAAGGAGAAAGAGAATAGGTTACTTACTTCCTGAAGAAGATAAGTAACCTAAAAGAAAGAAAGTAAGAATGAGAGAGCATAAGTAAATTAGATTCACTTAAAAGACAAATAAGAATGCATATGAAGACAAAATAAAAGGTGGGAGGTGAAGGCAAATCCACCTCCCAGATAACTTACCCAAACGTTCCTGAAATGTTAGTATGAATGCATAAGACATAAAGCAAAAGGAAATGAAGTGAAATGAGATGTAAAGACCAAAGTCAAAAGTGATTATGCAATTCTAATGTGTTATGAGATGATGCAAAGTTATACAAGATGCATATGAATGATTATACAAAGATGGGATGCAATGGAAGCATGTTTAGAAGCATGAAAACACATGGATGTTCATGAAATGTAATGGATGAAAAGCATAGAAAATTAATTAAGAAATGATCAAGAAATGTTCAAGCATGTATTAAGATGTCTAAGATGTCATACAATTGCTTGAAATGTCATGGCAAGTTCACATGATTGAGATATGCAAAGATGAATGCAAATGAACATGAGAAATTAGGGTTTTATGAATATATGAGATGTAAATGATCAAAACAGAAGCATATATCATGATAAAAATTTGAAATTGAACTCAAACAAACCCTAAACACATACAAGATCACTTCCCAAAGGTGGTGGTCATAAGCTAAACCTAGTGAAAGTTATGAAATTTCTAAGTTAACTAGGATTTTTGGATGCTTCTAATGGTAAAATGCAAATCAAATTGAAAATGCAAAAATCTTGAGGTAAATAGCCTAGAAACTATGTGCAATATGTGAAACAATGCAAAAAGAACAAAGTTCAAACTCATCATGGTTAGGCAGAAAAGAATTTTTCAAGTTAGGGTTAAAAAATGTGATTTTTAAGAACCCTAATTCAAAGAAAATTGTGAAAATGGAATCAAACCTGAAAAGAAATTTGTATGGTGAGTTTGAAAATGTTTCTAAATGTATTGAAATGTTTCATTAATTTTTTGGTGATTTTTAGAAACCTAAATGCATTTTTAATTAATTAAAATCCATTAATTAATTAAATATTTTAAATATCCAAAGTTTGAGAATTTTTTGATGATTTTTACTATTTTTAATAAAATGAACAAAAGAAATAAAAAGAAAATGAATTAAAATGGATTAAAATGAAAGTCAAATGATCTGAAGGTTGAGATTCAAACTGAGGAAAAGGGTGTTGACTGCGCACGTGATTGGGTGACTAGGATTCATTCTGGAAAATTATTTAATTAAACTTGATTAATTTTATTAATTAAAGATTAGGGTTTATGTGGATGATCTGGGTCGTACGCTACTTAAACTAATCTCAATCTAAGGGCTTACATTCAAACTGGCAAACCAAACCCTAATTAATCTCAGGCGACCGGAGATAAGCTCCGTTCGTCTTCTCCGGCCAACCTCTCACCCTATCTTATTCCCCATGCCACCCCAAGCTAAAATAACTGCCCTGAAACACTCCCCATGCATCATATAATCAAAATCAATCATCAAACATCATTTATATCACAAGAATCATGCAAATCGAATCAAAAACATTTTCACGGGCAAAGTTTCAGAACAACCATACATGCTCATTTATCAACCATTTTCAATTCTAAACATATCAGAGTGATCAGCTAAGCATATAGAATCAATTTATAACAAGAAAGAGAGGTTATGGAAAAAATGTTCTTGAAGGTTACCTGAACTGAGCTTCTTCAAAATGAAGCTTTATGGGTCTCTCTTTTGTGCAAATCAACTCCTCTGGTCCTCTTTGTGCTAATGGAATGCTTGGATGAGGCTTATAGTGGTTGGTTTGGAGGTTTCAGTTCTGATGAAGCATGAATCGTGTTTTTGTTTCAGGGTGATTCAGGCCATGGTGAGGGGTGGGAAATGATCCTTGAGATATGTGGAGTTGAATGGTGAAAGAAATTTTAAGTTTTGATGGCTGAAGAGTTAGTTTCGAAGAGAGGAAGTTCTATGGCAATTTTTGGGATTTCTGAGTTCTTGAGGATTCAGGCTCCAAGATTGTGTGAAATGGACTCCTTGATGCTTGCATAAACAATGCTGATTGGCCAGAGAGTTGGTAGTGGCATATTTTAATTGGTATGACCTCATTTGCAAAAAGTCAAAAGTTATTGTACCATAAGCATGGGCTGAGTCAGAGCTGGCTTTTGGGGTGTCTTGGCCTCAGCTTGATTCATGGATGGCCTTAGGATCAAGTTTATGCAGCTGGCACAAGTGGATGAAATGTTGTCATGGTTTTTGCAAAGTTTATGCATAATTGTTATTTTGAGATTTCTTGAGAATCAAGCCATCAAAACCCTAGGTTCAAAGGCCAATTATGATCTTTTGAAGTTACTTTGACATGTTATGGTGCATAGAAATTGATTAGAGGTCATGAAATGGCTTGGCAAGTGAAATTGCAAAATTCCCTCTTTGGCATGAACTTTAAAATTATATGATTTTTGCCGACTTTGAAAGGCCATATCTTGAGTTCTAGGATGAATCAAGACATGTTCTTGTACTTTTTGAAAATGGGAAGACATAATCTACAACTTTCATGTCTAGGAATTTTTCATTTGAAACATTTTTGGTCATGAAAGAATAGGTTGAATATCTTTCCCAAAATGGAAGGTTTCCATTACAAGTCCTTTCCAAAAATAGCAAGTTTGCATTTGCCTCAAAAATCTTCAATTTTGTGAACTTCTAACCACTTCTAAGATCAAATAAAGATCATAGAGACTCAAAATGATGATGATGACCCTTTGGTGCCCTTGATGGAGGCCTCAGATGCCATGATTTTGACTTTACTTGCTCAAGAAGTTACCCAATGATCAGATGACTTCCACAGTGAATTTCTTCATCAAATTTGGTACACATGATCCTTATAACATATCAAGAACATTAGAAACAATAATGACCAAAAAATTTGGGATTAAGACCTCTGAAACGAAAACCCTAATTTTAGTTCATCTGTGCAGGAAATCTTCAGTCTGCCTCTATGCCTTTGCCCTACTTTGTGATCCTTTGACTTTTATGAACTTTGGGAGCATATTATGATCATGGAACACACATGGACCCTCTTGGAAAGCTTCAAGACCTTTGGGATGGCTCAGATCACTTCTTGGATTGCTCAGATCACAAACCCTAGATGCAGATGAAATGGACTATGCAGATGAAACAAATATGCAATATGAGATGGTATGCATATGCTTATGCAAAAATGAAAGATCACAAGCAATGGTGTGAGAAAAAGTGAGGAAAAATTTGGGGTGTTTACAGTTGCCCCTATTCAAGCATGAGTTAGTTGTGCAGGATGTAAGCACCTGGCTTAACAGACAAACAAGATAACTTGTGGTTGAATACCAAAGACAGTCCAAAATTTGCACTTGCTGGAGAGAAGAAGAAAAGGGATATAAATTGTAAAAGGTAGTGTAGTATGAGTATCAAATGAAAGCGATGGAGGACGAACATCGAGCAGAGGACGACTGTTGGGGGGTAAAACGGTAAGCAAAGCAATGACGAGGACGACCATCATGCTGGGAAATAAAGAAACCGCAACGGGGACGACCATCGGGTAATAAAATAAAATTCTCTGGGGATGGGGACGGCCATCAGGCTTGGAAAGTGAAATAAACAACGATAGAGATGGCCATCGGGCTACACTGATGAAGGACGATCATCAGGAAAAATAAAAGGGACCACGACGGGGACGGCCATCGGGTTAAAGAATAAATGAAATATTTGATGAGGGACGGTCATCAAAGGTGAAGGACGATCACCTAGCAGGGGACGGCCGCTCTTTATCTCGATATAGGACGAATGCCGGATAGAAAAGGTCAACGATGGGGACGGCCATCGGATAAGCATGATGAAGGATGATCATCAAGAGGTGAAGGACGATCACCTAGCAGGGTACGGTTGCTCTTGGGGATTATCGCGACATAGGACGAATGCCGGATAACAAGATCAACAATGGGGACGACCATCAGATAAAATGATGAGGGACGGTCATCAAAAGGTGAAGGACGATCACCTAGCAGGGAACGACTGCTCTTTATCACGACATAGGACGAATGCCGGATAGAAGGTTCCAACAATGGGGATTACACTGGGGAAAGGATGAGGGACGATCATCCAAAGGTGAAGGACGATCACCTGGCAGGGGACGACTACCGAAAGTATCACGACATAAGAAGAATATCAGATAGAAAGTTGTTTTGTTGGCGACTTACTGGGGAATGGTAAACACAGACGAGTGCTCACGCTTTAAAATAAACGGTATAAGTGTTTGACAGTGTGTTTAGATTAAGGGTGTGGACGAGCATCCTTAGGACCATGATACGGATGAGTATCGGTAGAAACAAACGCTGACACATGTTTGGGGATGTTGATACGGACGAGTATCAATCAATTAAGCAAGAAACACGGACGAGTGTTGAATCTGCTGAGGGATGATACATACAAGATACGGACGAGCATCAAAGACTTATGTATAAGTATGATATGCTAAGGACATATGTGCAAGACACAAACGAGTGCCAAAAGATTGAGCAAGGGACACGGACGAGTGTTTTTGACTTGCTGGGGAAGTATGACACAGACGAGTGCCAAAAAGAATATGTACAAGTATGAACAAGTGTTTGTATTGAGAATTCAGAGGTTATTCTTACTGGGGAAAGATGACACAGACGAGTGTCGAAAATAGCATATATAAATATATAATATATTGGGGATTGATGAATTCCTTAAGGGATCCTTTGGGGGGATAAAAACTTCGCGAGGAAATACTTCTTGTCAAGGAATCCTGTTGATGATGTGATTGCTAGCTTGGCTGGGGATACTATGCTTGATATGCCACATGATGTGAAATGGTTTGCCTTGAGTACCTGCAACCTGCTAAACAAAGGAAACGCACAAGTGTCCCGAGGTATCCTTAACTAGATTCCGTCATATGAGTTAGATTTGCCTGAGAGCAACATATTTCCTGCAAGCGTTTATTAAAATGGCTCATATGTTTTATGCAAGTGTTGTATTATGAACATTGGACATTTTGCAAACGAAACAAAAATATACAAAACAAAGTGTGACTGAAAATTCTGATTTTATTAATGTGTGCCCTGAATAGGCAAGTATAGTCAAAGAAGCGAATCCCCTGAAAGGAGGAGATTGCTGTAAATTGAGAAAATAAAAGTGTTGGAAATGTTTGAAGTTGAATCTTCAGTGAGCTCCCTTTGTTATGACTCGTATGACCTTGACGTTCTTCTTATCTTGCTTTCTGAAGAAGGTTGATTTTGACCGACGCTTTGTCCTTTCGAAGCTTGCCATATTGTGAGTGATACAGACGAATTCAGAATGCAATCGTTCGCTTATTCCCTGATTTTACGTGGATCTCCCTTTCGGGTTTTCAATCCACCGGGATACCCATTTTTGCCTGAGCTGTCCGATGTGGCTTTTCATCTCAGCAAGTGTACATTTGTTTCCCTTATTTTTGCCCGAGTCTTTTATTTTGTTTTTGACTCGCCGGGATGCCCTATTTTTTCCTGGACTTACATTTTGTTTTTGTGTCCAACGGGTCATTTTATGCGAAGTATTTTTTAACTGCATCTGAATTCACAGGAGACAGGAAGTCTTCACCATTCATAGTTGCGAGCATCAGTGCTCCACCCGAGAATACTTTGGTTATTACGTAGGGACCTTCATAGTTTGATGTCCACTTGCCCCTGTGGTCTATATGAGGAGGAAGGATTCTTTTCAGAACAAGCTTTCCCACTCGGTATTCCTGAAGTCTGACTTTCTGATCAAAGGCTTTCTTCATTCGCTTCTGATATAGCTGCCCATTGCAGATGGCTGCTAATCTTTTCTCTTCAATCAGATTCAGTTGATTGTACCGAGACCAGACCCATTCTGCTTCATCCAGTTTCACATCCATCATTACCCGCAAGGAGGGTAGTTCAACTTCAACAGTTAGGACAACTTCCATACCATACACAAGCTGATACGGTGTTGCCCCAGTAGATGTTCTGATAGAGGTTCGATACCCATGCAAGGAAAATGGTAGCATCGCATTCCAGTCTTTGTAAGTGACTACCATCTTCTGCACAATCTTCTTAATATTCGTGTTGGCTGCCTCAACAGCGTCATTCATCTTTGGCATGTAAGGAGAAGAGTTGTGATGTTGAATTTTGAAGTCCCGACAAAGTTCTGCCATCATCTTGTTGTTCAAATTGGAACCATTATCAGTAATGATTCGCTCGGGAACTCCATATCGACAGATGATATCCCTTTTCAGAAATCGAAGTACCACTTGTTTGGTGACGTTTGCATATGAAGCTGCTTCAACCCATTTGGTGAAGTAATCAATGGCCACTAGGATGAACCTGTGACCATTTGAAGCAGTCGGTTCAACCTTTCCAATCATATCAATGCCTTGCATGGCGAAGGGCCAAGGTGAAGACATTAAATTCAAAGGATTCGGAGGCACATGCACTTTATCTGCGTAGATCTAGCATTTGTGGCATTTTCTGGCATAGGCACAACAGTCTGCATCCATTTTGATCCAATAGTAACCCGATCTTAACAACTTCTTTTCCATTGCATGTCCTCCGGCATGGGTACCGAAAGAACCTTCATGTACTTCGTGCATTAGTAAGTCTGCTTCCTTCTTGTGAACACATCTGAGCAAGACCATGTCGAAGTTTCGCTTGTACAAAGAACCATCAGTATTGAGGAAGAAACTGCCGGCTAGCCTTCTCAATGTCTTCTTATCATTTGACGATGCCCCAGGTGGGTATGTCTGAGTTTCTAAGAAGCATTTGATGTCATGGAACCAAGGCTTGTTATCAGTGACAATGTCCACAGAGAATACATATGTCGGTCGGTCCAGTCTGGATACCAGAATCCGAGGTACATAATTGGTAGCTTGTACTTTGATCATGGATGAAATGGTAGCCAAAGCGTCTGCAAGGTAGGGAACCAGATGCTCCTGATGAGTGTACCACTTGCCGTTGGTCTGATTGATTACCAAAGCTGAATCTCCGAATAAATTCAAGGTGTTGATCCTGAGGTCAATGGATTCCTTAAGACCCATGATACAAGCTTCGTATTCTGCTTCATTGTTAGTGCAAGCAAAGGTGAGTTTTGCTGAGAAAGGCATATGAACTCCCTTAGGTGTGATAAGCACTGCACCAACCCCACGACTGTTGCAATTAACTACCCCGTCAAACATCATAGCCCATGCTTCTTCTGGGTCAGGCCCTTCAGTATGAACATGCTCTTCAAAATGTTTTGCTTTCAAGAATACAATGTCTTCATCAGGGAAGTCAAATCTCATAGGCTGGTAATCATCAATGGGTTGCTCGGCCAGATAGTCAGACAATACACTGCCTTTGATGGCCTTCTGAGTGGTGTACTGAATGTCATACTCTATTAGAATCATTTTCCATCTTGCAACCCTTCCGGTAAGCGCTGGCTTCTCAAATATGTACTTGACTGGATCCATCTTTGAGATCAATAAGGTGGTATGAGTCAACATATACTGTCTTAGTCGGCGAGTAGCCCACGCTAAAGCACATCAAGTTTTCTCGAGCTGTGAATAACGTTGTTCACAGTCGGTAAACGTTTTGCTTAGGTAGTATATTGCATACTCTTTTCGACCAGAATCGTCATGCTGGCCCAACACACACCCCATTGACTCTTCTAATACTGTCAGGTACATGATTAGAGGTCTTCCTTTGATTGGAGGCATGAGAATTGAAGGTTCTTGTAGATATTCTTTGATCTTGTCAAAAGCTCTCGGACAATCATCGTTCCACCTGACTGTTTGTTCCTTTCTTAGTAGTTTGAACAAGGGCTCGCAGGTTGCAGTGAGATGAGATATGAACCTTGAAATGTAGTTCAATCTACCTAAGAACCCTCGAACTTATTTCTCAGTCTTAGGTGCAGGCATTTCCTGAATAGCTTTGACTTTGTCGGGATCAACCTCAATTTCCTTTTCACTTACAATAAAACCCAGCAACTTACCAGAACGTACTCCGAATGTGCATTTGTTGGGGTTCAATTTCAACTGATACTTTCTCAGACGCTTGAATAATTTCAGCAGATTCACCAGATGATCTTCTTCTATAATGGACTTGGAAATCATATCATCCACATAGCAATCGATTTCTTTGTGGATCAAATCGTGGAATAAGGTTACCATACCCCGTTGATATGTTGCACTGGTGTTCTTTAGACCAAACGACATTACCTTGTAACAAAACGTGCCCCAGGGCGTGATGAAAGTTGTCTTCTCCATGTCTTCAGGTGACATCTTAATCTGATTGTATCCAGAAAACCCGTCCATGAAAGAAAATACCAAGAACTGAGCCGTGTTATCCACCAATACATCAATGTGAGGTAATTGGAAGTCATCTTTCGGACTTGCTCTGTTCAGATCCCGGTAATCCACACATATACGCACTTTTCCATCCTTCTTAGGTACGGGTACAATGTTAGCAACCCACGGTGGGTAACTAGTCACAGCAAGAAAATCGGCGTCCCACTGCTTTTGTACTTCCTCTTTAATCTTCATGGCCATATCTGGGCGAGTACGGCGTAGCTTTTGTTTGACAGGCGTACAATCTTCTTTCAGTGGAAATCTTTGCATGACAATATCCGTATCGAGACCTGGAATATCTTGATAGGACCAAGCAAAGACGTTAACATATTCCCGAAGCATACTGATGAGTTGTTCTTTCACTGGAGCTTGCAGAATGGCCCCGATCTTCACTTCCTTTACATCTTCCTCGGAACCAAGATTGATGGTCTCAACCTCCTCCTGATGAGGAGCAATCACCTTTTCCTCTTGTCTCAACAACCTAGCCAATTCTTCAGGCAAATCAGAGTCTTCATCAACCCCTTCATCTGCTTGATTAATTGGATTGTCGAAGTCATACAAATTCATAGCGGTGTTGTTGTCGGTGCAATCTGGAGGATTATCTCTGCAAGGGTTGAGATTTGTTCATTTAAGTGATTGATTTTAATCTTGTTTAGAAAAAGCGTGAATGAAGTTATTATAAAAACATTGCCATTTATTGCTTTGTGCGAAAATAACAAAAATGAAAGACAGTGAGCGAAAAAAGAAGATCGTTTGCAAAAGATGTCCATTTGTTCATTAATCATTCATTTGCACAAAATACAAATATGGCTCTATTACAAAATGAGTCCTGACACCTTGGGCAAGATGTAGGACTTGATGCATGCTTAAACAGGAAATAATAATTACTCTGCAGAAGTAATCCTTATAATTTCCTGGGAAGACCAATTAAGGACTTGCTGGCCTGGGACCCTTGGACAAATCCAGGTTTCCAGGTTGAAGTCACTTTCAGCCTCGTCTTCCACATTGTTGATTGCATCCGGGGTTAGCATTCCCCCCACTGATAAACCTGGGAGCTTCAGTAGCCTCCTCTTGGACCTGTCGAGATGGTTTGTAACCCAACCCGAATTTGTCTTCCTTGACCTGAACTTGCAGCAGCTTGCCCCAACCCTGGGCATTCCCATCTTCAACAACCCTCCGAGCTTGCTTATAAGAGCAGATTGAAGTACCAGACACTTCAGCGGTTGCTTCATTGACATTGAGGGCCTTAAACCCTTGGCTCATTGTCTCATGGATCTCTCTGTCCATCTCAATATACTTGTAAGTAGCTAGATGACTAACAAAGATATCCTCCTCCCCACAGATTGTGATGAGTTGGCCCTCCCATTCGTATTTTAACTTCTGGTAAAGGGTCGACGTCACAGCGCCAACGGCATGAATCCATGGCCGACCCAACAAACAGCTATAGGCAGGCTGAATGTCCATCACGTAGAAGATAGTTTTGAAGATATGTGGGCCAATCACCACAGGTAACTCAATTTCCCCAAGAACCGATCTTTTAGAACCGTCAAAGGCTCTCACTACCAGGTTACTCGGATGCAGTGCAAGGCCAACATATTCCATCTTGACCAAGGCTTTCTTTGGAAGAACATTGAGTGAGGACCCAGTGTCAACCAAGACATGAGAGAGAACAACACCCTTACACTCCAAGGTGATGTGTAAAGCCTTATTATGGTTATGGCCCTCCATAGTTAGATCAGCATCAGTGAACCCTAGTCCATGACTAGTATTGACATTAGAAACCACCATCTCCAGCTGATTAAGTGTAATCTCTTCTGGCACGTAAGCTGCATGCAGGACTTTGAGAAATGCATTCATGTGGGCTTCAGAACACATTAGCAGTGATAGAATATAGATTTTGGAGGGTGTCTGATGGAGCTGGTCCACAACCTTATAGTCACTCTTCTTGATTATTCTCATGAACTCTTCTACATCCTGGTCAAAGGATGTCTTCTGAGTTTCCTTAGTAATAGGCTCTTCAGGCACCACACTCTTGCCCTTAGCCTAGGCAACAACTTCTGCTTCAACATTAGTTCTTTGGAATTGTGAGGCAAAGAGACGTCTGCTTCGAGTGAAGCCTCCGCCTCCCCCCACATTATCAATCTGTGGTGTAGAAGTTTCAAGAGTGACTTTCTTTCCGTCGCAATACAAATCTGAGCCATAGTGCCAAGGCACAACACTGCTGCTGTCATATGGAACTGGTCCTGGTACCGTGATAGTAACTGGACTGATTGTTGCGGAAGAAGGAATTTAGACAGTCCGAGGTTCATAATAAATTGTAATAGGAGGTCTAACCGGAGATGGTACTGGTGATGAAGGTTGCTGATGTTGATGGAGATGTTGTTATGAGTTGTTGAAAGAATCTGGAACGTGGATTGTTGCAGGATCATAGTTAATGGTAACTATGGAAATGTCTTCATTGATGGTTGTTGTTGTTGTTGTAGAAGGATGTGTCGAACTGATATTTGTTGAAGTTGAAGAAGGGATGGTTGTTGATGTTGTAGAAGAATCTGTTGGAATGATTGTTGATGAAGTTGTAGGAGTGATATCTGTTACATCTGATGGAATGACACGTGCTGGAGTTGTAGAAGGAATGGTTGTTAATGTTGTAGGAGCTAGAACTATTGAAGTGATCTGTAAGGTGCCTTCCTTGATAAGATTATTGATATCGGTCTTCAAATCTGCATAACCGTTGATAGAAGTCTTGCAAGCTTCGCAATGGGCCTCACAACCCGGGAACACTTGGCACTTTAAAAGCTGGGCTTTAACCTCGGCCAGAGGTATCTGAATGCTTGCAACATTGTCAATTAGGTTCACTAGTTGATCCTCTTCAATGGCATTTATCCTAGGCCCACCATGGCTAGGCATAGGATTCTTGGTAACACTCGGAGGAGGTGCAAAGTTAACTGCCTTAGAATCAATCAGATCCTGAACCTTCATGTGCAAGGCTCTGCACTTCTCTGTAGTATGGCCAGGTGCATTTGAGTTGAAGGCACACCGGGCATTAACATCATAGTTTCTTGGAAGGTTCTGGGGATCTGGTGGGCCAGAGTTCTCAATTCAATCAAGTTAAGCTTTAATAATTGTGGAAGTAAGGCAGCATAGGGCATCGGAATGGGATCGATAACCCTGTTGATTTATGAAGGCCTTGGTTGAAACGGCTGTTGTTACTGATTGTTATTGTTGTAAGATCTCTGTTGAGGAAATTGTTGTTGCGGTGGGAAGTGTTTTGGTGGTGGAGGATACTGTTGTTGAGGTGCTGGAGCTGGAATGGTAACATCAGCTACTGATCTTGGCATGTATTGAGGCCTACCTCTGCCCATGTGCACTGAATTGGTCTCACCTGTCCTACGAAGTCCTGCAAAAGGTTTCCTTGTATTGCTGGAACTAGCACCGTTGTCTGAAATTTTTCCCATCTTCAAAAGACTCTCAATTCTCTCCCCAGCTATAACTACATCCACAAAGTTGGTGGATGAGAAAGCAGCAAGTCTGTCAATGTAAGTCCCCTGTAGGGTGTTCATAAACATGTCGGCCATCTCTCTTTCAGACATTGGAGGTTGGACAGCAGCAGCAAGCTGTCTCCACCTTTGGGCATACTCCCTGAAGCTTTCTCTTGAAGACTGTGACATACCCATTAGGAGGCTCCTGTTGGGAGCCATGTCCAAGTTATACTGATACTGGTGTATGAAAGCTTCGGCCAAATCCTTCCAATTTCTGACTGTTGCTATGGACAGGTGAGAATACCATTCATAGGATGCCCCGGTCAGACTGTCTTCGAAGTAGAACATCCACAACTTTTCGTCCATGGTGTAAGCTTTCAGTCTCCCCAGAAAGGACTGCAGGTGAGTACGTGGACACGAGGTACCATTATATCTCTCAAAGCAAGGAGGCTTGAATTTGTGAGGAATCCTGACTCCCTCAACTAAACCCATGTCCATAACATCAAATCCTAAAGAGTTTTGGGACTCCAGAGATCTCAATTTCTCCGCTATTTCGTCGAAACGACGATCATAGGCTTCATCCCCAACACCAATTACTGTAAGTTGTTCCTCTTGAGGGTCCTCTTGCAAGGCACGACCTCCAGTGTTTCCTTGGGTATTTCTGATAGCATTGACATCAGGATTGAGGTGAGGCCCAAACTCTGGCGCATCTGTCTGTGGCTGCCCATGATCATTGTCACTGGTACCTCCTGTACCTGGATGATTCTCTTCTGGAGTTTGCTGCTCGACCAACTCTCTTAAACT
Organism: Lathyrus aphaca; assembly: GCA_963966055.1. NCBI lineage: Eukaryota > Viridiplantae > Streptophyta > Magnoliopsida > Fabales > Fabaceae > Lathyrus > Lathyrus aphaca. The sequence goes on along the minus strand of OZ014519.1, from coordinate 133,576,506 downwards.
ATCTTGGCTCTGAGCCAACCCAGTCATTACTTCCATGAACTGGTTCATTTGAGCCCCCATCTCAGTTATCTCATTAGCCATCTGAGTTATAATGTCAGTCAAATCTTGCTGAACTTGGTCCATCTGTAAGCTCGGAAGGTTGTTTCTGGTTGGATACCGGTGAACTCTGTTGATGGGGAAAACTCTCCTACGAGCAATGTTTCTTGAAACCACAACAAAGTGAGAAAAAAACAAAAAAAATACCTACAAAACAAAGAATGAGGTTAGTATGCAATGCAATATGTCTATTTGTCTTCCAAGGGTATCCGGTTTGGTTCTTTGGTTTTGACCTTCCAGACATCTGGGAATGAAGATGTTGAAGAGAAATGAAGCCCATCAGAAAATCCAAGTAATTCATAAACCATATATTACAAAAGCAAAAGATACATAGTTTATGATTACAACAAGTTCACATGGTGGGTCAAAATACAACAAAATCATCATAAAGTACAACCAAAAATGAAGTACAAATACAAAGAATTCAAACATCCAGCCCAAAGTCATCCTCTTTGACTTCCTTCAGGAGAGCATCAGTCACTGGTCCAACTGGATACTCTGTGATGGTCCTGATAAGAAGGTTCCTAGTGGAAATGGCACTTGTCAACTTCTGGTACTTGTCCTGGTCTTTTGATCTCTTCAACTTCTCCCGGAGTTTCAACTCGGAGATTTCCTTCTGTGTTGCTAACAAGGCCTCCTGACTCATCTTCTCATTAGGTTCCAGCTGCTCTATCCTAGCCTGTGTCTTCTGATCTTCTTGCATACGAGCTTCAGTAATTCTGATCCACCTAGCCTGACTCTCTTCCAAGTAGTACTCAGCTCTGGCTTTCTGAATCTTGGCTTCTTTGCAAGCATTCTTCAATACCAACTCGCCTGCTCGGGCTTTTCTAATGTAATCATATGTCTTCTCAATCTTGGTCATATGTTTGATCCGGAGCTTTTCTAACCTCTCATTTTCCAGACGACTATCATTCCTCTCCCAGAGGGTCTTCTTCAGGGCTTTAGAAAGCTGATCATTCCTTTCTTTCAGCTTCTCAAACTCCTCTAAACTGACTATAGCTACAGGCTCTACTGCTGATGGCCCTGGAACATCCTCCAGGGTGAATGGCATACGGGTGATCTGTCCTCTGACACGAGACCAATCAATATACTGAACTGAAGCTATGTTGTTGCACTTGCCAAGAATAGAATTGCCTTTTGTCTGTATGTTATCCCAAGTCCAGGCTGCTTGTTGGACAATGGCATGATTATTCTGAACATCACAATAAAGGGTCTCTGATAAATCCTGCTCTCTTGGTGGATGTACTAAGGCATACCCTAGCTTCCTTTTGAAAAGCAAAGGATTGTAGTTGATCCAACCCTTCACTCCAATAAGAGGTACATTGGGAAACTTCCCACAACTTGTAATTATGTCCCTGCCGTTGGTGCTCTGAGTACACCACCTGATGTCTTCGGATGTGAGAGCAATCATTCTCTTAGCCTAATTTCTTGACTGATCATGATTCAAGAAAGCTTTTGTCTTTGGCAAGTGTCTCAATAACCAACAGTAGAAGAGAGGTGCACAACATCTGACTAATTTTCCCATCTTCTTCTCATTCCTCTGATGCACTGAGTAGTAGAAATCCCCTAGCAAGGTAGGAACTGGATTCTTCAGCAGGAAGATATGGATAACATTCTTTCTTACAAACTTAGGCTCGTCTGCAAACAAGATGATTCCATATATACTAAGGGCCAGGAGAGCACAAACAGTTTCCCACTTCCGCGCTGCAGCATGACTGGTGTCCTGAGTGATCAAGAAGTCCAAATGGAGGCCTGGGATTCCAGTCTTGGTGGTCATATGTTGATCAATGATGGTGGTTTCCAAATACAGAGCCTTAGCTATGTCTTTATTCCTAGGAGCAGTCATCTCAGGGTTGAAAGGAATCCCTCTCTTGATAGGGACACCTAACAACATGGAGAACTCTTCTAACAAAGGGCCCATCTGAAAGTCTGGGAAGGTAAAGAATCTGAGAGGAGGGTCATAGAACTGAAGGCAAGTGTGAATCATACTTCTTTGTGATGCATCCAAGTCCATGATCATGTCCATAATACCACCATAATGTTCCTTAAATAAAGGGACATGATCAAGAGTGATAAGTTCCTGAATCTGTCTGATGCCTACTAGGGAAGGCTCAAAGAAATGAAAAGTGATGTTGCTCTTCCTGGATGAGTCCATACTGACAATGGATGCTGATGCAAATAACTGAGGAGAAAAACTGATGATGACAACTGGAGAAGATCTTTGATGAAGATAACTGATGAAGATGGCTGAGCAGAAGAATAGTCAAAACCAAACCAAAGAAGATGTGGATACCCTGTAAAACAAATAGACAAATGTTAAAATGATGCAAAATGATGTATGCAGAATGATATGCAAGGGTTTGTGATCAGGTTTTGGATTTTCCATTTATTTTGATAGGGTCCATGTGTGTTCATAAGTCCAGATGAAGGCTAGAGAACCAGTAACCAGGTGGGGGCTCAAATAAAGAGTCACAAGTCTAGGGTTTCATAGAATCAGTCCAAAATAGTGTAGCCTTAAAATAATTCTGGTAACAGGGTATGATGGGGCCAAGGGTTCCTGCAAACCTGTAAATATCCCAACCCCCTCACATGTATTGTTCTAGAACAAGGATCCTCAGACTTGGATCTATTATGAGAAGTGTAAACAATTTTAACCCGGAGGTACGATGTTTAAATTAATCATAAAGGACCCTCCTCTAATTCACCTCAGATGTTGAAGGTCATCTAAAAAGGTCATCCAGACTTAGCAGGCTTCCCAGATAGCCCTAGTACTACAGGAAATCTGTAGCACAGAGTTTTCAAGAAGAAACCCATGTTTGAACCGTGTTTCATATTCCCGCACCAGACCGAAATGGAATAGGAAAGAATATGAATCCACTCTAATCCTATGTGTCACTCAGGCTCCCGGTGTGGAACCTTACTCACTGAGGTACCCTTCCCACCAAGGCAAAACAACAAATCCAGCACAGGTGATATGATGACAATAATATGAAATGCATAAGAACAGTAAATGAAAGTGATAAATGAATGCAGTAAATAAAGCTGTACAGAAAGCAATAAATAAAGCAATAAACAAAAAGCACACATAACACCCCCATAACACAAATCAAACAAGCGCTAGGAGAAACCCACAAAAAATCCAGAAGCCCTGGTTGCAAAGATAAGTTCCCCAGCAGAGTCGCCAAGCTGTCGCTCCCCGAATTCTCATCCTGGTGCAAACACAAACTGTCGGCGAAGAGAAGGGTTGAATAGAGTCGCCAGCTAGGCATTTTTATCCCGAAGGAAAGGTAATGCTGCATAAACCTAGAAAGAGATGGATAAGACGGTTGCGAACCAAAGAAACTAATAAAGGGGGTTGGTTACGACCTGGGAAGGTATTATCACCCAGATCGCCCGTCGTACTTGACGGGATCCACGCTTACAAGATTGTGTTTAAAAGGGGTAGGTGTATGTGCTATCTGTGTAAAAAAGCTAAGGAAAGAGAATACAGGTGTCAGTGCAAAAGGTGAATTGCTCAAGAACTGAGGCTTAGAAAGGAATGCTGAAAGAGGGGGAAGACACAAGGATTTTTGTTCGATAACTGTTAAGTTATGCCTACGTATCCTCTCGTGCAATGAGGAAGTCTGAACACCGTAGTTCGACTCAAAGAGACTGAAAATAGATTAATTGTGAACTGCTTGCTTGTCTATGCTCAAGTGTATGACTCGTCTGGCTCGAATGCTAACTGTCTTGCATTAGACGGAAGAAGCGATTTCTCGTTTGTGAATGAGTGTGATGAGAAAAGAATCCTGAAGGAGACGATTATTGTTTGTTTTTGTGTTTTCAGTTTTTTATTATTTTTGGTGTTTTTCATAGGATATTGAGCTTAAGCCTAAATCAAAGGCTTGTAAACTCATTATATCCTCCCTGATTAGGGATAATGAGCCTACTTAAGTATGAGATAAGCATCTCAACTTAATTACCATGATGATGTAGGATTAAGATCATTAACTTACTTGTGATTATTTATATGTTTTTGGGTTTTTGTTTAGTGTTAAGTAATGAGTTTAATCTCTAATCACAGATTAGTGAACTCATTACACCATCCTAATAGAAGGATGATAGATGAGAATACTTAAGCTGAGGAAGATACCTCAAATTAATCCATGGTTAGGGATTAAAATCATTATATAACAAGCCTTTATTAAATGGATTTTAATTAAAGGGTGATATTAAGAAGTGTATTTTATGGTTTGTAAGACAACTTGAGGAGGACTTGTCCATTAAACACTAGGGTTAGTCCCTCTTAACCATAAGGAATAGATAGAGCCCTAATGTAAGGCCCAAGTTACATGATAAAGTCTTAGTGATTATTAATGTGTTTTGATTAAGAGGTGTAAAAAAATTAAAGGTTTAACACTAAGGATTAAAGTTATACACTCCATCCTAAGATAAGGATGCAGGCATAACCCTAATTCAAAGTCCTAAAGCTTTAAGAGTTTAGTCTCTGATTATTGAGATGAGAAGAGAGACTCAAGGAGACTCAAAGGTAAAAGACTAAGGGGTACTATGAACAAACCTAAAAGTTATCATGCTTGGATATCCTATGGTTTGTGAGGCTTAAGAGAAAGGATCTTCAGGAGGCCACCATGGAAGAAAAGCAGATGAAAGGAGAAGGAGAAAGAGAATAGGTTACTTACTTCCTGAAGAAGATAAGTAACCTAAAAGAAAGAAAGTAAGAATGAGAGAGCATAAGTAAATTAGATTCACTTCAAAGACAAATAATAATGCATATGAAGAGAAAAGAAAAGGTGGGAGGTGAAGGCAAATCCACCTCCCAGATAACTTACCCAAAAGTTCCTGAAATGTTAGTATGAATGCATAAGACATAAAGCAAAAGGAAATGAAGTGAAATGAGATGTAAAGACCAAAGTCAGAAGTGATTATGCAATGCTAATGTGTTATGAGATGATGCAAAGTCATACAAGATGCATATGAATGATCATACAAATATGGTATGCAATGGAAGCATGTTTAGAAGCATGAAAACACATGGATGTTCATGAAATGTAATGGATGCAACGCATAGCAAATGAATGAAGAAATAATCAAGCAATGTTCAAGCATGTATTAAGATGTCTAAGATGTCATACAAATTCTTGAAATGACATGGCAAGTTCACATGATTGAGATATGCAAAGAAGAATGCAAATGAACATGAGAAATTAGGATTTTATGAAAATATGAGATGCAAATGGTCAAAACAGAAGCATACATCACGATAAAAATTTGAAATTGAACTCAAACAAACCTTAAACACATACAAGATCACTTCCCAAAGGTGGAGGTCAAAAGCTAAACCTAGTTAAAGTTATGAAATTTCTAAGTTATCTAGGATTTTTGGGTGCTTCTAAAGGTAAAATGAAAATAAAATTGAAAATGCAAGATAAAATCATGAGGTAAATAACCTAGAAACTATATGCAATATGTGAAACAATGCAAAAAGAACCAAGTTCAAACTCATCATGGTTAGGCAGAATTTATTTTTTCAAGTTAGGGTTAAACAATGTGATTTTTAAGAACCCTAATTCAAAGAAAATTGTGAAAATGGAATCAAACCTAAAAATAAATTTGTATGATGAGTTTGAAATAGTTTATAAATGTATTGAAATGCTTCATGAATATTTTGGTGATTTTTAGAAACCTAAATGCATTTTTTAATTAATTAAAATCCATTAATTAATTAAAAATAACATTTAAATATTTTAAACATACTTTTTTAATGAAAAAAATAAAAATAAAAATGTTTTCAGGTTAAGAAAAATATTTGAAACAAAAATGCAAAGTTTGAGAATTTTTTTATGGTTTTTACTATTTTTAATAAAATGAACAAAAGAAATAAAAAGAAAATGAATTAAAATGGATTAAATGAAAGTCAAATGATCTGAAGGCTGAGATTCAAACTGAGGAAAAGGGTGTTGACTGCACGCGTGATTGGATTGCTAGGATTCATTCTGGAAAATTATTTAATTAAACCTGATTAATTTAATTAATTAAAGATTAGGGTTTAAGTGGATGATCTGGGTCGTACGCTACTTAAACTAATCTCAATCCAAGGGCTCACATTCAAACTGGAAAACCAAACCCTAATTAATCTCAGGAGATTGGAGATAAGCTCCGGTCGTCTTCTCCGGCCAACCTCTCACCCTATCTTCTTCCCCAAGCCACCCCAAGCCAAAATAACTGCCCAAAAACACTCCCCATGCATCATACAATCAAAATCAATCATCAAACATCATTTATATCACAAGAATCATGCAAATCGAATAAAAAAACATTTTCACGGGCAAAGTTTCAGAACAACCATACATGCTCATTTCTCAACCATTTTCAATTCTAAACATACCAGAGTGATCAGCTAAGCATATAGAATCAATTTATAACAAGAAAGAGAAGTTTTGGAAAAAAAAGTTATTGAAGGTTACCTGAACTGAGCTTCTTCAAAATGGAGCTTTCTGGGCCTCTCTCTTGTGCAAATCAACTCCTCTAGTCCTCCTTGTGCTAATGGAATGCTTGGATGAGGCTTATAGTGGCTGGTTTGGAGGTTTCAGTTCTGATGAAGCAGGAATCATGTTTTTGTTTCAGGGTGATTCAGGCCATGGTGAGGGGTGGGAAATGATCCTTGAGGTATGTGGAGTTGAATGGTGAAAGAAATTTTAAGTTTTGATGGCTGAGGAGTGAGTTTAGAAGAGAGGAAGTTCTATGGCAATTTTTTGGATTTTTGAGTTCTTGAGGATTCAGGCTCCAAGATTGTGTGAAATGGGCTCCTTGATGCTTGCATAAACAATGTTGATTGGCTAGAGAGTTGGTAGTGGCATAGTTTGATTGGTATGGCCTCATTTGCAAAAAGTCAAAAGTTATGGTACCATAATCATGGGCTGAGTCAGAGCTGGCGTTTGGGGTTTCTTGGCCTCAGCTTGATTCATGGATGGCCTTAAGATCAAGTTTATGCAGCTGGCACAAGTGGATGAAGAGTTGTCATAGTTTTTGCAAAGTTTATGCATAATTGTCATTTTAAGATTTCTTGAGAATCAAGCCATCAAAACCCTAGGTTCAAAGGCCAATTCTGATCTTTTGAAGTTGCTTTGACATTTTATGGTGCATAGAAGTTGATTAGAGGTCATGAAATGGCTTGGCAAGTGAAATTGCAAAATTCCCTCTTTGGCATGAACTTGAAAATTATAGGATTTTTGCCGACTTTGAAAGGCCATATCTTGAGTTCTAGGATGAATCAAGACATGTTCTTATACTTTTTGAAAATGGGAAGACATAATCTATAAGTTTCATGTCCAAGAATTTTTCATTTGAAGCATTTTTGGTCATGAAATAATAGGTTGAATATCTTTCCCAAAACGGAAAGTTTCCATTACAAGTCCTTTCCAAAAATAGAAAGTTTGCATTTGGCTCAAAAATCTTCAATTTTGTGAACTTATAACCACTTATAAGATCAAATAAAGATCATAGAGACTCAAAATTATGATGATGACCCTTTGGTTCCCTTGATGGAGGCCTCAGATGCCATGATTTTGACTTTACTTGCCCAAGAAGTTACCTAATGATCAGATGACTTTCACAGTGAATTTCTTCATCAAATTTGGTACACATGATCCTTATAACATATCAAGACCATTAGAAACAAGAATGACCAAAAAAATTGGGATTAAGGCCTCTGAAACCAAAACCCTAATTTTAGGTCATCTGTGCAGGAAATCTTCAGTCTGCCTATATGCCTTTGCCATAATTTGTGATCCTTTGACTTTTATGAACTTTGGGGAGCATATTATGATCATGGAACACACATGGACCCTCTTGGAAAGCTTCAAGACCTTTGGGATGGCTTAGATCACTTCTTGGATTGCTCAGATCACAAACCCTAGATGCAGATGAAACAAATATACAATATGAGATGGTATGCCTATGCTTATGCAAAAATGAAAGATCACAAGCCATGGTATGAGAAAATGAGGGAAAATTTGTGGTGTTTACAACCGCAAGGATGATAATGCGAACCCCGACACCAAAAGGATGTCGAGTGATAGAAATTTAAACAAATCGCTTATCACCGCAAGGAGGATAATGCAACCCCAACACTCGATACTAGGTCAATGCTGAGTAAAAGAATATTAAATAATCGCTTACCACCGTAAGGATGATAATTCGAACCCAACACTCGATGCTAGGTCGATGTTGAGTAACAGAAAATTAAATAATCGCTTACCACCGCAAGGATGATAATGCGACCCAACACTCGATGCTAGGTCGATGTTGAGTAACATAAAATTAAATAATCGCTTACCACCGCAAGGATGATAATGCGACCCCAACACTCGATGCTAGGTCGATGCTGAGTAACAGAAAATTAAATAGTCGCTTACCACCACAAGGATGATAATGCGACCCCAACACTCGAACTAGGTCGATATAGATGCCGAGTGACGGAAAATTAAATAATCGCTTACCACCGCAAGGATGATAATGTGACCCCGACACTCGAACTAGGTCGATATGGATGCTGAGTGACAAAAAATTAAATACGACCCCCGCCACCAATGGGAAAACCTGGTGACTGAAAAAATAAATAATGATCCCCAACGCCAAAGGGAAAATCGGGTGACTGCAAATTAAATAAATGATCTAGTTAATGAATACTGGAAAAGTGAGTAAAATTGCTTGGGGAACAGAAGGTTCAGGAAAAATCATCCAATGGGGGACGGCCACTGAATAACATTTGATAAAAAAAACTGCTTGGAGAAAAACTGAATAACCAAGAAACAGAGCTTTAATAACAAAAGTTGAAGAGAAAAGATTCAATGTGGATGGTCATTGAATTTGCTGAAGAGATGCTTGGAATCTTCGATCGATCCTGGATCCTAACTTATGTATGTATGCTTGTTTATTCTTGAAATGGTATTCCATAATAATGTAAATGCAATGCAATGATTTGGAAGTTAAAATGAAAATTCTGATTTGTTTATGTGTGTAAATGATGCGTGTGTTGTAAACGATGCATATGAGGTGTTGATGTAAATGATGCATAATGATGAATATGAGAGATTGGAAAAAAATGAATGGTGCCAGCTCGGTGGACTCTGGTCTGGTAGTAGCCAATGATTGGACTTCGGGTAGGTGGAGGGTTTGATTCCCCGACGTACGATCTTCAACGATGTATGGTTAGAAGATGAATCTGAATGCTCCAAGTTCGGTCACTTGCTGATGAGCGGAGCGACTTGGTTGACACATAAAGATTGATTTTGCTTTGAATGGTTGCCAACATCCGGCAAGACCTGCTTGTTCAGTTGGGGAGTGGGGATAGGAAGATTTGCTCCTTGTTTGCTTGCCCCTGTCTGTATGGTATTTGAAAGAACTCTTGTGGGGAAGCTTCGAGAATGACTAAGACAAGTTCTGCTCCAGTGTTTGGATTTGGTAGGCGTCTGCCCTTGATTGAGGAATTGGAAGATGATTTTCCCCTGATTGGGCCGTTGAGAATAATTTTGCCCCTGATTGAGCTGATTTTGAAGAAGTATTGATTCAAGTTCCTCTTTCAATTTCCCCTTGTTGGGATTGCACTGATGTTAAGCACCGATTTGCAGTTAAATTGTTCATACATAAATGGTAGTGTTAAGGAGACGTTCATGTGAGTTTTGAAAAAGTCAATTTATTTAAATGATGTGAAAGTGTGACGAATGGACCGTTAGTCCAAACGAGGTGTTGATTTAGAAACTACGTGAAAGATGCAAGCAAGAATAATGTGCAATCAAGATTGAAGATTAGCGAATATATGGGAGTCAATTTACACAACCTTGTTGGTAGCATGCTTTCAGAATAAATTGGGCCTCAATTAGGACTTTCGAGGGTTATAATGTGGTCTGGTTAATGGTTTGAGAAGCAAAGGATAATAGGCTCAAAGTTTGATTTGTACCCACCCCTCTTCATGATGTTCTCTAGTCCTACGTTCAGTTAACTCTACACATGCATTTGTTTTCGACGTTGCAAGAGCGAAGATGAAGCTTTAAAGTTCGCTTGAAAATGGCAGTCATCTTATTTTGTTGGTGACCCTTTGATTCTTGATTTGGTGGTCACTGATATTTGTTTTTCTTTTGTTGAGGATTTGAGCTCCTCTTTTGATTTGTTCTTTTTTTGTCGACTAAGTATCCCTTCGAGTGCTCAACTTAGTGGTTTTTCTTTTTTGATTTCTTTTTATTTGGTTGAATGTTGTGATTGTCAGGTCATTTGTTGATGGTCCTCTGACGAGATGTCTCATCTTGCGATTTGGAGGTGTAGTCAGGTTAACTGAACAACTACCCTACCATGGGTTAAGTATAAAGGTTTGTATCCGAAAGAAACTCCTACTACTAGGCTCGAAGTGGTTGACTAGGGATTAACTCCTTATATCTCCAGTGTTTGGGGATTTGAAAAAATGCATGTACATCATTGACAAGGTTTTATCCAAAAGCATACTGCAACAGTTATGCGTATTTAGTTTTCATCATCCTCCCTCAAATATTTGCTAAAGTGAAGTGAGAGAATATTTTTGTGATTTTGTGATAAATGATAAATGATGAGCGAATGTGAATAGACATATACAAAACATGCATAAACATAATATTGACAAAACCAAATACGAATAACAATGTTTAGAGCAGATAGTACTTCAACAAACATTACAAATAACAAAAATGTGGAATGGTAAATGGCACATGATGGCCATGATTTGAGGAATGAACTTCTCTTGATTTTACTTGCTTCTTCAAAGTTGGAGACTACTCAGCTTGATCTTCAACAACCCCTTCAAAAGCTTTCACTTACTGACCCTGTGCGGCGGCATTGGATTGTTCTGAACATTTGGATTCTTTTGAGTGAAGGTGAGATCCTTAGAGTCGACCAGGTCTTGAACTTTGTGCTTGAAAGCCTTGCAGTTCTCAATTGTGTGACCTGGAGCACCTTTGTGATATTCGCATCGAGCATTGGCATCATAATCTCGGGCGGTACCAGTTTGAGGTGGCATGTCCCTAAAGTAAGAGATCCCTTTGCCATCAGCCCATTAGAGATTTCGCTATATGACATAGGCAATGGATCAATGTGTCTGTCATATCCTCTTTGTTGATATGACGGGCGTTGTTGAGGGGCGCGTTGCTGTTGTTGACCAGGTTGTTGTGGATAAGCCGGTTTTTGGTATGGATTGGGTGAATATTGCACAACTGCAACTAGAGGATATGGATGCGGTTGATAAGCCATCTGAGGCGGAAATGGAGCTTGAATGGCTAGCTGATAAGGCATTGGAGGAACTGGATGATATGGCACAAGAGCATATTATGCAGCAGCAACATATGGATATTGGTAGTAGGGTAGTGAAGTAGGTGCACTCTGTTGAGGATTCCCACTTGAAGCAGAAATGGCATTTGTTTCGACCTTTTTGTACCCATTGAAAGGCTTCTTGGCATTTGCTTGGCTACTAGACCCTCCTTGAATTTTTCCACTTTTCAGACCTTCTTCAATTCTTTCTCCAACGATTACCATGTCTAAGAAACCAGAAGACACACTATTGATAAGCTTTTCGTAGTATTGTCCTTGTAAGGTACCCATGAAAATGTCAATCAGTTCACGGTCAACCAATGGCGGATGAAATCTGGAAGCTAACCCCATCCAGTATTGTGCGTACTCTTTGAAGGATTCATTTTCCTTTTGAGTCATACTCTGAAGTTGAGTACAGTTAGGAGCTAAGTCAGTGTTGTACTTGTACTGCTTTTTGAATGCATCAGATAGATCAAGCCAAGTACGCATGTTGTTACGCTCAAGTTGCATGTAAAGTAATGCCATTTGGTTTGAAGAACGCTGGGGCAACATACCAGCGTGCTATGGTAGCTTTGTTCCATGATCTGGTCCATCACGAGATAGAGGTATATGTTGATGACATGATAGCCAGGTCCCAGACTGAAGAAGAACATCTTGACGATCTGCATAAACTGTTTGAGAGGTTGAAGAAATACAAGTTGAGATTGAATCCAAACAAATGTACCTTTGGGGTTATATCTGGTAAACTTTTGGGTTTCGTTGTCAGTGGTAAAGGTATTGAAGTTGACCCTGTGAAGGTAAAAGCTATATAAGATATGCCTGCTCCCCGTACTGAAAAGGAAGTAAGAGGTTTCTTGGGACGCCTGAACTACATTGCAATATTTATTTTCCATTTAACCGCTACTTGTGAGCCAATATTCAAATTATTGAAGAAAGATCAAGTAGTGAAATGGAATGACGAATGCTAGAGAACTTTTGATAAGATCAATAAATATCTCCAAAAACCTTCGATATTGATGCCACCAGTTGCGGGAAGACCCTTGATTATGTACCTGACAGTGTTAAACAATTCAATGGGGTGTGTGTTGGGGAAACATGACGAGTCTGGTCGAAAAGAGAAAGCAATATACTACCTTAGCAAAAAGTTTACCGACTGTGAAAAATGATATTCACTGTTCGAGAAAACTTGTTGCGCTTTGGCATGGACTGCCCTCCGACTAAGACAGTATATGTTGACTCATACCAATTTATTTATTTCGAAGATGGATCCTATCAAATACATATTTGAGAAACCTGCTCTCTCTGGACGAATAGCAAGATGGAAAATGATCTTGACAGAATATGACATTCAGTACACAACTCAAAAGGCAATTAAGGGAAGTGTAGTAGCTGACCATTTGGCTCATCAAGCGGTGGATGACTATCAGTCTATGAATTTTGAGTTTCCAGATGAGGATATTATGCTTATTACAGATCATAAAGAACCTATACTGTATGAAGGACCTGAACAGGGATCCCAATGGATAATGGTTTTTGAGGGAGCTTCTAACACACTTGGAAATGGTATTGGTGTTGTGATTATCTCTCCTGAGGGTTGTTATATGTCGTTTACTACTAGAATTTTCTTTGATTGTACCAACAATATGGATGAATATGAAGCATGTATTATGGGTATCAAGGCTTCCATTGAAATGAAGATCCAATTCTTGAATGTATATGGGGACTCAGCCCTAGTAGTTAGTCAGATTAAAGGAGAATGAGACACGAAGCATCCAAATCTCATTCCTTACCGAGAAAATGTGTTGGCTTTGATCCCATACTTTGAAGAGATCGCTTTCGAACATATTCCATGAGAAGAGAATCAGTTGGCATACGCATTAGCTACCATGTCATCTATGTTCAGAGTCGGTTGGGACCATGAAGCTCCTAGAATTACTATTGATATATTAGATAAACCAGCATATTGTTATGAGGTTGATACTGAGGGAGTAGAAGAAAAAACTTGGTTCCACAAAGTAAAAAGATATCTCGAAGCTCAGGAGTATCCTGAAGGGGAATCTATCAATGACAAGAAGTTTCTAAGGAGATTTTCTGCCATGTTTTTCCTGAGTAACAAAATTTTATACAAGCGCAATCACAATTCAACTTTGCTTTGTTGTGTCGATAAGAAGGAAGCAAAAGAGATTATGGAAGACATGCATGATGGAATCTTTGGTACTCACTCTAGTGGGCATGCGATGGCTAAGAAAATTTTAAGAGCATGTTACTACTGGTCTACCATGGAAACTGATTGCCATCAACACTCTAAAACTTGTCACAAATTCCAGATCCATGTTGTTAAAATACATGTACCTCCAAATCCGTTGAATGTTCTAACTGCTTCTTGGCCTTTTGCAATGTGGGGCATTCATATGATTCAGGAGATTAAACCTACTGCTTCCTATGGACATCGTTTCATCCTTGTTGCCATTGATTACTTCACGAAGTGGGTAGAGGCAGCCTTGTTTTCTTATGTTACCAAGAATGTTGTGGCTCGGTTCATCAAGCATAATCTTATATGTAGATATGGCATCCCTGAAAGGATTATCACAGACAATGGTGTCGCTCCCTAGATTTCCATCCTGGTACAAATGCGAAAGTGGCGCTGAAAGAGGTAGAGTCGTCAGCCAGACATTTTTATCCCGAAGGAACGGGAATGGTAATGTTGCACAAACCAGAAGAAAAGAAAAGGAAGGACAAAGGTCCTGCGAACCAAAGAAAATAGGTTCGGGAGTCGGTTACGACATGGGAAGGTATTAGCACCCCATATCGTCCGCCGTACCCGATGGGATCCATGCTTGAAAAGAAATTGTTTCAAAGGGTGCGAGAATGAAAGCTGCTGCAAAAAAGAAAGACTGGAACTGGATAAGAAAAGAAAAGAAATGGGGAAAATGTAGGAAAATAAAAGAGTGTGCTCGAACGGGCCCTACCTCGCTGCCTACGTACCTCATATGGATAATGAGGATCAGAGTCGTCGTAGTTTCCCTAACTAGGGGTGGAAAGATTGCTTGTGAATTAAGGCCTGAATTGCCTATGTCAATGCTCAAGTGTTGCAGGCTCGTCTGGCACGAGTGCATTACCGTCTTGCAAAGTGACAAGTAGGAGAAAGTTCTTATGATGAGAGTGAAGGTGATGAGAAAAGAAGTCCCGAAGGAGAGACGCTTATTGTTTGTCCAGTGTTTTTTATGAGTTTTTTTACGAGTGTGGCACAAGGAAGTGAAGGCAAATCCTTTTCTAAGGAGCATGTCCTTATTACCACATCCCAAAATAGAATGAGTAATAAGTCCATCAAGAATGAAGAAGATCCTTAAACTTGTTTCCTAAGATTAGGATTTAAATTCACTAACTTGTTTGTATTATTAAGTGTTTTTTGTGAATTAAAATGAAGAAGTGTTTTTTAGCTTTTCTTTGAGAGGATGACAAAAGGGAGAGGTCACCTCAACTATTATTAATGTTTTTTAGGTTTTTGTTTGAAGATGAGAAAGAGAGAGCACCAAAAGGATCTCAAAGGTAAAAACTAAAGGGGAAAGACTACTCCTAATATTAACATGCATGGATAAGCCTAAGTTAGTGTGGTTTGAACTCTATCCTAATGAAGAAGAAGGAAAGAAGAAAGAAGAAGAAAAGGAGAAGAGGAAGAAAGATAGAATACAACTTACTCCTATAAAGGAGATAAGTTGCTTCGCAAGGGGGAAGAGAAGAAGTTGATCACAATATTGCATAAGGCACGTCACAATCACAAGTGAGAAAGTAAAATAAAAAGAGGAGATGAAGAATTGAAATGTGGACATCATCCACACTTCACTTACCATGAGCCCCTGAAATGGTTAGAATTATTCACACATGATAAGATAAAATCAAATGAGTTCAAATGAGATGTAAACAAATAAAAGATCAATTCAACACATCACAACCAGAAGTGATTCACCTCAATTACATGCTAAGATACATCAAACAATATCAAGGAAGGTGTAGAGAAAACAAAGCATTACAAGGCAACACTAGTTAGTTATGGAAAGACCAGAACCCTAACATGCCAAGAATGTGCCTAAGAAACACAAGAGATCAAGAAAGGAAGCATACAAGTTTAATCATTGTCAACATGAGAAACACATAAGTATAAGAGGTGAAGTGAACATGTACATAAGTGTATAAACCTCAAAGACAAGTAACAAAAACCAACTCAAGGCACAAGCATAAAACAAAGACCAGGTACCTATCCTCATACAAAAAAGGTTATAAACACCCTATAGGAGTTGGAATAAGTGCCCTACTAGCCTAAGAAACAAGCATGTGACCAGAAAAGATACAAAATAAGGCAAGCAAACAAGAAAACTCATATTAAATCAAAAGTGCATTAAACAATTCTACAAATAATCACAAAGTCTCCTAAACATATAGAATCATCATACCAAAAAGATAGGACATAAATCAGAAGCAAACTAGGTCAAGGGGATACATAGAGATCAATTAGGGTTTTGAAGTTTCATCATAAAGCAACTACACAAAAAGCAACTTAAAAATTCCTAAAAATTATGAGATAAATCCCTAACAAACTACATCATGTCTATGATCCAGAACAAAAAGAACCAAGTAAAAATTCAAATCTATGATCAAGATAAAAATTGGACAAGACAACATACATTTAAAAATGAATTAAAAACAAATATTACACTAAACAATTAATTCTACCCCGAAAAATAAAACTAAATGAAAACTAAAAACATAAAAAATTAAAGAAAATTAAAATTGACATTCATGAATTTTTGGTGATATTTTAGGAACTTCTAGCTATATTTAAAAATTAAAAAGCAAATAGAAAATAAAATGAAATATAAAAAAAATGGTGAGAGGGGTGCAATCAGCAAGATAATTCAGTTCAAAATGTTTGGGCTCACAAAATGGGGGGCGTGAATAGTAGGGAAGGCCCAATGGTTCTCAGTGTTGCATAAAATAGCTCTTATGGAATTCAAAATAAAATCAGGATTAACTGAAGCCATGGGATTCATCTAACGCACGCGGTGAGAGTCAACAAACCAACCTAGTCAAACAAATCAAACAATCACATAGGCGCACACATGAGAACTATGGTGATCAGGCACACACACTGCATTATTGTGAAAAATAAAATCACATGAGGGAGAGGGTCCAAATTTAATGTGTTGGAAATCTGTGAAGCATTGGATCTGAAATAAACCAAGGATGGAGATTACGTCTCCTTCATCCAGCCTGTGTATGTGTGTTTCCAGAATCCGGTGACCGGGGCCCTAGCCCCGTCACCGGAAAACTCATGATCAAGAAGAAAACCTTACAGAAACATGAAATAATCTCCAAATCCACTCATTAGGTCATGATAAACAAGAATCCACCAATAAAATTCACAAATAAACAAAGAACAAAGCAGATCGAAGCAAATTATATTTCAGCATCAAACTTTAAATCCACCATACATGCTCAATTCTCACCCAAAATCAAAACTAAATAGATCCAGATCATCAGTGAAACAAGCAGATCACAAAATGCACAAGAAAAACCAGTTCTAGACCCCTGGATTTGGATGTTACCTGAAGTTGCAGTTCCTCAAAATAGCTCAAGAGCGCCTTTCTAAAGCTGCAGTCCAACCTTCTTTGACCTCTCCTTGCAAAATAAATGTAAGAGAGAGCTTGGAAGAGTCTGGATCTTGAGATTCGACAGTTCTTGCTTCCAAATGGCACCTTGATGAACTCTCACTTTAAGCTCAAATTGAAGGTTGCTTGATGATCCTTACGCTCTAAGGATGAAGAAACCATAAAAATATGAGGCAATATGTGAGGGAGTGAGGAGATTCAAAAGAAAATGCTTGGGTGCAAGAAAATTTGAAGTTGAGGAATGAGAGAGTGTTCACAAATTCAGTGCATGGATTCCTTATATAGCACTAGTATTCACACCTGATTAGGGTTTTTGCAACAATGAACGCATGGAAGTGTGATTGAGAGCAATTTTCAAATTGGCAAGAAAATTGTGATGAGGTGATTTGCTCGTGCCATCTTGTATCCAAGTGCATGACCTGACTTCATTTCACTCAATTTTCACCCCCGAATCAATCTTGGCCATTGGATTTAGGTGAATCATGATTTCCTCATGATTTTGCAAAAATGCATTTTGTGAATCATTCTCTCATCAAGCCACAAGTTCCTTGATTCCTTTGGGAAAACATGCTTCTAATGCCTTGTATTTGATGCTTATGACCACAAATGGTCCATAGAATGGCTTAGAAGTGAGTTATATGGCAATTTGCGAATTTGTAGAAACTTGAAAATATGGTAAAACCCTAAAAATGTCCCAACTTTCAATGGCCATATCTTGAGTTCTACACATGCTATGAACAAGTTATTGTACTTTTTAAAAATGGGAGAACATACCCTACAACTTTCATGTTAAAGTAAATTCCATTTGGAGTCATTTTATTTGTGAAAGAAAGCCTTGAAAATTAAGGCAAAACTTACTAAATTTGGACATTTTCATTACAAGCCATATGCCAAAAATGGAAAGTCTTGAAAAACCTCTTGATTCTTGAATTTTGAGACCATCAAACCTCTTCTTTGACCTTAAGAACATCCTTAGCTTGAAAAATATGATTGGACCCCTTGAATTTCCACAGTTGACTTTTCATATACTCAATTTGACCAATTTCTTCCTTTACAACTAACTGATGAATTGACTGACTTCCTTAATGAACTTTCTCACAAAATTCCATCCATAGGCTTCAAATATCATATAAAAGACTTTGACCACAAGATATGGTCAAAGGTATAAGAAATCTCTGCTCAAAATCAAAACCCTAATTCAAAATTCATATGTGTAGGAGATTGTTGCATCCTTGATCCTCTGATGATCTTCTGCCCTTCTTGACTTTTGTAAATGATCCTGGGCTTGAATATGACATGAGGACACCTTGTGGAACTCTTGCAAGGTCACTTGGCCTCTTGATTTGAGTTGCAAAGCTTCAAATCCCCAGATGATTGATCATATGCCCTATGCTAAAACATGAGAGTGTTATGCCTCATTTTTCTACGCTAGATGCTAAGGATATGATATGCTTATGATGATTATTATGTGAAGATGATGATAAAAGGGAGAGGGAAAATTTGGGATGTTACAAATGGTACTAATATAAACAACACTATGATCACTGAACTTTGCACGCAGTTTAAGATTAAGCATCACAATTCGTCTCCATATCGACCAAAAATGAATGGTGCAGTGGAAGCCGCCAACAAGAATATCAAGAAGATTGTGCAAAAGATGACGGTGACATACATAGACCTGCATGAGATGTTACCATTTTCTCTCTATGGTTATCGCACCACAGTACATACCTCAACGAGGGCAACCTCGTTCTCTCTCGTCTATGGTATGGAGGCCGTTTTACCTATTGAAGTTCATATTCCTTCCTTAAGGAATATGAAAGATGTAGAGTTAAATGAAGATGAATAGATCCAAACTCGACTTGACCAAATCAATTTGATTGAGGAAAAGATGCTTGCGGCTATTTTTCATGGTCAGATGTATCAGAAGCGCATGATCAAAGCTTTTAACAAGAAGGTCAAGCATCAGGCATATCAGGTTGGTGATTTGGTAATAAAGTGTATCATGTTACTACAAGGTGATCCCAGGGGAAAATGCACTCCCACATATGAAGGACCATTTGTAATCAAAAGGGTATTTTCTGGAGGCGCTATGATACTTACCACCATGGATGGTGAGGATTTCCCGTACCCTGTAAATGCAAACATAGTAAAAAATTACTACGCATATAAAGAAACCCTCTAGGTTGACTGGAATAGGAAAAAATAAGGGCATCCCGACAAACCAAAAGGGTTCAGGCAAATATTAGGGATATATATAAAAAAAATTAAACACCTGGCAAGTCGAAAACCTAAAGAGGCGACTTGGGCAAAAAAGGGTATCCCGGTGGACTAAAAACCTGATAAGGTGGTCTAGGAAAAAGTTAGGGATTAAAGCGTACGACTATGTCTCGTTGGATCACCCATCTAATTCCATCTAGTTGTATTATCAATATCAAGTTCAAATGGTGCAGATCAGTCCAATCATTTTCCTTCCGGCCACAATGAATGATGTGTTTTAAGATATAATGACAATAGCAAAGTTGAAACCCAATGGGATCATTTACACGTAGCTATTTTCTTTGTTTCATGTCTTTGTACTTTTTTCAATTTTTACGACAATTTCCTCTTACTAGGATTTATGTCTCCTTGTACAAGATCGCCTGTTTATATGCTACCTTCAAAATCAATACAATTCTATTTCAAACTCAACTTTACGTTTCTCGTTTTTTAATTATGCATAAACTTCCATTGATTATTTGAATAAATATATGCCTTTTAATGATTGATGTTAACCAAAAATGCATAAAATAACATTTTCTAAGGATTATTGGAGATTGGAATCCCCGACAAGGCTTAGGTCTAACAGATCTCCACAAATCCATCCCCATAGAGTAATCTCTACAAATTGGTTCCTGAAAAGTATTCCAAGTAGCTTGTTGCCCAATAGAGTTTGTACACTACGAAGTCCCAGGTAAGATCCTATCAAGTATAATATCCTCGGAAGAATTGACACCTGGTCGGATAAGTCTCTCGGGGAAATGCCTATCTTTTTTATCCCCAGTCAGGGTATTCAGGAACTTAATCCTTCAATAAGAAGCACGACGAACGGTTAACTATCCTCGAATGCCTTCATTTCCAGACAGAAGTTGAAAAATCCCAAGTACAAGATTTTGAAACAAGACGGAAACGATGTCTTCATATTCCTCAACAGCAAATCAAGATTTATTTTCCCTAGTTAATAGTTGCTACATGAAGCAACTAATATGCTCCTACTATATAATTCATCCATACATCAATTACCGCATATCATAATATACGCATGCAACATACATATAACATGCTCATTCACATTAAGAGCGTCATGTAATGCATTACATACATCATGACCCTGCATAGAAGTAACCTCGTTCTTTCAGGTTAATTCCGCAGCAGACAAATATCGTTAACAACTTATTATCTTTCAAATGACATCTCGGGTTGCTTTATCCTCCGGGACCACATCAAACAATATCTTGGACTGCTTTACCCCCCAGGATTACATTTGTCAATGTCTCGGACTGCTTTATCCTCCAAGGCTCTATCAACATCTCGGACTGCTTTATCCTCCAGGACTACATCAGTACCTTGGGCTACTATAAACCCTCTGATACTTCCTTTTCTATCTTGGGATACTATAAATCCCCAAGATTACATATGCCAATATCTTGGGTTGCTACATCTCCCAGGATCACATCTATCGGCGTTTTGGGCTGCTACATCCCCCAGGACCAAATCTATCAATACCTTAGGCTTTTACATCCCCCAGGACCATATCTATCAATACCTTGGGTTGCTACATCCCCTAGGACCACATCTATCAATACCTTGGGCTGATATATCCCCCAGGACCACATCTATCAATACCTTGGGCTGTTACATCCCCCAGGATTAGGCCTATTGGTTTCTTGAGCTCCTATATCCCTCAGGATTATACCTATCGGTATCATGGGATGCTCTATTCCCAACACTATGTGTATCTACATCTTGGATTGCTTTATCCTTCAGGAATTACATTCAAGAAACATTTTTCTTTCTACCAAGTACTAATTACTCCGAATGGCATCTTTAAGCCCATTCAAGCAATACAATCAACCGACAATGTTACTTTGCGCTCCGACGAGTGCAAATTTTTGGGCTTTAGGTGTTCAATCCTCTTCCACCTTCAGGTCACGAATGGCGTGTTAGCCAATCTAATCCCTCGAGTTTAAGAAGATTGAACAGGGGAAGCTGTTGTACCCCGAAATTTTCCCTCATATCTTTAAGACAATATGTCTCAAGAGGTCTTCTAATGGTCATAAGATTTTCAATTGCTCAAAGAGACTCAAGGTTTCATCAGACAGAGTCTCCTCCTAAGCAATAGATTTCAAATTAGGTTTTCGTGTTTCTCAAAGTAAATTGGACTTATTAAGACTCAAATGGACTTCATGGTATCCCACATACTTCAAAGGATCCTCATGTCAAGTTTCAAGACTTACCCTACAAGTTTGGCCAGTCAGATGCTCAGATAATCAATAATTAGTTAACATGGGTAAAAAGTCAAATGTGGTCAACATACAGTCAAACTTTAAGATTTTTTTGTCAACATCAAGATTATGAAGTAATATTCATCATTTGATCAAGGGTTGATCATGATTCATCAAGAAAATGTCAAATTCATCACAAATAAAGAGTTGCTAAATTAGGGTTTCTTAAGGAGAAAGTCAACTGAACTTTGACCAGACCTAACTTTCACATACTTCACTATAAATTTCCCAAACAAAGCATATCTTGAAGGAAATTAAATTCTCTACAACTTTATCTCTCTAAGGCCAAGGCCAGGAATGCTTCATTTGAGAGATATGAGCCAAGACATTACAGGTCCTTTAAAAATTCAACAAAAAGTCAACTTTTTCAAAATCTCATAACTTGAATATGGATTATCAAATTAACATGGGACCAAAAAGAGTGATTAAAGGACACTTCAAGCTTTCTATAAAGTCCAAGAACACATTCATAGGATAAAAATTAAGAGAGTTGTGCATTGTTAAAGTTGAGCAAAATTAAGGAGGTGTATAAGGCAAACAATGACCAAAACTTGAGTTTATGTGAGAACGAGAAAAAGTATCATTTTATTGCTATGTTTCAATGCCGTTTTATCGCACATTTGTCGTTTTAACACCCGATTCCTCGAGTTTTCTTTGTCATTTTGCAGGTATATCAATTATAGAGCTAAATCATGAGCCACAAGTGAAATGAGCAAAAACAACCATGAAAAGAAGAAGAAAAGAGGAATTCTGCATAATCTGCATTTTTTGTAACTGTCACGACCGTCACCTAGGAGTCACGACCGTGACACGCTAAAAGGAGCAGTCACGGTCGTCACCAGTCCCTCACGACCGTGACGCGCGTATTACAAGGGAGACGAGCGTGACACCCTTGTCACGAACGTGACAAGGGGAAATTAGGTTTACTTGCTGAGAATTGGTCATGTACGTGTGTGTTACGTGAAGTCAATTTTCCTATTCTCCCGCAGACCCAGTATTTCAACTTTTCCCTGGATTTTCTCAGCAACTACGAAGCCCATGCATCATTCCAACTACCAAGCCCAAATTATGATCCTATAAATAGCTTAGTTTCAAAGAACAAATTACAGAGTTTTATTTTAATTTTTCTTGCGGAAGCTCTGCCGTATTTCCATTGCACCCTATTTCATTAACTTTTCCAGTATTTGTTCTGTTCTTGCTTTAATTTTTATATCCCAACCAAATCAAATAACAATTTCCAACATTAGGAAATTATTATCATTTAATTTCTTTCAAAGCCTTCAGCATTTCTTTTGTAATTTATTTCCGATTCCGGTCCGCACTCCGAGCTTGCCAGATTGTGGAAGAAGGAGTCTAACATTATATTTGTTATTCAGGTTTTTAATTAATTCTCATTTATATTAATGTTAAGAATTTATTTTTATTTCTTTATTATGCATATTTTATTTTGTATTCCTCTGTTTCTGCATCTGTCTGGTACAACAATCATGAGTAGCTAAACACTTTAGGCGGTATGTAATTAAAATCAACTAAATCGGTAAAATCAATTCTAGGATTAAAATAATTAAGAACTTAAAATTCTGGTTGTGACTTTTTATAATAAAATCAATCTTTTTGTTACGAGAGTAAGGAAAGTGTAATAGGTTAGGTCGAGACCACGAGAGTGTGAGATTTTAACCAGATAGCTAAAGTTAGGCATTTAATTTAAACACAGCGAGAGCGCTTTAAAATGAATTAGACTTATTAAGTTTCCAAAAATTATTTCTAAACACTTATGGGCTAGCGAGAGCAGGCATAGGGCTTTAGGGGTAAGATCTGAGATAAGACCACGAGAGTGTGAGTTAAAGATATTTAAACTGATAACCTCTACAGAATAGATTAAGTGAACCATCCTTATAAGCCTAGATTAGATTGACCCGCCTAAGTTAACATAATTACATACCGACCGCCTTATTATTATTATTAAACTTAAATTTAATTCCTGTCTTTAATCCTTAAAAACAACCAAAAATCGTGACAACCATTCACCTTAGCTAAACTAGTAAATCCTCTAGCACTAAGTAATCATAAAGTCCCTGTGGGATCGATAATCTTAAATATTACTTCGATAGGCTGTGCGCTTGCAGTTAAGATACCGCTAGACACATATTAGAGTACGTCTTTAGCCCATCAAGTTTTTGGCGCCGTTGCCGGGGACCTTAATTTAGTTACTAGTGCACTTTAGAGTAGCATTGTCTAGACTAAGGTAACAACTATTTTCTTTTCTTAATCTAATCTCCCGAGTGTATGCCAAGTACTCGCTCTCAAGGCGAAGACTTGCAACCTCTAATCCCAGAATCGGAACGCTTCTTACACGTAAGAAGACGAATATTCGATTACGAACAAAATTACAACATTTCAGATCTTCAAATAGATCCACCTAAACCAGTCGGAATATCAAAGGACACAGAGATGGCTGAAGAACCGAATCATCCACTCAAATATTACGCTAGTCCTTCGTAAGCTGAACCGCATTCCAGCATTGCCGCACCGGCTATCAACCGAAACGATTTCGAGCGGAAACCTTCGCTGATATCAGTCGTGCAACAAAATCAATTCACCGGAAATCCTACCGAGGATCCGAACCTTCATCTTTCGATATTTGTGCAGTACGCAGATACCGTAAAAGCCAATGGAGTTACCCAAGAAGCTATTAGACTACGTCTTTTTCCTTTCTCACTTCGAGACAGAGCGAGAGCCTGGCTTCAATCTCTACCCTCGAATTTAGTAACTACGTGGGAGGAACTAAAGAGAGTTTTCTTGACCAGATATTTCCCACCTAGCAAGACAGCTATGCTAAGAGCTCAGATCAACGGATTTAAGCAAAAGGAAAACGAGTCACTTTTCGAAGCTTGGGAACGATACAAAGATATGCTGAGACTTTGTCCACATCACGGATTAGTAGAATGGATGGTCATCCATACCTTCTACAATGGACTCTTGTACATTTAAAGAATGACAATTGACGCTGCCGTAGGCGGTGCACTAATGGACAAAGAATATAACGATGCTTATGCACTTATGGAGAGTATGGCTCAAAACCATTACCAATGGGGAAGCGAGAGAGTCGCAACTGAGAAACCAACAAAAGGAGGTATGTACGAAGTGAGTAGTATGGACCAAGTCAATGCAAAGTTTGACCAACTAAACCAAAAGATCGACAACTTGGCCATAACACCAACAGCCACCGTGGCTGCAGTAACACCTAACTGTGAGTTATGTGGAGTTCCAGGACATGATGTCCCTGATTGCCAACTATTAGCAGGAATTCCCACAAATCAAGTGAATTATGCTCAAGGAAACCCGTACTCAAACACATACAACCCAGGTTGGAAGAATCATCCGAACTTCTCCTATAAGAACAACAATGCTTTATACGCACCAGGTCAAGCACTAGCTACACCACCAGGATATCAAAAGACTGCTCCTAATGTCCCTAGAAAATCGAACCTTGAGTTGATGATGGAGAACTTCATAGCTAACCAATCTCAAACAAACAAGGACTTCTTGAACCAAAACATACACACTAGTGAGCAGATTAAGCAATTAGTGAGCAAAGTAGATGCATTAGCTACTGTAAACACCCCAAATTTGCCCTCACCCATTCACACCATGGTTTGTGATCATTTCATATGCATAAACTCAATCATAGCATCTCATATCACATTTTTGATTCACTGCATAGATTCAAAGTCATTTGCATCTAGGGTTTGTGATCTGAGCAATCCAAGAGCTTCTTGAGCCACTCCAGAGGTCATCAATCACTTCAAAGGGGTCCATGTATGTGCAAACATCATATTATATCCTCCCAAAGTCAAGAATGTCAAAAAATCACAAGAACTGAGAATGGCATGGAAGCAGAGCCAGGTTTGACTGCACAGATGACCTAAAATTAGGGTTTTGGTTTCAGAGGCCATAAATCCAAATTTTTTGGTCATTCTTGTTTCTATTGGTCTCTATATGGTATAGGGAGTATGCATATCAATTTTCATGAAGAAATTCCATGGGGAAGTCATCTGATCAAGAGTTGACTTTTCAAGCAAGTCAGTGCAAAATCAGGGCATCTGAGGCCCCCAATGACCCAACCAAAGGGTGTTCTTCATCATTTTGATTGTATATGATCTTTATTTGATCATATAAGAAGTTGGAAGTTCACAAAATTGAAGAATTTCAAGTCTTTTGCAAAGTTGACTTTTGGGGAAAGTTTGACTTTTAATGAAATTGCCATTTTAGGCAACTTTTTCAACCTTTACTTTTTGATTCAAAAAAGCTTCAAATGGAAAAACTTTGGTCATGAAAGTTGTAGAATGGATCATTCCCTTTTCAAAAAGTACAAGAACATGACCTAATTCATTTTGGATCAAAAGTTATGGCTTGTCACAGTTGGCAAAAATCACAAAATTTGAAGTTTTCCACCAAAGAGGCAAAGTTGCAAATTCACTTCTCAAGGCAAACTAAGTTATCAAATGGACTTCTAAACCTCACAACATGATCATACAAGACCTAAAATTCATAATGGGCCAAGAAGTCTCTCATTTTTGTGGCTTATGGAGCAAGATATCTCATAAGAAGCAAAAGCAAGGCAAGTTGCAAAACTCATCATAAGTCACAACCCACTTGCTTGCTAGCTTGCTGATCAATCCTAGGGTTCTCCCCACATCATGCTGCGCAGGACATACCTTTTGTCCTTGGATAGAAATTAGCCCATGCTTCTCTTACACAACTTTGACATTTTGGCAACTTGAGCCATACCTATCACAAAAGCACACATCACTTCTTCTGACCAATCCCAATTGTCTATACAAGCAAAAAGCAAGCCAAAGCAACTACAACACAAGCCTGAAACACTCTCCATCACAGCATTTTCATTTTCACCTCATCTTGCAAGAGCCTTCGAAACTCTCAGCACAAGCCTCAAACTCATAAACAAACTTCACAAACAATATCACCATGCTTCACTGAACACAAACCAACCCTTAAAACAGCCTGAAAGCCATTGAATCAAAAACACGATCACCACCTGCCATTTAACAGAACTTCTGCCATCTCTCAAACCATCCATTCTAAACTTCAAACAAGCATTGCAAGCTTCTTAGGAGGATCATTGGAGTGGATTTGAGCCAAAGAAACAGCCAGAAAGCTCCTGAATCAAAAGCTTCAGTTCAGGTAGTCATCACAAAACTTTTTTCCAGAAGCATGTTTTTAAGTTCTTAAAAGCTTCTATGCACTCTCCTGATCATGAATATCTGTTTACTTTTGAAAATGGCTGAGAAACCAGCATGTATGAACTGTCTGAAATTTTTTGCCCTAAGAATGTTTTGATTCGATTTGGCTGATTAATGAATGAAAAATGATGTTTGATTGAGGGGTTTGATTCGTTTTTGATTGGGGATGAGTTCTGGGCAGTTAGATTTCGTTTTCATTGCGTGTAGAGAGAGATTGAGAAATGAGCTAGCCGGAGAAGACGACCGGAACAGTGTTCCGGTCGCCTGAAAGTGATTAGGGCAGGATTAGGGTTTAATTACATTAATTAGGGAAGTTTGAATCTCAGCCCTTGGATGTGGCGCCAAGTCAAACGCGCGCGCTGCCAGTTCAAATCTAGGCCTTTGGATCTGATTACTTCTCATTTAATTAGTTTTTATTTTCATTTTAATTCATTTGTTTTCTCCATTTTATTTAAAATAGCAAAACAATTTTTAAAATTCTGAAAATTTTTGTATAAACTTTTATGAATTTTCAGAAACCAAAAACATTTTTATTTTTATTTTTTGCATTAAAAAATATTTTTAAATCATTTAAAAGTTTATTTTTAATTAATTAATGAGAATTAATTAATTAAAAATGCTTTTAGGTATTTAAAAATCACCAAAAAATTCATGAAACCTTTAAAAACATTTAGAAACATTGTCCAACCCTCAAACCAAATTTCTTTTTTGACCTTGATGCATTTTGACAATTTTCCATGGAATTAATTCAATTTCAAGGCATCATTTTGATCCAAACTTCAAAAAATCATTTCTGCCTAACCATTGAGAGTTGGACTTTGATTCTTTTTGCGTTGTGTCTTGCATAGCATGTAGTTTGTGAGATTAAATTGGCATGATTTGATCTTTCATTTCCCTTTTGTTTGACATTTTTCTTGTCAAAGTACCCTAAAACCCTAGAAATCTTAGGAAATTCATAACCCTAATTAGGTTAAGAGTTAGAACCCCTCCTTTGGGAAGTGAGTTTGTGTAGGGTTAGGGTTACTTTGAGAGCATTTTCAATTTTTTATCATGATGTTTGATGGGCTAAAGACGTGTCTACTTATGCGTCTAGCGGTATCTTACTGCAAGTGCACAGCCTATCGAAGTAATATTTAAGATTATCGATCCACAGGGATTCTATGGTTACTTAGTGCTAGATGAACTTTCTAGTTTAGCTAAGGCGAATGGTTGTCACGATTTTTTGTTGGTTTTTAAGACTATTAAAGGCGAAATTAAATTTAAGTTTTAATTAAGTAATTCTAAGGCGGTCGGTATGTAATTATATTAACTTAGGTGGGTCAATCTAACCTAGGCTTATTTTAGATGTTCACTTAATCTATTCGGTAGAGATTACTAGTTTAAATACCCTCAACTCACACTCTCGTGGTCTTATATCAGATCTTATCCCTAAAGCCCTATGCCTGCTCTCGCTAGCCCATAAGTGTTTAGAGGTAATTTTTGGAAACTAAGCAATTCTAATTTATCTTAAAGCGCTCTCGCTGTGTTTAATTTAAATGCCTAACTTTAGCTATCTGGTTAAAATCTCACACTCTCGTGGTCTTGACCTAACCTAATACTCTTTTCTTACTCTCGTAACAAAAAGGTCTTTTTACTTAAAAAGTGTCAGCCAGAATGTTAAGTGATTGATTATTTTTAGCCTATGGTTATATTTTACCGGTTAAGTTTGTTCTAACTACATACCGCCCTAAGGTGTTTAGCTACTCATTTTTGTTGAACCAGACAGAGACAGAAAATTAAACAAATAAATATCCATGGCAGGAAGATAAATAAACATCATAAATAATTAAATTGCAATATAAATAAAACCTGGTTAACAATATCGGAGCAGACTCCTTCTTCCACAGACCGGAAAGCTCGGAGTTGGCGAAATCAAAAATAAACGAATGCTGAAGGCTTAGAAAAAATAAATAACGTATAACAATTTCCTGATGTTGGAAATTGTTATATGGCGGGATTGGATACAATAAAACAGAAAAATAATGCAGAAAATAAGAATGGTTCGTAAATCAGTTCGGCAGAGCTTCCGCAGGAAATTGAATAGAAAAATGCTCTGTACATTCTTCATGAACTTGATGCTATTTATAGAACTTCAATTGGGCTGGATTTTTGGACTTCAATTGGAATGGGCCTTGCTATTTTTGTGGAGAAAATGTAGGTAGTGGCAAAAATTTAGGAAACCACTTCTTCACGTACTGCCTTCACGTTGCCTTGGTCAAAAACCTAGAATATACGTTGTCACGGTCGTGACACTTCTCTCACGGTCGTGAGGCTTCATTTTGGGGTGTCACGGTCGTGACACCCTTGTGACGGTCGTGACTGCTGCAAATATGCAGTTTTTCAGGAAGCTTCATTTCTTCATCTTTTTATGACCGATTTTGTTCCTTTTTCTCTTGATTCATGATTTAGCTCCACATAATGGTGTACCTGCAAAACGGTAAGAAAAACTCGAGAAATCGAGTATTAAAACGGTAATTATTCGATAAAACGCCAATGAAAACTAGCAATATAATCGATACGTTTTCTCGTTATCAATGTTTGCTTCTGGTTTTGAACCGGTGCCGGTGATGTAACTGAAGGAACTTAAGAACTCCAGTGTCAGAAGTTCGAAGGTTGGCTGAGGTTGACTGCAAAGGTCCCAGAGCCCGACTTTTTGGAGCAGGTTCGTAACACTGGCTAGCATTCCGAGTTCCCTCAAACACACAGTGTCAATGTAACGCGTAGGTTGCACACCGCGGCTTTGGAATCGGAGAAATCGTTCTCTCTGAGTTTCTCCAGCATCACCTTCTCTAAAAGTGATAGAATCCATTGCATGCAAGAGCTTAGAGTGAAGAATGAAGATTTTTGAAGTTTTTGTGAAAAATTGATAAAATGAGAGAAAAAATTGATTCGGGATAAATAATGGAGAGTGAGAATGTAGTAGGTTGTGATAATGGGTGGTTAATGAGATTAAAAATGGTAAATGGGGGGTTACGGAGGTTAAGAAGAAGATGGGTAGTTTCTTAGGAAGTTATGGAGGAGAAGAAGAAGAGGCACGAAGAGAAACAGTTCTGTTTCTCACGAATTCTGGTATAAGGGTCGTCACGGTCGTGACAGGGGTACGACGGTCGTGACACTCAAAATGAGCGTGTCACGATCGTGAAGGGCAGTGACGACCGTGAGGCTTGCAAACTTGAAATAATTTCCAGAAAAACGCTTTCTCACTTGCTTCACATAATTTATATTAATGTATTTTCCTCACTAACTCTCATATTAATTTATAAACACCACATAGTATAAATGTTCAACACAGTACTTCAATAACTTGCAAGGCATGAGAGATTTGTATATATAATGAATAAATGCAAGCATAAAAGTGCATAGAATGAAAAATACATAAATTGCTAAAAATGGAGAAATTTTGGAATTAAAGATGCATTGCATAAAGTACTTGAAAATGAAATTACATAAATGGAAAAACGATAAGAAATTGTTGCGAAAAATAAATCTAACTAGAAACGAAAACAATGAGAAAATAAACTAAATCACTTATAACATTATCAAAAGCGTTTCTTCAAGTCTTCGATAGCGGAGTTCAAGTGATAGAATTGTTCGCAGGTTATGTCAGTCAATCCTATAATATCCAATCGCATGCTTTTAATGTCTTCTTTAAATAAGTTAATGTCAGTTTGGTAGGCATTGAGAGTGTACATGATGTTTTGCAAGTTGTTAGCATAATCTTCGTGATTCACTTCAGGGGTTTCATAAACTTCTTCAATGTGGCCATTGTCATGGTAACCAGGAGGTGTCTCAGGGTCAGTTTCGACATCGGTCATTGTATCATCTTTTATTTTGTAAGACTGAGGTGTTTCAGGAGTGGGTGGATAATCAGGTGGGTTTAACTCATAAAGCCAGTTATCCTTATTATGAACACTTACTTTAGCATGGTTAGGCAAGGTGAACAGGGTTACTACCTCGTTCCGGATTAGGTACTCAAAAGGTGGATGTCCTAAATTCCTTATGATATGTCTATTGAAGCAGAAGTTAAGATCCATAGGACGGATGTTACCTAAACGGTTGCACCTGTGCAATTGGTACCTAAGTCCTAAAGCGTCAGCAATCATGGTTACAAGACCTCCTACTAATATAGGTAATTCAGGTTCTTCTTGGATACGGGTGAAGGTTTGCATCATGAAAGGCACACCATTAACAGGCTGTCCATTAGTAAAACATGACATAATAAATATTTCATCTTTAGAAACTCCTGTAATGTTTTCTTCTTTTCCAAAGAATGTGTGGGCTAGGAATTTATGGAAGTAACGGAGGGCAGGATTATGGATCTCATCATTATTCATGCCATTTGGTTCAGGGTGGTAGTTTCCGGTTAAAGTCCCCCAAAAGAAATCTAGCTCAATATCCATCAATTCTACCTGTGTGGTAGTAAAAGCAAATGGTCCACTAGGGAATCCTAACAAGTCAGCTAGTTCTTTATGGTTAAAATCATATTCTATTCCAAACAGGCGGAAACTAATAAATCCTTTCCTAAATCCAAAACCGCGCTCAGGTAAGTAAATTAAGGAGCTAAGGAACTCAAGGGTGAGCTCGCGGTAGGTCACAAACTTATGTTGGATCAATGAATTCTCCCATCCGAGTCGGTTAAGCAAGTACATAATGCTATCATGTATTCCTAAGGTTTCCATAGTCCGATCATCCGGGTACAGGGTCAAATCCATTTGCCTCTGTGATAACTCTTCAAATTTCATTCTTTGGTTCCTACCTCTAAATTTGGTTTCCATATGGTTAATTGGTTGGTTAGCCATGGTAAGTGCAAATATGGAGGAAACAAATCAGGAGAAGAAGGAAAGTGGAAAAGACTTTTAGAAAATCTGTAAAAAGTGATTTAAGGTAAAAATAAGAAAATGAAATGCATAATGTAATGGCAATAATAGTAATATAAAATAAACTATAAAATGACAAAACAAATAGTAAAACAATAAATAATAAAAATGATAAAGAGAATAATTTAAATAATTTGATAAGTAAATGGGTTGCCTCCCACTAAGCGTTGTTTTTATCGTCTAAAGCCTGACGTAATGCTTAAGTTTATATTAATCAGGGGAATTAGTGGACAACTCTAAAAGCTTTAGATTATTCGCATAATCTTTATTTTCAACTTTATGATAATGTTTTAAACGTTGTCCGTTTACTATGAATGGTTCACTATTCCTACCCTTAATTTCTATTGCTCCACTCGGGAATACTTTAATTATTTCAAAGGGTCCTGACCATCTAGATTTTAACTTTCCAGGAAAGAGCCTAAGTCTTGAATTGAAGAGGAGTACTACGTCTCCCACACTAAATTCTTTCCTAGATAGGCGTTTATCATGCCATCGCTTAGTTCTTTCTTTATATATCTTAGCATTCTCGTAAGCATCTAACCTTAATTCTTCTAATTCGTTAATGTCTAGGATTCGCTTTTCTCCTGCAGCATTATAGTTTATATTGAGAGTTCTAATTGCCCAATAAGCTTTGTGTTCTAGTTCTACTGGTAGGTGACAAGATTTTCCATAAACGAGTTTGAAAGGTGTAGTACCTATGGGTGTCTTGTAAGCGGTCCTATAAGCCCATAAAGCTTCATTAAGTTTAGATGACCAATCTTTCCGAGATATGGCGACAGTCTTTTCTAAGATTTGTTTAATTTCTCTGTTTGAGACTTCGACTTGTCCACTTGTTTGTGGATGATATGGTGTAGCCACACGGTGTCTTACTCCATACTTAGATAGTAATTTGTCAAATATTTTTGAGACGAAGTGCGAGCCACCGTCACTTATGACGAGTCTAGGCACACCAAATCTGGGAAAGATTATATTTTTGAAAAGCTTTATTACTACTCGCGTATCGTTTGTAGGAGAAGCTATGGCTTCAATCCATTTCGAAACATAATCAACGGCTACAAGTATGTAATTATTACCGAAAGATGATGGGAATGGTCCCATGAAATCTATTCCCCAGACGTCAAAGATTTCTACTTCTAATATTCCTTTTTGAGGCATTTCATCTCTTCTTGAAATATTGCCAGTGCGTTGACACCGATCGCAATTTATAACAGCGATGTGGACATCCTTCCATAGATTAGGCCAGAATAAGCCGGCTTGCAAGATTTTTGCACAAGTTTTGGAAGTACTTGCATGTCCACCATAAGGAGATGAATGGCATTGAGCAATGACATCTTCTATTTCTTCTTCGGGAATACATCAGCGAAAGATTCCATCTGGTCCTCTTTTGAACAATAATGGTTCATCCCAATAGTAATGTTTCAGATTATGAAAGAATTTCTTTTTCTGCTGATAGGTTAGATCGGGTGGAAGAGCTCCCGCGGCTAGGTAGTTGACAATGTCAGCGTACCATGGCAGTCCTACAGTTGTCTGGATTGCTTCCACGGATTCTGGTTCATTTATATCTAACCGAGCTAGGTCGCTTCCTAATTGTGCTATCAGCTGTTCATACGGAAAATCATCGTTAATCGGCACTTGTTCAGGTTTAATACCTTCTATTCTAGATAAATGGTCCGCTACGACGTTTTCAGTACCTTTCTTATCTTTTATTTCTAGATCAAACTCTTGTAAAAGTAAAATCCATCTTAAGAGTCTTGGTTTAGCATCTTTTTTAGTTAATAGATATCGGATAGCAGCATGGTCTGTGTAAATGATTATTTTCGCTCCAACAAGGTAAGAACGGAATTTGTCAAGCGCAAAGACAACTGCTAACAATTCTTTTTCGGTAGTGGCGTAGTTCATCTGGGCAGAATCCAAGGTTCTACTGGCATAGTAGATCGCATGAAGTTTCTTTTCCTTTCTCTGGCCTAGAACTGCGCCTACAGCATAGTCACTCGCATCGCACATGATTTCAAAAGGTAATCTCCAGTCAGGGGGTTGCATGATTGGTGCGGTGATGAGGGCTTTTTTTAGAGTTTCGAATGCTTTAAGACAATCTTCGTTGAATATGAACTCAGCGTCTTTCATTAATAAACCAGTAAGAGGTTTAGTGATTTTCGAGAAATCTTTGATGAATCGTCGGTAAAAACCGGCGTGTCCTAAAAAGCTTCGTATTTCTCGAACGGTTTTAGGGGGTTGAAGATCTTTTATTACTTCAATCTTAGCTTTATCAACTTCAATTCCCTTGTCTGATATTACATGACCTAATACGATTCCTTCGTTGACCATAAAGTGACATTTCTCCCAGTTAAGCACGAGGTTTACTTTTACACATCTTTCTAATACCATTTCTAAGTTTGATAAACATCCTTCAAAACTTTGCCCGCATACAGAGAAGTCGTCCATGAACACTTCCATGATGTTGTCTATAAAATCTGCGAAGATTGACATCATACATCTTTGAAAGGTTGCAGGAGCGTTGCATAATCCAAAGGGCATTCGTCTATAGGCGAACGTTCCATAAGGGCATGTGAATGTAGTTTTCTCTTGATCATCTGGATGGATAGGGATTTGGAAAAATCCTGAGTAACCGTCAAGATAACAGAAGTAAGAATGCTTGGCTAATCGTTCTAACATTTGATCTATAAAAGGTAGTGGGAAATGATCTTTTCGAGTGGCTTTGTTTAGTTTACGATAATCTATGCACATTCTATATCCCGTCACTACTCTTTGCGATATCGATTCGCCTTGAGCGTTCTTCACAACAGTGATACCTCCTTTCTTTGGCACTACATGTATTGGACTAACCCATTCACTATCAGAGATTGGATAAATTATTCCGGCATCTAATAATTTCTTAACTTCCTCTTTTACTACGGTGCTAAGGGTTGGGTTAATTCTTCTTTGAGATTCTCTGGAGGTTCTGCAA
This sequence comes from Lathyrus aphaca, assembly GCA_963966055.1. Classification (NCBI taxonomy): domain Eukaryota; kingdom Viridiplantae; phylum Streptophyta; class Magnoliopsida; order Fabales; family Fabaceae; genus Lathyrus; species Lathyrus aphaca. Next base: position 133,541,724 of record OZ014519.1, on the reverse strand, counting down.
TCTTCTTCTAGCAGAATACGATGCATACAAACTGAAGGACATATTCCTTTGAGATCAGATATGTTATATCCTAATGCAGTTGGATATTTCTTCAAAACATCTAAAAGTTTCTTTGTTTCTATAGTTCCTAAACTGGAATTTACTATAACTGGTCTTTTACATTCAACGTCTAAGAATTCGTACCTTAGGTTATGAGGTAAAGTTTTTAATCCTAATGTAGGTTTATCTTTACTTGGCATGGGATCCGGTGTAAGTGCTAAACTTTCGCTTAGACTATCGTCCTGATACGGTTTACGCCAATTATCATCTTCGAAAATCGGAGGGATTTGAATTTTCATTATTTCAGAATAAGTGGTCTCTTTTAGTTCCATTTCTCTTACACATTCGTCAATTACGTCCAATAGATAGCATGTATCCTCTATAGCTGGTGATTGTAAGAATTGTGTTAAAATAAATTCAACTTTCTCTTCACCTACTTCAAAGGTTAGCTTTCCTCTTTTTACATCTATTATAGCTTCAGCAGTGGCTAAGAATGGTCTTCCTAGTATGATAGGTGTAGTGGAGTCCTCAGAGATGTCCATGATTATAAAATCAGTAGGGATATAGAATTGTCCTATACGTACTGGGACGTTTTCTAGTATGCCTACAGGATATTTAACAGAGCGATCGGCTAGTTGAACAGACATTTTAGTTGGTCTCAGGTCTCCCATGTCTAGCCTTTTGCAAATCGTTAAGGGCATAACACTGATACTGGCTCCTAAATCGCATAGAGCTTTGTCAATGACGAATTTTCCTATTACACAGGGTATAGAGAAACTTCCTGGATCTTTTAGCTTAGGAGGCATTTTATTCTGAATTATTGCGCTACACTCGGCAGTAAGTGTAACTGTTCCGTTATCCTCTATCTTTTTCTTATTGGATAAGATTTCTTTTAAAAACTTAGCATACGAGGGTATTTGAGTGATTGCTTCTGTAAACGGAATAGTAATATTCAACTGTTTCAGAAGTTCAACAAATTTCTTAAATTGACCCGTCGTCTTGGAATTTATTAATCTTTGAGGGTACGGAATAGGTGGTTTATAGGGTGGTGGAGGCACATAAGGTTGTTCTTTCTCCACTACCTCTTGATTGTCAGCTTCCTTTTCTTCTGGATCATTCACCACTTCAGTCGGTTTATCCGGTTGTTGGTACATGGCTGGATTGTCAAGTCTTGGATCGGTAGGTCCGTCAAGTTCCTTGCCACTTCTTAATATCACAGCGTTAGCATGTCCTTTCGGATTAGGTTGAGGTTGTCCAGGGAACACTCCAGCTGGTGCAGCAGTAGGTGCTTGTTGTTGAGCTACTTGTGAAATCTGAGTTTCCAGCATTTTGTTATGTGTAGCTAATGCATCTACTTTGCTCACTAATTGTTTAATCTGCTCATTAGTGTGAATGTTTTGGTTTAAAAAGTCCTTGTTTGTTTGAGATTGGTTAGCTATAAAGTTCTCCATCATCAACTCAAGGTTCGATTTTCTATGGATACTAGGAGCAGACTTTTGATATCCTGGTGATGTAGCTGGTGCTTGACCTGGCGCGTATAAAGCGTTGTTATTCTTATAGGAGAAGTTCGGATGATTCTTCCAACCTGGGTTATATGTGTTTGAGTAAGGGTTTCCTTGAGCATAATTCACTTGATCCGTGGGAGTTCCTGTCAATAGTTGACAATCAGAAACTTCGTGTCCTGAAACTCCACATAAATCACAGTTAGGTGTTACTGCAGCCACGTTGGCTGTTGGTGTTATGGCCAAGTTGTCGATCTTTTGGCTTAGTTGGTCAAACTTCGCATTGACTTGGTCCATACTACTTACTTCATACATACCTCCCTTTGTTGGTTTCTCAGTTGCGACTCTCTCGCTTCCCCAAAGGTAATGATTTTGAGCCATACTTTCGATAAGTGCATAGGCATCATTATATTCTTTATCCATCAATGCACCGCCCGCGGCAGCGTCAATTGTCATTCTTGTATTATACAAGAGTCCATTATAGAAGGTATGGATGACCATCCATTCTATTAATCCATGATGTGGACAAAGTCTCAATAGAACTTTATAGCGTTCCCAAGCTTCGAATAATGATTCACTTTCTCTTTGCTTAAATTCGTTGATCTGAGCTCTCAGCATAGCTGTCTTGCTAGGTGGAAAATATCTGTTCAAGAAAACTCTCTTAAGCTCCTCCCACGTAGTTACTGAGTTCGAAGGCAGAGATTGAAGCCAAGCTCTTGCTCTGTCTCGAAGCGAAAAAGGAAATAAACGTAGTCTAATAGCTTCTTGGGTAACTCCATTGGCTTTTACAGTATCTGCATATTGCACAAAGATCGAAAGATGAAGATTCGGATCCTCGGTAGGATTTCCGGCGAATTGATTTTGTTGCACGGCTGATATCAATGAAGGTTTTAGTTCGAAATCGTTTTGGTTGATAGCCGGCGCTGCAATGCTTGAATGCGGTTCAGCTTGCGAAGGACTGGCGTAATACTTGAGTGGATGAGTTTGTTCTTCAGCCATCTCTGCGTCCTTTGATGTTACGACTGGTTTAGGCGGATCTGATTGAAGATCTGGAATACTGTAACTTTTTTCGTAATCGAATATACGTCTTCTTACGTGTAAGAAGCGTTCCGATTCAGGGATTAGAGGTTGCAAGTCTTCGCTTTTAGAGCGAGTACTTGGCATACACTCGGAAATTAAATTAAATTAAATAGTTGATACCTTAGTCTAGACAATGCTACCTAAGTGCACTAGTAACTAAATTAAGGAATCCCCGGCAACGGCGCCAAAAACTTGATGGGCTAAAGACGTGTCTACTTATGCGTCTAGCGGTATCTTACTGCAAGTGCACAGCCTATCGAAGTAATATTTAAGATTATCGATCCACAGGGATTCTATGGTTACTTAGTGCTAGATGAACTTTCTAGTTTAGCTAAGGCGAATGGTTGTCACGATTTTTTGTTGGTTTTTAAGACTATTAAAGGCGAAATTAAATTTAAGTTTTAATTAAGTAATTCTAAGGCGGTCGGTATGTAATTATATTAACTTAGGTGGGTCAATCTAACCTAGGCTTATTTTAGATGTTCACTTAATCTATTCGGTAGAGATTACTAGTTTAAATACCCTCAACTCACACTCTCGTGGTCTTATATCAGATCTTATCCCTAAAGCCCTATGCCTGCTCTCGCTAGCCCATAAGTGTTTAGAGGTAATTTTTGGAAACTAAGCAATTCTAATTTATCTTAAAGCGCTCTCGCTGTGTTTAATTTAAATGCCTAACTTTAGCTATCTGGTTAAAATCTCACACTCTCGTGGTCTTGACCTAACCTAATACTCTTTTCTTACTCTCGTAACAAAAAGGTCTTTTTACTTAAAAAGTGTCAGCCAGAATGTTAAGTGATTGATTATTTTTAGCCTATGGTTATATTTTACCGGTTAAGTTTGTTCTAACTACATACCGCCCTAAGGTGTTTAGCTACTCATTTTTGTTGAACCAGACAGAGACAGAAAATTAAACAAATAAATATTCATGGCAGGAATATAAATAAACATCATAAATAATTAAATTGCAATATAAATAAAACCTGGTTAACAATATCGGAGCAGACTCCTTCTTCCACAGACCGGAAAGCTCAGAGTTGGCGAAATCAAAAATAAACGAATGCTGAAGGCTTAGAAAAAATAAATAACGTATAACAATTTCCTGATGTTGGAAATTGTTATATGGCGGGATTGGATACAATAAAACAGAAAAATAATGCAGAAAATAAGAATGGTTCGTAAATCAGTTCGGCAGAGCTTCCGCAGGAAATTGAATAGAAAAATGCTCTGTACATTCTTCATGAACTTGATGCTATTTATAGAACTTCAATTGGGCTGGATTTTTGGACTTCAATTGGAATGGGCCTTGCTATTTTTGTGGAGAAAATGTAGGTAGTGGCAAAAATTTAGGAAACCACTTCTTCACGTACTGCCTTCACGTTGCCTTGGTCAAAAACCTAGAATATACGTTGTCACGGTCGTGACACTTCTCTCACGGTCGTGAGGCTTCATTTTGGGGTGTCACGGTCGTGACACCCTTGTGACGGTCGTGACTGCTGCAAAATATGCAGTTTTTCAGGAAGCTTCATTTCTTCATCTTTTTATGACCGATTTTGTTCCTTTTTCTCTTGATTCATGATTTAGCTCCACATAATGGTGTACCTGCAAAACGGTAAGAAAAACTCGAGAAATCGAGTATTAAAACGGTAATTATTCGATAAAACGCCAATGAAAACTAGCAATATAATCGATACGTTTTCTCGTTATCAATGTTTGCTTCTGGTTTTGAATTTTGTTTCATGCATTGATCATAAACCCTAATTTGGGCTTCCTTTTGCATCCATCTTGCATTTGCTTGCATACCATGACTTGCCACAGCATTTTATGCATTCATTTGATTCATTAGACATCTTAAGACATATTAGAATCATGTTTGACCATTGCATCTTTCATTTGCCATTTTGTATGTCATTTACATTCCATAACTTTTCATGTATGTTCATGGTTCTAAGCATGCTTCTCTTGCATCCATATGTTTGTATGATCATCCTCATGCCTTGTTTCATGTTTGCAGCATCTCATAGCATCATTATCATCACACACATGCTTCTGGTTTTGGTTTGCATCATCACATTGCATTCCATTTGCATTGCATTTCATTCCTTTTGCTAACTTTTCAGGTGGTAAGTTCTTTGAGAAGTGAATTTGCCTTCACTTCTCACAACTTCTTTTCATCTCCTCTTATGCATGCTTGCTGCATTTTGTTTTGTGTTTGAGATTGAGCTTGCTCTTTCTTCTTCTTCTCACTTTCTTTCCTCAAGTGACTTGTCTTCTTAAATGAAGCAAGTTACTTTGCTTCTCTTTGCTCCTTTCATCTGCTTCCTGGTGGTTCCATTGAAGATCTTTCTTGTAAACCTCACAAACCTTAGGAACAACCAAGCATGACAATGATTAGGGTTTTGATTAGTCCCCCATTTAGCTTTTACCTTTGTGTCTCATTGAGTCTTCTCTTCTCATCTCATAATCAGGGACTAAACCCTAAAGGCTTTAAGGCTTTGTGATTAAGCTTATGCCTGCATCCTTCTATTAGGATGGAGTGTATAACTTTAATCCTAAGTGTTAAACCCTTAATGTGTTTAGATCCTTTTAATCAATTCACTTAATAATCATCAAGACATCAAGCTTGTAACTTGGGCCTTGCATTAGGGTTCTAATTCTTCCTTAATTGGTTAAGAAGGACTAACCCTAGTGTTAATGGACAAGTCCCCCTCAAGCTGTCTTACAAACCCTAAAAATCACTTCATCATCATATCATTAACTAAAATCCATCTAATAAAGGCTTTGTTTGTCATGAGTTTAATCCCTAATCATGGATTAAGTTGAGGAGCATTCCTCAGCTTAAACATTCTCATCTATTATCCTTCTATTAGGATGGTGTAAGGAGTCTGTTTAATCCCTGATTATGGCTTAACCTCATTACTCAACACTAAACAAAAACCACAAAAACATCTAATAATCACAAGTAGGTTAATGATCTTAATCCTACACCATGGTAATTAAGTGTGAGAAGCTGACTTCACACTTAAGGTATTCTCATTACCCCTAATCAGAGGGAAGATGTGATGAGTTTACTAAATCCATTGGTTTAGGCTTAAGCTCATTAATTTATGACAAACACCAAAAGCAATAAAAGACTGAAAACTCAAAATCAAACAATAATCGTCTCCTTCGGGATTCTTTTCTCATCACCTTCATTCACAAACGAGAACTTGCTTCTTCCGTCTAATGCAAGACAGTTTGCATCTGTGCCAGACAGATCATACACTTGAGCATAGGCAAGCAAGCAGTTCACAAGTCAATTGATCTTTTAGTCTCTTTGGGTCGAACTACGGTGTTCTGACTTCCTCATTGCACGAGAGGATACGTAGGCATAACTTAACAGTTATCGAACAAAATTCTCTGTATATTCCCCCTCCTTCCAGCTTTATTATTTAAGCCTCATGATCTTGAGCAATTCATTCTCATTCCTACACTGACACATCATGTATTACACTTTACACTTCTTTTACACAGACACCTGTACATCCTTTTCCAGCTATTTTATACACAAATTGCACTGACACTACCCCTTTAAAACACAAATCTTTTAAGCGTGGATCCCGTCGAGTACGGCGGACAATCTGGGTGCTAATACCTTCCCAGGTTGTAACCAACCCCCTTTCTCAGTCTCTCTGGTTCGCAACCGTCTTATCCATCCTTTTTCTAGGTCTATGCAGCATTGCCTTTCCTCCGGGATAAAAATGCCTAGCTGGCGACTCTTTTCATTCCCTGTGAGTTCACTCATGTGTGTTCTCACACCCTCCTCTCACCGACCGTTCGCGTCTGTACCCCATTTGACCCGGCTTCATTTGGTGGGAGCGACAGCTACACATAACAAAATGCTTGAAACTCAAATTTCACAAGTAGATCAACAACAAGCACCTACCGCTGCACCAGCTGGAGTATTTCCTGGACAACCTCAACCTAATCCGAAAGGGCAGGCCAATGCTGTGATATTAAGAAGTGGCAAGGAACTTGACGGACCTACCGATCCAAGACTTGACAATCCAGCCATGTACCAAAAATCGGATAAACCGACTGAAATGGTGAATGAACCAGAAGAAAAGGAAGATGATAATCAAGAGGCAGTGGAGAAAGAAAAGCCTTATGTGCCTCCACCACCCTATAAACCACCAATTTCGTACCCTCAGAGATTAACCAATTCCAAGACGATGGGCCAGTTTAAAAAAATTGTTGAACTTCTGAAACAGTTGAATATTACTATTCCATTTACAGAAGCTATCACTCAAATGCCCTCGTATGCTAAGTTTTTAAAAGAAATCTTATCCAATAAGAAAAAGATAGAGGATAACGGAACCGTTACACTTACTGCTGAGTGTAGCGCAATAATTCAGAATAATATGCCTCCTAAGCTAAAAGATCCAGGAAGTTTCTCTATACCCTGTGTAATAGGAAAATTCGTCATTGACAAAGCTCTATGCGATTTAGGAGCCAGTATCAGTGTTATGCCCTTAACGATTTGCAAAAGGCTAGACATGGGAGACCTAAGACCAACTAAAATGTATGTTCAACTAGCCGCTCGCTCTATTAAATATCCTGTAGGCATACTAGAAAACGTCCCAGTACGTATAGGACAATTCTATATTCCTACTGATTTCATAATCATGGACATCTCTGAAGACTCCACTACACCTATCATACTAGGAAGACCATTCTTAGCTACCGCCGGAGCTATAATAGACGTAAAGAAAGGAAAGCTAACCTTTGAAGTAGGTGAAGAGAAAGTTGAATTTATTTTAACACAATTCTTACAATCACCAGCTATAGAGGATACATGCTATCTATTGGACGTAATTGACGAATGTGTAAGAGAAATGGAAATGAAAGAAACTACCTATTCTAAAATTATGAAAATTCAAATCCCTCCGATTTTCGAAGATGACAATTGGCGTGAACCATATCAGGATGATAGTCTAAGCGAAAGTTTAGCACTTACACCGGATCCCATGCCAAGTAAGAATAAACCTACATTAGGGTTAAAAACTTTACCTAAGAACCTAAGATACGAATTCTTGGATACTGAATGTACAAGACCAGTTATAATCAATTCCAGTTTAGGAACAATTGAAACAAAGAAACTTTTAGATGTCTTAAAGAAATATCCAACTGCATTGGGATATAACATATCTGATCTCAAAGGAATATGCCCTTCAATCTGTATGCATCGTATTCTGATAGAAGAAGATTGCAAAACCTCCAGAGAATCTCAAAGAAGAATTAACCCAATCCTTAGCACTGTAGTAAAGGAAGAAGTTAAGAAACTACTAGATGCTGGAATAATATATCCAATCTCTGATAGTAAATGGGTTAGTCCAGTACATGTAGTACCAAAGAAAGGAGGTATCACTATTGTGAAAAACGCTAAAGGCGAATCGATATCACAAAGAGTAGTGACATGACATAGAGTGTGCATCGATTATCGTAAACTAAACAAAGTCACTCGAAAAGATCATTTTCCACTACCTTTTATAGATCAAATGTTAGAACGATTAGCCAAGCATTCATATTTCTGTTATCTTGATGGTTACTCAGATTTTTCCAAATCCCTATCCACCCAGATGATCAAGAGAAGACTACATTCACATGCCCTTATGGAACGTTCGCTTATAGACTAATGCCCTTTGGATTATGCAACGCTCCTGCAACCTTTCAAAGATGTATGATGTCAATCTTTGCAGATTTCATAGACAACATCATGGAAGTGTTCATGGACGACTTCTCTGTATGCGAGCAAAGTTTTGAAGGATGTCTATCAAATTTAGAAATGGTGTTAGAAAGATGTGTAAAAGTAAATCTCGTGCTTAACTGGGAGAAATGTCATTTTATGGTCAGAGAAGGAAACGTACTAGGACACGTTATATCTGACAAGGGAATTGAAGTTGATAAAGCTAAGATAGAAGTCATAAAAAATCTTCAACCCCCTAAAACCGTTTCGTGAAATACGAAGCTTTTTAGGACACGCCGGTTTCTACCGACGATTCATCAAAGATTTCTCGAAAATCACTAAACCTCTTACCGGTTTATTAATGAAAGACGCTGAGTTCATATTCAATGAAGATTGTCTTAAAGCATTCGAAACTCTAAAAACAGCCCTCATCACCGCACCAATCATGCAACCCCCTAACTGGAGATTACCTTTCGAAATCATGTGCGATGCGAGTGACTATGCTGTAGGCGCAGTTCTAGGCCAGAGGAAGGACAAGAAACTTCATGCGATTTACTATGCCAGTAGAACCTTAGATTCTGATCAGATGAACTACGCCACTACTGAAAAAGAATTGTTAGCAGTTGTCTTTACGCTTGACAAATTCCATTCTTACCTAGTGGGAGCGAAAATAATCGTTTACACAGACCACGCTGCTATCAGATATCTATTAACTAAGAAAGATGCTAAACCAAGACTCTTGAGATGGATTCTACTCTTACAAGAGTTTGATCTTGAAATAAAAGATAAAAAAGGTACTGAAAACATCGTAGCGGACCATTTATCTAGAATAGAATGTATTAAACCAGAACAAGTGCCGATTAACGATGATTTTATGTATGAACAGCTGATAGCACAAATAGGAAGCGACCCAGTTCAGTTAGACATAGATGAACCAGAACCCGTGGAAACAATCCAAACAACTGTAGGACTTCCATGGTACGCTGACATTGTCAACTACCTAGCTGCAGGAGCTCTTCCACCTGACTTAACCTATCAGCAGAAAAAGAAATTCTTTCACAATCTCAAACATTACTATTGGGATGAACCATTATTGTTCAAAAGAGGACCCGATGGAATCTTTCGTCGATGTATTCCCGAAGAAGAAATAGAAGATGTCATTGCTCATTGCCATTCATCTCCTTATGGTGGACATGCAAGCACTTCCAAGACTTGTGCAAAAATCTTACAAGTCGGCCATTTCTGGCCTAATTTATGGAAAGATGTCCACATCGCTGTTATAAATTGCGATCGGTGTCAACGCACCAGTAATATTTCAAGAAGAGATGAAATGCCTCAAAAAGGAATATTAGAAGTAGAAGTCTTTGACGTCTGGGGAATAGATTTCATGGGACCATTCCCATCATCTTTCGGTAATAATTACATACTCGTAGCTGGCAATTACGTTTCAAAATGGATTGAGGCTATAGCTTCTCCTACAAATGACACACGAGTAGTAATTAAGCTTTTCAAAAATATAATCTTTCCCAGATTTAGTGTGCCAAGATTCGTCATAAGTGACGGTGGCTCGCACTTCATTTCAAAAATCTTTGACAAATTACTATCTAAGTATGGAGTCAGACACCGTGTAGCAACACCATATCATCCACAAACAAGTGGACAGGTCGAAGTCTCAAACAGAGAAATTAAACAAATCTTAGAAAAGACTGTCGCCATATCTCGGAAAGATTGGTCATCTAAACTTAATGAAGCTTTATGGGCTTATAGGACAGCTTACAAGACACCCATAGGAACTACGCCTTTCAAATTAGTATATGGAAAGTCTTGTCATCTCCCGGTAGAACTAGAACACAAAGCATATTGGGCGATCAAAACTCTCAATATAAACTATAATGTTGCAGGAGAAAAGCGAATCCTCGATATTAACGAATTAGAAGAGTTAAGGTTAGATGCTTATGAGAATGCTAAGATATATAAAGAAAGGACTAAGCGATGGCACGATAAACGCCTATCTAGGAAAGAATTTAGTGTGGGAGACGTTGTACTCCTCTTTAATTCAAGACTTAGGCTCTTTCCTGGAAAACTAAAATCTAGATGGTCAGGACCCTTTGAAATAACTAGAGTATTCCCGAGCGGAGCAATAGAAATTAAGGGTAGGAACAGTGAACCGTTCACAGTAAACGGACAACGTTTAAAACATTACCATAAAGTTGAAAATAGAGATTATGCAAATAGTCTAAGGCTTTTAGAGTTGTCCACTAATTTCTCTGATTAATCTACACCTAAGCATTACATCAGGCTTTTGACGATAAAAACAGCGCTTAGTGGGAGGCAACCCATTTAATCATTTAATCATTTTGTCATTTATCATTTTATTATTTGTTTATTTGTTTTGTCATTTTATTGTTTTATAGTTTTATTTCATTATTACTATTATTGCTTTTATTTATGCATTTATTTTCTTATTTTCCTTATTTTAATTTTTAAATCACTTTTACAGATTTTCTAAAGTCATTTCCACTTTCCTTCTCCCCCTGATTTGTTTCCTCCGTATTTACACTAACTATGGCTAACCAACCGAGAAACATTATGGAAACCAAATTTAGAGGTAGGAACCAAAGAATGAAATTTGAAGAGTTATCATAGAGACCAATGGATTTGACTCTGTACCCGGATGATCTGACTATGGAAACCTTAGGTATACATGATAGCATCCTATACTTGTTTAACCAACTTGGATGGGAGAATGCACTGATTAAACAAAAGTTTGTGACTTACCGTGAGCTCACCCTTGAGTTCCTAAGCTCCTTAATTTACTTACCCGAGCGCGGTTTTGGATTCTAGAAAGGATTTATCAGTTTCCGCCTATTCGGAATAGAATTTGACTTTAACCATAGAGAACTAGCTGACTTATTAGGATTCCCTAGTGGACCCTTTGCTTTTACTACCACACAGGTAGAATTGATGGACATTGAGTTGGACTTCTTTTGGGGAACCTTAACCGGAAATTACCATCCTGAACCAAATAACATGAACAATGATGAGATACATAACCCTGCTATCCGCTATTTCCATAAGATCCTTGCCCACACCTTCTTTGGAAAAGAAGAAAACCTTACTGGAGTATCTAAAGATGAGATATTCATTATGTCATGTCTGACTAATGGACAGCCAGTCAATGGTGTGCCTTTCATGATGCAAACCTTCACCCAAATCCAAGAAGAACCTGATCTACCCATATTAGTAGGAGGTCTTGTCACCATGATTGCTGATGCCTTAGGACTTAGATACCAATTACACAGGTGTAACCGCTTAGGTACCATCCGTCCTATGAATCTTAACTTTTGCTTTAACCGCCATATCATAAGAAATTTAGGACAACCACCTTACGAGTACCTAATCAGGAATGAAGTAGTAAACCTTTTCACACTACCAAACCATGCTAGAGTCAGTGTTCATAATAAAGATAATTGGCTTTATGAGCTTACCCCTCCTGACTATCCATCCACTCCAGAAACACCTCAATCTTACAAGATAAGGGATGACATAATGACCGATGTAGAAAGTGACCCTGAGACACCTCCTGGTTACCATGACATTGCACACACTGATGAAGTGATTGAAACCCCTGAAGTGAATCAAGTAGAATATGCTGACAACTTAAAGAAAATCATGAATACTCTTGAAGTTTACCAAGCCGATATTAATACTGTTAAGGATGAGATTAAAAGCATGCGATTGGACGTTATAGGTTTAACTGACATAACGTGTGAGCAATTCTACCACCTGAACTCTGCAATTGAAGATTTGAAGAAGCACTTTTGAAAATGCTGTAGTGATCTAACTTATTTTACTTCTTGTTTTTGTTTCTAGTTAGTTGTTAACATTTCGCAAACATTTTCGTACCTTATTTTTATTAATGTAATTTCCCTTCAATTATATCAAAAGCAAAGCACCTCTAGTTTTACCATTTTCCAATTTTCCAATTTAATCAATTTCTATGATTTCCATTAGTTACTGTTATATTTAAATTGATTAATGTTTTATATAATTTCTCGTGTGATGAAATTTGCTAATTTATGTTGATCTAAAAATATTATAAATTATTTGTGTTGGAAATAAAATGAGAAGTGATCGTAAAAAGAAAAATTGTATTGAACGTGTGAGATAATGCATTCTGTGAAGAAAATATTATAAGATTTTAATCCCTCACGGTCGTCATCACCCTCTCACGATCGTGACAAGCTAATTAGCGCGTCACGACCGTCACTCACCCCTCACGACCGTGACGACCCCTGTTATATGAATTCTCAGAAACAGAATTGTTCTTCTTCGCAGAAACCTCTTTTTCAACTTCCACAAAATTTAGAAACCCCCATTATCTCCTCACTATCCCGTAACCTCCCATTACCCTAAATAAATTCCATTAACCTCTTCATTTACTCCAAACCTCTCACATTAACTTCTTTCACTATAATCAGAACCAATTTCTTCACATTTTTCACTTTTCTCACAAAACTCAAAAACCTCTCATCTCTCATTCCCGTACTTGCATGCAATGGAAGAAATTCAGTTTAGAGATGGTGAGCATGGAGAAAATCAAAGACAAAAGTTCATCAGGTTTCAGAACCGTGGCGTCCAACCCACTCGGTATGTCGACACTGACTGTTTGAGGGAGTTGGGACTGCTCAACGGTGTGAAGCTCCTGCTTAGGCATGTTGGTTTGTGGCACTTATGCAGTCAACCACAGCCGACATTCGAACTCCTCACATTGGAATTTCTGAGTTCGTTTCAATATATCACTCCTCCCGGTTCACAAAGTCAACTCACCGGCGTTGCTAAATTCAGAATGCTCGGCCGAGAGTTCGAAGTTACACAAACAAGGATCGCCGAACTGCTAGGTTTCGATCACGGCGACAATGCTCATCTCCGTGTGCCGGACAACTTCAGTGAAACCGCTTTCACCTTGTGGCACGACATCACCAACACCCGTGCTACTGCCTTTCAGAGCCTGAATGCTACCCATATCAATAACCCGACGATCCGATACTTTCATCGCATCATCTGCAATACCATTTTTGCAAGAGAGAGAAATCACAAGCTTAACTCCAAGGAGCTCCCGTTCTTGCACTGCGCCTTAAATGACGAGCGCATCAATGCTGCCCCATTCCTGTTGTCCCATATCCAGTCCGTAGCGCAAAGAGGCGCAACCCCCTTCTACATAGGCGGGATTGTCACCACCCTCGCCATTCAGCTGGAGCTTGGTGACTTGATTATCAATTTGCCTCGCAGAGCTGCAGAGTTGCTAACGAAGAACTATTGCAGGTCCGCCCACTTGATTTCTCTGAGAGAGGATGGCAGGTTCAGCCCTGTTATCCAAGGCACTATTTATCACCACATCATCTTGTCGTGTCGTGACCGCATCGATCCTTCCAACCGAGCCAACTGGCTATTTGCTTTACCGGATGCTACCGGCCACGCCCCCATTATTGATGAGCAGGCCGATCCACCAGTGGACGAGATGCAAGACACCATGGATGCAGCTGAGCCTGTACAGGACATTCCTGAGTCCTCCACCCGACAGCCACCTGCACAAGAATTCACACATGAAGACATCCTTCGTGCGATTCATCAGCAAAATCAGATGAATGCCGCTTGGAGCGAAGGCAAAAAGAGCAACATGATGCACTACTTTTAGCTGTTGCCACCAACCAGAGGACGACTGATGAGAAGCTCGGAGAGATCTTTAGTGAGCTAGAGGCTTTGCAAATTGATATCACTACTCTCACCGGCATCGGTTCTGATCCTGAAGCGACTCCGACCAGACGCTCCCGCACCAGAAGTCGAGGCCGTGGTCATCAGCATCCTTAGTTTTAGTTTTTGTTTATGTTTTCCATTTCCGTTGTTTGTATTGTATTTTACCCGCTATTATATCACAACATTGAGGACAATGTCTGATATAGTGTGGGAGAGATACCTTTCCTTTTTCCGCATTTCCCTTTCCGCACTTTCCATTCCGTTGTATTTCCTTTTCGTACTTTAATGAAACAAAGTAATATTTGTGTTATTTCTTTAGTTTCGAATTTTCCCCGTTTATTTAGCCATACCGAAATTTTTTGTCTTTATCTTCGCGTTACCTGACTTACCTACGAAATCATAGTTAGGAAGCTGAGAACGATTCAACAAGATCAATACAGTCTTGACACCTTAGACTTCCTACTTAAGCATTCCGTTCCGATAATTGTTACGACTACACCTTAAGTTTCAGTTCAAAAGTAACCACTGGTAGTTTATACTAGCAGTCAGCACCGTCTGAACACAAACCACGTGGGGAGCCGATGAATATAAGTATTTGATGCCTAATCTATAATGATCCTTCATATCTCGATGCCAATGAAAAGAAATTGCACCAAAGTACATGGTCGCATAAAAGAAACGAGAAGTATAAAAAGGAGTCCATTGCGGGTTGGTTCAGAGGTACCTGGTTCTGAACTTGGTAGGGCGTGCTACGGCTCGATCCCCCACAACCTCCAAATCGGATAATATACGTAGGGTTTCCACATTCGTGTACCAGACCCCGTGCTTATAAAGGATCAAAGTCACTAACCGGCTACTCCACTACGTGCGTGCTAAGGCAAAGGGCTTAATGTGATTGCGCTAGAATGAAACCGGGTGAAATAAGATCGAAAGACTCTAGGTGGAATCGTAACGCAATTACCGAATGTTTCGTTAAACGGGAAGTCGGCGACTTAGCTTGTTGCTTGTGTCATTAGTGTATCGTTAGTGTTTTATTCTAGTTCCGGTTTATCTGACAAAACGATTCCTCGTATGGTTTGTTATGTGTGTGCGTCGATGAAAACCTGTCCGATCATTTTTCAACCGACTATTTGCTTGAGGACAAGCAAAGGTTTAAGTTTGGGGAAGTTTGATAACGAGAAAAAGTATCGTTTTATTGCTATGTTTCAATGCCGTTTTATCGCACATTTGTCGTTTTAACACCCGATTCCTCGAGTTTTCTTTGTCATTTTGCAGGTATATCAATTATAGAGCTAAATCATGAGCCACAAGTGAAATGAGCAAAAACAACCATGAAAAGAAGAAGAAAAGAGGAATTCTGCATAATCTGCATTTTTTGTAACTGTCACGACCGTCACCTAGGAGTCACGACCGTGACACGCTAACAGGAGCAGTCACGGTCGTCACCAGTCCCTCACGACCGTGACGCGCATATTACAAGGGAGACGAGCGTGACACCCTTTTCACGAACGTGACAAGGGGAAATTAGGTTTACTTGCTGAGAATTGGTCATGTACGTGTGTGTTACGTGAAGTCAATTTTTCTATTCTCCCGCAGACCCAGTATTTCAACTTTTCCCTGGATTTTCTCAGCAACTATGAAGCCCATGCATCATTCCAACTGCCAAGCCCAAATTATGATCCTATAAATAGCTTAGTTTCAAAGAACAAATTACAGAGTTTTATTTTAATTTTTCTTGCGGAAGCTCTGCCGTATTTCCATTGCACCCTATTTCCTTAATTTTTCCAGCATTTGTTCTGTTCTTGCTTTAATTTTTATATCCCAACCAAATCAAATAACAATTTCCAACATTAGGAAATTGTTATCATTTAATTTCTTTCAAAGCCTTCAGCATTTCTTTTGTAATTTATTTTCGATTCCGGTCCGCACTCCGAGCTTGCCAGATTGTGGAAGAAGGAGTCTAACATTATATTTGTTATTCAGGTTTTTAATTAATTCGCTTTTATATTAATGTTAAGAATTTATTTTTATTTCTTTATTATGCATATTTTATTTTGTATTCCTCTGTTTCTGCATCTGTCTGGTACAACAATCATGAGTAGCTAAACACTTTAGGCGGTATGTAATTAAAATCAACTAAATCGGTAAAATCAATTCTAGGATTAAAATAATTAAGAACTTAAAATTCTGGTTGTGACTTTTTATAATAAAATCAATCTTTTTGTTACGAGAGTAAGGAAAGTGTAATAGGTTAGGTCGAGACCACGAGAGTGTGAGATTTTAACCAGATAGCTAAAGTTAGGCATTTAATTTAAACACAGCGAGAGCGCTTTAAAATGAATTAGACTTATTAAGTTTCCAAAAATTATTTCTAAACACTTATGGGCTAGCGAGAGCAGGCATAGGGCTTTAGGGGTAAGATCTGAGATAAGACCACGAGAGTGTGAGTTAAAGATATTTAAACTGATAACCTCTACAGAATAGATTAAGTGAACCATCCTTATAAGCCTAGATTAGATTGACCCGCCTAAGTTAACATAATTACATACCGACCGCCTTATTATTATTATTAAACTTAAATTTAATTCCTGTCTTTAATCCTTAAAAACAACCAAAAATCGTGACAACCATTCACCTTAGCTAAACTAGTAAATCCTCTAGCACTAAGTAATCATAAAGTCCCTGTGGGATCGATAATCTTAAATATTACTTCGATAGGCTGTGCGCTTGCAGTTAAGATACCGCTAGACACATATTAGAGTACGTCTTTAGCCCATCATTATGCCAAATGGGCCTATCTTTTCACAATCCAAACTTAATCTTAAGATAGTCCATGACCCCTATGTCATATTTTCTGATTTTTCTTTATTTAATTCAAATTTTATTGGATTTAATTCATTTAAATTCAATTTTAATCAAAATAAATATGAAAAATCAAAGATTTGATATTTGGACTATTTTAGGATCAGATATTGAGAGTTATTTACATAATATTTGATCCAAATTCGTGCAAAAAAGGAGGAAAAAGATATGATGGCCAAATATGACTAATATAGAAGGTTTTCAATGACAAAATCAATCAAATCCTATCATCCCAAAAAGATGTGAACCCAAGCCCACAAGTTGACTTAAATCCTTCCTCTATAAATTCATAACACCTTTAGATAGCAAGGACACGAAATCGTTGATCAAAGAACTCTACAAAATTCCAAAATTTGTCTGTCCAAGTGTTTCTCCGTGGGGTGCTCATGTGTTGTTGGTTAAGAAGAAGGATGGTAGTATGAGGTTGTGCGTCGATTATCGACAATTGAATAAGGTGACAATTAAGAATAAATATCCACTTCTTAGGATTACTGATTTGATGGATTGGTTAGTGGGATGATATTCCGAAGACAACGTTCAGAACGAGGTATGGTCACTATGAGTATATTGTGATGCCTTTTGGTATGTTCTATGCACCTGGCGTATTCATGGAATATATGGATCAGACTTTTCATGAGTATTTGGATAAGTTTGTTGTGGTTTTTATTGATGACATTCTGATTTATTTAAAGTCAGAAGAAGGACACCTGAGGATTGTACTATAAGTGTTGAGACAGAAGAAACTTTATGCTTAGTAGTCGAAGTGTGAGTTCTAGTTGAAGGAAGTAAGTTTCCTTGGCCATGTCATTTCTAGCAGTGGGTTTTCAGTGGATCCTTCGAAGATTGATGTTGTATTGAATTGGGATACTCTGAAGTCTGCTACGGAGATCAGAAGTTTCCTTGGTTTGGCCGGTTATTACCGAAAGTTCATAAAAGGTTTTTATAAGTTGGAATTTCCTCTGACCCGGTTAACTAGAAAGGGTCAAGCATACATGTTTGATGTGGCGTGTGAGAAGAGTTTTGTTGAATTGAAGAAGAGGTTGACTACTGCGCCAGTTTTAATTTTGCCAAATCCGAATGAATCTTTTGTGGTGTATTGTGATGCTTCAAAAATGGGTCTTGGTGGTGTGTTGATGCAGAACGGTCAAGTGGTTGCCTATCTTTCTATACATCTATGTGTTCATGAAAGGAACTATCTTACCCATGACTTAGAGTTAGCAGTCGTGGTTTTTGTGTTAAAGATTTGGAGACACTATCTGTTTGGATCGAGGTTTGAGGTGTTTAGTGATCATAAGAGTTTGAAATACTTGTTTGATCAAAAAGAACTAAACATGAGGCAGAAGAGATGGTTAGATATGTTGAAAGACTTTGATTTCGATTTGTGTTACCACCCTGGTAAGTTTGTATTTCCTAGGAGCATTTGGATTGGGTGCAACAACTTTTAGGTATCCTGGTGGTACAGCTGGTGCTTGGTTAGGCGCATACAAGGCATTATTGTTCTTGTAAGATAAATTTAGATGATTCTTCCCTCCTGGGTTGTAGGTATTAGAATATGAATTTCCTTGAGCATAGTTCATCTGATCTGTGGTTAATCTGACAAGAAGTTGACATTCTGATGGTGTGTGTCTTGGGATTCCACAAAGTTCGCAATTTGGAGTTACGGCAGCCACGGTGGCTGGTGGTGTTATGGTTAAGTTATCGATCTTCTGGGCTATGAAATCCATCTTAGCATTTACATGATCTAAACTGCTCACTTCATACATTCCTCCCTTAGTTTGGTTCTTCTCTATAGGTGTTCTTTCTCCTCCCCATTGGCAATTATTTTGAGCCATGTTCTCAATACGGTTGTAAGCTTCTTCGTAAGGTTTATCCATAAGAGCGTCGTCCATGGCATCCTCTATCGTCATCCTCGTGTTGTATAGAAGTCCATTATAGAAGGTAATGATGGTTACAAAATTTTCAAACCTATGGTGTGGACATAACCTCAATAGATCCTTGTATCTTTCCAACACTTCATAAAGTAATTCAGCATCTTTCTGTCGAAATTCGTTGATCTGAGCTCTCAGCATTGTTGTCTTGCTTAGCGGGAAATAACGTGATAGGAAGACATTCTTCAGTTCTGCCCATGTTGTGACAGAGTTGGCTGGTAGATATTGTAACCACGCCCAAGCTCTATCTCTTAAAGAGAACGAAAAATATCTCAGTCTTATTGCGTCTTGAGTTACACCATTTTATTTCACGATATCTACGTATTGCACAAACTTCATCAGATGTTCATTAGGGTCGTCCATAGGATTTCCAGAGAAATGTTTTTGTTGTACAACTTGTAGTAGTGAAGGTTTCAGTTCAAAATCATTTTGGGTAATAGCTGGTGCAATAATACTATTGTTCGGTTCTTGTTGAGTTGGAGTCGCATAGGACTTGAGTGAACGTCGCGGTGGTGTTCCATTTTCTTCGGCCATAATTGGTTTTTCAACTGGTTCTGGTAAGAGTTCTTCAGGTAAAAGGGTTTTGTTGGTTTCGGTTCGACGTCTCGAGCTTTAGAAATGTTCAACTTCGTCGATTCGGGGTTCTAAGTTTTCGCCTTGGGAGAGAGTAATGGGCATACAATTGACAAAGGGTAATTTTTGTTGCCTTAGTCTAGACGACGCAACAACGAATTGCACTATTGACTAAATCTAAGTCCCTGACAACGACGCCAAAAACTTGATCGCGAATTTCCGAGTATAAAGATTCTAACTGCAAGTATACAGTCTAATCGCGTAGCAATAAAAGATATCGATCCCACAGAGACTCGATAATCAACTTAACGCTATCGGGTGTTACTATGTTTAGCTAAGGCGAATGGTATTTTAGTTTTAAGGGGCGAGAAAGTAATAATTTTAGATTAAGTTAAATTAATAATAAGTATATCGGTACGTAATTGGTTCGCCTTTGCAAATTTAATAAAGGGTCGGCTTATTAAGGTTTGTCAAGTTATATTTCCATAGAAACTGTCGGTTTAAAAGTCATTGACTCACACTCTCGTAGTCTTGCCTATTACTATACTCCTAAGTTCAATTAAGCACTCCCGCTATGTCAATTCAAGTTATAAATACTTTTTGGAAACCTAGAGGTTCTAATTGGTTTTAAAGCGCTTCCGTTGTATTTAAAAGCAATGCTCGATTTCAGCTATTCGGTTACAATTTCACACTCCCGTGGTCTTAATCCTAACCTTTTATACTTTCTTACTCTCGTAACAAAATTTTATTATAATAATAAATCGAAACCAAAAAGAGTAACTCGATTAAACGGTTTAGCCAAACATATTAAATAAAGGCGAAGAAAGGTAGAAGAAGAAGTGCATAAAAATAAATAACATAATAATTAAATGGCAAGGCATTAAATTAGGATGCCTGGTTGAAGTACTCTTTATCAATCAATCTTGAAGTAACTTAAACTAAAAACAAAATGCAGTGGCTAGAAAGAAATAAATGGTGATAGCTTCCCAAGGAAGGAGACTATCACTTTGGTTCGGGTAATGGAAAATTAAAGCAATACTGAAACGAAAACAAAAGTAAACTCTGAATAGAAAATTATGGCTTCGATCGGAATTTTGGTAGCAATTTAATAAGGTAAACGAAGCTCACTTTGGAATTGGTGGAGGCTTCTATTTATAGCTTCTGTAACTTGAGTTTGTTGAGAATGATACAAAGTCATATTTGTTGGGCCTTGACTAGGAGTGTGGACTGAGGTTGAGTAGGGTTGAGGAAAAATCTCTGTTGAATGAGAAGAATGCGCGTAACGGCTCTATGGAATTTGATTTAACTAAGGCGTAATTAGGTTTCTGATATAAGCCTTGGACGGTAGTATTGGGTTCATGACGCTCGTCTGGGATATGGGACGATCGTCACCAATCCGTGACAGTCGTCCTACAGTAAAAAAAACTCGAATCTTCAATGATTTCATTTCTTCTGCACTTTTGCCTTATTTCTTGAGCTAGAAGTCTTGTTTCTGTCTCATTTTCATTATTTCCTTCCACAAGTCAAGTGTAACTGAATACTTGCAAAATAAACACAAACTTCGCATAATATTGTTCAAAATAAAGAAATTAATAACTTAAATGGATTATTGTCGACATGGATTATTGTCGAAGCGCACATTTGATTAAACAACAAACAGACAGAAGGTACAATCTGATGATTAGGAACCACAAAGTAATGAGCATCATTTTTCCATTCTATACCTGCATGAACCCTCAGAACATGGCAAATTGGATTTTTTATTTGGATGCCCCGGAGCCCGCTGCTTTTATACCTAAAGATCAGTCGGGTGAAGGGATTGATGTGATGGAGCATGCTATGCAGAATGAAGAATAACCACCAGGCACTCAATATTCTATCACTTCCTCCTGACACCGAAGAAGAAGTGAACGTGGCCCCGCAACGAACGATGATATTCTAGCGGCCATTATGCAGAGGAACAAGTTGGATGCTCAGAGAGATGCACGATACCAGACATAGCATACTGGGATGATGGCTCTCATGGGTCAAATCCAACTGGAGAAAACAAACCAAGGTGTGGGGATAACAGACACCATATAAGAGCTTGGTGCTTTGACTCAGCAAGTGCAGGGCCTGCATGAGTATATCCATCATGTGGGTATACCAGATGACGTGATACAACATAAACAAAGACAACTTTGAGGCAGAGCAAAAGGACGAGGACCTCAGTAGTTTCTTTACTTTTTCTTGTATTTCCCTTTTGTAATATCTACCTTATCCTATAACATTGAGGATAATGTCTAATATAGTGTGGGAGAGAGGTAGTTTAGAATTGTTATTTCCCTTTTGTACTTTTCATTTTAGTAAACCAAGTTATTTATGAAAGTGATTTCTGTTAGTATTTGATTCCCTCTTATTTTTAGCCATAACAAAAAAAATTCCGTTAGAATTCACTCACTTGACATGCCCTACGAGTATATAGGTTGATAGGCTATGTTAGAAAGTTGAGAAAGAATTAACAAAATCGATACAGTCTTGACACCTTACACCCCCAAGATATGCGATATCCGTTTGAGTACCTTTTATACCGAGATTTGAAGCTTTAATTCTAAATTAGCCCCTAGTATTTTATTTTAGCAATCAGCACCGTCTTATACACAAGCTACGTGGAGATTCGATGCTAATAAGTGATTGATACTTAAAGTTGCCAAAAATAAAAATAAAAATTAGAAATACTTAAGCATGCCAATAAAAAAATAGTTAAGCTTGCGCCGAATCTAAAGGATGAAATATATGCGAAAGGCAAAGAAAAGTCTAATGTTAGTTGGTTCAGAGGTACCTGGTTCTGAACTCGGTAGGGCAAACTATGGTTCGAACCCCCACGACTTGCATTCAGTACTTATAACGGGTTACCACACTTGTGAACCAGACCCCACGTTTGAAAATATCAAATTCACTAACAAGCTACTCCACTATGTGCGTGTCAAGGCAAATGGCTTAAGGTGATTACGTTAGAATGAAAATGGGTGAAATAGAAATGAGAGCATTAGATTGAGCAATAATATAATGATCCAGACTGGTTTATATAGGGGGGTTTAGGAGCATACATCTTTCTTTTGTGTCGTTAATGTATCTTTGTTGTTTGAGTTACTACCATTCTTTTAGCAAGGTGTCGCACGACCACATATGGTTAGGTGATGTGTCTTGTGTTTGTGTTTAACAGATGTTTTCAAAACCATGTTGATTATTTGCTTGAGGACAAACAAAGATTCAAGTGTATGGGAGTTTGATAACACGATTTTACATTGATCATTTAGCTTAGTTTTTGTTAATAACATTATCGATTTTTTGTAATTTACAAGTTATTTCGCAAGTTGTTCAAGTATTTTATAGGTATTCTTATCCATGAGGCTTGTAGAAGAAAAGAAGCAAAAAGAAGAAGAAATAGGAAGAAATGAAGACAGATAGCAGAAAACGATACTTTTTACAATTCACACCCATGACGCCCGTAACAAGTACAAGACGACCTTCAGTCACTTGTTTAGTGGGACGGCTGTGAGGCACAAGTGACGCCCGTCACAGGTCAAAAATAGGAAAATTAAATACGCGCCTCAATCAAAGTCGAAGGAGCCGTTGCGTATTCTTCTCCATTCTTCCCAGACTTCCTCAGCAGCAAAACCCAGTCTCAATCAAGCATGAATTTCTCAGTCCCAACACCATTTTCTCTGTTATTTTCTACTCCACTGTTAGTGCTCATGTGCTATAATAGGAACCAAAGAAAATTTCAAAAGAGAGCCTATATTAAGTTTTATTTCCAGTTATCCGTTCAGAACTTTTCCTTTTAGTTTTTCTGCATTGTTTTCCCTTCTGTTTACCTTTACCGAATTAGTAATAGCTTCCCACATCGGGGAGCTATTGCACTTTAATTTATTTTAAGCCACTACCTTCGAATTTTATTTTCCGCAAGCCTACCGACCTGTGGAGGTTTGCTACACCAAGATTTTATTATTGTCCAAGTTTATTATAGAATTAATAAAATTTCCTTTATTTTTATCTTCCATGCCTATTGCCATTATTTACTGCCTTTATTTATTTATGCTTGATCTAAATAACATGTCAAGCTAAAACACTTAATCGGTATATAATTAATTAACCAGAGGGGATTCAATAAGTCTAGGCTAAAAGTATAAACAAACTTATTTCTAGTTTCAATTTCTTAATATAAAATCAACTTTTATTACGAGAGTAAAAAGGTAACAAGATTAGTATTAAGACCATGAGATTGTGAGATTTTAACCAGATAGTTGAAATCGAACATTAATTTTAAACACAGCGGAGGCGCTTTAAAGTTAATTAGAACTTATAAGTTTTCAAAAAGTACTTTTAACTCGAATTGATATAGCGAGAGTGTTCAATCTGACTTAGGAGTATAGTTTGACTCATTTTTATAAGCCGACAATTTATTAAATCCATGATGGCATACTAATTACGTACCGATACTCTATCATAATCCCTTTTAGTTCTAATTTCTAATTTCCTTTTTAGTTTCCCTTTGAACCTTAATCTAAAATATTATTCACCTTACCTAAACATAGTAACACCCCGATAGCGCTAGTTTGATTATCAAGTATATATGGGATCGATATCTTTTATTACTACGCGATTAGGTTGTGCACTTGCCATTAGTAATCGTTAGACTCAGAAAGTTGCAATCAAGGAACACTATGTGAAAATTTTCCATTATGTTTAATGATGTATAAATGACATTTTGAGGTGTGTGTGTTGAATGTTTATGAAGAATTATTTATGAATGCTGATGCAATTGTTTGTTTAACATGTTGATATGATGATATTTTTGCGTCTTGCATTCATGGCATACTTATGTTGATTTGAGGCTTCGAATCTCATTGTGTGGATTCAAGGTGATGTTGTTTATGTTGTGCTTCGCGATGGAGGGTAGATGGCACAATGTCCTTCACATGTTGAAATCAGTACCACATGCATTTATGAGTTTTGCATTTCATCCTTGGTGGCATAACATGAAGCATTTGTTGACTTGATGTTTTGATGAGTTGTGTAAGAGGTTGGATGAGAATATTATGTGTTGTTGCATGAAGAATGATTACTTGCTTATCTTTACTTGAATTGTTTATATTGATTTGTGATTACTCACCCTGCCTGTTGTAATATTGCCTCTACGTGGGTAACATGCAGATGCTAAAGAAGGATATCTTTGGTGTGTGGAGTCGATTTGAATTCTTTCACATTTATTTATTTTCGTTAGATGTAAATAATGGTGTCCTGCTTTGTGTCATGTAACATTGGATCGGAAACATTTGTGAACCATTGCATTCGTTTTGTTTTATCATGCCTTAAGTTGATTTGAATTTGTTTATGTTGAAATGATGACGATTTTGAACATATGTTGATTTATCGGAATTTTATGATGATATAATGAAGTTTATGTTTTCCGCTGCTTAGTAAATGTTTTATTTGAAAAGATTTGACGTAACTCGTGTTACGGGACAAGACACATTTGTATTCAAATGTTGTTTGAAGTAAATGTGACGCCCTTTGTGGTTTTACTTTGATTTAAATGATTAATTTTCTGTATAATTATTGTGGGGTAAAAGGGTGTTACATTAGTGGTATCAGAGTCTATCTGGACTACATGGTTGTTGAGGATTGGTTGCTGAGGATATCCAATACAACATATATGCATATCATCATCAGACATGCCCATTTGATGAGATATCACTATTCAGCGGATGGTTGGCATGCAGTTCGACAATCACTGTGTCATATCTTCTTGAGCGCGTTATGCGGAAGTTTGGTTATGCTCAGACCAATCCCATGCACCCTGCTAAGTCCGCTCCTCTCGGCCTGACCCGTAAGGAGACAAACAAGATATTTTCTGACTTTTAGAACCATCTGGTCACAGACGAGGCTCGGGCCATCAAAACTTAGAGAGACTGGAGTTGCATTGATGGCTACATCAGGTAGTTCTTTGCAGTCTCACATCCCTACATGGTTCCCACTGTAGATGAATCACCTCCCAGACCAATGCATCAGGAGATATTAGATGAGGAACAATCTCAAATGGATCACACTCAATATGTGTTTCCTCAATATCGTCAGATAGTTACTATTTGGTCAGTCAGGCATTGATGTTGGTTTCTTCCCAGATGGGTATGGCTAGAGGTGAATATTGGATGAGATTCTTAATGTGGCAAGAGGGCACTTATGTACCACAAAAATCAGACAAGGATTGGTGAGATCGATGGCCGAGGACGCATACCTGGCGATCAAGGAGGCGGTCGAGGCGGTAGAGGCAGAGGAGAGGGTGTTGATGTAGTCTCGCACACACACATTAGTTATTTTGATGTAGTATTTTGATGTACATTCCTTTTATGACTTTGTATTTTTTTTATGGCATTGACGTATTATTTGTATCTCTTCTTTGATATATATATATATATATATATATATATATAACTTTATTTATGTTTGTATGTTATTGTATATGCATCTCCGACTAACAAAACTGGTTTTATCTATAAAAAAATGTTCTGATAAAATTCTAGAGATGCATATACGAAACTATTTCAGTAGATGTATCCTCAGAAGCAGTCAGCGTAAAATAAAAAATGGTGCGTCTGGAAGTATGTCTGCGGAACCATGGGGCATAATTGGAAATACAGCAGGTGGCTGAGATTATCATGTGTTGGATTAAGAAATTCACTTATTCCTTCAGTTGCTCCTAGTGGGTCGTTAATTGGAAAAGCTAAAGTTACAAAGGTTGGTTTCCATTGTTGATTTAATGTCTGTCATACCTTAAATTTTGACATTTTTCATTGTGAATATTTTTTCGTTTATTTGACTAATTTTTTTTTGCTTATTTTAAAAAAGAAATTGATATTAATTATGAATTTTTTACTAACTGTGATTAATATGAATTTTAATCATTGATTTTTTTGATATTAATGTTATTTTTATATATTAAAGTATATATTTTTAAATATTAAAGTATATGTTTAGCATTCTACTTTAATTTTATTTCTTTGTGACTATTTTAATTCAAACTTAATGACGTATGCATACCTCTGTTTTTATTGCCCACGATGTTTTTTCGTGTATTCTTTTATGCCATGATGTTTTCCATGATGAATACCTTTGATTTTATCTGACACGATGCTTTACCGTGTATATGGTTATTTATTACCGCGATGTTTTTCCGTGAATGTTTATATCTAACAACTTGATAAGATCAAAGACATTTATATGTGATCTCCAGTTTTCTCTGTTTGTTTGGTTTGTCATATGACGTATAAATTCTTAATCGATACCTGAAAACTATTTGGATGCTTAAAGCTTTATATGTGACCTTGTGAATCGTTACCTCGCTTCTGGAAGTTTGAGAAGAGGCATTGGACCTTGCTCCAATAGGCAAGTTTTAGTGAGCAACCTTTTTCTTTTTTCATTGTCTCTTTACATTCGACGTTCTTCTGAATATGCAACCTTTTATATTTTCTTTAAAATCCTATTTTCCATATATATCACAAAAACAACAAAAACATTTTTTTCATCTCCCAAAGGAGAAACTTTCCTAGTTAATAAGCAGTATGAATTCCTAATTCTAACAAAATAACCTAAGGAGAATCCAAAACCATGTGAGCATCTGTCAATCAACAGTATACAAAGTGGGGTTAGTTTAAGATATATTTTCCCTTCCTTAACCATCTTCATTAGGATAAAATATAGAAATCAGAAAGTAGCACAAATACGATAGTGATTAAAGACCACAAAAAATCGTGCTACAATGTCTTCAGATGGGCAGGGGGTGCAATTACCAAGAAGAATTTTGTTTCTAACTCTTCTCCAATTTCGGTTCGTGGTTTGGAAGTGGATAATCTTATTATTCATAAATCTTATTTTTCTTCTCTTCATCCTTCAAACAAAGTTGGGAAGCGTGGTACTCTTACTAAGAAGGGGGTGGCCGGTGTAGTTTCTAGGACTTCCTCTTTATCGGATTCCTTATCAGCAAGTGGTTCAGGGAGGAATAATTCTAGGTGTGATGTTTTTGTGCCAATGTTGTTTCGAGTCATCGTATCTTTCAAGATAACAATAATTCGGGTATTGATATGGCATCCAAACTTTGGGAGAAAGCGGCGGCCTGCGACGTGGATAGAGGTGTTAATGTTGATTATCATGTGGAAGCCATCAGATGTTTGGAAGCAAAAGATAATATTTAAAAATTGAAGAAGGTTGCCATTCAAAGTGGTCTCTAATGAATATTACAATATTTGAGGGCGTGCCAACTCTTTGAAGAGGAAGAGTTTGGTTCAGCTTATTAGGAAGGAAGCTTTTGATGTTTGTTTTATTCAAGAAACCAATGCTAAAGTGATTGATGAGAATTTGGTTATTGCAATGTGGGGTAGTAAAGAGGTGGAATGGTCTTTTAAAAGTGTTATCGGTAGAGCTGAATGTTTACTTATAATGTGGCATAAAGGGTTGTTTGAGATTTGTTTTAGTTTTGTTGGTGAAGGTTTCATTGGAATCAAAATTCGATGGAAAGGAAAGGATCTTTTCTTTGTCAATACTTATTCATCTTTCTCTTTAGTGTTGAAGAGGAATATGTGGAGTGAATTATTTGTTTGTAAGAGGAAATTTGCAAGTGGGATATGGTGTATTGGTGGAGATTTTAATGCTATTAAGAAGAAGGAGGAGAGGAAATGAGTGAATATATGTGTTAATCATGGGTATATGGTTGAGTTTAACAAGTTCATTGAGGGGTTAGAGTTTATTGATATCCCTTTAATAGGGAGTAAATTTACTTGGTTTAACCTGAGTGGTAAGGCGATGAGTAGGTTGGATAAATTCTTACTTTCCGAGGAGTTGGTGGTCAAGTGGAAGGTGGCAGGCCAAATGGTAGGGAGTAGGGATTTCTCTGATCATTGTCCTATTTGGATCAAAGGGAATTCTTCTAATTGGGGTCATAAGCCTTTTAAATTCTTCAATTGTTGGATTCATCACTCGAAGTTGATCCCTTTTGTGAAGAGGGTTTGGGATTCGTTATTGGTTCCAGGTAATGTGTTGTTTTCTCTTAAAGATAAATTTAGACTTCTCAAAGGAGAGTTGAGGAGATGAAATAGGAAGGTGTTTCGTGTTATTGATTTGGAAGTTGATGAGGCGATTAAGGAGTTGAGTGCTTTGGATTTTATGATTGCAGTTGGGTCATCGATGGACGGTGTGTCGATGACTAGTAAAAGAGCAGATTCTTATAAGAGAATGTGGAAATCTAGTATCGAGATAGATAGATAGATAGATAGATAGATAGATAGATAGATAGATAGATAGATAGATAGATAGATAGATTGATAGAGAGAGAGAGAGAGAGAAAGAGTTTGCTTAAGGAAAAAAGGTTAAGAAAAGGTGGCTTGTTGAAGGGGATTCTGATTCCAAATTCTTCCATCAAGTTTTATAGTAGAGAATTAGGAGGAACTATTTATTGGGGCTTAATTTGGTTGACGGTTGGGTCGATAAGGTTGATATTATGAAGAAAAAGGTAAAAAGGCACTTTGTTGAGAGGTTTCAGGAGTTTGTTGTTTCTAGAACTTCCTTGTTTGGTATTCCTTTTCAGATGTTAGATGAGGGTGATATAGGTTTCCTTGAGGCTCCGTTTATTATCGATCAGATTAAATCGATGTTGTGGGAGGGGGAGGGAGATAAGAGCCCGAGATCGGACGAGTTCAACTTCAGTTTCTTCAAAGCCTGCTAGGACATTGTGAAGGGTGATCTTTTGAGAGCGGTGGAGGAATTACATGGTTCTACTAGAGTTCTGAAAGTGGTTATTGCGTCTTTCATTGCTTTAATTCTTAAAGTTGATAGTCCCCTCTCTTGATAAGTTTAGGCCTATTTACTTGACGGGGAGCGTGTATAAGTTTTTTGCAAAGATTATGGTGGACAAATTGAAGTTAGTCATTCACAAACGTATTTCCAAGAGTCAATTTGCCTTTGTCGCGGGAAGACAATTGTTGGATGGGGCTTTGGTGTTGAATGAGATTGTTGATTTTGCCAAAAGAGTGAAGAGGAAGTGTTTACTTGTTAAGATGAACTTTGAAAATGCTTATGATTGTGTCTCCTGGGATTTTCTTAAAAGCTTGTTGAGAAGATTTGATTTTGGTAATAGATGGTGTGGGTTGATGGAGGCTTTGGTGTTAAATAATTCCATGTTTGTTCTTGTGAATGGGAGCCCTACTGAGGATTTTATGATTTCTAGAGGCCTTCAGCAAGGAGAGCCTTTGTGAAAAATAGAATTCAAGGTAAAAAGAGAAAAATGTATTAAAAAGGGAAAATTGAGATTCTAATCCAAGACCATATGCTTGAATATATCCATGAATTCTCATTTCACAACCAAATAGGCTATCTTTTTTATTGAAAATAAAATATAATTAAAACTTATATAATAGTAAAGTGATCGAACAAAATTAGGGTATGACAATTTGCTGACAAGGAAATTTAAAATCTACTTATGGTCGAGAATAGATAAGTTTTGATTTTACTTGATATCACAAAGTGTCGTTGAGAAAGGTAAAACAAATGCAATACCTTTTGAAAGAGTTGAAAAACATCGGGGATAAACTAATTTTGATAAGTAGTTTATTTTCATTTTCAGACTTAGGTTTTGATTTCTAATGTCAGTATGCCTAAGAATGTCTTTGTTTCCCTGACCATCAACTTGTAATCAATCTCAGTCTACATTAATTTTGTGGTTATTATACTACTTTATTTTAGTTTCTATTTATTTTTATATTGTCATATTACATGTTTATTATACTGTTTAAATTATTTTGTTTTATTTGATATGTGTTTGTGGTTTAAGAAACAAGTGGTTGTTTGGAGGCACAGGTGTATGGAAGATTCTGATAGGAGCTGTTAATGAAGTATACATCAAATGATTATTCATCAAGTTATGAAAACGATAATTCAATATTTTGATGAATAATGTTGATGTTGAAATTTTATGAGTTTATGTGTTGTGTGGTAAAAAATTTCCAGGATCCAAGTGCAACTTCAAATTTGACTTTATAACTATTGATAAATTTATGTTTATTATTTTATTTTATTTTTTAATTCATATTTACTTGCAGTGTTTTTAATATATGATTTTAATATTTTATTTTTATTTTTCCTTCTTAAACACCACAAATAATTGAAAATTGATAAAACTAAATTTAAAAGGATGAACAAAGAAAGAATAAGTCTAATTTAAAAACTAAACATTTTACTTTTGAAGTTTTTTTTTGGATTTTTAATTTGGGTTAATTTATTATTCTAAAATAAAAGTGAATTATGTATTTTTAAAACACATTAAACTAAATCTGAAATAAATAAAATGATTTGAAATAGATCATTGGTGAATTGATTTGTAACACATTGAGTACCATGTCATTAAAAGTTTGTCATTAAAAGTTGTCTTCAAATTTGTAGAGGAACTAAAATCCTAAAAGCCCTAAAATGAACTAACTTAAATTACATAAATGGATTTAAAGGATTTTAAACTAACAAATATTAATTCAAGCATAATATATTGTGGTAAATATATAATTGATAATGAAAGATGTTTTGCTCTTTAAGACCATCTGCAGCGGTCATTTTTCAAGAAGTTCGTCAGCATGGCACCCACCTTTTCCATCCCAATTGAAATTTCAACACGCCATGCTGGAGCTACGTTGTATATACAC
Organism: Lathyrus aphaca; assembly: GCA_963966055.1. Lineage (NCBI taxonomy): Eukaryota > Viridiplantae > Streptophyta > Magnoliopsida > Fabales > Fabaceae > Lathyrus > Lathyrus aphaca. Next base: position 133,510,532 of record OZ014519.1, on the reverse strand, counting down.
GAACGGTCAAAAATCTGAAGGTTTGTACGGAAGAAGTTCGACGGCTATTTTTTTTTATTTTTCAATTCAAAGTAATTAATCCAAAACAATATAACCTCAACGGCTAGTTAACGGTTATTTTATTTTTTATTTTTTTTTAACTTTTTATTTTATTATAAATATAGTTTTTATTCATAAAAAATTACAAACACAAATACTCTCTCATTTTTATTTTCTCTTCAATTTGAAATTTCTCTCTCACACTTTCATCATTTTATTCCTAAACTTTTTTTTTCAACAATTTATTCTCAAATGGATCCTAATCGTTTTCATAATAAAAAAACTTTCTTCAATTATCTAAGCAAACTAAGAACTCCATTAATGGAGGAAGAAAGAAGATAAGGAAGAAGAAGATGCTATATTGAATGAATCATCAAAGGAGTTACAAGAGAGCTATTTATAGTTATCTAACTAGATAACAAACTCTAATTGTCATCAAAACAGAAAAAAGGGAAAATATCTAGTGTGATACACTTTATCCGACACAATTATGTACTCTCTTTAGTTTGTATTTGTTCCTCATCATCCTTCACAACTATTACCCTCTCACAAGCTTGAGGTTGATACAAATCAATCAATCCAAGCTTGGATAAGCATTCAAAGAATGGCCTAGGACCAAGTGCCTTTGTGAACACATATGCAGCCTGATCTTTTGAAGTAACTGGTAGCAATCTCATTACACCTGCCTGAATCTTTTCACGTACCAAATGACAATCTATATCCAAGTGTTTGGTTCTCTCATGAAAAACCGGATTAGCTGAAATATGGATTGCACTTTGATTGTCGCAATACAGAACTGGAAGTCGAGAAGGATGTTGCTGAAGGTCATGCAGTAAGAAACACATCCACTGAAGTTCACGAGTGGCAGATGCAAGGGCATGATACTCGGCTTTAGCTGAAGAACAACTGATTGTGATTTGTTTCTTAGACTTCCATGAAACCAATGACTGGACAATGAAAAAGCAATATCCAAAAATTGATCTCCTTGTATCAATGCATCCACCCCAGTCTGCATCACTGAATCCAAGAATTTGCAAATTCGATGATGCAGAAAGAAATATGCCACGAGCAGGAGACTTTTTCAAATATCTCAATACACGGATTGCAACTCTGTAATGAGCTTCAGTGGGAGCACTCGTGTATTGACTAAGTTGTTGTGTGGCAAAAGCAATGTCGGGTCGAGTTGTAGTGAGATATATCAATTTTCCCACAAGTCTTCGATATGCAGTAACATCTGAGAATGTTGAACCAGTGTCTTGATGGAGTCGAATAGAGGCATCCAAAGGTGTAGAAGCTGGTTTACAACAAGTTAGACCAGCATCATGAATGTGTTCAAGACAATACTTCATTTGGCATAGAGTTATGCCTTTGGATGATCGAGCAACTTCAAGACCAAGGAAAATTTTCATTATCCCAAGATCTTTTATGTGAAATGCTTTGTGCAAAGCTTTCTTTAGATCATCAAATACAGTGAGAGATGTGCCAGCTAGTATTATGTCATCTACATAAACTAGAAGATCTGTGAAAGAAGTGGAATTTGCCTTGATGAAGAAAGTATGATCAACATGAGCATGCTGAAAACCTTGAGCTTTAAGAAATGTTATCAATTTCTCAAACCATTGCATACTTGCTTGCTTTAAACGATAAAGTGATTTTGTAAGTTGCACACTTGGCCAGATTGATGAGCTACAACACCTTGTGGAACTTTCATGTAAACTACCTCATGCAGATCTCCATGGAGAAAAACATTATTTACATCTAATTGATATAAATTCCAACCATGAATGGCAGCTAAAGCAAGTAGCACTCGAATAGTGGATAACTTAGCAACTGGTGAGAAATTTTCAAAGTAGTCAAGGCCCTCTGTTTGATTGAAACCTTGAGCCACAAGTCTGGCTTTGAATCTTTCAATGGATCCATCAGCATGCCTTTTTACTTTGTACACCCATTTTCTTCCTATGGGGGGAAACATCAGATGGGAGGTCAACAAATTCCCAAGTATGATTGTTGTTAAGAGCTTCAATTTTACTTTGCATAGCTTGTACCCATCTGGGATCTTTAGATGCAACAGTGTAATTGCTTGGTTCAATTTCAGATGAAAGTGCCATGACATAAGCTTGATGACTAGGTGATAGATTAGAATATGATAGACATTATTCTATGGGATATTGACAAGAAGAAGAAGCAACTTTAGAGTTACATATGTAATCTTTAAGATGAATGGGAACTTGTGTGACTCTTGTAGACTTTCTAGTAGGTTCAGGTGTAAAGGCTAAAGCAACGTCAAGAGGAATAGACTCCTGAACATGAGAAGTAGAACCGTCATCATGTCTCAATAAGATGTCAGTAGAATTTGAAGAAGTATTATGCAAACTGTCATTATTAGATAAGACAGGAGAAGATTCTTGAGGAACTTCAAAATTAGATTGAGACTGAGGTGAAATCTGAGATTGGTGGGAAGGAGAAAATGGGATTGACTCAATGGAATAAATGTGTGTAGAAGAAGGAATTTGTGACTGTTGGTCAAAGTAGATATTTGTGGGAATAGAATTATCATAATGATCAAAGAAAGGAAATTCCATATCAAAGAATTTCACATTCCTATATATAATAACATCATGAGTAACTATGTCTAAGAGTATAAATCCTTTCATACCTGACTTGCACCCCAAGAAAGCACATTTTCTTGCTCTAGCATCAAACTTATTTCTATTGGTTGGAAGGGTGGAAGCATAACTCAAGCATCCAAAAACCCTTAGAGAGCTCAGATCAGGGAAACTTCCATGCATAACTTCATAAGAAGACTTGTTGTTCAAAACTTTAGTAGGGATCATGTTCATTAGATACACAACATGAAGAACAACATATGACCAGAATTCCTTTGGCGATTTAGATTGAAACATGAGTGTTATACTAATGTTAAGAATATGCTGATGCCTCCTCTCAACTCTACCATTCTGCTGAGGAGTGTAGACACAACTTCTTTGATGTAAAATTCCTTTTGAAGCATAATATGTAGGCATAAGCAACTCAGTTCCATTGTCACTTCTGATCATTTTAACTTTTCTGCTGAATTGAGTTTCTATCATGGCTACAAAATCCACTATCTTATGACCTACTTCAGCTTTGTATTTTAACATAACAACCCAAACATGTCTGTTATGGTCATCAATTATAGTTAGAAAGTACTTAAAACCATGAATAGAAATTGTGTTAAATGGTCCCCATATATCAACATGAATAAGATCAAACAATTCACTAGCATTATTATTACTGATAGAAAATGGCAAAAACTTTTATCTAGCTTGCTGACAGACATCACAAGCTTTATGAACACTACTAGGAATTTAGCTATACATATTTCTCATACATTTCATTCTGTCATGAGATAAATGCCCTAATCTCAAATGCCATAAAATGGCTGGAGCTACATTATATGATTTCTTATTGGTAAAAACGCTAGAAACAAAGGCTATATTACTACCTTCTTGATAAGCATCCAAGTAATATAATTCATCATGTTCTTTAGCTGAACCAATCTTCATCAAGCCCTTCTTTCCTTGTACAACACATTTGTCAGTTTCAAAAAATACACTACAGTCTTGCTCTTTACATAGTTTTGATACTGAAATCAAATTGACTTCAAATTCTGGCAGAAATAATACATCCTTAATAACAAAACTATTAGACAATTTCACATCTCCACTGATTGTTGTTGTAATAGAATTACCATTGGGAAGATTCACCTTTATAGAATTGATCTTATCATGTTTTAAGAATCAATCTATATTATGACATATGTGATGAGTAGCTCATGTATCTAATATCCATCTTACACTACTTTTTGTATTAAAACTAGCAATGTAAGCATTACCTCCTTTTGCAAGATTGATGGTTCATGTGTTCTTCTCAAGTAATACCATCAAACTTTGATATTTCTCCTTTGTCAAAGTCATGTTGCCATTATCACTGGTTGAAGCAACTGTATGTTTATTGTCTGATCCATCAGCTTCTACCTGATTTGCATAAGATGAACTCCCTCTACCAAGATTAGGTGGATAACCATGTTTCTTGTAGCATATGTCCACTATATGACCATTTCTACCACAATGTGTGCAAACCTTCATATTACCTCTTCCTCTACCAGCATAACTACTGCCTCTGCCTCTCCCAAATCCGGTATCCACAGCATTGACCATACTAGCTTCTTCAATTACATTTTTGTTGGAAAATACAATACCACATATTTTCCTTTCTTGTTGCATAACCATAGAAAATAGTTTATTAATTTGAGGCAAATGATCCATAAGCAACATCTGTGACACAACTCCATGAAATTCTTCATTCAGGCTAATCAAGAACTGATTCTATCTTCAGCTCTAAAATTTATGTTGTTCCTCATAGCTACACAAGCACATGTTATACGACAAGTACAACTTGGCATTGGTCGATACTGATCAAGTTCTTCCCACAAACTTCTCAATTCAATAAAGTAATCTGAAATCTTCTTGTTTCCTTGCTTCAGATTGGATATTTCTTGATATAATTGTGAAACACGGATAAGATCTCCTCTCATGAACTAATCCTTAAGATCGTTCCATATTTTAACCTCACTATCAATAAACACCACACTTTGAGCAATTGAAGGTGTTATTGAGTTTATGATCCATGTATGAACAAGATTGTTGCATCTTTGCCATGCAACATAGTTGAGATTACTCTTCTCTGGTTCTTTGATAATTCCATCCACAAATTGAAACTTTTTCTTCATCGCCAATGCTTTTCTCATCTTCATTGACCATGCATGATAATTTTCACCTGATAATGCAGGTATGACACAAACTGTGGATGAGTTTTCAGAAGGATGAACATAATAAGGATCCAATTGATCCTGACCTGGAGTATTGTTGTTGTTGTTTCTTGTCATCGCAATAGAAAGATAATACAAGATGATCAAGAAGAAAGAACAAAAGAAAACGAAAAAGAATGATCAATTCAAGAATTTGAAACTTCAAACAGAAGTAAACAAAATCACCATTGAAGCTTTGAGCTAGGTGATTGTACAGCGGAAACAGAGCAGGATCAACCTGCTCTGATACCATCTAAGCAAACTAAGAACTCCATTAATGGAGAAAGAAAGAAGATAAGGAATAAGAAGATTCTATATTGAATGAATCATCAAAGGAGTTACAAGAGAGCTATTTATAGTTATTTAACTAGATAACAAACTCTAATTGTCATCAAAACAAAAAAAAAGGGAAAATATCTAGTGTGATACACTTTATCCTACACAATCATGTACTCTCTTTAGTTTGTATTTGTTCTTCATCATCCTTCACAACTATTAAATTACATGCAAAATTATCAAAACCCTAATCCTCAAAATTCTCAAATTCCATTGGTACCAATTTATTGTTTTTAATTATATATCATGTATTTTTGATTAATTTTAATTATCATTTTAGATTATAAGTTTAATTTGAATTTTATTTATTTTATATCAATATTAATTTAAATAATTAAAATTATTATTTTAATTAATATAAAATTTAATATGAATAATATATTAATATATAAAGTAAAGTTGTGGGACCCAATATGAGTTCTTCAGAGTTGCACCATTGGAGTGAAAAATTGAATGAGTTGCTTCAAGCTGACGTGACTTAATAGGTCCCATAAGGAACCCAAAAATGGGTTCACGGTTGGAGATGCTCTAATTGAATATGATTATGGTATAGTCGATTATAAGGCGTGTATATGCGAAACTTTCCTAAAATACTTATGTGTAATCAATTATAGTCATGACATAATTGATTATGGATGGATTTAAACCTTTTCAACTTGTTTCCTTTTTTGTGGATCTACTTTATAAGTTGGTCTGATGCTCATTGGAAAAGCTCAGACCAATAATTTAGAAATTACCTTATCTTATTCTCTTACTCTTTTTTTTTCTTCTTATATTTTCAACACTTCAGATATATTTTAGTAATGAGGGAGAAATCATAAAAGGTTGTAAATTGAACTCGTAATAAAAGTTTGATGTAAATGTTGTGAGTTGAACCTTTGTTAAAAGATCAGTCAATAGTGAAAGTCTCAAATTGGACAACCCTCAAGGGCTGGACGTATGTCTCGTAGATTTAAAATTACAGATTTGCCTAGACTACTTAATCTCTAACTATTAGCCATATCCTAATGATTTTACTTATTAATATAATTATAATCAAAAGTTATTGATTGTGTTGTGTAATTATCTGTGCCCGTTTTTCGCGCGGACGGTCGATGGCCTCCTGTCGAAGGTTTACTTATGGGATCGGCCACACGAATCCCAGAACCGGTGTATTTATAGTGTTGAGTTTAAGTGACGTTTTATAGTGTAAGACGGTCATAAGGTGTTTATTTTGGAAAGAAAGGTAAAATTGCTTAGTAAACGAAATGAAAATCAGATAAAGAACAAGATAAACAAAAGGGTGAGTATTAAAATGATTTGTAATTTAAATTACTTGAATGAATAAAGTGTTGGACGCTATCATACATTTTGCTTAAGGGGTTAACTATTTTTCCTTGATGCTCGGTACTTCGAGTGTTTCCCTTGTACAATGTAAAAAATGTGCCATTTATTTCTGATAATGAATAATGCTTAAATAGACACTAAAAAAGTAACTGTCGGACCCTCTGTCCACTCTGGTCCTACCACGTGTCGTCCCACTACTCTAATAACCAACCAACACGTTCTCTTGCGAATTGAGTCTTTCCCGCCTAAATTTATTCAGTATTGCGTTGATGTGGCTTCACCCAACATGACGCCAATCTCAACCTGTTCAAAATATTGTGACTAACAAATCCCCCCCCCCCCCCCCCGCAAAAGGCCAGTTTCGATGGACCATTGCGTCGGACGAGAAACTGCATTTTGTGTTACTTGTGGAATTTTGACCAAACCCATTAATGGGCTCTTTTCATCTTCCCCTGGTGACTCGATAGCCTGTCCTATCTCATATGCTTAATGTCATGATGACCCTTTTTGTGACACAATTTCCCAGACGTAAGCAATCATGATTAATCATACTCTAAAACGTGGGTTTTCCCACTAATGCCATTAACATATTGAATTTGAACATTTGTTTTTCCTTTTGAACTCCCTTAATGTGTCTATAAATATTGTCCTAAGACATTTGGTTTCTTTTCCTGCTTTCGCACCCATCAGACCATTTATTATCACCATATTCTTCGTTATTTACTCTTCTTGCAACAATGGTTGCTTCTAACACAGTCATCGACTCTGTTAACTTCTTCACAGAAAACAATACTTTGGCTTACTATCTTTCGACCGATGAAGCAAAACATCCTATTTCTCAACCTGCGTCCAACCATCCAGTGGTGGTTAAGAACTAGCAGCAGTAAATGCTCATCCCATTTGCAGTAGCCAACAACTTGTATAACTTTTATGGTCCCTATCCTGACATCTCGCATCAGAGTCCAACGATTCAAGAGTTTTTTTCCTTGCTATCAACCCACCATACCACCGACTTTTGAGAAATAAGGCACTTTGGACCTCAGGTACATGACACCCAAAGCTATAGTCTTTATGTCGATGCCTACCCTAGGTAATAAGGAGTATATCGCTTGGCTCGATAAATTCCAAGGCAAACGTAAACAAAAATGGGATTCAGCTGGAATTTTTGACGCCATTCAGATATCCATAAATGCTCACAGGCTCAATCCCTGTATGTTATTGGCGTCAATGTACTTTTGGGAATGTTTGACCAACACGTTCTACTTCCCTTGTGGAATGTTGACGTCGACGCTTTTTGATGTGGCGGCCATTACTGGTCTTTCGCCTCTGGGTGAGATTTTTGAACTGACTCGGGCGACAACCCATACTTTCGAATTCAACCGTGCTGGCTTCCAAAACTACATTGAAGACCAACATGCCAAAGATTCCAATGAGGTGTTGGATGAGGAGTATATCGCCTTCTTGACTCTCTGGTTATCTTATTTTGTCTTTTGTCCAGGTGCTCTCCAAATAACTAAAGGCTACATTCCCGTGGCCATTCAAATTCATGAAGATCATCCTTTTTCCTTGGCTAAGCTTTTGCTGGCCTCCCTCTACCATTCTCTGGGGTTGTCAACTGAGAGACTAAAAAATATTCATGAAACTCCAAAATCCCAAAGTATTTCAGGGCATATGTGGCTGCTGCGACATTGGCTTAATGCCACCTTTGAGTATAAGCTAGGATATACTGCTTCTGCCAAGATGGATCGTTTGAACGAAACGCGTCTCATGAGGGCGTTCGTTTTTCCCTAATGATGATATAGTCCACGCCTAACAAAAACCTCTTCATGAAATACCTTAACATTTTCGTGGAGGCCATGTCATTCCTTAAAGAGATGATGCCATTTGCACGTCGAAAATTTGGTCCGACGTGGTTCAGGAATCGCTTCCCTGACACTTCTCCACAAGCAGATGTGTTATCAAATGCTATATGTAGGACATTTCTAACTCTGGCCATGTTATCCTACCAGATCGACACGGGGTCCTTAGGTTACGACTTTATGAATTATCAGCCTAACTTGGTGGCCCGCCAATTTAAACTAAGTCAGATGTTGCCCAAATCTCTGGTGCGGCATCCTGAGGACATCGTTTGGGCCGGGATGCAATTGAACTCAATTGGTCATTAAGCCTTCCTTCAATTTGTTAAGGAGACTCATCTTGAGTTGTCAATTTTTTCCTTCAAACCATCCTTCTACTCCACCCAAGAATTCGAGCTCTGGTGGTCGGAATATCAAACCCAATATTTCCAACGTGACTTGTTCTTGTAGAACATGATCCCCTAGAAGAACCTTTCAGAAGGGTAACTTTCTATTTCCCTTTATTTCTAATTCTTGAAGTTATCGTGAGTTTACTATTTATGCATGCATTTTCCAGACTCGAAAACGAGTCCATCCCCTTGCTCCAAACCTGACAGAAGTCACCAAGAAACCTAAAATCGTGAATCCAAAGGTATAGTGCATAACTTGTCTCTTTACTTTTCGCACTCCTTCGACACTGTCTACTGGCTTATTTTCTGTTAGGAACCTGAACAAACAATTCCTGACGACAAACTTGTTGGCGAAAACACCCCTCCTATAATTTTTCCTTATGGGATTTCGACATCAACCCCAACCACTCCATCAAAAACAAAGAAGAAAGTCTAAACTAAAAAGACTTCAATTAACACCGCCGCCACAATCGTAACTCCGGTTTCTCCAGATAACCTTGGTGAGGTTTTCCCATCGGTCAACTCTGGAATTATCCCCTCGATCCACCGAATAAAGGTATAGTATACGTTCAACCTCTTAAGAGTATTTTCTTTGTGAATCCCTTCTAACCATATCACTTTTTTAGGCGCCCGATCTGACCATTGCTGAGAATGTTGACAACCGAGAGATTGATGTTGGCCCACTGGAAATGCCACTTCTATAGGTCCCCAAACAATTAATGAATTTCAAAGCACCCCAGTCAAAGATCCTCTGACACCCAAAACGCAACTAACTACGCAAAAAGTAATTGATGAAACTACCAACATTATGCATGATGACGAGCCATCTGATGTCGTCGAAGTTATTATAACTCAAGTCGGTGCTAGTAAGACGCCCCTCCAAACTCATCATGGTGATGGTCCTCACAAGGATACGACCGAAGACTCTACTCATGCGGATTATCTTGCCTTGAAGAAGACTAACCAAGAAAAGTCCTTGAGGAAGCTGCAATAATTTTTTCCTCCTTAAAGGGATTACACAACAACTAACTCGACATCTCTTCATGATCTAGAAGTTGATGCATCTTTTGACGTCAAGATTCACCAGTTGAGGGCCTACCTATTTGAGGAAGGATTCTTGGATGTCGTTGTTGCACAAACTGAATTTGTTAGAGACATCTTCAAATTAATTGATGGGTTATCCCAGTTCCAAGTCCATGCCGCTAAGGCTCAATATTTGATCGAATTAGAGGATTTCCTCAATCAAATAGCTAAGGACTTGTCCATGTGCCATCATGTTGACTTCCAGATCAAAAACACCATTAATGAGATGGTAAGTGAGTGGGATCTTAGCTCTCGATGTGAGGTTAAACTTAGTGAATTTGAGAGCAAGAAGAAGGAACACTCTGACAAATACAAAAGTTACGACCAACAAATTTTTTATTATCAAGCCCAGATAGCTGAACTCAATCGCAAGATAGCTGAAGTCGAACAGTAAAAAAACCTCCCTCGATTCTGCTGAGCCTTTTCCTGCCCAACAAGATATTGACAAGGAAGTGGCTCAAGGAATTTCCCATGTCGAGAAGGACTTCACTCTTAAGGAACAAATCATCAAGATGCACTTGACAGCAAGATTGTGTACAAAAAACCCTCTTTGAGGATTTTAAGATTGGGTTTCCAGCTCAATACTTATGTGTTTTCTGAACGTCGATTATTGTAACTTTATTTTGACAATTTCTTGTATGCCATTTTGGCCCCTAGTCCATCTTGGCCATTTATTAATAAAAGTTTATGTTTTGATATGAAATTCTTGTAGAGTAGGTTTATACTTTTCCAGTACTTCCCATTTACTCTTAAGATTCTATGATCGACGCCCATTTCTTTTATCTCATAAGCCTTGTCACTAAAAACCTTACTCACTTGAAATGGTCATTCTGAATTAGGTGACCATTTTTCTACATTCGATCTCGTCAATCCATGGAAGAGCTCACTTTCCACACATAATCATCGACTTCAAGGATTTTCCCTTTAAGTCTTTTTATTATATATCTTGGCCCTCTTGCTTTTATAGCATCTTTAGGCATTTGATTAAGGCTTCATATCCAGCCTTGTTATTGGAACATTTTCTGTCAACCTTGCCTTTGAAACTTGTTGGAATCCCTCGTGGAGATATAATCAACATCCCAATGCCTGTTCCATATCTATGACTTGACCCGTCGAAGTATAACTTCCAAGGGCTTGTGTCTCCCACGAATACTGGAGATTCGACTATTGCATGGTCGACAGTGAAATTCGCTACAATCTGACCTTTCCTAGCCTTTAAAGGCTTACAGGTTAGAGATAACTCAAATAGTGCCAGTGCCCATTTCCCTATTCGGTTATATAGAACAGGCTTAGACAACATGTGCTTGATAACGTCAAAATGAGATGAAATGTAAATGTCAACAAGCTTTATATATTTCTTTAATTTCATACATAATAAGTACAAACATAGGCACAATTTTTCAATCATCATATACCTAGTTTCAGCATCTATCAGAATCCTACTAAGGTAAATAATGGGCCTCTCGATACTTGGTGGCAATAGCATAAGAGGCCTCGTAATATCCTTTAATCGCGTCGAACGCCTCCTGTTTCTTCTCTTCGTAACCCCTGGGATAAATCAACGAGGTTGTTGCTTTACTGGTTTTTTACCTGACTGTATTGGCAATCAGAGTTCTACGACACTTCGACTCAAACTAGATATCTCGCCATAGTCCCAGGAAACGAAATCTTTGTAGTCTTTCAGGACTTCAATCAGTTCGGCCTTCATTTTCGACCCCACCTTCGTACTTATGTACGTGGGTCTTTTTATGGTCCCATCTCCCAAATTTATCTCTCTTCAAGTGGGTCTTGTGCCTGCATTCTCTGCAACTCATTTGTTGGGTCATTTTCGAAACCCAAAGGCTCATTGTCATAAATGCAATCAAGTCTCCGACTTTCCGAAGTTAGTTTTTGGCCTGGTTGGCCACTTATGTGTTATCATGTTGGCTTCGTCGACTAAGATATGACATTTATTTGCTTCTAAAGCCAAATATTTTTTTGTTTTCAACCTAGTAGGCAGAAATTCGAGTCATGCTTTATGACTCAATAGTCATTTTCACCAACTATTATTTTGTCAGCAGAATCTCAAACAAATTCGTGATCAGGATCAAGATTTAGGACACGACCAGTGTCGACGAAAGTATATGATCCTGATTCATCATCACATGGTGCCACGTTGGTCAAATGCTGATCAAAATATTTCTTCGAACCTTTCCTTTCTTTTGTCTTGTAATAACTATGTTCGGCTTCAATGTTTTCCACAATGCCATCATCCTCCAGATGCTCACTCTCTAGTGCAGGGTCAAAGGTACTGCCCCAATCCCATGGATCCACTCTCATCCCAGAGCACATTAAATTTGTCCTTTGAGTTGATCACCATTAACAATGTCGACCTAATGGTTGAACCCACGACTAACTCAACCTGGATCACTCATAGGATGTTGTTGGTATTTCTTTCGTAGTTCGACAAAACCATGTTGTGTTGGTGAAGGTCTGCTTCAGTCTTCCCTATCATTTTGAATAAAGTTTGAGGCATTAGGTTTACTGTCGCGCCTCCGTCTACAAACACTTTGTTAACTTGTGTCCCATCAACTTTTTCATTGATGAAAAGTGGTTTAAAGTGATACATCATCCCAAGGTTAGGCCTTTCGAACACATCTCTCTGCTCTTCAACCACCCCACTATTCATGATGTAGTAGCACAATAGTTTGTCTTCTGGTGTTTCATTCGACACAAAGTCCTCATCTGTCTCGGATACCTCTGACACAATGTCATATTCAGCTGGTAGTATGAATATTATGCCACAATTCACGAAGAAATCTTCCCCATACGTGTAATCATTAGTATCATCATACATATCTTCGTCAAATTCATCTTCTGGTGACAGAGTGTACTCTTCGTCAGACTGGGGGGAATAAGTAGGTTCTTCCTAATCAGATTAAGGAGTAAATTATGGTTTCTTCTCATTCTTAACCGCGAAAGTTCATTTTGTGCTTTGGGTTGATACCACCCCTTTCTATCTAGAAGTTTTGATAGTCATGGTCTGCTCTACCACGATCTTTCCTTTCTCAACCATCTGGCTTATGGATACTTTCGTTTTTGTCCTGGGGTTCCGACATGTTTCAATTGAGATGTCGAAGCCTTTTTCCCAGCTTTCTTATTCCTTTGATAACGCCTCCATTGGGTTCTTGTCATGGGATTTTTTCCCTTTGTAGTTGGGAGTGTAAACACCCCAAATTTTCCCTCACCCAGTCACACCATGGCTTGTGATTATTTCATATGCATAAACTCAATCATAGCATCTCATATCACATTTTTGATTCACTGCATAGATTCAAAGTCATCTGCATCTAGGGTTTGTGATCTGAGCAATCCAAGAGCTTCTTGAGCAACTCCAAAGGTCATCAATCACTTCAAAGGGGTCCATGTATGTTCAAGCATCATATTATATCCTCTCAAAGTCAAGAATGTCAAAAAATCACAAGAGCTGAGAATGGCATGGAAGCAGAGCCAGGTTTGACTGCACAGATGACCTAAAATTAGGGTTTTGGTTTCAAAGGCCATAACTCCAAATTTTTTGGTCATTCTTGTTTCTATTGGTCTCTATATGGTATAGGGAGTATGCATATCAATTTTCATGAAGAAATTCCATGGGGAAGTCATCTGATCAAGAGTTGACTTTTCAAGCAAGTCAGTGCAAAATCAGGGCATCTGAGGCCCCCAATGACCCAACCAAAGGGTGTTCTTCATCATTTTGATTGTATATGATCTTTATTTGATCATGGAAGATGTTAAAAGTTCACAAATTTGAAGAATTTCAAGTCTTTTGCAAAGTTGACTTTTTGGGAAAGTTTGACTTTTAATGAAATTGCCATTTTAGGCAACCTTTTCAACCCTTACTTTTTGATTCAAAAAAGCTTCAAATGTAAAAACTTTGGTCATGAAAGTTGTAGAATGGATCATTCCCTTTTCAAAAAGTACAAGAACATGACCTAATTCATTTTGGATCAAAAGTTATGGCTTGTCAAAGTTGGCAAAAATCACAAAATTTGAAGTTTTCCACCAAAGAGGCAAAGTTGCAAATTCACTTCTCAAGGCAAATTAAGTTATCAAATGGACTTCTAAACTTCACAACATGATCATACAAGACCTAAAATTCAGAATGGGCCAAGAAGTCTCTCATTTTTGTGGCTTATGGAGCAAGATATCTCATAAGAAGCAAAAGCAAGGCAAGTTGCAAAACTCATCATAAGTTACAATCCACTTGCTTGCTGACTTGCCAAGCCATCCTAGGGTTCTCCCCACATCATGCTGCGTAGGACACACCTTTTTTCCTTGGCTAGAAAGTAGCCCATGCTTCTCTTACACAACTTTGACATTTTGGCAACTTGAGCCATACCTATCACAAAAGCACACATCACTTCTTCTGACCAATCCCAATTGTTTATACAAGCAAAAAGCAAGCCAAAGCAGCTACAACACAAGCCTGAAACACTCTCCATCACAGCATTCCCATTTTCACCTCATCTTGCAAAAGCATTCGAAACTGCTTGCACAAGCCTCAAACACAAAAACAAACTTCAAAAACAATCTCACCATGCTTCACTGAACACAAACCAACCCTTAAAACAGCCTGAAAGCCATTGAATCAAAAACACGATCACCACCTGCCATTGAACAGAACTTCTGCCATCTCTCAAACCATCCATTGTAAACTTCAAACAAACATTGCAAGCTTCTTAGGAGGATCATTGGAGTGGATTTGAGCCAAAGAAACAGCCATAAAGATCCTGAATCGAAAGCTTCAGTTCAGGTAGTCATCTCAAAACTTTTTTCCAGAAACATGTTTTTAAGTTCTTAAAAGCTTCTATGCAATCCCCTGATCATGAATATGTGTTTACTTTTTGAAATGGTTGAGAAATAAGTATTTAATCAAGTTCTGAAACTTTTCTGACCTAAAAATGTTTGGCTTCGATTCGCATGATTAATGAATAAAAAATGAGTTTTGGTTAGGGGTTTTGATTCAGTGATGTGTGGGGATGATTTCTGGGCTTTTAGTTTTCATTTTTATGAAGTTTTGAGGATTTTAGAGATTTTCAGGGAGGGAGGTCACCGGAGAAGACGACCGGAGCTCGTCTCCGGTGACCTGAAAGTGATTAGGGCATTAATGAGGATTAGGGCTAGGTTTGAATTCTGAGCGTTGGATAGGCTGACCAGAGTTGACTCGCGCGTGTTTTGATGGCTAGGATTTGTCATTAGAAACCCTAATCTATATTTAACTTAATTAATTCAGTTTAATTAATTAAAATAGGATTTAGCTCAGTTTGAATCTCACCCCTTGGATCTGGCGCGCAGTCTTTCCCTCCTTCCCCAGTTTAAATTCAGGCCACTGGATGCGCATACTTTTCTTTTAGTTCATTTTTATTCTCATTTTAATTCATTTAATTTGTGCATTTTATTTAAAATAGCAAAACAATTTAAAAAATTCTGAAAATTTTTGTACAAACTTTTATTAATTTTCAGAAACCAAAAACATTTTTATTTTTATTTTTTTTGCATTAAAATATTTTTAAATCATTTAAAAGTTTATTTTTAATTAATTAATGAGAATTAATTAATTAAAAATACTTTTAGGTATTTAAAAATCACCAAAAAATTCATGAAATCTTTAAAATCATTTAGAAACATTGTCCAACCCTCAAACCAAATTTCTTTTTTGATCTTGATGCATTTTGACAATTTTCCATGGAATTAATTCAATTTCAAAGCATTATTTTGATCCAATCTTTGAAAATTCATTTCTGCCTAACCATTGAGAGTTGGACTTTGATTCTTTTTGCATTGTGTCTAGCATAACATGTAGTTTGTGAGATTAAATTGGCATGATTTGATCTTGCATTTCCCTTTTGTTTGACATTTTTCTTGTCAAGGTACCCTAAAACCCTAGAAAACTTAGGAAATTCATAACCCTAATTAGGTTAAGAGTTGGATCCCCTCCTTTGGGCAGTGAGTTTGTGTAGGTTTAGGGTTCCTTTAAGTGCATTTTAAATTTTTTATCTTGATGTTTGCTTCTGATTTTGGTTTTTGTTTGGTGCATTGATCATAAACCCTAATTTGGGCTTCCTTTTGCATTCATCTTGCATTTGCTTGCATACCATGACTTGCCATAGCATTTTGTGCACCCATTTGATTCATTAGACATCTTAAGACATATTAGAAGCATGTTTGATCATTACATCTTTCATTTGCCACTTTGTGTGCCATTTACATTCCATAACTTTTCATGTATGTTCATGGTCCCAAGCATGCTTCTCTTGCATTCATTTGTTCATATGATCATCCCCATGCCTTGTTACATGTTTGCAGCATCTCATAGCATCATTATCATCACACACATGCTTCTGGTTTTGGTTTGCATCATGTCATTTCATTTTGCATTGCATTGCATTTCTTTCACTAACTTTTCAGGTGGTAAGTTATTTTGAGAAGTGAATTTGCCTTCACTCCTCACAACTTCTTTTCATCTCTCTTATGCATCCTTGCTACATTTTGTTTTGTGATTGAGATTGAGCTTGCTCTTTATTCTTCATCTTACTTTCTTTCTTCAAGTGACTTGTCTTCTTAAATGAAGCAAGTTATTTTGCTTCTCTTTGCTCCTTTCATCTGCTTCCTGGTGGTTCCATTGAAGATCTTTCTTGTAAACCTCACAAACCTTAGGAACAACCAAGCATGACAATGATTAGGGTTTTGATTAGTCTCCCCTCTTAGTTTTACCTTTGTGTCTCATTGAGTCTTCTCTTCTCACCTCATAATCAGGGACTAAACCCTAAAGGCTTTAAGGCTTTGTGATTAAGCTTATGCCTGCATCCTTCTATTAGGATGGAGTGTATAACTTTAATCCTAAGTGTTAAACCCTTAATGTGTTTAAATCCTTTAATCAATCCACTTAATAATCATCAAGACATCAAGCTTGTAACTTGGGCCTTGCATTAGGGTTCTAATTCTTCCTTAATTGGTTAAGAAGGACTAACCCTAGTGTTAATGGACAAGTCCCCCTCAAGTTGTCTTACAAACCCTAAAAATCACTTCATTATCTTATCATTAACTAAAATCCACTTAATAAAGGTTTTGTTTTGTCATGAGTTTAATCCCTAATCATGGATTAAGTTGAGGAGCTTTCCTCAGCTTAAACATTCTCATCTATTATCCTTCTATTAGGATGGTGTAATGAGTCTGTTTAATCCCTGATTATAGCTTAACCTCATTACTCAACACTAAACAAAAACACCAAAAACATCTAAATAATCACAAGTAGGTTAATGATCTTAATCCTACATCAAAGGTGATTAAGTGTGAGAAGCTGACTTCACACTTAAGGTATTCTCATTACCCCTAATCAGAGGGAAGATGTGATGAGTTTACTAAATCCATTGGTTTAGGCTTAAACTCATTAACTTATGACAAACTTTCAAAAGCAATAAAAGACTGAAAACACAAAAACAAACAATAATCGTCTCCTTCGGGATTCTTTTCTCATCTCATTCACTCATAAACGAGAACTTGCTTCTTCCGTCTAATGCAAGACAGTTTGCACCTGAGCCAGATAGGTCATACACTTGAGCATTGACAAGCAAGCAGTTCACAAGTCAACTCACCCTTCAGTCTCTTTGGGTCGAACTACGGTGTTCTGACTTCCTCATTGCACGAGAGGATACGTAGGCATAACTTAACAGTTATCAAACAAAAGTCTCTGTATATTCCCCCTCCTTCAGCATTATTCTTAGCCTCATTATCTTGAGCATCTTATTCCTGTTCCTACACTTACACTTCACTTATACACTTCACTTTTCTCTTACACTGACACCTGTACATCCTGTCCCAGCTCTTTTATACACAGATTGCACTGACACTACCCCTTTAAAACACAAATCTTTTAAGCGTGGATCCCGTCGAGTACGGCGGACAATCTGGGTGCTAATACCTTCCCAGGTTGTAACCAACCCCCTTTCTCAGTCTCCCTGGTTCGCAACCGTCTTATCCATCTTTTCTAGGCCTATGCAGCATTGCCTTTCCTCCGGGATAAAAATGCCTAGCTGGCGACTCTTTTCATTCCCCGTGAGTTCACTCTTGTGTGTTCTCACATCATCCTTTCACCGACCGTTCGCGTCTGTACCCCATTTGACCCGGCTTCATTTGGTGGGAGCGACAGCTTGGCGACTCTGCTGGGGACCCTTATACTGCAACCAGGGCTTCTGGTTATTTTTGTGGGTTCCTCCTAGCGCTTGCTTGATTTGTGTTTACTGGGGTGATATGTGCTATTTGTGCTTGTATATTTATTTTGTTTTTGCTTTATGTACAGTTATTTTATTGCTTTCTTTATAGCTTTATATACATCATACTGTCATACTGTCTGGCTGGATCTGGTTTGTTGCTTTGGTGGGTGGGGTTCTATTGAGAGTTGAGGTCCTATACCTGGGACCTGAGTGACACCTAGGCTAGAGTGGTTCATGTTCTTTCCCATTCCATTTCGGTCTGGTGCGGGAATATGAAACACGGTTCAGATATGGGTTTCTTCTTGAGAACTCTGTGCTACAGATTTCCTGTAGTGCTAGGGCTATCTGGGAAGCCTGCTAAGTCTGGATGACCTTTAGTATTGACCTTCAGAAACTGAGGTGAATTAGAGGAGGATCTTTTATGGTTATTGTAAACACTGTACCTCCGGGTTGGAAGTGTTTACACTTCTCATAACTGATCCAAGTCTGAGGATCTTTGTTTTAGAACACCACCTGTGAGGGGGTTGGGCTGTTTACAGGTTTGCAGGTACCCTTGACCTCAGCATACCCTGTTACTTTGTTTTGATTAAGAGTACTCCATTTTGGGAACAGTTCTTGTGATTTTTAACCATGGACATGTGGCTCTTTATTTGAGTCCCCCACCTTGGTTACTGGACTTATGAACCTCCATCTGGATTTCTTAAACATACATGGACTTATATCAAAGCAGCAATCAGATCCAGCTTGATCACAAACCCTTGCATATCATTTGCATACATCATCATTGCATCATTTAACATTTGCTTATTTGTTTTTCAGGGTATCCATACTATATTTTGGCTTGGTTTTGACCCCTTCATCTGCATAGACCTACCTGCTTCAGCTACTGTTATCATCAGCATCTGCCTGTCAGTGGCCCATCTTCAGTATCAGTCACCATCATCAGCATCTGTCTCAGCTCTTCTTCAGCAACATGGCACCCAAGAAGAGCAATATCTCCTACCATTTCTTTGAGCATGAGTTAGCTAGCATCAGGAAGATCCAGGCCTTGATTACTCCAGACCATATACCACTATTCAGAGAACACTATGGAGGCATCCTTGATGTGGTTATGGATTTGGACCCTTCCCAGAGAAGCTTGATTCATACTTGCCTGCAGTTCTATGATCCCCCTATGAGGTGCTTCACTTTTCAGGATTTTCAGTTGGGGCCTTTATTAGAGGAGTATTCATCATTGGTTGGTGTACCTGTCAGGGGTGGAGTCCCCTTCAACCCTGAGATGGCTTTTCCAAGTAATGAAGAAGTGGCAAAGGCACTACATCTAGAACCCTCTCTGATTGGACAAAACATGACTACAAAAGCTGGAATTCATGGCCTACACTTAGATTTCTTGACTTCTCAGGCCATCCTGAAGGTCTCCTCAGGAGAATGGAAGGCAGTCTGTGCATTGTTGGCCCTCAGCATATATGGGGTTATACTTTTTGCAGATGAGCCTAAGTTTATTAGCAAGAATGCAATCCACCTTTTCATTCTGAGGAACCCAGTGCCCACCTTACTGGGAGATTTCTACTACTCTGTTCACCAAAGGAATGAAAAGTAAAGAGGAAGATTAGTGAGATGCTGTGCTCCCCTGTTCCATACCTGGCTGCTCAAGCACTTGCCCAAGACTGATGCATTCTTGAATCCTCACCAGCCAAAGAATTGGGCTAGAAGACTCATTGCTTTGACCTCAGCTGACATCAGGTGGTGCACTCAGAGCACCAAGGGCAGGGACATCATTACTAGTTGTTGGCAGTTCCCCAATGTACCCCTGATAGGAGTAAAGGGTTGCATCAACTACAACCATCTGCTATTCAAAAGACAATTGGGCTATGCATTGGTCCACCCTCCCAGAACACAAGACTTGGCTGAAACCCTTTATTGTGAGATTAAGCCTAATCTGGCTATTGTCAGGCAAGCATCCTGGGCTTGGGACAATGTCCAGACCAAAGGGGTAACCATTCTTGGAAGGTGCAACAATGTGGCCTCAGCTCAGTACTATGAGTGGTCTCATGCCAGGGCACAAATTTCTGGGATGCCCTTCACCATTGAGGATGCACCAGGGCCATCCACAGCATCACCTCCTGCCACTGTCAGCTTAGAGGAGTTTGAGAAATTGAAAGAGAGAAATGAGAATCTGACTCAGGCTTTACAGAAGACCCTCTGGGAGAGGAGTGATGGTCGCTTGGACATTGAAAGGTTAGAAAAGCTAAAGGTGGAGCATCTATCCAGGATTGAGAAGTCAGAGGATTACATCAAAAAGTCAAGGGCTGGAGAACAGATCTTGAAGAATGCCTGCAAGGAGGCTCAGTTCCAAAAGGCCAGGACTGATTTGTATCTGAAGGAGAGTCAAGCTAGGTGGGTCAGGATCACCGAAGCTCGTACTCAGGAGGATAAAAGGACTCAGGACAAGATTGAGCAGTTGGAGGCTAGTGCAAAAGAGCAACGGGAGGCCCTGCTAGCAGCCCAGAGAGAGGTCTCAGAATTGAAGATTAGAGCAGGTGTGAAGAGGTCAAAGGAACAGAGTCAACACAAGAAGCTAACTGCAGCTGTTACTACCAGGAATCTCCTTATCAGGAACCTTACAGAGCGTCCAGTTGATCCTGTGACTGAAGCACTTCTAAAGGAAGTTCAGGAGGATGAGTTTGGTCTTGGTGTCTGACTTTTGCTTGTTATTGCTTTCATTTCATTGTACTTTTCCTTTTTTGTGTTGTATTTTGACCCCTCAGAGGGCATGTATTGTAAAAAGAAACAAACTATGTATCATTTACTTTTTGTAATATATGTGTTGGTTTGTTTTATCTGAGTTCTTTCAAGCAACATCAAAAGCATCTTCCTCGAGGGTCTGGAAAGGTCAAAACCAAGTGCCAAGCCGGATACCTTGGAAACAAATAAGCATACTGCATTGCATACTAACCTTTTGTTTCATTTTGTAGGTTTTTGCTTTGTTTGTTACTAACTCTGTTGTGGTTCAGGAACTATTGCTCGACGTCGGGTGTTCCCACTCAACCGTCCGCACAGATATCCAACCCGCAACAACCTTCCGGGTATACAGATGGACCAGGTACAACAGGACCTTACAGAGGTCAGGGCTCAAATGGCCAATGAGAGACTTGAAATGAGGAATCAGATGACATAATTTATGGAGGTGATGAATGGATTGGCTCAGAGCCAAGAGAGATTGAGGGCTTTAGTAGAGAGGCAGACTCAGGAAGACCCCCATCTAGGGACTGGTGGGACAAGCAACAATGAGAGGGTTCAGCCTCATATCAACCCTCCTGTATTTGGACCCCACCTTCATCCAAAGATCAACATCCCTGCTAATGCACAAGGGAATGCTACTACAGGTAGAGTACTGCAAGAAGACCCCCAGGAAGATCAGTTCACAGTGATGGGAGCTGGGGATGAGGCCTATGACAGAAGGCTAGATGAGATTGCTGAAAAATTAAGGTCCTTGGAGTCTCAAAACTCTTTGGGCTTTGATGTCATGGACATGGGCTTAGTGGACGGGGTCAGGATTCCCCATAAGTTTAAGCCTCCTTGCTTTGAAAAGTACAACGGGACTTCCTGTCCGCGAACCCATTTGCAATCCTTTCTGGGAAGGTTGAAGGCATACACCATGGATGAAAAGCTATGGATGTTTTATTTTGAGGATAGCTTGACAGGAGCTTCAAGGGAATGGTACTCTCATTTGACTAGAGCAACCATCAGATGTTGGAAAGACTTGGTTGAGGCCTTCATTAGACAATACCAGTATAACTTGGATATGGCTCCCAACAGGACCCTCCTGATGGGAATGTCACAATCATCCAGAGAAAGCTTCCGGGAGTACGCCCAGAGGTGGAGACAGCTTGTTGCTGCTGTCCAGCCACCTATGTCGGAGAGGGAGATGGCTGACATGTTTATGAACACCCTCCAAGGGACATACATTGATAGGCTAGCTGCCTTTTCTTCTACCAGCTTTGCGGATGTAGTCATAGCTGGAGAAAGAATTGAGAGCCTATTGAAGATGGGCAAAATTTCTGACAACGGTGCAAGCTCTTCCAGCAACTCAAGAAAGCCTTTTGTGGGCCCAAGAAGAACTGGTGAGACTAATGCTATCCATAGCGGCAGGGGCAGACCCCAATATGTTCATAGGTCTGTGGCAGCTGTCACCATTCCCGCTCCAATTCATCCACAACCAGCTTATCAACCACAGCAACAAACTCAGTATCCTCCTCGGAGAAGCTACAACAACACCAACAACAACAATCAGCAAAGACCATTTCAACAGAGACCATCTCAGGCCAATAGGATGATTGATCCAATCCCTATGCCCTATGCCACATTATTGCCACAACTCCTGAAACTCAACCTGGTTGAGCTAAGGACTTTGGCACCTCCAGATCCTGCCAGTCTGCCCAGAAATTACGACGCCAGCGCCATATGTGCTTTTCACTCAAATGCACCCGGCCACAGTACAGAGAAGTGTAGAGCTCTGCACAGGAAAGTACAGGATCTAGTGGATTCCAAAGCTTTAAACTTTGCACCTCCACCAAATGTCATTAAAAACCCTATGCCAAACCACGGAGGACCCAGAATCAATGCTATTGAGGAAGACAAGCCGTCTTACTTGATAACTAGTGTGGGGCAGATCCGGACACCCTTGGTGGAGATTAAAGCTCAACTCCTTGAATGTCAAATGTTCCCTGGATGCGAGCTAGGATGTGCTTATTGCAACATTTCAGTGAATAGGTGTGATAACTTGAGAGATGGCATAGATGGTCTCATCCAGAGTGGCCTACTTCAAATCACAACATCAATACCTACCAACCCAGCAATCTCATTAGCAGCAATTCCCGTGTCTTCTACAACTGCAACAACAATTGTTCCAAACAACTCTCCAATCTCATCAACAAGTGCTTCATCTATTGCTTCAACGGACCAAATATCAGCAAACATCCCTTCTACAACTTCAGCACCCCTTCATTCAGAACCTCCTTCAACAGCAACACCCATCCAGTCAATAGTGTCTCCTACAACATCAACAGCAAACAACGAAAGTGTCTCAACGGTTACAATTTATTATGATCCTGCAAATGATTCTGCCTACAACTCACAAAGTACCACTCCTGTCAGAGCACCGGTTACAATATACTATGATCCGCATACTATCATGGTTCCTTCTGCAGCTGCTATCAGTCCAGTCACTATCACAGTGCCTGGGCCAGTACCTTATGAAAGCAGTAATGCCATCCCCTGGCATTACGGCTCCGATCTATACTGCGAAGGACAGAAAATCACTTTGGAATCATCAACTTCTTCACCACAAATAGACAATGTGGGGGGAGGCGGAGGCTTCACTCGAAGCGGACGTCTCTTTGCCCCGCAAATTCAAAGACCCAGTGCCGAAGCAGAAGCTGCTGCCAAGGCAAAAGGGAAGAGCATGGTGCAAGAAGAACAAATTATTAAAGAAGCTTTGAAAACACCTTTTGATCAGGAGGTTGATGAATTTATGAGAATCATCAAGAAAAGCGATTACAAGATAGTGGACCAGCTTCACCAGACACCTTCCAAGATCTCCATTTTATCATTGTTAATGTGCTCCGAGGCTCACCGGAATGCACTACTAAAAGTCTTGCACGCAGCTTATGTGCCAGAGGAGATTACAGTCAATCAATTGGAAGTTGTGGTTGGAAATGTTAACGCTAGTCATGGACTAGGATTTACCAACACTGATTTGACTACGGAAGGCCGCAGTCACAATAAGGCTTTGCACATTACCATGGAGTGTAAGGGTGCAGTTCTTTCCCATGTACTGGTAGACACAGGGTCATCCCTCAATGTCTTACCTAAAAAAGCCCTTGTGAAGCTGGAGTATGAAGGATTGGCATTGCGTCCCAGCAACTTGGTAGTAAGAGCCTTTGACGGTTCTAAGAGATCGGTTCTGGGAGAAATTGAGTTGCCCATAACGATTGGCCCACAAATTTTCAAAACGACCTTCTACGTGATGGACATTCAGCCGGCCTACAGTTGTTTGTTGGGTAGACCTTGGATTCACGCCGCTGGCGCAGTTACGTCTACCCTTCACCAGAAGTTAAAATTTGAGTGGGAGGGCCAAGTCGTTACTATTTGTGGAGAAGAAGATATTTTTGTTAGCCATCTGGCTACATACAAATACATTGAGATGGATGGGGAGATCCACAAAACTATGAGTCAAGGGTTTGAGGCCTTGAACATAAATGAAGCATCCGCTGTACCTGGAACCTCAATGACATCTTATCAACAAGCCCGGAAGGTTGTTGAAGAAGGGACTGCCCAAGGCTGGGGCAAGTTGCTACCCATGGAGAAGAAGGAGGATAGATTTGGGTTGGGTTACAAACCAACTCAACAAGATCAAGCAGAGGCTGATAAGGAGCCCAATTTTGTCAGTGGGGGGATGCTCACCCCCGATGCTGTGAATAACTTGGAAGACGAGAATGAAAGCGACCGCAACCTGGAGAGTTGGATCCGTCCAAAGATCCCGGGGAGCAGTATCTCAAACTGGTCTTCCCAGGAAATTATAAGAGTTACTCCTGCAGAGTAATTATTATTTCCTGTATTTTTAAAGCATGCATCAAGTCTTGCATCTTGCCCAAGATGACAAGACTCATTTTGTAATCGGGCCATCTATAATTTTGTGCAACAAGATTAATCAATGAAATATCAGACATCTTTTGCAAATGAGTCTTTTTCTTTTCCGTTCACTGTTTTTCCATTTTTCTTTTTGTACAAAAAATAAATGGCAATGTTTTCAAAATGACGACTTTATTTCACTCTTTTAAACAAGATTAAAATCAATCACTAAAATGAACAAACTGAACCCTTGCAGAGAGTGCCTTCCATACCGCACCGACAACAGCACGGCTATGACTTCGTATGACTTTGACAATCCAATCAATCAAGCTGATGAAGGGGTTGAAGAAGAGTATGAGCTTCCTGAAGAACTAGCCAGGTTGTTGAGGCAAGAGGAGAAGGTTATCACTCCTCATCAAGAGGAGGTTGAAACGATTAATCTTGGTACAGATGAAGACGTGAAAGAAGTTAAAATCGGGGCCTGCTTACAAGACTCGGTGAAGAGACAACTGATTGACCTGCTTCAAGAGTATGTGGACGTGTTTGCTTGGTCTTATCAAGATATGCCAGGGTTGGACACCGACATTGTTGTGCACAAGCTGCCTTTAAGAGAAGAATGCCCACCGGTTAAACAGAAACTGCGCCGTACTCGCCCAGACATGGCAATGAAAATCAAAGAAGAGGTGCAAAAGCAGTGGGACGCCGGGTTCCTTGCTGTGACTAGCTATCCGCCGTGGGTTGCTAATATAGTACCTGTGCCTAAGAAAGACGGCAAAGTAAGGATGTGTGTTGACTACCGGGATCTGAATAGAGCCAGCCCAAAAGATGACTTCCCTTTACCTCACATTGATGTATTGGTGGATAACACGGCTCAGTTCTCGGTATTCTCCTTCATGGACGGATTTTCAGGATACAATCAGATTAAAATGTCACCTGAAGACATGGAGAAGACAACCTTCATCACACCCTGGGGCACGTTCTGTTACAAGGTGATGCCTTTCGGACTGAAGAATGCCGGTGCAACATATCAACGGGCTATGGTGACATTATTCCATGATATGATCCATAAAGAAATCGAATGTTATGTGGATGACATGATTGCCAAGTCCCTTACTGAAGAAGATCACCTGGTGAATCTGCTGAAGCTGTTCAAACGTCTGAGGAAGTACCAATTGAAGTTAAACCCCAACAAATGCACATTCGGGGTGCGATCTGGTAAGCTGTTGGGACTTATTGTAAGCGAGAAAGGGATTGAGGTCGACCCTGATAAAGTCAAAGCTATTCAAGAGATGCCTGCACCGAAGTCAGAAAAAGAAGTTTGAGGGTTCTTAGGCCGATTGAACTACATTTCACGGTTCATATCTCACCTTACGGCAACCTGTGAACCCTTGTTCAAACTGCTAAGAAAAGAACAAACGGTCAGGTGGAATGAAGACTGCCAGAAGGCTTTTGACAAGATCAAGGAATACTTACAAGAGCCTCCAATCCTTATGCCTCCAGTTGAAGGAAGACCTCTAATCATGTACTTGACAGTATTAGAAGAGTCAATGGGGTGTGTGCTGGGCCAGCATGACGAGTCTGGTCGAAAAGAGTATGCAATATACTACCTAAGCAAAAAGTTTACCGACTGTGAACAACGTTATTCACTGCTCGAGAAAACTTGTTGTGCTTTAGCGTGGGCTGCTCGCCGACTGAGGCAGTATATGTTGACCCACACCACTTTATTGATCTCAAAAATGGACCCAGTTAAGTACATTTTTGAGAAGCCAGCACTTACCGGACGGGTTGCAAGATGGCAAATGATCCTCACAGAATATGACATCCAATACACCTCTCAGAAAGCCATCAAGGGCAGTGTATTGTCTGAATATCTTGCTGAGCAACCTATTGATGATTACCAGCCTATGAGATTTGACTTCCCTGATGAAGACATCATGTTCATAAAAGAAAAAGATCGTGAAGAGCCTGTTCATACTGAAGGGCCCGACCCGGAAAAAGAATGGACTATGATGTTTGACGGGGCTGTTAATATGAATGGTCGTGGTGTTGGTGCAGTACTCATTACACCTAAAGGAGTTCACATGCCTTTCTCGGCAAAGCTCACTTTTAACTGCACTAACAACGAAGCTGAATACGAAGCTTGCATTATGGGTCTTGAGGAGGCCATTGACCTCAGGATCAAGACATTGACTGTATTCGGGGATTCAGCTCTGGTAGTTAATCAAACCAACGGTAAATGGTACACACACCAAGATCATCTGATACCTTACAGGGATTATACAAGGAGGTTACTGACTTTCTTTACAACAGTCAAGCTTGAGTATATCCCTCGGGACGAGAATCAGTTCGCAGATGCTCTGGCTACCATCTCGTCCATGATCAAAGTTCAAGCTGCCAACTTTGTACCTCAAATTTCAGTGTCCAGACTTGACAGACCAGCATATGTGTTTGCAGCAGATGTTGTCAAAGATGATAAGCCTTGGTTCCATGATATTAAGTGCTTCTTGGAGGATCAAACATACCCACCTGGGGCATCTTCCAATGATAAGAAGACATTAAGAAGGCTTGCTGGAAGTTTCTTCCTGAATACTGATGATTCCCTATATAAGAGAAACTTTGATATGGTACTCCTCAGATGCATTGATAGAACAGAAGCAGACTTGTTGATGCACGAGGTGCACGAAGGATCCTTTGGTACCCATGCAGGAGGACATGCAATGGCTAAAAGGTTGCTAAGATCAGGTTATTACTGGATCACAATGGATGTCGACTGTTGTGCCTACGCCAGAAAATGCCATAAATGCCAGATTTATGCGGACAAGGTGCATGTGCCTCCCAATCCTTTGAATGTGATGTCTTCACCCTGGCCCTTTGCTATGTGGGGCATTGACATGATTGGCAAGATTGAGCCAACTGCTTCAAATGGCCACAGATTCATCTTGGTTGCTATCGACTATTTCACCAAGTGGGTCAAAGCAGCTTCGTATGCAAACGTTACAAGGCAAGTGGTAGCCAGATTTCTGAAAAGAGATATCATCTGTCGATACGGAGTTCCCGAGCGAATCATTACTGATAATGGTTCCAACTTGAACAACAAAATGATGGTCGAGCTATGCCGGGACTTCAAGATCCAACACCACAATTCTTCTCCTTACAGGCCAAAGATGAACGGCGCTGTTGAGGCAGCTAATAAGAATATCAAGAAGATTGTGCAGAAGATGGTAGTCACCTACAAAGACTGGCATGAAATGCTACCATTTGCCTTGCATGGGTATCGTACGTCAATCAGAACATCCACTGGGGCAACACCGTATCAGCTTGTGTATGGTATGGAAGCAGTCCTACCTGTTGAAGTTGAATTACCCTCCCTACGGGTACTGATGGATGTTAAGCTGAACGAAGCAGAATGGGTCCGGTCCCGATACGAACAACTGAGTCTGATTGAAGAGAAGAGATTGGCTGCAATCTGTCATGGGCAGTTGTATCAGAAAAGAATGAAGAAAGCCTTCGATCAGAAAGTCAGGCACCGAGAGTACCAAGTAGGAGATCTTGTGCTGAAAAGAATCCTCCCTCCTCATACAGACCACAGGGGCAAGTGGACTCCGAACTATGAAGGACCATTTGTAGTAAAGAAAGTTTTCTCGGGTGGAGCACTCATGCTCAGCACTATGGATGGTGAAGATTTCTCGTCCCCTGTGAATTCAGATGCAGTTAAAAAATACTTCGCATAAAAATGACCCGCTGGACATAAAAACAGAATGTAAGTGTCGCTCCCAATAAATGAAGCTAGGTCAGATAGGGTACAGACGCGAATGGTCGGCGAAATGAACAATGAGAACACACAGCCGTGAACTCACTGGAGATGAATAGAGTCGCCAGCTAGGCATTTTTATCCCGGAGGAAAGGTAATGCTGCATAGACCTGGAAAGACACGGATAAGACGGTTTGCGAACCAGAGAGACTGAGAAAGGGGGTTGGTTACAACCTGGGAAGGTATTAGCACCCAGATTGTCCGCCGTACTCGACGGGATCCACGCTTGAAAGATTTGTGTTTTAAAGGGGTAGTGTCAGTGCAATTTGTGTATAAATGAACTGGAAAAGGATGTACAGGTGTCTGTGTAAAAGAAGTGTGAAGTGCAGTATGTACAGTGTCAGTGTAAGAACAAGAATAAGATGCTCAAGATCATGAGGCTTAAAGAATAATGCTGGAAGGAGGGGGAATATACAGAGACTTTTGTTCGATAACTGTTAAGTTATGCCTACGTATCCTCTCGTGCAATGAGGAAGTCAGAACACCGTAGTTCGACCCAAAGAGACTGAAAGATGAATTGACTTGTGAACTGCTTGCTTGTCTATGCTCAAGTGTATGACCTGTCTGGCTCAGGTGCAAACTGTCTTGCATTAGACAGAAGAAGCAAGTTCTCGTTTGTGAGTGAAGGTGATGAGAAAAGAATCCCGAAGGAGACGATTATTGTTTGTTTTGAGTTTTCAGCCTTTTATTGCTTTTGAAAGTTTGTCATAAGTTAATGAGCTTAAGCCTAAACCAATGGATTTAGTAAACTCATCACATCTTCCCTCTGATTAGGGGTAATGAGAATACTTTAAGTGTGAAGTCAGATTCTCACACTTAATCACCTTTGATGTAGGGTTAAGATCATTAACCTACTTATGATTATTTAGATGTTTTTGGTATTTTGGTTTAGTGTTGAGTAATGAGGTTAAGCCATAATCAGGGATTAAACAGACTCATTACACCATCCTAATAGAAGGATAATAGATGAGAATGTTTAAGCTGAGGAAAGCTCCTCAACTTAATCCATGATTAGGGATTAAACTCATGACAAAACAAGCCTTTGATTAAGTGAATTTTATTTAATGGTATGATGATGAAGTGATTTTTATGATTTGTAAGACAACTTGAGGGGGACTTGTCCATTAACACTAGGGTTAGTCCTTCTTAACCAATAAAGGAAGAATTAGAACCCTAATGCAAGGCCCAAGTTACAAGTGTGGTGTCTTGATGTTTATTAGATGGATTGATTAAAGGAGTTAAACACATTAAGGGTTTAACACTTAGGATTAAAGTTATACACTCCATCCTAAGAGAAGGATGCAGGCATAAGCTTAATCACAAAGCCTTAAAGCCTTTAGGGTTTAGTCCCTGATTATGAGATGAGGAGAGAAGACTCAAAAGAGACACAAAGGCAAAACTAAAAGGGGAGACTAATCAAAACCCTAATCATTGTCATGCTTGGTTGTTCCTAAGGTTTGTGAGGTTAACAAGAGAAGATCTTCAATGGAACCACCAGGAAGCAGATGAAAGGATCAAGAGAAGCAAAGTAACTTGCTTCATTTAAGAAGTCAAGTCACTTGGAGAAAGAAGGTAAGATGAAGAAGAAAGAACAGGCTCAAACTCAAGCACAAAGTAAAATGCAGCAAGGATTCATGGAGGAGATTAAAAGAAAATGTGGGAAGTGAAGGCAAATCCACTTCCCAAAGTTACTTACCATCTGAAAAGTTAGTAAAAGAAATGCAATGCAATGCAAAATGGGATGAGATGACATGATGAGAAACAAAACCAGAAGCATTTACATGATGCTAATGATGCTATGAGATGCTATAAACATGAGGCAGCACATGGAAATGATCATACAAGTTCATGAATGCAAATGAAGCAAGTTGAGAAGCATGGACATACATGAAAAGTTATGAGATGCATATGGCATACAACAGGGCAAATACATGATGCAATGATCAAACATGCTTTCAATATGTCTTATGATGTCAAATGAATCAAATGGATGCTTGAAATGTCATGGCAAGTCATGTTATGCAAGAAGATGCAAGATGGATGCATATGGGAACCCAAATTAGGGTTTATGAACAAAGCATCAAACACAAACCAAAATCAGAAGCAAACAACTTTAGAAAAAAATGAAAATGCACTCAAAGGACCCCTAATCCTATACTAACCTAATGCCCAAAGGAGAGGTTTCAACTCTTAACCAAATTCAAGTTATGATTTTTCTATGTTTTCTAGGGTTTTAGGGTTCCTTAACAAGAAAATTACCAAACAAAATGAAAATGAAAGATCAAATCAAGGCCATTTAATCTCACAAACTACATGCTAAACACAATGCAATGCAAAAAGGATCAATGTCCAACTCTTCATGGATAGGCAGAAATGATTTTTGGAACTTTGGATCAAATTAATGCATAAAAATGATTTTAATTCAATGGAAAATTCTCAAAATGCATCAAGATCAAAAAATAAATTTGGTTTGAAGGTTGGACAATGTTTCTAAATGTCTTAGAACATTTCATGAATTTTTTGGTGATTTTTAAATACCTAAAAGTATTTTTAATAAATTAATTTCCATTAATCAATTAAAAATAAACTTTTAAATATTTTAAAATACTTTTTAAATGCTAAAAATGAAAATAAAAATATTTTTGTGTTTTAAAAATTAATGAAACTCTTGAGAAAAAGTTTCATAATTTTTAAAACAATTTTGCTATTTTAAATAAATTATGCAAATTAAAAGAAAAGAAATGAAATAAAAATTAAAATGAACTGAAGTCAACTGAGTGGAGGGCCAGGATTCATTCTGGGGGAGGCTGTGTTGACTGCGCGCGCAGATCAAGGGCTGGAATTCAAACTTCTTAATTCTGATTTAATTAAATAAATAATGGTGATTAGGGTTTAATGACCACATCTGGACCATTCACACGCGCGGCAAGTCAACGAAGTCCACTGATCCAACGTGCCAGATTCAAACGCCCATTAATTGCAAGATTAAACCCTAATGATTTTCAGGTGGCCGGAGAAGACCTCCGGTCGTCTTCTCCGGTGGGAACCCCACCTGAAAATCCCTAGAACTCTCAAAACGCAACTGAAATGAAATCTAAAAACATGGAAATGATTCCCACACTCCCCTGAATCAAAACCCTAAGCTAGAAACCATTTATTTTTCCCCAAACTCATGAATCGAAACCAAGAATATTTTAGGGCAAAACTTTTAGAAACAAATTAAACTCTCATCTCTCCACCATTTTCAAAACTAAAGATATCAGAGCAATCAGTGAAGCATGGAGAACAACTTTAGAACTTAAAAATCCATTTCTGGAAAAAAAAGTTCTTGAGCTACCTGAGTTTCGAAGCTTTCACTCCAGCAACTTTCTGACCTCTCCCTTTGATGCAATCCACTTTACTTGGTCCCCTGATGATCCTTGAATGCTTAGGAGGAGTTTATGTTGGCTGGTTAAGGAGTTTGAACAGCTTCTGCTCAAGCTCAGTTGAAAATGGTGATGGTGATTCAGGCTGTTTTAGGCCAATGTGAGTGGTTCTTTGTGATCAGGGTGATGTTTTGAGAAGGTTTGTGGAGTTTGATCAAGTGTTTGTGGCCTGTGGAATGAATTTCGAAAGCTTTGGCTTTGAGAGTGAAAAATGGAAGAATGGTGTTCTTGCCTGGTTCAGGCCTAAGTCTTGCTGGTTTTGGCTCAGTGAAGCAAGGTGAGTTGATCTATGAAAATGGTTTTTGTGTTTGTGTGTTGTGTAGAGATATTCGAAGAGAAATGCTTGAGGGAGTGTTTTTGTGAATGGTCAGTTCTTGTGTGTTTCAGCCCTGCTTCATGTATGAAATGGCTAGCATTTGCTTTGCATAAAAGACTCCTATTGGTCAGATGATGTGACCTGGCCTGCTGTGATTGGGATGTTCACTTTTGCAAAAAGTCCACTTTGTTGTAAGGAGGGTATGGGCTAAGTTCTAGCTTGGTACAAGAGGCATGGGCTGCGCAGCAAGGTGTGTGTGGAAGGCTAGCATGGTTCAGAATCCAATGTAGCAAGTGGTAGGAGGTGTCATGATGGTTTTGCAACTTGATCAACTTTGGTTCACATGTAACTATCTTGCTACACAAGCCATGAAACATGAGAAACTTTGGTTCAAATCTGATTTTTAGGTCACATAGAATGTTTATGTAGTGGTTAGACATGAATTAGAGGTTGCAAATGCCTTGGTACAAAGTTCTTGCAAGTTTCTCATTTGGTGCACATCTTGAAAATTAATGATTTTTGCCAACTTTGTCACACCATAACTTTTGATCCAAGAATAATTAGATCATGTTCTTGTACTTTTTGAAAAGGGAAAAATGTATTCTACAACTTTCATGACCAAAGTTTTTCCATTTGAAGCATTTTTGGATCAAAAAGCAAGGCTTGAAAAATGGCATAAAATGACATATTCTTGAAAAGTCAACCATGCCCAAAAAAGTCAACTTTGCAAAAAACTTGTAATTCTTGAATTTTGTGAACTTCAACCTTCTTCCATGATCAAATAAAGATCATATACACTCAAAATGATGAAGATCACCCCTTGGTTGGGTCATTGGGGGCCTCAGATGCCCTGATTCTGCACTGACTTGTCCAGAAAGTCAACTCTTGATCAGATGACTTCCCCATGGAATTTCTTCATAAAAATTGATATGCATACTCCCTATACCATATAGAGACCAATGGAAACAAGAATGACCAAAAACTTTGGAGTTATGGCCTCTGAAACCAAAACCCTAATTTTAGGTCAACTGTGCAGTCAAACTTGGCTCTGCATCCACACCAATCCCAGTTCTTGTGATTCTTTTGCATTTTTGACTTTAGGAGGATGTAATATGATATAAGAACACACATGGACCCCTTTGAAGTGATTGTTGACCTTTGGAGTGGCTCAAGAACCCCCTAGATTGCTCAGATCACAAACCCTAGGTACAGATGACTTTGAATCTATGCAGTGAATCAAAAATGAGATATGAGATGATATGATTGTGTTTATGCATATGAGATGATCACCAGCCATGGTGTGAATGGGTGAGGGCAAATTTGGGGTGTTTACAGTAAGTCCAGGCAAAAATAGGGCATCCCGGCGAGTCAAAAACAGAATAAAAGACTCGGGCAAAAATAAGGGAAATAGACAAAAAAATGTACACCCGCTGAGTTGAAAAGCCGCATTGGACAACTCAGGAAAAAATGGGTATCCCGATGGATTGAAAACCCGAAAGGGCGATCCATGCAAAATAAGGGAATAAGCGAACAACTGCATTCTGAATTCGTCTGTATCACCTACAACTTGGTAAGCCTCGAAAGGATCAAGCTTCTGTCAGAATCAGCCTTCTTCAGAAAGCAAGACGAGAAGAACGTCAAATGTCATACGAGTCATAGCAGAAGGGAAGCTCCTTGAAGCGTCGACAACATTGCCAGCATTTTGTTTCTCAATTTGTAACAATCTCCTCATTTCAGGGGATATGTTTCTTTGACTGTATCTTGCCAATTCAGGGCACATGAATTAATAAAATCAGATTTTCAGTCATGTTTCGCCCCGTACACTTCATTTTCATTTGCAAGAATGTCTGATGTCTTTAAAAAACTAATTGCATGAATACAGATGCTTATCTTCAAAAATAAAAACTACGTGCTTGCAGGAAATATGTTTATTCCTGGGAGTGTCTAACTCCTATGACGGAATCCGGTAAGGGATACCTCGGGATTATTTGCACGTCCCTCTGTCTTTGCAGGATTGCAGGTATTCAAAAGCGCAACATGGGGCGTGTAAGCTTCATCCCAGCAAGCTGGCAAATCAGTATTCACTCAGTCTTAGCACCCGAAGTGCTTTCTCCCCAACTGAGTTGCCACTTGTTACTTCTCCCAGCCGAGGTGCCAATCATCCTTCCTCAGCTAAGTACAGTAGCCAGGGAATTGTCTCCCCACAGAGCTTCAGCCTCTATCCGGAAGAGCAACGCATGAAGGAATCACAACAGAGTGACGAAAGCTTCTACAAACCCCAGTTGGGTCTCCCATTTTTTGGAATGGGTCTATCATTGACTCGTTTCCCCAAGCAGATACATCTCAACGATCTCATCCCCAGCTGGGATGTTCATCTCAACAGATCAACCAGAGATCTTCACGGCAACAGGATCCGAATCCCGAATTGGTATCCTTGCATGATCATAGAATTCGCATCATATTTTTCCCACAGAGCGTAGCATTCCGTCTAACACGGAGCATTACGGCAAAAAAATCAAACATATTGCATAATCATAGGCCATGTTCTGAATCAAATACTTGTGAATATTGATAAACCCATTAACAATATACAGAAAACCCCCCAAATTCCCCAGCAAAGAGCTAAAGCTAAAGCAGTTGCCTCACATTTACAAACATCAGTATATACTCTTTGTGGCACTCGTCCGTGTCATATCCCCAGCACAAAGCCAAAGCGTCCTCTTTGCACTCACAAATACTTATATATACAATTCCTTGACACTCGTCCGTGTCACTTCCCCAGCACAGTTGCCTAAACACTTTGTATATCAGATATTTGTTTATACTATACTTTTCACCTTTTGACATTCGTCCGTGTCACTCTCCCCAGCAGATTGAACACTCATCTATACACCACTCATACTTACTACTCATATTACTCTTATACAGATACTCGTCCGTATCTTGTATACACCATTTATATCCCCGCAGAGTCGACACTGGTCCTTGTTCTTTGTTAACCAGTTGGTACTCGTCCGTACCATCATCTCAGAACATGCGTCAAGCGTTTGTTTCTACTTGATACTCGTCCGTATCATAGTCTTAAGGATGCTCGTCCGCATCTTTAATCCATACACTGTGTCAAACATTTTTTGTCTTCTTGAATATTAGACACTCGTCTGTGTCTACTACTCCCCAGAAGAATCCCCTCAGATTCAACACTCGTCCGTGTTCTCTATTAACCAATTGATACTTGTCCGTATCATCATCTCTGAACACGTGACAGTATTTGTTTCTACCCGATACTCGTCCGTATCGTAGTCTTAGGGATGCTCGTCCGCATCTTTAATCTATACACAAACATATAAACACTCATACCTTTTATCTCTTGGATATAAGCACTCGTCCGTGTTTACTATATCCCCAGTAGATCGCCAACAAAGCAAAATTTCTTTTTCTATCTGACATTCGTCCTATGTCATGATAAACCTTGAGAGCAGCCGTCCCCTGCTAGGTGATCGTCCTTCACCTCTTGATGGTCGTCCTCCATCATGCTCATCCGATGGCCGTCCCCATCGTTGACCTTTTCTATCCGACATTCGTCCTATGTCGTGATATTTAGCAGCCGTCCCCTGCTAGGTGATCGTCCTTCACCTTTTGATGATTGTCCTTCATCATTTTATCCAATGGCCGTCCCCATTGTTGATTTTGGTTATCTGACATTCGTCTTATGTCATGATAAACCTTGAGAGCAGCCGTCCCCTGCTAGGTGATCGTCCTTCACCTCTTGATGGTCGTCCTCCATCATGCTCATCCGATGGCCGTCCCCATCGTTGACCCTTTATCCGGCATTCGTCCTATGTCGCGATATTTTCGGCAGCCGTACCCTGCCAGGTGATCGTCCTTCACCTTAGATGACCGTCCCTCATCTTATCCCCAACAGAGCAGCCGTCCCCTGCTAGGTGATCGTCCTTCACCTTTGATGACCGTACATCATCATCTGTTTATTTCATTTATTCTTTAACCCGATGGCCGTCCCCGTCGTGGTCCCTTTTCCTTTTCCGGATGATCGTCCTTCATCAGTTTAGCCCGATGGCCGTCCCCATCGTTGGTTACCTTACTTTATGAACTTGATGGCCGTCCCCATCATTTTTCATTAGATACCCAGAGAATCTTATAACTTTACTTGATGACCGTCCCCATCATAATTCCTTTTCCCCAGCATGTCGGTCGTCCCCGTCATTGCTTTATTTCCCGCACTTTTCCAGCATGTCGGCCGTCCCCGTCATTGCTCTTTCCCCAACAGTCGTCCTCTGCTCGACGGTCGTCCTCCGTCGCCCATACTTTAAAATATATTTTATTTTCCTTTACAATCTATATCCCTTTTCTTCTTCATTCTGTGAGTGCAAATTTTCGACTGTCTTTGATATTCAACCACAAGTTATCTTGTTTGCCTGTTAAGCCGTTGCTTACATCCTGCACAGCTAACTCATGTTTGAATAGGGGCAGCTGTAAACACCCCAAATTTTCCCTCACTCAGTCACACCATGGCTTGTGATTATTTCATATGCATAAACTCAATCATAGCATCTCATATCACATTTTTGATTCACTGCATAGATTCAAAGTCATCTGCATCTAGGGTTTGTGATCTGAGCAATCCAAGAGCTTCTTGAGCCACTCCAAAGGTCATCAATCACTTCAAAGGGGTCCATGTATGTTCAAGCATCATATTATATCCTCTCAAAGTCAAGAATGTCAAAAAATCACAAGAGCTGAGAATGGCATGGAAGCAGAGCCAGGTTTGACTGCACAGATGACCTAAAATTAGGGTTTTGGTTTCAAAGGCCATAACTCCAAATTTTTTGGTCATTCTTGTTTCTATTGGTCTCTATATGGTATAGGGAGTATGCATATCAATTTTCATGAAGAAATTCCATGGGGAAGTCATCTGATCAAGAGTTGACTTTTCAAGCAAGTCAGTGCAAAATCAGGGCATCTGAGGCCCCCAATGACCCAACCAAAGGGTGTTCTTCATCATTTTGATTGTATATGATCTTTATTTGATCATGTAAGATGTTAAAAGTTCACAAATTTGAAGAATTTCAAGTCTTTTGCAAAGTTGACTTTTTGGGAAAGTTTGACTTTTAATGAAATTGCCATTTTAGGCAACCTTTTCAACCCTTACTTTTTGATTCAAAAAAGCTTCAAATGGAAAAACTTTGGTCATGAAAGTTGTAGAATGGATCATTCCCTTTTCAAAAAGTACAAGAACATGACCTAATTCATTTTGGATCAAAAGTTATGGCTTGTCAAAGTTGGCAAAAATCACAAAATTTGAAGTTTTCCACCAAAGAGGCAAAGTTGCAAATTCACTTCTCAAGGCAAATTAAGTTATCAAATGGACTTCTAAACTTCACAACATGATCATACAAGACCTAAAATTCAGAATGGGCCAAGAAGTCTCTCATTTTTGTGGCTTATGGAGCAAGATATCTCATAAGAAGCAAAAGCAAGGCAAGTTGCAAAACTCATCATAAGTTACAATCCACTTGCTTGCTGACTTGCCAAGCCATCCTAGGGTTCTCCCCACATCATGCTGCGCAGGACACACCTTTTGTCCTTGGCTAGAAAGTAGCCCATGCTTCTCTTACACAACTTTGACATTTTGGCAACTTGAGCCATACCTATCACAAAAGCACACATCACTTCTTCTGACCAATCCCAATTGTTTATACAAGCAAAAAGCAAGCCAAAGCAGCTACAACACAAGCCTGAAACACTCTCCATCACAGCATTCCCATTTTCACCTCATCTTGCAAAAGCATTCGAAACTGATTGCACAAGCCTCAAACACAAAAACAAACTTCAAAAACAATCTCACCATGCTTCACTGAACACAAACCAACCCTTAAAACAGCCTGAAAGCCATTGAATCAAAAACACGATCACCACCTGCCATTGAACAGAACTTCTGCCATCTCTCAAACCATCCATTGTAAACTTCAAACAAACATTGCAAGCTTCTTAGGAGGATCATTGGAGTGGATTTGAGTCAAAGAAACAGCCATAAAGCTCCTGAATCGAAAGCTTCAGTTCAGGTAGTCATCTCAAAACTTTTTTCCAGAAACATGTTTTTAAGTTCTTAAAAGCTTCTATGCAATCCCCTGATCATGAATATGTGTTTACTTTTTGAAATGGTTGAGAAATAAGTATTTAATCAAGTTCTGAAACTTTTCTGACCTAAAAATGTTTTGCTTCGATTCGCATGATTAATGAATGAAAAATGAGTTTTGGTTAGGGGTTTTGATTCAGTGATGTGTGGGGATGATTTATGGGCTTTTAGTTTTCATTTTTATGAAGTTTTGAGGATTTTAGAGATTTTCAGGGAGGGAGGTCACCGGAGAAGACGACCGGAGCTCGTCTCCGGTGACCTGAAAGTGATTAGGGCATTAATGAGGATTAGGGCTAGGTTTGAATTCTGAGCGTTGGATAGGCTGACCAGAGTTGACTCGCGCGTGTTTTGATGGCTAGGATTTGTCATTAGAAACCCTAATTTATATTTAACTTAATTAATTCAGTTTAATTAATTAAAATAGGATTTAGCTCAGTTTGAATCTCACCCCTTGGATCTGGCGCGCAGTCTTTCCCTCCTTCCCCAGTTTAAATTCAGGCCACTGGATGCGCATACTTTTCTTTTAGTTCATTTTTATTCTCATTTTAATTCATTTAATTTGTGCATTTTATTTAAAATAGCAAAACAATTTAAAAAATTCTGAAAATTTTTGTACAAACTTTTATTAATTTTCAGAAACCAAAAACATTTTTATTTTTATTTTTTTTGCATTTAAATATTTTTAAATCATTTAAAAGTTTATTTTTAATTAATTAATGAGAATTAATTAATTAAAAATACTTTTAGGTATTTAAAAATCACCAAAAAATTCATGAAATCTTTAAAATCATTTAGAAACATTGTCCAACCCTCAAACCAAATTTATTTTTTGATCTTGATGCATTTTGACAATTTTCCATGGAATTAATTCAATTTCAAAGCATTATTTTGATCCAATCTTTGAAAATTCATTTCTGCCTAACCATTGAGAGTTGGACTTTGATTCTTTTTGCATTGTGTCTTGCATAACATGTAGTTTGTGAGATTAAATTGGCATGATTTGATATTGCATTTCCCTTTTGTTTGACATTTTTCTTGTCAAGGTACCCTAAAACCCTAGAAAACTTTGGAAATTCATAACCCTAATAAGGTTAAGAGTTGGATCCCCTCCTTTGGGCAGTGAGTTTGTGTAGGTTTAGGGTTCCTTTAAGTGCATTTTCAATTTTTTATCTTGATGTTTGCTTCTGATTTTGGTTTTTGTTTGGTGCATTGATCATAAACCCTAATTTGGGCTTCCTTTTGCATTCATCTTGCATTTGCTTGCATACCATGACTTGCCATAGCATTTTGTGCATCCATTTGATTCATTAGACATCTTAAGACATATTAGAAGCATGTTTGATCATTACATCTTTCATTTGCCACTTTGTATGCCATTTACATTCCATAACTTTTCATGTATGTTCATGGTCCCAAGCATTCTTCTCTTGCATTCATTTGTTCATATGATCATCCCCATGCCTTGTTACATGTTTGCAGCATCTCATAGCATCATTATCATCACACACATGCTTCTGGTTTTGGTTTGCATCATGTCATTTCATTTTGCATTGCATTGCATTTCTTTCACTAACTTTTCAGGTGGTAAGTTATTTTGAGAAGTGAATTTGCCTTCACTCCTCACAACTTCTTTTCATCTCTCTTATGCATCCTTGCTGCATTTTGTTTTGTGATTGAGATTGAGCTTGCTCTTTCTTCTTCATCTTACTTTCTTTCTTCAAGTGACTTGTCTTCTTAAATGAAGCAAGTTATTTTGCTTCTCTTTGCTCCTTTCATCTGCTTCCTGGTGGTTCCATTGAAGATCTTTCTTGTAAACCTCACAAACCTTAGGAACAACCAAGCATGACAATGATTAGGGTTTTGATTAGTCTCCCCTCTTAGTTTTACCTTTGTGTCTCATTGAGTCTTCTCTTCTCACCTCATAATCAGGGACTAAACCCTAAAGGCTTTAAGGCTTTGTGATTAAGCATATGCCTGCATCCTTCTATTAGGATGGAGTGTATAACTTTAATCCTAAGTGTTAAACCCTTAATGTGTTTAAATCCTTTAATCAATCCACTTAATAATCATCAAGACATCAAGCTTGTAACTTGGGCCTTGCATTAGGGTTCTAATTCTTCCTTAATTGGTTAAGAAGGACTAACCCTAGTGTTAATGGACAAGTCCCCCTCAAGTTGTCTTACAAACCCTAAAAATCACTTCATCATCTTATCATTAACTAAAATCCTTTTAATAAAGGTTTTGTTTTGTCATGAGTTTAATCCCTAATCATAGATTAAGTTGAGGAGCTTTCCTCAGCTTAAACATTCTCATCTATTATCCTTCTATTAGGATGGTGTAATGAGTCTGTTTAATCCCTGATTATGGCTTAACCTCATTACTCAACACTAAACAAAATCACCAAAAACATCTAAATAATCACAAGTAGGTTAATGATCTTAATCCTACATCAAAGGTGATTAAGTGTGAGAAGCTGACTTCACACTTAAGGTATTCTCATTACCCCTAATCAGAGGGAAGATGTGATGAGTTTACTAAATCCATTGGTTTAGGCTTAAGCTCATTAACTTATGACAAACTTTCAAAAGCAATAAAAGACTGAAAACACAAAAAAAAACAATAATCGTCTCCTTCGGGATTCTTTTCTCATCTCATTCACTCATAAACGAGAACTTGCTTCTTCTGTCTAATGCAAGACAGTTTGCACCTGAGCCAGACAGGTCATACACTTGAGCATTGACAAGCAAGCAGTTCACAAGTCAATTCACCCTTCAGTCTCTTTGGGTCGAACTACGGTGTTCTGACTTCCTCATTGCACGAGAGGATACGTAGGCATAACTTAACAGTTATCGAACAAAAGTCTTTGTATATTCCCCCTCCTTCAGCATTATTCTTAGCCTCATTATCTTGAGCATCTTATTCCTGTTCCTACACTGACACTTCACTTATACACTTCACTTTTCTCTTACACTGACACATGTACATCCTGTCCGAGCTCTTTTATACACAGATTGCATTGACACTACCCCTTTAAAACATAAATCTTTTAAGCGTGGATCCCGTCGAGTACGGCGGACAATCTGGGTGCTAATACCTTCCCAGGTTGTAACCAACCCCCTTTCTCAGTCTCCCTGGTTCGTAACCGTCTTATCCATCTTTTCTAGGCCTATGCAGCATTGCCTTTCCTCCGGGATAAAAATGCCTAGCTGGCGACTCTTTTCATTCCCCGTGAGTTCACTCCTGTGTGTTCTCACATCATCCTTTCGCCGACCGTTCGCGTCTGTACCCCATTTGACCCGGCTTCATTTGGTGGGAGCGACAGGGAGAAACCACATAGCCTCTAGTCTCGACCTTCTTTTCAGCCACGTTGGTTTCTTTTTCCAAGTCCAACACCTTCCAATTAGGCCTCTTGCTACCTTTCTAATTGATCGATTCCACCCACTTATCTCGTGGAGTGTCATAAGGTGGAACAAACTTCTTGAGTCTAGCTTGCTGGAATTGTTTCATGTATTCTTCATTTCAAATAGTTGTCCCCTTTGATCAAACAGAAACCTTGGGATTTAAGGTCTGCCAGCGGGTAACGCCTCTTTTCTTCCAGTTTCATATCTTTTAGCTGCCATTTCGTCGAAAACAACATTGAATTTTAGGCACAACACCACCTTCGACCCACCAACTTTTCACTTCTCTTGAAAGTCAATTAGACTCTCACCCGCCTAAGGGTAGACTGCATTAAGAGCTTCTTCAACCTTTTCGTCGGAACCATCAACAGTTTCAACCATCATGCATTCAACATTCTCAGACATGAGTGGATTTAGGAAACCATTAGTAGCTTCCACCACGATGCAATCATTTAGCTCAGAGTATAGTGCTTCTTCGACCTTCAAAAGGTTTGTGTCGACTTGCATCTTCGGCTTTTTTCCAAATTGAAGTCTGCCATTTTTCAACGTTTTCTGCACCAAATCCCTGAAAATGACACATTGAGATGTTTTATGACCAAGGAAAGTATGAAATTTGCAAAATCCTTTTTTTCTTTTTTTCTCAAGGGGGGGTCTTTTAAACCTGGTGGAATAATTATTTGACTATATTTTACCAATAAATCAAATATCTCATCACACTTTGTTATGTCAAAGGTGTAAGTTTTTGC
Organism: Lathyrus aphaca; assembly: GCA_963966055.1. NCBI lineage: Eukaryota > Viridiplantae > Streptophyta > Magnoliopsida > Fabales > Fabaceae > Lathyrus > Lathyrus aphaca. The sequence goes on along the minus strand of OZ014519.1, from coordinate 133,467,919 downwards.
AACATATTTGTCTGGCTTCCTTGTTTTGATGGGATTTTTGCCATTTGATGGCTTTAACAACTTACACTTGTAACAAGGCCCTGGCTTGAGTTCAGCCACGTGAACCTCACTCTCATCGACGACTTCTTCTTCGTCAGAAGAGAATTTGTCTACTGCTAAGTAAACAACTTTCTTATGATATCGACTAGTCTTTGATTTTTCCAAATTTTAAACTTTCGACCTGTCGAACTCTATCGACTAATTGGGCCATATCTCTGAGATATTGGGTGTCCAACTTCTTCTGATCGAGTAGTCAAAGCCGCCCGCAGCTATTTCGACTATCTCATGTTCAGGGACTTGAGTAAAGCATCTAGCTTTCAAAAGTCTGAACCTGTTGAGATATTAGTCTATTGATTCGCTAGTCTTTTTTCACGCTAGCCAATTCTTTTAGGCTAATCTTGGATTGCCCCATGTAGAAATGTTCATGGAACAATCTCTCTAATTGTGTCCAAGTGTGAATGGATTATGGGGGCAGTGTGCTAAACCAAGTAAATGCGTTCTTTGTGAGGGAACTAGGGAAATATTTCATTTTCAAATCCTCATTATTTTATATGTCCCCATATTTTGTCTGGTATCGTGCTACGTGTTCGACAGTGGATTCCCCTGTTTGACCAGCGAACTTGGTGAATTTTGGAATCTTCCACCCTTTGGGTAGCTCTGTCTGCAGCACATAATCTGGTAACTGGGACGTATATGTTGGTCGTCGAAGGCCTGAATTGGCCTCATTATGAACCATGATCCTTTCGACCAAAGCCTCCAAATTTGGTTCTCCATCTATGGCTTCTTGTCGGATCTACCTAACCATATAATCAGGATCTTGGTGTCGATACATCATTACAACGGGAGGTCTCAGGGCCACCCTAGGTGTATGTTCATCTTCCTGATAAGGCGGTTCTCGTGCCTCCTCAAATTCCTCCTCGGGTCGACCTGGTGTTTCTGGTCGAGGAGGTGGGGTCTGTCGACGTGGGGTCGTCGGTGCCCTTAGGAAGTCCCCTATTCGGGTCATCTGAGTTGCCAAATGCTGGTAACTCTGTCGAATCCTGTATTAGTGGTCTTAATATGGTTCTCATCTGTTGAGTCAATATGTGGACCATTTCGTGATTACTCTCGTCCATCTGATGTCTCATTACTGCCACAAAATTTGGAGTAAATGTTGGGATAGACTGATATAAGAAACCAAATCCTTGTGGTCGAGTAAACTGGTTCGTCAAATGTCTTAAACCTTAGTATGGTGAGAACGCCGACGACAAACTTTCTCCGAACGTCGATCCACTGTTATGTAAACTTGACATAAACTCTGGTGGCATCCCTAATGTTCACATCATGGGCATTGTGAAATTAGGCATCGGTTGCCTAGTAGTTTCGGTCATTGTCAGCCTTAACGGTTCAGGCCGGTGTGGCGTGGTAGTTGGGCCACTATAAGCGGTCGACACCACTGATGTAATTTGCCTAACTGATTCAGTTGTGTTCATAACAACTGAAATTTCCTCGTTTAGACATGGTGTAACCATCTTGCCACTACGCAAGTACATATATTCAACACAACGGTTCCCATCGGGCGTGCCAATTTGTTCTTGCACGTTTTTCGCACGAATGATTATTGGCCTCCTGTCGAAGATTTACTTGCGGGATCAGCCATACGAATCCTAAAAGCATTGTCTTTATAATGTTGAGTTTAAGTGACATTTTATAGTGTAAGACAATCATAAGGTGTTTGCTTTGGAAAGAAAGGTAAAATTGCTTGATAAATGAAATGAAAAGCGAATAAAGAACAAGATAAACAAAAGGACAAGTATTAAAATGATTTGTAATTTAATGACTTGAATGAATAAAGTGTTGGATGCTATCATACAGTTTGCTTAGGGGGTAACTTTTTTCTCTTGACGCTCGGTACTTCGGGTCTTTCACTTGTACACTGTAAAAAATGCGACCTTTATTTCTGACAATAAACAATGCTTAAATAGACACTAAAAAAGTAACCGTCAGACCCTTTGTCCACTCTGGTCATGTCATGTGTCGTCCCACTGCTCTAATTACCAACTAACACATTCTCTTGCGATTTGAGTCTTTCTCGCCTAAATTCATTCAGTGTCGCATCGACCGCTGGCCTGGGGTTGTCGTCTCGACACAACATTCCTTGTGTCGGTGTGGCTTCACCCAACATGACGTCAATCTCAACTCAGTTGAAATCTTGTGGCTACCAGGAATAACATCAATTATCAATTATAAAAAGACAAAAATAATATATAAAAAAATTGTGAAAACACATGCCAAGTCCAAAAGACAAATAAAAATGAAGATGAAGTTAAAGCTAAGAATGATATTAAAGTTGGTGATTTGTTGCAATTTGACTTTGAAACCATCAAGTTAGCTACAAACAACTTCTCTAATGCATATGAGCTTATGAAACACAAATGCAAATATAAAACACTTCAAAATCATTAAAGATTTTGCTCGTGGTTTTGTCTATCTTCACGAAGATTCTCGATTACAAATTGTTCACTGTTATCTCAAAACAAGTAATATTCTACTAGCTGATGAGATAAACCTAAAAATTACAGAATTTTGCAAGATTGTTTGCTGCCAAACAAACCCATGGCATGACAAGTATGATTATTGGAACTTAGTAAGTATTAAGAAAATGCTTGAACTTGCTGATGATACATTTTTTCAGTATCCAAATAAGTATATTTTTATTCAATAATTGAAATAGTTGTTTTGGTATATAGTGGATATATGGCTCCAGAGCATATCAAACGAGTATATCAAACACATAGAATTCTCAATCAAATCAGATGTATTCAATTTTGGTGTAATCATTTTGGAAATTGTTTGCGGTGAAGCAACACAAAAATTCGTGATGGAGAGAATTTAGAAGATCTATTAGACTTTTAAGTGTCATGCCTTTTAACCATTATAGAGATTTTCAAATTTAAAATTTTGATTGTAAATATTAATTTTTTCCATTGAAAAATTTCTTGCAGGCATGGAAAAATTGGAAGACAGGAACAAGTTTAGATATTGTAGATCCAATGTTGCATCAAGGTTTTAATAAGAATGAAAAAATGAGATGCATTCAAGTTGTATTACTCTGTGTTCAAGAAGATAAAGATGTGAGACCAACTTTGAGTTCGGTTTTACTAATGCTTAATAGCACATCTTTTCCATGGCCTTTAATGAGTTTCAGAACAATAATGCATGATATTTTAAGTGATTGTGAATATTGTCTCTCATTTAGATTGAGTTTTTTTAGTCTACCAAATTCTATAATATAATGAGTTTACAAATATTTTGCCTAGTTTATTTTTTATTTGGTGTTTGTTTAGCTTGCTTTGTAATTGTAATAAGACTCCAGTTAATTGCAGTTCTATATACTTTGTTAAATATTTTTCATACACTTTACAAGATTGTTGCTAAGGATAATAAACTAAAAGCCCTTAATTTCAAATACATTTGGACCAATGCAGTTTGTTCGATAAATCAAATGTTTCACACAACTTTTATATATATATATATTTTAATATAAATTTATTATTTTCAATTTATTAACATGTACTTTAAATATTAACAAAACTTTTAAAGAAAAACTATATCTCCAGTTAATGGTGTTGTTGTCTGATTCTCAATATCTCCGTATCTTCAGGTAATGGTGTTGTTGCCTGGTTCTCAATATCTTCAGTCCAAACTATATCTCCAGTTAATGGTGTTGTTGTCTGGTTCTCAATATCTCCAAACTATATCTCAAGTTAATGCTGTTTTTGCCTAGTTCTCAATATCTCCAAACTATATCTCCAGTCCAAACTATATCTCCAGTTAATGGTGTTGTTGTCTGGTTCTCAATATCTCCAGTTAATGTTGTTGTTGTCTGGTTCTCAATAGCTCCAGTTACGTGGCCAACTGTTAGAGAAAAAAAATAGGATAGATTTTTTTAGAACTAATCACGCTACGGTATAATATTGACACAACAAAAGACTTACCGATTAAAATTTCCAACACCGACTTCATTAACCACCATGTCGACCCGTATGGGTTCATTTTCACTTACTCGAACAACAGTCCATTACAATATTCTTCAACCTTCTTATTCCACACCATCTCTGAAAACTGAAACAAATATAAAATCATATAACATCTCCAAAATATAAATGTCAAAATGCACCACACAATCGTTAATAAACCTTTGTGATGAAGCAAGTCCCCTTGAAGAGCTCCTTACAGTCAAAATCATCATCACAAGGAGCAATACTGGAAAGGAATGAACAAAAGTTATTAATATAAATCAACATGTTACCCCAACTTAAGATATTTTAAACAATAAATATGTAGAATTAGAACAGCTCCATCTATATAACTAACTCAAATTCTCCTGGGGCAGCCATGAGATCAAATGATTTGGTAAAATAACGTCCCACGGCAACTATTGCATGACCAGGAACAAGGTTAAAATGGCTAGAATGTGGACGGAGAGATGACTTGTCTTGAGCTGGATTAACATTTATATGATCATCCACTTGTCTGATATTTGCCGTAGGAAAAGATGAATCGGATTGAAATTGTATCCAAGCGATATTATAGTGAAAATCATAGGCACATACTTGTGTCCCTCATATGATGAACCGTCATACAGGCCTACGATAACCTACACACACAAAAATTAAACTCCACTATCATTTTCACTTGAAAGATGAATAATATAAGTTAAGAAATGTTCAAAAATCTAAATAAATGGAATACAATTACATATTAGCCAATTTAGTTGAAGGACATGGATATAAACACGAACCTTAAGACTATCCACCAATTTATCTTCCAACACATTTTTTTCAGTCCGGCAACGGAGCTTTGCAGATGTCAAAACCGTATGACGATTAGTGGCATCATTTTCAATGATAACACCACAACATTGAGTCAACTCTTCGTCCCCTGTATTCAAATAAAGCAATGAAAAAATGTATGTGTTGAGTATGTGAAGCATGTAGTATTAATTTCCCAATTGAAATGGCATTAAAGTTTTCAAGTTGAATACCAGAATAAGACAAAAGAGCAACAACAGAAGAAGCAGCCTTCAAAGCAGCTTTCTTTGTATGTATATCCAGAGCTGCATTTTCTAGGTGAGTTTTGAACTTGGGTCGCGTATTAGTAGAATAAACCCTATTCACTGCAAGGGAATTAATGGATATCTAATACTTAGTCATATATTAGCCGGTTAATAAAAAAGAAATAATAAAATCTTACGCCTATCACGTGGATCCGGCCCTCGCAACCAAAAGTATTTCCTCTTTGCACAATACAGATGCCTTCTTGACTACAATATTTCAAATCCAAATAAACAAGCTCAGTCATAAATCATAAATACTTTAAAAAATTTATCAAGTAATTAGTGACATAATAATACAAATATTTCATAGCTCAAAACAACACGCTAAACCTCGAACAAACTTATAAGACAATAACTTGTATGAAACAAACTTATTTTCACAAGCGAATAAGACCGGAGATATACCTCGAACATGGCGGCGCAGCGGAAGAGCAACAGAAGCACAGCAAGGAAATCTGGCAGGTCGGAAGAGTAACAGAAGCACATATGTTAGCAAAGAAACCTAATAGGAGTTTTAAGTGGGCCGTTTTATATATACTAGTGAGTTGTAAGGAAGAGCGAGCGGTAAGGAAGACCTAGAATAATGGTTTGAGTTTGGGAGTTGGGATAATAATGGAATTTCTTTTGAAAGATGTTATAATGACTTAAACCTTATTCATATTCATATATATATATATATATATATATATATATATATATATATATATATATATATATATATATATATATATATATATATATATATATATATATATAATGTTTCTTTAATTATTTAATTGTTAGGAAAAATTCTCAAATCTTCAAAAAGAAAATATAATTGGTTCATGAATGCAACTAACCAAATATCCTACTTATAAGATTGTTTCGTTACTAAGGACATGGGTGAACAATTAAGTAATGCACTATTAATAAATATAATTAATAAAATTGGATTCAGAAACACAAAATTAACATACTTATATTTGTTATTTATAAGAACAAGAGTTGCCTCTGCATTTTTGTAATACCCCGTAAATTATTTAATGCTCTGAATAATATTTGATATTAATATTGTTCTTGATTACTCTAAGAGATTTTTAACGAAATTAAATAGAATAATCAACGAGATTTTATTTTATTAATTAATATTAGCTGACACAGAGGTTTTATAAAATATTGGATCAAGAGACATTTTTGGATACTCTCTATTTGAACCTATTGGTAGGAAAAATTATGTTTTCCTTTTAAGACATAAAGTCTTCTTTCTTTTGTTTTTCTAGAAATAGAAGTATAGAAAGAAGAAGAGAAAAAGAGAGAGAAAAAATAGGAAGAAAAAGAGATAGTCTTGAAGAAGAAGATGAGAGTTCTTGATTTTATAGCTTCCACCATCCATTCATCATTCAATCTTCTCCAATCATCTTGCTAGAGGTGGGTTCATAGCTAAAAACTTTTGCTTTTAGTTTTGGTTGAGTTTTAGGGTTTATGAGTTTTAGGGCCTTTTATGGAAAAATCCTAGAATCGGTAAATTAAACGGTTAGAAATCGATATAAATGCTTGAGTATGTTGCCTTTAGGTGTAGAAACCTTGCTACCATGTTGTTTTGATGTTTGCTAATGTTTTGAATGGATTTTTGGCTGGTTCTGTCATGGAAAATGCGTATTTTTCAGCATTCTGACTTCGGTTAAACGGTTAACCCAGGGCGTTAATCGGTTAGCGCGTATGTTATTACGCTTCTGGGACTATTTTTCTGGTTTGGTTAACCCCGGGCGTTAATCGTTAACACTGTAAGTGTGAAGAAAAATGTTTTATTTCCAAACTTTGAAAATCCATAGCTTTTTACTCGGTTATCCGATTTAAGTGTTCTTTATACCTTTTGAAAGCTAAAATTATGTACTTTCACATGATGTCGAAAAATATTATTTTAACCCGACTTTTTCCAGACTTTTCGATTATACCGTAAAAATGTTAAGTTAGAGAATTATGAGTCAAAGGTAATAAGAAGGTACAACTTGTGAGGTATCTAAGATTCCCTTAGGCTAGTGTGGATTGAGATTTGTATTGCTTTGGGGAAGCTGCAACAATTTTGTCCTCCTTAAAGGGATTACACCGCAACTGACTCGACATCTCTTCGTGATCCAGAAGTTGATGCCTCTTTTGACGTCAAGATTCACCAATTGAGGGTCTACCTATTTGAGGAAGGATTCTTGGATGTCGTTGCTGCACAAACTGAATTTGTAAGAGACGTCTTCAAATTAATTGACGAGTTATCCCAGTTCCAGGTCCATGCTGCTAAGGCTCAATATTTGATCGAATTAGAGGATTTCTTCAATCAAATAGCTAAGGACTTGTCCATGTGCCATCATGTTGACTTCCAGATCAAAAACACCATTAATGAGATGGATCATAAGTGGGATCGTAGCTCTCGCTGTGAGGCTAAACTTAGTGAATTTGAGAGCAAGAAGAAGGAACACTCTGACAAATACCAAAGTTAGGACCAACAAAAAATTTTATTATCAAGCCCAGATAGTTGAACTCAATCGCAAGATAACTAAAGTCGAACGGTAAAAAATCCTCCCTCGATTCCGCTGAGCCTTTGCCTGCCCAAGAGGATATTGACAATGAAGTGGCTCAAGGAATTTCCCATGTCGAGAAGGCCTTCACTCTTAAGGAACAAATCATCAAGATGCGCTCGACAACAAGATTGTGTACGAAAAACCCTCTTTGAGGATTTTAAGACTAGGTTTCCAGCTTAATACTTATGTGTTTTCTGAATGTCGTTCTTGTAACTTTATTTTGACAATTTCATGTATGCCATTTTGGCCCCTAGTCCATCTTGGCCACTTATTAATGAAAGTTTATGTTTTGATATGATTTTCTTGGAGAGTAGGTTTATACTTTTCCAGTACTTCCCATTTTCTCTTAAGATTCTCTGATCGACACCCATTTCTTTTATCTCATAAGCATTGTCACTAAAAACCTTACTCACTTGAAATGTTCATTCCCAATTAGGTGACCATTTTCCTACGTTCGATCTCGTCGATCCATGGACAAGCTCAATTTCCACACGTAATCATTAACTTCAAGTATTTTTCCTTTAAGTCTTTTTATTATATGTTTTGGCCCTCTTGCTTTTTTAGCATCTTTGGCATTTGATTAAGGCTTCATATCCATCCTTGTTATTGGAACATTTTTTGTCGACCTTGCCTTTGAATCTTGTTATAATCCCTCATGGGGATATAATCAACATCCCAATGTATGTTCCATATCTATGACTTGAACCGTCGAAGTATAACTTCCAAGGGCTTGTGTCTCCCACGAATACTGGAGATTCGACTACTGCATGGTCGATAGTGAAATTCGCTACAATCTGACCTTTCCTAGCCTTTAAAGGCATATAGGTTAGAGATAACTCAGATAGTGCCAGTGCCCATTTCCTTATTCGATTATGTATAATGGGCTTAGACAACATGTGCTTGATAACGTCAAAATGAGATGAAATGTAAATGTCAACAAGCTTTATATATTGCTTTAATTTCATACATAAAAAGTACAGACATAGGCACAATTTTTCAATCATCGTATACCTAGTTTCAGCATCTATCAGAATCCTACTATGGTAAATAATGGGCCTCTCGATACCATCGTTATCCTCTTGTGGGAACATACTTCCTATGGTTGTTTCCGACGCAACAATATATAATCTCATATTATTCTTGATACTTGGTGGCAATAGCATAAGAGGCCTCGTAATATCCTTTAATCGCGTCGAACACCTCCTATTTCTTCTCTTCGTAACCCCTGGGATAAATCAACGAGGTTGCTGCTTGACTGGTTTTTTACCTGGATGTATTGGCAATCGGAGTTCTACGACAGTTCGACTCAAACTAGACATCTCTCCATAGTTCCAGGAAAAGAAATATTTGTAGTCTTTTAGGACTTCAATCAGTTTGGCCTTCATTTTCAACCCAACCTTCGTACTTATGTACGTGGGTCTTTTTATGGTCCCATCTCCCAAATTTATCTCTTCAAATGGGTCTTGGGTCTGCATTCTCTGTAACTCATTTGATGGCTCCTTTTCTAAACCCAAAGGCTCATTGTCATAAATTCAATCAAGCCTCTGACTTTCCGAAGTTGTTGTTTGGCCTGGTTGGCCACTTATGTGTTATCATGTTGGCTTCGTCGACTAAGATATGACATTTATTTGCTTCTAAAGCCAATTCTTTTTTGTTTTCAACCAAGTAGGACGAAATTTGAGTCATGTTTTATGACTCAATAGTCATTTTCACCGACTATTGTTTTGCGGCAGCATCCCAAACAAATTTGTGATCAGGATCAAGATTTAGGACGCGACCAGTGTCGTCAGAAGTATATGATCCTGATTCATCATCACATGGTGCCACATTGGCCAAATGCTGATCAAAAGATTTCTTTGTACCTTTCCCTTATTACATCTTGTAATAACTATGATCGGCTTCAATGTTTTCCACAATGCCATCATTCCTCCAGATGCTCACTCTCTGGTGCAGGGTCGAAGGTACTGCCCCAATCCCATGGATCCACTCTCATCCCAAAGCACGTTAAAGTTGTCATTTGAGTTGATCACCATTAACAATGTCGACCTAATGGTTGAACCCATGACTAACTCAACCTGGATCACCCCTAGGATGTTGTTGGTCTTTCTTTCGTAGTTCAACAATAACATGTTGTGTTGGTGAAGGTCTGCTTCAGTCTTCCCTATCATTTTGAATAAAGTTTGAGGCATTAGGTTTACTATCGCGCCTCCGTCTACGAACACTTTGTTAACTTGTGTCACATCAACTTTTTCCTTGATGAAAAGCGGTTTCAAGTGATGCATCATCCCAGGGCTAGGCCTTTCGAACACATCTCTATGCTCTTTAACCACCCAAATATTCATGATGTAGTAGCACAATAGTTTGTCTTCTGGTGTTTCATTCGACACAAAGTCCTCATCTGTCTCAAATACCTCTAACACAATGTCATATTCAGCTGGTAGTATGGATATTATGCCACAATTCACGAAGAAATCTTCCCCATACGTGTAATCATTGGTATCATCATACATATCTTCGTCAAAGTCATCTTCTGGTGACAGAGTGTACTCTTCGTCAGACTGGGGGGGAATAAGTAGGTTCCTCCTTGTCGCTCCCCGGACTTTCGTCCTGGTGCAAACGCGAACCGTCGGCGATGTTGGAGGTTGAGGTTGAATAGAGTCTCCAGTTATGCATTTTTATCCCGAAGGAAAGGTAATGCTGCATAAACTTGTAAGGGTATGGATAAGATGGTTGCGAACCAAAGAGACTGAGTAAGGGGGTAGGTTACGACCTAAGAAGGTATTAGCACCCAGATCGTCTGTCGTACCCGACGGGATCCGCGCATACCTGATTGTGTTTAAAAGGGGATAATGTTTGTGCTAAATTGTGCATAAAAAGCTAGGGAGAAAAGGATGTACAGAGTGTCAATGCAAAAATAAAGTGAATGCTCAAAACTGAGGCTGAGGAAAGAGAACTAGAAGGAGGAGAGGGGGGAGACAAAGAGACTTTTGTTCGATAACTGTTAAGTTATGCCTACGTATCCTCTCGTGCAATGAGGAAGTCAGAACATCGTAGTTTGACTCAAAAAGACTTAGTGTTTTTTGTTGTGAACTGTTTGCTTGTCTATGCTCAAGTGTATGATTTGTCTGGCTCGAGTGCTAATTGTCTTGCATTAGACGGAAGAAGCAAGTTCTCGTTTTCAGAGTGAGTGTGATGAGAAAAGAATCCCGGAGGAGACGATTATTGTTTCTTTTTGTGTTTTCAGTTTTTTATTGTTTTTGGTGTTTTGCATAGGATAATGAGCTTAAGCCTTAATCAAGGGTTTGTAAACTCATTATATCACCCCTGATTAGGGATAACGAGTCTACTTAAGTATGAGATGAGAATCTCAACTTAATTTCCCTAATGATGCAGGATTAAGATCATTAACCTACTTATGATTATTAAGTGTTTTGGAGTTTTTGTTTAGTGTTAAGTAATGAGTTTAATCTCCAATCAAAGATTAGTGAACTCATTACACCATCCTAAGATAAGGATGATATATGAGAACACTTAAGCTGAGGAAGATACCTCAACTTAATCCATGGTTAGGGATTAAATTCATTATATAACAAACATTTATTAAGTGGATTTTAATTAAAGGTTGGATGAAGAAGTGTTTTTTATGTTTGCAAGACTTTAGCATGAGGGGGACTTGTCCATTGAACACTAGAGTTAGTCCATCTGAACCACCAGGCAGAGTTGTAACCCTAATGTAAGGCCCAAGTTACAAGCTTAAGTCTTTAATGATTATTAGGTATTTTTTGATTGAAGGTGAAAACAACTTAAAGGTTTAGCACTAAGGATCAAAGTTATACACTCCATCATAAGATAAGGATACATGCATAACCCTAATTCAGAGTCCCAAAACTTTAACTATTTAGCCTTGATTATGAGATGAGGGAGAGAGACTCAAGGAGACTCAAAAGGTAAAAACTAGGGGGGACTATGTACAACTCTAAAGTTATCATGCTTGGATGTTCCTATGGTTTGTGAGGCATCAAGATAAGTCTTCAAGTTGGCCACCAAAGGAAGAGAAGCAGATGAAACGAGAGAGAGAGAGAGAGAGAGAGAGAGAGAGAGAGAGAGAGAGAGAGAAGGATTAGGTTACTTACTTCCTGAAGAAGTTAAGTAACCTAGGAACAACAGAGAACATAAGTGAATGAGATTCACTTCAAGCACAAGTAAAGTTCATAAAAATAAAGAGAGAAAGAGAGGTTGGATGTGGATGCACATCCACATCCTGATTAACTTACCAAATGCACCTGAAATGGTTAGTTTGAAAGCAAGATATGTACAAATTCAAAAGCATAAACAAATCAAGATGTACAAAATTGAAAATGCATCCAAGGGTGACCCTAAGCACTCATGAAATCACCATCCAAAGGGGGAGGCCTAAAGGTTTACCAAGTTCAAGTTATGGCCATCCTAAATTTTGTTAGGGTTTTGGATACTTCTCAATGATAAATGCCAAAAAAATTGAAAGTGCAAGATAAAAATGATACAAAAATATATTTAGAAACTAGAGGTAAAATGTGAAAGATTGCAAAAATAATCAAATGCAAACTCATCTTGGTTTGAAAGTTATGAATTTTTGAAGTTAGGGTTGAAAAATAAGAAATTTAGAAACCCTAATTCAAAGAAACTTGACAAAGTTTGATCAAAACCAAAAAGAAATTTGTGGGATGAGTTTGTAAATGTTTCTAAATGTTTAAAGGACCTCTCTGATTTTTTTTGTGATTTTTAGGTACTTTAAAGTATTTTTAATTAATTAAATGGAATTAATTAATTAAAATATTTAAAAATGCATTTTTTTAATGAAAAAATAAAAATAAAAATATTTTTGGTTTCTGAAAATTATTTTAAGTGGTGAGAAAAATTTCCAGAATTTTTAAATGATTTTTGGTATTTTTAATGATTAAAAGAAAACAAAACAAAATAAATGAAAATAAAAATAAAAGAAATTGAAAAGTATGCTGAATCAATGGTCCAGATTGGAGGGAAAGGAGATTAGTGGCTCTCAGTGCAAGTCAACCAGACTTAGGGTAGGTCAATCCAAAGGCTCAGATTTAAAATTAAAACGCGCGCGTGATCTAAGGGCCTAGGTTCCATCTGGAAAATTAATTAAGTTTTTATATTAATTAAACATAATTAAAACTAATGGCACAATCTGGACCGCTCGCTCCTAAACTAAACATGATCCAATGGTTGTTGTGCAATCTGGGGAGCCCTAACCCTAATTACTTTCAGATGACCGGAAAATTGCTCCGGTCATCTTCTCCGGCCAACAAAAAACCCTAAAATCTTCCCTAGGCAATTTTAAACCCTCAAACCTGCCCAAAAACATTCACCACACTTCTAGCAACTCAAATCAACAATCAAACATCATTTATCATGCAAGAACAGGCTGAATCGAATCAAAACAAAATCATGGCCAAACTTTCAGACATTCATAAAATGCTCATTTTTCCACCATTTTCAATTCTAAACACATCATGATGATCCTTAAGGCATGTACTTTCAGTTTATAATAAGAAATCAAAGCTTTGTGAAAAATTGTTCTTGACCATACCTGAGCTGGAAAACTTCAATGGTGAGCTTTCAGAACCTCCCACTTGTGCAAATGAACTCCTTTGGTCCTTCTGAAGCTATTGGGATGCTTGAAATGCTTTGAAAGTGGATATTTTGAGTGGCTCGATTCTGATATGGCAGAAATGGAAGCTTTGGTTTATGAGGTTTCAGGCCATGGTGATGGTTGCTTTGTGTTCTAGAGGTGATTTCTGATTGAATGGTGAAAAAATCTTTGAAGTTTGATGGATGGTTAGAGAGAATCGAAGAAGAGAAGTTTTTGGCAAATTTTGTGAAATCTGATGTTATGTGTCAACTAAGCTCTCTTCCTTCTTGTTTTGTGATGCTGAGGCAATGTCTAGGCAATCCCAATAATCTAAGAGAGTGGTTGTGCACTATGGGAATGGTATGGGGTGATTGGCCAAAAAGTCAAAAATTGTTTACTCTAGGTATGGGTCATGGCAGAGGAGATTTTTGTGCTTGGATTGCCTCAGCTGGCTTCAAGGAATGTCATTGGATGAAGTTTATGCAGCTGGATGACCTTGATCAAGTGTTCTCATGGTTTATGCATAATTGCCATTTTAAAGTTTCTTAAGAATCAAGCCATCAAAACCCTAGGTTCAAAGGCCAATTCTGATCTTTAGAAGTTGCTTGAACATGTTATGTCACATTTGGGCACATTAGAAATCTTGTGAATGCTTGAAATGCCAAAATGCACAAAATCCCCTTTGACATGAACCTTGAAATTATGTGATTTTTGCCAACTTTGCAAGGCCATAACTTGAGTTCTAGGATGAATTAGAATGAGTTCTTGTACTTTTTGAAAATGGAAGGATCCAATCTACAACTTTCATGTTTGAAGAAATTTCATTTGAAACCTTTTTGATCAAGAAAGAGGAGGTTGAAAATCTTTCCCAAAATATAAAGTTTACATTACAAGTCATTTCCATTTTTGGCAAGTTTTGGCTTTGTTCATTTTTCTTCAACTTTGTGAACTTCCAAGCATTCCAATGATCAAATAAAGACCACATGACTTCAAAATGGTGATGATGACCCTTTGGAACCATTGTTAGGGGCCTCAGGTGCCCAAAATCTGACTTTTCTTGCTCAAGTTACCATTTGATCAGATGACTTCCACATTGAAGTTTTCCATGAAATTTGATACACACGCTCCTTATAACATATATGAACCAATAGCAACAAGAATGACCAATTTTTTTTTGGGTGTAAGGCCTTCAAAACCAAAACCCTAATTTCAGGTCATCTGTGTAGGAGCCTCAACTTAGCTTCCATACCTCTTCAGTGCTTTGACATTTCTTGACTTTAAATGACCCATGGGGGCATAAGATGATCATAGACCACTCAAGGACTCTCTTGGCATACTTCAAGGCCTTTGAGATAGCTCAAACCACTTCTAAAATTCATCTGATCACAAACCCTAGCTATGCAGTTATGCAGTGAAATAAAACTATGCAGTGTAAGATGGAATGCTTATGCAATGCAATATGAAGGATCACAAGCCAAGGTGTGATAAAGAGAGAGGGCAAATTTGGGGTGTTTACACTCCTCATCATATTAAGGAGTAAATTCTGGTTCCTTCTCATTCTTAATCGCAGATGCACATTTTGCGCTTTGGGTTGATACCACCCCTTTCTATCTAGAAGTTTCAATAGTCATGGTCTGCTTTGCCACGATCTTTCCTTTCTCGACCATCTGGTTTTTGGATACTGTCATTTTTGTCCTGGGGTTCCGACAGGTTTAGACTGAGATGTCGAAGCCTTTTTCCCAGCTTTCTTATTCCTTTGATAACGCCTCCACTGGGTTCTTGTCATGAGATTTTTTCCCTTTGTAGTTGGGAGAAACCACATAGCCTCTAGTCTCGACCTTCTTTTCAGCCACGTTTTTTTCTTTTTCCAGGTCCAACACCTTCCACTTAGGCCTCTTGCTACCTTTCTGATTTATCGATTCCACCCACTTATCTCGTGGGGTGTCAGAAGGTGGCACAAACGTCTTGAGTCTAGCTTGCTGGAATTGTTTCTTGTATTCCTCATTTCAACGAGTTGTCCCCCTTTGATCAAACAAAAACCTTGGGATTGAAGGCCTGCCAGCGCGTAACGCCTTTTTTCTTACAGCTTCGTATCTTTCAGCTGCCTTTTCGTTGAAAACAGCATTGCATTTTAGGCACAACACCGCCTTCGACCCACCAACTTTTCACTTCTCTTGAAAGTCAATTAGACTCTCACCAGCCTAAGGGTAGACTGCGTCAAGAGCTTCTTCAACCTTTTCGTCGGAACCATCAACAGTTTTGACCATCATGCATTCAACATTCTCAGACATGAGTGGATTTAGGAAACCCTTAGTAGCTTCCACCACGATGCAATCATTTAGCTCAGAGTATAGTGCTTCTTCGACCTTCAAAAGGTCAGTGTCGACTTGCATCTTCGACTTTTTGCCAAATTGAAGTCTGCCATCTTTCAACATCTTCTGCACCAAATCCCTGAAAATGACACATTGAGATGTTTTATGACCAAGGAAAGTATGAAATTTGCAAAATCCTTTTTTTTCTTCTTTTGTTCTAAGGGGGGGGGGGGCTTTTAAACCCGATGGAATAATTATTTGACCATCTTTTACCAATAAATCAAATATCTCATCACACTTTTCTATGTCAAAGGTGTAAATTTTTGCAACATATTTGTCTTGCTTCCTTGTTTTGATGGGATTTTTGCCATTCGATGGCTTTAACAACTTACACTTGTAACGGGGCCCTGGCTTGAGTTCAGCCACGTGAACCTCACTCTCATTGACGACTTCTTCTTAAGAGAATTTGTCTGCTGCTAAGTAAGCAACTTTCTTATGATATCGACTAGTCTTTGATTTTTCCAAATTTTAAACTTTCGACCTGTCGAACTCTATCGGCTAATTGGGCCATATCTCTGAGATATTGGGTGTCCAACTTCTTCCTGATCGAGTAATTGAAGCCGCATGCAGCTATTTCGACTATCTCATGTTCAGGGACTTGAGTAAAGCATCTAGCTTTCAAAAGTCTGAACCTGTTGAGATATTAGTCTACTGATTCGCTAGTCTTTAGTTTCACGCTAGCCAATTCTTTTAGGCTAATCTTGGATTGCCCCATGTAGAAACGTTCATGGAACAATCTCTCTAATTGTGTCCAAGTGTGAATGGATTATGGGACAGTGTGGTAAATTAAGTAAATGTGTTCTTTGTGGGGGAACTAAGAAAATATTTCATTTTCAAATCCTCATTATTTGTTATGTCCCCAGCTTTCGTCTGGTATCGTGCTACGTGTTCGACAATGGATTCCTCTGTTTCACCAGCGAACTTGGTGAATTTTGGAACCTTCCACCCCCTGGGTAGCTCTGTTTGCAGCATATAATCTGGTAACTGAGACGTATATGTTGGTCTTCGAAGGCCTGAATTGGCCTCATTACGAACCATGATCCTTTCGACAAAAGCCTCCAAATTTAGTTCTCCATATATGGCTTCTTGTCGGATATGCCTAACCATATAATCAGGATCTTGGTGTCGATACATCATTACAACGGGAGGTCTCAGGGCCACCCTAGGTGTATGTTCAGCTTCCTGATAAGGTGGTTCTCGTGCCTCCTCAAATTCCTCCTCGGCTCGACCTGGTGTTTCTGGTCGAGGAGGTGGGGTTTATCGACGTGGGGTCATCGGTGCCCATATGAAGTCCCCTATTCGGGTCATCTGAGTTTCCAAATGCTGGTAACTCTGCGTCGAATCCTGTATTAGTGGTCTTAATATGGTTCCCATCTGTTGAGTCAATATGTGGACCATTTCGTGATTACTCTCATCCATCTGCTGTCTCATTACTGCCACAAATTTTGGAGTAAATGTTGGGATAAACTGATATAAGAAACCAAATCCTTGTGGTCGAGTAAACTGATTCGTCAAATGTCTTAAACCTTAGTATGGTGAGAACCCCGACGAACTTTCTTCGAACGCCGATCCACTGTTATGTAAACTTGACATAAACTCTGGTGGCATCCCTAACGTTCGCAGCATTGTCAGCCTTAATGGTTCAGGTCGGTGTGGCGTGGTAGTTGGGCCACTATAAGCGGTCAACACCGCTGATGTAATTTTTCTAACTGATTCAGTTATGTTCATAACAACTGGAATTTCCTCGTTTGGGCATGGTGTAACCATCTTGCCACTACGCAAGTGCATATATTCAACACAACGGGTCCCATCGGGCGTGCCAATTTGTTCTTGCCTGTTTTTCACGCGAATGATTATTGGCCTCCTGTCGAAGATTTACTTATGGGACCGGCCACACGAATCCCAAAACCACTGTCTTTATAGTGTTGAGTTTAAGTGACATTTTATAGTGTAAGACTGTTGTAAGGTGTTTGCTTTGGAAAGAAAGGTAAAATTGCTTGGTAAATGAAATGAAAAGCGAATAAAGAACAAGATAAACAAAAGGACAAGTATTATAATGATTTGTAATTTAAATTTCTTGAATGAATAAAGTGTTGGGCGCTATCATACATTTTGCTTAGGGGGTTAACTCTTTTCTCTTGACGTTCGGTACTTCGGGTCTTTCACTTGTACAATGTAAAAAATGTGACCTTTATTTCTGACAATAAACAATGCTTAAATAGACACTAAAAAAGTATCCTTCAGACCGTTTGTCCACTATGGTCCTGCCATGTGTCGTCCCACTGCTCTAATAACCAACTAACACGTTCTCTTGCGATTTGAGTCTTTCTTGCCTAAATTCATTCAGTGTCGCGTCGACCGCTGGCCTGGGGTTCCCGTCTCGACGTGACATTCATTGTGTCGATGTGGCTTCATCCAACATGACGCCAATCTCAACCTGACCGAAATCCTGTGGCTAACAGTAATAACATCAATTATAAAAAGACAAAAAACAAAAAAAAAATTGTGAAAACACATTCCAAGTCCAAGAGACAAATGAAAATGAAGATGAAGTTAAAGTTGACAATGATCTTAAAGTTGGTGATTTGTTGCAATTTGACTTTTAGACCATCAAGTTAACTACAAACAATTTCTCTGATGCAGATGAGCTTTGTCAAGGTGGATTTGGAACTGTCTATAAGGTAAAAAAAACTATCAATATTTTTATTGAAACACGCATGCATATATAAAACACTTCAAAATCATTAAAGTTTTTGCTCGTGGTCTTGTTTATCTTCATGAAGATTCTCGATTACAAATTGTTCAGTGTGATCTCAAAACAAGTAATATTCTACTAGCTGATGAGATAAACCTAAAAATTATAGAATTTGGCATTGCAAGATTGTTTGCTGCCAAACAAAACCATGGCATGACAAGTATGGTTATTGGAACTTAGTAAGTATTAAGAAAATGCAAGATTGTTTGCTGCCAAACAAACCATGGCATGACAAGTATGGTTATAAGTAAGTATTAAGAAAATGCTTGAACTTGCTGATGATATATTTTTTCAGGATCCAAATAAGTATATTTTTATTCAATAATTGAAATAGTTGTTTTGACATATAGTGGATATATGACTCCTGAGCATATCAAACGAGTATATCAAACACGTAGAATTCTCAATCAAATCAGATATATTCAATTTTGGTGTAATCATTTTGGAAATTGTTTGCGGTCGAAGAAACACAAAGATTCGTGATGGGGAGAATTTAGAAGATCTATTAGACTTTTAAGTGTCATGCCTTTTAACCATTATAGAGATTTCAAATTTAAAATTTTGATTGTAAATATTAATTTTTTCCATTGAAAAATTTCTTGCAGGCATGGAAAAATTGGAAGACAGGAACAAGTTTAGATATTGTAGATCCAATGTTGCATCAAGGTTTTAATAAGAATGAAAAAATGAGATGCATTCATGTTGTATTACTCTCTGTTCAAGAAGATATAGATGTGAAACCAACTATGAGTTCGGTTTTACTAATGCTTGATAGCACATCTTTTTCATGGCCTTTAATGAGTTTCAGATCAATAATACATGATGTTTTAAGTGATTGTGTATATTGTCTCTCATTTGGATTGAGTTTTTTTAGTCTACCAAATTCTATAATATAATGAGTTTACAGATATTTTGCCTAGTTTATTTTTTATTTGGTGTTTGTTTAGCTTGCTTTGTTATTGTAATAAGACTCCAGTTAATTGCAGTTCTATATACTTGGTTAAATATTTTTCATACACTTTACATGATTGTTGCTATGGATAATAAACTACCTTTATACCGTTCCTTTATATAGATCAGTATAATTATTTTTTAATATAAATTTATTATTTTCAATTGATTAACATGTGCTTTAAATATTAACAAAACTTTTAAAGAAAAACTATATTAACAAAACTTTTAAAGAAAAACTATATCTCTAGTTAATGCTTCTGCTGCCAGGTTCTCAATAGCTCCAGTGGCCAACTGTTAGAGAAAAACATAAAAACAAAAAAATGAGATAGATTTTTTTTGGAATTAATCACGCTACACTATAATATTGACACAACAAAAGACTTACCATTAAAATTTCCAACACCGACTTCATTAACCACCATGTCGACCCGTATGGGTTCATTTTCACTTACTCGAACAACACTTCATTAAGTGTCGACCCGTATGGGTTCATTTTCACTTACTCGAACAACAGTCAATTGCAATACATCTCCAACCTTCTTATCCCACACCATCCTTGAAAACTGAATCAAATACAAAATAAACAACTTTCGAGTACAAATGAAAAGGGCCAGAAAGTAGGACAGCAAAGTTCGCCAAACACCTAATTCATGCTTTACCAAACCATAAAAGGATAAATATATACCTCCAAAAAAATGTGAACTGTTTTACCGTCACATTCAACTATTACAACTATTAGATTCTTCACATGTAGCCTAGCAGAATCAAGACTAGAACCTTCAATTACCTACTCACAACAATTAGATTATATTCAATCAAATGAAACATGGTATCATACAAGAGATATGAGAGATTCTAGCAACCTTCTGGGAATTGTGGCGACAAACTTATATGCAGTTGATATATCTCAAATAGAATAGGTTATTCATAAGATTCCAAATATTTGTAATGAGGTGTTTGTTGAGAAGATAAATTTTATTGTCCAAAAATACAGATTGATTTCACATTATACATGAATTGATAGACTTTGATTTAATAATATGCACACAAAAAACGACCATTTTTTGAACGGAACTCTATTAAGTATAGATTAAATCAAAGTCTATCAATTCAAAAAATAAAGGTATGTAGTACGTAAAACCGTATTCTTGGACAATAAAATTTACATTCTCAACAAAAACTACATTGCAAATACTTGGAATCTTATGAATAACTCTATCTATGTGAGATATATCAACTACATATAAGTTTGTAGTCACAATTCTCAGAAAATGTCACCAGAATCTCACATATCTCTGGTATGATACCCTGTTTCATTTGATTGAATATAATCTAACTGTTGTGAGTAGCTAATTGAAGATTCTAGTCATGATTCTGCTAGGCTACATGTGAAGGATCTAATAGTTGAATGTGACTGTAAAACAGTTCACATTTTTTTTTGGAGGTATATATTTATCCTTTTATGGTTTGGTAAAGCATGATCATGAATGATTAACTATATTGTATAGCATGATCATGAATGATTAACTATATTTTCAACAATTAGAGATTAGATTAACTAATTTTTTCAGAACACCATAAATAATGTCCACTCTGACACTGATTTGGAACTAAAAGACCAAAACTACAATTTAGCCTTAATTATAATTATGTAGTTCTCACAAAAAAATCCATAAGCTCCAGTATTTCTAAAGCTAAACAAAAAAAATTAGATTGAGAAACACAACATTAATATACCAATAACTTAATGCTCCCAACATTTCATATAATATAATATAATACAATAACTTCTCCTGAAAGGTTTATAAGAGCGCCACCCTCACCACAGAAACAACCGTTAATAAAGCTATAGGAGAGCTATTAATGTCAAAACGCACCACACAATAATAAAGAAATCCAAAGAATTTCTCCCAAGAAAACAGAACATACAAGAAAGTGAAATACAACCATATCAAAATACAAATCCCAACAAAAGACAAATCAATCATGTCCTTCCTACCCAAGGACCCAGTGCTCCCTCCGACACACGAGCATAGGACACACTCTTACAATTGTATGAAATAACCCAAAAATAACATAATTATATACTTTGACCAATTATATCCACACAACAATTCGTTCAACATTAAGTAGTTTAACATACTCGCTTGCTTGTTATTTGTAAAACCCCACAAACTCTCAACCATATAGTAAAACCAAATACATTTATCATAATCATGCATCTCAATCAATAATATCCTAAAAATTTAGCAACCATTCTTTATTAACACTTGATAGTATTGCTAGCAATTAGAAGGGAGAGAAATAACCGTTGTGACCGAGCAAGTCCCTTTGAAGAGCTCCTTACAATCAACATCATCATCACAGAGCAATAATGGAATACTGGAAAGGAATGAACAAAAGTTACTAATATAAACCAACTTATCACCCCGAAACTTAAGATATTTTAAACAATTAATATGTAGAATTAGAACTCCATCTATATCACTAACTCAAATTCTCAAGAGGCAACTATTACATGACAAGGAAAAAGGTTAAAATGACTAGAATTTGGACGAAGATGAGATGACTCGTCTTGAGCTGGATTAACATTGATCCTTGTCGTAGAGAAGGATGAATTGGATTGAAATAGTATCCAAGCAATATTGTAGTGAAAATCATAGGCACATACTTGTACGTCATATGATGAACCATCATAAAGTTATATGATAACCTAAAAAAAAGAATTAAACACTATCATTTTCACTTGACTAATGCATATGACTAAAGCATGTCAAAGGCATAAAACCTCGAAACTCACTCATCTATGGATATCAAAAGCACTCATAGGCCTACCGAAACTCAATCGTCTATGGATATCAAAATGACATAACATATACAATCGATACTTAAGCAAAATCTTATGCATAAGAGTGCTACACCTTGCAATGTTTCCTAACAGTGAGTACTAATTTTTGTCTTATAATAAACGAATAGCATTTTTAAAAATGTTTAAAAATCTAAATAAATGGAATACAATTGCGTATCAGGTTTAAGATCTTACAGCGGAGGAGCTTTGCAGATGTCAAAACAGTATGACGATTAGTGGCATCATTTTCAATGAAAACACCACAATATTGAGTAACTCATGGTCCCCTATTCCAATAAAGCAATGAAAAAATGTATGTGTTGAGTATGTGAATCATGTAGTATTAATTTCTCAGTTGAAATAGCAATAAAGTTTTCAAGTTGAATACCAGAATAAGACAAAAGGTATATCCAGAGCTGCATTTTCTAGGTGAGTTTTGAACTTGGGGTCACGTATAGAATAAAACCTAAACCTGGTCCTGCAAAGGAATGAATGAATATCTAAAACTTAGTCATATATTAGCTTGTTAAAAAGAAGGAAATAGAAAAATCTTACTCAAATCACATGGATCCGCCTCTCGCAACCAAAGGTATTTCCTCTTTAGCAATACAGATGGCTTCTTCCTAACTACAAGAATAACAAGAGGTCAAATCCAAATAAACAAGCTCATTCATAAAATCAAAAATAGTTGCAAAAATGAACAAGTAATTAGTGACATAATAATACAAAAATTTCATAGCTCGAACAAACTTATAGTCACAACCATACTGATTGTCACAAGAGAATAAGATCCCAGTGCTATTAAGAAAGGAGCTATACCTCGAACATGGCGGCGCGGAAGAGCAACAGAAGCAGAAATGCAGATGCTAGCAAGGAAACATTAACCAATAAGCTACGGACTACGGAAGGAAGATCTAGAATAATGGCTGGGGATTGGGAGTTAGGGGTAATGGACTTAACCCTATTTACAGAAAAACTTAAACCTAGCGTTGGGCATGTCTTCTGTTCAAGAAAAATATTTTAATTATTTCAGTTACTTTTAGAAATATATATAAAAAAGGCCAATAATATTACAAATTTTAAAAATACAAAAACATGTTTCTTTAATTATTTAATTGTTAGGAAAAATTCTCAAAACACCTCAAATATATATTTATTAAGAAATCACCAAAATAATTTCTTTTAAGAATGCTTCAAAATCATACCTTATTAGGTTAATCAAAATGATCAAAACGGATGAGTTGGAAGTACATCCAACCTTTCTTGAACACAAGAAACTCATGATAATTTTAGTTTCAACGAATCCCTATATCTCTATACTTATATCAATATCTTTATAATTTTTTAAAAATGTCAATTTTATTTTTATTTTCTTTAATTATTTTTAATTTTTATTGTTTGTGTCAATTTTTATTAACTTGTCGAAAGTGTATCGAAACATTTAGGTTAAGATTTCCGGTCTTAATAAACTATTTGATTGTATTATTAAGACATCAAAATACTTTTTGAAAGTATTTCGATTCGAAAAATTTCTAAATAAATTTTAGCAACGGTTAAAAACTGTAGTCTAAAATAACGAATATCATTCTGAAACGTTTTTTGAAAGTGTTCTAGTTTAAAAGAAAATTAAATACGGTTGAAAATTGTGACCCAAAATAACGAATATCATTAAATAAATGTTTCATAATAAATAATGATAAAATTGATATTTTTAAAAAGTTATTGAGATATTGATATAAATGTGGTAAAATTTTCTTTTACTTTTGGCACTTTAAACCCAAACTTTTTCATAAAAGAGCTTGGTCTTATAAGTTTAGAAGTAAATATAAAGTGTTGTATTAAAAATATATGGGTGCATTAGAAAGTCATTTGCTAAACAAATTTGATTTTTAGTCGAGGCCCAAAACCCACCTATTTCATTTGGAACCTATGTGTTTGTTTCAGTTCTATCCACAAACTTTAGAAACTATTATTTTATTTATTTATTTATCATCTAACATAATCAATGTGAGCCAATGAAGAAAAACCACTTTCTATCATCATCTTCAACCCAAAACATCTTCCAAAAACTAAAACAATTGAGTGAATATTTTATATAGCAAAAGTTTCAGTTTCACAATTGTTGCTCATTCTTATGGTAGTTTTGTTGAACTGTTTTTATCACTCACACTCAAATGTTGGGGGTTGCACTCTCAACTCCAACAACTCAATGCCTCAAGTCGTCAACAACTACAACAATTACAATGATTTATTCATCTCATAGACTGTCCACACATTTTTGTCTCTTTAAGGTACCTTTATGTTCATGTTTGTTTCTATTTTGTATGTTACTATGATTGCTTAAATTCTGTTTTTTTTTTCTTCTATAGGATATGAGTTTTTTGTTTTGTCACTAAATTTTGGCACTTGTATTTTTTTTCTTGAAGAATCTTGTAGCAGGTAATAGAAGATTTTCCTCTAATGAAAGTTGTTTTCTCAGAGGTCACCAAATTAATATCAAGCAAGTTTTTGGGCTTATCTCTCATCGAACTCCAAGAAACAAAACAGGTTCTACTTTACTGTCAATTCATTTTTCAATAGTTTTGGCCTATCTAGCACTGACAACTCTGAAATAAGACGTGTTCAATTTATTATCAGTGTCAGTGTCGTGTTTCAGGTATATGTATGTGCGTCGTAGGTTTCTGCGAGTGCTTCATATCTGAGTAACATTGTTCCTCAATGAGACTTCATGATTCCAATGTTTTATTGTTGTGGCAGGATTTGTTGTTTCTCCAAGATGTGGTCTACCACTGACAGAAGAGAATGTGGAGAGGGTTTTGGATGAGGTAAGGCCTGGCTTGATGGCTGATGGAGGGAATGTGGCCTTACATGAGATAGATGGACTTATTGTTATCCTCAAACTACAAGGAGCCTGTGGATCATGTCCTAGCTCAACCATGACATTAAAGAATGGGATCGAAACTCGCCTTCGCGATAAGATTCCGGAAATCATTGAAGTTGAGCAAATACTAGATACTGAAACTGGTCTTGAGTTAACTGAAGAGAATGTTGAAAGTGTATGGAGATTCAAACCTTATACATCATTTTTTGCATTTCCATATTCTAAATCTTATAATATTATACATATTTTCAGATTCTTTCGGAAATTAGACCGTATCTTGTTGGCACTGGAGGAGGAACATTAGAGCTTGTTGAGATCAGTGATTATAATGTTAAAGTTCGATTGAGTGGACCGGCTGCAGGAGTCATGACAGTTCGCGTTGCCTTGACGCAGAAGCTTAGAGACAAGATACCTTCTATTGCAGGTGTGCAGCTAATAGAATGATGTAACATATAGGTCTTTAATGTTTTGATGATTCAATACAAAGATGTAAACTTGTCTTGAGAAAAGAAATTGAGTGTCATATAGTTATACATATTTGATTTGATTTTTGCATAAGATTATGATTAGCTAGCCAATCTAGTGTGCTTAAACTGAGTTTGTCAATCCTTGTTGATAAAGCTCTTGTATACGACCGAGTCAGAATAGGCGTGACTCAATTAAGGTTGCATCTCCGTGCAATCATGTCAATTAGTGATTTAGAGTCACTTTCGACTATGAATGAGTAACTCTTTGTCTTCCCGCCAACTCCATTCCCGAATACATGTTCCACATTTTGGTATGCAGAAAGTCACAAGTACCAATCTTTCGTGTATTTATGTATACATCGACCATATGGATCTCGTAGTAAGCCACCACACGCAGCAAGATCCACAAATTTATTATATGCTCCAACATGATTAAGCTTGGTTCAACCATATTCAAGACACTTCCAATCTAGGAATATGGTGTTCACCTGACATTGACCTCTAGTAATATAAATAATGCTCGCATCCATCGATATCATCTTCCATCTAGTGGATCACATGAATATGATATTAGGATGCGAAAATCTCCATCAAAGATGGATTTGTTTCGCTATGTTGACAAGTAGGTAATACGCTACTATGAAAATTAGCACAAGGGGTGCGTTACATTCAAATGGTGCGTTACACCACTCGAAAAACCCACACACCGGCAAACCAATCCTATTAAACAACCATCTCTAGGAGAGCAACTTAATAGTATACGGCACATCGGATACCGAAAATAACTTATCATTAAAAACGACACTATTTCTATTCAACCAAATCGCCCAAACAGCTGCAGCCCATATAACAATTCTTTGGAGTTGCCTAAAGCTTTCTTAGAAACAGAGCTAAAAAAGGAAAAAGCTTCCAAATTCAAGCTAAACGATTGAACATCTACGCCGGACCAAAGAAACACTCCCTTCCAAACTTCTTTCGCATAAGAGCAACCAGCAAACAGATGATCTATATTTTCGTCCAAGAAATCGTAAAAGAAACAAATGATCTATATTTTCGTCCAAGAAATTGTAATTCATTTCAATTTCATTTAAATGTAATTCAGCTTGCATTTGAATTATGTCGTTTGTGATGATTTTATCATAATGCAATCATACAAAATTGATAAACATATTTCACTTTGTCCACTTTAGGGATCATCACAAGCAGAATATTAGTGTTTATAAAAGAAACAAGAGAATGGTTATACCATACTTGATTCACATTCTGGAATAGACAAGGATTTCAACATTAACAACAACAAATTAAACAATAGAGTCTGAAATTTAGTAAAAAGTTGTCAATGTTGACGGAATGTGAGTGATAAGTTATTGAAGCATAAAAATAAAATTTAAATAATTAACACATTTTATATACATATTTTAGCATTACATAAGTGAGACATTCATATATTGTTCAACAAACTATGTTTAGAGTTGCATTTGTAAAATGTGAAAATATATCTCCGTAAATTTTTTTATATAAATTCCTTATCTATTTCAAAAATTTGCAATTGATTTTCGATCTCAAGCTATCAAATTGAAGAAAAGAGAAATGAAGGTTCCAAAGCCTCCCTTTTAAAATTGAGTTTAAGTGAGTGTGTGGAGTAAATAGCTCTATGTTCGTCAGTTGAGACTATCTATATTACAATTTTAGAAGGTTACAAGTTTTTTTAGGACAATAGAGTTTGTTACAATAAGGAACAATTACAGAATATATAAGGGCTAAATCAGCATAGCAAATAATGGAAGATTAACTTACCGACTCAGCAAGTCCATAAATATTGTTGCGGTGAAATATTGGTTGGTTAAAATTTTCACCATTGATATACAGCTGCATAAAGATCGAGGAAGAGGAACATGGACAATAAAAAAGGATTGAAAATAATTAATAATTAAATATAAAGAGAGAAAAATAAATTGATCATATGATAAATAGTTTATTTTCTGTTGTTTCCGATTTTGAAAAATAAAATTGGCACAGAGAAATTATCGGGACGAGTCGCGTACTAGGTTGTTTTCTTTAAGACTTTCGTCGTACTACCAAAAATATGCAAAGCAATCGATTTGCGACGACGTCTCCAGGATAAAACAGTCCGTCAAAAAATACGATTTATTAGTTGCAGTCTGATAAATCGATCTAAAAATTACACCTTCAGATGATTAAAAAACCAGAAATTACACCTTCAGATGGTTAAAAAACCAGTCACATATCTGTCAGAAAGGCCAGTCAAGAATAAAAAAATTATGAGATGAAGTGAGCAAAGAGAGAAAGGAGAGAATTCGAAAATTTGGAGCTGTTCCAAATGAATTGCAAACCTGAATTTATAAGGAGCGAATCAGCTTAGTGGAGAAAATAGTGGAGAGTGGAACTGACCCAGTCAAAATGGCGGTTACACAATTGGTCAGAACTTGGAGCTAGTCAAAATTTTGGTTAAGATTTGGTTTTTGGAGAATGACACGTCACCATTTCGCAATTAATTAATATTTAATATTAATTAATTAATAATAATTAATTATTGCTAATTCGAGTTCAAAAAACTAATTCATCTAGACCGGACCGGACCGAACCGAACCGGACGGTCAGACGGACGGCGACGGCAACGCGCGTGTGTCTAGATGGCTTATGGGTGTGTATTCACTCCTTTTACAAAATTGGGTGCCCCTTGGGGCCCAATCCCAATTGGCCAAGTTGGAATATATATACACTACTAATATTTGTATTCCCTCATATGTGAGACTAAAATGAATCCTTTCAAATTTACTTCCATATTAGTTCTACCTTGTGTGCATTTGTTGCCCATTTAATGTCAATAAATCACTCAAACTCCCACTCCAAATTAACATCATCCCAACAATCCTCCACTTGAATTTAAAAGATGATTTTAGAAATACGTCAGACGTTTCTAAGATTGTGCAAAAGCAAAGGTGTCTACGACTTGAACCTTAGCGTAGTAAGTAAGATTATGATTCAATAAGAGTGACACTATTGTCTTGAAATCTATCTCAGACATCATACCCGCACACAACCTTTTCGTAAGGTGTATTATAATAGCCCGTGCTTTAATGGCCCTGCACGTATATCCCGCTTTAGTGAAGCTCTAGGAATTCTGCCTTGAAACTCCATAGGAATCGGCCTCAGTTCCACAATCACATAGGTGAGTCTATCAAGAGTAATCTTGTAGCCTAGGTACTCCCTCATACAGAGTATAGATCTCATTAAGAGTTTCTATTATCTCATCCTCTTATTACTTCAGGATTCATGCTTCACTTGCATGGTCATTTCATATTACTCACAACTTGTTATTACTCATTGAACCTAGTTCTTGGGATCTCCAGTCATTTAGGTCGGGTTACCATCATGAGTAAATCATTTCTTTATAGGAATTAGTCACATCTTCTTGGATGTATTATGGAATTTATCTCTAGCTAATCCTTTCGTCAAAGGATCCGCTAAGTTTTCATCAGTGCATACATGATCCACTCTCATAGCTCCTTTGAAGATACAATCTCTAATTGTGTTGTGCTTTCTTCTAATTTTACGTCTTTTACCATTATAATAACGTTTCTCAACTTTTGCAATAGCCGCGGTACTATCGTAGTGGATCAACACAGTTGACATAGGTTTTTCCCATAAGGGAATCTCAGCTAGCAAGCATCTTAACCAACTTGCTTCTTCATTAGTTGTAGCTAGTGCTATCATCTCAGACTCCATTGTGGATTGTGTTAGGATGATCTGTTTCTTTGATTTCCAAGATACAACTCCTCCAACTATACTAAATAAATAGCCACTAGTAGCTTTGGAATCATCCGATAAGGTGTTCCAATCTGCATCACTATACCCTTCTAGTACAGCAGGAAATTTCTGAAAGTGTAGGTCGAGGTCCATAGTCCTTTTAAGGTACCTCATGACTCGCTCAATAGCTTGTCAATGCTCGTTATTTGGCTTACTTGTAAATCTGCACAACAATCCTACGACATATGCAATGTCGGGTCTAGTACAATCAGTGGCATGCCTAAGATTGCCAATGATGCTCGCATATTCTGTTTGTCTGACACTTTCTCCAGTGTTCTTAAACAGTTTCACACTTGGATCATACGGTGTGCACGCAGGTTTACAATCAAAGTATTTATATTTCTTTAAGATCTTCTCCACATAGTGAGGTTGGTCCAAAGAAATTCCTTGTTCGGATCTCGTGATCTTGATACCCAGGATCATGCTTGCTTCTCCAAGGTCTTTCATATCAAAGTTATTGCACAACAATGATTTCATATCATTAATGGCCTAAATTTTTGATCCAAATATGAGTAGATCGTCTACATATAGACATATGATAGTACAGATGCGATTATCGGATTTGTAATAAATGCATTTGTCACTTTCATTCACTTTGTACCCATTAATAATCATTAAATTATCAAACTTTTAATGCCATTGTTTAGGAGCTTGTTTTAGTCCATACAAAGACTTATCTAACTTACAGACCTTGTGTTTCTTGTCCTTGGATCACAAACCCTTCTGGTTGTTCCATATAGATTTCTTCTTCTAAGTCATCGTTTAAAAAAGTTGTTTTAACATCCATTTGGTGTACTAATAAGTTATAAATAACAGCTATTGAAATGAGTACCCTAATGGATGTAATTCTAGTGACTGGAGAAAATGTGTCGAAGAAATCTATATTTTCTTTTTGTCTAAAACCTTTGGCTACAAGGCGAGCCCTAAATTTATCAATAGTTCCATCAGGTTTTAGTTTCTTTTTCAAAACCCATTTACAACCAATTGGTTTGCAACCAGGAGGTAAGTCTACTAAGTGTCAGGTCTTGTTAGACTCTAGAGAGTTTATCTCATCATTAATAGCTTCTTGCCATAAATCTGCATCCAGAGATGACAGTGCTTCTTGAAGATTTATTGGATCTTCTTCTACATTATAAACCGCATAATCAGGCCCATAGTCTTTAGCAACTCTTGCTCTTTTACTTCTTCGAAGTTCTGTTTCTACATTGTCGCTTCTTTTAGTACTTTTTGTCACAGGAATGTGACTCGATTGGGTGCCCCCACTATTTCTCGATTTGAAAGGAAATTTGTCTTCATAGAATTCAACATCGTTTGATTCTATGATCACTTTGGCATTTAGGTCATAAAACTTATATGCCTTACTGTTTGCTGCATACCCAATGAATACACATTCATATGCTCTACTAGTGAGTTTAACTCGTTTCGGATCCGGAATCCTGACATAAGCCAGACAGCCCCAAGTTCTCAAATAAGACAAATTTAGTTACCTTTTCTTTAATATCTCATAAGGTGAGATCTTACTTTTTGACTTGGGAACTCTATTCAGGACATAGCAAACAGTCAATAAATTTCCCCCCACCAGTGAGGTGCAACACCAGAATTCAGCATAATTGCAACAACAAGTTCAGTAAGAGTTATATTCTTTCTTTATGCTTTATCATTCATTTCAGGAGAATATGGGGCAGTCGTTTCATGTACAATGACATGTTCAATATAAAAATCATTAAATAAACTAGAGTCATATTCAGTTCCCCTATCACTACGAAGTCTCTTAATCTTCTTGTTAAATTGATTCTCAATTTCATTTACATACATCTTAAACATGTCAAGCACTTCACTTTTATTCTTCCTTAGGCATGCATAAGTATAATCAGAACAATCATCAATAAAAGTGATAAAATAACGTTTAGTATTTCTAGTTAAACTTTCATCTAATTCACATATATCAGAATGTATAAGACATAGGGGATCAGATTCTTCTATAATTGATTTATGCAAGGTCTTTGTTATTTTAGCTTGACTACAAAATTCACATTTATTAGAATCATTGACATTTAATTTAGGGATTAGGCCTAAGTTGTTTGCATTAGAAATAATTCGCTTATTAACGTGACAAAGTCTACCATGCCAAATATTAAAATCACACAAAGAGTAAACAGAAGGAGAAATTTTATTCAAATCAACATTCAACTTAAACATGTCATCAGTGGCGTACCCTTTCCCAACAAAAATACCATTCTTAGTGATGGTGTACAAATCTGCCCCTATAGTTTGACTAAACCCATCCTTATTCAAAAGAAAACCAGAAACAAGATTCTTCCTAATTTCAGGAACGTGCATGACGTCCTTCAAGATCAACGTCCTTCCTGAGGTGAACTTCAGCTCTACATCCCCAATTCCAGCAACGTTAGTGGTGTGAGCATCTCCCAACAACACTTTCTTATCTCCAGCAATCATGTATGTCTTGAACATAACACGATCATAACTGACATGACAAGTGGCGCCAATGTCTATCCACCAGCTATCACTTCCACCAACCATATTGACTTCAGTGATCATAGCAATGAATTGCCCATCAGTCGGGTTAACCTGAGTATTTGAGCCAACAACAGATTTAGGCCCACTCTTACATATTTTTTTCATATGACCCGGTTTCCCATAATTGCAGCAAGAGAATACCGGAGCATCATTTCTTTGATGTGGTGGTTGTTACCTAACAAATGGAGCAGATGGGGCCCTAGAGGGATTCACATTCTTAATTCGGTTTGCAACATTGCGGTTCTGATTCTTTAAAGGTTTGCCCGTAGGCTTCAGAACCGCACCAAATATTTTGTTGTTGTTAGAAACAACTAAGACTTCATCTTTCTGATCTTGTTTCTGAGCTTCCTCTTCAATTCAGAGGCGAGTAATCAAACTCTCAATTGAAAATTCTTTTGTTTTATGGCAAAACAAATTTTTGAAATCTTTCCAACCAGGGGGCAGTTTGTCAATGATAACAGCAATTTGAAATTGTTCATTGAGGGACATACCTTCTGTAATAATTTCATGAGCAATTTTATGAATTTTGTGGCTTTGAGCTTCCACATACTTTTCATCCACCATCTTGTAGTTCAAATAGAGGCTGACAACATATTTCTTCGCACATACTTCTTCAGTATGGTATTTCCTTTGCAGAGCCTCCCATACCTGTTTAGCAGTCTTGTAACTACTGTAGTAATCGTACAGATCATCTGCAAGACCGTTCAAAATGTGATTTTTGCACAGATAGTCATTCTCGGGTCATATGGAGATTTCTTTCCTGAGATGTAAGTCATCTGCTGCAGCTTTAGCTTTTGCAACATCTGATTCAGGCGTTTGGGAAGTCCCGTCCGATTCTGCAAGTGACTTACCATTAGGTAGTTCAGTTGATCCAAAAAGGACAACCGGGATATCCTCAGTCAGAACGTGGACAACCTTTTTCAGAGTTAAGAAAATTTTCATCTATGCTTGCCAACGTTTGAAATTGGAACCCTCAAACTTTAATGGTTTTTCAGAGACAGAAGCGGCCACAGTAGTACCGATAATTTCCTCAGTTGTCATGGCAGTTATGATAACGTCTTAAAATTGTTGTTTCCGGTTTTGAAAAATAAAATTGGCACAGAGAAATTATTGGGACGAGTCGCATACTAGGTCGCTTTCTTTAAGACGTTTTGTCGTACTACCAAAAGTATGCAAAGAAGTCGATTTGCGATGACGTCTCCAGGATAAAACAACCTGTCGAAAAATACGATTTATCAGTTGCAGTCTGATAAATCGATCTAGAAATTACACCTTCATATGGTTAAAAAACCAGTCACAGTATCTGGCAGAAAAGCCAAACAAGAATAAGAAAATTATGAGATGAAGTGAGCAAAGAGAGAAAATAGAGAATTCGAAAATTCGGAGTCGTTCCAAATGAATTGCAAACCTGAATTTATAAGGAGCGAATCAACTTAGTGGAGAAAATAGTGGGAGGAATTTGTGGGAGAGTGGAACCGGTCCAGTCAAAATGGTGGTTACACAATTGGTCAGAACTTGGAGCCAATCAAAATTAAGGTTAAGACTTGGTTTTGGGAGAATGACACATCACCATTTCGCAATTAATTAATATTCAATATTAATTAATTTTCTACTAAATAATTATATAATAATATTTAATTTCTACCAAATTAATTAATTAATGATAATTAATTATTGTTAATTCGGGTTCAAAAAATTAATTTATCTAGACCGGACTGAGCCGAGTCGGTCGAACGGGCGGCGGCGGCGCACACATGTTTAGATGGCTTATGGGTGTGTCCGCACTCCTTTTACAAAATTGGGTGCCCCATGGGGCCCAATCCCAATTGGCCAAGTTGAAATATATATACACTACTAATATTTGTATTCCCTCCTATGTGAGACTAAAATGAATCCTTTCAAATTCACTTCCATATTAGTTCTACCTTGTGTACATTTATTGTCCATTTAATGTCAATAAATCATTCCAACTCCCACTCCAAATTAACATCATTCCAATATTTTCAACCATTGATTAAAAATGATTTAAAGGTGTGGATGTGGAGTAAGAATATCCCTACTTATATATATATATATATATATATATATATATATATATATATATATATATATATATATATATATATATATATATATATATATATATAATCTACTCCATAATTGTAGTCTTTAAATTAGATCTAATCGAATGATTATAAGTATAAATACTAATTTAACCATTGATTGAATCTAATTTAAAGGCTAAGATTATAGAGTAAGTTAAAAAGACTTACTCTTAGACAGGGACAAAGCTACTTATAAGGTTCTGTAGGCTTATGCCCCCACCAATATTTTATATTTGTATTAATATAGATGGATACTCTCTACTTGATTCTTTTATACTTGTATAATGAATGAACAATATCAATTTAAGATATAAATTAACACTACACTCTATAAAATATAGGGTTAAATATGTTTTTGGCCCCTATAAATATATGAATTTTGATTTTTAGTCTCTATAAAAAAAACGTCGAGTTTTAGTTTCTATAAAATTTCTTTTGCACACAGTTTTAGTCCCCCTACAGGGACTAAATCTGCATGCAAAAGTAATTTTATAGGGATTAAAACTCGACGGTTTTTATAGGGACTAAAAACCAAAATTGAGATATTTATGTTAGAATTATCCCAAAATCTATGGGAATTCCGTAGCTATCACGCAGTAGAAACATTAAAAGAAAGAAGAAGAAAAATAGAGAAGAAAAATAGGGTTCTTGAGAAAATTGAAAAGGATGAATGTTTTTGCCCACAAACGGTGGGACTTTCTTCCTCTTGCACATTCCTCTATGTTGTGGTTATTTGGTTTAGTTTTAATTAATGATATTTAATTTCTTTTCCTGTTCTTTTTAGTAATGGTGATTTTGTCCTTTTATAGGATTTTGTTCTAATTTTGGTTTTAGTTTTATGTTTAATGTTTGTTAGGATTCTTGCTTGATTTTGATGATGGCGAATGTTGCTTGATGATGGCCTTGTGACTTATTACTTTCATAATTTTGTTTGGACTAATGGAATCTCTGGATGCAATTTGCACTTAGACTTTGATTTTGCGCGGATCGATTTTTGTTGATCCTGGTTCTCTTTGTTGGTCGGCTTGGATGCTAGAAGCTTATACTTGACCTTTGTCTGATATCCTGATGATTGACAATTGTGTTTGACTGCTGACTCTGTTTACTGGATTGAGATATTATTGATTTCTTTTGCGTGTATTGAAGAGGCAACGAACCTTCTCCGTTAGGTACCACTGAGACCATTATTTCTCACACCTCATTCTAGTCCTAATGCTATGTTATGAGCATGCTGCTACATCTGGAAGTCCTACTGGTGTAGGCTCTGTTTGTGCATTGTTCAATTACTCCATATTGCATTCTCCTCTCCTTATTTATTTCTTCCACATCTCAACTTTTTCTTTCATTTTCTTTTAAACTTTCTTTACTTGTTACTTGTGAATATTTCTAACACTTGCAGGAGATATGGTAAGCGAGAGTTGTGGATGAGATTTCCACACTTTTATGCTTTCTCTACTTATTATTGAGATGTGCATTATGCCGTCACTTGTTTAATTTCTTTCCATCCCTCTTAGAAATCAACTTATCTTCTTTAGAAGAAGTAAGTTGACTTTCTAACTTCCTTTCTCCTTCTTCTTTTTCTTTTTCTTCTTTTTCTTTAGGATAGACTTCAAACCACACTAACCTAGGACTCACATGCATGATAACATTTAGGATTGTGATGGGCTAAAGACGTGTCTAATTATGTTTCTAGCGGTATCTTAACTGCAAGTGCACAGCCTATCGAAGTAATATTTAAGATTATCGATCCACAGGGACTCTATGGTTACTTAGTGCTAGATGAACTTCTAGTTTAGCTAAGGTGAAGGGTTGTCACGATTTTTTTGTTGATTTTAAAATATTAAAGGCGGAATTAAATTTAAGTTTTAATAAAATAATACTAAGGCGGTCGGTATGTAATTATACTAACTTAGGTGGGTCAATCTAACCTAGGCTTATAAAGGTGTTTACTTAATCTATTCGGTAGAGGTTACCAGTTTAAATACCCTCAACTCACACTCTCGTGGTCTTATCTCAGATCTTACCCCTAAAGCCCTATGCCTGCTCTCGCTAGCCCATAAGTGTTTAGAGATAATTTTTGGAAACTTAGTAATTCTAATTTATTTTAAAGCACTCTCGCTGTGTTTAATTTAAATGCCTAACTTTAGCTATCTGGTTAAAATCTCACACTCTCGTGGTCTTGACCTAACCTAATACTCTTTTCTTACTCTCGTAACGAAAAGGTCGATTTTAATTAAAAAGTGTCAGCCAGAATGTTAAGTTATTAATTATTTTTAGCCTATGGTTAAATTTTACCGATTAAGTTTGTTTTAACTACATACCGCCCTAAGGTAATTAGCTACTCATTTTTGTTGAACCAGACAGAGACAGAAAAACAATAAACAAAATATTCATGGCGGAAAAATAAATAAACAACATAAATATTAAATTTCAATATAATAAAAACCTGGTTAACAAAACTATAGCAGACTCCTTCTTCCACAGACCGGAAAGCTTGGAGTTGGCGGAAATCGAAAATAAATCAAATTCTGAAGGTTTAGAAACAAGTAAATGTATAACAATTTCCTGATGTTGGAAATTGTTATATGGCTGGTTTGGATACAATAAGAATGAAAAACTGAAAATAATGCAGAAATAAAAACAGGGTCGTAAAATAAATCGGCAGAGCTTCCGCAGAAAATTGAATAAAAAATGCTCTGTAGTTTCTTCATAAAACTTATGCTATTTATAAAACAATTAATGGGCTTGAAAATTGGACTTGTTGCATTGGGCCTTGCTGAAGTGGTGGAGGAAATATAGGAACGTGGCTAAAAAATAGGCAGGAAATTCTTCACGTAAGGTTTTGACGTGGTCTCAGTCAATAACCTACTTTTTACCTTGTCACGGTCGTGACAAGGTCTTCACGCTCGTGTTCTGTGCAATTTAAGTGTCACGGTCGTGACAATGTGCTCACGGTCGTGATGGCTTCTTTTGGGGTGTCACGGTCGTGACACCTTGGTGACGACCGTGACTGCAACAAATTATGCAGTTCTGCAGGCTTCTTCATTTCTTCATCTTTTTATGGTTGCTTTTGTTCCTTTTGCTCTTAATTCATGATTTAGCTCCATATATGATGTACCTGCAAAATGGTAAGAAAAACTCGAGAAATCAAGTGTTAAAATGATGATTATGCGATAAAACGTCAATGAAACTTAGCAATATAATCGATACATTTTCTCGTTATCAAACTTCCCCAAACTTAAACCTTTGCTTGTCCTCAAGCAAATAGTCGGTTGAAAATCGGCGGACAAGTTTTTATTGACGCATACACATAACAAACCGTACGAGGGATCGTTTTGTCGGATAATCCGGTACTTTGATAGAACACTACCGATACACTAATGACACAAGCAACAAGCTATGTCGTCGACTTCCTGTTAATCGAAACGATCAGAAATTTCTTTACGATTTCACCTAGAGTTTTTCGATCTTATTTCGCCCGGTTTCATTCTAGCGCAATCACATTAAGCCCTTTGCCTTAGCACGCACGTAGTGGAGTAGCCGGTTAGCGACTTTGATCCTTTTTAAGCACGGGGTCTGGTACACGAGTGTGGTAACCCTACATATATTATCCGATTTGGAGGTTGTGGGGGATCGAGCCGTAGCACGCCCTACCAAGTTCAGAACCAGTACCTCTGAACCAACCCACAATGGACTCCTTCTCATATTTCTCGTTTCTTATATGCGACCATGTACTTTGGTGCAATTTCTTTTCATTTTGCATCGAGATATGAAGGATCATTATTGATTAGGCATCAAACGCTTATATTCATCGGCTCCCCACGTGGTTTGTGTTCAGACGGTGCTGACTGCTAGTATAAACTACTAGGGGTTACTTTTGAACTGAAACTTAAAGTGTACTCGTAATGATAATCGGAATGGAATCGCTTAAGTAGGAAGTCAAAGGTGTCAAGATTGTATTGGTCTTGTTTAATCGTTCTCAGCTTCCTAATTACGATTTCGTAGGTAAGTCGGGTAATGCGAATAATTAAAGATTTTTTTCTGGTATGGCTAAATAAACGGGGAAAGTTCGAAACTAAAGAAAATAGCACAAATATTGCTCGTTTCATTAACTTGCGAAAAGAAATACAACAGAATGGGAAAATGCGAAAAGGAAAAAATGCGGAAATGAAAGGTACCTCTCCCACACTATATCAGACATTGTCCTCAATGTTGTGATATAAATGCGGTAAAAGTACAGTACAAACGACAAAAATGAAAAACAAACATAAGTAAAACTAAAACTAAGGCTGCTGAGGACCGCGGGCTCGGCTTCTGGTGCGAGAGCGTCTGAAAGGAGTCGCTTCAGGATCAGAACCGGTATCGGTGGCAGCAGTGATGTCAATGCGTAAGGCCTCTAGCTCGCTGAAAATTTCGTCAAGCTTCTCATTAGTAGATGTCTGGTTGCTTGCAATAGTGCGGAGTAAAGCATCATACTGCTCCTTCTGCCTTCACTCCAGTGCGGCGTTCATCTGGTTCTGCTGATGAATCGCACGGAGGACTTCCTCAAGTGTGATGTCCTGTGCAGGAGGCTGTCGGGTAGATGACTCTGGTATATCCTGGACAGGCTCAGCTGCATCCATAGCGTCCTGCATCTCATCCGCTGGAGGATCTGCCTGATCATCATGGATAGGGGCGTGATCGGCAGCATCTGGTAAAATAAAGAGCCAGTTGGCTCGGCTGGATGGGTCGATGCGGTCACGGGACGGCAGAATGATATGATGATAAATAGTGCCATGGACAACAGGGCTATACCTGCCATCCTCTCGTTGCGCAATCAAGTGAGCGGACCTGCAATAGCTCTTGGTGAGGAGTTCTGCGACTATGCCAGGCAAATTGTCGAGCAAGTCACTGAGCCCTAACTGAAAGGCGAGGGTGGTGACAATGCCGCCAATGAAAAATGGGGTGGAGCCTCTTTGCGCAATAGCCTGGATGTGAGAAAGCATGAACGGGGCAGCGTTGATCGGCTCGTCATTGAGAGCGCAATGCAAGAATAGAAGCTCCTTGGAGTTGAGCTTATGGTTACTTTCTCGAGCGAATATGGTGTTGCAAATGACTCGGTGGAAATAACGGATTGCCGGGTTGTGGATGTGTGTAGCATTGAGGCTTTGGAAGGCTGAGGCACGGGTATTGGTTATGTCGTGCCATAAAGTGAAAGCGGTTTCACTAAAATTATCCGGCACGCGGAGGTGAGCTTCATTCCCGTGAGCGAAGCCTAGCAACTCGGCTATCCTTGTTTGCGAAAGTTCAAACTCCCGGCCAAACAATCTGAATTTAGCAACGCCGGTAAGCTGACTCTGAGAACCGGAACCGGTGATGTAACAGAACGAGCTTAGGAACTCCAGTGTCAGCAACTCGAATGTGGGCTGAGGCTGACTGCATAGAACCCAAAGATTAACCTTCTTGAGCAGGTTCTTACCACTGTTGAGCATTCCGAGCTCTCTCAAACATTCAGTGTCGATATAACGCGTAGGTTGCACACCGCGGTTCTGGAATCGGATAAATCTTTCTCTCTGGGTTTCTCCAGCATCACCTTCTCTAAATTGAATGGCATCCATTGCATGCAAGAGCTAGAGTGAGAGATGAAGATTTTTGATATTTTGTGAAAAAGTGATAAAATGAGAGAAATAATGATTCGGGTAAATATTGGAAGGTGAGAATGTGATAGGTGTGGTGATAATGGGAGGTTAATGAGTTTTAATTTGGTAATGGGAGGTTACGGAAGTTATGGAGAAAATGGGTGGTTTTTGGAAGTTATGGAGGAAGAAGAAGAAGAGGTCACGAAAAGAAACAGTTCTGTTTCTCACGAATCCTATAATTAGGGTTGTCACGGTCGTGACAGGGAGGTGACGGTCGTGACACGCTAAATGAGCACGTCACGATCGTTAGGGGGGTGTGACGACCGTGAGGGCTTGCTTCGTTGAATAATTTCCAGAAAGCACTATCTCATATATTTCACATACTTTATAATAATTTATTTTCTTCACTTCTCACTCAATAATACTTTTAAACACCATATAATAATTTATTTCAACATAATACTTTGCTAACTTGCATGGCATGAGAGATTTTTATATAATAGGAGTAAATGCAAGCATAACAGTACATAGAATGAAAAATATATAAATTGATTAAAATGGAGAAATTTTGGAACTAGAAGTGCATTGCATATAATAATTGAAATTGAAATTACATAAATGAAAATACGGTACGCAATTGTTTGCGAAAAATAAATCTAACTAGAAACGAAAACAATGAGAAAAATAAACTAAATCACTTATAGCATTTTCAAAAGCGTTTCTTCAAATCTTCGATCGCGGAGTTCAAGTGATAGAATTGTTCGCAGGTTATGTCAGTCAAACCTATAATGTCCAATCGCATGCTCTTAATGTCTTCCTTAAATGAATTTATATCAGTTTGGTAAGCTTCAAGAGTGTTCATGATGTTCTGTAAGTTGTTAGCATAATCTCCTTGATTCACTTCAGGGGTCTCAATAACTTCGTCAGTGTGGTCAATGTCATGGTAACCAGGAGGTGTCTCAGGGTCAGTTTCGACATCGGTCATTATATCATCTTTTATCTTGTAAGACTGAGGTGTTTCAGGAGTAGATGGATAATCAGGTGGGGTTAACTCATACAGCCAGTTATCCTTATTGTGAACACTTACTCTAGCATGGTTTGGCAGTGTGAACAGGGTTACTACCTCATTTCGGATTAGGTACTCGAAAGGTGGATGTCCTAAATTCCTTATGATATGGCGATTAAAGCAGAAGTTAAGATTCATAGGACGGATGGTACCTAAACGGTTGCATCTGTGCAATTGGTATCTAAGTCCTATGGCATCAGCAATCATGGTTACAAGACCTCCTACTAATATAGGTAATTCAGGTTCTTCTTGGATACGGGTGAAGGTTTGCATCATGAAAGGTACACCATTAACAGGCTGTCCATTAGTGAAACAAGACATAATGAATATCTCATCTTTAGATACTCCGGTAATGTTTTCTTCTTTTCCAAAGAAGGTGTGGGCAAGGATTTTATGGAAGTAACGGAGAGCAGGGTTATGGATCTCATCATTGTTCATGCTATTTGGTTCAGGGTGGTAGTTTCCGGTTAAAGTTCCCCAAAAGAAATCTAGCTCAATATCCATCAATTCTACCTGTGTGGTAGTAAAAGCAAAGGGTCCACTAGGGAAACCTAACAAGTCAGCTAGTTCTTTATGGTTAACGTCATATTCTATTCCAAACAGGCGAAAACTGATAAATCCTTTCCTAAATCCAAAACCGCGCTCAGGTAGGTAAACTAGGGAGCTAAGGAACTCAAGGGTGAGCTCGCGGTAAGTCACAAACTTATGTTGAATCAATGCATTCTCCCATCCAAGTCGGTTAAACAAGTACAGGATGCTATCATGTATACCTAGGGTTTCCATAGTCTGATCATCCGGGTACAGGGTCAAATCCATTTGCCTCTGTGATAACTCTTCAAACTTCATTCTTTGGTTTCTACCTCTAAATTTGGTTTCCATATGGTTTATGGGTTGGTTAGCCATGGTTAGTGCAAATATGGAGGAAAAAAATCAGGGGGAGAAGGAAAGTGGAAAAGACTTTTAGAAAATATGTAAAAAGTGATTTAAGATTAAAATAAGGAAATGAAATGCATAATTTAAAGGCAATACTAGTAACATGAAATAAAACTATAAAATGACAAAACAATTAAATAGTAAAACGATAAATAACAAAGAAAATAATAGAATGATAAAGAGAATAGTTTAAATAATTAAATGAGAAAATGGGTTGCCTCCCACTAAGCGCTGTTTTTATCGTCAAAAGCCTGATGTAATGCTTAGGTTTAGATTAATCAGGGGAATTAGTGAAAAACTCTAAAAGCCTTAGATTATTTGCATAATCTCTATTTTCAACTTTATGATAATGTTTTAAACGTTGTCCGTTTACTATGAATGGTTCACTATTCCTACCCTTAATTTCTATTGCTCCACTCGGGAATACTTTAGTTATTTCAAAGGGTCCTGACCATCTAGATTTTAATTTTCCAGGAAAGAGCCTAAGTCTTGAATTAAAGAGGAGTACAACGTCTCCCACATTAAATTCTTTCCTAGATAGGCGTTTATCGTGCCATCGCTTAGTTCTTTCTTTATATATCTTAGCATTCTCATAAGCATCTAGCCTTAATTCTTCTAATTCGTTAATGTCTAGGATTCGCTTTTCTCCTGCAGCATTATAGTTTATATTGAGAGTTCTAATCGCCAAATAAGCTTTGTGTTCTAGTTCTACCGGGAGGTGACAAGATTTTCCATAAACTAATTTGAAAGGTGTAGTACCTATGGGTGTCTTGTAAGCGGTCCTATAAGCCCATAAAGCTTCATTAAGTTTAGATGACCAATCTTTCCGAGATATGGCGACAGTCTTTTCTAAGATTTGTTTAATTTCTCTGTTTGAGACTTCGACTTGTCCACTTGTTTGTGGGTGATATGGTGTTGCCACACGGTGTCTTACTCCATACTTAGATAGTAGTTTGTCAAAGATTTTTGAAATGAAGTGCGAGCCACCGTCACTTATGACGAGTCTAGGCACACCAAATCTGGGAAAGATTATATTTTTGAAAAGCTTTATTACTACTTGTGTATCGTTTATAGGAGAAGCTATAGCTTCAATCCATTTCGAAACATAATCAACAGCTACGAGTATGTAATTATTACCGAAAGATGATGGGAATGGTCCCATGAAATCTATTCCCCAGACGTCAAAGATTTCTACTTCTAAAATTCCTTTTTGAGGTATTTCATCTCTTCTTGAAATATTGCCGGTGCGTTGACACCGATCGCAATTTATAACAGCGATGTGGACATCCTTCCATAGATTAGGCCAGAATAAGCCGGCTTGCAAGATTTTTGCACAAGTCTTGGAAGTGCTTGCATGTCCACCATAAGGAGATGAATGACATTGAGCAATGACATCTTCTATTTCTTCTTCGGGAATACATCGACGAAAAATTCCATCGGGTCCTCTTTTGAACAATAATGGTTCATCCCAGTAATAATGTTTTAGATTGTGAAAGAATTTATTTTTCTGCTGATAGGTTAGATTGGGTGGAAGAGCTCCTGCGGCTAGGTAGTTAACAATGTCAGCGTACCATGGCAGTCCTACAGTTGTCTGGATTGTTTCCACGGGTTCTGATTCATTTAAGTCTAACTGAGCTAGGTCGCTTCCTATTTGTGCTATCAGCTGTTCATATGGAAAATCATCGTTAATCGGCACTTGTTCGGGTTTAATACCTTCTATTCTAGATAAATGGTCCGCTACGACGTTTTCAGTACCTTTCTTATCTTTTATTTCGAGATCAAACTCTTGTAAGAGTAAAATCCATCTCAAGAGTCTCGGTTTAGCATCTTTCTTAGTCAATAGATATCGGATAGCAGCATGGTCTGTGTAAACGATTATTTTCGCTCCTACTAGGTAAGAACGGAATTTGTCAAGCGCAAAGACAACTGCTAACAATTCTTTTTCAGTAGTGGCGTAGTTCATCTGAGCAGAATCTAAGGTTCTACTGGCATAGTAAATCGCATGAAGTTTATTTTCCTTCCTTTGGCCTAGAACTGCGCCTACAGCATAGTCACTCGCATCACACATGATTTCGAAAGGTAATCTCCAGTCAGGGGGTTGCATGATTGGTGCGGTGATGAGGGCTGGTTTTAGAGTTTCGAATGCTTTAAGACAATCTTCATTGAATATGAACTCAACGTCTTTCATTAATAAACCAGTAAGAGGTTTAGTGATTTTCGAGAAATCTTTGATGAATCGTCGGTAGAAACCGGCGTGTCCTAAAAAGCTTCGTATTTCTCGAACGGTTTTAGGGGGTTGAAGATCTTTTATGACTTCAATCTTAGCTTTATCAACTTCAATTCCCTTGTCGGATATTACGTGACCTAATACGATTCCTTCTTTGACCATAAAATGACATTTCTCCCAGTTAAGCACGAGGTTTACTTTTACACATCTTTCTAACACCATTTCTAAGTTTGATAGGCATCCTTCAAAACTTTGCCCGCATACAGAGAAGTCGTCCATGAACACTTCCATGATGTTGTCTATAAAATCTGCGAAGATTGACATCATACATCTTTGAAAGGTTGCAGGAGCGTTGCATAATCCAAAGGGCATTCGTCTATAAGCGAATGTTCCATATGGGCATGTGAATGTAGTCTTCTCTTGATCATCTGGATGGATAGGGATTTGGAAAAATCCTGAGTAACCGTCAAGATAACAGAAGTATGAATGCTTGGCTAATCGTTCTAACATTTGATCTATAAAGGGTAGCGGGAAATGATCTTTTCGAGTGGCTTTGTTTAGTTTACGATAATCTATGCACACTCTATGTCCTGTCACTACTCTTTGCGATATTGATTCGCCTTGAGCGTTTTTCACAACAGTGATACCTCCTTTCTTTGGCACTACATGTATTGGACTAACCCATTCACTATCAGAGATTGGATATATTATTCCGGCATCTAGTAGTTTCTTAACTTCTTCTTTCACTATAGTGCTAAGGATTGGGTTAATTCTTCTTTGAGATTCTCTGGAGGTTCTGCAATCTTCTTCTAGCAGAATACGATGCATACAGACTGAAGGACATATTCCTTTGAGATCAGATATGTTATATCCTAATGCAGTTGGATATTTCTTCAAGACATCTAAAAGTTTCTTTGTTTCTATAGTTCCTAAACTGGAATTTATTATAACTGGTCTTTTACATTCAACGTCTAGGAATTCGTACCTTAGGTTATGAGGTAAAGTTTTTAAT
Source organism: Lathyrus aphaca (assembly GCA_963966055.1). Lineage (NCBI taxonomy): Eukaryota > Viridiplantae > Streptophyta > Magnoliopsida > Fabales > Fabaceae > Lathyrus > Lathyrus aphaca. The sequence goes on along the minus strand of OZ014519.1, from coordinate 133,422,991 downwards.
CCTAATGTAGGTTTATCTTTACTTGGCATGGGATCCGGTGTAAGTGCTAAACTTTCGCTTAGACTATCGTCTTGATACGGTGCACGCCAATTATCATCTTCGAAAATCGGAGGGATTTGAATTTTCATAATTTCAGAATAGGTAGTTTCTTTCAGTTCCATTTCTCTTACACATTCGTCAATTACGTCCAATAGATAGCATGTATCCTCTATAGCTGGTGATTGTAAGAATTGTGTTAAAATAAATTCAACTTTCTCTTCACCTACTTCAAAGGTTAGCTTTCCTCTTTTTACGTCTATTATAGCTCCGGCGGTAGCTAAGAATGGTCTTCCTAGTATGATAGGTGTAGTGGAGTCTTCAGAGATGTCCATGATTATAAAATCAGTAGGGATGTAGAATTGTCCTATACGTACTGGGACGTTTTCTAGTATGCCTACAGGATATTTAACAGAGCGATCGGCTAGTTGAACAGACATTTTAGTTGGTCTTAGGTCTCCCATGTCTAGCCGTTTGCAAATCGTTAAGGGCATAACACTGATACTGGCTCCTAAATCGCATAGAGCTTTGTCAATGACGAATTTTCCTATTACACAGGGTATAGAGAAACTTCCTGGATCTTTTAGCTTAGGAGGCATATTATTCTGAATTATGGCGCTACACTCAGCAGTAAGTGTAACTGTTCCGTTATCCTCTATCTTTTTCTTATTAGATAAGATCTCTTTTAAAAACTTAGCGTACGAGGTTATTTGAGTGATTGCTTCTGTAAACGGAATAGTAATATTCAACTGTTTCAGAAGTTCAACAAATTTCTTAAATTGACCCGTCGTCTTGGAATTTGTTAATATTTGAGGGTACGGAATTGGTGGTTTATAGGGTGGTGGAGGCACATAAGGTTTTTCTTTCTCCACTACCTCTTGATTATCATCTTCCTTTTCTTCTGGATCATTCAGCACTTCAGTCGGCTTATCCGGTTTTTGGTACATGGCTGGATTGTCAAGTCTTGGATCGGTAGGTCCGTCAAGTTCCTTGCCACTTCTTAGTATTACGGCATTGGCATGTCCTTTCGGATTAGGTTGAGGTTGTCCAGGGAATACTCCAGCTGGTGCAGCAGTAGGTGCTTGTTGTTGAGCTACTTGTGAAATCTGAGTTTCAAGCATTTTGTTATGTGTAGCTAATGCATCTACTTTGCTCACTAATTGTTTAATCTGCTCACTAGTGTGAATGTTTTGGTTTAAGAAGTCCTTGTTCGTTTGAGATTGGTTAGCTATAAAGTTCTCCATCATCAACTCAAGGTTCGATTTTCTAGGGACATTAGGAGCAGTCTTTTGATATCCTGGTGGTGTAGCTGGTGCTTGACCTGGTGCGTATAAAGCATTGTTATTCTTATAGGAGAAGTTCGGATGATTCTTCCAACCTGGGTTGTATGTGTTTAAGTATGGGTTTCCTTGAGCATAATTCACTTGATCAGTGGGAGTTCCTGTCAATAGTTGACAATCAGAAACTTCGTGTCCTGGGACTCCACATAACTCACAGTTAGGTGTTACTGCAGCCACGGTGGTTGTTGGTGTTATGGCCAAGTTGTCGATCTTTTGGCTTAGTTGGTCAAACTTTGCATTGACTTGGTCCATACTACTCACTTCGTACATACCTCCTTTTGTTGGTTTCTCAGTTGCGACTCTCTCGTTTCCCCATTGGTAATGGTTTTGAGCCATACTTTCGATAAGTGCATAAGCATCATTATATTCTTTGTCCATCAATGCACCGCCTGCGGCAGCGTCAATCGTCATTCTTGTATTGTACAAGAGTCCATTATAGAAGGTATGGATGACCATCCATTCTACTAATCCGTGATGTGGACAAAGTCTCAGCAGATCTTTATAGCGTTCCCAAGCTTCGAATAGTGATTCGCTTTCCCTTTGCTTAAATCCGTTGATCTGAGCTCTCAGCATAGCTGTCTTGCTAGGTGGGAAATATCGGGTCAAGAAAACTCTCTTTAGTTCCTCCTACGTGGTTACTGAGTTCGAAGGCAGAGATTGAAGCCAGGCTCTTGCTCTGTCTCGAAGTGAAAAAGGAAACAAACGTAGTCTAATAGCTTCTTGGGTAACTCCATTGGCTTTTACGGTATCTGCGTATTGCACAAAGATCGAAAGATGAAGGTTCGGATCCTCGGTAGGATTTCCGGCGAATTGATTTTGTTGCACGGCTGATATCAACGAAGGTTTTAGTTCGAAATCCTTTCGGTTGATAGCCGGTGCTGCAATGCTTGAATGCGGTTCAGCTTGCGAAGGACTGGCGTAATACTTGAGTGGGTGATTCTGTTCTTCAGCCATCTCTGCATCCTTTGATGTTACGACTGGTTTAGGTGAATCTAAATGAAGATCTGGAATATTGTAACTTTTTTCGTAATCGAATATCCGTCTCCTTACGTGTAAGAAGCGTTCCGATTCAGGGATTAGAGGTTGCAAGTCTTCGCTTTTAGAGCGAGTACTTGGCATACACTCAGAAATTAAATTAAATAAATTAAATAGTTGATACCTTAGTCTAGACAATGCTCCCTAAAGTGCACTAGTAACTAAATTAAGGTCCCCGGCAACGGCGCCAAAAACATGGTGGGCTAAAGACGTGTCTAATTATGTGTCTAGCGGTATCTTAACTGCAAGTGCACAGCCTATCGAAGTAATATTTAAGATTATCGATCCACAGGGACTCTATGGTTACTTAGTGCTAGATGAACTTCTAGTTTAGCTAAGGTGAAGGGTTGTCATGATTTTTTTGTTGATTTTAAAATATTAAAGGCGAAATTAAATTTAAGTTTTAATAAAATAATACTAAGGCGGTCGGTATGTAATTATACTAACTTAGGTGGGTCAATCTAACCTAGGCTTATAAAGGTGTTTACTTAATCTATTCGGTAGAGGTTACCAGTTTAAATACCCTCAACTCACACTCTCGTGGTCTTATCTCAGATCTTACCCCTAAAGCCATATGCCTGCTCTCGCTAGCCCATAAGTGTTTAGAGATAATTTTTGGAAACTTAGTAATTCTAATTTATTTTAAAGCGCTCTCGCTGTGTTTAATTTAAATGCCTAGCTTTAGCTATCTGGTTAAAATCTCACACTCTCGTGGTCTTGACCTAACCTAATACTCTTTTCTTACTCTCGTAACGAAAAGGTCGATTTTAATTAAAAAGTGTCAGCCAGAATGTTAAGTTATTAATTATTTTTAGCCTATGGTTAAATTTTACCGATTAAGTTTGTTTTAACTACATACCGCCCTAAGGTAATTAGCTACTCATTTTTGTTGAACCAGACAGAGACAGAAAAACAATAAACAAAATATTCATGGCGGAAAAATAAATAAACAACATAAATATTAAATTTCAATATAATAAAAACCTGGTTAACAAAACTATAGCAGACTCCTTCTTCCACAGACCGGAAAGCTTGGAGTTGGCGGAAATCGAAAATAAATCAAATTCTGAAGGTTTAGAAACAAGTAAATGTATAACAATTTCCTGATGTTGGAAATTGTTATATGGCTGGTTTGGATACAATAAGAATGAAAAACTGAAAATAATGCAGAAATAAAAACAGGGTCGTAAAATAAATCGGCAGAGCTTCCGCAGAAAATTGAATAAAAAATGCTCTGTAGTTTCTTCATAAAACTTGTGCTATTTATAGAACAATTAATGGGCTTGAAAATTGGACTTGTTGCATTGGGCCTTGCTGAAGTGGTGGAGGAAATATAGGAACGTGGCTAAAAAATAGGCAGGAAATTCTTCACGTAAGGTTTTGACGTGGTCTCAGTCAATAACCTACTTTTTACCTTGTCACGGTCGTGACAAGGTCTTCACGCTCGTGTTCTGTGCAATTTAAGTGTCACGGTCGTGACAATGTGCTCACGGTCGTGATGGCTTCTTTTGGGGTGTCCCGGTCGTGACACCTTGGTGACGACCGTGACTGCAACAAATTATGCAGTTCTGCAGGCTTCTTCATTTCTTCATCTTTTTATGGTTGCTTTTGTTCCTTTTGCTCTTAATTCATGATTTAGCTCCATATATGATGTACCTGCAAAATGGTAAGAAAAACTCGAGAAATCGAGTGTTAAAACGATGATTATGCGATAAAACGTCAATGAAACTTAGCAATATAATCGATACATTTTCTCGTTATCAGATTGTTAGTCCCCCCTTAGTTTTTACCTTTGAGATCCTTCTGGTGCTCTCTCTTCTCATCTTCAAACTTAACCTTAAGTCACTTTAATAAATGACGAGTCTTCTCATGTGACACGAGACTTTGCTATGAGATACTTGCATGCGTTCCATTTCGGGGTGAGGTGTAGGATATCCCTCGTGGTGGATAGGTCTTAGCATGAGATTACTTCACCAAGAAAACATAAAAAAACACTTCTTAACAAAAAATCACAAAAACACTTAATAAATGCAAGTAGGTCAGTGTGTCTGAGCCTTCACTTGTGGGACTAGATTTGAGGATTTCCTCCATAGCTAGGTGTGCCTCTTGTGCATTCCATTTCGGGATGATGTAAGTACACATCCCATTAAGTAAGACTTAGGTACACTTACCTATGCAAACTTCAAAGCAGAAAACTCATAAAAAATACTGGACAAACAATAAATGTCTCTCCTTCGGGACTTCTCTTCTCATCTCCTTCACTCCTTTCATACGAACTTGCTCCTACTTGTCACTTTGCAAGACGGTAACGCACTCGTTGTCCGAGCCTGCAACACCTGAGCATTGACATAAGCAGTTCAAGCTATTAAGACATAAGCAATCTTTCCACCCCTAGTTAGGGGAACTACGGAGACTATGATCCTCATTTCCAGATGAGGTACGTAGGTGTCGCTCCCGGGATTTTCATCCTAGTACAAACGCGAAAGTGGCGCGGAAAAGGTAGAGTCGCCAGCCAGACATTTTTGTCCCGAAGGAACGGGAAAGGTAATGTTGCACGAACCTAAGGAAGAAGGAAAAGGACGAGGCCTTGCGAACCAAAGATCTGGATACGGGAGTCGATTACGAATTGAGAAGGTATTAGCACCCCAATTCGTCCGCCGTACCCGACGGGATCCACGCTTATAAGTCTGTTTTCAAAGGGTGAGAAATAATATGCTGCTTGAATAAAAGAATGACTATCTGGAATGAAATGGAAATGAGAAAAGAAATGAAATTGGAAAATGGGAATAAAGGGGAAAAGTGTAGGGAAAATAAAGATTGTGCTCGAATGGGCCCTACCCCACTGCCTACGTACCTCATCGGGATAAATGAGGATCAGAGACGCCGTAGTTCGTCTAACTAAGGCTTACACTCGTTTGTGATTTTTAGGATAACGTTGTCATAGTTCTAGCTCAGGTGTTACCGGCTCTGACTTGAGGGTGTTTACCGTATCGCTGTTTGAACTGTCGAGACAAGTCATGTTCGTCCGCAAAGAGTATGAGATGAGATGAGAAGACGTGACTTCTTGGTTTGTTGTCTTTTAGAAGAAATGTTTTGAATTTGTGTTTTTCATATGTACAACACTAAAGACTACGACACAGGAGCGAATACTTTCCAAGATCGCCCCCAATGGAACGTTTATAAAGCATCCTAGAAGAGTGAAGGAGACCTCCACTAATCATTTCCCGTATAGCTTAAGGCTCGTGGCGCATTGTACACCTTTTCCTTTATTAAGTGTTTTGATTTTCTTTTAAGATGAGAAGAGACTCAAGTTGTCAAAGGAAAAATTCTAAGGGAACCTAGACTTACCCTAAATCAATGGAATTTAATGATGACCTATGGTTAGTGAGGTTTGAAATATAATCTACCTAAGAGATACTAGAACTAGACATGATAACATAAAAGGCAATAATGAACAATATGGTCCTCCTAAGTCATGGTGGGAAGAAAACGTGAATGAAACATAAATGGGATAAAACGATGGATCGGGTGGGTCGATTGCGTGGTGCTGAGACACACGACTTATGGTGTACAACATACAAGGCTTGCTTTTGGTTGAATGGAGTGGAACGATGGTAATCGAGGAACCCTAAAGTCACATGCATTTTTATTTGTTTATTTGAAAATATACTCGACGTTGCATCGAATACTTTATTTATTTCATTTTTTTGAGATTTTGGTTTTCTATCGATTTGTTTTATCTTTTCTAACCTAGTTATAAAAACTATACAAGCATACAAGTATTACACTATTACATCCCAAAGCATACAAACATAATTGAGGCATAAAAATATCCAAGTCCATAAGCCAATCCTTAAAAACATACCTTGCACCAAAAAGAGAATAGTTAGTGAATGACATGAATCATGAATATGCATAATATGATGATATGAATTAAAATGCAAAAAAATATCAAAAGTCATGGGAAAAATATGAAATTAAATTCCTAAGGTCTTAAACCTGATTATAACACTATGTTAAAAAATCTCTTAAAAATTCTAATCCTAACTATGGTAAATAGTCCTTTAATTCTATGTGAGATTTAATCCTAAATTTATACAAAATTCACTACCAAAGCAGTAGAAAAAATGGCCTAAAAATACACCAAAAATATTCTAGGTACTTTAATTTGTCCTTTAATCATAGCAAAAAGAATGGGCAAAAAATGTCATGGGAAGTGACAGAAATAAATTGCACAAATTTATGTGTTTATGAAGCAATTTAACATGAATCAATTAAAATACAAAATCGAATTAAAATCAAAAAATGATTAACTTCAGAAAATAAAAATTGGGCAAAGTTTTTAAATGGCTTAATGTTATGATATAATTTTTGTGCAATTTTCTTATGCCTTTTAATATTTTTTATACATTTAAATTGAACAAGTATAAAATTGAATATTTAAGAAAAGGAACTAAGAAAAATTATGATAGGGGTGCATATACAGCAATTTGTCAGTTGAAAAGGGGAATGGGCTTGAACCAGGGGTACAGGAAGCAATTCGAAGAAGGCCCAAAACGCAGAAACTTGGGGAGGGTAGAAATATAAATATTCTCAAGTTAAAACTACCAAATGGGCTCGGATGGGGGTGTAACTAGCGAAAGTTTTAGGCCCAGAATGTATGGAGTCCGAATTTATTCTTTAAATAAAATAACAAGACAATTAACTTGATTAATGTGGATTAAAGATTTTTTTAATTGATTTTCTGGTACATTAAACAAATCAATTGATGCACTTAATTCGTTTTTATGAATTTCTTAATTCCTAATTAACACCCTAAATAGTCTTTATTTCCAATTAGAATTAACTTACATAATCAGATAATAATAATAAAACAAAACACAAAAAAAAAACCTCAGACCCTCAACCCCTCTTCTTCTCAACCCTAACCTCTCTTCTCTCTCACACATCCTAACTTCTCCTCCACAAACCCTAATGGCCGCCGCTTCTGCCTCTCCACCATCTTCTCCGTCACCTAGCCTCTCTCTCACGCTAAACCCCCCATCTTCTTCTACGAAAGCCAAAACCCTATCTCCTCACTCACTGCCGCCGCCGCCGCGACAAATCCCTCTCTCACCTAGTCTCTCTCATTCTCACCATCTTCTTCTACCAAATAACCTAGCCGCCACCGCCGCGACAAATCCCTCTCTCACCTAGTCTCTCTCATTCTCACCATCTTCCTCACCAAATAACATAGCCGCCACCGCCGCGACAAATCCCTCTCTCACCTAGTCTCTCTCATTCTCACCATCTTCCTCACCAAATAACCTAGCCGTCACCGCCGTGAGTCTAATGAAGAAGACAACGCCCCCCCCCTCTTTTCAAACACCGCCTGAACCACCTCTTCATCCTCAAAATCCGCATCCCCCAACCTTCACAATCTCGAACCCCTAACCGAATCCTTCTCCTTTTCCCGAATCCGAAAAAAAAAACAAAATCCCCAAACGAACCCTAGAAAGTGAAGACGGTTCATGAACCACACCAAATACCACTGATTCTTATAATCTAAAGCTATTTCTATATGATTATGGATCAAGGTACGCATACCTGCAATCGGTGACACCAATGGTGCAATTGACGTGATTCGCAGCGAGGAAATTGATTAAAGAGTTTCGAACCAGGTCTTTTGAGGCGTAAAGGGGGAGACGTTCCGCAGTTTGTGGCTGACTATTCCTCTTTTCCGTGTGAGGCTATCGCTTTCGTTACGGATTGCGTAGTGGATGGCTCGTTGAAGACGGCGATGAAGTTCGACGAAACCTGTGATGATTCTTCCTCCTCTCACGAAAGCACACAGAGTAAATTCTGGTCAGACAGGCTTTCGCGATCTTGAAGGTTGCTTGAAAGTTGATGAACTTGTGGAATCTGAGTCTTGCCGAATGAATCGTTTCCCTTGCTGTGAGGTATCAATATCGAATCCTTATGCTCTTCTTATCAGTTTAGTGTGAGTTGCAATTGGCGTTGATTGAGGAAACTTAACGATTCGATCTTTTTCCTTCTTCTCCGAACCGGTTTTGTTGTAGTGTTACCAATCTGTGAATTGCTTCCTTCAATTTGATGATATTGCTTGAATTATTTGCTTACTCTTGATTGAATTTGCAGGTTTGGTTTCGAAGGAAGTGTATCGTGAGAATGGTGATTGATGATGTGCAGAGATGATTTGATGAAGATTGTTGGAATTTGAAGGTTATGGAATGGATCAGGAAGAAGAAGATGTAGGATGAGTGAGGAGGAAATGATTGAAGCTGCAAGAACAATGGAGAGTGAATGAATAAGAGTCTTGGTGGAAAAAGTGAAGAGTGATCAAGCCTAAAAGAACTGATTGATAGTTCTTTTATAGAGGTAATCTTCTCTCATTCAAATCAGTTGAGACTTTTCTATAAATCGGTTAGAAATTCTGTTTTTGCTGTTATGAAGTTAGTTAGAGGTTATAAAAACAGTTAGGAATTCTGTCAGGATTATTGGAAGATAAGGAAATTCTGTTATGGAAGTAGAAGTTAGTTGGTGACAAATGGTCATAGTTTGATCCTTATACTTATTCGTAGCTGCAAATTGGTTCCTCTTTATTTGATGCACTGACAAACTACAACTTGCTCTTGTGTTAATTTTCTTGGATGTACCTCTTTTGCAACTTGCTACGTGCTAAATTGTGATGTTCGTTTTTTGACAAAAAGTTACGTTGTAAAGCTGCTGCTGACGATTTATCGCTGATAGAAGTTTTGGCAAGCTAGTTGTTATTTTTGTTGTTTTGACCATTAGGATAATTAAGACTAGAACTGACAGTTAGTGATCTTTGTTGAATATATCGATGAATCATTGGTGTTTTCTTGAATCTTTGCAGGTTGGAGATCAATTAAAGATGTGTAAAGTTGCTCTGAGATCCTTGTTCGAGGCAAGCAGACCTTCTTTTAATGATGCAACCCTGACTTCGGTAGATCCTGCTAAGGTAATAACGCCATTTGAAGTCTCGCGAATTTGTACAGGTGGTTTACCAGCATGTCCATTTGCAGTATCGGGTTTGTTCATAGAGGATGCGTCCAACAAATCTCTTACTTCTTCTTTAAGAATCTCAATAAAGGAAACATACAGCCGAAGTTCAATTCGCAACAGGATGGTTTCTCTCATAGTTTGTTGTTGGTTTCTATCTTGAAACATTTTATAGATTGCTAATTTTTCCTGTTTTTCTTCACTCTGTGATTGTTGTTGTTCTTGGATACTTTGCGAATATGAAGCTGATGCAGGTTGATTGATGAATCTTCGGATGGTTATTTTTCTGAATTATTTTCGTGTATTATTTTATTGATTCAGGTTGATGTGAAGTGATCTTGGATTTCATTCTCGGTTCATTGGAGATGGAAGGGAGTTTTGTTTGAAGGTGATTTAAAGTCGTCGATGAAGAATATGCAGAAGAGTGATACTGAGGATAGTGAAGTTCACTGAAAAGCTCGGGTTACCAGAAGTCTTTGTTGGTAGTGATTATAAAGAAAATTGAGATTTCCTGGATTTTTCATAAGTTGTTCTAATATCTTTCATATACAGCCTCTTTTTTTTGTAACTGTAATTTTCGGTTGTATTGCTATTGAGTTTGTAACCGAATCCGATTGGAGCTGTAATGGATTTTTCTGTAATATAATTTTGTTATCAATATTGATTTTCCTGTTATCAATGCCCATTATAAAGTGGTAGTACTTAGTGAATCTTCTAAATTTGGAGGTATACAAGTCAAAGTCTTATGGTATAATTAATTTTGACTACAAAGCCTAGCCACCTTGAAAGCATGTGGTCCATAATACCTTTGCCGTGTGCTCATCAAACAATCCAGACGCAGAATCAAGTAATTCTCTAACAAAACCATTTGGCTTTTCCTTCATTAATATAAAGCTAACCGCTGCTACAAGATGAAAAACTAAAAGAGCACAAAACTACACTTAATAACAACCATATATCTCTGAATTTCCATTCCAAATGCTTGGTATTTTTCACATTTCATTAAAGAACTCCATCTAAGATGTGACTTGAAATTATAAAGGAACTGATTGAACTCAGGTAACTCTTTTATGAAGGAATCAATAAATCCTGCCAATCTTCAGAAAAAACTCAAATGTAATCGTCCTCAAATAAACCTTAATTCCCCTCTTCCATAAATAACTTGTATTACAAATGTAATTACTTGAGCGATTGAGGAGACAACCGTGTATTGACCATGATACAAATTCACGCTATAAAGGCCCACCATTTCACCATAAAAGGTTAGTTCCCAGAGAAACCCTTGAAGATGGAATACTTGGAAAAAATCACGGCCATCGCGGGCCATGGTCACATAAACCTTTTATCCAATGATCTTTAGATAGTGTATGCCAAAAAAAGTTTCATTGAGAATAATAAGATCCTGATCCCATGTCTTGAAGAAACCAATAAAGTGCATGACACAAAGTTATAACCTAATGGAGAAAGCATAGGAATGAGAACCATGAACCAATTAGAGGTAATAAAATATGAGGGAAAATTTTGGGGTGTTACAGCTGCCCCTATTCAATCACTGTAGACTTGAATGGATGATAGCAGTTGCTTTCAGACGTTTGAAGTATGCAGGGATTGAATACTTGAAACAACCAGAAAATTTGCACTCTGTGGCAGAAGACCAGGGAAATAAACTCAACCAAATGAAATCTGCTTGGATATAATTACGATTGTAAGGTCATAAACGGGGGATGCCTTTTGAGTGATGCCAGAAGGCTACTGGCCTGCCACACTGTGGGTGGACTTGTGATATGATGCCACCCTGAGGATGGACTTTCGCCAATCTGCGGTTGGACTTCAAAATACTTTGCCACACTGCGGGTGGACTTTGGAAATTGCCACGCTGTGGGTGGACTTTGGAAATTGCCACGCTGCGGGTGGACTTTTGAAATTTGCCACACTGCGGGTGGACTTCTGCTCACTGTGGGAGACTTTTGAATTTTGCCACCCGAAGATAGACTTTGGCCAGTCTGCGGCTGGACTTTCGCTCACTGCGGGAGACTTTTGCTCGCTACGGGAGGCTTTTGCCCACTGCGGGGACTTTAGAGATTTGCCACACTGCGGGTGGACTTTTGAAATTTGCCACATTGCGGGTGGACTTCTGCTCACTGCGGGAGACTTTTGAATTTTGTCACCCGAAGATGGACTTTGGCCAGTCTGCGGCTGGACTTTCGCTCACTGCGGGAGACTTTTGCTCGCTACGGGAGGCTTTTGCCCACTGCGGGGACTTTAGAGATTTGCCACACTGCGGGTGGACTTTTGCTCACTACGGGAGACTTTTGCTCACTACGGGAGGCTTTTGCCCACTGCGGGGGACTTTAGAGATTTTCCACACTGCGGGTGGACTTTTTCTCACTACGGGAGACTTTTGCTCACTACGGGAGGCTTTTGCCCACTGCGGGGGACTTTAGAGATTTGCCACACTGCAGGTGGACTTTTGCTCACTACGGGAGACTTTTGCTCACTACGGGAGGCTTTTTCCCACTGCGGGGGACTTTAGAGATTTGCCACACTGCGGGTGGACTTTTGCTCACTACGAGAGACTTTTGCTCACTACGGGAGGCTTTTGCCCACTGCGGGGGACTTTAGAGATTTGCCACACTGCGGGTGGACTTTTGCTCACTACGGGAGACTTTTTCTCACTACGGGAGGCTTTTGCCCACTGCGGGGGACTTTAGAGATTTGCCACACTGCGGGTGGACTTTTGCTCACTACGGGAGACTTTTGCTCACTACGGGAGGCTTTTGCCCACTGCGGGGGACTTTAGAGATTTGCCACACTGCAGGTGGACTTTTGAAGCTTGCCACCCGAAGATGGACTTTGGCCAGTCTGCGGCTGGACTTTGAAATTTGCCACCCGAAGATGGACTTTGGCCAGTCTGCGGCTGGACTTTGCATATGTTGAATTGCACGGCATGTTGCCCCATGACACTGGGGATATTATGTCTTGAGTATTGTTAATGAACTGGTGTGAATGTGAAAGAAATTCCTGACGCGGAAGTAATAAGTCCCTGCTAACTCTGTGGGGAAACGCGTATTCGATCCCCATAAGTCTCGTGGGGACAACATCTCTGTTGGAGAAGAGCGTGAATAATTCATTTGTCCCGAATTACCACCTTTGCCAAAAATAAATTGGACTTTTAGATTTGAAGGTCGTGCCTGAGGATACCTCGACTATTGGGGATTATCCACTCTTATGGATCTGCTGGGGAAGAGAATGATTTATCTGAAATCTTCTAGAGGAATAGGAATCGCCTTAGATCTGATGAGGAATCAAGATCAAGGAAACCAACTGAAAGAAAAAGTGCTGACTTTAGTGAGGATAACTTTTATTTGCCTGTTGGAGATGACAACACCGAGACACGTCCTGCTGAGGAGGAAAGATTTCAAATTGTCCCGTGCTGGGGATCAACTGCTTCCGTATGGATTTTACCTCAAGAGGATTTTACAAAAAGACTTGGCGTCTTTAAACTCTTAGGTATTGTAACGACTGCATGAATCAATGTAATAACCTTGCTGGGGAGGTAACCATTGCCAATGCGGATGAGTTTGTATCGAGATAGTTGGCTTGACAAGTGACCACGGTATTCTAAACTCCGGGTAAACGCTTCCAATCGTCTGTCTTCAGGAAAGAATGAACTCTCGTACTATTGGGGTGGCCTGCCCCAGTACGAGTATTTGAATAGCTTTGCACCTGACTGACTAATCTTCGCTCTTGGAGAGATCTGAATCTCGAGGTGATTGCCCCAGTTTGCCCGAAATTTGAAGAGATTGCTTGACGTAATTGCCCCGGATTGGCTTGGTACTTTAATTTTGAAGAGATTGCTCAACGTGACTGCCCCGGATTGGCTAGCTCTTACCATGACTAGTTGGGAAAGTCCCTACTCAATGAAGCTTTCTCAGAAAAGTGTACCTCGACGTGACAGTCTTTCAAAAGTTTTAGACTTCTCAACTTGGCAAGCTTGAGTTTCTGGATTGAATTTCCGCATGTGAACCACTTATGATGCTAAACAAATGTATGCAAGCAAGAAATGTTTCTTGGAATGAAAATTCTAATGCAACGCACATGTAAATCTCAAAGTTTTGAAAAATGGATCGCCAACCTTTGTGAGCGAATCACTGGTTAAGACACGACCTTATTTTGAATGAAAACATGTACATGCAATACCAACAAATGTCTTTTAGCATAACTCATAGGAGTCAGGAACACGACCTCGTGGTAGTACGCTCTCAAATTAATCCTGTTTCAGTTAGGATTTTTGAGGGTTGTATCGTGGCCTGGTTCACGGTTATAGAAACAAAGGATATAGGCTCGAAGTTTATTTGTGCCCACCCACTCTTCGTGATGTTCTCCATTCCTATGTTCAGCTAGTTTTCACAAGCATTCACCTTTCATAAGGGTTTCGTGTTGATTGAGGAACCATTGCTGCTATTAATTCAAGCACCAATCAGGTTATTGTTGAGAGTCAGTCACTCCTCTATCTTTCGTGTCTGTGTCACACGACTTTGTTCTTATTTGAGGATCTTTCTTGTGTAATCCTTTTTGTCTTTCGCTTTTGCGTTATTTTGCTTTATCCCTAACTTTTGCCTGGACTGATTCTTGTGAATCCTTGATTGTGAAGTCCAGCGGGATGCCCTAACTTTTGCCTAAGTCGCTTGTTTTCAAGTTTCGACTTAGCGGGCCTTTTCTTTTCTTTTTCTTTTTTGCACTTTGAACAAGTCGCGTGACATTGTTTGTCTTGATTGCTTCACGAGGGTTGTGACTGCCTCATTTTGTGGTCAACGAAGGATAACCATTGTGGCTTTCAATCTTTGGACTTTTTGACTTGGATAACCATTGTGGTTTCGGGTCTTTGGACCTCTTGATAAGCATAGTAGAATGCAATGGATCTTCAGATACACTCCTTTATGAAATTCTGAACGCTTGGTCTGACTAGCTGACGTCTACCCTGCCCCTGGGTTACATGTGAGGGTTTTTTATGTGAAAAAGAACTCCTACTTCAAGGCTCAAAGGGGTTAGCGAAGGTTTATCTTCCTTATATCTCCAGTGTTTAAAGATTTGAAACAAAGCCTGTACATCGTCAACAGGGCCTTACTCGAGAGCACACAATTAGAGATTTTGCGTTTTTGTTTCGTCATTCTCCCTCATAGAATTTAGGCATGACAATCAGTATTGCTATGTACACATGCAAAATTATAAGGAATGCAAATGAATTTACTTCAAGAAAAAAACATGTGAGTTTTATTATTGCTAACATTCAAAAGCAAACAAAATTCATACATGTAGACAAATGTTTAGCATATAAAAGAAACTACAAATGGAAATGCAATAAAGAAACTGAATATTGCCATAGTTGAGTAGACTTGGCTCCGTCTGGACCTGTCAGTCTTGGATACCTTCAGTGATCAGTCACAAACTTGTAATCTTCAATTCGCAGTTGTATATCTAACCATGGCAGTCATACTTCTTCTTCTAGCTATTCTGACTCTGACACGCGACATCTGAAGAAAAGAGTGAAGCTGGGGAGTAAAGTTGCCCCATAAGGTTGCTCGGAAAGACCTGACGATCTTCTGCCTACGTATCTCCATTGACTGATGACCAATGAAGAATCAGAGCGACGTAGTTCCCCTCAATAGGGATGAACATGAACAATGAATAAAGGCAAACACATAAATGCCATCACTGAGAGTATTTGAATACTGCTGGCTCTATTTGCTTCATGAATACCCTGGTGTCCTGGATGTTTAACTTGAAGACTTCAGCTTAACATGGACCATTTGGTAGAATAACCGTGCCACTGGTTCCGTCGTGATTAGGCATCAGACTCTAGAGTACCTTTGGATGAGGAGAAAAATTGATTGTCTTGGACTCAATTAGGTCTTGCACCTTGTTCTGAAAAGCCCAACATTTCTCAATACTGTGCCCCTGGGCACCTGAATGGAATTCACACCTAGAGTTTGGATCGAAATTTGGTGGTAGATTATCAGCAGAAGGAGCTCTCATGGTACGAAGCTCAACCAAGTTCAACTTCAGAAGTTCTGGAAGCAATACAGCATATGGACATAGGATAGGATCAAGTCTGCGGTTCCTCGCTCTTGTTCTTTCCCGAAACAGTCTCTGTACCTGTTGTTGCTGACCCTGTGGTCGTTGTTGTTGAACCTGTGGAGTAATAGTCACTGCAGCTGCTTGGTGATAACCTTGAGAATAACCTCTGTCTCGGCTTCTATACACAGCATTCGTCTCGCCTTCTCTTCTTCTTTGGCCGTTGCCAAAAGGTTTTCTCACACCAGAAGAACTAGCACTGCTTGCATCCTGGATCTTTCCCAATTTTAGAAAATTCTCTATTCTTTCTCCAGCAATGACGATATCAGAAAAACCAATGGACGGGCAGGCGGCCAGACGATCCAAGTAAACACCTTGCAAGGTGCCCATAAACATGTCGGCCATTTCCCGATCCAGCAATGGAGGTTGAACCTGTGCGGCCAGCTCTCGCCACCTCTGGGCATACTGCTTAAAACTCTCTTTAGGTCCTTGAGACAAGTTCTGCAACTGGGTGCGATTCGGAGCCATATCAATATTGTATTGATACTGCTTGAGGAATGCTTCAGCTAGATCTTTCCAACTTCGAATAGAGACCCGACTCAGCTTCATGTACCAGCTCAACGAAGCTCCAGATAAACTGTCTTGGAAGAAATGCATCCAAAGTTTCTCGTCATCAGTATGAGCCGAGATTCTTCCGAAGTACGCATGAATGTGAGTCCTAGGACACGTGCTGCCGTTGTACTTGTCAAACGATGGTGCCTTGAACTTTGGAGGGATTCTGACTCCTGGTACTAACCCGAGACTGGTTACATCGATACCCAAGGAATTCTGACATTCCATGGCCTTGATCTTCTCTGACAGCTCTTCATACCTGCGATTGTTGATCTCATTCATGTTACCCATATCAGCATCCAGTAGAGTGAACTGGTCCTCTTGATTGTCTTCTAAACCTGCATTACGTGTTGTGGTCCTATTTGGATTAGGTTCTCCGTTACGGGCAGTGTTAGAATCCACATTCTCAGCCGGTATTCCTGTATTGACGTTCCCATGAGGTTGCTCAACCATCAACCGGAGACGCTCCTGGTTCTGGGCCATGCCAATCATCATTTCCATGAACTGATCCATCCTCTGTCGGAGCTCATTGAGATCAGTCTGCATTCGATCAGTCTGCATTCGATCAGCCATCCTTACTCGATTTCTGTTAGTCGGATATCGGTGAACGCGTTGACCAGCTATATTGCCTGAAATCAAATAAGTTAGAAACTCTGGGTAACCTGCAAAAACACAAGAATATGATATGCAGGAAATGAATGTTATGGCATGTCGATTCATTTTTAGGGCGTCCCATCTCCTGATTCCAGTTTTGTGGGTTTGATGAAGACAAATGCTCTTTTTGCTGTAAATAACAAGCAGTGTTGATAATATAAGGTGTGTGTGTGTAGCAGACATGCCAAACAATTCCAAGAATACGAAGACCGACGTGTTTTTGCAAATGTGTCAGATGTGTCAGTGATCATAAAGCGAGAGCACACATAATGATAGCAAAGGGATCTTTTTATGATAAGAATTTCGTTGATATAGTCAAAACATCCAAAGCATGGATTCAAACAGAAGTGCAATGATAAAAAGATTCCATCAACAATCCTGATGGTAATCCCACAACATACAAGCAAACAGAAAGATGTCTTTGTCAATGCGATCCTCTATCTAGATCTGAGTCAATGATCGGTCCCGCCTTTGGAACTTCTACCAACTCCTTCGTCTGCACCTGGTTGTCTAAAAAACCTCTTAAGCTTCTTCTGATAGCATATCATCATCCACTTGTAGTAAGCAGCTTCTTCTCGGGCCTTAGCAAGTTCTGCATCCTTTTCTCTCAATTTAACGGCCATCTCTTCGTCTTTCTCCTTTAGGTTACTTGCGATCTCTTCAGCTTGAACTTTGTCTTGTTCCTCTCTTTTGATCCTGTAAGCAGCATGTCTCTTTTTCATGTTCTCAAACATCAAGGTCTTCTGATCCAGTTGCCTTCTAGTGTCAATGTGTTCCTTGGAAGAACTTCTGGTAGCAAACTCGAACCTCTCATACCGAGCTAACTCAACTTCACACTGTTTCCTTGCAATAGCATGCCTCTCAGCATCTTCTTGAGCTTTCCACTCAATCTCAAGTCTAGCGTGATTAGCTTTATCAAGCTCCTGACCTAACTGTGCATTCTCTATTAACAACCCGTCTCTTTCCGTCTTCATCTTGTTGAACTCTTCAATGCTAACTGTGGTAGGTTCTTCAATGACCGTGGGATATAGAAGAGGCGCAGGCCCAAATGGTAACAGTAACACTTCAACCCGTTCTCTTAACCATTCTGCAAACGGTGGATACATTCGACAATTCCCTACTCCCAAAGTCTTCTTCCCTCTTGTCTTTCGACTATGCCAAGCATTAGAAGCCTTCTGAGCAATCTCGAATCCATCTGTTGATTGGAAGTACAAGGACTCTATGATGTCCACATCAGCTGGTGGTTCCTTTAAAGCATACCCAAACTGTCTAACCGTGAGAGAAGGGTTATAGTTAATTCCCCCTTTCCTCCCGATTAATGGAACATTAGGGAATCCTCCGCAACTATGAAGAATGTCAATGCATCGCAATCCCTGATTAACCCAAACAATATCCTTTGCTTGCAAGCCCATCAATCTTTCCGACCA
Organism: Lathyrus aphaca; assembly: GCA_963966055.1. NCBI lineage: Eukaryota > Viridiplantae > Streptophyta > Magnoliopsida > Fabales > Fabaceae > Lathyrus > Lathyrus aphaca. The sequence goes on along the minus strand of OZ014519.1, from coordinate 133,404,789 downwards.
TTCAAGAGTGTTCTTCGTCTTCTCAAAAGCTCCTGATTGTGGAAGAAAGCGTGTGAACCACTTGTAGAATACAGTCGCGCAACAATTCAACATTCCACCCCTTTGCTTCTCATTCTTATAATGCACAGAGTGGTAAAGATCACCTAGGAGAGTAGGAATAGGATTCTTTGCTATGAAAATGCGAATAGCATCAACATCTACGAAGTTCGGCATGTTCGGGAACAAAGTGATTCCATAGATACACAAAGCTAGGATCGCATTGAAGGTGCTCCAACTTTTTGCCTCAGCTGCTTTGGTAGCCTCATCTAACAAGAAACTCAAATGATATCCTCAGAAGCCTCCTTTGCTATCAATCCGGTCTTCCAATAATGACTTGCTCAAATAAAGAGCAGTTGCTACATCTTTGAAGTCAGGATCAATCTTGGTCCCAAAGAATGGTGCACAGTCCTTCACGGAAACTCTCAGGATGCTCGAATACTCCTCTAATGTAGGTGCCAACACGAAATCAGAAAGTACGAAACATCTGAGTTGTGGATCATAAAACTGTAGCAAGGTGTGCATCCCTCTGAAAGCATAGTCACTGATGGGCTCTATGAAATACAAAATCCACCCGTAATCCTGCTTGAAGACATTCAGAACTTCTGGAGGAGCTAAGGCCTTTACTTTGAGAATTTCTTTCACAACAGGCTGATAAACCTTGTAGGAGATAATACACTTGGTCTTCTTCTTGGATTCCATGCTCATAGATCAATACCCACAACTGGAATCAAGGACGGGATATGCAGCCCTGCAAATGAATAAACATGCGTTAGGAATGCAAGTATGCGGATGATGTGATGCAATGCAATGGCATGTGATCACTGTTGCATATACTGGGCACTGTTGTACTGCCTTCTGATTTTGCCTGAATACCGACTGTCAAGAATACCAGATCATAAGTATGTGTCGAAAGAAAACTCAAGTATCAAGAACAAGGTAGGTTGAAGGTTTAGTTTTCCTGCAAACCTGTAAACCCCTCCCAATCTCACGGGTATTGCTACTACGGGTCAACATCACGGACTCTCAAAGCCGAATAGCAATAATACGTTCACCATTTCCGAGAAATGGCTCATGACCAAATCAGGGAATCGGTTTGGCATTATGTACTACTCAGGGAGGCCTCAGCTGAATTCCGGAAAAACAAGCATCCCTCATAAGTTCCCAGCTTCAAGCACTGAAGTCGAGAAACAATAGTACATTCATCCCGAAGGGTACAATACTACCGTCATACGACCAGTTGCTTTAACCAGGTTCCTATGAGAGAACAAGGTCATCCTATGCGATTTCCTAGTGGGCCCTCGGGTGCGAAAGGGTTTGCCACGAAATGTGGTCTGCCACTGTCACCACTGGAGAGGGTTGTTTCCACTAAGGTCCTCGATGATCGGTTCCCAGTGTTAGCAGCTCAGGTGGGAACATTCTATGGTCTTCCTAGGCAGTATAGAACATATCCCAAGAGAGCCTGATCTGGGTGTGGGACTCGTGAAAACTACACGTGCTCAAGACCACGCAAGCCACACGACTGCCCACTCTAAATCCTATGTGTATACTCAAGCCGGGTATTTGGCTTATCTCACAATAATCCCATCCCGCCAAGGAAAACCAGAACAGCCAGTACAGTATATGCCAGTATATGCGACAGTAAAGTAAAGTGCAGAAAGCTGTAAATAAAGCTGTAAAGGAAAGCGGTAAACTGTAAACAAAACAGTAAAGCTAAACTAAAGCATAACAGCGAATGAATAAACACCCAAAGAAAACAGAAACAGACAAGCGCTAGGATTGACTCTCAAAGGGGAAATTAGAATTTCTAAAGTCCCCAGCAGAGTCGCCAGCTGTCGCTCCCGGTATTTTCATCCTAGTACAAACGCGAAAGTGGCGCGGAAAAGGTAGAGTCGCCAGCCAAACATTTTTGTCCCGAAGGAACGGGAAAGGTAATGTTGCACGAACCTAAGGAAGAAGGAAAAGGACGAGGCCTTGCGAACCAAAGATCTGGATACGGGAGTCGATTACGAATTGAGAAGGTATTAGCACCCCAATCCGTCCGCCGTACCCGACGGGATCCACGCTTATAAGTCTGTTTTCAAAGGGTGAGAAATAATATGCTGCTTGAATAAAAGAATGACTATCTGGAATGAAATGGAAATGAGAAAAGAAATGAAATTGGAAAATGGGAATAAAGGGGAAAAGTGTAGGGAAAATAAAGATTGTGCTCGAATGGGCCCTACCCCACTGCCTACGTACCTCATCGGGATAAATGAGGATCAGAGACGCCGTAGTTCGTCTAACTAAGGCTTACACTCGTTTGTGATTTTTAGGATGACGTTGTCATAGTTCTAGCTCAGGTGTTACCGGCTCTGACTCGAGGGTGTTTACCGTATCGCTGTTTGAACTGTCGAGACAAGTCATGTTCGTCCGCAAAGAGTATGAGATGAGATGAGAAGATGTGACTTCTTGGTTTGTTGTCTTTTAGAAGAAATGTTTTGAATTTGTGTTTTTCATATGTACAACACTAAAGACTACGACACAGGAGCGAATACTTTCCAAGATCGCCCCCAATGGAACGTTTATAAAGCATCCTAGAAGAGTGAAAGATACCTCCACTAATCATTTCCCGTATAGCTTAAGGCTCGTGGCGCATTGTACACCTTTTCCTTTATTAAGTGTTTTGATTTTCTTTTAAGATGAGAAGAGACTCAAGTTGTCAAAGGAAAAATTCTAAGGGAACCTAGACTTACCCTAAATCAATGGAATTTAATGATGACCTATGGTTAGTGAGGTTTGAAATATAATCTACCTAAGAGATACTAGAACTAGACATGATAACATAAAAGGCAATAATGAACAATATGGTCCTCCTAAGTCATGGTGGGAAGAAAACGTGAATGAAACATAAATGGGATAAAACGATGGATCGGGTGGGTCGATTGCGTGGTGCTGAGACACACGACTTATGGTGTACAACATACAAGGCTTGCTTTTGGTTGAATGGAGTGGAACGATGGTAATCGAGGAACCCTAAAGTCACATGCATTTTTATTTGTTTATTTGAAAATATACTCGACGTTGCATCGAATACTTTATTTATTTCATTTTTTTGAGATTTTGGTTTTCTATCGATTTGTTTTATCTTTTCTAACCTAGTTATAAAAACTATACAAGCATACAAGTATTACACTATTACATCCCAAAGCATACAAACATAATTGAGGCATAAAAATATCCAAGTCCATAAGCCAATCCTTGAAAACATACCTTGCACCAAAAAGAGAATAGTTAGTGAATGACATGAATCATGAATATGCATAATATGATGATATGAATTAAAATGCAAAAAAATATCAAAAGTCATGGGAAAAATATGAAATTAAATTCCTAAGGTCTTAAATCTGATTATAACACTATGTTAAAAAATCTCTTAAAAATTCTAATCCTAACTATGGTAAATAGTCCTTTAATTCTATGTGAGATTTAATCCTAAATTTATACAAAATTCACTACCAAAGCAGTAGAAAAAATGGCCTAAAAATACACCAAAAATATTCTAGGTACTTTAATTTGTCCTTTAATCATAGCAAAAAGAATGGGCAAAAAATGTCATGGGAAGTGACAGAAATAAATTGCACAAATTTATGTGTTTATGAAGCAATTTAACATGAATCAATTAAAATACAAAATCGAATTAAAATCAAAAAATGATTAACTTCAGAAAATAAAAATTGGGCAAAGTTTTTAAATGGCTTAATGTTATGATATAATTTTTGTGCAATTTTCTTATGCCTTTTAATATTTTTTATACATTTAAATTGAACAAGTATAAAATTGAATATTTAAGAAAAGGAACTAAGAAAAATTATGATAGGGGTGCATATACAGCAATTTGTCAGTTGAAAAGGGGAATGGGCTTGAACCAGGGGTACAGGAAGCAATTCGAAGAAGGCCCAAAACGCAGAAACTTGGGGAGGGTAGAAATATAAATATTCTCAAGTTAAAACTACCAAATGGGCTCGGATGGGGGTGTAACTAGCGAAAGTTTTAGGCCCAGAATGTATGGAGTCCGAATTTATTCTTTAAATAAAATAACAAGACAATTAACTTGATTAATGTGGATTAAAGATTTTTTTAAATTGATTTTCTGGTACATTAAACAAATCAATTGATGCACTTAATTCGTTTTTATGAATTTCTTAATTCCTAATTAACACCCTAAATAGTCTTTATTTCCAATTAGAATTAACTTACATAATCAGATAATAATAATAAAACAAAACACAAAAAAAAACCCTCAGACCCTCAACCCCTCTTCTTCTCAACCCTAACCTCTCTTCTCTCTCACACATCCTAACTTCTCATCCACAAACCCTAATGGCCGCCGCTTCTGCCTCTCCACCATCTTCTCCGTCACCTAGCCTCTCTCTCACGCTAAACCCTCCATCTTCTTCTACGAAAGCCAAAACCCTATCTCCTCACTCACTGCCGCCGCCGCGACAAATCCCTCTCTCACCTAGTCTCTCTCATTCTCACCATCTTCTTCTACCAAATAACCTAGCCGCCACCGCCGCGACAAATCCCTCTCTCACCTAGTCTCTCTCATTCTCACCATCTTCCTCACCAAATAACCTAGCCGCCACCACCGCGACAAATCCCTCTCTCACCTAGTTTCTCTCATTCTCACCATCTTCCTCACCAAATAACCTAGCCGCCACCGCCGTGAATCTAATGAAGAAGACAACGCCCCCCCCTCTTTTCAAACACCGCCTGAACCACCTCTTCATCCTCAAAATCCGCATCCCCCAACCTTCACAATCTCGAACCCCTAACCGAATCCTTCTCCTTTTCCCGAATCCGAAAAAAAAACAAAATCCCCAAACGAACCCTAGAAAGTGAAGACGGTTCATGAACCACACCAAATACCACTGATTCTTATAATCTAAAGCTATTTCTATATGATTATGGATCAAGGTACGCATACCTGCAATCGGTGACACCAATGGTGCAATTGACGTGATTCGCAGCGAGGAAATTGATTAAAGAGTTTCGAACCAGGTCTTTTGAGGCGTAAAGGGGGAGACGTTCCGCAGTTTGTGGCTGACTATTCCTCTTTTCCGTGTGAGGCTATCGCTTTCGTTACGGATTGCGTAGTGGATGGCTCGTTGAAGACGGAGATGAAGTTCGACGAAACTTGTGATGATTCTTCCTCCTCTCACGAAAGCACACAGAGTAAATTCTGGTCAGACAGGCTTTCGCGATCTTGAAGGTTGCTTGAAAGTTGATGAACTTGTGGAATCTGAGTCTTGCCGAATGAATCGTTTCCCTTGCTGTGAGGTATCAATATCGAATCCTTATGCTCTTCTTATCAGTTTAGTGTGATTTGCAATTGGCGTTGATTGAGGAAACTTAACGATTCGATCTTTTTCCTTCTTCTCCGAACCGGTTTTGTTGTAGTGTTACCAATCTGTGAATTGCTTCCTTCAATTTGATGATATTGCTTGAATTATTTGCTTACTCTTGATTGAATTTGCAGGTTTGGTTTCGAAGGAAGTGTATCGTGAGAATGGTGATTGATGATGTGCAGAGATGATTTGATGAAGATTGTTGGAATTCGAAGGTTATGGAATGGATCAGGAAGAAGAAGATGTAGGATGAGTGAGGAGGAAATGATTGAAGCTGCAAGAACAATGGAGAGTGAATGAATAAGAGTCTTGGTGGAAAAAGTGAAGAGTGATCAAGCCTAAAAGAACTGATTGATAGTTCTTTTATAGAGGTAATCTTCTCTCATTCAAATCAGTTGAGACTTTTCTATAAATCGGTTAGAAATTCTGTTTTTGCTGTTATGAAGTTAGTTAGAGGTTATAAAAACAGTTAGGAATTCTGTTAGGATTATTGGAAGATAAGGAAATTCTGTTATGGAAGTAGAAGTTAGTTGGTGACAAATGGTCATAGTTTGATCCTTATACTTATTCGTAGCTGCAAATTGGTTCCTCTTTATTTGATGCACTAACAAACTACAACTTGCTCTTGTGTTAATTTTCTTGGATGTACCTCTTTTGCAACTTGCTACGTGCTAAATTGTGATGTTCGTTTTTTGACAAAAAGTTACGTTGTAAAGCTGCTGCTGACGATTTATCGCTGATAGAAGTTTTGGCAAGCTAGTTGTTATTTTTGTTGTTTTGACCATTAGGATAATTAAGACTAGAACTGACAGTTAGTGATCTTCGTTGAATATATCGATGAATCATTGGTGTTTTCTTGAATCTTTGCAGGTTGGAGATCAATTAAAGATGTGTAAAGTTGCTCTGAGATCCTTGTTCGAGGCAAGCAGACCTTCTTTTAATGATGCAACCCTGACTTCGGTAGATCCTGCTAAGGTAATAACGCCATTTGAAGTCTCGCGAATTTGTACAGGTGGTTTACCAGCATGTCCATTTGCAGTATCGGGTTTGTTCATAGAGGATGCGTCCAACAAATCTCTTACTTCTTCTTTAAGAATCTCAATAAAGGAAACATACAGCCGAAGTTCAATTCGCAACAGGATGGTTTCTCTCATAGTTTGTTGTTGGTTTCTATCTTGAAACATTTTATAGATTGCTAATTTTTCCTGTTTTTCTTCACTCTGTGATTGTTGTTGTTCTTGGATACTTTGCGAATATGAAGCTGATGCAGGTTGATTGATGAATCTTCGGATGGTTATTTTTCTGAATTGTTTTCGTGTATTATTTTATTGATTCAGGTTGATGTGAAGTGATCTTGGATTTCATTCTCGGTTCATTGGAGATGGAAGGGAGTTTTGTTTGAAGGTGATTTAAAGTCGTCGATGAAGAATATGCAGAAGAGTGATACTGAGGATAGTGAAGTTCACTGAAAAGCTCGGGTTACCAGAAGTCTTTGTTGGTAGTGATTATAAAGAAAATTGAGATTTCCTGGATTTTTCATAAGTTGTTCTAATATCTTTCATATACAGCCTCTTTTTTTTGTAACTGTAATTTTCGGTTGTATTGCTATTGAGTTTGTAACCGAATCCGATTGGAGCTGTAATGGATTTTTCTGTAATATAATTTTGTTATCAATATTGATTTTCCTGTTATCAATGCCCATTATAAAGTGGTAGTACTTAGTGAATCTTCTAAATTTGGAGGTATACAAGTCAAATTCTTATGGTATAATTAATTTTGACTACAAAGCCTAGCCACCTTGAAAGCATGTGGTCCATAATACCTTTGTCGTGTGCTCATCAAACAATCCAGATGCAGAATCAAGTAATTCTCTAACAAAACCATCTGGCTTTTCCTTCATTAATATAAAGCTAACCGCTGCTACAAGATGAAAAACTAAAAGAGCACAAAACTACACTTAATAACAACCATATATCTCTGAATTTCCATTCCAAATGCTTGGTATTTTTCACATTTCATTAAAGAACTCCATCTAAGATGTGACTTGAAATTATATAGGAACTGATTGAACTCAGGTAACTCTTTTATGAAGGAATCAATAAATCCTGCCAATCTTCAGAAAAAACTCAAATGTAATCGTCCTCAAATAAACCTTAATTATCCTCTTCCATAAATAACTTGTATTACAAATGTAATTACTTGAGAGATTGAGGAGACAACCGTGTATTGACCATGATACAAATTCACGCTATAAAGGCCCACCATTTCACCATAAAAGGTTAGTTCCCAGAGAAACCCTTGAAGATGGAATACTTGGAAAAAATCACGGCCATCGCGGGCCATGGACATATAAACCTTTTATCCAATGATCTTTAGACAGTGTATGCCAAAAAAAGTTTCATTGAGAATAATAAGATCCTGATCCCATGTCTTGAAGAAACCAATAAAGTGCATGACACAAAGTTATAACCTAATGGAGAAAGCATAGGAATGAGAACCATGAACCAATTAGAGGTAATAAAATATGAGGGCAAATTTTGGGGTGTTACAGTAGGCAGCGGGGTAGGGGCCGTTCGAGCACACTCTTTTATTTTCCCTACATTTTCCCCTTTCTTTTCTTTTCTTATCCAATTTCAGTCTTTCTTTTGCAACAACTTTCATTTCTTCACTCTTTGAAACAGTTTCTTTGCAAGCGTGGATCCCATCGGGTACGACGGACGATCTGGGGTGCTAATACCTTCCCAGGTCGTAACCGACTCCCGAACCCAGATTCTTTGGTTCGCAGGACCCGTGTCCTTCCTTTTCTTTTCTTTGGTTTGTGCAACATTGCCATTCTTGTTCCTTTGGGATAAAAATGCATGACTGGTGACTCTACCTCTTTTCCGCGCCACTTTCGCGTTTGTACCAGGATGGAAATCCAGGGAGCGACAGCTTCTATATCTCCCAGGGCCACAAAAACCACTATCTTGGGCTGCTACATCCCCTGAGGTTACATCTATATCCATCTTGGGCTGCTATATCCCCCAAGGGCTACCTCAAACAATATCTTGGGCTGCCATAAACCCCCAGGATAATATCTTGGATTGCTCTATCCTCCATGATTACACATAACAACATCATGGACTGCTCTATCCTCCAAGACCACACCAAACAACCTTTTGGGCTGCTACATCCCCCAAGATTACATCAATCTACATTTTGGACTGCTTTATCCTCCAAGAGGTATATCTGAAGAACATTGTATTCCTAATGGCATCTTTAAGCCCATCAAGCAATACAACCAACCAACAACATTATTTTGCGCATCGACGAGTGCAAATTTTTGGGCTTTAGTGTTCAATTCCCTTCAACCTTCAAGTCACGAATGGCATACATGCCAATCTAACTCCTCAGGTTTCAAAAAATTGAACAGGGGCAGCTGTTATACCCCAAAATTTTCCCTCCCTCATTCAAGATCATATATTTCAAGAGGTCTCTTAATAGTCACAAGATTCTCAATTGGTCAAAAGGATTGAAGGTTTCACCAGACAAAGCCTCCTCCTGAACAATGGATCTTAGAAATAGGGTTTTGAGTTTCCCCAAGCAAAATGGACTTCCAAAGCCTCAAGTGGACTTCAGAACATCCCATATACCTTAAATAATCCTCATGTCAAATTTCAAAGCTTTCCCAACAAGTTTGGTCAATCAGATGCTCAGATACCTAAAAATCAGTTAACTTGGTTAAAAAGTCAACTGAGGTCAACTGTGGTCAACTCAAAGTCAAAATTCAAGATTTTTGGTCAACATCAAGATTATGAGGTGAAATTCATCATTTGATCAAGGATTGATCATGATTCATCAAGGAAACCTCAGAATCATCAAGAATCAAGAGTTTTTAAATTAGGGTTTTTATAGGAAAAGTCAACTAAACTTTGACCAGTCATAACTTTCACATGGTTCATCAAGAGTTTCCCATCTAAAGCTCATTTTAAAGAAAATTCAATTCTCTACAATTTTGTGTCTCACAAGCCAAGTCCAAAAATGCTTCATTTGGAAGGTATGAGCCAAAACATTATAGGTATTTTTGAAAATCAACAAAAAGTCAACTTTTTCCAAAGCTCATAATTTGAAAATGGTAAATGATATGGACATGGGACCAAAAGTTTTGATTATAGAACACTCTAAGATTTATAAAAAGTCCAAGAACACCTTCATGGAGTCAAAATTGAAGAAGTTATGCATTGTTAAAGTTGAGAAATTTTCAAGAGGTTTATGAAGCAAAAAGAGTCTAAACTCAAGATTTTGTCAGATGAGCCCATAATAATATTCCAATCCAAACTCAAAGATAAGCCCATCCACGACCCAATGACCATATTTTTCTGATTTTTATTATTTATTATTTATTTTAATCATTTAAAATCATTTTTAATTAAAATAAATTATATAAAATCAAATATTTGGGTTGAAACTTTTTTTGAGATCAAATATATGATTATTAAAGTGATTTAACCCAAGGCCCATTCTTTCTACCCTAAATTACATCCTTATAAATACCCAACATGACCACAAGAGTTGAGGACGATTTTCTGCACAAGGTAAGGGTATTCATATTTAAAAAAAACAAGGAAAAATTGCAGGTCTAGAGGAAGAAGATGAAGTGGATTTGGCGCGCTGAAATTTTTTAAATTTTTTGTTTTATATTTTATTCATTTGTTTGATTATGTGAACAAATGAGCATCAGTGGCTTGGTGCACTTGCGCGTAGCTGGTCCAGTGGCTGAGAAGTTATGCCTTGAAGAACAAGGGCGTGGGTTCAAATCCTGGCCACAATATTTTGGCAAAAAAACATGGGTTCTTCCTAATTTTCTTTTTTTAAATTTCCTTAATTACCTTAATTTATCTTTTAAACATGATTAACCTATTTTGTTTTTTAACTAATTTTTAATTAACTTTTTTTAATAATAACCTTTCACTATTTTATTAACAATTTTTTTTATATTAAATTTAGGTTAACATTTTTTATTAGTATTATTACTTTTATATTTAGGTTTATAATTAAACCCTAATTATTTTCATAATTAAAACCTCAAACTTTTTTTTAAAACCTTAATCAACCTTTAAATGTTTTTTTTAATTTAATTAATTCTCATAATTCATTTTTCTTAAATTTATTTAAGTATTAGGTTATTTTAATATAAATTGATTATATATTTTCTTTTGTAAAACCCATCATCGGGACATTTTTTTTACTAACATGTTTTTTTCTCATTTTTATTATATAATATATATTTGTTATACTTATTCAGATGCAGACGCATATTTATTCAGATGCAGGCGCGTAACCTAGTGGCAAGGCAGAGAATTGGCAAGGCAAAGGGCAAAGGTTCAATCCTCCTCCCCTATGGTATTTTTTTTGCCAAATTGGTTATTTCTCTCCCTTTTTTTATTATTATCAAATTATATATTTTCGTTAAAATTTCAACCTTGATGTTTTTTAATTAATTTGAAACCTTAATTTTTATAAACCTTAATTTTTTTTCATAAACCTTAATTTTTCCCCCTAAACGTTAATTTTAAACCTAAGCCTTAATTTTTTTCATAAACTTTAAACCCTAAAAATTTAGCCTTAATATTTATCTTAAAACCCAGATTTCGCCCTAATTTTTACCCTAAATTTTTTCCTAAACCTTAAATTTTTTTTAAACGTTAAAATTTTTCTCAAACCTTAACCCTAATTGTTTCCTTAACCTAATTTGCAAACATTTTTCTAATTTATTCACTTATTTTTATGTTATTCATTATTATGTAATTGTTTCGTAATTGTAATAATTTAGTTTTATTTTCTGCCATTACTATTATGTAACTACCCCAAAGCTTTGTAATAACGTATGACATTTACCTTCTACCTTTTAAATTCCTGCCATTTATTTTATAATAATTGTATGGTTAGTAACTTAGGGCGTGGCGAGACATAATTGAATTAAATCGGACTTAGAAAACTAATTATCAAGATAAATATCTGAAAACATGATTCACACACGTAAGTCGATCGTTCTACGATCGCCATCTGCACTTTCTAGGGTTCCCCTCTTGGTTGCCTTAAACAAACGGTCAAGTCCCTCGAAAATGGGGGTGTCTTAAAAGCAAAGTCCCTTCAAACGAAAAAATCATCAAGTCCCTTCAAAGTTTAAAAGATCATAAGTTCCTTCGAGGTTGCCTACCGAATAATGATCTTGTCCCTACGAATAAATGATGATAGTCCCTACCAATTGCTAAAGACACCCCTACAAGTTGCCTTCATTGACCGTACGATGACCCTACGCCCGTCCCTTAATAACATCCAAGGTAATGACTACTTACTCCTTAATAGTAAGGACAATCTTACTCTTGAAAGGAAATAGAAAAACATGAAAGACCAACTTAGGGTAGGCAGCGCTTAATTACTTGCTCACTTTTTCAAAAACTCTTATTCACACCCCACTTTCAAAATATTTTCAAACTTAAGACTTTGTATACATCCATACGAGGATCATTACAAAGAATTTCTGAAAATCTTTTCTAAACACACACTACACGTTTTTCAAACAAATAAGTGAGCTAAGTAACTAAGAGCCCATGGATAACCATGGATATAAAGGGTGCTAATACATTCCCTTTATATAACCTACCCCCCAAACTTAGAACTTTTTAAGAGGTCTTTCCTGTTCTTTTATACCCTTTTCTATTGGATAAAATAAAAGTCGGTGGCGACTCTTGCAATCCGTAACATAAATAAAAAGTCAGTTCTCCCACCGTGTTACAATATTGTATGTATGACACTGTTGTAATGGAATGATATATGTGAATATATTTTTGTTTTTGGAATGAATTGTGTTTGTATCTGTCTAAGCCATATTTGTGTGACCTTGAGTGAAAGGCTCTGGATGTATATTTGTATGATCCTGAGTGCAAGGCTCTGAAATTTGTATGTACTTATGAGGTCTTCCCTCAAAGTTAATTGGATATCACATGGGTCGTGCCTAGCCAAGGGTCGATACCCCTTCAACCAAATGAAAACATGGTCCCTTTATGCTTCAATGAGGATGAAGATGATACTCATATGTTCTTAACTTGCAAAATTAGTTCGAAAGTTTGAGATAATGTTTGAGTGGTTGGGTTTTCATGTCATATCTGAAGTGAACTTTATTCCCTCTCATCTTTGCTCTTTTGTGAGATGGTTAAGACTAAGTTAGTGGAATTTTCATATTCCTTCTTCTTGTCTATTGTCTATTGGGTTTTGTGGTTATGCAGGAATTTCATCTTGTTTGAAGGTGGAATCTTAGTTACTATGAATATTGTAATGTGTCTTGAACAATTATCCTAAGATTGATATCAAACTCAGATCAAATATTTTCTATCTCATTCGTGGGGGAGTGGAAATCTAATATATGCTCCAGTTTTATACCTCAGAAGAATTTACTTTTAGTTTATTTCTCTATTTTTTTTTAATAATTAGAGTTGAGTATCCCTTATACTCATTTTAATTCATTTAACTTATAAAAAAAAACTCTTTGAAAAACTAACATTAAAAAAAAACAAAAATTTTAACATAATTTCCACTCCCCCTCTTATAAAACTCTAGAAAAATTTTATAGACATAAAATTGAATCCCTCAAAACCTAGGTTTTAGATACTTTTTAATCATACCTTGTGAGTTGCAAGAGAGAGATAAAAACACATATTTCAAAATAGAGACAGTCTGAAAACCATTTCAATAAGGACTTTGATCACCTACTTGTCAACAATAATGCAATTGTAAATTTTATGAGTGAGTAGAAAAAACCTAAAAATTATTAAAGTTGATTAGTAAACAATTATAACTAAAAATAAAAAATATAACACATAGATTAGTATGTTTTAAACTTTCTCCACTTATCTCATATAATTAAACAACAAAACATACAAGATTAATTATAATGAACTCAACTTATCTAATAATCAGTGAGACACTTAAGAATATTAACCTGCATTTGTAAACAACTTACATAGCTCTCTAACTCACTCACCATTTCATCATCACACACCATTTCTTCTCCTCCTGGTAACAATTTTCTAAGACATCTCAATTGTTCATCCACAATCTCTTCATTTTCTTCAACCAAAATCTCATTACCCTCAGATTTCAAACAATCTTTTTTAGAAAAACTCATTTGATTTTCTTGATGATTAATAATCCTTGATGAACCTTCATCACCATTCTTCTGAAGCTTAGATTTTAAAGCATTACTCCATGCAAAACCTTGAGATGAAATAACCATAGCCATGTCCACTTCATACTTAACAACATTTTCAACTTTCTTATCTTCCATAGAATTTCTTCTTTCCTTAATCTTCTTCAAAGCTGGTGCTAAATAGTTCATGTAGTTTCTAGTAAACTTTGCTTGCACTACTTTGTTCGGTTCGACCGAATAAACGCGTTTGCGCTTCGCTTTTTGGCCTTCCATGAATTCGACACAAATATATATTTTCTTTTAATAATATTGATTGATAAGAAATTGATAAGAAAAAATGAAGAAGAAGAAGAATGGTTGATACTTGATATGAAGTTTTGTAATAATGGATAAATGCAAAAAAAGAAAAGTGGAATGGAAAGTGAGGGAATGGAATAGTTATAGTTATAGTTATAGTAGTGGTTGCTCTATGTTGAGGAGAATGAAGGCAAAAAAAAGCTTTTAGGATGTGTTGGGTTTGATGAAGATCTCTTGAAATCAGTTCAAGTAGTTATAGACTTGAGAAACTCAAATTCTGATAATAATAATAATAATAATAATAATAATAATATTTCTTGATATGAAAGGGTCCCATCATACAAAATAATTGGAGTGGTAAGGATATTTAATTATATTAATGAATCTTATGTTATTTGTAATCTAAGTTAAATCACATGTTTTAAAGCTGCCTTAGATACTTGTTTTTTTTCTTCATAAAAAATAATTGTATTTGAGATATTATTTGACACAAATAATGAAGCATATTGAATGAATAAAAAAGGTATATAGTTAATATTTTTGTAATATTATTAAGGTAAAATGATTTAAATAAATGAAAAGTGAGAGAATATTAATAGCAAAGAAGAGGGAGAAATAGAGAGTGATTATAGGGAGTGGTGAGAAAGGCACATGGAGTCACATGGTTGTTGCTTTTTATCACAACTAACTAGTACCCATAGAAACGAACTTCATACCCATGTGCCACTAGAAAACAAAAACACTAAAACCCCACCTCACTATAAATGTACTCACATGATGAATCACTCTTTGCATTTTCAGCCTCTCCTCCCTCAACCCTTTTTACAATTTTTTCTCCCTCATTTCAAATCAACCAGCTCACCCTAGTACTCCTATACTACTACTACTCATCATCTTTTTTGTTAACTATCTCTCAACCGTCCGATCTCATCGATCGTTCGATTAAATGTGTGTTTGATTTTACGATGAAGATGCAAACAAATTTACAACATTTAAATTAATTGTATAATTTGAAAATTGCATACAAAAGTATGCACGCAATATATATATATATATATATATATATATATATATATATATATATATATATATATATATATATATATATATATATATATATATATATATATTGTTGCGATGAAAATATTAAAGTTATTGATTGAATATTAAACGATTTAATGTTTTAATTAATTTTTTTTTAAAGAAATAAATCTCTTGATCAAGTAATTTAATAACTAAAATTTATTATTGAAAGATGAAAAAGAAAAGAGATATTGCAAGTTTCATCCCTACCTCTAATATTTTTGTATAACTAGTTACTAAACTGATATAATAAAATAAAGAGAATAAATTTCAGATTACTATCATTACACAATCGAAAAATACAAAGTTCATTTTTATTGTTGGTTATAATTTATTTTTAATAAATTTCAATTTAAAGTCAACTTCTATTTTGACTTTTTTGCATATAGTTCAGTTTTGATTTAAATCTAATCATACGATCAATTAAATTAATAACAATTTTATAGGTGATTAATTAGACGGCGCATAGATGATAAATATAATTGAAATTAATCAAGCAAAGTCAAATACTTGTTTTGATTGAGGAAAAGTGAAAACAAAAGGCTATCATAGGTAGCTTGATGATTTAATTAATCAAATTAGTTGACCTTCATGTTTGGTTATATTCAACCACTATTCCTATGAGAGCCCCACCTTATTAATAAATTGTTTACACTAAAAAAGAAATTAAATTAATAATAAAAGCTATTATAAGAGATTACTTTTAATATATAAAATTATCACTTAAATATTTTATACTATCAATCATAAAATATCTTACTTTTAATATATAAATTATCACTTAACAATGATCATTATTATATACATAATTTTATTCTTAAATAGTAAGAGGTGCCCACAAATCAAACTTAGTTAAATTTGAATCAATTTAACTTGATCATTGTTGCTTCAAATTATGTATCTTACAGCGTTCGGGGATTTTTGAAAGTTTTTATTTTATAACAATTTTTATAATGAATGTATGAATTTTTTCTTAAACATATCTAATATTTCTTGGGTTATACTAACAAGTGTTTTTAAGGAATATGTTAAAGATTCAATTAGTAAAAGTTAAATATAATTAAAGTATATTTAAAGTTTCAAGAAAATATTCCTATAAATAAATTATTAATGTGCGTCTAAGGGCACATGTTAAAATTTTTCATATTTCTTTTATTTTTAGTTCTTGGACATGTTAGAATTTCTCATATTTCTTTTATTTTTAGTTGACTTGAGATATAACCACTAATATTTGAATTTAATAATTTCTTCTACAAATGTGAGTTCTTCCTATCGTTAGTCTCGATCCACAATAGAATCCCACTTTCACTCCTTCACCAAGCCTAATCATGACCATAATACCAAATACAGAGAGCATTAAAAATATCAATACGTTAAGTGTTTAGAATTTAAGAGATCTTAGACAATTCGTATATGAGTCATTTCTTTCTATATATATATATATATTTTTTTTTTTTTTTCCTCCTTTTTTTATTTGATATGAGACTTAACAATTCACACTTAAGTTAACAATCTCCATTACAAATTGAGTCACTCACAATAACTAGCCTTGATTCATACTAGAATCACACTTGCATTCCTCCATACCACTTGTTGGAAAGTTCAAGGAGTATCAAAAGTGTCACTGGATTAAACGTGTAAGATTCAAGAGATCCTGACACCATATATTCATCTAAAATTTAACATAATATCTGTATGAGTCATTTCTCTTATATATCTCATATTTTTTTCATTTCTAATCAACGTGGAGTTTAACCATTCACAATTAAATTCAAAAATCGCCCCTACAAATATGACTCATTTACATCACTAAACTTACTTCATACTAAGATCCTATTTGTGTTCCTCCATTAAATTTAATCATGATTCTGATATCACTTATTGGGAGAGTCTAGGAATATAAGAAATACCAATAAATTAAATATTTAGGAGCTTATAGAATTTGATACCATTAATATATATATAATTGAATAACTTTATTTCATAAAAATTTATATTTAAAAAATAAATCAAGATTCAAATTTAAAATCACAAATCTATTATCAAAAACTAAACCATCTCAATTGATTCGATTGACTCGTGTTTACCCCAAATCTATTAAAAAAAACGAAATATTGAATCAAACTTTTTATTTTCGTTTGGTTGACTTATATATTTGAATATATAAGAATTATTTTTAAATAGAAAAATGAGACATATTTTAATTATAATAAAATTATTATTTTTAAGATTTATGGATGAAATGATAATGAACCTCTTAGATTTATATAATTTTGAGATAAAAAATTCAAATCTTTAATATTGACTTTTATAGATTGAAATATAATTAATAAATTAATATAATTCATTTTAGAATTATTTTGGATGGGATTTCAACATCATCACTTAAATTTACAAACTCAATTTCCTTATACAATAACCAATAATTATGATTGATCATATAGTAGAAAAACATGCAAACTAACAAAACATACCAAAATAAAAAAAAATATAAAAACCAATATTGTTTAATTAAACATCATCATCAAAATTTAAATAATAATATTTATAATTATGAGTAAATTTTGTAATAATAATTATTGGAAGACCTAGTAGAGAAAGAAGATATAAGAAAAGTTAGCTGAGAGTGGTTTTGTTTTGAGAGACGATTCTGGACCTACTGGTAGTTTCCAATCTCTGATTCAAAACACTAAATGCCAACTACCCTTTGGAGAAATTATGTACTATCCATGTGCACAAATTCAGATTATTACTATAAAGTACATTACTCATTCTCACAGTTCATAATCAATATTACTACTTTTATTCTATTTCTACCTGATACACAATCACAAATACCAAAACATTATTATTATATTTTTCAATATTCAAAACATGACATAATAATCAACTGTCAATTTTATTAGCTACTACCTATTGCCATGTCAAATTTCAAAACCATGACTAAAAAAATCAGACATTAACTAACATTAATTCAATGTTTGAAATTGTACTATATAATAAATTTGAGCTAGTAAAAATGTCAGGTGGGTTGTTTGAAATCTCTGTAATATCACGTTATTTTTCATGGTGCAATAATAGAAAGAAATTTATAAATTATAAATTATAATGACTCTAAAAATATATTATATGATTTAAATAAATAGAATTGAATTTATTATAAAGATATGGTTGGATTTTAAAGGACAACACATGGGGACATAACTCACGTAGTTGAGTTTTTGTACTTTAGCTTAAATTTAGAGTAAAGTTTCAAAGGTGACATCACGTGCAAACTTATCAGGTTGACATATTTAGTGGGAACAGATACAGCAAAATTGTAACCCTAAAATAAATTCAATCTCTATATTATTTATAGGCACATATTGCTCCACGTCCATCTTATATTTTTAGCATCACAAACTTGTCTGTACGGATACAACTTTTTTGTGACTGAATCAAATATCATAACCGCAGAGATTAATCAGACTAATATCAGACTAATTGTAATCGTTAGAAATTATAATAGACGACGAAACTCTTTATAAAATAATTTTAAGTTTAAATCTGAGTTCTTTCGAACGCAAGAAGTCTGATTGATTAACAAGATACAACATGTCTTTTTTGATTTGCTAATGAGTTCACATGTGCAGTAGAATCTTTTATTTTATTTTGCTACTTTTTTTTTTTGTTTTTGTTTTTGAATTTATATGAAATTTGACAAATAATGAAGGGTCCATGTATCACCTGGCTATCTTTGGTCATCGGATCCTAACTGTTTGTGTATGTTGAAGTGAAGTCCCACACCCATGTTACCGGTCAGGTTATTTATACTTCTTTTTCTTGTTGTGGGGTATATGTATCGTTTTGTTTACTCTTTCTATTAATAGGGATTTAATCGTACATAAAAATTAATTGTTATGCATATAATATTTCAAATCCATTTTGCATGTGTTTATCTTTTTCTTTGAATTTCATTGGTTCAAAAATAAAAAAGACTAAGACAATTATAATGTTTTTTGGGTTAAATTTCTTTTCAATTTATTCTATAAATGTGAGATTTTAAGTTTAATCTCTAGTAATTGTAATTCCTCTAAAAGAAGTTGTTAGTGGATTTGATCTCATGTGTTGAAAATGATTAATTTAAATTAATAAATTATTTTTTTAAAAATCAAATTATATAAAATCGTAAGTTCTTTATAGTCGGTGGATTTATGAGACATGGCTCTACGTTGAGGGTGATACCTGCAAATATTATGATGTCCAAGTCAATGAATATTAGATGTGTGATAAAGTATTTTAAGTTGAAAAAATTGTTGTTCTCTTCAAAGTCGAGAGGTGTTTAATGATCTGACAAAAAGTTGATCTATAAACAAACGAGACACATTAAACATCATGAAGGTCAAAAAACCATTTGATCAAAAAATGAGATAATTGCTATGATGTTAAATAAAAAAATACCAGTTATGGGCTCAAAGACATTTAAATGACCTCGTAAACATGCTTGGATTTGTCTTAAAAAGCACTTAATTTAGAAAAATAGATGAAAGTGACCATTAAATGATAAAATAAATAAAGGCTTGACACATATTCTTTTGGACAACTATCTCGCATAAGAAGGTTATAGACCATCGGAATCCTAGAATTCACCTATAGAAAAAGATAAACATAACATCTAAGCACTAATTATTCTTAACATAAAATATATATTACTTTCGATAGACACGTAATTGGATGTCTGAGTATTTGCAGACTGTGTCATAACCTCAAACCACATTTGGAGCATATCATTTCTTCTTGGGAACCACTTGGACCTAACAAACTTCATATCTTTGTGAAAAGATTCCTGTCAGGAAAGATCATTAGTGTCATTTGTAGGAGTTTCCGTCAACGTTTAAATACTTTAATCAAACGTCAGAATGGTGAACAATAGAAGAAGAACCACGTAAAACTCTAACTTACCCCTCATTTGTAGCAAAATCATGAGAGTCACTACTATGGAAAAACCATACAATCATAGTTGAAAAATGGATACCACAACGTCTGACCATCTGTTGTGAGATATGCAGTGATTGTATGTCAGGTATTTCTACCACAGTCGCGAAACCGCGACAGTAAGACTAAAAGTGTGCTACTTACCACAACGGTTAAAATCTCAACCGTTGTGGTATATACATTTATTTCATATAGATTAAATCATGGTTAAAATAAATAACTATCGTTAAAAGTACTAGGGTTTATTGTAAAATATGTTGATTTCTTTTTTCTCTCCCATTAAACCTCAAAACAACATTCAACCATTCAAATTGATGAAATATATAATCTGAAAATTAAACTATCTTAAAAACCAACTTACACAAGCCACTATTTTCCAAATTGCATTCATCTCATCATTCATTTCACGCTCTTTAACATATATAATGTGGTTCAATAGTGGGAGTCCTTCATCACATCAATTCCTTCTATTCTAGTTTAATTTGAATAATATTTATAAATTGTTGTTATTCAAACTAAACTATCAGAGCAAATATAGATGTGTTGAAGGAATCTAGTCATTTAACCACTTCCCATATGTCAAAGAACAGGAGATAAATGATGGGACGAATGCAATTCGAAAAATATTGATTCATGTAAGTGGATTTTCAAATACAACTTGTTCCGAACTGGCCCAATGACTAGGCATGGCCCAACCCACTTTTTCTTCCAGGATGAGCCAATAGCCCAATGTCAGAGGGACCCACTAGCTTTATGCCCCTCAGTCGAGGATGAACTATCGACCGCGATTGCTCGTGGTCGGTTTCCTCTGCTCCTCCTAGACTCATGCCCGTAATCTGGGGAAGTCACCCAGATCCGGCCGAGGAACTGCTCCTGCTCGGATCACCCGCTGTTCGACGTACTCATCCGACCACGCAGACCCATTCCAATGGCTAGTTCTGACAATTACCTATTTTCGAGGGATCCGCGATCCAAGACCAAAATAGGGACCAATAGCCAAGCGACGGGGGCTCTTTATAAACCCTCTCACTTGAGAGGGTCAGGTATCGAATATTCACTCCCTTAACTCTATTACTCGTACTTGCTAACTCTTTCGCCCATTCTTACTTTGGCATCATAGTACCTTGCAGGTACACCCCATCTCTACTCAATAACCGAGCATCAACACCATCATCTACACCAGTGTCTGGGGCCCATTACAGATTTTGATCGCACAAGAACGATCAGTGGCGCCGTTCGTGGGAACTCGTGTTACCCCGTTTCTCATCCTTAGATCGTGAAAACCAAAACATCGCAATTCAACTTTCTCAATGGTTCACCGTGACGACTCTGCTGATGCCCAGATCATCCCCGTTAAGCAATGGGAGAGTGACATAACTATAACACCCTAAAATTTTTCCTCTTAATTTATCGCCAAACTCAAGTGGTTTATGCTTCGCCATGTTGCATGTTCGTCCATATATTACATTGCATTCAAAAATAATAATAAATAAATCATCCTCATTTGCATACGCATGGGGCATGTGGTCAAGTGTTTCTTGCCAATCATTGGAGCTTAAGAAGGAAAATAATATCACAAAAATAACCCATCTCATTTCCAAGTTGGCCCATCAAAGGAAAGAAAAATTCACATTTTTATCCGTTAACCGGTTAACCCCGGGTTAACCGGTTAATGGCGGCGAAATTTGAATAAAAATTTCAAAATTCAGTTGTTTTTCCCTCTTTTCCCTTCATTTTTCCTTTTTGCATTACACTCCATTTTTCCACTTCACTTTACCTTGAATTCCTCCATATTTTTTAGATCCTTCTACCACCTTCCAAGGAATATTCTAGAAACCCCAACTAACTTTAACTAACTCCAAGCCTAGTTCCTAACCACATTTTTCAAACCTAATGCCCAAGCTAACTCCATACCCAAGCCTCATGCCAAACCTAGCTTCTATATAAGCTCACTTCACTCCAAACCTCAGAACTTCAACCATTTTTCACATTTTCATCTCAATTCTCTCAACTTTTCTCTCCATTTTCCAAATTCACCAAAGCTTCTTCATAAGTTCTTCAAGTTTTGCATTGAAGCTTGAAGAACTTGAAGCAAAATCTTCATCCAAGCATTGATTTCAAGGCTTATTAAAGATTAATCGAAGTAATTGCTTTTGTTTGAGGCTGACTCTTCATTATGTGGTTGTTCATTAAGATTTTCATCAATTGCATTTATTTTTCATTCTCGCGGATCGAAGCTAGAAATCTCTGGTATTCTCTTCGTTCGTGTTTCGATCAACTCGCAACAATCACCAAAGTAAGCCTCCGCTTTGTAGGTTGGTGAATCCGAATCATTTTCTCGATTTAGCTTATTCCTCTTCATCTTGCCATGCGACATTCTTCTTTTATCGTTTTTGTGATTATTGATGCTTTAATTAATTAATCATTAGAAACTAGATTTGTGATGTTCATGTGGTTTTACTAGGAGCTAAAATGTTGCTTTTAGGAGTAGAATTCATGCTCATTGGATAAGGTAGGTATGAGGAGCTTTTAGAAATAAGTTGCTAGCTAAAAAGTGTTTTTCACAACTGTTTTTTTAGCTTCTGTTCAGTGTTAACCGGTTAACGCTAGGGGTTAACTGGTTAACACGTGTTTTATATTTCTGTTTGTAGCTGTTTGGGGACCATTAATCGGTTAATCCCTAGCGTTAACCGGTTAACGTTGTTCATATTTTGAAAAATAGCTTGTTTCATTGCATGTTTGTTTTCATTGCTTCTTTAATCTTTGTGGATTGTTAGAGCATGATTTTAGGTAATTTTTAGGACCACTTTAGGTGCATTATTATGAAGTTTCGAGTTCTTTCGACACACGTATTTGTTAATTTTCATGTTTTGTGCCTAATGGTGAAAATTGTGCATGAATTAATTTGTGAATGTTGTTGCTATGTTCAAAACTCCTTATTCACATGCCAATAATTGTGTCAAGCTCTGTTTTGCTTCACTTCCATGGTACACACATGCTTTAATCGCTTGAGTGCATAATGTTATGTTGTGTTTTTGCTTGAAAATGTATTATCACACATGTATGTTCATTCCATCATCCTTGATTGCTTGGTTACACTTTCATGTTGATGACAATTCTGATTTTGTATCAAATGCATGCTTGGTTATTGATTCTTGGTGATACATGTCCATACCTTATGCTTATTCACAATGTTAGCTCAAATCTTGAAAATACATGTTGTTGGTTTTGGTGTTTTATGTTCTTTCAAAAACAAATCACGACAAATGCTTACATGTCCATATTCATACCATTCAATTTGATTTTCTTCACTCATGTTATGTGGTGTTTGTTCACTATTTGTCATTCATTGTGTCCATAATTGAAAATGATCAAATTTGTCTTGCTTTTCGTAGCTGCATTTTGAAGCATGAGCTGTTAAATGTATGTTGTTTGTGTTGTTTTCATGCATTTTATACCTATTTGCATGTTGTTTGTTAGCTGTAATAGGCTGTTTGCATTTTGCATTGTATTTAGTAGTTGTTTGTGTTATAGGAGTTGTAATAGCTGCTGGATTTTTGCTTTGCATAGTTTTTAGGTCCCTTAGACTTAGGATTGAGTCTAGATTAGGTCCTAGAGGCATTAGGAATTGTTTGGTACATGCTTACTTGCATTTCTTTTATGGCATAGTTTCACCCAAGTCTTTACGGATGCTTCTTGTGGGACTCAATATCACCCACCTCAAGACTTACTCAACTCAAGACTTACCGTGTAAACCAGTGTAGTACTCACCTCAAGTCTTTACGGATGCTTCCTGTGGGGCTAAAGGCAATCCACCTTAAGACTTACTCAAGACCTTACAGAGGATCTCGTAACATACACACCTCAAGTCTTTACGGATGCTTCCCTTGGGACTCAATATCACCTGCCTCAAGACTTACTCAAGACTACACCGAGGATCTATCGTGATGCATAAAAACAACCCGCAACCCACAACACACAAGCGGTACCTCAAGTCTTTACGGATGCTTCTCGTGGGACTCAGTATCACCCACCTCAAGACTTACTCAAGACTTTACGGAGGACCCGTGTAATACACACCTCTAGCCGTTACAGATGCTTCCCGTGGGACCAAGATCTACCCACCTCAAGACTTACACAAGACTATTCCGAAGGCCTAGTGTATAGTACGCTAATAGTTCGCAACAACCTAGGTAAAACTAGGCATCTCACAACTTATAACATCTAACAATTTCTAGTCACAATACTAGGCCACACTATTGGTTTATGGTAAGGTTTCCTAACTCTTCCTCCATCCTTGATACTTTTGGTTATATAGTTTTCAATCATATAACTCTAACATTCTAGTTTAATTATCACCATTAAACTAATCCCATAGTGATCTCATTGTCTTTATTCTCAATCAATTCTCATGATTTAATACGTTTTCCACAATTGGATTAATACTACAATTCCTTAACTAACATAATTACGGTTAATCGGGAAAAGTCGGATAAAAGTCAGGTAAACGTAATATCTTTTAGCGTCATCAATTAGTAAATATTCTCAGCTTCGAATCGATATGTGGAACACTAAAAATGGATACCCATATCACAAGTTACGAGAGAAAACACAAAACAGAACTCCAAGGTCTCATTGAGCGAGGGACCTACTCGCTGAGCGAGGAAACTTCTGGATCTGCTCGTTGAGCGAGTTCTGCGAACACAGCAGAAAACCAGTCACGAACAACCAATGCCCAAGGTTCCAAAACTCCTCTAAACATCATCAAATATGATTATTGACTATCATACTTTGATTTCATCGAGTTTTAACCGTTTAATCTATCAATTTCTAAGATTTTCTTCAAAAACCCTAAAACTCATAAACTTCAAAACTCAACCAAAACTCAAAAGAAAAGTTTCTAACTATGAAATCACCTTGCCAATAAAGAGGAGTTTGGTGAAGATTTGGTGGAGAAATGGTGATGATCCAAGCATTTCCTCTCTTAGGGTTTTCTTCCTCTTCTTCTCTTCTTCCTTTCTTTCTTTCCTTTTTCCTCTTTCTCTTTTCTTTTTCTTACCAACTTTCTTTCTTTTCTTTTCCTTTTATAATACTTAACTTGTTTTTCTTATTAACCAAACAAATCATATCTATCAGTTAGTAATATTAACAGGTCCAATTCGAGAGTATTCAAAAATGTCTTTGAGCTGAATATATTTAATAAAGCCTCTGAGTTAGATAATACTAATTAATCCTAATTAATATTATCCAGAGCGTTTAATTAAATAAGGGTTATTACATTTATGTTAGTTGGTGCACCAGATGCTTGGAGTTTAAGAAAATAACCATTCGTTGCACTATCATCATTTGAAGCAGTGTACATAGTTTCTTCTCTCTGTGCATGTCAAGCAACATAGATGGTGAATTTGGTCGAAGATATTATACGGAAGAATCATGGAGAAATTACCATGAAGATAGAAAACATATTTTTTATCAATATAGAGAAGAATTAGATAGCATATGGATGAATCAAGCATGTCGAAATGGGGTTCCATTATCTTCGAGAGCAGTAGCATATGGGAAAATGAACTTGGAGCACTATAGAACTAAGAATCAGATTATAGATATCATGGCGAAGGGAATGCAAGTTGAAGTATTCAAGAAATTAAGGTCTATGATGAATTTTGATATCTTAGACACAATGAATTTGGTGGTATGTTGAGAATGTAATTCATGGTGTCGAAGCATTTTTTTGTCGAAACACCTAGTTTCCGAAGTGTCGGGGAGTTAGCCTCTACATGGATTTTGTCTTAAACCTAATTTTGTAGTGTTAGAAGAGTTAGGTATTTTTTTATTTTCTTTTTGGGCTTTGCTTAGGGAGTAAGAAAACTAAATCTATAAATATGGGAGTAACCCTATTATAGTAAAGTGTGATTCACTTGAATAAAATTGTAGTTTTGAGAGCAGAGAGTTACTTTGCATAAATTCTTCTTCTTCCCCTATTTTGTTTTGAATCCCTAATTTCTCTTCTTCCCTATTTCAATTTTCTTTTCTTGTTTTCATCACCATTGTGCAACGTAAAATCTTGTAACCAAGGTTGGTTCATTCACTCAAGTGAAGAGTGGAGAACAAGAGGGAATTCTATAGGTGTGATTAAATCTTATCCATCAAGATTGATTTAGAATTATTCAAAGTCTTAGGGTTTAATTCCAACACTTTCAAGTCACAGAATAAGACCAGCGTATGAGATGCTTGAAAGAATATCGAAGCAATGGTGGGCCTTTGCGCATCCTTTCTAATTATTATGAGCTCTTTTTGTTTGTATGGTTCCAATGTTATGATTTTTTTTTGTGATAGAAAAATATAAATCTAATAGTACTTGCATGGTCACATCCAGAAGAGTTATATACAACATCATTGGTAAGATTTTGGAGATAGTATCACCGGTAATTAATATGTTCTTACATGTAGTCGTATTGATTACCAAAACTTTATTACTTACTAGCACGTAGACGAACACTATTGCTACCATCAATCCAATCACTTACTAGCATATAACTAATAGTTGATTTTATTTTATACCTTTATTTGTGAATATATGCAATATTTTTAAGTAAATTTTATTAAAAGGTGCTTTATAAAATTTTTTCTAGAAAATAAACAAAAATCTAATATAAATGTAACAAAAAGCTTATTAATCTATTAAATATGAAAAAGAAAAAAAAAATAGGCGGACAAGTATGTCACCCGCCAACTCATCACCTTAGCGGGACGAGCTAGATTTGTAGGCCCCATTTTACTTGGCGGACTTGCCCGCCTTGCCCCTTTTTTGGCAGGCTTAAGGGGGATGAGAGAGCATCATTTTTCCACCCCTACATATGACTGAAGTCATTTTTTGTTCCTCTTTAATGTCCAAATCGAAAAAAATCTACACAAGAAATCTACAAAATCCATTCAAATAAAAATAATCATAGATGAAGAAAAAAGATTGGAAAGTAAAGCATAAAGAAAATAAAAATATACTCACTTAAACCAAACCTTAAACTTGAGATCCTTTTCGTTATTGTAGGTCAACCTGTTAAGATTAGAGAAAAAATAAACAAGGTAAAGTAGTAGAAAAAAGGAAGAGCAAAATTGCAAAGGGTTTAATAACAGAAAAAATGAAAATAAAAAATGGAAATGATTTTAAGAACATAAGGGAGTCCTAAGAAGAGGAAGAAGCTGATGATGGAAGAGCGATATTGGATTTTTTTTGCAGAATAATGAAGGGTTAGGCGAGAGAGGGAGAAGATTGATAAAATGATGTAGAAAGCATAAGAAGATTTGCATTATCAATTGGAAAATGTTTTTGCAGTGAATTGATGAGATAAATTTGAATAATTGGACAAATTACAGACTAAATCGACAAATTATTGTTTTTAAGAAAATTGAAAGCGATTTGGTTAAAGTTGAATACGGTCCATTTGAAACCAAAAGTGAAATTAAGTCGAACAATAATTTAGTTAGACAATATTTGCCCTTATAATTGTGACATGTTATTACATGTTAGTAGTATGATCTGTATCAGGGAGGTTGTAAAAAATGGTATTATTAGTTAAGGGTGGTGTGTAAGGAAAAATGTGTTAATGGAAAAACATAATTCCTTGAAGTGAAAGTAGATCTTGTGGTGAAGTCAAAAAGAAGAAATCTTTTGAGACCCATAGAGAAACCTAAGAAAATGCATTTAGTAGCACAAAGATCTAACTTATCTCTATTTCTTATGAGTATATAAGCATATGTGAGACAACCAAAGTGTAGCGGTAAAAACATGAGTGTAAACTATTAATTAGTTTAACTCAAAGTAAACAGAGTCGCCACCGCACTTTTATTTTATTCCAAGAGGAAAAGGAAAAACGACCGAATAAATCCTAATGAATCTAAAAGCAAAAAGCTAAAGAAACACAACAGAGAAACAGGTAAGGGGATAGGTTACACAATGGGAAGGTTTTACGCACCCAAAATGTTCGTGGTACTCCACGGGAGCCCTTTGAAAAATTTACCGCTTTTGGTTTGAAAATGGTTTGCTTGAAAGAGGTTGGAGAGATGAGAAGAGAAACATTTTTTAATATTTTTGTGTTTGAAGAGGTTTAACGCCTCATGCCTACGTACCCACAAAGTACAATGCGAGATCAAAACCTCGTAGTTCGTGGTACAAAATTTGAAAAGAAATAATGAGTTGAATTGATTTTAAAATGTAGAGATAAGTTGTCATTCTTTAGCGAATAATTCCGCTAGAAAGAATGAATCAAATCTAAACATATGAAAAGAAAAGTACACGAAGGCACAAAAACAATTGAGTGAGTTTTGAATTTTTTAAAGTCTTTGAGAAGAAAATTTCGATATGCTTATATGGATTAACATTTATTAAGAAGATGGAATGAAAAGGTAAAATCACTTGACCTAAGTCAAGGTTTGATTGCGAAAATGTTTGAAGTTTAAAAAAACCAAGAAGATTTGAAAATAGAGAGAAGATTTGAAAATTTAAGAAGTGGGAGGAGATGAAGTGACTATCCTAAGACTCGAATGAAAAAGTTAAGAGAAGAGCGATCAAACCGTATGACGAACATTCTTCAAAGCAAACGGATTTCCATCTTCATAGACAAATGAACTAAATCGAGGCCAAGGTCTTCAATCGATAATAACTTGAGCAAAAGGAAAGATCCTAAAATCTAAGTCCAAACTCCAAGCCCAATGCTAAGGATAGTGGCCATAGTCCAAGAATTAAAGTCACAAGTCTTTTTAGATGTTTGATCCGTTATTAATGTTTTTGTGTCCAAATGGACAAAAGAAAAATCACAAGCATAACAATATAAGCATAAACGATATGGTGGATGATATAATATAATAAGAGCATAATAAAAAGAGATAAGGAGTGAGAGATTGAAATAAAGAGGATAAGGTGCGAGAATGAATTTAAATGGTTAGTATATTAATAGTATTATAATATTTACATAAAAATGACATGATGAACTTAATCAAACACAACCACAAAAAGATAACCAAAATTGAGAGGCAACCGGATCCAAATGGATCTTATTCCGAATTCAGGACAAATTTAGGTCTATGTTAAGCAATCGCCGAGTAATTTACGAAGTAATTACCCTACAAATGAGGCCGGCCACCACCAATTAAGGTGGAAAATATTTGTGCTAATACATGTTAGAGAAATGATATTATGAATCATTCTCCGAAAACATGTCGCACGAAAAGAAAAAGTAACGGTCTAATCTTAATCGAGATTTCACATTGAATTATCGAATGCAACCTATCACGATCTCAAAGTATAGAGAATGATCCAAATGATCATTCATCCATAGATTTGAAATAATGAAGATTAAACATCTTCGAAAACTAATAATCGCGAATTGGAGATCTCATCGACCAAAAATAAAAATAAAAAATAATAATAAAAGGAGATGAAAGAAAATATGGATCTAATTAAAATCTATAAAAAAAAACTAAAACAATTTTCTAAATCTTTTCTAAAATAATTTTCTTAGATTTTATATCAAAATAATATTGAAAACAAAATTTAACAAACAATACTAAGAATAATAAAAAAGTCAAAGGGGGAGGGAAACGCAGGTTAGCAGGTGCTGATATCAAATTGGATCCAAAAATAAACCATAGGCCCAATCATCAACAAGTCATGTTTTCATAAAGAAAAAAAAACTCATATAACAAAAAAATGCAGAAAACAAAGAGCCTCCTCTTCTTCTTCATATCTGCGACACTGTACCTTCTCCACTTCTTCTTCAAAAAAAAATCAACTCGAAAATTCAACTGGTTCTTCTTCTTCACTGCGGTTTCACCATAAATCTCGCTCGAGCTTCTTTGCTTCTCTCTCAATCATGAATTTAATGAGATTCAAAGATTCGAATCTGAGATGGATTTGTTGAAGATTGAAGGATTATTGAAGAAAATTTGGTTGTGTTTTGATTTCGGTAGGGGTTTGAAGGGCTGTTTAAGCTTGGGATTTGAAAGAGGAGAGGGTTCTATTTATAGGATAATGGGTGAAGATTTGAATCAAGTTCAGATGTCGTTTGATTTGTTTTTCGTCCGCGTTTTGATGTTCACGGCAAACGCATGTTCTTGCTGCGCTCTTGGTTGTGCGTCGCGTTTTGGGTATGCTTCCTCCGTGTTTTGATGTTTGTAATTTATGCCTTGCGTTTTACTTGTTGATGCAGTGCATTTTGCTTGTCATGCTATTCGCGTGCTTGTATTTTGAAGTGTGCAGCCGATGGCTTCAATCACCTGCGTTTTGGCACATGGTGTTAGCATTCCGGCCCCTGCATTTTGTGCATTTTTATCTTGCGTTTTGATTAAAGTTCCAGCTACATTTTGTTGTGTGTAAACTGAAAGTACCGACTGGGAGCTGTTGCGTGTGTGGCTGGAAAGGATTGTAGCCTCAGCTTGGAAAAGTCACGTGCTGGATGATGCTTGTGTTTCATGTTGGCCGGTGTGTTGCATACGGCTTGATGCGTGCGGTTGGTATTGTGAAGCTGGGAGTTTGTACGGCGTGATGATGGCTTGTGTAGCTAGCTGAGTGATGTAGTGTTGTGGAAAGTTTTGTGCATTTATTTTTCTTAATATTTTCATGTAAAATATAATGGGCTTATGAACTAATGTATGTGCTAACAAAAGTCATGACTTAGTGATGAATCTAATGGATAAAAAAATAGAAAATAAAAAGAAATGATTTATGAATAAAACAAATGAAATTTGGATATTATATAGTAAATGAGAGAACAAAATATATTTGGTAAATGAATTGTAGGAATTCAGTTGGATATAAAATTTGGGTAGAAATCGATTAAAATTGGAAAATAATAATTTTGACATTTGGTAAAAAAAATGGATAATAGGGATTTATTAATGTTTTGTGAAATGGATAAAAAAAATCGAAAAGAATAAGAATTTTAAAAGGTGAATTTAATATGGAAATAAAAAAATCGGTGTGAATTAGGAAATGAAGAGAAATGAACAATGGCTATAAAAAAAATGGTTTAGTCGGAAATGGATAATGAATGAAGTGATAATTTTAAGCCCACAATCAACTCCTGATTTTTTCACAAGCCACTGATTAAAATGAAAACAACCATTACTGAACCACTGAGCAACTTGCCACAATCACTGAAATCGTCTGAAAATTGTCTTGATAATTCGAATCCATGCTGAGGAAAATAAATCCTCAGATGAATCACCAGTAAACTGATGAACACTCAATCAAGACTACACTTTTCACACATCACTGCCTAATAAACTGATGATTTTCGCACACAACACAACTTGAACTTTTGAATACGCACTGTCTGAGGCATAAACCACTGGCACACATGACTTGCAGTCGAAACAATATTTTGATAGTTTGACCAAGATTAGGTCCAACGTCCATCTGAATCGAATCGTAATATAACAAACACATCTGAATTGAAAAATACTGTCTTATCTTTGAAATCCTGCAACACAGAAGAAGAAGAAGCAATTGCAACATATTTTTGGTATTTTGGTTAGAGGTTAGCGAATATAAACAACTAAAGGTAAGTAAAAACAAATGGTGATCCCCTGCGAGACATAGACCAGCACCAGAGAAGGAACGAGAAACCAGTGCGATCTTGTTTGTATGCAGAATGCAGATGAAATGCGAAGAAATCTTAGGGCAAAAATTAGGGTGTTACAGCTGCCCCTATTTAAGTTTCTTCAATCCGGAGATATGAAGATTGACATCTTCGTCTCTACAAGATGGGAGAGACTTAAATATAGAGAACCCAATTTTTGTCCTAAGATAACATGATATGATATGAACATGATATGCAAGCCCAAGATCTCCGTGGGGAAAATATGACCACCATAGGAAAATAAAAGCTTGGGACACAGAAGAAAATCCCACTGGGGAAAAACAACAGACAACAAAAGAGTTTACCAGGAAAATAAATCACTGGATAGCTGACTCAACTTGAGAAATGATATGATATAATCTAGGTACAAGATTCAACTAGGGAAAGTAAACACCCTGCCAGGAAATATCAAACAAAGTATTCGAGTCCAAAAATGGAGGAATACTGAGTTGGAAAAGTATCATCAACTACCTATTTACTGGGTAGGAAAACAAAGGACTCGACTATCGATTTACTGGATAGGAGCAAAACAAAGAGGGATAACCTCCACTACCTTTTTACTGGGCAGAAAAATTCTCAACTACCTGATTTACTGGGTAGGAGTATAAGTGAAGGGAAACAACTTCTATTACCTTTTTACTAGGTAAGAAGAATCACTCTCGACTACTGAATTTACTGGGTAGGAGTACAAGCAAAAGAACTTGATTAATTTGGTAATATTACCCACTATCGATTAAATGATAGTTTAATTCCAAAGTAATATACTCAAGTTGGAGAAAATGTTGTCCACTATCAAACAATGATAGCTTAATTCCAAAGCAATATTACTCACAAAGAGGACCAAAGTTCAATCCAAGAACAAGTTGGAGAGAAACGGTCAAACAATACTCATCCCAAGGAGGAAATATCTCAACTAGGGAAATTCCATCCAGATAATAAACTGGGGAGGAAACCGAATCAACATCATCCATGAGAAACAAACTCAGTGGGGGATTTAGAAAAGATTAACACTTTCTGCTTAGGGGTTGACACTCTAAACTTGAGAGGAAGACAACACACACTCTGTGGGGAAAATTCACACCAAAGAGCAAGGAACAATGATAAATGCAAGAATGCAAGCAAATGATGCTATGCTTATGCGTATGAATATGCTGACAGAACAGACATAAAGATAAGAAACGGGTGACATGAACACCACAACAACCAGATACTCGGCTAACCCCAAGGCAACAATGCAGGGAAACATGCTGGAGATTCAACTTGACATCCTGCAGGGGAATGTCAAAAGCCATCAAAGGAATAAAATCCTACTACAAGGCTTAACTCAAACTGAGAAAACATCTGCTAGGGATCCAATCCATAAAGCAATCTTCGAGAATCCGTGAAGGATAACATCAGAAATCCCCTCTGAGAGGAAAAACATGTTGGAAAGACACCAACAACACAAAATCTTTCATTCTTTGGGGAAAGAGGGAAATGTCCTTGCTAAACACTGATGGGGACAAATATCTTCATAACTCTGTTTGAGGAAACAAGATGAAGATCTGCCAGTGATGCAAATAAAGCATAATCCACTAGATCATCAAACATTCACTCTGCATAGGGATATCACCCTACTGAGGAAAGGTAATAATCTGCCGAGGATGGGGAAAAGCTTCCACAATCCTCTTTAGGGACAAAAGAAATCTTGATAAAAAATCAAATTTTGCGAGGAATAACTGTCATACCACTCCTGCTCCACTTGGGGATAGAGTGCAAGACCTGCTGAAAGTCATATAGGAACCTGCTGGAAGCCAACACACGCAGACCTACTGGGGATCCGCATGGGGATATCAGAAGTTAACATCATAGCCAAAACACAGTTACGAGGGATTTTAAATTAATACCCACCATCAAGTAAAAGAAAACCTCTAAACTGACTGCTATATCAATACTTCTACTCAGGGATGTAATTAACTCAAGTTGAGGAACAAGAACTCGACTGAGAATTCCCAATGCTTATCAAATTAGAGATAACTTGTTGAGGAAAAGATCAAAACTCAGCTAAGGATTCCTAAGAACATCCCTTCTAGCAATTCTTCTGGGAGATACATTAAGAATATTCATACAATTCCCGTTCATGCTTGTTGTTGGGGAACAAAACATCATTAACATCGACCTGTCAAAACTATTCAGGAACTTCGCATGGACACAACCGAATCAAACTCTGCTTTGGGAGAGACAAGTTACACACATCCAGACTTTACCATCCCTGGAATCACTATTGATATCCTTTCTTTGTTCACATATCAAAAGAAAAATGTTTTTATAATCTTCAAAGATTAAATTTATTAAATTTGTTTCAAAAATCATCATCAACAATAAATTGAAATTTTGAAAACAAAAACAATATAAAGAGTTGCAAACAATTGGATAAAAGCTCAAATTCATTGATATAATGGTGGTCAGCAAATGGCATGACTCCATGGATCCTTACAAGTCTGAAAAATGGTAAATACATGGAAAAGGGCTACATTGAAATACAATGATCACTATTCTCCCTATCAACTTTGAACTCCACTGTGCCCGAAACTTCAGTCAAGGATGATTGAAAAAGAATTTTTGATAGGCACTTCTTATGAGGGATAGAATTTGAACTCCTCGGTTGCTTCAAGTGATCCAGTCTGTCGACGCAGTTACTTGCCATGATCCCTAACTTTTGCCTAGATTGCCCTTTTGGGTTTTCAATCTACCGGGATAATTATTTCTGTATATGTCTCTAATTTTTGCCTAGACCGCCCTTTCGGGTTTTCAATCCACCGAGACGCTCATTTTTGCCTAAGCCGCCCTTTCGGGTTTTCAACTTAGCGAGTTGTTTTTTTTTAGGCGAAGTATTTCTTGATTGCATCCGCATTCACAGGGCGAGTGATCTCCTCACCATCCATAGTTGCAAGAATTAATGAACCGCCAGAGAAGGATTTCTTGACAACATATGGGCCATCATATTTCGGAGTCCACTTGCCCCGAGAATCTTTAATGAAAGACTGAATCTTTTTTAGCACGAGGTCGCCTTCTCTGAATACACGAGGTTTGACCTTCTTGTCAAAAGCTTTCTTCATTCTTTGCTGGTACAACTGACCATGACACAAAGCTGTTATTCTCTTTTCCTCAATCAAATTCAACTGATCAAATCTACTCTGACACCATTCAGCCTCAGTCAACTTGGCTTCCATCAGAACTCTCATTGATGGGATCTCAACCTCGACGGGGAGCAATACTTCTGTACCATAAACAAGTGAGAAAGGGGTTTCCCCTGTTGAAGTGCGGACAGATGTACGATACCCATGTAAAGCAAAAGGAAGCATTTCATGCCAGTCCTTGTATGTCACAACCATCTTCTTAATGTTCTTATTCGCAGTTTCAACAACCCCATTCATCTTCGGTCTATAAGGAGAAGAATTATGGTGTTGAATCTTGAATTCTTCACAAAGCTCTTTCATCATCTTATTATTCAAGTTCGGACCATTATCAGTAATGATTCTATTCGGCACACCATATCTGCAGATAATGTTATTCTTGATAAACCAAACCACAACTTGCTTGGTCACATTAGCATATGATGTTGCTTCTACCCACTTGGTGAAGTAGTCAATTGCCACAAGAATAAAACGATGTCCATTCGAAGCCTTGAGTTCAATCATACCAATCATATCAATTCCCCACATAGAAAAAGGCCATGGGGAATAAATCACATTGAGATAAGCGGGTGGCACGTGAATCTTATCAGCATACACTTGACACTTATGGCACTTTTTCACATACTTGCAACAATCAGATTCCATTGTCAGCCAATAGTAACCTGCTCTCAACATCTTTTTAGCCATTGCATGCCCATTAACATGAGTACCAAAAGATCCTTCATGAATTTCTTTCATTAACATGTCTGCTTCGTGTCTATCCACGCATCGGAGCAAGACCATGTCAAAATTCCTCTTATAAAGGACATTTCCATTCAGGAAGAAATTGCCTGCCAATCTCCTCAAAGTCCTCTTATCTTTATCGGATGCCCCAAGTGGGTATTCCTGACTCTAGAGGAAACATTTAATATCATGATACCAAGGCTTGTCATCATGTACCTCTTCAATTACAAACACATGAGTTGGTCTTTCAAGTCGCATTACTCTTATTATGGGAACATCATTCCACTGGTGCACCTTTATCATAGAAGCTATAGTTGCTAAAACATCTGCCATCTGATTCTCATCACGAGGAACATAATGAAACTCAACTTTAGTGAAGAAAGTTGATATCTTCCTGGCATAATCTCTATAAGGGATCAAGTGGGGTTGATGAGTTACCCACGTACCCTGGATCTGATTGATTACCAAGGCAGAATCTCCATACACGTCAAGATGCTTAATCCTCAGATCAATAGCTTCCTCAAGACCCATAATACAGGCTTCATACTCAGCTTCATTATTGGTACAAGGAAAAGTCAACCTCACAGCAAAAGGAATATGTGAACCATGGGGAGTAATGATCATTGCCCCAATTCCTCTTCCGCGTGCATTCACAGCACCATCAAAAACTAAACCCCAACGAGATCCAGACTCCGACCCTTCCTCGATCAAAGGTTCATCACAATCTTTCATTTTCAAGTACATCACATCCTCATCTGGAAAATCAAACTTGATAGGATGGTAATCATCAATCGGTTGATGTGCCAAATGGTCAGCCAAGATACTACCTTTTATAGCTTTTTGAGCTCGGTACTCGATATCATATTCTGACAATAACATTTGCCAACGAGCAATCCTCCCAGTCAAAGCAGGCTTTTCAAATATATACTTGATCGGATCCATTTTAGAGATCAACCAAGTTGTATGATTCAACATATACTGGCGAAGACGCTTTGCAGCCCAAGCTAAGGCACAACAAGTTTTTTCGAGCATGGAGTACCGAGACTCACAATCAGTGAATTTCTTACTCAAGTAGTAAATTGCATATTCTTTTCTTCCAGATTCATCTTGCTGACCAAGCACACAACCCATGGAATCTTCCAACACAGTCAAGTACATGATCATCGGTCTACCTTCCACCGGAGGGGACAAGATAGGAGGTTCAAGCCGATATTCTTTGATACTTTCAAACACCTTCTGACAATCATTTGTCCAGACACAACCTTTGTCTTTCCGAAGTAACTTGAAGATCGGAGCACATGTGGCAGTCATGTGAAAGATAAACCTCAAAATATAATTCAAACGGCCCAAGAATCCTCTTACTTGATTTTCAGTTCTTGGAGCAGGCATTTCCTGAATAGCTTTCACTTTATCAGGATCAACTTCAATGCCTCTTTGGCTGACAATGAAACCTAACAACTTTCCAGAACGTACACCAAATGTGCACTTGTTCGGATTCAAACGAAGCTTAAACTTCCTTAATCTTTGAAACAACTTCAGCAAATGTTCAACATGATCCTCTTCAGTCCTCGACTTAGCGATCATATCACCAACATATACCTCAATTTATTTGTGCATCATATCATGGAAAAGTGTGTTCATAGCTCTTTGGTATGTCGCACCAGCATTCTTCAATCCAAAGGGCATCACTCTGTAGCAGAATGTTCCCCATGGTGTAATAAATGTGGTTTTTTCCATGTCCTCGGGTGCCATCTTTATTTGATTATAACCGTAAAATCCATCCATAAAAGAGAACACATCAAACTTAGCCATATTATCTACCAACATATCAATGTGTGGCAATGGAAAATCATATTTTGGACTGGCTTTGTTCAAATCTCTGTAATCAACGCACATTCGGACTTTTCCGTCTTTCTTTGGAACAGGCACAATATTGGCCACCCATTGAGGATAATTTGACGTCACAAGAAAACCTACATCAATCTGCTTTTGAACCTCCTCTTTGATCTTTACTGCCATATCAGGATGAGTTCTTCTCAACTTTTGCTTTACAGGTGGACATTCAGGATTCAGCGGCAATCTATGCTCCACAATATCAGTATCAAGACATGGCATGTCTTGATAAGACCAAGCAAATACATCAGCATACTCCCTGAGAAGCTCTACAATCCTCTTCTTAACATCAGGACCAAACAATGCTCCAACTTTGACTTCTTTCTTTTCATCTTCAGAACCCAAGTTGACTATCTCTATAGACTCTCCATGAGGCTGAATAACCTTCTCCTCATGCTCAAGCAACCGAGAAATCTCATCAGGAATCTCTTCAACATCCTCTTCCTCAGCTTCAAACACAGGGAATTCAAAGTTGGGAGAGGGCATAGGATCATTGTTTTCAATGGGTTTATCAATCAATCTGCACAATGATTTTATTTTTATTTTAGAGTATGAACAAAAGTGCAAACATTATGCAGATAAACAATTATTATTATTTTTGGGTTTTTTATGTTACCATTTTTCAGAATAAAGCAAAAAGGAAAAACACATATGTAAATAACAAAATAACATTTTATCGATGATGATAAAATTTGAAACAAAGCTCGACAAACATCACTTTCACCTTGGGCAGAGTGAAATGATTTTTGAAAGAAAATAAAAAAAATTACTTTGAAGCATGAACAATAAAAGGAACATCAACAGCAATCAAGTTCTGGCAAATCTTTCCGTGCGTAACAAAGTTAGGCATTTCTTCGTCTTCATCATCTTCAATGATGACAGCAGCGGAATGATCGTTGATAAACCCAACACTTCGGAATCCTTCCTAAATAGTCTCCGGGTCATTGAGAACCACACCTGGTGAAAAGCCGATACAAAATCCTTCCTTGTTGTCGACAACATCAATAACTCGTCCCCAACCGTCAGATCGACCAGTTTCAAGCATACGCAGAGCATCCTTGAGAGAAGACATAGGCATGCCATTCTTCTTAGCAACGTTATCCACAACAGAAAGAGCTTGAAATGGAGTTCCCACCTCTTCTTCAGCATCAATATAGGAGAAAGATGACAAATTGCTCACAAGCATCGCCCTTTCACCACCAATGGTCACTAATTTCCCCTCTTTCACAAACTTCAGCTTCTGATGAAGAGTGGATGTCACAGCTCCTGCCTCATGAATCCAGGGTCTTCCAAGGAGACAACTGTAAGCGGGACGTATATCCATTACTTGAAAAGTAATTTGGAATATAAACGGTCCAATAAGAATAGGAAGATCCACTTCACCAATCACTGTCTTCTTCAATCCGTCAAAAGCTTTCACAATAATCCCACTATGCCTCATGGGAGCACCTTGGTACACAAGCTTTGACAAAGTCGACTTCGGCATCACATTCAGAGAAGACCCAGTATCCACTAGCACCTTAGACATAGCATCTTCCTGACAATTCACTGAAATATGCAAAGCCAAGTTATGATTCCTTCCTTCTTCAGGCAAATCATCATCACAGAAACTTAAATTGTTGCACTTTGTGATATTAGCCACAATACTATCAAACTGATCAACAGTCACATCATGGTCAACATAAGCTTGATCAAGAATCTTCTACAAATATCGCCTATGAGCCTCAGAGCATATCAAGAGTGATAAAACTGATATCTTCGACGGAGTATGCAACAACTGCTCAGTAACGTTGTACTCACTTTTCTTTATCAATTTTAACACCTCATCTTCACTATCACCAAATTGGCCTGATCGGGCAACAACATCCATAATCTGTTTACTCGCAGTTGTATCTTCAACTCTCTTTGGAGGATCTGAAGCATAAACTCTACCACTTCGAGTAACCTTTTTCACATCAGCAATGCTAACCACAAACTTTGGAGAATGAATAGGAACTTCCCTACCATTTTCTATCATCGTAGCATTATACCGGTACGGAACAGCTTTATCAGACTCATATGGCATTGGACCAGGCAAATTGATCACCAATGGAGTAAAAACATATTTGCGGCTATCAAAAGAAATAACCACCTTCTCAGGAACAATCTTCTCAGGAATATTGAACTGAGGCATAATAACGTTCACTTCATTTTCATACTCATCTCTTTTTTCCGTCACTTCAATCAACTTATCATCCATCATCTTTTGAATGTCTCTCTTAACAATCACGCAACCACGAGGGTTCACTGAGCAGATGCAACATCCAACATAATCGTGATCAATATCGTGATATTCACTTAAGAAAGCATGCATCTCAACCAAAGACCTTCGAATATGGCGGACCTCATAAATCTTGAATAAACCAGGACAACCATCAACCATATTCACAGACGTATTACCATGCTTCGGCAGCGGATTTGTCTTCACATTTGGATTAACATCATTGAAAAACAGAACATTGTTCCTTATCAATTTTTGTACTTCAAACTTCAATGGATAACAGTTCTCAACATCGTGCCCCGGGGCACCTTGATGAAAAGCACAGCGAGCCTCTGGCTTATACCACCATGGGATAGTCTCTGGAACTGGAGGTGCAGAACATGTTTGCACAAGATTCTTCGCAATCAGAGATGGTAGCAAATCCGCATACAACATTGGAATAGGATCAAAACTCGGCTTAGCCTGAACCTGTTGATTACCACCTTGTTGCACATGAGATTGTTGATAACGAGACTGATACTTTGGAACTGTTGGCACAGTTGGATCCACATTAATCATCGGAGTTATAGAAGCTACATGTTGCTGATGATGATTCTCACGACCACAAGGTCTTCTGTAACTTTCACGAGACACAGCATTAGTCTCACCTTCTTTCTTTTTACCAAAATTGAACCTTCTAGAGCTTGAGCCATTACTATTCTCTTGACTCAACCGTCCCTCACAGACGCCTTCTTCTAAACGCATCCCCATACTCACCATTTCATTGAAATCAGAAGGAGCACTTGCTATCATCTTCTCATAGTAGAAAGAACCTAAAGTCTTCAAAAAGATCTTCGTCATTTCTTTCTCTTCCAGAGGAGGAACAATCTGAGCTGCTAGCTCGCGCCATCTCTGTGCATATTCTTAGAAAGTCTCTTTTTCCTTCTGGGACATAACACGAAGATGATCTTTATCTGGTGCCATATCAACATTATACTTGTACTGCCTAACAAAAGCCTCTCCCAAATCATTGAAAGTCTTGATTTGGCTATTATCCAAACTCATGTACCACCTCATAGATGCACCAGTCAAACTATCCTGGTAATAGTGAATCAGCAGCTTATCATTGTCTGTCTGAGCAGACATCTTTCTAGCATACATAGTCAAATGACTCAGAGGACAAGTGTTGCCTTTATACTTCTCGAACTCAGGCAACTTGAATTTGTACGAAACTTTAACATTAGGGACCAGACAAAGATCATAAGCATCTTTTCCGAACAAATCCTTATGCTTCAAGGCTCTCATCTCCTTCTGTATCTTAGCAAAGCGACCTTGAAAATTATCAAGTCTTTCAATCACACCATCGCCTTCACTGGGCTCAGCATGGTAAATCATTTCATCATGGTGCGGAATAATGTGCATCACAGGCGGTGCAGTAGTCGTAACTGGAGGAAGAGTAGTCATCACTGGCGGAAGGGTATTAAATGCAACAGTCTCAGGAGGAGGAGGAGGATAACCACCAGGAATGAAATCAACCGGCATGCCCCAAGGTGTGCTAGAAGGCATGCAATAACAAGGATAAATAACAGTTTCAACAGGAATTGATGCAGTAACAATCTCGGAGATGACTGTATTCTGAACAGGAGAATTAGGAGGAGGTGGCTGATTCTGAGCAGCCACCAAGCCTTCCATTATGGCAGAAACTCTATCCAAGCTTTCCTTCAGATATGTAACCTCCTCGCGTAGCTTGCGATTAGCTCGAGTATCAAATCGGTGAGTCAGCTTGACAGGAGAATTGAATGAAGACCAAGAAACAACATAAGATCCCTGGAGAACACTCAAAAAGAAAGACAAATGCGGGTATGATGCATGGTATGGGTATGCAAATGCAAAGATTTCAAAGGACTATAAGATAACTTGCAATATTTATAAAGAAACATTTTTTTTGAAGTACTTAAAAACTCATTCTCATTAAAATCAAAGTAAGGATTACAAGTGAAGTACAAGCCTCAACAATCCTAATACATGAGAGAAAAAGTAAACTAGGCCTAGGGAATCATATCCGAAGAAGATCCGATTCCTGGCTGGTACTTCATGCGAATCCTCTTAATCTCCTTCTTGTACCGGTCTTCCATGTCTTCCTTATCTTTCACCAATTGGTCAACAATGGCCTTCCAAGCACCGGATGTAGGAGGAATGGTAGATGGAGTACTAGAGGAAGATAAATACTCTCTTGGCCTCTTCGTAACATGCCGCTCAAGTAACTCAATGAGATCATCCTTCTCCTTCAACTGCTCTTGCATCGTAGTCTTCTCAAGTAGCGATTCTTATTTCTCTTTCTTCATCTTGTCCAACTCTTCTTGAAGAGCAACCTTCTCATCAACGGGAGGAAGAAAAGCGGACAATGGTAATATAGGAAACAAAGGCTCCTCAGGTGGATAAGGCATCTTGAGCTTGGAAGCCCTAGATCAAACCCACTGGATGTAACACTCGGAAGGAGCAAGGTGTTGTCTTCCCAATTGACCCTTCTCTTTCCGATGAACCGCATGCCAAGAATGAGCAATCCTTTTCTTCATTTCTACGTGATCTGCACCATTAAGAAAGAAGAAACGGGATAAGGAAAGATTATTTGGTATGTCCTTCAAACATATCCCAATTGTCGCCTAGCAAGAATAGGGTTGTAACTAATTCCCCCACGTGTACCAAGAAGAGGTACATTAGGAAATTCTCCACAACTATCAATAAGCACTCCAGTATCATAATGAGAACAATACCAAGTCATATCCTTATGAGAAAGTGACATAATCCTTTGAGACCATCTTCGATTCTCTCTATTGTCCTTGAAGACATCGGACTTTGGTAGGTGCGGAATAAACCACCTATAAAGAAGATACGCACAAGACACAATCTCTCAATCACCTTTGGAGGTCCTATAATGAAAAGCATAATACATGTCTCTAAGAAAAGTAGGTACCAGATTCTTCTTCAAGAAAATCTGAATGGCATTCTCATCCACAATACCATCTAAGTTAGGAAACAAGACAATCCCATAAATGAGCAAAGCAAGAATAGCCTCAAATGTATCCTTATGACCCAAAGTAAGTGAAGAAGAAGCTTTCCCCATCAATAATTTAGCATTAATACCACGAACACTCTCTT
The DNA here is from genome assembly GCA_963966055.1 of Lathyrus aphaca. Lineage (NCBI taxonomy): Eukaryota > Viridiplantae > Streptophyta > Magnoliopsida > Fabales > Fabaceae > Lathyrus > Lathyrus aphaca. The sequence continues at coordinate 133,361,995 of OZ014519.1, read as the reverse complement.
TTGGAAGAAACTTCCCATTAAGATCGGACTCCTTAAGAAAAAGGGCTTTGGCGATGACTTTGGTAGTAAGCTCCTTCTCTAAACCACTGAAAAGAAATTCCTTGTCCAAAATAGGTAGACCCATCCAATGAGAGTACTCCTCCAAGGTTGGCACAAGCTGATAATCAGGAAAGGTGAAACAATGATGCAACGAATCATAGAACTGAGCTAAGGTAGGGAGAATCCCCTCTGGTACATCGGTATCCAAAATAAACAAGAGTTTTCCATGACATTTCCGAAACTCCTGGGTATCAACCACCAATGCTCCTAGCCTTCTCAAATCCACTATATTAGGATTCTTGAAGGTGTACTTCTTTGTGTTCCTCCTTTCAAAATACATAACCATAGACATCTGAAATTTTGCAAAAGTTCCTTATGAGTCCCTTGAAATCTCAAAAAACAATGCTCATGAATGCATGATGGCATGTATGCAACAACCATAAACAAGATCACGCAAAGCACACGGGTTTAGGTTCCGAGTCACGAGCATGAAGTCAAGGTAACAGAACACCAAACCACATAGGTAGGTACTAAGGTTTTGTCTTCATTGTACCTGCAGAAAACCAAAAGGGTGCTAACAGAGGTGCCCGGAGTTAACAACCATCTTTAGAATATCATCGGTACATTGGATTACTCCCCAACCGATAAAATTCTTAAAATAGACCTCTTCTAAGTGTAGTATCGCGTGACAACCACCTTAGGTTTACACCCAGACAGTTTCCACATTACGTTCCTAAATTGGCTTGGACGGGTTAAGGGTTCTACGGTCCTCAGTATGATCAGCTCAAGGTCGGAAAATAATGCCACGTATGATTACTCATCATGACATTGATAATACAAGAGAGCCTAACCGAGTGGAGATTATCAAATTGATATAGCTTTGGACTACTCCATCGCTTATCGCTTCGAATATCGCCGTCCTATCATAAGTTCAACTCAGATCCGGGTTAAAATCTATCTCACTCACAGAGGATCACCAAAACCGAAATAGAACAAACAAATAACAAACAAATCAAACCAAAGCAGTAAATAAATCAAAGTATGCCGAATCCACTTAGAGATTACTCCCTAGCAGAGTCGCCACTTTTCTGTAACGGTAAAAACATGAGTGTAAACTATTAATTAGTTTAACTCAAAGTAAACAGAGTCGCCACCGCGCTTTTATTTTATTCCAAGAGGAAAACGAAAAAAAGAGCGAATAAATCCTAATGAATCTAAAAGCAAAAAGCTAAATAAACATAACAGAGAAACAGGTAAGGGGATAGGTTACACAATGAGAAGGTTTTACGCACCCAAAATGTCAGTGGTACTCCACGGGAGCCCTTTGAAAAATTTACCGCTTTTGGTTTGAAAATGGTTTGCTTGAAAGAGATTGGAGAGATGAGAAGAGAAACATTTTTTAATATTTTTGTGTTTGAAGAGGTTTAACGCCTCATGCCTACGTACCCACAAAGTGCAATGCGAGATCAAAACCTCGTAGTTCGTGGTACAAAATTTGAAAAGAAACAATGAGTTGAATTGATTTTAAAATGTAGAGATAAGTCGTCATTCTTTAGCGAATAATTCCGCTAGAAAGAATGAATCATATCTAAACATATGAAAAGAAAAGTGCACGAAGGCACAAAAACAATTGAGTAAGTTTTGAATTTTTTAAAGTCTTTGAGAAGAAAATTTCGATATGCTTATATGGATTAACATTTATTAAGAATGAAAAAGTAAAATCGCTTGACCTAAGTCAAGGTTTGATTGCGAAAATGTTTGAAGTTTAAAAAAACCAAGAAGATTTGAAAATAGAGAGAAGATTTGAAAATTTAAGAAGTGGGAGGAGATGAAGTGACTATCCTAAGACTCGAATGAAAAAGTTAAGAGAAGAGCAATCAAACCGTATGACGAACATCTTCAAAGCAAACAGATTTCCATCTTCATAGACAAATGAACTAAATCGAGGCCAAGGTCTTCAATCGATAATAACTTGAGCAAAGGGAAAGATCCTAAAATCTAAGTCCAAACTCCTAGCCCAATGCTAAGGATAGTGGCCATAGTCCAAGAATTAAAGTCACAAGTCTTTTTAGATGTTTGATCCGTTATTAATGTTTTTGTGTCCAAATGGACAAAAGAAAAATCACAAGCATAACAATATAAACATAAATGATATGGTGGATGATATAATATAAGAAGAGCATAATAAAAAGAGATAATGAGCGAAAGATTGAAATAAAGAGGATAAGGTGCGAGAATGAATTTAAATGGTTAGTATATTAATAGTATTATAATATTTACATAGAAATGGCATGATGAACTTAATCAAACACAACCACAAAAATATAACCAAAATTGAGAGGCAACCGGATCCAAATGGATCTTATTCCGAATTCGGGACAAATTTAGGTCTATGGTAAGCAATCGCCGAGTAATTTACGAAGTAATGACCCTACAAATGAGGCCGGCCACCACCAATTAAGGTGGAAAATATTTGTGTTAATACATGTTAGAGAAATGATATTATGAATCATTCTCCGAAAACATGTCGCACGAAAAGAAAAAGTAACGGTCTAATCTTAATCAAGATTTCACATTGAATTATCGAATGCAACCTATCACGATCTCAAAGTATGGAGAATGATCCAAATGATCATTCATCCATAGATTTGAAATAATGAAGATTAAACATCTTCGAAAACCACTAATCGCGAATCGGAGATCTCATCGACCAAAAATAAAAATAAAAAAAATAATAAAAGGAGATGAAAGAAAATATGGATCTAATTAAAATCCATAAAAAAAAACTAAAACAATTTTCTAAATCTTTTCTAAAATAATTTTCTTAGATTTTATATCAAAATAATATTGAAAACAAAATTTAACAAACAATACTAATAATAAAAAAAAGGCTAAATTACACTTTTAGTCCCCATATTTTGCTCAACTCACGATATCAATCCCCCTATTTTGTTTTTAAACAATTTTGGTCCCCCATTCCCCTTTTTCTAACAAAAAGCGCTGAGGTGGAATTTTTTTTAAAACGTGGCATTATTGATCTGACATGGCATGATTTTAATATTATTTTTAGTTATTTATATTTCCACTCAATTTGTAAATAAAAAAACATTTTAATAATAACAAAAATTATATAATCCACATTTGTTCTTCATGTTTCATGAAACCCTAAAATTCCTCTTCATGTTCTTCTTCATTTGTTCTTCTTCATATTCTCTTCAAGCATTGCAATAATTTTATTCATCGTTGCCATGGATTCCGAAAGTGTGCAAGTATCTAGTTTTTCTTCACAATCTAGGAGGAGAAGGTTGCAATGTTATTGTGGTTTGGATTCACCACTTGCAACTTCATGGACATCCCAAAATCCAGGTAGAAGATTCTATGGTTGTGGGTCATATAAGATACATAGAAATCCCTAATTTTTGTTGTATTTATTCAGCTACTATGGTTCTGGTTAATTTCTAACTTTTGAGTAATGGTTATGTTTCATTTAGTTACATGGAAGGAAAGGATGCTCTTTTTTTGATTGGTATGATGAGAAGGTACCAGAACGTTCACAAGAAGTGATTAACTCTCTATTGAAGAAGGTGAATGAGTTGAAGAAGAAAGATAGTTTAAAAAAGAAGAGTGATGCTGACATGAAGAAGAAGACAATTTTTTTGATTATTTTGTTAATTTTGTCTTGGTTTATGATTATCATGTTGATCACAAAACCATTTGCTTGAGTAATATTTTCATTGTTGTAAGTTGAGTAATTTGTAATGTTTATTGATACTTTGTCAATTCCATGGTTAATGTTGTCATTGTTTGTAATGTTATTTTAGTGTTGTCAATTGTCATTGTTTGTAATGTTAAATTGTTATTTCAAAGTTATTTAAGTGTTGTCAATTGTCAATGTTTGTAATGTTACTGTCAGTTTTATAAGGTTATTTCAAAGTTATTGTTTGTAATGTTACTGTCAGTTTTATAAGGTTATTTCAAAGTTATTGTTTGTAATGTTACTGTCATTGTTTGTAATGTTATAAGGTTATTTCAAAGTTATTGTTTGTAATGTTACTGTCAGTTTTATAAGGTTATTTCAAAGTTATTGTTTGTAATGTTAGTGTCATTGTTTGTAATGTTATAAGGTTATTTCAAAGTTATTGTTTGTAATGTTACTGTCATGGCCATTGATACAAAATGAATACTGATAGAAACGATATCATACTTTGTCAAACTATATCAAACTCTGTCATACTTTGTCATACTTGCAAACTGTCATAATTTGTTCAAAATGATATTCATACTTTCAAACTGTCATAATTTGTTCAAAATGATATTGATACTTTCAAATTGTATCATACAAAATGCTACAAAAGATGATTTAATTACATAAACATTAAACATGAATATAAGTGTAGTTAAGTTGGCTCTTGAGTTTGTGGCGCTTGCGATCCTTGAGTCAAAACAGTTTGTGCTTCTTTGGTTGATGCAGTCTTTTGTTTTTTTGCCTTGTTACTTCCTTTTCGCAATTGACGATCCGCCGCCGTTTTACCTTTACACGTTCTTGAATTGTGCCCAAAATTCCCACAAGTTTTACACTTAACTGTAGTCAAATTTCTAGGCAACACATTGCTTGAAGCGGGTTCATCATTCGCTTTGTTTCTCTTTTTTTTAGGTCGACCATGAGCTCTTCGCATAACCGGTGGATGGATTGGCTCACCTTGAGATGTTGGCCAAAGTCTTGGCCCATTGGAAGGTAGAACTATATATGAGTATGTAGCCAAAAAACTTGATTTCCTGCAGTACATATTTCAGCAGTACATAAATTCAGCAGTATCTATTGGAATGCATAAATTCAGCAGTACATAAATTCAGCAGTACTAACTTGATTCACAAATTCAACTATGATTTCCTATAATTCAGTACAAACTTGATTTCCTACAGTACTAATTCAACACATAATTCAGCGCTTGAGGAATACATAATTCAATAATAATTCAGCACTAATTCAGTATATAATTCAACACTAATTCAGTACATAATTCAACACTAATTCAGTACTAATTCAGCACTAATTCAGTACATAATTCAGCACTAATTCAGTACTAATTCAGCACTAATTCAGCACTAATTCAACACTAATTCAGTACATAATTCAGCAGTAATTCAGCAGTACATAATTCACAAATTCAGCAGTAATTCAGCAGTACATAATTCATAAATTCATCATACCTATAATATTGGGAAACATACTGCTCAACTTCAGCCTTGTTGTGTTGAATACAAACAATTGCGTGTACACAAGGAATCCCACTTAAAGCCCATTTACGACAAGCACAGTAATGTCGTTGTAGGTTTACCTCATACATGTCAATTCCATTTGTCACACTGAATATGTTGAAATCATTGTCTCCGTGCCAAGTAGGACTCCAACCTCCAGCTGCCCGCTTAAACTTTTCTAGCACTTGTTCAACTTTCAGACATATATTACTTCTAAATCGACTCATGAGATTCTTTTGCTTCACTATTCGAACTGTGATGTAATGCTTTAAACCTTCCAACAATGTAATAATGGGCTTGTCTCTATACTCCAAAATCGCCATGTTGAACGCCTCACACATATTATTCACTTGCAAATCACAATGACTATCAGTGCGGTACGCAGACCTAGTCCACATGGCTGCTGGAATTTCCATCATATCTTTCCAGGCAGCTTCATTGATATCCTTTATTTTCTTCATGGCTCTCTCCCAATCTTGTACAATTGTCGCCCTAGCTGCCTGCCATAATAGTTCTTTCATGTGTCCACCGGGATACTTTTTCTTCCAATTTCCATACAAATGTTTAACACATAACTTGTGTTCTACAGTCTGGCCTAGTGCAACAATAACAGGTACCAAACCCTACAAAAGTAATGAATGAGTTCCAAATGTAACAATAAACATAACAACAAAAATAAAAGTGTAAATGAATTACCTTTTGTTGGTCTGAAATGAATGAATAAGGTCTTTGCAGTATACCATTCAGATCCTCGAGTAATAAATTTACAAACCATTGCCAAGAGTCTCGTGTTTCCGCTTCCACCACAGCATATGCTATGGGATAAATTTGATTGTTCCCATCTTTACCTACAGCAGGCATTAATTGTCTACCATACTCACCTTTCAAGAAGCATGCATCAAGGCCAATTAAAGGCCTACAAGTCAGTGCAAAAGCATCTTTACATGCCTTTAGACAAACATATATTCTCTCAAAAACTGACCCAATGTCAGACATGTCACACTTAATGATAACCGTACTACCTGGATTAGACCTCCTTATCTCCTCACCATAATTCCTCAAATGAGAATATTGCTCAGCCAAAGCTCCTTGAATTAATTCCAATGATCTTGTTTTGGCCCTGTAAGCTTGAGCGACTGACAACTTCACCCCCCATTTTTCTAAAGATTGTGCTATCAATCCCTTTGGCTTAATTTCTGGAGTATGTCTAAGGATATGCATAAATTTCTTGGCTAACAATGTCGTTTTAGCTTGCCTATTCTTTGCTGTCCTATGACATGTGTGGTCTTCTTTCAGACTTACTAACTGCCAGAAATGGTTTCCTACCCTTTTAATAAACCTCATATAAAATGGACAATCTTTTTAACACTTAACAACTATTCTTTTGCTATCATTTTTATCCAAGTGCAAGTTTTTCTTCCTCTCTAAGGCATAAGACTTAACCACATCTCTCACAAGATTCTTTGTAGAAAAAGACATTCCTATCTCAACTCTCACTTCTTCACCACATTCAGGAAATTTGAATTTAGGATACCTATGTTCATCGCCTTCGTCTTCACATCCTTGTGGAGTCTCAAGATCATCTGAATCAACTTGTTTACCTTCATCAAAATCAGCTCTTGTTGTTGGTTCTTGAGATGAAGACACTTGATTTCCTTCATTCTCTTCTTACACAAAGGTATGACTAGGGACTTCATGGGTCCAATCCCACTCATCTTCATCTAAGTCATCAAATTCAATATCACCCAAGTCATAATTATCTTCTTCATTAAAATCTGAATCCTCCTCGCTACGGTATCCACTTTCCTCTACCTCAACTCGCACTTCTTCCCTTTCATCCAATTGCACTTCTTCCCTTTCCTCGGCTTGAACCTCTTACCTTTCCTCGACTTGAACTTTTTCCCTTTCCTCAGCTTGAACCTCTCCACACTCGTCAGAGTCAACATTTATTGGTTCTTGAACAGGTTCAACATAAGCCATTGCTTCTTCTTCCGTAATAACATGTGGTTCATCAACAACATGCTCAACATATATGTTAGCGGTTTCATAACCATACATGTCTTTGCAAAATTGCAAAAGATATTTGTCATTATTCAGAGGCCTAAGGCCACGCTCAAATGAATACTTAAGATGATGGTACCAGAGACATTTGAATCTAACATAACCCAGACTCTTGACAACTTCTTCAATTTCCATATAAGACAATTTATCAGTATCAACTTTACCCTTCAATTCTTCAACCTTCCCATTAACATAAAGTTTGCAAGGAAATTGAATTAATGTACCCCCATGATTAATCGACAATGTTACGGAATTAATTTGAGATGGCCTAGAACAAAATCAGTAAATTCGACATCAACATGCATATTTGTATCGGTAAATTAACAAATGAATTCAGATTAATCAACATACCTCACAACAAATTTAGGGTCTTCCTTTGTCTTGGACGAGGGTTTGCCATGAGTGGAAGACATATCTGTTACAGATGGAGAAAGGGAAAACTTAGGGTTTCAGTTTGTAAAAAAACATGAAATTTGTGAAATGCAAAGACACTTACCTTCGTGTTCTTCATTCTTGTTTGATGCGGTTGAATGTTTCGAATTCTTCCCCTCTGTGTTCGTCGCGTTTTTCTTCCCCTCTGTGTTCTTCTTCCCCCTTCGTACGTTCTTCTTCCCCTTCATGTTCTTCTTTCCCCTTTTCAATTAATTTCCAGAAAACTTGTTTTATGTAAATAATTATATATAATTAACAAATAAATAAATTAATAATTATATAATATTTGTATAAAAATAGCCATGTCAGATCAATAATGCCACGTTTTAAAAAAAAAAATTCCACCTCAGCGTTTTTTACTAGAAAAAGGGGAATGGGGGACCAAAATTGTTTAAAACCAAAATAAGGGGATTGATATCGTGAGTTGAGCAAAATAGGGGGACTAAAAGTGTAATTTAGCCTAAAATAAAAGTCAAAGGGGGAGGGAAACACAGGTTAGCAGGTGCTGATATCAAATTGGATCCAAAAATAAACCATAGGCCCAATCATCAACAAGTCATGTTTTCATAAAGAAAATAAAAAAAAACTCATATAACAAAAAAATGCAGAAAACAAAGAGCCTCCTCTTCTTCTTCATATCTGCGACACTGTACCTTCTCCACTTCTTCAAAAAAAAAATCAACTCGAAAATTCAACTGGTTCTTCTTCTTAACTGCGGTTTCACCATAAATCTCGCTCGGGCTTCTTTGCTTCTCTCTCAATCACGAATTTAATGAGATTCAAAGATTGGAATCTGAGATGGATTTGTTGAAGGTTGAAGGATTATTGAAGAAAATTTGGTTGTGTTTTGATTTCGGCAGGGGTTTGAAGGGTTGTTTAAGCTTGGGATTTGAAATAGGAGAGGGTTCTGTTTATAGGAGAATGGGAGAAGATTTGAATCAAGTTCAGATGCCGTTTGATTTGTTTTTCGTCCGCATTTTGATGTTCACGGCAAACGCATGTTCTTGCTGCGTTCTTGGTTGTGCGTTGCGTTTTGTGTATGCTTCCTCCGCGTTTTGATGTTTGTAATTTATGCCTTGCGTTTTGCTTGTTGATGCAGTGCATTTTGCTTGTCATGCTATTCGCGTGCTTGCATTTTGAAGTGTGCAGCCGATGGCTTCAATCACCTGCGTTTTGGCACATGGTGTTAGCGTTTCGGCCCCTGCGATTTGTGCATTTTTATCTTGCGTTTTGATTAAAGTTCCAGCTGTATTTTGTTGTGTGTAAACTGAAAGTACCGACTAGGAGCTGTTGCGTGTGTGGCTGGAAAGGATTGTAGCCTCAGCTTGGAAAAGTCACGTGCTGGATGATGCTTGTGTTTCATGTTGGTTGGTGTGTTGCATACGGCTTGATGCGTGCGGTTGGTATTGTGAAGCTGGGAGTTTGTACGGCGTGATGATGGCTTGTGTAGCTAGCTGAGTGATGTAGTGTTGTGGAAAGTGTTGTGCATTTATTTTCTTAATATTTTCATGTAAAATATAATGGGCTTATGAACTAATGTATGTGCTAAAAAAAAGTCATGGCTTAGTGATGAATCTAATGGATAAAAAAATAGAAAATAAAAAGAAATGATTTATGAATAAAACAAATGAAATTTGGATATTATATAGTAAATGAGAGAACAAAATATATTTGGTAAATGAATTGTAGGAATTGAGTTGGATATAAAATTTGGGTAGAAATGGATTAAAATTGGAAAATAATAATTTTGACATTTGGTTAAAAAAATGGATAATAGGGATTTATTAATGTTTTGTGAAATGGATAAAAAAATCGAAAAGAATAAGAATTTTAAAAGGTGAATTTAATATGGAAATAAAAAAATCGGTGTGAATTTGGAAATGAAGAGAAATGAACAATGGCTATAAAAAAATGGTTTAGTCGGAAATGGATAATGAATTAAGTGATGATTTTAAGCTCACAATCAACTCCTGATGTTTTCACAAGCCACTGATTAAAATGAAAACAACCATTACTGAACCACTGAGCAACTTGCCACAATCACTGAAATCGTCTGAAAATTGTCCTGATAATTCGAATCCATGCTGAGGAAAATAAATCCTCAGATGAATCACCGGTAAATTGATGAACACTCAATCAAGACTACACTTTTCACACATCACTGCCTGATAAACTGATGATTTTCGCACACAACACAACTTGAACTTTTGAGTACGCACTGTCTGAGGCATAAACCACTGGCACACATGACTTGCAGTCGAAACAATCTTTTGATAGTTTGACCAAGATTAGGTCAAACGTCTATCTGAATCGAATCGTAATTGAACAAACACATCTGAATTGAAAAATATTGTCTTATCTTTGAAATCCTGCAACACAGAAGAAGAAGAAGTAATTGCAACATATTTTTGGTATTTTGGTTAGAGGTTAGTGAATATAAACAACTAAAGGTAAGTAAAAACAAATGGTGATCCCCTGCGAGACATAGACCAACACCAGAGAAGGAACGAGAAACCAGTGCGATCTTGTTTGTATGCAGAATGTAGATGAAATGCGAAGAAATCTTAGGGCAAAAATTTGGGTGTTACACAAAGGTTTTGAGGTTTGTGTATGATGGTGATGTTTTGAAAATAAGCTAATAAGGAGTGTTATTTTGAATGGTAGGGCTTCTAATTCTATTGATCAAATAGTTAGCATGGAAGAGGGAAAAGGACCAAATTCTTTTTGGTAGTTTGGCATGGAATAAAAGGGATCTTGTGACATTAAGAAGGTGCCTATGCTTCCTCTCAATTGTTGAGTTTTGTTGAGGTGTTTCAACACAACTTCTTTGGTGCACAATACCTAGAGAAGCATGATAAACTCATTTCCATTGTTACTTCGAATGGTTTTAATTTTACATGAAAACTGAGTTTGAGAATAAGTGATACAATTCTTAATATCTTGTCTTGTTTCAAATTTATTATTCATGAGAAAAATCCATGTATATCATGTAAAATTATCCACAACAGTTAAAAAAATAATTAAAACCATCAAGAGAGGGAATAGAGATAGGGGCCCATATGTCCATATACACTAAATCAAAGCTATTAGAATATGCATAATTGCTAATGGGAAGGGAAATTTAAATTCCTTTGCCAAATGGAAAGTATGACATAGATTGTTCATTACATGTGATAACAAGAACATTCTTAGTCATATTGAGTAAAACCTCATATTAGAGGGATGCCCTAAACGATGAAGCCACAAAGTTGTGCCAACAATCTCACAATCCTTAAGGCTAATAGAATTACATGAACTAACATGGCTGGAATTGTGAACATGGACTTTGTAGAGGATGTAAAGACTATGATGTTGAGTCACTTCAATCATCCGTTTGGTAGACATGTCCTAGATTTGATAGGAATTGTGTAAGAAGGTGATGCTATAGTTGGATTTTTGACATAGTTTAGAGATATAAATTAGGCTGAACTTAAAGGTAGGTATGTAAAAGACATCATGCAAATAGGAAATATCATCAAGTATAACAGTTCCTGAATATGTTGCAACTATAGTATTACAATAGGAAGATTAATACAAACAGGTGGGATAACATGTAAATCAGAAAAACATTTGATATGTGGACAAAGATGGTGAAGTACCTGAATCAAGGATCCACATAGAGGGTATATTGGAGTAACTAATTGTATTAACAATACCTGAAATGATTTCCTTGTCAGAGGTGGAAGTTGATACATTCTTCGACTGCTGGCGATCCTTCCTTGATTGTTGAAGTAGAAGCAAGAGATGTTGGTAGTCTTCTTTGGAAATATCAACATCCTTGTCTTGAGTTTGTGTAGGATTGGAATATGAAGTATTCTTGGCATTCTTGTTGCGATATTCAGGAGGAAAGCCATGCTTGAAGTAGTAGGTTTCTACAATGTGATTTGTCTTGCTGAAATTAATGCATACCATAAAGGGGTTTGAGGTGCTCTTTCCTTTGCCCCTAGCATTGTTGTTGTTATTGGCATACAAAATGGTGGAGCTAGGTATTGAGGCAAAAGAAGGAACCACTTGTTGTTGAGAAATTAGTGAGTAGACACGACTAATGCTAGGGAGTGGATATAGAAGAAAGATCTGCATGCGAATGTTATGCTAATTATCATTCAAACCCTTCAAGAAACATGTAACATATTCCACGTGCTTGTAGTTGCGCACAACTTTGGCCAAATTACAAGTACATGGTGTCACATGTGCAAGAAGGTGTAGGACGCAAATCTTCGAGCTCATCCTAAATGATTTTGAGATCAATAAAATAGGTAGACAAAGATCTGTCACCTTGTTGGATAAAATGGAGTTCACACAGAAGATCAAAAAAATGGAAATGATTACCTTCGGTGAATCTTTCACGAAGATCTCCCCAAAGATCAAATACAGAGTCGAAATAATTAGTGCTTTGGACAATGTGAGGCAATAAAGTTTTGTTAATCCAAGAAAACACCATGTTGTTCGCACAATGCCATAGCTCAAAAATCGAATTTGAGGATGAGGGTTTTGGAAGAGTTTCGTTGATGAAGCTAAGCTTGTTCTTAGAGGTGAGGGCACGACGCATAAACTTGCTCTAGTTATGATAATTGTTCATCTAATGGAAGTGCAACAATGGTAGCACTAGTATTTTCTCCAGGATATAGATAGAAGGGATTTCTTGAATTCAAGACAAGATCAGAAAGATCGTTGGTAGTAGTGGAATTGTTTGCGGTTTCTTTGGTGGGGGATTTGTCACCAGAATCATCATCGGAAACCATAACTGAATTGGGGAAGGAAAGGTTAAGGCTTCTGAATGCAGAGGATGCAGGGATTGAAGATGAAGAGAACCAGACTCTGATATCATATTACATGTGTTTACATGAAACGAAAATAAAAAGGAAATTTGGAAAATCATTTGGCGCCATAATTTTGAATTAAATTGTTAATTCCCACTTAATTTAAAATATTAAAGGGAATAGAATTATATACAAGAAAATGAGGGGCCGATACAATCCTAATGAAAAGAATAAGGCCCAACCAAATAATAATCAATAAGGCCTATGTACCTAACACCCCCCATTTGTAGTAAAATTCCATACTTACCTTTTCCAAAATTTTGAAAATTATGAAATTTTTAGGGGTATATCAAAAATTTTAAATTTTTTTATTTTTTACTGAAAATTTTGTAATTGGTGGTATTGTACTGGATATTGATGGTAATGTAAAGAAAATTAAAATTTAAAATTTTTTTACTAACGGAAATTTCTAAATTTCCAAATCTTTTTACACATTACCAAAAATTTTGAAATTTCTGGATTGTGAAATTTTTTTCACTTGTCTAAAAAATTTTCAAATAAAGTTTTGGGATTGTAAAAATTTGGAGGTAGCATGTAGGAAAAGGGGTGGTGGCAAGAAGAATCTCCAATACATATTGGTTAAATAAAGAAGGGCATGAATGAATTTTCAAAAACCCATTACTTTTCTTATATTATATTGCCTCTTAATAATGTCAACAAAAAACAAAAAAATATGAAGGGATTAAAAAATTCATTTTTTAACGATAAAAAAAATTGAATTTTAAAATATAATATTTCCGAAATAGAGATGTGAGTCGCAATAAACAACTTAAGTATTAAGTCTTTTCTAGCCAAAACATTTTCCAACCAACACTTTTGCAATATCAAAACTCTTTTTTGATGGAGAAGATCAGAAAATATTGCAACCACATAACATATTAAGATTTTTACACTATGTTGAGCCAAAGCTTTTCAAATTAATTATTAAAAAAAATTGATGCAGAGAAGAAAACATCACACCTTCCATCCAAAATCTTTTAAAATGAATTATTGAAAATAACTAAATTCAGGGAAGAAAACATCTCATCTTTATCAAAGTCATAAAACATTAGCATTAGGTATATGAGTCAAAACCACCATTAATTGAGACACATTTGAACTTTTTTCATGATGCTATTAGAACTTCAATAAACCTTTATTCACCCCAAGTTTCCCAATAGGTTAACTCATTGTCTAATAACTGCCACTTTCAAAGTGACATACAACAAAAAGGAACGCCACAAATTGAAATTTCAGTGGTCTCAAAAGCATAGAAAAGCATAATGTTTGATTCAAACTAAAACTACTTTGTCTCTAGCATCAAAAGATTACTAGAAAATACATTAAGAAAGTAAAGCACTGTGAGAGACATATCACAAAAGATTACTCTCCCCACCTAATGGTAATTTATCTCCTTCCTCTTTTAAGTATGTCATTGAATCTTGGCTCCATAACTATATCTACTACAACATTTATGTGTTGCTTTTGTTACACAGTGTAATGCTGTTGTATTGTGTCAATGTCCAATCCTTTGAGCTTCACAACAGATTCAACATGTCCTTTAAGAGTATGAAGTTCGCGAAGCCTGTAAATAGGGAAATTCAGGGGGGGAAATTGATATAAGCACTTTGAAGAATTGCATATAATGACTTTGAAAATCTCGTAAGCGAAGTATGGTTTTGTGGCTTACCTAGCAACTTCAGCGCGTCTTTTGGCCTGCTCGGCAATCTCGGATAATTCTCTATAACTGTTCTTCTCATGGAAGATACCAGAACTTTCTGGTGGTTCAAGTCCATGAAGGGTCCTTTGAGCATGAGCCCATTGAGCTTCCCTCTCTCCTTTACCATAGTCTTTCTTGGTAGTGAAGGCAGTCTGATACACACATTTCAAACAAAAGTTCCGATTTAATCCATAGAAAACGGTGATGAAAATATTTGATATATAAACATAAAAGGGTAAGTGATTGGAAATGTGGAAATTACCTTGTTTTCTAGATTTGACCAAGCTTTGCCGCTCAAGAAATAGCGAGTAGCGAATTTGATGACGTCAAGAGGAATATAGAAGACAATACTATAGAGCCAAACGACTCCGGCCCAACCCCAGCCAATTCCTTGGATTCTTGCAAAGCCCCAGTTGGCATATACTGCTATCAATGTAGCAATCTGAAAACAATATGAATCGTGTCTATAAGATAAGTGTTTATTCATGAAGCGCTTTATTAAGTTGTTTATCCAACTAATTCAGTTGCTTGGATCCTTACCAGTTGAGCAATGAGGAAAGCTCCTAATAACAGCATCCCAGGGCGTTCAACATAAGACCAGCTACGCGAACGAGTGACGAAGATCAAAGCCTGACTAACTATACTAACTTGTAGATACAAAGCAGCTGTCAATTCATCAGGATTGTCGTGAATATGTCTAACTCCAAATCTGTCCTGCATTGATGAAAATCAAGGGAAACGTGTCAAGAAATTTGAGGCAACACATCAAAGTTCAATGTAAGGTGAAGTGTTTAATTTCTTACTGGGAAGAATGTAGTGTCTTGCACTATCCAAAAGAATATCACAGTCATCAATGCCATGTAACCTCCAAGCATGACTCCAGTAGCAAAGATTTCTTTCAGTTTCCAGCTATCCGGCAATGGAGATGGCTTAACCCTATCCTTTGAAATCGTCATGATGGTTCCTATTATTTCAAATCACATCATTGTCATTCAGCATTGCTTCTATGAAGAGATTTCAAATTATGCTTTATAGAAATTTAAGTTAAGAGTTTTACCATCATTTAAAATGGCAATAATCAAAATCATGAATGGAGAGAAATCAAACTTCCATATCAGTGCAATAAACATAAATCCAAACTGCATTCACGAAAAAAATTACAAACTGATTAGCATTCATATACCTTGTCATAAAATATATAATATAAATTACCACAGTAACACTATTTACTTACCACTATACGAATAGTGATAGAAACTGCATAGATCTGAAATACGAAGAAAATTGTGTCAAATGATAACAAAATTAATTCAACATGGTTAGTGGTAAAAATAACATGTAATAATAACAAACCGTGTAGTTCTTCATTCTTTGGAAAATAGCTCTACTTGTCAAGACTGCACTGATGATAACACTCAAACCAGGTTCTGTCAAGACTATATCAGAAGCACCTCTTGCAGCATCAGTGGCATCAGCAACAGCAATTCCAATATCAGCCTTTTTCAATGCAGGAGCATCATTCACACCATCTCCAGTCATTCCACAAATGTGCTTCCTCTCTTGTAACTTCTTCACAATTTCATATTTATGTTCTATATAGTATTAAACAAAAGAAGATATTAAGGACATAGTTAGGAACTTGTGCGCTTTAAATTAAATATGTGTCTGATACCTAAAAGGTGTCGAGTGTCAACCAGTATGACACCAACACATTCAATTTCATTTATTATACTTATTATCACGATGTGTCAATGACCTATATAGTGTTTGTGGAACTACACATTTTCAAAGAACATTAAGATATGCAAATAAGAAAGAACGAAAGGCAAAAGTGTCACAAAAGTTAGTTGCTAAACAAATATGAACCTGGAAAAACTCCGGCAAATCCATCTGCCTTCTCAATCAGCTCTTCTACTGGCATTGAAGCAACGCTTGAATCTTTGTCTTGACCAAGCAATGTAGCAGAAGGATACATATTGGTTCCCATACCAAGTCTCCTACCAGTTTCCTTTGCTATGGCAAGTTGATCACCTAAGAAAGCAGAAGAAAAGTCAAGATAATGTTTTTAAAATAGAAATCGCGTAACAGTTGCAATCCTTTATATCGCGGAAAATCAGAGTCAAATACAGACGATGCAGCCTCAATCACAGTCAAATTTACAGTTGCTTAGAACTAATAGAAACTAAAAACAAGAAAATTTTATATTATCAAGTTAATTAAGTCATTTTATCAGAAAGATAGTCCTGTGTAGTTACCTGTAATCATCTTAACATTAACACCGAGATTAAGAGCTTGTCTAATGGTTTCAGCACTGTCATGCCTAGGAGGATCAAACACCGACAACAAACCAACAAACTGCCATGGAGCACCAGCACTTTCCTTTGTTTTCTCCGGAACTTCCTGCAAAGATGAATCAAAAGAGTTTATGCTTTTGAAATGAAACGAATATTTTCAATACAAACCTTCAAACATGAATCCAAAAAGTAACCTGTCTAGCAACACCGAGCGAACGTAGCCCTCTTTCTGCAAACTTTTCAATCATAGCGTGAATCTTCTTCTTAGCATCTTCCTTCATGTTACACAGCTCTATAATCTGTTCACAAACATAAAAGTGTATTAGCATCAATGAAGTATTTAACCATGAATCTCACATATGGTAAACAAAGGTTACCTGTTCAGGAGCGCCTTTGCTAGCTCTATGCCAGCTTCCATCCTTATTATCAATGTAAGTCAAAGCAGTTCTCTTATCATTTGGATTGAATGGCAAGAAATGCAGCTCTGTTATCCCGGCCCTTGCCTGCACGATGCATGAACACATCAAATATCAAATTCAAGCCATAATTTTATTAATAATCAACTCAAGCATAATTCTAAATTATTGTCTACAATCGCAGTTGTAGCCGCAGGGATTCAGTGTAACCTCAACCTCAACATCGATTTAGAACCATGAACTCAAGGAATATATATAAAAAATAAAAATTGAAATTGAAAAGAAATTGAAACCTCTTTAGGGTCGGCAAGCATTCCAACAATAGCAGCATCAATAGCATCCTGATTTTCAGTCCTAGCAGCCCTAGCAGCAAGAAGAATCACATGTTCCTTATCCATACCCTTAACAAAGACCTCAATCAAGTTCCTATCAACACTCAATTTGTTAAGTGTAAGTGTTCCGGTCTTGTCACTGCAGAGAACATCCATACCAGCCATTTCCTCAATGGCAGTCATTCTTTTAGTAATAGCACCTTGCTGAGAAAGTTTATGAGAACCAATAGCCATTGTCACAGACAAAACAGTTGGCATAGCAATAGGAATTCCACCAATCAAAAGGACTAACAGGTTGTCAATACCATCGCGATATCTGCGATGTTGAATCGGATACATGACTATAATCTCAGCCAACATACCAACTGCAATGGAACAGATACAAAAGTTTCCAATTGATTTTAGAACCATTTGGAAATGTCCAACATTGTTTGTATTGTCAACCAAATGTGCTGCTTTTCCGAAGAATGTGTGAACACCGGTTGCAATAACAACAGCTTCGATTTCTCCTTGTTTGCAAGTTGAGCCTGAGAAAACTTCTTGTCCTGGATGTCTAGTGACCGGAAGTGATTCTCCTGTCAATGCTGCTTGGTCAACCTTTAAAGGATCACCTTCTAGAAGACGAGCATCGGCAGGTATGATGTCACCAAGTTTGATGCTAATGATGTCTCCTGGGACTAGAATTGCAGCTTCTTGCTCACTCCATTTACCATCTCTAAGAACCTTTGTCTTAGGAGCAAGACCTGCCATAAGAGCAGCAGCAGCATTTCCAGCGTTGTTTTCTTCAATGAAACTGATAGTTGAATTGATAACCAGCAAGCACACAATTCCCACAAAATCTTGCCAATCTGGAGGCTGCCCTCCACCATTTGCAAGAGCAATTGCCATTACAGCTGCAGCTTCCATCACCCATGATAATGGATTCCACATAAACCCAAGAAACTTGAGAAATTTGCTCTCCTACATCAATAAAATCACAATACCATTATATTTATATTCTAAGAATCACTGACACACACCATACACGACAATACCACATCAACATCAAACACCAAGACGTATGAGTGTTATGACATAGAAACCAAACACGACAAATCACGTCAGCATTAGACACTAACATGTATGAATGTTATGACAAAGACACCAGACACGACAGTGCCACATCAACATCAAGCACTAGCATGTATCAGTGATATGACACAAACACCCGACATTATAGTGAAACGTCAACCAGCTTCAAATACTAATACATACATATGTTGAGCACCAAATAAGTCACTATAATTATTAAATGATATGATGATAAAGAAAATGACCTTTTTCTCTTCGAGCTTGTTTGGACCAAATATTTGAATCCTGCTTTCTCCTTCGGTAGAGGACAAACCTTCTCGGGTACATTTCAATTGCGCAAACACTTCCTCAATTGGGATTTTTTCCTATAAACAAAGTGATCATGTTAGTTATAACTACATTGTTTACCAGTTAACACATTCCCTTCATGCTACAAAATGATTCACATTCTATAATGATTATTATAATCAATATCTTAGAGTTTTCATGCTTATAGCAACCCTTACTAGAATTCAAGTTTCAATTCTAGTAAAAATTATTTACATCTATCACTCAGATAAAAAGTAAAAATATATCATTTGTCATCCAATTAGAAATCTTGAATTTAAATTTAAAACTCTTAATACAATTTTTTATGTTTAGATTATAATTTAAAATAGACATTTCAATTATAGATATTTTATCAATTAAGAACAACTACCAATTCTTTATTCAAAATAAAAGGAAAAAAGAATTACTAATTCTTCATTCAAAATATAAGAAAAAAAAATCTTCATTCAAACAAAAAAAAGAAAAAAAAAATTAACAATTCTTAATTCAAAATAATAGGCAAAAAAGAATTACTAATTCTTTAGTCAAACAAAAACAATAACGAATTATCATTAACTTTTTTAATACGTAAAATTGATTACTATGTTTTATCTTTCTAGATTAAAATTTTAAATATGGTAATTATATTTTATCTTTCTAGATTAAATATTTAAATATGGTAATTATATTATAAGAAAAGATTCCATTCCAGTCATATTTATTTATTATTTTATTCAGTTTACCTTGTTAGTACAATATCATATCTTAATCATTATTGAAATTTATTTCAATTTTTAGTTTGGAAATCAAGTTGGCCTAAACATAAATTACCAACTATCACAAATTATGAATAAATAAATAAAGACGATTAAAAAACTTTAAAACTATTCATAACATTAAAAAGTTATTATAAAAAAAAACATTAAAAAGTTATTAAAAAAATAATAAAAAATTAGTATGTGGCCAGCCAAACAGGCCTTAACACCCTAATATCACAAAAGATCCGTGGAAATCATAATGATCAGTAAAAGCTAACCTCACACAGAAAAAAGTGATATCAAAACATGCATGTTGTTGAAGGGTAAAATAAGAAATTCACAATCTACTCTAGAAAAAAAAACAGAAAACACGGAGGACAAATTGGGCAAAAATATAACATAAACAAATAAAAGTAACATCATATTTACGCTGGATTTGATAGAAAAAATATAATTGGATCATAATTAATCTCAATTTGATAGAAAAAATATGGTTGGATCATAATTAATCTCAAATCAGATTAATCGGTTCGGTGGAACGATATAGTGGTGGAGAAAAAACAAGTGGCCCCAGCTTGGACCTTTTTAGTGTCAGGACCGTAGAACGTGAGATACAACTAAAACAATTAATTCCAATGGGCTAAGATTCAAACTTGACCATCATAACATTATCATTATTGAATGAGTTGAATAAAAGAAAGAAAAAAAAAAAGAAAGAAGAAAAAAGCCAAAAGTACCACGGAAAAGTACTTATTATTCCCCACCAAACAAGGCACACAAATAATGGAGATAGATGCTTTTACGTTTCGCACCGTCCATAGTGCTAAGAAAAATAAAAGTAGTAGTATGGTTATAATACACCATCTCTTTCCCTGCATGTTACCTTCCCCATATATACACTAAAAAAATTAGGGATATTGAATGAACAAAATTTCAATAAACAAAATCAAAGAGTTACGATAAACTAAGAATCTTTTGTAAGAAAGTAATAGAGAAGAGATTATAGGAAAATACCAAATCAACAGACTCATTCTTGATCTGTTCCAGTGAGATAGCCGCCATGTTCTTCCAGAAAGAGAAGAATCAGAACTCAGAACGGAACTGAAAACTGAATTAGTGAAGAAAAGAGAAAAGATAAGAATCAGAACTCTCAGAAAAGCACTGCAAAGAGAGTACTAAAGAACCATTGAATGAGAATTCTGAATCCCAAGAAAAAGATGATAGAAAAGAAGAAAATAGTGGCTATGCTGTGAATGAGCTCACACACCTCTATCACATTTATATACCCTTTTTAAAAATAAAATAATGTGAAAAATATTTAAAAAATAAAACTATACCTTTTTAATAATAAAGTAAAATCAAACTTGACTTATTTCAAAACCATCTCTCTCCAATTCAAAACTCACTTGTAAGTTTAGAGTTTAGACTGAATTCATAATGTTTATTTTATTTTTTTTGACTGAAATTTAATTTTGGTATTTTTTACACTAATTTTAGTATTTTTTTAATATAATAATTTATAATGTTTTTATGGCATATTTAGATTTTTGTCGGTATATTAAAAACAATATAAATACCAAATTGTTTGTTTGAATTTTTTTACTATTGAAAATTCTAGTATACTATTAAAGTCGGTAAATACAATGTATCTGTGTAAAATAATGTTTATGAATCAAATAAGAATTTTGTTAATTATTCAGAAAGTGAAAAAATATTTAAATTTGTAAGTTTTTCTTATTTCTAAATATAAATTTTTTTTAGAGGTTGCATATTTTTTCTAAAGAAATTTTAGATTTTTTATTCAAAAAATGAATAATATACTTTGAAAATATTTTGACATTAATCAATGTTTATAGATTATCGTCACAAGTTATATTATTTTATTTATTTATTAATTCTTTCAAATATTTGATTCAAATGATTATTTTTTTCTTCCAAAAGGTGCATTGTATTACCGAACCAACGCAAATACTTTTTAGTTAAAATAATGAATCAAATAAAAATAAATAGAAAAAATATCAATTTAAAAAAAATGAAAATATATCAAAGTAGATAAACCAAGTTAAAGAAAATATAAAAGTTGTTAATGATTAAAAAAATATAACAGAAAGTAATTTTTTTTAGTTTAATTTTTCATTAGTTTTTCTAAAAAATCGTTAATAATTCTGTTATCATCATTATTTTAAATTAAGAATAATCATGATATGGTCCCATCTTGTGTACTGGCCATGTTAAGTGCTCCATATAGACCATGTTAACCTATCGATATTCTCTACTCCACTAACCTTAATTGACTTCTTGACAATGATTGACAATATTATTTTAGTAGTGAAACCACACTATTTTTCTCTTTTGATTGCTACATATCAAATGGGAACTTTATCAAAATAATATGAGCTTAAATTTTTGTTTTGCTTTTAATGTGACAAAAAAAATCATTTTGTTAGTTAAGAAAATTGTGTTACTCCTTAAATTTAAAATATGTTGTTTTTCCTTTTCAAATATGTTAAAAATTATAATTAATTTATATGAAAAATAGAAATTAATTATTTTAGAATTATTTTTTAAGATAAAAGGGTAAAAGCCCAAGAATATATTCTTTAAAAAATAGGTACAAAAATAAGGGGACGAAAAGCGAAACCTCAAACCTATCTAACTCTAAAATTAGGAAGACCTAACTTGTTTCTATGAAAATCTAAAACAAGGTTTGTATGAATATCCGACCACCACGTAAAATTAGAGAGTAAAAAACCTAAGTTAGCAAGTTTGTCTGTACAATGATTATCTTCCCTAAAAGTATGTGTTGCCAAAAAATTAAAACGACACATACTAAGCATACAATTTTCTCATTTGTTCCTTAACTGCCAAGAAACAACAGATGGTTTACTGAACGCTTTCACCACAAGCAAATAATCAGATTCCAACCATAAACTAGCCCAATCTTGAGAAGAGGCATACTCCATAGCCAAAATAACACCTATTAACTTTACCGAAAAATGCACCAATCGGGTCCAAATTGCAAGCGAAACTCCCCAAGTGATCACAAACATGATTCCTAAAAATCCCACCGCATGGCAGCCTGAAGAGGAAAACCACTGGAAGCCCCATCAATATTGACCTTTATCTAACCAACCCGAGGAGGACACCAAATAACTTCCTTGACCACCTTCGGGATAGGCGGATGAATGACAACAACAATAAAATTTCAGCACCACAAAATCCTGAATGGAAGAATTGGACCAGGCAGCAGTGAGTCTCCTGCTAATTTCGTATCAGATTCTATAGAGGAGCAGACAGAATTCCAAAGAGATAATTATCTTGAAATCTAGCCAAATTATGGGACTACCAAATACAATATATTGAATTAATAATTGCCGACAAAATAACATCTTTGCATTGGGGCGAAGCAATTCTATGAATAACAAACCAACAATCTTCCAAGCAAGAAATGCGGTAATCAATTTTGTTTCCCAACCATATCCAAACAGACTAAGCAAAAGTACAATTAAAGAAAAAATGAGATAGTGATTCCTCCAACTTCATGCAAAGACTACATACAGACGGAAAAAGGAAACCCTGCATAGTCATATGGTCATCTGTTGGAAGCTTGGCATGAAGTAAACGCCAAAGTAAAATAGGCTTGGAAGGAGGAATGAAGGAGCGCCAAATCAGACTTCCCCAATCCCATACAGGAAGCTTGACATTGAGAAAGGAATATGTGTCCTTGAACGAGAAGTCACCACTATCTGACCACTTCCAGATTCTCGTATCCTCCTTGTGACTAGAGCAAAAAACTTTGGAGGTAAGATGCGGAAAAGCTGGACACATAAGAGCAAGGCTAAAAGGGATAACATTGCTCGAACCATAAATGATTTCATGCAAATGAGCCTTGAGATGATGACGTTGATCTTTCAGAATGTTTAACAATGAAGAAATGGTATGATCGCACCAGTTATCGGTCCATAAGTTAATAAAATCCCCCTTACCAACCAACCAAACAGAATTATCCACCACGACGTGCAAGAAAGATTTGTAGCTGGTCCAGATCGAAGATGAAACATGATATTTAACGGTGCACCCCTGGCTGAAAATTATGTCACGTAACACCAAGTCCCAAGGAGCATAACTATTGAGAACCGACCAACATTGCTCCAAAATACCAGCCTCATTAACAAGCCTAAGAGATCTTAACCCCAAACATCCCCTGGTATGATCCTGACAACAATGCTTCCAAGCCACTGTCACCACCTTCCTCCTTTAAATATCACCGCTCCAAATGAAATTACGACACCATTTTTCAATCAAAAGAATGAGATTGACCGACCACGACTAGACTCGCATAGAGTATATCAGCATATAATGCACAACCGATTTAACTAATTGAACTCTACCGGTAATAAACAAAAGACTCGTCTTCTTGCATGATGGAGGGGAGGCCTACACCAATCTTTACCTTTTTTTTGGATCGATGTTGAGGGAGATGATTTGGAACTCCCCATCTGGGATGAGACGTGTTGGAAGGGGTGGTCCTCTATTGTTGGTTGTATTGGCTACTGCTCCTGCCTCTTCCATTTGATCATCTTCAGCGATGTGGCTATCGAGGTCAATGGAATAGATGTTGGGGGTTGGCTTTTGTCCGCTTGATGACTTTTTCTCGCTGGGAGCATCTATGTCACGTGCTCGCATGCTTACTGGTTTGGGGGCCACACTGATTGAACTATGCCCCTTTGTGGTTGTTTCAAAACATCTTCTAGCGGCTTCGATGTCTCCACGGAAGGTGACGGCGTGGCCTTAATTTGTGTAAAACTTCATTTATAAATGGATTGTGGAGGGAACAACAGTTAATTCAGCAAGTGTGGGTCTTCCCATGATGCATTGATAGAGGGAAGGACTATCGACGGCCAAAAATTGGGTTTTGATTATCCCATAAGCCTTCCCTTTTTCAAATGTGATGATCAGCTCAACATAGCCCTATGGCCTAACAGTAATGCCATTGAAGCCTTATGGATCAGATCCCACATACAGTGATAAGTCCTTATGGTTAAGCTGGAGGACACGAAACATGCTGGTGTACATGATGTCAACAGAACTGCCTTGGTCGACGAGAATTCTGCGGACATCGATGTTGGCCATATTTACCCTTATGAGAAAAGTTATGTGGGTGTTGGGAGAGCCGCCTAAGAGTTCCTCTAGATATAATGTTATTGGATGTGACTTTCCTCAGACCTTTTCGAGAGAAGATAGCTGATGGGGACTGAAGTCGACCAGTTGCTCAAATTTTCTTCTCACCGAACCCACAGTAAGATTGTTGTACCCTCTGCAAGAGATGACCATGGCAGAGGGGACGGCCTCCTAAGTTGTGGGTTACAAAGTAACTAGTATCTTCAAAATCATCGGGGATGCGAAAGTCTTCTAGATGGGATATGGACATTGCAACTTATAGTAGTGCATTGTCGATCGTAGCTTCTTCGAATTTCTTGGTTTCCTCCTACTTGGAGCTTCTCCCTTTGTATATTTCTTCAGGTGACCCTTCTTGATGAGGATCTCAATCGCGTCTTTGAGGTGAACGCAATCTTCGGTCACGTGCGTGTGACTCCTATGAAAACGACAATATTTGCTTCTGTCGGTGTGGCTCTTGGGAGCTGTTGGTTTAAGGAAGTGGACACCTCCTTGCTTGAACTTTGCATTGATGCATTCAGATAAGATATGTTCACATGGATCTGTCAGCAAGGTGTACTATGTGAAACAGCCAGAGGGTCCCTGGTCCCCGCGATACTCGCGGGGGTTGTCCTCCTTTCTTCTCTCCTTCTCGAGCCGAGGAGCTGTTGATTCATCTTGCTTTGGGGCCCTGGAGGTCTCCTGGTTCCTTGAGTCCCTGGCTTTATAAGCAGTTTCCTTTTCTTCATATTGAATATATGCTTAGGCCTTGTGAAGGAGTTTGGCCAGGGAATGAGGCGCTTCAATTCCCACATCTTTGTGGAAATCGCAGTTTGGACAAATCCCCTTTCTTAAGGAGGTATCTCTTCATGCAATCTATTGTATGTATCTCGACCGCTTCCTTGTTGAATATTTATAAGTATGCGCGTAGAGGCTCGTCATTTCCTTGCACATTGCCTTTGAGCATGGCTTCAGACTTCAGGTGACGGCTGGAAGCGTTGAAGTGTCTGGTAAATTGGTTTTTCAAGTTCCTCCACGTGGTGATAGAACTTAGGGGGAGATTCTTGTACCAAGTAAAGGCTCCTTTACTCAGCGTGATGGCCTCGATATTTTCAATATGGTTAGCAGGATCTGTGGTACCATCGTATAGTGCTAGGGGAGGAGGTTTCTCCAACCCGCGAGGAATACGGGTGTCCATGATTTCCTGGGACAGCGACCCACTTGTATCTTCTTTTTCGCTGTTGCTCGACAACCTATACGGAGACAAGTTGCGATGAGGACTCTCACTATGTCGTTAAGAACGTTTGGGTCGACTGGCATACTTGTGTGACTTCCTGTTATCTTTTATTTTCTTTGTAACCGAATAATGTTGCGTCTTCCGAGGAGGAGTGTGATCACGTTTTCTGGCATTTTCTTGACATGGTCTCTCCAGGCCTGATCATTGTTTCTGTGGAGACAAGCTTCGAGGGGAATCTCATTGACGTCTCTGAGGGGTAAAACATGAACGGGGAGATGGACTTCGAGTCTTCTGTCGTCGGTGCCTCCGCGAGGGAGAACGTGATCTATGGTCGTTTTCCAGTATATAAAGTCACTCGCTTTGCTAAAAACACGTATAATTGGACTTGTTGATGGTGGCGATGAGGGCCACAGTATTTGGATCTGCATTTTGAGGGACGGGGATAGGATCAAAGATATGATAAAATTATGGAACAATGTTGGGGTTTGCATTATTGGACGAGGGAGAAACAGTTCTTCTGTAATGGTAGTCGGTCTCATGAAAAGCCACATTATGGTTGTTTGTGTTTTCACCGTTGTTGGGAGGGGCGGTGATGAAAAAATCATTGAGAATGTTGTTGTTATGTTGATAGGCCATGATGATCAAATAGGGTTTTAAACGAAATACTTTGGTCTTGTTTTTCAAGAAAGAATGAAGAATCTTGCTGAGAAATACAAGGGAGCAGATGTTCACATGGACGGCGCCACTGACCCGGAATGATCGGAATGGATATTTATGGCCTTCAGTGAGGGACAATAATAATTGTTTGTTGGAGAGGATGGGGTGTACTTTCAAGACACTCTGAAGCTAAAGTAAGTATTGGAGAGAGAGAGAGGGAGGGTGAGTACAAAGTGTGTGTTAGAATGATTAGAATACCTGACCCTCCAAAAATGAGGGCATTTATAAGTGACCCCCGACACTGGGTCAAGGTCCTCATTTGGGCTGAAATGTCAGGCCCACAATGGAAGACTGCCAAGGTCAGCGAAGATGCAAGGAAGACCTAGCATGTGGTCTTCTCCTAGTTCAATTGACTCTGTAATCTTTGGAGGGGCGGTTGGTCGCATGAACTGGCGAGCGCGTAAGGAGGACGCCCCTAACGACTATATTTCCAATGACTATATCCTCAACGACTATATAGTGTTGGATTCCTTATTGGGATTTGTGTTCTGGTAAGCCCTAGAGGTAAATACTTTCGGTACTTGTATCGAATTATTTATTAATAATAAAGGTCATTTCTTTATTATGTTTTTTTTTCTTTCGAAATGATAAAGTTCCTAGAATAGCTAGTTCGTTTAATGAAATATTAAGTGTGACTTAATCATGAAATTCCATTAAACATAAGGACACTATTCTTAAAGTATCCATAGTCGAGCTTTAATGTGAAATGGGATAGCCTTAAAGCATTAAGACAATTATGTAGATAGACTAATGATCACATCTCATGGGTCATAGATAAGGAGTTATCAAGTCTTAATATAGGTATGAATATTATGAGTAATATTTATACTGGATTGACCCACTATGAGAATACTACATAGAATGTTATGCAAAGTATCATAAGTTACTCTCATTGTGATAGTGGTGTATACCACCCTTCGACCTAAAACTAGTATGGACCCTAGATGTAGAGTCAAGTACATTATTGCTGATCAAACATTGTCCATAACTGGATGATCATAAAGACAATTGATGGGTACTTCGCAAAGCATGTTGAGGGACATGAGTAACCTAGATGGAATTTACCCATCCTACATAACATGATAAATGTCTAAGGGTCCAATATTGAACTGGACAAGGATGACACGGTATATGCCTTGCGTTCAATATAGACATAAGGGCAAAAGGGTAATTGCACACAAAAGTATTATCACAAAAGGTTTTGTCATATCACATGACAATTTTCTTACTTGGGTAGCAGTGATGTGTTGCTAGATACCGCTCACTGTTTATTATGTTAAATACATTATTTAATATAATTGCCAACGTCGCAAAATCCTACAAGGTCACACACATAAGGACAATTAGAGAAGAGGTAGAGTAAATAAGGAACATTGTAAGGTATGGTGCACTTAAGTAAATATGCAACACCGTAAGGTACGATGAACTTAAGTGAAATACGGAATATGGTAAGGTACCATGTGCTTAAGTGATAAACGATATATGATAAGATATGATGTACATACGCTTAAGTGGGAATTTTAGCTTGTAGCCCACACAAGTAGTTTTATAAATAGAACCCTTGTGCAGAAGCAAAAGAGTTGTTGAAAACCCTAGTCGTATTCTATTTTCTCTCCCTCACTTAAAACCTTAAATCGTAATTAGCTAGCACTATGACTGAAAAAAGTTGTTCGTGTGGACTGAGTAGAGGCGTTGTTCATCTTACAACGCTCGTGATCATTCCATCGATTCGAAATCAAAGGTTTCATCTCCATAATAGGTAACCTTTCTATCACAGATCATGATCTTACGTAAGGATCTCTAAAGGGAAATTTTTATTTACTGTTGCATTTAGATCACAAATTTCCCCTTCAGTGGTATCAGAGCCACTTACGAAACCATGAGCCTGGTAATTGCTTACTTTATGTTATTTTTGTTTTAATTGGAATAAAACACGTAAAAAAATTAAATCAAATCTAGATATTGAATTTTGGCATCAGACCGTGTATGGTTTGGATGATTGATATTCACTATGCTTTGAAATCCTACAATAATATGGTGAAGCAGCGATATATCAATCGTCCATAAGTTACACATATATGATCAATCTAATTCATATGTGATAGGATTACTTTGATTCAAAGATGGTATATTGGATATATTGTTTTTATTTCGTCGATTCTAATCATGTAATGAGTATCATTCGTTTGAGCGATTTGTGGTTATCTGCTTCGGAATCTGACTTTAGTATGGTGAAGCGATGGAATACGGATCAATCATATTGAATTATTAATCATGGTTTTTTGATGGTATGAAATTGTTGCATTAGGGTTTATGACGACACAAGGGTTTTGCCGTTAATGAGGTCTCCGATTAAGGTCACACAGTGTTGAAAGTGTGACGATCGTTATTGTACGAGTGACAACCACCAATTAGAATGAGAGTGTGATGGTCTCCATATGGGATAAGGGTTTTGGAGGTAGCCATAAGCAGTGTGACGGTTGCTACACTACTTATGTGCAGAATCTCTTCTTTTTCTGTTATCTGTGTAGTGTGATCATTCGCCAAAATTTAATTTGATTTATTTAATTAATAGGTTTTAAATTAATAATAATTGTTTATTGTTTTTCTTGTGGTGATCAATTATGGCCTTAGTTTAATTTTTAATTTGTTTTGGGATTTAAAATACAACCTGTATGCCGTGCCTCTCTTTTATTCTCATCATGTAACTTCTTTTCTCATCTCACTCCCTCGTATGTATAAAGAGTTTTCTTTATGTAATGTATTATTATGAAGAAAGAGAAGACTACAAGAACAAAGGAGGACAACCTTGGAGATATTGCTTGGAGAAGTGTAGATCGTTATTAGGTTTAGCTTATGTTCTCTCATTGGCTTGGGAGAACAATTGTGCTAGGGCCATAACTATTTCATTTGTATGTATGTTGATATATGTGTATATATGTTGATGCATGTGTGAGAAACAATTTATATGATAAACAAGCCGGTGAGACCAAACTAATTAAAATTCCCTCAAAACTGAATATTAAGTTTTTTCTTTCCAAGTTTTAGAACTCATCAAGACTAGTATCGAATAATGTAGGTTTTGCCTAACGCGAAGTGCATGTTCTATATTAGTAAGGTGCAGTGGGATAAATGTAATATCCAATTTCTAAAACAATGGGTCAAACTTAACTAATTAAAATATAATAAGATTATATACGTTTAGAATCAAGAGTTGGTAATAGTCCATATGATGGATTGAAATAAGGAGTTATTAACCCAACTGAAATATTCGAGAATTTTATTGGATATAATTGGAAATAGTTCCTACCTAAATAGACGAGTTTTGTGTAATCAGCCTAATGCTGACTTAAAACAAAGTAAAATATGGATCTCGATCCACTAGAAAATCTTCCAACGGTATTTTTCGAATCAAATGGTGAGGGCCATTTGTTTTGAGTAAAATAGTGGGAGCATATTTAATTAAAGGCCTAACTGAATATTTTGTTTTTAATGATACTTATATTTTCAAATTTTTGTAGATTACCATGACAATAAAAATCTCTAACAACATTTTGCGATCAATCCTTGATAACGAAAAGTTGTCTGGGACAATTTTTTTGGATTGACACCGAAATCTGAGGATTGTCCTCAAACATGAAAAAAAGTTGTATGTCTTAGAGACACATGTTCCTGATAAGGATCATTCTAGTCCTGCTCCTAAGGATGAAAAAGATGCTTATAAGAAGCATGTTGATGATGCCAATGAAACTACTTGCCTCATGTTGGCTACTGTGAATTATGAATTGCAAAAGCAACATGAAAATATGGCAGCGTTCAATATGATCGAACATCTGAAGATGAACTATCAAGAGAAGACAAGTTATGAGAGGTTTGAAGTTTCAAAAGTCCTTTTTCAAGCCAAGCTATCTGAGGGAAGCCTTGTAGGTCCTTATGTACTCAAGATGATTGGGTATGTGGAGAATCTTGAAAGATTGGATTTTCCCCTAAAAAAGGAGCTTGCAACTGATCACATCCTGCAATTATTGCTGGAGAGTTTCAGTCAATTTGTCCTTAATTTCAACATGAATGATATGGACAAATATATTCCTGAATTGCTAAGCATGTTAAGAACTGCTGAGCAAAATCTGAAGTCAAAAGGGAAATCCATTCTGATGGTCAGTAATGGAAAGAAACAGAACAAAAGGCCCACCAAGAAGGGTGGTAAATGGAAAGGCAAGGAAGTTTCCAAACCCAAACATATTGCACATGCTTTGAAGCCTAGTGGAGGCATAACAAAGGATGACACTTGCTTCTATTATGGTAAGACCGGGTGTAACACCCGTTTATTTAATTGCTTATTTAATTAATTATGACTGTAGTATGTTGTGTTAATTCGCGTTGATTTAAGTATTCGTGTCGATTTACGTTGGTTTGTGATACTTGTGTTGATCTAAGTTGATTTCCGAAATATCGAAATATTACATTGATGGATATAAGTTGGTTGGAGTCGAATTTAATTAACTAAGTTGATATAAGTTATGGAAAACGATAGTGAGTATTTTCTGTTTATTATTAAATAGGTTGATGGGGTTGTTTGAACCATTTGGTTAATAATCGATAATTAATCGATTAAGTCGAGAGAAAATAGTTAGTCGTGAATTATTATTCGGTTGATTTTGTGTTGCGATAAATTAAGTTGTTAAGTTAGAATATTAAGTCGGAGAGTCGAGGAAATAATATTAGAAGTGATATTATTAATTATTAGAGTGTGTTGGTTAATGGACTTAGATTGTGTCGGAATTAGCAATTAAGGGTGTATGATATAGGCCCATTAGTTGTTATATTGGATTATTAATATTTTAATAAAAAGAAAGAAAAGAATAATTAGTAGGTTTAGTGTATCAGTAGAAGTTGAGAAAAAGAGGAACTATGAGAAATTGGAGAAAATGGAAGAATACAAGAAGTTGCCATCGGAAAAGCCAAATTAGAAAATTCGGTCGGAGATTCGAGCGGCCGCCAATTAAGATAAGGATGGGGTTCGACTTTTATAATCGAGTTATGATAATTGATACATAGAAATTGGGACCGAGTAGTTTTATGATGTTGATGTTGATGTTGATTTAGTTTGATTATGATGTTGTGTTGTTAATGGAGTTATTTTGATTGATTCTTTGAAAATGTTGATTTGTCGATTTTGTGAAAATTGTTGTCGGGTTGATTTTATGAATGTTGCAGTAGAGTTGTTTATTTCTAAAAATTAATTGGGGACAAAAAATGATGTTCACAGGGGTACGGGTGGCGCAAGCCACTCACCACTCGCATAGGGGTGGCACAAGCCACCCATGGTAATGTTTTTCATTTTATATGGTTTTTGTGAATTCCTTAAAAACAATGAACTAACATTACATTGCCATGTTTTTCTACAATATGGTGATTTGTATAGAATTTTATTAAAATCAGTATTTTGGTGCTAAGGCTTTTGGAACACATAATGCATAATTATCAATTGTGAAGAGAAACAAATTTTTGGCAGTAGCAGTAGTGGTGTTCTTTTGAGTTTTGACAGAAAATTAATTTTGTAGTTTCTCATGACAGTAAGTGATGTTTAGCATTTGGACTGTATCAGAAAAATAAATTTTGACATAATTTTCATAATAACTTCGTAGCAGTCACAAAGTGTGAAAACAATGTCGGTTTAGTCGATTTAGCCGAATTAGAAGAAAAATTTAGTTGTTCGGATTTTAACTGAAATTGTCGAGGTAGTAAGTAATAATTAGTAGGTGATTTTTAGTTGGTTTATTTTGTTGAATTCATGTTGAATGTGTGGATTTCGTGTACGTTGAAATATGTTGTTTTGTCCCGGATTATGGGCATTTTTTTAGGTTGTAGGTCGAAAGACCAATGTTGATATTTAAGTTGTAGGTCGTAAGACCAACGTTGATGTATATAAGTTGTAGGCCTATGGCTAAAGTTGAATCGGTTTTGAATTTAAAGTTGCTATGTTGTTTGTGTTGAGTCGTTGTATCATGGCATACACTGCATTTTCTAAGTTGGAGCGGATGCTCACCATGTTGGCCTGAATTGGCAGAATTAATAAATTGAAGGCTTATGCCTTGCAGATACCTCGATAACCTGGTATATTTTAAGTTGAGAGTTTTACTCCAATGGTACCATATGAATATAAATAGTCGAGTCACATCATGTTGTAAGTTGATGAAGTTGTTTATGTTGATTTAAGTTGATTAAGATGTTTATGTTAATGAAGTTGCCTATACAGTTATGTTGATAAAGTCAATTATGTTAATGTTAAAGAAGTTAAATATGTCGTGTATGTTTTTTGGAGTTGATGAAGGTGCTATGTGGAATTTATAGCTGAAGTTGGTTATGTTGAATTGGATGAATAATTCGTTCGTGTTGGATATATGTTTATGTTGATGAAGTTGCTTATATGGTCATGATGATAAAGTTGTCATATTAGTTTAGGTTGTTTATGATGATTATGTTTGTTGAAGCTGTTAAGTTGAATATGTTAATTTAGTAGTAAAGTAAGTTGATAAAATGTGGGTGATGGTTAAGTTGTTGTTTTTGTTATGGAGTGGTGGTAACTGTATGATTCCTGTCTATGTATTATTTATCATACTTCGCTTATAAAATTTGATATCTCACCCCTTCTGTTTGAATGTTACCCCTATGTTGGTAACATGCTGGTAGCTTGAAGGAAGATGGTTATCTTCATTAGTTTGAGTCGGTGTCGATGCTCTGATACGTAACACTCGGGGGGATGAACGCTTAATTGCTTTTAATGTTGTATTTGATCTAGTTGTTGTTGTTCCAAGTTGTTTGCATTAGAAGTATGTTTCTACTAAGTTGTTAAGTTGAAAAAGATATTGTACTTGTTTAGTTGGATATTTGAGAATCCGTTGCGTAGTTGTAAGAGTTATTTTAGTTTCATAATTGAATAAAAGTTGTTGTTTTAGTTTCTTTCGAACCAAAGGTGTTATGTATCAATTTTCATGAAATTAAATGAAGTTTTTATAAGTTGAAAAATGTAGCATCTTATTTGTGTACTTGTTGGTTGAATTTTTAATACTCTGATTTTCAATATAATTGTCGGGTATAAATGGGGTGTTACACCAGGCACTGGAAGAAAAACTTCCTAAAGTACTTGGAAGATAAGAAGAATGGAATGGAGGCTTCAACTTCAGGTATTTTTTTTATAGAAATAAATTTATCGACTTCAACATCATATGTATTAGATATTGGATGTGGTTCTCACATTTGTACAAATGTGCAAGGGCTAAAAAGGAGTAGAGATTTGGCAAAAGGTGAAGTTGACCTACGAGTTAGCAATGGAGAAAAGGTTGTTGCTTTAGTCGTAGGAACTTATATTTTGAATTTACCTAGTGGTTGAATAATCTAGTTAGAGAACTGTTATTATATACCTACAGTTAGCAGGAATATTATTTATGCTTCTTGTTTGGACAAGTTTGGTTTTTCATTTATAATAAAAAACAATTGTTGCTCTATTTATTTGAATGATATATTCTATGCTACATCACAAATGAACAATGGATTGTATGTCCTTGATCTTGAAATACCAATTTATAACATTAATACTAAAAGGATGAAACCTAATGAGTTAAATCCAAGTTACCTTTGGCATTGTCGCTTAGGCCATTTAAATGAGAGGTGCATATCCAAACTCCATAAAGATGGACTCTTGAATTCTTTTGATTATGAATCATATGTTACATGCAGATCTTGTTTAATTGGAAAGATGACAAAGTCCCCATTCACTGGAAAAAGTGAAAGGGCTAATGATCTTTTGGCCCTCATGCATACGGATATATGTGGAACACTGAACATACCAGCCATAGGAGGTTTTCAATACTTCATCACATTTACTAATGATTTCAGTAGATATGGTTATGTGTATTTAATGAAACACAAATTCGAATCCTTTGAAAGGTTCAAGGAGTTCAAGAATTAAGTACAAAAACAATTAGGTAAGAATATTAAAACTCTTTGATCATATCGAGGCAGTGAATATTTAAGCCTAGTGTTTGTTGACTATCTAAAAGAGTGTGGGATTTTATCCCAACTCACTCCTCCTGGGACACCACATTTGAATGGTGTATTTGAGAGAAGAAATTGAACCTTGTTAGACATGGTCTGATCCATGATGAGTCACGCCAATCTTCTAAACTCCTTTTAGGGACATGCACTATTGACAACAGCTTACACATTTAACCGTGTTTCATCCAAAAAGGTAGAAAAGACACCATATGAGATATGGAGTGGTAAGAAACCACATATGTCTTACATGAATATTTGGGGTTGTGAATTTTATGTGAAACGGAAAATTTCAACTAAGCTTGAGCCCAAATTTGAAAAATGCTTATTTTTGGAGTATCCTAAAGAAATAAGAGGATATTACTTCTATAATCCATCTGAGGGAAAAGTGTTTGTCGCTCAAACTAGAATCTTCTTGGAAAGGGATTTTATTTCCAAAGGAATCAGTAGGAGGAAAGTAGAGCTTGAAGAAATTCAAGAGTCACAAAGCATTGATACACCTATGGAGGAATTAGAGTAGGAGTCACAAACAGTTGTGGAAGAGCAACCTGCTCAAGTAGAACAAGATCAACGTAGGTTGAGCATGATACATCACCAACTAGAGAGATATGGATATCTCATAACTAACCAAGGTGATGTATTACTCATGGATCAAGATGAGTTTGTGACCTACCAAGAGGCCATAACTGGTCCTAAGTATGAGAAGTGGCTAGAAGCCATGAAATCTGAAATGGATTCCATGTACACAAACCAGGTTTGGACCTTGGTAGAGCCTTTTGTAGGAGTTAATCCTATAGGATAATGGGTCTTTAAAAAGAAGACTAACATGGATGATAAGGTACATACCTATAAGGTAAGGCTTCTTGCTAAAGGCTATAAACAAATTCATGGGGTAGACTATGATAAAACCTTTTCACCAGTTACAATGCTTAGATCTGTTCGGATTTTACTTGCTATAGCTACATATCATGCTTATAAAATATGACAGATGGATGTTGTCGCTCCCGAGATTTTCATCCTAGTACAAACGCGAAAGTGGCGTGGAAAAGGTAGAGTCGCCAGCCAGACATTTTTATCCCGAAGGAACGGGAAAGGTAATGTTGCACAAACCTGGGGAAGAAGGAAAGGACAAGGCCTTGCGAACCAAAGATCTGGGTTCGGGAGTCGGTTACGACCTGGGAAGGTATTAGCACCCCAGATCGTCCGCCGTACCTGACGGGATCCACACTTGCTTGTTTTGTTTCAAAGGGTGAGAAATAAAGTGCTGCTGAATAAAACCGCTAACTGGAACTGGGAATTTGAAATGAGAAAGGAAACTGGAATGGAAAGAAAAGAAAGAGGGGAAAATGTAGGGAAAATAAAGAATGTGCTCAAATGGGCCTTACCCTGTGTCGCTCCCGACAAGTGACACCGGGTCAGATGAAGGTACAGACGCGAACGGTCGGCGAAGGGAACAGTGAGAACACACAGCCGTGAACTCACTGGAGATGAAAAGAGTCGCCAGCTAGGCATTTTTATCCCGGAGGAAAGGCAATGATGCATAGACCTAGAAAGAGATGGATAAGACGGTTTGCGAACCAGAGAGACTGAGAAAGGGGGTTGGTTACAACCTGGGAAGGTATTAGCACCCAGATTGTCCGTCGTACTCGACGGGATCCACGCTTAAAAAGATTTGTGTTTTAAAGGGGTAGTGTCAGTGCAATCTGTGTGTAAAATAGCTGGAAAAGAATGTACAGGTGTCAGTGTAAAAGAAGTGAAGTGTGATATGTACAGTGTCAGTGTAAGGACAGGAGTAAAATGCTCAAGATCATGAGGCTAAAGAATAAAGCTGGAAGAGGGGGAATGAACAGAGACTTTTGTTCGATAACTGTTAAGTTATGCCTACGTATCCTCTCGTGCAATGAGGAAGTCAGAACACCGTAGTTCGACCCAAAGAGACTGAAAAATGAATTGACTTGTGAACTGCTTGCTTGTCTATGCTCAAGTGTATGATCTGTCTGGCACAGATGCAAACTGTCTTGCATTAGACGGAAGAAGCAAGTTCTCGATTGTGAGTGAAGATGATGAGAAAAGAATCCCGAAGGAGACGATTATTGTTTGTTTTTGTGTTTTCAGTCTTTTATTGCCTTTTGAAGATTTGTCATAAGATAATGAGCTTAAGTCTAAACCAATGGATTTAGTAAACTCATCACATCTTCCCTCTGATTAGGGGTAATGAGAATACCTTAAGTGTGAAGTCAGATTCTCACACTTAATCACCTTCGGTGTAGGATTAAGATCATTAACCTACTTGTGATTATTTAGATGTTTTTGGTGATTTTGTTTGGTGTAGAGTAATGAGATTAAGCCATAATCAAGGATTAAACAGACTCATTACACCATCCTAAAAGAAGGATAATAGATGAGAATGTTTAAGTTGAGAAAAACTCCTCAACTTAATCCATGATTAGGGATTAAACCCATGACAAAACAAGCCTTTGATTAAGTGGATTTTATTTAATGGTATGATGATGAAGTGAATTTTATTGTTTGTAAGACAACTTGAGGGGGACTTGTCCATTAACACTAGGGTTAGTCCTTCTTAACCAATTAAGGAAGAATTAGAACCCTAATGCAAGGCCCAAGTTACAAGTGTGATGTCTTGATAATTATTAAGTGAATTGATTAAGAGATTTAAACACCTTAAGGGTTTAATACTTAGGATTAAAGTTATACACTTCATCCTAAGAGAAGGATGCAGGCATAAGCTTAATCACAAAGTATTAAAGCCTTTAGGGTTTAGTCCCTGATTATGAGGTGAGAAGAGAGGACTCAAAGAGAGACACAAAGGTAAAAACTATGGGGGGAACTAATCAAAACCCTAATTCATTGTCATGCTTGGATGATCCTAAGGTTTGTGAGGTTTGCAAGAACAATCTTCAGAAGAACCACCAGGAAGCAGATGAACAGGATCAAGAGAAGCAAAGTGACTTGCTTCATTCAAGAAGTCAAGTCACTTGAAGAAAGAAAGTGGGGAGGAAAAGAAGGAGCAAGCTCAAACTCAAACACAAATAAGAATGTAGCAATGGATGCAAGAGAGATGAAAAGAAAAGGTATGAGAAGTGAAGGCAAATCCACTTCTCAAGTTTACTTACCACCTGCAATGTTAGAAAGAAAATGCAATGCAATGCAAGATGAGATGAAATGATATGATGCTAAGCAAAACCAGAAGCATGTTGATGATGATTATGATGTTATGAGGTGCTGCAAACATGAGGCAAGACAATGGAGATGTTCATACAAGATCATGAATGCAAATGATGCAAGCTAAGGAGCATGAACAAACATGAAATGTTATGAAGCATACAAGACAAATGACATGGAAAATATGCAATGCAATGATCAAAGATGCTTTATACATGTCTTAAGATGTCAAATGAACCATGAGAATGCACAATATGCAAAGACAAGTCATGTTATGCAAGAGAATGCAAGAAGGATGCAAAAGAACTCCCAAATTAGGGTTCATGGATCAAACATCAAACACAAACCAAAAACAGAAGCAAACCTTATGATAAAAATGGAAAATGGCACCCAAGGAAACCCTAGACCTATAATAAACCACTGCCCAAAGGGGAGCTCTCAACTCTCAACCAAACTCAAGATATGAATTTTCTAAGTTATTAGGGTTTTTTAGGGTTTTTAACAAAAGAAATGCCAAACAATTTAGAAAATGAGGAAACAAATCATGGCCATTTTATCTTTGAAAATACATGCTAAACATAACACAATGCAAGAAGAATCAATGTCTCAACCTTCTCCAATAGGCAGAAATGATTTTTTGAACTTATGATCAAAATAATGCACAAAAAATGATTTAATTCAATGAAAAATTCTTAAAATGCATCAAGATCAAAAAAGAAATTTGGTTTGAAGGTTGGACAATGTTTCTAAATGTCTTAGAACATCTCATGAATTTTTTTGTAATTTTTAAATACCTAAAAGTATTTTTAATTAATTAATTTCCATTAATCAATTAAAAATAAACTTTTAAATATTTAAAAATACTTTTTTAATGCTAAAAATAAAAATAAAAATATTTTTGTGTTTTAAAAATTAATGAAACTCTTGACAAAAAGTTTCATAATTTTTAAACAATTCTTACTATTTTAAATAAATTGTACAAAACAAATGAGAAAAAAAATGAAATAAAAATTAATGAAAAGGAGAAGTAATCACAATCCATGGCTGAGATTCAAACTTGGGGAAAGGGGCTTGACCGCGCGCGTTTTTAAACGGCCAGGATGGAGTCTGATTCAATTAAACTAATTAATCTTAATTAATTTAAATAAAAAGAATTAGGGCTAAGTGAATCAATCTGGGCCGTGCACAACTTAAACTAATCACCATCCTAAGGCTGTGAACGCATCTGGCAAATTAATTAGGGTTTAGAGTTAATGACTTTCAGGTGACCGGAGGGAAGCTCCGGTCATCTTCTCCGGCGGGTTGAAAACCCTAGATCATGATTCAGGCCACCATTCTCCAAATTAAAAGCAGGGAAATGATCCTCTACCCAAACCCCACTCAAATCACCTTTCAAACTAAATTTATCATGCTTAAACAAGAAGAATCGAAACCAACAAGATTCACGGGCAAAGTTTCAGAGCTTCAGTAAATCCTCATTTTTCACTCATTTCCAATTCTAAACACATCATTATGATCAGCAAGGCATGTACTTTCGATTTGTAACAAAAGAAACAAGCTTTGAGAAAGAAGTTTCATGACCATACCTGAGGTGACAACTCCTGTTTCTGGGCTTTCAGAGCAATTTCTTGGTGCAGGCTAGCTCCAATGACTCCCCTGGTGACAATGGCAGGTTTGAAATGGGCTCTAGCAAGCTATTTCATGAGTTACCAAACTGATATAGCAGAGAATGAACTTGGTGTACAGGCTGTATTAAGTCAATGTGATGGGTGGTTTGGACTCCTCTGAGTGTTTCTGATTTGTTGGTGAAGAAAGATGAAGTGTTTGATGGCTGTATAGTGAGATTCGAAGAGAACTGGTTTGGAAGGTGAGAAATGGTGGAGCTCAGGTCAGGCTTGTTTCAGGCTTGAGCTTTGGTGGTTTGAGGCCTATGGAGTGTATTGAGTTGGATGATGAAGAAAGTTTTTGTGTTTCTTGGCTGTGGAGGCAGATTCGAAAGTTTTTGCAATGTGGAAGGTTTTTGTGAATGTGTGTCATGTGATAGTTTCAGCCTTGCCTCCCTTATGTTTTGGCCAGCATTTGGATAGTATAAACAATTGCAAGTGGCTGGGGGATGTGACATGTCCTGCTGTGATTGGGATGTCTACTTTTGCATAAAGTCCACCTTTTGTGTAAGTGAGGCATGGCTCAAAGTCTAGGCAAGTACAAGGTTGGTTCTGGTGCAGCATGGTGAGAGAGAGGTCTAGCAAAGCTCAGCACTCAAGGCTGCAAGTTGGTGAGAGGTGATCATGAGTTTTTGCAACTTGTTGCTTTTTGAACTTTCATGAGAAAAGTCAAGTTACATGAACTATAACCATGGGCATTCTTGGTTCAATTCTGATTTCATGACTTAGAGACATGTTTGTGTGTTGGTTTGTAGTGAATTAGAAGTCACATAATGCATTGGTCCAAGGTTTTGCAAAATCTCCATTTGGTGCATGACTTGAATTTTAGTGATTTTTGCCAACTTTAACAAACCATAACTTTTG
Source organism: Lathyrus aphaca (assembly GCA_963966055.1). Taxonomy (NCBI): domain Eukaryota; kingdom Viridiplantae; phylum Streptophyta; class Magnoliopsida; order Fabales; family Fabaceae; genus Lathyrus; species Lathyrus aphaca. Next base: position 133,321,589 of record OZ014519.1, on the reverse strand, counting down.
ATCCAAGATGAATTAGATCATGTTCTTGTACTTTTTGAAAAGGGAAAGATGAGATCTACAACTTTCATGACCAAAGTTTTTCCATTTGAAGCATTTTTGGATCCAAAATCATGGCTTGAAAAATGACCTAAAATGATGCATTCTTGAAAAGTCAACTATGCCCAAAAAGTCAACATTTGCAAAAACCCTAAATTCTTGATTTCTATGAACTTCAACCTTCTTCCATGATCAAATAAAGATCATATACACTCAAAATGATGAAGATTACCCATTGGTTGGGTCATTGGGGGCCTCAGATGCCCTGATTTTGCACTGACTTGTCTGAAAAGTCAACTCTTGATCCGATGACTTCCCCATGGAATTTCTTCATGAAAATTGATATGCATACTCCCTATACCATATAGAGATCAATGGAAACAAGAATGACCAAAAAATTTGGAGTTATGGCCTCTGAAACCAAAACCCTAATTTTCAGTCAACTGTGCAGTTCATCCTGGCTCTGCATCCACTCAACCCTAGCTCTTGTGATTCCTCTGCATTTTTGACTTTGAGGAGATGAAATATGATATAAGAACACACATGGACCCCTTTGAGTTGATTGGTGGCCTTTGGAGTGGCTCAAGAAGCTCTGGGATTGCTCAGATCACAAACCCTAGGTGCAAATGACTTTGAACCATTGCAGTGAATCAAAATTGTACTATGAGATGTTATGATTGTGTTTATGCATATGAAATGATCACAAGCCATGGTGTGAATGGGTGAGGGCAAATTTGGGGTGTTTACAGCTGCCCCTATTCAAACATGAGTTAGCTGTGCAGGATGTAAGCGACGGCTTAACAGGCCAAACAAGATAACTTGTGGTTGAATACCAAAGACAGTCCAAAATTTGCACTCACAGAAAGAAGAAGAAAAGGGATATAGATTGTAAAAGGAAAGTAAAGTATATTGTAAAGTGTGGGCGACGGAGGACGACCGTCGAGCAGAGGACGACTGCTGGGTAAGGAGCAATGACGGGGACGACCGACATGCTGGGGAGAGTGTATGAAAATAAAGCAATGACGGGGACGGCCGACATGCTGGGGATAAAAGGTAAAGCTAAGACGGGGACGACCGACTAGCTGGGGAAAATAAAATCATGATGGGGACGGCCATCACGATAAAACTGTAAAATTCTCTGGGGGTTAATGAAACATGACGGGGACGGCCATCAAGTTCATAAAGGTAAAGTAACCAACGATGGGGACGGCCATCGGGCTAAAAAGGAAAAGGGACCACGACGGGGACGGCCATCGGGTTAAAGAATAAATGAAATAAACAGATGATGGGGTACGGCCATCAAAGGTGAAGGACGATCACCTAGCAGGGGACGGCTGCTCTGTTGGGTATAAAAGAAATATGATGGGGACGGCCATCAAAGGTGGAGGACGACCACCTGGCAGGGTACGGCTGCCGAAAATATCAACGATGGGGACGGCCATCGGATAGAAAAGGTCAACGATGGGGACGGCCATCGGACGAGCAAGATGGAGGACGACCATCAAGAAGTGGAGGACGACCACTCAGCAGGGGACGGCTGCTCTCGAGGTTTATCATAACACAGGACGAGTGTTAGATAACCAACATCAACAATGGGGACGGCCATTGGATAAAGTGATGAAGGACGATCATCAAAAGGTGGAGGACGACCACCTAGCAGGGGACGGCTGCTAAAATCAACGATGGGGACGGCCATCGGATGAGCATGATGGAGGACGACCATCAAGAAGTGGAGGACGACCACTCAGCAGGGTACGGCTGCTCTCAAAGGTCTCATAACACAGGACGAGTGTTAGATAAAAAGAAAAATTTGTTGGAAATCTACTGGGGAGATAGTAAACACGGACGAGCGTTTACATCCAAGAAACAAAAGGTATAAGTGTTTGGTATTGTGTATAGATTAAAGATGCGGACGAGCATCCTTAAGACTATGATACGGACGAGTATCATGTAGAAACAAACTGACACATGCTCAGAGATGATGATACGGACGAGTATCAACTGGTTAACTAAGAATACGGACAAGTGTTGCATCTGAAAGGATTCTTCTGGGGAGTAATAGACACGGACGAGTATCTATATTCAAGAAGACAAAGGTGTTTGACACGGTGTATGGATTAAAGATGCGGACGAGCATCCTTAAGACTATGATACGGACGAGTATCATGTAGAAACAAACACTAGACGCAATGTTCTGAGATGGTGGTACGGACGAATACCAACTGGCTAACAAAGAACAAGGACTACTGCCGAATCTGCGGGGATATGAGTGATGATGTATACAAGATACGGACGAGTATCTGTATAAGTGTACCATGAGTAGTATGAGTATATAAATATGAGTGTTTTAACTGCTGGGGAGAGTGACACGGACGAATGTCAAGAGAGAAAAGTATAATATTAACAAGTGTCTGCTATACAAAGTCTAGGCGACTGCGCTGGGGATATGACACGGACGGGTGTCAGGGAAGTGTATATAAGGTATGTGAGTGCAAAGAGGATGTCTTTGGCTTTCTGCTGGGAGTTATGACACGGACGGGTGCCAGAATGTATCTGTAATACGGGTGATTTGTCTGTAAAGGGTGTTCAGGCGACTTTACTGGGGAAAGATGACACGGACGGGTGCCAAAAGGTGTATATACGGGTGTTTGTGAATATGAGGCAACTGCTTTTGCTGGGACTCTGATGGGGATTCTGGGGGAAAGTAATCTGTATCCTGATGAATGGTTACTAGTCACAAGCGTCCAATTCACAACATGACTTATGATTATGCTATGTATTTGATTTTTGCCGTAATGCTCCGTATTAGACGGAATGCTACGCTCTGGGGGGGGTGAATATGATGCGGATGCCATGATTATGCAAAGGGGCACAGATCCGGGATTCGGATCCCGTTGCTGCGAAGATCTCTGGTCGATCTGCTTGAAATGGACATCCCAGCTGGGTATGAGATCACTGGTAGATCCAATGATGTATCTGCTCGGGGATATATGTCACTGGTTGACATAACCTTGAAAGTACGGGACCCAGCTGGGGTTTGTAGAAGCTTCTTGTACTCTATTGTGATCCTTCATGCGCTGCTCTTCTGAATAAAGGCTTGAAGCTCTGTGGGGAGATGATTCCCTGATTTCTGTATTCTGTTGAGGAAGAATGGCAACTCGGCTGGGGAAGCGAGAGGCAACTCAGCTGGGGAGAGCAACAAGAGGCAACTCAGCTGGGGATAGAGCATCTTGGATGCTGATATCTTTTGTTGATTAGCCAGCTTGCTGGGGAAAGCAATGGGGAGCAACTCAGCTGGGGATAGAGCATTTCAGATGCTGAGATTGAGTGCATGCTGATTTGGCAGCTCCGCTGGGGAAATGGGCACCTTCTAGTGCCATGTGGAAGATAGACCGAGTTGATAATGATTCGCCTACTTGCTGAGACGTAACCTGCATGCCCCAGGTTGTGTTCTGGATACCTGCAATCCTGCAAAGGTAAGGAAACGTACAAAAGGTCCCGAGGTATCCCTTACCGGATTCCGTCATAGGAGTTAAGTACTTTCGAGAATAATCACATTCCCTGTAAGCATGTGTTTTCATCTTTAGAGAAATGCATCTGTACTTATGCAATTGTATTTTTAGAGATATCAGACGACTCTTTGCAAAACGTAAATGTAAAAACGAAACATGACTGAAAATCTGATTTTATTAATTCATGTGCCCTGAATTGGCAAAGATACAGTCAAAGAAACATATCTCCTGAAATGAGGAGATCGTTACAAATTGAGAAAACAAATGTTGGCGGTGTCGACGACGCTTTCAAGGAGCTTCCTCTTCCGCTATGACTCGTATGACAATGACGTTCTTCTCGTCTTGCTTTCTGGAGAGAGTTGATTCTGATTGAAGCTTGATCCTTTGAAGCTTACCAAGTTGTAGGTGATACAGACGAATTCAGAATGCAGTTGTTCGCTTATTCCCTTATTTGGCATGGATCGCCCTTTCGGGTTTTCAATCCATCGGGATACCCATTTTTGCCTGAGCTGTCCAATGAGGCTTTTCAACTCAGCGGGTGTACAATTTTTTATTTATTTCCCTTACTTTTGCCCGAGTCTTTTATTCTGTTTTTGACTCGCCGGGATGCCCTATTTTTGCCTGGACTTACATTCTGTTTTTATGTCCAGCGGGTCATTTTATGCGAAGTATTTTTTTAACTGCATCTGAATTCACAGGGGACGGGAAATCTTCACCATCCATGGTGCTGAGCATCAGTGCTCCACCAGAGAAAACTTTCTTTACAACGAATGGTCCTTCATAATTCGGAGTCCATTTGCCCCTGTGGTCTGTATGAGGAGGGAGGATTCTTTTCAGCACAAGATCTCCCACTTGGTACTCTCGGTGCCTGACTTTCTGATCGAAGGCTTTCTTCATTCTTTTCTGATATAGCTGTCCATGACAGATTGCAGCCAATCTCTTCTCTTCGATCAGACTCAGTTGTTCGTATCGGGACCGAACCCAATCTGCTTCACTCAGTTTAACATCCATCAATACCCGTAGAGAGGGTAATTCAACTTCAACAGGTAGGACCGCTTCCATACCATATACAAGCTGATAAGGTGTTGCCCCAGTGGATGTTCTGATTGATGTGCGGTACCCATGCAAGGCAAACGGTAGCGTTTCATGCCAGTCTTTGTAGGTGATTACCATCTTCTGCACAATCTTCTTAATATTCTTATTCGCTGCCTCAACAGCGCCGTTCATCTTTGGCCTGTAAGGAGAAGAATTGTGATGTTGGATCTTGAAGTCCCGGCACAGCTCTGCCATCATTTTGTTGTTTAAGTTGGAACCATTATCAGTAATGATTCGCTCGGGCACTCCATACCGACAGATGATATCTCTTTTCAGAAATCGGGCTACCACTTGTCTTGTAACATTTGCATATGAGGCTGCTTCAACCCACTTGGTGAAATAGTCGATGGCGACCAGGATGAATCTGTGGCCGTTCGAAGCAGTTGGCTCAATCTTGCCAATCATATCAATGCCCCACATGGCAAAGGGCCAGGGTGAAGACATGATGTTCAAAGGATTGGGAGGCACATGCACCTTATCTGCGTAGATCTGGCATTTATGGCATTTTCTGGCGTAAGCACAACAGTCTGCATCCATTGTGATCCAGTAATATCCTGATCTTAGCAGTTTCTTAGCCATGGCATGCCCTCCTGCATGGGTACCAAAGGATCCCTCGTGCACCTCGTGCATCAACAAGTCTGCTTCTGTCTTATCAACACATCTGAGGAGTACCATATCAAAGTTCCTTTTGTATAAAGATCCATCCGTGTTCAGAAAGAAACTACCAGCAAGCCTTCTCAAAGTCTTCTTATCATTGGAAGATGCCCCAGGTGGGTATGTTTGATCCTCCAAGAAGCATTTAATGTCATGGAACCAAGGCTTATCATCTTTGATAACATCTGCTGCAAATACATATGCTGGTCTATCGAGTCTGGACACTGAAATCTGAGGTACAAAGTTGGCAGCTTGAACTTTGATCATGGATGAAATGGTAGCAAGAGCATCTGCGAACTGATTCTCGTCCCGAGGGATATACTCAAGCTTGACTGTTGTGAAGAAAGTCAATAACCTCCTCGTATAATCCCTGTAAGGTATCAGATGATCCTGGTGGGTGTACCATTTTCCGTTGGTTTGATTGACTACCAAAGCTGAATCTCCGAATACGGTCAATGTCTTGATCCTGAGGTCAATAGCTTCCTCAAGACCCATAATGCAAGCTTCGTATTCAGCTTCGTTGTTAGTGCAGTTGAAAGTGAGTTTTGCCGAGAAAGGCATGTGAACTCCTTTTGGTGTAATGAGTACTGCACCAACACCACGGCCATTCATGTTAACAGCCCCATCAAACATCATAGTCCATTCTTCTTCTGGGTCAGGCCCTTCGGTGTGAATAGGCTCTTCGTGATCTTTTGCTTTAATGAACATGATGTCTTCATCAGGGAAGTCAAACCTCATTGGCTGGTAGTCATCAATGGGTTGCTCAGCAAGATATTCAGATAGTACACTGCCCTTGATGGCTTTCTGAGATGTGTACTGTATGTCGTATTCTGTGAGAATCATCTGCCATCTTGCAACCCGTCCGGTAAGAGCTGGCTTCTCAAATATGTACTTGACTGGATCCATTTTTGAGATTAACAAGGTAGTGTGGGTCAACATATACTGCCTTAGTCGGCGAGCAGCCCACGCTAAAGCACAGCAAGTTTTCTCGAGCAGTGAATAACGTTGTTCACAGTCGGTAAACTTTTTGCTTAGGTAGTAAATTGCATACTCTTTTCGACCAGACTCGTCATGCTGGCCCAACACACACCCCATTGACTCTTCTAATACTGTCAAGTACATAATCAGAGGTCTTCCTTCAACTGGCGGCATGAGGATTGGAGGTTCTTGCAGATATTCCTTGATCTTATCAAAAGCCTTCTGGCAATCTTCGTTCCACCTGACCGTTTGTTCCTTTCTTAGCAGCTTGAACAAGGGTTCACAGGTTGCTGTGAGGTGAGATATGAACCGTGAGATGTAGTTCAATCGACCTAAGAACCCTCGAACTTCTTTCTCAGTTTTAGGTGCAGGCATTTCTTGTATAGCCTTGACTTTATCTGGGTCAACCTCAATCCCCTTCTCGCTTACAATAAAGCCCAGCAGCTTACCGGATCGCACCCCGAATGTGCACTTGTTGGGGTTCAGCTTCAATTGGTATTTCCTCAGACGCTTGAATAATTTGAGCAGATTCACCAGATGGTCTTCTTCTGTAAGGGACTTGGCAATCATATCATCCACATAGCATTCTATTTCCTTGTGGATCATATCGTGGAATAATGTCACCATAGCCCGTTGATATGTGGCACCAGCATTCTTCAGTCCGAATGGCATCACTTTGTAACAAAACGTGCCCCAAGGTGTAATGAATGTTGTCTTCTCCATGTCTTCAGGTGACATCTTGATCTGATTATATCCTGAAAATCCATCCATGAAGGAGAATACCGAGAACTGAGCCGTATTATCCACCAATACATCAATGTGAGGTAATGGGAAGTCGTCTTTCGGGCTGGCTCTGTTCAGATCCCGGTAGTCAACACACATTCTTACTTTGCCATCCTTCTTAGGTACAGGTACTATGTTAGCAACCCACGGCGGGTAGCTAGTCACAGCAAGGAACCCGGCGTCCCATTGCTTTTGTACCTCTTCCTTGATTTTCATAGCCATGTCTGGGCGAGTTCGGCGCAACTTCTGTTTCACTGGTGGGCATTCTTCCCTCAGAGGCAGCTTGTGCATAACTATATCGGTATCCAACCCTGGCATATCTTGATACGACCAAGCAAACACATCAACATACTCTTGAAGCAGATCTATCAGCTGTCTCTTCATTGAGTCTTGCAGGCGGGCCCCGATTTTAACTTCTTTCACATTTTCTTCCGTACCAAGATTGATCACTTCAATCTCCTCCTGGTGAGGAGTAATAACCTTTTCCTCCTGTCTTAACAACCTGGCTAGCTCTTCAGGAAGCTCATATTCTTCATCAACCCCTTCATCAGCTTGATTGATTGGATTGTCAAAGTCATACGATGTCATAGCCGTGCTGTTGTCGGTGCTGTCAGGAAGGCACTTTCTGCAAGGGTTAAGTTTGTTCGTTTTAGTGATTGATTTTAATCTTGCTTTAGAAAAAGTGAAATGAAGTTATCATTTTGAAAACACCGCCATTTATTTTTGTACAAAAAGAAAAATGGAAAAACAGTGAGCATAAAAGGAAAAGACTCGTTTGCAAAAAGATGTCTGATATTTCATTAATTTAATCTTGTTTGCACAAAAGTACAGATGGCCCTGGTTACAAAATGAGTCTCGTCATCTTGGGCAAGATGCAAGACTTGGATGCATGCTATAAAAAATACAGGAAATAATAATTACTCTGCATGAGTAACTCTTATAATTTCCTGAGAAGACCAGTTCGAGACACTGCTCCCCGGGATCTTCGGACGAATCCAATTCTCCAGATTGCGCTCCTCTTCCAGCTCGTCTTCCAAACAGTTGATAGCATCAGGGGTAAGCATCCCCCCACTGACAAAACCAGGCTCTCCAGCAGCCTTTGCTTGATGTTGAGTTGGTCTGTAACCCAACCCAAACTTGTCCTTCTTCTCCTCCACAGCTAAAACCTTGCCCCAGCCTAGGGCAGTTCCTTCTTCAACAACCTTCCGGGCTTGTTGGTAAGATGACATTGGAGTACCGGATACAGCAGATGCTTCATTGACGTTCAAGGCCTCAAAACCTTGGCTCATTGTTTCATGGATCTCTCCATCCATCTCAATGTATTTATAAGTAGCCAGATGGCTAACAAAAATGTCCTCCTCTCCACAGATTGTGACAACTTGACCTTCCCACTCAAATTTTAACTTTTGGTGAAGGGTAGACGTTATTGCGCCGGCGGCGTGAATCCAGGGTCTACCCAACAAACAGCTGTAGGCGGGCTGAATGTCCATCACATAAAAGATAGTTTTAAAGGTCTGCGGGCCAATTGTCACAGGCAGCTCAATCTCTCCCAGAACCGATCTCTTAGAACCATCGAAGGCTCTTACCACCAGGTTGCTGGGTCTCAATGCCAATCCATCATATTCGAGCTTCACCAGAGCCTTCTTTGGTAAGACATTCAGGGAAGAACCTGTGTCCACCAGCACATGAGAAAGGACAGCTCCTTTGCATTCCATGGTTATGTGCAAGGCTTTGTTGTGGTTGCGGCCATCCGCTGTCAAGTCAGAATTGGTAAACCCTAGCCCATTGCTAGCAGTAACATTTCCAACCACGGTTTCCAATTGGTTGACAGTTATCTCCTCAGGCACGTAAGCTGCGTGCAGGACTTTAAGTAGTGCATTCCGATGGGCTTCGGAGCACATAAGCAGTGAGAGGATAGAGATTTTGGATGGCGTCTGGTGAAGCTGATCCACAATTTTATAATCACTCTTTTTGATGATTCGCATAAACTCATCAACTTCCTGATCAAATGGAGTCTTCAGGGCTTCTTTGGCAGCTGGGTCTTCCTGCACCGGGCCCTTTCCTTTTGCCTTGGCAGCAGCTTCTGCTTCGGCAGTAGGTTTTTGAACTTGTGAAGCAAAGAGACGTCCGCTTCGAGTGAAACCTCCGCCTCCCCCCACATTATCTACTTGTGGTGCAGGTGTTGTTGTTTCCAGAGTGATTCTTTTTCCTTCGCAATACAAGTCAGAGCCATAGTGCCAAGGGATGGCTCTATTGCTTTCATATGGTACTGGTCCAGGCACCGTGACAGTGACTGGACTGATTGCTGCTGCTGAAGGGACTGTAATTGTTTGTGGATCATAGAAGATTGTAACTGGTGCTCTGGTGGGGGCAGCACCTTCTGAATGGTAAGCGGAGTTATTTTCAGGATCATAGAATATGGTAACAGTAGAGACATCTTCGTGATTGATTGCTGGTGTTGTAGGAGGTTCCGTTGGAAGGACTGTTGTTGTTGCTGATGGAGAGTCGAAATGGAATGAAGCTGAAGTCGTAGCAGGAGAAACTGTTGTAAACTGATCATTTGGGAGGACAGATGAAGTACTTGTTGATGGTACTGATGAATTGTCGGGAACAATAGTTGCTGTATTTGTAGGAGTGTCTGAAACCGTTGTTGATGAAGTTGCCGGATTTGTCGGAAATGATGTAGTGATCTGTAGCAAACCACTCTGAATAAGGCCGTCAATGCCATTCCTTAAGTCTTCACACCCATTCCATGAAATATTGCAGTATGGGCACCCTAGTTCACACCCCGGAAATATATTGTTTTCACGGAGTTGAGCTTTGATTTCCACCAATGGTGTCCGGATCTGATCCACACTTGTTATTAAATAAGACGGTTGGTCTTCTTCAATAGCGTTAATTCGAGGACCACCATGGTTTGGCATTGGGTTTTTATTGACATTGGGCGGAGGTGAAAAATTCAGAGCCTTGGAGTCTACCAAGTCTTGTACCTTCATATGCAGAGCCCTGCATTTTTCTGTACTGTGACCAGGTGCGTTCGAATGAAAAGCACACCTAGCATTGGAGTCATAGTTTCTTGGTAGACTGTTGGGATCCGGAGGTGCCAACGTTCTTAGCTCAACTAGGTTGAGTTTCAGAAGTTGTGGCAGCAAGGCAGCATACGGCATTGGGATCGGATCGATCACTCTGTTAACTTGAGATGGCCTCTGTTGGAATGGCCTCTGTTGATTGTTGTTGTTGGAGTTGTTGTTGAAGTTCCTTGGAGGATACTGATTCTGATGATACTGGGGTTGTTGTTGGAAGTTTTGTTGAGGAGGTTGATAGACTGGCTGAGGATGAGCTGGAGCAGGGATAGTGACTGCTGCTATTGACCTCTGAACATATTGGGGCCTACCCCTGTTGGTGTGGATGGCATTGGTCTCGCCAGTTCTTCTCGGGCCTGCAAAAGGCTTTCTTGTACTACTGGACGAGCTTGCACCGTTGTCTGAGATCTTTCCCATCTTTAACAGGCTTTCAATTCTCTCCCCAGCTATGACAACATCCGCAAAGCTAGTGGAAGAGAAAGCAGCCAACCTGTCAATATAGGTTCCCTGAAGAGTGTTCATAAACATGTCTGCCATTTCTCTCTCAGACATTGGCGGTTGAACAGCAGCAGCCAGTTGCCTCCATCTCTGAGCATATTCTCTGAAGCTCTCCCTGGACGACTGTGACATTCCCATTAGGAGGGTCCTGTTGGGTGCCATATCTAGATTATACTGATACTGTCTGATGAAGGCCTCTGCCAGGTCCTTCCAGCATCTAATAGTTGCCTTTGTCAAATGGGAATACCATTCCCTCGATGCTCCAGTCAAGCTATCTTCAAAATAGAACATCCACAGTTTCTCATCCATTGTATAGGCCTTCAGCCTTCCCAGAAATGATTGCAAATGAGTCCGGGGGCATGAAGTCCCATTATACTTTTCGAAACATGGAGGCTTGAACTTGTGGGGAATCCTGACCCCTTCTACTAAACCCATGTCCATGACGTCAAACCCCAAAGAGTTTTGAGATTCTAAGGACCTCAACTTCTCAGCTATTTCTTCCAATCGTCTATCATAAGTTTCCTCTCCGGCACCCATTACTGTATACTGGTCCTCCTGAGGATCTTCTTGAAGTACTCTGGCTGCAGTGGCTGTTCCTTGAACATTTGCAGGAACGTTAATCTCAGGATGTAGATGTGGGCCAAACACAGGGGGGGTAACATGTGGTTGCACCCTTTCATTATTACTGGTGCCTGCAGTTCCTACATGAGGCTCCTCTTGATTTTGCCTCTCCACCATGGCCCTCAGTCTCTCCTGGCTCTGAGCCATGTTGTTCATAACTTCCATGAACTGCGTCATCTGCGTTCTCATCTCTAACCTTTCGTTTGCCATCTGGTTTCTGACCTCCGTAAGGTCTTGTTGCATCTGATCCATCTGAATTCCCGGAAGGTTGTTTCTAGTTGGGTACCTGTGAGGCCTGTTGAGAGGAAATACCCGGCGGCGAGCAATAATTCCTGAACATCACAACAGAGGTTAGCAACAACAAAACAAAACCCTACAAAACAAATAAAAAGGTTAGCATGCAATGCAGTTATGCTTATTTGTTCTCAAGGTATCCGGTTTGGCCTTCAGTTTTGACCCTTCCAGACCCTTGAAGATGATGCTGTTGAAGTTGCTTCTGATGTGAACCCCAACACAAATATATTACAAAGGTGAAATAATACAATTTGTTCATTTTACAACACAAACCCTCAAAGGGGCCAAAATACATCACAAAAAGCAAAAGTACATGGAGAAGGAACAACAACAAGCAAATGATCAAACTCCAAGGCCAAACTCATCCTCACGAACTTCCTTAAGAAGTGCTTCGGTCACAGGATCAGCCGGATGCTCCGTGAGACTTCTGATGAGAAGGTTTCTTGTTGCAACAGCTGCAGTCAATTTCCTGCTCTGACTTTGGTCCTTCGACCTCTTCAATCCTGCTTTGATCTTCAGCTCTGATATTTCCTCCTGGGCTGCTGCCAGGGCTTTTTCCATCTGCTCCATCTTGTCTCGAGCTCTCTTGTCTTCTAGAGTACGGGCCTCAGTGATCCGGACCCACCTGGCCTGACTCTCTTTCAAATACAAGTCTGTTCTTGCTCTTTGGAACTGGGCTTCTTTACAAGCATTCTTCAGAATCTGCTCACCAGCTTTAGACTTGTTGATATACTCCCCAGACTTCTCAATCTTAGTCAAGTGTTCTACCCTCAATTTCTCCAATCTCTCAATTTCCCTCACACCTTCACTCCTCTCCCGGAGGGTCTTCTGCAAAGCCTGGGTTAACTTCTCATTTCTTTCCTTCAAGCTCTCAAACTCTTCCAAACTGATAGTGGCAGGGGGTGGTGCTGAAGATGACTCAGGCATATCTTCTATGGTAAAGGGCATTCCAGAGAATTGGGCCCTAGCATGGGACCACTCATAATATTGGACTGATGCCACATTATTGCACTTCCCCAGAATGGTGATTCCCTTGGTTTGAACATGATCCCAGGCCCAAGCAGCCTGCCTAACAGTTGCCAGACTAACCTTGTTCTCACAGTAGAGGGTCTCAACCAAATCCTGTACCCTAGGAGTGTGGACCAGTGCATAGCCTAATTGCCTTCTGAACAGCAGAGGGTTGTAGTTGATACTTCCTTTAACTCCTATCAAAGGCACATTGGGAAAGTGCCCACAGCTGGTGATCATGTCTCTGCCCTTGGTGCTCTGAGTACACCATCTGATATCTGCTGAAGTTAGGACAGTGAGTCTCTTAGCCCAGTTGCTTTGCTGATGAGGATTGAGAAATGCATCTGTCCTGGGTAGATGCCTGAGAAGCCAAGCATGAAATAATGGAGCACAAATCCTCACTAACCTTCCCCTCTGCTTCTCATTTCTCTGATGGACTGAGTAATAAAGATCACCCAGTAAAGTTGGCACTGGGTTCTTCAGGATGAACAAATGGATTGCATTCTTGCTAATGAATCGAGGCTCATCTGCAAACAATACAATTCCATATACACTCAAGGCCAATAGAGCACAAACAGCTTTCCACTCCCCCGCGGAGGCCTTCAGACTAGCTTGAGAAATCAGGAAGTCCAGATGAAATCCAGGGATCCCAGCTTTAGAGGTCATATGCTGTTCAATCAAAACAGGCTCCAGATGCAAAGCTTTTGCTATCTCTCCATTGCTGGGAAAGACCATTTCAGGGTTGAAAGGGATTTCCCTCCTGATAGGCAAACCAACCAAATATGAGTATTCTTCCAAAAGAGGACCCAACTGAAAGTCTTGAAAGGTGAAACATCTCAATGGGGGATCATAAAACTGAATGCAGGTGTGGATGAGGCTCCTCTGAGATGGGTCCAGATCCATAACCATGTCCAGTATATCTCCATAACTTTCCCTGAACAAGGGTATGTGATCTGGAGTGATCAGGGTTTGGATCTTCCTGATGTCTGATAAGTCTGGTTGGAAGAAATGATAGGTGATGTTGCTTTTCTTTGGAGCCATGATGCTGAAGACTGAGTAGAGTGCTGATGAAGATGCTGAAAGAATGAGCCACTGATTGGCTGGTGCAAGTAACTGAAGTATATGGCTGACAAGCTGAAGCAAGTGCTGGTGGAGATAGGTCAATACTGCAGATGGGGTCAAAACCAAAACCAGAGATGAGAGTGGATACCCTGAAACACAAATAAGCACACGTTAATATGATGCAATGAGTATGTATGCAAATGAAATGCAGGGGTTTGTGACTGAGCTGGATCTGATTAACTGCCTTGGTATAGATCCATGTGTGTTCAAGAATTCCAGATGGAGGTCTATGAATCCAGTAACCAGGGTGGGGGGACTCAAATAAAGAGCCACATGTCCAGGGTTTTAGAATCACAAGAACTGTCCAACATGGAGTACTCTTAACAAAGTTAAAGTAACTGGGTATTCTGAGGTCAAGGTACCTGCAAACCTGTAAATAGCCCAACCCCCTCACACGTGATGATCTAGAACAAGGATCCTCAGACTTGGATCAGTTATGGGAAGTGTAAACACTTCTAACCCGGAGGTACAGTGTTTACAATAACCATAACAATTCCTCCTCTAATTCACCTCAGTTTCTGAAGGTCAGTACTAAAAGGTCATCCAGACTTAGCAGGCTTCCTAGATGGCCCTAGCATTGCAGGAAATCTGCAACACAGAGTTCTCAAGAAGAAACCCATATCTGAACCGTGTTTCATATTCCCGCACCAGACCGAAATGGAATGGGAAAGAATATGATTCACTCTAGCCTAGGTGTCATTCAGGTCCCAGGTATAGGACCTTAACTCTCAATGGAACACCCACCCACCAAAGAAAAACCAGATCCAGCCAGCAGCATGACAGTATGATATATACAAAAGCAATAAAGAAAGCAATAAAGCAACTGTACATAAAGCAGTAAAAATAAAACAAATACACAAACACAAACAAGCACATAACACCCCAGTAAACACAAATCAATCAAGCGCTAGGAGGAACCCACAAAAAGAACCAGAAGCCCTGGTTGCAGTATAAGATTCCCCAGTAGAGTCGCCAAGCTGTCGCTCCCGACAAGTGACACCGGGTCAGATGAAGGTACAGACGCGAACGGTCGACGAAGGGAACAGTGAGAACACACAGCCGTGAACTCACTGGAGATGAAAAGAGTCGACAGCTAGGCATTTTTATCCCGGAGGAAAGGCAATGCTGCATAGACCTAGAAAGAGATGGATAAGACGGTTTGCGAACCAGAGAGACTGAGAAAGGGGGTTGGTTACAACCTGGGAAGGTATTAGCACCCAGATTGTCCGTCGTACTCGACGGGATCCACGCTTAAAAAGATTTGTGTTTTAAAGGGGTAGTGTCAGTGCAATCTGTGTGTAAAATAGCTGGAAAAGAATGTACAGGTGTCAGTGTAAAAGAAGTGAAGTGTGATATGTACAGTGTCAGTGTAAGGACAGGAGTAAAATGCTCAAGATCATGAGGCTAAAGAATAAAGCTGGAAGAGGGGGAATGAACAGAGACTTTTGTTCGATAACTGTTAAGTTATGCCTACGTATCCTCTCGTGCAATGAGGAAGTCAGAACACCGTAGTTCGACCCAAAGAGACTGAAAAATGAATTGACTTGTGAACTGCTTGCTTGTCTATGCTCAAGTGTATGATCTGTCTGGCACAGATGCAAACTGTCTTGCATTAGACGGAAGAAGCAAGTTCTCGATTGTGAGTGAAGATGATGAGAAAAGAATCCCGAAGGAGACAATTATTGTTTGTTTTTGTGTTTTCAGTCTTTTATTGCCTTTTGAAGATTTGTCATAAGATAATGAGCTTAAGTCTAAACCAATGGATTTAGTAAACTCATCACATCTTCCCTCTGATTAGGGGTAATGAGAATACCTTAAGTGTGAAGTCAGATTCTCACACTTAATCACCTTCGGTGTAGGATTAAGATCATTAACCTACTTGTGATTATTTAGATGTTTTTGGTGATTTTGTTTGGTGTAGAGTAATGAGATTAAGCCATAATCAAGGATTAAACAGACTCATTACACCATCCTAAAAGAAGGATAATAGATGAGAATGTTTAAGTTGAGAAAAACTCCTCAACTTAATCCATGATTAGGGATTAAACCCATGACAAAACAAGCCTTTGATTAAGTGGATTTTATTTAATGGTATGATGATGAAGTGAATTTTATTGTTTGTAAGACAACTTGAGGGGGACTTGTCCATTAACACTAGGGTTAGTCCTTCTTAACCAATTAAGGAAGAATTAGAACCCTAATGCAAGGCCCAAGTTACAAGTGTGATGTCTTGATAATTATTAAGTGAATTGATTAAGAGATTTAAACACCTTAAGGGTTTAATACTTAGGATTAAAGTTATACACTTCATCCTAAGAGAAGGATGCAGGCATAAGCTTAATCACAAAGTATTAAAGCCTTTAGGGTTTAGTCCCTGATTATGAGGTGAGAAGAGAGGACTCAAAGAGAGACACAAAGGTAAAAACTATGGGGGGAACTAATCAAAACCCTAATTCATTGTCATGCTTGGATGATCCTAAGGTTTGTGAGGTTTGCAAGAACAATCTTCAGAAGAACCACCAGGAAGCAGATGAACAGGATCAAGAGAAGCAAAGTGACTTGCTTCATTCAAGAAGTCAAGTCACTTGAAGAAAGAAAGTGGGGAGGAAAAGAAGGAGCAAGCTCAAACTCAAACACAAATAAGAATGTAGCAATGGATGCAAGAGAGATGAAAAGAAAAGGTATGAGAAGTGAAGGCAAATCCACTTCTCAAGTTTACTTACCACCTGCAATGTTAGAAAGAAAATGCAATGCAATGCAAGATGAGATGAAATGATATGATGCTAAGCAAAACCAGAAGCATGTTGATGATGATTATGATGTTATGAGGTGCTGCAAACATGAGGCAAGACAATGGAGATGTTCATACAAGATCATGAATGCAAATGATGCAAGCTAAGGAGCATGAACAAACATGAAATGTTATGAAGCATACAAGACAAATGACATGGCAAATATGCAATGCAATGATCAAAGATGCTTTATACATGTCTTAAGATGTCAAATGAACCATGAGAATGCACAATATGCAAAGACAAGTCATGTTATGCAAGAGAATGCAAGAAGGATGCAAAAGAACTCCCAAATTAGGGTTCATGGATCAAACATCAAACACAAACCAAAAACAGAAGCAAACCTTATGATAAAAATGGAAAATGGCACCCAAGGAAACCCTAGACCTATAATAAACCACTGCCCAAAGGGGAGCTCTCAACTCTCAACCAAACTCAAGATATGAATTTTCTAAGTTATTAGGGTTTTTTAGGGTTTTTAACAAAAGAAATGCCAAACAATTTAGAAAATGAGGAAACAAATCATGGCCATTTTATATTTGAAAATACATGCTAAACATAACACAATGCAAGAAGAATCAATGTCTCAACCTTCTCCAATAGGCAGAAATGATTTTTTGAACTTATGATCAAAATAATGCACAAAAAATGATTTAATTCAATGAAAAATTCTTAAAATGCATCAAGATCAAAAAAGAAATTTGGTTTGAAGGTTGGACAATGTTTCTAAATGTCTTAGAACATCTCATGAATTTTTTTGTAATTTTTAAATACCTAAAAGTATTTTTAATTAATTAATTTCCATTAATCAATTAAAAATAAACTTTTAAATATTTAAAAATACTTTTTTAATGCTAAAAATAAAAATAAAAATATTTTTGTGTTTTAAAAATTAATGAAACTCTTGACAAAAAGTTTCATAATTTTTAAACAATTCTTACTATTTTAAATAAATTGTACAAAACAAATGAGAAAAAAAATGAAATAAAAATTAATGAAAAGGAGAAGTAATCACAATCCATGGCTGAGATTCAAACTTGGGGAAAGGGGCTTGACCGCGCGCGTTTTTAAACGGCCAGGATGGAGTCTGATTCAATTAAACTAATTAATCTTAATTAATTTAAATAAAAAGAATTAGGGCTAAGTGAATCAATCTGGGCCGTGCACAACTTAAACTAATCACCATCCTAAGGCTGTGAACGCATCTGGCAAATTAATTAGGGTTTAGAGTTAATGACTTTCAGGTGACCGGAGGGAAGCTCCGGTCATCTTCTCCGGCGGGTTGAAAACCCTAAATCATGATTCAGGCCACCATTCTCCAAATTAAAAGCAGGGAAATGATCCTCTACCCAAACCCCACTCAAATCACCTTTCAAACTAAATTTATCATGCTTAAACAAGAAGAATCGAAACCAACAAGATTCACGGGCAAAGTTTCAGAGCTTCAGTAAATCCTCATTTTTCACTCATTTCCAATTCTAAACACATCATTATGATCAGCAAGGCATGTACTTTCGATTTGTAACAAAAGAAACAAGCTTTGAGAAAGAAGTTTCATGGCCATACCTGAGGTGACAACTCCTGTTTCTGGGCTTTCAGAGCAATTTCTTGGTGCAGGCTAGCTCCAATGACTCCCCTGGTGACAATGGCAGGTTTGAAATGGGCTCTAGCAAGCTATTTCATGAGTTACCAAACTGATATAGCAGAGAATGAACTTGGTGTACAGGCTGTATTAAGTCAATGTGATGGGTGGTTTGGACTCCTCTGAGTGTTTCTGATTTGTTGGTGAAGAAAGATGAAGTGTTTGATGGCTGTATAGTGAGATTCGAAGAGAACTGGTTTGGAAGGTGAGAAATGGTGGAGCTCAGGTCAGGCTTGTTTCAGGCTTGAGCTTTGGTGGTTTGAGGCCTATGGAGTGTATTGAGTTGGATGATGAAGAAAGTTTTTGTGTTTCTTGGCTGTGGAGGCAGATTCGAAAGTTTTTGCAATGTGGAAGGTTTTTGTGAATGTGTGTCATGTGATAGTTTCAGCCTTGCCTCCCTTATGTTTTGGCCAGCATTTGGATAGTATAAACAATTGCAAGTGGCTGGGGGATGTGACATGTCCTGCTGTGATTGGGATGTCTACTTTTGCATAAAGTCCACCTTTTGTGTAAGTGAGGCATGGCTCAAAGTCTAGGCAAGTACAAGGTTGGTTCTGGTGCAGCATGGTGAGAGAGAGGTCTAGCAAAGCTCAGCACTCAAGGCTGCAAGTTGGTGAGAGGTGATCATGAGTTTTTGCAACTTGTTGCTTTTTGAACTTTCATGAGAAAAGTCAAGTTACATGAACTATAACCATGGGCATTCTTGGTTCAATTCTGATTTCATGACTTAGAGACATGTTTGTGTGTTGGTTTGTAGTGAATTAGAAGTCACATAATGCATTGGTCCAAGGTTTTGCAAAATCTCCATTTGGTGCATGACTTGAATTTTAGTGATTTTTGCCAACTTTAACAAACCATAACTTTTGATCCAAGATGAATTAGATCATGTTCTTGTACTTTTTGAAAAGGGAAAGATGAGATCTACAACTTTCATGACCAAAGTTTTTCCATTTGAAGCATTTTTGGATCCAAAATCATGGCTTGAAAAATGACCTAAAATGATGCATTCTTGAAAAGTCAACTATGCCCAAAAAGTCAACATTTGCAAAAACCCTAAATTCTTGATTTCTATGAACTTCAACCTTCTTCCATGATCAAATAAAGATCATATACACTCAAAATGATGAAGATTACCCATTGGTTGGGTCATTGGGGGTCTCAGATGCCCTGATTTTGCACTGACTTGTCTGAAAAGTCAACTCTTGATCCGATGACTTCCCCATGGAATTTCTTCATGAAAATTGATATGCATACTCCCTATACCATATAGAGATCAATGGAAACAAGAATGACCAAAAAATTTGGAGTTATGGCCTCTGAAACCAAAACCCTAATTTTCAGTCAACTGTGCAGTTCATCCTGGCTCTGCATCCACTCAACCCTAGCTCTTGTGATTCCTCTGCATTTTTGACTTTGAGGAGATGAAATATGATATAAGAACACACATGGACCCCTTTGAGTTGATTGGTGGCCTTTGGAGTGGCTCAAGAAGCTCTGGGATTGCTCAGATCACAAACCCTAGGTGCAGATGACTTTGAACCATTGCAGTGAATCAAAATTGTACTATGAGATGTTATGATTGTGTTTATGCATATGAAATGATCACAAGCCATGGTGTGAATGGGTGAGGGAAAATTTGGGGTGTTTACACCCTGCTGCCTACGTACCTCATTGGGATAATGAGGATCAGAGTCGACGTAGTTCACCTAACTAGGCGGGAACTATTTGTTTGTGTCTTTTATACTGGAACTGCGTATGTCTATGCTCAGGTGTTGCAGGCTCGTCTGGTACGAGTGCGTTTACCGTCTTGCATGCGAGACAAGTCGTCGCGAGTTCGTGTTCAGAATGAATGAGATGAGAAAAGAAGTTCCCGCAGGATAGTCGCTTATTGTTTGTTTTTGTCTTTTATGAGAAATTTTTTGAATTTGTTTGTGAACATTCTCATACTAAGACCTATCCATCATGGTAAATACTTACACCTCGCCCCAAAATAGGACGTGCATAAGTACTCCGCAACAAAGACTCATGGCGTATAAGAATGTTCGGTTTTTATTAAGTGTTTTATTGTTTTTCTTTATGAGATGAGAAAGAATGACTCAAGTTGAAAAAAGGACAAAATAAGGGGACTAAGACACAACCCTAAGTTAGTTATTAAAATTGTGGCCCTATGGTTAATGAGGTATTCTAATCCTTAGAAAGAAAAGGAAAAGAAGAAGAGATAATTAGAAACTAACTTACTTCCTAAGGAAGTTAAGTTGTCTCTAAAGAAAGGGAAAGCCTAAAAGCAAAGCACAAGGTGCTAAAGCAAACACAATTATAATGCATAAGAGATAGGAATGAAGTGATGCTTACCTCAATATTCCCCCCTACAAAACAAAATTTAGCATGACAATGCATACTGAAAGTAAAATCAAAGCATGAAAGCGATTAAGTACCATCAACGTCCTAGAATGGAACCAGGGTTCAAAATAAGACTTAAGTCTAAAGGTGAAGGTACCTAAAGGTTATATGACTTCTAAAGTCAGTAGCTACATGTTATAGGTCCCTAAGTATGCTAGGATACCTCACAAGTTCAAACTATGTCAAACTATGTACAAAAAGTTCACCTAAGTTTACCTAAATGCAAGTTACGACTTATGGATGAAGTATGAATGCGTATGGCTTACAAGCATGGATTAATACATGAAATGAGTATCAAAGTCAGTAGTGAATTCTTATGAATGAGGATTAATGATCATATCATCATGGATGCAATGGTTTAGGCATATGGAGCAAGGAGAAGAAGATGCGAGAAGAAATGGAGCAAACATCGCGTAAGATCACAAAGAATGCAAGTTAAG
Organism: Lathyrus aphaca; assembly: GCA_963966055.1. Taxonomy (NCBI): domain Eukaryota; kingdom Viridiplantae; phylum Streptophyta; class Magnoliopsida; order Fabales; family Fabaceae; genus Lathyrus; species Lathyrus aphaca. The sequence continues at coordinate 133,300,631 of OZ014519.1, read as the reverse complement.
GATGTATGACATGTGAATATGCATGAAATGATTATGGGTCAGTAGCATATAAGATATGAGATGAAATTAAAGTGCATGGATTGCATTAATTATTCCCACATAATTCATGTTAATATTTAGAGGAGAAGAGAAACAAGTTTAGGTTAAAATTAGTTCACATAAGTATGCACTTTGAAACACCAAAACAAACCAAATGAAACATGATTCAAAAAGTGACCTATAACTGGAATTAATGACCTAAAAATGATCTATAATTAACTCCTAGAAGTTACCAAAAGGTTCCTCAAGCAAATGGCATGAATGCCTTGCTAAATCCTAGGATATGGAGCAAATAAACACATATATCAACCTATGATCTAGGTGACATGAAAAAATAGCAAGAAGGCTCTAAAAATTATGAAATTAAATCCCTGGAATGTTGAAGTCAGTACCTAACATGGTCTAAAAGAATTTCACAAAATTATGCACCAAAGTGCCAAAACAATTACTTAACGATTGAGATAATAAGACATGATCGCCGAAAAACAACTCCACAAACTGGATCAAAAATGGCACCAAAAATTATGAAAAAAATGCCTAAGTAGCATCATAATGTCACAAATTCCAGTGGTTAATCACATACAAAAAATAGGTCTCACACCTATGGGAAAAAATTGATTTTGGTCTCTTATGTCAATACCATTCCTTTTGGGACAACTTGTGATCTAAAATCCAAATTAATTATTAAAACCACCCAAATATGTAATCAAAAAATATGAAAAATTAATTAAGAGGATGAGGATCACTCATGAATTTTTCCAGAATTTTATCACACCTAAAACTATTTTTAATAACTGCGACGAAACGGGAAATAAATGGTGTTTTAAGGGAAAGCAAAAGGAAGTGAATTCTACAATCCGTAACCTAATCCCTAAGCTCCGAAATCGACACATATAACCAAAAATCATAAGTAAATCCAATGCCTCAGGTGGGAGGGCTCAATATGCACCTTAATTTATATGATCATAAGCCGCATATGACTAGAATGGTGCGTTAAAGTGGAGGAACGAGATTACTTACTTGGTCGAAGTGCCAATTCTTTCACATAAAAGAAATCCAAAAAAACTTCAAGCCAAGCCTTGTAATCTCCCATGAGAAAAATAAATGCTCATTTTCCATAATTACTTTGTGAAGATCCTCCATAATCGAAACAAAAACAATGGCACAAAATATCATTTGAATCCAAAGGTATCCCACAAATAAAGTGGAATACCAACCAAACGACCGTCGTTAAGATCTTTTCGAGAACCTTGCATGAACTCAACAAACACATTAGAAACCAAAAAGAGGTGCAACCGGAAGTTGCACCTATGCCTCACAACTCAAAATCAAGTAGAAAAATGAATATACGAGTCATGGACATGCATTGAAATTTATGTTTCAAAACGGGACAACACTTATGCTCTAACATAAACAACATGCAAACTCAAACCGGAATCGAACAACTTTATATGCGATGAATGACAAATGATCAACAAACATAAGTACAAGTCAAAACAAGATCAATGCATCAAAATCGCACCAAACCGAACTTAAAAAGCCTTAAAACGGAAAAACGTGTCAAAAATCACCGACTCGGAATTGAACGAAAATCGCATGGTAACTAGCAAACGTGCCAACGGATTCAAATATGCAATCAGTTTTTGAAAATTCCGTTCGGAATTGTTACTTTTTAGCCGATTTTGTCGGCTGGCAGTAGCGAAATAGTCGAAAAAAATTGTCCGAAATCGACTAAAAAGCTTACAAATGGCTCCGGAATAATCAACAAAGTCAATTTACACTATTCACATTCGCAAAAGGTTAGGAAGTTATGACCAAAATATATTCTCGACACGCGACACGTGAACAACATCAATAATTAAGCCTCAACCTATCCTATTTCAAATTTGCATATTGAAACAAACATGAATTTAAAAGTCAAGCACTTCAATCAATATCAAGTCACAATAATTAACTCTCTTAAGAATTTTGTCAAACACCTAACATGCACCGATTATTCTATGTCAATTTTAACTATCATTTCCAATTATGAACAACAACAATTATTAGGATCAATTAATCAAGCATCAATCAACAACCACATCAAGAATCAATGCACATAATCTCCATAATATTAATTCAACTTGTAAATTCAATTCAAGAAACAATGCAACAATTATTCATGAATTAAAGTTTAAGAAGCTTACCGAATGAAGAATCGACGAAGAAATTGCGAATCCGAAGGAAGTGAGACGTGATCGTGAACGGAGGATAGGGGGAGAGGTCGCGTGGCTACCGGCGGCGGAAGATGGTGGTCACACGGTTGTGAAGTTGATCGGAGGTGGTGGTTCGTGGCGGCTCAATTACCGGAAGCTTGATCGGAATTTTATGTTTTTGAGTTCTTGATGAAGTTGTTGTTGTGTTCTTAAGAAAGAGTTGAGAGAATGAACTTTGATCCTTTAGAGAGAGTTTGTGAGAGTTTTTTGGTGTTTGTAAATTATGATTGAAGTTATGAGACAAATTGTGGGTCAAAAGAATATATAGTGGAGTGTAAAATGAAAGGCAAAAGGTAGAATTTCGGCTTAAGTGAAAATAACAACATCTTCGACAAGAAATTTCGACTCTGAGCCTTCCAAACATCGTCCGCCTCTGAATCATGGTGGCAACGCAAAAAAACCGAATGTCATACGATCAAAATCGAGTGCGATCGATACGTTTAAGCTGCAAGACGTCACTGCATAAGTTGTTTTTTCAGCTTATTTAGTGTCCGCTACTCGAAAATGTGACGAGGTCAACCTCTTCGGAGCATAATCTCGACTCGACTTTGTCAGCAAAGTTGTAGATCTATGAGTCAGTGACCTGGTGTTAAAATGTAAGCTCAACCAGAAAAATAACTAGGGAGATATGAATTTTCTCGTGAAACCACTTTCAGCCTTTTTCTTCGGTTCAACACTTCAGTTTTGCAAAATAAATCAAAATGACAATCTTTGGAGCACCGTTCAAACTCGTGTTTGTCTTTGAACTTTAAGAGGATAAAATTTGTGAACTACCGCTTCAAGAACGGATGCAATCCGATGAAAATTGACCGAGTTATGAATTTTACAAAATCTGACAGACATTGCACTGCATCAAAGAACCTTACTGGTAATTCGCATTTTCGGGATCCTTCCGCTCGGACCTAACCCAAACTGAATTCACATAATGAAGATAACATCTAAAAGGAATTTTAAGCACCGGAATGACATCAATCCGATGAATGAGCCACGAGTTATGAATTTTTTTAGTGTTCAAAACTCATCGGTTCAACACTGTTTTTCACTATGTCGATTCTAAAAACTCGCACATTCGGAGATATTCTTCAAAGAATTAGTTCTAGACCAAAACCCAAAAGTTGGAAAGGATATCAAGACATAACGTTTGGCATATGAATCTCTCAGACATGTTGACCCAATCAGAAGTTACAAACTCTTGAATACCGCTAGCACAGTTAATCGGCGAAACCGAAATTTCAGAAACAAATAATTCCCTCCATTTTCCTTGATGAATTGGCCTCCGAGCCGAACACAAAAGTTGTAGAGAATACCGAAAAGGTCTAAACTATTAAGTTTCAAGCCAAAATGAGTTTCCGAGCATAAGTTACAACTTTTGCAAACTGCATCATAAAAATTGATATTCTGCTTAAACTCCTCTGAATCAACCGAGAACTTTTGGCTTCTTCTGAGATTCTTGTGCACGTGCGGCATGGAGAAATAAAGGTCAGTCGCAACCTATGGCAGCTCAAATGGAGATGTATGTTCATGTATGTTTATGATGCAATTGTGATCTAAATGCAATGCAATGTATGAAAGGATATTCTAAATGGCATGGAAATGAGAGGGCAAATTTTGAGGTATTACAGATGTCAAGACTGTTTTCCTTAATGGGAATCATCTTGAGGATGTGTACATGACACAACCTGAAGGATTTGACATACCTGAAGAAGCCTAAAAGATATGCAAGTTACAGCTATCAATCTACAAATTAAAGAAAGATTCTAGAAGTTGGAATCTTCATTTTGATGAAACTGTAAAATAGTATGAATTCATAAAGAATGAAGATGAGCCTTGTGTCTACAAGAAGGTTAGTGGGAGCATGATCATTTTCCTGGTATTATATGTAGATGATATATTACTTATTGGAAACGATATGCCTACCTTTCAACAAGTAAAAACTTGGTTAGGGAAATGCTTTTCTATGAAGGACTTTGGTGAAGCAGTCTATATATTAGGAATCAGGAAGAGATAGATCACAAAAATTGTTTGGCCTAAGTCAGAGTACATACATAGACAAGGTGTTGAGACGCTTTAATATGCATGATTCCTGATGCGTCCGCAAGCGCACAAATTTATCAAAGTAATATAAAAGATTGTCGAACCATAGAGACCAATATCAACCTATCGTTATCTATCGTTACTTTGTAAAGCTAAGGCTAATGATATTTGATTAGAACTAAAACTAAAATAGAACTAAGAAAATATAGAAGAACGAGGCCGGGATATGGTTTCCGCACTCCTAAAGGGCTCATAGAATGAGGTGCTAATTACGACTATACTCATATTCCTTAGAATATACCAACTTAAAGACTCTGTCTCACGCTCTCGCGGTCTTAACTAAAATCATACTTCCTAATCCCAAGATTTTGCTCTCGCTCTCCCGGTAACTAGGAAACACTCTTTGAAAGCTAATAATATCCTAAACGTCTCTAAAGTGCTCTCGCTGTATTTAGATAAGTTTCCTAATTTCTACTATCTGGTTCGCTCCTCACGCTCTCGCGGATCTCAGCTCAAACCCTTATATGCCTCTCACTCTCATGACAAAGCAATGTTAACTAACATCTCACTCTCATGACAATGCTAATTAAATTACGCATAGAAATTATAACCAAAACATAATTGTAGTTATTAATTCGCACCTATTATTTTCTACCGAGTCCTGTCGGTAACGACGGTCCTCATACGCCGGACTCTAAACTAATTAGTAAGACATATACTTAAATGGACACGACATAAACATAAAGATTGAAATTAAGAACAACATACTTTAACAATTAAGAGATGTAGTATCAATAATAATAATAAAGCGATAAAATAAAGAACCTGTAATAAACTTGAATTAAATGCTGGAAATAGAGAAACTGAAATGCAAGATTGTTGATCCAAGCGTTACATAGAACATAGGCCTAATACTAATGGTGTGGTAGTTCCTCGATGTGAGAAACTACCACTTTTACAATGATAATTTATGCCTAGAACTATGAAAGAAAAAATTGCACAAAAACTTGGATGCCCCTTTAAAGCCAAGAGCAAACCTATATATAGAAGGAAATTTCGTTTTGTAACTTCCATGGAACATAAATGAGTGGTGGAGTAAGTGAGAGTAGTTGGAAGGTGGAGAAGTAGTGGAGTGAGTGGGAGTAGTGGGAAGTTGGAGAAGTAGTGGAGGAATAAAAGGGAAAATGGAGATTTCTTCTCCTAAATTATAGGTGGTTGGCGCCACCTTCCTCTCTCCCTTAAAAAGTGGCGGGTGCCACATTTGATAGGTGGTGGACGCCACCTCCCAATGTGGCTTGCGTCACATTGTGTGAGAGTGGTGGGTCCCACCCCTTTTATTTTCTTTCCGTCCTTTTCTTTCCTTTTTATTCACAACTTCTCATTTTCTTCACATTTCTTCCTTTAATTATTTTCTTTTCTTTCTTTTGTGAATTAATCCAAGTCACCTGAAAACATAGTAAATGATATATAAATCGAAGCATAAATCAAATAAAACAAAGGAAATCATAACTAAAATTCATGTAAGTCAAGCCAATTAAACGATATAATTTAGCGTTATCAAACTCCCCCACACTTAAACCTTTTCTTGTCCTCAAGAAAACCATGACTCATAAGAAAAATAGTGCATACAAATACTCATCCTAGGCTACCAACTCTACTTCGATTAAGTTTGTGTCGATAGGTACTTGTTCACACACTAAGGATATCGTAACAATACAATTCCTCTTTTGGGATCATCAACCTCCCTCCTATACAAACCAATATGAATCATGTTATTATACCTAAGTCTAATTCACTCATCCTTCTTTCATCCTTTTTCATTCTGGTGCAATCACATTAAGCCCGTTATCCTTTCACACTCATGGTAGGATAGCCTGTTAGTGACTATGATCTCATTTTCATCAATTTTTTTCTTTTGCACATATCAATAAAATAAAGAATTTTACACCGTTGGGCTAAATGATCGGGTAAGGACCACCTAAATTAGAAGGAAAATTTATTTTCATTCATTCATTCATTTTTTCTCTTGATTTATTCTTTTAACTTTGAGATCATACACTTATTTGCATCGACTTCCTACTTAGTGTGTGCTTAGGATGGTGCTGACTGCTAATATAAACTAATAAGGGACTACTAAAAGGGTGAGAACTTAAGGTTATGGCATAATAAGTACTCAAATCGATTTCCATAATTGGGAGCCTAATGGTGTTAAAATGATACCGATCTTATGGGATTTTCTTAAGTCTCACTATCTAACCTTAATTTTGTCTGTAGCCTAAGATTTTCAAAAGAAACACTATTTTTGTAATTTAGAATTTTTCAAATTATTTGGCTCAAAAATATGGGGAGATCGATAAACATAAAATCACGCATAAATACTCGACAACTCATGCAAAGACGCAACAAAATACTAAAATTGAAAAAAATTTAAAATCATGCTGGAAAACATTAAATCTAACTAGAAAAATGGTAAAATGGAAGCGAGAGAGTTCCTCCCCCACACTTAAACTAAACATTGTCCTCAATGTTTTGATAAAAAATGGAAAATGGATGATAGAACCTGTATGGATGCCTTTGTTTGCTACTACAGTCGAATTCACTCTGATTCTTCCCTTGTTGTCCCTGTCTTTGCTGATCACTTCTTCTCCGGCGTCTTGTACTACGAGATATCTGAATTTACTGAAACTTCACATTCCTGAAGCCGCTCATCATATTGCCTATTTCCAAAGAAAGTACCTGCAAAACATGTTAGGAAAATAATGTGCGGTGTATGCAGGTGGAGCCAGACCATGCAAATAACAAGGATAAGGTGAGTTACCGACGAGAGAGACATGCCATCTCCTATCATATTCAACATCGGTGTCCCCACCAGCAGCGACATTCAAAGGAATGTGCGTGGGCACCAACTCGTCTTAAGGGATTGTCATCAAAAGATCATTCACTTAAATGCAACTGAGACGTGACAAGCGATACATTTCTTTATTTTTCTGCAAACAAAAACAATAAAAGAAAAAACATTAAATTAAAACTCGTGGGTTACCACCCATGCAGAGTTTTGTTTAACGTTGATAGCTCGACGGTTAAAAATGTTATTCTTCGGTTTCCATGGCCATTTATCAAGCCATCTCACATATCCCTCACCTTTCCTTTTCTTCCTTCTGTGGGGTAGTTCATTCTTTTGAACTTGTGGTGGTGGTTCTGGATCTATGCTAAGTATCAGCTTTTCTTGTTTTGGCGTTGTCATTTCATCCATCACCTTAAAGTCAAACCTTACCCTTTTTACACTAATGATTTCCTTAGTTTGGTCTTCAAATTTTCTCTTTTTATGTAAGACCTCAGACAAGGGTTCGTGGGTAATTTTCCATACATGCACATACGTTTTAGAGTCTGCAAACTTATACGGGAAAAGATATGGTGGGGTATATGGAGGGTGGTCAACAGTTCGTGCTTCATTCTCTACCTCTTCGACAACCTCGTTTGTGGATGGTGTTGGTGAATTTGTCTCAATCTCAACTCTTTCCTCACCATAACTCTCATCAATCTCATTATCACTCTCCTCGGGAATTTCAATTTGGTTTTCATTGCTGGTTGCTATAATATAAGAATTCTCCTCAAGGGAGGGACCTACAGGTGTCAGTGCAAGCAGTAAGGTTTGGGTCTCCAATGCCTCAGTGTGAGTCACGAGGGACTCAACCATCGTGTTCATCCGCCTAACGGTTTCATGATTATCGATATGTTGTCTTTTAAGTTCTTCATTCTGGATAGTTTGTGCGTCTATAAAGTGCTCCATCATAGATTCTATTCTAGCATTGATCGATGTTTCAATGAAATCCTCCATAAATGTTTCGAGGTTGGACTGAACGGATTCTTGCGGTTCTTCAAAATATTGAGAGTGGTAATTTGGGCGGAAATGAGATAGCATCGTGTGGAAATCTTCAATTAGTATTTCTAGATTGGAATTGTACGACTCTTGGGGTTCCTCAAAATATTGGGAATGGTAATCATCGGGAAGATTTGGGTGCGATTCCTCAAGGTATTAGGAGTCCTGCTATTGGTAATTGTAGAAAGAATTAGGGTGCGGCTCCTCAAAATTTCTGAATTCATAGTTATAGAGGTTATTTGGGTGAGAATGGGTGGATGAAGGATTGAAATTTTCCATGTGTATTTCGAGGTTGGGATTATGGTATCCTTGAGATTCCTCGAAATATTGGGAATGGGGATTATAGAAAGAGTTTGGGTGGAACATAATTAAAGAAATAAGAAAGAAAATGCCTAAGTCTATACGGTGCAACAACGGAATAATGATATTGACTATTGGTCCCCAGCAACGGCGCCAAAAACTTGATGAGTCCGCAAGCGCACGGATTTATCAAAATAATATAAAAGATTGTCGAACCACAGAGACCAATATCAACCTATCGTTATCTATCGTTACTTTGTAAAGCTAAGGCTAATGATATTTGATTAGAACTAAAACTAAAATAGAACTAAGAAAATATAGAAGAACGAGGCCGGGATAACGATAGAATGAGGTGCTAATTACGACTATACTCCTATTCCTTAGAATATATTGTCGCTCCCACCAAATGACACCTGGTCAGACGGGGTACAGACGCGAACGGTCGGTGAAAGAGAGAGAACATGAAGATGAACTGAAAAGAGTCACCAGCTAGGCATTTTTATCCCGAAGGAAAGGTAATGCTGCATAAACCTAGGAAAGAAATGGATAAGACGGTCGTGAATCAGAGAAACTGAGAAAGGGGGTTGGTTACAATCGGGGAAGGTATTAGCACCCAGATTGTCCGTCGTACTCGACGGGATCCACGCTTGAAAGTTTGTGTTTAAAGGGGTAGTGTCTGTGCTATCTGTATGCAAAAGCTGGAAGAGAATGTACAGGTGTCAGTGCAAAAGAAGTGTGAAGTGAATTGTTCAGGAATGAGGCTTAAAAGAATAATGCTGGAAAAGGGGGAATATATAGAGACTTTTGTTCGATAACTGTTAAGTTATGCCTACGTATCCTCTCGTGCAATGAGGAAGTCAGAACACCGTAGTTCGACTCAAAGAGACTGAAAGATAAATTGACTTGTGAACTGCTCACTTGCATATGCTCAAGTGTATGACCTGTCTGGCTCAGGTGAAAACTGTCTTGCATTAGACGGAAAAAGCAAGTTCTCGTTTGTGAGTGAAAGAGGTGAGAAAAGAATCCCGGAGGAGACGATTATTGTTTTTTTTTTTAGTTTTCAATCTTTTATTGCTTTTGGAGTTTGTCATAAGAGAATGAGCTTAAGCCTAAACCAAGGGTTAGTAAACTCATCACATCTTCCCTCTGATTAAGGGTAATGAGAATACCTTAAGTATGAAGTAAGCACCTCACACTTAATCACCATGATGTAGGATTAAGACCATTAACTTACTTGCAATTATTTAGACGTTTTTGGTGTTTTTGTTTAGTGTTAAGTAATGAGTTTAAGCCATAATCAAGGATTTAATGAACCCATTACACCATCCTAATAGAAGGATAATAGATGAGAACATTTAAGCTGAGGAAGATACCTCAACTTAATCCATGATTAGGGATTAACCTCATGACAAAACAAACCTTTGTTAAATTGGATTTTAGTTAATGGTAAGATTAAGAAGTGAATTTTATGGTCTGCAAGACAACTTGAGGGGGACTTGTCCATTAACACTAGGGTTAGTCCTTCTTAACCAATTAAGGAAGAATTAAAACCCTAATTGATGGGCTAAATGAAGGTGCGCAAAACACAAGGAAGGGGGGTTGGAATTGGGTTTTCTGGAATAAATAAAATTAACTTCTAATGACACGTTTAATTTATCCTGGTTCGTTTGAACTCAAACTACATCCAGTCCACCCGCCAAGGTGATTTTGCCTCTACTGAGGTCTTAATCCACTATTCAATAAGAATACACACAAAGACCTATAGTCAATGTCTTCTTGAGTCTTCTGACTAAACTTAGTCACTCAAGGAAAACGATAATTATTACAATAATAAAGACGTAACTTAGAATGCTTCTAGATAAGCAGGTATCACTAAGTGATAGTTACAATAATAAGTACAAGATAAAAAGATTTGCTTGAATATATGATGTACGTTGTATAGCGTTGCGTACTGCTTGATTTCTTCAAATGATGTCCTTTATATAGTTTATGATAAAGTAGCCGTTGGAGACATCTTGAATCAAATTAGGATATACTTTAATACCTTAATTTCTTTCCATAAGAAGAGATACTTGTCTTTGTATATTAAAGAAAATATTCTTTAATTAAAGTCTTTCAATAAGGATACCAGCATCTTCTAAGCGGAAATCAGAGATAATAAATGAGATATGCGCAGCCAATAAATATGTAATTTAATGCTGGATTCTTCTATGAAAGTATCTTCTATGATGGTTCTCCTTAGCTTGTACGGATTACTTAGATAAGATTTACTTCTACATAAGAAGAAGTATATTCATTAGAACTTCTAATATGAAAGGCTTTGTTATCATCAAAACACTTAGAGGTTCAGAACCATATTTGTTCTAACAATCTCCCCCTTTTTGATGATGACAAAACATTTTAGTTTAGGAGAATAAAGTTTAATGAATTTAAATGAACTCCCTTTGATTAGAAGAAAACTTCTTTCAGATGTTCTATGATTCTTAGCTCCCCCTGAGTTGATTACTTGACCTGTTTCTTTTCATAGTGACAACTCAAATAATTTTGTTAGAATATGTAAGAGGCAGATTTTGGTAAAACTGCTATGAATCAGAATCATTTACGTTTCTCCCCCTTTTTGTCATAATCAAAAAGATATAGAGCAAGAAAACATGAATTATAAAACAAAACCAATAGAGTGATATTAAAAGTAGACGCAACAAGCATAAAGGTTCAAGCCGTTAAGCAAAATTAGAAGATAAAACAGCAAAGTAACAGAATAACAGGACAGCCAATGCAGAAGATAAGAAAATCAGGAGTTCATCTTAGTGACTAAAGTCTCCAGCAAAGATTTGATGTCTGATGAAGATTCCACTTGCTTGGTGAGTAGAGTCTTCATTTCAGCAGTTGTTTCTTCTTGCTTGTCTAGACGTTCTTTCACTAGTTGATTTTCCTTCTTCAATTCTTGCAGAGTTTGTAAAACAAAATTTGTTTCCAGAGGTTCTTCAGTTTGTGGAGCAGCTTGATTATCAGGACCATCAGCATTTTCTTCTACAGAAGATACCAAAACCATCTGAAGTGCTGAGTGCTCATCCAAAGGTTCTGATTCTTTCCAGGGCTTATTATCTAGCAGAAGTGGTTTAGCCTGACTAACATTTGAGACTACTGCTTGAAGGTACTCACAGAAGTTCTGATGAGCCACATCATAGCAGATGTCCTTGAGTCTTCTGGACTCAGCATTAAACCATTTTCTGAGGTCAGCCCATAGAAAATCAGACGCAGCAGGATCAGTAAGCTCTGCACAAGCAGTCTTCAGATCTTCTAATTTTAATTTCAACACTGTTTCGAAAGCTAGAAGTAAAGTAGAAATGTATGATCTAGATGGTTTAGGTTTTGGGATGGGTATTGCTCTTTTGTTGGATACAGAGGAAAGTTTTTGGAGTGCTTCAAAGTCAATTGTAGTTCTAAGGGGATTTTCATTTTCAGTCACAGTTTCTTTTGGTGAATCAGGGATGTTTATGATAGTAGGTGAGTTGTGTGGTGTTGATGTATGAGAGGAAAGTGAGTTTGCTTGAGTGGGAGATGTTTTGGGTTGATGTTCAGAGGAAGAAGGTGGGGCAGCATCTGAATCTTGATAGTGTTCAAGATCAAGATCTAAGGCATCTTTCAAAGCAGATTGTGTTTCTTTTGTTGGGGAACGATCAATATCAGAAAGAGGAGTGTCATCAATTGGTATGTCAAAGTCAGCAATATTTTGAGGTTGATGGGTTTCTGTTTCTGTTTCTGGTGGATATAATGAGGATAGGATGGATGCAACAGCAGAAGTTGCAGGAACTTCAGTTTGAATGGGACTAATATTTTGAGGTGGTTCAGAATCAGGAATTTGTTCAGAAGGAATATCAGCAGAAGATGGTTGGCTATAAGGTAAGGTGTTAGAAGGTTGTTCAGACACTTCTACATTTACAGCTTCTACTACAATAATGGAATCAGGATTAGAAGCAGAGGACTTACCTGTTTTTCTAGAGGATTTTGGCATCTTCTGAGAAGGGTCTTCAGCCGTCTTTCTTTTCTTTAGTCTGAGAGAAGCAACATCTGGAGCTTTTTGTTGTAGTTCCATTGGATTGAAATCAGGGACCGAACCTTGACGTTTGCAAATATCCATATAGTTGATGACAACGTCTGCTGGGGTATCAGAAGAAAAGAGAGGAAAGCCTTCCAAAGGGATCCTTCTGGTGCTGATAACTTCTCTAGAGTGAAGAGTGGGTTCTTGCTGAATAGATGTGATGAACTTCATCTTTTTCAGGTTTTTAGCATTCAAGGGTTTTCCAACATCTGTTTCTAACAGATCAGTTTGTTTTAGTTCTGCTAGGAAGTCCACTAGCTTGTTCTGGCAAAGTATATCAGAAATTAATCGTCCAAAGGGAATCCAATCCCTTTTGGTCTTCTCACCATCCCTTGTTTCTTTCACAGCGACTCTAAGATTCTGAAAGAGAGTGTGTGCAAGGTTGATTTTCTTTCGTTTGGAAATAAAGTAAAGGAGGAATTGTTGATCCAGATTGATGTAGTCTGGAGAATTGGTAGGTTTCCTGTGACAGATTGTCCCAAGAATAATTTTTTCCCAAATACGCAGAGGAGTCTTTAGGTCTTTGATCTTATTTGATGGTTTTCCTGCGGTGAAAATTTCTTTAGCAATCACAGCAGCGTCAGATACTTTGTCCATATCACTACATTTGACACCATTGCCATCAGTTTCAAACAGTTTGGCAATGTGATCTTCAGAGATAATAATCTGTTTACCAAGCACATAAGAGGTAACTTGTGCTTCATTTGAATAAGCATACACCCAAAATTCTTTAACCAGTTTAGGGAAGACTGGTCCCATTAACCTATCAAAGTACTTTTCCCAGCCCTGAGCTTCAACCTGTGGGAGGAGGTCAAAACCATTTTCCTTTAAGCTTGCGAAATCCACGAACAACTCACACAGTACTTCCAGTTTCTCAGAAGGAATGGAAAGAGTCTTTGAGGGTTCAACATAGTAATCATCAGAGAAATCTTTGCATTGAGATGATGAAGCCATTTAGTTACTAAGATGAACTGTTAGGGTTTAGGGTTTTAAAAAAATGAGAGAGCACAAGAGACTGAAAAAATTTAGAGAGAGTAAGATGCGGGTAAAATTTGAAATTGAGAAGGACACTTGACATTTATAGAAAAAAAATTAAAGCAATTAATTAATTGAGAAATTAGTGGGAAAAAATTAATTTTGAAAACATAATGATTAACAACATTAAATGCGCTGACATGGGGTAAAGCGTAAACGATTCTGGAACAGTTACCCAAGAGATTTTCTTGCCTTTTTGGTGTCAAACCTAGCCGTATCAGATTCCAGAATCTCAACAGTGATCCTTCTGAGCGAACAGTTGCCAAGGCACGTTCTGTCACTCTTTAGAATTTGGACACGTGTTTTGATTCTGATGGAAGTCCTTAGAGCTTTGTTGACAGTTGTTTGATATGAAGATCTGCAAGTTAATCCTTTGAACAGAAGTTCTGAGAGTAAAATAATTAGAGCATAGAATCTTCTGAGATAATCATATAGAAGATAAATATCAGAACTTCTAGAGGTAAAACATATGATTAAAGCATTTTCACTCTGGACATAACTTCATGCTAAGGTTAGTTAGAATGAAATTAAATCTATCTTCAGAAAGGGGTTTAGTAAAAATATCAGCCCATTGGTGATTTGTGTCTATAAATTTTAACATTAAAATTCCCTTCTGAGTATAGTCCCTAATGAAGTGATGTTTAACTTCTATGTGTTTAGCTCTAGAATGTAAAATTGGATTTTTAGAGAGACAAATAGCAGAAGTATTGTCACAGAGGATTGGAATGTTACTCTCATAGATATTGAAATCTTCAAGCTGGTTTTTCATCCAGAGCATCTGAGTACTGCATCCAGCTGCTGCAATGTATTCAGCTTCTGCAGTTGATAATGCTATGGTTGGTTGTCTTTTGCTAGACCAAGCGATTAGATTGTCTCCTAGAAATTGACAACTTCCAGAGGTACTTTTTCTTTCTGTTCTATCTCCAGCAAAGTCAGCGTCACAATATCCTACAAGTTTATACTTTTCTGATCTTCTGTAATACAGACCAAGATTAGTAGTACCTTTCAGATATCTAAAGATTCTCTTAACTGCTGTTAAGTGAGTTTCTCTAGGATCCGATTGGAATCTAGCACATAAACATACACTGTATAGAATGTCTGGTCTAGAAGCAGTTAGATAGAGAAGAGATCCAATCATACCTCTGTAGAGCTTCTGATCTACTTTCTTACTTACCTCTTCTTTCGCTAGGATACAAGTAGGATGCATGGGAGTTTTGGATATTGAACTTTCTGATAAATCAAATTTCTTCAGAAGTTCTTTTACATATTTGCTTTGATGGATATATGTTCCTTCTGATGTTTGATTTATTTGAATTCCCAGAAAGAACTTTAATTCTCCCATCATGCTCATTTCAAATTCTGCCTGCATAGATTTTGCAAATTCCTTTCCCAGGGCACTTTTAGTAGAACCAAAAATTATATCATCTACATAAATTTGACATATCAGAAGATCATTTTTAATGTTCTTACTGAAAAGAGTTGTATCCACTTTCCCTCTGATGAATTTATTTTCCAGAAGAAAATTACTTAATCTTTCATACCAAGCTCTGGGAGCTTGTTTTAAACCATATAATGATTTTTTGAGTTTGTAAACATGTTCTGGAAATTTTGTATTTTCAAAACCAGGGGGTTGGTGTACATACACTTCTTCATCAATATAACCATTTAAAAATGCACTTTTGACATCCATTTGATATAGAATGATATTATGATTTACAGCAAATGATATTAGAAGTCTTATTGATTCTAACCTGGCGACTGGTGCATAGGTTTCTGTGTAGTCAATCCCTTCTTGTTGACTATAACCTTGTGCAACCAGTCTTGCTTTGTTTCTGACAACTTCTCCTTGCTCATTGAGTTTGTTTCTGAATACCCATTTGGTGCCAATGATGTTGAATCCTCCAGGTCTAGGAACTAGATCCCACACATCATTTCTGGTGAATTGATTTAGTTCTTCTTGCATAGCCAGAATCCAATCATTTTCTGATAGAGCTTCTTCCACAGAAGATGGTTCAACCAGAGAGACAAGTCCTAGTAGCGTCTCTTCAGAGTTTTTGAATGAGGATCTTGTTCTGATTGGTTCATCTTTCTTTCCCAAGATTTTATCTTCTGGGTGATTAATATTGCTTCTGGATAGCTTCTTCTGGATGGGTTCTTCAGATGTTGATGGCGCAGTTGTATTGTTTTGAACTTTAGAGGATTGATCTTTAGAAGTTCTGTTTGTAGAGATTTCTACTTCTATATCTGCAGTAAATTCATTCTGCTTTGGTTTTTCAGAACCAAGCTTATCATCAAATCTGACATGAATAGATTCTATCACAATACGTGTTTCTGTATTGTATACTCTGTATCCCTTAGAGCGTTCAGAGTATCCTAACATATAACACTTTTGTGCCTTAGAATCAAACTTATTCAGAGTATCAAGAGTGTTTAACATAAAACAAATACATCTAAAAGGATGAAAATAAGAAATGTTGGGCTTTCTGTTCTTCCACAATTCATAAGGAGTCTTTTCAAGAATAGGTCTTATAGAGATTCTATTCTGAATGTAACATGCTGTATTTACTGCTTCTGCCCAAAAATGTTTAGCCATATTAGTCTCATTGATCATGGTTCTGGCCATCTCTTGTAAAGTTCTATTTTTACGTTCTACAACCCCATTTTGTTGTGGAGTTCTAGGACAAGAAAAATCATGAGAGATGCCATTTTCATTAAAAAATGATTCTAATTGTTTATTTTCAAATTCTCCACCATGATCACTTCTGACTTTTATGATCTTTGATTCTTTTTCATTTTGAACTTGTTTGCAGAAGTTAGAAAATACAGCAATTGACTCATCCTTGTGTCTAAGAAACTTTACCCATGTCCATCTGCTGAAGTCATCTACGATCACCAATCCATACTTCTTGCCACTGACAGAAGCAGTTTTCACTGGTCCAAATAAGTCAATGTGCAGAAGTTCTAATGGTCTAGAGGAAGATACAACATTTTTAGCTTTGAATCCAGTTTTTGAAAATTTGCCTTTCTGACATGCTTCACATAGAGCTTCTGAGTTGAACTTCAAGTTTGGAAGTCCTCTGACTAGATTGAGTTTGTTAAGTTGAGATAATCTTCTCATATTAACATGTCCCAATCTTCTGTGCCAGACCCATTGCTCAGTTTCCACAGACATTAGAAATTTTACATTTTGAATTTTTAATTCTGAAAGCTTTATTTTATAAATGTTGTTCTTTCTCTTTCCACTAAAGAGGATTGTTCCATCTTTCTGACTAACAGCTTTACAGAACTTTTGATTAAAGATTATGTCATAGCCATTATCACTTAATTGACTTATGGATAATAAATTATGCATTAATCCTTCTACAAGTAGAACATTAGATATAGAAGGAAGATTTCCATTACCAATAGTTCCGGAGCCAATAATTCTTCCTTTTTGATTGCCTCCAAAACCTACGTGGCCTCCATCTTTTAATTCAAGACTTTGGAACATATGCTTTCTTCCCGTCATGTGACGTGAGCATCCAGAGTCCAGGTACCATGATTGGTGTTTCAGTTTTGCTGTTAAAGATATCTGCAACATACACAATTTTATCCTTGGGTACCCATATTCTTCTGGGTCATTGTTTGTTAGGTTTTACAAACTTCTGATTTATTTTAGGTTTTAAATCAGAACTTGTAGAGCAAGATGACTCACTAGTGTATATAAGATCATGATTATGACCGTAGGTGAAATGAGAACTTAGAGAAGTATTAGTATTTATGACAATGTCATCAATATTTTTTAATTTCAGAGTTTCTTTATTTTTCACATAGCCTATGCCTCTTCTTTCATTTCTGCTAACACCATAGATCATAGAAGCAATCTTACTTCTATCTAAGCTTTTAGTAAGAAATTGTTGAAAACTATAATCATATTGTTTTATGATATTATCAGAATTGATTAGATCTTCTAATTCAGATTTCTTCTGAGCTTTGAGCTTCTCAAAAGAGTTTTTACATTCAAAGAGATTTTCTTTCAGCTCAGAGTTTTCTGTTTTCAGTTTTCTAATATCTTCTAATTCAGATACTAGACTTTGTTTAATGTCTTTGTATTTGAATTGAAGCTTCTGATATTTTTCAAGAATTTCTGAAAGACTAGCTTCTAACTGAGATCTAGAGAATTTAGAAAATACCTCTTCTGAATCTGATTCTAACTCTGATTCTGATGAGTGATCATCTTCTGGTATATTTGCCATTAATGCAATATTAGCTTGTTCATCTTCAGAATCTGACTCTGCTTCAGATGATTCAGAATCATCCCATGTTGCCATGAGACTCTTTTTCTTTTCTCTGCTGAATTTGTTTCTGGGTTTGCCTTTCTGAAGTTTTGGACATTCACTTTTATAGTGTCCTGGTTCTTTGCATTCGTAGCACACAACTTCTTTGCTTCTGGGTTTCTTGTGACTGGATGTTGATTCAGAATAATTGTTTGATCTTCTGGTATTTCTGAACTTCTTCTGACGATGCTTCCAGAGTTGTTGAACTCTTCTTGACATGAGAGATAATTCATCTTCTTCTGATGAGCATCCAGAGCTTTCTTCTTCTTCTGCCTGTAAAGCTTTAGAAACATGTTTGTTAGATTTAAGAGCTACAGACTTACCTTTTTTCTGGGGCTCATCTTCTTCTAATTCAATCTCATGACTTCTCAAGGAGCTGATCAGTTCTTCTAAGGAAATTTCATTCAGATTTTTTGATAATTTTAAAGCAGTGACCATGGGTCTCCAGGCTTTTGGTAAACTTCTGATGATTTTCTTCACATGATCTGCTGTTGAGTAGCCTTTGTCCAGAACTTTTAGTCCAGCAACCAGAATTTGGAACCTTGAAAACATTTTTTCAATGGTTTCATCTTCTTCCATCTTGAAAGCTTCATACTTCTGGATGAGAGCTAGAGCTTTGGTCTCCTTGACTTGAGAGTTTCCTTCATGTGTCATCCTTAGAGAATCAAACATGTGTTTGGCTGAATCCCTGTTTGTGATCTTCTCATATTCTGTGTACGAGATGGCACTTAGAAGTATGGTCCTAGCTTTGTGATGATTTCTGAATTCCTTCTTCTGTTGAACTGTCATATTTTTTCTTTCAATCTTCTGACCATCTTCTCCAACAGGATGAATATATCCATCTGTCACCATGTCCCAGAGATCTCCATCTAGAGCTAGAAAGAAACTCTCTAGAACATCCTTCCAGTAGTCAAAATTGTCACCATTGAACATTGGTGGTTTAGCATTGATCTTGTCATTCTGATAGTCATTGTTAATTCCAGTTTCTGCCATGTGTTTATCTTCTGGATCTTTTACTGACACGGTTAAGTGTAATACTCAGAACCTAGCGCTCTGATGCCAATTGAAGGTGCGCAAAACACAAGGAATGGGGGTTGGAATTGGGTTTTCTGGAATAAATAAAATTAACTTCTAATGACACGTTTAATTTATCCTGGTTCGTTTGAACTCAAACTACATCCAGTCCACCCGCCAAGGTGATTTTGCCTCTACTGAGGTCTTAATCCACTATTCGATAAGAATACACACAAAGACCTATAGTCAATGTCTTCTTGAGTCTTCTGACTAAACTTAGTCACTCAAGGAAAACGATAATTATTACAATAATAAAGACGTAACTTAGAATGCTTCTAGATAAGCAGGTATCACTAAGTGATAGTTACAATAATAAGTACAAGATAAAAAGATTTGCTTGAATATATGATGTACGTTGTATAGCGTTGCGTACTGCTTGATTTCTTCAAATGATGTCCTTTATATAGTTTATGATAAAGTAGCCGTTGGAGACATCTTAAATCAAATTAGGATATACTTTAATACCTTAATTTCTTTCCATAAGAAGAGATACTTGTCTTTGTATATTAAAGAAAATATTCTTTAATTAAAGTCTTTCAATAAGGATACCAGCATCTTCTAAGCGGAAATCAGAGATAATAAATGAGATATGCGCAGCCAATAAATATGTAATTTAATGCTGGATTCTTCTATGAAAGTATCTTCTATGATGGTTCTCCTTAGCTTGTACGGATTACTTAGATAAGATTTACTTCTACATAAGAAGAAGTATATTCATTAGAACTTCTAATATGAAAGGCTTTGTTATCATCAAAACACTTAGAGGTTCAGAACCATATTTGTTCTAACACTAAAGACGTGTCTACTTATGCGTCTAGCGGTATCTTACTGCAAGTGCACAGCCTATCGAAGTAATATTTAAGATTATCGATCCATAGGGATTCTATGGTTACTTAGTGCTAGATGAACTTCTAGTTTAGCTAAGGCGAATGGTTGTCACGATTTTTTTTGTTAATTTTTAAGACTATTAAAAACGGAATTAAATTTAAGTTTTAATTAAGTAATACTAAGGCGGTCGGTATGTAATTATACTAACTTAGGTGGGTCAATCTAACCTAGGCTTATTAAAGGTGTTCACTTAATCTATTCGGTAGAGGTTACCAGTTTAAATACCCTCAACTCACACTCTCGTGGTCTTATCTCAGATCTTACCCCTAAATCCCTATGCCTGCTCTCGCTAGCCCATAAGTGTTTAGAGGTAATTTTTGGAAACTAAGTAATTCTAATTTATCTTAAAGCGCTCTCGCTGTGTTTAATTTAAATGCCTAACTTTAGCTATCTGGTTAAAATCTCACACTCTCGTGGTCTTGACCTAACCTAATACTCTTTTCTTACTCTCGTAACAAAAAGGTCTATTTAATTAAAAAGTCTCAGCCAGAAATGTTAAGTGATTAATTATTTTTAGCCTATGGTTATATTTTACCGGTTAAGTTTGTTCTAACTACATACCGCCCTAAGGTATTTAGCTACTCATCGAGGTTGAACCAGACAGAGACAGAAAATTAAATAATAAAATACTCATGGCAGGAAAATAGATAAACATTATAATTAAATTAAATTGCAATATAAATAAAAACCTGGTTAACAATGTTAGAGCAGACTCCTTCTTCCACAGACCGGAAAGCTCGGAGTTGGCGAAATCAAAAATAACAAAGGCTGAAGGTTTAGAAAAAATATAAATGTATAACAATTTCCTGATGTTGGAAATTGTTATATGGCGGGTTTGGATACAATAAGAACGAAACAGAAAACTAAAACTAAAACAAAAATAAAGAAAGGGTCGTAAATCAGTTCGGCAGAGCTTCCGCAGGAAATTCAATAGTAAAATGCTCTGTGTTTTCTTCATAAAACTGGTGCTATTTATAGAAGAATTATTGGGCTGAATTTTTGGACTTTAGTTGAAATGGGCCTTGCTGAATTGGTGGAGAGAATGTAGGTACGTGGCATCAAAATAGGAAACAACTTCTTCACGTAATGGCTTGACGAAGTCTTGGTCAAAAACCTAGAATAATCCTTGTCACGGTCGTGACAATGCTTTTACGTTCGTGACTTGTGACTTTTAAGTGTCACGGTCGTGACACTACTCTCACGGTCGTGATGCTTCATTTTGGGGTGTCACGGTCGTGACACCCTTGTAACGGTCGTGATTGCTGCAAAATATGCAGTTTTGCAGGGAGCTTCATTTCTTCATCTTTTTATGATCGATTTTGTTCCTTTTTCTCTTAATTCATGATTTAGCTCCATATAATGATGTACCTGCAAAACGGTAAGAAAAACTCGAGAAATCGAGTGTTAAAACGATGATTATTCAATAAAACGTTAATGAAACCTAGCAATATAATCGATACGTTTTCTCGTTATCAAACTTCCCCAAACTTAAACCTTTGCTTGTCCTCAAGCAAATAGTCGGTTGAAAATCGGCGGACAAGATTTTATTCACGCATACTCATAACAAATCATACGAGGGATCGCTTTGTCGGATAATCCGATACTTTGATAGAACACTACCGATACACTAATGACACAAGCAACAAGCTATGTCGTCGACTTCCCGTTAAATGAGCCAATCGGCAATTACTTTACGATTTCACCTAAAGTTTTTCGATCTTATTTCGCTCGGTTTCATTCTAGCGCAATCACATTAAGCCCTTTGCCTTAGCACGCACGTAGTGGAGTAGCCGGTTAGCGACTTTGATCCTTTTTAAGCACGGGGTCTGGTACATGAGTGTGGTAACCCTACATTTTGTATCCGATTTGGAGGTTGTGGGGGATCGAGCCGTAGCACGCCCTACCGAATTCAGAACCAGTACCTCTGAACCAACCCGCAATGGACTCCGTCTCATATTTCTCGTTTCTTATATGCGACCGTGTACTTTGGTGCAATTTCTTTTCATTTTGCATCGAGATATGAAGGATCATTATTGATTAGGCATCAAACGCTTATATTCATCGGCTCCCCACGTGGTTTGTGTTCAGACGGTGCTGACTGCTAGTATAAACTACTCGGGGTTACTTTTGAACTGAAACTAGAAGTGTACTCGTAATGGTAATCGGAGATGGAATCGCTTAAGTAGGAAGTCAAAGTTGTCAAGATTGTATTGGTCTTATTTAATCGTTCTCAGCTTCCTATTTACGATTTCGTAGGTAAGTCGGGTAATGCGAATAATTAAAATTTTTTCGGTTATGGCTAAATAAACGGGAAAGTTTGAAACTAAAGAAAATATTATAAAGATTTTTGCACGCTTCATTAACTTACTAAAAGGAAATACAACGGAATTGAAAATACAACGAAATGGAAAAATGCGGAAATGAAAGGTACCTCTCCCACACTATATCAGACATTGTCCTCAATGTCGTGATATAAATGCGGTAAAAGTACAGTACAAACGACAAGAACGAAAAACAAACATAAGAAAAACTAGAACTATGGCTGCTGAGGACCGCGGGGTCGGCTTCTGGTGCGGGAGCGGCGTCTAGAAGGAGTCGCTTCAGGATCAGAACCGGTGCTGGTGGTCCCAGTGATGTCGATACGCAAGGCGTCTAACTCGCTGAAAATCTCGTTGAACCTCTCATTAGTAGCTGCCTGGTTTGCTGCAATAGTGCCGAGCAAAGCATCGTACTGCTCCTTATGCCGTCGCTCCAGTGCGGCGTTCATCTGGTTCTGCTGATGAATCGCACGGAGGACTTCCTCAAGTGTGATGTCCTGTGTAGGAGGCTGTCGGGTAGATGTCTCTGGTATATCCTGGACAGGCTCGGCTGCATCCATAGCGTCCTGCATCTCATCCGCAGGGAGATCTGCCTAATCATGGATAGGAGCGTGGTCAGCAGCATCAGGTAGAAAAAAGAGCCAGTTGGCTCGGCTGGATGGGTCGATGCGGTCGCGAGACGGCAGAGTGATATGATGAAATATGGTGCCATGGACAACAGGGCTATACCTGCCATCCTCTCGCTGCGCAATCAGGTGAGCGGACCTGCAATAACTCTTGGTGAGGAATTCAGCGGCTAGGTGAGGCTGATTTGCGATCACGTCACCAAGCCCCAACTGAATGGCAAGGGTGGTGACGATGCCGCCTATGAAGAACGGGGTGGAGCCTCTGTGTGCAATGGCCTGGATGTGATAAAGCATGAAAGGGGCAGCGTTGATCGGCTCGTTATTAAGAGCACAATGCAAGAATAGAAGCTCCTTGGAGTTGAGCTTATGGTTGCTTTCTCGAGCGAAGATGGTGTTGCAAATTACTCGGTGGAAATAGCGGATTGCCGGATTGTGAATGTGCATGGCGTTGAGGCTTTGGAAGGCTGATGCACGGGTGTTGGTTAAGTCGTGCCATAGAGTGAAAGCTTGTTCACTAAAATTATCGGGCACGCGACGGTGAGCTTCAGTTCCGTGATGGAAGCCTAACAACTCGGCGATCCTGTCTTGCGAAAGGTTGAACTCTTGGCCATGCAATCTGAATTTTGCGAAACCGGTGAGCTGACTCAGAGAACCAGTACCGGTGATGTAACTGAAGGAGCTTAAGAACTCCAGTGTCAGAAGCTCGAATGTTGGCTGAGGTTGACTGCAAAGGTCCCACAGACCGACTTTTTAAAGCAGGCTTGTAACACTGGCAAGCATTCCGAGTTCCCTCAAACACACAGTGTCGATGTAACGTGTAGGTTGCACACCGCGACTTTGGAATCGGAGAAATCGTTCTCTCTGAGTTTCTCCAGCATCACCTTCTCTAAAAGTGTTAGAATCCATTGCATGCAAGAGCTTAGAGTGAAGAATGAAGATTTTTGAAGTTTTTGTGAAAAAAATGGTAAAATGAGAGAAATATTGATTCGGGATAAATAATGGAGAGTGAGAATGTGGTAGGTTGTGATAATGGGGGGTTAATGAGATTAAAGTTGGTAATGGGGGGTTACGGAGGTTATGTAGAAGATGGGTAGTTTTTTAGGAAGTTATGGAGAAGAAGAAGAAGAGGCACGAAGAGAAACAGTTCTGTTTCTCACGATTTCTGGTATAAGGGTCGTCACGGTCGTGACAGGGGTACGACGGTCGTGACACTCAAAATGAGCGCGTCACGATCGTTATGGGGCAGTGACGACCGTGAGGCTTGCTACGTTAAATAATTTCCAGAAAAACACTTTCTCACTTGTTTCACATATTTTATACTAATGCATTTTCTTCACTAACACTCATATTAAATTATAAATACCACATAGTATATAATTTCAACACAGTACTTCAATAACTTGCAAGGCATGAGAGATTTGTATATATAATGAATAAATGCAAGCATAAAAGTACATAGAATGAAAAATACATAAATTGCTAAAAATGGAGAAATTTTGGAATTAAAGATGCATTGCATAAAGTAATTGAAAATGAAGTTACATAAACGGAAATTTGCGGTAAGAAATTGTTGCGAAAAATAAATCTAACTAGAAACGAAAACAATGGGAAAAATAAACTAAATCACTTATAACATTATCAAAAGCGTTTCTTCAAGTCTTCGATGGCGGAGTTCAAGTGATAGAATTGTTCGCAGGTTATGTCAGTCAACCCTATAATATCCAATCGCATGCTCTTAATGTCTTCTTTAAATAAGTTAATGTCAGTTTGGTAAGCATTGAGAGTGTTCATGATGTTTTGTAAGTTGTTAGCATACTCTCCTTGATTCACTTCAGGGGTTTCATAAACTTCTTCAGTGTGGTCAATGTCATGGTAACCAGGAGGCGTCTCAGGGTCAGTTTCGACATCGGTCATTGTATCATCTTTTATTTTGTATGACTGAGGTGTTTCAGGAGTGGGTGGATAATCAGGTGGGTTTAACTCATAAAGCCAGTTATCCTTATTGTGAACACTTACTTTAGCATGGTTAGGCAATGTGAACAGGGTTACTACTTCGTTCCGGATTAGGTACTCAAAAGGTGGATGTCCTAAATTCCTTATGATATGTCTATTGAAGCAGAAGTTAAGATCCATAAGACGAATGTTACCTAAACGGTTGTACCTGTGCAATTGGTACCTAAGTCCTATGGCATCAGCAATCATGGTTACCAGACCTCCTACTAATATAGGTAATTCAGGTTCTTCTTGGATACGGGTGAAGGTTTGCATCATGAAAGGTACACCATTAACAGGCTGTCCATTAGTGAAACATGACATAATAAATATTTCATCTTTAGAAACTCCGGTAATGTTTTCTTCTTTTCCAAAGAATGTGTGGGCAAGGAATTTATGGAAGTAACGGAGAGCAGGATTATGGATCTCATCATTATTCATGTTATTTGGTTCAGGGTGGTAGTTTCCGGTTAAAGTTCCCCAAAAGAAATCTAGCTCAATATCCATCAATTCTATCTGTGTGGTAGTGAAAGCAAATGGTCCACTAGGGAATCCTAATAAGTCAGCTAGTTCTTTATGGTTAAAGTCATATTCTATTCCAAACAGGCGGAAACTAATAAATCCTTTCCTAAATCCAAAACCGCGCTCAGGTAGGTAAATTAAGGAGCTAAGGAACTCAAGAGTGAGCTTGCGGTAAGTCACAAACTTATGTTGAATCAATGCATTCTCCCATCCGAGTCGGTTAAACAAGTACATGATACTATCATGTATACCTAAGGTTTCCATAGTCTGATCATCCGGGTACAGGGTCAAATCCATTTGCCTCTGTGATAACTCTTCAAATTTCATTCTTTGGTTCCTACCTCTAAATTTGGTTTCCATATGGTTAATTGGTTGGTTAGCCATAGTCAGTGCAAATATGGAGGAAACAAATCAGGAGAAGAAGGAAAGTGGAAAAGACTTTTAGAAAATCTGTAAAAAGTGATTTAAAATAAATATAAGAAAATGAAATGCATAATGTAATGGCAATAATAGTAATATAAAATAAAACTATAAAATGAAAAAACAAATAAACAAATAGTAAAACGATAAATAATAAAATGATAAAGAGAATAATTTAAATAATTAGATAAGTAAATGGGTTGCCTCCCACTAAGCGCTGTTTTTATCGTCTAAAGCCTGACATAATGCTTAGGTTTAGATTAATCAGGGGAATCAGTGGACAACTCTAAAAGCTTTAGATTATTCGCATAATCTCTATTTTCAACTTTATGATAATGTTTTAAACGTTGTCCGTTTACTATGAATGGTTCACTATCCCTACCCTTAATTTCTATTGCTCCACTCGGGAATACTTTAATTACTTCAAAGGGTCCTGACCATCTAGATTTGAATTTTCCAGGAAAGAGCCTAAGTCTTGAATTGAAGAGGAGTACAACGTCTCCCACACTAAATTCTTTCCTAGATAGGCGTTTATCATGCCATCGCTTAGTTCTTTCTTTATATATCTTAGCATTCTCATACGCATCTAACCTTAATTCTTCTAATTCGTTAATGTCTAGGATTCGCTTTTCTCCTGCAGCATTATAGTTTATATTGAGAGTTCTAATCGCCCAATAAGCTTTGTGTTCTAGTTCTACTGGTAGGTGACAAGATTTTCCATAAACTAGTTTGAAAGGTGTAGTACCTATGGGTGTCTTGTAAGCGGTCCTATAAGCCCATAAAGCTTCATTAAGTTTAGATGACCAATCTTTCCGAGATATGGCGACAGTCTTTTCTAAGATTTGTTTAATTTCTCTGTTTGAGACTTCGACTTGTCCACTTGTTTATGGATGATATGGTGTAGCCACACGGTGTCTTACTCCATACTTAGATAGTAATTTGTCAAATATTTTTGAGATGAAGTGCGAGCCACCGTCACTTATGACGAGTCTAGGCACACCAAATCTGGGAAAGATTATATTTTTGAAAAGCTTTATTACTACTCGTGTAACGTTTGTAGGAGAAGCTATGGCTTCAATCCATTTTGAAACATAATCAACAGCTACGAGTATGTAATTATTACCGAAAGATGATGGGAATGGTCCCATGAAATCTATTCCCCAAACGTCAAAGATTTCTACTTCTAATATTCCTTTTTGAGGCATTTCATCTCTTCTTGAAATATAGCCAGTGCGTTGACACCGATCGCAATTTATAACAGCGATGTGGACATCCTTCCATAAATTAGGCCAGAATAAGCCGGCTTGCAAGATTTTTGCACAAGTTTTGAAAGTGCTTGCATGTCCACCATAAGGAGATGAATGGCATTGAGCAATGACATCTTCTATTTCTTCTTCGGGAATACATCGGCGAAAGATTCCATCTGGTCCTCTTTTGAACAATAATGGTTCATCCCAATAGTAATGTTTCAGATTATGAAAGAATTTCTTTTTCTGCTGATAGGTTAGATCGGGTGGAAGAGCTCCTGCGACTAGGTAGTTGACAATGTCAGCGTACCATGGCAGTCCTACAGTTGTCTGGATTGTTTCTACGGATTCTGGTTCATTTATATCTAACTGAGCTAGGTCGCTTCCTAATTGTGCTATCAGCTGTTCATACGGAAAATCATCGTTAATCGGCACTTGTTCAGGTTTAATACCTTCTATTCTAGATAAATGGTCCGCTACGACGTTCTCAGTACCTTTCTTATCTTTTATTTCTAGATCAAACTCTTGTAAGAGTAAAATCCATCTCAAGAGTCTTGGTTTGACATCTTTCTTAGTTAATAGATATCGGATAGCAGCATGGTCTGTGTAAATGATTATTTTCGCTCCAACTAGGTAAGAACGGAATTTGTCAAGCGCAAAGACAACTGCTAACAATTCTTTTTCGGTAGTGGCGTAGTTCATCTGGGCAGAATCTAAGGTTCTACTGGCATAGTAAATCGCATGAAGTTTCTTTTCCTTTCTCTGGCCTAGAACTGCGCCTACAGCATAGTCACTCGCATCGCACATGATTTCAAAAGGTAATCTCCAGTCAGGGGGTTGCATGATTGGTGCGGTGATGAGGGCTGTTTTTAGAGTTTCGAATGCTTTAAGACAATCTTCATTGAATATGAACTCAGCGTCTTTCATTAATAAACCAGTAAGAGGTTTAGTAATTTTCGAGAAATCTTTGATGAATCGTCGATAAAAACCGGCGTGTCCTAAAAAGCTTCGTATTTCTCGAACGGTTTTAGGGGGTTGAAGATCTTTTATTACTTCAATCTTAGCTTTATCAACTTCAATTCCCTTGTCGGATATTACATGACCTAATACGATTCCTTCGTTGACCATAAAATGACATTTCTCCCAGTTAAGCACAAGGTTTACTTTTACACATCTTTCTAACACCATTTCTAAGTCCGATAAACATCCTTCAAAACTTTGCCCGCATACAGAGAAGTCGTCCATGAACACTTCCATGATGTTGTCTATAAAATCTGCGAAGATTGACATCATACATCTTTGAAAGGTTGCAGGAGCGTTGCATAATCCAAAGGGCATTCGTCTATAAGCGAACGTTCCATAAGGGCATGTGAATGTAGTCTTCTCTTGATCATCTGGATGGATAGGGATTTGGAAAAATCCTGAGTAACCGTCAAGATAACAGAAGTAAGAATGCTTGGCTAATCGTTCTAACATTTGATCTATAAAAGGTAGTGGGAAATGATCTTTTCGAGTGGCTTTGTTTAGTTTACGATAATCTATGCATACTCTATATCCCGTCACTACTCTTTGTGATATCGATTCGCCTTGAGCGTTTTTCACAACAGTGATACCTCCTTTCTTTGGCACTACATGTATTGGACTAACCCATTCACTATCAGAGATTGGATATATTATTCTGGCATCTAGTAATTTTTTAACTTCTTCTTTTACTACAGTGCTAAGGGTTGGGTTAATTCTTCTTTGAGATTCTCTGGAGGTTCTGCAATCTTCTTCTAGCAGAATACGATGCATACACACTAAAGGACATATTCCTTTGAGATCAGATATGTTATATCCTAATGCACTTGGATATTTCTTCAAAACATCTAAAAGTTTCTTTGTTTCTATAGTTCCTAAACTGGAATTTACTATAACTGGTCTTTTACATTCAACGTCTTAGAATTCGTACCTTAGGTTATGAGGTAAAGTTTTTAATCCTAATGTAGGTTTATCTTTACTTGGCATAGGATCTGGTGTAAGTGCTAAACTTTCGCTTAGACTATCATCCTGATACGGTTTTCGCCAATTATCATCTTCGAAAATCGGAGGGATTTGAATTTTCATTATTTCAGAATAAGTGGTCTCTTTTAGTTCCATTTCTCTTACACATTCGTCAATTACATCCAATAGATAGCATGTATCCTCTATAGCTGGTGATTGTAAGAATTGTGTTAAAATAAATTCAACTTTCTCTTCACCCACTTCAAAGGTTAGCTTTCCTCTTTTTACGTCTATTATAGCTCCGGCGGTAGCTAAGAATGGTCTTCCTAGTATGATAGGTGTAGTGGAGTCCTCAGAGATGTCCATGATTATAAAATCAGTAGGGATGTAGAATTGTCCTATACGTACTGGGACGTTTTCTAGTATGCCTACAGGATATTTAACAGAGCGATCGGCTAGTTGAACAGACATTTTAGTTGGTCTTAGGTCTCCCATGTCTAGCCTTTTGCAAATCGTTAAGGGCATAACACTGATACTGGCTCCTAAATCGCATAGAGCTTTGTCAATGACGAATTTTCCTATTACACAGGGTATAGAGAAACTTCCTGGATCTTTTAGCTTAGGAGGCATTTTATTCTGAATTATTGCGCTACACTCGGCAGTAAGTGTAACCGTTCCGTTATCCTCTATCTTTTTCTTATTGGATAAGATTTCTTTTAAAAACTTAGCATACGAGGGTATTTGGGTAATTGCTTCTGTAAACGGAATATTAATATTCAACTGTTTCAGAAGTTCGACAAATTTCTTAAATTGACCCGTCGTCTTGGAATTTATTAATCTTTGAGGGTACGGAATTGGTGGTTTATAGGGTGGTGGAGGCACATAAGGTTGTTCTTTCTCCACTACTTCTTGATTATCATCTTCCTTTTCTTCTGGATCATTCACCACTTCAGTCGGTTTATCCGGTTGTTGGTACATGGCTGGATTGTCAAGTCTTGGATCGGTAGGTCCGTCAAGTTCCTTGCCACTTCTTAATATCACAGCGTTAGCATGTCCTTTCGGATTAGGTTGAGGTTGTCCAGGGAACACTCCAGCTGGTGCAGCAGTAGGTGCTTGTTGTTGAGCTACTTGTGAAATCTGAGTTTCCAGCATTTTGTTATGTGTAGCTAATGCATCTACTTTGCTCACTAATTGTTTAATCTGCTCATTAGTGTGAATGTTTTGGTTTAAGAAGTCCTTGTTTTTTTAAGATTGGTTAGCTATAAAGTTCTCCATCATCAACTCAAGGTTCGATTTTCTAGGGATATTAGGAGCAGTCTTTTGATATCCTGGTGACGTAGCTGGTGCTTGACCTGGTGCGTATAAAGCATTGTTATTCTTATAGGAGAAGTTCGGATGATTCTTCCAACCTGGGTTATATGTGTTTGAGTAAGGGTTTCCTTGAGCATAATTCACTTGATCAGTGGGAGTTCCTGTCAATAGTTGACAATCAGAAACTTCGTGTCCTGAAACTCCACATAACTCACAGTTAGGTGTTACTGCAGCCACGGCGGCTGTTGGTGTTATGGCCAAGTTGTCGATCTTTTGGCTTAGTTGGTCAAACTTCGCATTGACTTGGTCCATACTACTTACTTCGTACATACCTCCCTTTGTTGGTTTCTCAGTTGCGACTCTCTCGCTTCCCCAAAGGTAATGATTTTGAGCCATACTTTCGATAAGTGCATAGGCATCATTATATTCTTTGTCCATCAATGCACCGCCCGCGGAAGCGTCAATTGTCATTCTTGTATTGTACAAGAGTCCATTATAGAAGGTATGGATGACCATCCATTCTATTAATCCATGATGTGGACAAAGTCTCAGCAGATCCTTATAGCGTTCCCAAGCTTCGAATAATGATTCACTTTCTCTTTGCTTAAATCCGTTGATCTGAGCTCTCAGCATAGCTGTCTTGCTAGGTGGAAAATATCTGTTCAAGAAAACTCTCTTAAGTTCCTCCCACGTAGTTACTGAGTTCGAAGGCAGAGATTGAAGCCAAGCTCTTGCTCTATCTCGAAGCGAAAAAGGAAATAAACGTAGTCTAATAGCTTCTTGGGTAACTCCATTGGCTTTTACGGTATCTGCATATTGCACAAAGATCGAAAGATGAAGATTCGGATCCTCGGTAGGATTTCCGGCGAATTGATTTTGTTGCACGACTGATATCAACGAAGGTTTTAGTTCGAAATCGTTTCGGTTGATAGCCGGCGCTGCAATGCTTGAATGCGGTTCAGCTTGCGAAGAACTGGAATAATACTTGAGTGGATGAGTCTGTTCTTCAGCCATCTCTGCGTCCTTTGATGTTACGACTGGTTTAGGCGGATCTAATTGAAGATCTGGAATACTGTAACTTTTTTCGTAATCGAATATACGTCTTCTTACGTGTAAGAAGCATTCCGATTCAGGGATTAGAGGTTGCAAGTCTTCGCTTTTAGAGCGAGTACTTGGCATACACTCGGAAATTAAATTAAATTAAATAGTTGATACCTTAGTCTAGACAATGCTACCTAAATGCACTAGTAACTAAATTAAGGAATCCCCGGCAACGACGCCAAAAACTTGATAGGCTAAAGACGTGTCTACTTATGCGTCTAGCGGTATCTTACTGCAAGTGCACAGCCTATCGAAGTAATATTTAAGATTATCGATCCACAGGGATTCTATGGTTACTTAGTGCTAGATGAACTTCTAGTTTAGCTAAGGCGAATGGTTGTCACGATTTTTTTTGTTAATTTTTAAGACTATTAAAAATGGAATTAAATTTAAGTTTTAATTAAGTAATACTAAGGCGGTCGGTATGTAATTATACTAACTTAGGTGGGTCAATCTAACCTAGGCTTATTAAAGGTGTTCACTTAATCTATTCGGTAGAGGTTACCAGTTTAAATACCCTCAACTCACACTCTCGTGGTCTTATCTCAGATCTTACCCCTAAAGCCCTATGCCTGCTCTCGCTAGCCCATAAGTGTTTAGAGGTAATTTTTGGAAACTAAGTAATTCTAATTTATCTTAAAGCGCTCTCGCTGTGTTTTATTTAAATGCCTAACTTTAGCTATCTGGTTAAAATCTCACACTCTCGTGGTCTTGACCTAACCTAATACTCTTTTCTTACTCTCGTAACAAAAAGGTCTATTTAATTAAAAAGTCTCAGCCAGAAATGTTAAGTGATTAATTATTTTTAGCCTATGGTTATATTTTACCGGTTAAGTTTGTTCTAACTACATACCGCCCTAAGGTATTTAGCTACTCATCGAGGTTGAACCAGACAGAGACAGAAAATTAAATAATAAAATACTCATGGCAGGAAAATAGATAAACATTATAATTAAATTAAATTGCAATATAAATAAAAACCTGGTTAACAATGTTAGAGCAGACTCCTTCTTCCACAGACCAGAAAGCTCGGAGTTGGCGAAATCAAAAATAACAAAGGCTGAAGGTTTAGAAAAAATATAAATGTATAACAATTTCCTGATGTTGGAAATTGTTATATGGCGGGTTTGGATACAATAAGAACGAAACAGAAAACTAAAACTAAAACAAAAATAAAGAAAGGGTCGTAAATCAGTTCGGCAGAGCTTCCGCAGGAAATTCAATAGTAAAATGCTCTGTGTTTTCTTCATAAAACTGGTGCTATTTATAGAAGAATTATTGGGCTGAATTTTTGGACTTTAGTTGAAATGGGCCTTGCTGAATTGGTGGAGAGAATGTAGGTACGTGGCATCAAAAATAGGAAACAACTTCTTCACGTAATGGCTTGACGAAGTCTTGGTCAAAAACCTAGAATAATCCTTGTCACGGTCGTGACAATGCTTTTACGTTCGTGACTTGTGACTTTTAAGTGTCACGGTCGTGACACTACTCTCACGGTCGTGATGCTTCATTTTGGGGTGTCACGGTCGTGACACCCTTGTAACGGTCGTGACTGCTGCAAAATATGCAGTTTTGCAGGGAGCTTCATTTCTTCATCTTTTTATGATCGATTTTGTTCCTTTTTCTCTTAATTCATGATTTAGCTCCATATAATGATGTACCTGCAAAACGGTAAGAAAAACTCGAGAAATCGAGTGTTAAAACGATGATTATTCGATAAAACGTTAATGAAACCTAGCAATATAATCGATACGTTTTCTCGTTATCAAACTTCCCCAAACTTAAACCTTTGCTTGTCCTCAAGCAAATAGTCGGTTGAAAATCGGCGGACAAGATTTTATTCACGCATACTCATAACAATTCATACGAGGGATCGCTTTGTCGGATAATCCGATACTTTGATAGAACACTACCGATACACTAATGACACAAGCAACAAGCTATGTCGTCGACTTCCCGTTAAATGAGCCAATCGGCAATTACTTTACGATTTCACCTAAAGTTTTTCGATCTTATTTCGCCCGGTTTCATTCTAGCGCAATCACATTAAGCCTTTTGCCTTAGCACGCACGTAGTGGAGTAGCCGGTTAGCGACTTTGATCCTTTTTAAGCACGGGGTCTGGTACACGAGTGTGGTAACCCTACATTTTGTATCCGATTTGGAGGTTGTGGGGGATCGAGCCGTAGCACGCCCTACCGAGTTCAGAACCAATACCTCTGAACCAACCCGCAATGGACTCCGTCTCATATTTCTCGTTTCTTATATGCGACCGTGTACTTTGGTGCAATTTCTTTTCATTTTGCATCGAGATATGAAGGATCATTATTGATTAGGCATCAAACGCTTATATTCATCGGCTCCCCACGTGGTTTGTGTTCAGACGGTGCTGACTGCTAGTATAAACTACTCGGGGTTACTTTTGAACTGAAACTAGAAGTGTACTCGTAATGGTAATCGGAGATGGAATCGCTTAAGTAGGAAGTCAAAGTTGTCAAGATTGTATTGGTCTTGTTTAATCGTTCTCAGCTTCCTATTTACGATTTCGTAGGTAAGTCGGGTAATGCGAATAATTAAAAAATTTTCGGTTATGGCTAAATAAACGGGAAAGTTTGAAACTAAAGAAAATATTATAAAGATTTTTGCACGCTTCATTAACTTACTAAAAGGAAATACAACGGAATTGAAAATACAACGAAATGGAAAAATGCGGAAATGAAAGGTACCTCTCCCACACTATATCAGACATTGTCCTCAATGTCGTGATATAAATGCGGTAAAAGTACAGTACAAACGACAAGAACAAAAAACAAACATAAGAAAAACTAGAACTATGGCTGCTGAGGACCGCGGGGTCGGCTTCTGGTGCGGGAGCGGCGTCTAGAAGGAGTCGCTTCAGGATCAGAACCGGTGCTGGTGGTCCCAGTGATGTCGATACGCAAGGCGTCTAACTCGCTGAAAATCTCGTTGAACCTCTCATTAGTAGCTGCCTGGTTTGCTGCAATAGTGTCGAGCAAAGCATCGTACTGCTCCTTATGCCGTCGCTCCAGTGCGGCGTTCATCTGGTTCTGCTGATGAATCGCACGGAGGACTTCCTCAAGTGTGATGTCCTGTGTAGGAGGCTGTCGGGTAGATGTCTCTAGTATATCCTGGACAGGCTCGGCTGCATCCATAGCGTCCTGCATCTCATCCGCAGGGAGATCTGCCTGATCATGGATAGGAGCGTGGTCAGCAGCATCAGGTAGAACAAAGAGCCAGTTGGCTCGGCTGGATGGGTCGATGCGGTCGCGGGACGGCAGAGTGATATGATGAAATATGGTGCCATGGACAACAGGGCTATACCTGCCATCCTTTCGCTGCGCAATCAGGTGAGCGGACCTGCAATAACTCTTGGTGAGGAATTCAGCGGCTAGGTGAGGCTGATTTGCGATCACGTCACCAAGCCCCAACTGAATGGCAAGGGTGGTGACGATACCGCCTATGAAGAACGGGGTGGAGCCTCTGTGTGCAATGGCCTGGATGTGATAAAGCATGAAAGGGGCAGCGTTGATCGGCTCGTCATTAAGAGCACAATGCAAGAATAGAAGCTCCTTGGAGTTGAGCTTATGGTTGCTTTCTCGAGCGAAGATGGTGTTGCAAATTACTCGGTGGAAATAGCGGATTGCCGGATTGTGAATGTGCGTGGCGTTGAGGCTTTGGAAGGCTGATGCACGGGTGTTGGTTAAGTCGTACCATAGAGTGAAAGATTGTTCACTAAAATTATCGGGCACGCGACGGTGAGCTTCAGTTCCGTGATGGAAGCCTAACAACTCGGCGATCTTGTCTTGCGAAAGGTTGAACTCTTGGCCATGCAATCTGAAGTTTGCGAAACCGGTGAGCTGACTCAGAGAACCGGTACCGGTGATGTAACTGAAGGAGCTTAAGAACTCCAGTGTCAGAAGCTCGAATGTTGGCTGAGGTTGATGTAAACACCCCAAATTTGCCCTCACCCATTCACACCATGGCTTGTGATCATTCTCATATGCATAAACACAATCATATCATCTCACATCTCATTTTTGATTCACTGCATAGATTCTAAGTCATCTGCACCTAGGGTTTGTGATCTGAGCAATCTCAGGGCATCTTGAGCCACTCCAAAGGCAA
This sequence comes from Lathyrus aphaca, assembly GCA_963966055.1. NCBI lineage: Eukaryota > Viridiplantae > Streptophyta > Magnoliopsida > Fabales > Fabaceae > Lathyrus > Lathyrus aphaca. The sequence goes on along the minus strand of OZ014519.1, from coordinate 133,265,044 downwards.
CCAATCACTTCAAAGGGATCCATATGTGTTCAAGTATCATATTACATCCTTTCAAAGTCAAGATTTCAAAAGAATCACAAGAGCTAGGGTTTGGGTGAATGCAGAGCCAGGATAGACTGCACAGTTGACTGGAAATTAGGGTTTTGGTTTCAGAGGCCATAACCCCAAATATTTTGGTCATTCTTGTTTCCATTGGTCTCTATATGGTATAGGGAGTATGCATATCAATTTTCATGAAGAAATTCCATGGGGGAGTCATCTGATCAAGGGTTGACTTTTCAGACAAGTCAGTGTAAAATCAGGGCATCTGAGGCCCCCAATGACCCAACCAATGGGTGATCTTCATCATTTTGAGTGTATATGATCTTTATTTGATCATGGAAGAAGGATGAAGTTCATAGAAATCAAGAATTTGGAAGTTTTGCAAATGTTGACTTTTTGGGCATAGTTGACTTTTCAAGAATGCTTCATTTTAGGTCATTTTTCAAGCCTTGATTCTTGGTCCAAAAATGCTTCAAATGAAAAAACTTTGGTCATGAAAGTTGTAGATTACATCTTTCCCTTTTCAAAAAGTACAAGAACATGATCAAACTCTTCTTGGATCAAAAGTTATGGTGTGGCAAAGTTGGCCAAAATCATTGATTTTCAAGGCATGCCTCAAATGGAAATTTTGCAAAATCATGAACCAATGCCTCTTGTGACCCCTAGTTCACTTCAAACCAGTACACAAGCATTCTACATGTCCTAAAAGTCAGAATTGGGCCAAGGTTTCTCATGTTTTGGTTCATGTAACAAGACTTTCTTTCATATGAACCATAAAGAACCAAGTTGCAAAACTCATGATCACCTCTCACCAACTTGATGCATTGGCTGCTGAACCAAGCTAGCCTCACACACACATCATGCTGCGCAGCCCATGCCCATGGTACTTAGCTAGGGCTTAGCCCATGCCCTCTCTTACAAGAATTTGACTTTTTGCAAAAGGTGACTTACCAATCAATAAAGCACATGTCCAATCAACTGACCAATGAGAGAGGTTTATGTGGACAAAGAGCAAGCCATTCCATACATCTAGCAAGGATGAAACACTATCATTCATCACATACACAAAAACACACCAAGCTGCATAAGCCTTCGAATCTCTCTGCCCAGCCACAAAACATCCAAACCATTTCCACACTTCAAATCACCATGATCCATTGAGGAGAAACCAGCCAAGAACCAGGCCTGAAACCAACCACAAAGCCACTTCACCATTTTCACCTCAGCCTGCATTTCTCTTCGAATCACCTTCCACAGTTTACAAACATCCAAACAAACCTTGCAAAGCTTCTCCATTCACCCTCAGGATCACAAACAACCCCTCACAATGACCTGAAACTGCCTGAAACTCCATTGCCATTTCTGACTGAGCTTGAGCAGAAGCTTGTCAAACTTCTCATCCAGCCAACATAAACTCTTCTTGAGCATTCAAACATCATCTGGGGATCAAGTGGAGTGGTTTGCACTGAAAGAAGTGGCCAGAAAGTCATCAGGTTGAAAGCTTCGAATCTCAGGTAGCTCGAAAATTATTTTTCCAGGAATTGTTTTTCATGTTATAAACTTGTTCCTTATGTTTCACTGAGCATCCTGATGTTTTTAGTTTTTGAAATGGTGCTGGAATGAGAGTTTAATTGCTCTCTGAAGCTTGCGTGCCCTAGTTTTTATTTTCTTCGATTCAGCTTAGTTAGGAAAAAGAAATTTGTTTTGAGTGAGGGTTTTGGTTCGTGAGTGTGTAAGGATCATTTCCCAACTTTTAGATTTCATTTTTGTTACGATTTGAGGGGTTTTGGGGATTTTCAGGGGAGTTGCTCGCCGGAGAAGACGACCGGAAGTCTTCTCCGGCAGCCTGAATGTGATTAGGGTTAAGTGTCATTAATTAATGAAGTTTGAATTTGGTCCCTTGGATGTGTTGACTCGCGCGTGTTTGGACGCCCAGGATCACTCCATTTTGCCCTAATCCCAGTTGACTTTTCTTAATCTGGATTAATTAATTCGTAAATGGAAATTAGGCCAGTTTGAATGTGGGCCACTGGATTGCGCGCCAAGTCAACAGCCTCTCCCCCAGAATCAATCCTGGCCCTCCTTTGCGCATACTTTTCATTTTCTTTAATTTTAATTCATTTCTTTTATATTTTATTTGCACAATTAATTTAAAATAGCAAAAAATGCATAAAAATTATGAAACTTTTTCTTCTGAGTTTTATTAATTTTTATGACCCAAAAATATTTTTATTTTATTTTTTATCATTAAAAAAGTATTTTTAAATATTTAAAAGATTATTTTTAATTGATTAATGAAAATTAATTTATTAAAAATACTTTTAGGTATTTAAAAATCACCAAAAAATTCATGAAATGTTCTAAGACATTTAGAAACATTGTCCAACCTTCAAACCAAATTTCTTTTTTGATCTTGATGTATTTTGAGAATTTTTCATTGAATTAAAATCATTTTTGTGCATTAATTTGATCCTAAGTTCAAAAATTCATTTCTGCCTATCTAAGAAGAGTTGGACATTGATTCTTTTTGCATTGTTTTATGTTTAGCATGTAGTTTCTAGGATTAAATGGCCATGGTTTGATTCCTCATTTTCAATTTGTTTGGCATTTCTTTTGTTTAGGAACCCTAAAAACCCTAATAACTTAGAAAAATCATATCTTGAGATTGGTTGTGAGTTGAGACCTCCCCTTTGGACCTTGGTTTAGTATAGGTTTAGGGTTTCTTTGGGTGGCATTTTCCATTTTTTATATTAGGGTTTGCTTCTGTTTTTTGGTTTTTGTTTGTTGTTTGATTCATAAACCCTAATTTAGGCTTCCATTTGCATCCTCCTTGCATTCTCTTGCATAACATGACTTGTCTTTGCATTTAGTGCATTCTTGTGATTAATTTGACATCTTAAGACATATAGAAAGCATGTTTGATCATTGCATTTTGCATTTTCCATGTCATTTGCCTTGTATGTTTCATAACTTTTCATGTTCATCTATGCTTCTTAACTTGCTTCATTTGCATCCATGATCTTGTATGAACATCTCCATGCCTTGCCTCATGTTTGCAGCACTTCATAACATCATTATCACCATCAACATGCTTCTGGTTTTGGTTTGCATCATACCATCTCATCCCATTTTGCATTGCATTGCATTTCTTTCTAACATTTCAGGTGGTAAGTGAATTTGAGAAGTGAATTTGCCTTCAGTTCTCATAACTTTTCTTTTCATCTCTCTTACATCCATTGCTGCATTTTTATATGTGTTTGAGTTTGAGCTTGCTCATCCTTCTTCTTCCCATTTTCTTTCTTCAAGTGACTTGACTTCTTGAATGAAGCAAGTCACTTTGCTTCTCCTGATCCTTTCATCTGCTTCCTGGTGTTTCTCTTTGAAGATTGTTCTTGAAAACCACACAAACCTTAGGAACAACCAAGCATGACAATGAATTAGGGTTTTGATTAGTCTCCCCTCTTAGTTTTTACCTTTGTGTCTCTTTTGAGTCTTCTCTTCTCATCTCATAATCAGGGACTAAACCCTAAAGGCTTTAAGGCTTTGTGATTAAGCTTATGCCTGCATCCTTCTCTTAGGATGGAGTGTATAACTTTAATCCTAAGTGTTAAACCCTTAATGTGTTTAAATCTCTTAATCAATTCACTTAATAATCATCAAGACATCAAGCTTGTAACTTGGGCCTTGCATTAGGGTTCTAATTCTTCCTTAATTGGTTAAGAAGGACTAACCCTAGTGTTAATGGACAAGTCCCCCTCAAGTTGTCTTACAAACCATAAAAATCACTTCATCATCATATCATTAAATAAAATCCACTTAATCAAAGGCTTGTTCTGTCATGAGTTTAATCCCTAATCATGGATTAAGTTGAGGAGTTTTCCTCAGCTTAAACATTCTCATCTATTATCCTTCTATTAGGATGATGTAATGAGTCTGTTTAATCCTTGATTATGGCTTAACCTCATTACTCAACACTAAACAAAAACACCAAAAACATCTAAATAATCACAAGTAGGTTAATGATCTTAATCCTACACCATAGGTGATTAAGTGTGAGAATCTGACTTCACACTTAAGGTACTCTCATTACCCCTAAACAGAGGGAAGATGTGATGAGTTTACTAACCCATTGGTTTAGGCTTAAGCTCATTAACTTATGACAAATCCTCAAAAGCAATAAAAAGACTGAAAACTCAAAAACAAACAATAATCGTCTCCTTCGGGATTCTTTTCTCATCATCTTCACTCACAAACGAGAGCTTGCTTCTTCCGTCTAATGCAAGACAGTTTGCATCTGTGCCAGACAGATCATACACTTAAGCATAGGCAAGTAAGCAGTTCACAAGTCAATTCATCTTTCAGTCTCCTTGGGTCGAACTACGGTGTTCTGACTTCCTCATTGCACGAGAGGATACGTAGGCATAACTTAACAGTTATCGAACAAAAGTCTCTGTATATTCCCCCTCTTTCAGCTTTATTCTTTAGCCTCATGATCTTGAGCATTTCACTCTGTTCTTACACTGACACTTCACTTATACACTTCAATTCTTTTACACTGATACCTGTACATCTCTTTCCAGCTATTTTATACACAGATTGCACTGACACTACCCCCTTTAAACACAAATCTTTTAAGCGTGGATCCCGTCGAGTACGGTGGACAATCTGGGTGCTAATACCTTCCCAGGTTGTAACCAACCCCCTTTCTCAGTCTCTCTGGTTCGCAACCGTCTTATCCATCTTTTTCTAGGTCTATGCAGCATTGCCTTTCCTCCGGGATAAAAATGCCTAGCTGGCGACTCTATTCATCTCCAGTGAGTTCACGGCTGTGTGTTCTCACTGTTCCCTTCGCCGACCGTTCGCGTCTGTACCTTCATCTGATCCAGTTTCATTTGTCGGGAGCAACAGCTTGGCGACTCTGCTGGGGAACCTTATACTGCAACCAGGGCTTCTGGTTCTTTTTGTGGGTTCCTCCTAGCGCTTGTTTGATTTGTGTTTACTGGGGTGTTATGTGCTTGTTTGTGTTTGTATATTTGCTTTATTTACTGCTTTCTGTACAGCTTTATTTATTGCTTTCTTTACAGTTTTTCATATATCATACTGTCATGCTGCTGGCTGGATCTGGTTTTTTTGGTGGGTGGGGTTCTATTGAGAGTTAAGGTCCTATACCTGGGACCTGAGTGACACCTAGGCTAGAGTGAATCATATTCTTTCCCATTCCATTTCGGTCTGGTGCGGGAATATGAAACACGGTTCAGATATGGGTTTCTTCTTGAGAACTCTGTGTTGCAGATTTTCTGCAATGCTAGGGCTATCTGGGAAGCCTGCTAAGTCTGGATGACCTTTTAGTATTGACCTTCAGAAACTGAGGTGAATTAGAGGAGGAATTGTTATGGTTATTGTAAACACTGTACCTCCGGGTTAGAAGTGTTTACACTTCTCATAACTGATCCAAGTCTGAGGATCCTTGTTTTAGAACACCACCTGTGAGGGGGTTGGGCTGTTTACAGGTTTGCAGGTACCTTGACCTCAGAATACCCTGTTACTTTGACTTTGTTAAGAATACTCCATGTTGGACAGTTCTTGTGATTCTAAACCCTGGACCTGTGGCTCTTTATTTGAGTCCCCCACCTTGGTTACTGGATTTATAGACCTCCATCTGGATTTCTTACACACATGGACTTATATCAGGGCATTTTGATCAGATCCAGCTCAGTCACAAACCCCTGCATATCATTTGCATACATAACCATTGCATCATATTGACATTTTCTTATTTGTGTTTCAGGGTATCCATCTTCATCTGGTTTTGGTTTTGACCCCATCTTCAGCATTGACCCATCTTCATCAGCACTTGCTTCAGCTGTCAGCTATATACTTCAGTTACTTGCACTAGCCAATCAGTGGCCCTTCTCTTCAGTATCTCCCCAACACTTGTCTCTACTCAGTCTCAACATCATGGCTCCAAAGAAAAGCAACATCACTTACCACTTCTTCCAGCCAGACTTATCTGACATCAGGAGGATTCAGACCCTGATCACTCCAGATCACATACCTTTGTTCAGGGAGCATTATGGAGACATACTGGACATGGTTATGGATCTGGACCCATCACAGAGAAGCCTGATCCACACCTGCATTCAGTTCTATGATCCCCCACTGAGATGTTTCACCTTTCAAGACTTTCAGTTGGGCCCTCTATTGGAAGAATACTCATCATTAGTTGGTATGCCTATCAGGAGAGAAATTCCTTTCAACCCCGAGATGGTCTTTCCTGCTAATGGAGAAGTAGCAAAGGCTTTGCATCTGGAACCTGTTTTGATTGAGCAGCATATGACCTCTAAAGCTGGAGTCCCTGGCTTTCATCTGGACTTCTTAATTTCTCAAGCTAGTCTAAAGGCTTCCCTGGGGGAGTGGAAAGCTGTTTGTGCTTTGTTGGCCTTAAGTGTATATGGAATTGTATTGTTTGCAGATGAGCCTCGATTCATTAGCAAGAATGCAATCCATCTGTTCATCCTAAAGAACCCAGTGCCAACTTTATTGGGGGATCTTTACTATTCAGTGCATCAGAGGAATGAGAAGCAGAGGGGAAGGTTAGTGAGGTGTTGTGCTCCATTGTTCCACACTTGGCTTCTCAGGCATCTACCCAGGACAGATGCATTTTTAAACCCTCATCAGCAAAGCAACTGGGCTAAGAGACTCACTGTCCTAACTTCAGCCGATATCAGATGGTGCACTCAAAGCACCAAGGGCAGGGATATCATCACCGGCTGTGGACATTTTCCCAATGTGCCTTTAGTAGGAGTTAAGGGAAGTATCAATTACAACCCTCTGCTGTTCAGGAGGCAATTGGGCTATGCACTGGTCCACACTCCTAGGGTACAGGACTTGGTGGAGACCCTCTATTGTGAGAACAAGATTAATTTGGCTGTTGTTAGGCAGGCTGCCTGGGCCTGGGATCATGTTCAAACCAAGGGAGTCACCATTCTGGGGAAATGCAATAATGTGGCATCAGCACAATATTATGAGTGGTCCCATGCCCGGGCCCAATTCTCTGGAATGCCCTTCACCATAGAAGACATGCCTGAGTCATCTTCAGCACCACCCCCTGCCACTATCAGTTTGGAGGAGTTTGAGAGCTTGAAAGAAAGAAATGAGAAGCTAACCCAGGCTTTGCAAAAGACCCTCCGGGAGAGGAGTGAAGGTATGAGGGAGATTGAAAGGTTGGAGAAGATGAGAGTAGATCATCTGACTAAGATTGAAAAGTCTGGGGATTATATTAAAAAGTCTAAGGCTGGTGAACAAATTCTGAAGAATGCTTGCAAAGAAGCCCAGTTCCAGAGAGCAAGGACAGACTTGTATTTGAAGGAGAGTCAAGCCCGGTGGGTCAGGATCACCGAGGCTCGTACTCTAGAGGACAAGAGAGTTCAAGACAAGATGGAGCAATTGGAAGCTAGTGCAAAAGTACATCAAGAAGCCCTGGCAGCAGCCCAGAGGGAGATATCAGAGCTGAAAATCAAAGCAGGGGTGAAGAGGTCCAAGGACCAAACTCAGCATAAGAAGCTAGCAGCAGCTATTGCAACCCGGAACCTCCTCATCAGGAATCTCACGGAGCGTCCAGCTGATCCTGTGACCGAAGCACTTCTCAAGGAAGTTCGTGAGGATGAGTTTGGTCTTGGTGTTTGACCATTTGTTTGTTGTTGTTTTCTTTCCATGTACTTTTATTTTCTTGTAGTGTATTTTGACCCCTTAGAGGGCTTGTGTTGTAAAATGAACAAGCTGTATTATTTCACCTTCTGTAATATATGTGTGTTAGTTTGCTTCATCTGAGTTTTCTTCAAGCAACAACAACAACATCATCAAGGGTCTGGAAGGGTCAAAATTGAAGGCCAAACCGGATACCTTGAGAACAAATAAGCATAACTGCATTGCATGCTAACCCTTTGTTTGTTTTGTAGGTTTTGTTTTATTGTTGCTAACCTCTGTTGTGATAACTCAGGAACTATTGCTAGGCGCCGAGTTTTTCCCCTCAACCGTCCGCACCGCTATCCAACCCGAAACAACCTTCCGGGAATTCAGATGGATCAGATGCAGCAGGACCTTACTGAGGTCAGAAATCAAATGGCAAATGAAAGGCTAGAGATGAGGAATCAAATGACTCAGTTTATGGAAGTTATGAACAACATGGCTCAGAGCCAGGAAAGATTGAGAGCCATGGTGGAAAGGCAGAATCAAGAGGATCCACATATAGGGACTGCCGGTACCAGTAACAATGGAAGGGTACAACCTCATGTCAACCCTCCGGTATTTGGGCCACACCTCCATCCTGAGGTCAATATTCCTGCAAATGTTCAAGGGACTGCCACCGCAGCCAGGGTACTTCAAGAATACCCCCAAGAGGACCAGTTCACGGTAATGGGTGCTGGGGAAGAAGCTTATGATAGGAGATTGGATGAGATAGCTGAGAAGTTGAGGTCCTTAGAATCTCAAAACTCTTTGGGCTTCGATGTCATGGACATGGGCTTGGTAGACGGGGTCAGGATTCCCCATAAGTTCAAGCCTCCTTGCTTTGAAAAATACAACGGGACTTCATGCCCCCGGACTCATTTACAGTCATTTCTGGGAAGGCTGAAGGCCTATACTATGGATGAGAAGCTCTGGATGTTCTATTTCGAAGACAGCTTAACTGGAGCGTCAAGAGAATGGTACTCTCACTTGACAAGGGCAACTATTAGATGCTGGAAGGACCTGGCAGAGGCCTTCATCAGACAGTATCAGTATAATCTGGACATGGCACCCAATAGGACTCTCCTAATGGGAATGTCACAGTCGTCAAGGGAAAGTTTCCGAGAATATGCCCAGAGATGGAGGCAATTGGCTGCTGCTGTTCAACCCCCTATGTCTGAAAGGGAAATGGCAGATATGTTCATGAACACCCTTCAGGGGACCTATATTGACAGGCTGGCCGCTTTCTCTTCAACTAGCTTCGCAGATGTTGTCATAGCTGGGGAGAGAATTGAAAGCCTGTTGAAAATGGGGAAGATCTCAGACAACGGTGCAAGCTCGTCCAGTGGTACAAGAAAGCCTTTCGCAGGCCCGAGAAGAACTAGCGAGACCAATGCCATCCATTCAAACAGGGGCAGGCCCCAATATGTTCACAGATCAATAGCAGCAGTCACCATCCCTGCTCCAGCTCGTCCGCAGCCAGTCTATCAACCTCCTCAACAAAACTATCAGCCACAACCTCAGTACCATCAACAGAATCAGTATCCTCCAAGGAATTACAACAACAGCAACAGCAACAACAATAACCAGCAAAGGCCATTCCAACAGAGGCCATCTCAAGCTAACAGAGTGATCGATCCGATCCCAATGCCATATGCTACATTGCTGCCACAGCTTCTGAAACTCAACCTGGTTGAGCTAAGAACGTTGGCACCTCCGGATCCCAACAGTCTACCAAGGAATTATGACTCCAATGCTAGGTGTGCTTTTCATTCAAACGCACCTGGCCACAGTACAGAAAAATGCAGGGCTCTGCATATGAAGGTACAAGACCTGGTAGACTCCAAGGCTCTGAATTTCGCACCACCACCCAATGTCAATAAGAACCCGATGCCAAACCATGGTGGTCCCCGGATTAACGCTATTGAAGAAGACAAACCGTCTTATTTAATAACCAGTGTGGGACAGATCAGGACACCATTGGTAGAAATCAAGGCTCAGCTCTTGGAATGTCAGATGTTCCCAGGGTGTGAATTGGGTTGTGCTTACTGCAATATCTCTGTAAATGGGTGCGATAATTTGAGGAATGGCATAGATGGCCTCGTTCAGAGTGGCCAACTTCAGATCACCACATCATTTCCAACAAATCCAGCAATTTCATCAGCAACGGTTTCAGAACCTCCTACAACTGCAGCAACTATTGTTCCTGACAATTCTTCGGCTTCATCAACAAGTACTTCATCAATCATCTCAACCGATCAGTTTTCAACAAATCTTCCTGCTACAACTTCAGCTTCACTCCACTTCGAGACTCCTACAACGACAACATCCACTCTCCCGCCAATATCTCCTACAACACCAGCAACAAATCATGAAGACGTCTCCACTGTCACGATATTCTATGATCCGGAAAACAACTCTGCCTACCATTCAGAAGATGCTGCTCCCACCAGAGCACCAGTTACAATCTTTTATGATCCACAAACAATTGCAGTCCCTTCAGCAGCAACAATCAGTCCAGTCACTGTCACGGTGCCTGGACCAGTACCATATGAAAGCAATAGGGCCATCCCTTGGCACTATGGCTCTGACGTGTACTGCGAAGGAAAAAGAATCACTCTTGAAACATCAACACCTGCACCACAAGTAGATAATGTGGGGGGAGGCGGAGGCTTCACTCGAAGCGGACGTCTCTTTGCTCCACCAATTCAAAGACCTACTGCCGAAGCAGAAGCTGCTGCCAAGGCAAAAGGAAAGAGCCCGGTGCAGGAAGATCAAGCTGTTAAAGAAGCCTTGAAGACACCATTCGATCAAGAGGTTGATGAGTTCATGCGAATCATCAAAAAGAGTGATTACAAAATTGTGGATCAGCTTCACCAGACGCCATCCAAGATCTCTATCCTCTCACTGCTTATGTGCTCCGAAGCCCATCGGAATGCACTACTTAAAGTCCTGCACGCAGCTTACGTGCCTGAAGAGATTACTGTCAACCAGTTGGAAACCGTGGTTGGAAATGTTACTGCTAGCAACGGGCTAGGGTTCACCAATACTGACTTGACAGCGGATGGCCGCAACCACAACAAAGCCTTGCACATCACCATGGAATGCAAAGGAGCTGTCCTTTCTCATGTGCTGGTAGACACAGGTTCATCCCTGAATGTCTTACCAAAGAAGGCTCTGGTGAAGTTAGAATATGATGGATTGGCATTGAGACCCAGCAACCTGGTAGTAAGAGCCTTTGATGGTTCTAAGAGATCGGTTCTGGGAGAGATCGAGCTGCCTGTGACGATTGGCCCACAGACCTTTAAAACTATCTTTTATGTGATGGACATTCAGCCCGCCTACAGCTGTTTGTTGGGTAGACCCTGGATTCACACCGCCGGCGCAATAACGTCTACCCTTCACCAAAAGTTAAAATTTGAGTGGGAAGGCCAAGTTGTTACAATCTGTGGGGAGGAGGATATATTTGTTAGCCATCTGGCTACTTATAAGTATATTGAAATGGATGGGGAGATCCATGAAACAATGAGCCAAGGATTTGAAGCCTTGAATGTGAATGAAGCATCTGCTGTATCTGGGATCTCCATGTCATCGTACCAACAAGCCCGGAAGGTTGTTGAGGAAGGAACTGCCCTAGGCTGGGGCAAGGTTTTAGCTGTGGAAGAGAAGAAAGACAGATTTGGGTTGGGTTACAGACCAACTCAACAAGATCAAACAGCGGCTGCGAAAGAGCCCAATTTTGTAAGTGGGGGGATGCTTACCCCTGATGCTATCAACTGTCTGGAAGACGAGCTGGAAGAGGAGCGCAACCTGGAAAGCTGGATTCGTCCAAAGATCCCGGGGAGCAGTGTCTCGAACTGGTCTTCCCAGGAAATTATAAGAGTTACTCATGCAGAGTAATTATTATTTCCTGTATTTTTATAAGCATGCATCAAAGTCTTACATCTTGCCCAAGATGACAAGACTCATTTTGTAATCGGGCCATCTGTACTTTTTTGTGCAAACAAGATCAATTAATGAAACATCAGACATCTTTTTGCAAACGAGTCTTTTTCTTTTCTGCTCACTGTTTTTCCATTTTTCTTTTTTGTACAAAAAAATAAATGGCAGTGTTTTCAAAATGATAACTTCGTTTCACTTTTCTAAATAAGACTAAAATCAGATCACTAAAATGAACAAACTTAACCCTTGCAGAGAGTGCCATCCAGACAGCACCGACAATAACACGGCTATGACTTCGTATGACTTTGACAATCCAATCAATCAAGCTGATGAAGGGGTTGAAGAAGAATATGAGCTTCCTGAAGAGCTAGCCAGGTTGTTAAGGCAAGAGGAAAAGGTTATTACTCCTCACCAGGAGGAGGTTGAAGTGATCAATCTTGGTACAGATGAAGACGTGAAAGAGGTTAGAATCGGGGCCTGCCTGCAAGACTCAGTGAAGAGACAACTGATTGACCTGCTTCAAGAGTATGTGGATGTGTTTGCTTGGTCGTACCAAGACATGCCAGGGTTGGATACCGATATTGTTGTGCACAAGCTGCCTTTGAGAGAAGAATGCCCTCCAGTCAAACAGAAACTGCGCCGTACTCGTCCAGACATGGCCATGAAAATCAAGGAGGAGGTACAAAAGCAATGGGACGCCGGGTTCCTTGCTGTGACCAGCTATCCACCGTGGGTTGCTAACATTGTGCCTGTGCCTAAGAAGGACGGCAAAGTAAGGATGTGCGTTGACTACCGGGATCTGAACAGAGCCAGCCCGAAAGATGACTTCCCATTACCTCACATTGATGTATTGGTGGATAATACGGCTCAGTTCTCGGTATTCTCCTTCATGGATGGGTTTTCAGGATACAACCAGATCAAGATGTCACCTGAAGACATGGAGAAGACAACATTCATCACACCTTGGGGCACATTCTGTTACAAAGTGATGCCATTCGGACTGAAGAACGCCGGTGCCACATATCAACGGGCTATGGTGACATTGTTCCACGATATGATCCATAAAGAAATCGAATGTTATGTGGATGACATGATCGCCAAGTCCCTTACAGAGGAAGATCACCTGGTGAATCTGCTCAAGTTATTCAAGCGTCTGAGGAAGTACCAACTGAAGTTGAACCCCAACAAATGCACATTCGGGGTGCGATCCGGTAAGTTGCTGGGCTTTATTGTAAGCGAGAAAGGGATTGAGGTTGACCCTGATAAAGTCAAAGCCATCCAAGAGATGCCTGCACCGAAGACAGAAAAAGAAGTTCGAGGGTTTCTAGGTCGATTGAACTACATCTCGCGGTTCATATCTCACCTCACAGCAACCTGTGAACCTTTGTTCAAGCTGTTAAGAAAGGAACAAACGGTCAGGTGGAATGAAGACTGCCAAAGGGCTTTTGACAAGATCAAGGAGTATCTGCAAGAACCTCCAATCCTCATGCCGCCAGTTGAAGGAAGACCTCTGATTATGTACTTGACAGTATTAGAAGAGTCAATGGGGTGTGTGCTGGGCCAGCATGACGAGTCTGGTCGAAAAGAGTATGCAATATACTACCTAAGCAAAAAGTTTACCGACTGTGAACAACGTTATTCACTGCTCGAGAAAACTTGCTGTGCTTTAGCGTGGGCTGCTCGCCGACTGAGACAGTATATGTTGACCCACACTACTTTGTTGATATCAAAAATGGACCCGGTTAAGTACATTTTCGAGAAGCCAGCTCTTACCGGACGGGTTGCAAGATGGCAAATGATCCTTACAGAGTATGACATCCAATACACATCTCAGAAAGCCATCAAAGGCAGTGTATTGTCTGAATATCTTGCAGAGCAACCCATTGATGACTACCAGCCTATGAGATTTGACTTCCCTGATGAAGACATCATGTTTATTAAATCAAAAGATCATGAAGAGCCTATTCACACTGAAGGGCCCGACCCGGAGGAAGAATGGATTATGATGTTCGATGGGGCTGTTAACATGAATGGCCGTGGTGTTGGTGCAGTACTCATTACACCCAAAGGAGTTCACATGCCTTTCTCGGCAAAACTCACTTTCAACTGCACTAACAACGAAGCTGAATACGAAGCTTGCATTATGGGTCTTGAGGAAGCCATTGACCTCAGGATCAAGACATTGACCGTATTCGGAGATTCAGCTTTGGTAGTCAATCAGACCAACGGAAAATGGTACACCCACCAGGATCATCTGATACCTTACAGGGATTATACAAGAAGGTTAATGACTTTCTTCACAACAGTCAAACTTGAGTATATCCCTCGGGATGAGAATCAGTTTGCAGATGCCTTGGCTACCATTTCGTCCATGATCAAAGTTCAAACTGCTAACTTTGTACCTCAGATTTCAGTGTCCAGACTCGACAGGCCAGCATATGTATTTGCAGCAGATGTTGTCAAAGACGATAAGCCTTGGTTCCATGACATTAAGTGCTTCTTGGAGGATCAAACATACCCACCTGGGGCATCTTCCAATGATAAGAAGACTTTGAGAAGGCTTGCTGGTAGTTTCTTCCTGAACACTGATGGGTCTTTATACAAAAGGAACTTTGATATGGTACTCCTCCAATGTGTTGACAAGACGGAAGCAGATTTACTGATGCATGAAGAGCACGAAGGCTCCTTTGGTACCCATGCTGGAGGACATGCAATGGCCAAGAAGTTGTTAAGATCAGGTTATTACTGGATCACGATGGATGTAGACTGTTGTGCTTATGCCAGGAAATGTCACAAATGCCAGATCTACGCAGATAAGGTGCATGTGCCTCCCAATCCTTTGAACATCATGTCTTCACCATGGCCCTTTGCTATGTGGGGCATTGATATGATTGGCAAGATTGAGCCAACTGCTTCGAATGGCCACCGATTCATCCTGGTCGCCATCGACTATTTTACCAAGTGGGTTGAAGCAGCCTCATATGCAAACGTCACAAGGCAAGTGGTAGCCCGATTCCTAAAGAGAGATATCATCTGTCGGTACGGAGTGCCCGAGCGAATCATTACTGATAATGGTTCCAACTTAAACAACAAAATGATGGCTGAGTTATGCCGGGACTTCAGGATCCAACACCACAATTCTTCTCCTTACAGGCCAAAGATGAATGGCGCTGTTGAGGCGGCAAATAAGAATATCAAGAAGATTGTGCAAAAGATGGTAGTCACCTACAAAGATTGGCATGAAATGCTACCATTTGCCCTGCATGGGTATCGCACATCAATCAGGACATCCACTGGGGCAACACCGTATCAACTTGTGTATGGTATGGAGGCAGTCCTACCTGTTGAAGTTGAGTTACCCTCGTTACGGGTATTAATGGATGTTAAACTGAGTGAAGCAGAATGGGTTAGGTCCCGATACGAACAACTAAGTCTGATCGAAGAGAAAAGGTTGGCTGCAATCTGTCATGGGCAGTTATATCAGAAGAGAATGAAGAGAGCCTTCGATCAGAAAGTCAGGCACCGAGAGTACCAAGTGGGAGATCTTGTGCTGAAAAGAATCCTCCCTCCTCATACAGACCACAGGGGCAAGTGGACTCCAAACTATGAAGGACCATTCGTGGTAAAGAAAGTTTTCTCTGGTGGAGCACTGATGCTCAGCACCATGGATGGTGAAGATTTCCCGTCCCCTGTGAATTCAGATGCAGTTAAAAAATACTTCGCATAAAATGACCCGCTGGACATAAAAACAGAATGTAAGTCCAGGCAAAAATAGGGCATCCCGGCGAGTCAAAAACAGAATAAAAGACTCGGGCAAAAATAAGGGAAATAAATAAAATGTACACCCGCTGAGTTGAAAAGCCACATTGGACAACTCAGGCAAAAATGGGTATCCCGATGGATTGAAAACCCGAAAGGGCGATCCAGGCAAAATAAGGGAATAAGCGAACAACTGCATTTTGAATTCGTCTGTATCGTCTACAACTTGGTAAGCTTCAACAGGATCAAGCTTCAATCAGAATCAGCCTTCCTCCGAAAGCAGGGCGAGAAGAACGTCATTGTCATACGAGTCATAGCAAAAGAGGAAGTTCATTTGAAAGCGTCATCAACACTGCCAACATTTTTGTTTCTCAATTTATAGCAATCTCCTCATTTCAGGAGATATGTTTCTTTGACTGTATCTTGCCAATTCAGGGCATGTGAATTAATAAAATCAGATTTTTAGTCATGTCTCGTTTTATACACTTTCTTTGCAAAAAATGTCTGATGTCTTAAAAGAAAAAACTGATTGCATAAGTACAGATGTCTTTCTCTAAGAAAATAAAGAAACATGCCTGCAGGGAATATACTTACTCTCGAAAATGTTTAACTCCTATGACGGAATCCAGTAAGGGATACCTCGGGATTATCTTGTGCGTTTTTCTATCTTTTTCAGGATTGCAGGTATCCAGAGCACAACTTAGGGCACGAAAGCTTCGCCCTCAGCAAGCTGGCAGATCATGGTCAACTCGGTCTATCTTCCATGTGGCACTGGAAGGTGCCCATTTCCCCAGCGAAGTTGCCAAATCAACATACACTCAATCTCAGCATCTGAAATGCTCTATCCCCAGCTGAGCTGCCTCTCATGACTTCCCCCAGTTGAGTTGCCTCTTGTTGCTCTCCCCAGCTGATTTGCCTCTCATGATTCCCCAGCCGAGTTGCCATCTCATCCTCAGCCGGAGCACAGAAGTCAGAGAGCTATCCCCCCACGGAGCTCCAGCCTCTGTCCAGAAGAGCAGCGCACGAAGGAATCACAACAGAGTGAAGAAAGCTTCTACAACCCCAGCTGGGCCTCACATTTATTAGGATAGGTCTATCAGTGACCCGTATCCCCAAGCAAATATCATCTCCAGATCTACCAATGATCTCATCCCCAGCTGAGAGGTCCATTACAGATCAGCCAGAGATCTTCGCAGCAACAGGATCCGAATCCCGGATCTTTACCTTTTGCACAATCATGGCATTTGCATCATATTTTCCCCTCAGAGCGTAGCATTCCGTCTAATACGGAGCATTACGGCAAAAATCAAACGCATAGCATAATCATAAGCCATGATCGGAATCAACACTTGTGAATAATAATCATTCATCAGAATACAGAATACTTCCCCCAAAACCCACCGGAGTCCCCAGCGAAAGTAGTTGCCTCACAAATTACAAACACCCGTATATGCACCTCTTGACACCCGTCCGTGTCACCTCTCCCCAGTAAAGTCGTCTGAACACTCTTTATAACAAAATCACCTGTATTACAGATACTTCATGACACCCGTCCGTGTCATATTACCAGCAGAAAGCCAAAGACATCCTCTTTGCACCCACACATACCTATATACACTTTCCTGACACCCGTCCGTGTCATATCCCCAGCGCAGTCGCCTAGACTTTGTATAGCGGATACTTGTTCATATTACACTTTTCTCTCTTGGCACCCGTCCGTGTCATTCTCCCCAGCAGTTAAAACACTCATCTATATATACTCACTACTCACGATACACTTATACAGATACTCGTCCGTATCTTGTATACACCATCACTCATTTTCCCACAGATTCGACAGTAGTCCTTGTTCTTTGTTAACCAGTTGGTACTCGTCCGTACCATCATCTCAGAACATTGCGTCTAGTGTTTGTTTCTACATGATACTCGTCCGTATCATAATCTTAAGGATGCTCGTCCGCATCTTTAATCCATACACCGTGTCAAACACTTATATCTTCTTGAATATGGATACTCGCCTGTGTCTACTATTCCCCAGAAGAGTCCCTTCAGATTCAACACTCGTCCGTGTTCTTTGTTAACCCGTTGATACTCGTCCGTATCATCATCTCTGAGCATGTGTCAGTTTGTTTCTACATGATACTCGTCTGTATCATAGTCTTAAGGATGCTCGTCCGCATCTTTAATCTATACACAACATCTAAACACTTGTACTTTCTCTTCTTGGTTGTAAATACTCGTCCGTGTTTACTATATCCCCAGTAGATTGCCAACAAAACAAATTTTCTTTTTATCTGACACTCGTCCTGTGTTATGATAAACCCTGAGAGCAGCCGTACCCTGCTGAGTGGTCGCCCTCCACTTCTTGATGGTCGTCCTCCATCATGCTCGCCCGATGGCCGTCCCCATCGTTGATCTTTTTAGCAGCCGTCCCCTGCTAGGTGGTCGTCCTCCACCTTTTGATGATCGTCCTTCATCACTTTATCCAATGGCCGTCCCCATTGTTGATTTTGGTTATCTGACACTCGTCCTGTGTCATGATAAACCCTGAGAGCAGCCGTCCCCTGCTGAGTGGTCGTCCTCCACTTCTTGATGGTCGTCCTCCATCTTGCTCGTCCGATGGCCGTCCCCATCGTTGACCTTTTCTATCCGATGGCCGTCCCCATCGTTGATATTTTCGGCAGCCGTACCCTGCCAGGTGGTCTTCCTCCACCTTTGATGGCCGTCCCCATCATATTTCTTTTATCCCCAACAGAGCAGCCGTCCCCTGCTAGGTGATCGTCCTTCACCTTTGATGGCCGTACCCCATCATCTGCTTATTTCATTTATTCTTTAACCCGATGGCCGTCCCCGTCGTGGTCCCTTTTCCTTTTCTGCTCGCCCGATGGCCGTCCCCATCGTCGGTTACCTTGCTTTATGAACTTGATGGCCGTCCCCGTCATGTTTCATTAACTCCCAGAAAATTTTACAGCTTTACCCTGATGTCCGTCCCCATCATATTTTGACATTCCCCAGCTAGTCGGCCGTCCCCGTCTTGGCTTTACCTTTTATCCCCAGCATGTCGGCCGTCCCCGTCATTGCTTTGTTTTCCGCACCTTTACAATATACTTTATTTTCCTTTTACAATCTATATCCCTTTTCTTCTTCATTCTGTGAGTGCAAATTTTGGACTGTCTTTGGTATTCAACCACAAGTTATCTTGTTTGCCCGTTAAGCCGTTGCTTACATCCTGCACAGCTAACTCATGTTTGAATAGGGGCAGCTGTAAACACCCCAAATTTGCCCTCACCCATTCACACCATGGCTTGTGATCATTCTCATATGCATAAACACAATCATATCATCTCACATCTCATTTTTGATTCACTGCATAGATTCTAAGTCATCTGCACCTAGGGTTTGTGATCTGAGCAATCTCAGGGCATCTTGAGCCACTCCAAAGGCAACCAATCACTTCAAAGGGATCCATATGTGTTCAAGTATCATATTACATCCTTTCAAAGTCAAGATTTCAAAAGAATCACAAGAGCTAGGGTTTGGGTGAATGCAGAGCCAGGATAGACTGCACAGTTGACTGGAAATTAGGGTTTTGGTTTCAGAGGCCATAACCCCAAATATTTTGGTCATTCTTGTTTCCATTGGTCTCTATATGGTATAGGGAGTATGCATATCAATTTTCATGAAGAAATTCCATGGGGGAGTCATCTGATCAAGGGTTGACTTTTCAGACAAGTCAGTGTAAAATCAGGGCATCTGAGGCCCCCAATGACCCAACCAATGGGTGATATTCATCATTTTGAGTGTATATGATCTTTATTTGATCATGGAAGAAGGATGAAGTTCATAGAAATAAAGAATTTGGAAGTTTTGCAAATGTTGACTTTTTGGGCATAGTTGACTTTTCAAGAATGCTTCATTTTAGGTCATTTTTCAAGCCTTGATTCTTGGTCCAAAAATGCTTCAAATGAAAAAACTTTGGTCATGAAAGTTGTAGATTACATCTTTCCCTTTTCAAAAAGTACAAGAACATGATCAAACTCTTCTTGGATCAAAAGTTATGGTGTGGCAAAGTTGGCCAAAATCATTGATTTTCAAGGCATGCCTCAAATGGAAATTTTGCAAAATCATGAACCAATGCCTCTTGTGACCCCTAGTTCACTTAAAACCAGTACACAAGCATTCTACATGTCCTAAAAGTCAGAATTGGGCCAAGGTTTCTCATGTTTTGGTTCATGTAACAAGACTTTCTTTCATATGAACCATAAAGAACCAAGTTGCAAAACTCATGATCACCTCTCACCAACTTGATGCATTGGCTGCTGAACCAAGCTAGCCTCACACACACATCATGCTGCGCAGCCCATGCCCATGGTACTTAGCTAGGGCTTAGCCCATGCCCTCTCTTACAAGAATTTGACTTTTTGCAAAAGGTGACTTACCAATCAATAAAGCACATGTCCAATCAACTGACCAATGAGAGAGGTTTATGTGGACAAAGAGCAAGCCATTCCATACATCTAGCAAGGATGAAACACTATCATTCATCACATACACAAAAACACACCAAGCTGCATAAGCCTTCGAATCTCTCTGCCCAGCCACAAAACATCCAAACCATTTCCACACTTCAAATCACCATGATCCATTGAGGAGAAACCAGCCAAGAACCAGGCCTGAAACCAACCACAAAGCCACTTCACCATTTTCACCTCAGCCTGCATTTCTCTTCGAATCACCTTCCACAGTTTACAAACATCCAAACAAACCTTGCAAAGCTTCTCCATTCACCCTCAGGATCACAAACAACCCCTCACAATGACCTGAAACTGCCTGAAACTCCATTGCCATTTCTGACTGAGCTTGAGCAGAAGCTTGTCAAACTTCTCATCCAGCCAACATAAACTCTTCTTGAGCATTCAAACATCATCTGGGGATCAAGTGGAGTGGTTTGCACTGAAAGAAGTGGCCAGAAAGTCATCAGGTTGAAAGCTTCGAATCTCAGGTAGCTCGAAAATTATTTTTCCAGGAATTGTTTTTCATGTTATAAACTTGTTCCTTATGTTTCACTGAGCATCCTGATGTTTTTAGTTTTTGAAATGGTGCTGGAATGAGAGTTTAATTGCTCTCTGAAGCTTGCGTGCCCTAGTTTTTATTTTCTTCGATTCAGCTTAGTTAGGAAAAAGAAATTTGTTTTGAGTGAGGGTTTTGGTTCGTGAGTGTGTAAGGATCATTTCCCAACTTTTAGATTTCATTTTTGTTACGATTTGAGGGGTTTTGGGGATTTTCAGGGGAGTTGCTCGCCGGAGAAGACGACCGGAAGTCTTCTCCGGCAGCCTGAATGTGATTAGGGTTAAGTGTCATTAATTAATGAAGTTTGAATTTGGTCCCTTGGATGTGTTGACTCGCGCGTGTTTGGACGCCCAGGATCACTCCATTTTGCCCTAATCCCAGTTGACTTTTCTTAATCTGGATTAATTAATTCGTAAATGGAAATTAGGCCAGTTTGAATGTGGGCCACTGGATTGCGCGCCAAGTCAACAGCCTCTCCCCCAGAATCAATCCTGGCCCTCCTTTGCGCATACTTTTCATTTTCTTTAATTTTAATTCATTTCTTTTATATTTTATTTGCACAATTAATTTAAAATAGCAAAAAATGCATAAAAATTATGAAACTTTTTCTTCTGAGTTTTATTAATTTTTATGACCCAAAAATATTTTTATTTTATTTTTTATCATTAAAAAAGTATTTTTAAATATTTAAAAGATTATTTTTAATTGATTAATGAAAATTAATTTATTAAAAATACTTTTAGGTATTTAAAAATCACCAAAAAATTCAAGAAATGTTCTAAGACATTTAGAAACATTGTCCAACCTTCAAACCAAATTTCTTTTTTGATCTTGATGTATTTTGAGAATTTTTCATTGAATTAAAATCATTTTTGTGCATTAATTTGATCCTAAGTTCAAAAATTCATTTCTGCCTATCTAAGAAGAGTTGGACATTGATTCTTTTTGCATTGTTTTATGTTTAGCATGTAGTTTCTAGGATTAAATGGCCATGGTTTGATTCCTCATTTTCAATTTGTTTGGCATTTCTTTTGTTTAGGAACCCTAAAAACCCTAATAACTTAGAAAAATCATATCTTGAGATTGGTTGTGAGTTGAGACCTCCCCTTTGGACCTTGGTTTAGTATAGGTTTAGGGTTTCTTTGGGTGGCATTTTCCATTTTTTATCTTAGGGTTTGCTTCTGTTTTTTGGTTTTTGTTTGTTGTTTGATTCATAAACCCTAATTTAGGCTTCCATTTGCATCCTCCTTGCATTCTCTTGCATAACATGACTTGTCTTTGCATTTAGTGCATTCTTGTGATTCATTTGACATCTTAAGACATATAGAAAGCATGTTTGATCATTGCATTTTGCATTTGCCATGTCATTTGCCTTGTATGTTTCATAACTTTTCATGTTCATCTATGCTTCTTAACTTGCTTCATTTGCATCCATGATCTTGTATGAACATCTCCATGCCTTGCCTCATGTTTGCAGCACTTCATAACATCATTATCACCATCAACATGCTTCTGGTTTTGGTTTGCATCATACCATCTCATCCCATTTTGCATTGCATTGCATTTCTTTCTAACATTTCAGGTGGTAAGTGAATTTGAGAAGTGAATTTGCCTTCACTTCTCATAACTTTTCTTTTCATCTCTCTTACATCCATTGCTGCATTTTTATATGTGTTTGAGTTTGAGCTTGCTCATCCTTCTTCTTCCCATTTTCTTTCTTCAAGTGACTTGACTTCTTGAATGAAGCAAGTCACTTTGCTTCTCCTGATCCTTTCATCTGCTTCCTGGTGTTTCTCTTTGAAGATTGTTCTTGAAAACCACACAAACCTTAGGAACAACCAAGCATGACAATGAATTAGGGTTTTGATTAGTCTCCCCTCTTAGTTTTTACCTTTGTGTCTCTTTTGAGTCTTCTCTTCTCATCTCATAATCAGGGACTAAACCCTAAAGGCTTTAAGGCTTTGTGATTAAGCTTATGCCTGCATCCTTCTCTTAGGATGGAGTGTATAACTTTAATCCTAAGTGTTAAACCCTTAATGTGTTTAAATCTCTTAATCAATTCACTTAATAATCATCAAGACATCAAGCTTGTAACTTGGGCCTTGCATTAGGGTTCTAATTCTTCCTTAATTGGTTAAGAAGGACTAACCCTAGTGTTAATGGACAAGTCCCCCTCAAGTTGTCTTACAAACCATAAAAATCACTTCATCATCATATCATTAAATAAAATCCACTTAATCAAAGGCTTGTTCTGTCATGAGTTTAATCCCTAATCATGGATTAAGTTGAGGAGTTTTCCTCAGCTTAAACATTCTCATCTATTATCCTTCTATTAGGATGATGTAATGAGTCTGTTTAATCCTTGATTATGGCTTAACCTCATTACTCAACACTAAACAAAAACACCAAAAACATCTAAATAATCACAAGTAGGTTAATGATCTTAATCCTACACCATAGGTGATTAAGTGTGAGAATCTGACTTCACACTTAAGGTACTCTCATTACCCCTAAACAGAGGGAAGATGTGATGAGTTTACTAACCCATTGGTTTAGGCTTAAGCTCATTAACTTATGACAAATCCTCAAAAGCAATAAAAAGACTGAAAACTCAAAAACAAACAATAATCGTCTCCTTCGGGATTCTTTTCTCATCATCTTCACTCACAAACGAGAGCTTGCTTCTTCCGTCTAATGCAAGACAGTTTGCATCTGTGCCAGACAGATCATACACTTGAGCATAGGCAAGTAAGCAGTTCACAAGTCAATTCATCTTTCAGTCTCCTTGGGTCGAACTACGGTGTTCTGACTTCCTCATTGCACGAGAGGATACGTAGGCATAACTTAACAGTTATCGAACAAAAGTCTCTGTATATTCCCCCTCTTTCAGCTTTATTCTTTAGCCTCATGATCTTGAGCATTTCACTCTGTTCTTACACTGACACTTCACTTATACACTTCAATTCTTTTACACTGATACCTGTACATCTCTTTCCAGCTATTTTATACACAGATTGCACTGACACTACCCCCTTTAAACACAAATCTTTTAAACGTGGATCCCGTCGAGTACGGCGGACAATCTGGGTGCTAATACCTTCCCAGGTTGTAACCAACCCCCTTTCTCAGTCTCTCTGGTTCGCAACCGTCTTATCCATCTTTTTCTAGGTCTATGCAGCATTGCCTTTCCTCCGGGATAAAAATGCCTAGCTGGCGACTCTATTCATCTCCAGTGAGTTCACGGCTGTGTGTTCTCACTGTTCCCTTCGCCGACCGTTCGCGTCTGTACCTTCATCTGATCCAGTTTCATTTGTCGGGAGCGACAGTTGACTGCAAAGGTCCCACAGACCGACTTTTTGAAGTAGGCTTGTAACACTGGCAAGCATTCCGAGTTCCCTCAAACACACAGTGTCGATGTAACGTGTAGGTTGCACACCGCGGCTTTGGAATCGGAGAAATCGTTCTCTCTGAGTTTCTCCAGCATCACCTTCTCTAAAAGTGATAGAATCCATTGCATGCAAGAGCTTAGAGTGAAGAATGAAGATTTTTGAAGTTTTTGTGAAAAAAATGGTAAAATGAGAGAAATATTGATTCGGGATAAATAATGGAGAGTGAGAATGTGGTAGGTTGTGATAATGGGGGGTTAATGAGATTAAAGTTGGTAATGGGGGGTTACGGAGGTTATGTAGAAGATGGGTAGTTTTTTAGGAATTTATGGAGAAGAAGAAGAAGAGGCACGAAGAGAAACAGTTCTGTTTCTCACGATTTCTGGTATAAGGGTCGTCACGGTCGTGACAGGGGTACGACGGTCGTGACACTCAAAATGAGCGCATCACGATCGTTATGGGGCAGTGACGACCGTGAGGCTTGCTACGTTAAATAATTTCCAGAAAAACACTTTCTCACTTGTTTCACATATTTTATACTAATGCATTTTCTTCACTAACACTCATATTAAATTATAAATACCACATAGTATATAATTTCAACACAGTACTTCAATAACTTGCAAGGCATGAGAGATTTGTATATATAATGAATAAATGCAAGCATAAAAGTACATAGAATGAAAAATACATAAATTGCTAAAAATGGAGAAATTTTGGAATTAAAGATGCATTGCATAAAGTAATTGAAAATGAAGTTACATAAACGGAAATTTGCGGTAAGAAATTGTTGCGAAAAATAAATCTAACTAGAAACGAAAACAATGGGAAAAATAAACTAAATCACTTATAACATTATCAAAAGCGTTTCTTCAAGTCTTCGATGGCGGAGTTCAAGTGATAGAATTGTTCGCAGGTTATGTCAGTCAACCCTATAATATCCAATCGCATGCTCTTAATGTCTTCTTTAAATAAGTTAATGTCAGTTTGGTAAGCATTGAGAGTGTTCATGATGTTTTGTAAGTTGTTAGCATACTCTCCTTGATTCACTTCAGGGGTTTCATAAACTTCTTCAGTGTGGTCAATGTCATGGTAACCAGGAGGCGTCTCAGGGTCAGTTTCGACATCGGTCATTGTATCATCTTTTATTTTGTATGACTGAGGTGTTTCAGGAGTGGGTGGATAATCAGGTGGGTTTAACTCATAAAGCCAGTTATCCTTATTGTGAACACTTACTTTAGCATGGTTAGGCAATGTGAACAGGGTTACTACTTCGTTCCGGATTAGGTACTCAAAAGGTGGATGTCCTAAATTCCTTATGATATGTCTATTGAAGCAGAAGTTAAGATCCATAAGACGGATGTTACCTAAACGGTTGCACCTGTGCAATTGGTACCTAAGTCCTATGGCATCAACAATCATGGTTACCAGACCTCCTACTAATATAGGTAATTCAGGTTCTTCTTGGATACGGGTGAAGGTTTGCATCATGAAAGGTACACCATTAACAGGTTGTCCATTAGTGAAACATGACATAATAAATATTTCATCTTTAGAAACTCCGGTAATATTTTCTTCTTTTCCAAAGAATGTGTGGGCAAGGAATTTATGGAAGTAACGGAGAGCAGGATTATGGATCTCATCATTATTCATGTTATTTGGTTCAGGGTGGTAGTTTCCGGTTAAAGTTCCCCAAAAGAAATCTAGCTCAATATCCATCAATTCTACCTGTGTGGTAGTGAAAGCAAATGGTCCACTAGGGAATCCTAACAAGTTAGCTAGTTCTTTATGGTTAAAGTCATATTCTATTCCAAACAGGCGGAAACTAATAAATCCTTTCCTAAATCCAAAACCGCGCTCAGGTAGGTAAATTAAGGAGCTAAGGAACTCAAGAGTGAGCTCGCGGTAAGTCACAAACTTATGTTGAATCAATGCATTCTCCCATCCGAGTCGGTTAAACAAGTACATAATACTATCATGTATACCTAAGGTTTCCATAGTCCGATCATCCGGGTACAGGGTCAAATCCATTTGCCTCTGTGATAACTCTTCAAATTTCATTCTTTGGTTCCTACCTCTAAATTTGGTTTCCATATGGTTAATTGGTTGGTTATCCATAGTCAGTGCAAATATGGAGGAAACAAATCAGGAGAAGAAGGAAAGTGGAAAAGACTTTTAGAAAATCTGTAAAAAGTGATTTAAAATAAATATAAGAAAATGAAATGCATAATGTAATGGCAATAATAGTAATATAAAATAAAACTATAAAATGACAAAACAAATAAACAAATAGTAAAACGATAAATAATAAAATGATAAAGAGAATAATTTAAATAATTAGATAAGTAAATGGGTTGCCTCCCACTAAGAGCTGTTTTTATCGTCTAAAGCCTGACGTAATGCTTAGGTTTAGATTAATCAGGGGAATCAGTGGACAACTCTAAAATCTTTAGATTATTCGCATAATCTCTATTTTCAACTTTATGATAATGTTTTAAACGTTGTCCGTTTACTATGAATGGTTCACTATTCCTACCCTTAATTTCTATTGCTCCACTCGGGAATACTTTAATTACTTCAAAGGGTCCTGACCATCTAGATTTTAATTTTCCAGGAAAGAGCCTAAGTCTTGAATTGAAGAGGAGTACAACGTCTCCCACACTAAATTCTTTCCTAGATAGGCGTTTATCATGCCATCGCTTAGTTCTTTCTTTATATATCTTAGCATTCTCATACGCATCTAACCTTAATTCTTCTAATTCGTTAATGTCTAGGATTCGCTTTTCTCCTGCAGCATTATAGTTTATATTGAGAGTTCTAATCGCCCAATAAGCTTTGTGTTCTAGTTCTACTGGTAGGTGACAAGATTTTCCATAAACTAGTTTGAAAGGTGTAGTACCTATGGGTGTCTTGTAAGCGGTCCTATAAGCCCATAAAGCTTCATTAAGTTTAGATGACCAATCTTTCCGAGATATGGTGACAGTCTTTTCTAAGATTTGTTTAATTTCTCTGTTTGAGACTTCGACTTGTCCACTTGTTTGTGGATGATATGGTGTAGCCACACGGTGTCTTACTCCATACTTAGATAGTAATTTGTCAAATATTTTTGAGATGAAGTGCGAGCCACCGTCACTTATGACGAGTCTAGGCACACCAAATCTGGGAAAGATTATATTTTTTAAGAGCTTTATTACTACTCGTGTATCGTTTGTAGGAGAAGCTATGGCTTCAATCCATTTTGAAACATAATCAACAGCTACGAGTATGTAATTATTACCGAAAGATGATGGGAATGGTCCCATGAAATCTATTCCCCAAACGTCAAAGATTTCTACTTCTAATATTCCTTTTTGAGGCATTTCATCTCTTCTTGAAATATTGCCAGTGCGTTGACACCGATCGCAATTTATAACAGCGATGTGGACATCCTTCCATAGATTAGGCCAGAATAAGCCGGCTTGCAAGATTTTTGCACAAGTTTTGGAAGTGCTTGCATGTCCACCATAAGGAGATGAATGGCATTGAGCAATGACATCTTCTATTTCTTCTTCGGGAATACATCGGCGAAAGATTCCATCTGGTCCTCTTTTGAACAATAATGGTTCATCCCAATAGTAATGTTTCAGATTATGAAAGAATTTCTTTTTCTGCTGATAGGTTAGATCGGGTGGAAGAGCTCCTGCGACTAGGTAGTTGACAATGTCAGCGTACCATGGCAGTCCTACAGTTGTCTGGATTGTTTCCACGGATTCTGGTTCATTTATATCTAACTGAGCTAGGTCGCTTCCTAATTGTGCTATCAGCTGTTCATACGGAAAATCATCGTTAATCGGCACTTGTTCAGGTTTAATACCTTCTATTCTAGATAAATGGTCCGCTACGACGTTCTCAGTACCTTTCTTATCTTTTATTTCTAGATCAAACTCTTGTAAGAGTAAAATCCATCTCAAGAGTCTTGGTTTGGCATCTTTCTTAGTTAATAGATATCGGATAGCAGCATGGTCTGTGTAAATGATTATTTTCGCTCCAACTAGGTAAGAACGGAATTTGTCAAGCGCAAAGACAACTGCTAACAATTCTTTTTCGGTAGTGGCGTAGTTCATCTGGGCAGAATCTAAGGTTCTACTGGCATAGTAAATCGCATGAAGTTTCTTTTCCTTTCTCTGGCCTAGAACTGCTCCTACAGCATAGTCACTCGCATCGCACATGATTTCAAAAGGTAATCTCCAGTCAGGGGGTTGCATGATTGGTGCGGTGATGAGGGCTGTTTTTAGAGTTTCGAATGCTTTAAGACAATCTTCATTGAATATGAACTCAGCGTCTTTCATTAATAAACCAGTAAGAGGTTTAGTAATTTTCGAGAAATCTTTGATGAATCGTCGGTAAAAACCGGCGTGTCCTAAAAAGCTTCGTATTTCTCGAACGGTTTTAGGGGGTTGAAGATCTTTTATTACTTCAATCTTAGCTTTATCAACTTCAATTCCCTTGTCGGATATTACATGACCTAATACGATTCCTTCGTTGACCATAAAATGACATTTCTCCCAGTTAAGCACAAGGTTTACTTTTACACATCTTTCTAACACCATTTCTAAGTTCGATAAACATCCTTCAAAACTTTGCCCGCATACAGAGAAGTCGTCCATGAACACTTCCATGATGTTGTCTATAAAATCTGTGAAGATTGACATCATACATCTTTGAAAGGTTGCAGGAGCGTTGCATAATCCAAAGGGCATTCGTCTATAAGCGAACGTTCCATAAGGGCATGTGAATGTAGTCTTCTCTTGATCATCTGGATGGATAGGGATTTGGAAAAATCCTGAGTAACCGTCAAGATAACAGAAGTAAGAATGCTTGGCTAATCGTTCTAACATTTGATCTATAAAAGGTAGTGGGAAATGATCTTTTCGAGTGGCTTTGTTTAGTTTACGATAATCTATGCATACTCTATATCCCGTCACTACTCTTTGCGATATCAATTCGCCTTGAGCGTTTTTCACAACAGTGATACCTCCTTTCTTTGGCACTACATGTATTGGACTAACCCATTCACTATCAGAGATTGGATATATTATTCCGGCATCTAGTAATTTTTTAACTTCTTCTTTTACTACAGTGCTAAGGGTTGGGTTAATTCTTCTTTGAGATTCTCTGGAGGTTCTGCAATCTTCTTCTAGCAGAATATGATGCATACACACTGAAGGACATATTCCTTTGAGATCAGATATGTTATATCCTAATGCAGTTGGATATTTCTTCAAAACATCTAAAAGTTTCTTTGTTTCTATAGTTCCTAAACTGGAATTTACTATAACTGGTCTTTTACATTCAACGTCTAAGAATTCGTACCTTAGGTTATGAGGTAAAGTTTTTAATCCTAATGTAGACTATCATCCTGATACGGTTTTCGCCAATTATCATCTTCGAAAATCGGAGGGATTTGAATTTTCATTATTTCAGAATAAGTGGTCTCTTTTAGTTCCATTTCTCTTACACATTCGTCAATTACATCCAATAGATAGCATGTATCCTCTATAGCTGGTGATTGTAAGAATTGTGTTAAAATAAATTCAACTTTCTCTTCACCCACTTCAAAGGTTAGCTTTCCTCTTTTTACGTCTATTATAGCTCCGGCGGTAGCTAAGAATGGTCTTCCTAGTATGATAGGTGTAGTGGAGTCCTCAGAGATGTCCATGATTATAAAATCAGTAGGGATGTAGAATTGTCCTATACGTACTGGGACGTTTTCTAGTATGCCTACAGGATATTTAACAGAGCGATCGGCTAGTTGAACAGACATTTTAGTTGGTCTTAGGTCTCCCATGTCTAGCCTTTTGCAAATCGTTAAGGGCATAACACTGATACTGGCTCCTAAATCGCATAGAGCTTTGTCAATGACGAATTTTCCTATTACACAGGGTATAGAGAAACTTCCTGGATCTTTTAGCTTAGGAGGCATTTTATTCTGAATTATTGCGCTACACTCGGCAGTAAGTGTAACTGTTCCATTATCCTCTATCTTTTTCTTATTGGATAAGATTTCTTTTAAAAACTTAGCATACGAGGTTATTTGGGTAATTGCTTCTGTAAACGGAATAGTAATATTCAACTGTTTCAGAAGTTCGACAAATTTCTTAAATTGACCCGTCGTCTTGGAATTTATTAATCTTTGAGGGTACGGAATTGGTGGTTTATAGGGTGGTGGAGGCACATAAGGTTGTTCTTTCTCCACTACTTCTTGATTATCATCTTCCTTTTCTTCTGGATCATTCACCACTTCAGTCGGTTTATCCGGTTGTTGGTACATGGCTGGATTGTCAAGTCTTGGATCGGTAGGTCCGTCAAGTTCCTTTCCACTTCTTAATATCACAATGTTAGCATGTCCTTTCGGATTAGGTTGAGGTTGTCCAGGGAACACTCCAGCTGGTGCAGCAGTAGGTGCTTGTTGTTGAGCTACTTGTGAAATCTGAGTTTCCAGCATTTTGTTATGTGTAGCTAATGCATCTACTTTGCTCACTAATTGTTTAATCTGCTCATTAGTGTGAATGTTTTGGTTTAAGAAGTCCTTGTTTGTTTGAGATTTGTTAGCTATAAAGTTCTCCATCATCAACTCAAGGTTCGATTTTCTAGGGATATTAGGAGCAGTCTTTTGATATCCTGGTGACGTAGCTGGTGCTTGACCTGGTGCGTATAAAGCATTGTTATTCTTATAGGAGAAGTTCGGATGATTCTTCCAACCTGGGTTATATGTGTTTGAGTAAGGGTTTCCTTGAGCATAATTCACTTGATCAGTGGGAGTTCCTGTCAATAGTTGACAATCAGAAACTTCGTGTCCTGAAACTCCACATAACTCACAGTTAGGTGTTACTGCAGCCACGGTGGCTGTTGGTGTTATGGCCAAGTTGTCGATCTTTTGGATTAGTTGGTCAAACTTCGCATTGACTTGGTCCATACTACTTACTTCGTACATACCTCCCTTTGTTGGTTTCTCAGTTGCGACTCTCTCGCTTCCCCAAAGGTAATGATTTTGAGCCATACTTTCGATAAGTGCATAGGCATCATTATATTCTTTGTCCATCAAAGCACCGCCCGCGGCAGCGTCAATTGTCATTCTTGTATTGTACAAGAGTCCATTATAGAAGGTATGGATGACCATCCATTCTATTAATCCTTGATGTGGACAAAGTCTCAGCAGATCCTTATAGAGTTCCCAAGCTTCGAATAATGATTCACTTTCTCTTTGCTTAAATCCGTTGATCTGAGCTCTCAGCATAGCTGTCTTGCTAGGTGGAAAATATCTATTCAAGAAAACTCTCTTAAGTTCCTCCCACGTAGTTACTGAGTTCGAAGGCAAAGATTGAAGCCAAGCTCTTGCTCTGTCTCGAAGCGAAAAAGGAAATAAACGTAGTCTAATAGCTTCTTGGGTAACTCCATTGGCTTTTACGGTATCTGCATATTGCACAAAGATCGAAAGATGAAGATTCGGATCTTCGGTAGGATTTCCGGCGAATTGATTTTGTTGCACGGCTGATATCAACGAAGGTTTTAGTTCGAAATCGTTTCGGTTGATAGCCGGCGCTGCAATGCTTGAATGCGGTTCAGCTTGCGAAGGACTGGCGTAATACTTGAGTGGATGAGTCTGTTCTTCAGCCATCTCTGCGTCCTTTGATGTTACGACTGGTTTAGGCGGATCTAATTGAAGATCTGGAATACTGTAACTTTTTTCGTAATCGAATATACGTCTTCTTACGTGTAAGAAGCGTTCCGATTCAGGGATTAGAGGTTGCAAGTCTTTGCTTTTAGAGCGAGTACTTGGCATACACTCGGAAATTAAATTAAATTAAATAGTTGATACCTTAGTCTAGACAATGCTACCTAAATGCACTAGTAACTAAATTAAGGAATCCCCGGCAACGGCGCCAAAAACTTGATGGGCTAAAGACGTGTCTACTTATGCGTCTAGCGGTATTTTACTGCAAGTGCACAGCCTATCGAAGTAATATTTAAGATTATCGATCCACAGGGATTCTATGGTTACTTAGTGCTAGATGAACTTCTAGTTTAGCTAAGGCGAATGGTTGTCACGATTTTTTTTGTTAATTTTTAAGACTATTAAAAACGGAATTAAATTTAAGTTTTAATTAAGTAATACTAAGGCGGTCGGTATGTAATTATATTAACTTAGGTGGGTCAATCTAACCTAGGCTTATTAAAGGTGTTCACTTAATCTATTCGGTAGAGGTTACCAGTTTAAATACCCTCAACTCACACTCTCGTGGTCTTATCTCAGATCTTACCCCTAAAGCCCTATGCCTGCTCTCGCTAGCCCATAAGTGTTTAGAGGTAATTTTTGGAAACTAAGTAATTCTAATTTATCTTAAAGCGCTCTCGTTGTGTTTAATTTAAATGCCTAACTTTAGCTATCTGGTTAAAATCTCACACTCTCGTGGTTTTGACCTAACCTAATACTCTTTTCTTACTCTCGTAACAAAAAGGTCTATTTAATTAAAAAGTCTCAGCCAGAAATGTTAAGTGATTAATTATTTTTAGCCTATGGTTATATTTTACCGGTTAAGTTTGTTCTAACTACATACCGCCCTAAGGTATTTAGCTACTCATCGAGGTTGAACCAGACAGAGACAGAAAATTAAATAATAAAATACTCATGGCAGGAAAATAGATAAACATTATAATTAAATTAAATTGCAATATAAATAAAAACCTGGTTAACAATGTTAGAGCAGACTCCTTCTTCCACAGACCAGAAAGCTCGGAGTTGGCGAAATCAAAAATAACAAAGGCTGAAGGTTTAGAAAAAATATAAATGTATAACAATTTCCTGATGTTGGAAATTGTTATATGGCGGGTTTGGATACAATAAGAACGAAACAGAAAACTAAAACTAAAACAAAAATAAAGAAAGGGTCGTAAATCAGTTCGGCAGAGCTTCCGCAGGAAATTCAATAGTAAAATGCTCTGTGTTTTCTTCATAAAACTGGTGCTATTTATAGAAGAATTATTGGGCTGAATTTTTGGACTTTAGTTGAAATGGGCCTTGCTGAATTGGTGGAGAGAATGTAGGTACGTGGCATCAAAATAGGAAACAACTTCTTCACGTAATGGCTTGACGAAGTCTTGGTCAAAAACCTAGAATAATCCTTGTCACGGTCGTGACAATGCTTTTACGTTCGTGACTTGTGACTTTTAAGTGTCACGGTCGTGACACTACTCTCACGGTCGTGATGCTTCATTTTGGGGTGTCACGGTCGTGACACCCTTGTAACGGTCGTGACTGCTGCAAAATATGCAGTTTTGCAGGGAGCTTCATTTCTTCATCTTTTTATGATCGATTTTGTTCCTTTTTCTCTTAATTCATGATTTAGCTCCATATAATGATGTACCTGCAAAACGGTAAGAAAAACTCGAGAAATCGAGTGTTAAAACGATGATTATTCGATAAAACGTTAATGAAACCTAGCAATATAATCGATACGTTTTCTCGTTATCAAACTTCCCCAAACTTAAACCTTTGCTTGTCCTCAAGCAAATAGTCGGTTGAAAATCGGCGGACAAGATTTTATTCACGCATACTCATAACAATTCATACGAGGGATCGCTTTGTCGGATAATCCGATACTTTGATAGAACACTACCGATACACTAATGACACAAGCAACAAGCTATGTCGTCGACTTCCCGTTAAATGAGCCAATCGGCAATTACTTTACGATTTCACCTAAAGTTTTTCGATCTTATTTCGCCCGGTTTCATTCTAGCGCAATCACATTAAGCCTTTTGCCTTAGCACGCACGTAGTGGAGTAGCCGGTTAGCGACTTTGATCCTTTTTAAGCACGGGGTCTGGTACACGAGTGTGGTAACCCTACATTTTGTATCCGATTTGGAGGTTGTGGGGGATCGAGCCGTAGCACGCCCTACCGAGTTCAGAACCAATACCTCTGAACCAACCCGCAATGGACTCCGTCTCATATTTCTCGTTTCTTATATGCGACAGTGTACTTTGGTGCAATTTCTTTTCATTTTGCATCGAGATATGAAGGATCATTATTGATTAGGCATCAAACGCTTATATTCATCGGCTCCCCACGTGGTTTGTGTTCAGACGGTGTTGACTGCTAGTATAAACTACTCGGGGTTACTTTTGAACTGAAACTAGAAGTGTACTCGTAATGGTAATCGGAGATGGAATCGCTTAAGTAGGAAGTCAAAGTTGTCAAGATTGTATTGGTCTTGTTTAATCGTTCTCAGCTTCCTATTTACGATTTCGTAGGTAAGTCGGGTAATGCGAATAATTAAAAAATTTTCGGTTATGGCTAAATAAACGGGAAAGTTTGAAACTAAAGAAAATATTATAAAGATTTTTGCACGCTTCATTAACTTACTAAAAGGAAATACAACGGAATTGAAAATACAACGAAATGGAAAAATGCGGAAATGAAAGGTACCTCTCCCACACTATATCAGACATTGTCCTCAATGTCGTGATATAAATGCGGTAAAAGTACAGTACAAACGACAAGAACAAAAAATAAACATAAGAAAAACTAGAACTATGGCTGCTGAGGACCGCGGGGTCGGCTTCTGGTGCGGGAGCGGCGTCTAGAAGGAGTCGCTTCAGGATCAGAACCGGTGCTGGTGGTCCCAGTGATGTCGATACGCAAGGCGTCTAACTCGCTGAAAATCTCGTTGAACCTCTCATTAGTAGCTGCCTGGTTTGCTGCAATAGTGCCGAGCAAAGCATCGTACTGCTCCTTATGCCGTCGCTCCAGTGCGGCGTTCATCTGGTTCTGCTGATGAATCGCACGGAGGACTTCCTCAAGTGTGATGTCCTGTGTAGGAGGCTGTCAGGTAGATGTCTCTGGTATATCCTGGACAGGCTCGGCTGCATCCATAGCGTCCTGCATCTCATCCGCAGGGAGATCTGCCTGATCATGGATATGAGCGTGGTCAGCAGCATCAGGTAGAACAAAGAGCCAGTTGGCTCGGCTGGATGGGTCGATGCGGTCGCGGGACGGTAGAGTGATATGATGAAATATGGTGCCATGGACAACAGGGCTATACCTGCCATCCTTTCGCTGCGCAATCAGGTGAGTGGACCTGCAATAACTCTTGGTGAGGAATTCAGCGGCTAGGTGAGGCTGATTTGCGATCACGTCACCAAGCCCCAACTGAATGGCAAGGGTGGTGACGATACCGCCTATGAAGAACGGGGTGGAGCCTCTGTGTGCAATGGCCTGGATGTGATAAAGCATGAAAGGGGCAGCATTGATCGGCTCGTCATTAAGAGCACAATGCAAGAATAGAAGCTCCTTGGAGTTGAGCTTATGGTTGCTTTCTCGAGTGAAGATGGTGTTGCAAATTACTCGGTGGAAATAGCGGATTGCCGGATTGTGAATGTGCGTGGCGTTGAGGCTTTGGAAGGCTGATGCATGGGTGTTGGTTAAGTCGTACCATAGAGTGAAAGATTGTTCACTAAAATTATCGGGCACGCGACGGTGAGCTTCAGTTCCGTGATGGAAGCCTAACAACTCGGCGATCTTGTTAATGAAACCTAGCAATATAATCGATACATTTTCTCGTTATCAAATGACAAAGCAAATGAACTAAAAATAGAATGATAAATGACAAAATAATAAAATGGTGAAAATGACTTAAGTGATTTAAATGATTAAATGAGTAAATGAGTTGCCTCCCACTAAGCGCTGTTTTTATCGTCAAAAGCCTGACGTAATGCTTAGGTGTAGATTAATCAGGGGAATTAGTGGACAACTCTAAAAGCCTTAGACTATTCGCATAATCTCTATTTTCAACTTTATGATAATGTTTTAAACGTTGTCCGTTTACTATGAATGGTTCACTATTCCTACCCTTAATTTCTATCGCTCCGCTTGGGAATACTTTAGTTATTTCAAAGGGTCTTGACCATCTAGATTTTAATTTTCCAGGAAAGAGCCTAAGTCTTGAATTAAAGAGGAGTACAACGTCTCCCACACTAAATTCTTTCCTAGATAGGCGTTTATCATGCCATCGCTTAGTTCTTTCTTTATATATCTTAGCGTTCTCATAAGCATCTAGCCTTAATTCTTCTAATTTCTTTAATATCTAGGATTCGCTTTTCTCCTGCAGCATTATAGTTTATATTGAGATTTTTGATCGCCCAATAAGCTTTGTGTTCTAGTTCTACCGGGAGGTGACAAGATTTTCCATAAACTAATTTGAAAGGTGTAGTACCTATGGGTGTCTTGTAAGCTATCCTATAAGCCCATAAAGCTTCATTAAGTTTAGATGACCAATCTTTCCGAGATATGGAGACAGTCTTTTCTAAGATTTGTTTAATTTCTCTGTTTGAGACTTCGAATTGTCCACTTGTTTGTGGGTGATATGGTGTTGCCACACGGTGTCTTACTCCATACTTAGATAGTAATTTGTCAAAGATTTTTGAAATGAAGTGCGAGCCACCGTCACTTAAGACGAGTCTAGGCACACCAAATCTAGGGAAGATTATATTTTTGAAAAGTTTCATTACTACTCGTGTGTCGTTTGTAGGAGAAGCTATAGCTTCGTTCCACTTTGAAACATAATCAACAGCTACGAGTATGTAATTATTACCGAAAGATGATGGGAATGGTCCCATGAAATCTATTCCCCATACGTCAAAGATTTCTACTTCTAATATTCCTTTTTGAGGCATTTCATCTCTTCATGAAATATTGTCGGTGCGTTGACACCGATCACAATTTATAACAGCGATGTGGACATCCTTCCATAGATTAGGCCAGAATAGGTCGGCTTGCAAGATTTTTGCACAAGTCTTGGAAGTGCTTGCATGTCCACCATATGGAGATGAATGGCATTGAGCAATGACATCTTCTATTTCTTCTTCGGGAATACATCGAAGAAAGATTCCATCGGGTCCTCTTTTGAACAATAGTGGTTCATCCCAATAGTAATGTTTGAGATTGTGAAAGAATTTCTTTTTCTGCTGATAGGTTAAATAAGGTGGAAGAGCTCCTGCGGCTAGGTAGTTAACAATGTCAGCGTACCATGGCAGTCCTACAGTCGTTTGGATTGTTTCCACGGGTTCTGGTTCATTTAAGTCTAACTGAACTGGTCGCTTCCTATTTGTGCTATCAGCTGTTCATACGGAAAATCGTCGTTAATCGGCACTTGTTCGGGTTTAATACCTTCTAGTCTAGATAAATGGTCCGCTACGATGTTTTCAGTACCTTTCTTATCTTTTATTTCGAGATCAAACTATTGTAAGAGTAAAATCCATCTCAAGAGTCTCGGTTTAGCATCTTTCTTAGTCAATAGATATCTGATAGCAGCGTGGTTTGTGTAAATGATTATTTTCGCTCCCACTAGGTAAGAACGAAATTTGTCAAGCGCAAAGACAACTGCTAACAGTTCTTTTTCAGTAGTGGCGTAGTTCATCTGAGCAGAATCTAAGGTTCTACTGGCATAGTAAATTGCATGAAGTTTATTTTCCTTCCTCTGGCCTAGAACTGCGCCTACAGCATAGTCACTCGCATCGCACATGATTTCGAAAGGTAATCTCTAGTCAGGGGGTTGCATGATTGGTGCGGTGATGAGTGCTGTTTTTAGAGTTTCGAATGCTTTAAGACAATCTTCATTGAATATGAACTCAACATCTTTCATTAATAAACCAATAAGAGGTTTAGTGATTTTCGAGAAATCTTTGATGAATCGTCGGTAGAAACCGGCGTGTCCTAAAAAGCTTTGTATTTCTCGAATGGTTTTAGGGGGTTGAAGATCTTTTATGTCTTCTATCTTAGCTTTATCAACTTCAATTCCCTTGTCGGATATAACGTGGCCTAATAAGATTCCTTCTCTGACCATAAAATGACATTTTTCCCAGTTAAGCACGAGGTTTACTTTTACACATCTTTCTAATACGATTTCTAAATTCGATAGGCATCCTTCAAAACTTTGCCCGCATACAGAGAAGTCGTCCATGAACACTTCCATGATGTTGTCTATAAAATCTGCGAAGATTGACATCATACATCTTTGAAAGGTTGCAGGAGCGTTGCATAATCCAAAGGGCATTCGTCTATAAGCAAACATTCCATATGGGCATGTGAATGTAGTATTCTCTTGATCATCTGGATGGATAGGGATTTGGAAAAATCCTGAGTAACCATCAAGATAACAGAAATAAGAATGCTTGGCTAATC
Source organism: Lathyrus aphaca (assembly GCA_963966055.1). Classification (NCBI taxonomy): domain Eukaryota; kingdom Viridiplantae; phylum Streptophyta; class Magnoliopsida; order Fabales; family Fabaceae; genus Lathyrus; species Lathyrus aphaca. The sequence continues at coordinate 133,226,900 of OZ014519.1, read as the reverse complement.
GTTCTAACATTTGATCTATAAAGGGTAGTGGGAAATGATCTTTTCGAGTGGCTTTGTTTAGTTTACGATAATCTATGCACACTCTATGTCCTGTCACTACTCTCTACGATATCGATTCACCTTGAGCGTTTTTCACAACAGTGATACCTCCTTTCTTTGGCACTACATGTACTGGACTAACCCATTTACTATCAGAGATTGGATATATTATTCCGGCATCTAGTAGTTTCTTAACTTCTTCTTTTACTACAGTGCTAAGGATTGGGTTAATTCTTCTTTGAGATTCTCTGGAGGTTTTGCAATCTTCTTCTAGCAGAATGCGATGCATACAGATTGAAGGGCATATTCCTTTGAGATCAGATATGTTATATCCTAATGCAGTTGGATATTTCTTTAAGACATCTAAAAGTTTCTTTGTTTCGATATTTCCTAAACTGGAATTTATTACAACTAGTCTTTTACATTCAATGTCTAAGAATTCGTACCTTAGGTTGTTAGGTAAAGTTTTTAATCCTAATGTAGGTTTATCTTTACTTGGCATGGGATCCGGTGTAAGTGCTAAACTTTCGCTTAGACTATCGTCTTGATACGGTGCACGCCAATTATCATCTTCGAAAATTGGAGGGATTTGAATCTTCATAATTTCAGAATAGGTAGTTTCTTTCAGTTCCATTTATCTTACACATTCGTCAATTACGTCTAATAGATAGCATGTATACTCTATAGCTGGTGATTGTAAGAATTGTGTTAAAATAAATTCAACTTTCTCTTCACCTACTTCAAAGGTTAGCTTTCCTCTTTTTACGTCTATTATAGCTCCGGCGGTAGCTAAGAATGGTCTTCCTAGTATGATAGTGTAAACACCCCAAATTTGCCCTCACCCATCCACACCATGGCTTGTGATCATTTCATATGCATAAATTCAATCATAGCATCTCATATCACAGTTTTGATTCACTGCATAGAGTCAAAGTCATCTGCATCTAGGGTTTGTGATCTGAGCAATCCAAGAGCCTCTTGAGCCACTCCAAAGGCTACTAATTACTTCAAAGGGGTCCATGTGTGTTCTTATATTATGTTACATCCTCTCAAGGTCAAAAATGCCAAAGAATCACAAGAACTGGGATTGGTATGGATGCAGAGCCAGGTTTGACTGCACAGATGACCTAAAATTAGGGTTTTGGTTTCAGAGGCCATAACTTCAAAAATTTTGGTCATTATTGTTTCCATTGGTCTCTATATGGTATAGGGAATATGCATATCAATTTTCATGAAGAAATTCCATGGGGAAGTCATCTGATCAAGAGTTGACTTTTCAGGCAAGTCAGTGCAAAATCAGGGCATCTGGGGGCCCCAATGACCCAACCAAGGGGTGATCTTCATCATTTTGAGTGCATATGATCTTTATTTGATCATGGAAGAAGGTTGAAGTTCACAAAATTCAAGAATTTGAAGTTTTTGCAAAGTTGACTTTTTAGGGCATAGTTGACTTTTAAGGAATTTGTCAATTTAGGTCACTTTTCAAACCTTACTTTTTGATCCAAAAATGCTTCAAATGGAAAAACTTTGGTCATGAAAGTTGTAGAATACATTTTTCCCTTTTCAAAAAGTACAAGAACATGACCTAATTCATTTTGGATCAAAAGTTATGATGTGTCAAAGTTGGCAAAAATCACTAATTTTCAAGATATGCACCAATTGGGAAATTTGCAAAATCATGAACCAAGGCAAATTGTAACTTCTAGTTCATATCAAACCAAGGCACAAACATCACATGTGACCTAAAAAATCAGATTTGGACCAATATTTCCCATGTTCATGGTTGGCAAGGCAAGGGATTTTTCATGAAGTTTCAAAAGTAAACAACTTGCAAAATCATCATCACATTTTCCCCCACTTGTTACATTGGATGCTGAACCATGCTAGCCTCCCTCACACACCATGCTGCGCCAGCCCATGTACTTGTGCTAGCCTAGGGCTCAACCCATGCCTCTCTTACAACAAAGTGGACTTTGTGCAAAAGTGAACTTACCTATCACAGCAGGCCAGGTCACATCACCTGACCAATGGGAGTTCTTTATGCAAAGCAAATGCTGGCCATAACACATAACAAGCAAGGCTGAAACAGATCACAACATCACATTCACAAAATCACCCCCTCAAGCAAAAGCCTTCGAATCTCTCTACACAACACACAAACACAAAAACCATTTTCATAGATCAACTCACTTTGTTTCACTGAGCCAAAACCAGCAAGACTTAGGCCTGAACCAGGCAAGAACACCATTCTTCCATTTTTCACTCTCAAAGCCAAAGTTTTCGAAACTCATTCCACAGGCCACAAACACTTGAACAAACTCCACAAACCTTCTCAAAACATCACCCTGATCACAAAGAACCACTCACATTGGCCTGAAACAGCCTGAATCACCATCACCATTTTCAACTGAGCTTGAGCAGAAGCTGTTCAAACTCCTTAACCAGCCAACATAAACTCCTCCTAAGCATTCAAGGATCATCAGGGGACCAAGTAAAGTGGATTGCATCAAAGGGAGAGGTCAGGAAGTTGCTGGAGTGAAAGCTTCGAAACTCAGGTAGCTCAAGAACTTTTTTTCCAGAAATGGATTTTTAAGTTCTAAAGTTGTTCTCCATGCTTCACTGATTGCTCTGATATCTTTAGTTTTGAAAACGGTGGAGAGATGAGAGTTTAATTCGTTTCTGAAAGTTTTGCCCTAAAATCTTCTTTGTTTCGATTCATGAGATTAATGAAATATAAATGAGTTTTGGCTTGGGGTTTTGATTCAGTAAGTTGTGGGGATCATTTCCATGTTTTTAGATTTCATTTTAGTTAGGTTTTGAGAGTTTTGGAGATTTTCAGGTGGGGTTCCCACCGGAGAAGACGACAGGAGGTCTTCTCCGGCCACCTGAAAATCATTAGGGTTTAATCTGGCAATTAATGAGCGTTTGAATCTGGTACGTTGGATTGCCTTGACCAGTTGACTTGCCGCGCGTGTGAATGGTCCAGATTTGTCATTAAACCCTAAATCTCAATTAATTAATTCATAATTATATTTAGCCAAGTTTGAATTTCAGCCTTTGATCTGCGCGCGCAGTCAATGGTTTCATCTCCAGATTCAATCTCAGCCTCTCCTTTAGCATACTTTTGTTTATTTTATTTTTTATTCCATTTTATTTCATTTAACTTCCATAATTTATTTAAAATAGCAAAATTGTCTTAAAAATTATGAAACTTTTTCTCAAGAGTTTCACTAATTTTTAAAACACAAAAATATTTTTATTTTTATTTTTAACATTAAAAAAGTATTTTTAAATATTTAAAAGTTTATTTTTAATTGATTAATGGAAATTAATTTATTAAAAATACTTTTAGGTATTTAAAAATCACCAAAAAATTCATGAAATGTTCTAAGACATTTAGAAACATTGTCCAACCTTCAAACCAAATTTATTTTTTGATCTTGATGCATTTTAATAATTTCTCATTGAATTAAAATCATTTTTGTGCATTATTTTGATCCAAAGTTCCAAAAATCATTTCTGCCCATCCATGAAGAGTTGGACATTGATTCTTTTTGCATTGCATTGTGTTTAGCATGTAGTTTGTGAGATTAAATGGCCATGATTTGATCTTTCATTTTCAATTTGTTTGACATTTCTTTTGTTTGGAAACCCTAAAACCCTAGCAAACTTGTAAAAATCATAACTTGAGCTTGGTTAGGAGTTGAAGCTTCTCCTTTGGGCATTGGTTTAGTATAGGATTAGGGGTCCTTTGAGTGGCATTTTCAATTTTTTATCTTATGTTTTGCTTCTGATTTTGGTTTTTGTTTGATGTATGGTTCATAAACCCTAATTTGGGCTTCCATTTGCATCCATCTTGCATCCTCTTGCATAACATGACTTGCCATGACATCTCAAGCATCCATTTGATTCATTTGACATCATAAGACATATTGAAAGCATGTTTGATCATTGCATCATGTATTTGCCATGTTGTATGCCATGTGCACTTCATAACCTTCCATGTATGTCCATGCTTCTTAACTTGCTTCATTTGCATTCATGAACTTGTATGATCATTTCCATGTGCTGCCTCATGTTTGTAGCATCTCATGGCATCATTAGTATCATGTAAATGCTTCTGGTTTTGTTTCTCATCATGTCATCTCATCCCATTTTGCATTGCATTGCATTTCTTTTCTAACATTTCAGGTGGTAAGTGATGTTGAGAAGTGAATTTGCCTTCACTTCTCATAACTTCTCTTCATCTCTTTTATGCATCCTTGCTGCATTTTTATATGTGTTTGAGTTTGAGCGTGCTCATTCTTCTTCTTCCCACTTTCTTTCTTCAAGTGACTTGACTTCTTGAATGAAGTAAGTTGCTTTGCTTCTCTTGATCCTTTCATCTGCTTCCTGGTGGTTCCATTGAAGATTGCTCCTGTAAACCTCACAAACCTTAGGAATAACCAAGCATGATAATGATTAGGGTTTTGATTAGTCTCCCCTCTTAGTTTTACCTTTGTGTCTCTTTTGAGTCTTCTCTTCTCATCTCATAATCAGGGACTAAACCCTAAAGGCTTTAAGGCTTTGTGATTAAGCTTATGCCTGCATCCTTCTCTTAGGATGGAGTGTATAACTTTAATCCTAAGTGTTAAACCCTTAAGGTGTTTAAATCCTTTAATCAATCCATCTTAATAATCATCAAGACATCAAGCTTGTAACTTGGGCCTTGCATTAGGGTTCTAATTCTTCCTTAAATGGTTAAGAAGGACTAACCCTAGTGTTAATGGACAAGTCCCCCTCAAGTTGTCTTACAAACCCTAAAAAACACTTCATCATCATATCATTAAATAAAATACACTTAATCAAAGGCTTGTTTTGTCATGAGTTTAATCCCTAATCATGGATTAAGTTGAGGAGCTTTCCTCAGCTTAAACATTCCCATCTATTATCCTTCTATTAGGATGGTGTAATGGGTCTGTTTAATCCTTGATTATGGCTTAACCTCATTACTCAACACTAAACAAAAACACCAAAAAAACATGAATCTGACTTCACACTTAAGGTATTCTCATTACCCCTAATCAGAGGGAAGATGTGATGAGTTTACTAAATCCATTGGTTTAGGCTTAAGCTCATTTTCTTGTGACAAACTCCAAAAAACAATAAAAGACTGAAAACTCAAAAACAAACAATAATCGTCTCCTTCGGGATTCTTTTCTCATCATCTTCACTCGTAAACGAGAACTCGCTTCTTCCGTCTAATGCAAGACAGTTTGCACCTGAGCCAGACAGGTCATACACTTGAGCATAGACAAGTAAGCAGTTCATCAGTCAATTCATCTTTCAGTCTCTTTGGGTCGAACTACGGTGTTCTGACTTCCTCATTGCACGAGAGGATACGTAGGCATAACTTAACAGTTATCGAACAAAAGTCTCTGTATATTCCCCCTCTTTCCAGCTTCATTCTTTAGCCTCATGATCTTGAGCATCTTACTCCTGTCCTTACACTGACACTGTATATATCACACTTCACTTTTCTCTTACACTGACACCTGTACATTTTGTTTTCCAGCTCTCTTACACACAAATTGCACTGACACTACCCCTTTAAAACACAAATCTTTCAAGCGTGGATCCCGTCGAGTACGGCGGACAATCTGGGTGCTAATTCCTTCCCAGGTTGTAACCAACCCCCTTTCTCAGTCTCTCTGGTTCGCAACCGTCTTATCCATATCTTTCTAGGTCTATGCAGCATTGCCTTTCCTCCGGGATAAAAATGCCTAGCTGGCGACTCTATTCATCTCCAGTGAGTTCACGGCTGTGTGTTCTCATTGTCCCTCTCGCCGACCGTTCGCGTCTGTACCTTTATCTGGGCCTATTCCCCATTTATCGGGAGCGACAGATAGGTGTAGTGGAGTCTTCAGAGATGTCCATGATTATGAAATCAGTAGTGATGTAGAATTGTCCTATACGTACTGGGACGTTTTCTAGTATGCCTACAGGATATTTAACAGAGCGATCGGCTAGTTAAACAGACATTTTAGTTGGTCTTAGGTCTCCCATGTCTAGCCTTTTGCAAATCGTTAAGGGCATAATGTCGCTCCCAAAGATTAGCATCCCGGTACAAGCGCGAACGATCGGCGAAAAGAGCAATGAGAACACACAGCCGTGAACTCACTGGAGATGAATAGAGTCGCCAGCTAGGCATTTTTATCCCGGAGGAAAGGCAATGCTGCATAGACCTAGAAAGAGATGGATAAGACGGTTGCGAACCAGAGAGACTGAGAAAGGGGGTTGGTTACAACCTGGGAAGGTATTAGCACCCAGATTGTCCGCCGTACTCGACGGGATCCACGCTTAAAAGATTTGTGTTTTAAAGGGGTAGTGTCAGTGCAATTTGTGTGTAAAATAACTGGAAAAGAATGTACAGGTGTCAGTGTAAAAGAAGTGAAGTGTGATATAAATGAAGTGTCAGTGTAAGGAAAGAGTATGCTCATGATCATGAGGCTAAGAGAATGAGGCTAGAAGGAGGGGGAATATACAGAGACTTTTGTTCGATAACTGTTAAGTTATGCCTACGTATCCTCTCGTGCAATGAGGAAGTCAGAACACCGTAGTTCGACCCAAAGAGACTGAAAGATGAATTGACTTGTGAACTGCTTGCTTGCCTATGCTCAAGTGTATGACCTGTCTGGCTCAGGTGCTTACTGTCTTGCATTAGACGGAAGAAGCGAGTTCTCGATTGTGAATGAAGATGATGAGAAAAGAATCCCGGAGGAGGCGATTATTGTTTGTTTTTGAGTTTTCAGTCTTTTATTGCTTTTGAAAGTTTGTCATAAGATAATGAGCTTAAGCCTAAACCAATGTGTTAGTAAACTCATCACATCTTCCCTCTGATTAGGGGTAATGAGAGTACCTCAAGTGTGAAGTCAGATTCTCACACTTAATCACCTTTGGTGTAGGATTAAGATCATTAACCTACTTGTGATTATTTAGATGTTTTTGTGATTTTGTTTAGTGTTGAGTAATGAGGTTAAGCCATAGTCAAGGATTAAACAGACTCATTACACCATCCTAATAGAAGGATAATAGATGAGAATGTTTAAGCTGAGGAATGCTCCTCAACTTAATCCATGGTTAGGGATTAAACTCATGACAAAACAAGCCTTTGGTTAAGTGAATTTTAGATTAATGGTATGATGATGAAGTGAGTTTTATTGTTTGTAAGACAACTTGAGGGGGACTTGTCCATTAACACTAGGGTTAGTCCTTCTTAACCACTTAAGGAAGAATTAGAACCCTAATGCAAGGCCCAAGTTACAAGTGTGATGTCTTGATATTTATTAAATGAATTGATTAAGAGATTTAAACAAACAAAGGGTTTAACACTTAGGATTAAAGTCAGCTGGGGATGTGTCAACCCTCTGGCATGGCTGAGAAAAGATTTGGCAATGCTCTGCTGAGGAGAGGCTTTGCTGGAGAATTAGAGATCGAAATAAGCCAAATTAAGCCCCATGTATAACATGACGACTGTGCTGGGAAGATGTGCCAATGAAAATTGGCTTTGACTGAATGCGAATAAACAACTCCTCATGAGGGAATCTTGTCGGCTGAAAGAAGATCTTTATGCTCGGGGAAGAAATAAACTTCCAATGCCCTGCTGGTAAAATAAATACCAGACATTCCCTGAGAATTAACACAGTGCTTCAAACTTCTGAGCTCAACAACTGCATACTGATCATCCAGAGTGACCAAGCATCCCTTTACTCTTCAAATTGCCTCAAATTACATCGTCCATAAAAAGATCGTCTTTAGAGGATTTTACAGAAGACATGGCATCCAGAATTGCCCCAGTATCTTCAAACTCTCGCAGAAATCAAACGGATCTTGAGATAACTGCCCCAGATTACGTCTTGAAGCGATTCTTGCCCCACATTAGAGTTAAAACAGAAACCATGCGGTATGAAGATGCAATGCAAATGATGCAAGATGCAGACATATGCTCAATGCCAAGGATATGAAACAAGGATGGTTGGGCGCTAGGGCCAGGTTGATATATATATTTTTTTTGATTGCCAAGCAATTGGACTTTTGAAGGTGAATTACCAGACGAGAACTGGTTTATTGAAGTTAGGCCAACAGACGAGAACTGATGGGCAAAGAATAAGTCGTCAGACGAGAACTGACTCCTTGGGGTTCATTGTCAAACGAGAATTGACTCTGAAAAAAGAATGACTACCAGACGAGAACTGGCATTCAACAGGTTAAATGAAAAGGTGACCAGACGGGAACTGGTTAAAAGATTCGCCTACCAGACGAGAACTGGTATTTGAAGTTGGTTTGCCAGACGAGAACTGGACTTTGGGTTTGTCTGCCGGACGAGGACTAGACTCTGAAAGGGTTTGCCAGACGGGAACTGGGCTTTGCAAAGGCTTGCCAGACGAGAACTGGACTTTGAAAGGTTGATAAGTTGGGGTTACGAGGCCCTGGGTGAGACTGATGTTTGTGGGGAATGCCCAATGCAAATATGATGCGTATGCTCTATATGCGACATGAACAACGTATGCAAATGATTTATGCTATGATTATGAAAGGCTAGAAAAACTCCCGAGGATGGGGAAAAAGGTCATAGGTGACAAGGCTTCTGGTTGAGAAGGGTGACAAAGGCGATGGTGGGTAGCATGATTTCCCGACACTTGTCTTGAACTTGAGATTACTGATACACTTGCTCTGCATAGCTAAAATTTGCCCCTGTTGGGTGAGTCTCTGAACTGACTATCACTAATTATCCAATTCTTGGCATGGAGGACTTGGATGTCCTCTCGAGGAGGGTTGCACTTAGTAAACTCTGGAAGTGTCCTGCCTCGGTATGAGCGTGGAAGCGACTTGATTCACTCTGACTGAGCATTGGAAGATTTCATCCTTGGACAACATAAATGTCGGGTGGTCTGCCCCTGTTTGGTAGATTTAGCTCTGATCAACTGACTTTGAATGACGTTCCTCGATCAACTGATGCTTGGGAACTCTCTTTATCCTGACAGATTCCTTGGTCAACAAAACCGCTGGATAACATCCCCCTGATTCATAGGCTGACAAGATACCTTTGACTCTGGTCATCATTGTTGAATGATCAAGTTCCCTCGCGATTGCTCTTTGTAGGAATTTCCCTGGTGTCACAAACTAACTTGCAATTAAAACTGTACATTCACAAATGGTAAGTTTAATGCAGTACACATGCAAGTTTTTTTTGAAAATTTATTTATTTTGATGTTGTGACCGTGTGTGACGAATGGACGATTAGTCCAAACGTAGTGTTGAGTTAGCAAATCGTTAGGAGTCAGTTTACGCAACCTTGTCGTAGTATGCTTTCAGAATTGAGCCTGATTCAATTAGGACTTTCAAGGGTTATGACGTGGTCTGGTTCACGGTTTTAAAAAGAAGGTTTTATGGCTCAAAATTTATATGTGCCCACCCATTCTCCTTGATGTTCTCCAGTCCTATGTTCAGCTAATTCGACTTGAGCGCTTGCTTCTCACAAGGGTTTTGTAATGGTTGAGGAACCAATGACGTTGATGGTTTACGCACCAATGAGGTTTCTTGGAGTAACAGTCACCCATTCTGACTTTGTGTCTGGTCACACGACTTTGTTCTTATGGAATATATCTTTTTCAGATTTTTTTTTATTCCCTAACTTTTGCCTGGACTGAATCTTTTTTTTCCTTTGAATTTTTCGATTTTGAAGTCCAGCGGGATGCCCCAACTTTTGCCTAAGTCATTGGTTTTCACACATTTTTTGACTTAGCGGGCTTTATTTCTTTTTTTCTTTGATTTTTGTTGGACAAATCGTGTGACACTGGCTTGTCATGACTTGCTGAAAGGGTCGACTGCCTCATTCCCTTGTTAGTGAGGGATAACCATTGTGCTTTCACGTCCCTTGACCTCTTGAGGTGTAATGAATAAAGGTAATGGATCCTCGGATGCACACTCCTTTGGGAATTTGAACGCTCGGTCAAATTAACTGACAACTACCCTATCCCGGGTTAAATGTGAGGGTTTTTTCTGTTTAGAAAAGAAACTCCTACTTCAAGGCTCAAAAGGGGTTGACGAGGGTTTATCTCCCTTATATCTCCGGTGTTTGGGAATTGAAACAATGCCTGTACATTGTCAGCAGGTTCTACCCTGAAAGCATACCTTCAACAATTATGAGTATTCAGTTGTCATCATCCTCCCTCAAACCTGCTAAACAACAGTGACATAGATGGGAGGTAAATGGATGCAATTTTTTTTTCTTTTTTCAATGCAAGTAAAGAAAAATGAGCGCATGCGACATAATTGATTCAAAAGTGCAAGATCACTACATTAACATTACCATTTAAAATAACAATGCTTAAAGGACAAGTAGCTGCTAACAGGAAAGAAACTACAATGCAAATGATAAAAAGGATACAATGATCACCGACTCTGATGACGTTTTGTTGTCTGAGCCACTGAAATCAAGATACGCTTCTTCTGAAGTCTTTGAACTCAATCAGGTGAAAGGTTGACGTGCACAACCAAGCTTCCTTCTGGAAAGGAAATGTAGCCCTTGTCGATCAATTGTTGTACTTTGGCTTGAAAAGCTTTGCAATCTTCAGTTGAATGCCCCATTGATCCACCATGATACCCGCACTGCTCATGAGGATTGTACCCTGGAGGGTACGGCTCTGGCAACGGCTTGAGAGGCTTAGGAACCACCAAAGAGCTCTGAACTAGATGCGGCAAGAGTTCACTGTATGCCATGGGGACTGGATGAAGAGGAGCAATCCTTCTTTCCAGATTGTTACGAGGCCTAGGCTGGCTCTGAAGTTGATTCTGAGGTCTTCGACCATGAGATTGCAGATTTGGACGAGGAGGAGTCCAGGACTTCTGATATGGTGCCCTGAGCATTGCCGAATGCCCATAAGAGTGACCAGTTTCAGGAAAAGATGATCTCTGAGAAGATGCTGGTCCGGAATATTTGAAATTTTCCATGACTGCACTGACGTCATTCCATTCTTCCTCTTGGGAGCTAACAACAGACTCACTTTCACTAGCTGGGATGTTCGAAAAGTCCTGGATCTTTCCACTTTTGAGCAGGCTCTCAATGCGTACTCCAACTATCATCAAATCAGAGAAGCTTGTCATCCCAATGCTACTCATTCTTTCCAAGCATGGACCCTGCAAGGTGCTCACGAACAGGTCAATTAACTCTCTGTCTGAAAGTGGTGGTTGAACTTGGGCTGCCAATTCTCTCCACCGCTGTGCATATTCTCTGAAAGATTCACCACTCCTCTGGGATTGGCTCTGCAAGTGCGTGCGATTAGGCGCCACGTCCATATTGTACTGGTATTGCTTTACGAAAGCTCTGGATAAATCATTCCAAGATCGAATATGACCGCTTTCCAAATCCAAGTACCAACTTAAAGATGCCCCACTTAAACTGTCCTGAAAACAGTGAATCATCAGCTCATCATTGCGGGCATGAGAAGTCATTTTTCTACAGAACATCACCAAATGACGCTTCGGGCAACTGACACCAGTGTATTTCTCAAACTTCGGAGTTTTGAAATCTGGAGGAATGACAAGACCAGGCACCAAACACAAGTTTAGAGCATCAAAACCGAAGGCATCAGGATCTGCTAAGGCTTTGAGTCGCTCGTCCAACACACGAAATCTTTCAGCAGGATCAATAGCTCGTGGATCCTTGGTTTTCACAAGAGGGATTGCCCCTTGGAAGTCTGGCATAGGGAAGGCAAAGCTCTGATAATTTGTAGTATCAGAAGAAGATGAAGGTCCACCACGGACAACAGATGGTTCAGGCACATTCTGATTCATGATCGGGGTCTGTACAGGCTGAGCTTGAGCAAGATTGTTCACTTGTGGAAGATCCTCATCAGGAGAAAGACCATACAAAGGATTGGTCATTGAAGTGAAACCAGGCGGAAAATCAACATTCTGAAGGTTGTTTTCTGACATGGCTACTGACGGCTTCCAAACTGACCTTTTTAACTCTTGGCACTGCTCAGTCTAGCTTCACACACTCTGTCGTCTTCCAACAGTTACCGCTTGTTCAAACTGAGTACTGGGAAATCAGCTGGCTGGTCATGGACAAAAGAGGAAGGATGAGCTCTCTGGAGGAGGAAAATGCAATGCAGATGCAAATGCAAAATGCAATATGATGATGCAAAAGATGCAAAGACATGGGATCACAGCTGGAAACTGCCTGGAATCTGGGATACCGCCAAGAATCAAGTGTCTGTAACCACAAGATCTGCATAATAACCCAAAATGGTAACTGAAAACCGGAGGTCAATAACTTCAGGATCATAGTGACCGGATCAAACAATTGTACTGGTAATGAGGGTATGTTGAGGTCAAAGGGTTCCTGCAAACCTGTAAACAGCCCAACCCCCTCACAGGTGGTGTTCTAAAACAAAGATCCTCAGACTCGGATCAGTTATGGGAAGTGTAAACACTTCCAACCCGGAGGTACAGTGTTTACAATAACCATAAAAAATCCTCCTCTAATTCTCCTCAGTTTCTGAAGGTCATAGTAAAGGTCATCCAGACTTAGCAGGCTTCCCAGATAGCCCTAGCATTGCAGGAAATCTGCAACACAGAGTTCTCAAGAAGAAACCCATATCTGAACCGTGTTTCATATTCCCGCACCAGACCGAGATGGAATGGGAAAGAATATGATTCACTCTAGCCTAGGTGTCACTCAGGTCCCAGGTATAGGACCTTAACTCTCAATGGAACACCCACCCACCAAAGCAAACAAACAGATCCAGCCAGCAGCACAATATGACAATATGATAATATGCAAAGCTATAAAGAAAGCAGTAATCAACTGTACATAAAGCAAAAATGAATATAAATATACAAACACAAATAAACACATAACACCCCAGTAAACACAAATCAATCAAGCGCTAGGAGGAACCCACAAAAAGAACCAGAAGCCCTGGTTGCAGTATAAGATTCCCCAGCAGAGTCGCCAAGCTGTCGCTCCCAAAGATTAGCATCCCGGTACAAGCGCGAACGATCGGCGAAAAGAGCAATGAGAACACACAGCCGTGAACTCACTGGAGATGAATAGAGTCGCCAGCTAGGCATTTTTATCCCGGAGGAAAGGCAATGCTGCATAGACCTAGAAAGAGATGGATAAGACGGTTGCGAACCAGAGAGACTGAGAAAGGGGGTTGGTTACAACCTGGGAAGGTATTAGCACCCAGATTGTCCGCCGTACTCGACGGGATCGACGCTTAAAAGATTTGTGTTTTAAAGGGGTAGTGTCAGTGCAATTTGTGTGTAAAATAACTGGAAAAGAATGTACAGGTGTCAGTGTAAAAGAAGTGAAGTGTGATATAAATGAAGTGTTAGTGTAAGGAAAGAGTATGCTCATGATCATGAGGCTAAGAGAATGAGGCTAGAAGGAGGGGGAATATACAGAGACTTTTGTTCGATAACTGTTAAGTTATGCCTACGTATCCTCTCGTGCAATGAGGAAGTCAGAACACCGTAGTTCGACCCAAAGAGACTGAAAGATGAATTGACTTGTGAACTGCTTGCTTGCCTATGCTCAAGTGTATGACCTGTCTGGCTCAGGTGCTTACTGTCTTGCATTAGACGGAAGAAGCGAGTTCTCGATTGTGAATGAAGATGATGAGAAAAGAATCCCGGAGGAGGCGATTATTGTTTGTTTTTGAGTTTTCAGTCTTTTATTGCTTTTGAAAGTTTGTCATAAGATAATGAGCTTAAGCCTAAACCAATGTGTTAGTAAACTCATCACATCTTCCCTCTGATTAGGGGTAATGAGAGTACCTCAAGTGTGAAGTCAAATTCTCACACTTAATCACCTTTGGTGTAGGATTAAGATCATTAACCTACTTGTGATTATTTAGATGTTTTTGTGATTTTGTTTAGTGTTGAGTAATGAGGTTAAGCCATAGTCAAGGATTAAACAGACTCATTACACCATCCTAATAGAAGGATAATAGATGAGAATGTTTAAGCTGAGGAATGCTCCTCAACTTAATCCATGGTTAGGGATTAAACTCATGACAAAACAAGCCTTTGGTTAAGTGAATTTTAGATTAATGGTATGATGATGAAGTGAGTTTTATTGTTTGTAAGACAACTTGAGGGGGACTTGTCCATTAACACTAGGGTTAGTCCTTCTTAACCACTTAAGGAAGAATTAGAACCCTAATGCAAGGCCCAAGTTACAAGTGTGATGTCTTGATATTTATTAAATGAATTGATTAAGAGATTTAAACAAACAAAGGGTTTAACACTTAGGATTAAAGTTATACACTCCATCCTAAGAGAAGGATGCAGGCATAAACTTAATCACAAAGCCTTAAAGCCTTTAGGGTTTAGTCCCTGATTATGAGATGAGAAGAGAAGACTCAAAGAGAGACACAAAGGTAAAATCTAAGTGGGGGACTATACCCTAAATATTCACATGCTCGGATGGTCCTAGGTTAGTGAGGCTTACTATCCTAAAGAAGGAGAAGAAATAAGAAGAGAAAGGAGAAGCTCCATGGTGGCCTAAGCACACCTCAAATCGAGAATGAATAGGAGAAAATGAGGAAGAAGAATTGATATGAATAAGAAATAAGATAAGGAGATGAGAAATGCGGAAATGGAGATAAGATAAAGAGATGAGAATGCGAAATGGAGATAAGATGAGCAATGCACAAACAGAGCCTACACCAGTAGGACTTCCAGATGCAGCAGCATGCAATAGTAAAATCAGGCCTCGGTGTTACCTAACGGAGAAGGTCCGTTGCCTCTTTAATAGGCTCGAATAAAGAAAGAAAGACCTAACGGAGAAGGTCCGTTGCCTCTTTAATAGGCTCGAATAAAGAAAGAAAGACCTGTCAGAATATCATTAGGGCATCTATAAATATTAAACCAAACAATCGGAACATTCACCAAGATAGGTCATCGTGTCTAGGAAATAATTCACTAAGCGTCACCACTTGCATCAGGAATTTCACAAACTTAAAGAAAAAGTCTACAAAATATCCTTCAACAATAAAACCACAATTCTTTTAATTGAACTAAATTAATAGAAACTAGAATAATAAAAAGTAATAAAAAATAATAATGACCAAATTATGCTAATAATCTAATAAAATTTTAAATCAAAACTTCTAACAAAAAGTTAACTAAAAAAACTAATTGCAACTCATTAATAAAATTATAGAAATATCCAATTAGAAAATCAGAACCAAAGAAAGGGAGACGTTAAGAGAAATCAATGGGCCTAAGCCCTGGTCCATGAAGCTGGGCGCGGGGTGCATCAAGGATTGAATGAGAGAGATTCATCAGCTTAATTATGCTGACCCAAAACAACAATTAAAAGAGTCAATAAATAAATAAATAAAAAAACAAAAATAAGAATTTTAAAAGAATCAAACACAACACGATGCCCTGATATATTTTTCAGCTTTGGCTTCAATGTCAACGCTCCCCACCTCCTTCTAGGGATTTGACGATCAACATGTTGGAACAAACTTTGAAGACGAACGAAGCCGGCCAGAAATCGCCCTCCTGAATCTTCAATCGGCGACGCAAGACAAAAGAGGAACAGGGGCCGGTCCGTTCACGGCGAACCAAACACCACTTCCGGCGATCTCTTTCCGCTGCCTCCGCGGTCCCGCTTTGCTTCAATCTCGCTCTCAGCTTGGCTTTGATTTGAAATCTCACGCTTGCTTCTTCTTCTTCTTTTTTCTTTTTCTGTTTTGGATCCAGATGTTGTTTCGTTTGTTGGAGGAGTTGACGGTGGTGATGAACAACAAGAAATGAAGGTGATTTTCAAAAGTTGGTGGAGGGTTGAACAGGGTGGTGTTCGAAGGTAGTTGTTTTCAAGGTTCGAACGATGGAGGGGTGATTGAAGGTTATGGTGAATGGAGGCTTTCGGTGGATGGTTTTGAAGTGTTGGTATGATGGAAAGGGTGTAGAGTTTGAGCGGCGGAGGTAGGTGGTTTTGCGACAGAGAAAAAAAATGGGAGGGTTCTGGTTTTTTTTCTGGTAGTTATGTTGGTCTTGGTGAAGAAGAGAGGAGGTGCTGTCGTTATGATTATGCAACTGGGTTTAAAATGGTGGTGATCTTTTTATTTACTGGATTGTTTTTGCAGGTTATCAAGAAGGTGTAGTTGACTGATGAAGCAGTGTTATGGTCCTCCGCGTCTGGCCAAGGCGGGTTGGTTTTGCTATTGGTTTTGAAGGACCAACCGTCCGTTTGTGATTTTTTGTTTATGATAAAGAAGAGTGTTTGTTGGTTCTGTTGATAGTGTGAAGGAGAGGATTTGGGGGTTGTGAGCTGTGTTTGCAAGAAGAAGAATGGAGAAAAATCTTGCTGTGTGTTGGTGTGTGATGTGCGTGCAGGATTGGAAATGTTTTGCTGTGAGTGTTGCTTGTTTTTGTGTGTAAAGTTTTGTGGATAAAAGGATCAAGAAAAAGTGAGAAAAGAGGCGCTGATTTTTTTGTGTCTTAGGGATCAACATCCCTTTTAAAGCTAGGTCAAACTCAAGCTTCTCAATGGGCCTTGGCATGGGCCTGGTGGCAAAGTGTTTTTTTATGACAATTTAGGTTAATGGATGGTAATCACAAAATAGTAAATGAGTTTGAAATGAATTTGTGAAAGGTGTTATTTATGGATTTAAACTAAAATGAATAAAAAATGGAATTGTATTTTATTTGTTTATTTTTTGTGGTAATAATGAAGTAAGCTTAGAAATGGATGGTGTGAATGAAATAAAGAAAATTGAAGTTGGATTTTGGAATGAAAATAGATAAATGGAATGATTTTATTTTAGAAATTTGGGTAACTAAAATGGAAATAAATGAAAAATGTGGGTTTTGACTTTGGAATGGATCATGAATAATTGGGCTTAACTTGGAAATGGATGGAAATGGTTAATGACAAAAAATGGTTTAGACATTGACTGAAAATGGATAGCGATTAATTGGATAAGAATGAGAAAAAGATAAAAAAATGATGAACTCGAATGACCCGCACTCGGATTTCTTCCTACAACCCTTGATTAAAAATGGATGAACACACTCCTAGCCCACTGAACAAATCACCCTTGAGATAACAACCATATCACACGAATCACTACTTGATAATTTGATAAATCCAGTACACAACACAACTTGACTTGAACATGCACTGACTGATAAATAGTCTTGAAACAGATAACTTGCACTTGAAGAAATTTCTTGATAATTCGACCAAAATTAGGTCAACAATCATCTGAATTAGATTGCAACTAAACAAACACACTTGAACTGAAACCAAAACTTTTGAGATAGAAGATAGCCTAAGATGCCGAGAAGACGAGAATATCCTTGTAACTTAATGAAGAAGAAAAATATCCTGATGATATGCCAGATGCGCAGTGAATAGTCCTTGCAGACATGAAATCCTTGAAGATTACTGTTTCAGGGAAATAAACCCTAATCCAGCGACATGAGGAGAATGATACCAATGATGGCTGCCAACCAAAACCTCGAATTTGTCTGATAGCCACAAGTAAGGACGGGGAACCAAAATCTTCAGAAAATGTGATCCCATGTCTCAGGAGACTCTGCAAATGGTATGCAAAATGCGTATGATATGCAAACGAGAAGCTAGAAAACCAGAGGGCAAATTTAGGGTGTCTACACATAACACTGATACTGGCTCCTAAATCGCATAGAGCTTTGTCAATGACGAATTTTCCTATTACACAGGGTATAGAGAAACTTCCTGGATCTTTAAGCTTAGGAGGCATATTATTCTGAATTATGGCGCTACACTCAGCAGTAAGTGTAACTGTTCCGTTATCCTCTATCTTTTTCTTATTGGATAAGATCTCTTTTAAAAACTTAGCATACGAGGGTATTTGAGTGATCGCTTCTGTAAACGGAATAGTAATATTCAACTGTTTCAGAAGTTCGACAAATTTCTTAAACTGACCCATCGTCTTGGAATTGGTTAATCTCTGAGGGTACGGAATTGGTGGTTTATAGGGTGGTGGAGGTACATAAGGCTTTTCTTTCTCCACTGCCTCTTGATTATCATCTTCCTTTTCTTTTGGATTATTCACCACTTCAGTCGGTTTATCCGGTTTTTGGTACATGGCTGGATTGTCAAGTCTTGGATCGGTAGGTCCGTCAAGTTCCTTGCCACTTCTTAATATCACAGCATTGGCATGTCCTTTCGGATTAGGTTGAGGTTGTCCAGGAAATACTCCAGCTGGTGCAGCGGTAGGTGCTTGTTGTTGAGCTACTTGTGAAATTTGAGTTTCAAGCATTTTGTTATGTGTAGCTAATGCATCTACTTTGCTTACTAATTGCTTAATCTGCTCACTAGTGTGAATGTTTTGGTTTAAGAAGTCCTTGTTCGTTTGAGATTGGTTAGCTATAAAGTTTTCCATCATCAAATCGAGGTTCGATTTTCTAGGGACATTAGGAGTAGTCTTTTGATATCCTGGTGGTGTAGCTGGTGCTTGACCTGGTGCGTATAAAGCATTGTTATTCTTATAGGAGAAGTTCGGATGATTCTTCCAACCTGGGTTGTATGTGTTTGAGTATGGGTTTCCTTGAGCATAATTCACTTGATCAGTGGGAATTCCTGTTAATAGTTGACAATCAGGAACTTCATGTCCTGGAACTCCACATAACTCACAGTTAGGTGTTACTGCAGCCACGGTGGCTGTTGGTGTTATGGCCAAGTTGTCGATCCTTTGGTTTAGTTGGTCAAACTTTGCATTGACTTGGTCCATACTACTCACTTCGTACATACCTCCTTTTGTTGTTTTCTCAGTTGCGACTCTCTCGCTTCCCCATTGGTAATGGTTTTGAGCCATACTCTCGATAAGCGCATAGGCATCATTATATTCTTTGTCCATCAGTGCACCGCCTGCGGCAGCGTCAATTGTCATTCTTGTATTGTACAAGAGTCCATTATAGAAGGTATGGATGACCATCCATTCTACTAATCCGTGATGTGGACAAAGTCTCAGCATATCTTTATAGCGTTCCCAAGCTTCGAATAGTGATTCGTTTTCCCTTTGCTTAAATCCGTTGATCTGAGCTCTCAGCATAGCTGTCTTGCTAGGTGGGAAATATCTGGTCAAGAAAACTCTCTTTAGTTCCTCCCACGTAGTTACTGAGTTCGAAGGAAGAGATTGAAGTCAGGCTCTCGCTCTGTCTCGAAGTGAAAAAGGAAACAAACGTAGTCTAATAGCTTCTTGGGTAACTCCATTGGCTTTTACGGTATCTGCGTATTGCACAAAGATCGAAAGATGAAGGTTCGGATCCTCGGTAGGATTTCCGGCGAATTGATTTTGTTGCACGGCTGATATCAACGAAGGTATTAGTTCGAAATCGTTTCGGTTGATAGCCGGTGAGGTAATGCTAGAATGCGGTTCAGCTTGCGAAGGACTAGCGTAATACTTGAGTGGGTGATTCTGTTCTTCAGCCATCTCTGTGTCCTTTGATGTTACGACTGGTTTAGGTGGATCTAATTGAAGATCTGGAATATTGTAACTTTGTTCGAAATCAAAGAAGCGTTCCGATTCTGGGATTAGAGGTTGCAAGTCTTCGCCTTTAGAGCGAGTACTTGGCATACACTCGGAAATTTAAATTAAAAATAAGAAAATAGTTGTTACCTTAGTCTAGACAATGCTACCTAAAGTGCACTAGTAACTAAATTAAGGTCCCCGGCAACGGCGCCAAAAACTTGATGGGCTAAAGACGTATCTAATTATGTGTCTAGCGGTATCTTAACTGCAAGTGCACAGCCTATCGAAGTAATATTTAAGATTATCGATCCACAGGGACTCTATGGTTACTTAGTGCTAGATGAACTTCTAGTTTAGCTAAGGTGAAGGGTTGTCACGATTTTTGTTGTTTATAAAGATTAAAGGCGGGAATTAAATTTAAGTTTAATAAAATAATACTAAAGAGGTTGGTATGTAATTATCGCTAACTTAGGTGGGTCAATCTAACCTAGGCTTATAAAGATGGTTCACTTAATCTATTCTGTAGAGGTTACCAGTTTAAATACCTTTAACTCACACTCTTGTGGTCTTATCTCAGATCTTACCCCTAAAGCCCTATGCCTGCTCTCGCTAGCCCATAAGTGTTTAGAGATAATTTTTGGAAACTTAGTAATTCTAATTTATTTTAAAGCGCTCTCGCTGTGTTTAATTTAAATGCCTAACTTTAGCTATCTGGTTAAAATCTTACACTCTCGTGGTCTTGACCTAACCTAATACACTTTCCTTACTCTCGTAACAAAAAGGTCGATTTATAATAAAAAGTATCAGCCAGAATGTCAAGCTATTAATTATTTTAAGCCTATAGTTGATTTTACCGATTTAGTTTGTTTTAATTACATACCGCCCTAAGATAATTAGCTACTCATTTTTGTTGAACCAGACAGAGGTAGAGAAACAATAAACAAAATATTCATGGCAGAAAAATAAATATTTGACATAAATATAAAATTTGCAAATTAATATAAACCTGGTTAACAATAAAAATGGCAGACTCCTTCTTCCACAGACCGGAAAGCTCGGAGTATTTGGCGGAATCGAAAATAAACTAAAAATTCTGAAGGCTTTGAAACAAATAAATTTTATAACAATTTCCTGATGTTGGAAATTGTTATAAGTTGGGTTTGGATACAATAAAAATAAAGCAATAAAAATAATGCTGAAAAAGAAATAATAAGGGTGCAAAATAATTCGGCAGAGCTTCCGCAAGAAATTGATAAAAAAATACTCTGTGTCCATTGTTCAAATGAATTATGCTATTTATAGAAGATTTAATGGGCTGGTGGTTGAACTTGCTGCTTGGGCCTCGTAGGAGAGAATCCAGGAACGTGGATACAGGGTCAGCTGGAAAGTAGGCAATTTCATATGCACGTAACGTTGTGACCAAGTTGTAAACACCCCAAATTTGCCCTCACCCATTCACACCATGGCTTGTGATCATCTCATATGCATAAACACAAACATATCATCTCATATCTCACTTTTGTTTCACTGCATAGTTTCTAAGGCATCTGCACCTAGGGTTTGTGATCTGAGCAATCCCAAAGCTTCTTGAGCCATTCCAAAGGCCACCAATCAACTCAAAGGGGTCCATGTGTGTTCTTATATCATATTTCATCTCCTCAAAGTCAAAATTGCAGAGGAATCACAAGAACTAGGGTTTGAGGTGATGCAGAGCCAGTTTGAACTGCACAGTTGACTGAAAATTAGGGTTTTGGTTTCAGAGGCCATAACTCCAAATTTTTTGGTCATTCTTGTTTCCATTGATCTCTATATGGTATAGGGAGTATGCATATCAATTTTCATGAAGAAATTCCATGGGGAAGTCATCTGATCAAGGGTTGACTTTTCAGACAAGTCAGTGTAAAATCAGGGCATCTGAGGCCCCCAATGACCCAACCAATGGGTGATCTTCATCATTTTGAGTGTATATGATCTTTATTTGATCATGGAAGAAGGTTGAAGTTCATAAAAATCAAGAATTTAGGGTTTTTGCAAATGTTGACTTTTGGAGCATAGTTGACTTTTCAAGAATGCATCATTTTAGGTCATTTTTCAAGCCTTGATTCTTGATCCAAAAAAGCTTCAAATGGAAAAACTTTGGTCATGAAAGTTGTAGATCTCATCTTTCCCTTTTCAAAAAGTACAAGAACATGATCAAACTCTTCTTGGATCAAAAGTTATGGCAATGCAAAGTTGGCTAAAATCATTGATTTTCAAGACATGCCTTAAGTGAGAATTTTGCAAAGTCTTGTACCAATGCATATTGTGACCTCTAATTCATTTCAAACCATTACATAAACATTCTATGAGCCTAAAAAATCAGAATTGGATCAAGTTTTTACATAGTTTGGTTTATGTAACAAGACTTTCTTCACATGTGAACCAAAGTACAACAAGTTGCAAAACTCATGATCATGCTTCACCCACTTGATGCATTGGCTGTTGAACCAAGCTAGCCCTTTCCCCTCATCTTGCTGCGCCAGAACCAACCCATGTACTAGCCTAGAAGCTGCCCATACTTTCTCTTACACAAGAGTTGACAAATTGCAAAAGTGGCCATACCAATCAAAAAAGCACATGTCTTGTCAACTGACCAGTGAGAGAGAGTTATGTGGACAATTTGCAAGCAAGACATAAGAAGGCAAGGCTGAAGCTCACACATTCACAACATTCACAAAAAACACTCCAACTGCATAAGCCTTCGAATTTCTCTCCACAGCCTGAAAACACTTCACCCATCTTCACCATTCAACTCACCTTGCTCCATAGACCACCCAGCAACCAAGAACCAAGCCTGAAACAGCCAGAACATCCCACTGCCATTTCTCATTCCATTTTGCAGTTTCATTCGAAACTCTCACCCTAGCTCACTAACACACCAACAAGCACCACAGACCTTCTCCATTCATCCTCAGGATCACAAACAACCATTCACCATGACCTGAAGCTCTCTATTTCACCATTGCCATTTCTGACCAAGCTTGAGCAGAAGCTTTCAAATCTCACTATCCAGCCAGCTTAAACTCTCTTTGAGCATTCAAACATCTTCTGGGGACCAAGTGGAGTGGTTTGCACTGAAGGAAGTGGCCAGAAAGTCTTCAAACTGAAAGCTTCAAATCTCAGGTAGCTCGAAAATTATTTTTCCAGAAATCATTTTTCTTGTTGCAAACTTGTTCTATGTGATTCACTGATCATCCTGGTATCATTGGTTTTGAAAATGGCTTTGTTTTGAGCATTTAATTTGTATCTGAAACTTGCGTGCCCTAGCTTTCATTTCCTTCGATTCAGCTTGTTTAGGAAAAAGAAATTTGTTTTGAGAGAGGGGTTTGATTCGTGAGAGGTTGGAGATCATTTCCCAATTCATAGATTTTGTTTTTGTTACGATTTGAGGGATTTGGGGATTTTTCAGGGAGAGAGCTGGCCGGAGAAGACGACCGGAAGTCTTCTCCGGCCGCCTGAGTGATTAAACCCTAATCTCAGGTCATTAATGTTAGTTTGAATATTGAGCGTTGGATGGTCTGACTTGTTTGACTTGCCGCGCGAATGGATGGCCCAGATCTAGTCATTATGCCCTAACCTTTTTCATTAGTTTTAATTAATTATAATTAAACTAATTAACTCAGGAGCCATCTGGGCCCTTCATTTGCGCGCTGGTCAACAGATTCAAACCCTGGGCGCATCTCATCCCTCCATTCTGATTACTTTCAGTTTTATTTAATTTTTATTCATTTTTATTTCAATTAACTTGTACAATTATTTTAAAATAGTAAAAAACACTTAAAAATTATGAAACTTTTTCTTTAAAGTTTTATTAATTTTTAAGACCCAAAAACATTTTTATTTTATTTTTCATCATTAAAAAAGTATTTTTAAATATTTAAAAGATTATTTTTAATTGATTAATGGAAATTAATTAATTAAAAATACTTTTAGGTATTTAAAAATTACAAAAAAAATTCATGAAATGTTCTAAGACATTTAGAAACATTGTCCAACCTTCAAACCAAATTTCTTTTTTGATCTTGATGCATTTTAAGAATTTTTCATTGAATTAAATCATATTTTGTGCATTATTTTGATCTTGGGTTCAAAAATTCATTTCTGCCTATTGGAGAAGGTTGAGACATTGATTCTTCTTGCATTGTTTTGTGTTTAGCATGTATTTTCAAGGATAAAATGGCCATGATTTGGTCTTGCATTTTCCATTTGTTTGGCATTTCTTTTGTTAAGAACCCTAAAAAACCCTAATAACTTGTAAAAATCATAACTTGAGTTTGGTTGAGAGTTGAGAGTTCCCCTTTGGGCAGTGGTTCATTATAGGTTTAGGGTTTCTTTGGGTAGCATTTTCCATTTTTTATCTTAGGGTTTGCTTCTGTTTTGGGTTTTTGTTTGTTGTTTGATTCATGAACCCTAATTTGGGTTTTCTTTTGCATCCTTCTTGCATTTCCTTGCATAACTTGACTTGTCTTTGCATTTTGTGCATTCTTGTGATCCATTTGACATCTTAAGACATATAGAAAGCATGTTTGATCATTGCATCTCATATTTGCCATGTCATTTGCCTTGTATGCTTCATAACTTTCCATGCTTGTTCATGCTCCTTAACTTGCATCATTTGCATTCATGATCTTGTATGAACATCTCCATGCCTTGTCTCATGTTTGCAGCACCTCATAACATCATAATCATCATCAACATGCTTCTGGTTTTGCTTAGCATCATACCATTTCATTTCATCTAGCATTGCATTGCATTTTCTTTCTAACATTTCAGGTGGTAAGTAAACTTGAGAAGTGAATTTGCCTTCACTTCACATAACTTCTCTTCTCATCTCTCTTGCATCCATTGCTGCATTCTTACATGTGTTTGAGTTATAGCTTGCTCATTCTTCTTCCTCCCACTTTCTTCCTTCAAGTGACTTGACTTCTTGAATGAAGCAAGTCATTTTGCTTCTCTTGATCCTGTTCATCTGCATCCTGGTGGATCTTCTGAAGATTGCTCTTGAAAACCTCACAAACCTTAGGATCATCCAAGCATGACAATGAATTAGGGTTTTGATTAGTCCCCTCATAGTTTTACCTTTGTGTCTCTCTTTGAGTCCTCTCTTCTCACCTCATAATCAGAGACTAAACCCTAAAGGCTCTAAAACTTTGTGATTAAGCTTATGCCTGCATCCTTCTCTTAGGATGGAGTGTATAACTTTAATCCTAAGTGTTAAACCCTTTATGTGTTTAAACCTCTTAATCAATCCACATAATAATCATCAAGACATCACACTTGTAACTTGGGCCTTGCATTAGGGTTCTAATTCTTCCTTAAGTGGTTAAGAAGGACTAACCCTAGTGTTAATGGACAAGTCCCCCTCAAGTTTGTCTTACAAATCATAAAACTCACTTCCTCATCATACCATTAATCTAAAATCCACTTAATCAAAGGCTTGTTTTGTCATGGGTTTAATCCCTAATCATGGATTAAGTTGAGGAGTTTTTCTCAACTTAAACATTCTCATCTATCATCCTTCTTTTAGGATGGTGTAATGGGTCTGTTTAATCCCTGATTATGGCTTAACCTCATTACTCAACACTAAACAAAAATCACAAAAACATCTAAATAATCATAAGTAGGTTAATGATCTTAATCCTACACCAAAGGTGATTAAGTGTGAGAATCTGACTTCACACTTAAGGTACTCTCATTACCCCTAATCAGAGGGAAGATGTGATGAGTTTACTAACCAATTGGTTTAGGCTTAAACTCATTAACTTATGACAAACTTTCAAAAGCAATAAAAGACTGAAAACTCAAAAACAAACAATAATCGTCTCCTTCGGGATTCTTTTCTCATCACCTTCATTCACAACCGAGAACTTGCTTCTTCCGTCTAATGCAAGACAGTTTGCATCTGTGCCAGACAGATCATACACTTGAGCATAGGCAAGTAAGCAGTTCACAAATCAATTCATCTATCAGTCTCTTTGGGTCGAACTACGGTGTTCTGACTTCCTCATTGCACGAGAGGATACGTAGGCATAACTTAACAGTTATCGAACAAAAGTCTCTGTATATTCCCCCTCCTTTCAGTTTCATTCTCTTAAGCCTCATGATCTTGAGCATACTCTTTTCCTTACACTGACACATCATTTATACACTTCACACTTCCTTTACACTGACACCTGTACATTCTTTTCCAGCTATTTTATACACAAATTGCACTGACACTACCCCTTTAAAACACAAATCTTTTAAGCGTGGATCCCGTCGAGTACGGCGGACAATCTGGGTGCTAATACCTTCCCAGGTTGTAACCAACCCCCTTTCTCAGTCTCTCTGGTTCGCAACCGTCTTATCCATCTTTTTCTAGGCTTATGCAGCATTGCCTTTCCTCCGGGATAAAAATGCCTAGCTGGCGACTCTATTCATCTCCAGTGAGTTCACGGCTGTGTGTTCTCATTGTCCCTCTCGCCGACCGTTCGCGTCT
Source organism: Lathyrus aphaca (assembly GCA_963966055.1). NCBI lineage: Eukaryota > Viridiplantae > Streptophyta > Magnoliopsida > Fabales > Fabaceae > Lathyrus > Lathyrus aphaca. Next base: position 133,200,821 of record OZ014519.1, on the reverse strand, counting down.
GTACCTTCATCTGACCTGGTGTCACTTATCGGGAGCGACAGCTTGGCGACTCTGCTGGGGACCCTTATACAGCAACCAGGGCTTCTGGTTCTTTTTGTGGGTTCCTCCTAGCGCTTGATTGATTTGTGTTTACTGGGGTGTTATGTGCCTGTTTGTGCTTGTATTTATTTTTGTTTATTGCTTTATGTACAGTTACTTTACTGCCTTCTTTATTGCATTTATATATCATACTGTCATTGTTGCTGGCTGGATCTGGTTTCTTGTCTTGGTGGGTGGGTGTTTCATTGAGAGTTAAGGTCCTATACCTGGGACCTGAGTGACACCTAGGCTAGAGTGAATCATATTCTTTCCCATTCCATCTCGGTCTGGTGCGGGAATATGAAACACGGTTCAGATATGGGTTTCTTCTTGAGAACTCTGTGTTGCAGATTTCCTGCAATGCTAGGGCTATCTGGGAAGCCTGCTAAGTCTGGATGACCTTTTAGTACTGACCTTCAGAAACTGAGGTGAATTAGAGGAGGAATTGTTATGGTTATTGTAAACACTGTACCTCCGGGTTAGAAGTGTTTACACTTCTCATAACTGATCCAAGTCTGAGGATCCTTGTTCTAGATCATCACCTGTGAGGGGGTTGGGCTGTTTACAGGTTTGCAGGTACCTTGACCTCAGAATACCCTGGTTACTGGATTTATAGACCTCCACCTGGATTTCTTGAACACACATGGATCTATACCAAGGCAGTTAATCAGATCCAGCTCAGTCACAAACCCTTGCATTTCATTTTGCATACATACTCATTGCATCATATTAACATTTGCTTATTTGTGTTTCAGGGTATCCACCTTCATCTGGTTTTGGTTTTGACCCCATCTGCATCATTGACCTATCCCCACCAGCACTTGCTTCAGCTTGTCAGCCATATACTTCAGTTACTAGCACTAGCCAGCCAGTGGCCCACTCCTCAGCATCTTCATCAGCACTTATCCTACTCAGTCCTCAGCATCATGGCTCCAAAGAAAAGCAACATCACTTATCATTTCTTCCAACCAGACTTATCAGACATCAGGAGGATCCAAACCCTGATCACATACCCTTGTTCAGGGAGAGTTATGGAGATATACTGGACATGGTTATGGATCTGGACCCTTCACAGAGGAGCCTCATCCACACTTGCATTCAGTTCTATGATCCCCCATTGAGATGTTTCACCTTTCAAGACTTTCAGTTGGGGCCTCTATTAGAAGAATACTCATCTTTGATTGGTTTGCCTATCAAGAGGGAAATCCCTTTCAACCCTGAAATGGTCTTTCCCAGCAATGGAGAGATAGCAAAAGCTTTGCACCTGGAGCCTGTTTTGATTGAACAGCATATGACCTCTAAAGCTGGGATCCCTGGATTTCATCTGGACTTCCTGATTTCTCAAGCTAGTTTGAAAGCCTCCCTGGGGGAGTGGAAAGCTGTTTGTGCTCTGTTGGCCTTAAGTGTGTATGGAATTGTGCTGTTTGCAGATGAGCCTCGATTCATCAGCAAGAATGCAATCCACTTGTTCATCCTGAAGAACCCTGTGCCAACTTTACTGGGTGATCTCTATTACTCAGTCCATCAGAGAAATGAGAAGCAGAGGGGAAGATTAGTGAGGATTTGTGCTCCATTATTCCATGCTTGGCTTCTCAGGCATCTACCCAGGACAGACGCATTTCTAAATCCTCATCAGCAAAGCAACTGGGCTAAGAGGCTCACTACTCTCACTTCAGCAGACATCAGATGGTGTACTCAAAGCACCAAGGGCAGAGATATAATCACAAGCTGTGGGCACTTTCCCAATGTGCCCTTAATAGGAGTTAAGGGAAGTATCAATTACAACCCTCTGCTGTTCAGGAGGCAATTAGGCTATGCACTGGTCCATACTCCCAGGGAACAAGACTTGGTTGAGACCCTCTACTGTGAGAACAAGATTAGTCTGGCAACTGTTAGGCAGGCTGCCTGGGCCTGGGATCATGTTCAAACCAAGGGAATCACCATTCTGGGGAAGTGCAATAATGTGGCATCAGTCCAATATTATGAGTGGTCCCATGCTAGGGCCCAATTCTCTGGAATGCCCTTTACCATAGAAGACATGCCTGAGTCATCTTCAGCACCACCCCCTGCCACCATCAGTTTGGAGGAGTTTGAGAGCTTGAAGGAAAGAAATGAGAAGTTAACCCAAGCCTTGCAGAAGACCCTCCGGGAGAGGAGTGAAGGTGTGAGGGAGATTGAGAGATTGGAGAAATTGAGAGTGGAACACTTGACTAAAATTGAGAAGTCTGGAGATTATATCAACAAGTCCAAAGCTGGTGAACAAATTCTGAAGAATGCTTGTAAAGAAGCCCAGTTTCAGAGGGCAAGGACAGACTTGTATTTGAAAGAGAGTCAGGCCAGGTGGGTCCGGATCACTGAGGCCCGTACTCTAGAAGACAAGAGAGTTCAAGACAAGATGGAACAGATGGAAAAAGCCCTGGCAGCAGCCCAGAAGGAAATATCAGAGCTAGAAATCAGAGCTGGAGTGAAGAGGTCTAAGGACCAAAGTCAGAACAGGAAGTTGACTGCAGCAGTTGCAACAAGAAACCTTCTCATCAGAGGTCTCACGGAGCGTCCGGCTGATCCTGTGACCGAAGCACTTCTTAAGGAAGTTCGTGAGGATGAGTTTGGCCTTGGAGTTTGATCATTTGCTTGTTGTTGTTCCTTTTCCATGTACTTTTGCTTCTTGTGATGTATTTTGACCCCTTTGAGGGCTTGTGTTGTAAAAAAGGAACAAATTGTATTATTTCACCTTTGTAATATATTTGTGTTGTTCCATCCAAGTTCACATCAAAAGCACCTTCAACAGCATCATCTTCAGGGGTCTGGAAGGGTCAAAACTGAAGGCCAAACCGGATACCTTGAGAACAAATAAGCATAACTGCATTGCATGCTAACCATTTTGTTTGTTTTGTAGGTTTTTTGTTTTGTTGTTGCTAACCTCTGTTGTGAATCTCAGGAATTATTGCTCGCCGCCGGGTATTTCCTCTCAACAGGCCACACAGGTACCCAACTAGAAACAACCTTCCGGGAATCCAGATGGACCAGATGCAACAAGACCTTACGGAGGTCAGAAACCAGATGGCCAACGAAAGGTTGGAGATGAGAACTCAGATAACACAATTCATGGAAGTGATGAACAACCTAGCTCAAAGCCAGGAGAGGCTCAGAACTTTGGTAGAAGGGAGGAATCAAGAGGAGCCCCATGTGGGAACTGCTGGCACAAGTAACAATGAAAGGGTGCAACCACATGTTAACCCCCCTGTGTTTGGCCCACATCTACATCCTGAGATTAATATTCCTGCAAACATTCAAGGAACAGCTACTGCAGCCAGGGTACTTCAAGAAGATCCTCAGGAGGACCAATTTACAGTAATGGGTGCTGGAGAGGAAACCTACGATAGACGATTGGAAGAGATAGCTGAGAAGTTGAGGTCCTTAGAATCTCAAAATTCTTTGGGCTTCGACGTCATGGACATGGGGCTGGTAGACGGGGTCAGGATCTCCCATAAGTTCAAGCCTCCTTGCTTCGAAAAGTATAATGGGACTTCATGCCCCCGGACTCATTTGCAATCATTTCTGGGAAGGCTGAAGGCCTATACAATGGATGAGAAACTTTGGATGTTCTACTTCGAAGATAGCTTGACTGGAGCATCAAGGGAATGGTATTCCCATTTGACAAGGGCAACTATAAGATGCTGGAAGGACCTGGCAGAAGCCTTCATCAGATAGTATCAGTATAATCTAGACATGGCACCCAACAGGACTCTCCTAATGGGAATGTCACAGTCGTCAAGGGAAAGTTTCCAAGAATATGCCCAGAGATGGAGGCAATTGGCTGCTGTCGTTCAACCACCAATGTCTGAGAGAGAAATGGCAGACATGTTTATGAACACTCTCCAGGGAACGTATATTGACAGGTTGGCTGCTTTCTCCTCCACTAGCTTCGCAGATGTTGTCATAGCTGGGGAGAGAATTGAAAGCCTGTTAAAAATGGGTAAGATCTCTGATAATGGCGCCAGCTCGTCCAGTAGCACAAGAAAGCCTTTTGCAGGCCCGAGAAGAACTGGCGAGACCAATGCCATTCACACTAACAGGGGTAGGCCCCAATATGCCCAGAGGTCAATAGCAGCAGTCACTATCCCTGCTCCAGCTCACCCACAGCCAGTTTATCAACCTCCTCAACAAAACTTCCAACAACAACCTCAGTATCATCAGAATCAGTATCCTCCAAGAAACTACAACAACAACAACTCCAACAACAACAATCAACAGAGGCCATTCCAACAAAGGCCATCCCAAGCTAACAGAGTGATCGACCCGATCCCAATGCCGTATGCTGCCTTGCTGCCACAACTTCTAAAACTCAACCTAGTTGAGCTAAGAACGTTGGCACCTCCGGATCCCAACAGTCTACCAAGGAACTATGACTCCAATGCTAGGTGTGCTTTTCATTCGAACGCACCTGGTCACAGTACAGAAAAATGCAGGGCCCTGCATATGAAGGTACAAGACTTGGTAGACTCCAAGGCTCTGAATTTTGCACCTCCGCCCAATGTCAATAAAAACCCAATGCCAAATCATGGTGGTCCCCGAATTAACGCTATTGAAGAAGACCAACCGTCTTATTTGATAACTAGTGTGGATCAGATCAGGACACCATTGGTGGAAATCAAAGCTCAACTCCGAGAAAACCAAATATTTCCGGGGTGTGAACTAGGGTGTCCCTATTGCAATATTTCATGGAATGGGTGCGAGGACCTGAGGAATGGCATCAACAGCCTTATTCAGAGTGGCTTGCTACAGATCACTACATCATTTCCGACAAATCCGGCAACTTCATCAACAACGGTTTCAGAACCTCCTACAACTGCAGCAACTATTGTTCCCGACAATTCATCAGCACCATCAACAAGCACTTCACCTGTCCTCCCAAATGATCAGACTTCAACAGTTTCTCCTACTACAACTTCAGCTTCATTCCATCTCGAATCTCCATCAACAACAACGACAACAGTCCTTCCAACAGTACCTCCTACAACACCAGCAATCAATCATGAAGATGTCTCTACTGTTACCATATTCTATGATCCTGAAAATAATTCCGCCTACCATTCAGAAGGTGCTGCTCCCACCAGAGCACCAGTTACAATCTTTTATGATCCACAAACAATTACAGTCCCTTCAGCAGCAGCAATCAGTCCAGTCACTGTCACGGTGCCTGGACCAGTACCATATGAAAGCAATAGGGCCATCCCTTGGCACTATGGCTCTGACGTATACTGCGAAGGAAAAAGAATCACTCTTGAAACATCAATACCTGCACCACAAGTAGATAATGTGGGGGGAGGCGGAGGCTTCACTCGAAGCGGACGTCTCTTTGCTTCACAAGTTCAAAGACCTACTGCCGAAGCAGAAGCTGCTGCCAAGGCAAAAGGAAAAGGCCCGGTGCAGGAAGATTCAGCTGCCAAAGAAACCCTGAAGACTCCATTCGATCAGGAAGTTGATGAGTTTATGCGAATCATCAAAAAGAGTGATTATAAAATTGTGGATCAGCTTCACCAGACGCCATCCAAAATCTCCATCCTCTCACTGCTTATGTGCTCCGAAGCCCATCGGAATGCACTACTTAAAGTCCTGCACGCAGCTTACGTGCCTGAGGAGATTACTGTCAACCAATTGGAAACCGTGGTTGGAAATGTTACTGCTAGCAATGGGCTAGGGTTTACCAATTCTGACTTGACAGCGGATGGCCGTAATCACAACAAAGCCTTGCACATAACCATGGAATGCAAAGGAGCTGTCCTTTCTCATGTGCTGGTGGACACAGGTTCTTCCCTGAATGTCTTACCAAAGAAGGCTCTGGTGAAGCTTGAATATGATGGATTGGCATTGAGACCCAGCAACCTGGTAGTAAGAGCCTTTGATGGTTCGAAGAGATCGGTTCTGGGAGAGATCGAGCTGCCTGTGACAATTGGCCCACAGACTTTTAAAACTATCTTTTATGTGATGGACATTCAGCCCGCCTACAGCTGTTTGTTGGGAAGACCCTGGATTCACGCCGCCGGCGCAATAACGTCTACCCTTCACCAAAAGTTAAAATTTGAGTGGGAAGGTCAAGTTGTCACAATCTGTGGGGAAGAGGATATTTTTGTTAGCCATCTGGCTACCTACAAGTACATTGAGATGGATGGAGAGATCCATGAAACAATGAGCCAAGGTTTTGAAGCCTTGAACGTCAATGAAGCATCTGCTGTGTCAGGTATCTCCATGTCATCTTACCAACAAGCCCGGAAGGTTGTTGAAGAAGGAACTGCCCTAGGTTGGGGCAAGGTCTTAGCTGTGGAGGAGAAGAAGGACAAGTTTGGGTTGGGTTACAGACCAACTCAACATCAAGCGAAGGCTGCTGAGAAGCCAGGTTTTGTCAGTGGGGGAATGCTTACCCCCGATGCTATCAACTGTCTGGAAGACGAGCTGGAAGAGGAGCGCGATCTGGAGAATTGGATTCGTCCAAAGATCCCGGGGAGCAGTGTCTCGAACTGGTCTTCCCAGGAAATTATAAGAGTTACTCACGCAGAGTAATTATTATTTCCTGTATTTTTATAGCATGCATCAAAGTCTTGCATCTTGCCCAAGATGACAAGACTCATTTTGTAATCAGGGCCATCTGTACTTTTGTGCAAACAAGATTAAATTAATGAAATATCAGACATCTTTTTGCAAACGAGTCTTTTTCTTTTATGCTCACTGTTTTTCCATTTTTTCTTTTTGTACAAAAATAAATGGCGGTGTTTTCAAAATGATAACTTCATTTCACTTTTTTCTAAAGCAAGATTAAAATCAATCACTAAAATGAACGAACTTAACCCTTGCAGAGAGTGCCTTCCAGACTGCACCGACAACAGCACGGCTATGACATCGTATGACTTTGACAATCCAATCAATCAAGCTGATGAAGGGGTTGATGAAGAATATGAGCTTCCTGAAGAGCTAGCCAGGTTGTTAAGACAGGAGGAAAAGGTTATTACTCCTCACCAGGAGGAGATTGAAGTGATTAATCTTGGTACAGACGAAGACGTGAAAGAGGTTAAAATCGGGGCCTGCCTGCAAGACTCAGTGAAGAGACAACTGATAGATCTGCTTCAAGAGTATGTTGATGTGTTTGCTTGGTCGTATCAAGATATGCCAGGGTTGGATACTGACATTGTTGTGCACAAGATGCCTTTGAGAGAAGAATGCCCTCCAGTCAAACAGAAGCTGCGCCGAACTCGCCCAGACATGGCTATGAAAATCAAGGAAGAGGTACAAAAGCAATGGGACGCCGGGTTCCTTGCTGTGACTAGCTACCCGCCGTGGGTTGCTAACATAGTACCTGTGCCTAAGAAGGACGGCAAAGTAAGAATGTGTGTTGATTACCGGGATCTGAACAGAGCCAGCCCGAAAGATGACTTCCCATTACCTCACATTGATGTATTGGTGGATAACACGGCTCAGTTCTCGGTATTCTCCTTCATGGATGGATTTTCAGGATATAATCAGATCAAGATGTCACCTGAAGACATGGAGAAGACAACATTCATCACACCTTGGGGCACGTTCTGTTACAAAGTGATGCCATTTGGACTGAAGAATGCTGGCGCCACATATCAACGGGCTATGGTGACATTATTCCATGATATGATCCACAAGGAAATAGAATGTTATGTGGATGATATGATCGCCAAGTCCCTTACAGAGGAAGATCACCTGGTGAATCTGCTGAAGTTGTTCAAGCGTCTGAGGAAGTACCAACTAAAGTTGAACCCCAACAAATGCACATTCGGGGTGAGATCTGGTAAGCTGCTGGGCTTTATTGTAAGCGAGAAGGGGATTGAGGTTGACCCAGATAAAGTCAAAGCTATTCAAGAGATGCCTGCACCGAAAACTGAGAAAGAAGTTCGAGGGTTCTTAGGTCGATTGAACTACATTTCCCGGTTCATATCTCACCTCACGGCAACCTGTGAACCCTTGTTCAAGCTGTTAAGGAAGGAACAAACGGTCAGGTGGAACGAAGACTGCCAGAAGGCTTTTGACAAGATCAAGGAATATCTGCAAGAACCTCCAATCCTTATGCCGCCAGTTGAAGGAAGACCTCTGATCATGTACTTGACAGTATTAGAAGAGTCAATGGGGTGTGTACTAGGTCAGCATGACGAGTCTGGTCGAAAAGAGTATGTAATATACTACCTAAGCAAAAAGTTTACCGACTGTGAACAACGTTATTCACTGCTCGAGAAAACTTGCTGTGCTTTAGCGTGGGCTGCTCGCCGACTGAGACAGTATATGTTGACCCACACTACCTTATTAATCTCAAAAATGGATCCAGTTAAGTACATTTTCGAGAAGCCAGCTCTTACTGGACGGGTTGCAAGATGGCAGATGATTCTCACAGAATACGACATACAGTACACATCTCAGAAAGCCATCAAAGGCAGTGTACTATCTGAATATCTTGCTGAGCAACCCATTGATGACTACCAGCCTATGAGGTTTGACTTCCCTGATGAAGATATCATGTTCATTAAAGCAAAAGATCACGAGGAGCCTATTCACACCGAAGGGCCTGACCCGGAGGAAGAATGGACTATGATGTTTGATGGGGCTGTCAACATGAATGGCCGTGGTGTTGGTGCAGTACTCATTACACCTAAAGGAGTTCACATGCCTTTCTCGGCAAAACTCACTTTCAACTGCACTAACAACGAAGCTGAATACGAAGCTTGCATTATGGGTCTTGAGGAAGCCATCGACCTCAGGATCAAAACATTGACCGTATTCGGGGATTCAGCTTTGGTAGTCAATCAAACCAACGGAAAATGGTACACACACCAGGATCATCTGATACCTTACAGGGATTATACAAGGAGGTTATTGACTTTCTTCACAATAGTCAAGCTTGAGTATATCCCTCGGGACGAGAATCAGTTTGCAGATGCCTTGGCTACCATTTCGTCCATGATCAAAGTTCAAGCTGCTAACTTTGTACCTCAGATTTCAGTGTCGAGACTTGATAGACCAGCATATGTGTTCTCAGCAGATGTTGTAAAAGATGACAAGCCTTGGTTCCATGACATTAAGTGCTTCTTGGAGGATCAGACATACCCACCCGGGGCATCTTCCAATGATAAGAAGACCTTGAGAAGGCTTGCTGGTAGTTTCTTTCTGAACACTGATGGGTCTTTATACAAGAGGAATTTTGACATGGTACTCCTCAGATGTGTTGATAAGACGGAAGCAGATTTGTTGATGCACGAAGTGCACGAAGGATCTTTTGGTACCCACGCAGGAGGGCATGCCATGGCTAAGAAGTTGTTAAGATCGGGTTATTACTGGGTCACAATGGATGCAGACTGTTGTGCTTACGCTAGAAGATGCCACAAATGCCAGATCTATGCAGATAAAGTGCATGTACCTCCCAATCCTTTGAACATCATGTCTTCACCCTGGCCCTTTGCTATGTGGGGCATTGATATGATTGGCAAGATTGAGCCAACTGCTTCAAATGGTCACAGATTTATCCTGGTCGCCATTGACTATTTCACCAAGTGGGTTGAAGCAGCCTCCTACGCCAATGTTACAAGACAAGTGGTAGCCCGATTTCTGAAGAGAGATATCATCTGTCGGTATGGAGTGCCCGAGCGAATCATTACTGATAATGGTTCCAACTTGAACAACAAAATGATGGCAGAGCTGTGCCGGGACTTCAAGATCCAACATCACAATTCTTCTCCTTACAGGCCAAAGATGAATGGCGCTGTTGAGGCAGCGAATAAGAATATCAAGAAGATTGTGCAGAAGATGGTAATCACCTACAAAGACTGGCATGAAATGCTACCGTTTGCCTTGCATGGGTACCGCACGTCAATCAGAACGTCCACTGGGGCAACACCGTATCAGCTTGTGTATGGTATGGAAGCAGTCCTACCTGTTGAAGTTGAACTACCCTCGTTACGGGTGTTAATGGATGTTAAACTGAGTGAAGCAGAATGGGTTCGGTCCCGATTCGAGCAACTGAGTCTGATCGAAGAGAAAAGATTGGCTGCAATCTGTCATGGGCAGCTATATCAGAGGAGAATGAAGAAAGCCTTCGATCAGAAAGTCAGGCACCGAGAGTACCAAGTGGGAGATCTTGTGCTGAAAAGAATCCTCCCTCCTCATACAGACCACAGGGGCAAATGGACTCCAAATTATGAAGGACCATTGGTTGTAAAGAAGGTTTTCTCTGGTGGAGCACTGATGCTCAGCACCATTGATGGTGAAGATTTCCCATCCCCTGTGAATTCAGATGCAGTAAAAAAATACTTCGCATAAAATGACCCGCTGGACATAAAAACAGAATGTAAGTCCAGGCAAAAATAGGGCATCCCGGCGAGTCAAAAACAGAATAAAAGACTCGGGCAAAAGTAAGGGAAAATGAATAAAAAATGTACACCCGCTGAGTTGAAAAGCCGCATTGGACAGCTCAGGCAAAAATGGGTATCCCGATGGATTGAAAACCCGAAAGGGCGATCCATGCAAAATAAGGGAATAAGCGAACAACTGCATTCTGAATTCGTCTGTATCACCTACAATTCGGTAAGCTACGAAGGATCAGACTTCAATCAGAATCAACTCTCTCCAGAAAGCAAGACGAGAAGAACGTCATTGTCATACGAGTCATAGCAGAAGAGGAAGCTCCCTCAAAGCGTCGTCAACACTGCCAGCATTTTGTTTCTCAATTTGTAACAATCTCCTCATTTCAGGAGATATGTTTCTTTGACTGTATCTTGCCAATTCAGGGCACATGGATTAATAAAATCAGATTTTCGGTCATGTTTCGTTTTTACATTTATGTTTTGCAAAGAGTTGTCTGATATCTCTAAAATACAATTGCATAAGTACAGATGCCTTTCTCTAAAAATAAAAGAAAAAAAACACATGCTTACAGGGAGTGTGATTATTCTCGAAAGTACTTAACTCCTATGACGGAATCCAGTAAGGGATACCTCGGGACCTTTTGTACGTTTCCTTACCTTTGCAGGATTGCAGGTATCCAGAACGCAACCTGGGGCAAGCAGGTTACGTCTCAGCAAGTGGGCAAATCACTATCAACTCGGTCTATCTTCCACGTGGCACGGGAGAGTGCCCACTTCCCCAGCAAAGTTGCCAAATCAACAAACAGGCTTAACACTCAGGATGCTTTCTCCCCAGCCGAGTTGCCTCTCATTACTCTCCCCAGCTGAGTTGCCAACAGCATTCCCCAGTTGAAGCACCGACCATTCTTCCTCAACAGGATGCAGAAATCAGGGAATCATCTCCCCACAGAGCTTCAAGCCTTTATTCAGAAGAGCAACGCACGGAGAAGTCACAACAGAGTACAGAAGCTTCTACAAACCCCAGCTGGGTTTCTCATTTATAAGGATATGTCAATCAGTGACCTATATCCCCAAACAGATACGTCACTAGATCTACCAATGATCTCATCCCCAGCTGGGATGTTCACTTCAAGCAGATCATCCAGAGATCTTCGCCGCAATGGGATCCGAATTCCGGATCGGTGCCTCTTTGCATAATCATAGCATTCGCATCATATTATACCCTCAGAGCGTAGCATTCCGTCTAATACGGAGCATTACGGAAAAAATCAAATACATAGCATAATCATAAGTCATGTTGTGAATTGAACGCTTGTGATTAGTAACCATTCATCAGAATACAGATTACTTTCCCCCAGAGTCCCCACCAGAGTCCCAGCAAAAGCAGCTGCCTCTCAAATCACAAACACCAGTATATACACCTTTTGGCACCCGTCCGTGTCATCTTTCCCCAGTAAAGTCGCCTGAACACTCTTTACAAACAAATCACCCTTATTGCAGATGTGTCCTGACACCCGTCCGTGTCATATCCCAGCAGAAAGCCAAAGAGGTCCTCTTTGCACTCACATATACTTGTATATACACCCTTTTTGACACCCGTCCGTGTCATATCCCCAGCGCAGTCACTTACACTTTCATCAACTCATATACTTGTTAATATTATACTTTTCTCTCTTGACACTCGTCCGTGTCACTCTCCCCAGCAGATAAACACTCATCTATACAATACAATACTCACTACTCATGGTACCTATACAGATACTCGTCCGTATCTTGTATACGTCATCGCTCATATCCCCACAGATTCGACAATAGTCCTTGTTATTTGTTAACCAGTTGGTACTCGTCCGTACCATCATCTCAGAACATTGCGTCTAATGTTTGTTTCTACATACTCGTCCGTATCATAGTCTTAAGGATGCTCGTCCGCATCTTTAATCCATACACTGTGTCAAACACTTATGTCTTCTTGAATATAGATACTCGTCTGTGTCTACTATTCCCCAGAAGGTTTCTTTCAGATGCAACACTCGTCCGTGTTCCTTGTTAACCAGTTGATACTCGTCCGTATCATCATCTCTGAACATGTGTCAGTTTGTTTCTACATGATACTCGTCCGTATCATAGCCTTAAGGATGCTCGTCCGCATCTTTAATCTATACACAATACCAAACACTTATACCTTTTGTTTCTTGGATGTAAACGCTCGTCCGTGTTTACTTTATCCCCAGTAGATCACCAACAAATTTTCTTTTTATCTAACACTCGTCCTGTGTTATGATACCTTTGAGAGCAGCCGTACCCTGCTGAGTGGTCGTCCTCCACTTCTTGATGGTCGTCCTCCATCATGCTCATCCGATGGCCGTCCCCATCGTTGATTTTAGCAGCCGTCCCCTGCTAGGTGGTCGTCCTCCACCTCTTGATGATCGTCCTTCATCAGCTTTATCCAATGGCCGTCCCCATTGTTGATTTTGGTTATCCGGCACTCGTCCTGTGTTGCGATAAACCTTGAGAGCAGCCGTACACTGCTGAGTGGTCGTCCTCCACTTCTTGACGGTCGTCCTCCATCATGCTCGTCCGATGGCCGTCCCCATCGTTGACCTTTTCTATCCGATGGCCGTCCCCATCGTCGATATTTTCGGCAGCCGTACCCTGCCAGGTGGTCGTCCTCCACCTTTGATGGCCGTCCCCATCATATTTCTTTTAACCCCAACAGAGCAGCCGTCCCCTGCTAGGTGATCGTCCTTCACCTTTGATGGCCGTACCCCATCAACTGTTTATTTCATTTATTCTTTAACCCGATGGCCGTCCCCGTCGTGGTCCCTTTTCCTTTTAACCCGATGGCCGTCCCCATCGTTGTTTACTTTACCTTTATGAACTTGATGGCCGTCCCCGTCATGTTTCATTCGATCCCCAGAAAAGTTTTACAACTTTATCTTGATGGCCGTCCCCATCATGATATCTTACTTTTTCCAGCTAGTCGGCCGTCCCCGTCTTAGCTTTGCCTTTTTATCCCCAGCATGTCGGCCGTCCCCGTCATTGCTTTATTTTCCTGTACTTTTCCCAGCATGTCGGCCGTCCCCGTCATTGCTCTTTACCCAGCAGTCGTCCTCTGCTCGACGGTCGTCCTCCGTCGCCCACACCTTACAATATACTTTATTTGCTTTTACAATCTATATCCCTTTTCTTCTTCATTCTGTGAGTGCAAATTTTGGACTGTCTTTGGTATTCAACCACAAGTTATCTTGTTTGCCTGTTAAGCCGTTGCTTACATCCTGCACAGCTAACTCATGTTTGAATAGGGGCAGCTGTAAACACCCCAAATTTGCCCTCACCCATTCACACCATGGCTTGTGATCATCTCATATGCATAAACACAAACATATCATCTCATATCTCACTTTTGTTTCACTGCATAGTTTCTAAGGCATCTGCACCTAGGGTTTGTGATCTGAGCAATCCCAAAGCTTCTTGAGCCATTCCAAAGGCCACCAATCAACTCAAAGGGGTCCATGTGTGTTCTTATATCATATTTCATCTCCTCAAAGTCAAAATTGCAGAGGAATCACAAGAACTAGGGTTTGAGGTGATGCAGAGCCAGTTTGAACTGCACAGTTGACTGAAAATTAGGGTTTTGGTTTCAGAGGCCATAACTCCAAATTTTTTGGTCATTCTTGTTTCCATTGATCTCTATATGGTATAGGGAGTATGCATATCAATTTTCATGAAGAAATTCCATGGGGAAGTCATCTGATCAAGGGTTGACTTTTCAGACAAGTCAGTGTAAAATCAGGGCATCTGAGGCCCCCAATGACCCAACCAATGGGTGATCTTCATCATTTTGAGTGTATATGATCTTTATTTGATCATGGAAGAAGGTTGAAGTTCATAAAAATCAAGAATTTAGGGTTTTTGCAAATGTTGACTTTTGGAGCATAGTTGACTTTTCAAGAATGCATCATTTTAGGTCATTTTTCAAGCCTTGATTCTTGATCCAAAAAAGCTTCAAATGGAAAAACTTTGGTCATGAAAGTTGTAGATCTCATCTTTCCCTTTTCAAAAAGTACAAGAACATGATCAAACTCTTCTTGGATCAAAAGTTATGGCAATGCAAAGTTGGCTAAAATCATTGATTTTCAAGACATGCCTTAAGTGAGAATTTTGCAAAGTCTTGTACCAATGCATATTGTGACCTCTAATTCATTTCAAACCATTACATAAACATTCTATGAGCCTAAAAAATCAGAATTGGATCAAGTTTTTACATAGTTTGGTTTATGTAACAAGACTTTCTTCACATGTGAACCAAAGTACAACAAGTTGCAAAACTCATGATCATGCTTCACCCACTTGATGCATTGGCTGTTGAACCAAGCTAGCCCTTTCCCCTCATCTTGCTGCGCCAGAACCAACCCATGTACTAGCCTAGAAGCTGCCCATACTTTCTCTTACACAAGAGTTGACAAATTGCAAAAGTGGCCATACCAATCAAAAAAGCACATGTCTTGTCAACTGACCAGTGAGAGAGAGTTATGTGGACAATTTGCAAGCAAGACATAAGAAGGCAAGGCTGAAGCTCACACATTCACAACATTCACAAAAAACACTCCAACTGCATAAGCCTTCGAATTTCTCTCCACAGCCTGAAAACACTTCAACCATCTTCACCATTCAACTCACCTTGCTCCATAGACCACCCAGCAACCAAGAACCAAGCCTGAAACAGCCAGAACATCCCACTGCCATTTCTCATTCCATTTTGCAGTTTCATTCGAAACTCTCACCCTAGCTCACTAACACACCAACAAGCACCACAGACCTTCTCCATTCATCCTCAGGATCACAAACAACCATTCACCATGACCTGAAGCTCTCTATTTCACCATTGCCATTTCTGACCAAGCTTGAGCAGAAGCTTTCGAATCTCACTATCCAGCCAGCTTAAACTCTCTTTGAGCATTCAAACATCTTCTGGGGACCAAGTGGAGTGGTTTGCACTGAAGGAAGTGGCCAGAAAGTCTTCAAACTGAAAGCTTCAAATCTCAGGTAGCTCGAAAATTATTTTTCCAGAAATCATTTTTCTTGTTGCAAACTTGTTCTATGTGATTCACTGATCATCCTGGTATCATTGGTTTTGAAAATGGCTTTGTTTTGAGCATTTAATTTGTATCTGAAACTTGCGTGCCCTAGCTTTCATTTCCTTCGATTCAGCTTGTTTAGGAAAAAGAAATTTGTTTTGAGAGAGGGGTTTGATTCGTGAGAGGTTGGAGATCATTTCCCAATTCATAGATTTTGTTTTTGTTACGATTTGAGGGATTTGGGGATTTTTCAGGGAGAGAGCTGGCCGGAGAAGACGACCGGAAGTCTTCTCCGGCCGCCTGAGTGATTAAACCCTAATCTCAGGTCATTAATGTTAGTTTGAATATTGAGCGTTGGATGGTCTGACTTGTTTGACTTGCCGCGCGAATGGATGGCCCAGATCTAGTCATTATGCCCTAACCTTTTTCATTAGTTTTAATTAATTATAATTAAACTAATTAACTCAGGAGCCATCTGGGCCCTTCATTTGCGCGCTGGTCAACAGATTCAAACCCTGGGCGCATCTCATCCCTCCATTCTGATTACTTTCAGTTTTATTTAATTTTTATTCATTTTTATTTCAATTAACTTGTACAATTATTTTAAAATAGTAAAAAACACTTAAAAATTATGAAACTTTTTCTTTAAAGTTTTATTAATTTTTAAGACCCAAAAACATTTTTATTTTATTTTTCATCATTAAAAAAGTATTTTTAAATATTTAAAAGATTATTTTTAATTGATTAATGGAAATTAATTAATTAAAAATACTTTTAGGTATTTAAAAATTACAAAAAAAATTCATGAAATGTTCTAAGACATTTAGAAACATTGTCCAACCTTCAAACCAAATTTCTTTTTTGATCTTGATGCATTTTAAGAATTTTTCATTGAATTAAATCATATTTTGTGCATTATTTTGATCTTGGGTTCAAAAATTCATTTCTGCCTATTGGAGAAGGTTGAGACATTGATTCTTCTTGCATTGTTTTGTGTTTAGCATGTATTTTCAAGGATAAAATGGCCATGATTTGGTCTTGCATTTTCCATTTGTTTGGCATTTCTTTTGTTAAGAACCCTAAAAAACCCTAATAACTTGTAAAAATCATAACTTGAGTTTGGTTGAGAGTTGAGAGTTCCCCTTTGGGCAGTGGTTCATTATAGGTTTAGGGTTTCTTTGGGTAGCATTTTCCATTTTTTATCTTAGGGTTTGCTTCTGTTTTGGGTTTTTGTTTGTTGTTTGATTCATGAACCCTAATTTGGGTTTTCTTTTGCATCCTTCTTGCATTTCCTTGCATAACTTGACTTGTCTTTGCATTTTGTGCATTCTTGTGATCCATTTGACATCTTAAGACATATAGAAAGCATGTTTGATCATTGCATCTCATATTTGCCATGTCATTTGCCTTGTATGCTTCATAACTTTCCATGCTTGTTCATGCTCCTTAACTTGCATCATTTGCATTCATGATCTTGTATGAACATCTCCATGCCTTGTCTCATGTTTGCAGCACCTCATAACATCATAATCATCATCAACATGCTTCTGGTTTTGCTTAGCATCATACCATTTCATTTCATCTAGCATTGCATTGCATTTTCTTTCTAACATTTCAGGTGGTAAGTAAACTTGAGAAGTGAATTTGCCTTCACTTCTCATAACTTCTCTTCTCATCTCTCTTGCATCCATTGCTGCATTCTTACATGTGTTTGAGTTTGAGCTTGCTCATTCTTCTTCCTCCCACTTTCTTCCTTCAAGTGACTTGACTTCTTGAATGAAGCAAGTCATTTTGCTTCTCTTGATCCTGTTCATCTGCATCCTGGTGGATCTTCTGAAGATTGCTCTTGAAAACCTCACAAACCTTAGGATCATCCAAGCATGACAATGAATTAGGGTTTTGATTAGTCCCCTCATAGTTTTACCTTTGTGTCTCTCTTTGAGTCCTCTCTTCTCACCTCATAATCAGAGACTAAACCCTAAAGGCTCTAAAACTTTGTGATTAAGCTTATGCCTGCATCCTTCTCTTAGGATGGAGTGTATAACTTTAATCCTAAGTGTTAAACCCTTTATGTGTTTAAACCTCTTAATCAATCCACATAATAATCATCAAGACATCACACTTGTAACTTGGGCCTTGCATTAGGGTTCTAATTCTTCCTTAAGTGGTTAAGAAGGACTAACCCTAGTGTTAATGGACAAGTCCCCCTCAAGTTTGTCTTACAAATCATAAAACTCACTTCATCATCATACCATTAATCTAAAATCCACTTAATCAAAGGCTTGTTTTGTCATGGGTTTAATCCCTAATCATGGATTAAGTTGAGGAGTTTTTCTCAACTTAAACATTCTCATCTATCATCCTTCTTTTAGGATGGTGTAATGGGTCTATTTAATCCCTGATTATGGCTTAACCTCATTACTCAACACTAAACAAAAATTACAAAAACATCTAAATAATCATAAGTAGGTTAATGATCTTAATCCTACACCAAAGGTGATTAAGTGTGAGAATCTGACTTCACACTTAAGGTACTCTCATTACCCCTAATCAGAGGGAAGATGTGATGAGTTTACTAACCAATTGGTTTAGGCTTAAACTCATTAACTTATGACAAACTTTCAAAAGCAATAAAAGACTGAAAACTCAAAAACAAACAATAATCGTCTCCTTCGGGATTCTTTTCTCATCACCTTCATTCACAACCGAGAACTTGCTTCTTCCGTCTAATGCAAGACAGTTTGCATCTGTGCCAGACAGATCATACACTTGAGCATAGGCAAGTAAGCAGTTCACAAATCAATTCATCTATCAGTCTCTTTGGGTCGAACTACGGTGTTCTGACTTCCTCATTGCACGAGAGGATACGTAGGCATAACTTAACAGTTATCGAACAAAAGTCTCTGTATATTCCCCCTCCTTTCAGTTTCATTCTCTTAAGCCTCATGATCTTGAGCATACTCTTTTCCTTACACTGACACATCATTTATACACTTCACACTTCCTTTACACTGACACCTGTACATTCTTTTCCAGCTATTTTATACACAAATTGCACTGACACTACCCCTTTAAAACACAAATCTTTTAAGCGTGGATCCCGTCGAGTACGGCGGACAATCTGGGTGCTAATACCTTCCCAGGTTGTAACCAACCCCCTTTCTCAGTCTCTCTGGTTCGCAACCGTCTTATCCATCTTTTTCTAGGCTTATGCAGCATTGCCTTTCCTCCGGGATAAAAATGCCTAGCTGGCGACTCTATTCATCTCCAGTGAGTTCACGGCTGTGTGTTCTCATTGTCCCTCTCGCCGACCGTTCGCGTCTGTACCTTTATCTGACCTGGTGTCACTTATCGGGAGCGACACAAGTCTCAGTCAAATAACCTATTTTTCCCTTGTCACGGTCGTGACAAGGGAATCACGTTCGTGTCCTTTGTAATTTAAGTGTCACGGTTGTGAGGGATATGTCACGATCGTGATTGCTCCTTTTGGGGTGTCACGGTCGTGACACCTAGGTGACGACCGTGAGTGTTACAAAATATGCAGGTTTTGCAGCATTCTTCATTTCTTCATCTTTTTATGGTTGTTTTCGCTCCTTTTGCTCTTGGCTCATGATTTAGCTCTTTATACGATGTACCTGCAAAATGGTAAGGAAAACTCGAGGAATCGGGTGTTAAAACGACGATTATGCGATAAAACGGTAATGAAACTTAGCAATATAATCGATACATTTTCTCGTTATCAGCAGGCACTATCAATTGTATTTATGCAGGTACAGGTGTTTCTAACAGAGCTAAAAGCAGATTCCCAGGAGAAACATTTCTTTATGCTTGAACAATAACAGGTGTCTTCCGAGGTGTCTCCAATCATCCCCAGTAAAGTTGGAAGTTGAAGTTCTTCTCCAACATTAATGGCAAGAGATGTTTACCCTCCCCAAGCAGAAGTCTTCCTTTAATACAAGGGAAAATCCCAGTCGTACAAGGATTGTCTTTCCTCCCCAGCAGTTTGCTTCCTCAGCAGTGTCATACCTCTGGTTCCCAACCAAGTCAGGAGGTCTTCATTTCCCCCACCAAAGTGCAAGAAGGGTCCATCTCCAGCAGGGTCTTGGCACTCCAATCTTAAAAGTCCAATTTATTTTTGGCAATGGCGGCTGTTCAGAGCCGGTGTATCATTGACAGCTTTCCCCGCAGAGTTGTCTCCTCCTCATCAAGATGGATCAGATCAGTGCAGTGATCATCGTTTCTCCCCAGTCAAGCCATCTGGGGATACTTGCAGTCTCCTTTTCAGGAGATCTCTTTGCATTTGCATTTAGTCATCATCATTACATTTGCATCCTCCAAAGCGTAGCATTTCCATCCTCATGGAGCATTACGCCATAAATTCAAGCATACGCATGCCAGCATGGGCCAGTTTTGAGGTATATTACGAACATCTTCTCAACCTGAAGTACTCCGCACAGAGGATATCAATACCATTTGCCAAGCATTCTTTCCTTTTCAAGTCAATATTTTCCATTTATTCCGTGTCTTGTTTGGTACAACAGTCGCGTCGTAGGTTCTCGTTTTGTACAACGATCTTGTTTGTCTGGGCTCTCGTTTATGTACAACGATCCCGTTCCATCTTGTCCTATGTTTTTTGTGTTTTTGGTTATCGGCTGAGATTGTTTTGTGTTAGATCCGAGGATCTTTTGTGAGTTGTCATTTGAGGATGGCATTCCTTTCTTCAAGTCCTTCTGAGGTTGGTCTTGTTGTTGTGGCTACCATTCGAGGATGGTAGACCATTTTGAGCTTATTGATTGAGGTCAGTTTGTCTCTTTTGCAAAGTTTGTCTGAGGTCAGTCTTTGTGTTTTTGGTTATCGACCAAGGCCGGTATACCATTGCGTTTCCATTTGAGGATTGTTTCGTGTTAGATCTGAGGATCGTTTGTGAGTTGTCATTCAAGGATGGCATTCTTTTATTCAATTCCTTCTGAGGTTGGTCTTGTTGTTGTGGCTACCATTCGAGGATGGTAGACCATTTTGAGCTTATTGATTGAGGTCAGTTTGTCTCTTTTGCAAAGTCTGTCTGAAGTCAGTCTTTGTGTTTTTGGTTATCGACCGAGGGCAGTATACCATTGCGTTTCTATTCGAGGATGGTTTCGTGTTAGATCCGAGGATCTTTTGTGAGTTATCATTCGAGGATGACATTCTCTTCTTCAAGTCCTTCTGAGGTTGGTATTGTTGTTGTGGCTATCATTCGAGGATGGTAGACCATTTTGAGCTTATTGATTGAGGTCAGTTTGTCTCTTTTGCAAAGTTTGCCTGAGGTCAGTCTTTGTGTTTTTGGTTATCGACTGTGGCCGGTATACCATTGAGTCTCCATTCGAGGATGGTTTCGTTTTAGATCCGAGGATCTTTTGTGAGTTGTCATTCGAGGATGGCATTCTCTTCTTCAAGTCCTTCTGAGGTTGGTCTTGTTGTTGTGGTTATCATTCGAGGATGATAGACCATTTTGAGCTTATTGATTGAGGTCAATTTGTCTCTTTTGCAAAGTCTGTCTGAGGTTAGTCTTTGTGTTTCTGGTTATCGATTGAGGCTGGTATACCATTGCGTTTCCATTCGAGGATGGTTTCATTTTAGATCCGAGGATCTTTTGAGAATTGTCATTCGAGGATGTCATTCTTTTCTTCAAGTCCTTCTGAGGTTGGTCTTGTTGTTGTGGCTATCACTCGAGGATGATGGACCATTTTGAGCTTATTGATTGAGGTCAGTTTGTCTCTTTTGCAAAGTCTGTCTGAGGTCAGTCTTTGTCTGAGGCCGATATACCATTGCGTCTCCATTCGAGGATGGTTTCATTTTAGATCCGAGGATCTTTTGAGAATCGTCGTTTGAGGATGGCATTCTTCCCAATATATTTTATTTCCCATAGAGTTCAAATTTACAGGTTTTATTCGAGTATTCAATCTCTCCATACCTTGAACGTCTAAAAGCTCTCGCAATTATTCGTTCAGGCGTGCAGATGATTGAATATGGGCAGCTGTAATACCTCAAAATTTTCCCTCTCATTTCCTCAACATTTTGCATAGCATTTTGCATACATATATTCATAAAATAACGAAAAACATTGCATCATATTTTATAACATAGCCGAGGCATGGGTATGTGATCAATGATTGGAGCAACTAAAGGCATTACAAAGGAAATCAAAGGGTCACAAATCTTTTCAACCTTGTGCAAAGGGTTCACAACATCCCACAAGTCTTCACTTGAAGCCACAAGCCACAGAAAGATGAGGTTTAATCAAAGGAGGCAAGCAGTGCAACATTTCTTGATAAAAAGCCCCGAATTAGAGTTTCATTTATAATGGGCTTCGACATGAAGTTTCGACTCAAAGAGGATTCCTTTGTATTATATATGATGTCAAAGGCCTAGGGTTCAAATCTCGTCCACAAATTCATTTTGGAAGAGGTTCGACTGGCCAGACGACTGAAAATCGAGGAATCGGGGAAAAGGCAACCGAGCTAGGTAAAAAGGGTCGATTCCTGACTTTTAAGATCGAGATCATGAAATTAGGGTTACAATGATCCTATGTTTCAAACTTGGTCAAGAAATGATGGAGGAATCATAAAATATCAAAGGAGAAAATCATTTGAAAAGTGGTTGGTTTTACATTTCCCTCCACTTTTCCTTCCACTTTCCTTCCACACTTCCTTTCATTCTTTCCCTCTTGTTTTTCCATTTCAATTCCACTCCATTTCCCTTGGAAGTTTCTACCATGTTCTACCATCTTCTAGAATATTCCTTCTCCTAACCTAGTTCCATTGCTAAATCCTAACCTCATTACGAAACCATAATTTTGGATCCCAAGCCTAATTTTTGGGCCCCAAACCTAAGCCATATTTAATCCATTTTCATCCAAACCAAAAGAAGACACTCACAATTTTCATTCACCCACAATTTTCCAAATTTCTCATTCTCACACAATCACTTTTTCTATCTCATTTTTCCTCCATTTTCCCTCCTTTCACCAAAGCTTTTTTGAATAAGCTCTTCAAGTTTCACATTGAAACTTGAAGATCTTGAAGCTTAGCCTCCAACCTCCATTGATTTGTGGATTGTGGAAGAAGAAGCTACTGAATTTTGTGAGGATTTCGGATTATCGGAAGCGCACGAAGGTTCAAGCATCAAGAACGCATTTATTTTGCGGTTTCGCGGTTTTCGTGGTTTTCTCTTCGATCAAGCTTCGATTCTTGCAACATTCACCGAAGCACTTCTCTGCTTCGTAGGTTGGTGATCTAAATCACTTCTTCTTTAAGTTATTCTCTTCATCTCGCCATTTTGGCATTCTTTAATTGCTTTTTGTTTTGCTTGCGATCGATTACGTTTCGTTATGTGTTGCTTGCGATTTGTGATTTTTGATGGATTAGGATTTAAGGTGTTAATAGTTATAGGTTCTAGCATGTATAAATAAGTCCCAGTTAAGTAGAAATTCATGTTAGCATGTTCCTAGGTATGTTAGGGATTATTAGAAGTGAGTTTGTGGCCAAAAGCACTTATTTCTTAACTTTTTTCACATTCTGGTTCAGTGTTAACCGGTTAACCATTTGGTTAACTGGTTAATGGGTGCGTATTGGCCACAAAACAGGGCAGTTTTAGGTTCGTTAACCGGTTACCAATTTGGTTAACCGGTTAACGCTGTTAATTTTTGGTTTTTTTGCTTATTTGATAGCTTAGTCCTTATGTCTAGTGCCTTTAATGTTCATACATGTTTAGGTATTGATTTTAGGGAATTTTTGGGTCCATTTACAGTAGCTCATTCCCCCATTTCGAGTCGTTTTGACGCGTTTACGTTCATGTTGCGTGTTATGCATTTTTGTATTCCTTTGAGTGTAGCTTGTTTTCTTGCATTTTTGTTGCCATGTTTATGCATCATTTTGCATGTGAATAATCATATTGTATTATGTTTTTACATGTTTCACATTGTATTAAGCCATCTTGCATTTCATTGCATCAAGACATGTTGCATTTTGCATAATCATGTATGTATGTGCATTTGGTTACATTTGGTTGCATGATTGATCATATCATGTACATCAATTCAATTCTGAATTTTGCATTAAGCTTGACATTCTTGTTAATCTAACATGTTGCACATTCATGATCAATGCACATTGTGTTCATATGCCAAGTCCATGGGCCATACTTTGCACTACTTGTTGCATAATCCATCATGTGATGCATTCTTGCATAATCTCCCAAAAAATGTTCATGTTCTTTCATTTATGTATGATGATCCATGTTCAAAAGCATGTTCATGAAGAATTGGTATATGTTTCATTGAGTTTGTGCATTAAAACATGAAAATAACTAAACCTGGATTTTGCATTTCACAGCTGACTTTGCATATAGGTGTTGTAAAATACATGTTGTTTTTTGCTTGCATGCTGTATTTGATTTTTTACACCTACCTTTTCATGTTGCATGCTGGCTGTAAAAAGCTGATTTGTGTTATGCATTGTTTTCATAGTTGTTTGTGTATTTGGGGCAGTAATAGGTGCTGTATTTTTTGTCTTAGCATTTTTTAGTTCTCTAGAATTAAGAGAGTCATTAGGATTTAATTAGGGTATCTTTGTTTTATTATTTTAAATAAAAATGCACACTAATCTTTGTTTTGTAGAGGGGAAGATTGAGGTAAGTTTCCTTCAACTTATTCTTTTACTTCCTTTATGCATTTAATTTGCATTTAATTTCCTTTACTTTTAATACTTGTGTTTGGTAGGATTTCCCCCTCTTTTGTAGAATCAACTTAACTTCTCTAGGAAGTAAGTTGCATTCTATTCTTTTCTTATCAGGATTAGAAAACCTCATAAACCATTAGGACCCCTTTTGTATATAATAAATGACTTAGGGTTGGTCTTAGTCCCTTAGTTTTTCCCTGTTGCAACTTGAGTCCTTCTTTCTCATCTCATAAAGAAAAACAATAAAACACTTAATAAAAACCGAATGTTCTTGTACGACACGAGACTTTGTTGCGGAGTACTTATACGCGTCCTGTTTCGGGGCGAGGTGTAAGTATTTACCATGATGGATAAGTATTAGTATGAGAATGTTCACAAACAAATTCAAAACATTTCTCATAAAATACAAAAACAAACAATAAGCGACTATCCTGCGGGAACTTCTTTTCTCATCCCATTCACTCACAACGCGAACTTGCGACGACCTGTCTCGCATGCAAGACGGTAAACGCACTCGTACCAGATGAGCCTGCTACACCTGAGCATAGACATACGCAGTTCCAGCTATAAAAAACACAAACAAATAGTACCCGCCTTAGTTAGACGAACTACGACAACTCTGATCCTCATTTTCCCAATGAGGTACGTAGGCAGTGGGGTAAGGCCCATTCGAGCACATTCCTTATTTTCCCTACATTTTTCCCCTTTCTTTCCATTTTTTAATTCCATTTCTTTTCTCATTCCATTCCATTCCAGATAGCAATTCTTTCATTTGAACAACAGTTATATTTTTCTCACCCTTTGAAACAAAACAAACAAGCATGGATCCCGTCGGGTACGGCGGACGGTCTGGGTGCTAATACCTTCCCAGGTCGTAACCGACTCCCGAACCCAGATCTTTGGTTCGCAGGACCTTTTCCTTTCCTTCTTCCTTAGTTTTGTGCAGCATTACCTTTCCCATTCTTTCAGGATAAAAATGCATGGCTGGCGACTCTACCTTTTTCGCGCCACTTTCGCGTTTGTACTAGGATGAAAATCCCGGGAGCGACACCTTGGATTTTTATCTATGCACGATTATCTAAACTACAGAGGTTGCTCTGAAGATAATCAAGGGTGAACAATAGTGCAAAAAGATCTTCAAGCATTATTGGACCATTGGTGGCTTCCAATTTACATGGACGAAGAAAATGGTCAGATTAGTCTTAACAACGGTACTACTGCTAGACAACAAACTTTCAACGCCAAAATACAAGATTCGGGCAGAGTCAAGATACATCGTATACAAAGTGGATACGGTCTTTTACCACCTCACAGTTATTGACATTGCCAGGTCTATTTAACAGATAAATGAGGATGTATCATAGTATGCATGGATCTCCGAAATCAAATGGAGCAAGGTGTCTCTCGTCTCCAAAAGTATAAACGAGGATGTATCATAGTATGCATGGATCTCCGAGATCAAATGGAGCAAGTTGTCACTGTCTCCAAGAGTCACAACTCATTAGCATGATACAGGAAGTTCCAATAGTCGAGCTTATGGACTATGAAACCGACAAAAGAGATTTTCAATATAATCCCTTTGATCGAAGAAAAGAAATGCTTGGAAGTTCCCTTTGACAGCGAAAAAATTCCCAAGCCAACACCAATAGAGGTTACTTTTGACAGCCAAAAGGAACGTCTAACCCTTTTTGGTCATTCACTTACCAGGCTCACTGCCTTATGCTTCAGAGAAAGCAATTTTGTATAAGTACGGACCAACAATCATGGAAGGAGAGAAATACCCAACCATCCCTTGTCAACGTCGCTGATATTATCGAGTCACTAGAAATGGGCGAATATTCAACCGAGGATTTAAAGAAACTGCAAAGGGAAAGGAACCTCAAGCTCATATCATCAATCGCCAGTGGGTCAATCAAGTAATCCAAAGCTTGCAACAAAGGATAAGGATGAAATCCTCATGCTCATTCAAAGAAGTGAGTATAAAATTGTGGACCAATTACTATAAACTCCTTCAAAATAATTCGGTGTTACCTCTTCTGCTCAGCTCAGAAGCTCACCGATAATATTTCAAAGGGTTATGGAGAAAACCTTCAAAGAAACATACATAATTGTGAACAAATTCAATAATATCTTCGGAAGCATCACTAATTTCAACAATTTCAGATTTAATGACGATGATCTTCCTGAAGAAGGAAGGAATCCCAATATGGAATTAAACATTACTATCAACTACGGTAACGATGCTCTAGATAGCGTACTCATAGACACAGGTTCAACTCTAAACATAATGCCAAGGTCCACGCTCACAAGACTGACTATTCAAGGTACTCCTATGTGAAAAAGTGAGGTCGTAGTCAAAGCATTTGACGAATCTCGAAAAGAAGTTATCGGCGAAGTTGATCTTCCCATAACCATTGGACCTTACACCTAATAAATTATATTTTAAGTCATGGACATTTGCATCATGTACAATTGTTTACTCAGCCGACCATGGATTCCTGAAACAGAGGCAATGACCTCCACACTTCATCAAAAAATGAGATTTATGAAAATAACAAATTAGTAATGGTATTTGGGGAAAAAGCTTTAATTGTTAGCAACTTATCCTTATTCTCATATTTGGAACCAAAAGACGTCATTTGAACTCAGTTCCAAGCTTTCTCTGTAAGCAACAAGGATTAGCCAGAAATAACGTCAATTGCTTCCTAGAAAGATGCTCTCCAATCCCTAGAAAGCAACAATATTAAAGGTTGGGGTCAAGTTGCAATTCCCGTCAGCAACGAATCAAGAAAAAGTCTTGGTTGTTCTTCAACAACAACTAAACCTACATCAAAGGACGAAAACTTTGTTCCTATTAAAAACTTTTTCCACAGTGGGGGCTTCCTTAACCCAATCTCTCAAGAGGTTCATACCATTGAGGAAAACAATTCGGAAGGCTCCGAAGATCCTGATGACGAATGGAAAACATACTTCAATGAGGAAGGATACATTTCTCAAGACGAAGTGCACAAGCCATTAAACTTGCCAATCTCCATTTAAAAGTATATTCCAGAAACTAAGGATAGAGAAATCTCGGAAGTACCTCATGCTCCTCACAAATCATTGGAAGACACTCCAATGATCGACGAATTGGATTGTACATCTGAAGATCCAGTGGATGATCGACCCAAATGGGAACCTTATCAGGAAAATACGATAGAAAAACATCGTCATCTCGATGAATTTGCAAGGATTGTAGGACAAAACTTCCTCAACTTTCCACTACCAGAAGTGAATGTCATTACTGAAGATGACTCATCGACTCCCACAAAAACGTGTGAAACCTTGGGACATCCAAGTGGAAAATATGATTACCTCGTAAAGTACACTGCTCCTGCAAGTTCTCGCATTGATATCAAATACATCCAGTCAATTAAATAGGGAGACTCTCCTGAGAATATCGATGAAGAAACAACTGACAATTTCACTCACGATCAAGCTGCATGGAAGGAATACTCTGTGGATTCTCCTTCACCAGAAATAGATGTCATCACTAAAGCTACTCCGGGAAGAAAAGTTCTAGACTTTTGCATCTCTAACGGAGTTTGTTACAATTGGGTCTCTGTTTATGTCCCAAACATCGTTCACATTCCAAAGTAATTTCTTAGTTTTATTTTGACCTTTCATCTCTCCCAGATGACAAGGAATGTCTTATAGGGCTTACTTGCATTAAATGTCCTCTTCACTTAGCCCAAATTGACAGAGTTTTGTTTTATAGGGCTGTGTATTTCAAGAATTTACAAATCATAAACAAAATGTCATTCTGTATTTCCGCACTTATTGCTATTTTATCTTTTCCCTTTTTCAGAAAATGGTAATCCCTAAAAACAACTAAAAAAATAAAATAAACGTTTTTCAAAACTAATTTGAATAAACTTTCTTTTCCATTCTCTAAATGTGTTTTCTCGATATCATCATTGCATAAATTAATTATTTTAAACTCCATTGAAACATGCGATCCAATGCCTTCTCCCAAATTTAAGTTCCCGGTATTTAAAGCTAAAGAGGAAGATGACGAAGAAATACCAGAAAAGATCTCCAGACTGCTCAGACACGAGGAGAATTCCATTCAACATTACAAAGAACCATTGGAAACAGTTAATTTGGGTTCAGAACAGGAAAGAAAGGAAGTCAAGATCGATGCATTACTCAGTTCAGATGAAAGGAAAAGCCTAATCTCAAAACTTACAGAATTTCCCAATGTATTTGCTTGGTCCTACCAGGATATGCCAGGGGGTGATACCGACATGGCTATCAAAAACAAGGAAGAGGTACATAAGAAAATCGACGCATGATATCTATCCACTTCAGAATATCCTCAATGGTTGGAAAACATTCTTCCAGTGCCAAAGAAGGATGGAAAAGTCATAATGTATAGGGATCTCAACAAAGCAAGTCCAAAGGACGACTTCCCCTTACCACACATCGACATGCTGGTAGGCAACACAACAAAGTAAAAATTATTTTCCTTCATGTATGGATTTTCGGGATATAACCAAATCAAAATGGCACCCGAAGACATGAAGAAAACATTTTTCATGATGCTATAGGGAACCTTCTGTTACAAGGTAATGTTGTTCAGGTTAAAGAATGCTGGTGCTACATATCAAAGGGTAATGTCAACTCTCTTTCATGACATGATTCATAAAGAGATCGAAGTATACGTTGACGACATGATCGCCAAGTCGAATACTAAAGAGGAACACATTGAACATCTACAGAAATTGTTATAATATTTGAGAAAATATAAACTACGATTGAATCCTAACAAATGCACCTTCGGTGTCCGGGTAGGAAAGCTCCTGGGATTCATCGTCAGTCAGAAAGGAATCGAAGTTGATCTTGACAAAGTCAAGGTTATTCAAGAAATGCCTGCTCCGAAAACGGAGAAACAAGTACAAGGATTCCTGGGACATCTAAATTACATCTTAAGGTTCATATTCCTCATGACCGAGATAGGCGCGCCAATATTCAAACTTCTACGGAAAAACCAAAGTCATGACTGGACAGAAGACACAAAGAAGCATTTGAAAATATTAAGTAAATTTTATAGAAGACGACCGTGACATACAAGGACTGGCAGGAGATGCTCCCTTATGATCTTCATGGATATCTAACTTTCGTTCGCACTTCAACAGGGGCAACCCCTTTCTCACTAGTATATGGTATGGAAGCAGTGCTCCCCATAGAAGTTGAAATACCATCATTAAGGATATTGATGGAGGCCAAACTCACTAAAGCTGAGTGGTGCCAAAGCATATTCGACGAGCTCAATCCGATAGAAGAAAATAGAACCAATGCCTTATGTTACAGTCAGTTATACCAGCAATGGATAAGGAAAGCATTCGACAAGAAAGTTTGACCTTGTGCCTTCAAAGAAGGAGATATTGTGCTCAAGAAAATCCAATATTTTCTCATCGACTCTCGGGGCAAATAAACTCTGAATTATGATGGCCCCTATGTGATCAAGAAAGTCTTCTCAGGCAGTGCCTTGATACTCGCAACAATGGATGGTGAGGAATTCACTTATCCTACAAATGTTGATACAATCAAGAAATAATTCACCTAAAAGTAAAAAAAACAAATAGAATCGGTGGATTGAAAACCCGAAAGGGCGATCCAGGAAAAACTTAGAGATAAAAAAATAGTCTCGGTGGATTGAAAACCCGAAAGGTTAATCCGGACAAAAATTAGAGATAAAAAACAGTCTCGATGGATTGAAACCCCGAAAGGGCGGTCTAGGAAAAAATTAGAGACATATCCCGCTAGAAAAAATCTAGGCAAATTGTAGGGATTCATGGCAAGTAACTGCATCCAACCAGATTGGATCATCATAAGAAAGTCATTCATCAAGTCATCATCAACAGAAGCTCTGAAGACTCCAAACTCAAAATTGGTAGAATGATGATGATCATTATGTTTCAATGTATCTCTTTTCCCTGTAAATTACCATTTTCTACTTTGTAAATACTCCGTGGAATCACGCCTTCGGCTGATTACCACCCTATATCTGAAACTTTGAGCATTTGTCCATTTGCTTGCGACTCTTATTTTTATCTGCTTTGCAAAATGACATTTTCAAAATTGATTTGTCTTTTTCTTGATATTAAAATGAATTTACTTTCACTCTTATGTTTTTCAAAATTTAACATACAATTTTCCTTGGTTTGTGAACGTAAAAGGAAATCATTCAGTTGCTCCAAAAGCAACAAACTTTTGGAGTATCCCATGAGGATGAACTTGTGTCTCCCCATAGAGCCATGTGTCCAAAAATCAACAGTGACTGGAGCTCCCCACTACATTGAGCAATCCAACCAAGCCACAGTGATATTCCATCTTCGGATCGGCCCAATATTCTCTGTCTTGTATACTTGTGTGTCATGTCTGTTTTGTCAGCATACATATTCATTTATACATTCATAACTATGCTTGCATTTACATTTGGATAATCATACTCGCATTTATCCCACGTGATAACGGGTCTTCTCTCCAGTTTTTTCCTATATATAATGTCAATTCTCAAGTTTTGATAACTTGAACCTCTACAACAATGATGTAACCAAGCCTTCGTAACCTCAAGATCACCGACAAGATGAACGGTCTGGTATCTTAGGATCAAAATTTCGGGTATTCTAATGTATTTAATCCTCTTGTATCACTAATCTTCCAATGCTTTCACCATTTGCATCTTTGGGACCAAGATAATTAAATAGGGGCACCTGTCATACCCTAAATTTTGACCCTAATATATATACCTCATCATAAGTAATCCACTGACCAAAGGACTGTGTCATACTGGTATGGATAGTATCCCCGCAATGAATCAGGATTTTTGAGTGTCTCTAAGGATTCAGGAAAAGGACCAATCATTAATACATAATATTTTCAACCTTTCAATCATTCTCAAAGGATCAAGAAATCCCAAACAATGAAGAATAATTCCAAGATTATAAAAAAATTTCAGTGATATGGGCCCTGAGTCATCATTATCACCAATTAGGGTTTCAATCAACTAAGCCCTCCAAATGAAAATATTCATGGAAAAAGAAGCCAATGCCTCCACATGTCATCAAGAAAGGTTGAAATTACTTTTAAAAACCACCTACAAGTCCAAGAGATGCAGATATCAAGGATTTCAATATTAGGGTTTCATTGTGCCCAAATCAGGGTTTCTGACTGATCGGGGAACCCAAAGTCAAACTTTTCATATGGATAATATCCAATACCATAGGAAATGGTTTAAATAACTCATATGCACCTTGGAAGTCCATTCATAGGTTTGAAATACATCAGAGAATGTTTAGTCAAAAAATCAGAAACCAGGGGTATCCAATGTAATTTCCACCTGGACAAAAAAGTCAATGTTTGACTTTTTCACCCAAACATA
This sequence comes from Lathyrus aphaca, assembly GCA_963966055.1. Taxonomy (NCBI): domain Eukaryota; kingdom Viridiplantae; phylum Streptophyta; class Magnoliopsida; order Fabales; family Fabaceae; genus Lathyrus; species Lathyrus aphaca. Next base: position 133,169,152 of record OZ014519.1, on the reverse strand, counting down.
AAAATAAATCAGAAATGTGAAGATAACTTGTAAAAGAGGTAATCTTTGAAACTTAGAAAATTTTCTAAATTATAAGAAAAAGTGTTCAAGTACCCTACTTTTAACCATCATAATTTATGATCCTAGCATCAGATTTTTGTGAACCAATATCAAATGAAAGATCTTGCCATAAACTACAAATGATGTAACTAAACAAAACTCCAATTCATCATTCTGAGTTGAAAATTGATCAAAATCAAGAAAAAATTGGAAATTTCAACACTTAGACAAAATTTGCCTAAGTACAAAATCAGTCAAAACATAAAAACTTGGAGGCATTTTTGACATAATTCCAATGTTTTTGCAAATTTTTCCAACAATTAAAAGAGCCAATTGATATGAAAATATCTTGCTTGTACATGAAGAAATCATGGATCAAAGTCACCATGACAAACTGTTTTCCAAAAAACAGATTTTCATAAAACTTGAAATTATGATTTTTTTTGTGAGTTAAGGGATAAGATCAAGTGGTCTTAAGCATCTAAACAATTATTAGAAATCTGATCAAACCTGCAAATTCATGATTGCACCAGGGAATTCCCATAAATGGCATTTATGGAATTCAACACCTATGCATTTCAATCTAATGGTCACCATGTTCCAAAATAGAATATTCTTGGATCTCTTGATCAACAAGTAATAGGTGTCCACGATCCATGTTTAAAACTTTTGAAGAATGTAAATTAGTTTACTACATAGCTAAGCTATTTGAGGAATCTCATCATTCAACATTTAAGAGATATTATGGAAAGAAATGATCAACAATGCTAAAATTATCTCTTCAAGACTTAAGGGATAGGTAATCCCAACATATTTTTCCTATAAATAGAGACCTCATTTGATCATAAAACTTACACCAAAGCCTCTGAATTCTAAGCTTTCTCTCATTCACTCTCAAAGACTCAAAACTTGACATTTTGAGCAAACACCATCAGTTTTTGAGTTTGAGCCACAATAAGCTCAAACCAATTGCTCAAATACATCAGATATGATGTATCTGAGGTGTTCAAACACTTGAACCATCCCAGAAACACCTCCAACCCAAAATCACTCTTCAAAACCTCAAAAAGGTCTACTTTCTGTAACTTGAAGATCAGAACTTGATCCAACCATTTGCAATCAAGTCCAAGTGTTCAAACACACTCCATCTCATCCAAGGAAGCTGTTAAAATCATCACAGGTCTTCTCTAACACCTCTAGATCAAAATCACCCCAGTTGGTGCAAGCTCCAAGTCAGGTAAGCCTCAAACTTGGCCATTTCATAATCCATACATATTTCCTTGCACTATCTTTTTACTACATATGCGTGATCATATATTAAACCATTCCCATCAATCAATTTCATAAAATCATCATCATGTAGAATTTAATGAGGCTTAGGCCAAATTATGTTTCTTCAGTGTTCATCACTGATTTCTCTCACCACACTTAAAATAAATGAAATTAAATTTCATGTTTGAGTTCGTGATTGAATTTGCAACAATTTTGGGGTTGGTTTCATGTGTTTTCATTAAGGTTTGAGTGATATATAATTGAATTTGCAAAATCTGGGCTAACTGCCTGTGCACATGTACTTGTCGCTCGTTTTCAAATTTTCAAAATTTTGAATTTCCAAATTATTTTTAATTATTTCCAAAATTAATTTCTCTCTTATTCTTTAAAGTTTTTAAATGATTCTTTTTCGTTAATTCTACAAAATTAAATATTTTATTCCATAAAAAAATCACCAAAAAATATATTATTTATTATATTTAATATTTTCTTAAAGAATATATTTTTAATTGTTTTTAAACATCTTAAAAATCTTCTTTCACTTGACTTTTAAAAAATAAATGGTATTCAAGTCATCTGATGGATAAAATATAAATTTTCAAATCCAATGTTTCAACTTTTTTTTCACTTATGTTTGAAATTCCTCAAAGTTTTAAACTTTTTTAAATGTTTAAAATATTCAAAATTAGGGTTTTGATTTAATCACCCTCAAATTATTTTTTATCACCTTCATGGGCATCTATTAGAGTGTAAGACCCATCCCATTTTGAAAAATGAACCATTAGGGTTCATCTGATCCATTTTCAAAAACTCGGTGCGATAGTCTTTTTCACCGCATTGAATTCTCATATGTGAATTTTTTTTCTGTGAATTTCTTTACACATAACATTCTTTTAATCAAAATGAATTGTTATAATGTATCATGGGGAATCCTTTGTGTCTAGGACCCATTTTTTTTTCTATTTTTTAACTTTCTCTAGTCTTCTTTAAAACCCCACCAGGCTTCCGCATAAGTCCTGATTCCTCCAACTATTTTCTTGAACAGTTTTCAATCTCCCAAACAAAGATATTGGGCTACTTATTAAGTGTTCCATCTTTTTCAAATTAAATATCTAATACATCTGCAATAGACTGAGCTTCATAACTAGGTGGAGCTACTTTCTAGTCGGTAGATAAGCTTTTCCTTAAAAGCCCTACCCTGTGTATGAAATCAAAAGATAATAAAATACAAAACAAATTCCATAGGCATCCTTTTGTATAAGCCCTATTATTGGATTTTGAGCCATCTCTTCTCCATCTAACATCTTGTTGTTTTCTTAAACTGTTGTTTTCTTGTTAGATTAATGTTTTGCTATTGAAATTTATCTTGCTTTATCTCATACTATAACACGGATAGTAAAACATTTATTAATCATTAAAAAGGATACAATATAAAACATATATGTAATATCTCTCTCTCGCTCGGGATTTTGAGCCTCTACTTCCCACTGTAACTCCCAACATCATTCTTAAAAATCATTTAAGAATAATCAAACTATAGCAGTGACATACTAAAAAACTGTTCAACACATTAACTAGTTGTCGCTCCCTGGATTTTCATCCTGGTACAAACGCGAAAGTGGCGCGGAAAGAGGTAGAGTCGCCAGCCAGGCATTTTATCCCGAAGGAACGGGAATGGTAATGCTGCACAAACCAGAAGAAAGAAGAGGAAGGACACGGGTCCTACGAACCAAAGAATCTGGGTTCGGGAGTCGGTTACAACTTGGAAAGGTATTAGCACCCCAGATCGTCCGCCGTACCTAACGGGATCCACGCTTGCAAAGAAATATGTTTCAAAGGGTGAGGGGATGAAAGCTGCGGCAAAACTGAAACTGAAACTGAAACTGGATAAGAAAGAAAAGAAATGGGAACTGTAAAAAGAAATGAAAAGAACAAATGTAGGGAAAATAAAGATTGTGCTCGAACGGGCCATACCCCGCTGCCTATGTACCTCATCTGGACAATGAGGATCAGAGTCGCCGTAGTTCCCCTAACTAGGGGTGGAAAAGATTGCTTGTGTCTTAAGGCTTGAACTGCCTATGTCAATGCTAAGGTGTTGCAGGCTCGGACGACGAGTGCATTATCGTCTTGCAAAGTGACAAGTAGGAGCAAGTTCGCGTACGGAGCGAGGGTGATGAGAAAAGAAGTCCCGAAGGAGAGACGCTTATTGTTTGTTTGTGTTTTTTAGAATCTTTTATGAGTGTGTCACAAGAAAGTAAACTCAAACTCTTTTCCATGGAATGTGTACTTGTCACTACATTCCAAGATGGAATAATAGAACAAGCACACTCAAGTAAGGAGAAGATCCCCAAAACTTGAATCCAGAGATTAGGGCTTAGGCTCACTAACTCATTGAATTTATTAAGTGTTTTTGTATTTTTTGATGAAGAAGTGTTTTTTATGGTTTTCTTGGTGAAGATGGTATCCTGATCAGACTTGTGCATCACAAGACAAGCTTGTACTATCCCAAGATGGGAAGACTACAAGTGTATCATGGAATAAGGCTATTGCACAGGAGACCACTTCAATCTTTATTAAGTGTCTTTTATGATTTTGAGATGAGAAGAGAAGAGAACCAAAAAGAACTTAAAGGTAAAAGTCTAATGGGGGACTAATGAATCCTAATGTTATCATGCAAAAGGAAAACCTAGGTTAGTGAGGCTTACTATCCTAAAGAAGGAAGAGATAAGAAGAGAAAGAGAAGAAGGAGGAAGTAAGGCATAAGCCCCAACAATCACAAGTAAAATAATATCAAGAAGGAGAAGAGAAGAAATAAGACTTGGAGATGTGGGAATCACATCCACATCTCTCACTTACCAAAGCCCCTGAAATGGTTAGTGACATAAGAATAAATGCAAAACAAAATGAATATAATGTCAAACCAAAGCCACACAACCAGAAGTGAAGTCTTAATCACAAATGTCAAATGCAAATACAAAGCATAAGAATGAGATGGAAACTATACCACTCAAAATGGAGCAACATGGATTATCATGACAAACCAAAACAAACATGAGAGAACACAAAGCAAACTAGAAAAAGCAACACCATAAAGTCCAAGACCAGAACCTTAACATGTTAATAAAGTGCCTAAGGATCATATGAGATGAAGACAAGAAGCACACAAAGTCAAGTATTAACATCATGAGAAGTAAAGAAGCAAAAGAAGTGAAGTGAGCATGCATAAGAGTGGATGAACTTCAAAAGCAAACAAACACAAAATTTCTCAAGGCACAAGCATCAACTCAAGACCAGAGGGGTATCAACATCCTAAGAAGGCTCTAAACAACTTAAAGAAGTTGGCACAAGTGCCCTTCTAACCTAAGGGTTGAACATATGACCAAAAGTAAACAAAAGAGGATAGGCAAAGAACAAAACTTCAAATCAATTCAAGTATACATCCAAAACTTCCACAAACTTGCACAAAGAATCCTTAATCATACTATATTGACATGCCAAAAGGAGAGAATCAAAATCAAAACCTAAACAAGTCAAATAAAGGCTTAAACATGGATTAGGGTTAGGAGACTTCATGCACAAGTTAGAGACCAAAACTAATTAAGCAAACTTCTAAAAATCAGAATAAAAATCATCAACAAACTACATCTCATCATGAATCCAGAGCAAAAAGAATCAGTTTAAAATTCAAATTAATGACCAAGATAGAAAATGCACAAGACAACATGCTTCAAAATGAAATAATAAAACAATTAATTAAAAGAAACAATTAATTCCAGCGTGGAAATTAAAAATAAATGAAAAATAAAAATGCCAAAAATTAGAGAAAACTCAAAGGATCACTCTTGAATTTTTTTAGAATTTTTATGAACTTATTACTATTTTTAAAAATTAAAAATCAAACTGACAATAAAACAAAATAATAAAATATACAAATTGGACCAGGGGTGCAAATATCAAACAATCCAGTTCATTTTATTTGGGCTTATAACACAGGGGGGTGGGGATAGCAAAGAAAGGCCCATTGGTTTCAGCGTAGCACACAACAATTATGGTGGAAATTCAATTTAATCAGGAAAAAAGAAAAACCAATGGATCAAATGCACGCTCCAGATTCAGTCAACCAATGCCCTAAGTCTTCTCATTCATTAGCCAGGGTGTGAGAACATGATAATTATGGTGTGCGCAAAACAACATGTTTAATTCAGATTAAATTTATAAAATGAAGCACGTGAGAGGGAAGGGGTGATTTTAATGCGCTGGCAAGCCAACACCCGTCCAGATCACAGATCCTATGGCTGGGAAGTCATCTTCCTCAATTCTCCGTTCCAGAATCTGGTGACAGAGCCCTAGCTCCGGTCACCGGAAAGTTCAACAACATGAACAAAAACACACATAAATGCATCACAAGCTCCAGATCAAATCATTAAGACATGCTGAATCCAAATATATCCATGAAATTCACAATGGACCAAAGAGCAAGTCAAATCGAAGACAAAACGTTTCATGCATCAAACGACAATTCATCATAACAAGTTCATTTCGCACTCATTTTACATTCTAAATAGATCAACAACACCATCAAAACATGTAGATCACAATGAGCACAAACAATTTCATTTCTGGATTTGAGAATTTGATGCTAACCTGAGATCTACAGATCTGGAAATAGCTTGAGAGAAACCAGGAGGAGCTGCAGATCCACTCCAAATCCACTCTAGTTGCAAAATAAATGCAACTAAAGCCTTGAAAACTGCTGGATCTAAGAACTGGCATGGTGTGAAATCCTGAGGATTAGCTTGAACAAGTGGTTGATTTTGACTCCTTGCACTTTACTGATCAAGAATATGTCACTGGTTCTTGCAAAGAGTGAGTGTATGATGAAATTCGAAGAGAATTGCAAATGGAGCAAAAAATTGAGAGTGAACAAATGTTATGGATCTGAGGTGAAATGAAACCCTACTTAGCTTATAAAGGGTGCATGCTTTCAGTGTTTGAAATTGCAAGGAGAATGCACGTGGGAATCATGAGGGAGGATCAAATTGCGAAAAATGCAAGAGTGGTGTGAAGTGGTGAAATGATCGTTATATCCCTTCTCTCCTTGCACATGTTCAAGTATAATCCAGCCCTTGATTCATAATTGGAAGCATCCTGGCCCTTGGATGTAAGGGTCATGCTTTTTGAATGATTATGCAACTTTTCATCTTATGTAATATACCTCACTCCATGCACGAATTTGATGATGTCTTTGGAGAAAAATGACATTTATGCAATGCCTTGTAATATTATGACCTTATTTAGTCCATGACACAACTTGAAAATGACTTTCATGAGTTCTTAAAATTGGATGAAACTTGGAATTCAAGGCATGCCCTAAAAATCAAGTAATTTTCGAAGGCCCTATCTCATGATCCATGAGGGCTATGAAAATGTACTTATAATTTTTGAAAATGGGAGAACCTAACCTTCAACTTTCATGTTTAATGGCAAATCATTTGAAGCTTTTTTCACCATGTTATAAGCCTTTGAAAATTAGGGCAAAAAGTTGCCAAAATTAGAAAGTTCCATGACAAACCATATGCCAAAAATGGAAAACTCCTCAAAACCCCTTGATTCTTGATCTTTGACCTTGCCAAACCTCTTTTAAGGTTATAAGAACATCCCTTGACTTGAAAAATGAGATTGGACCCTTTGAATCCTCACAGTTGACTTCTAGAATACACAATTGACCAATTTCTTCTCTTACAAGCAACTGATGAAATAACTGACTTCCACAAGGAGTTTTCTCACCAAATTTCATCCCTAGGATCCTCTTATCATATGAAAGACTTTGCCCAGATGAAATGGCCAAAGTCACAAAGTTTTTATGCTTGAAAGTGAAACCCTAATTTTGGATCATTATGTAGGAGTTTGCCCTAGCTTGAATTCACTGGTGATCTCTCAACCTCCTGGGCTTTTGTGACTGATCTTGCACAATGCCATGTAGACTCCTCATAGGACTTGGACATATCCACTGGGACTCTTGTTATAGCTTGTAATGCCTCAAATCCACCCACAGATGATCATATGCCTAATGCTAGGTCATGAGAATGTTATGCTTCATCTTTGCATGCAAAGATGCCAAGGATATGATATGCTTATGATGATTATAGTATGATGATGATGCTTAAAAATAAGAGGGCAAATTTGGGGTGTTACAGCTGCCCCTATTCAAGCAACTGTTAATCTGAAAAGGACGGTAGCACGGGCTATCGACCGTTCAAGATGAACTGTGGTTGAATACCAAGAAAACCTGAAATTTGCACTCTGCTGAAGAATGCAAGCACTGGGAAATAAACCCAACCAAATAACGCTTTGGTGACTGAAGTGAATATAAATCAGACGAGCTCCTTCCAAGTTGAACTGTTATTTTGGATAAGAATACTTTGACAGACGAGTCTTCTTCGAACAATCATGTTACGCCAGGAACAGGACATACGAGCCCTCTTCAAATAAACCTGTCACGCCAGGCACTAGACATACGAGACCTCATACACTTTACAAAATATATGACTTGAGACAAACGAATCTCCTTTGGATAAACCTGTTATGCTAGGACCGGTGATGCACTTAATTCTGTGGGATAGACATGCATAATCAGGATAGACGAACCCTCCTCATATATCCTCCGTGGATATATGGTTTAAGACAGACGAGCCTTCTTCGAGCAAACCTATTACACCTGGTGCAACAATAATAAGCAGTGCTTGAGACAGACGAATCTCCTTCGGATAAACCTATTACGCCAGGACCGGTAACCATTTAGACGTTTAATCCCACCGTCAGGAATTCAAACCTCTTCAATACAGACGAGTATTGGATGATCATCAAGAGAAACACATACGAGCGCCATAATTCAATGATACAAACGAGTATCAGACGATGATCTAAGAAACACAGACGAGCGCTTCAGGCAATGATACAGACAAATATCAGCCACTGGTACAGACGAATACCAGAAACCCAACACAGAAGAGCAATTGGAATAGCAATACAGACGAGTACCAGAAATCCAACACAGACGAGCAATTGGAGTAGCGATACAGATGAGTACCAGAGCGATTGCCAAATCAACTCATATGGATATAAGCTAACACGGACGAGTGTGAGGGATGATACAGACGAGTATCCAAATAATGCAAACGAGCTTCAAACGGATAATAAACACAGACGAGTGCTGGGGAATGCGGATGAGCAATAAGCAAATATCAAACACAGACGAGTATTGGGAAGTGCAGACGAGCAACAAGCAAATATCAAACACAGACGAGTGTTGGGAAGTGCAGACGAGCAACAAGCAAATATCAAACAAAGACGAGTGTTGGGAAGTGCAGATGAGCAACAAGCAAATATCAAACACAAACGAGTGTTGGGAAGTGCAGACGAGCAACAACAATATCAAACACAGAAGAGTGTTGGGAAGTGCAGACGAGCAACAAGCAAACACATACGAGTGCTGGGGAATATTTCAATGATGGGTGTATCTCAATCATGAAACTCTGCGGGGGAAATGACGATCTTCCAACACGGATGGGGAGATGCTTCCTCAAATATCCTTTGTTTAGGAAAAGAGTTTTGTCAGTTATAAACTTTGTGGGGAATGGGCCTCCCACTGCCTGCTGAGCATATTTCACTTGTGGGAAAATAAACTGCTGGTGATCCCACCTTTTCTGACTCAGCTGGAGAAAATTCTGTTTGGGAGAATGTGACGCCATCCTGCAAAACCTGCAACAACAGAAAACACATATGTGCCTCAGGGACTTGCATGGTATGATCTGTTCATCCATCGCCACCCGACACTCAAAGAGGATTTCAAATGTTTCCCTGCAATGTCAATTTTCAAATAATCACCATGTTTTAGATGCAATGCTTATTATTTGGGCCAAAAATTCAGGACATTTTTGCAAACAAAAGTAAACACAACATAGCTTTTTGACTGAATATTCTTTTATTGAAAGGCCTCTGAATAGGCAAAGTTTTTACATTAGGAAGCAACTACCTGGAAAGAGGTAGCTACCATAAAATTGAGAAAATAAACTATCCTAATGGCAATGGGCATGGCATCCCAATGAGTTTCCTTTTTGCTATGACCAGTATGTCTTCAAAACTCTCCATTCTTGCCTTTGCTTTCTGAACATATGAGGGGACTGATTCCTATCCTTCTGATATTTGTCAAGCTGTACAAAACGATGATTTAGTTCAGATTACTCGGATCACAGTTGTTCGCTTATTCCCTTGTTTTGCGTGGATCGCCCTTTCGGGTTTTCAATCCATCGGGATACCCCTTTTTTGCCTGAGTTGTCCGATGTGGCTTTTCAACTCAGCGGGTGTACATTTTTTTTTAATTTTTTTCCCTAACTTTTGCCCAAGCTTTTTATTCTGTTTTTAGCTCTCCGGGATGCCCTTTTCTTGCCTGGACTTTAATTCTGTTTTTGTGTCCTGCGGGTCTATTTATACGAAGTATTTTTTAACTGCGTCCGAGTTAACAGGGGATTGGAAATCTTCTCCATCCATAGTGGTGAGCATCATTGCTCCTCCCTGAGAAAACTTTCTTCACTATGAACGGTCCTTCGTAGTTTGGGGTCCATTTTCCCCTGTGATCTGAACCTGGAGGAACGATCCTCTTGAGTACAAGCTCACCTACTTGATACTCCCGAGTACGTACTCGTTGGTCGAATGCTCGCTTCATTCTCCTCTGATAAAGCTGACCATGACAGATAGCCGCTAATCTCTTTTCCTCAATCAAGCATAGCTGATTGTATCGAGCACGTACCCACTCAGCCTCATTAAGCTTCACATCCATCATCACACGCAATGAAGTAATTTCTACCTCAACAGGCAAGACTGCCTCCATACCATATACCAATGAGAAGGGAGTTTCCCCGGTTGACGTCCTGACTGACGTTCGGTACCCATGCAGCGCAAACGGTGACATCTCATGCCAATCTTTGTAAGTGACAACCATCTTTTGCACAATATTCTTAATGTTCTTATTTGCTGCCTCTACCGCACAATTCATCTTCGGTCGGTAAGGAGAAGAATTGTGATGCTGAATCTGGAAGTCCCGACATAATTCTGCCATCATCTTGTTGTTCAAGTTAGAACCATTGTCAGTAATGATTCTCTCGGGCACTCCGTATCTGCAAATAATGTCTCTTTTAAAAAATCTGGCTACCCCTTGACGAGTGACGTTGGCATAAGATGCTGCTTCAACCCACTTAGTAAAATAATCGATGACTAACAGAATGAAACAATGACCATTTGAAGCAGTAGGCTCTATTTTCCCGATCATGTCAATGCCCCACATAGAAAAAGGCCAAGGAGATGACATGACGTTGAGCGGGCTGGGAGGAACATGCACCTTGTCTGCATAAATCTGGCACTTGTGGCACTTGCGGGCGTACGAACAACCGTCTGCATCCATTATCATCCAATAGTACCCCAATCTCAACAACTTCTTAGCCATTGCATGTCCTCCTACATGAGTACCGAAGGATACCTCGTGGACTTCCTGCATTAACAGGCTTGCTTCGTGTCTATCCACGCATCTGAGCAAAACCATGTCAAAGTTCCTCTTATACAAAACCCCGTATGTATTTAAGAAGAAGCTAGCAGCAAGTCGCCTTAAGGTCTTCTTGTCATTGGACGATGCCCATGCTGGGTATTCTTGCTTTTCCAGGAAGAGCTTGATATAAAGTACCAAGGTTTCTCATCAGACACTACGTCTACAGAGAAAGCATAAGTTGGTGCGTCAAGCCTGGAAATATCAATCCTGGGTATATAATTCCAACACAAGACTTTGATGGACGAGGAAAGAGTAGCCAATGCATCGGCAAATTGATTCTCATCTCGTGGTATATACTGAAGCTTAACTGTTGTGAAGAACGTCAACAATTTTCTGGCATAATCCCTATAAGGAATTAAATGTTCTTGATGTGTATACCACTTGCCAGTAATCTAATTGATGACGAGGGTTGAATCTCAGAATATATCGAGGGTCTTAATCCGAAGATTAATAGCCTCCTCTATTCCCATTATGCATGCCTCGTATTCCGCTTCATTGTTGGTGCATCCAAAAGTAATTTTGGCAGCGAAGGGAAAGTGAACACCTTCAGGAGTAATAAGAACAGCACCAACTCCACGTCCGTTGATATTGACTGCCCCATCAAACATCAACTTCCATTTGGATTCAGGGTCTGGCCCCTCCTCCAGAAGTGGTTCCTCGCAATCTTTTGCTTTGAGGTACATGATGTCCTCAACAGGGAAATCAAACTTCATTGGTTGATAGTCATCTTCAAGAGGTTGTTGTGCAAGGTAATCTGACAATACACTTCCCTTGATGGCTTTCTGAGAAGTATATTGTATGTCATACTCTGTTAAGATCATTTTCCACCTTGCAACCCTTCCGGTTAATGCTGGTTTCTCGAAAATATACTTGACAGGATCCATTTTGGAAATTAGCAGTGTGGTATGGGTAACCATGTACTGTCTCAGTCGACGAGCAGCCCATACCAAAGCGCAGCAAGTTTTCTCGAGCAGTGAGTAACGAGATTAACAGTCTGTAAACTTTTTGCTAAGGTAGTAAATAACATATTCTTTTCGACCAGACTCGTCATGTTGGCCTAGAACACACCCCATCGACCCTTCTAGCACAGTCAAGTACATGATAAGTGGCCGTCCTGGAACTGGAGGCATTAGAATCGGAGGTGTCTGCAAATATTCTTTTATCTTTTCAAAGGCTTTTTGACAGTCCTCATTCCACCTGACTGTTTGCTCTTTTCTTAGCAATTTGAATATTGGCTCACACGTGGCAGTTAGATGAGATATGAACCGTGAAATGTAATTCAATCTCCCTAAAAACCCGCGCACTTCTTTTTCTGTTTTTGGTGCAGGCATATCTTGTATTGCTTTTACTTTTGCAGGATCCACCTCGATTCCTTTCTGACTAACAATGAAACCCAGCAACTTTCTGGAACGTACTCCGAAAGTGCACTTGTTTGGATTCAACCTCAGCTTATACTTTATCAGTCTATCAAATAGCTTTTTGAGATTGACCAGAAGTTCTTCCTCGTCTCGGGACTTGGCAATCATGTCGTCCACATAGCATTCAATCTCCTTGTGTATCATGTCGTGGAACAACGTGACCATAGCCCGCTGATATGTTGCCCCGGCGTTCTTCAAACCAAAGGGCATCACCTTGTAGCAGAATGTACCCCACGGGGTAATGAACGTTGTTTTCTCCATGTTATTCGGTGCCATCTTGATCTGATTATACCCGGAGAAGCCATCCATGAAGGAAAATATTGAGAACTGAGCGGTGTTATCTACCAGCACGTCAATGTGAGGTAATTGAAAGTCATCCTTTGGACTCGCTCTGTTTAGATCCCGATAATCAACGCACATCCGAACTTTGCCGTCTTTCTTTGGTACATGCACAATGTTAGCTACCCAAGGTGGGTAACTAGTTACGGCAAGGAATCCGGCATCCCACTGCTTCTGAACTTCCTCCTTGATCTTCATCGCCATGTCAGGACGAGTTCTTCTCAACTTTTGTTTCACCGGAGGATAGTCTTCTATTAGTGGCAGCTTATGCACAACAATGTCAGTATCCAACCCTGGCATATCTTGATACGACCAGGCAAAGATATCCACATATTCACGTAGCATACCAATCAACTCCTTCTTTACCTCGGCCTGCAGACTGGCCCCAATCTATATTTCCTTCTTTACATCTTATGTCCCGATGTTGATGATCTATATCTCTTCCTGATGAGGCTGAATGACCCTTTCCTCTTGTTTCAACAACCTGACCAATTCTTCGGGGAGTTCACAGTCTTCCTCAACCCATTCATCAGCTTAGTAGATAGGATTGTCGAAGTCATGCATGGTCATAGCAGGAATGTTATCACTAGAATCCAGATGATCAACACTGCACAGATGATGTGCTTATTTCAGAATCTGTTTTTTTTCAAAAGAGGCGCAAACACACAAACAAAAGAAAAAGGAAAAACACATTGACATTTTATTTTTTTTGTGAAAAATTTAAAACGAAAGAAAGAGAACACGATTTGCTTGAAAAAATGTCCTTTATTTCATGGAAAAATATAAATGCATTAAAAGCATGGTGGCCCTACAAATGGATCCGTGCACCTTGGGCAGAGTGCAGGATTGACATGCATCATGATAAAAAGGAAACAAGTAAATTACTTTGATTGCCAGGTAACTTGAACGAAATCCTCGGCAGACCAGTTCTTGAGCTCTTGCCCAGGTGCACATAGGTGAATCCAGCTATCCCAGTCGCAGTCATTGTCCCCTTCTTCGCTTGTTGCACAGACGTTGTTGCGATCTAGCATCCCAGCGCTTGAGAAAGTTATAGTCTTATTACCCTGAGGCCAGTTGGACCCACCAGGCTGGTAACCAAGACCAAACTTGTCATCTTTCTTCTCTAATTCCAATAACTTGCCCCATCCCTGGGCACTTCCAGATTGAACCACTTCTTTGGCTTGCTTGTAGGAGTGAATGGAAGTCCCTTCCTTCTCTTTGTTCCTCTCTACCGGAGCCAAAATGCTGACATTAACCGCTTCAAAGGCCTGACACAGTGTTTCATGAATCTCTGCGTCCATCTCCACGTATTTGAAAGTTGATAGGTGACTCACAAAAATGTCTTCTTCTCCATAAACAGTAATCACCTGGCCATCAACAACGTACTTCAACTTCTGATGCAAAGTGGATGTTACTGCACCTGCAGCATGAATCCAGGGACGTCCCAGCAAGCAATTGTACGCGGGCTGAATATCCATGACATAGAACGTGCTCTTGAACACTTGAGATCCTATCTTCGCAGGTAACTCAACTTCCCCGAACACAGACCTCCGGGACCCATCAAAGGCTTTTACTATTAAATCACTGGGTCGCAAGACGATGCCATCAACGTTCAACTTCATCAAGGATTTCTTAGGGAGTACATTGAGAGAAGAGCCTGTGTCAACCAGGACATGTGACAGGACAGCACCTTTACACTCCATGGTAATATGCAAGGCTTTGTTGTGATTGCGGCCTTCTGAAGTAAGATCTCTATCAGTGAAGCCCAACCCATGGCTAACATTCACACTGCCTACTACAGCCTCCAATTGATTAACAATTATCTCCTACGGAACATATGCCATCTGCAACACTTTCAGCAAGGCTTCTCTATGAGCTGGAGAACACATCAGCAAAGACAGAATTGATATTTTGGACGGAGTCTGATTCAACTGTTCAACTACCTTATAATCACTCTTCTTTATTATTCTCATAAACTCCTCCACTTCTTTCTCAAAGGTACCTTGTCTAGCAGCAGGAGTTGTCATTTCTTCGGTCGTTATCTGCTTTCCTTTAGCCTTTGTAACAGCTTCAGCTTCAGGATCTCCTCTCAGAGCTTGAGGAGCAAAAAGACGCCCACTTCTCGTAAAACCACCAACTCCTCCGACGTTCACCACAGTTGGGTCAATTGTTACTGCCTTACTCTCCACCCTCTGTCCTTCCACATACACATCTGAGCCATAATGCCATGGGATAGCTTTATCATCAGCATAAGGAATAGGCCCGGGAACAGTGATGGTAACAGGACTGACTTCTGGAGCATATATAGTCACAGGTTCCCTCCGAGCAGGTACTTCAGCTGGATCATAGTAGATTGTTATGGTAGACACACAATCACCTCTATCATCAACCTTATCAAACTATAACGACCCCTCATCAATCAGACACTGCAGCCCCACCTTCAAGTCTTCACAACCATTCATTGATCTTAAACACTTTTCACAATCAGAACCACACCCCAGAAACACTTGTCCTTTTAACAGTCTTTCTTTCACCATCAGCAATGGAGTCTTCACCTCTTCTACGTTCAGAATCAAACTTAACTTCTCACCACCTTCAACAGCATTTATTCTATCCCATCCATGGTTTGGAATATGGTTTGATGTAACATTAGGTGGTGGTGCGAAGTTAATTGCCTTTGAATCGATCAAATCTTGAACTTTATGTTGTAGTGCCATGCACTTCTCAGTTGAGTGCCCGGGTGCCCCTGAATGGAATGCGCATCTAGCATTAGCATCGTACCCCCACTGGAAGCTCTCCAAGTGGAGGTGGTGCTAGTGTCCTCAATTGTATCAAGTTCAAGTCTAACAACCTCTGCAACAATGTCGTATATGTCATAGGAATGGCTTCAAGTACCCTATTAGCCGGACGAGCTTGTCTCGGTTGATAAGGTCTTTGCTGATAATTGTTAAGCTGTAGCTGTTGTTGTTGTTGCTGTTGTGGTTGAGTCTGTACCTGTTGCACAGGACTTGAAGGAATATTGACAGCTTCCACTTGCTCATATGATCTTCTATATCCTTGGCCCCGTCCTCGGCCATACACAACATTGGTTTCACCTTCTCTTCTTCTCGGAGGTCCGTTAAAATCTTTTCTTACACCGCTCGAGCTACTCGCACCGGTGTCATGAATCTTCCCCATCTTCAACAGAGTTTCGACCCTCTCGTATGCTATCACTATATCATTGAACTTGGTTGCCGAACAAGACGCCAACCTCTCGATAAACACCCCTTGCAATGTTCCCATGAACATATCAGCCATCTCATTCTCCAGCAGGGGTGGTTGTACTCTGGCAGCAAGCTGTCACCACCTTTGAGCGTACTCCTTAAACCCCTCCTTAGCATTTTGAGACATGGTCTGTAATTGAGTGCGATTTGGAGCCATGTCCAAATTATACTGGTATTGCTTCACGAACGCCTCTGCTAAATCCTTCCAGCTCTTGATGTTAACCCTACTCAGCTTCATATACCACTCCAAGGAAGCCCCCACCAGGCTATCCTGGAAGTAATACATCCATAACTTCTCGTCATCAATATGGGCAGCAATTCTTCCTACAAAGGACTGAAGGTGAGTCTTCGGGCAAGCCGTGCTGTTGTACTTCTCGAAAGTAGGAACCTTGAACTTGTAAGGGATTCTAACCCCTAGAACCAAGCCCAAGTTAGTAATATCAAACCCCAGGGAGCTCTGAGATTGAATGGCACGGATCTGCTCAGCCATCTCTTCAAACTTTCTATTCATTTCAGCCCTTTGGCCTTCTGCCTCGTCCAGCAAAGTAAATTGTTCATCTTGACCATCCATCTGTACGTTGTTCAGTCCATCATTGATAATGGTAATCTCTGGCTGTGCCACAGGGATTTCAACTTGACGGGCGCCATCACCGTTGCGATTGCCTCCATAAACAGCCCCGTTGTTCTTGGCCTGACTATTTTCCACCATCTCACGTAAGCGTTCCTGGGTCTGACCCATCCCTGCCATAAGGGTCATGAAATTGTCCATTCTCAATCTCAAGTCAGCTAAATCAGCCTGCATTTGATCTATCACTCTTTCTCTGTTGATTCTTGTGGGATATCTGTGTACAATTGGTTGTTCTCGAACCTTCCTAGGAGCTATAGTGCCTGAAAGGACATAAACGTTATATGCATGGAATGTAACTATTCATATTTCCAAGTTTAGGCATTTGTATGCCCCAGTTCTGGTATTTGCTCCAGATAGCCACTTTGAGCATTAATTTTCAAACTTCCCCTTTGAAGAGTGTTCAGATCTTAGCAGTATCAGACAAACAAGCTTTGCGTACTCAGAAATGGTAATTTGAATATTAACACTGCATAACATGGATAACCCACTGCTGGCCAAAAGTTAGAGCACAAACAAATTCCCCGAAGGGTTACAAGTCAATACATAACAAAGACAAAAGATAAAGCAAGACTCCTACAACAAGCCTGTAGGTAGTCTGAACAAGCAAAACCTAAACTAAAGACCCAGGTTCTTTTGCAGCTATCACCTCTGTCTTGTTCTTCTTCTCACCTTCTCTCAGCTTGAGCTCTTCAATCTCCTTCAATGCCTCCTCCAAGGCAATCAAACTTTGTGCCAACTGTTGAGTCTTTTCTCTTCATATGTTGTGGACTTGTTCCACCTCTTTTTCTTGAAGGCCATTTGTACCTCGAAAAACTCTTCTTTCTCTTTATACTTCTTCTGCTCCTGTTCCTTTTGGCCTTGCAACCAAACAATAAACTGGCGAGCTTCCTTAAGAGTCTTCAAAGTCTTCTTACGTTCCGCTTCTCTTTTTGACTCCATTAGACCCAATCTCTGAAAGTGAGCTTCCCTTCCAACAAACTCTTTCTCTTTAGCTTCCAGGGAAGCTTGCATCTTCTGTAGCTTTTCCTCTGCTTCATTTTTAGCACGATTGGCAATGTGGTACAAGTTAACCATTTCAGCATTCTCTATCTGGACCTCGTGCAATTGAGCTTCCAATTTCTTATATTCCTCCAAAGAAAAAGTATTATGACATGGCACTTCTTTGGGATACAATGGAGCTTCCATTGAAAATGGCATGAGCACTTCCTCTACACGTTTCTGCAACCATGTAGCAAAAAGAGGATATGTCTTGGGATCTACCCTTCCAAAATCCTTCTTTCCTTTCTTCACCCTGTGAGCCCAAGCCTGAGATGCTTGTATGACTAACTCTTTGTTTCCCTCCACAGGAAAGTACAAAGATTCAGTAACTTCTTCCATACTTGGTGGATCTCTCAAAGGATAGCCAAATTGCTTCCTGGCTAAAGTTGGATGATAACTGATCACACCCTTTCTTCCTAGCAAAGGCACACCAGCAAATCTCCAACAACTGACCAGTAGCTCTTTACCTAACAAATCTCTGTCATATCCCTAAGCTATATCCTCAGAAGTTAGTCCCATTAGCCTCCTGGACCACCTACATTCATCTCTCATCTCCTTGAAAGAGCCTGACTTTGGCAATTGCCTAGCAAACCACTCAGCAAATAATGAAGCACAACAGCCCACTGGTCCACCTCTGCCTTTTTCATTCCGGTAATGAACATTGTAGTAAAAGTCTCCCAACAGAGTTAGCACATGATTGCCTTTAGCAAAAATGGAGATCACTTCCAAGCTCACAAACTCCTTTTCTCCCGGGAAAAGACTAGATCCATATACCATCAAAGCCACCACAACACCAAAATCCCACCACTTACCCTCTTTGGCATACTCTTCAGCCTCTGGTATAAGTACATCCCAAGGGAGTCATCTGCCCTCACTGTCCTTCAAAGCCTTCTTGACCTTAGAAACTGGTAAACAGCAGACTCTGGCTATGTCTTATTCCTTGAGAACCACCTCTGACCCATAGTAAGGCAAAGTATCTCTGACAGGAATACCCAAAATGCTGGCAATCTCCTCCAAAGTAGGAGCCAAGATATAATCTGGAAATACAAAACACCGCAGCAAGAGATCATAAAACTGAAGCAAAGTGTGCAAACTATCCTTCTGGTCTGCATTAGGTTTGTCCATCTACTTCAATATCTGACCATACCTCTTTCTGAAATTCCCTGAAACCTGATCATTCATCAGCCCTGCTAATTTATGAACATTCTTGACTTCTGGTTGGAAAAAAGTGTAATGAACATTATTTTTCCTTGTAACTTTCTTAACTTCTGCCATCTGGAGAGCTTATAATTACCAGAACTGGGTGCTAACTGTAAACAACAACCTGAAAAATGGAAACACAAATAGTTAATGCAAGTATGATGCAATGCAAATGCAATTCAGGCATATGATCAATCTGGGACCATCTGGATACTGAACACTGGACATTAGGACCCTCTGAATAACTGAAAACCAAAATCCTCTGAGTCATAACCCTCTGATAGAAACTCTTAGAACCAAGAGACCAAGAAATCTAGAACCATAATGACTAAATCATAACAAGGACCACACTGATAATGAGGGTATGTAGAGGCCAAGGGTTCCTGCAAACCTGTAAACCCCTCCCAGTCTCACTGGTATGCTCCGGGTCAGACATCACGGACTCTCAAATCCTAATAGCAATAATACTTTCACCATTTCCGAGAAATGGCTCATGACCAAATCAGGGAATCAGTTTGGCATTATATACTACGCATGGAGGCCTCAACTAAGTCCGAGAAGACAAGGTCATTCTATGCAAGTTCCAGGTGGGCCCTCGAGTGCGAATGGGTTTGCCACAAAATGTGGTCTGCCACTGTCACCACTAAAGAGGGATATTTCCACAAGGTTCTCAATGATCGGTCCCTAGCTGCACATAACTATCAAGGTTATGAAATGAGAGAGGAAGATCCCCAAATCAAGACATTTCCAAGACGGTCGCAAATCTGGGCGTGGAACTCACTACTACCCCCATGACAAGATCTCATGAGGCCAAAGTGGAACCACTCTAAGTCCTAAGGTGCACTCGAGCCATGGTAATGAGCTCATCTCACAGTAACAGTATCACCCAAGCCTACCAAACAGAAAATCCAGTCCAGACAGTCCAGTAATAATATGATGCAGAAAATAAATACTGAAAACTGTAAATAAAGCTGTAAATAAACAACAGTAAAATAAACACGCAACAACAAACAATCAATACCCAAAGAAACAGAAACAAACAAGCGCTAGGAGAGACTCTCAAGGGAACCAGAGATTCTGGGTTCGATCCCCAGCAGAGTCGCCAGCTGTCGCTCCCTGGATTTTCATCCTGGTACAAATGCGAAAGTGGCGCGGAAAGAGGTAGAGTCGCCAGCCAGGCATTTTTATCCCGAAGGAACGAGAATGGTAATGCTGCACAAACCAAAAGAAAGAAGAGGAAGGACACGGGTCCTATGAACCAAAGAATCTGGGTTCGGGAGTCGGTTACAACTTGGAAAGGTATTAGCACCCCAGATCGTCCGCCGTACCCGACGGGATCCACGCTTGCAAAGAAATATGTTTCAAAGGGTGAGGGGATGAAAGCTGCAGCAAAACTGAAACTGAAACTGGATAAGAAAGAAAAGAAAGGGGAACTGTAAAAAGAAATGAAAAGAACAAATGTAGGGAAAATAAAGATTGTGCTCGAACGGGCCATACCCCGCTGCCTATGTACCTCATCTGGACAATGAGGATCAGAGTCGTCGTAGTTCCCCTAACTAGGGGTGGAAAAGATTGCTTGTGTCTTAAGGCTTGAACTGCCTATGACAATGCTAAGGTGTTGCAGGCTCGGACGACGAGTGCATTATCGTCTTGCAAAGTGACAAGTAGGAGCAAGTTCGTGTACGGAGCGAGGGTGATGAGAAAAGAAGTCCCGAAGGAGAGACGCTTATTGTTTGTTTGTGTTTTTTAGAAGCTTTTATGAGTGTGTCACAAGAAAGTAAACTCAAACTCTTTTCCATGTGTCGCTCCCACCAAATGACACTCGGTCAGATAGGGAACATACGCGAACGGTTGGCGAAATGAGAGAACACACAAGGGTGAACTGGAAAGAAAAGAGTCGCCAGCTAGGCATTTTATCCCGAAGGAAAGGTAATGCTTAATAAACCTGGAAAGATATGGATAAGACGGTTGCGAACCAGAGAAACTGAGAAAGGGGGTTGGTTACAACCTGGGAAGGTATTAGCACCCAGATTGTCCGTCGTACTCGACGGGATCCACGCTTTGAAAGATTTGTGCTTAAAAGGGGTAGTGTCAATGCTATTTAGTGTGCAAAAGCTGGAAAAGAATGCAAGTGTCAGTGCAAAAGAAGTATAAAGTGAGGAAAAGGAGTGTCAGTGCCAGGAAAGAGTGCAAAACTCAAGACAATGAGGCTTTAGAGAATAATGCTGGAAGGAGGGGGAATATACAGAGACTTTTGTTCGATAACAGTTAAGTTATGCCTACGTATCCTCTCGTGCAATGAGGAAGTCAGAACACCGTAGTTCGACTCAAAGAGACTGAAAGATAAATTGACTTGTGAACTGCTTACTTCTCTATGCTCAAGTGTATGACCCGTCTGGCTCAGGTGCAAACTGTCTTGCATTAGACAGAAGAAGCAAGTTCTCGTTTATGAATGAAATGAGGTGAGAAAAGAATCCCGGAGGAGACGATTATTGTTTGTTTTTGTGTTTTCAATCTTTTATTGCTTTTGGAGTTTGTCATAAGAAAATGAGCTTAAGCCTAAACCAAGGGTTAGTAAACTCATCAAATCTTCCCTCTGATTAGGGGTAATGAGAATACCTTAAGTATGAAGTGAACACCTCACACTTAATCACCATGATGTAGGATTAAGATCATTAACCTACTTGTATTTATTTAGATGTTTTTTTGGAGTTTTTGTTTAGTGTTAAGTAATGAGTTTAAGCCATAATCAAAGATTTAATAGACCCATTACACCATCCTAATAGAAGGATAATAGATGAGAATATTTAAGCTGAGGAAGGCTCCTCAACTTAATCCATGATTAGGGATTAACCTCATGACAAAACAAGGCCTTTATTAAATGGATTTTAGTTAGTAAGATCAAGAAGTGGATTTTATGGCTTGTAAGACAACTTGAGGGGGACTTGTCCATTAACACTAGGGTTAGTCCTTCTTAACCAATTAAGGAAGAATTAGAACCCTAATGCAAGGCCCAAGTTACAAGTTTGATGTATTTGTGGTTATTAGATGGATTGATTAAAGGAATTAAACACATTAAGGGTTTAACACTTAGGATTAAAGTTATACACTCCATCCTAATAGAAGGATACAGGCATAACCTTAATCACAAAGCCTTAAAACCTTTAAGGTTTAGTCCTTGATTAAGAGATGAGAAGGGAAGACTCAAAAGATGACACAAAGGTAAAACTAATGGGGGACTAATAAAAACCTAATTATGATCATGCTTGGGTGTTCCTAGGATTTATGAGGCTTGCAAAAGATCTTCAAGAGAAAAGCCACCAAGGAAGAAGCAGGATGGAAGGAGGAGAAGTAGAAAGAAGCAAGACAACTTACTTCACTTAAGAAGATAAGTTGCTTGAAGAAAGAAAGAGGGGAGGGAAAATGAATGAGAAAGCTCACTCTAATACAAAAGTAAATTGCAGCAAGGATGCATAAGAGAGTTGAGAAGAGATTATGAGAAGTGAAGGCAAATTCACTTCTCAATGACTTACCACCTGAAAAGTTAGCAAAAAGAAATGAAATGTAATGAAAATGGGATGAAATTCCAAGATGAAAACTAAATCCAGAAGCATAAACATGATGTCAATGATGCTAAGAGATAATGCAAAAACATGACAAGAGTTGTGGATGATCATACAAGGATGAGGATGCAAATGAGACAAGAAAAGAAGCATGAAAGTTCATGAAAACTTATGAAATGCAATGGATGCATAACATGGAAAATGGATGATGCAATGATCAAACATGATTCTAATGTGTCTTAAGATGTCTTATATGTCATGTGGATGCACAAGATGTCATGGCAAGTTCATGTATGCAAGCACATGAGAGATGAATGCAAATGAAGGCAAAAATTAGGGTTTATACATAACATGCAATACAAAATTCAAAACCAGAAGCAAATGACATGATAAAAAATTGAAAATGGAACAAAGGAACCCTAACCCTACACAAGTTCACTGCCCAAAGGAGGGGACCTAAATCTTAACCTAATGGAAGTTATGATTTTCTCAAGTTGACTTGGGTTTTAAGGCACTTCAAAAGGAAAAATGCACAACAAATTAAAATGAAAGATAAATTCAAACCAATTTTATCCTAGAAACTACATGTCATGAGTAATGCAATGCAAAAAGAACCATCATCAAACTCTTCATGGTTAGGCAGAAGGGATTTTTCTAAGTTAGGGAAAAAATATTGACTTTTAAGAACCCTAATTCCAAAGAAAAATGTCAAAATAGGTCAAGAACCAAAAAGAAATTTGTTTGAAGAGTTTGATAATGTTTCTAAATGTATCAAGATGCAATGTGATTTTTTTGGTGATTTTTAGAAACTTAAATGGTATTTTAATTAATTAATTCTCATTAACTAATTAAAATAAACATTTAAATATTTTAAAAATACGAAATTTATGCAAAAAATAAAATAAAAATTATTTTCAGAATGAGAAAAATATTTTAAGACATGATGCAAAAAATGAGATTTTTTAGAAATGTATTACTATTTTAAATAAAATGTAGAAAGAAATGTAATTAAAATGAAATTAAAATGAATTAAAATGAAAGTCAGCAGATCCAAAGGCCCAGATTCAAATAAAAAGGGAGTGAATTAACCAGCGCGCGCTAATGGACGGCCCACATTCAAACTACGCTAATTATGTCATTAAGCCCTAATTTGAACCCTAAACACTTTCAGGTGACCGGAACAGTGTTCCGGTCATCTTCTCCGGCTAGCCTCTCACCCAATCTCCCTTAATACGCAACCCCAAGACCCCTAAAGCTCCAGAAATGATCCTCTCCTCAACCCCAACAATAATCAAACATCAAAACTCATTTATTCAACATCAAAATCATGAATCGAAGCAAAACGGAAAACATGGCAAAAATTTCAGAAGCTTGTGAAATGCTTATTTCTCAACTATTCTCAAAAGTAAAGACATCATGGTGATCAATGAAACATGTAGAATTATTCTATAACATAAAATGAGAGTTCTGGAAAAATTAATGCCATGGCTACCTGAAGTTGAGCTTTCGAAACAAGAGCTTTCTGGCCAGTTCTTTGCTTCAAATCCACTTCAATGATTCCCCCCCAAGAGCTTGTGATGCTTGGTTGGAGTTTAAATGGCCTCAAGAGGAAGTTGGCAGGAGTTCAGTTTATGAAATGTCAAAATCGTATTTTTGATTCTGAGTGTTTTAGGGCAAAATGAAGGGTGGGAAATGATCAGTGATGTTTATGGAGTTGAATGGTGGAAAAAGTTTGAAGGTTTGATGGTTGAGTTAAGAGATTCGAAGGCTTTTGCAAATTTTGGGATTTTTGAGTGTGTTGTGTATTCTCAAGTGTTAGGTTGCAATGTTGTGTGCTTTTGCTTGGTTTTGATCCACATAATGAAATGTGATAGGTCAGAGAGTGGGTGCTGGCCTATGTTGATTGGTATGGGCAAGTTGCCAAAATGTCAACAACTTGTGTACTTGAGGTATGGGCTCATGGCAGGCTGTTTTAGGGGCATGGCTCGAGTCAGCCAACTTCAAGGAGGTCCATGAAACATGATTTAGTGAGCTGGCTCAAGTGGATGAAGATTTTTGGATCATTTTGCAATTTTGTACAACTTTGGCCCCTTTTGAATTTCTTGAAGTTTAAGGCATCAAATGGAATGATTCAAAGCACCAATCTGATCTTTAGAGGTCCATTTGACATGTTGTGAAGTGTTTATGCACATTAGAAGCCTTTAGAATGCTTTATCATGCCATTTTGCAAAATGCCTCTTTGGTGCAAAAGTGAATTTTAAGTGATTTTTCCCAACTTTGCAAGACCATAACTTGAGTTCTTTGATGAATTAGGTCAAGTTCTTGTACTTTTTGAAAATGGGAGGATCCAATATACAACTTTCATGACCAAGAATTCTTCATTTGAAGCATTTTTTAATCAAAAGAGGAGGTTGAAAAACTTTCCCAAAATGGCAAGTTTGCATTACAAGTCACTTTACCAAAATGGAAACTTTGCAAATGGCTTGAAATTCTTCTATTTTTTGAACTTCTAACATCTTCTAAGATCAAATAAAGATCATATACATTCAAAATGATGGAGAAGACCCTTTGGTTGGATGATTGGGGGCCTCAGATGCCCTGATTTTGCACTGACTTGCTCAAGAAGTCATCTATTGATCAGATGCCTTCCCCATTGAATTTCTTCATGAAAATTGGTATGTATGATCCTTATACCATATAGAGACCAATAGAAACTAGAATGACCAAAAAATTTGGAGTTATGGTATCTGAAACCAAAACCCTAATTTTAGGTCATCTGTGCAGTTAAACTTGGCTCTGCTTCCATGCCTTCCTCAGTTCTTGTGATTTTCTGAATTCCTTGACCTTGGGAGGATATAATATGATGCTTGAACATACATGGACCCTCTTGAGATGATTGAAGACCTTTGGAGTGGCTCAGATAGCTCAGGGATGTCTCAAATCACAAACCCTAAATGCAGATGACTTAGAACCAATGTAGTGAAGCAAAAATGCAATATGAGATGGTATGATTGAGCTTATGCAATTGAAAAGAATCACAAGCCATGGTTAGATGAGTGAGGGAAAATTTGGGGTGTTTACAGCTGCCCCTATTCAAGCATGAGTTAGCTGTGTAGGATGTAAGCGCCTGGCTTAACAGACAAACAAGATAACTTGTGGTTGAATACCAAAGACAGTCCAAAATTTGCACTCACTGGGTGAAGAAGAAAAGGGATATAGATTGAAAAAGGAAGTAAAGCATGATTTAAAAAGTGCAGGCGACGGAGGACGTCCGTCGAGCAGAGGACGACTGTTGGGGATGAAATAATGACGGGGACGACCGACATGCTGGGGAAGTGAAGAGATTATGATGGGGACAGCCATCAAATACAATAACAGGGTTTTCTGGGGTTTTAAGGATAAAGGTAATGATGGGAAGACCATTGAGTTAATGAAATAAATGATGAGGTACGGTCATCAAAGGTGAAGGGCGATCACCTAGCAGGGAACGGCTGCTCTATTGGGGATAAGGATGAGGGACGAACATCTAAGGTGAAGGACGATCACCTGGCAAGGTACGGTTGCCAAAAGTATCACGACATAGGACGAATGTCGGATAGAAAAGGTCGACGATGGGGACAGCCATCGGATAAGAATGATGAAGGACGATCATCAAGAGGTGAAGGACGATCACCTAGGAGGGTACGGCTGCTCTCGGGGTTCATCATGACATAGGACGAATGTCAGATAACAAGGTCAACGATGGGGACGGCCATCGAATAATAATGATGAAGGACGATCATCAAGAGGTGAAGGACGATCACCTAGCAGGGTACGACTACTAAAATATCACGACATAAGACGAATGTCAGATAGGAAAGGGTTCCAATAATGGAGACTCCGCTGGGGGGATGATGAAGGACGATCATCAAAAGGGTGAAGGACGATCACCTGACAGGGTACGGCTGCCGAAAGTATCATGACATAGGACGAATGTCAGATAGAAAGGAAATAATTTATTGGGATTTGCCGGGGACTCTTCTGGGGAATGGTAGACACAGATGAGTGTCTAAATTCAAGAAAGAAAAGGTATACGTGTTTGACACTGTGTATAGATTAAAGATGCGGACGAGCATCCTTAAGATTGCGATACGGACGAGTATCGGTAGAAACAAATGCTAACGCATGTTCAAAGATGATGATACGGACGAGTACCAACTGGTTAACAAAGAACACGGACGAGTGTTAAATCTAAGAAAGATAAGTGGTGTATACAAGATACGAACGAGTATCTGTATAAGTAAAAAGTAAACATGAGTGAGACACAGACGAGTGTTCAACTTGCTGGGGAGAGCATGATACAAATGAGTATCATAAAAGGAAGTGTACAAGTTATGAACTTATAAATTTGAGAGATACTCTTACAATCTGCGGGGATAGGATGACACGGACAAGTGTCTGGAAAGTATAATAAACAAGGTTTTAGGCAACTGTGTTGGGGATATGACACAGACGAGTGTCAAGAAGTATCTGTTATGTGGAAGTATCTGTTTGTACAAAAGGTTCTGGCAATTTTACTGGGGAAAATGACACGGACGAGTGTCGAGTGGGTATATATACTTGTGTTAGAGAGTGCAAAGGGGGCGCTTTGGCTTTCTGTCGGGGAATTTGAGGGATATTTGTATATTGTTGATGGTATGTTGGTGCACGCAGACGTTTGATTCAAAACATGGCTTATGACTATGCAATATGTTTGATTTTTGCCGTAATGCTCCGTATTAGATGGAATGCTACGCTCTGGGGGGAAATATGATGTGAATGCTTATGATTGTGCAAAAGATACCGATCCGGGATTCGGATCCCGTGGCAGTGAAGATCCCTGGCTGATCTGCTTGCAGTGATATCCCAGCTGGACATGAGATCGTTGGTAGATCTGATATATATGACTCCGTTTGGGGGGAATAAGTCACTGATAGACCTATCTTAATGATGGGGGGCCCAGCTGGGGTCTGGGGGAGCTTTCGTCACTTTGTTGTGAGATCCTCAGACATTGCTCTCCTGGATAGAGGCTGAAACTTTGCGGGGGGATGGTTCCCTGCTTAACACATGGTCAGGGAGGAGTGATCATTGAACGACCTTCCTAAAGTCCTGTAGGGATACTATTGGGGAGGAGCATCTCTGGTGCTGTTTGGAAGATGCGATGAGTAAGTAATGATTTGCCAGCTCGCTGGGGAAAAGCTTCATGCCCTATTTTGTGCTTTGAACACCTGCAATCCTGTTATGACAAAGAAACGTGCAAGTATCCCGAGGTTCCCCTTATTGGATTCTGTCATAGGAATTTAGACACTCCTGGAGCGAATATATTTCCTGTAAGCATGTAATTTTTAGAAAAGACACACCTGTATTTATGCAATCATTATATTAAGGACATCAGACATTTTTGAAAACGAAAATAAAATGTACGAGACGAGATGTGACTGAAAATCTGATTTTATTAATTTGGGGCGCCCTGAATTGGCAAGTACAGTCATAGAAACAGATCCCCTGAAATGAGGAGATTGTTACAAATTGAGAATCAAAAAGGATGCTGGCAATGTTGATGACGCTTCAGTGCTTCCCTTTTTGCTATGACCTGTATGACATTGACGTTCTTCTCATCTTGCTTTTTGAAGAAGGTTGATTCTGACCGATGCTTTATAATTTCGAAGCTTGCCACGTTGTAAGTGATACAGACGAATTCAGAATGCAATTGTTCGTTTATTCCCTTATTTTGCGTGGATCGCCCTTTCGGGTTTTCAATCCACCGGGATGCCCATTTTTGCCTGAGCTGTCCAATGTGGCCTTTCAAATCAGCGGGTGTACATTTTTTATTTATTTTACCTTATTTTTGCCCGAGTCTTTTTATTCTGTTTTTGACTCGCCGGGATGCCCTACTTTTTTGCCTGGACTTACATTTTGTTTTTATGTCCAGCGGGTCATTTTATGCGATGTATTTTTTAACTGCATTTGAATTCACAGGGGACAGGAAGTCTTCACCATCCATAGTACTGAGCATCAGTGCTCCACCAGAGAAAACTTTCTTTACTATGAAGGGACCATCATAATTCGGAGTCCACTTGCCCCTGTGGTCTGTATGAGGAGGAAGGAGTCTTTTCAGCACAAGATTTCCTATTTGGTACTCTCGAAGCCTGACTTCCTGATCGAAAGCTTTCTTCATTCTTTTCTAGTACAGCTGCCCATGGCAGATTTCAGCTAATCTTTTCTCTTCAATCAGATTCAGTTGTTCGTATCGGGATCGGACCCATTCTGCTTCATTCAGTTTGACATCCATTAGTACCCGCAAGGAGGGTAATTCGACTTCAAAAGGTAGGACTGCCTCCATACCATAAACAAGCTGATACGGTGTTGCCCCAGTGGATGTTCTGATTGACGTATGGTACCCATGTAAGGCAAATGGTAGAATTTCATGCCAGTCTTTGTAGGTGACCACCATTTTCTGCACAATCTTCTTGAAATTCTTGTTAGCTGCCTCTACAGCGCCATTCATCTTTGGCCTGTAAGGAGAAGAATTGTGGTGTTGGATCTTGAAGTCCCGGCATAGTTCTGCCATCATTTTATTGTTCAATTGGAACCATTATCAGTAATGATTCGCTCGGGCACTCCATACCGACAGATGACGTCTCTTTTCAGGAATCGGGCTACCACTTGCCTGGTAACGTTTGCATACGAAGCTACTTCAACCCACTTGGTAAAGTAGTCAATGGCAACCAGGATGAATCTGTGGCCATTTGAAGCAGTCGGTTCAATCTTGCCGATCATATCAATGCCCCACATAGCAAAGGGCCAGGGTGAAGACATCACATTCAAGGGATTTGGAGGCACATGCACTTTATCTGCATAGATTTGGCATTTATGGAATTTCCTGGCATAAGCACAACAGTCTGCATCCATTATGATCTAGTAATAGCCTGATCTTAGTAACTTTTTAGCCATAGCATACCCTCCGGCATGGGTACCGAAAGATCCTTCGTGCACCTCGTGCATCAATAAGTCTGCTTCTGCCCTATCAACACATCTGAGGAGTATCATATCAAAGTTTCTCTTGTACAAGGAACCATCAGTATTCAGAAAGAAACTACCAACAAGCCTTTTTAATGTTTTCTTATCATTGGAAGATGCCCCGGGTGGGTATGTCTGATCCTCCAAGAAGCACTTAATGTCGTGGAACCAAGGCTTATCATCTTCAGCAAGGTCTGCTGAGAATACATATGCCGGTCTGTCAAGTCTGGACACTGAAATCCGAGGCACAAAGTTGGCAGCTTGAACTTTGATCATGGATGAAATGGTAGCCAAAGCATCTGCAAATTGATTTTCATCTCGAGGGATATACTCAAGCTTGACTGTTGTGAAGAAAGTCAATAACCTCCTTGTATAATCCCGGTAGGGTATCAGATGATCCTGGTGAGTGTACCATTTGCCATTGGTTTGATTGATTACCAGAGCTGAATCTCCGAACACAGTCAAAGTCTTGATCCTGAGGTCAATGGCTTCCTCAAGACCCATGATACAAGCTTCGTATTCAGCTTCGTTGTTAGTGCAGTTGAAAGTGAGTTTTTCCGAGAAAGGCATGTGAACTCCCTTAGGTGTAATGAGTATTGCACCAACACCATGACCATTCATATTAACAGCCCCATCAAACATCATAGTCCATTCTTCTTCTGGGTCAGGCCCTTTAGTGTGAATAGGCTCTTCGTGATCTTTTGCTTTTATGAACATGATGTCTTCATCAGGGAAGTCAAATCTCATAGGCTGGTAATCATCAATGGGTTGCTCAGCGAGATAATCAGACAATACACTGCCTTTGATGGCCTTTTGAGATGTGTACTGAATGTCGTATTCTGTGAGGATCATTTGCCATTTTGCAACCCGTCCGGTAAGTGCTGGCTTCTCAAATATGTACTTGACTTGGTCCATCTTTGAGATCAATAAGGTAGTGTGGGTCAGCATATACTGCCTTAGTCAGCGAGCAGCCCACGCTAAAGCACAACAAGTTTTCTCGAGCAGTGAATAACGTTGTTCACAGTCGGTAAACTTTTTGCTTAAGTAGTATATTGCATACTCTTTTCGACCAGACTCGTCATGCTGGCCCAGCACACACCACATTGACTCTTCTAATACTGTCAAGTACATGATTAGAGGTCTTCCTTCAACTGGAGGCATAAGGATATGAGGCTCTTGTAAGTATTCCTTAACTTTGTCAAAAGCCCTCTGACAATCTTCGTTCCACCTGACCGTTTGCTCTTTTCTCAACAACTTGAACAAGGGTTCGCAGGTTGCAGTAAGGTGAGATATGAACCGGGAAATGTATTTCAATCTAACTAGAAACCCCCGAACTTCTTTTTCAGTCTTCGGTGCAGGCATTTCTTGAATGGCTTTGACTTTATCAGGGTCAACTTCAATTCCCTTTTCACTCACAATAAATCCCAGCAGCTTGCCGGATCGCACCCCGAATGTGCATTTGTTGGGGTTTAACTTCAATTGGTACTTCCTAAGACGCTTGAATAGCTTCAACAGATTCACCAGGTGGTCTTCTTCTGTGAGAGACTTGGCAATCATGTCATCCACATAACATTTAATTTCTTTGTGGATCATGTCATGGAATATTATACCATAGCCCGTTGATAAGTGGCACCGACATTCTTCAGTCCGAATGGCATCACCTTATAACAGAATGTGCCCCAGGGTGTGATGAAAGTTGTCTTCTCCATGTCTTCAGGTGACATTTTGATCTGATTGTATCCTGAAAATCCATCCATGAAGGAGAACACCGAGAACTGAGTCGTATTATCAACCAATACATCAATATGAGGTAATGGGAAGTCATCTTTCGGGCTAGCTCTGTTCAGATCCCAGTAATCCACACACATCCTCACCTTGTCATCCTTCTTAGGCACAGGTACAATGTTAGCAACCCACGGCGGGTAACTGGTCACAGCAAGGAAACCGGCGTCCCACTGTTTTTGTACCTCTTCCTTTATCTTCATTGCCATATCTGGGCGAGTACGGCGCAACTTCTGTTTTACTGGTGGACAATCTTCTTTCAGCGGCAGCTTGTGCATAACAATGTCGGTGTCCAACCCTGGCATATCCTGATAAGACCAAGCAAAAACATCCACATACTCCCGAAGCATATCAATCAGTTGTTCTTTTACTAAATCCTGCAGGCAGGCCCTGATCTTAACTTCTTTCAAGTCTTCTTCTGTACCAAGATTAACTATCTCAACTTCCTCCTGGTGGGGAGTGATAACCTTCTCCTCTTGTCTCAACAACCTGGCTAGCTCTTCAGGAAGCTCATAATCTTCTTCAACCCCTTCATCAGCTTGATTAATCGGATTGTCAAAGTCATACGAAGTCATAGCGGTGTTGTTGTCAGTGTAGTCTGGAGGGCACTCTCTGCAAGGGTTTAGATTTGTTCATTTTAGTGATCGGTTTTATCTTATTTAGAAAAAGTGAAAATGAAGTTATTTATTTTGAAAAGCATTGTCATTTTATTTTTGTACAAAAAATGAAAAATGAAAAACAGTGAGCGAAAAAGAAAAGACTCATTTGCAAAAGATGTCCTGATATTCATTAATTGATCTTTGCACAAAATACAAGATGTCCCGATTACAAAATGAGTCCTGACACCTTGGGCAAGATGCAGGACTTGATGCATGCTTCAAAAACACAGGAAATAATAATTACTCTGCAGGAGTAACCCTTATAATTTCCTGGGAAGACCAGTTTGAGATATGGTTCCCTGGGATCCTTGGACGTATCCAGCTTTCCAGGTTGCGCTCGTCCTCTGACTCATCTTCCAAGCTATTCACAACATCCGGGGTGAGCATCCCCCTGCTGACAAACTTGGACTCCTTTGCAGCCTCTGGTTGATCTTGTCGAGTTGGTCTGTAACCGAACCCGAATCGGTCTTCTTTCTTCTCCACGGGCAGCAGCTTGCCCCAGCCTTGGGCGGTACCTTCCTCAACAACCTTCCGGGCTTGTTGATATGATGTAATGGAAGTCCCTAGCACAACAGATGTTTCATTGATATTCAAGGCCTCAAACCCTTAACTCATGGTTTCATGGATCTCCCCATCCATTTCAATGTATTTGAAAGTAGCCAGCTGGCTAACAAAAATATCCTCCTCCCCACAAA
This sequence comes from Lathyrus aphaca, assembly GCA_963966055.1. NCBI lineage: Eukaryota > Viridiplantae > Streptophyta > Magnoliopsida > Fabales > Fabaceae > Lathyrus > Lathyrus aphaca. The sequence goes on along the minus strand of OZ014519.1, from coordinate 133,136,617 downwards.
TAGTAATGACTTGGCCTTCCCACTCGAATTTTAACTTCTGGTGAAGGGTCGACGTCACGGTGCCAGCAGCGTGTATCCATGGTCTACCCAATAGACAGCTGTAGGCAAGCTGTATATCCATCACAAAGAAGGTCGTTTTGAAAACCTGTGGGCTAATCATTATTGGTAACTCTATCTCTCCTAGAACCGATCTTTTAGAACCATCAAAGGCTCTCACTACCAAGTTACTTGGGCGTAGTGCCAATCTGTCATACTCCAGCTTCACAAGGGCTTTCTTGGGTAGGACATTGAGGGATGACCCTGTGTCCACGAATACGTGAGAAAGAACTGCACCCTTACACTCCAAGGTAATGTGCAAAGCCTTGTTGTGGTTGCGACCTTCTACTGTCAGATCAGTGTTGGTAAATCCTAGCCCATGAATAGCGTTGACATTTCCAACCACAGCCTCTAACTGATTGACAGTAATCTCCTCTGGCACATAAGCTGCGTGTAGGACTTTTAATAGTGTGTTCCGATGAGCCTCGGAGCACATTAGCAATGATAGTATGGAGATTTTGGAAGGTGTTTGGTGAAGCTAGTCTACCACCTTGTAATCACTTTTCTTTATGATTCTCATGAATTCATCAACCTCTTGATCAAACGGGGTCTTCAAAGCTTCTTTAGCAACTGGTTCTTCTTGCACCATGCTCTTCCCTTTCGCCTTAGCAACAGCTTCTGCTTTGGCAACGGGTCTTGGAATTTGCAAGGCAAAGAGACGTCCGCTTCTAGTGAAGCCTCCGCCTCCCCCCACATTGTCTATATGAGGCGAAGAAGTTGATGATTCTAAAGTGACTTTCTGCCCCTCGCTGTACAGGTCTGAGCCATAATGCCAAGGGATGGCATTATTGCTTATGTAAGGAACTGGCCCAGGCACTGTGATAGTGACTGGACTGATAGCAGCTGCAGAGGGGACCACAATGGTGTGTGGATCGTAGTATATGGTAACCGGAGTTCTGGAAGGAGTGGAAATTTGTTGTGAATTGTTGGAAGGAAAATCTGCAGGATCGTATTATATGGTAACCGTTGAGACACTTTCATCAATTGCTGCTGATGTTATTGACTGGACGGGTGTTGAAGTTGTAGCAGGAATGGTGACTGAACTTGTATCCATTGAAATGATTGATTGAGCGTTTGTTGGAGTTGTAGTAGAATCCGTAGGAACAATGGTTGCTGACATTGTAGGAGTATCTGTGATTATTGATGAAGGAATTGTCGGAGTTGTAGTCGTTGTTGTCGTAATCTGAAGGATACCATCCTTGATAAGACCATCTATGCCGTTTCTTAGCCTTTCACACCCATTGACTGCAATATTGCAATACCCACAGTCGAGCTCACACCCGGGGAACACTTGGCATTCTAAAAGCTGAGCTTTGATTTCAACCAATGGTGTTCGAATTTGTGCAACACTGGTGATTAAGGTGGATGGTTTGCCTTCCTCAATAGCATTAATCCTAGGCCTGTTGTGATTAGGCATTGGATTCCTTGTGACATTTGGAGGAGGTGCAAAGTTGAGAGCTTTTGAGTCCACCAGGTCTTGGACTTTCATCTGTAGGGCCCTGCATTTTTCAGTGTTATGCCCCGGTGCATTTGAGTGGAATGCACATCTGGAATTGGCATCATAGTTCTTTGGCAAATTAAGAGGATCTGGAGGTGCCAATGTCCTTAACTCAACAAGGTTGAGCTTTAGGAGTTGTGGCAAGAGTGCAGCATACGGCATTGGGATTGGGTCAATCACCCTGTTTGCCTGTGATGGCCTTTGCTGGAAAGGACACTGTTGTTGGTTGTTATTGTTGTTGTTGTAGGTTCTCTGTTGCGGATAATGAACTTGTTGTTGATACTGTGGTTGTTATTGTTGAGGATATACTGGTTGTTGAGGAATCGGAGCTGGGATGGTAACTGCTGCTACTGAACAGTGTACATACTGAGGCCTGCCCCTGCTTGCATGAATGGAATTTGTCTCATCGGCTCTTCGGGGTCCCACAAAAGGCTTTCTGGGATTGCTGGATGAACTTGCACCACTGTCGGAAATCTTGCCCATCTTTAATAGACTTTCAATCCTTTCACCAGCTATGACCACATCGGCAAAACTGGTAGAGGAAAAGCCAGCCAATCTATCAATATATGTCCCTTGCAATGTATTCACGAACATGTCAGCCATTTCCCTCTCTGACATGGGTGGTTGGACAGCAGCAGCAAGCTGTCTCCACCTTTGGGCATATTCCCTGAAGCTATCTCGGGAAGATTGAGACATTCCCATCAGAAGGGTCCTGTTGGGAGCCATGTCCAGGTTGTATTGATATTGACGAATGAAAGCCTCAGCCAAATCCTTCCAGCATCTTATGGTAGCTATGGTCAAGTGCGAATACCATTCTCTCGAAGCTCCAGTCAAACTGTCCTCAAAGTAGAACATCCATAGCTTTTCATCCATGGTATACGCTTTGAGTCTTCCTAGGAAAGACTACAGATGAGTGCGAGGACAGGAGGTACCATTGTACATTTCAAAGCATGGGGGTTTGAATTTGTGGGGAATTCTCACCCCATCCACTAGCTCCATGTCCATCACATCAAAGCCCAAAGAATTCTGAGACTCCAAAGATCTTAATTTCTCAGCAATTTCATCCAATCTCCGGTCATATACTTCATCTCCAGCCCCCATAACGGTAAATTGTTCTTCCTGAGGATCCTCTTGCAAGATTCTTCCCCCAGCAGTATTACCTTGCACATTTCTCGGGATATTAACTTCTGGATCCAAATGAGGCCCAAATACTGGTGGGTCAATACGAGGATGGCCCCGTTCATTGTTGCTAGTTCCCCCTGTTCCAAGATGAGGCTCTTCAGGAGTTTGTCTTTCCACTAGCTCTCTTAGCCTTTCCTGAATCTGGGCTAAGCCAGTCATTACTGCCATGAATTGAGACATCTGGTTTCTCATCTCTACTCTCTCATTAGCCATCTGATTCTTGACTTCAGTCAGATCCTGCTGTACTTGTTCCATTTGAATATCGGGAAGGTTGTTACGAGTCTGGTACCGGTGCGTGCAGTTGATAGGGAACACTCGGCGACGAGCAATGTTTCCTGAGATCACAACAAAGTTAGAAACAATAAATAACAACAAAACCTACAAAACAAAAACAAAGTTAGTATGCAATGCAGTATGCTTATTTGCTTTCCAAGGTATCCGGTTTGGTTCTTGGTTTTGACCTTTCCAGACCTCGAGGAAGATGCTTGATATTGTTGATAGAAAAGCCCAAATGGAAACAAACTAAAATATATTACAAATGGGGAATAATACATAGTTTGTTTTACAACACATGCCCATGGAGGGTCAAAATATAACAAAAGAAAAAGTACATCAAATGGAAACAACAACAAGCAAAGAATCAGACATCCAGCCCAAATTCATCTTCTCTGACCTCCTTCAGGAGTTCCTCAGTCACTGGACCAGCTGGGTGCTCTATAATGGTCCTAATGAGGAGGTTCCTGGTAGCAATGGCAGTATTCAGCTTCTTATGCCTATCCTGGTCCTTTGACCTCTTCAATCCTGCTCTAAGCTTCAATTCTGAAATCTCTTTCTGAGCTGCCAACAAAGCTTCCTGCTGCTTCTCTCACTGGCCTCTAGCTGTTCAATCTTAGCTTGAGTCTTCTGGTCTTCTTGTGTACGGGCTTCAGTGATCCTAACCCACCTATCCTGACTCTCTTGCAGATAGAGCTCAATCCTAGCCTTCTGAATCTTGGCCTCCTTGCAGGCATTCTTCAATATCTGTTCCCCAGCACTTGCTTTCCTTATGTAGTCTTCTGTCTTCTCAATTTTGGCAAGGTGCTCAACCCTGAGCTTTTCCAATCTCTCAATGTCCAGTCGGCCATCACTCCTTTCCCAAAGAGTCTTCTTCAGGGCTTGAGATAGCTGCTCATTCCTTTCCTTCAACTTTTCAAATTCCTCCAGGCTAATTGTTGCTGCAGGCTGTACTGTAGATGGTCCAGGTATGTCTTCCAAGGTGAAAGGCATTCTGGTAATCTGAGCTCCGGTACGGGACCAGTCTGAGTACTGAGCTGAAGCAACATTATTACATCTTCCAAGAATAGCTACCCCTTTTGTCTGGATGTTGTCCCAAGCCCAGGATGCTTGTCTAACAACAGCTGAATTAGGTTTTACTTCACAATATAGGGTCTCAGCTAAATCCTATCCTCTGGGAGGGTGAACTAAGGCATAGCCTAGTTGTCTCTTAAACAGTAAAGGATTGTAGGTGATGCAACCCTTTACTCCTATCAGAGGCACATTTGGGTATTGCCCACAACTGGTGATAATGTCCTTGCCCTTGGCACTCTGGGTGCACCATCTAATATCATCTGAAGTCAAGGCAATGAGCCTCTTAGCCCAATTCTTTTGTTGGTGGGGATTCAAGAAAGCATCTGACTTAGGCAGGTGTCTGAGCAGCCAGGTATAAAACAAAGGAGCACAACATTTCACCAACTTCCCCCTTTGTTTCTCATTCCTCTGATGAATGGAGTAATAGAAATCTCCTAGTAATGTAGGTACTGGGTTCTTCAGAAGAAACAGATGGATGGCATTCTTGCTGACAAATTTGGGCTCATCTGCAAACAGTATAGCCCCATATATGCTGAGGGCTAACAGGGCACAGACTGCCTTCCACTCTCCCAATGAGGCCTTCAGGATGGCCTGAGAAACCAAGAAGTCCAAATGCAACCCAGGGATCCCAGCTTTTGTTGTCATACTTTGCTCAATCAAGGCAGGCTCCAGGTATAGTGCCTTTGCTATCTCTTCATTTCTGGGAGTAGTCATCTCTGGGTTGAAAGGGATTACACCATTGATAGGTACTCCAATCAATGAAGAAAACTCTTCCAGCAGAGGCCCTAGCTGGAAGTCTGGGAATGTGAAACATCTCAAAGAAGGGTCATAAAACTACAAGCATGTGTGGATCATGCTCCTCTGAGAAGAGTCAAGGTCCATAACCATATCCAGGATACCTCCATGGTGCTCTCTAAACAATGGGATGTGGTCAGGTGTGATAAGTGATTGGAACTGCCTGATACCAGTCAACACAGGCTCAAAAAAGTGGTAGGATATATTGCTCTTCCTGGGAGTAGTCATGAGTGCTGCTGAAGAAACTGAAGGTAAGTGCTGAGGAAGATCACAGACTGATGCTGGAAATGAGCCACTGACAGGCTGATGCTGGTGATGATGAAGATAGCTGAAGCAGATAACTGATGAAGCAGAAGTCTATGCAGAAGGGGTCAAAACCAAACCAGATATGATATGGATACCCTGAAAAGCAAATAAACAAATGTTAAATGATGCAATGATGATATATGCAAATGATATTCAAGGGTTTGTGATCAAGCTGGATCTGATTATCTGTCTTGATATAGGCCCATGTATGTTCAAAAGTCCAGAAGGAGGCTTAGAAATCCAGTAACCAGGGTGGGGGACTCAAATAAAGAGTCACATGTCCAGGGTTCAATCACAAGAACTGTCCAAAATGAGGTACTCTTAAAAAAAAGGTAACAGGGTATGATGTGGCCAAGGGTACCTGCAAACCTGTAAACAGCCCAACCCCCTCACAGGTAGTGTTCTAGAACAAGGATCCTCAGACTTGGATCAGTTATGAGAAGTGTAAACACTTCTAACCCGGAGGTACAGTGTTTTCAATAACCATAAAAGATCCTCCTCTAATTCACCTCAGATTCTGAAGGTCATAATAAAGGTCATCCAGACTTAGCAGGCTTCCCAGATAGCCCTAGCACTACAGGAAATCTGTAGCACATAGTTCTCAAGAAGAAACCCACATCTGAACCGTGTTTCATATTCCCGCACCAGACCGAAATGGAATGGGAAAGAAGATGAACCACTCTAGCCTAGGTGTCACTCAGGTCCCAGGTATAGGACCTTAAACTCTCAATGGAACCCCACCCACCAAAACAGAAACCAGATCCAGCAATGATAATGACAGTATGAAATATGAAAACTGTAAAGGAAAGCAATAAATAAAGCTATACATAAAGCAATAAATAAAGCAAATAAATAAACACAATTATCACATAACACCCCAGTAAACACAAATCAAACAAGCGCTAGGAGGAACCCACAAAAAGAACCAGAAGCCCTGGTTACAATATAAGGGTCCCCAACAGAGTCGCCAAGCTGTCGCTCCCACCAAATGACACTCGGTCAGATAGGGTACAGACGCGAACGGTCGGCGAAAGGAGAGAACACACAAGGGTGAACTGGAAAGAAAAGAGTCGCCAGCTAGGCATTTTTATCCTGAAGGAAAGGTAATGTTGCATAAACCTGGAAAGATATGGATAAGACGGTTGCGAACCAGAGAAACTGAAAAAGGGGGTTGGTTACAACCTGGGAAGGTATTAGCTCCCAGATTGTCCGTCGTACTTGACGGGATCCACGCTTTGAAAGATTTGTGCTTAAAAGGGGTAGTGTCAGTGCTATTTAGTGTGCAAAAGCTGGAAAAGAATGCAAGTGTCAGTGCAAAAGAAGTATAAAGTGAGGAAAAGGAGTGTCAGTGCCAGGAAAGAGTGCAAAACTCAAGACAATGAGGCTTTAGAGAATAATGCTGGAAGGAGGGGGAATATACAGAGACTTTTGTTTGATAACAGTTAAGTTATGCCTACGTATCCTCTCGTGCAATGAGGAAGTCAGAACACCGTAGTTCGACTCAAAGAGACTGAAAGATAAATTGACTTGTGAACTGCTTACTTCTCTATGCTCAAGTGTATGACCCGTCTAGCTCAGGTGCAAACTGTCTTGCATTAGACAGAAGAAGCAAGTTCTCGTTTATGAATGAAATGAGGTGAGAAAAGAATCCCGGAGGAGACGATTATTGTTTGTTTTTGTGTTTTCAATCTTTTATTGCTTTTGGAGTTTGTCATAAGAAAATGAGCTCAAGCTTAAACCAAGGGTTAGTAAACTCATCAAATCTTCCCTTTGATTAGGGGTAATGAGAATACCTTAAGTATGAAGTGAACACCTCACACTTAATCACCATGATGTAGGATTAAGATCATTAACCTACTTGTATTTATTTAGATGTTTTTTTGGAGTTTTTGTTTAGTGTTAAGTAATGAGTTTAAGCCATAATCAAAGATTTAATAGACCCATTACACCATCCTAATAGAAGGATAATAGATGAGAACATTTAAGCTGAGGAAGGCTCCTCAACTTAATCCATGATTAGGGATTAACCTCATGACAAAACAAGGCCTTTATTAAATGGATTTTAGTTAATGGTAAGATCAAGAAGTGGATTTTATAGCTTGTAAGACAACTTGAGGGGGACTTGTCCATTAACACTAGGGTTAGTCCTTCTTAACCAATTAAGGAAGAATTAGAACCCTAATGCAAGGCCCAAGTTACAAGTTTGATGTCTTAGTGGTTATTAGATGGATTGATTAAAGGAATTAAACACATTAAGGGTTTAACACTTAGGATTAAAGTTATACACTCCATCCTAATAGAAGGATACAGGCATAACCTTAATCACAAAGCCTTAAAACCTTTAAGGTTTAGTCCTTGATTAAGAGATGAGAAGGGAAGACTCAAAAGATGACACAAAGGTAAAACTAATGGGGGACTAATCAAACCCTAATTATGATCATGCTTGGGTGTTCCTAGGGTTTATGAGGCTTGCAAAAGATCTTCAAGAGAAAAGCCACCAAGGAAGAAGCAGGATGGAAGGAGGAGAAGCAGAAAGAAGCAAGACAACTTACTTCACTTAAGAAGATAAGTTGCTTGAAGAAAGAAAGAGGGGAGGGAACATGAATGATCAAGCTCACTCTAATACAAAAGTAAATTGCAGCAAGGATTCATAAGAGGGAAGAGAAGAGATTATGAGAAGTGAAGGAAAATTCACTTCTCAATGACTTACCACCTGAAAAGTTAGCAAAAAGAAATGAAATGTAATGAAAATGGGATGAAATGCCAAGATGAAAACCAAAGCCAGAAGCATAAACATGATGTAAATGATGCTAAGAGATAATGCAAACACATGTCAAGAGTTGTGGATGATCATACAAGGATGAGGATGCAAATGAGACAAGAAAAGAAGCATGAAAGTTCATGAAAATTTATGAAATGCAATGGATGCATAACATGGAAAATGCATGATGCAATGATCAAACATTATTCTAAGGTGTCTTAAGATGTCTTATATGTCATGTGGATGCACAAGATGTCATGGCAAATTCATGTATGCAAGAATATGAGAGATGAATGCAAATGAAGGCAAAAATTAGGGTTTATACATAACATGCAATACAAAATTCAAAACCAGGAGCAAATGACATGATAAAAAATTGAAAATTGGATCAAAGGAACCCTAACCCTACACAAGTTCACTGCCCAAAGGAGGGGACCTAAATCTTAAACTAATGGAAGTTATGATTTTCTCAAGTTGACTTGGGTTTTAAGGCACTTAAAAAGGAAAATTTCACAACAAATTAAAAATGAAAGATAAATTCAAACCAATTTTATCCTAGAAACTACATGTCATGAGTAATGCAATGCAAAAAGAACCATCATCAAACTCCTCATGGTTAGGCAGAAGGGATTTTTCTAAGTTAGGGAAAAAATATTGACTTTTAAGAACCCTAATTCCAAAGAAAAATGTCAAAATAGGTCAAGAACCAAAAAGAAATTTGTTTGAAGAGTTTGATAATGTTTCTAAATGTATCAAGATGCAATGTGATTTTTTTGGTGATTTTTAGAAACTTAAATGGTATTTTAATTAATTAATTCTCATTAACTAATTAAAATAAACATTTAAATATTTTAAAAATACGAAATTTATGCAAAAAATAAAATAAAATTATTTTCAGAATGAGAAAAATATTTTAAGACATGATGAAAAAAATGAGATTTTTTATAAATGTTTTACTATTTTAAATAAAATGTAGAAAGAAATGTAATTAAAATGCAATTAAAATGAATTAAAATGAAAGTCAGCAGATCCAAAGGCCCAGATTAAAATAAAAAGGGAGGGTATTGACTAGCGCGCGCTAATGGACGACCCACATTCAAACTACGCTAATTATGTCATTAAGCCCTAATCTGAACCCTAAACACTTTCAGGTGACTGGAACAGTGTTCCGGTCATCTTCTCCGGCTAGCCTCTCACCCAATCTCCCTCAATACGCAACCCCAAGACCCCTAAAGCTCCAGAAATGATCCTCTCCTCAACCCCAACAAGAATCAAACATCAAAACTAATTTATTCAACATCAAAATCATGAATTGAAGCAAAACGGAAAACATGGCAAAAATTTCAAAAGCTTATGAAATGCTTATTTCTCAACTATTCTCAAAAGCAAAGACATCATGGTGATCAGTGAAACATGTAGAATCATTCTATAACATAAAATGAGAGTTCTGGAAAAATTAATATCATGGCTACCTGAAGTTGAGCTTTCGAAACAAGAGCTTTCTGGCCAGTTCTTTGCTTCAAATCCACTCCAATGATTCCCCCCAAGAGCTTGTGATGATTGGTTGGAATTTAAATGGCCTCAAGAGGAAGTTGGCAGGAGTTCAGTTTATGAAATGTCAAAATCGTATTTTTGATTCTGAGTGTTTTAGGGCAAAATGAAGGGTGGGAAATGATCAGTGATGTTTATGGAGTTGAATGGTGGAAAAAGTTTGAAGGTTTGATGGTTGAGTTAAGAGATTCGAAGGCTTTTGCAAATTTTGGGATTTTTGAGTGTGTTGTGTATTCTCAAGTGTTAGGCTGCAATGTTGTGTGCTTTTGCATGGTTTTGATCCACATAATGAAATGTGATAGGTCAGAGAGTGGGTGCTGGCCTATGTTGATTGGTATGGGCAAGTTGCCAAAATTTCAACAACTTGTGTACTTGAGGTATGGGCTCATGGCAGGCTGTTTTAGGGGCATGGCTCGAGTCAGCCAACTTCAAGGAGGTCTATGAAACATGATTTAGTGAGCTGGCTCAAGTGGATGAAGAGATTTGGATCATTTTGCAATTTTGTACAACTTTGGCCCCTTTTGAATTTCTTGAAGATTAAGGCATGAAATGGAATGATTCAAAGCACCAATCTGATCTTTAGAGGTCTATTTGACATGTTGTGAAGTGTTTATGCACATTAGAAGCCTTTAGAATGCTTTATCATGCCATTTTGCAAAATGCCTCTTTGGTGGAAAAGTGAATTTTAAGTGATTTTTCCCAACTTTGCAAGACCATAACTTGAGTTCTATGATGAATTAGGTCAAGTTCTTGTAATTTTTGAAAATGGGAGGATCCAATCTACAAATTTCATGACCAAGAATTCTTCATTTGAAGCATTTTTGAATCAAAAGAGGAGGTTGAAAAACTTTCCCAAAATGGCAAGTTTGCATTACAAGTCACTTTCCCAAAATGGCAACTTTGCAAATGACTTGAAATTCTTCAATTTTGTGAACTTATAACATCTTCTAAGATCAAATAAAGATCATATACATTCAAAATGATGGAGAAGACCCTTTGGTTGGATGATTGGGGGCCTCAGATGCCCTGATTTTGCACTGACTTGCTCAAGAAGTCATCTATTGATCAGATGCCTTCCCCATTGAATTTCTTCATGAAAATTGGTATGTATGATCCTTATACCATATAGAGACCAATAGAAACCAGAATGACCAAAAAATTTGGAGTTATGGTCTCTGAAACCAAAACCCTAATTTTAGGTCATTTGTGCAGTTAAACTTGGCTCTGCTTCCATGCCTTCCTCAGTTCTTGTGATTTTCTGAATTCCTTGACCTTGGAAGGATATAATATGATGCTTGAACATACATGGACCCTCTTGAGATGATTTAAGACCTTTGGAGTGGCTCAAATAGCTCAGGGATGGCTCAAATTACAAACCCTAAATGCAGATGACTTAGAACCAATGTAGTGAAGCAAAAATGCAATATGAGATGGTATGATTGAGCTTATGCAAATGAAAAGAATCACAAGCCATGGTGAGATGAGTGCGGGCAAATTTGGGGTGTTTACACCAGGGAATGTGTACTTGTCACTACATTCCAAGATGGAATAATAGAACAAGCACAGTCAAGTAAGGAGAAGATCCGCAAAACTTGAATCCAGATATTAGGGCTTAGGCTCACTAACTCATTGAATTTATTAAGTGTTTTTGTATTTTTTGATGAAGAAGTGTTTTTTATGGTTTTCTTGGTGAAGATGGTATCCTGATCAGACTTGTGCATCACAAGACAAGCTTGTACTATCCCAAGATGGGAAGACTACAAGTGTATCATGGAATAAGGCTATTGCACAGGAGACCACTTCAATCTTTATTAAGTGTCTTTTATGATTTTGAGATGAGAAGAGAAGAGAACCAAAAAGAACTTAAAGGTAAAAGTCTAATGGGGGACTAATGAATCCTAATGTTATCATGCAAAAGGAAAACATAGGTTAGTGAGGCTTACTATCCTAAAGAAGGAAGCGATAAGAAGAGAAAGAGAAGAATGAAGAAGAGAAGAAGGAGGAAGTAAGGCCTAAGCCCCAACAATCACAAGTAAAATAATATCAAGAAGGAGAAGAGAAGAAATAAGACTTGGAGATGTGGGAATCACATCCACACCTCTCACTTACCAAAGCCCCTGAAATGGTTAGTGACATAAGAAAAAATGCAACACAAAATGAATATAATGTCAAACCAAAGCCACACAACCAGAAGTGAAGTCTTAATCACAAATGCCAAATGCAAATACAAAGCATAAGAATGAGATGGAAACTATACCACTCAAAATGGAGCAACATGGATTATCATGACAAACCAAAACAAACATGAGAGAACACAAAGCAAACTAGACAAAGCAACACCATAAAGTCCAAGACCAGAACCCTAACATGTTAAGAAAGTGCCTAAGGATCATATGAGATGAAGAGAAGAAGCACACAAAGTCAAGTATTAACATCATGAGAAGTAAAGAAGCAAAAGAAGTGAAGTGAGCATGCATAAGAGTGGATGAACTTCAAAAGCAAACAAACACAAAATTTCTCAAGGCACAAGCATCAACTCAAGACCAGAGGGGTATCAACATCCTAAGAAGGCTCTAAACAACTTAAAGAAGTTGGCACAAGTGCCCTTCTAACCTAAGGGTTGAACATATGACCAAAAGGAAACAAAAGAGGATAGGTAAAGAACAAAAATTCAAATCAATTCAAGTATACATCCAAATATTCCACAAACTTCTAAAAATCAGAATAAAAATCATCAACAAACTACATATCATCATGAATCCAGAGCAAAATGAATCAGTTCAAAATTCAAATTAATGACCAAGATAGAAAATGCACAAGACAGCATGCTTCAAAATGAAATTAAAAAACAATTAATTAAAAGAAACAATTAATTCCAGCGTGGCAATTAAAAATAAATGAAAAATAAAAATGCCAAAAATTAGAGAAAACTCAAAGGATCATTCATGAATTTTTTTAGAATTTTTATGAACTTATTTCTATTTTTAAAAATTAAAAATCAAACTGACAATAAAACAAAATAATAAAATATACAAATTGGACCATGGGTGCAAATATCAAACAATCCAGTTCATTTTATTTGGGCTTATAACACAGGGGGTGGGGTTTGCAAGGACAGGCCCATTGGTTTCAGCGTAGCACACAATAATTATGGTGGAAATTCAATTTAATCAGGAAAAAAAACCAATGGATCAAATGCACGCTCCAGATTCAGTCAACCAATGCCCTAAGTCTTCTCATTCATTAGCCAGGGTGTGAGAACATGATAATTATAGTGTGCGCAAAACAACATGTTTAATTCATATTAAATTTATAAAATGAAGCACGTGAGAAGGAATGGGTGATTTTAATGCGCTGGCAAGCCAACACCCATCCAGATCACAGATCCTATGGCTGGGAAGTCATCTTCCTCAATTCTCCGTTCCAGAATCTGGTGACGGAGCCCTAGCTCCGGTCGTCGGAAAGTTCAACAGCATGAACAAAAACACACATAAATGCATCACAAGCTCCAGATCAAATCATTAAGACATGCTGAATCCAAATATATCCATGAAATTCACAATGGACCAAAGAGCAAGTCAAATCGAAGACAAAAGGTTTCATGCATCAAACTGCAATTCATCATAACAAGTTCATTTCACACTCATTTTACATTCTAAATAGATCAACAACACCATCAAAACATGTAGATCACAATGAGCACAAACAATTTCATTTCTGGATCTGAGAATTTGATGCTAACCTGAGATCTACAGATCTGGAAATAGCTTGAGAGAAACCAGGAAGAGCTGCAGATCCACTCCAAATCCACTCTAGTTACAAAATAAATGCAACTAAAGCCTTGAAAACTGCTGGATCTAAGAACTCGAAGCTTGCTGCACTGAAATGGCAAGGTGTAAAATCCTGAGGATTAGCTTGAACAAGTGGTTGATTTTGGCTCCTTGCACTTTACTGATCAAGAATATGTCACTGGTTCTTGCAAAGAGTGAGTGTATGATGAAATTCGAAGAGAATTTCAAATGGAGAAAAAACTTGAGAGGGAACAAATGTTATGGATCTGAGGTGAAATGAAACCCTAATTAGCTTATAAAGGGTTCATGCTTTCAGTGTTTGAAATTGCAAGGAGAATGCACGTGGGAATCATGAGGGAGGATCAAATTGCAAAAAATGCAAGAGTGGTGTGAAGTGGTGAAATACTCGTGCTATCCCTTCTCTCCTTGCACATGTTCAAGTATAATCCAACCCTTGATTCATAATTGGAAGCATCCTGGCCCTTGGATGTGAGGGTCATGCTTTTTGAATGATTATGCAATTTTGTATCTTATGTAATATACCTCACTCCATGCACGAATTTGATGATGTCTTTGGAGAAAAATGACATTTATGCAATGCCTTGTAATATTATAACCTTATTTGGTCCATGAAACAACTTGAAAATGACTTTCATGAGTTCTTGCATTTGGATGAAACTTGGAATTCAAGGCATGCCCTAAAAATCAAGTAATTTTCGAAGGCCCTATCTCATGATCCATGAGGGCTATGAAAATGTACTTATACTTTTTGAAAATGGGAGAACCTAACCTTCAAATTTCATGTTTAATGGCAACTCATTTGAAGCTTTTTTCACCATGTTATAAGCCTTTGAAAATTAGGGCAAAAAGTTGCCAAAATTAGAAAGTTCCATGACAAACCACATGCCAAAAATGGAAAACTCCTCAAAACCCCTTGATTCTTGATCTTTGACCTTGCCAAACCTCTTTTAAGGTTATAAGAACATCCCTTGACTTGAAAAATGAGATTGGACCCTTTGAATTCTCACAGTTGACTTCTAGAATACACAGTTGACCAATTTCTTCTTTTACAAGCAACTGATGAAATAACTGACTTCCACAAGGAGTTTTCTCACCAAATTTCATCCCTAGGATCCTCTTATCATATGAAAGACTTTTCCCATATGAAATGGCCAAAGTCACAAAGTTTTCATGCTTGAAAGTGAAACCCTAATTTGGGATCATTGTGTAAGAGCTTGCCCTGGCTTGAATTCACTGGTGATCTCTCAACCTCCTTGGCTTTTGTGACTGATCTTGCACTTGTGAATGCCATGTAGACTCCTCATAGGACTTGGACAAATCCACTAGGCCTCTTGTTATAGCTTGTAATGCCTCAAATCCACCCACAGATGATCATATGCCTAATGCTAGGTCATGAGAATGTTATGCTTCATCTTTCCATGCAAAGATGCCAAGGATATGATATGCCTATGATGATTATAGTATGATGATGCTGCTTAAAAAGAAGAGGGCAAATTTGGTGTGTTACAGATAGTACATTGAGTTCAGGTACTGCATAAAATAAAGACAAAAAAGTTGTAAAGAACACAACAGAATTGTTAAACTAGTTTAATCAAACTCATCTACTATGGGGCTACCAAGCCAGGAAGGAAATCCACTATGTAGTATCAATTCAAAGACTTCTCAGCAAACACCTACACTTTACAGTATTCTCACTTAATCACTACCAATGAAACTTCTACTTAGGAACTCCTAAATATGAGAAACTCATCCTCACTTCCAATCACCTCAGTGATGTCTCACAGTCCTCAACTTTCAGCTGATGATATTGATGGTTGTACACCTATGCAACAATTCACAATAGAAGCTACACTTACATTACAAAACCTTAACTTTGCTTAGCAGCTTCAGTTAAGTACAATCCACCTCTTACTTAGTAGCTTCGAGGTTTACACATAAGACAACCACAACAGGGTTCCTTGTTACGCACGGCTGCCACAAGAACACAACCCTAATGATGTTTACATTTTCGGTTGGTTGGTTTCTAAACTAAATTACAATGTTTCTTTTATAACCTATTCCCAACTAGATTTGGGCCTAAATAATCACAGCAATAGCTGCTACAAATATGCAGAAAAAATCTACTACAAAATATACAAAAAGATCTTCAAATATAAAAACTCCTAAAATATCTCTAAATATAGAAACCTATATTTTTCAATATTTTTCTTCAATGTAAATTTGAGTCTTCAAGATCTCTTACACCAGCACCATTGGATTGATTTAAATCTTCAAAATATTTTGTTTTTGTTGAAACCAAAATAGAAACTTCAATTCATCTTCAGTAGTTCATGATGTCGAATGAATTTTCTTGACATCTTCTTCGGCATGTTGATCCAAATGTTGAAACATTTCAACACAACATGTTTGGGCACATACAAAATGACTCTTTGCTTTATGTATTCTCTGTTTTGCAAAGATCATGTACATATAAAATGCTTCTATTTATTTTACAAAATTAATGCCAATTCTACATAACTTACACTGTGAAAGATCTGTTGAGTTGCAGCCGCAGATTCTGTTGTGTAGTTTGGGCTAGAGAAAATTGATAGAATAATTATTTTACTTGTGGAATGTTCAAGTCAAAGATGTGTTGATACAATCAAGATTACACGAGTTGCAAGATTATGTCGATGATTGAAGAGCTTCATGCTAATAAGGAAGTCGCACCATAATGTTTCAACATGGTTTTCGACATGTGAAAATTCTGGAAGTTGTTTAGCTTCAAGTGAAGTATACTCTTCTTTAGGTGGAGTATGATAGTTTTTATAAGTATGATTGTCGATTAAGGCAATGTGAAATTTTTGGTGTTTTAGCTTAATGTGAAATGTATTCTTCATTATAAAGTATATGATTGTCGGTGGTGATAATGTGAAATTCTTGAAGTGGTTTATCATAAAGTAAAATATATTCTTCATGGGAGAGTATGATAGCTTTAAACTATGATTGTCGGTGAAGACAGTTTGAAAATTTTTTAAGTGGTGTAGCTTCAAGTGACTATACTTTTTATGGTGGAGTATAATTGTCGGCAGAGACAAAGAAAATTTATGTATTATTTTCAATCAAGGTGGAGATTGTTGGAGTTGGTTGAAAATATACATTTTGATACTCTTTATGGTGAAGTATGATTGTCGGTGAAGACAATGAAACCTGATGTATTATTTTCAATCAAGGTGAAGATTGCTAGGGTTGGTTGAAATTGAAAATATACATGTTGAAGAAGTCTCATAGTGCTTAGTTTTGTGAATGAAGATAGAGTCCAAGACTATATATAGGATACAAGTTCTTTGAAGTCCCACATCACTTAATTTTGTGAAGGAAAATGGAGTCCAAGGCTATATATAAGATTCAAATTCTTCATTCCAAGATGCATCAATCAAAAGCACTTTAAACTTGTATTTGACTTTTTTATTCTCTTATATTCTTGTATTAGAGTGTTGTGAGATGTAATTAAATATTTATTTTTGAGGATGTGAGTGTACTGTGGATCTGAGTTAGTTCAGGGTATAATATGTGTTGTAACAATTTTCACGTAATATTATTATTCTTTGATTGTCTACAGACAACAACCGTTATTTTTCTCCATTTTTGAAATTTCTACGTTAAATTCTCAACAATCATATGTTTTGACTACTAAATAAGAATACAATTATATATATAAATAATTGTATTCTTAAATATTAATATTTATTTGACCAAAAGAAATTAGATGAGTTTTTTTAAAATTACTAGTTATACTTATTATTTATTATTTAAAGAACTATTAATTAATACAATTAAGTGCTTTGAAATTATAAAAATAATAAATATTTTAGTTATATTTACATGTAAAATTAACATATTAGTTATGCTATAAATCATTTTTTTAATAAGATTGAAATTTAAAAAGTATTTATATTATATTGTAAAAGTGTATAAATATCCGAGGCACAAAAGTATATTTTTTTAAATATCTTAAAATGTTTTTATTTTAATATTAATATATAGAATTCTTTTTGATAAATAGGTTTCATACATTCCAAAAATATATATAATGTTAACATTATATGTGTTATTTTAAACAAAAGTATTAGCTTTTTTTTGTAAAATCAAGATGATATTAAAAGGAGAACTAAGGGTTCTTCAACCATTCTACACAAAGCACGGAAAGAATCGGGAAAAGAGAGATTACACAACAATTGGAATTAAGAAAGGAATAGTAAAAGATCTTTACTAAACTCATAAAAAACTACAATTGTAATGGGTAATTTCTCCGCAAAAGAACCACTTCCAAATTAAACACTTTATATCCCATAATATATTGTTAATGTTCCACACATCCCTTCGGAAGCAAACATCATTCCTAACAACCCATAAACTCCAAATAATTGTCAGCCACGCAACTCCCAATTTGCCCTCCTGAACCTTTTTTACACGGAAAAACGAATGTCATTCCATAAAATTCGGAAAGCATTATTCCTCCACCTCTTTCCCTTTACCAATTTGTCGCTCCCACCAAATGACACCTGGTCAGACGAGGTACAGACGCGAACGATCGACAAAAGAGAAAGAAAGAAAAGAGTCACCAGCTAGGCATTTTTATCCTGAGGGAAAGGTAATGCTGCATAAACCTAAGAAGATATGGATAAGACGGTCGCGAACCAGAGAAACTGAGAAAGGGGGTTGGTTACAACCTGGGAAGGTATTAGCACCCAGATTGTCCATCGTACTCGATGGGATCCACTCTTAAAAGATTTGTGTTTAAAGGGGTAATGTCAGTGCTATTTTGTGTGCAACAGCTGGAAAAGAATGCAAGTGTCAGTGTAAAAGAAATGTGAAGTGAACAAGATAAGAATCAGTGTAAGAACAGAGTATGAAGCTCAAGACTATGAGGCTTAAAGAATAATACTGGAAAGGGGGAATATACAGAGACTTTTGTTCGATAACTGTTAAGTTATGCCTACGTATCCTCTCGTGCAATGAGGAAGTCAGAACACCGTAGTTCGACTCAATGAGAAAGAAAGATAAATTGACTGATGAACTGCTTACTTGTCTATGCTCAAGTGTATGACCTGTCTGGCTCAGGTGCTAACTGTCTTGCATTAGATGGAAGAAGCGAGTTCTCATTTGTGAGTGAAGATGATGAGAAAAGAATCCCGAAGGAGACGATTATTGTTTGTTTTTGTGTTTTCAATCTTTTATTGATTTTTTGTGTTTGTCATAAGAAAATGAGCTTAAGCCTAAACCAAGGGCTAGTAAACTCATCACATCTTCCCTCTGATTAGGGGTAATGAGAATACCTTAAGCATGAAGTAAACACCTCACACTTAATCACCATGATGTAGGATTAAGATCATTAACCTACTTGCATTTATTTAGATGTTTTTGGAGTTTTTGTTTAGTGTTAAGTAATGAGTTTAAGCCATAATCAAAGATTTAATGGACCCATTACACCATCCTAATAGAAGGATGATAGATGAGAACATTTAAGCTGAGGAAGACTCCTCAACTTAATCCATGATTAGGGATTAACCTCATGACAAAACAAAGCCTTTATCAAAGTGGATTTTAATTAATGGTAAGATTAAGAAAAGGATTATATGGATTGTTAGACAACTTGAGGGGGACTTGTCCATTAACACAAGTGTTAGTCCTTCTTCACCACTTAAGGAAGAATTAGAACCCTAATGCAAGGCCCGAGTTACAAGCTTGATGTCTTAGTGATTTATTAGATGAATTTATTAAAGGAATTAAACACATTAAGGGTTTAACACTTAGGATTAAAGTTATACACTCCATCCTAATAGAAGGATACAGGCATAACCCTAATCACAAAGCCTTAAAACCTTTAAGGTTTAGTCCTTGATTAAGAGATGAGAAGAGAAGACACAAAGATGACACAAAGGTAAAACTAATGGGGGACTAATCAAACCCTAATTGTGATCATGCTTGGGTATTCCTAGGGTTTATGAGGCTTGCAAAATATTTTCAAGAGCAAAGCCACCAAGGAAGAAGCAGATGAAAGGAGATTAAGCTGAAAGAAGCAAGACAACTTACTTCACTTAAGAAGATAAGTTGCTTGAAGAAAGAAAGTGAGGAGAGAACATGAATGAGCAAGCCCACTCTAATCCACAAATAAAATTCAGCAATGAATGCATAAGAGATGATAAGAGGTTATGAGAAGTGAAGGCAAATTCACTTCTCAATGGCTTACCACCTGAAAAGTTAGTAATAAGAAAATGAAATGGAATGAAAATGAGAAAGATGCAATGATGCAAACCAAAACCAAAACCAGAAACAAGGATGAGGATGCAAATGAAGCATGTTTTGAACCATGAAAGTTCATGAAAGTTTATGAAATGGAATGAATGCATAACATGGAAAATGGATGATGTAACGATCAAACATGATTCTAATGTGTCCTAAGATGTCTTAGAAGCCATGTGAATTCACAAAGTGTCATGTCAAGTTCATGTATGCAAGCATATGGAAGATGGATGCAAATGAAGGCAAAAATTAGGGTTTATACACAACATGCAATACCAAATTCAAAAACCAGAAGCAAATGACATGATAAAATATTTAAAATGGGATCAAAGGAACCCTAACCCTACACAAGTTCACTGTCCAAAGGGGGAGACCTAACTCTTAACCGAATGGGAGTTATGATTTTCTCAAGTTAGCTAGGGTTTTAAGGCATTTAAAAAGGAAAAATGCACAACAAATTGAAAATGAGAGATAAATTCAAACCAATTTTATCCTAGAAACTACATGACATGATGAATGCAATGCAAAAAGAACCATCATCAAACTTTTCAAGGTTAGGCAGAATGAACTTCTCTAAGTTAGGACAAAAATATTCCCTTTTAAGAACATTAATTCCAAAGAAAAATGTCAAAATATGTCAAGAACCAAAAAGAAATTTGTTTGAAGAGTTGGATAATGTTTCTAAATGTATCAAAATGCAATGTGATTTTTTTGGTGATTTTTAGAAACTTAAATGCTATTTTAATTAATTAATTTTCATTAACTAATTAAAATAAACATTTAAATATTTTTAAAATACGAAAATTATACAAAAAATAAAATAAAAATTATTTTCAGAATGAGAAAAATATTTTATGCCATGGTGCAAAAAATAAGATTTTTTAGAAATGTTTTACTATTTTAAATAAAATGTAGAAAAAAATGCAATTAAAATGAATTTAAAATGAATAAAAATGAAAGTAATCAGATCCAAAGGCCCAGATTCAAATAAAAAGGGGAGGGGATTGACCAGCGCGCGCAAATGGACGTCCCAAATTCAAACTTCACTAATTATGTCATTAACCCTAATCCGAACCCTAATTACATTCAGGTGACCGAAACAGTGTTCCGGTCATCTTCTCCGGTCAGTCTCCTATGCTATCTCTCTCTATACGCATCCCCAAGCTCTCTAACTTTCCAGAAATGATCTCCACATCAACCCCAACAAGAATCAATCACCAAAAATCATTTATTCATCATCAAATTCGTGAATCAAAGCAAAACGGAAAACATGGCAGAAATTTCAGAAGCTCATGAAATGCTTATTTCTCAACTATTCTCAAAAGTAAAGACATCATGGTGATCAGTGAAACATGTAGAATCATTCTATAACATAAAATAAGAGTTCTGGAAAAATAAATGCCATGGCTACCTGAGCTTGAGCTTTCGAAACAGGGGTTTTCTGGCCAGTTCTTTGCTTCAAATCCACTCCAATGATTCCCCCAAGAGCTTGTGATGCTTGGTTGGAGTTTAAATGGCCTCAAGAAGAAGTTGGCAGAAGTTCAGTTTGTGAAATGTGAAAATCGTGTTTTTGATTCTGGGCTTTTTATGGCAAAATGAAGGGTGGGGAATGATCAGTGATGTTTGTGGAGTTGAATGGTGGAAAAAGTTTGAAGGTTTGATGGCTGAGTTTGGTGATTCGAAGGCTTTTGCAATTTTAGGGATTTTTTAGTGTGGTGTGTATTCTCAAGTTTCAGGCTGCAATGTTATGTGCTTTTGCTTGGTTTTGATCCACATAAAGAAATGTGATAGGCCAGAGAGTGGGTGTTGGCCTATGTTGATTGGTATGGGCAAGTTGCCAAAATGTCAAAAGTTTGTGTACTTGAGGTATGGGTCATGGCAGGCCTGGTTGCAAGGGGTGTCTGGCCTCAGCTGGGTTCAAGGAGGACCATAGAAACAAATTTGGCATGTTGGCACAAGTGGATGAAGAGATTTGGATCATTTTGCAATTTTGTACAACTTTGGCCCCTTTTGAATTTCTTGAAGTTCAAGGCATGAAACTTGAGAAATCCTTGGGCAATTCTGAGTTTTATGTTATGTATGATGTTTGTGTAATTCTTAGACATCAATTAGAAGTCACAAATTGTCTTGGTACAAGAATTTGCAAGTTTCCCTCTTTGGCACATAAGTGAATTTTTGTGATTTTTCCCAACTTTGACAAGCCATAACTTGAGTTCTAGGATGAATTAGATCAAGTTCTTGTACTTTTTGAAAATGGGAGGATCCAATCTACAACTTTCATGACCAAGAAGTTTTCATTTGAAGCATTTTTGAATCAAAAAGAGGAGGTTGAAAAACTTTCCCAAAATGGCAAGTTTACATTACAAGTCACTTTCCCAAAATGGCAACTTTGCAAATGGCTTGAAATTCTTCAATTTTGTGAACTTCTAACATCTTCTAAGATCAAATAAATATCATACTCATTCAAAATGATGGAGAATACCCTTTGGTTGGATGATTGGGGGCCTCAGATGCCCTGATTTTGCACTGACTTGCTCAAGAAGTCATCTTTTGATCAGATGCCTTCCCCCATTGAATTTCTTCATAAAAATTGGTATGTATGATCCTTATATCATATAGAGACCAATAGAAACCAGAATGACCAAAAAATTTGGAGTTATGGCCTCTGAAACCAAAACCCTAATTTTAGGTCATCTGTGCAGTTTAAGCTTGGCTCTGCTTCCATGCCTTTCCCAGTTCTTGTGATTCTTTGACTTCCTTGACCTTGGGAGGATATAGTATGATGCATGAACATACATGGAACCTCTTGAGATGATTGAAGACCTTTGGAGTGGCTCAGATAGCCCTTGGATTGCTCAGATCACAAACCCCAGATGCAGATGATTTTGAATCAATGCAGTGAAGTAAAAATGCAATATGAGATGCTATGATTGAATTTATGCAAATGAAAAGATCACAAGCCATGGTGAAATGAGTGAGGGAAAATTTGGGGTGTTTACACAATCCAAGTGGCTATCTCTCTCTGAATCTTCCTAACCACATTGCAAGCAAGAAACGGGTATTTCAAAGTTTCCGAAACCGCCCCATAAAAAACGCAATTCAAAGAGTTAGTAGGAAAGATTATACCTCTAACAACCAAAAGGTCATTTGTTGGGAGTCTATTCACAAAGAATCTTCAACCAAAAGCCTTTATCTTAAACGGGACCTCCATTCTCCAAATTAAACTCAATGCCTCTTTGCTCCTATTAGATGGATCATAAGGAATACGATTAAAAGCATAAAACTCATAACAAGAGGCCACCGTAAATCAATCTTTGGGTTTTAACTTCCAAAGTATTCTATCAATACCCCCCCCCCCTGAAATACTAATGTTTATAACTCGCTCCCTCAAAGAAGCTAAACCTGTCGTTAAGTTTCCTTCAATGACCACAGAATCACCAATACCAAGATCACCCCAAGTCCAAACACCATTAATCCAACCCCCTAATTCCGCTATTGAAACCCCCTTCAAGCACATAACCGCATACAAGTCTGGATATTCATCCTTCAAAATAACTTCCCCCACCCATCTAGCTTCCCAAAAGGAATAGAGAAACCTCTACCAACCAAAAATCTAGTACAATCAATAATAGGATCCGAGATGGATTTTTTATGCACCGTAATAATATCATTCCACCACGAGGACATAGAAGAAGAATTAATTAAAGTATCCCATCCACAAAAAACCTTTGTTGCAATATCTCCATAACGAGCTTTTAATAAATTAAATCAAAGAACTTTTGGACTTTTAAGGATTCTCCATCTCCACTTATTAAGAAGTGCCAAATTAAACTCCTCCAAAAAATTTATGCCTAACCCTCCTTTCTCATATGGAAGACAAATGTCCTTCCAACAAACCCAACGAATCTTCCTTTTATCCTTAACTCCCCCAAAGAAAATTGTTTTGAATCTTGGTGAATTCTTTAACCACTTTTGATGGCATCTTATAAAAGGATAAAGTGAAGATAGTAAGAGAACAAATAATAGACTTCAAAAGCGTTATCCTACCACCAAGATTGAGAAAATGGTTTTTCCACCCCGATAGACGTTTCTTCATTTTCAACAAAAGAGGATTTCAACTAGAAGGTTTTCTAGGGTTAAATCCGATTGGGATGCCAAGAAAAACAAATTTTCTCCCTTCCACCTTACAAGCTAGCGTACAAGAAGCTGCTTCCAAGAAGTGGGTATAAGAATTAATACCAATCAATTTACTTTTATGATAATTAATTCCAAGCCCCGAAACAAGCTCTAAAGCTCTTAGAACCATCTTAATAGCCCACACATGCTTCCAAGAGGCTTCACCTACCAACAATGTGCCATCCGCAAATTGTAGGATGTCAATCGAACATTTCCTTTCTATTACAAAGCTATTGAATTCACCAATTTCACAAGACTTCCTCACCAAACCCGTCAAACCTTCCGCTACTAGAACATAGAGAAAGGGCGAAAGAGGATCACCCTGTCTCAATCCTCTTTCAACATCAAACTCCTTTGTGGGGCTCCCATTAACAAGCACCAGCATATTGCTTGGAAAAACCACTAACTCCATCCATTTCCTCCAAACAACCCCAAACCCCATTCTTGACAACATGTATCTTAGAAAGTTCCAAATCACCTTATCGTAAGCTTTTTCAAAATCCACATTAAAAAGAAAGCAATTATTTCCCTTCTTCTTAGCATAGTCAACGACTTCATTAGCCACCAAAACACCATCAAGTAATTGTCTTCCCATAACAAAAGAACTTTTACAAGGAGAAATAATGGAATCAAGAACTCGTTTCAATCTTCCCAATAAAATTTTAGATAACACTTTGTATAAGCACCCCCACTAAAAAAATATGTCTCTAATCTTCCAAAGAAATCAGGTTAGGAGACTTTGGAACCAAATTTAAAAAAGAAGAGGTAATCGTTTTTGAAAGTCTGTTACCTTCATGAAAGCTATTACAAAATCAAATGAAATCATCTTTAAGAAAATGCCAACACTTCTTAATGAAAAGAAAATAATATCCATCCGGCCCCGGACTTTTGGATCCACCACAATTCCAAATAGTCTCCTTGATTTCCTCCTCTTAAAAAGGGATTTCAAGAGTCGAACTCTCCTCCACATTAATTCTTTTGAAGGAAATTCCTTCCAATAAAGGTCTATCCCTTTCCGTTTCAACAAATTTGGTGGAAAAGTGACTCCGGACCTCCTCCATAACCTCATCCATTGACTCTTTTAAACCATTAGGGGTACTTGAAGGACCAATATGATTATGTCTTCTCCTTTCCTTCATCACCTTATGAAAAAACCACTATTGGAATCTCCCTCCTTAAGCCACTTCAACCTTGATTGTTGAAAAAGCATATTTTCTTTTATCCTTAAATTTCTCCAAAATCTACTATTAGCTTCCTTCCAATGAAAAATAATATACGAATTTAATCCTACATCTTCCACCTCCGCCCTCTCATCACCTAAATTCAAATCTTTGACACCCTCCTCAACCTCAAAATCAATCCTCCAAAAAACTTCCCTATTCCACCATCTAAGCTTCTCTTTAAGATTTCTTAGTTTTTCTTTCAAAACAAAATCACATATCCCTTCAATCTTGAATTCACTCCACTCTTTCTTAACAAAAGGAATAAACTAATTGAAGGTAAGCCATTCATTGTTGAATTTGAAAGGTTTAGGTCCCCAATTTATGTTGTCGGTAATCAACCAAATTGGGCAATGATCCGATAAAATATCTCACACCAATAGCTTAACCGACGACTCCTCATCCATTAACAATGGTATCCGATAAAAGGAACTGGTCAATTCAATTCAAAAATTTATCATCACCATTATACCAAGAGTATTTCTTTCATTTGCATGGGACATCCACCAATAAGGTTTCATCAATGAATTTCATGAAAGATCTCATTTCATTGTTGTCTCCTACATCCACCCTACATTTCCTTTCTCTACTACTTTTGACCACATTGAAGTCCCCTCAATAATCCATTCTCCATCATCGTATAACTTCTTGAGATCTAATAATCTACTCCAAAGCAACTTCTTTTGATCATAAATACATGAAGAATACACGTTGACCACATGATAGATATTTGACTTTCATAATAGCTTTATGACTAAGAAGCAGTTACCCATAAAAATGAGCAAAACCTCCCCCGCATCCTCCCTCCAAAGAGTTAAAAGACCACCTGATCTACCCTCCGTATTGGAAAAAGAATAACCAACATTTGTATTGTACCAAAAACAATTAGCTAAAAGTCTCTTGCAAATTGGATATTTTTGTTTCTTGAATCAAGAAAATATTTGCCTTGCCCTTTAAGATCAAAGAACTAATTCTTCTTCTTTTAAGAGTATTGCCTCCCCCTCTTATGTTTAAGGAACCAATAATCATTACGAACAAATTGAGTTCCCAAACCGGCCTTCAATCTTTACTGTACCATTCTTTTCCAACTTATCAATAACCTCCACTCAATCCTTCTTCCCACCTCCTTCCATTACCCCCAAAGCTTTAATATCTGCCTAAAGTTTACTTCCTAAATTGCATTCCAAACACACCCATTGTCTACCATTATTCCTAAGAGTAATAGAGTTTTCATATTAGTCTCCATGAAGGATATGAAGACTTTGGATCGAACTACCACAACAAAGATTCAACATAGGTGCCGGAAAAGCTTGTCTAAGATTTGACTCTTTAGAAACTTGACTATGTGCCAACAATGAAGTGGAGTTGCCTTTCAATTTATTGCTCAAAAAATTTCCTTCTTGCCTCTGTTTTTTTAATTTCATCCCACCGCTTGATTTCTTTCCTTTGTAGGAAATACTTATTAAATTAGAAAACTTAATAAATTTGCTCCTTCAGTCTTCCAGAAATGGTTTAGCAAACTTAAATGATTTTGTTGGGATCTCTACCATTACATTTACCCCCCAACCCACCAGTACCGATAGAACCAACAGAGTTGGATTTCTGCGACCCTTCTGCATGATGCACATCGACCAGCTTCGAGTTCACCACTTCATTTTCAGAATTTGCAACCACCGTACCACTGAAAATTTGAACTTCGAATATACGCGACTACATTGTCGAAAGATCCTGTTTGCTTCCTTTTATCCATACTGCAATGAACACCAAGGACTACACCCTTTTTAACCTCCGAGGAATTCTGAACTGTATGGTTCATTTTCTCACCACCCTGTCTGCTATAATCCTCCTGAGAATTATGAAAGATTAAACCTCCAACCAAACAGTTATTCTTATTTTCCCCTCCTAACAAATATTAATCTTATGATTAGGAACAACGAAAAAAGAAGAGAATTCTTTGATACTATCGCTATCATCCTCGTGCCCAGAATTGTAATTACCTATAGCCAAATCTAAAGACCGACCATCTTCTGAATCAGAACAGGCTCCTCCAGTAATTTGAGAATTCAGAATACCTGTGTGTAAACACCCCAAATTTTCCCTCACCCATTCACACCATGGCTTGTGATTTTCTCATACGCATAAACTCAATCATAGCATCTCATATTGCATTTTTGATTCACTGCATTGCTTCTAAGTCATCTGCATCTAGGGTTTGTGATCTGAGCAGTCCAAGAGCCATTTGAGCCACTCCAAGGGTCATCAATCACTTCAAAGGGGTCCATGTATGTTCAAGCATCATATTATATCCCCTCAAAGTCAAGAATGTCAAAAAATCACAAGAACTGAGATTGGCATGGAAGCAAAGCCAGGTTTGACTGCACAGATGACCTAGAATTAGGGTTTTGGTTTCAAAAGACATAACTCCAAATTTTTTGGTCATTATTGTTTATATTGGTCTCTATATGGTATAGGGATCATGCATATCAATTTTCATGAAGAAATTCCATGGGGAAGGCATCTAATGAAGAGTTGACTTTTTGAGCAAGTTAGTGCAAAATCAGGGCATTTGAAGCCCCCAATGACCCAACCAAAGGGTGTTCTTCATCATTTTGATTATGTATGATC
This sequence comes from Lathyrus aphaca, assembly GCA_963966055.1. Taxonomy (NCBI): domain Eukaryota; kingdom Viridiplantae; phylum Streptophyta; class Magnoliopsida; order Fabales; family Fabaceae; genus Lathyrus; species Lathyrus aphaca. The sequence goes on along the minus strand of OZ014519.1, from coordinate 133,108,963 downwards.
TTTATTTGAACATATAAGATGTTGTAAATTCACAAAATTGAAGAATTTCAAGCCATTTGCAAAGTTGACTTTTTGGGAAAATGACTTGTAATGGAAACTTGCCATTTTGGGAAACTTTTTCAACCCTTGCTTTTTGATTCAAAAATGCTTCAAATGGGAAAACTTTGGTCATGAAAGTTGTAGAATGGATAATTACCTTTTCAAAAAGTACAAGAACTCATTCTAATTCATTTTGGATCAAAAGTTATGACTTGTCAAAGTTGGCCAAAATCACAAAATTTCAAGTTATGCACCAAAAAGGCAAAGTTGAAAAACCACTTGCCAAGGCAAATTGTGCTATCAAATGGACTTCTAATCTTCATAAAAACATGAACCAATGTCTAAAAATCAGTTTGGACCAAAGAATTTTCCATTTCTATGCCTTGATTTTCACATAGCCATAAGTCATTTTTCATGAAAGTGCAAAGAGGGATTTTGGGCAAAATCATTCTCAAAGGAATTGTATGATCTCTAGCTGGTTTTAATACATTGTCATGACCTAATGAGGCATCCCACATCAGAAATTCAGCAAGGTTTATCACATTCACATAGCCAAAAGTCATGAAATGTCACAAGTTGTCAAGTTGCAAAAACCCTTCTAGCTCATGATCCAAATGTAGCAGCCTCTCATGAACCATCCAAGGGCCATCCTTGACTCAAGCTGAGGCAGGACAAGCCTCTAGATTGCCTCTGACCCGAGCCATGCCTAAAGTACACCATATCTTGACTTTTTGAACAAAGGCCCATACCAATCCCACAGTGACACACCAACTCTCTGCCCAACCAGAGCATGATATGTGGACCTCAAGCAATCCAAAAGCATACCACACACAAGCTGAATACTCCCACATTGCAGCACACTCCAAAAACTGTCAAAACTTTCCTCTCTTCGAATCTCCTTCCACAGTCATCAAACTTCATCAATTCCTTCACCAATCAACCAGAAATCATCCATAGAACAAATCCCACCCCTCACAATGATCTGAAACAGCCCACACAAGAACCTCATTTCCTGATACACCAGAACTGAACCTCTCAAAATAGCCAATTTAAACTCCATTCAAGCTTGCCATTAGCACAAGGGGGATCATTGGAGTCAGTTTGCATAAGAGAAAGGCTCAGAAAGCTCCAGTTTGAAGAACTTCAGTTCAGGTATCCATCAAGAACAAATTTTCCAGAACTTCATTTACTTGTTATAAATTGATTCTACATGTTATCCTGATCATCATGATGTGTTTAAAATTGAAAATGAGTGGAAAATGAGTATGTATTGATGTTATGAAGTTTTTCCCGTGAAAAATGTTTGCTTCGATTTGCTTGATTCATGTAGTTTAAATGTTGTTTGATGATTGATTCATGTTCCATGATGTTAGAGGATCATTTCCCTGTGTTCAATTTGAAGTGGGGTGGCGTGTAGCATGATCTAGGGTTTTGAGTTCGCCGGAGAAGACGACCGGAAGTCTTCTCCGGCCACCTGAATATCATTAACCCTAATTATGTCATTAATGTTGGTTTGAATGTGGAGCGTAGGATGGGCTGACTTCCTTTGACCCGCGCGCGTTTTGAATGGCCAGGATCTCTCATTAAAACCCTAATCATTTTTAATTAGATTAATTAATTCAGTTTAATTTAATTAGGTCAGTTTAAATACCAGCCGTAGGATAGCGCGCCAGTCAACTCCCTCCAAAATCCTTTGAATCTCAACCTTAGATCCTGCATACTTCCATTTAATTCATTTTTATTTTCATTTTATTTCATTTCTTTTGTACATTTAATTTAAAATAGAAAAAAATGTTTAAAAATTATGAAAATTTTTGTCAAAATTTTCATTATTTTTCAGAACACAAAAATATTTTTATTTTTATTTTTTGCATTAAAAATTATTTTTAGATCATTTAAAAGTTTATTTTTAATTAGTTAATGAAAATTAATTAATTAAAAATACTTTTAGGTATCCAAAAATCACAAAAAAATTCATATACCATTTAGAAACATTTAGAACCATTGTCCAACTTTCAAACCAAATTTCTTTCTTGATCTTGATGCCCTTTGATCATTTTCAATGGAATTAAATTCATTTTTAGGCAATATTTTGTGACAAACGTCAAAAATTCATTTCTGCCTAATCATTGAGAGTTGAATGATGATTCTTTTTGCATTGCATCTTGTATAGCATGTAGTTTATAGGATAAAATTGGCTTGAATTGATCTTGCATTTTCAATTTGTCTTGCATTTTTCTTGTCAAGGTACCTTAAAACCCTAGCAATCTTAGGAAATTCACAACTCTCACTAGGTTAAAAGTTGGATCCCCTCCTTTGGGAAGTGAGTTTGTATAGGTTTAGGGTTCCTTTGATTGCATTTTCAAATTTTTATCATGTCATTTGCTTCTGGTTTTGGATTTTGCTTTGTGTGTTGATCATAAACCCTAATTTGTACCTTCCTTTGCATCTATCTTCCATTTACTTGCATACCATGACTTGCCATGACATTTTGTGCCTCAACATGATTCACAATACATCTTAGAACATATTAGAATCATGTTTGATCATTGCATATTTCATTTGCCATGTTATATGTCTTTTGCATTTCATAACTTTTCATGAACATCCATGGTTCAAAGCATACTTCTCTTTCATCCATATGTTTGTATGATCATTCTAATGCCTTGCCTCATGTTTGCATCATCTCTTAGAATCATTAACATCATGTTTATGCTTCTGGTTTTGGTTTACATCATGACATTGCATCTCATTTGCATTGCATTTCATTCCTTTTGCTAACCTTGCAGGTGGTAAGTTGTTTTGAGAAGTGGATTTGCCTTCACTTCTCACAATCTCCTTTCATCTCTCTTATGCATCCTTGCTGCATTTTATCTTGTGCTTTGGAGTGAACTTGCTCATTCTTTTTCATCTTACCTTCTTTCTTCAAGCAACTTGACTTCTTGATTGAAGCAAGTTGTTTTGCTTCTCTTTCCTCCTTTCATCTTCTTCTCTCCTTGGTGGCTCTGAAGTTCTTTCTTTTTTAAGCCTCACAAACCCTAGGACCTCCAAGTATGATAACAATTAGGGTTTGATTAGTCCCCCATTTAGTTTTACCTTTGTGTCATCTTTGAGTTTTCTCTTCTCATCTCACAATCAGGGACTAAACCCTAAAGGCTTTAAGGCTTTGTGATTAAGCTTATGCCTGCATCCTTCTATTAGGATGAAATGTATAACTTTAATCCTAAGTGTTTAACCCTTAATGTGTTTAAATCCTTTAATCAATCCATCTAATAACTATCAAGACATCAAGCTTGTAACTTGGGCCTTGCATTAGGGTTCTAATTCTTCCTTAATTGGTTAAGAAGGACTAACCCTAGTGTTAATGGACAAGTCCCCCTCAAGTTGTCTTACCAATCATAAAATCCATTTCTTAATCTTACCATTATCTAAAATCCACTTAATAAAGGCTTTGTTTTGTCATGAGGTTAATCCCTAATCATGGATTAAGTTGAGGAGTCTTCCTCAGCTTAAATGCTCTCATATATTATCCTTCTATTAGGATGATGTAATGAGTCCATTAAATCCCTGATTATGGCTTGAACTCATTACTTAACACTAAACAAAAACACCAAAAACATCTAAATAATTACAAGTAGGTTAATGATCTTAATCCTACATCAGGATGATTAAGTGTGAGATACTGACTTCACACTTAAGGTACTCTCATTACCCCTAATCAGAGGGAGGATGTGATGAGTTTACTAACCCATTGGTTTAGGCTTAAGCTCATTAACTTATGACAAACTTCCAAAAGCAATAAAAGACTGAAAACTCAAAAAACAAACAATAATCGTCTCCTCCGGGATTCTTTTCTCATCTTATTCACTCATAAACGAGAACTCGCTTCTTCCGTCTAATGCAAGATAGTTTGCACCTGAGCCAGACAGGTCATACACTTGAGCATGGACAAGTAAGCAGTTCACAAGTCAATTCATCCTTCAGTCTCTTTGGGTCGAACTACGGTGTTCTGACTTCCTCATTGCACGAGAGGATACGTAGGCATAACTTAACAGTTATCGAACAAAAGTCTCTGTATATTCCCCTTTCTCCCAGCATTATTCTTTTAGCCTCAATATCTTGAGCATTTCACTCCTGTTCCTACACTGACACTGTCCATACACTCCACACTTCTTTTACACTGACACTTGCATTCATTCCAGCTTTGATACACAGATTGCACAGACACTACCCCTTTAAAGCACAAATCTTCCAAGCGTGGATCCCGTCGAGTACGGCGGACAATCTGGGTGCTAATACCTTCCCAGGTTGTAACCAACCCCCTTTCTCAGTCTCTCTGGTTCGCAACCGTCTTATCCATATCTTTTCCCAGGTTTATGCAGCATTACCTTTCCTCCGGGATAAAAATGCCTAGCTGGCGACTCTATTCATTTCCCTTCCTCTTTCGCCGACCGTTCGCGTCTGTACCCCTTCTGACCTTGGTTGTCATTTTGGTGGGAGCGACAGCTTGGCGACTCTGCTGGGGACCCTTATACTGTAACCAGGGCTTCTGGTTCTTTTGTGGGTTCCTCCTAGCGCTTGTTTGATTTGTGTTTACTGGGGTGTTATGTGCTAATTGTGTTTGTATATTTGCTTTATTTACTGCTTTATGTACAGTTATTTATTGCTTTCTTTACAGCTTTATATACATCATACTGTCATACTGTTATCTGGCTGGATCTGGTTTTTGTTTTGGTGGGTGGGGTTCTATTGAGAGTTTAAGGTCCTACATTGGGGACCTGAGTGACACCTAGGCTAGAGTGGTTCATGTTCTTTCCCATTCCATTTCGGTCTGGTGCGGGAATATGAAACACGGTTCAGATGTGGGTTTCTTCTTGAGAACTCTGTGCTACAGATTTCCTGTAGTGCTAGGGCTATCTGGGAAGCCTGCTAAGTCTGGATGACCTTTATTACGACCTTCAGAAACTGAGGTGAATTAGAGGGGGATCTTTTATGGTTATTTTAGACACTGTACCTCCGGGTTAGAAGTGTTTACACTTCTCATAACTGATCCAAGTCTGAGGATCCTTGTTTTAGAACACCACCTGTGAGGGGGTTGGGCTGTTTACAGGTTTGCAGGTACCCTTGGCCACATCATACCCTGTTACTTATTGTGTTTAAGAATGCTTCACTTTGGACAGTTCTTGTGATTTAACCCTGGACATGTGACTCTTTATTTGAGTCCCCCACCTTGGTTACTGGACTTCTGAACCTCCATCTGGACTTCTTGAACATACATGGATTTTATATCAAGGCAGTAATCAGATCCAGCTTGATCACAAACCCTTGCATATCATTTGCATACATCATCATTGCATCATTTGACATTTGTTTATTTGTTTTTCAGGGTATCCATATTATATCTGGCTTGGTTTTGACCCCTTCATCTGCATAGACCCCTGTTCATCAGTTATCTACTTCAGCTACCTTCATCAGTTGCCTGCTTCAGCTACCTCAATCATCATCCTCAGCCTATCAGTGGCTCATCTCCAGTATCAGTCTTCATCATCAGCATCTATTTTCAGCTCTTCTTCAGTAGTCATGGCACCCAAGAAGAGCAACATCTCATACCATTTCTTTGAGACTGTGTTGGCTGGCATCAGGATGGTCCAGGCACTTATCCCTCCAGACCACATCCCATTATTCAGAGAACATTATGGAGGCATCCTTGATATGGTTATGGACCTGGACCCTTCTCAGAGGAGTTTGATCCACACTTGCCTACAGTTTTATGACCCTCCTTTGAGATGCTTCACTTTCCAGAACTTTCAGATAGGACCTCTGCTGGAGGAGTTCTCATCATTGATTGGAGTACCTGTTAGGGGTGGGATTCCCTTCAACCCTGAGATGACTTCTCCCAGCAATGAAGAAGTGGCAAAGGCACTATACTTAGAGCCTATATTGATTGAGCAGAACATGACAACAAAGGCTGGGATCCCTGGATTGCACTTGGACTTTCTGACTTCTCAGGCCATCCTGAAGGCCTCCTTGGGAGAATGGAGGGCAGTTTGTGCATTGTTAGCTCTCAGTATATATGGGGTTATACTTTTTGCAGATGAGCCCAAGTTTATCAGCATGAATTCCATTCATCTTTTCCTTTTGAGGAACCCAGTACCCACATTGCTGGGAGATTTCTATTATTTTGTTCATCAGAGGAATGAGAAGCAGAGAGGGAGATTAGTGAGATGCTGTGCTCCTCTATTCCACACTTGGTTGCTTAAACACTTACCCAAAACTGATGCCTTCCTGAACCCTCACCAACAGAAGAATTGGGCTAAGAGACTTATTGCTTTAACTTCAGATGACATCAGATGGTGCACCCAGAGCACCAAGGGCGAGGACATAATAACTAGCTGTGGGCAGTACCCCAATGTACCTTTAGTAGGAGTGAAGGGTTGCATCAACTACAATCCTTTGCTGTTTAAGAGACAATTGGGCTATGCCTTGGTCCACCCTCCTAGAGTGCAAGATCTAGCTGAAACCCTGTATTGTGAGATAAAACCTAATCTAGCTGTTGTCAGACAAGCATCCTGGGCTTGGGACAACATCCAGACCAAAGGGATGGCCATCCTTGGAAGATGCATTAATGTGGCTTCAGTTCAGTATTATGAATGGTTTCATGCTAGAGCTCAGATTTTTGGAATTCCTTTCACCATTGAGGATATACCTGGACCCTCCACAGTACTACCTCCAGCAGCCTCTGTCAGCCTGGAAGAAATTGAGAAACTGAAGAAAAGGAATGAGAATCTGTCTCAAGCTCTGAAGAAAACCCTCTGGGAGAGGAGTGATGGTCGGCTAGACATTGAGAGGTTGGAGAAGCTTAAGGTGGAGCATCTGACCAAGATTGAGAAAGCAGAGGACTACATCAAGAAATCAAAGGTTGGAGAGCAAATATTAAAGAATGCCTGTAAAGAGGCCCAGTTTCAGAAGGCCAGGACTGATCTCTATCTGGAAGAAAGTCAAGCTAGGTGGGTCAAGATCACTGAAGCTCGCACTCAGGAAGATAAGAGAACTCAAGCCAGGATTGAGCAGTTAGAAGCCAATGAGAAGAAGCAACAGGAGGCTTTGCTGGCAGCCCAAAAGGAAATTTCAGAATTGAAGCTTAGGGCTGGTGTGAAGAGGTCAAAGGACCAAGACAGGCACAAGAAGCTGACCACTGCTATTACCACCAGGAACCTTCTTATCAGGAACATCACAGAGCATCTGGCTGGTCCTGTAACTGAAGCACTTTTGAAGGAGGTTAAGGAGGATGAGTTTGGTTTAGATGTTTGACCACTTTGCTTGTTGTTATTTCCATTTCATGTACTTTTCTTTTATGTTGTATTTTGACCCTTCAGGGGCATATGTTGTAAAAACAAACTATGTATGATTCACCATTTATAATATATTTGTTAGTTTGTTTCACTGAGTTCTCTTTCTCTCAAGCAAACATCAAAGTGTATTCCTCAGGGTCTGGAAAGGTCAAAACCAAGTGCCAAGCCGGATACCTTGGAAAGCAAATAAGCATACTGCATTGCATGCTAACTTTTGTTTTGTTTTGTAGGCTTTTGTTTTGTTGTTACTAACTCTGTTGTGGTTCAGGAATTATTGCTCGCCGTCGGGTGTTCCCTCTCAACCGTCCGCACAGGTATCCTACTCGCAACAACCTTCCTGGTATCCAGATGGATCAAGTACAGCAAGATCTGACAGAGGTCAGAACTCAGATGGCTAATGAAAGGCTGGAGATGAGAAACCAAATGACCCAATTCATGGAAGTAATGAATGGCTTGGCTCAAAGTCAAGAAAGGTTGAGGGCATTGGTAGAGAGGAAAACTCCAGAAGAACCCCATCTGGGAACTAGAGGAATAAGTAACAATGAAAGGGGTCAGCCTCATGTTAATCCACCAGTATATGGGCCTCATTTACATCCAGAAGTAAACATCCCGGCTAATGTGCAAGGAAATACTACTGGGGGAAGGATCTTACAAGAAGATCCCCAAGAAGAGCAGTTTACTGTAATGGGAGCTAGGGATGAAGTTTATGATAGGAGGTTTGATGAAATTGCTGAGAAGTTGAGATCTCTGGAGTCTCAAAATTCCTTAGGCTTCGATGTTATGGATATGGGGTTAGTGGATGGGGTAAGGATTCCCCACAAGTTTAAACCCCCGTGCTTCGAGAAGTACAATGGAACTTCCTGTCCACGAACTCACTTACAGTCCTTCCTAGGAAGACTTAAAGCATACACAATGGATGAGAAGCTGTGGATGTTTTATTTTGAAGACAGTTTGACTGGGGCTTCAAGAGAGTGGTATTCACACTTGACCAGAGCCACTATCAGATGCTGGAAGGACCTAGCTGAAGCTTTCATCAGACAGTACCAATACAATCTGGACATGGCTCCTAACAAAACCCTTCTGATGGGAATGTCTCATTCCTCCAGAGAAAGCTTCAGGGAATATGCCCAAAGGTGGAGACAGCTTGCTGCTGCTGTCCAACCACCCATGTCAGAAAGAGAAATGGCCGACATATTCATGAATACTCTGCAAGGAACATATATTGATAGGCTAGCTGCCTTTTCTTCCACCAGTTTTGCTGACGTAGTTATAGCTGGGGAAAGGATTGAAAGCCTTTTGAAGATGGGTAAGATTTCCGATAATGGTGCAAGTTCGTCCAATAATCCCAGGAAGCCTTTTGTGGGACCTAGAAGAACCGGTGAAACAAATGTCATTCATGCCAGCAGGGGCAGACCTCAGTATGTTCACAGATCAGTGGCAGCTGTCACTATTCCGGCTCCGATTCCTCAGCAACCAGCATATCAACCACAACAACAACTACATTATCAGCAGCAAGTTCAGTATCCGCCACAGAGAACCTACAACAACAACAACAATAGAAGTCCACAACAACGACCCTTCCAAAAAAGACCGTCACAGGAAAATAGGGTAATTGACCCTATCCTTATGCCTTATGCTGCCTTATTGCCACAACTCCTGAAACTCAACTTGGTTGAATTAAGGACATTGGTACCACCAGATCCCTCCAATTTTCCAAGGAATTATGATGTCAACGCCAGGTGTGCTTTCCACTCCAATGCACCTGGCCACAATACTGAGAAATGCAGGGCTTTACAAATGAAGGTACAAGATCTGGTGGATTCTAAAGCCCTCAACTTTGCACCCCCTCCAAATGTCAACAAGAATCCTATGCCTAATCATGGTGGGCCAAGAATTAATGCCATTGAGGAAGACAAGCCATCTTTCTTAATCACCAGTGTTGGACAGATTCGGACACCTCTAGTTGAAATTAAAGCTCAGCTTCTAGAGTGCCAGATGTTCCCCGGGTGTGAGCTCGGTTGTGGGTATTGCAACATTTCAGTCAATGGGTGTGATAATTTGAGAAGCGGCATAGATGGTCTTATCAAAAGTGGTATACTTTAGATCTCAACAACGGCGCCTACAAATACAGCAATCCCTTTGACAACAATTCCCGATTCTTCTACAACGGCAGCAACAATCATTCCTACCGATTCATCAATATCATCAACAATGGCTCCGCCCATCACTTCAACAAATCAAATGACAACAACCCTTTCTTCTACAACATCAGCATCCATTTATCCGGCCGAATCTTCTACAACATCAACAGAAATTAATGAAGACATCTCAGCAGTCACCATCTACTATGATCCATCAAATGTTCCTCCAAACAACAACTTTCAACAACAAACAGTGGCATCTCCTGCCAGATCACCAGTCACCATTTACTATGATCCGCACACCATTTCAGTACCCTCCTCTGCTGCAGTCAGTCCGGTTACTATCACGGTACCTGGACCAGTTCCATATGAAAGCAGCAATGCCATACCTTGGCATTATGGCTCTGACCTCTACTGCAACGGGGAGAAAATCACTTTGGATTCTTCAACCTCTTCTCCATAAATTGATAATGTTGGGGGAGCGGAGGCTTCACCAGAAGCGGACGCCTTTTTGCCTCACAAACATAAAGACCTAATGCCGAAGCAGAAGCTGCTGCCAAAGCAAAAGGGAAGAGTGTGGTATTTGAAGAGCCGGCTGTCAAAGAAACTCAGAAGACATCTTTTGAACAAGATGTAGACGAGTTTATGAAAATCATAAAGAGAAGTGATTACAAGGTGGTGGATCAGCTTCACCAAACTCCCTCAAAAATCTCCATATTATCCCTGTTGATGTGTTCTGAAGCTCACAAGAATGCATTACTGAAAGTCCTGCACGCGGCATACGTGCCAGAAGAGATCACTGTTAATCAGCTAGAAACCGTGGTAGCAAATGTCAATACCAATCATGGACTGGGTTTTACCAATGCTGACTTAACAACTGAGGGACGTAACCACAACAAGGCTTTGCATATCACCCTAGAGTGCAAGGGTGTCGTTCTATCTCATGTACTGGTGGACACTAGGTCATCACTCAATGTCCTACCAAAGAAGGCCTTAGTGAAGCTGGAGTATGATGGCTTGGCACTGCGTCCGAGCAATTTAAAGTGAGAGCATTTGATGGCTCTAAAAGATCAGTGCTTGGGGAGATTGATCTGCCTGTGATGATTGGCCCGCAGACTTTTAAGATTACCTTCTATGTGATGGACATTCAGCCGGCCTACAGCTGTTTTTTGGGTAGACCCTAGATCCATGCCGTTGGCGTTGTTACGTCTACCCTTCACCAGAAGCTGAAATTCGAGTGGGAGGGCCAGATCATCACCATCTGTGGGGAAGAAGACATCTTTGTCAGCCATCTGGCTATGTACAAGTACATAGAAATGGATGGGGAGATCCATGAAACTATGAGCCAAGGGTTTGAGGCCCTGAACATAAATGAAGCATCTGCTGTACTGGGAACCTCCATAACATCATATCAGCAAGCCAGGAAGGTTGTTGAAGAGGGTACTGCCCAAGGCTGGGGAAAGCTGCTGCCCGTGGAAAAGAAAGAAGACAGATTTGGGTTGGGTTACAAACCAACTCAACAAGATCAATCAGAGGCTGCTAAAGAGCCCAATTTTGTCAGCGGGGGGATGCTCACCCCGGATGCTGTGAACAACTTGGAAGATGAGTCGAAAGATGAGCGCAACCTGGAGAGTTGGATACGTCCAAGGGCCCCGGGGAGCCATGTCTCAAACTGGTCTTCCCAGGAAATTATAAGGGTTACTCCTGCAGAGTAATTATTATTTCCTGTATTTTTAAGCATGCATCAAGTCTTGCATCTTGCCCAAGATGACAAGACTCATTTTGTAATCGGGCCATCTTGTAATTTTGTGCAAACAGATCAATCAATGAATATCGGACATCTTTTGCATATGAGTCTTTTCCTTTTCCTCTCACTGTTTTCCATTTTTCTTTTTGTACAAAAATAAAATGGCAATGTTTTCCAAAATGATAACTTCATTTCACCTTTTTCTAAACAAGATTAAAATCGATCACTAAAACAAAAAATCTAAACCCTTGCAGAGAGTGCCTTTCAGACTGCACCGACAACAACACAGATATGACTTCGTATGACTTTGATAATCCAATCAATCAAGCTGATGAAGGGGTTGAAGAAGATTATGAGCTACCTGAAGAGCTAGCTAGGTTGTTGAGGCAAGAGGAGAAGGTTATCACTCCTCATCAGGAGGAGGTCGAAGCGGTTAATCTTGGTACAGAAGAAGAAGTGAAAGAAGTCAAGATCGGGGCCTGCTTACAAGATTCAGTGAAAGAGCAATTGATTGACATGCTTCGGGAGTATGTGGATGTTTTTGCTTGGTCTTATCAGGATATGCCAGGGTTGGACACCAACATTGTCATGCATAAGCTTCCTCTGAAAGAAGATTGCCCACCAGTAAAACAGAAGTTGCGCCGTACTCGCCCAGATATGGCAATGAAGATAAAAGAAGAGGTACAAAAGCAATGGGACGCCGGGTTCCTTGCTGTAACTAGCTATCCGCCGTGGGTTGCTAATATTGTACCTGTGCCTAAGAAAGATGGCAAGGTGAGGATGTGTGTGGATTACCGGGACCTGAACAGAGCCAGCCCGAAAGATGACTTCCCTTTACCTCACATTGATGTATTGGTTGATAACACGGCTCAGTTCTCGGTGTTCTCCTTCATTGACGGATTTTCAAGATACAATCAGATCAAAATGTCACCTGAAGACATGGAGAAGACAACTTTCATCACACCTTGGGGCACGTTTTATTATAAAGTGATGCCATTCGGACTGAAGAATGCGGGTGCCACTTATCAACGGGCTATGGTAACATTATTCCATGACATGATCCATAAAGAAATTGAATGTTATGTGGATGACATGATTGCCAAGTCCCTCACAGAAGAAGACCACCTGGTAAATCTGTTGAAGCTATTCAAGCGTCTGAGGAAGTACCAGTTGAAGCTAAACCCCAACAAGTGCACATTCGGGGTGCGATCCGGTAAACTGCTGGGATTTATTGTAAGTGAGAAAGGGATTGAAGTTGACCCTGATAAAGTTAAAGCCATTCAAGAAATGCCTGCGCCTAAGACTGAAAAAGAAGTTTGGGGGTTTCTAGGTAGATTGAACTACATTTCAAGGTTCATATCTCACCTTACAGTGACCTGTGAGCCTTTGTTTAAGCTGTTAAGAAAAGAACAAACGGTCAGGTGGAATGAAGACTGCCAGAGGGCTTTTGACAAAATCAAGGAATACTTGCAGGAGCCTCCAATCCTGATGCCTCCAGTTGAAGGAAGACCTCTGATCATGTACTTGACAGTATTAGAAGAGTCAATGGGGTGTGTGCTGGGCCAGCATGACGAGTCTAGTCGAAAAGAGTAGGCAATATACTACCTAAGAAAAAAGTTTACTGACTGTGAACAACGTTATTCACTGCTCGAGAAAACTTGTTGTGCTTTAGCGTGGGCTGCTCGCCGACTAAGACAGTATATGTTGACCCACACTAATTTATTGATCTCAAAAATGGATCCAGTTAAGTACATATTTGAGAAGCCAGCACTTACCGGACGGGTTGCAAGATGGCAAATGATCCTCACAGAGTATGACATTCAATACACATCTCAAAAGGCCATCAAAGGTAGTGTATTGTCTGATTATCTTTCCGAGCAGCCCATTGATGATTACCAGCCTATGAGATTTGACTTCCCTGATGAAGACATCATGTTCATAAAAGCAAAAGATCATGAAGAGCCTGTTCACACTGAAGGGCCTGACCCAAAAGAAGAATGGACTATGATGTTTGATGGGGCTGTTAATATGAATGGTCGTGGTGTTGGTGCAGTACTCATTACACCTAAAGGAGTTCACATGCCTTTCTCGACAAAACTCACCTTTAACTGCACTAACAACGAAGCTGAATACGAAGCTTGTATTATGGGTCTTGAGGAAGCCATTGACCTCAGGATCAAGACTTTGACTGTGTTCGGAGATTCAGCTCTGGTAATTAATTAAACCAACGGCAAATGGTACACACACCAGGATCATCTGATACCTTACAGGGATTATACAAGGAGGTTATTGACTTTCTTCACAACGGTCAAACTTGAGTATATCCCTCGGGACGAGAATCAATTTGCAGATGCTCTGGCTACCATTTCATCCATGATCAAAGTTAAAGCTGCCAACTTTGTGCCTCAAATTTCAGTGTCCAGACTTGACAGACCAGCATACGTGTTCTCTGCAGACCTTGCTAAGGATGATAAGCCTTGGTTCCATGACATTAAATGCTTCTTGGAGGATCAGACATACCCACCTGGGGCATCTTCCAATGATAAGAAGACATTAAGAAGGCTAGCTGGTAGTTTCTTCCTGAATACTGACGGTTCCCTGTACAAGAGAAACTTTGATATGGTACTTCTCAGATGCGTTGATAGGGCAGAAGCAGACTTGTTGATGCACGAGGTGCACGAAGGATCCTTTGGTACCCATGTTGGAGGGCATGCTATGGCTAAAAAGTTTCTAAGATCAGGTTATTACTGGATCACAATGGATGCCGACTGTTGTGCCTATGCCAGAAAGTGGCATAAATGCCAGATTTATGCGGATAAAGTGCATGTACCTCCGAGTCCTCTGAATGTGATGTCTTCACCCTGGCCTTTTGCCATGTGGGGCATTGATATGATTGGCAAGATTGAACCAACTGCTTCAAACGGCCACAGATTCATCCTGGTTGCCATTGACTATTTCACCAAGTGGGTTGAAGCAGCTTCCTATGCAAATGTTACGAGGCAAGTGGTAGCCCGATTTCTGAAGAGAGGCATCATTTGTCGGTATGGAGTGCCCGAGCGAATCATTACTAATAATGGTTCTAACTTAAACAACAAAATGATGGCAGAACTATGTCGGGACTTCAAGATCCAACACCACAATTCTTCTCCTTACAGGCCAAAGATGAATGGCGCTGTTGAGGCAGCTAATAAGAATATCAAGAAGATTGTGCAGAAGATGGTAGTTACCTATAAAGACTGGCATGAAATGCTACCGTTTTCCTTGCATGGGTACCGTACGTCAATCAGAACGTCCACTGGGGCAACACCGTATCAGTTTGTTTATGGTATGGAGGCAGTCCTACCGGTTGAAGTTGAATTACCCTCCTTACGGGTGTTAATGGATTTTAAGCTGAGTGAAGCAGAATGGGTCCGATCCCGATACGAACAACTGAATCTGATTGAAGAGAAGAGATTGGCTGCAATTTGTCACGGGCAGTTGTATCAGAAGAGAATGAAGAGAGCCTTCGATCAGAAAGTCAGGCTCCGAGAATACCAAGTAGGAGATCTTGTGCTAAAAAGACTCCTCCCTCCTCATGCAGACCACAGGGGCAAATGGACTCCGAACTATGAAGGACCATTCGTAGTAAAGAAAGTTTTCTCTGGCGGAGCACTCATGCTCGGTACTATGGATGGTGAAGACTTCCCGTCCCCTGTGAATTCAGATGCAGTTAAAAAATACTTCGCATGAAAATGACCCGCTGGACATAAAAACAGAATGCATGTCCAGGCAAAAATAGGGCATCCCGGCGAGTCAAAAACATAATAAAATACTCGGGCAAAAATAAGGGAAAATAAATAAAAGATGTACACCCGCTGAGTTGAAAAGCCGCATTGGACAGCTCAGGCAAAAATGGGTATCCCGGTGGGTTGAAAACCCGAAAGGGCGATCCACGCAAAATAAGGGAATAAGCGAACAACTGCATTCTGAATTCGTCTGTATCACTTACAACATGGTAAGCTTCAAAAGGATCAAGCGTCGGTCAGAATCAGCCTTCTTCAGAAAGCAAGATGAGAAGAACGTCAAATGTCATACGAGTCATAGAAAGGGAAAGCTTCTTAAAGCGTCATCAACATTGCCAACATCTTTTGTTTCTCAATTTGTAACAATCTCCTCATTTCAGGGGATTTGTTTCTTTGACTGTATTTGCCAATTCAGGGCACACGAATTAATAAAATCGGATTTTCAGTCATGTTTCACCTCGTACATTTTATTTTCGTTTGCAAAAAATGTCCGATGTCTATAAGATACTGATTGCATAAATGCAGATGCCTCCTTTCTAAAATACGTGCTTACAGGAAATATATTTGCTCCCGGGGGTGTCTAAACTCCTATGACGGAATCCAGTAAGGGATACCTCAGGATACTTGTGCGTTTCTCTACCTTTTCAGGATTGCAGGTATTCAAAGCACAGCATGGGGCATGAAAAGCTTCTCCCCAGTAAGCTGCCAAATCATTATCAACTCAGTCTTAGCACCAGAAATGCTTTTTCCCATCAGAGTTTCCAGGCATCACTTCTCCAACATTTCCTTCAGAGAGCAGCACCAGAAGGTGTTCATATTCCCCAGCTGAGTTGTCCAGTATCATCCTCAGCAGGATCCCCCACAGAAATCTCTAGGAAGGTCTTTCATGGATCTCTCTTTCTCCCCAGCTGAGTTGCCAATCATCAGTCCTCCTCAGCCAAGTACAAAAGCCAGGGAATCATCTCCCCACAGAGTTTCAGCCTCTATCTAGAAGAGCAACATCTGAGGATCTCACAACAGAGTGAAGAAAGCTTCTACAAACCCCAGCTGGGTCCCTCATTACCAAAGATAGGTCTATCAGCGACCTATATCCCTAAGCAGAGTCTCATGTGTCAGATCTACCAATGATCTCATCCCCAGCTGGGATATTCACTTCAAACAGATCAGCCAGAGATCTTCATAGCAACGGGATCCGGATCCCGGATCGGTATCTTTGCATAATCATAGCATTCGCATCATATTCTCCCCGCAGAGCGTAGCATTCCGTTTAATACGTAGCATTACGGCAAAAATCAAACATATTGCATGATCATAAGCCATGTTCTGAATCAAACACTTGTGAATAATGACAATCCATCAACAATATACAGAAAACTCCCCGGATTCCCCGGCAGAAAGCCAAGGCATTTGCCTTACACTCATAAATACAAATGCACACTCCTTTTGGCACTCGTCCGTGTCATCATTCCCCAGTAAAAGTCGCCCGAGCATTCTTTACAAACAAACACTTACATGTTGTAGATGCTTCCTGACACCCGTCCGTAGCATATCCCCAGTAGAAAGCCAAAGCGTCCCCTTTGCACCCACAGGTACATATATACACCGTTTCTTGACACTCGTCCGTGTCACCTTCCCCAGCATAGTTGCCAAAACACTTTGGAAATCAAATACTTGCTTATAATACACCTTTTTCCGACACTCGTCCGTGTCATACTCTCCCCAGCAAGTTAAACACTCGTCTGTGTCTCGCTCGTTTGTGTTACTCATCATCTTTTACTCGTACAAATACTCGTCTGTATCTTGTATATATCACTCAAATCCCGTCAGATTCAATACTTGTTTGTGTTCGTCGTTAACCAGTCGATACTCATCCGTATCATCGTCTTCGAACACGCGTCAGCGCTTGTTTCTACCTGATACTCGTCCGTATCATGGTCTTAAGGATGCTCGTCCACATCTTTAATCCATACACATGTCAAACACTTATGTCTTCTTGAATTTAGACACTCGTCTGTGTCTATTATTCCCCGGAAGAGTCCCCTCAGATTCGACACTTGTCCGTGTTCGTTGTTAACCAGTTGGTACTCGTCCGTATCATCATCTCTGAACATGCGTCAAGCGTTTGTTTCTACTGATACCCGTCTGTATCATAGTCTTAAGGATGCTCGTCCGCATCCTTAATCTATACACCGTGTCAAACACTTATGTCTTAATGAGATTAGACATTCGTCCGTGTCTATTTTTCCCCATCAAAGTCCCCAGCAAAACTTCTGTTCTATCTGACATTCGTCCTATGTCATGATACCTCTCGGCAGCCGTACCCTGCCAGGTGATCGTCCTTCACCTTTGGATGACCGCCCCTCATCCTTTCCCCAGCGGAGTCTCCATTACTAGAACCCTTTTCTATCCGACATTCGTCCTATGTCGTGATTTTGAGCAGCCGTCCCCTGCTAGGTGATCGTCCTTCACCTCTTGATGATTGTCCTTCATCATCTTATCCGATGGTCGTCCCCATCGTTGATCTTGTCATCTGACATTCGTCCTATGTCATGATAGACCCTGAGAGCAGCCGTACCCTGCTAGGTGACCGTCCTTCACCTCTTGATGATCGTCCTTCATCATGCTTATCCGATGGCCGTCCCCATCGTCGACCTTTGTATCCGGCATTCGTCCTATGTCGCGATACATTAGGCAGCCGTACCCTGCCCGGTGATCGTCCTTCACCTTAGATGATTGTCCCTCATCTTATCCCCAACAGAGCAGTCGTCCCCTTCCAGGTGATCGTCCTTCACCTCTGATGACCGTACCTCATCATTTATTTCATTTATGCCTTGAGCTTGATGGTCGTCCCCATCATTTACTTATAATCCCCAGAGAGTCTTATAGCTTTACTTGATGGCCGTCCCCATCACAATCTCTCATATCCCCAGCTTGTCGGCCGTCCCCGTCATCGCTTTATTTCCCGCATCCTCCCCAGCGTGTCGGTCGTCCCCATCATTGTTTTATCCCCAGCAGTTGTCCTCTGCTCGACGGTCATCCTCCGTCGCCCGCACTTTATAATAATACTTTATTTTTCTTTTACAATCTATATCCCTTTTCTTCTTCATTCTGTGAGTGCAAATTTTGGACTGTCTTTGGTATTCAACCACAAGTTATCTTGTTTGCCTGTTAAGCCATTGCTTACATTCTACACAACTAACTCATGCTTGAATAGGGGCAGCTGTAAACACCCAAAATTTGCCCTCACCCATTCACACCATGGCTTGTGATTTTCTCATATGCATAAACTCAATCATAGCATCTCATATTGCATTTTTGATTCACTGCATTGCTTCTAAGTCATCTGCATCTAGGGTTTGTGATCTGAGCAGTCCAAGAGCCATTTGAGCCACTCCAAGGGTCATCAATCACTTCAAAGGGGTCCATGTATGTTCAAGCATCATATTATATCCCCTCAAAGTCAATAATGTCAAAAAATCACAAGAACTGAGATTGGCATGGAAGCAGAGCCAAGTTTGACTGCACAGATGACCTAGAATTAGGGTTTTGGTTTCAAAAGCCATAACTCCAAATTTTATGGTCATTCTTGTTTCTATTGGTCTCTATATGGTATAGGGATCATGCATATCAATTTTCATGAAGAAATTCCATGGGGAAGGCATCTAATGAAGAGTTGACTTTTTGAGCAAGTCAGTGCAAAATCAGGGCATCTGAAGCCCCCAATGACCCAACCAAAGGGTGTTCTTCATCATTTTGATTATGTATGATCTTTATTTGATCATAGAAGATGTTGGAAATTCACAAAATTTAATAATTTCAAGCCATTTGCAAAGTTGACTTTTTGGGAAAATGACTTGTAATGGAAACTTGCCATTTTGGGAAACTTTTTCAACCCTTGCTTTTTGATTCAAAAATGCTCCAAATGGGAAAACTTTGGTCATGAAAGTTGTAGAATGGATCATTCCCTTTTCAAAAAGTACAAGAACTCATTCTAATTCATTTTGGATCAAAAGTTATGACTTGTCAAAGTTGGCCAAAATCACAAAATTTCAAGTTATGCACCAAAAAGGCAAAGTTGCAAAACCACTTGCCAAGGCAAATTGTGCTATCAAATGGACTTCTAATCTTCATACAAACATGAACCAATGTCTAAAAATCAGTTTGGCCCAAATAATTTTCCATTTCTATGCCTTGATTTTCACATAGCCATAAGTCATTTTTCATGAAAGTGCAAAGAGGGATTTTTGGCAAAATCATTCTCAAAGGAATTGTATGATCTCTAGCTGGTTTTAATACATTGTCATGACCTAATGAGGCATCCCACATCAGAAATTCAGCAAGGTTTATCACATTCACATAGCCAAAAGTCATGAAATGTCACAAGTTGTCAAGTTGCAAATGTAGCAGCCTCTCATGATCCAAATGTAGCAGCCTCTCATGAACCATCCAAGGGCCATCCTTGACTCAAGCTGAGGCAGGACAAGCCTCTAGATTGCCTCTGACCCGAGCAATGCCTAAAGTACACCATATCTTGACTTTTTGAACAAAGGCCCATACCAATCCCACAGTGACACACCAACTCTCTGCCCAACCAGAGCATGATATGTGGACCTCAAGTAATCCAAAAGCATATTGTCGCTCCCGACAAATGAACCTAGGTCAGATGAAGGTACAGACGCGAACGGTCGGCGAGAGGGACAATGAGAACACACAGCCGTGAACTCACTGGAGATGAAAAGAGTCGCCAGCTAGGCATTTTTATCCCGGAGGAAAGGCAATGCTGCATAGACCTAGAAAGAGATGGATAAGACGGTTTGCGAACCAGAGAGACTGAGAAAGGGGGTTGGTTACAACCTGGGAAGGTATTAGCACCCAGATTGTCCGTCGTACTCGACGGGATCCACGCTTAAAAGATTTGTGTTTTAAAGGGGAAGTGTCAGTGCAATTTGTGTATCAAAGCTGGAAAGAATGCAAGTGTCAGTGTAAAAAGAAATATGAAGTGTATAAGAGAAATGTCAGTGTAGGAACAAGAGTGAAATGCTCAAGACTATGAGGCTTAAAGAATGAGGCTAGAAAGAGGGGGAATATACAGAGACTTTCGTTCGATAACTGTTAAGTTATGCCTACGTATCCTCTCGTGCAATGAGGAAGTCAGAACACCGTAGTTCGACCCAAAGAGACTGAAAGATGAATTGACTTGTGAACTGCTTACTTGCCTATGCACAAGTGTATGATCTGTCTGGCACAGATGCAAACTGTCTTGCATTAGACGGAAGAAGCAAGTTCTCGTTTGTGAGTGAATGAGATGAGAAAAGAATCCCGGAGGAGACGATTATTGTTTGTTTTTGAGTTTTCAGTCTTTTATTGCTTTTGAAAGTTTGTCATAAGTTAATGAGCTTAAGCCTAAACCAATGGGTTAGTAAACTCATCACATCTTCCCTCTGTTTAGGGGTAATGAGAGTACCTTAAGTGTGAAGTCAGATTCTCACACTTAATCACCTTTGATGGAGGATTAAGATCATTAACCTACTTGTGATTAATTAGATGTTTTTGTTGTTTTTGTTTAGTGTTAAGTAATGAGGTTAAGCCATAATCAGGGATTGAACAGACTCATTACACCATCCTAATAGAAGGATAATAGATGAGAATGTTTAAGCTGAGGAAAGCTCCTCAACTTAATCCATGATTAGGGATTAAACTCATGACAAAACAAGCCTTTGATTAAATGGATTTTATTTAATGATAAGATGATGAAGTGTTTTTTCAGGGTTTGTAAGACAACTTGAGGGGGACTTGTCCATTAACACTAGGGTTAGTCCTTCTTAACCAATTAAGGAAGAATTAGAACCCTAATGCAAGGCCCAAGTTACAAGTGTGATGTCTTGATGATTATTAAATGAATTGATTAAGGGAGTTAAACACATTAAGGGTTTAACACTTAGGATTAAAGTTATACACTCCATCCTAAGAGAAGGATGCAGGCATAAGCTTAATCACAAAGCCTTAAAGCCTTTAGGGTTTAGTCCCTGATTATGAGATGAGAAGAGAAGACACAAAGAGACACAAAGGTAAAAACTACATGGGGGACTAATCCAAACCCTAATTCATTGTCATGCTTGGTTGTTCCTAAGGTTTGTGTGGTTTTCAAGAACAATCTTCAAAGAGAACCACCAGGATGCAGATGAACAGATCAAGAGAAGCAAAGTAACTTACTTCATTCAAGAAGTCAAGTCACTTGAAGGAAGGAAGTGAGAAGAAGGAGAATGAACAAGCTCAACTTCAAACACAAAGAAAAATGCAGCAATGGATGCAAGAGAGATGAAAAGAAGAGTTATGAGAAGTGAAGGCAAATTCACTTCTCAAGTTTACTTACCACCTGAAATGTTAGAAAGAAATGCAATGCAATGCAAAATGGGATGAGATGGTATGATGCAAACCAAAACCAGAAGCATGTTGATGATGATAATGATGCTATGGAGTGCTACAAACATGAGGCAAGGCATGGAGGTGTTCATACAAGATCATGGATGCAAATGGTGCAAGTTAAGGAGCATGAACACATATGGAAAGTTATGAAGCATACAAGGCAAATGATATGGCAAATATGTAATGCAATGATCAAACATACTTTCTACATGTCTTATGATGTTAAATGAAACACATGAATGCTTGAAATGTCATGACAAGTCATATTATGCAAGAGAATGCAAGAGGTATGCAAATGGAAGCCCAAATTAGGGTTTATGGATCAAACAACAAACAAAACCCAAAAACAGAAGCAAACCCTAATATAAAAAAAAGAAAATGCCACCCAAAGAAACCCTAAACCTATACTAAACCAAGGTCCAAAGGGGAGGTCTCAACTCTCAACCACTCTCAAGATATGAATTTTCTAAGTTATTAAGGTTTTTAGGGCTCCTAAACAAAAGAAATGCCAAACAAATTGAAAATAGGGGAACAAATCATGACCATTTAATCCTAGAAACTACATGCTAAACACAAAACAATGCAAGAAGAATCAATGTCCAACTCTTCTTAGATAGGCAGAAATGAATTTTTGAACTTAGGATCAAATTAATGCACAAAAATGATTTTAATTCAATGAAAAATTCTCAAAATACATCAAGATCAAAAAAGAAATTTGGTTTGAAGGTTGGACAATGTTTCTAAATGTCTTAGAACATTTCATGAATTTTTTGGTGATTTTTAAATACCTAAGAGTATTTTTAATAAATTAATTTTCATTAATCAATTAAAAATAATCTTTTAAATATTTAAAAATAATTTTTTAATGATAAAAAATAAAATGAAAATATTTTTGTGTTTACAAAATTAATAAAACTCAGAGGAAAAAGTTTCATAATTTTTAAACCTTTTTTACTATTTTTAAATAAATGTGCAAATAAAAGGAAAAGAAAATGAATTAAAATTAAATAAAATGAAAGGTATGCGCAAAGGAGGGCCAGGATTGATTCTGGGGGAGAGGCTGTTGACTTGGCGCGTAATCCAGTGGCCCACATTCAAACTGGCCTAATTTCCATTTACGAATTAATTAATCCAGATTAAGAAAAGTCAACTGGGATTAGGGCAAAATGGAGTGATCCTGGGCGTCCAAACACGCGCGAGTCAACACATCCAAGGGACCAAATTCAAACTTCATTAATTAATGAGACTTAACCCTAATCACATTCAGGCTGCCGGAGAAGACTTCCGGTCGTCTTCTCCGGCGAGCAACTCCCCTGAAAATCCCCAAAACCCCTCAAATCGTAACAAAAATGAAATCTAAAAGTTGGGAAATGATCCTTACACACTCACGAACCAAAACCCTCACTCAAAACAAATTTCTTTTTCCTAACTAAGCTGAATGGAAGACAATAAAAACTAGGGCACGCAAGCTTCAGAGAGCAATTAAACTCTCATTCCAGCACCATTTCAAAAACTAAAAACACCAGGATGCTCAGTGAAACATAAGGAACAAGTTTATAACATGAAAAACAATTTCTGGAAAAATAATTTTCGAGCTACCTGAGATTCGAAGCTTTCAACCTGATGACTTTCTGGCCACTTCTTTCAGTGCAAACCACTCCACTTGATCCCCAGATGATGTTTGAATGCTCAAGAAGAGTTTATGTTGGCTGGATGAGAAGTTTGACAAGCTTCTGCTCAAGCTCAGTCAGAAATGGCAATGGAGTTTCAGGCAGTTTCAGGTCATTGTGAGGGGTTGTTTGTGATCCTGAGGGTGAATGGAGAAGCTTTGCAAGGTTTGTTTGGATGTTTGTAAACTGTGGAAGGTGATTCGAAGAGAAATGCAGGCTGAGGTGAAAATGGTGAAGTGGCTTTGTGGTTGGTTTCAGGCCTGGTTCTTGGCTGGTTTCTCCTCAATGGATCATGGTGATTTGAAGTGTGGAAATGGTTTTGATGTTTTGTGGCTGGGCAGAGAGATTCGAAGGCTTATGCATCTTGGTGTGTTTTTGTGTATGTGTCCTTGTGAATGGTTTCAGCCTTGCTTTTTCTATGAAATGGTTTGCAAATGGATAGTATATTTTAATCCAAGTGGCCAGAGGATGTGACATGGCCTGTGGTGATTGGGATGTTTACTTTTGCAAAATGTCAACTTGGTTGTAAGAGAGGCATGGGCTTGGTGCTAGCTTGGTACAAGGGCTAGGGCTGGCGCAGCATGGTGTGGTGAGAGACTATGGCTGGTTCAAAGGCCAAGGCAGCAAGTTGTAGGAATCATCATGATGGTTTTGCAACTTGGTTAACTTTTGGTTCATATGGAAAAATCTTGTTACATAAGCCATGAAACATGAGGCACCTTGGTTCAAATCTGACTTTTAGAAGTTGCATGATCATGTTAAGTGCATTAGAAGCCCACATGGTGACTGAATTGGCCTTGAAAGGAGAATTTGCAATTTTTGCCTTTTGGTGCATATCTTAAAAATCAATGATTTTTGCCAACTTTGTCACACCATAACTTTTGATCCAAGAAGAATTTGATCATGTTCTTGTACTTTTTGAAAAGGGAAAGATGTAATCTACAACTTTCATGACCAAAGTTTTTCCATTTGAAGCATTTTTGGATCAAGAATCAAAGCTTGAAAAATGACCTAAAATGAAGCATTCTTGAAAAGTCAACTATGCCCAAAAAGTCAACACTTGCAAAAACTCCAAATTCTTGATTTTTGTGAACTTCAACCTTCTTCTATGATCAAATAAAGATCATATACACTCAAAATGATGAAGATCACCCATTGGTTGGGTCATTGGGGGCCTCAGATGCCCTGATTTTGCACTGACTTGTCCAGAAAGTCAACCCTTGATCAGATGACTTCCCCATGGAATTTCTTCATGAAACTTGATATGCATACTCCCTATACCATATATAGACCAATGGAAACAAGAATGACCAAAAAATTTGGGGTTATGGCCTCTGAAACCAAAACCCTAATTTTAGGTCCACTGTACAGTCAATCCTGGTTCTGCATCCACTCAAACCCTAGTTCTTGTGATTCTTTTGAAATCTTGACTTTGAGAGGATGTAATATGATACTTGAACACATGTAGACCCCTTTGAATTGATTGGTTGCCTTTGGAGTGGCTCAAGAAGCTCTTGGATTGCTCAGATCACAAACCCTAGATGCAGATGACTTAGAACCAATGCAGTGGTTCAAAAATGTGATATGAGATGATATGATTGTGTTTATGCATATAAGAATGATCACAAGCCATGGTGTGAATGAGTGAGGGCAAATTTGGGGTGTTTACAGCTGCCCCTATTCAAACATGAGTTAGCTGTGCAGGATGTAAGCAACGGCTTAACGGGCAAACAAGATAACTTGTGGTTGAATACCAAAGACAGTCCAAAATTTGCACTCACGGAATGAAGAAGAAAAGGGATATAGATTGTAAAAGGAAAATAAAGTATATTGTAAAGGTGCGGAAAACAAAGCCATGACGGGGACGGCCGACATGCTGGGGATAAAAGGTAAAGCCAAGACGGGGACGGCCGACTAGCTGGGGAATGTCAAAATATGATGGGGACGGCCATCAGGGTAAAGCTGTAAAATTTTCTGGGAGTTAATGAAACATGACGGGGACGGCCATCAAGTTCATAAAGCAAGGTAACCGACGATGGGGACGGCCATCGGGCGAGCAGAAAAGGAAAAGGGACCACGACGGGGACGGCCATCGGGTTAAAGAATAAATGAAATAAGCAGATGATGGGGTACGGCCATCAAAGGTGAAGGACGATCACCTAGCAGGGGACGGCTGCTCTGTTGGGGATAAAAGAAATATGATGGGGACGGCCATCAAAGGTGGAGGACGACCACCTGGCAAGGTACGGCTGCCGAAAATATCAACGATGGGGACGGCCATCGGATAGAAAAGGTCAACGATGGGGACGGCCATCGGACGAGCAAGATGGAGGACGACCATCAAGAAGTGGAGGACGACCACTCAGCAGGGGACGGCTGCTCTCAAGGCTTATCATGACACAGGACGAGTGTCAGATAACCAAAATCAACAATGGGGTACGGCCATTGGATGATGAAGGACGATCATCAAAAGGTGGAGGACGACCACCTAGCAGGGGACGGCTGCTAAAAAGATCAACGATGGGGACGGCCATCGGATGAGCATGATGGAGGATGACCATCAAGAAGTGGAGGACGACCACTCAGCAGGGTACGGCTGCTCTCGGGGTATCATAACACAGGACGAGTGTTAGATAAAGGAAAAATGCTTTGTTGGTGATCCACTGGGGATATAGTAAACACGGACGAGTATTTACAACCAAGAAGAGAAGGTACAAGTGTTCGGTATTGTGTATAGATTAGAGATGCGGACGAGCATCCTTAAGACTATGATACGGACGAGTATCATGTAGAAACAAACTGACACATGTTCAGAGATGATGATACGGACGAGTATCAACGGGTTAACAAAGAACACGGACGAGTGTTGAATCTGAAGGGACTCTTCTGGGGAATAGTAGACACGGACGAGTGTCTATATTCAAGAAGACAAAAGTGTTTGACACAGTGTATGGATTAAAGATGCGGACGAGCATCCTTAAGAGTATGATACGGATGAGTATCACGTAGAAACAAACATTAGACGCAATGTTCTGAGATGATGGTACGGACGAGTACCAACTGGTTAACAAAGAACAAAGACTACTGTCGAATCTGCGAGGAGATAAGTGATGGCGTATACAAGATACGGACGAGTATCTGTATAAGTGTATCGTGAGTAGTGAGTATATATAGATGAGTGTTTTAACTGCTGGGGAGAATGACACGGACGGGTGCCAAGAGAGAAAAGTGTAATATAAACAAGTATCTGATATACAAAGTATAGATGACTGCTGGGGACATGACACGGACGGGTGTCAGGAAAGTGTATATATAGGTATGTGTGGGTGCAAAGAGGATGTCTTTGGCTTTCTGCTGGTAATATGACACGGACGGGTGTCATGAAGTATCTGTAATACGGGTGATTTTGTTATAAAGAGTGTTCAGACGACTTTACTGGGGAGAGGTGACACGGACGGGTGTCAAGAGGTGCATATACGGGTGTTTGTAATTTGTGAGGCAACTGCTTTCGCTGGGGACTCCGGTGGATTTTGGGGGAAGTATTCTGTATTCTGATGAATGATTATTATTCACAAGTGTTGATTCCGATCATGGCTTATGATTATGCTATGCGTTTGATTTTTGCCGTAATGCTCCGTATTAGACGGAATGCTACGCTCTGAGGGGAAAATATGATGCAAATGCCATGATTGTGCAAAAGGTAAAGATCCGGGATTCGGATCCTGTTGCTGCGAAGATCTCTGGCTGATCTGTTTGAAATGGACCTCTCAGCTGGGGATGAGATCATTGGTAGATCTGGAGATGATATTTGCTTGGGGATACGGGTCACTGATAGACCTATCCTAATAAATGTGAGGCCCAGCTGGGGTTGTAGAAGCTTTCTTCACTCTGTTGTGATTCCTTCGTGCGCTGCTCTTCTGGACAGAGGCTGGAGCTCCGTGGGGGGATAGCTCTCTGACTTCTGTGCTCCGACTGAGGATGAGATGGCAACTCGGCTGGGGAATCATGAGAGGCAAATCAGCTGGGGAGAGCAACAAGAGGCAACTCAACTGGGGGAAGTCATGAGAGGCAGCTCAGCTGGGGATAGAGCATTTCAGATGCTGAGATTGAGTGTATGTTGATTTGGCAACTTCGCTGGGGAAATGGGCACCTTCCAGTGCCACATGGAAGATAGACCGAGTTGACCATGATCTGCCAGCTTGCTGAGGGTGAAGCTTTCGTGCCCTAAGTTGTGCTCTGGATACCTGCAATCCTGAAAAAGATAGAAAAACGCACAAGATAATCCCGAGGTATCCCTTACTGGATTCCGTCATAGGAGTTAAACATTTTCGAGAGTAAGTATATTCCCTGCAGGCATGTTTCTTTATTTTCTTAGAGAAAGACATCTGTACTTATGCAATCAGTTTTTTCTTTTAAGACATCAGACATTTTTGCAAAGAAAGTGTATAAGACGAGACATGACTGAAAATCTGATTTTATTAATTCACATGCCCTGAATTGGCAAGATACAGTCAAAGAAACATATCTCCTGAAATGAGGAGATTGCTATAAATTGAGAAACAAAAATGTTGGCAGTGTTGATGACGCTTTCAAATGAACTTCCTCTTTTGCTATGACTCGTATGACAATGACGTTCTTCTCGCCCTGCTTTCGGAGGAAGGCTGATTCTGATTGAAGCTTGATCCTGTTGAAGCTTACCAAGTTGTAGACGATACAGACGAATTCAAAATGCAGTTGTTCGCTTATTCCCTTATTTTGCATGGATCGCCCTTTCGGGTTTTCAATCCATCGGGATACCCATTTTTTGCCTGAGTTGTCCAATGTGGCTTTTCAACTCAGCGGGTGTACATTTTATTTATTTCCCTTATTTTTGCCCGAGTCTTTTATTCTGTTTTTGACTCGCCGGGATGCCCTATTTTTGCCTGGACTTACATTCTGTTTTTATGTCCAGCGGGTCATTTTATGCGAAGTATTTTTTAACTGCATCTGAATTCACAGGGGACGGGAAATCTTCACCATCCATGGTGCTGAGCATCAGTGCTCCACCAGAGAAAACTTTCTTTACCACGAATGGTCCTTCATAGTTTGGAGTCCACTTGCCCCTGTGGTCTGTATGAGGAGGGAGGATTCTTTTCAGCACAAGATCTCCCACTTGGTACTCTCGGTGCCTGACTTTCTGATCGAAGGCTCTCTTCATTCTCTTCTGATATAACTGCCCATGACAGATTGCAGCCAACCTTTTCTCTTCGATCAGACTTAGTTGTTCGTATCGGGACCTAACCCATTCTGCTTCACTCAGTTTAACATCCATTAATACCCGTAACGAGGGTAACTCAACTTCAACAGGTAGGACTGCCTCCATACCATACACAAGTTGATACGGTGTTGCCCCAGTGGATGTCCTGATTGATGTGCGATACCCATGCAGGGCAAATGGTAGCATTTCATGCCAATCTTTGTAGGTGACTACCATCTTTTGCACAATCTTCTTGATATTCTTATTTGCCGCCTCAACAGCGCCATTCATCTTTGGCCTGTAAGGAGAAGAATTGTGGTGTTGGATCCTGAAGTCCCGGCATAACTCAGCCATCATTTTGTTGTTTAAGTTGGAACCATTATCAGTAATGATTCGCTCGGGCACTCCGTACCGACAGATGATATCTCTCTTTAGGAATCGGGCTACCACTTGCCTTGTGACGTTTGCATATGAGGCTGCTTCAACCCACTTGGTAAAATAGTCGATGGCGACCAGGATGAATCGGTGGCCATTCGAAGCAGTTGGCTCAATCTTGCCAATCATATCAATGCCCCACATAGCAAAGGGCCATGGTGAAGACATGATGTTCAAAGGATTGGGAGGCACATGCACCTTATCTGCGTAGATCTGGCATTTGTGACATTTCCTGGCATAAGCACAACAGTCTACATCCATCGTGATCCAGTAATAACCTGATCTTAACAACTTCTTGGCCATTGCATGTCCTCCAGCATGGGTACCAAAGGAGCCTTCGTGCACTTCATGCATCAGTAAATCTGCTTCCGCCTTGTCAACACATCGGAGGAGTACCATATCAAAGTTCCTTTTGTATAAAGACCCATCAGTGTTCAGGAAGAAACTACCAGCAAGCCTTCTCAAAGTCTTCTTATCATTGGAAGATGCCCCAGGTGGGTATGTTTGATCCTCCAAGAAGCACTTAATGTCATGGAACCAAGGCTTATCGTCTTTGACAACATCTGCTGCAAATACATATGCTGGCCTGTCGAGTCTGGACACTGAAATCTGAGGTACAAAGTTAGCAGTTTGAACTTTGATCATGGATGAAATGGTAGCAAGAGCATCTGCAAACTGATTCTCGTCTCGAGGGATATACTCAAGCTTGACTGTTGTGAAGAAAGTCAATAACCTTCTTGTGTAATCCCTGTAAGGTATCAGATGATCTTGGTGGGTGTACCATTTTCCGTTGGTCTGATTGACTACCAAAGCTGAATCTCCGAATACGGTTAGAGTCTTGATCCTGAGGTCAATGGCTTCCTCAAGACCCATGATGCAAGCTTCGTATTCAGCTTCGTTGTTAGTGCAGTTGAAAGTGAGTTTTGCCGAGAAAGGCATGTGAACTCCTTTAGGTGTAATGAGTACTGCACCAACACCACGGCCATTCATGTTAACAGCCCCGTCAAACATCATGGTCCATTCTTCTTCTGGGTCAGGCCCTTCAGTGTGAATAGGCTCTTCATGATCTTTTGCTCTAATGAACATGATGTCTTCATCAGGGAAGTCAAACCTCATAGGCTGGTAATCATCAATGGGTTGCTCAGCAAGATATTCAGATAGTACACTGCCCTTGATTGCTTTCTGAGATGTGTACTGTATGTCGTATTCTGTGAGAATCATCTGCCATCTTGCAACCCGTCCGGTGAGCGCTGGCTTCTCGAAAATGTACTTAACTGGGTCCATTTTGGATATCAACAAAGTAGTGTGGGTCAACATATAATGCCTTAGTCGGCGAGCAGCCCACGCTAAAGCACAGCAAGTTTTCTCGAGCAGTGAATAACGTTGTTCACAGTCGGTAAACTTTTTGCTTAGGTAGTATATTGCATACTCTTTTCGACCAGACTCGTCATGCTGGCCCAGCACACACCCCATCGACTCTTCTAATACTGTCAAGTACATAATCAGAGGTCTTCCTTCAACTGGCGGCATGAGGATTGGAGGTTCTTGCAGATACTCCTTGATCTTGTCAAAAGCCCTTTGGCAGTCTTCATTCCACCTGACCGTTTGTTCCTTTCTTAACAGCTTGAACAAAGGTTCACAGGTTGCTGTGAGGTGAGATATGAACCGCGAGATGTAGTTCAATCGACCTAGAAACCCTCGAACTTCTTTTTCAGTCCTCGGTGCAGGCATTTCTTGAATGGCTTTGACTTTATCAGGGTCAACTTCAATCCCTTTCTCGCTCACAATAAAACCCAGCAGCTTACCAGATCGCACCCCGAATGTGCACTTGTTGGGGTTCAACTTCAGTTGGTACTTCCTCAGACGCTTGAATAACTTGAGCAGATTCACCAGGTGATCTTCCTCTGTAAGGGACTTGGCGATCATATCATCCACATAACATTCTATTTCTTTATGGATCATATCGTGGAATAATGTCACCATAGCCCGCTGATATGTTGCACCAGCATTCTTGAGTCCGAATGGCATTACTTTGTAGCAGAACGTGCCCCAGGGTGTGATGAATGTTGTCTTCTCCATGTCTTCAGGTGACATTTTAATCTGGTTGTATCCTGAAAACCCATCCATGAAGGATAATACCGAGAACTGAGCCGTATTATCCACCAATACATCAATGTGAGGTAATGGGAAGTCATCTTTCGGGCTGACTCTGTTCAGATCCCGGTAGTCAACGCACATCCTTACTTTGCCGTCCTTCTTAGGCACAGGCACAATGTTAGCAACCCACGGTGGATAGCTGGTCACAGCAAGGAACCCGACGTCCCATTGCTTTTGTACCTCCTCCTTGATTTTCATGGCCATGTCCGGACGAGTACGGCGCAGTTTCTGTTTGACTGGAGGGCATTCTTCTCTCAAAGGCAGCTTGTGCACAACAATATCGGTATCCAACCCTGGCATATCTTGGTAAGACCAAGCAAACACGTCCACATACTCTTGAAGCAGGTCAATCAGTTGTCTCTTTACTGAGTCTTGTAGGCAGGCCCCGATTTTAACCTCTTTCACGTCTTCCTCTGTACCAAGATTGATCACTTCAACCTCCTCCTGGTGAGGAGTTATAACCTTTTCCTCTTGCCTTAACAACCTGGCTAGCTCTTCAGGAAGCTCATATTCTCCTTCAACCCCTTCATCGGCTTGATTGATTGGATTGTCAAAGTCATACGATGTCATAGCCGTGCTGTTGTCGGTGCTGTCTGGAAGGCACTCTCTGCAAGGGTTAAGTTTGTTCATTTTAGTGATCTGATTTTAGTCTTATTTAGAAAAGTGAAACGAAGTTATCATTTTGAAAACACTGCCATTTATTTTTTTTGTACAAAAAAGAAAAATGGAAAAACAGTGAGCTGAAAAGAAAAAGACTCGTTTGCAAAAAGATGTCTGATGTTTCATTAATTGATCTTGTTTGCACAAAAAAGTACAGATGGCCCTATTACAAAATGAGTCTTGTCATCTTGGGCAAGATGCAAGACTTTGATGCATGCTTATAAAAATACAGGAAATAATAATTACTCGGCATGAGTAACTCTTATAATTTCCTGGGAAGACCAGTTCGAGACACTGCTCCCCGGGATCTTTGGACGAATCCAGCTTTCCAGGTTGCGTTCTTCTTCCAGCTCGTCTTCCAGACAGTTGATAGCATCGGGGGTAAGCATCCCCCCACTGACAAAACCAGGCTCTCCAGCAGCCTTTGCTTGATGTTGAGTTGGTCTGTAACCCAACCCAAATTTGTCTTTCTTCTCTTCCACAGCTACAACTTTGCCCCAGCCCAGGGCAGTTCCTTCCTCAACAACCTTCCGGGCTTGTTGGTAAGATGACATGGAGATCCCAGATACAGCAGATGCTTCATTCACATTCAAGGCTTCAAATCCTTGGCTCATTGTTTCGTGGATCTCCCCATCCATTTCAATATACTTATAAGTAGCCAGATGGCTAACAAATATATCCTCCTCCCCACAGATTGTAACAACTTGGCCTTCCCACTCAAATTTTAACTTTTGGTGAAGGGTAGACGTTATTGCGCCGGCGGCGTGAATCCAGGGTCTACCCAACAAACAGCTGTAGGCGGGCTGAATGTCCATCACATAAAAGATAGTTTTAAAGGTCTGTGGGCCAATCGTCACAGGCAGCTCGATCTCTCCCAGAACCGATCTCTTAGAACCATCAAAGGCTCTTACTACCAGGTTGCTGGGTCTCAATGCCAATCCATCATATTCTAACTTCACCAGAGCCTTCTTTGGTAAGACATTCAGGGATGAACCTGTGTCTACCAGCACATGAGAAAGGACAGCTCCTTTGCATTCCATGGTGATGTGCAAGGCTTTGTTGTGGTTGCGGCCATCCGCTGTCAAGTCAGTATTGGTGAACCCTAGCCCGTTGCTAGCAGTAACATTTCCAACCACGGTTTCCAACTGGTTGACAGTAATCTCTTCAGGCACGTAAGCTGCGTGCAGGACTTTAAGTAGTGCATTCCGATGGGCTTCGGAGCACATAAGCAGTGAGAGGATAGAGATCTTGGATGGCGTCTGGTGAAGCTGATCCACAATTTTGTAATCACTCTTTTTGATGATTCGCATGAACTCATCAACCTCTTGATCGAATGGTGTCTTCAAGGCTTCTTTAACAGCTTGATCTTCCTGCACCGGGCTCTTTCCTTTTGCCTTGGCAGCAGCTTCTGCATCGGCAGTAGGTCTTTGAATTGGTGGAGCAAAGAGACGTCCGCTTCGAGTGAAGCCTCCGCCTCCCCCCACATTATCTACTTGTGGTGCAGGTGTTGATGTTTCAAGAGTGATTCTTTTTCCTTCGCAGTACACGTCAGAGCCATAGTGCCAAGGGATGGCCCTATTGCTTTCATATGGTACTGGTCCAGGCACCGTGACAGTGACTGGACTGATTGTTGCTGCTGAAGGGACTGCAATTGTTTGTGGATCATAAAAGATTGTAACTGGTGCTCTGGTGGGAGCAGCATCTTCTGAATGGTAGGCAGAGTTGTTTTCCGGATCATAGAATATCGTGACAGTAGAGACATCTTCATGAGTTGTTGCTGGTGTTGTAGGAAATATTGGCGGAAGAGTGGATGTTGTCGTTGTAGGAGTCTCGAAGTGGAGTGAAGCTGAAGTTGTAGCAGGAAGATTTGTTGAAAACTGATCAGTTGAGATGATTGATGAAGTACTTGTTGATGAAGCCGAAGAATTGTCAGGAACAATAGTTGCTGCAGTTGTAGGAGGTTCTAAAACCGTTGCTGATGAAATTGCTGGATTTGTTGGAAATGATGTGGTGATCTGAAGTTGGCCACTCTGAATGAGGCCATCTATGCCATTCCTCAAATTATCGCACCCATTTACAGAGATATTGCAGTAAGCACAGCCTAACTCACACCCTGGGAACATCTGACATTCCAAGAGCTGAGCCTTGATTTCTACCAATGGTGTCCTGATCTGTCCCACACTGGTTATTAAATAAGACGGTTTGTCTTCTTCAATAGCGTTAATCCGGGGACCACCATGGTTTCGCATCGGGTTCTTATTGACATTGGGTGGTGGTGCGAAATTCAGAGCCTTGGAGTCTACCAGGTCTTGTACCTTCATATGCAGAGCCCTGCATTTTTCTGTGCTGTGGCCAGGTGCGTTCGAGTGGAAGGCACACCTAGCGTTGGAGTCATAGTTCCTCGGTAGACTGTTGGGATCCGGAGGTGCCAACGTTCTTAGCTCAACCAGGTTGAGTTTCAGAAGCTGTGGCAGCAATGTAGCATATGGCATTGGGATCGGATCGATCACTCTGTTAGCTTGAGAAGGCCTCTGCTGAAATGGCCTCTGTTGACTGTTGTTGTTGGTGTTGCTGTTGTTGTAATTCCTTGGAGGATACTGACTTTGTTGGTGGTACTGAGGTTGCGGCTGATAGTTTTGCTGAGGGGGTTGATAGACTGGCTGAGGATGAGCTGGAGCAGGAATGGTGACTGCTGCTATTGACCTCTGAACATATTGGGGCCTGCCCCTGTTGGTGTGAATGGCATTGGTCTCGCCAGTTCTTCTCGGGCCTGCGAAAGGCTTTCTTGTACCACTGGACGAGCTTGCACCGTTGTCTGAGATCTTCCCCATTTTCAACAGGCTTTCAATTCTCTCCCCAGCTATGACAACATCTGCGAAGCTAGTTGAAGAGAAAGCGGTCAGCCTGTCAATATAGGTCCCCTGAAGGGTGTTCATGAACATATCTGCCATTTCCCTTTCAGACATAGGGGGTTGAACAGCAGCAGCCAATTGCCTCCATCTCTGGGCATATTCTCGGAAACTTTCCCTTGACGACTGTGACATTCCCATTAGGAGAGTCCTATTGGGTGCCATGTCCAGATTATACTGATACTGTCTGATGAAGGCCTCTGCCAGGTCCTTCCAGCATCTAATAGTTGCCCTTGTCAAATGGGAATACCATTCCCTTGATGCTCCAGTCAAGCTGTCTTCGAAGTAGAACATCCAGAGCTTCTCATCCATTGTATAGGCCTTCAGCCTTCCCAGAAATGATTGTAGATGAGTCCGGGGGCATGAAGTCCCATTATACTTTTCGAAACAAGGAGGCTTGAACTTATGGGGGATCCTGACCCCGTCTACCAAGCCCATATCCATGACGTCGAAGCCCAAAGAATTTTGAGATTCTAAAGACCTCAACTTCTCAGCTATCTCATCCAACCTCCTATCATAAGCTTCTTCTCCAGCACCCATTACTGTAAATTGATCCTCTTGGGGGTCTTCTTGCAATATCCTGGCTGCAGTGGCAGTGCCTTGAACGTTTGCAGGAATATTGACCTCAGGATGGAGGTGTGGTCCAAATACCGGAGGGTTGACATGAGGTTGTACCCTTTCATTGTTACTGGTACCGGCAGTCCCTATATGTGGATCCTCTTGATTCTGCCTTTCCACCATGGCTCTCAATCTTTCCTGGCTCTGAGCCATGTTGTTCATAACTTCCATAAACTGAGTCATTTGATTCCTCATCTCTAGCCTTTCATTTGCCATTTGATTTCTGACCTCAGTAAGGTCCTGCTGCATCTGATCCATCTGAATTCCCGGAAGGTTGTTTCGGGTTGGATAGCGGTGCGGACGGTTGAGGGGAA
The DNA here is from genome assembly GCA_963966055.1 of Lathyrus aphaca. NCBI lineage: Eukaryota > Viridiplantae > Streptophyta > Magnoliopsida > Fabales > Fabaceae > Lathyrus > Lathyrus aphaca. The sequence continues at coordinate 133,073,477 of OZ014519.1, read as the reverse complement.
ATACCCGGCGCCTAGCAATAGTTCCTGAACATCACAACAGAGTTAGTGGCAAGAAGACAAAAACCTACAAAACAAACAAAAAGTGTTAGCATGCAAATGCAGTTATGCTTATTTGTTCTCAAGGTATCCGGTTTGGCCTTCAGTTTTGACCCTTCCAGACCCTTGGAGATGCTGTCGTTGTTGCTGGAAGAAAACTCAGATGAAGCAAACTGACACAAATATATTACAGAAGGTGAAATAATACAACTTGTTCATTTTACAACACAAGCCCTCTAAGGGGTCAAAATACAGTACAAAATAAAAGTACATGGAAAGAAAGCAACAACAAACAAATGGTCAAACACCAAGACCAAACTCATCCTCACGAACTTCCTTGAGAAGTGCTTCGGTCACAGGATCAGCCGGACGCTCCGTGAGATTCCTGATGAGGAGATTCCGGGTCGCAACAGCTGCTGCTAGCTTTTTGTGCTGAGTTTGGTCCTTGGACCTCTTCACCCCTGCTTTGATCTTCAGCTCTGATATCTCCCTCTGGGCTGCTGCCAGGGCTTCTTGCTGTTCTTTTGCACTAGCTTCTAGTTGTTCCACCTTGTCTTGAACTCTCTTGTCCTCCAGGGTACGAGCCTCGGTGATCCTGACCCACCGGGCTTGACTCTCCTTCAAATACAAGTCTGTCCTTGCTCTCTGGAACTGGGCTTCTTTGCAAGCATTCTTCAGAATTTGTTCTCCAGCCTTAGACTTTTTGATATAATCCCCAGACTTCTCAATCTTAGTCAAATGCTCCACTCTCAACTTCTCCAGCCTCTCAATCTCTCTTATACCCTCACTCCTCTCCCGGAGGGTCTTCTGCAAAGCCTGGGTTAACTTCTCATTTCTTTCTTTCAAGCCCTCAAACTCCTCCAAACTGATGGTGGCAGGGGGTGGTGCTGAAGATGACTCAGGCATGTCTTCTATGGTAAAGGGCATTCCAGAGAACTGGGCCCTGGCACGGGACCACTCATTGTATTGTGCTGATGCCACATTGTTACACTTCCCCAGGATGGTTACTCCCTTGATTTGAACATTATCCCAGGCCCAAGCAGCCTGCCTAACAACAGCCAAATTAATCTTGTTCTCACAATAGAGAGTTTCAGCCAAGTCCTGTGCCCTAGGAGCATGGACCAGTGCATAGCCCAATTGCCTTCTGAACAGCAGAGGATTGTAATTAATACTGCCCTTAACTCCTATCAAAGGCACATTAGGAAAATGCCCACAGCTGGTGATGATATCCCTGCCCTTGGTGCTCTGAGTTCACCATCTGATGTCAGCTGAAGTTAGAACAGTGAGTCTCTTAGCCCAGTTGCTCTGCTGATGAGGGTTTAAAAATGCATCTGTCCTGGGTAGATGCCTGAGAAGCCAAGTATGGAAAAATGGAGCACAACACCTCACTAACCTTCCCCTCTGCTTCTCATTCCTCTGATGCACTGAATAGTAAAGATCCCCCAATAAAGTTGGCACTGGGTTCCTTAGAATGAACAGATGGATTGCATTCTTGCTAATGAATCGAGGCTCATCTGCAAACAACACAATTCCATATACACTTAGGGCCAACAAAGCACAAACAGCTTTCCACTCCCCCAGGGAAGCCTTCAGACCAGCTTGAGAAATTAAGAAGTCCAGATGAAAGCCAGGGATTCCAGCTTTAGAGGTCATATGCTGCTCAATCAGGACAGGCTCCAGATGCAAAGCCTTTGCTACCTCTCCATTGCTTGGGAAAGCCATCTCAGGATTGAAAGGGATTTCTCTCCTGATAGGTATACCAACCAAAGATGAGTATTCTTCTAATAGAGGGCCCAACTGAAAGTCTTGAAAGGTGAAACATCTTAGTGGGGGATCATAAAACTGAAGGCAGGTGTGAATCAAGCTCCTCTGTGAAGGGTCCAGATCCATAACCATATCAAGTATATCCCCATAATGCTCCCTGAACTGAGGTATGTGATCTGGAGTGATCAGGGTTTGGATCCTCCTGATGTCTGATAAGTTTGGCTGGAAGAAATGGTAGGTGATGTTGCTCTTTTTAGGAGCCATGATGCTGAAGATTGAGTAAAGACAGGTGCTGATGACAATACTGAAGGAATGAGCCACTGATTGGCTGGTGCTGGTGATAGCTGAAGCTGATAACTGAAGCAGGTGCTTGTGAAGATAGGTCAATACTGAAGATGGGGTCAAAACCAAAACCAGATGAAAATGGATACCCTGAAACACAAATAAGCAAATGTTAATATGATGCAATGGTTATGTATGCAAATGATATGCAAAGGGTTTGTGACTGAGCTGGATCTGATTAAAATGCCCTGATATAAGTCCATGTGTGTTCAAGAATTCCAGATGGAGGTCTATAAATCCAGTAACCAAGGTGGGGGACTCAAATAAAGAGCCACATGTCCAGGGTTTTAGAATCACAAGAACTGTCCAACATGGAGTATTCTCAACAAAATCAAAGTAACAGGGTATTCTGAGGTCAAGGTACCTGCAAACCTGTAAACAGCCCAACCCCCTCACAGGTGGTGTTCTAAAACAAGGATCCTCAGACTTGGATCAGTTATGAGAAGTGTAAACACTTCTAACCCGGAGGTACAGTGTTTACAATAACCATAACAATTCCTCCTCTAATTCACCTCAGTTTCTGAAGGTCAATACTAAAAGGTCATCCAGACTTAGCAGGCTTCCCAGATAGCCCTAGCATTGCAGGAAATCTGCAACACAGAGTTCTCAAGAAGAAACCCATATCTGAACCGTGTTTCATATTCCCGCACCAGACCGAAATGGAATGGGGAAGAATATGATTCACTCTAGCCTAGGTGTCACTCAGGTCCCAGGTGTAGGACCTTAACTCTCAATGAATCACCCACCCACCAAAAAAAACCAGATCCAGCCAGCAGCATGACAGTATGATATATGAAAAACTGTAAAGAAAGCAATAAATAAAGCTGTACAGAAAGCAGTAAATAAAGCAAATATACAAACACAAACAAGCACATAACACCCCAGTAAACACAAATCAAACAAGCGCTAGGAGGAACCCACAAAAAGAACCAGAAGCCCTGGTTCCAGTATAAAATTCCCCAGCAGAGTCGCCAAGCTGTCGCTCCCGACAAATGAACCTAGGTCAGATGAAGGTACAGACGCGAACGGTCGGCGAGAGGGACAATGAGAACACACAGCCGTGAACTCACTGGAGATGAAAAGAGTCGCCAGCTAGGCATTTTTATCCCGGAGGAAAGGCAATGCTGCATAGACCTAGAAAGAGATGGATAAGACGGTTTGCGAACCAGAGAGACTGAGAAAGGGGGTTGGTTACAACCTGGGAAGGTATTAGCACCCAGATTGTCCGTCGTACTCGACGGGATCCACGCTTAAAAGATTTGTGTTTTAAAGGGGAAGTGTCAGTGCAATTTGTGTATCAAAGCTGGAAAGAATGCAAGTGTCAGTGTAAAAAGAAATATGAAGTGTATAAGAGAAATGTCAGTGTAGGAACAAGAGTGAAATGCTCAAGACTATGAGGCTTAAAGAATGAGGCTAGAAAGAGGGGGAATATACAGAGACTTTCGTTCGATAACTGTTAAGTTATGCCTACGTATCCTCTCGTGCAATGAGGAAGTCAGAACACCGTAGTTCGACCCAAAGAGACTGAAAGATGAATTGACTTGTGAACTGCTTACTTGCCTATGCTCAAGTGTATGATCTATCTGGCACAGATGCAAACTGTCTTGCATTAGACGGAAGAAGCAAGTTCTCGTTTGTGAGTGAATGAGATGAGAAAAGAATCCCGGAGGAGACGATTATTGTTTGTTTTTGAGTTTTCAGTCTTTTATTGCTTTTGAAAGTTTGTCATAAGTTAATGAGCTTAAGCCTAAACCAATGGGTTAGTAAACTCATCACATCTTCCCTCTGTTTAGGGGTAATGAGAGTACCTTAAGTGTGAAGTCAGATTCTCACACTTAATCACCTTTGATGGAGGATTAAGATCATTAACCTACTTGTGATTAATTAGATGTTTTTGTTGTTTTTGTTTAGTGTTAAGTAATGAGGTTAAGCCATAATCAGGGATTGAACAGACTCATTACACCATCCTAATAGAAGGATAATAGATGAGAATGTTTAAGCTGAGGAAAGCTCCTCAACTTAATCCATGATTAGGGATTAAACTCATGACAAAACAAGCCTTTGATTAAATGGATTTTATTTAATGATAAGATGATGAAGTGTTTTTTCAGGGTTTGTAAGACAACTTGAGGGGGACATGTCCATTAACACTAGGGTTAGTCCTTCTTAACCAATTAAGGAAGAATTAGAACCCTAATGCAAGGCCCAAGTTACAAGTGTGATGTCTTGATGATTATTAAATGAATTGATTAAGGGAGTTAAACACATTAAGGGTTTAACACTTAGGATTAAAGTTATACACTCCATCCTAAGAGAAGGATGCAGGCATAAGCTTAATCACAAAGCCTTAAAGCCTTTAGGGTTTAGTCCCTGATTATGAGATGAGAAGAGAAGACACAAAGAGACACAAAGGTAAAAACTACATGGGGGACTAATCCAAACCCTAATTAATTGTCATGCTTGGTTGTTCCTAAGGTTTGTGTGGTTTTCAAGAACAATCTTCAAAGAGAACCACCAGGATGCAGATGAACAGATCAAGAGAAGCAAAGTAACTTACTTCATTCAAGAAGTCAAGTCACTTGAAGGAAGGAAGTGAGAAGAAGGAGAATGAACAAGCTCAACTTCAAACACAAAGAAAAATGCAGCAATGGATGCAAGAGAGATGAAAAGAAGAGTTATGAGAAGTGAAGGCAAATTCACTTCTCAAGTTTACTTACCACCTGAAATGTTAGAAAGAAATGCAATGCAATGCAAAATGGGATGAGATGGTATGATGCAAACCAAAACCAGAAGCATGTTGATGATGATAATGATGCTATGGAGTGCTACAAACATGAGGCAAGGCATGGAGGTGTTCATACAAGATCATGGATGCAAATGGTGCAAGTTAAGGAGCATGAACACATATGGAAAGTTATGAAGCATACAAGGCAAATGATATGGCAAATATGTAATGCAATGATCAAACATACTTTCTACATGTCTTATGATGTTAAATGAAACACATGAATGCTTGAAATGTCATGACAAGTCATATTATGCAAGAGAATGCAAGAGGTATGCAAATGGAAGCCCAAATTAGGGTTTATGGATCAAACAACAAACAAAACCCAAAAACAGAAGCAAACCCTAATATAAAAAAAAGAAAATGCCACCCAAAGAAACCCTAAACCTATACTAAACCAAGGTCCAAAGGGGAGGTCTCAACTCTCAACCACTCTCAAGATATGAATTTTCTAAGTTATTAAGGTTTTTAGGGCTCCTAAACAAAAGAAATGCCAAACAAATTGAAAATAGGGGAACAAATCATGACCATTTAATCCTAGAAACTACATGCTAAACACAAAACAATGCAAGAAGAATCAATGTCCAACTCTTCTTAGATAGGCAGAAATGAATTTTTGAACTTAGGATCAAATTAATGCACAAAAATGATTTTAATTCAATGAAAAATTCTCAAAATACATCAAGATCAAAAAAGAAATTTGGTTTGAAGGTTGGACAATGTTTCTAAATGTCTTAGAACATTTCATGAATTTTTTGGTGATTTTTAAATACCTAAGAGTATTTTTAATAAATTAATTTTCATTAATCAATTAAAAATAATCTTTTAAATATTTAAAAATACTTTTTTAATGATAAAAAATAAAATGAAAATATTTTTGTGTTTACAAAATTAATAAAACTCAGAGGAAAAAGTTTCATAATTTTTAAACCTTTTTTACTATTTTTAAATAAATGTGCAAATAAAAGGAAAAGAAAATGAATTAAAATTAAATAAAATGAAAGGTATGCACAAAGGAGGGCCAGGATTGATTCTGGGGGAGAGGCTGTTGACTTGGCGCGTAATCCAGTGGCCCACATTCAAACTGGCCTAATTTCCATTTACGAATTAATTAATCCAGATTAAGAAAAGTCAACTGGGATTAGGGCAAAATGGAGTGATCATGGGCGTCCAAACACGCGCGAGTCAACACATCCAAGGGACCAAATTCAAACTTCATTAATTAATGACACTTAACCCTAATCACATTCAGGCTGCCGGAGAAGACTTCCGGTCGTCTTCTCCGGCGAGCAACTCCCCTGAAAATCCCCAAAACCCCTCAAATCGTAACAAAAATGAAATCTAAAAGTTGGGAAATGATCCTTACACACTCACGAACCAAAACCCTCACTCAAAACAAATTTCTTTTTCCTAACTAAGCTGAATGGAAGACAATAAAAACTAGGGCACGCAAGCTTCAGAGAGCAATTAAACTCTCATTCCAGCACCATTTCAAAAACTAAAAACACCAGGATGCTCAGTGAAACATAAGGAACAAGTTTATAACATGAAAAACAATTTCTGGAAAAATAATTTTCGAGCTACCTGAGATTCGAAGCTTTCAACCTGATGACTTTCTGGCCACTTCTTTCAGTGCAAACCACTCCACTTGATCCCCAGATGATGTTTGAATGCTCAAGAAGAGTTTATGTTGGCTGGATGAGAAGTTTGACAAGCTTCTGCTCAAGCTCAGTCAGAAATGGCAATGGAGTTTCAGGCAGTTTCAGGTCATTGTGAGGGGTTGTTTGTGATCCTGAGGGTGAATGGAGAAGCTTTGCAAGGTTTGTTTGGATGTTTGTAAACTGTGGAAGGTGATTCGAAGAGAAATGCAGGCTGAGGTGAAAATGGTGAAGTGGCTTTGTGGTTGGTTTCAGGCCTGGTTCTTGGCTGGTTTCTCCTCAATGGATCATGGTGATTTGAAGTGTGGAAATGGTTTTGATGTTTTGTGGCTGGGCAGAGAGATTCGAAGGCTTATGCAGCTTGGTGTGTTTTTGTGTATGTGTCCTTGTGAATGGTTTCAGCCTTGCTTTTTCTATGAAATGGTTTGCAAATGGATAGTATATTTTAATCCAAGTGGCCAGAGGATGTGACATGGCCTGTGGTGATTGGGATGTTTACTTTTGCAAAATGTCAACTTGGTTGTAAGAGAGGCATGGGCTTGGTGCTAGATTGGTACAAGGGCTAGGGCTGGCGCAGCATGGTGTGGTGAGAGACTATGGCTGGTTCAAAGGCCAAGGCAGCAAGTTGTAGGAAGCATCATGATGGTTTTGCAACTTGGTTAACTTTTGGTTCATATGGAAAAATCTTGTTACATAAGCCATGAAACATGAGGCACCTTGGTTCAAATCTGACTTTTAGAAGTTGCATGATCATGTTAAGTGCATTAGAAGCCCACATGGTGACTGAATTGGCCTTGAAAGGAGAATTTGCAATTTTTGCCTTTTGGTGCATATCTTAAAAATCAATGATTTTTGCCAACTTTGTCACACCATAACTTTTGATCCAAGAAGAATTTGATCATGTTCTTGTACTTTTTGAAAAGGGAAAGATGTAATCTACAACTTTCATGACCAAAGTTTTTCCATTTGAAGCATTTTTGGATCAAGAATCAAAGCTTGAAAAATGACCTAAAATGAAGCATTCTTGAAAAGTCAACTATGCCCAAAAAGTCAACACTTGCAAAAACTCCAAATTCTTGATTTTTGTGAACTTCAACCTTCTTCTATGATCAAATAAAGATCATATACACTCAAAATGATGAAGATCACCCATTGGTTGGGTCATTGGGGGCCTCAGATGCCCTGATTTTGCACTGACTTGTCCAGAAAGTCAACCCTTGATCAGATGACTTCCCCATGGAATTTCTTCATGAAACTTGATATGCATACTCCCTATACCATATAGAGACCAATGGAAATAAGAATGACCAAAAAATTTGGGGTTATGGCCTCTGAAACCAAAACCCTAATTTTAGGTCCACTGTACAGTCAATCCTGGCTCTGCATCCACTCAAACCCTAGTTCTTGTGATTCTTTTGAAATCTTGACTTTGAGAGGATGTAATATGATACTTGAACACATGTAGACCCCTTTTAATTGATTGGTTGCCTTTGGAGTGGCTCAAGAAGCTCTTGGATTGCTCAGATCACAAACCCTAGATGCAGATGACTTAGAACCAATGCAGTGGTTCAAAAATGTGATATGAGATGATATGATTGTGTTTATGCATATGAGAATGATCACAATCCATGGTGTGAATGAGTGAGGGCAAATTTGGGGTGTTTACACATACCACACACAAGCTGAATACTCCCACATTGCAGCACACTCCAAAAACTGTCAAAACTTTCCTCTCTTCGAATCTCCTTCCACAGCCATCAAACTTCAACAATTACTTCACCAATCAACCAGAAATAATCCATAGAACAAATCCCACCCCTCACAATGATCTGAAACAGCCCACACAAGAACCTCATTTCCTGATACACCAGAACTGAACCTCTCAAAATAGCCAATTTAAACTCCATTCAAGCTTGCCATTAGCACAAGGGGGATCATTGGAGTCAGTTTGCATAAGAGAAAGGCTCAGAAAGCTCCAGTTTGAAGAACTTCAGTTCAGGTATCCATCAAGAACAAATTTTCCAGAACTTCATTTACTTGTTATAAATTGATTCTACATGTTATCCTGATCATCATGATGTGTTTAAAATTGAAAATGAGTGGAAAATGAGTATGTATTGATGTTATGAAGTTTTTCCCGTGAAAAATGTTTGCTTCGATTTGCTTGATTCATGTAGTTTAAATGTTGTTTGATGATTGATTCATGTTCCATGATGTTAGAGGATCATTTCCCTGTGTTCAATTTGAAGTACGGTGGCGTGTAGCATGATCTAGGGTTTTGAGTTCGCCGGAGAAGATGACCGGAAGTCTTCTCCGGCCACCTGAATATCATTAACCCTAATTATGTCATTAATGTTGGTTTGAATGTGGAGCGTAGGATGGGCTGACTTCCTTTGACCCGCGCGCGTTTTGAATGGCCAGGATCTCTCATTAAAACCCTAATCATTTTTAATTAGATTAATTAATTCAGTTTAATTTAATTAGGTCAGTTTAAATACCAGCCGTAGGATAGCGCTCCAGTCAACTCCCTCCAAAATCCTTTGAATCTCAGCCTTAGATCCTGCATACTTCCATTTAATTCATTTTTATTTTCATTTTATTTCATTTCTTTTGTACATTTAATTTAAAATAGCAAAAATGTTTAAAAATTATGAAAATTTTTGTCAAAATTTTCATTATTTTTCAGAACACAAAAATATTTTTATTTTTATTTTTTGCATTAAAAATTATTTTTAGATCATTTAAAAGTTTATTTTTAATTAGTTAATGAAAATTAATTAATTAAAAATACTTTTAGGTATCCAAAAATCACAAAAAAATTCATATAGCATTTAGAAACATTTAGAAACATTGTCCAACTCTCAAACCAAATTTCTTTCTTGATCTTGATGCCCTTGGATCATTTTCAATGGAATTAAATTCATTTTTAGGCAATATTTTGTGACAAACTTCAAAAATTCATTTCTGCCTAATCATTGAGAGTTGAATGATGATTCTTTTTGCATTGCATCTTGTATAGCATGTAGTTTATAGGATAAAATTGGCTTGAATTGATCTTGCATTTTCAATGTGTCTTGCATTTTTCTTGTCAAGGTACCTTAAAACCCTAGCAATCTTAGGAAATTCACAACTCTCACTAGGTTAAGAGTTGGATCCCCTCCTTTGGGCAGTGAGTTTGTATAGGTTTAGGGTTCCTTTGATTGAATTTTCAAATTTTTATCATGTCATTTGCTTCTGGTTTTGGATATTGCTTTGTGTGTTGATCATAAACCCTAATTTGTACCTTCCTTTGCATCCATCTTCCATTTACTTGCATACCATGACTTGCCATGACATTTTGTGCCTCAACATGATTCACAATACATCTTAGAACATATTAGAATCATGTTTGATCATTTCATCTTTCATTTGCCATGTTATATGTCTTTTGCATTTCATAACTTTTCATGAACATCCATGGTTCAAAGCATACTTCTCTTGCATCCATATGTTTGTATGATCATTCTAATGCCTTGCCTCATGTTTGCATCATCTCTTAGAATCATTAACATCATGTTTATGCTTCTGGTTTTGGTTTACATCATGACATTGCATCTCATTTGCATTGCATTTCATTCCTTTTGCTAACCTTGCAGGTGGTAAGTTGTTTTGAGAAGTGGATTTGCCTTCACTTCTCACAATCTCCTTTCATCTCTCTTATGCATCCTTGCTGCATTTTATCTTGTGCTTTGGAATGAACTTGCTCATTCTTGTTCATCTTACCTTCTTTCTTCAAGCAACTTGACTTCTTGAGTGAAGCAATTTGTTTTGCTTCTCTTTGCTCCTTTCATCTGCTTCTCTCCTTGGTGGCTCTGAAGTTCTTTCTTTTTTAAGCCTCACAAACCCTAGGACCTCCAAGTATGATAACAATTAGGGTTTGATTAGTCCCCCATTTAGTTTTACATTTGTGTCATCTTTGAGTCTTCTCTTCTCATCTCACAATCAGGGACTAAACCCTAAAGGCTTTAAGGCTTTGTGATTAAGCTTATGCCTGCATCCTTCTATTAGGATGAAGTGTATAACTTTAATCCTAAGTGTTGAACCCTTAATGTGTTTAAATCCTTTAATCAATCCATCTAATAACTATCAAGACATCAAGCTTGTAACTTGGGCCTTGCATTAGGGTTCTAATTCTTCCTTAATTGGTTAAGAAGGACTAACCCTAGTGTTAATGGACAAGTCCCCCTCAAGTTGTCTTACCAATCATAAAATCCATTTCTTAATCTTACCATTATCTAAAATCCACTTAATAAAGGCTTTGTTTTGTCATGAGGTTAATCCCTAATCATGGATTAAGTTGAGGAGTCTTCCTCAGCTTAAATGCTCTCATCTATTATCCTTCTATTAGGATGATGTAATGAGTCCATTAAATCCCTGATTATGGCTTAAACTCATTACTTAACACTAAACAAAAACACCAAAAACATCTAAATAATTACAAGTAGGTTAATGATCTTAATCCTACATCAGGGTGATTAAGTGTGAGATATTGACTTCACACTTAAGGTACTCTCATTACCCCTAATCAGAGGGAGGATGTGATGAGTTTATTGACCCATTGGTTTAGGCTTAAGCTCATTAACTTATGAAAAACTTCCAAAAGTAATAAAAGACTGAAAACTCAAAAAACAAACAATAATCGTCTCCTCCGGGATTCTTTTCTCATCTTATTCACTCATAAACGAGAACTCGCTTCTTCCGTCTAATGCAAGACAGTTTGCACCTGAGCCAGACAGGTCATACACTTGAGCATGGACAAGTAAGTAGTTCACAAGTCAATTCATCCTTCAGTCTCTTTGGGTCGAACTACGGTGTTCTGACTTCCTCATTGCACGAGAGGATACGTAGGCATAACTTAACAGTTATCGAACAAAAGTCTCTGTATATTCCCCTTTCTCCCAGCATTATTCTTTTAGCCTCAATATCTTGAGCATTTCACTCCTGTTCCTACACTGACACTGTCCATACACTCCACACTTCTTTTACACTGACACTTGCATTCTTTCCAGCTTTGATACACAGATTGCACAGACACTACCCCTTTAAAGCACAAATCTTCCAAGCGTGGATCCCGTCGAGTACGGAGGACAATCTGGGTGCTAATACCTTCCCAGGTTGTAACCAACCCCCTTTCTCAGTCTCTCTGGTTCGCAACCGTCTTATCCATATCTTTTCCCAGGTTTATGCAGCATTACCTTTCCTCCGGGATAAAAATGCCTAGCTGGCGACTCTATTCATTTCCCTTCCTCTTTCGCCGACCGTTCGCGTCTGTACCCCTTCTGACCTTGGTTGTCATTTTGGTGGGAGCGACATTGTGGTAAATATCGGTGGACATGAAGCTTCTTCTTTGATGAGTAGAGAAACAACTATTTTCCGTCTATATCAACTCGCATTGTGTCAGGAACAGTGAAAGATAGAGGAATTTTGACTCGGATTTTTGCCACATCTATCACTAAACCTTTAGTAGTATTGTCGTCGATGCAAAAAAAAATCCCCTATAGCGTTAGCCAATTCAGTGAAAAAATCTTCATTCCAAGCGTGAGCGGAATTCCGTAAACTTTGATCCAAATCGTTCTGACTTTATCAACCTCCTCCTCACTCCACCTTCTGACTTCCTCAAACCAGTGTTTCCATCATTTGTCTCCGTCCCCCGATAATTCATCAAAAATCCTTTCCTCTGATTCCTCGAGTAAACACAAATTTCCCCCCAAAGGAACGACCTTGAAAGCGAAAAACCCTCAGACTCGAGTTGAGTTTGAATGTTGTAAGCTGACCCTGGGATTTTAAAATGACCCGCAGAATCCTTGAACAATCTAGCCTTCTCATCAATCTTAGAAGAGAAAGAGAACGCACCGCATGACCTACAAAATCATCGACATCGACGCAAAGCTTAGCAGAAACTATGTTAGCATATGAATAACTACCCACCGGTAATTTCCTCTTCTCACTGCCTCTGATAAAAGTCTGCGCGACACCCTTCCCGTAAGCTTTCGACCTATCCATGAACACTCCTCTACCATGGCCTTGATTCCTTTCAAACCTAGGAAGATTCGCGTGAATCTTTCTCCCATCCATGTGCACATTATCGAGTTTTACCGCTAATAACCACTCGTCTACAACCTCCTTGAACCTTATGAATCCGAAAACTTTTCCCCATCTTGTTTCTCCTCGGTGAAATAGCTACTTCGATGATCTCGCCTATGCATCCAAAGATTTCAAAGAAATCTTCCGCGTTGCTCTTGCCGAGAAATTCCAAGAAATAAATTGAAGTTAACTTCCCCAAATTCTCTTGATCTAACCTCCTATCGTGTGGAAACGAATCCCAAGTTGGAACCCACTTCCTGAAGTTCCGTCTCCTAACCTCCTTTCATCTGTCGTCAGTTGAAAAGTCTTCGGTCATGTCGGTAAACTCACCGGACCTCTCACCTCTCTCGGGACCTCTATCTGAAAAAGTATTATACAAAAGTATTAGTTGTATTAACTTTAATATAAATTTTTTATTATTATTTATTAAATATTTTTATCAAGAAAAATTAATAAATAATTAAATGGTATTAAATATAATAAATAAAAGTATATTCATAAATTTAATAATAATATTGTAGTAGTAAGTTTTTAGAAATGAAAATATTGTAAATTAAAAAGAGAAATGTGCATATTTTATTAGACCGGTGAAGGTAGACAAAAAATCATTAAAAACAAAAACAAAAACAAAATGAAAGATTGACTTTTAAATGGGGTCCCATAAATAACAACAGAATCTTGTCATACAGCACACTTAGCAGTATCAGCAAAATTATAGGTTTTCACGAACAATAATGGAGGGGTGAGTGGACCCCAACTCTCCGTTTCTTTATACGACTAAATTAATTATGTGTTTGACATTAAGTCACTCTTTAAGGATTTTAATTTAAAAATAAAAAAAAATAAAAAATTAATTACTTAAATTTTTAATAAATTAATGAGAAATAAATTACGAAAATTTTATAAAACATTAGTTTGTTTTAAAGCATTTAAAGAGTGTGTCTAGAACATGATCTTATATTACAATTACACAACAAAATAATAATGTAGTGTTTACACAAAATTTCTTACAAAGTGGTTACTCTTTTAGCACTAAAATTATATTTTAAATTAATATACAAATTCGGAGCAACGTGAGATTAGAGGAGAAAGTTTTTCTTTTTTTTTATATAAATCTTGGGTGTTTTCAAATTAATACAACTCCTCCTTTTATTTTAAAAGATTTAGACCAAAAGAAAACTTTGTAAGCTTAGGATTAGGTTTATAGTCGATTAGATATGACCACAATCAATTATGATTTAGAAAAAATGAAAAGGTCTCCATATTCGATTATGAAGTAAATTTCATCTCATAATCAAGTATAGATTGGGTTTTGCTACATGGTCAATTATAAATGGTTTTTAATCAATTATTATCCGCTTAAAAAGTTTTGGTAACAAATATTATTTAAGGAGGAGTAAAGAGTCAAGGGTTTATCTAAATAATAAAGAACTTAAATTGTAAGATTTTGGAGATCGATGTTTAGGTGATAAGAAGCTAAACTAGGCCTTAGTGATAAATGATGGTAAATAATCAAAACTAAGTTGTCTTATATTATAGTTAAGTAATTAAAAATAATGTTAGTTAACAATTAATTATAAGTTTATGTTAATAATGATTGATATATGACGAGTGTTAGGTTAATGATGCTTAATGAAGAGTGTTGTGTGGTTTATTATTTTGTTGATTCTGTGTGATAATATGTTAACTTATGATGATTATGTGTTCCACGTGTTGTTTAACTTCATCGATAGTTGTGATCGTTCTTGGAGATCAGAACTTGAAGTGGATCACGGATGTTGATGATGATTCTCAGTTGTCGAGGAGAGAAGGTGGTGTATCTACAAGACACTCCGATGTCAAAGTAAGATAGAGCAGAAGAATGAGCAAGTATGAGAAAGTGAGTTATGAGAGTGAATATTAAATATATGGCCCTCTCACGTGAAAAGGTTTATATAATGCTCTTAGCGCTTGGCTATTGGTTCCTATTTTGGGTCTGGATCGTGGATCTCCCAAAAATAGGTAACTATCAGAAACTAGTCATTGGGACGAGCACTCATGCTCGGATATGGTATCAACCGGGCAGAAGATGAATCGAGCAAGAGTTATCCTTGACTGAATCTGGGTGACTTCCCCTAGGTGTCAGGCAGATGTCTGAAAGGAGCACGGGAGCCCGACCACAAGTAACCTTGGTCAACGAGGTCTCCCCGGCTGAGGGGCATAAATCCAATGAGTCTCGTTTGATATTGGGCTATTAGGTCGTCCTGGATGCAGGAGTGGATTGGGCCATACCTAGTCATTGGATCAGTCTAGAACAAGAGCCCCCCAAGTCATTGCTTCTGGTCGCATAAGTTATGATTTCAGGACGACTCGTCACTTATGGGATGAATCCTGAGTTCTGTAAGAGTTTTTCGTCAGCCCGACTGTGGACTTATTTGACTGATCATGGGCGTTGCCACGTTGCTCGACACATGAGGATGTCAACAGTTGAATGATGCAGAATGGTCGTTTCACACGTGCAGCTTGGAAAGTGTGCGCATTTAATGTGTAATGATGGATAGTCTATGTCTGTCCCTAGGTCATGAGTGCACCGTTTATAGATCTCAGGTTGCACTTGTTTGCACACGTGTTGAGGGCATCCATAAATAGGACAAAGTAAGTCATCTTCATACTTTTTCGCCTACTGCCCTTTTGCTCGACAATGACCATGCTCTCTAGATTTTAACACTCCGTCGTGAACCGCCGTCTGTCGCCGTACCTACCGAGGGGACTCAACCGACCACCCTCACAGCTTCCAGAAATATGTAAGTTTTTGTAACTTTATTGTTTTAGGATGGCTTTTCGCTGTTTTTCAGTAGAAATGCATACGGCTAGGGATGATTCTAGGGTTTAGATAACCATTATAGTGGATTGTTAGTATTCTCTGGTTAGTCAGTTAGTTTCTGACACGGTGTTGTCGCCTTTGTTCGTCGGATGATGAATTTTGTATGTCGTCGTTGTGACGAGTTGAGCCCACGAGGGTGGTGGCTCCGGTTGAGGTTCAACCAGAGTTCTGGATTTTACTTTGTGAAGACGCTCTACTCGACGTGATTTGAGAGTTTTTCGTACGCGAATTTCTCTCCTCGCATGAGTTTCGGGTATATCTTCGATGATGTACGTATGAGTCACTTTGAATAAGGGTTTTTGGTCAAAGACATTGTGTCGCTCCCACTGAATGAAGCCAAGTCAGATAGGGTACAGACGCGAACGGTCGGCGAGAGGGACAATGAGAACACACAGCCGTGAACTCACTGGAGATGAATAGAGTCGCCAGCTAGGCATTTTTATCCCGGAGGAAAGGCAATGCTGCATAGGCCTAGAAAAAGAATGGATAAGACGGTTGCGAACCAGAGAGACTGAGAAAGGGGGTTGGTTACAACCTGGGAAGGTATTAGCACCCAGATTGTCCGCCGTACTCGACGGGATCCACGCTTAAAAGATTTGTGTTTTAAAGGGGTAGTGTCAGTGCAATGTGTGTATAAAAACAGCTGGAAGAGGATGTACAGGTGTCAGTGTAAGAGAAGTGAAGTGATATATACAGTGTCAGTGTGAGATCAGGAATGAGAATGAATTGCTCAAGATCATGAGGCTAAAAGAATAATGCTGAAGGAGGGGGAATATACAGAGACTTTTGTTCGATAACTGTTAAGTTATGCCCACGTATCCTCTCGTGCAATGAGGAAGTCAGAACACCGTAGTTCGACCCAAAGAGACTGAAAGATGAATTGACTTGTGAACTGCTTACTTGTCTATGCTCAAGTGTATGACCTGTCTGGCTCAAGTGCAAACTGTCTTGCATTAGACGGAAGAAGCGAGTTCCCGTTTATGAGTGAAGGTGATGAGAAAAGAATCCCGAAGGAGACGATTATTGTTTGTTTTTGTGTTTTCAGTCTTTTATTGCTTTTGAAAGTTTGTCGTAGGTTAATGAGCTTAAGCCTAAACCAATGGGTTAGTAAACTCATCCCATCTTCCCTCTGATTAGGGGTAATGAGAATACCTTAGGTGTGAAGTCAGCATCTCACACTTAATCACCATGGTGTAGGATTAAGATCATTAACCTACTTGTTGATTATTTAGATGTTTTTGTTGTTTTTGTTTAGTGTTAAGTAATGAGGTTAAGCCATAATCAGGGATTAAACAGACTCATTACACCATCCTAATAGAAGGATAATAGATGAGAATGTTTAAGCTGAGGAAAGCTCCTCAACTTAATCCATGATTAGGGATTAAACTCATGACAAAACAAAGCCTTTATTAAGTGGATTTTATTTATTGGTATGATGATGAAGTGAATTTTAGGGTTTGTAAGACAACTTGAGGGGGACTTGTCCATTAACACTAGGGTTAGTCCTTCTTAACCAATTAAGGAAGAATTAGAACCCTAATGCAAGGCCCAAGTTACAAGCTTGATGTCTTGATGATTATTAGATGGATTGATTAAAGGATTTAAACACATTAAGGGTTTAACACTTAGGATTAAAGTTATACACTCCATCCTAAGATAAGGATGCAGGCATAAGCTTAATCACAAAGCCTTAAAGCCTTTAGGGTTTAGTCCCTGATTATGAGATGAGAAGAGAAGACTCAAAGAGACTCAAAGGTAAAACTAAGAGGGGGGACTAATCAAAACCCTAATCATTGTCATGCTTGGTTGTTCCTAAGGTTTTTGAGGTTTTCAAGAGAAGTCTTCAATGGAACCACCAGGAAGCAGATGAAAGGATCAAGAGAAGCAAAGCAACTTGCTTCATTCAAGAAGTCAAGTCACTTGAAGAAAGAAAGTGGGAAAAAGAGGAATGAGCAAGCTCAATCTCAAACACATATCAAAATGCAGCATGGATGCAAGAGAGAGGTGAGAAGAAAAGTATGAGAAGTGAAGGCAAATCCACTTCTCAAAATCACTTACCACCTGAAAGGTTAGAAAAGAAATACAATGCAATGCAAAATGGGATGGAATGACATGATGCAAACCAAAACCATAAGCATATATGTGATGTTAATGATGCTATGAGATGCTACAAACCAGAAACAAAACATGTGGATGATCATACAAGCTTATGAATGCAAATGGAGCAAGTTAAGAACCAAGAACATACATGAAAAGTTATGAGATGCATATGGCATACAACATGACAAATGCAAGGTGCAATGATCAAACATGCTTTCAACATGTCTTATGATGTTCAATGAATCAAATGGAGGCATGGAATGTCATGGCAAGTCATGTTATGCAAGAAAATGCAAGATGGATGCATATGGAAGCCCAAATTAGGGTTTATGAACAATGCAACAAACAAAAACCAAAACCAGAAGCAACCAACATTATAAAAAATTGAAAATGCACTCAAAGGACCCCTAATCCTATACTAACTCACTGCCCAAAGGAGAGGTCTCAACTCCTAACCAAATTCAAGTTATGATTTTTACAAGTTTTCTAGGGTTTTAGGGTTCCTAAACAAGAAAATTATCAAACAAATTGAAAATGAAAGATCAAATCATGGCTATTTAATCTCACAAACTACATGCTAAACACAATGCAATGCAAAAAGAATCAAAGTCCAACTCTTCATGGCTAGGCAGAAATGATTTTTTGAAGTTTGGATCAAAATAATGCATAAAAATGATTTTAATTCAATGAAAAATTCTCAAAATGCATCAAGATCAAAAAATAAATTTGGTTTGAAGGTTGGACAATGTTTCTAAATGTCTTAAAACATTTCATGAATTTTTTGGTGATTTTTAAATACCTAAAAGTATTTTTAATAAATTAATTTTCATTAATCAATTAAAAATAAACTTTTAAATATTTAAAAATATTTTTTAATGCTAAAAATAAAAATAAAAATATTTTTGTGTTTTAAAAGTTAATGAAACTCTTGACAAAAAGTTTCATAATTTTTAAATAATTTTTGCTATTTTTAATAAATGGTAGAAAATAAATATGAAGAAAATGAAATAAAAATACAAAGTATGCAGTATGAGTGGCTGGGATTGAAAGCTGAGAGATCCAAAGGCCCTGCGTGCAAGTTGTAACACGGTGGGAGAACTGACTTTAGTTATGTTGCGGATAGCAAGAGTCGCCACCGACTTTTATTTTATCCATAAGGAAAGGGTATAAAAGAACAGGAAAGACCTTAGAGATATTTTTGGGTCCGGGGGGTAGGTTATGTAAAGGGAAGGTGTTAGCACCCTTTACATCCATGGTTATCCATGGGCTCTTAGTTACTTAGCTCACTTTTGAATTGTTTTTGAAAGTGTAGTGTGTGGATAGAAAAGAATTTTCAGAATAGTTGATAATAATCCATGTACGGATGTGTAAAAACTTGTTTGAAAATTTGTTTGAAATTTGTTTAAGTGTTTGAGAAGTTTGAATAGTGAGCAAGCAACTAAGAGGTACCTACCCTAAAGTTCTAAGTCTTTCTTGTTCTTTATCCTTTCATTGGTAAGACTATCCCTACTATTAAGGAGTAGGTAGTCATTACCTTGGATGTAAGGGACATGATGTTTTATGAAAGTAACTGCGGGGTGTAATAAGCATATAGGAGGGACTATCATCATTTTTCGAAGGGACTCGATTCGTATAGGCAACCATGAGGGACTTGATGATTTTTATTTTTAGGGACTTGCTTTATACACCCCACTTGACCATTATTCGTAGGCAACTTGAGGGATAACCTTAGAAAGTGAGATGGCGATTAAAAATCGACTTACGTGTGTGTAAGTGTTTATTTTAATTATCTTATATTAAAAATGATCTAATTTATTTTAAATAAATACATATTTTTCACTCCCTAATTACTAACCATAGCAATAATAATAATTAAAATATTACAAAATTTACATCCAAGGAACAATTACAAAATTATAATAATAAGCAAAATAAATAGCAAATCAAATAATAAGTAAATTAAAAATATATAAGCAAAATAGTAAGCAATAAATAAATAAATATTGGGTTAGTGATAATAAAATAATAATAATAATAATTTAGAAATAATAAACAAGGTTAGAGAAATAATAAAAATAATAGTAAATAATAAATAATAGTATAGTTAGTAAATAATAAAGATTAATGAAATATATAAAATTAATAAAGCAAAATAAATAAATATGGTTAGTAATAACAATGATAAAATTAATCAAAATTATAATAATAAGAGATTAAAAATTTTTAATATGAACAATTATATTTAGAAAAAAATGAACAAATAATTATCTTAATTTACAAGTTATTAAGTTATTTTGAAATATATTGTAAATACAAAATTCAATTATTATAAATTCAATTATTTCTAAACAAAAAGTTATGAAAGATATTTACATTTTATATAAAGAGAAAAATAAATTATAAGTATATTTACAAAATATTAACCTTTATTAGATAAACATGCACATGGTAATTATATTAGAATAAAATAACAATTAAGTTTTTAATAGTTAGTTAGAAAATAAATTAGGGTTTTTAAGATTAGGGTTTTGAAAAAAAATAAGGTTTAATGTACATGAAAAATATTAAGACTTAATTTATAATAATAGTTTACTAATATGCATATAAAAAAAATATAAGGAAAACTATAAATTAATTTGGATTTTTTTTTTTTGAGAAAATAATATATACATATATGTATTATTTGGAAATTGGTTTGAATTTATTTATGAAAATAATATAATATAAGAAAATAATAACTAAGTAAAAAAAAAATGAAAATCAAACAAAATCAGGACCTGGGATTTGAACCCAGGTCCTTTACCTGGATGATGAGGAGAACAACCACTAGGCCACGCTGCACATGCTGCAATGAGAAGGAACTCCATTTGCTTTTGTGCCTTCAAAACAACAAATCAAAAAATAATGGAAAAAAACCAAAAGGCCTGGGGGAGGAATCGAACCCAGGACCTTTTAAGTTTCACACGAATACGTTGCCAGTCCAGCTAGATGAGCGCGTCTGGTTACCATCTCACTATGAATCATAATATATTAAAAATAACAATTATACATGAAAAACAAGAAAAAAGATGAAGTCAGGGTTCGAACCCCTGACCATAGGCAATACAGGCGCGTATCATACCACTGGACTACCATCCTGCGTGTGTCAACATAATAATCATAATAATATAAAAAATAAAATCAACTTTTGAATTTGAACTTTGGCGCCAGGGAATCGTCTTCAACCTTGGAATTTCGCAGGTTTTCCTGCGAAAATTCCTGCGAATTTATTTACGAATCTTCTTGTACATTTTTTCGCAGGAAACCAAAACTTTTGAGTACCTACAAAATACATAACAATCATTCCAATTGATCATATAAACGATTTACCCAGGTCCTATATGATTCAAATACATCAATCAAAACCATTTATATACTCTCAATCAAGAAACCCCAAAATTTGGATAGAAACCCTAATCATGGCCGCGGGTTGTATAGACAAGGAAACATCAATTTTTTTGTCCAGAATCAATCTATAGCACATAACAAACAATATTAGCCAATCAAATTTCATTGAAACACAAGAAAATAATGCAATCGAAAAAGTTATGTTCAAGAACAAATTGAGTTCGGGTTGGCCAATATAGTGCACATGGGATGCATATGAATGATGATTTTGCTTCAACAATGTCCAATAAACATCTCTATGTTCTTACTTTGCCTTCAAATGCCCTGGAATCCAAAATCCGAATCTCACTTTTGGAAGGATTTTTTTGAGTTTTGAAACTTACTTTTGGCTGCTGGAAATCGTGAATGATCAATGGCAATGAGTTTAATATATATAGGAGACTCAATTAGGTCAAAAACTTTGATTGATTATGTGGAAGTTTTGATATTTTAAGATTGAGAAAGATCATGCCATGAAAGTTCAATATTTGTATACCAAAGCTTTCTATTTCAAGCCACTCCATATAATTCTTGCATCAATTTGTTCCATATTGATTTTATGACTTTCCAGAATCAATAAATCAATTAAATCTTCTCATTTAATATTTTATTTAAATTTAAAATGATTTTAAGAATAAAAAATCATAATAAATTAATTAAATAAAATAAAAATTATGAAAATATTATGGAAATTTCGTGCAAGATGTTATTGTATGGGTTGGGTCATAATTTGGCCAGCCCATTTGGAGAAAATTGTTTTTAAGCCCCCATTTTCAATATAAACCATCACAAAATTGCCCAACTTTGCAATAGCATATCTCCCTCAATTTTAAAGGTATGAGGGTGTTCTTGGACTTTTTGGAAAGCTTGAAGAGTCCTCTAAACAACCCCATTGGTTTCAGGTCCATATCATTTACCAATCTCAAGTTATGCCCTTTTGAAGTTGTTGACTTTTGAAATGACCTATAATGTCTTAGATCACACCTTTCAAATGAAGCATTTCTGGGCTTGACTTTCAACATCAAAGTTGTAGAGAATTCAATTTCCTTCAAAATGAGCTTTGGATGGAGACTTGGTGATGAAGTATGTGAGAGTTATGGCTGGTCAAAGTTCAGTTGACTTTTACTGAGGAAACCCTAATTTAGAAACTCTTGATTATTGATGATCTGGAATCTCCTTGATGAATCATGATCAACCCTTGATCAAATGATGAATTTTACTTCATATACTTGATGTTGGCAAAAAATCATGAAGTTTGACTTTGGTTTGACCACAGTTGACCTCAGTTTGACTTTTAACTGCACTGACTGATTTTGACTTATCTGATTATCTGACTGAGCAAACTTTTGAGAAAAGTCTTGAAAATTGACATAGGGGTTCTTATACACATATAAGATGTTATGAAACTCTCTTGAGGTATTGGAAGTCCATTTAGCCTGATTAAAGTCAAAACCCTAGTTTTGGATGCACTGCTAAGGAGGCGCATTGTCTGAGGGAATTGTCAACTCTTATGTCCAATTGTGAACTTTGTGAACCTTGTGAATCTTCATAAAGTGTCTTGTGATCCTCATGGGAGGTATTGTGAAGCTTGTGAACATTGTTAACCTCATGAAGTGGCTTTGTAGACCTCATAAACCTCAGGAAAGCTTTGTAATCATTGTGAATCTTGTGAACCTTGTGAACCTTCAAGAAGTGACTTGTAGACTTCATGAACCTCATGAAAGGTATTGTAAATGTTTAGAAGCTTGTGAACCTTGTGAACCTTCTAGAAGTGACTTGTAGACTTCTTGAACCTCATGAAAGGTTATATAAGCATTGAGAAGCTTGTGAACCTTGTGAACCTTCAAGAAATAACTTGTAGACTTCTTGAACCTCATGAAAGGTTATATAAGCATTGAGAAACTTGTGAACCTTGTGAACCTTCTTAGAACACAAAGTCTTGTATTGTGAGGGCAAATTTTGGGGTGCAACAGCTGCCCCTGTTCAATTTTTTGAAACCTGAGGGGTTAGATTGGTATATTTTCCAGTCGTGACCTGGAAGGTTGAAGGGGATTGAACACAAAAGCCCAAAAATTTGCACTCACCAGTGCATAGAGTGATATTGATGGTTGGTTGAATATGATTGAGTGGGCTTAAAGATGCCACTAGTAGAAAGTTCTTGGAAGATAAAGCAGTCCAAAATATGGAGATATAATGAAAGCTGTCAGGAATTTGGAGAGTCCTGAGGTATTGATGATGTGTTTTCAGGATACTGGAGTAATCCTGATGTAACAGCATGTCTTCATGAGGATAGAGCAATCAATAATGATAACCCTAAAGCAGTCTTGAAGTAATAATAGGATTCCAGGAGGATAGAGCCATCAATAATGATAACTCTAAAGCAGTCTTGAAGTAATGATTTCAGGAGGATAGAGCAATGATAACTCTAAAGCAGTCTTGAAATAATAATATGACCTCAGGAGGATAGAGCAATCAATAGCTCTAAAGCAGTCTTGAAGTAGTGATATGACCTCAGGAGGATAGAGCAATCAATAGCTCTAAAGCAGTCTTGAAGTAGTAATATGACCTCAGGAGGATAGAGCAATCAATAGCTCTAAAGCAGTCTTGAAGTAGTGATATGACCTCAGGAGGATAGAGCAATCAATAACTCTAAAGCAGTCTTGAAGTAGTGATTTCAGGAGGATAGAGCAATGATAACTCTAAAGCAGTCTTGAAATAATAATATGACCTCAGGAGGATAGAGCAATCAATAGCTCTAAAGCAGTCTTGAAGTAGTGATATGACCTCAGGAGGATAGAGCAATCAATAACTCTAAAGCAGTCTTGAAGTAGTAATGTGACCTCAGGAGGATAGAGCAATCAATAGCTCTAAAGCAGTCTTGAAGTCATGAGAATTTATCAGGAGGATAAAGTGACCCTGAGGTAACAATAAAGCAGTCCCAAAGTAATAAGAAGCTTATCAGGAGGATAAAGTAACCCTGAGGTGACAATAAAGCAGTCCCGAAGATCATAAGTTTGTTTGTTGGATAGTTAACCTGAAAACAAGGTAGCATTCTGTATAATAACATTAGTTTATGCTTTATGTATGCATGTATGATATGATGTACTCAAGTAATGTACTATGTGCCTATGGATATATATGCTATGGTATGATGTAAATGATGTATGTATGATATGATACTGCCGGAAGGGTCTGGATATCTTCGTATAACAATTGCTGGCCAGGGAAAATAAATCCCGACTCATTGTTGAATAATATATTATACATAACTCTCCGTCTGCTGGGGATAACAGGGTATAGATAACTTCCCGTATGCTGGGGATAGTAAGGATAGATATCACCTCCCGTATGCTGGGATAGTAAGGATAGATATCACCTCCCGTATGCCGGGATAGTAAGGTATATATCACCTCCCGTATGCTGGGATAGTAAGGTATATATAACCTTCGTCTTCGTTTGATGATAGGGTAGAGGTAGCATCCCGTCTTCGTTCGTCGTACCCTTATTGGAAAGTAAATTCTCGAATATCCGTATGAGGATAAAAGAGATGGATATAAATTCCCGGGGAGATAAGACTTTATGAAGATGGATTTGTCCTACTGAGAGTTTGTAACTATCTTGTAAAGGTGAACCGGCGAAGCTTCGTTGAAATCTTTCTCTCGTTCGTCCTTAGTAAATACTATTACTGCATTTTCATGCATTTCTGGTAAACATCAATCATATTAAACATACATGCATTTCTGGTAAACATCAATCATATTCAAAAGCATACATACATTCAAACACAACCAATGGACGTTTCGCTTATGTAAATAGGGTAAAAGTAAATCTGGATTCAAAAGATGGAATTTATTTATATCAAAAAGTGACCCATACACGGGTAAGTTTGTACACGGAGACATAAACCCTAGTAAGAGGATTTTGTCATAAATTTTTACAAAAGAGAATCAGCTATGTGGGAAATAATCCTATTGAGTTTCAATTCTACTATTGCCCTTCAAGTATCTCATCTTCTTGCTGTTGAGACGGAAACGATTGAATTGAGCTTTATCTGTTCGAGCTTGAATAAGTAGTACAACTGGTTGCAGTTTCATGAGTGATCCAAACGAGACATAGTCATACGCTTTAATCCCTAACTTTTGCCTGGATTGCCCTTTCAGGTTTTCAATCCACCGGGATACCCATTTTTGCCCAAGCCGCCTTTTCAGGTTTTCGACTTGCCGGGTGTACATCTTTTTATATATATCCCTAATTTTTGCCCAAACCCCTTTTGGTTTGCCGGGATGCCCTTATTTTTGCCTAGGCCTGTCAACCTAGCGGGTCTCTTTTTATGCGTAGTATTTTTTAACTATGTCTGCGTTCACAGGCTGTGGGAAGTCTTCACCATCCATAGTAGTCAGTATCATGGCACCTCTTGAGAACACTGTCTTGACTACAAATGGTCCTTCATATGTTGGAGTCCACTTGCCTCTAGGATCACCCTGTGGTAATATGATACGCTTGATTACCAAATCACCAGCCTGATATACCTTTGGCTTAACCTTCTTGTTAAAAGCTTTGATCATCCATTTCTGGTACATCTGGCCATGACAAACTGCTGCTAACCTCTTCTCATCAATCAAATTTATCTGGTCCAGTCGAGTCTGAATCCATTCATCTTCATCCAAGCCTGCATCCTTCATAATTCTTAAAGAGGGGATCTGAACTTCAATGGGCAGAACTGCTTCCATACCATAGACTAAGGAGAATGGGGTTGCCCCTGTTGAAGTACGTATTGTGGTACGATAACCATGAAGAGCAAATGGTAACATCTCATGCCAATCCTTATAAGTAATAGTCATCTTCTGTACAATCTTCTTAATGTTCTTATTAGCAGCTTCAACTGCCCCATTCATCTTTGGACGATACGGAGAAGAATTGTGATGCTTAATCTTGAACTGCGTGCAGAGATCAGTAATCATAGTGTTGTTCAGATTAGAGCCATTGTCAGTGATAATCCTTTCAGGGATGCCATACCTACATATGAGATTATTCTTAATGAACCGAGCCACAACATTCTTGGTAACAGATGCAAATGAAGCTGCCTCTACCCACTTCGTAAAGTAATCAATAGCTACCAGGATGAAACGATGCCCATTAGAAGCAGTAGGCTTGATCTCACCAATCATATCAATGCCCCACATGGCAAATGGCCAAGGAGCAGTCAACACATTTAAAGGTGATGGAGGTATATGGGCTTTATCAGCATAGATTTGGCATTTGTGACAAGTTCTGGAGTGTTGATAGCAATCAGCTTCCATGGTAGACCAATAGTAACCTGCTCTCAAAATCTTCTTTGCCATGGTATGACCACTAGAAGAGTGCCAAAGGTCCCATCATGCATCTCTTCCATAATCTCAGTTGCTTCCTTCTTATCCACACAACGAAGCATAGTTGAATCATGATTACGTTTGTACAGAACCCCATTACTCAAAAAGAACTTAGCAGCAAACCTCTTCAGGAATTTCCTATCTTTGACAGATGCCCCTTCAGGGAACTCCTGAGCTTCGAGATATCTTTTCACTTCATAGAACCAAGGCTTCTCCTCTGCCCCTTCAGTGTCAATCTCATTGCAGTATGCAGGCTTTTCAAATCTATCAATAGTAATCTTGGGAGCTTCATCATCCCAACTGATCTCAAACATAGATGCCATGGTGGCTAATGCATCTGCCAGCTGATTCTCTCTTCGTGGAATGTGCTCAAAGGTAATCTCTTTGAAATGTGGGATCAAAGACAACACATGCTCTCTGTAAGGAATGAGGTTATCATGCTTGGTATCCCAATCTCCTTTAATCTGACTTACTACCAGGGCTGAATCTCCATACACATCAAGGAACTGAATCTTCATATCAATAGCAGCTTTAATACCCAGGATACATGCCTCATACTCAGCCATGTTATTGGTACAATGGAAACAAAGTCTGGAAGTAATCGGGGTATGACAACCTTCAGGGGAACTAATCACAACACCAACACCATTACCAAGTGCATTAGAGGCACCATCAAAAACCATAGTCCATCGGGATCCTTGTTCAGGTCCGTCATATTGTCCAGGTTCTTTGGTAACAGTCATAATGTCTTCATCAGGGAACTCAAAACTCATTGACTGGTAATCATCCACTGCTTGATGAGCCAAATGATCAGCAACTATACTTCCCTTAATGGCCTTCTGAGTAGTATACTGTATGTCATATTCTGTTAAGATCATTTGCCATCTTGCAATTCTTCCGGAGAGAGCAGGTTTCTCGAATATGTACTTGATTGGATCCATCTTAGAAATCAATAAGGTAGTATGGGTCAACATATACTGTCTTAGTCGGCGAGCAGCCCATGCCAAAGCGCAGCAAGTTTTCTCGAGCAGTGAGTATCTTGTTTCACAGTCGGTAAACTTTTTGCTAAGGTAGTATATTGCCTGCTCTTTTCGACCAGACTCGTCATGTTGCCCCAACACACACCCCATTGAGTTGTCTAACACTGTTAAGTACATAATCAAGGGTCTTCCATCAACTGGTGGCATCAAAATTGGTGGTTCCAGCAGATATCTCTTAATTTCATCAAAGGCAGTCTGGCACTCATCATTCCATTCCATCACCTGATCTTTCTCAATAACTTGAAGATTGGCTCACAGATGGTAGTTAACTGGGAAATAAATCTTGCAATGTAGTTCAATCGTCCCAAGAAACCTCTAACCTCCTTCTCAGTACGGGGAGCTGGCATCTCTCGTATAGCTTTCACTTTTGCAGGATCCACTTCAATACCTTTTCTACTGACAATGAAACCCAAGAGCTTTCCAGATCTAACTCCAAAAGTACACTTGTTTGGATTCAATCTCAACTTGTATTTCTTCAACCTCTCAAACAACTTGTGCAGATGATCAAGATGTTGTTCTTCATTCTGAGATCTGGCTATCATATCATCTACATATACCTCTATTTCATGATGAATCATATCATGAAACAAAGCCACCATAGCACGCTGATATGTTGCCCCTGCATTCTTCAAACCAAATGGCATCACCTTATAACAAAAAGTGCCCCACTGTGTCACAAATGTTGTCTTCTCCATATCTTCAGGTGCCATCTTGATTTGATTGTAACCAGAGAAGCCATCCATAAAAGAGAATACCTTATGCTGAGCAGTGTTGTCTACCAGAATATCAATATGAGGGAGTGGAAAGTCATCTTTAGGGCTAGCCTTGTTCAAATCTCTGTAGTCTACACACATACGTACCTTACCATCTTTCTTAGGAACTGGTACCACATTTGCAACCCACTGAGGATAAGAAGTCACTGCTAAGAACCCTGCATTGAACTGTTTCATTACCTCTGCCTTGATCTTTTCTGACATTTCAGGACGCATACGACGAACCTTCTGCTTCTTTGGACGACAATCTTCTTTCACTGGAAAACGGTGAACCACAATGTCTATATCCAACCCTGGCATATCTTCATAAGACCAAGCAAAGATCTCCACATAGTCACGTAACATCTGAATCAACCTGCACTTGACACTGTCCTCTAAATCAGCCCCTACCTTGACCTCTTTTCTGTTTTCTTCAGTTCCCAAATTCACAACTTCGACTGGCTCTTCATGTGGCTGTATAGCTTTCTCTTCTTGTTGTAACAACCTAGCAAGCTCTACCGGTATTTCACAATCGTCCTCATTTCCGTCTTCAGTTTGATAGATCGGATTCTCGAAATTGTAGTTGGCAATAGTAGAACTGTTATCAACAGGATCCAGAGTGGATGAGGATCTGCATTTTAGTGATGTGGGTGTGTGTAAGAACACATAGCTGATAAAACAAAAAGAAAAGAAAAGAAAGACAAGGAATACAATATTTACGAAAACGAAACGTCCACTGATTTTATTGAATGAAGTATGCAAATGAAATGACAGCCCGTAACAAGCACACCATTGTGCCCCGGGTAAGGCACATGGCTTGAAAGTTTTATTGTTCAAGAAATTACAAACTTAAAAAGCAACAACGCAGTAATAGTATTTACTCCTGACTAAAGGAGATAGGGATAACATCTTCAGCTTTCCAATTATTGAGTCCAACACCCACAGTAGGACAAATCCATGCATCCAAGTTGTAGTCTTCATCATAGTCTCCCACAGCATTGATAACCCCTTGATTGGTGATACGAGCAGCACGAGTACGACGAACAGCCTTCTGGGACTCTGCAGTGAAACCCAAACCAAACTTGTCAGACTTGTATGGAATATCAGGAAGCTGACCCCAAATAGTGCAACCACCTTCATCCACCACAGCTCTAGCATCATTGAGGGAGGCCATTGCCATTGTTGGAGGTTTTATGGTGATCACAGGAACTTTCTTCACAGCAGGAGAAGCTATACAATCATTAACAACCCAGGGAACCACTTCAAATGACTGACACGGAGTCTCAATGTATTCACCTTCCACTTCCAGGTACTTGAAAGTGTTTACATGGCTGACAAAGTATTCTTCCTCTCCAAAGACAGTAACAACTTTTCCATTCACCGGGTATCTCAACTTTTGGTGCAATGTAGAGGTCACAGCACCTGCCCCATGGATCCAGGGACGACCAAGCAGACAAGAATATGAAGGACGAATATCCATCACATAAAATGTAGCAGTAAACACCTGAGAACCAACTTTGATTGGAAGATCAATTTCCCCATGCACTACTCTTCTAGAACCATCAAAAGCCTTTACCACAATATTACTGGGCTTCAGCACAGCATCTTCAGGACTCAACTTATTCAGGACTTCCTTGGGTAACACATTCAGAGAGGAACCATTGTCTATCAGCACATGTGACAGGGTAGTGCCCCTGCATTCAATTGAAATATGCAAGGCCCTGTTATGATCCCTCTTGGCAGGGGTCAAATCAGCATCAGAAAATCCTAACCCATTATCATAGGTCAGGTGAGCAACACAATTCTCAAACTGGTCAACAGAAATGGCATTGGGCACATGAGCAGACTTCAGAAACTTGATCAAGGACTTGGCATGAGCCTCAGAACACAGCAATAAGGACAACATAGAAATCTTTGAGGGAGTATGCCCCAATTGATCAACAATGTCATAATCACTCTTGCGAATGATTTTCAATACTTCTTCCATCTGCTTAGAGAGATCATCAACAGCTGGCACATCAGTAGATACAGGCTCAATAACAGGACCTTTGCCCCGAGCATCAGCGGTGGAAGTAGCAGCAGGAGTAACTGCACTCTTAGAAGCAACTGGAGGAGAGAAAACTCTTCCACTACGAGTGATCTTGCTAGATCCAGCAATATTATCAATGTCAACAGGCACATCAGGTAAAGGCTCCTGCTTAACACCATGGATGTAAACATCAGACCCATAGTGCCAAGGCACGGCTTTGTCAGATGTATAAGGAATAGGACCAGGAGTGGTAATGATCAGAGGAGCCACTCTGGCTTCAGCAACAACTTTCACAGGACCTTCAGCAGTAATCTTGATTGGGCCCTGATGAGTGATTTTAATGGGACCCTTTGAAGTGATTCTTACCGGTACTTTGTCAACCATATCAACCTCTTCAATCTTCTTACCCCGAGTCAGATGATCCACCATACTTTCTACAGATGCTGGTATTCTTTCAAACACTATAGTATACTTATCCATGAGACGTTGAATGCCATCTCTCAAAATGAAGCAACTATCCGGCTTATAGGTACAATACAGACAATCTTCACGACAACCTGGGAATATCCCAGCTTGTACTAACCTCTTTTTGATAACAGACAATGGTGTGGTCAACTCCATAACTGAATAGACATGCAGATATTCATCAATGGCATTGACAGTCTTCTCGTGATTTGGCATTGGAGCTGTAATCACATTTGGAGTACCTGGTGGATCAAACTCAATCTCTCCAGCATCAATCATATCTTGAATTTTGTTCTTCAAGACCCAGCAGTTATTAGTATCATATCCTGGACAGTTTGAATGATATGCACATCGTGCATTGGGATTGTACTTGGGAGAGGTAACATTGGGATTCTGAGGAGCCTCTCTCAGGGTAATAAGTTCAGCCTTCAACAAGTGTTGCAATGCCTGAGCCATTGACATGTTGATCTTCGTGAATTGTCTTCTAGCCCTCTGTTGGTTGCCTTGAGGCTGCTCTGTTGTTGCAGGAGTTGGATTTGAAATATGAACTGCACTAACAGACTGATGCCTTCTGTTACGATCCGGCTGACCATAAACAGCATTGGATTCCTTCTTCCCAGTGGGAGGCTTCTTTGCAGCACCTGATGAAGAAGTGCCCACTTGGATCTTACCACTCTTGATACCACTCTCTACTCGCTCTCCTGTCATGATCAACTCAGCGAAGCCAGATGATGAGCTTCCAATGAGATGACTGTAGAACGGACCATTCAGCGTACACATGAACATATCAACCAGCTCCCTGTCAGTCAAAGGGGGTTGAACTCTTTCAGCTAAATCTCTCCACTTCTGAGCATACTCCTTAAAACTTTCTTTGGCACCCATAGACATGCTCTGAAGCTGCATGCGAGTGGGGGCTAAGTCAGCATTGTATTGGTACTGCTTATAGAAAGCTTCAGCAAGATCATTCCAGTCTCTGATATTGACACTCTCCAACTGATAATACCACTCCAGCTGAGCTCCAGATAAGCTCTCTTGAAAGAAATGGATCCACAACTTCTTATCAGCAGTATGGGGTTGAATTCTTCTGACATAGGACCTCAGATGCAACTTGGGACAAGAGACCCCATCATAGACAACAAATGTAGGAACCTTGAAACCCACAGGTATGACCACCCCAGATATCAGACTCAAATCCTCAAAATCCAGCCCAGATGATTTCTGCAACTCCATAGCATCCATCCTATCCACCAGCATCTTGAATTTGTCTTCATTAGATTCATGGTAGTAGTTAGCCTCAGAATCAGAGTCCCCCATTGTGTGGTGGAGACTGCCTACCTCTTGCTCAGATTCCTCAGATTCATAGTCTTCAACCTGTTCCTTGGTCTTGACAGGACCTTTGAACCTTCTTCCCATGTTGAGCAACCCAGCAGACCTTCTAGTCTTCTTAGTCTTCTTGGCCAGCAGTGCCTTCAATTCATCCTGCCCCTTGGACAGGTTCAAGATCAGCTCTTGGAACTGTGCATTTTGTGCCTGGAGATCCTTAACTGATTGTTCAAGAGCCATTGCTGAAATAAACAGCAAGAAGATGAGAAACATGTGCACAATTGTAAACCTGTGATGCAATGAAATGATATGGGAATGCATATGCAATGTTTTCAAGGACCGCAGGATTTAAATTTGCTTAGACAAACACGAAAGTAAACTTTTATTAGTAATAACTTGTTTTGCCTTTTAGGCGTACATCAATGAAATAAAATAAGTACAAAAGATGGGGTTTTAAGTCTCCCATGGACGTTTCCTCTTTATGTTGAGGTATGAATTGAGGTTTCGTTCCTCATGAAGTTGCTTTGTTAGCTCTAGGATTCTTGCTTGGCTTGCTTTGTAATGAGCCTCGAAAGTATCTCTTTGCTCCTTCAGTTGGATCCATGATCTCTGCAAGTCTTCCTTATCAGTAGGCATGTCTGGGTGAAGGATGGTATAAGCTGTGTCTCCTTCAGCAACAGGTTCCATGGTAACTGGTAGGACGGCAGGATATGGCATCATGAGTGTCTGAGCACGAGATCGTACCCATCTGAGATAAGCCTCCATAGGAATAGTGTATTTAGGCTCCAGTGCCTTGCTGTCAACTCTGTTTACCTTTCCCCAAGCTCGTATGAATCTCTGACGGTAACCCTGAAGATCGTTGTCGTAATCAAACACAATGCCCTGAATCAACATGTCATGTGGACCATCACTTCGGGCGTAACCAAATTGTCGTAAAGCTAGAGAGGGGTTGTAGGTGATGCCTCCTCTTATGCCTAGAAGTGGCACATTGGGAAACTCCCCACAACGGTCAATGATGGTGACATTATCCATAGATCTGAAGCACCAATGGATGTCTGAGTGAGAAAGTGACATAATCCTCTTGGACCATCTGAACCCCTGCTCATTCTTCATTACTGAGCGAGGAAGGTGAGAAATAAACCACCTAGAAAGTAAAGGTATGCAGCACATCAAAGTTCCTCTTGCCCTTGTAGTACGGGTGTGAAGAGAATGCAGGATGTCTCCAAGCAATGTAGGCACTGGATTGTGACTCAGGAAAATGTTGATGGCATGAACATCTATGAACTGATCTGGATTGGGGAACAATACTAAGCCATATATCAGCAAGGCTAAGACCTCCTCAAAAGCATCATAGCTCATGGCCTTCAAGAACATTTGAGCTTTATCCATTAATACCTTGGCAAGAATACCCTTGACTCCGCTTCTCGTTTCTAGAACAATGTCAGATTTCTTCAGATGTAGAGCTGCAGCAATGACTTCTGGTTTAAATTCCTTCTCCAAACCTGTGAAGGGTCTTTGATCAAGAACAGGTATACCCAGAAGCTTAGAGAACTCCTCCATGGTTGGAACCAGCTGATAGTCGGGGAATGTAAAGCAGTGGTGCTTAGGGTCAAAGAACTGAAACAGGACACTCATCATGTCTTCATTGAACCCTGAAGTGACTAGATCCAATAGATGACCATGTCTCTTGATGAACTGGGAATGATCAGACACTTGAGAGACCAACTCTTTAAGCTTGGGAGGTATCCCCACAAAGTTGATCCTGATGGTGTTTCTACGAGCAGAAGCCATGACCTGCAACAAAGAACAAAGATAAATCCTTTGGTCCTTGAAATGGTTAGTGAAAAATGATATGCTTATGATGCATGATGATGTCATGATGTTATGCTCAATCAAAGACATGTGGCACACACAAACAAGTCACACCATAGCCCTAGGTTTAAAGGCTTGCATGAGGTTTAAGGTAAGTACCCTCCCCTGAAGTTAGATGGTTCATCCTGTCCTACGAAAGTAACCGGGTTCTAAGGGATCTCAATATCATTGATCCTTCACAAGGGTGGTTGATCAGAAGGCAACTTACTTGCCAACCAAAACCCTCCAAGTTTAGAATCTCAATGAGCGTAGTATCGAGTGTCAACCAACTTCAGTCTGCACCAAAGCCGGTTACCTCACTACTTTTCTAAAGGCCAAGATGGGTTAACTAGGGTTCTAAAAGTTAGTTAGTGCATTGACAACATATGGCAGCCTCATATTATCCTCAACTTGACTTAAGGAACATAAGCACCAACCAAGAAGTCGCACTAACTATGGCCACCAGATCAACCGTATCGATATACGTCGTACAGTTTCCTTGGTCTATCGCCATTTACCTAAGGTACACTAGATCCGGGTTAGGATCTTTCACACATAAGAGCACCCCAACAAGTAATATAAAGCAAACAAGGCAAACAATTTAAAGTGATCTTAATTCCTAAGGGTACCCCTCTTAAATTTAGGTCCCCAGCAGAGTCGCCAGTTCTGTAACACGGTGGGAGAACTGACTTTAGTTATGTTGCGGATAGCAAGAGTCGCCACCGACTTTTATTTTATCCATAAGGAAAGGGTATAAAAGAACAGGAAAGACCTTAGAGATATTTTTGGGTCCGGGGGGTAGGTTATGTAAAGGGAAGGTGTTAGCACCCTTTACATCCATGGTTATCCATGGGCTCTTAGTTACTTAGCTCACTTTTGAATTGTTTTTGAAAGTGTAGTGTGTGGATAGAAAAGAATTTTCAGAATAGTTGATAATAATCCATGTACGGATGTGTAAAAACTTGTTTGAAAATTTGTTTGAAATTTGTTTAAGTGTTTGAGAAGTTTGAATAGTGAGCAAGCAACTAAGAGGTACCTACCCTAAAGTTCTAAGTCTTTCTTGTTCTTTATCCTTTCATTGGTAAGACTATCCCTACTATTAAGGAGTAGGTAGTCATTACCTTGGATGTAAGGGACATGATGTTTTATGAAAGTAACTGCGGGGTGTAATAAGCATATAGGAGGGACTATCATCATTTTTCGAAGGGACTCGATTCGTATAGGCAACCATGAGGGACTTGATGATTTTTATTTTTAGGGACTTGCTTTATACACCCCACTTGACCATTATTCGTAGGCAACTTGAGGGATAACCTTAGAAAGTGAGATGGCGATTAAAAATCGACTTACGTGTGTGTAAGTGTTTATTTTAATTATCTTATATTAAAAATGATCTAATTTATTTTAAATAAATACATATTTTTCACTCCCTAATTACTAACCATAGCAATAATAATAATTAAAATATTACAAAATTTACATCCAAGGAACAATTACAAAATTATAATAATAAGCAAAATAAATAGCAAATCAAATAATAAGTAAATTAAAAATATATAAGCAAAATAGTAAGCAATAAATAAATAAATATTGGGTTAGTGATAATAAAATAATAATAATAATAATTTAGAAATAATAAACAAGGTTAGAGAAATAATAAAAATAATAGTAAATAATAAATAATAGTATAGTTAGTAAATAATAAAGATTAATGAAATATATAAAATTAATAAAGCAAAATAAATAAATATGGTTAGTAATAACAATGATAAAATTAATCAAAATTATAATAATAAGAGATTAACAATTTTTAATATGAACAATTATATTTAGAAAAAAATGAACAAATAATTATCTTAATTTACAAGTTATTAAGTTATTTTGAAATATATTGTAAATACAAAATTCAATTATTATAAATTCAATTATTTCTAAACAAAAAGTTATGAAAGATATTTACATTTTATATAAAGAGAAAAATAAATTATAAGTATATTTACAAAATATTAACCTTTATTAGATAAACATGCACATGGTAATTATATTAGAATAAAATAACAATTAAGTTTTTAATAGTTAGTTAGAAAATAAATTAGGGTTTTTAAGATTAGGGTTTTGAAAAAAAATAAGGTTTAATGTACATGAAAAATATTAAGACTTAATTTATAATAATAGTTTACTAATATGCATATAAAAAAAATATAAGGAAAACTATAAATTAATTTGGATTTTTTTTTTTTGAGAAAATAATATATACATATATGTATTATTTGGAAATTGGTTTGAATTTATTTAT
Source organism: Lathyrus aphaca (assembly GCA_963966055.1). Lineage (NCBI taxonomy): Eukaryota > Viridiplantae > Streptophyta > Magnoliopsida > Fabales > Fabaceae > Lathyrus > Lathyrus aphaca. The sequence goes on along the minus strand of OZ014519.1, from coordinate 133,037,255 downwards.
GAAAATAATATAATATAAGAAAATAATAACTAAGTAAAAAAAAATGAAAATCAAACAAAATCAGGACCTGGGATTTGAACCCAGGTCCTTTACCTGGATGATGAGGAGAACAACCACTAGGCCACGCTGCACATGCTGCAATGAGAAGGAACTCCATTTGCTTTTGTGCCTTCAAAACAACAAATCAAAAAATAATGGAAAAAAACCAAAAGGCCTGGGGGAGGAATCGAACCCAGGACCTTTTAAGTTTCACACGAATACGTTGCCAGTCCAGCTAGATGAGCGCGTCTGGTTACCATCTCACTATGAATCATAATATATTAAAAATAACAATTATACATGAAAAACAAGAAAAAAGATGAAGTCAGGGTTCGAACCCCTGACCATAGGCAATACAGGCGCGTATCATACCACTGGACTACCATCCTGCGTGTGTCAACATAATAATCATAATAATATAAAAAATAAAATCAACTTTTGAATTTGAACTTTGGCGCCAGGGAATCGTCTTCAACCTTGGAATTTCGCAGGTTTTCCTGCGAAAATTCCTGCGAATTTATTTACGAATCTTCTTGTACATTTTTTCGCAGGAAACCAAAACTTTTGAGTACCTACAAAATACATAACAATCATTCCAATTGATCATATAAACGATTTACCCAGGTCCTATATGATCAAATACATCAATCAAAACCATTTATATACTCTCAATCAAGAAACCCCAAAATTTGGATAGAAACCCTAATCATGGCCGCGGGTTGTATAGACAAGGAAACATCAATTTTTTTGTCCAGAATCAATCTATAGCACATAACAAACAATATTAGCCAATCAAATTTCATTGAAACACAAGAAAATAATGCAATCGAAAAAGTTATGTTCAAGAACAAATTGAGTTCGGGTTGGCCAATATAGTGCACATGGGATGCATATGAATGATGATTTTGCTTCAACAATGTCCAATAAACATCTCTATGTTCTTACTTTGCCTTCAAATGCCCTGGAATCCAAAATCCGAATCTCACTTTTGGAAGGATTTTTTTGAGTTTTGAAACTTACTTTTGGCTGCTGGAAATCGTGAATGATCAATGGCAATGAGTTTAATATATATAGGAGACTCAATTAGGTCAAAAACTTTGATTGATTATGTGGAAGTTTTGATATTTTAAGATTGAGAAAGATCATGCCATGAAAGTTCAATATTTTTATACCAAAGCTTTCTATTTCAAGCCACTCCATATAATTCTTGCATCAATTTGTTCCATATTGATTTTATGACTTTCTAGAATCAATAAATCAATTAAATCTTCTCATTTAATATTTTATTTAAATTTAAAATGATTTTAAGAATAAAAAATCATAATAAATTAATTAAATAAAATAAAAATTATGAAAATATTATGGAAATTTAGTGCAAGATGTTATTGTATGGGTTGGGTCATAATTTGGCCAGCCCATTTGGAGAAAATTGTTTTTAAGCCCCCATTTTCAATATAAACCATCACAAAATTGCCCAACTTTGCAATGGCATATCTCCCTCAATTTTAAAGTTATGAGGGTGTTCTTTGACTTTTTGGAAAGCTTGAAGAGTCCTCTAAACAACCCCATTGGTTTCAGGTCCATATCATTTACCAATCTCAAGTTATGCCCTTTTGAAGTTGTTGACTTTTTGTTGACTTTTGAAATGACCTATAATGTATTAGATCACACCTTTCAAATGAAGCATTTCTGGGCTTGACTTTCAACATCAAAGTTGTAGAGAATTCAATTTCCTTCAAAATGAGCTTTGGATGGAGACTTGGTGATGAAGTATGTGAGAGTTATGGCTGGTCAAAGTTCAGTTGACTTTTACTGAGGAAACCCTAATTTAGAAACTCTTGATTATTGATGATCTGGAATCTCCTTGATGAATCATGATCAACCCTTGATCAAATGATGAATTTTACTTCATATACTTGATGTTGGCAAAAAATCATGAAGTTTGACTTTGGTTTGACCACAGTTGACCTCAGTTTGACTTTTAACTGCACTGACTGATTTTGACTTATCTGATTATCTGACTGAGCAAACTTTTGAGAAAAGTCTTGAAACTTGACATAGGGGTTCTTATACACATATAAGATGTTATGAAACTCTCTTGAGGTATTGGAAGTCCATTTAGCCTGATTAAAGTCAAAACCCTAGTTTTGGATGCACTGCTAAGGAGGCGCATTGTCTGAGGGAATTGTCAACTCTTATGTCCAATTGTGAACTTTGTGAACCTTGTGAATCTTCATAAAGTGTTGTGATCCTCATGGGAGGTATTGTGAAGCTTGTGAACCTTGTGAACCTCATGAAGTGGCTTTGTAGACCTCATAAACCTCAGGAAAGCTTTGTAATCATTGTGAATCTTGTGAACCTTGTGAACCTTCAAGAAGTGACTTGTAGACTTCATGAACCTCATTAAAGGTATTGTAAATGTTGAGAAGCTTGTGAACCTTGTGAACCTTCAAGAAGTGACTTGTAGACTTCTTGAACCTCATGAAAGGTTATATAAGCATTGAGAAGCTTGTGAACCTTGTGAACCTTCAAGAAATAACTTGTAGACTTCTTGAACCTCATGAAAGGTTATATAAGCATTGAGAAACTTGTGAACCTTGTGAACCTTCTTAGAACACAAAGTCTTGTATTGTGAGGGCAAATTTTGGGGTGCAACACAAGTCAACAAGACTGGGGGTAAGCACAATCCAAGGCCCAGATTCAAAGTCTTAAAACGCGCGTGATCTGATGGCTGTGGTTTAATGTTAACTTAATTAATTATGATTTATTTAATTAAACAAGATTAGGGCATAATGGCTCATCTGGTCCGTCCAAACACGCGCGGGAGAAGCAAATCAAAGGCCAGAATTCAAAGTTGGTTAATTAATGGGATTAGGGCATAATCATTTTCAGGTGACCGGAGGGAAGCTCCGGTCATCTTCTCCGGCAACAACAAAACCCTAGATCATGATTCAGGCTACCAATCATCAAATTAAACACAACCAAGTGATCCTCTAACAACCTAAGACACAAATCCACCTTCAAACATCATTTAAACACCAAGAATCAAGCAAATCGAAGGAAACAAATTTCACGGGTGAAATTTCAGAGCCTCAGTACAAACTCATTTCTTACTCATTTTCGATTCTAAGAACATCCCCATGACCAGCAAGACATAAGCAATCAATTTATAACTTAAAATGCAAGCTCTGAGAGAAAAAGTTCATGGCCATACCTGAGATGGAAGATCCTGTTTCTGGGCTTTCTGGGCTTCTCCTTGATGCAGACTCACTCCAATGGTTCTCCTGATGCTAATGGTAGGCTTGGAATGAGCTTAAGCAAGCTATTTTGAGAGGTCCAGTTCTGGTGTATCAGAAAATGGAGTTTGTGTATGAGTGGTTTCAAGCTCTGTTAATGGCTGATTCTGGTTCCTTTTTATGTGTTTGATTTGTTGGTGAAGAGAGTTTTGATGTTTGGTGGCTGGAAAATGAGAATCGAAGAGAAGAAGCTCTTTGACAGTTTTTGTGGTATGCTGTGTTCTGGCCTGCTTCAATGCTCAATGCTTTGCTATAACATCTCCAAGTTGTGTGGATAGCCTGTGGGGCAGGTCAGTAGGGTGGCTGCTCATTGTGCCATGAGTATGGGAACTTTTGCCAAAAAGTCAAGTGGGCTTGTACTAGAAGCATGGGTCATGGCAGCAGCAGTTTGAAGTCATGTCCTGCTTCAGCTTGAGTTGAGGAGGGCCCTTGGATTGTTTGTAGCTGACTGCAACATATGGATGACAAGCTATGCTAGCTTTTGCAACTTGCCCACTTGATGTTTCCTCATGATTTTGTGCCATATGCATGATACATTGCTTGCTGAATTTTGTAGCATGGGACTTATTTTAGTCATGGCAATGCATAGAAGTCAGCCAGCAATCACATAGCTCTTTGGAAAATGACTTTGCCAAAAATCCAACTTTGCACTTGTAATGGAAAATGCCTTATGGATTTCTTGAAAATCAAGGCAAACAATGAAAAATCCCTTGGGCCAATTCTGTTTTTTAGGGCATATGTGATCATGTGATGAAGTTTTGAAGTCATTTTGAAGTCACTAGAATGCTTGGCACATGAATTTGCAAATTGTCCATTTGGTGCATAACTTGAATTTTAATGATTTTTGCCAACTTTGACACACCATAACTTTTGATCCAAAATGAATTAGGTCATGTTCTTGTACTTTTTGAAAAGGGAAAGATCTAATCTACAACTTTCATGACCAAAGTTTTTCCATTTGAAGCATTTTTGGATCAAAAAGCAAGGGTTGAAAAAGTTGCATAAAATGACATTTCCTTAAAAGTCAACCATGCCCAAAAAAGTCAACTTTGCAAAAACTTCAAATTATTGAATTTTGTGAACTTCAAACTTCTTCCATGATCAAATAAAGATCAAATACACTCAAAATGATGAATATCACCCCTTGGTTGGGTCATTGGGGGCCTCAGATGCCCTGATTTTGCACTGACTTGTCCAGAAAGTCAACTCTTGATCAGATGACTTCCCCATGGAATTTCTTCATGAAAATTGATATGCATACTCCCTATACCATATAGAGACCAATAGAAACAAGAATGACCAAAAAATTTGGAGTTATGGCCTCTGAAACCAAAACCCTAATTTTAGGTCAACTGTGCAGTCAAGCCTGGCTCTGCCTCCATACCAATCCCAGTTCTTCTGATTCTTTGGCATTCTTGACTTTGAGAGGATATAATATGATGCTTGAACACACATGGACCCCCTTGAAGTGATTGATGACCCTTGGAGTGGCTCAAGAGGCTCTTGGATTGTTCAGATCACAAACCCTAGATGCAGATGACTTAGAACCAATGCAAAGACTTAAAAATGTGATATGGGATACTATGATTGTGTTTATGCATATGAAATGATCACAAGCCATGGTGTGAATGGGTGAGGGCAAATTTGGGGTGTTTACACATTGTCCCCGTTCCTCAGCATGCCCTTTCACTTGATCAGCAGTGGAAAGGTGGATTTGATTTAAAGCATCAAATTCACATTTTCTTTCGCTGCTTTTCATGTGCAAAGATGTCTGATTAAGACTATGACTATATGTGCGTGGAAGAAATTTCCGAGGATACGACATCGTCTTCTAATAGTTCCAAAGGAACTACCTCCGAAGAAATTGCCTATGTTCCAATCGAAGATTATTCTCCCTAGGAGAACTACGTCGAGTATGAGGTTACTCTTGAAGACTGAGTTGCAGAGGAGCCTTTGTATATTCAATATGTTTACTTCGTACCTCATGAGAGTCCTATCCCGGTAGTCGGGGATCTTGCTGACTCGTATGTTTGGTACCCTGATGAAGGAGATCAAATTTGCTTGTCATACGGGCTAAAAAGATTCATTATGTATGATTACAATTTCAAGGAGCTCAAATTCAGGCTCTCGTTCTCGACCTTTCAAACGTCTATCTCTGTTCACCTGGAGCTGGCCCCCTCACAACTTCACCCCAATTCTCTTGCATTCCTAAAGGCCTTCGAGCTGGCATGTGGGTACCTGAAGATTGGGGAAACTCTTGCCCTATTTTTCCATGTCTTCCACCTTCAGAGACAAGTCATCCAGGGACGATACAGTTGGGTTTCCCTCAAGTAGAAGAGGAATATTTTTAAGGCTTAATCAGAGTCGATCGGGGCTTTTAAAGATATATACTACCTGGTGGAGCTGGTATCAGATTCTGCTCGGGATTTCGTATATTTTTTGGGGCATGATACCGACGACGAGGGGAGAACCTTTCTCGATGATCAAGGGAGACATGTTCCTCACATGATGTTGAAGTTCCAATTCTCCTGGTCTCATGATCACTTCTTACACGGCACAAATGAGTATCTGACTATTGCTTCCAAAATAAACATCGAGGAAATGGCTAGCTATGACGTCCTAATGAAGTTTGTTTCAGGATTTTCCTTGATCGAATATGTGGATGAGCAAGGTCGTCCAATTATAGACAAGGATGGTGGAGCAATGGTGGAATCTCAATTCATAGATGTGGCGAAGCTCCTCGGCTGCAAAACGGACGAGGAAGTTACAGCCTATCTTGGTAGTTTTAGAGTCTAATTATGTATGCTCGCTTTGTATATTTTGCTCTTGTATTATTATGTTCTAACTTTCTTCTTTTTCTCTTGTATGTGTATGTGATGGTAAACACTGCCAAGAGGAGAGGAAAGAAGATGACCCATACTCGGTTGGCTGATCTCTGGGTACAGGTTCCAAACTCGGAAAAAAGCAAAGAGTCGAGAACATTGTCAATCTGACCGAGACTCCTTTGAAACCTAAGTTCGAGCTTTCCACCTGTTTCCTCTGACCGGAGTTATTCAAGGAGACTTCCATCCAAGTTCATCAGGCAGAAACATTGCGCCTAGAGGAACTGGACAGACCAGTTTGGTGATGAGGGTCTTGGCCATGGCATCGATATATGTCGAGAGAACTGCTACCCAAGAGCAGGAATGCTAAAGTTGAAAACCTCTATGTCAGTTGCTGAGGACAAGGCTCGTAAGGCTTCCAAGTTAGCCAAGGATGTGCTCAAAAAGAACAAAGAGTTGCAGGAGGCCCTGGCCACTAATGAGACTCAGAGAAAGATAGTGGAGGAGGAAAATGCTCGACTAAAGAAGACCATGGCTCCTTCTGAGGAAGAGATTGATGACCATAGGTTGTTGTTGACTCGGGCTGATCTGATTGTTAGGATCGACCAAATGGATGAGGACCTCGAGAAAATGGTTGTGGTGGCCTTTGCAAATGTTGTGGTCCAATTTAGGGTAGTTAATCCCAGGGTCGAATTCATCGAGGAAGGGTCGAACTTCCTGTACAAGGTGGTGTACGGGAAGATCTACATGCCTGATTTTCTTGGTGTGGAAGACCATGGACATGTGGTTATCGAAGAAGATAATCCTTCCCAGGGGACCCCTACCGAGAACCAGCCCGCCGGGAATGCTGTTGTATAGAAGGATACTTGATAAATTTGTTAACTCTTTGTGAATTTGATGGTCGGTCGGTGTGCCCTTACCTTTTGTTTGTTTGGGGAAACGATTCCCCCTTTTATGTAATATCATAACAAGTCGGTCATTGTGGCCACATTTCGTAATATTTCTGACCACGGTGGTCGTTATCTTATTTTGCCTTCCATTTACCTTGTGATCATATGTTTGCACGTGTTTCCGTCGAAGGACGCACTTTACTTTGTTTTATTTTCACTAAGTGTTTTATGTGGTGCTCGACCATGCAAATTTTCGCTTGTGCGATGTTTGTTTCATGTGCCTGCTGAGGATCTTAAGGTACGCTTGTTTTTTTGGGAAACTTATGCTCTATATAGGCATACGTCTGACAATTTGAGGAAGCGAGCAGAATGCCAGAGTGATTCTGGTCGAGGAACGATACTCGAGCCATGATTATGGCCCGTGCTTCACGATGTGAACGTCAAATCGCAAGTTGGGGTTTCGCCTGTTCGTGGTATGATGACGACGATGGACTCGATTGAGGATCCAGTCGTGTGATGGTGGACTTCCTCGTTCCTGAGGAGAACCCCATTAGTTCAAGATGTTTGTATGTAATGCTTGTACCTAGGCATTCATGTTAGGTCGGTGCATATGCTTTATCGCTGAGATTCAAGCAAGCCGATAGACGCCCTAACTGTAATATTGTTTCAGTTTCTCGGTGTTCCAAGCACGAGCAAGTTTTTCCCCATTCATATTTTCTAAGTAATAAGTCTCGTTCTTCATTTTTTCTCGGACGCGGTAAGGGCTTCCCAATTAGCGACTAGTTTTCCCTCTCTGGAGTCTTTATGGTTTCTCCTTGGGACGAGACTGCCAACTTTGAATGCTCTCTTATGACCTTGGAGTCATGTCTGATATCAAATTTTTGTTTAAGTAATTCCTCGTATAGGGCTTCCCCTGAACGAACTTCTTCGACCAGATTGAGCTCCTCGCGCAATGCTTCGGAATTGGTATCCTCATCCATAAAAGCTTATGTTTGTCTGGACGGTATGTGCATTTTGATAGGGATGACATCCTATGTTTCGTACGCTAGTCAGAAAGGAATTTATTCGGTCGTGGAATGAGGCGTGGTTCGGTACACCCACAAGACACTGTGTAGCTCTTGGACCAGCGTTTCTTAATTTCGTCCAATCTTCACTTGATTCCTCGTAGGATTACCCTTTTTGTTGCTTCTTCTTTCTCGTTTATATGTGGGTGTTCGACTGAAGCAAAGTGTTGCTTGGTTCCTATGTTGGCAACGAATTCCCAAAAAATTATATCCTTAATTGTGTTTCGTTGTCAGTGACTATGGCCTGGGGCACTCCAAACTAGGCAAGGATGTTTTATTTGAAGAAACTCAATATGTTAAGTGATGTGATTTTGGCTAAGGTCTATCCACTTTGTGAAATAATCAACGCTGACGATTAAGTACTTGCTTTGGTTTGAGCTGACGATGAAAAGTCTGAGGATGTACAGGCCCCACCATGAAAATGGCCACGGGGAGGACATAGTCTTAAGCTCGTTTGAGGGTGCTAGGTGCATATCCCCGTGTCGTTGGCATTTATCGCATTTTTTCACATGTTCTTTGGTGTCGCTCTGCATTGTCAACCAGTAGTATTCTGCTCGCAAAGTCTTCCTTGCTAGCGATCTCCCAACTAGATGTTGGGTGTTGATACATTCATAGTTCTCTCGCAATATGTGCGGGATTAATTCCTCCTCAATACACTTGAGGAGAGGAATGGAAAATTCTCATTTGTAGATTTTTCCTTAAACCTGGACATTCGAGCAAGCTCTTTGTTGGACTATACTGACTTCCTTGGGATCCGGAGGCAGTTTTTCTTTTGTCAAGTAGTTGTATACCGGGGTCATCCAATAGTTGGCGTCACCGATGGTGTTCATGTCTATTGTCGGGGATTCTTTTTCGATGCTTGGTCAAGGGAGTATCTCTTGTTTGATAGAATTATTTCCCCTTTTAGTGCTTGCGAGTTTTGATAATACGTCTGCTCGGACGTTGTGTTCGTGGGGGACATGCTTCACTTCTACGGTTGAGAACTTTGTCATTTTTTCTTTGACTAAGGTCGAGTATTCTGACAGATTGTCGTTTTTGACCTGGTACTCTCCCTTGACTTTGAGAGCTACGAGCAAAGAGTCTGTGCATATGATTATTTCCTCGATTTCTAGATTGTCGGCTAGTCTCAAGCCGATGAGGAAAGATTCGTACTCTTCCTGGTTGTTCAGGAACGAGAGGGCAAGTGATAACTCTATCTGGATGCCTTCCTCGTTTTCCAAAATGATCTCTGCTCAACTTCTTGTTGAGCTCGACGCTTTGTCTAAATAAATGGCCCACTTCTTGGGTGCACAAGCCACGCTTTCATGGGTGGTCATTTAGGCCACGAAATTGGATAGGACTTGTGCCTTGAGGGCTATCCTTCTTTCGTATCTAATGTCGAATTCAGATAATTATAAGGACCATTTGAGCATTCTTACGGCCATGTTTGGTCGACCAAGAAGTTGTCGAATGGGCTAATCGGTTCGAACGACGATCGTGTGTGTCAGAAAATAGTGTTTGAGTCTTCTTGTTGCGTTGAGGAGGGTCAGGGAGACCTTTTCAATCTGTTGGTATCTGAGTTCGGGCCCCTGGAGGGCCTTTCTCGTGAAGTAGATTGGTTTCTTCCCTTTAGATGTCTCTCGAATGAGGGTAGCGCTCACGGCCTCGTTAGTGGCGGCCAGGTATAGGAACAAGGTTTCACCGGACTCTGGTCGGGAAAGGATTGGGGGCTTTGAGAGAGCTTTCTTAAGATGGATCAAGGATTTCTCTCACTATTCCACACATTCGAAGGCGAACTCTTTGCAGAGGAGCTTGAAGAGGGGGAGAGGGTGTTCAGAGGATTTTGCCATGAAGCGTGATAACGAGGTGAGAACCCCGTTTAGAGACTAAATGGATTTCTTAGATTTTAGAGTTGGTGTTTCAGCGAATGCTCGATATTTGCTGGGGATTAGCATAGATTCCTATTTTGGTTAGATAAAAACCGAGGAATTTTCCCGTGCGAACCCCGGACGTGCTTTTTTTTTATTAAACCGCATTTTACATTTTCGTGCTTGGTCGAAAATTTTCTTTAGATAGAGAGCATGACTGGTTTCCTCATGGGATTTAACGATCATATCGTCCATGTAGACTTCGAGATAATCCTCGATTTTATCTTGAAAGACCTTGTTCATCATGCGTTGATAGGTTGCCCCATCATTTTTCAATCCGAATGGCATTACGTTATAGTAATAGTTGCCCAATTCGGTCATGAAGGTCGTGTATTTCTTGTCGGTCACGACCATGGGTATTTGAATGTACCCGGAATAGGGGTCGAGGAACGATAATAATTTAAAACATGCAGAATTATCTACCAATCTATCTATGTTAGGTAAAGGATAAGCATATTTCGGGAAACCCCGGTTGATATCGGTGTAGTCGACACACATACGCCACTTTCCATTATTTTTCTTTACGAATACAACATTTGAGAGCTAGGTAGTGTTCCTGGACTAGGTTACAAATTATTCCTCTAAGACGTCTCTAACTTCCTGTTCGGCAGCTTCTATCTTCTCTTAAGATTGTTTCCTCCTGCGATACGCCATAGCTCAGACATCGGGATCTATCGTCATATGATGACAAGTAGTTTCTGGATCCAAGTCGGACATCTCATTTGCGCTCTAGGAAACTAGATCCTCGTTCTCCCTGGGGCACGCCTTGAGCTGCTTCCTCACCAAGACGGGGAGGTCTGCTCCAATCTTTACCCCTTTGTTGGGGTCTTCTCCGAGCACGATCAACTCAAAGTCGTCATTGGGCACTAGTCGTGTTGAGGAGGAACTGCTTATGGTCAATTGTGCTTCCTTCTCTTCCTCGGTGAACCTGTTGTCCAGGTCGATCGAATCGACTCGAGGGAGTGGTTTTGGCTCCTCGGTGATGCTGGGTAGATCGGGTTTGGTCGTTGTCTTCGGTTTTGTGACGATGGCATTGAGCTATTTGGACGCTTCTTCAAATCATCGACGAGCAGCCTCAATGTCCCCATGTAGAGTAGCCACTTGTTCTAATGAAGTGTAATACTTCATCTTCAAGTGTACCGTGGACGGTACAACGATGAGTTTAGCCAGTGTCGGACGCCATAGTATACACTAGTACAAGGACGGGAAGTCTATGACGAGGAACTAGAGTTTGACTGCCCTCACGGTCTCTCTTGATCCAAATTTCATGATCAGGTCCACGTACCCCCAGGGTTTAGGTACGGACCCGTTGAACCCCTATAGGTCGGATCCTACATAGGGAGTCAATTGTGTTTCATTGAGATGTAAGGTGGCGCAGGATGTCCACGACACTTCCTTGGTCAACGAAGATTCGTCAAAAATCAAAGTTAGCCATTTGGGCTCTAATGAGAAGGGGAATGATGGCGTTGGGTGCACCGCCGAGGAGCTCTTCTTTGTAGAAGGAGATGGGAGTGGAAACTCCCCAAGGAGGATTGGGGGTGGAGTTCTGGTTGGACCATGTATTGATGAGCTGGTCGAACATACGCTTCACTGAGCCCACCGTGACTTCATTGTAGCATCCCCCGAGATCACCATTGTTGATGAAAAGAACTCCCATGGACTGTAAGAAGAAAAGTAGGCAGGGCCGGTGAACGGCTCGAGAACATAGAAGTCCTCTGGTCGGGTGATTCTAAAAGCGACCAGAAGGTTGGCATCTGTAGTCGGTGGAGTTGCTTCTTCGACCTTCCTAGAATTTTGTACCTCCTGTCGAGGAGCCTCTTTTCTCTTTGTAAAATGCTTCAGGTGACTATCTCTGATGAGAATATTGATGGCATCCTTCAAATGAATGTAGTCATCTGTATTATGCCCGTGAGATTTGTGGAACCTATAATACTTTTTTTTGTCCATGTTGGCCTTGGTCAGTAACTTCTTAGGGAATTGGACGCCATCCTGGCATAACTTTGAGTTGACACACTCAGAGAGGATATTTTCCCTCAACACGGTAAAGGGAGTGTACTCATGGAAGCGGCTTGAAGATCATTTATGCTTATGTAGTTCGCGGGAGCGATCATCCTTTCTTTTGTCACCTCCACGATGTGATGCCAAATTTGGATAAATTATTTCGAGTTTAGAATGGATTTGGAAATTGTTTTAGTTATGATTGCCACAGTACAACCCATGTATCTCTGTCGTTGGAGAGTTTGGATCGATGTTATTTTTGTGTGGTTGACAATTAAATTGTTCTATCATTGAATGTCTACAAGTTCTTGTTCTACTGGTTGGTGAGAGCTCCGATGGATAAGTGTGTTCTCCGTAGACTACCAACTATCTAGTATTTCTTGAGAATTAGTGGTGTCTCCACTGTTAGACTTTTAGAGCGCTTTGGAAGGAGACAGATGAGAGAGTTCAGTCGGATTGTTGAGAATTAGAAGAGAAATATTTGTAAGTGTTGAGGTAAGAAAATTTTGTTCTAAGTGCGTTGTCCTTATGTAAGACACTGAAAGGATGGAGTGTCGGATGTAAAATGGTTACAGTGTATGATATCGGACCAAGTGGAATTGGTACAAAAGTTGTTTGACCATTTTGAAATGGTTTTAATAATTGGAGGATTTTAATAAGAGCTTTGCTGGAATTGTGCGTAGATAAGATTTCACTAAGATACTTTGTGGAATTTTGTCGAGTGTTTGTTGTCCCGAAATCAAGTCGGAGTGTTATGTTTTGTGTTATGATTCAATAGAAGGAATTAGAATGGTATGTTCCTTCGAAGGAGAGATGGGACTAAGTGATTCAGTATAAAATAACAATTGAATTGCCGAAATAGTAAGTTAGAAGTCAACCCAATGAGTAAGGACATGAAGTTTGATTTATTATGAAACAAGGACTTTGAGCCGCGAAGTTGAATTGGAATTTGAATATGTCAGAATATGTAGAAGAAGTAAGGATAAGTTTGGATCTAAGACAGTGTTGTAAACTGTTGTTGTTGTAGAGTAAAGGAAATTCGAGGACGAATTTCAATTTAAGGATGGGAGAATGTAATACCCCGTATTTTAATAAATGCTCTGGATAATATTAATTGAATTTAATAGGTTTTTGGTGTGCTCTGAGTTTTCATTTAAAATAATTAGAGCAACCGACGAACTTAAATTAATTAATTAATATTATCTTACTCAGATGTTTTATTAAATATTTGACTCAGAGAAATTTTTTAGATACTCTCAATTTTGGACCCATCAGTTAGTCTTACTAACTAATGGTATAAGATCACATTCCTCTTCTTTTTCCTCATTACATAAAAACAAGGGTTTGGGAAAGTAAAAAAGAAAATGGAGGAAAAAGGAGAAAGAGGAAAAAGGAAGAAGAAGAAGCTTAGAGCAAGAGAATCATGGATCATCATCATTCATTTTCATCATCTTCATCAAACTCCTCGTCGATTGCAAAGTGAGTTCTAGTTAGAAACCTTTTCTTTTAGAATTCTTGATTTTTCTAAGGTTTAGGTTAAGTTGTGAGAAAATGATAAAATTGATAAATCGAAGTTTCTAACGGTTAAAATGTTGAAATAATCGAGTAGAATAGTCGGATTATATGTATGTTAGACCGACTATGATTGTTTGGATGATCCATTATGTTTGGATTGAGTTTAGGGGCGTTTTGGGTGTTAAAAACGCAGAATTTCGGCTTCTGACTGTCGGTTAACCGGTTAACCCTATGCGTTAACCGGTTAACGGAACCTGATACACCTCTGGAAGTGGATTTTTGACCGGTTAACCATATAGGTTAACCGGTTAACCATATAGTTTAACCTGTTAACGCTGTAAGTTTTGGAAAATATCATTTCTTAGAAAATTCATAACTTTTTACTCGGGTATCCGATTAAGGAAAACTTTATATCATTGAAAAGCTATGAAAATGTATTATCCAATGGTAGAGGAAAATATTACATTTGAAGTGGAAAATATTTATTTATTTTATGCCGATTAAAAATATTATTTTCGAATCTTCTTTTAAAACTTCTTAACTTCTTCATCGTTTATCTGATTTAACTGTTCTTTATATTGATTTGAAGCTAATAATATATTCTATCTTATAAGACCGAGAAAAATTATTTTGAGCCAACTTTTACCCGACTTTTCTGATTAACCGTAATTATGTTAGTTAGGGAATTGTGGTATTAATCGATTTGTGGAATATATGTTTAATCATGAGGATTGAATGAGAGTAGAGACAATGAGATAATTGTGGGATTAGTTTAATTGTGATAATTAAATTAAAATGTTAGATTATGTGATTGAGAATTATATAATTAAAGGCATCAATGATGGAGAAAGAGTGAGGAAATCTTACCATAAACCAATTGTATGGCCTAGTAATGTAACTAGAAATCGTTAGATGGTATAACTTGTGAAATCTTACCATTGGTGTGTATTACACGGTGTCCTCCATAGAGTCTTGAGTAAGTCTTGAGGTGGGTTATTCTGAGTCCCACGGGAAGCATCTGTAAAGGCCTTAGGTGTGAATTATATGGCGTCCTCCGTAAAGTCTTGAGTAAGTCTTGAGGTGGATATTACATTTAGTCCCACGGGAAGCATCTGTAAAGGCTTGTGGTACCATTGGTGGGGCGTGGTTAGTGGTTTGAGATATGCATTACACTAGATCTTTAGTGAAGTCTTGAGTAAGTCTTGAGGTGGGTTATGTTGAGTCCCACGGGAAGCATCCGTAAAGACTTAAGGTGTGTATGTTACTAGATCCTCCGTAAAGTCTTAAGTAAGTCTTGAGGACAAGAACACAACCCTAATGATCTAACTTTTACATTTTTGGTTGGTCACTGAACCTAGGTTACAAGGTTTCTTTTTATAACCTAATCCCTACTGGATTTTGGGCCTAAAAACGCCGCATAGAAGCTGCCACAATTATGCAGAAAAATATGCTACAAAAAGATCTCCAATCTATGAATTCCTAATATATATATATATATATATATATATATATATATATATATATATATATATATATATATATATATATATATATATATATATATATATATATATATATTTAGAAAGTATATATTCTTCAATATGCTGAACCAAGTTGAGTCACAACCTTCAAAAAATAGCTTCTGATAAATCTCAACAAAAACACTTAAAGAATATTTTTGAAAACTCATTGAAATAGAAAACTGGATAGTTCTGATTTCGGCACCAGACAGAGATGTCATGACATCAATCTTGACATCTTGCTAAAACAGCAGCACTTTTAAAACTTCACACCTGCAGATTACTTAATAACATGTCATGACATTAGAACACAAAACTTGTTTTACCATAAAATGCTGTCAATCTACAACATCTACAAACTCCCCCTTTGGAAAAATTTTGGCTAAAACAATTCAAGCACCGTCCAACTTCATTCAGAGCACACAAACAGCAGCAGAAGCACACCAGAGAAATAAACTATCTCGCCCTCAAACAAAGCATGTATCAGAATACAACACAACTACAGAAACACACCAGAGAAACACATCTTGATAACCTATATCAGAATACAACACAACAACAGAGAGATTTCATCTCCCCCTTTGGCAAACTTTTGGCCAAAACATAATTTGATCATACACATCAACTTAGAGGAAAATGCAGTAGCAGAAAACAAAAGTCATAACATCTTTATAGGCATATATCAATCACAATCAGTTTTACCAAAATGAATGTCAACACCAAAAGCTACAGAACTATCACTTCTCTTTTTACTCTGAAAACTATCATTGATTCATTGTCTTACTTCTTTATGTTGATGATATGATTATCACCGATGATGACTCTATTGGAATTGAATATCTCAAGCAATTGATTTATCACTTGGACAACTAAGTTACTTTCTAAGGTATAATTGAAGTCTTATCTTCGAGCGATATACTGTTTCTCTCACAAACTAAGTTTTAATCTTATCTTCATTGTTCAATTATGTAATTTTGATTATGAACTTATTTTCTCTTTACGTAATTTTGATTATGTAATTTTGATTACAAACTAAGTTTTACTCTGCATATTCCTCACGTGTCCAACATCTATGTCAATTCAACAAATTCTTCCATTCACTTTGGCATCGTCGTTTTACTCATCATTCCATTCAGGGTCGGTCCTGACTTTTTAGAGCCTTTGGACGAATAATAAAAATTGAATCCTAATAAAATATTGAGAAAATAATCTTAAAACTTTAAATATTTAATCATAAATAATATTAAAATTTATTTTAAAAAATTGAAATATAATTTAAAAATATAATTAATAATCATCGAGAATAAAATTTGACATAAAGACCTATTATCAATTTTAAAATATTATATCAAAAAATCATTTATAAAAAGTAGTTATAAATATTTCAATAGAGTCAAAATATTTAAGATATGCCAGTAAGAGTCTTAAGATTTTATTAAAATGAATATATAAACATAAGAGTAGTTAAATTAATTAAATAAATTATAAAGTTTCATAAATAATACATCAAATTAGATTAACATTAATTAAGTTGTTAAAAAAAATAATAATTTATAAATTTAATTTATTATCTATTTAATTATGTTGTTTTAATAAAAAATAATATTGAATTTCTTAAATTTTAATTTATTATTATAAAATGAAATTTAATAATAAATTTTTTTGTAAAATAAATTATAAAGTAATAGAATTAAACATAAATAAAAATATATTTTATTTTATTGTATAAATTTAATAATAAATGAATTTATTATTTGATGGATTTTTTGATGGCCGCATACCATGATTTTTTTAGTAGTTATACTAAATACAAGTTGGATTTTTTTAGTAGTTATACTAAATACAAGTTGGATTTTTTTGGGGGACAAAATACAAGTTGGCTTCTCGTTTTAGAAAGATAAAAAGTGGTTTTTTTTTCTGTAGTTATATTAAATACAAATTGAATTTTTTTTTAGGGGCAAAATACAAGTTGGCTTCTCTATTTAGTAAGATAAGAAGATAAAATTGGAAGAAAGAAAAAACAAAAAAAAAAAAGATAAAAATATTAAGTTGGGAATAGTGCTTTTACTGAAGAATCGAACTCACAACAGTAACATTCCAAAACTACACTCGTAACCGAGGATTTTTTACTGCAGTACCCCAGTTTTGAAATTTAAACACCAATATACCCCATTTTTAAAAAAAAATTCCAAAGTGCCCCTTTTTTAGGCTATGCTCGGCCTCTCATATGTTGAGCATGTGTGGAAAATTTTCCTAGGCCATGCTCGGCCAGTTACATGCCAAGCACCCCTTTTTTTTATTATTTTTTCGTTTTTCATGAATTTAAATGTTATTAATTGTTTTTTTATTAATACTTTTAATAATAATAATTTTAATAATATATTTTAATAATATATTTTATTAATAATGATTTTTTTAATATATTTTATTAATAATAATTTTAATAATAATAATTTTAATAATAATAATTTATTAAATATTGATAATTAAGTGAATAAAAATAAAGTGCTCGGCCAATGGGTTGCCAAGCACCCAAATATTTTATTATTTTTTCGTTTTTCATAATTTTAATTGTTTTAAATTGTTTTTTTTATAATACTTTTAATAGTAATAATTTTAATAATATATTTTATAAATAATAATTTTAATAATATATTTTAATAATATATTTTAATAAAAAAAATTATTTATTCTATAACTACAAAGATTGATTAAAAAATATTTTGTATGGAATATGGATTAAAAAATATTATTGAATATATTTTAAAAAATATTTATTATTGAATATTTATTAGTGATATGAATAATAGAATATTATTGAATATATATTAAAAAATATTATTGAATATATATTAAAAAATATTATTGATACAATATGAATAATAGAACATAATTGATTACATTTCATTAATTATTTGTGACTGCCTGTTCCACAACCAGGTTTTCTTCTGATTCGTATTGGTCTTGTCGGGTCCCTTTGAGGCGGTGATGGATGAGGAGGAGATGAATCGGATGACATATCTTCGTTGTTATGTGGTACTACTGGAGGGTCCACATTAGACATGAGATCTTCAATATTATAATCTGACATATTCAAAAGTTGGTCATCCGTGAGCAAATAATGTTGGAATGACGTTCCTTGTTGTGAGGTGGCCTCAGGTTGAGTTTGTTGCATTGGCGGGTAATAGACATTTTCAGTGGTGAACATGGAGGTGGGTTGGGAATACATTGGGTTATTAGTGTGTTGTTGGAATTGTGGGTTTGATTGTTGGAAGTTTGGTGGGGGAATTGGAGAAAACTGTAAGGGTGGTCGATAAGTGGATTGTTGGTGGAATTGTTGGTTGTAGGGGTAGTTTGGTTGTTGGAATGGAGTGTATGGAGTTTGATGTTGGGATGTGGTTGCAAAAAAGGTGTGTTGTGTGTGATGGTATGTTTGTTGTGTGGATGAAGTTCCCTGTCCCCCAAATTGAGATGTATATGTTGGTGGAACATCTTCATATTGAGAGACGGTTGTGTGTTGGGTTTGGTAAGAGGCACGTTGGCGGGGGTTGTTCAGGAATTGCTCGGGAGCAACATGGACATATGGTATTGAGTGTAACCAATTCAAATATTCTTGACTTGGCTTATGCTCACCCATTACCGTCGTACCGTCCAATAATAAATTCCTTCTATTTCTCCATTCACTCACTGCATCTTTGTTCAGTTGCTGCCAATGCACTTTTTGGGCCTTTTTCATGTTCATTTCATGTTCCTCACTTAAACACCTTGGTTCGGAAGGGATCGGTTGTTCCAACCCAAACTGGAGTTTAACTCTGTCAGTCTGATGCATCTCAACTATAAAGAAGCATACGATATGAGTTGTTGCACTCCAGATTTGTGAATCCCTAAGATTTGGCACCGGGAATTCCAGGTACGGCCTCCAAATAAACTGGAAAAAAAATTAAAGTCAGATAATAAATAATAAGTAATGGAAAAAAAATTAAAGTCAGATAATAAAAAAAATTAAAGTCAGATAATAAATAATAAGTAATGTATTGTTTCAAACTTACATCGCGTGCCTCCATGTGATCTATTACGATTCGATATCCACGAAGATCATGACGCGGATTATTCCGATAATTCATTCCTCGATGACACCACCTTGCATTTAAAAAATAAAATGTTAGGTATAGTTTAATAAATGTTTTGTATAATTTATTAAGAAGCGTAAATTTGGAGTAGTAATACCTTTGAGCGTATGGAAATGACGGATTCACTGTAGTAATGGGTGCAAGCAGAGGTATACGTGTGAATGCCCAGATTTGGAGCAATAATACGCACCCCCCCATGCTTTTAACATTTTTGTAGGACGCCTTGCACATATTTCTGTACAATGTAACCAAGCAAGCCGACCCCCAACTGTATTGGCCGCATGTTTGTAGATCACCCACCATAGGTATCCATGATGAATGCAACAGGTTGTGACTTTTGTCTGGGCACAACAAGGTACCAATGATGCGTAGAATATAAAGCTTGGCACATAATATATTGTCTGCCTCAGTTGGGGAAGCTTTCTCATTTAACTCAGCAAAAAGACGTTCCATCCAAACAATTCGGACAGAACATCTATTCATGTCATCCTCTGTAGGTTGTACCCCTAAATTCTCCATGTACATTTCGGGGTACGTCTCTGTTGGACCATTTACGCATCTACCATTAATACGGAGACCAAGTAACATACTTACATCCTCTAGCGTAATGGTGCATTCACCAGTAGGGAGATGAAACGTATGTGTCTCTGGTCTCCATCTCTCTAATAGAGCTACAAGCAGACTAGAATCCAACGGTAAATTCATAATTTTTGCAATATTATCAAAACCCGCTACTTGCAAATAAGGGATAATTTCAGCTCTCGGTTGAATATGTGCATGTACATGCACACGGAACCGACAATCAATCTAAAAAAATAATTAAGGCAACTTAGTAAAAAAAATAGTACCATAATTATAACTATGATAATGGGAAAAAAATAAAATTTAGAAACTTACATCAGCAGCAATATTTGTGGGTGTACCACGGTGTGACTCTCCCATCCACAACAAAGACATTGTTACAATACAGATAATGTGAAGAAAATAATACTTGAAATGTGTAGAATATATTGTGTTTGAAGTGAGTGTGTGATGGTAAAAAATATTGATGGTAATTTATAGAGGAAAGGATGGTGTAATATTTCAAATTAAAGCAAAATTTTGACAAGATAGTTGAGTGTTGCATGCAAGCTAGTCTGGTACCTACGTTGCTTTGCATGCATGCAGTCCCTTAATGGAAGTGTGCAGACTGCATGGGGGACAGGAGAGGCAGGCATTGATGCTCGTGACGCGTGATACCGAGCACGTGAAGGGACGTGGCTGCTCGTGATCCAGGATGCCGATACTCAACTTTCCTCACCTTCAAGCGACGACCTCCTACCTGTCGAAGACCCGTGTTGATGGCTGCAGTCAGTGTTCTAAAATTCCATTGCGGATCTAGGTAAACACTGATTCTTTTGTCTTGCCCATAGAATGCAACAGCCCAAACAGACATTTCTAAAAAAAATTTGACACTGGTGATGATTTTTTAGTGAAACGTATCAGACTATTTATAATAAAATTTTACATGATAACTCGGATATTCAATGACCGAGCAACTTTTACTGTTCGGGTATTCAATGGCCGAGCACTTTATTTTTATTCACTTAATTATCAATATTTAATAAATTATTATTATTAAAATTATTATTATTAAAATTATTATTAATAAAATATATTAAAAAAATCATTATTAATAAAATATATTATTAAAATTATTATTATTAAAAGTATTAATAAAAAAACAATTAATAACATTTAAATTCATGAAAAACGAAAAAATAATAAAAAAAAGGGGTGCTTGGCATGTAACTGGCCGAGCATGGCCTAGGAAAATTTTCCACACATGCTCAACATATGAGAGGCCGAGCATAGCCTAAAAAAGGGGCACTTTGGAAAATTTTTTTAAAAATGGGGTATATTGGTGTTTAAATTTCAAAACTGGGGTACTGCAGTAAAAAATCCCGTAACCGACGGGCTAGCATTATATAGTACGTTCTCTTTTGTACTTTCTGTAAGAATATCAGTTTTAGCATTTAGGATTTATCACTAATGAGTTTTTTTTATTGTACTTCCTGTCAAAATATCAGTTTCATCATTTAATAAAAGTACTTTTGTTTCAGCTTCTCCATTTGATTTTATGATATTAGAAAACCTGCCCCCACACCTACTATGAGATGGTGCATCTTGTTGCACTTGTCCGGAGTAGTTAGATTCACGTGTCAGAACATATGTTACTGTTGATTTATAATTTCATATGTACTATTTAACATGTTATAATCCACCATGACATATGATCCCGAATTATAAAAAGTCATCTACATGTAAATAAATGAGCAATGTATTTTCACACCATTTTATTCTAATGTTCTTGACTTGTATATTATTTTTTGGAAACAAGTTCCAAATGCAAATGTCACATAGGTCTCTTTCACAAAGTTAGGTGCATGCAAGTTTCAAGTGGTAATACACACATTCGAGAAAAATAATTATTTGTGGATGACAAACGATACGCATGCTTCTCCAAAATAAAACAACGCATGCTATATTCTAAAAGTCACACAATAAGATAATATTAGTATAATTGTAGATGAGGATGACTAGGCATGGTTCTAGCAAGAGTTCAAAATGGGATGATCAGGACCATTTTCAAACCAAAAGAGTGATGTTACTTTCATTAACTATTTATTATTAAATTTAAAGAATCTCACTATCTTCTTATTAAGAAATTGAAATGAGTGTCAATTTTAGAAAATCAAAACATAATATGTTTTGTTGTGTTTTTGCGAGTAATGAGAACCTGATTATTTTAATTTAAATTAAGCAATAATTTAATTTGTCTTGTGATGTGGATCAAGTATAAAATTTTAATAATTTTCATCTTTAAAAAAATTCTCATAGTATATGCAAAAATAATAGATAGATAAGATTATTTTATAAGTAGTTGAAAAAAATCACAATAGTGAGTAGTGTGGGGAAGTCTCACTTAAGTTAAGAATGTGAAGACTTGTATTTATACGTGGGAGAGCTCACACACCTGTCACCTTAAGATTTTGAATGAGTATGTTGCATGTCTCTCATAAATGTGTGCAGCTTAAAAGGTTAGTCCCCGAAGTAAAAATACTCATCATGTTGATGCCCGATTTGTAGCTCCAACGTTTGCCATCAAGAGTTTGGTTTTGATCCGCAAAAACCTAGTGTGTAACATGAATTCTTTTTCCAATGAAAGAACCTTGTAAACCTACATATCCCTGATGCGAAGAATTATGACAGACGGTCCAAGCAAATGAATGTGTTATTTGACTACCAAGATGTTCTTGAAGTGATTAAGAATAGGGTGAATCCTCTTATCGAAGGTGCAACAGTTGCACAACAAGCAAGACATAAGAAAGAGAAGAAGAAAGATTTCAATGCACTATTTTTTATCCATCAATGTGTTGATGACGACAACTTTGAGAAAGTTGTTGATTGTGAATCGTCAAAGCAAGTGTAGGAGATCTTAGAGAATGTTTATGCAGGGGCTGATAAGGCGGGGGTGATGAGGTTACAAATTCAAAAACGTCAACTTGAATTGATTCAAATGGAAGAAAAGGAGACAATCAACGATTTCACAACAAGAATCAGTTGATTGTTGAATTAACTCAAGGCATGCGGAGAAACTGTTACGGAGCAGTATGTTGTCACAAAAATCTTGTGTTCATTAACATCAAGATTTGACAATGTAGTGTTGGAGATTGAGGAATCGAAAGATCTTGAGAAGATGAGCAAAGAGGAGCTGCAAACCTCTCTTGAATCTCATGAGCAAAGGATGGAAGAGAGAAGGCAAAGACGGGGATAGCTTTCCAAGCTTGATTAAACAAGAAGGACAAGAGATCGAAATGAAAATGGCCCATGAACAGCAAAGGATGGAAGAGAGAAGGCAAAGACGGAGATATATTTCCAAGCTTGCTTAAACGAGAATGACAAGAGATCGAAATGAAAATGGCCCTAGAATAGCAAAGGAAATTTTCATAATTTTGGTGGAAGAGAGTCCCAAAATTCCAAGGATTTGACTTGTGAAATGGGTGAGGGCAGTTGTGACAAAAATGGTGGTCAAGGTAACTTTAGAGGTGAAATGAAGATATTCGACAAAATCAAAGAGCGATGCTTTAAGTGTCAAAGGTTCGGACATTTTGCAAAAGAGTGTAATACGAACAAGAAGGAACCTCAAGGAGATGAAGACAAGGTTGCAAGAGAAGATTTTGATGAAGAGAATACACTTTTATTACAGAAGGTGAACGCAACAACAGCAGGCTGCGGGACAACAACAACAGTAATTCAAGGAATTCTACAAAATTGAGCAGTAACCGATTACATACTGAATAAAACGCCATGATGAGTATGAAAGGAGTTCAATGCAGTGAGGAATGGTACTTGGAATCTGGTTGTTTAGCTCATATCACGGGGAAGAATGATTGGTTTGTTAAAATCAATCATGCCATGAAAAACAAAGTGAAGTTCACATATGACACCACTCTAGTGGCCGATGGGATCGTGAAATTTTGATCATGAGAAGGGATGATGGATATTCCTTGATCAAATATGTTTTATACATTCTAGGAATGAAATGTAACCTTCTAAGTAATGGCCAATTGCTTGAGAAGGCTTAAGAGATTCACATGGAAAACAAGGGGTTGCGGTTATGGATGCAAAGGGAGTTTTGGTCCTTAAAGCCACTATAGATTCCAATAGAAACTTCAGGTTGAGCTGGAGGTTATGAAACATATATGTCTTGCTACTGTAGCTAGTAGAGAATAGTGGATGTGGCATTATCGTCTTGGGCATCTCAATTTTAGAGATCTCCAAGACTTGCAAAAGAATATAATGGTAACAGTGTTACCATCTATCAACATATCGACTGAAATTTGTGAAGAATGTGGGCAAGTAAAGCAACATAAAGGTAAATTCATAAAGGATGCAGACTATATAACTAAGAATCACCTAAGGTGGTGTATTTGGTTGTGTGTGGGTCGATGCAAGTAGATTCTACTCGTGGCAATAGGTACTTTGTCACATTTATCGATGATCATAGTAGAAAGATATGGACATACCTAATCAAGATAAAGGATAAGGTATTTGAAGTGTTCAAGAAGTTCAAGTCCATGGTTGAGAGGCAAAGTGGTTATAAACTCAAAGTGCTGAAAAACGAATGTGGAGGCGGATATGGCTTAAATGACTTTAGGAGGTTTTGTGATCAAGAAGGGATTGTACATTAAGTAGTACCACCCTACACAACACAAAAAAAATGGTGTTGTCTAAAGGAAGAATTGATCCATAATGAACATGGTTAGAAGCATTCTAAAAGGGAAGAACTTTCTAAAAGAGTTTGAGATGACCGACCTTGGCATCATGACATACTTCCTTGGCATATAGTTCCATAAGTCCAAAAGGGGATTGCTCATCATCAAAGAATATATGCTCATGAGATATTGAATAGGTTTGAAATAGAGCATTGTAATGCTTTCATTAATTTATTTGAACCAATGTTGTAGTTATATAAGAATGAGGATGAGCAAGATGTTGATCCAACTCAATATAGGAGGTTGATTGAATCCTTGCGTTACTTGTGTAATATGCGATCGGACTTTATGTTTAGTGTTGGTATTGTGAATAGATTCATGGGGATACCGAAGATGTCTCACTTAGAAAAAATCAAGAGGATCCTGAAATATATCAAAGGTTTTGTTGGTTGTATAATTCTCTTTTCCGTAGCGGATACGTGCAGAAAATGGAATTTTCTTGTTTTTATCGATTCCAATTCGAGTGGAGATAAAGATGATCAAAAGTATTATATGGATACATCTTTATGTTCGATGCAACACCAATATTATGGTGTTCGAAGAAGAAACTGGTAGTTTTACTCTCATCTTGTGAGGTCGAGTACATTGTCGCTTCATTGTGTGTGTGCCAAGTTATGTGGCTTATGAGTATATTGGAGGAGCTGGGAAATAGTGAGGGTGAGGTTGTTATACTCCTGGTTGACAACTTTTTTGAGATTAATCTTATTAAGAACCCAATTGCACATGGGAGGAGCAAGCATATTGAGCTGAGGTTTCACTACTTAAGGGAACTTGTTGGTGAAGGAAGATTATGATTAGGATATTGTAGAATTGAAGACCAAGTTGCTAATTTGTTGACTAAGTGATTCATAGATGATGTATTCAAGAGGTTGAAAATGAACATAGGAATGGAATACTTGGAGCACTTGAATTAAGGTGGTGTGTTAAATGTATTTCAAGTAATTCAAGTGTTGTAACCAGTTAACACAGGGGTGTAACCGGTCACAACAAGGAAAAGAACACCTCTAAAGTAGCAGGAAAATGGAGTTCTCAAAGGCGTAATTGGTTAACCAATAGCGTTAACTGGTTACCACAGAATGGAATTTAATTCAATGTCAGTTGTAACTGGTTAACCAAATGGTGTAACCGATTACGAGTCTGAGTTTTGTACTTTTTGTTATTTCATTTGCTTTTTTTAATCCCAATCATAATGTGACCTTTGTATAGATGTATAGGATGCATTATCATCCTAGGCTAATTTAACAATCACTCCTCCCCCCCCCCCTCTCTGGATGGTTCTAACTATGATTATTGGAAACCTCGCATGGTTGCCTTCTTAAAATCTTTGAAAAAGAAGGCTTGGTAAGCTGCTGATAGAGGATGGGAACATCCTGCTATTACTGATAAAGATGGAAATACAACTTTGAAGCCTGAGGATGATTGGAGCAAAGATGAGGATGACCTGGCACTAAGGAATTCTAAAGCCTTGAATGCCTTGTTCAATGGAATTGATAAAAACATATTCAGACTTGTGCATCACTGTCAAAATGCCAAAGAAGTATGGGATATTATCAAAACCACTCATGAAGGAACCTCTAAAGTTAAGATGTCAAGACTTCAAATGCTTACCACCAAATTTGAAAATTTGAGAATGAAAGAAGATGAGATTATTCATGACTTTCACATGAACATTCTTGATATTTCTAATGCCTCGGGAGCCTTAGGAGAAAATATGTATGATGAAAAGCTTGTGAGGAAGATTCTCAGATCTCTTCCCAAGAGATTTGCTATGAAGGTGACTGCCATAGAGGAAGCTCAGAACATTTTCAACATGAAGGTAGAAAAACTTATTGGATCCATTCATACCTTTGAAATGGGACTCAATGATGTGCCTGAAAAGAAGAACAAAAGCATAGCTCTGGTGTCAAATATTGAGGAGGAAGCAGAAAGAGGTGAAATGGAGAATAAGGAAAGTCTGAAAGAAGTTGTTGCCATGATGGGAAGAAAATTCAACAAGGTGATGGAGAGGATGAATTTTGGCTCAAGATCAAATGTCAAGAACATTTCATCTAACATCAGCAGATCAAATGAGTCAAGTACAAAACTTGAAGAGATGTTAAGCCAAAGCAAAAGAGTTCAATGTCATGGGTGTGATAGTTTTGGTCATATTAGAGTTGAATGTCCCACCTGTCTGAAGGGGCAAAAGAAAGGATTATTTGTTACATGGTATTATGGAGATTCTGAGAGTGACTTTGAAGAAGAATCAGCTAAACATATCACTATTTTGACATGGACATGTGTGTCTGATGAAGACTCTAGTGGAGATGAACTGACGTTTGAGGAACTTGCTGATACTTATCAAAAGTTATGTATAAAGTGTGCTCAAGTGGTACAAGAAGGAGAAAAATAGAAAAAGATCATAGCTACCTTGGTGGCTGAAAAGGAAGAGCATTTTTCAACAATATCACATCTGGATGATGAGGTCACCTTGCTGAACTCCAAACTTGATCAAATGACCAGATCCATCAGAATGCTTAATAAGGGATCTGAAACTCTTGATAATATTCTTCATACTGGAAGAACTGCAGGAGACCTATCTAGCATAGGATTTGATGGCTTTATAAGGAGTAGTCAACCTGAGTTTAAGAAGGATGTTACTGAGCAGATGTTGAAACCAGTACCTCAACATCATGAAACAAGAAGAATCATTCATTAAAGGAAAAAATATCAAAGGTGGAGATGTCGATAATGTGGGAGGTTTGGTCACATAAAACCTTTATGTTTCAGACTCCATGGATACCCTAATCAGAATACTCAGCCCAAACCTGAGCAAAACATTATTATCAAGAATCAACAATGGGTTCCTAAGCATGTTGTCTTGCTAGCTTGTACTTCCCGTAAAGAATTAGCTGGAAAGGATTGGTATTTTGATAGTGGTTGCTCTAAACATATGATTGGAATAAAAGATATGTTGACTAATAGCAAACCTCATCCTACCAGCTATGTGACGTTTAGTGATGGAGCTAGAAGAAAAATCAAAGGAGTTGGAAAACATGAAGGCTCGGGAGTTCCAAATCTTGATGATGTACTTCTTGTGTAAGCATTAACTGCTAATCTCATTAGCATCAGGCAACTATGCGATCAAGGATGTCATGTAAATTTCTCAAAATCAGAATGTCTTGCCAAAAATGAAGAGAATGGTGTGATCATGAAGGGTGTCAGGTCTGAAGATAACTTTTATCTCTAGGTTAATCAAGATCCAGTTTGCTCCAAAAGGAAGATAGAGGAAGAGAAAATTATTACTCAAAATAATGGAATTTGTGACTGTTGCATGTTGCACTCTCAAGAGAATGATTTTATCTTGTCTGGAAAAATTATGTCAAGAGAGTGTGTATCTGTTGAGGATAGGGACTCTCAGCTTGTGTGGATGGACCAAAGAATGTCTAAATATAATGTTACACAGAATGTCATGACATTTTACTTCAAAGATTCTAATACATTCATCATGAGAACATGTCTTTATGAGGGTTTGTGGCAATTAGTGACATATGGGAACATCCTTAAGGACATCGCGTATTTTCGAAAATCAGGTTTAATGCACTTTAAGTGGAGGCGCAAAATATTTGATTTTATCATTAATTCACTTATTCGAAGGAAACTCATTCAAAGGCCCGTCACTCCATAAACGCTTCACTACATCATACTTCACATTTGCTCTCCTAACTTCCATTCCAAATCTGCTTATTTTTTCTCTCTGCAAAGTCCTATCAGCAAGTCTCAACAGTCATCTGCTTCAACTTCAAAGAGATTATCTTTCGATCATGAATCTAGGGTTCATCATCTTTGTGAAGATATCCTAGATGTTGCTCCTCTGAATGTAGTCGTTCTTGAAGTTGTTAGGGTTTCTAAACCTAGAACACCTAATTTGTATAGACCCATGGATCAGTCTGGATGTCCTACTATGTTTGGTGATGAAGAAACTAAAGAACTCATCTCAAGAAACTTGGATGAAAATAGTGACTTTGCTGGAGAATATGCTTCTCAGGAAACTCAGAAGAATCCAGGGTTTGGACCAAGTAGTGACGCTGCTAAAGAAACCACTATTGTATATGCTATTGAAGGGAGCTCCAAAGATGATGATGATGATGTTGTAACACCTGTTGTTGGGTTACTAATCAAAATGATGAAGGTGCAAAGTTGCTGAGGACCTTCCTGAAGCTGAGAACAATAAAGAAGATACTCCTGATGATATGATTGATCTTGATGATCTATCTGATAATGAGCTCATTGCCAACATCAATCCAAGTGTGGCAAAAAGATTTATTTCCAGGAAAGGGAAAAGTGTTTCTGGTCAAAGCACTCATCGGAGCAAGCCAATGCCCAGAAAGGACAACACAAAAGACACTCCTAAGACGACTGTTATTAGTCCCTCTAAAGTGTGAAGTAAGGTGGTTACCAAAAAGAGAAAGGTCAGAGATACCTCTGAGTCTGATGAGGATGTTGAGAGTGATGTTCCAGACATCACACCAAGAAAGAAGTCAACTTCCAGCAAGCTTACCTCTAGGGTGCATGATGCACATCTGGATAACATTTCTTTTCACTACATATGCAGTGTAAATAAGTGGAAGTTTGTATACCATAGAAGGTTTTCCTTGGAAAGAGAGGTTGTTGAGTTTGTTCTGAACTGCACTGAAATTATGGACCTAATCTACTTTGCAGGTCTCTTCAAAATTGTGGCCAGATTCTCACCATGCTATGAAATTCTGGTAAAAGAGTTTATTGTAAACCTTTCTGAAGAATATGCTAATGGGAAGTCACAGGACTTTAGAAAAGTGTATGTTAGAGGTAAGTGCATTAACTTTTCTCCTGTTGTGATAAATACCTATCTAGGTAGAGATGCTGCAAATTACCTTGAGTTAGAAGTGACTGATAATCATATTTGTAAGACACTCATTGTTGATCAAGTCAAGTATTGGCCAAGAATGGGAAATCTTTCAACAAGAATGCTTAGTGTTAAGTATGTTATGTTAAATAGAATAGGTGCATCCAACTGGGTTTCTACCAACCATACATATATCATTACTACAGGTTTAGGAAGGTTTATCTATGTTATGGGTATCAAAATCAAATTTTATTATGGTACTTATATATTTGAACAAACCATGAAGCATGTTGGCATAATGGTTGTGGAATTACCTATTGCCTTTCCTTCCCTCATGTGTGGGATTATTTTGAACTAGTTTCCTGCCATCTTGATTGAGTCTGACATAGCCTACAAAAGGGAAAGTGCTCTTGCTTTCCATTATAAGTTGTTTCAGGGTGCTCATATTTCTTACATTGTTGTGACATCAACTGCAACATCTATTAGCAGCAAACCTCTTGACAAAAGATCAATCATTACTGAGCTCAAGGAAGCTTGTAAGGAGCTAGATGCCAGAAAGGAAAAATTTGAGAAAATGATTGAGGCATAGGAGAAATAGGTGGAAACTGAGGAAGAATAGGTTGGAGAAGAGGTTGAAGGTGATAAATGCTCAGACAGTGAGGGAGAGGAGGATGTTGGAACTGATTTTGATTGATGTCTGTGGAGGGTTGTTGGTCATGTTTCTGTTTTTTTATGTTTAGTTCCTTGCCCTTGAAGGCACCGTTGTATTTTTATTTGGATTTCTGGTTATGTACTTGTTGGGGTTCCTCTATACCCATGACATTTTTTCTCTTAATGAGCTTGTGGTGACAGGTTCTTTTGCTTTATGATTGTGATCTTGTTTTGGCCAAATTTCTGGAGAGAAAAAAGGGTGAGTAATTAGATAGTCTGCTTCTTTGGTTGTATGCTGATGAATACTATTTATTTTAGTATTGTCGGTCTATGTGTGCTACAGGGGCTAGGCATAACAGGTTGAGGGGGAGAATAAATATCTCTATGTTTTCTGCTGTTGTGGATGTGCTAATAAGTTGTACTCTGGTATAATTCTTGTTAGTTTTCTGTTGTGTGCACAACTTATGAATTATGGTGATTCTGCTTTTGCTAGTGTATTGTGCTCTTACAGTTGATGCTTCAGTTGTTGTACTGATACAGTTGTTGGTTTGAGGGGGAGTCCTCTCTGTTGTGTGCTTCCTGTTGCTGTGTGTTTCTCTAAAGTTTTTGTGTGTGCTGATAATACTTAAATTGTTTCAGCCAAAAATTTGCCAAAGGGGGAGTTTGTAGATGTTTTAGATTGGCAATATTTTGTTGTAAAAATTGTGTTTATTTCTTGATGCCATAAGTAATGTTATGACATGTGATTTAAGCATTATGCAGGTGTGTAGTTTTTGTGTGCAACTGTTTGAACAAGACGTCAAGACTGATGTCATGACATCTCTGACTGGGCCTTAAGACCTAAGTGAATCCTATTTTGTGTGCACATCCTTCAATCATTATTACTGAGATTTTGTTATGGTTTTAGCACGATTTTACCAGAAGGAAAAGAAGGATTCAGCTTGGAGTTATTTTAGCAAAACATTTGTTCTTGCTATTTTTGTTCCTTTATTTAAGGAATTATTATTTCTGATTTGTGCAAGTTCAGGAGGCCCAATGCCCATTCAAGGATCTACTTAAGGCTGCATTACCCTAGTGTGAACGTGTGGAAAATAAGGATTTTGTATTCGGCGTTTTTCACGTGTGTGTGTGTTAGTTTCTTGTGAGCCAAGCAATTGTATTTTAATGATTGTTTTGGACTAGGTGTGAATTTTTATTTAGTCCACTTAAAGCTTTTAAGCAAGAGTGTTTGTATTTGACTTAATCTTTTAAGTAAGGTCAAAGATTGTTTTGAAGAGTGTCTTTGTTTTCTTTGAGTTGTTTGTTTAAGATCACTGTTGTGATTGAGGGGGAGTGAGAGGGGTCTCTTATCTAGGAGTTCCTAGGTAGAACTGTCATTGGGTATGGATTAAGTGAAACGATTGCAAACTAGGTTGTTTGTTGTAGATCTTTGAATTGATACTACTAATAGTGAAGTTCCTTCCTGGCTTGGTAGCCCCCCGAGTAGGTGTGATTGCACCGAACTTGGTTAACAACTCTCTCTGTTGTTTAATTTTTTCTTTGTCTTTTATTGTGTTTTTAAACTTATTGTTATTGGTGTCGTGACATCGTGTTAGACATTGTATATCAATTGCCAGAATTTCAATTGGCATCAAAGCAGGCACCCTGCCTGTTTTTTATGGGTGAGATCTAGGGGCATTATTCTGGTACCATTGACAAGGAAGAAAGATTTGGACATAGACCACCCATTCTAGATGGTTCTAACTATGATTATTGGAAACCTCGCATGGTTTACTTATTCAAATCTCTGAATAAGAAGGCATGGAAAGTTGTTGATAGAGGATGGGAACATCCTGCTATTACTGATAAAGATGGCAATACAACTCTAAAGCCTGAGGAGGATTGGAGCAAAGATGAGGATGAGTTGGCACTATGGAATTCTACAGCCTTGAATGCCTTGTTCAATGGCATTGATAAAAACATATTCAGACTTGTGCATCACTGTCAAAATACCAAAGAAGTTTGGGATATTATTAGAACCACTCATGAAGGAACCTCTAAACTTAAGATGTCAAGACTTCAAATGCTTACCACCAAATTTGAAAATTTGAGAATGAAAGAAGATGGATTTGTTCATGACTTTCACATGAACATTCTTGATATTGCTAATGCCTTGGGAGCCTTAGGAGAAAACATGTCTGATGAAAAGCTTGTGAGGAAGATTCTCAAATCTCTTCCCAAGAGATTTGTTATGAAGGTGACTTCCATAGAGGAATCTTAGGACATTTGCAACATGAAGTAAGAAGACCTTATTGGATCCCTTCAGACCTTTGAAATTGGACTCAATGATGTGCCTGAAAAGAAGAACAAAAGCATAGCTCTTGTGTTAAATACTGAGGCGAAAGCAGAAAGAGGTGAAGTGGGGAATGAGGAAAGTCTGGAAGAAGTTGTTGCCATGATGGGAATACAATTCAACAAGGTCATTAAGAGGATGAATTTTGGCTCAAGATCAAATGTCAAGAACACTTCATCTAACATCAGCAGATCAAATGAGTCAAGTACAAAACATGAAGAGACGTCAAGCCAAAGCAGAAGAGTTCAATGTCATGGGTGTGATGGTTTTGGCCATATTAGAGTTGAATGTCCCACCTATCTGAAGGGGCAAAGAAATGCTTATCTATTACATGGTCTAATGGAGATTCTGAGAGTGACATTGAAGAAGAATCAGCTAAACATATCACTTTTTGATAGGGACGTGTGTGTATGATTAAGACTCTAGTAGAGATGAGCTAACGTTTGAGGAACTTGCTGATACTTATCAAAAGTTATGTATAAAGTGTGCCTAAGTGGTACAAGAAGGATAAAAACATAAAAAGATCATAGATATCTTGGAGGCTGAAAAGAAAGGGCATTTGTCAACAATATCACATCTGAATGATGAGGTCACCTTGTTGAACTCCAAACTTGATCAAATGACCAGATCCATCAGAATGCTTAACAGTGGATCTGAAACTCTTCATAACATTCTTCAGACTGGAAGAAGTGCAAGAGACCTATCTTGCATAGGATTTTATGGATTTATAAGGAGTAGCCAACCTGAGTTCAAGAAGGATGTTATTGAACAGATGTTGAAACCAGTACCTCAACATCATAAAATAATAAGACTCACTCATCAAAGGAAAAAATATTAATGATGGAGATGTCACTACTGAGCAAAACATTATTATCAAGAATCAACAATAGGTTCCTAAGCATGTTGCCTTGCTAGCTTGTACTTCCCGTAAAGGATTAGCTTAAGAGGACTGGTATTTTGATAGTGGCTGCTCTAAACATATGACTGAATAAAAGATATGTTGACTAATATAAAACCTCATCCTACCAGCTATGTGACGTTTGGTGATGGAGCTAGAATAAAAATCAAAGGAGTTGGAAAACTTGAAGGCTCAGGTGTTCCAAATCTTGATGGTGTACTTCTTTTGGAAGGATTAACTGCTAATCTCATTAGAACCAGACAACTATGTGATCAAGGATGTCATGTCCATTTCACAAAATTAGATTGTCTTGTCACAAAAGAAGAGAATGGTGTGATTATGAAGGGTGTCAGGTCTGAAGATAATTGTTATCTCTGGGTTAATCAAAAGTCATTTTGCTCAAAAAGGGAGACAGAGGAAGAGAACAGTATTACTCAACATAATGGAATTTGTGATTGTTGCATGTTGCACTCTCAAGAGAGTGATTATATCTTGTCTGGAAAAAGTATGTCAAGAAAGTGTGTATTTGTTGAGGAATGGGACTCTCAGCTTATGTGGGTGGACCAAAGAATGTCTAAATATAATGTCACACGGAATGTCATGACATTGTACTTCAAAGATTCCAATACAGTCAGCATGAGAACATGTCTTTATGAGGGTTTGTGGCAATTAGTGACATATGGGAACATCCTTAAGGACATCGCGTATTTTCAAAAATCAGGTTTAATGCACTTTAATTGGTGGCAGGGAATATTTGATTTCATCATTAATTCACTTATTCGAAGGAAACTCATTCAAAGGCCCATCACTCCACAAACGTTTCACTACATCATACTGCTCATTTTCTCTCCTAACTTCCATCCAAATCTGCTTATTTTTTCTATCTGCAAAGTCCTATCAACATGTCTCAACAATCATCTGCTTCACCTTCAAATAGGTCATCTTTTGAGCCTAAATCTAGGGTTCATCATCTTTCTAAAGATGTCCTAGATATTTCTCCTCTGAATGTAGTCGTTCCTGAAGTTGTTAGGGTTTCTAAACCTAGAACACCTAATGTGCATAGACCCAAGGATCAGTCTGGATGTCCTACTGTGTTTGGTGATGAAGCCACTAAAGAACTCATCTCAAGAAACTTGGCTGAAAATAGTGACTTTGTTGGAGAATATGCTTCTCAGGAAACTCAGAAGAATCCAGGGTCTGGACCAAGTAGTGAGGCTACTAAAGAAACCACTAATGTATATGCTATTGAAGGGAGCTCCAAAGATGATGCTGATGATATTGTAACACCTGTTGTTGGGGTTACTAATCAAAATGATGAAGGTGCACAGGTTATTGAGGACCTTCCTGAAGCTGAGAACAACAAAGAAGATACTCTTGATGATATGATTGATCTTGATGATCTATCTGATAATGAGTGCATTGCCAACATCAATCCAAGTGTGGCAAAAAGATTGATTTCCAGGAAAGGGAAAAGTGTTTTTGGTCAAAGCTCTCCTCAGAGTAAGCCAGTGCCCAGAAAGGACATCACAAAAGACACTCCTAAAAGGACTGTTGTTGGTCCCTCTAAAGGGTGGAGTAAGGTGGTTACCAAAAAGAGAAAGTTCAGAGTTACCTCTGAGTCTAATGAGGATGTTGAGATTGATGTTCTAGACATCACACCAAGAGAGAAGTCAACTTCCAGCAAGCTTGCCTCTAGGGTGCCTGATGCACCTCTGGATAACATTTCTTTTCACTGCATCAGAAGTGTGAATAAGTGGAAGTTTATATACCATAGAAGGTTGGCCTTGGAAAGAGATGTTGTTGAGTTTGTTCTCAACTGCACTGAAATTATGGACTTAATCTACTTTGCAGGTATCTTCAAAACTGTGGCCAAATTCTCACCATGCTATGAAACTCTGGTAAAAGAGTTTATTGCAAACCTATATGAAGAATGTGCTGATGGGAAGTCATAGGACTTCAGAAAAGTGTATGTTAGAGGTAAGTGTATTAACTTTTCTCCTGTTGTGATAAATACCTATCTAGGTAGAGATGATGCAAATTACCCTGAGTTAGAAATGACTGATAATCATATTTGTAAGACCCTCACTGCTGATCAAGTCAAGTATTAGCCAAGAAAGGGAAAGCTTTCAACAAGCATTCTTAGTGTTAAGTATGCTATGTGTAACACCCTAATTTTTGCCCTAAGATTTCTTCGCATATCATCTGCATTTCGCATACAAACAAGATTGCACTGGCTTTCGAGTTTCTCCTCAGATGTAGGGTCTATGCTTTGCAGGGGATCACCATTGTTTTTACTTCTTTATATTTGTTTATATTTACTGATCACTAACCAAAATACCAAAAAAAAAATATGTTGCAGTGTTTCTTCTTCTTATCTGTGTTGCAGGTTTTCAAAGACAGGACAGTGATCTCAATCCAGATGCGTTTGTTCAGTTATAATTTGATCCAAATGGATGTTTGACCTAATATTGGTCAAACTATCAGAAGATTGTTCAATTGCAGGTTGTGTGGGCTATTGGTTTATTTCTCGGACGATGTGTATTCAATGATAAGTTATGGTGAGTACGGGAATTCTCTGGTTTATATAGCTGTGGTTTGTGAGAAGTGCGATCCAGATTGGCTTGATTGAGTGGTCATCAGATCATCTGTGGATTTATTTTCCAAGAGATCGATTCAGAAGTATTTGAAAATGTTCAGAGGTTCAAAAGTCAATGGTGGTGGCGTGAATGGCAAGTTGCGAATTATTCAGTTGTTCAGTGGATCTTTGGTTGACTGTATTCATGCTTATCTGTGGCGTGTGAAAAAATCGGGAGTTGGTCGTGAAACCTAAAAAAAATCATCATCATTTCATATCCATTATTCTTTTTTCGATCAAACCATTTTTTTTCATTTATTCATCCATATTCCTTTTCAATAATCATTTCCATTATTCCAAATTCATTTCTTTCTTCCAAATTTAGTCCATTAACCATTTTTTGATTTCCGATTATTGCAATTTTTCATTCCAATTGCCGTTTTTTTTCTATCCATCTTTTCAATTCCTTTTATTCACTTTCGTCCAATTTAATCCAAATATCCATTTTTTTATTCTACATTTACCAAAAATCCCAAAATCATTTTATTATATTATCCATTTTTATATAACCAAAAAAAAAAGATATAGAAAAAGTCCACCAATTTTCTTTTAGCCCATTTTAAAATTCATTAATAAAATATCATAGTCATTTTTTTTTGTATCACAAAGCCCAAACATTTCAAGCCAACTTTCCATCAGCAAACTCCCACAAAATCCAAGCCAGCATTTCCTAAGCCTCTTCCGTACAGCACTTTCCCTCATGCTAACCTCCTCACGCGCAAACAAGCAGCATCAGGCCCACATTTCCAAGTCCACACGCAAGTCATCCCAACAAAGCCATACATGCATTCAGCTCACAACAAGCCAAGCCTCATGAGGCAAAACCAGCTTGCCAATTCACACGCCCTTTTGCCTGCCCAGCTCAAGCCTTCCGTACAGCGTTGAACAATTTCCAGCCAAGTACATTTCACATCACTGCATCCCGTACGTGACTTCGCAAAAGCCAGCAGCCTTTAAGCCAAGCACAAACTTTCCCTCAACTGCACTTCAAATGTCGTACCACAAGCCAAATAAATTCCCAGCTTATCCCGCATCCCACAAGCCCAATACTTCAACAAACCCCATACAGCAACAACAAGCAAAAGCATCAACAAAACACGTGCAAGCCGCATGGTAATACTTTCCAGCCTCAGCCTTTCCTCACAATCCGAAGCAAGTTCACAAGCCAGTCGCAGCCAACTTCAGCCGAAACCTCATACGCCCTCACACAAACTTCAACATGCCGTCACGCTTCACGCACGCGCAGGCCCAATTTTTCCCCAAGCAAAATTCCAAGACTCCTCAACGCAACCCAAAGCCGCACCTGTTAAACATTAAAACGCAAAATGCAAAAGCCAAAACATATCAAAACGCAGGAAATGAAAACGCAAACTCAGCATCAAACTCGTGCTTTCAAAACGAAAAAACAAAATCAAAAACGACGTCACAAAATTCATTTCAAAATTCTTCCAATTCCCTCTATAAATATAACATCATTCTTCAATTAATTTCAAGCTTCAATAGCCTCTGAAACTGCTGCCAAATCCAATCCCGATTCACTTTTCCCAATTTCCAGAATTCCCCTTTCTCCTTTCATCACCTTCAGCCTTCAATTTGATTTTCATTCTCAAAATACCTTCAAAAAGCTAACTGAATCCGAAGAGAGAAGAAGAAGGTTCTCAAGTGAGAAGAAGAAAGAAAACTTCGCGTGATTTCGAGGAAGAAGAAGCGTTTCTATTCGCTGTGTTTTTGAAGGTGAGGAGAGGATCCATGAGCTTCCCCTGTTTTGCCGTTTTGATTTTGCGAAGAAGAATACCTAATTCTTCTGTATTTTGATCTTCTATATATTTTGTTTTTTTTAATTTATTTTAATAAAAAAATTAAAGATATGGAGAATGGAGTTGGGCCTGAGGCCATATGTTTTTGTTGCTATATCCAGATCCTTATTATGCGCAGCTACTCCCTCCTCCCCTTTCCTTCCTTTTTCTATTTTCTTTTAATCTTTAATTTCTTTTTTTTAATGTTATTATTATAAATTGTTTTGATGCAAGAAGTTTAGAAATTATTTTTTAGAAAGAAAAAGATTTAGAAAAAGTTACTTTAAAAACAATTTAGAAAAAGATTTTAAGAAAAGAGTTTTAGAAAATGATTTAAAAAATATTTTAAATTCTTTTGTGGATCTATTTTTGGATCCATTTTTCTTCATCTCTTCTTTTTGGTCGATGACAATCTCCGATTCGTGGATTGTTGATTTCCGATCGGTTTAATCTTAATTATTTCAAATCTATGGATGAATGATCATTTGGATCATTCTCCATACTTTGAGATCGTGATAGGTTGCTTTCGATAAATTCAACGAAAATCTCGATTAAGATTAGACCATTCTTTTTTCTTTTAGTGTGGCATGTTTTCAGAGAACGATCCATAATATCGTTTCTCTAACATGTATTAACACGAATATTTTCCACTTTAATTAGTGGTGGCCGGCCTCATTTGTAGGGTAATTACTTCGTAAATTACTCGGCGATTGCTTAACATAGACCTAAAGTTGTCCCGATTCGGAATGAGATCCACTTGGATCCGGTTGCCTCTATTTTATTTTTCTTTTCGTGGTTGTGCTTGATTAAGTTCATCATACCACTTATATTGTAAATATTATAATAATGTGAATATAATCTGTTTAAATTTAATCTCTCGCACCTTATCCTTTTATTTCAATTCCTCGTTCCCTATCTCTTTATTATGCTTTATCATATTATATCATATATCATTTGTTTATGTTTATATTGTTGCTTGTGATTTTTATTTTGTCCATTTGGATACCAAAACATTAATAATGGATTAAACACTTAAAAGACTTGTGACTTTAATTTCGGACTATGGTTACTATCCTTAGTTTTGGAGTATGGACTTAGATTTTAGGATCTCTACCCTTGCTCAAGTTGTGACGGATTAGAAACTTTGGCCTCAAGTTATTTCATTGGCCTTTGAAGATGGAATTCCGAACTTTGAAGAATTGTGCATAATATGGTTTGGTAACTCTTCTCTTAACTTTTTAATTCAAGTATTAGGATAGTCCCTTCATCTCCTCCCCATTCTTAAATTTTCAAAACTTCTCCCTATTTCAAAAAATCTTCTTGTTTTTAAACTTCAAATGCTTTCATAATCAAACCTTGATTTAGGTCAAGCGATTTTAATCTTTTCACTTTATTTTCTTAATAAATGTTAATCCATGTAAATATATCAAAATCATTTTCTTACATACTTTAAAAAATTCAAAACTCACTCAATTGTTTTTTGGGCCTTGTGCACCTTTTCTTTTCATATGTTTAGATATGATTCATCCTTTCTAGCGGAATTATTCGCTAAAGGATGACGACTTATCTTTACATTTTAAAATTAATGCAACTCATTGTTTCTTTTCAAATTTTGTACCACGAACTACGAGGTTTTGATCTCGCATTGCACTTTGTGGGTACGTAGGCATGAGGCGTTAAAACCTCATCAAACACAAAATCATTAAAAAACATTCTTCTCCTCATCCCTTCAATCATTTTCAAGCAAACCAATTTCAAACCAAAAAGCAATAAATATTTCAAAGGGCTCCCGTGGAGTACCATGGACGAGTCGGGTGCCTAAAACCTTCCCGGTTCGTAACCAATCCCCTTACCCATTCTCTATTTGTTTCTTTTAGCTTTTGCTTTTAGATCCTTAGGTTTTTGTTCGTTCTTTTACCTTTTTCCTTTTGGAAATAAATAAAAGCGCGGTGGCGACTTTGTGTACATCGAGTGAAGTTAATCAATAGCTTACACTCACAATTTTACCGCTACACTATGTTAAATAGAATAGGTGCAACCAACTGGGTTCCTACCAACCATACATCTAACATTGTTTTGGGTTTAGGAATGTTTATCTATGTCGTGGATACCAAAACCAGATTTGGTTATGGTACTTATATATTTGAACAAACCATGAAGCATGCTGACACAATGGCTATGAAATTATCTATTGCCATTCCTTCCCTCATATGTGGGATTATTTTGAACTAGTTTCCTGCCATCTTGACTGAGTGTGACACAACTTGCAAAAGGGAAAGTGCTTTTGCTTTCCATTATGAGTAGTTTTAGGTTGCTCATGTTGTTGACATTATTGTGACATCAATTACAACATCTACTAGCAGCAAACCTCTTGACAAAAGATCAATCATTACTGAGCTCAAGGAAGCTTGTAAGGAGCTAGATGCGAGAAATACAAAATTTGAGAAAATGATTGAGGCATTGGAGAAAGAGGTGGAAATTTGAGGAAGAATGGGTTGGAGAAGAGGCTGAAGGTGATAATAGCTCAGACAGTGAGGGAGAGGAGGATGTTGAAACTTATTTTGTTGATGTCTGTGGAGGGTTGTTGGTCCTATTTCTGTGTTTTTTTGTTTTTTATGTTTGGTTCCTTGCCCTTGAAGGCACCTTTGTATTTTTCTTTGGATTTCTGGTTATGTACTTGTTGGGATTCCTCTATACCCAGGATATTTTTGCTCTTAATGAGCTTATGGTGACAGGTTCTTTTGCTTTATGATTGTGATCCTGTTATGGCCAAATTTCTGGCAAAAAGGGGAGTAATTAGATAACCTGCTTCTTTGGTTGTGTGCTGATGAATACTATTTATTTTAGTATTGTCATTTTATGTGTACTGCTAGGGCTGGGTTTAATAGGTTGAGGGGTGTCGCTCCCGCCTGATGACACGGGGCCAAGAGGGGTACAGACACGAACGGTCGGCGAAAGGGAGATCACAAGGGTGAACTGAAAAGAGTCGCCAGCTAGGCATTTTTATCCCGGAGGAAAGGTAATGCTGCATAAACCTAAGAAGAAATGGATAAGACGGTTGTGAACCAGAGAAACTGAGAAAGGGGGTTGGTTACAACCTGGGAAGGTATTAGCACCTAGATTGTCCGCCGTACTCGACGAGGGGTAATGAGAATACCTTAAGTATGAAGTAAACACCTCACACTTAATCACCATGATGTAGGATTAAGATCATTAACCTACTTGCATTTATTTAGATGTTTTTGGAGTTTTTGTCTGGTGTTAAGTAATGAGTTTAAGCCATAATCAAGGATTTAATGGACCCATTACACCATCCTAATAGAAGGATAATAGATGAGAACATTTAAGCTGAGAAAGGCTCCCC
Organism: Lathyrus aphaca; assembly: GCA_963966055.1. Taxonomy (NCBI): domain Eukaryota; kingdom Viridiplantae; phylum Streptophyta; class Magnoliopsida; order Fabales; family Fabaceae; genus Lathyrus; species Lathyrus aphaca. Next base: position 132,996,219 of record OZ014519.1, on the reverse strand, counting down.
AACTTAATCCATGATTAGGGATTAACCTCATGACAAAACAAAGCATTTATTAGAGTGGATTTTAGTTAATGGTAAGATTAAGAAATGGATTTTATGGCTTGTAAGACAACTTGAGGGGGACTTGTGCATTAACACTAGGGTTAGTCCTTCTTAGCCAGTTAAGGAAGAATTAGAACCCTAATGCAAGGCCCAAGTTACAAGCTTGATGTCTTAGTGATTATTAAGTGAATTGATTAAAGTATTTAAAAACATTAAGGGTTTAACACTTAGGATTAAAGTTATACATTCCATCCTAATAGAAGGATGCAGGCATAAGCTTAATCACAAAGCCTTAAAACCTTGAAGGTTTAGTCCTTGATTAAGAGATGAGAAGAGAAGACTCAAAAGATGACACAAAGGTAAAACTAATGGGGGGACTAATCAAACCCTAATTGTGATCATGCTTGGGTGTTCCTAGGGTTTGTGAGGCTTGCAAGAAGATCTTCAGAGAAGCCACCAAGGAAGAAACAGGATGGAAGGAAAAAAAGCAGCAAGGAGCAAGACAACTTACTTCACTTAAGAAGATAAGTTGCTTGAGGAAGGAAAGAGGAGAAGGAGCATGAATGAGCAAGCTCACTCTAATTCACAAGTAAAAATGTAGCAATGGATACATAAAAGAGATGACAAGAGATTATGAGAAGTGAAGGCAAATTCACTTCTCAAACACTTACCACCTGAAAAGATAGCAACAAGAAATGAAATGAAATGAAAATGAGATGAGATGCATGGGTGCAATAAAAATCAGAAGCATAATAATGATGCAAATGATGCTATGATAGGGTATGAAAACATGTCAAGAGATGAGGATGATCATACAAGTAATGAAGATGCAAATGAGACATGAAAGGAAGCATGAAAGTTCATGAAAACTTATGAAATGCAAGGGATGCATAACATGGTAAATGGATGATGCAATGATGATACATGATTTCAATATGTCCTAAGATGTCTTATATGTCATGTGGATGCACAAAATGTCATGTCAAGTTCATGTATGCAAGCATATGAAGAATGAATGCAAATGAAGGCAAAAATTAGGGTTTATGTACAAGATGCAATGCAAAATTCAAAATCAGAAGCAAATGACAAGATAAAAAATTGAAAATGGGATAAAAGGTACCCTAAACCCACATGATTTCATACCCCAAAGGAGGAGACCTAACTCTTAACCCTAAGGAAGTTATGATTTTCCTAAGTTATCTAAGGTTTTAAGGGACCTCACAAGGAAAAATGAAAAACAAATCAAAAATGAAAGATAAATTCATGCCAATTTTATCCTAGAAACTACATGATATGTGGGATGCAATGCAAAAAGAATCACTATCAAACCCTTCATGGTTAGGCAGAAAAGATTTTTCTAAGTTAGGGTCAAAAATATTGATTTTTAAGAACCCTAAATCCAAAGAAAATGTCAAAATGGATCAAGAACCAAAAAGAAATTTGTATGAATGGTTTGATAATGTCTCTAAATGTGTCAATATGCAATGTGATTTTTTTGGTGATTTTTAGAAACTTAAATGGTATTTTAATTAATTAATTTCCATTAATTAATTAAAATAAACATTTAAATATTTTAAAAATACAAATTTTATGCAAAAAATAAAATAAAAATTATTTTCAGAATGAGAAAAATATTTAAAGTCATGATGCAAAAAATAAATTTTTTTGAAAGCTTCTAGATATTTTAAAATAAATATGCAAAATAAATAAAGAAAATATGAATTAAAATGGATTAAAACAAAAGTAGGATGATCTGAAGGCCAGGATTCAAACCTAGGGGGCAGGAATTGACTGCGCGCGTGATCTAGTGGTCAGAATTCAAACTGGATTTTTTGAATTAATTAATCCTAATTAATCTAATTAATTAAGATTAGGGCTTAATGAAGCAATCTGAGCAATTCACTGCGCGCGCGAAAGCTCAATCCAAGGGCTATTATTCAAACTGACCTAAAACCCTAATTAACCCTAATTACTTTCAGACGACCGGAACAGTGGTTCCGGTCGTTTTCTCCGGCGAGGCCAAATCCCTAACTCTCTCTACAAGCCAACCCACCCCAAATTAACTGCCCAGAAATTATCCCCCACTCAAAACGAACTCAAACCACCATCCAAACATAATTTATAACAAGCATACATGGAGAATCGAAGAAGAACAAAAACTGGACAAAGTTTCAGAGAGTCATAACATGTTCATTTCTCAACTATTTTCAAAAATAAAAAGAGCAGCATGATCAGTGAAGTATGGAGAACAACTCTATAACAAGAAATACAAGTTCTGGAAAAATTGTTCTTGGTGATAACTGAACTGGAGCTTTCACCTTTGTAGCTTTCTGGCCAGTTCCTTGCTTCCAATCACCCTCAATGACCTTCCTCAAGAGTTTGCAAAGCTTGGTTGGAGTTTATATGGCCTCTATGTGAAGTTTGCTGAAGTTCAGTTCAAGGATGGTGAAAATCATATTTTTGATATGGGGTGTTTAAAGGCAAAATGAAGGGTGGAAAATGATCAGTGATGAATGTGGAGTTGAATGGTGGAAAAAGTTTGGAGTTTTGATGGCTGAGTTGTGTGTTTCGAAGAGAAATGCATAAGAGGGGATTTTTGTGAATGTTGACTTGTGGGAGAGCTCAGGCTTGCTTGATGTATGAAATGGCTTACTTGAGGTCCACATAACATGTTCTGATCGGGCAGAGAGTTGTTGTGGAGCAGTGTGATTGGTATGGCTCATGTTGCAAAAAGTAAAGAAAGTTGTACTTGGAGGTATGGGCAAGTGGAAGGCAGGGATTTTGGCATGTCCTGGTTCAGATGAGATCAAGGAATGTTTGTGAATCAGATTTAATGAGTTGTGGCAAGTGGATGAGAGGTTTTGTACCATTTTGCAAATTCATGAAGTTTTGGCCCCTTTTGGATTTCTTCATGGGAAAGGCATGAAACTTTGAAATTCTTGGGCCAATTCTAAATTATAGGTCATGTATGATGTTTGTGTAATGGTTAGAAGTCACTTAGAGATCACAAATTGCCTTGGTATGAGTTTTTGCAAGTTTCCCTCTTTGGTACATAAGTGAAATTTTGTGATTTTTCCCAACTTTGCAAGGTCATAACTTGAGTTCTATGATGAATTAGATCAAGTTCTTGTACTTTTTGAAAAGGGAATGATCCAATCTACAACTTTCATGACCAAGAATTTTTCATTTGAAGCAGTTTTGAATCAAAAAGAGGAGGTTGAAAAACTTTCCCAAAATGGCAAGTTTGCATTACAAGTCACTTTCCCAAAATGGCAACTTTGCAAATGGCTTGAAATTCTTCAATTTTGTGTACTTCTAACTTCTTCTAAGATCAAATAAAGATCATATACACCCAAAATGATGGAGAAGAACCTTTGGTTGGATGATTGAGGGCCTCAGATGCCTTGATTTTGCACTGACTTGTTCAAGAAGTCATTTATTGATCAGATGCCTTCCCCATTGAATTTCTTCATGAAAATTGGTATGCATGATCCTTATATCATATAGAGACAAATAGAAACAAGAATGACCAAAAAATTTGGAGTTATGGCCTCTGAAACCAAAACCCTAATTTTAGGTCATCTGTGCAGTTAAGTTTGGCTCTGCTTCCATGCCTTTCTCAGTTCTTGTGATTTTCTGACTTCCTTGATCTTGGGAGGATATAATATGATGCTTGAACATACATGGATCCTATTGAGATGATTGAAGACCTTTGGAGTGGCTCAAATAGCTCAGGGATTGCTCAGATCACAAACCCTAGATGCAGATGACTTTGAACAAATGCAGTGAAGCAAAAATGCAATATGAGATGATATGATTGAGCTTATGCAAATGAAAAGAATAAAAAGCCATGGGGAAATGAGTGAGGGAAAATTTGGGGTGTTTACAGCTGCCCCTATTTAAGCATGAGTTAGCTGTGTAGGATGTAAGCGACGGCTTAACAGGCAAACAAGATAACTTGTGGTTGAATACCAAAGACAGTCCAAAATTTGCACTCATTAGATGAAAAAGAAAAGGGATATAGATTGTAAAAGGAAGTAAAGTATGATTATAAAGTGCGGGCGATGGAGGACGATCGTCGAGCAGAGGACGACTGTCGGGGATGAAGCGGTGACGGGTACGGCCGGCATGCTGGGGAAATAAGGAAATCATGATGGGGACGACCATCAAGTAAAGAAACAAGACTCTCTGGGGATTGAAGGTAAAGTCAATGATGGGGACGACCATCAGGTTTGCAAAGTGAAGTGAACAACGACGGGGACGGTCATCGGATAAAATGATGAAGGACGATCATCAAAAGGTGAAGGACGATCACCTAGCAGGGGACGACTTCTCTGGGGGATAAGGATGAGGGACGGTTATCCAAGGTGAAGGACGATCACCTGGCAGGGTTCGGCTGCCAGAAGTATCATGACATAGGACGAATTTCAGATAGAAAGAGTCGACTATGGGGACGCCCATCGGATAAGCATGATGAAGGACGATCATCAAGAGGTGAAGGACGATCACCTAGAAGGGTACGTCTGCTCTCGGGGTTTATCATGACATAGGACGAATGTCAGATAACAGGATCAACGATGGGGACGGCCATCGGATAAAATGATGAAGGACGATTATCAAAAGGTGAAGGACGATCACCTAGCAGGATACGGCTGCTAAAAATATCACGACATAGGACGAATGTTGGATAGGGAAGGGTTCCAATAATGGAGACTCCGCTGGTGATGATGAAGGACGATCATCAAAAGGTGAAGGACGATCACCTGGCAGGGTACGGCTGCCGGAAATATCATGACATAGGACGAATGTCAGATAGAAAAGAAATAATTCTCTTTACTGGGGATTTGCTGAGGACTCTTCTGGGGAAGGGTAGACACAGACGAATGTCTAAATTCAAGAAAGAGAAGGTATAAGTGTTTGACACTGTGTATAGATTAATGATGCGGACGAGCATCCTTAAAACTACGATACGGAAAGCCTTTCATGCCCCATGTTGCGCGTTGAATACCTGCAATCCTGTTATGACAAAGAGACACGCAAGTACCCCGAGGTATCCCCTATTGGATTCCATCATAGGAGTTTAGACACTCCCGGGAGTAATATATTTCCTGTAAGCATGTAATTTAGAAAAGATGCATTTGTATTTATGCAATCAATATTATAAGGACATCGGACATTTTTGCAAATGAAATAAAATGTACAAGACGAAGTGTGACTGAAAAATCTGATTTTATTAATTTGGGTGCCCTGAATTGGCAAGTACAGTCAAAGAAACAGATCCCCTGAAATGAGGAGATTGTTACAAATTGAGAAACAAAAAGATGCTGGCAATGTTGATGACGCTTCAATGAGCTTTCCTTTTGCTATGACTTGTATGACATTGACATTCTTCTCATCTTGCTCTTGAAGAAGGTTGATTCTGACCGATGCTCGAACCTTTCGAAGCTTGCCATGTTGTAAGTGATACAGACGAATTCAGAATGCAGTTGTTCGCTTATTCCCTTATTTTGCGTGGATCGCCCTTTCGGGTTTTCAATCCACCGGGATACCCATTTTTGCCTGAGCTGTCCAATGTGGCTTTTTCAACTCAGCGGGTGTACATTTTTTTATTTATTTTCCCTTATTTTTGCCCGAGTCTTTTATTCTGTTTTGACTCACCGGGATGCCCTATTTTTGCCTGGACTTACATTCTGTTTTTGTGTCCAGCGGGTCATTTTATGCGAAGTATTTTTTAACTGCATCTGAATTCACAGGGGACAGGAAGTCTTCACCATCCATAGTGCTAAGCATCAGTGCTCCGCCGGAGAAGACTTTCTTTACTATGAATGGGCCATCGTAATTCGGAGTCCACTTGCCCCTGTGGTCTGTATGAGGAGGGAGGAGTCTTTTCAGCACAAAATCTCCTACTTGGTATTCCCGAAGCCTGACTTTCTGATCGAAGGCTTTCTTCATTCTCTTATGATATAACTGCCCATGATAGATTGCAGCTAATCTCTTCTCTTCGATCAGATTCAGTTGTTCGTATCGAGATCGGACCCATTCTGCTTCATTCAGTTCAACATCCATCAGTACCCGCAAGGAGGGTAATTCAACTTCAACAGGTAGGACTGCCTCCATACCATACACAAGCTGATACGGTGTTGCCCCAGTGGATGTTCTGATTGATGTACGGTACCCATGCAAGGCAAATGGTAGCATTTCATGCTAGTCTTTGTAGGTGACCACCATCTTCTGCACAACCTTCTTGATATTCTTGTTAGCTGCCTCTACAGCGCCATTCATTTTTGGCCTGTAAGGAGAAGAATTGTGGTGTTGGATCTTGAAGTCCCGGCATAACTCTGCCATCATTTTATTGTTCAAATTGGAACCATTATCAGTAATGATTCGCTCGGGCACTCCATACCGACAGATGATGTCTCTCTTCAGGAATCGGGCTACCACTTGCCTGGTGACGTTTGCATAGGAAGCTGTTTCAACCCACTTGGTAAAATAGTCAATGGCAACCAGGATGAATCTGTGGCCATTTGAAGCAGTCGGTTCAATCTTGCTAATCATATCAATGCCCCACATGGAAAAAGGCCAGGGTGAAGACATCACATTCAAAGGATTTGGAGGCACATGCACTTTATCTGCATAAATTTGGCATTTATGGCATTTCCTAGCATAAGCACAACAGTCTGCATCCATTGTGATCCAATAATAGCCTGATCTTAACAACTTTTTAGCCATAGCATGCCCTCCAGCATGGGTACCAAAAGATCCTTCGTGCACTTCGTGCATCAACAAGTCTGCCTCTGCCTTATCAACACATCTGAGAAGTACCATATCAAAGTTTCTCTTGTACAAGGAACCATCAGCATTCAGGAAGAAACTACCAGCTAGCCTTCTTAATATCTTCTTATCATTGGACGATGCCCTAGGTGGGTATGTTTGATCCTCCAAGAAGCACTTGATGTCATGGAACCAAGGTTTGTCATCTTTAGCAAGGTCTGCTGAGAATACATATGCTGGTCTGTCAAGTCTGGACACTGTAATCCGAGGCACAAAGTTGGCAGCTTGAACTTTGATCATGGATGAAATGGTAGCCAGAGCATCTGCAAACTGATTTTCATCTCGAGGGATATATTCAAGCTTAACTGTTGTGAAGAAGGTCAGTAATCTCCTCATATAATCCCGGTAAGGTATCAGATGCTCCTGGTGAGTGTACCATTTGTCGTTGGTTTGATTGATTACCAGAGCTGAATCTCCGAATACTGTCAAAGTCTTGATCCTGAGGTCAATGGCTTCCTCAAGACCCATAATACAAGCTTCGTATTCAGCTTCGTTGTTAGTGCAGTTAAAAGTGATTTTTGCCGAGAAAGGCATGTGAACTCCCTTGGGTGTAAATAGTACTGCACCAACACCACGACCATTCATATTAACAGCCCCATCAAACATCATAGTTCATTCTTCCTCTGGGTCAGGCCCTTCAGTGTGAATAGGCTCTTCATGATCTTTTGCTTTTATGAACATGATGTCTTCATCAGGGAAGTCAAATCTCATAGGCTGGTAATCATCAATGGGTTGCTCAGCAAGATAATCAGACAATACACTGCCTTTGATGGCTTTCTGAGATGTGTACTGAATGTCATATTCTGTGAGAATCATTTGCCATCTTGCAACCCGTCCGGTAAGCGCTGGCTTCTCGAATATGTACTTAACTGGATCCATCTTTGAGATCAATAAGGTAGTGTGGGTCAACATATACTGTCTCAGTCGGCGAGCAGCCCACGCTAAAGCACAGCAAGTTTTCTCGAGCAGTGAATAATGTTGTTCACAGTCGGTAAACTTTTTGCTTAGGTAGTAAATTGCATACTCTTTTCGACCAGACTCGTCATGCTGGCCCAGCACACACCCCATTGACTCTTCTAATATTGTCAAGTACATGATTACAGGTCTTCCTTCAACTGGAGGCATAAGGATCGGAGGCTCTTGTAGGTATTCCTTGATTTTGTCAAAAGCCCTCTGGTAGTCTTCATTCCACCTGACCGTTTGTTCTTTTCTTAACAACTTGAACAAGGGCTCACAGGTTGCTGTAAGGTGAGATATGAACCGTGAAATGTAGTTCAATCTACCTAGAAACCCCCGAACTTCTTTTTCAGTTTTTGGTGCAGGCATTTCTTGGATGGCTTTGACTTTGTCAGGGCCAACTTCAATTCCCTTTTCACTTACGATAAATCCCAGCAGCTTACTAGATTGCACCCCGAATGTGCATTTGTTGGGGTTTAACTTCAATTGGTACTTCCTCAGACGCTTGAATAGCTTCAACAGATTCACCAGGTGGTCTTCTTCTGTGAGGGACTTGGCAATCATGTCATCCACATAACATTCAATTTCTTTGTGGATCATGTCATGGAATAATGTTACCATAGCCCGTTGATATGTGGCACCAGCATTCTTCAGTCCGAATGGCATTACCTTATAACAAAATGTGCCCCAGTGTGTAATGAAAGTTGTCTTCTCCATGTCTTCAGGTGACATTTTGATCTGATTATATCCTGAAAATCCGTCCATGAAGGAGAATACCGAGAACTGAGCTGTATTGTCGACCAATACATCAATGTGAGGTAATGGGAAGTCATCTTTCGGGTTGGCTCTGTTCAGGTCCCGGTAGTCCACACATATCCTTACTTTGCCGTCTTTCTTAGGCACTGGTACAATGTTAGCAACCCACGGCGGGTAACTAGTTACAGCAAGGAAACCGGCGTCCCACTGTTTTTGTACCTCTTCTTTTATCTTCATTGCCATATCTGGGCGAGTATGGCGCAGCTTCTGTTTTACTGGCGGACAGTCTTCTTTCAGAGGTAGCTTGTGCACAACAATGTCGGTGTCCAACCCTGGCATATCCTGATAAGACCAAGCAAAAACATCCATATACTCCCGAAGCATATCAATAAGTTGCTCTTTCACTGAATCTTGCAGACAGGCCCCGATCTTAACTTCTTTTAGGTCTTCTTCGGTACCAAGATTAACTGTTTCAACCTCCTCCTGATGAGGAGTTATAACCTTCTCCTCTTGTCTTAACAACCTGGCTAGCTCTTCAGGTAGCTCATAATCTTCTTCAACCCCTTCATCAGCTTGATTAATCGGATTGTCAAAGTCATACGAAGTCATAGCAGTGTTGTTGTCGGTGCAATCTGGAGGGCACTCTCTGCAAGGGTTTAGATTTGTTCATTTTAGTGATCAGTTTTATCTTGTTTAGAAAAAGTGAAAATGAAGTTATTTATTTTGAAAAAAACATTGCCATTTTATTTTTGTACAAAAAATGAAAAATGAAAAGCAGTGAGCGGAAAAGAAAAGACTCATTTGCAAAAGATGTCCTGATATTCATTAATTGATCGTTTGCACAAAATACAAGATGGCCCGATTACAAAATGAGCCCTGACATCTTGGGCAAGATGCAGGACTTGATGCATGCTTTAAAGACAAGAAATAATAATTACTCTGCAGGAGTAACTCTTATAATTTCCTGGGAAGACCAGTTTGAGACATGGTTCCCCGGGCTCCTTGGACGTATCCAGCTTTCCAGGTTGCGCTTGTCTTCTGACTCATCTTCCAAACTATTCAGAGCATCTGGGGTGAGCATCCCCCTGCTGACAAACTTGGGCTCCATTGCAGCCTCTGGTTGATCTTGTCGAGTTGATCTGTAACCCATCCCGAACCGGACTTCTTTCTTTTCAACTGGCAGCAGCTTGCCCCAGCCTTGAGCGGTACCTTCCTCAACAACCTTCCGAGCTTATTGATATGATGTGATGGAGGTCCCAGACACAGCAGATGCTTCATTGATATTAAGGGCTTCAAACCCTTGACTCATGGTCTCATGGATCTCCCCATCCATCTCAATGTATTTGAAAGTAGCCAGCTGGCTAACGAAGATATCCTCTTCCCCACAAATGGTAATGACTTAGCCCTCCCACTCAAATTTTAACTTCTGGTGAAGGGTTGACGTCACGGCGCCAGCGGCGTGTATCCATGGTCTACCCAATAGACAGCTGTAGGCAGGCTGTATATCCATCACAAAGAAGGTCGTTTTGAAAACTTGTGGGCTAATCATTATTGGCAACTCTATCTCTCCCAGAACTGATCTCTTAGAACCATCAAAGGCTCTCACTACCAAGTTGCTTGGGCATAGTGCCAATCCATCATACTCCAGCTTCACAAGGGCTTTCTTGGGTAAGGCATTGAGTGATGACCCTGTGTCCACCAATACGTGAGAAAGAACTGCACCCTTACACTCCAAGGTAATGTGCAAAGCCTTGTTGTGATTGTGACCTTCCGTTGTCAGATCAGCGTTGGTAAATCCTAGTCCATGACTAGCATTGACATTTCCAACCACAGCCTCTAACTGATTGACAGTAATCTCCTCCGGCACATAAGCTGCGTGCAGAACTTTTAATAGTGCGTTCCGATGAGCCTCGGAGCACATTAGCAATGATAGTATGGAGATTTTGGAAGGTGTTTGGTGAAGCTGGTCCACCACCTTATAATCGCTCTTTTTGATTATCCGCATGAATTCATCAACCTCTTGATCAAAAGGAGTCTTCAAAGTTTCTTTAGCAACTGGTTCTTCTTGCACCACGTTCTTCCCTTTTGCCTTAGCAGCAGCTTCTGCTTCAGCAATGGGTCTTGGCATTTGCGAGGCAAAGAGACGTCCACTTCTAGTGAAGCCTCTGCCTCCCCCCACATTGTCTATCTGAGGTGAAGAAGTTGATGACTCTAAAGTGATTTTCTGCCCCTCGCAGTATAGATCTGAGCCATAATGCCAAGGGATGGCATTATTGCTTTCATAAGGAACTGGCCCAGGCACTGTGATAGTGACCGGACTGATAGCAGCTGTAGAGGGGACCGCAATGGTGTGTGGATCATAATATATGGTAATCGGAGCTCTGACAGGAGTAGCATTTTGTTATGATTTGTTGGAAGGAACATTTGCGGGATCGTAGTATATCGTAACTGTTGAGATGCTTTCATTAGCTATTGTTGATGTTGTAGATGGTACCGTTGGCTGGACGGGTGTTGAAGTTGTAGCAGGAACAGATGGAGTAATGGGTGTTGTCATTGTAGAAGGAATTGTGACTGAACTTGTATCTGTTGAAGTGATTGATTGGATATTTGTTGGAGTTGTAGCAGAATCTATTGGAACAATGGTTGCTGACGTTGTAGGAGTATCTGTGATTGTTGATGAAGGAATTGTTGGAGTTGTAGTCGCTGTTGTCGTAATCTGAAGAATGCCATCTCTGATGAGGCCATCTATGCCGTTTCTCAGTCTCTCACATCCATTAACGGCAATGTTGCAATATCCACAGCCGACCTCACATCCGGGGAACACTTGGCATTCTAACAGCTGAGCTTTGAATTCAACCAAGGGTGTTCGGATTTGTGCAACACTGTTAATTAATATGCATGATTTGCCCTCCTCAATAGCATTAATCCTAGGCCCGTTGTGACTAGGCATTGGATTTCTTGTGACGTTCGGAGGAGGTGCAAAATTGAGAGCTTTTGAGTCTAACAGATCCTGGACTTTCATCTGTAGGGCCCTGCATTTCTCAGTATTATGCACCGGTGCGTTTGAGTGGAATGCACACCTAGCATTTGCATCATAGCCTTTTGGAAAATTGAGAGGATCTGGAGGAGCCAACGTCCTTAACTAAACTAGGTTGAGCTTTAGGAGTTGTGGCAAGAGTGCAGCATACGGCATTGGGATTGGGTCAATTACCCTGTTTGCTTGTGATGGCCTTTGTTGGAAGGGAAGCTGTTGTTGGTTGCCATTGCTGTTGTTGTACGCCCTTTGTTGCGGATAATGAGCTTGTTGTTGATACTGTGGTTGTTGTTGTTGAGGATATGATGAATGTTGTGGAATTGGAGCTGGGATGGTAACAGCTGCTACTGACCGGTGAGCATATTGAGGCCTGCCCCTGCTTGTATGAATGGAATTTGTTTCACCTGCCCTTCGGGGTCCCGCAAAAGGTTTTATGGGATTGCTGGAGGAACTTGCACCGCTGTCGGAGATTTTTCCCATCTTCAAGAGACTTTCAATCCTCTCACCAGCTATGACCACATCAGCAAAACTGGTAGAGGAGAAAGCAACCAGTCTATCAATATAAGTCACTTGCAACGTGTTCATGAACATGTCAGCCATTTCCCTTTCTGACATGGGTGGTTGGACAGTAGCAGCAAGCTGTCTCCACCTCTGAGCATAATCCCGGAAGCTCTCTCTGGAAGACTGAGACATGCCCATTAGAAGAGTTCTATTGGGAGCCATGTCCAGGTTGTACTGATATTGACGGATGAAAGCCTCGGCCAAATCCTTCCAGCATCTTATGGTGGCCCTAGACAAATGCGAATTCCATTTTCTCGAAGCTCCAGTCAGACTGTCCTCAAAGTAGAACATCCATAACTTTTCATCCATGGTATAAGCTTTGAACCTTCCCAAGAAAGATTGCAGATGAGTGCGAGGACAGGAGGTACCATTGTACTTTTCAAAGCATGGGGGCTTAAATTTGTGGGGAATTCTCACCCCATCCACTAGTCCCATATCCATCACATCGAAGCCCAAAGAATTCTGAGATTCTAAAGATCTTAACGTTTCAGCAATCTCGTCCAATCTTCTGTCATATATCTCATCTCCAGCCCCAATGACAGTAAACTGTTCTCCCTGGGGATCCTCCTGCAGGATTTGGCCCCCAGTAGCATTACCTTGACTATTCCTCAGGATGTTAACTTCTGGATTCAGATGAGGTCCATATACTGGTGGGTCAATACAAGGCTGGCCCCGTTCATTGTTGCTAGTTCCTCCTGTTCCAAGATGAGGTTCCTCAGGAGTTTGTCTTTCCACCAGCTCTCTTAACCTTTCTTGACTCTGGGCTAAGCCAGTCATCACTGCCATGAACTGAGACATCTGATTTCTCATCTCTACTCTCTCATTGGCCATCTGATTTCTGACCTCAGTCAGATCCTGCTGTACTTGTTCCATTTGAATGCCGGGAAGGTTGTTACGAGTCGGGTACCGGTGCGTGCGGTTGACAGGGAACACTCGGCGACGAGCAATGTTTCCTGAGATCACAACAAATTTAGAGACAATAATAACAAAACCTACAAAACAAAAACAAAGTTAGTATGCAATGCAGTATGTTTATTTGTTTTCCAAGGTATCCGGTTTGGTTCTTGGTTTTGACCTTTCCAGACCTCGAGGAAGATGCTTGATGTTGTTGAGAGAAAAGCCCAAATGAAAACAAACTAAAATATATTACAAATGGTGAACCATACATAGTTTGTTTTATAATACATGCCCATGGAGGGTCAAAATACAACAAAACGAAAAGTACATTAAATGGAAACAAACAACAAGCAAAGGATCAGACATCCAGTCCAAACTCATCCTCTCTGACCTCCTTCAGGAGTGCCTCAGTCACTGGACCAGCTGGGTGCTCTGTAATGGTCCTAATGAGGAGGTTCCTGGTAGCAATGGCAGTAGTCAGATTCTTATGCCTGTCCTGATCTTTTGATCTCTTCAATCCTGCTCTGAGCTTTAACTCTAAAATCTCCTTCTGAGCTGCCAATAAAGCTTCCTGCTGCTTCTTCTCATTGGCCTCTAGCTGTTCAATCTTGGCCTGAGTCTTCTGGTCTTCTTGTGTACGGGCTTCGGTGATCCTGACCCACCTAGCCTGACTTTCTTGCAGATAGTGCTCAGCCCTAGCTTTCTGAATCTTGGCCTCTTTACAAGCATTCTTCAATATCTGTTCCACAACCCTTGCTTTCCTTATATAGTCTTTTGTCTTCTCAATTTTGGCGAGGTGCTCAACCCTAAGCTTTTTCAATCTCTCAATGTCCAGACGACCATCACTTCTTTCCCAAAGAGTCTTCTTCAAGGCTTGAGATAGCTGCTCATTCCTTTCTTTCAACTTTTCAAATTCCTCCAGGCTAACTGTTGCTGCAGGCTGTACTGTGGATGGCCCAGGTATGTCTTCTAAGGTGAAAGGCATTCTGGTAATCTGAGCTCTAGTATGGGACCAGTCTGAGTACTGAGCTGAAGCAACATTGTTACATCTTCCAAGAATGGCTACTCCTTTTGTCTGGATGTTATCCCAAGCCCAGGATGCTTGTCTGACAACAACTGAATTAGGTTGCACTTCACAATATAGGGTCTCAGCTAAATCCTGTCCTCTAGGAGGGTGAACCAAGGCATAACCTAGTTGTCTCTTAAATAGTTAAAGATTGTAGTTGATGCAACCCTTCACTCCTATCAGAGGCACATTTGGGTATTGTCCACAGCTGGTGATAATGTCCTTGCCTTTGGTGCTCTGGGTGCACCATCTGATATCATCTGAAGTCAAGGCAATGAACCTCTTGGCCCAATTCTTCTGTTGGTGGGGGTTCAAGAAAGCATCTGATTTAGGCAGGTGTCTGAGCAGCCATGTGTAAAACAAAGGAGCACAACATCTCACCAACTTCCCCCTCTGTTTCTCATTCCTCTGATGAATGGAGTAGTAAAAATCTCCTAGCAGTGTAGGTACTGGGTTCTTTAGAAGAAACAAATGGATGGAATTCTTGCTGACAAATTTGGGCTCATCTGCAAACAGTATAGCCCCATATATGCTGAGGTCTAACAGTGCACAGACTGCCCTCCACTCTCCCAATGAAGCCTTCAGGATGGCCTGAGAAATCAAGAAGTCCAAATGTAAACCAGGAATTCCAGCTTTTGTTGTCATACTTTGCTCAATAAGGGCAGGCTCCAAGTACAGTGCCCTTGCTATCTCTTTATTTCTAGGAGCAGTCATCTCTGGGTTGAAGGGGATTCCACCTCTGATAGGCACTCCAATCAACAAAGAAAACTCTTCCAGCAGAGGCCCTAGCTGAAAGTCTGGAAAGGTGAAACATCTCAGTGGAGGGTCATAAAACTGCAAGCATGTGTGGATCATGGTCCTCTGAGAAGGGTCAAGGTCCATAACCATATCCAGGATACCTCCATAGTGCTCTCTAAACAGTGGGATGTAGTCAGGTGTGATAAGTGACTGGACCTGCCTGATACCAGTCAACACAGGCTCAAAAAAGTGGTAGGATATGTTGCTTTTCCTAGGAGTAGTCATGAGTGCTGCTGAAGAAACTGAAGATAAGTGCTGATGAAGATCATAGACTGAGATGCTGAAAATGGACCACTGACAAACTGGTGCTGGTGG
This sequence comes from Lathyrus aphaca, assembly GCA_963966055.1. NCBI lineage: Eukaryota > Viridiplantae > Streptophyta > Magnoliopsida > Fabales > Fabaceae > Lathyrus > Lathyrus aphaca. Next base: position 132,980,965 of record OZ014519.1, on the reverse strand, counting down.
TGATGGAGATAGCTGAAGCAGATAATTAATGAAGACAGCTGAATCAGAGGTCTATGCAGAAGAAGGGGTCAAAACCAAAACCAATATACAGTGAAATGGATACCCTGAAAAGCAAATAAACAAATGTTAAATGATGCAATGATGATATATGCAGATGATATGAAAGGGTTTGTGATCAAGCTGGATCTGATTATCTGTCTTGATATAAGGCCCATGTATGTTCAAAAGTCCAGATGGAGGCTCAGAAATCCAGTAACCAAGGTGGGGGACTCAAATAAAGAGTCACATCTCCGGGGTTAATCATAAGAACTGTCCAAAGTGAAGTATTCTTAAACAATAAAGTCACAGGGTATGATGTGGCCAAGGGTTCCTGCAAACCTGTAAACAGCCCAACCCCCTCACAGGTAATGTTCTAGAACAAGGATCCTCAGACTTGGATCAGTTATGAGAAGTGTAAACACTTCTAACCCGGAGGTACAGTGTTTACAATAACCATAAAAGATCCTCCTCTAATTCACCTCAGCTTCTGAAGGTCATAATAAAGGTCATCCAGACTTAGCAGGCTTCCTAGATAGCCCTAGTACTACAGGAAATCTGTAGCACAGAGTTCTCAAGAAGAAACCCACATTTGAACTGTGTTTCATATTCCCGCACCAGACCGAAATGGAATGGGAAAGAACATGAACCACTCTAGCCTAGGTGTCACTAAGGTCCCAGGTATAGGACCTCAAACTCTCAATGGAACCCCACCCACCAAAACAGCAAACCAGATCCAGCAAATGACAGTATGAAATATGCAAAACTGTGAAGAAAGCAATAAATAAATCTGTACATAAAGCAGTAAATAAAGCAAAATAAATAAACACACATAGCACATAACACCCCAGTAAACACAAATCAAACAAGCGCTAGGAGGAACGCACAAAAAGAACCAGAAGCCCTGGTTGCAATATAAGGGTCCCCAGCAGAGTCACCAAGCTGTCGCTCCCGCCTGATGACACGGGGCCAAGAGGGGTACAGACGCGAACGGTCGGCGAAAGGGAGATCACAAGGGTGAACTGAAAAGAGTCGCCAGCTAGGCATTTTTATCCCGAAGGAAAGGTAATGCTGCATAAACCTAAGAAGAAATGGATAAGACGGTTGCGAACCAGAGAAACTGAGAAAGGGGGTTGGTTACAACCTGGGAAGGTATTAGCACTCAGATTGTCCGCCGTACTCGACGGGATCCACACTTGAAAGTTTGTGTTTAAAGGGGTAGTGTCAGTGCTATTTTGTGTGCAAAAGCTGGAAAAGAATGCAAGTGTTAGTGCAAAAGAAATGTGAAGTGAAATAAAGGAGTGTCAGTGTAAGAACAGGAGTATGAAGCTCAAGATTATGAGGCTTAAAGAATAATGCCGAGAAAGGGGGAAATAGACAGAGACTTTTGTTCGATAACTATTAAGTTATGCCTACGTATCCTCTCGTGCAATGAGGAAGTCAGAACACCGTAGTTCGACTCAAAGAGACTGAAAGATAAATTGACTTGTGAACCGCTTACTTGTCTATGCTCAAGTGTATGACCTGTCTGGCTCAGGTGCAAACTGTCTTGCATTAGACGGAAGAAGCGAGTTCTCGTTTGTGAGTGAAGATGGTGAGAAAAGAATCCCGAAGGAGACGATTATTGTTTGTTTTTGGTATTTTCAATCTTTTATTGCTTTTTGGGATTTGTCATAAGAAAATGAGCTTAAGCCTAAACCAAGGGTTAGTAAACTCATCACATCCTCCCTCTGATTAGGGGTAATGAGAATACCTTAAGTATGAAGTAAACACCTCACACTTAATCATCATGATGTAGGATTAAGATCATTAACCTACTTGCATTTATTTAGATGTTTTTGGAGTTTTTGTCTGGTGTTAAGTAATGAGTTTAAGCCATAATCAAGGATTTAATGGACCCATTACACCATCCTAATAGAAGGATAATAGATGAGAACATTTAAGCTGAGAAAGGCTCCCCAACTTAATCCATGATTAGGGATTAACCTCATGACAAAAAAAAGCATTTATTAGAGTGGATTTTAGTTAATGGTAAGATTAAGAAATGGATTTTATGGCTTGTAAGACAACTTGAGGGGGACTTGTGCATTAACACTAGGGTTAGTCCTTCTTAGCCAGTTAAGGAAGAATTAGAACCCTAATGCAAGGCCCAAGTTACAAGCTTGATGTCTTAGTGATTATTAAGTGAATTGATTAAAGTATTTAAACACATTAAGGGTTTAACACTTAGGATTAAAGTTATACACTCCATCCTAATAGAAGGATACAGGCATAAGCTTAATCACAAAGCCTTAAAACCTTGAAGGTTTAGTCCTTGATTAAGAGATGAGAAGAGAAGACTCAAAAGATGACACAAAGGTAAAACTAATGGGGGGACTAATCAAACCCTAATTGTGATCATTCTTGGGTGTTCATAGGGTTTGTGAGGCTTTCAAGAAGATCTTCAGAGAAGCCACCAAGGAAGAAACAGGATGGAAGGAAAAGAAGCAGCAAGGAGCAAGACAACTTACTTCACTTAAGAAGATAAGTTGCTTGAGGAAGGAAAGAGGAGAAGGAGCATGAATGAGCAAGCTCACTCTAATTCACAAGTAAAAATGCAGCAATGGATGCATAAAAGAGATGAGAAGAGATTATGAGAAGTGAAGGCAAATTCACTTCTCAAACACTTACCACCTGAAAAGTTAGCAACAAGAAATGAAATGAAATGAAAATGAGATGAGATGTAAGGATGCAAACCAAAATCAGAAGCATAATCATGATGCAAATGATGCTATGAGAGGGTATGAAAACATGTCAAGAGATGAGGATGATCATACAAGTAATGAAGATGCAAATGAGACATGAAAGGAAGCATGAAAGTTCATGAAAACTTATGAAATGCAATGGATGCATAACATGGTAAATGGATGATGCAATGATCAGACAAGATTTCAATATGTCCTAAGATGTCTTATATGTCATGTGGATGCACAAAATGTCATGGCAAGTTCATGTATGCAAGCATATGAAGAATGAATGCAAATGAAGGTAAAAATTAGGGTTTATGTACAAGATGCAATGCAAAATTCAAAATCAGAAGCAAATGACAAGATAAATAATTGAAAATGGGATAAAAGGTACCCTAAACCCACATGATATCACACCCCAAAGGAGGAGACCTAACTCTTAACCCTAAGGAAGTTATGATTTTCCTAATTTATCTAAGGTTTTAAGGGACCTCACAAGGAAAAATGCAAAACAAATTAAAAATGAAAGATAAATTCATTCCAATTTTATCCTAGAAACTACATGATATGTGGGATGCAATTCAAAAAGAATCACTATCAAACCCTTCATGGTTAGGCAGAAAAGATTTTTCTAAGTTAGGGTCAAAAATATTGATTTTTAAGAACCCTAAATCCAAAGAAAATGTCATAATGGATCAAGAACCAAAAAGATATTTGTATGAATGGTTTTATAATGTCTCTAAATGTGTCAAGATGCAATGTGATTTTTTTGGTGATTTTTAGAAACTTAAATGGTATTTTAATTAATTAATTTTCATTAATTAATTAAAATAAACATTTAAATATTTTAAAAATACAAATTTTATGCAAAAAATAAAATAAAAATTATTTTCAGAATGATAAAAATATTTAAAGTCATGATGCAAAAAATAAAATTTTTTGAAAGCTTCTAGCTATTTTAAAATAAATAAGCAAAATAAATAAAGAAAATATGAATTAAAATGGATTAAAACAAAAGTAGGATGATCTGAAGGCCAGGATTCAAACCTAGGGGGCGGGAATTGACTGCGCGCGTGATCTAGTGGTCAGAATTCAAACTGTATTTTTTGAATTAATTAATCCTAATTAATCTAATTAATTAAGATTAGGGCTTAATGAAGCAATCTGAGCCATTCACTGCGCGCGCGAAAGCTCAATCCAAGGGCTATTATTCAAACTGACCTAAAACCCTAATTAACCCTAATTACTTTCAGACGACCGGAACAGTGGTTCCGGTCGTCTTCTTCGGCGAGGCCAAATCCCTAACTCTCTCTACAAGCCAACCCACCCCAAATTAACTGCCCAGAAATGATCCCCCACTCAAAACGAACTCAAACCACCATCCAAACATAATTTATAACAAGCATACATGGAGAATCGAAGAAGAACAAAAACTGGACAAAGTTTCAGAGAGTCATAACATGTTCATTTCTCAACTATTTTCAAAAATAAAAAAAGCAGCATGATCGGTGAAGTATGGAGAACAACTCTATAACAAGAAATACAAGTTCTGGAAAAATTGTTCTTGGTGATACCTGAACTGGAGCTTTCACCTTTGGAGCTTTCTGGCCAGTTCCTTGCTTCCAATCACCCTCAATGACCTTCCTCAAGAGTTTGCAAAGCTTGGTTGGAGTTTATATGGCCTCTATGTGAAGTTTGCTGAAGTTCAGTTCAAGGATGGTGAAAATCGTATTTTTGATATGGGGTGTTTAAAGGCAAAATGAAGGGTGGGAAATGATCAGTGATGAATGTGGAGTTGAATGGTGGAAAAAGTTTGGAGTTTTTATGGCTGAGTTGTGTGTTTCGAATAGAAATGCATAAGAGGGGATTTTTGTGAATGCTGACTTGTGGGAGAGCTCAGGCTTGCTTGATGTATGAAATGGCTTGCTTGAGGTCCACATAACATGTTCTGATTGGGCAGAGAGTTGTTGTGGAGCAGTGTGATTGGTATGGCTCATGTTGCAAAAAGTCAAGAAAGTTGTACTTGGAGGTATGGGCAAGTGGCAGGCTGGGATTTGGGCATGTCCTGGTTCAGCTGAGATCAAGGAATGTTTGTGAATCAGATTTGATGAGCTGTGGAAAGTGGATGAGAGGTTTTGTACCATTTTGCAAATTCATGAAGTTTTGGCCCCTTTTGGATTTCTTCATGGGCAAGGCATGAAACTTTGAAATTCTTGGTCCAATTCTAAATTATAGGTCATGTATGATGTTTGTGTAATGGTTAGAAGTCACTTAGAGATCACAAATTGCCTTGGTATGAGTTTTTGCAAGTTTCCCTCTTTGGTACATAAGTGAAATTTTGTGATTTTTCCCAACTTTGCAAGGCCATAACTTGAGTTCTATGATGAATTAGATCAAGTTCTTGTACTTTTTGAAAAGGGAATGATCCAATCTACAACTTTCATGACCAAGAATTTTTCATTTGAAGCATTTTTGAATCAAAAAGAGGAGGTTGAAAAACTTTCCCAAAATGGCAAGTTTGCATTACAAGTCACTTTCCCAAAATGGCAACTTTGCAAATGGCTTGAAATTCTTCAATTTTGTGTACTTCTAACTTATTATAAGATCAAATAAAGATCATATACACCCAAAATGATGGAGAAGAACTTTTGGTTGGATGATTGAGGGCCTCAGATGCCTTGATTTTGCACTGACTTGTTCAAGAAGTCATATATTGATCAGATGCCTTCCCCGTTGAATTTCTTCATGAAAATTGGTATGCATGATCCTTATATCATATAGAGACCAATAGAAACAAGAATGACCAAAAAATTTGGAGTTATGGCCTCTGAAACCAAAACCCTAATTTTAGGTCATTTGTGCAGTTAAGCTTGGCTCTGCTTCCATGCCTTTCTCAGTTCTTGTGATTTTCTGACTTCCTTGATCTTGGGAGGATATAATATGATGCTTGAACATACATGGATCCTCTTGAGATGATTGTAGAACTTTGGAGTGGCTCAAATAGCTCAGGGATTGCTCAGATCACAAACCCTAGATGCAGATGACTTTGAACAAATGCAGTGAAGCAAAAATGCAATATGAGATTATATGATTGAGCTTATGCAAATGAAAAGAATCACAAGCCATGATGAAATGAGTGAGGGCAAATTTGGGGTGTTTACAAGGGGGAGAAGAAATATCTCTCTGTTTTCTGTTGTTGTTGCTGATGTGTTGTACTCTGGTACAACTCTTGTTGTTTTTCTGTTGTGTGCACAGCTTATGAATTATGGTGATTCTGTTGTTGTTGGTGTGTTTTGTTCTTACAGTTGATGCTTCTATTATTGTACTGATAGATCTATTGGTTTGAGGGGGAGTCTACTCTGTTGTGTGCTTTCTATTGCTGTTGTGTTTCTCTGAAGTTTTTTTGTGTGCTGATAATGCTTAAATTGTTTTAGCCAAAAATTTGCCAAATGGGGAGTTTGTAGATGTTTTAGATTGGCTAAATTTTGTGGTAAAACTTATGTTTGTTTCTGGATGTCATAAGTAATGTTATGACATGTGATTTAAGCATTATGCAGGTGTGAAGTTTTTGTATGCAACAGTTTTTAATCAGGATGTTAAGACTGATGCCATGACATCTCTGACTGGGCCTAAAGACCTAAGTGAATCATATTTTGTACGCGCATCTTCAATCATTATTACTGAGATTTTGTTGAGGTTTTAGCGCGATTTTATCAGAAGGAAAAGAAGGATTCAACTTGGAGTTATTTTAGCAGAACATTTGTTCTTGCTATTTTTGTTCCTTTATTTAAGGAATTATTATTTCTGATTTTTGCAAGTTCAGCAGGCCCAATGTCCATTCAAGGATCTACTTAAGTTTGCGTTACCCTAGTGTGAACGTGTGGAAAATATGGATTATGTATTCAGTGTTTTCATGTGTGTGTGTGTGTTAGTTTCTTGTGAGCCAAGCAATCGTCTTTTGATGATTGTTTTGGACTAGGTGTACATTTGTATTTTGTCCATTCAAAGCTTTTAAGCAAGAGTGTTTGTATTTGACTGAAGCTTTTAAGCAAGGTCAAAGATTGTTTTGAAGAGTGTCTTCGTTTTATTGAGTTGTTTGTTTAAGATCACTGTTGTGATTGAGGGGGAGTGAGAGTGGTCTCTTATCTAGGAGTTCCTAGGTAGAAATGTCATTGGGTAGGGATTAAGTGAAAAGATTGCAAATTGGGGTTTTTGTTATGGATCTTTGAATTATTACTACTGATAGTGAAGTTCCTTCCTAGCTTGGTAGCCCCCAGAGTAGGTCTAATTGCATCGAACTGGGTTAACAACTCTCTGTGTTCTTTAATTTTGTCTTTGTCTTTTATTGTGTTTTTAAACTTGTTGTTATTGGTGTCGTGACATCGTGTTCGACATTGTATATCAGTTGCCGGAATTTCACAAAGCATAACACCTAAGGCCAACATAATTGTGTAGTTACATGTCCCTAATACATTCAAGGGGAATGCTCCAATACGGTTATATTGTATATTGTCTAATTGATTTCATTTTCAATTAATTTATATTAATAAGTCTCATTCATGATTGCACTTCTCTGGATCAAGTTTTCAAATGATTTGTTTTTAGCATGCATAAACCAGTAGTTATGTTTGAACTTGATCAAGATGCTTTTAGTCAATTGCATGAGTGAGTGGAATAAGAACCGTATATGTTATTAATTCAAGTTAGGTGGAAAGAAAAAACTCAAAGTGTTTTTAAAATTATAAAAATTGAGATTTTGTATGTTATATTCGAATTAAACACATATCCTAAGTCGAATCAAATGGAACAGTGGCAAACCAAACTTTTTCAAACACCCTGATTCAAATCAGCATTTACACTTTATTCAAATCATATTTTTTCTAGGTCACCTATGGATGATTTGATTCGAATCATACTTTACACCTTATTCGAATCAGAAAGTTTTCTCATATTTTCCTGTTGGCTCTACTTGAATTGATTCAAATCATAATTAACACTTGGTTCGAATCATGGGGTCTTTGATTTGAATCATACTTTTTTTACTCACATCAACTATGAAATGGGTCAAAACTTTGTTTTCTTCTTATTTCACTTCACTTGGTCTTTTGACTTAAATAAAGATTTTCTCTTGATTCGAATCTAACTAACTTTTACAACCATTTTGAGTGCTTAATATCAAGCCCATATAAAATCATTTTATCATTTTTTCATGTAATATTTTCATAATTTACCTTGTAATTTTTTATGAAACCAACACCATCTGTTTTTGAAAGTTCAAAGCTTTTGCAACGAAACTCTTACATCTTCAACTTCAGTTTGATTTTAGATCTTGATAACGAGATATTGGTTATTGATTGAAGAAGAAGTTGTCTTGAAACTAATCGTTCTTGAATATTTGGTTAAGATTTTCAGGTAGCTTGCAAGATTGAGGTTATTGTCATTGGTGCTGACAAATTCTAGTGAAAAGAAAGGGGTTTTTTTCTCTAGATTTCCTTAATAGTAACTGTGTGGAAGGCTACATATAAGGAAGAGTTCTTTTTCAATCTTCAGACAATTCATTGCTCAGGGAATCGATAGGATCAAGGGTGATTTCTACACACAAAGGCTTGGAGCATATTGGTGATATTGGAAGATTCAAGAAGCGTTAATCGATAAAGATTGCGTAGAAGAGTTTGGAATTACATTATATACAAATCAACATCCTAATAGGATATTTTATTTTTCTCAGCATTATTGTGGATTGGTGATTGTATAACTCTTGCAAATATTTGTCAAATAAAAAGGAATAATACAGGTTCCAATGGGAAACCATTGAAGAGTACACGTAGGCAAAGTGAGGATGATCGTTGAACCACTATAAATCTTGGTGTCATCTCTCTCCCTTACTCTTGCATTTAATTTTCGTAGGATTTTCATACTTAGATATTTCAATTCTACCGTAGTTTATCATTTACTCAATTGGTAACGATTTATTATGTAAGGTTAGGTTTTGTTAGAGTTACAAATCAGTTGCATAAACAAATCACAAATATTATCAAATAAGGGACCACGACATTAACAACTCAGGGACTAAACACAGAAACACATATGCAATCACAACATAAACAAATGTTCAAACTTGGAAAAAATGATCTTAGGTCCATAAACATAAATAAATCACAAACATAAACAAATTTCCAAACTTGGAAAAATACTATCTCGGTCCACAAACATAAGCAAAACACAAAAATTAACAAATCTTCATACAACTATTTAATGGGGTTGGGACAACAACAATATAGGACAACTTAAATGTGTGACATAGTATAAACAATAAATAGTAAGCAAAACCAGGAATGACATTTTAGAATGAGCAATGGAGACAACAACCTTAAGAAAAACTAGGACAACAACATACATACCTCGAAATATAAGTTGTGTTTGACATTTCAAAATGAGAGATAGAGAAGGGTGCCCAAGGAACCAGGAATGCGTAGATTGACAATGGCGATTTCAGAATGTGGAGTTAGGGTTCATCTTCGTGTTTTGCATTGTGAGAGAAAAAGAAAATGGATTTCACAATATCTTGAATGTTTTACTTATTCTGCTTTTAAATAGTTGATTTATTAACATAGAAGAGTTAATTGAATTAATATTAAATTTAATCATATAATTTAATTTTAAATGGAAAAACATGACGTGGAAATATATTTGGGCAAATAGAAAATGACAAGTTATCGATAATAACGTCACATCACTAAAAATAAGTTCCAAAAAATTGAGGGGAGCTAAAATCTAACCCAACTTAAAAAAGAGACTAAAATCATGATTTTTAAAATAGGGGAATCAAAACCAAAAAAAAATAGTTGGATCAAATTTACAATTAAGCCTTTATATAATTATTTTTCATTTTTCCATGTCTTTTTACTATAAATCTTTTTACAAAATTTAACACTAATTAATAATTTATTTATAAAAATATTTATATTGAATTTATGATTGAAAACTATAAATACATTTTCTTTTTTATGATATTTATACTCTCTATGTTCCTTTTTACTCTTTGTTTTTTGACTTTTTACAACGATAACACGATCAATAATTTTTTTTTACTTTTAACACTATTATTGATGCAAAATTAAGACACAATAACGTACCAATACGCAGCGGATATAAAATTCCTCGGACTTGTAAGAAACATGAGGATCAACAACAAATATAAGACGTAAAATTGAACAAATAAAGGCCCAAAAATAACACTTATATTTTTAACGTGGAAAACCCCTCAATATGGGAGTTAAAACCACCAGTCGTCCAGACCAAAGAAATAAATCCACTATAATCAATTAAGGGTAAAAAAGATTCTTAAATTGATTCACAAACTAGTGCTAACAACCGCAAATCACAAAGTAAACTAGCTTACAAATAAGAATCAAAAAGTTATAAAAAAATCCAAATATGTAGCTTTATTGCAGCGCAGATAACTCTCACCTCAGATGTTTTTTTGAAATTCTAAATGGTCAAAAGTTAGATATGTGTGTTAAGAACCTGCCCTCCAAATTTGAGCATGATCTTATAGTTAACGAATCGGGGACCATCAATTTAGTATGACTGATTGCAAAAAAAAAAAATAGGAATGAGTTTCTCTCCTCTTTTCTCTCTTTTGAATCCTTATTTTCTCTATATTTATCTCAACCCTAAATTGATCATCTCTGCTTAAATAAGTGAGACAAATGGGCTAATCATATTTGGGTCTTTCTCCACATAGGAAGTGAGCCCAAACCCAACAAATCTCCTTCTCACAAATATATGGAGGAAATTGCCAAACCGGCGATATCACAACAAGCTTCAAATTTCCCTCTTTGTAATGCTTTAGTCATCATATCAGAACCATTATCATTTGTATGAACTTTAGTTAACTCCAATAACTTAGCATCCAAAACATCACATGTCTAGTGATATTTCACATTAATGAGTAGCGAGAGGAGTGCTTACTGCCTTAGAACTTTCCATTTTGAATCTTTGCAACACTCTTTCGATATAATGTTCTTATGACATCCAAAGTTTCTTCTCTTTTCTGTCACATGTGATTTTAATGCCAAAAATTTGTTTAGATGTTCCTATGTCTTTCGTGGAAAAAGACTCTCAAAGTTGTTTCTTTAATATGTTAATGTTAGAAATACTTTTTCCTTCAATAAGCATATCATAAACATATAACAACGGGATAATGAAATCATAGTTAGAAAATTTTCTAACAAAGATGCAATGATCTGAAGTAGTCTTCCGGTATCCTTGATCACACATAACAGACACAAACTTCTTGTACCACTGCCTTAGAGCTTGCTTCAACCCATATAAACTCTTTCCCAATCTACACACATGATCTTCTTTACCGTTAACTTGAAAACCATCGGGTTGTTTCATGTAGATCTCTTTCTCTAAATCAAGAGTAACAACCAAAATCAACACAGTTCTAATTGATGATATTTTTACAACGAGTGACAAGATATCATTAAAATCAAAACCCTTTCTTTGATGGAAACCTTTCACCACTAATCTGGATTTATATCTTTGAGACTTAGATTTGCTCTCATATTTAACTCTATAAATCCATCTTTTTTCCAAAGCCCTTTTGCCTTTAGACATAATCACAAAATCATAATTGTGATTATCATGCAATTATTTCATCTCATCATACATTGCATCCATCCATTTTTTATTTTCATCACTTTCCATGGCCTCTTGAAAACACTCCCACTCACCCTCATCATTCAAGGTCACATACTCATCAGAGTTATACCTTGTTGAAGGTTGTCTCTGCCTGTTAGACCTCCTAAGTTGAACTTGAGATAATTCTAGAGCTTCACCAAGATTATCATCTTGTGACATATCACTATCCCTTTCACTATAATTAGTTGGAATATTTACCTCATCTCTAAGTTGTAGATCATCAACATAATCATATGGCTCACCAATCATCACCATCAATAACATCTAGATTATAAGTAGGTAACCTAAGTGGATCAACACTAGACAGACTGATATCTATATTTGGTGTAGCCTTCTCTACCTTATCAATGTCTTCAATAGTTTGGTATTCCATAAACACAACATTGTGACTTCGAATAAGCTTATTCCCTACGGGATCATACAACCTGTAACCAAACTCATCTTGCTCATATCCAATGAAGATACATTATTTTGATTTTGCATCCAACTTGGATCTTTCATCCTTTGGAATATGCACAAAATCCTTACAACCAAAGACTCTCAAATAATTATACTTGACATTCTTTCTAAACCAAATTTTGTCAAGAACTTCATGGTTCAAAGCAACATTAGGAGTAAGATTAAGAACATTCATTATCGTGTAAAGTGAATCGCTCCAATAATGATTAGGCAACTTAGCTTCAAAGAGCATACACCTTACTCTCTTAATTAGTGTTTGATTCATACCCTTTGTCAAATCATTCAATTGAGGAGTTTTAGGAGGTGTATTTTCATGTGCAATACCATGTTGCTTGCAATAGGAATTAAATGGTCCATAATGTCTCCACCATTGTCTGAACGAACACATTTATGCTTCTTGCATGTCTGCCTCTCAACCAAAGCATGGAATAATTTAAACTTTTCCAAAACTTGGTCTTTTGTCTTCAAGGCATAAACCCACAATTTTATGGAACAATCATCAATAAAGGAAACAAAATACAGTGTGCCACTAAGGGATTTTTTTTACCTTCAATGGACCACAAACATCATTATGTACCAATTGAAGCAACTTTGACTTCCTTAAGGGAGAATGTCTCTTGAAAGATACTCCAGTTTGTTTACTAGTTATGCAATGAGAACACTTCTCCAAATCTACATTCTTTAATCCATGAAGAACATTATTTTTGTCCAAAACATCCATCTATTTCACTAATATGACTAAGTCTTCGGTGCCACAAAGATGCTTTCATTTCAATAGCGTTCACACTGTCTCTAGCAACCAAAGCTTTTGTCCAATACAATTTAGAAAAAAAATTCGCTATAGCCACAACCAAGTTACCTTTATTGAGTTTCCACTTTCTAGAACCAAAGTGATTATCGTAACCACAATCATCTAACATATACACAAAGATCAAATTAAAGTGGAATCTGGAGCATGTTTGACACCTCTAAGAAATAATTGCATTCCCATGTTGGTTTTCAAGCAAACATCACCAACACCAATTACCTTAGGTACATTATCAATACCCGTCTTGAACACTCCAAAATCACCATAAGTATAAGCTATGAAGAAATCTTTCATTGGTGTAACATGTAATGTAGCCCCACTGTCAACTATCCACATGCTCTCGTCTGATACAATATTAACAGACTCCGTGATCACAGAGAATAACAAGATCATCACTAGTAGAAGTAGTAATACAATCATCATCATGATCTTCATGGTCTCTTTGTTTAGGCTTACCCTTTTTGCATTTGTTATCTCTTTTCCACTGATAGCAATACTCATGTATGTGTCTTGTTTTATGATAATAATGACACTTCAGATTCTTGTATCGCGACATGGACTTGCTTCTGATATTCTCTCTACCACCCTTCGTTTCCTTTTTATGACTTTTCCCCCTATTTTTATTGACAAGTACCTCGGGTTAAGATGAAGAACCATGTTTCTTCCTTCTCATCTCCTTATTAAGAATACCACCTTTAGTCGTTTCCAATGAAACAACATATTTAGGAGAAAAAATTATGATCAAAACATGAAACTTCTTCCAAGACTCTGGTAGAGATAGCAATAGAAATAGTCTCAAAAGTTCAGCATCAAATTTGATACTCGTTCCTGACATCTGATCAAGGAGTCCTTGAAATTCACTCAAGTGATCTGAAATAGAAGTCCCCTCCTTATACTTCAAACTTATGGAGCTATTCAACAAGAACAATTTATTATTCCTTGATTTAGAGGCATACAAGAACTATATCTTCTCCCACAAAGATTTTGCATGTGTCTCATTAGCAATATGATTATAAATATTATCATATACATATTGTCAAATAAAACCACATACTTGTTGATGATGAAACTCCCATTCTTAATCAGACACAGAATCCGGCTTTGCGGAGCTAAAAACCGATAAATGCAATTTCTTCACAAATAAAAAGTTTTTTATCTTGCTCATCCATAAATGGTAATTAAAATCATTCAATAATACCATCTTTATCTTTGGATTTGACTTCATCATTCAAACAAGTAAAATAGCCCTTAACCAAAAGTTTTGATGCCACTCTTATTCAAAATTAAGATACAATAATAACAGACCAATATGCAACGGATATAAAATTCCTAATCTTGATGATCAACAACAAATATAAGATGGGAAACTAAACAAATAATGGCATAAAAAGAACATCGATATTTTTAACGTGAAAATCCCCTACATATGATAGTAAAAACCATGAGTCGTCCAGATCAAATAAATAACTTCACTATAATCAATTAAGGGTACATGAGAATTTTAAAGTGATTCACAAACTAGTGCTAAGAACCGCAAATAACAAAGCAAACTAGCTTACAAGTAAGAATCAAAAAACTGAAAATTTTCTCAAATCTACAGCTTCAGTGCAAAGCAAATAACTCTCATCTCGGACGTTGTTTTGAAATACTGAACGTTCAAAAGTTAGATACATGTGTTACGAACCTTACCTCCAAATTTGAGCACGATCTGACGGTTAACGAATCGGAGATCATCCTCCAAATTTGAGCACAATCTGGCAGTTAACGAATCGGGGATCGTCGATTCAGTGGGACTAACGGGAATGAATTTATCTTCTTTTTTCTCTCTTTTGAATTCTTATTTTCTCTCACTCTCTCTCAACTCTAAATTGATCATTTCCACTTAAATAACTTAGACAAATGGACTAATCATATTTGGGTCTTTCTCCATATAGGAAGGAGCCCAAACCCAACAATTATTTCTTCTTAATCATTTATTATTTTAGTTTATCTATTTTTCTCTCTATAATAAATAATTAAAAATATTATAAAATAAATGTATAATTAATATTACATTCAACTTTAACAACAATTAAAAAAATTAATTAATATACACTGACCAAGTAAAAATATTTTATACAGTTAATTAATTATAACTGCTAAATGTTTGTGTTTAATTTTTTTTTAATTACATATAAAATATTATTAACATGATGACATAAAGCTTTTTTAATTAAGAATACATAAAAATTAATTTAAAATAAATATAAATAAAAAAATTGTAAACGTGAGAAATTATACTGGTAAATATGAAAAATATTCACATAAATGTAGTACTACTTCCACGCCTTTTTTTACTATCGATAATTTTAGTTTGAGGTTTCTAGTATAAAGTAACGTGTAGATTAAAGACAAGTGTCCTCAATCCCAATTTTAGTCAACTGTCTCTGACATTTTATATGACACCGGCACAAGTTTCCTCTTCTCCCCAGTTGGGTGGATCCAAAAACATTTAAATAAATTTTCAAAGTCAACTCATGGCAATAGGTTAATCCCCAATTAGCCTCGTGATACCTAAAAGGGCACACATTTCTAATGCATGTGGATCCTTCTAGTGCCCACACTAACTCTGTTCTATTCTTAACATTTTCTTAACCTAATAATAATGCAAGTGGACACAAATGGATAAGCGAATCTTAAAACAAAACAAAAAAAAAGTTTAATAATTGTTAAAAATATGGCAATTCATTAATAAGAAAAATGTAGTACACCAAAAAGGTCACTTCAAAAAAGTCAGTATATTTGAGATACAGTTCAAGATAATAAAAAATGTGCACATGAGTTTTCTTATATGTATAAATGAGTTAAATCAAAAGACATATTAGGAATTATATTTTTACAATAGTCATCTATCTTTGAGATGTCAAGGTATAAGAGATTTCTTGGGATTGAATTTTACATGAGTAGTAGAGGCTTGATAATACACCAAAGGATATATTAAGTGAGATGCTCAAAAGATTTAAGATGGAAGATTGTAATGCAACTTCTGAAAGCATAGTGTATTATTTGGTATCATTTATGTGCTTTAAGTATCTATTGAATTTTGATATTTAAAATTCGAATATTCTTTCATTGCATGTTTGTAATTTGTATGCAATTGTTGTAATCATTTGATTTAATTTGGTTATGTAAATGTACCACTAAGAACCATTTGCATTTCATATTGTATTAGTTGATCCTCGTGCTATTTCCTTTTTTAGCCTATGAAAGTTATTGTTTGTCATTTCTGCATGAGTAGCTTGAATCACAAGTTACAACATTTGAGTTTTAATGTTTTTGGTAATTGATTTGGATCATGTGTAATATCTGATTTGAATCACTCACATGTTGAAAATTAGAATTACATTCTGGATCATTTGATTCAGACCAAAACTTGAACATGATTCGAATCAGAATCTCATTTGATTTGGATCAAATACAAATAATGATTTGAATCATTTGCCTTAAAAAGAATTCCTTTTTAGTCTATCTAGAATGATTCGAAACAATTTTCCTTCTTGATTCAAATCAAACCATAAAGAACTCAATTTTTCATCATTCATTTAAATGATTGTTTCTTTTTATTACAATAACAAGTGTGAGAAATCTATGATATTCATAGAGACAAAAATAGTGATGTGTGTCCTCTCTTCTTAGTGTGTTCATCTTTACACAATTCTTTTCTCTTCTTCATCAACATCAATCTTTGATATATAACACATGTGAATTCTTTATTTGTTTTTGTTGCATCTTGATTTGTACAAATAGGTTGTTATTTTGTGTGATTTTGAGAATGAGTTATTTAGATCTTGTTGGGGGTTTGATCAAGCTCTTGCTAACTATCAAAAGCAAGACCCAATTATCTAGAAACTTGTTTGAACCTTGTGTGTATTCATCTTTCATCAAAAATGAATTACTTGACTAATCGCTCGTAATGTCAGTTGTTGTTGAGATTATCTAGCATTGTTCACCATCTTCATCATTAGTCACTTTCCTTGTTTAAGGATCATCCTCTAAAGATTGAATGAAATGGGGACTGGTGGTATATTAGGGTATCTAATGGGTTTATGTGTAGTTGGTTTTCTATTTATAATAGGTACATGTATCGTTCTTGAGTGCAGTTTGGGATTGAGGAGTTATCTAACAAGATGAGAGTTTTCATTATACTCCAAGGAAGACTTGGCAAAATCAAGTATCAAATGTTCATATGGCGGAGTTGGAAGTTGTCCTTCTTTGGTGGCATTTGAGAAATATTGGTAGCAGACAAAATTGAGAGTTGTCCAATATATTCTTAGTTAATGGCAATCACTCAGACAAGAAATAGGTGGGATCAGGTGGATTAACACATACGAATACTTGGAGCAGGTTATTGTGGCTAGCGAGGTTATTGGATCAAGATCTGGTAGGATCTTGTATTGTTTTAGCAATTTACTGTTTGCTTCATCATAATGAATTATTGTGTGATAGTTCCTTGTAATCAAAAGGATATAATCATGTTATCATCATAGTAGGATACCGTAATTATGTTTCGATGGCAACATTCATTGAAGAGTGCATGTAGACAAAGTGAAGACTAATGTCGAAACTATATATATTTTTGTGTATCTTTCACTTTCTCTATCCTGTTTACTTTACAAACATTTATTTATTTCATATTTGCTAATACATGTTTGCAATTACATATATTGTATATCATATAGGTCAGACCTTTCTTATAGTGGTTTAATGTATAAACTTAGGTTTGTGGTGTATGAATTCTATGGAATCATCATGAAATCAATTGTACACTGTTAAGATCATCCAATTAATGTGTTTTTAAATCGCTTTGTTTGCAAACGGCTTTTGGATTTCAAGTAAATGACTTGTGCTAGAAATGATATATCTTATAATTCTTTTATGTATCATTTAATTAAGCTTGATTCATTGAGACGCTTTCAAGCTCTCGTCTTTATATTTTGCTACCGCACTTTCTAAAATCTTCGATTTCATTTTATGGGACCTGAAAAGTTTTTTCTTTAAATTGTCTAAAAGGATTTTGGGTCTATTTAATTTGTCGTTCTAGACATTGTTATTTTCATATTCTCACCCAACAACTTTGACACCAGTCGAACTAAGATTCCAATTGATGAAGGATTCAAATGAAGATGATGTTGATCCAACAAAATACTGAAGACTCATTGGATTATTAAGATACATTTGTCACATAAGATTTGATCTAGCATACAGTGTAAATATGATGAGTCGGTTCTTGCAAAAGTCAAAGGTATCCCATCTTGCATCCACCAAGAGGATACGAATGTACCTCAAAGGAACATTAGACTATGACATTTTATTCTCTACAGCAGATGAAGGAAAAAGTTGCAAACTAATGGGATACGCTAACTCAAATTGGTGAGTGAAGCTAAGGGTAGAAAATCCACATATTATTATGTGTTTATACTAGGTTGTGCACCAATTGCTTTAAGGTCGAGAAAAGAATAATGTATACCTCTGTCATCATGTGGGACTTAATACATAATTGTCTCACTTTGTGCATGTCAAGCAACATGGATAATGGAACTGATTGAGGAGATTGCAGGTGAAAATCATAGAGCAATGATCATGAAATTTCATTATCTTAGAGAGTAAGTAACAAATGGAAAGATGAACTTGAAACACTGCAGAAATGAGAATGAGATTGCAGGTATGGTGACAGGTTATGCAGATGAAATTGTTCAAGATATAAAAAACTATAATGAATATAATGAATGTAGATAACTTAAACACGATAAATTAGATGGTCTATTAAATATGTAATCATTTGTGTTAAACATGTTTGTAAAAAGCAAAATTCGACATAGTCAAAATTATATATATTCGATAGAGTCAAATAAAGTCTGTCAAAATTTAGTTAGTTTGAGATGGCTTAATATGCAAGTGAACTTATTACAAACAGGAGGCACCATGTATATAAAATAAATAAAAAAGTGAGAAAATGAAATACACAAAATTTCAGAGTTTTTGACAAATTAGTCAATATTCTCCCTTTCAATCCCATAGACTCTTCTCTCTACCAAAATTATTACTTCTTCAAATTAAACTCAAACCAAGCTTACGACCACAAATCATTCCAACCCAATTCCACCAACATTACATAGCTGAAAGCGGAAAGTTGCACGGACCTTTCTTGTTCAGATGCGCAACTAAGACAAAGTACCCACACACTAAATATAGAAAATATATATTGAGCTCAAACCAGCACTTTCGCATACTCTAGTGTCAAGTTTTTATGTAGATAGAATATTAAATTTCAACAGTTTTTATTTTGTTGTCAACTATGAAAATGGATTATGGGATAAAACCATATTATCGAATATCCCAATTCTTTCATCGTGACACTTTTTCACCATGACACCAACTAATGGGTGTATCATGCTAAACATAAATAGTATACCAAACTAACACTATTAATAGTTTGTCATCTATATGGGTGTGATTCGGGAATATAAGCAATATGGACTCAATATCGTGCAAAACTTGGCAACCGTTATTTTTCAAAAGTATAACAAAAAAGACAATGTGAAAAAGTTAATCCAATCCATATAACCAAGAGATACTAGACCCAAAAGAAATTCACCAAAAAAACTCCAGTATATAACTAGCGCTCTTCCAATAAGATTAGATGAACCGATACAAAGATTATTCATCAAATAGACAGATCAGAACTTGAAGCTCCCATATTAAGAATCTTGCATTTCTCCTATACCTGAAATCAATCAAGGAAAAAAACAAAAGCTTATTCAAAATGGGTTTGACAATTGCAGTGTTAAACCAATTATCACCAAAATTGATTTTCCCTTCACCCTAAATTTATGAAACAGTGCTTGAAATGAATTAACACCACAATAATATCACCATATTATTCATAACACAAACGTCAATCCTTGCTTGGGCCATCACAACTCAGGCATTTTGGATATTATGATTTTGGGGTATTCATCTGATGTGGATCCAAATTTTGTTTACTATGTTGATGCAAATTAATTAATATTATATATGTTTTTAACATGGCTTTAAAAGCCAAAGTCTTTAAACTAGTTTGGTCCAATTCTTTAAATCAGTTTTCGAGTATATCAGGTTTAAACACAGCTTAGAATAAAAGCTGAACAGGGAACTGGTTCTGAATAAAAACTTTGTCAAACACCGATCCAGATCTGGGGGAGGAAATCTGGATAAGTCTTGAAATTCAATCCAAAAATCTGGTTTTATTATGGTCAGCCATGTAGATTAAACATGATTAATAGCTTGAAGCAGAACAAACCTGTAAATGATTTAATTGGGACAAGATTTGACACAGCTTTGGTGGAAAGCTCAATCTTGAGGTTTCATCGCAGGGAAGAGAAGAACCTCCTGTCAAGACGAGGGAAAATTATAAGATATTGCCAAATAAAGTGAGTGAGCATGCAAATAGATAGACAGAGGCAGAGAAAAAAGAGAAAGAACCTTAATATTTTGGGAGTCGGTCAATAACATGGTCAACCTATCAATACCCAAACCCCAACCACCAGTTGGTGGCAAACCATACTCCAAAGCGGTACAAAATGTCTCGTCTAAGGCCATTGCCTCATCATCACCTGATTGCCGATCCTGATATACAAAACAAATAAAAATCACAGGGTCATTCAAATCTTTGATTCCACAGTCAAAAGAAAATGGCCAACCGATTTAGCATAATTATTTTAATTCCACAGTATCATATCTTATTACCTTGAGTTGCTCAGCAAATCTTTGTCGTTGTACCACAGGGTCATTCAATTCAGTGTACGCATTGCAAATCTGAAAAGTAACAAAAACATTGGTCAGAAGTCAGAGGCGTGAATCCCTTTTTCTAAAACATCAATCACCCAAACGACGTGATATTACCTCATGTTTGTTAACAAACAATTCAAAACGTTCTGTCAGGCCAGGTTTTGATCTGTGCCACTTTGCCAACGGACTCATTATCTCAGGATGGTTTATGATGAATGTGGGATTGACACATGTTTCCTCCAAAAAGTGCCCGACAAGCTGCAATAACAACACAAACAGTTAAATGCATTATCTGCACACTACTTGGGGTTTGCTACATACATGAATTAATAAACAATGATAAAATGGTTTGTTATGAATCATAGAAGGACTATTCAACACTGAATTTTCTATAAAAGATTCTTGTTTTCTTCTAATTTTTAAATCAAAAATAAATCCAATTCAATCAATATATAAAAGTAAACATCAAAAAGTATTAAAGTAAGAAGGAAAAAATCAACCGTACCAAAGGCACAAAAATGTATGAAACTAAAAAAAAAAAACTAAAGAGGAATCACTATCTGATTCCACCCTAGCTTTGGTAAAAATTTAAAGAAAACATCTTCCAAGAAAATTAAGAAAACAATGTATCTTACAGACAGGAATACAAAGGCTAAAAAGATGGAACCCGGATACAAGAAAGAAGTACAATAACTAGAAGTGCACACCTTTAAAACTGAACTACCACTTTTCTTAAATGACAAAAAAGCAATACTCTGCATAAAATTCATCAACAGAAAAAGAAGAAACAAAGAGTACCAGACAATATTTATTTAAGCTTGACTAAACAAGCAAACCCTTTATTCTCATAAAATTTTGTTATGAGAATCAGAAGAGCTTTTGACAGGTAAATAAAATTACACGCTGCAAGCTGTTTATTTACAAAAACTAAAATGTCTCTGATTGTGTCTTCCTCTCATCCATAACAACTTAATTCTGCCAAACAAACACAAAACTGATACTGGAATCTTATTTCGGTCTTATCTGTTTATTATTTGTATCAACCACCCAAAATCAAGAGTATGTAAAACTAAAAAATAACAGATAGACGGTTCCAAAACAAACAAAAAAAAGTGTCATTGCTACAAAGGAAAAGAATATTTCATCAACTCTTACATAAATGGACAAATAATAAACAAAGGAAATCATACCTAAATAAGTAAGGGGTAAAAGAAAATGATATTACCTTATCCAACAAACGAGTGGTTGTTTCAGGAGGGGGACATTTGATTTCGTACTTCAAACAGGCATTCTTAAGATATTGATTAGTTTCATCACTCGCCAAGTCTTTGGGAATACTGAGGCCAGCAATCTGCTCTAACCCTTCAATCATGTCAATCCTTCTGCAACAATAAAAAAAACCAAATCAATTATTCACAAAAACAATAGGATATTAATGACTATCAGCGGCAAAAATACACACCACACACCTGAATGGTGGAGTAAAGTCGATTTCAATAGGATCCTTATCAATCCCATTTGCATGATACTTGATTTTATAGCTTCCCTTTGTAAGTTCCTTGACCATACCTATTCAATGGTTTCAATATGAGATTAGTGGGATTAAACTAAAATATTAATAGAAATACTGTGGCATTTAAAGACCTAGTAAACACTCACCGCTCAACATGTTCTCTGTTATCTCCATTACGTCATTGTAGTCCATATAAGCCATATAGAACTCACAGGTAGTAAACTCGGGATTGTGAGTCAAATCTATACCCTCATTCCTAAATTGCTTCCCAATTTCATAAACACGGTCCAGCCCACCTACAACCAACTCCTTGAGATAGAGTTCTGGAGCAATTCTCATGAATAATCTCATGTTAAGGTCGTTATGATGAGTTACAAATGGCTTAGCAGCAGCACCACCAGCAATCATATTCATCATAGGTGTTTCAACCTAAGAGTGGTGGAAAAGTAGGTGAATGGAGGGAAAGAAATCACAGGAATCCAACACAAAAGAATATTCAAGGCACAGAACAAACCTCTAAGAAATCAAGCTTGTCCAGGAACGACCTAATGTAAGAAATGATTTTAGACCTAGTCTTGAATATTTCTCGAACCTCTGGATTAATCATCAAATCCAAATGGCGTAACCGATATCTAGTTTCCTATGAGAAAAGATAATCAATAGAGTAAGTCAAAATGTTACAAGTACAAAAAAAGATAACCGGAGATAATGCAATAGAAAATTTTCAATTCAGCATCTACCGACAAAGATTTATCAAAACATATACATAACAGAAAAATGCTGGAGAAATTCCACTTTATCTTTCAATTTATGAAAAAATAACTTACAAATAAAGATACAAGCTTCAGAGTTGCAATATAGTGCATCCTTGAACATTCATACAGGCACATGCCAAAATCATTTTATATCAATTAGCACTTAACAGTTTGATTCACTTTACTTTGGGTGTAAATATGTTTGTTTGATTTTGAGTTGAAATCAATTTTGCAAACATGTTTTTTTTTATTACCAAGTATGAGAACTGTGTGCCTATGTAATAATTTTCATTTTGGCAAGGCCGTTAGAAAGTTGCCCGCCAATAGAAATCAATTTAATTAATTCATTTAATTATCACCAAATACCTCATAACTGGCAAGTTGTAATTACGTAAATTCATCAAGCTGAACAGTAAAAAAAATTGAAATACAATAAATTAAGTAAGAAATGCCTGGCAACTAGAAGAATTGTATGTACAAATAATACAAACTTAAGGTCATCAACTATACATTTGAAAAAGAAAACACACAATGCACACTGCACGTAAGAAAAAGTGAATAATAACAAGCAAGCAAACAATTAAATATCTCAATTCATCTCCCATTCTAAGTGCTAACCGCCAATGGAGGGGAAATCGCATTCTAACATTTAATAAGATAGTATCTACTAAGTTATCACCCTCAGATTTGTTCGGAGAATAGATAGTATATGACAGACTTAAGCAATGACAATGCCTATGAGACAGCATTCCATGCTATACCTGATCTTTCAAAATGTATGCTTCGGGATTCCTGGTACTTCCTGGTACCCATACATTTTTCTGTGCATCATTAAAAAAAAGTAACGATGTCATTGTATAGTGTTATTGGTCAACAGAAAGCAACAAACGTAAAGGAATATTGCTGACCTTCACATTTGAATTATCAGCGGCAGCCGCAGATTTTTGTCTTGGCATCATATGCAAACAATGAGACAGTGCCACAAAAGTTTTGGGGAAAATACTAAGCTCTCCCTTCTTGCTTTTGCCTGAGCAATTAAACAAGGGAAACCTTTAAAACAATATTATAATTCAGATTCAGAATACAATACTAAAGACTATTGGGCCAATAAGATTGATTTACATAAATGTAAGTGTGATTAATATGGCCTTCAAATTTTGCAACTAAAAAACACTTTGAAGGGATTTCTATTTGTCTCGTGAATGGTAACGATGTACCCGCTCTGAAGATAGAATAATTTAATATGAAAATTATCCTAGTAGGACTTATCTCTTAATTTAAAGACCTACTCCATTTCTAAAATTTTGAAAATGAAAACCCAATTTGTCATTATTGCAACTATTTATTGTCTAAGTCAAAAAGTTGCAGACAGACTTTATATGGAAGAAAGACAAAGTAGTATATAGCAAAACAAACCTGGAAGAAAGACAAAGTAGTATATAGCAAAACAAACCTGGAAACCCTGTGATGCCAACAATATCACCCCGCTTAACATTAGAATGGAATTTGGAAAACTCAGCCTCATTCAAGTCCGATTTTCTACATATAAGATATATTAGTTGTTTCTGTCCTAAATTATACACGAAAAACATAAAGAAAATATTTAATCTAAAGAGGAAAATAGATACATTTAATAAAGAACTAAAAAACCCACAAAAAACAGCTTCACGACTTGAAAAAACAAATCACTAGTTCTATGCAAGCTGAACACCAAAGTAACAAGAGTCGAGAAATATTATTTCTTCCTTATAACTAGCACCAGTGTCGGTATTTAAATTATATTAAGACCCAAGAGGATCAGGAAGAATGTTACAAATGAGAAAATAAAATGTATTGTCTATAGGTAATTGTGAAAAATCTCTAAAAATGCCGCATCAATTAGTCACTTTTTAAGCTTAAATTATGGGCTCTTAAAAAAATAGAAACCATAGTCAATTGCATATGCTAACTCTAACTTAAGACAATATTTTGTACCAGCATAATCTTTATGTGTGCAAATTTGAGGAAAACAAGAATGTGTACCTCGCATCTGCCATGACCTGAACCTTATAACCACCACCATGCAGGTCATAAAAGACAAGCTTTGCACCAGAGGCACGTTTGTGCATGATTCGTCCTGAATTACAGAAAATCTATTAGAATCAACAAATACATCAACACAAGCAACCACCAAATTCAAAAACAAAAACACAAAGAAATTAATGACTACCGGCCAAAGACACAGAAACATCCTCAAGGTGTTGCCCATCGCTTAAACCTTCATATTCCTTGATGTATTGATCAATAGACATAGTAACAGCAAATTTGTGTGGATATGGATTTCTCCCTTCTGCTTTTTCAGTTGCAAGATGCTTTAGCCTATTCTCCAAGTATTGCTACAGTGGAAAAAGACCAAGGAACAAAAAAAAATGCTCATCAAGCACACTATAGCTGAAATAGCATCTTGGAAACATTACATTGAGAAAAGAGAAGTAATACCGTTGGATCCATATCTTCGTCATCAGCAGCTGCAGCTGCAGGTTTGTTCTCTTTGACACTTAGAGTTTCAAGAGCCTGGAGAGACATTAACATTTCATATAAAAATATAAATTTTAAGAAATTGAAACCATTAAAAGAATAAAATCACACAAAATTCTACTAAAATATAATTTTAGAAATTAAATATATAAATTTCACCACTAATAAGGGTAACAGTATCCATTGTTTCAGAAATTAAAATCAATATGCAAAGAACAAAAATCACGCAGAATTCTACTTAAACACACAGAAACTAAATTTAACAAAACAAAAAAATAATTTTCACCACTAAATAGAACGTTACATTATCAATTGATCAAAGCTAATACCGAGAAATGAAACGAGAGTTACCTTTCTTGCTTTCTCCTCTTCCTTTTTCTTCAAAAGCTCTTCTCTCTGCTTGTTCTTGAGTTCACGCTTCAGTGCACTGCAAACCAATAAACGATGAATTTAAAAATAAATAAATAAATAATAAAACATGAAATTCAATTGTTGTGGTGATGGAGAAATCGGTTTAGCGATGAGAACGAATGTTTGAAGCACTTACTTTTTGCTTATAGTTTCGCCGGTGGCGGTGGCCGGAGGCTCTGAAGGAGGTTCCATTGGAAAGGGGGGGAGGGTTGCGGAGAGGATTTGGATGTGAGAGTGATGAGAGACAGTATCTAGGGTTTTTGAAAACGGCGGCGCTTGTATGCTTTATGTGTGTATTGGACTACGTTTTGGTTTTAAGTGATTACCGATTATTATTTGATTAAAATTAATTTTGTTCGTGTCAAATGTAGAATTTAATCGACATGCTTTTTTTATTTTTGTTAAAAGAAACGGTATAATAAGTTCGTAAATTTAATGGTAAATGACTTTTTAATACAAACCCGAAAACAAGTGAATGGGAACCCTTGTTTCCCGATTGTCTTCGTCTTTCTCTTTGAAATCGAGCATGAAGAACATAAATGTGTAGCATTTCGTCGTAAGCTTTCACCAATCAACTTCTATAAAATTGAAATATCTTGTAATTCAGTATTCAATAGTAGTTATTGAAATCATTCATTGAAGTATGAATGTCATTGTGGTCTTGATCATTCATTTATGATGGCATTGACTAATGTAAACTCAGGACGTCGTTTTATGGTTGTGGGATGTATAGCGTACTGTTGTGAATCGGATACCTTAGAAACAAAGTATAATTGGTTCCTTGATCAGTCAAGAAACCCACAAGGGTTAGGGTTTAGGGTAACCAAAGATAACAACAAGAATTGGTTTTTCCTTTCTCTTTAAACAATATTACAAGTATACAAGAATAACAAATAATCTCTCTCACCTTTAAATTAGAGTTTTATCTTCCTATTTTCCCTTATTCAAAAAATGAGAGACTAGTATGTTATTTATAAGAAAATCTAACATACTAACTTAATGGGTTTTTTAACAGTTGCCCATTACAAGCTAACTTAGGGTACAAACTAACTTAAACAATTGGATTCATACACAAGGTTCAATTCGACAACAGCATGTGAGCGGACTTCGACGACATGTTATTCGTATTAGGGTTTGTTCCAATATTCCATAAATCTCCACATTAGAACACACCTTATACCAACAAAAAAAAACTAGTTTTCTTCATGCAGCTTTATCAACTGCATACGGTGGAAAAATTTGTAATTAGGCAACGTCTTGGTGATCATATCAGCAGCATTATGATCTATCGAAACCTTTAGCACTTGGACTTCTCCACGCTCGATTACCCCTCTGACGAAATACAACCTCTCATCAATGTGCTTGGTTTGCTTATGATAGGCTGAGTTCTTCGACAATTGTATTGCACTTTGACTATCACATTTAACAGTGATACCTAGACCTTGAAGTTTCAGCTCCTTTGTAAAACCTTCAAGTCATAATGTTTCCTTTACAACTTCAGTTAGAGCGATATATTTCACTTTAGTGGTTCACAAGGCAACAACCTTCTAAAGTGTTGTTTTCCAACTAAATGTTGTACCAAACATAGTGAAAACATATCCAGAAATAGATTTTCTAGAATCCATATAACCTATATAATCAGAGTCGACATATTCTTCGATTACTGCTTTATTATCTTCACTCAAGGCTCCACCATAAATTAGGACTCTGCTCAGAGATCCATTTATGTACCTTAGAATCCACTTCAATGCTTGCCAGTGAGCTTTATAGGATTCGCCATGTACTTGCTTACAAGAGTTACTGCATATGTTATGTCAGGTCTAGTACAGACCATAACACACATCAAAGAACCTACTATATTAGCATATGGAATGTTATCCATATAAGTTCTTTCGACATCAGTACTGGGACATTGATTTATACTCAGCTTGAATTAAGGGTTTGTTGGAGTCGCAACAGGCTTTGAATTCGACATACCAAACTTATCGAGAATCTTCTTCGGGTATGCCTTTTGAGATAAGCATAATCTCGACTGCTTTTTATCTCTTTGGATGTCAATCCCAAGAATCCTGGATGCAGCTCCCAGATCCTTCATATCGAACTTCTTATTGAGTTCAACCTTCACCCTCATTACATCTTCGACATTGTTGCTTGTTATTAGAATATCATCCACATAAAGCAACAAAATAACAAATGAATTACCAGGTCGAAATCTGAAGTAAACACAGTGGTCGAACTGACTTCTGGTGAGACTTATGCGTGCCATGAACTTGTTTAATCTCTTATTCCCTTGTCGAGGAGATTGTTTCAGCCCATATAAAGATCTCTTTAGTTTGCACACATACTTTTTTTTTCCCTCTTCGACATACCCTTCAAGTTTCCTCATCAGAATTGTTTCATCGAGATCACCATACAAGAACGCGGTCTTCACATCCATTTGCTTCAGTTCAAGATTGAATTGTGTCACCATGGCAAGCAATATTTGAATGGATATGTGCTTCACAATAGGAGAGAACACATCATTGAAGTTGGCACCTTCTTTCTGAGTGAAACTCCTTGCAACCAACCTTGCCTTATATCTCTTTGACGTCACTCATTTGATTCATTCCTTAACTTTGAAAATCCATTTACAGCTGACTAACTTAGCTCCAACAGGTTTTTTGATCAGTTTCCAAGTATTGTTATCATGAAGAGATTTCATCTCATTATCCATGGCCTTCAGCCATTCATTCTTATTTCAACTCCTCATAACTTCCTTATAATCTCTCGGTACTTCGTTTATAACCTCACTTGTAGAGATTAAGGCATACGCTATAAGATCTGCATATCCAAGTCTTTGAGGTGGGTTGATGACTCTTCTCGACCTGTCTCTTGCTAGTAGGTAGTCATTATCAGCCTCCTCATTTTCGACATCGGTTTCTGCTTTGTCTTCGACTTCATCAGGGTCATGCAATTCAACATCACTATGCTTCACCTCAACAGGAATTTCTCCCTGTTCTAGCTCTTCGACAACATCATCATTTTTCTTGAAAGCCATCTCAGCTTCAATGAAAACTATATCTCAACTGGTGATACACCTCTTGTGACCTAGCTCTAGGCACCATAACATATAAGCTTTGACTCCTTCAGGGTATCCCATGAACATGTATTTTAAAGCTTTAGGTTCGACCTTGTCTTGCCTAATGTGAGCATAGGTCACACATCCAAATACTCTCAATTTGTCGAGATTGGTGACTGTCCCGACCAAACTTCTTCAGGTGTCTTTATATGTAACGCAGTCAAAGAACATTTGTTTATCAGATATGTTGTTGTCGAAACAGCCTCAGCCCAAAACACCTTCTTCAATCCAGCACTAACCAACATGCACCTAACCCTTTTGAGGATTGTTCGATTGAATCTCCCGGTTAGACCATTTTGTTGAGGAGTACATGCTACACTCTTATGCCTTGTAATCCCAGACTCGACACAATAACTGTCAAAAGCTTCGTTGTAGAATTCAAGGCCATTATCAGTTCTCAACCTCTTGACCTTTCTGTCAGTTTGAGTTTCAACCAGAACCTTCCAACTCTTGAAATTCTCAAAAGTTTCATCCTTCGTCTTCTGAATGAATACCCATAACTTTCTGGAATAATCATCAACTATGGATAGAAAATACCTTGCAGCTGAATGTGAAGGATTCCTTGCAGGCCCCCAAAGATCAACATGAATGTAATTAAGGGACCCATGTATTCTTTATTTACCTTTGTTAAACTTCACCCTACATGATTTACCAAATACACAAGGTTCACAAAACTCCAACTTCTTGATTTTGTCACCACCTAGCAGGTTTACTTTCTCCAGTTCCAGCAGGCCTCTTTCGTTGACATGGCTCAATCTCATGTGCCATAATTTTGTCTTCGACAATAATTTTATGGATGCAATATTTTTCGAACCACTTACAACTTCAGTCTCAAGGGTATACAAGCCTTGTTTCTTCACGCCTCTCAAGACTTCCTTCGACCCCTTCATGACTCTTAGGATACTTTTCTCTCCTTGAAAAACATATCCTTTCTTGTCCAATTCACCAAGAGAAAATAGATTTCTCTTCAAGTCAGGTACATACCTAACTTCAGTCAATTGTCTCATTGACTCATCATGGAGCTTGAATCTCACATATCCAATAACTACAATTTCGTAAGCTTTGTTATTTCCCAGCAACACCGGTCCACCATCTTGATCACATAATTCCTTGAACAAATCTTTGTTTGGATTCATGTGTCATATGCAACCTAAATCCATAATCCACTCTTTTCCTGAGTCGCCGCTTGAAACCACGAGAACATCAGACTAGTCAAAATCATCTTGAATAATAGTTGTTTTGTCATTATCCTTACCTCCATGACCTTTCAGACGTTCAGGGCACACCTTTCGAATATGACCCTCCTTCTTACAATGATAACATCTAACACCAGATGCTTCACCGCCATAAGAATTTTGCTGGCTTTACCCTTCTTTTTGTTGAACCTACCATCCTTTCACAAGAATTTCGCCTTAACGGCCAAACCTTCATCAACCGTCAAAGGTTTATGCTCCTTTCGTTCGTTCAAGTCCTTAAAGTACAAGGCAAATTGAACATCCTCAAAGGTCAGGGACTCTCTTACATACAATAGAGTTTCTTTGAAGTGAGCATGTGTTCTTGGAAAAGCGCATAACAACAACAACGTTTGATCTTCATCATCGATTTTCACATCAATATTTTCAAGATCAAGAATCATCTTTTTGAACATATACAACTGCTCAGCTAACACTTTGTCTTCACTCGTCTTAAATGAATACAAAGCTTGCTTTAGGTAGAGTCGATTCACCAACGATTTGGTCATCTACAAACCTTCAAGTTTCAACCATAACCCTGACATCATCGTCTCCTTTGATACCTGTCGAATAACCTTATCACTAAGGCTCAATAATATTGTGTTGTGTGCTTTCTCAATCATGATCGTCTTTTCAGTTGTCGTCAATACAACATTCATGACCGTATCTCCCTTCAACGCTTTCGAGCAACCCTGCCGGACAAGTGGGGCTTTCATCTTCAAGCGCCACAGATCGAAGTCGTTTACTCCGGTGAACTTTTCAATCTCATACTTTGTAGAAGGAATTTTCTCCATGCTCACCATACCAAGTTGTTATGAATAAGATACCTTAGAAACAAAGTACAACTGGTTCCTTGATCAATCAATAAACCCACAAGGGTTAGGGTTTAGGGTAACTAAAGATAACAAAAAGAATTGGTTATAAACTGATATTCCTAACTTTTTCTTTAAACAAGATTACAAGTATACAAGAATAATAAATAACCTCTATCACCTTTGAATTAGGGTTTTATCTTCCTCTTTTCCCTTATTCAAAAAATTAGAGTCTAATATGCTATTTATAAGAAAACCTAATATACTAACCTAATGGGCTTTTTAACAATTACTCATTAAAATCTAACTTAGGGTACAAGTTAAATTAAACAATTGGATTCATAACACAAGGCCCAATTCGACAACAGCATGTGAACGAACTTCGACGGCATGATATTCGTACTAGGGTTTGTTCCAATATTCCACAGGTACAATTTCGTTTATGCTTATTTTGATGTTCTTATTCTCTTTTTACAATGTCACTATTGATGTGCCTTTCTTTTACTTCATTGATGTCTCTAGTTGCAAGGTTACAAGAAGTGTAGTCATTTTGTTTGGTTTGATTAAGAAATTGTAACGCCCCAAAAAATTATTTAATTATTTTAATAGGATTATGATGTTTGGTGTGTGGAAGAATAATATATATTATTGAGTATAATATTAAAAATAAGAATTTTATTATGGTGGATAATAAGATTATTATCGGATAAATTAAATAATTGGAATAAAATGAGGTAAGGGGTAAAATGGTCATTTGGTGAAATTAGTGGAGGTAATTGAGGAAGTCCCTATATTGGGCTAAGGGGTTAAGTTGTAATAAGAAGAAAAAAAATTGTGTCTTTTAGGTGAAAAGAGAACGATCGAGAAATTGAGAAGAGTGAGAGAAGAAGAAGGGAAAGTCTAGAACGTGAAGGAGAATATGTGAGGAAGAGGGATTTCTCGTCAAAACCAAAGTAAGGGTGAGATTCTTCCGTCTCCTAAGGATTCTATAATGAGAATGAGGTTGTGTTATTGATTATAGGTTTTGGGATTTAGTGAAATTGGATGAATATATGTGGTAGATTGATAATAATTGATGTTTATGAGTTAATTGTGTGAATTTTGGTGTTATGATGTTAATTTTGTAATTGTACTGCTGGAAAATTTGTTTTGGGTGCATAATCTCGTAACAGGTGGTGTTAGAACGCAAGAGGGAGAACTGCGAAAATCACAGAGCTCGCTTAGCGGGCTGGAGTTCGCTTAGCGAGCTGGAGCTCTAATAACATGAATTCATATCGATTATTTAATACGATTTACGATTGTTTAACATGTTAACTTATGCATTTTAGACGATATTACGTGTGAATTGTATTTGTTTTGCAGATATTTGATCAAACATGACTTTTGGAGGCAAAAGTACAAAAGGAAGCTTATTGGACAAGAAACGTGGAAAAACATAAGGAAAATCGCAAGAAAATGCATTTTTGAACATTTCAATTGTGAGACGACTGTCTCAACTTCAAGTTGGTCGTCTCATATGTGAGACGCCCAACTCAAAGCCAAGTTGATCGTCTCATTGCCAAAATCCAAGTTGCCCGTTTCATTATAAAACGGTCGTCTCAAATGAAAGTTCCAGAAACCTAAATTACAGAAACTAGATTCAAACACAGAGAAAGCCATTATGAGAAGTTTTCTCATTCAACAAAGAATTCCACTCAACCCTAATCAGTCAAGTCCAAGAAACTCAATTCAAATCCCAATTGAAGTCCAAGCCTACAATTTCTCAACAAAACTTAATCCACTGCCTATAAATAGAGCTCTCAGTCATTTGCACCGGAGAGCTTCGTTGAGTCCAATTTTTCTGCATTTTTTCTTTCGTTCAAAGTTCGCCATTTATTTTCAGTTTTAGTTCGTTTTTATTTTCCTTTACCAACCCTTAGTGATAGTTTCCGTCATTAGGAAACTATCGCAATTTTTATTGTTTTCAACCCCTGAATTATTGTTTACGTTTCAAGTTTTCGGAAGTTTGGTTGATCAAGAACATTGCAACCAAGTTTCTAATTTTAATGCTTAATTGTTTATTTATTACCACATTTATTTATATTATGTATTTCTTCTCCTTCTACTTTCCTTTATTTAATATGTCTGGCTAAACCGTTAATCGGTATGTAATTGTCTAACCGGAACGAATTCGGTAGAATTAGGATAATGCTTAAGTTATTTTCTGGTTTTGATTTCTTGTTTTAATTAACTTTCGTTACGAGAGTAAGAGAGTATAAAAGATTAGGATTAAGACCACGAGAGTGTGAGATCATAATCAGATAGCTGAAATCGGGCATTAGTTTTAAACATAGCGGAAACGCTTTAAAACCAATTAGAACCTTTAGGTTTCCAAAAAGTATTTCTAACTTGAATTGACACAGCAAGAATGCTCAATTGAACTTAGGAGTATAGTAATAGGCAAGACCACGAGAGTGTGAGTCAACAAGAGTTTCTTCAGAGAGATAACTTAATAAACTTTAATAAGTCGAACCTCTATTGAATTCGCGAAGGCGAATCAATTACGTACTGATATTTATATCATTACTATTAATTTAAATTAATTAATTCTTCACCTCTTAAAACCAAAAACATCACTCGCCTTAGCTAAACATAGTAACACCCGACTGCACTAGGTTGATTATCGAGTCTTTGTGGGATCGATATCTTTTATTACTATGTGATATATTGTGCACTTGCAGTTAGTAACAATTAGACTCATAAAGTCGTCACCAAGTTTTTGGCGCCGTTGCGGGGGACTTAGTTTTAGTCAACAGTGCATTAAGTTGTTGCATCGTCTAGGCTAAGGCAACAAATTTAGCTATTCTGTGTCGATTGTATGCCCAAAACTCGCTCCAAAGGTGAAGACTTAGAACCCCTGATCGACGAAGTAGGACGTTTCATAAGTTCGCGACACCGAACCGAACCCAACGAAACCCTTATTCTTGAAATTATTATATCATAACCAGTTGAAGAACCAAACATGTCTGAAAATGGAGCACCGCATTCACTCAAGTTTTATGCGACTCCAAACCAACAAGAACTGCACAACAGTATTGTCGCACCAGCCATAACCCGAAATGATTTTGAAATCAAACCTTCATTGTTGCAAGTTGTACAACATAACCAGTTTTCTGGAAACCCGAAAGGCGATCCAAATGAACACCTGACGAGGTTTGTACAATATTTAGATATCGTGAAAGCAAATGGTGTAACCCAAGATGCAATCAGACTAAGACTCTTTCTATTCTCTTTAAGAGATGGAACTTGAGCTTAGTTACAATCATTACCAGCCAAATCTGTCACGACATGGGCATAACTCAAGAAAGTTTTCTTATCTCGTTATTTCCCGCCAAGCAAGACAGCTATGCTGAGAGCTCAAATTAACAGATTTTGACAGAAAGATGCCGAATCACTTTATGAAGTGTGGGAAAGATACAAGGATCTGTTAAGATTATGTCCACACCATGGGTTTGAAAATTGGGTAACCATCATAACCTTTTATAATGGACTTCTATACAACACTAGGATGACAACAGATGATGCCGCGAGCGACACTCTTATGGATAAACATTACGAAGAAGCTTATAACCTCATTGAAAACATGGCTCAGAACTATTGACAATGGGGAGGAGAAAGAACACCTGTAGAGAAGAACCAAACTAAAGGAGGAATGTATGAAGTGAGCAGTTTCGATCACGTAAATGCTAAGATGTATGCCATAGTTCAGAAAATCGATAACTTGACCATAACACCACCAGCCACCGTAGCTGCCGTAACTCTAAATTGCGAGATTTGTGGAATCCCAGGACATACATCCCCCGAATGTCAATTACTTGCCGGATTAGCCACATATTAGGTAAATTATGCTCAAGGAAACCCTTATTCAAACACTTACAACCCAGGATGGAAAAATCACCCAAATTTCTCTTTCAAGAATAACAACGCCTTGTATGCGCCTAATCAAGCACTAGTTGCACCATCAGGATATCAGAAAGTTGTTGCACCCAATCCAAAAAGAAATATTATCTAACAAAAAGAAAACCGAGGAGAACGAAACAGTTACACTTACTGCTGAGTGTAGCGCAATCATTCAAAATAACATGCCTCCTAAACTGAAGGACCCTGGAAGTTTCTCTATTCCTTGTGTAATAGGGAAGTTTGTCATAGACAAAGATTTATGTGATTTAGGAGCAGGTATAAGTCTTATGCCGCTATCAATTTGCAAGAAATTGGATATGGGATAACTAAGACCAACAAAGATATCAGTTCAGCTAGCCGATCATTCAGTTAAATTCCCAGTAGGCATTCTAGAAAACATTCCCGTACGAACAAGACAGTTCTACATCCTAGCTGATTTCATAATCATGGACATCAAGGAAGATGTTGCAACACTTATTATACTAGGAAGATCGTTCTTAGCTACTGTATGAGCTATCATTGATGTAAAGAAAGGCAGGCTGACATTCGAACTAGGAGAGGAAAAAGTCGAATTTATTCTAACTCAATTTCTCCAAGCTCTAGCCATAGACGATACCTGTTATTTCATTGATGTCATTGAAGAATGCAGACGAGAAATGGAAAAAGAAGAAATTACCTACTCCGATATAATGAAAATCCCATCTTCTGAGATCTTCTAAGAAGATACCTCAAAAGAACCTTATCAGGACGAGAACCAAATTGAAGAATTAACTTTTACACCTGATCAAATGTCATGCCCGAAAAAAACTCGATAATGAACTTAAGACATTACCTAACAACCTTAAATATGAATTCCTCAATTCAGAACTTAGAAGACCAGTTATATTGAATGCAAACTTAGGACAACTCGAAACCGAAAAACTTTTAGACGTCCTAAGAAAGTACCCAATCGTGTTAGGTTATAACATATCTGATTTAAAAGGAATAAGCCCTTCGATATGCATGCATCGAATTATGCTAGGGAAGATTGTAAGACCCTAGAGAACCCCAAAGAATGATTAATCCAATCTTAAGCACTATAGTCAGGGACTAAGTAAAGAAGTTATTAGATGCATGAATTATATATCCAATATCTGATAGTCAATGGGTCAACCCGGTACATGTCGTACCGAAAAAGGGGCATTACAGTCAATAAGAACGCCAAAGGCGAGTCTATAACACAAAGAGTAGTAACCGGAAGTAGAGTGTGTGTCGATTACCGAAAACAGAACAAAGCTACCCGGAAAGATCATTTTCCTTTGCCCTTCATCGATCAAATGTTAGAAAGAGTAGCCAAACATTCTTACTTTTGCTACCTAGATGGTTACTCAGGATTTTTCCAAATACATATTCACCCTGATGACTAAGAAAAGACAACATTCACATGCCCCTGCGGAACATTTGCTTATCGACGTATGCCATTCGGTTTATGTAACGCTCCAGCAACATTTCAAAGATGCATGATGACGATCTTTGTTGATTTCATAGATTACATCATGGAAGTGTTTATGGATGATTTTTCTGTATGCAGCCTAAGTTTTGAAGGATGCCTGTCTAACCTAGAAATGGTACTCGAAAGATGCGTAAAAGTGAATCTTGTGCTAAACTAGGAGAAATGTCACTTTATGGTCAGACAAGGAATTGTTTTAGGACATGTGATATCCAATAGAGACATCGAGGTAGATAAAACAAATATATAAGTGATAAAAGACCTTCAACCTCCTAAAACTGTGAAAGATATAAGAAGTTTCCTAGGACACGTTGGTTTTTATCGACGATTCATTAAAGACTTCTCTAAAATCACTAAGTCGTTGACATGTTTATTAATGAAAGATGTTGAGTTTATCTT
Source organism: Lathyrus aphaca (assembly GCA_963966055.1). NCBI lineage: Eukaryota > Viridiplantae > Streptophyta > Magnoliopsida > Fabales > Fabaceae > Lathyrus > Lathyrus aphaca. The sequence goes on along the minus strand of OZ014519.1, from coordinate 132,944,236 downwards.
TGACGAAGATTGTTTAAAAGCATTTTAAACCCTCAAAACAACTCTTATAACAACAATCATCATGCAACCACCCAAATGAACGCTACCATTCGAGATTATGTGCGATGCGAGTGATTACGTTTTTGGCGCAATCTTAGGCCAAAGAAAAGATAAGAAATTCCACGCTATATATTATGCAAGTAGGACCTTAGACCATGCTCAGATGAATTACGCCATAATAGAAAAAGAACTCTTAGTCGTAGTGTCCGCGTTTGACAAATTCCGTTCTTATCTTGTAGGAGCTAAAATCATCATCTATACCGATCACGTAGCCATCAAATACCTTCTAAGTAAAAAGGATGCAAATCCTAGGTTACTAAGGTGGATCTTATTGCTACAAGAGTTTGATTTAGAAATTAAGGATAAGAAAGGGACTGACAGCGTAATAGCAGACCACTTATGACGTATGGAAGGAATTAAATACGACCTGATACCAATTAACGATGACTTCCCCGATGAACATCTTATAGCGCAACTAGAACATGAGATATCTTATTTAGACGAACAAATCCAAGAAGAAATAGTGGAAGAAATTTGTGCACAAACCACTCTGCCATGGTATGCTGACATAGTCAACTATTTAGTTGTCGGGGCGTTTCCACTAGATCTCACTTATCAACAAAAGAAGAAATTTTTCCATGATTTAAAACAGTATTACTTGGATGAACCGTTACTTTTCAAGAGAGGACCCAATAGTATTTACCGTCGATGTGTCCCAGATGAAGAAATAGAAAACATAATTTCCCAGTGCCACTTCGCTCCTTATGGTGGACATGCAAGTACTTCGAAGACTAGTGCGAAGATCCTTCAATCAGGCCTATTTTGGCCCACTATATGGAAAGATGTTCACCTCGCCATTCTAAATTGCGACTGATGCCAGCACACTGGTAACATCTCGAAGTGCGATTAGATTCCCCCAAAAAGGCCTTCTTGAAGTAGAAGTTTTCGATGTGTTAGGAATTGATTTTATGAGAGCATTTCCATCTTCTTTTGGAAATAAATCCATACTCGTAGATGTGGATTATGTTTCAAAATGGATAAAAGCTATAACTTCTCCAACAAACAACACTAGAGTAGTCATAAAGCTTTTTAATAACATCATCTTCCCAAGATTTGGTATACCAAGACTCATCATAAGTGATGAAGGCTCGCATTTCATATCTAGAATATTTGATAAACTCTTATTAAAATATGGAGTAAGACACCGAATAGCTACACCTTACCATCCACAGACTAGTGGATAAGTATAAGTTTCAAATAGAGAAATAAAACAAATTCTAGAAAAAAACTATAGCTACATCGAGGAAAGATTGGTCTATTAAATTACCTGAAGCTTTATGGGCCTACAAAACAGCTTTTAAGACACCCATCGGGACCACACCGTTCAAATTAGTCTACGAAAATCCTTGCCACTTGCCAGCAGAATTATAGCATAAAGCTTATTGGGTGATTAAAAACCTTAACTTTAACTACACAAACGCAGGTGAGAAACGTAATCTAGACTTACATGAATTGGAAGAACAAAGACTAGACGCTTACGAGAATGCCCACATATATAAGGAGAGAATCAAGAAATGGCATGACAAGCGAATCTCTAGGAAAGAATTCAGTTTGGGAGACGTCATTCTTTTATTCAATTCTAGACTTAGGTTATTTCCGGGAAAATTACGATCTAGATGGTCCGGTCCTTTCGAAATAACTAAAGTTTTAACTAGTGGCGCTATTGAAATTAAGGATAGGTCTAGTGCACCGTTTATAGTAAATGGGCAACGCCTTAAACATTATAATTTCATAGAAGACAAAGAATTTTCAGTGGGTTTGAAACTGGCAGAATTGCCATCATAAACCTTAGATTAGTTTCCCTTAAGCTGTGTCGAGCCCCGACATTAAATGAAGCGCTTAGTGGGAGGTAACCCACAATTTTTTAAAATTTCCGCTTTAAATTTTCATTTTGTTTGCGTTTCTAAAATTTTTGACTTTTAAAAGTTTTAAGCTCACTGATTTTTGTGTTGATTTGTTTATTGTGTGATTCCAGGATTTTTAAAGTTGTTCCACCTTCTACTATCTTCTCTCTCTGTTTTTCACTAACTCTGATCATGACTACCAGTGTGACTGTGGAATTTAGAGATGGTGTCCAGAGGCGCCGTTATGAAGCTTTAGCCATACGACCTATGTCCCTGACCAAATTTGCTCGTGTACCTAGCTTGAAAGCTTTAGGCATAGGTGTCAGCATTGACTACATGTTTAGCCAGCTAGGTTGGGAGGGATTTACACTTAGGAAACATAGAACCTACTATGAGCTGACTTTAGAATTCCTAAGTTCATCGGCTTACAACCCAAAGTGTGGAAAAGGCTTAACCAGAGGAAAAATAACATTTAGACTCTTTGGATACCCCTGTGAGTTTAACATTCATGAGATGGCTAACCTTCTAGAGTTTCCAGATGACCCTTCCGTTTTCTCAGAACCACAAGAGGAATTACTCGCACATGGTAAGTTATACCGTTTTTGGAGTAGTATCTCAGGAAGACCTGATCATGATATATATATATATATATATTATGTTGTCCACTGAGATTCATAACCCTGCTATTAGATACTTCTGTATGATCCTGGCATATTCATTGTTCGGAAAAGCTGAGAGTGATAACATTGTTTCGAGAGAGGAATTATTCATTATGTTTTGTGCTTTCACTTCCAGAGAGGTTAATGCGGTGACTTTCATGTTTGTGAACTTTTGCAAAATTATTCAGAGTGAACATCGTCAAATTATGATAGGTGGACTAGTTACCAAGATTGTTGATACAATAGAATTTAGAACCCGCCTTGCTAATATTAAACCACTTGGAGAGTTTAGGCCTATGAATATCACATTCTGTTTTGAGAGGGAAATGCTTTATGACCGAGGTCTTGACCATTTTAAGCTTCTGATCAATGGTGTAGTTGTGTCGCATTTAATGCTACCTGACCATGAGCGCACGAGTGTAAATAGTAAACACAAATGGCTTTATGATCTAGATGAACCAATTTATAAACCGGGAGATGCTTGGTCCGAAGTTGAAATAGATCCTAAGACCCCGTCAAATTTCAATGATTTAGATGATATGATAGAAGTCGAGAAGCCCGAAGAAGAGAAACTTAAATCTGTTGAGAAACCTACACCTATTACAATCAATCCTGAGCTTACTTTAGAAAGTCTCTAAGCTGAGATGCAAATCATGCAACATGACATCTGCGACCTGCACATAGATATTGTCACTCTAAGAGATATGACAATGGATCAATTTGAATACTTAAGAGATTCGATAGACTCAATCCACAATAATCGTGGCTAAATTTCAACATCAACACTTATAAGAATTTTCTTGCAATTTTTTATAAGATTTCAACATTTTTAAATTTAGTTAATTTTTATTTCTAGTCGATTTTTAATTTTCAGTTTATTTTGAATTATAACTCTTGCAATTTTCTAAGTTTTAATAAAATACTTTGGTCTTGTTCTTTATTTATGTGTGCCTTAAATTATGATTGCAAAAGTGTGTTAAGAATGCTTTAACCAAGTATGAATATTCGTGTGTTATTGGTGATTAAATATATATGTTTAATGAATTTTATTGCACTGCTAATTTGATACTGTAACACGGTGGGAGAACTGACTTTGTCGTTTTTGTTTTCGCAAAAACAATGTTGCGGATAGCAAGAGTCGCCACCAACTTTTATTTTATCCAGTAAAAAAAGGTATAAAAGAACAGGAAAGACCTTTGAAAAAGATTGAGTTCGGGGGTAGGTTATACAAAGGGAAGGTGTTAGCACCCTTTGTATCCATCGTTATCCATGGGCTCTTAACTACTTGGCTCACTTTACTTTGTTTGAAAGATAATAGTGTAGTGCGTGATTAGAAAATATTTTCATAAAGACTTTAACTTTGTAATGATTCTTGTATGAATGTATACAAAATGTTTAGTTTGAAAGTATTTGAAAATGTGAGGTGTAAAGAGTATTTTGAAAATTTGTGAGCAAGCACTTAAGAACTACTTACCCTAAATTGTAAGCTCTTTCCTGTTATTTCGTTTCTTTAGTGGCAAACATGTCCTTACTATTAGTTAGTAAGTAGTCTTATCCTTGGATTTGATGGGATATGCGTAGGGTCATTGTATGGTCATAGAAGGCAACAAGTAAGGGTATCTTAGCAATTCGAAGGGATTATCATCATTTTTCTGTAGGGTCATCGAGGGATGAGATCATTTATTTGTAGGCAACTCGAATGGACAATGAGGGACTATGATCTTTATATCGTAGGGATTTGATGATTTTTATCCGTAGCCAACCTTCCTAAGATACCCTTATATTCGACGGACTTAACCATTTTGTAAGACAACGATAGGAGAAACCCTAGAGGTGTATGTGCGAGAAGTGTATTAATTACAATTATTTTAGTCTTAGAAATTAGGGTTATCTAAGGTCGTTTATTTTTGTTCACATACATTCTTTTCACACCCTACATTTACTAACCACACAATTAATAATTTACGATATTAAAAAAACGGAAAGTAAACCCTAAACTATTACATCATGGGGAGGGGGAATGTAACACCCTTCTAAACTCCGCGGAAAATATATAAATAATCAGAGTAATTATCATGCATCTCAAACAAGGGTGTCACTCTCAATTCAAAACATCACACATACACCTGTCATGCTCAATAATACTTGAAATAAATTCTTGCTTTCATATACTTTCACATTAGCGTGTAGCAGCGAATCACTTTCATTAAGAATCTCATGACATTCAAGTCTCAAATAAACTTCATTCATTAAATCAACTTGGGCATAAAAGCCACTTCACCATAAAATTTCAAATTTAAATTCCAAAATAGATAGAATATACAATCGCATCTCTCAAGACATGAATCAAGTGTTCCCAGTGTTACATGATCAGAGCACGACTCAACCCAAAAAAAATATACGAAACTAAAATAGGTTACTCCACCAGCTACTCTCTTGCTAGAAGCAACTCTAATCTTCAGTACCTGAGCGATGTCGTGTAAAACATCATTCCAACAGAAGGGTGAGAATTCACATAATTATTGAAATCATAAGATAATATATAATTTAAGGTGTACAAGCATAATCACAATTATTCACACACTTCAAAAGTTTCATCAACATAATATCACTCAAGTAGTCATACTATTAACAAGTACATACTCACAAATCCATAATTCACCAATTCAGCAATTCACATAACACACATAATCTCACATTGTAACTATAGACACAATGAGACTCAATGCAAGACTCAAATACAACTCATGCATGTGGTACCGATCTCTTGTTATCATTTTTTGGTTTTTACATTTAAACCGGGTCCGTCCTCTAGACCAATAACACAACAGAAGCCCGTCCTCTAAGCATTCAAACCCGTCCTCTAGGTTTGGGATAAGTCACTAGCTCCCACGAAACTAGCAAGCATTGCTTCTTGACAAAATGATGCATGTGCAATTACAACAATCATATGCAATTAAGTCCGTCATCTAATCTTAATATTCATGCATATCTTCAATAATTCATAACATTTGAATTACCACACAATTGCACATACAACACTTTATTTTCAAATCACAATATTCACTACTCCAATATTGTCACCACAATTAGCAAATAATACACAAGGTATCAACACAATTCAATCTCGATTCGCAAACCACACGATACCGATTAAATCTAGAATAATCGATCCATAAAAATAATCACCAAAATAATCACCAAAATAATCACCAAATTAATCACCAAAATAATCACCAAATTAATCATTAAATTAATCATTCAATTAATCACCAAAATAATCACAAAATTAATAATCAAATTAATCATCAAAATAATCACCAAATTAATCATTAAATTAATCACCCCAATTAATCATTAAATTATTATTATTATTAAAATATATTAGTTTATTCAATATTATTTTTCCAATTTAACATATAAAGTATATATGTTACGGTAGAACATATGGCATAACCACATGTGTTTTTCGATAGTTGTCTACAAGGAAAAGAAATCAAAGGATTCATTTATTTCTTTATTTTTTTCCTACCATGTAATTATGTCTTTATATATATATATATATATATATATATATATATATATATATATATATATATATATATATATATATATATATATATATATATATATATATATATATATATATATATATATATATATATATATATATATATATATATATATATATATATATATATATATATATATTGGTTTCCAAACTTTTCATTTTGATCTAGTGTATTACATATAGATCATTTACAGGGACCTCATCATATACTACATGATATTGAAATATATATCACTTCTTATTTTATTGGTAATTGCATTTCACTTGTTAATATGAATCCATCTACACTTGTTTTACAGTGGTTATACCAGACTGTCTATGAGTACACTATCGAAAAATTAGAAAAAGGAAAAACTAGTTATCAATCAATGCATTTCAGTTGCCATTCAATATTATTAATGTGAGACTACAAGATACGTTGTATCACTATGATATATACACACTCATTTAAAACGCAGGCTACTAGAAATGAGTCATAACATCACATTAATCACATTCAGGAAATCAATATTCCAATTATATATAATCATTTTTCATTTAATTGGATAAAGAATGGTTCCTAATCAATAAAGGCATCACGCTACTGTGTTGATAGTGAAAACTACTCTTCTATTTTTCTTTTGGGAACCACCACGTAAATACACGACTACTATTCATAATATTCTTCAATATCATATTTTATTCTTAATTCATAATGGATCTCTAAATTATACTAATATACCAACTTCAAACACAATTAATTATCACAATTCAAAGAGTATGAACTTAATCTAAAAATTATGGAATCATGGGAAAATTTGGGTTTTATCATAACCACGTTTCTACCCATTACATACAATCCGATAATCCCAATAATTTTATGAAAACCCACTCTTACCTTGATTTTTTTGATGAATTCTTTGAGCTTTGTTCTTGAGTTTCTCCTCTTCTTCTCCATTCCACTCTTAGCCTCTTTTCCCTTTTCTATCTCATAACCCTATTCTAGCTTTCATTTCTCCTTTATAAATCTCACAATTCTAATGGGCTTACTTATCACACCCTCTCACTTACTCATTACATCCTATAATTAGGTCCAATTAATTAATTCTACCAATTCTATTTTATTCTACCAAATAAAATAAATAAAATAAATTAAATAATTCAAATAAACCAATTATAAATCAATTAATTCAAATAAATCAATTAAATTAAATAATTTCAATAAATCAATTAAATCAATTAGGCACAAAATCACACAATTAATCAATTAATATAATAAATAAATAATTACTAAAATCGGGATGTTACAATCCTCCCCCTCTTAAAAGATTTTCGCCCTCGAAAATTACCTCAAATGAACAACTCAGGATAAGAATATCTCACCTGACTCTCAAGTTCCCAAGTTACATTTCCATCAGCTGGTCCTCCCCATGCGACCTTCAACAAAGCAATATCTTTACCTCGAAGTTGCTTCAACTCCCGATCTTTTATCCACATAGGTGAAGTCTCAACAGTCAAGTTATCTCTCACCTGCACATCATCTACTTGGACTACATGAGACGAATCTGCAATGTATTTCCTCAACTGAGATACATGGAACACGTCATGGAGATTAGCAAGCGACGGTGGCAAAGCAATCCGATAGGCTACCTCTCCCATCCTCTGCAAGATCTGGTAAGGACTGTCACACCCTAAATTTTACCCCTAACTTTTCATATCATATATTTCATCTCATCATCAACATACCAAGTGCATACCAAGTATTATGAAGTTTTGCAAAAATGGCAAGAAGGATCTGTTGGTATTATAACAAATATCGGAGATCTGATCATTTGGTTCGAGAAATTAGGGTTGTGCTTTGAAGTTTATATTAGTGGATTGATTTTCTTAAGCCATGCTAAGGCATTGGTTTTAAGTTTTTTTTTCATGATATTTCAAAGGCTTATATCTTGAAATCATTTTCGGCATCTTTCAAGAGGAATCTGTTCTTTCCAAACTATGCCAAATTTGTTTTGAACCACATGAAGGTACGTCAAGGTTATTACAAGTTTACTCAAGGGATTTTAAAGGAATTCAAGGAGTTTATTTTAAGCTAAACAAGGATTCCATAATCCTTTGGGTATTGAATGTGACTTCGAGAGGTTGTTCTAATGAGTTTTTGGTTCATTAATCCTAAGGTTAGACCTCACAATGAGAGTTAAAATTTGATTCATTATTGCATTGGAGCAATAAGGATTTGTCTTTTTTCTCTTACAAATGAAAGGGCAAAACATTATTGGGTTGGAATTCACATTGCACGGTGGTGTGCCAAGGTAAACCATATGGAATTTAAATCACGAGTCCATGGAGCAAACAATTCAATCTTGAGTTACATTTTTCAATTATTTGTAAAGTTTGGATCTTGTTGAACAACTACAAAAATAAAGATCAAGAAGAAAACCATTATACAAGTATGATTAAGCCATGATGACAACCAAGTAAAATTTCAAAGGAAAGCCTTCTTTCCATTAACAAAAGAAAACATCCTTGGTGTAAAAGGTATAATTCAGAGTGAATCCTATCAATACAATGTGCTTGGATTTACAAATGTTACAATTCTTTAAGTCTAAAGAACTAAGGTTTTTGATTCTTCAGCAAGCACAAGTCAATCCTAATTTTGAATCAGCTCCTAACCATTGAATTCTCAATGTTAAAGAAAAACACGCCAGCAGCCCAATGTCACACGGGTTTGGTCATTTACTAGTGCATTATTCATAGCATCTAAACCTGCAGAGTAAAGATCCATAGACATTGCATAAGTGAATAACAGCAAAATAAGAGAAAGTATAATTGTAGGAAAAATAATATAAGGCAAGGCAAGAGTAAGTGCACACCATTTTTTTCGTATCAAGGCCAAGCATGTATCAGAGAACAACTGTCATTAAATAGACATTTTTGAAATCAAAATATGGAAAAGGAAAAGAACAGACCTGCTGCAGACAAAGCAGGGTCACAAAGTGATGATTCAGACCACTCCATAAGCAAGTAGGTAGCTACTGCAAGTCTGCAGCCAAGGACCTGCAACCTGCCTTTACACCAAAATGTGATAAGCTCTCTTCCATGAACCAGCTAAGCCTGAAAATTATCTAACATATGTATCAAACAAAAGTGCCCAGTCAAACACTTAATCAACAAGTTATATCAGATTCAAATTGAATCCAAACCCCAAAATTATCGATATAAAAGGAGAATGTTCATCAGTTGAAGGGGGAGAATGGTCGAAACTGAGGAAAAACAATAAAAGAAAACTTCAGCCAATATCAGAAAAACTCACAAGAAAAAAACTTTCAAACATAGCTAGTTCTTAGTAGCAAAAAATCCTAACCTTTTAGAATAAAAAACCTAAGGAGGTACAACCACCAAACGTGAGCTTCCTCAAACCTCATCGCATAACCTATCCCGCGTTTCACTTCCAAACGGTCAATCGCTCTCCACCGACAATCTCTTCCGCCGCAAACTGCACATCAATCGCAATACTATATAATCATTGAAACAACCAAAACTGAAATAGGGTGGAATAAGGAAATAAAGAAGATTCGATATTGTACTTGTCTTACTAGGTGAAAGTTTCCTCCCTGCGGGTATTTCATTTCCTCATCTCTGATTTCGTTGAACTAATTGTTGTTGTTTTTTTTCTTCGTTTTGCTTGATATGTTTTGTTGTTGTTCGTCGTTAATTGAGTGAGAGGCCATGAGAATCGAGACGGGGAGATGAATAAAGAGTGAGGAGAGGCCATGATAGTTGAACGATCTGAGAGAGACATGCGATTGAGAGTGACTGAGATTTGAGGGTCACGAGAGAGAGAGAAGTGTTTGAGAGAGGAGTTTTTTTCTTTTCTGAATTCGGAAAGAGTGTGGCGGCTGTATGAAAAGTAGGGTTTGTTTTGCCGTTTTCATCGCTAGTCAACGGGTCGTAGGTCCTCTGACCTGACCCAGTACTACATCCAGCGCCCTACATGGGCTTTTCTTGTGTTGGATCTCTTTTAGACTCATTAACACCTTTTTTTTTAAATCTTTTAGTTTCTTTTAGTTATTTTGTTTATATTTACATATTTAAATTATTTCTTTAGCTTTTATTTGAGGATAAATTTAGAAATATTATCTTAATGTTAGTTGAGAAAATAATATATAATTCTTTAAATTAATCTTATTTATATATTAGTTTTAAAAAAAAATTGTTTAGGATTTAGTCCTATTTTGGTTGTATGTGTACCGTGAGCTTATATTAAATTTAATTTTGCACTGTGGTCGCGAATTGTCAAGTAACAAATATGATCGCCGCAAAAATAATCGTTTCAAAAGATAATCGGGTCCTTGGTCCAACTCAAAGTAATCTTTACGCGCACTTCATTTTGCACACACGTAAGTCGGTCACTATATGATCGCCATCTGCACGACTGTATACATCTTAATTAATTAACGAGGAACTGAACTTCGGAATCTAGCATTCCGCGGGTTCTTTAATGAACCACTCTTGAGGCTAGCCTTCGAGTTGTGTTTTCATTTACTCCTTCGTTTCTAAAACTGTAAACCCTAAATCATTTTAAAAACAAATATTCAAACAAAACATGTCTTAATACACATATTTAAGTAAACATTGTAAGATCAGAATGCGCCTAAGAGGGGGGGGGGTGAATTAGGTGTATATAATTTTTCTCGATTCTTTTTCTTTGATGGATAAAACTTTTCTTTTAAGTTTGTATGGAAAGGAAAGCAGTAAGGCAGAAAATAAAAAACGACACAGAGAGTTATCCTGGTTCCCTTCACAGTTCGAAGGTACATCCAGTCCCCTTTCAACTTGAAAGAGATTTCCACTAGTTTTTAGAAAAAGTACAACCTATCACACCTTCAATGGTGAGGCCTACTTTCTAAGAAACTATCATACAAGTGTGCAAGAACAATCCTCTTGCCACACTTACCCTTATGTCCAAACAAACCTTGGAACACAAGTCACACAATAGAAATACCTTTCTATATTTTTAATTTTGAGTGAGTAATACAAAGACTTTAATATCAATAATGATCTTCTCCTATGTACACAATTCACTTTTCAAATATCAATACAAGTGTTCAAACATGAAGTATGAAAGATGAATATCTTATGAACACTTTTGAAAAGTATGAAAATATTTGAAAATTGATCAATTTGATTCAAGTGATTTTTTATAAAAATTGTAGGAGGTGTTTTTTGAATTTGAAAAATTCAGATTTTATATTATACAAGATACCCTTTTGAAAAGGTGTGAAAATTATGAATCAAAAAGTATTTTGAAGAGATATAATCAAAAGGTGCAAATTGAATTTCAAAGGAAAAATATTTTTCAAAATATTACAGTGTTAACCGGTTAACCAAATGGTTAACCGGTTAACGCCTATGAACGTTAACAGGTCTTTTGAAAATTTGAACCCGTTAACCGGTTAACCAAATGGTTAACCGGTTAACACTATTAAAACCAGAAACAGAAGGTTTTTTAAAGAGTGTTAATCGGTTTGAAAAATATGTTAAATTATTTTATGCAATATGCTAGTATATGATTGAATGCATGAACACTTGTACATCAATTTAAAAAGGGATTGATATACCTAACCAAAAGCATCCAAGCATGAAGTTGAATGATGATGCAAACGAAGCTTGATAGCGAAGCCGGTTGCTTGAAGCTTGATCAGTTGGAGTTCTTGACTTTTTGCAGGTCTGAAATATATGCGTCGTGTTGTCTTCATCAAAATCTCTGAGATTGAAGGCGTGCTTCTACATTCTCCCCCTTTTTGATGATGACAACCGAAAATTCTGCGAGAGCTTTGATCAATGTTTCTCTAAGCGAATTCTCCCCCTATGGGCAGCAACTCCCCCTAACTGATAGCAGCAGTAGCGAGAAAAAAATTCTGCATAGAGAGTCATTAGAGAAACAAAGGTCTTCTCCCCCTTTGGCATTAGCAAAAAGGAAGGGACCAACAAGCAAGCATGAACATGAAAGATAGCATCATACAAGCAATCACACATATAAAATGCAAACATAGTCCAAGTAAACCAAAAATGCCTAAAAACTTAGGACTTTAGTTTGAGAGTACAAAAACATAACATGATTAAAATATAAAACAACATAATAAAAAACAAAAAATTTAAAAGTTTAAAAAAAATGACAGAACCTGTCACGCAGGTAGGGACTGCTGTTTTGAAGCTGTTAACCGGTTAACCGATCCGTTAACCGGTTAACGGACAAAAAATTTCAAAAAATTTCAAAAATCCAGCAGCTTTGGTGGGGAAAAATGGGAGGGATTTTTCAAAAAAAATTTCCATAAGGTGTTAGCACTTGTCATTCCGCAACTTTCGATCAAAAAATATTTTGAAACCGATTAATTTCGGGTATACGAAAGTGAGAAAAACCGAAAACGGTGAAATGTGAGTGCTAGCATTTTATGACTTTAAAGTAAGCAAAAACACATATAAACACACATAATGCAATAAAAACATATAACAACTAATTTTTAGGTTAAGATTAGATGTCACCTTCATTGAGAATACGAAGTTCTCGTCGAATCTTGAAGAATTGTTCCTTAGCCAATGGTTTTGTGAATATGTCAGCTAGTTGATTGTGTGTATCCACGAACGTAACATCGACATATCCATTTAGAACATGATCTCGAAGGAAGTGGTGCCGGATATCAATGTGCTTTGTTCTTGAATGCATGACCGGGTTCTTCGTGATATTGATGGCACTTGTGTTGTCACACCGGAGAGGGATACAACTGAGATCTATACCGAAATCGAGAAGTTATTGTTTGAGCCACAAGATTTGAGCACAACAACTTCCTGCTGCAATGTACTCTGCTTCGGCCGTGCTAAGTGCAACGCATGCTTGCTTCTTGCATGCCCACGACACTAGTGCATTCCCGAGAATGTGACATGTACCACTTGTACTCTTTCTATCGGTCTTACATCCTGCATAGTCAGCGTCAGAATAACCAATTAAGAACAAGTACTACCTTTAGGATACCATAGTCCGACGTGCGTTGTTCCTTTGAGATACTTCATGATCCTCTTCACGGCAGTGAGATGTGATTCCTTCGGATTAGCTTGAAAGCGGGCATACAAACAAACACTAAACATAATGTCAGGATGGCTCGCCGTCAAATATAAGAGTGAACCGATCATACCTCGATACTTTGTAATATCTATTGAAGTGCCGGAAAGATCTTGATCAACAAACGTTCCGGATCCCATTGGAGTAGACATCTCTTTGCAATTGTCCATATCAAATCTTTTCAATAATTCCTTGAAATACTTGGATTGATTGATGAAGATGCCATCCTTTGTTTGCTTGATTTGTAAACCAAGGAAGTAGTTCATCTTTCCCATCATGGACATCTCGAATTCGCCTTGCATCATAAGAGAGAATTCTTCGCAAAGATCTTTGTTGAACCGAATATGATGTCGTCGACATAGACTTGAACAAGTAGGCTATTTCCCTTAAGATTCTTGATGAACAAAGTCTTGTCAACCTTTCCTTTAGTAAAACCTTTCTCACATAAAAAGTTGCTAAGGCGATCATACCAAGCCCTTGGTGCTTGCTTTAAGCCATAAAGAGCCTTCTTCAACTTGTAGACATGAGATGGGTTCTTGAAGTCTTCAAAACCGGGAGGTTGTTTGACGTAGACTTCTTCATTGATGTAACCGTTTAGGAAAGCGCTTTTGACATCCATCTGGTACAACTGAAAATTCATAGAGCAAGCGTAAGCAAGTAATAATCTAATTGCTTCTAACCTTGCTACCGGAGCGAATGTTTCATCAAAGTCGATTCCTTCTTCTTAGTTGTAGCCTTGTGTGACCAATCTTGCTTTGTTACGAACTATGATTCCATTCTCGTCAAGTTTGTTCTTGAACACCCATCTTGTGCCTATGATATGCTTGTTGTCCAGTCTTGGTACAAGAGTCCAAACTTGGTTCCTTTCGAATTGATTGAGTTCTTCTTGCATATCTATTATCCATTGATCGTCGCCTAAGGCTTCATCGATTTTTGCTGGTTCAATTTGAGACACGAACGCCATGTTGAGGCAAGCATCCTTGAGATTGAGTCTAGTTGCAACGCCTTGGCTAATATCACCAATCACTTTATCTATTGGGTGATCTCTATGAGTTCTCCATTCTTTTGGAAGATCTTGATGTTCTTCAATGGTTGGTAACTTATCTTCTTGTGATATTGCTTGTTCTTTTGATATCTCCCTTTGTTGTTGTGATAGATCTACATCATCATCATCATCCACAATAATATTATCCTCTTTCGAGGGGTTAGTCTCATCAAACGAAACATGTATGGACTCTTCAATGGTAAGAGTACGTTTATTGAAAATTCTAAAAGCTTTACTTGATAGAGAATATCCAAGAAAAATACCTTCATTGGATTTCTCATCAAACTTACCAAGGTTGTCCTTACCGTTGTTGAGAACGAAGCATTTGCATCCGAATATATGGAAGAAAGATATGTTAGGTTTCCTTCCCTTGAACAACTCATATGGGGTCTTCTTGAGAATAGGTCGAATATTGACACGGTTACTTACAAAACAAGCCGTGCTAACCGCATCCGCCCAAAAATATTTAGGAAGATTCGAGTCGCTAAGCATTGTCCTTGCAAGTTCTACTAGTGCCCTATTCTTCCTTTCTACGACACCGTTTTGTTGAGGAGTCCTTGGTGCGGAGAAGTTGTGAGAGATTCCATGCTCTTCACAAAAATCTTCAAATGATGAGTTTTGAAACTCGCCACCATGGTCGCTTCTTATGGAAACAATTGAGAGTGACTTCTCATTTTGAATTTGCTTGGCATACTTCTTGAATTCTTTAAAGGCATCGCTTTTCTGCACTAAAAACAAAGTCCAAGTGTATCTAGAGAAATCATCAACAATAACTAGTGCAAAAACGTTACCTCCGAAGCTTTTTGTTCTTGATGGACCGAAAAGATCCATATGTAACAATTGGAGTGGTCTTGTAGTAGATATCACTTTCTTGGTCTTGAAGGATGTTTTGGTTTGCTTCCCCTTTTGACATGCGTCACAAAGCTTATCCTTGATAAACTTCATCTTTGGAAGACCAACAACTAGATCATGCTTTAATAATTTATTCAAATGCTCCATGTGAATGTGAGCAATTCTTTTATGCCAAAGCCATGCATCGTTGTTGTTTGCCATTAAGCACTTCACCTTAAAGAGAGAGTCATAAAAAGAAATCATAAAAATGTTATTAAATCGTTTACCTTTTAGCAAGAGTTCATGAGTGACTTCGTGTTCTATCAAACATTCCTCCTTCGTGAAGTTGATTCGGAACCCTTTGTCACACAATTGACTTATGCTAAGAAGGTTGTGTTTAAGGCATTCCACATAAAGGACGTCTTCGATGATTGTATGAGTAGATGCACCAACGGTTCCAACTCCAAGAATTCTTCCTTTATTATCATCACCGTAAGTAACGTATCCTTTGGCCTTAAGTGTTAGACTTGAAAATTTGTTGATGTCGCCCGTCATATGCTTTGAACAACCACTATCGAGATACCATTGCATAGAAGTTGTTTTCAAGCACACTGTAAACACCCTAAATTTGCCCTCACCCTTTCACACCATGGCTTGTGATCTTTTCATTTGCATAAGTTCAATCATGGCATCTCATATTGCATTCTTGTTTCATTGCATTGGTTCTAAGTCATCTGCATCTAGGGTTTGTGATCTGAGCCATCCCTGAGTCATTTGAGCCACTCCAAAGGTCATTAATCACTTCAAAGGGGTCCATGTATGTTCAAGCATCATATTATATCCTCACAAGGTCAAAGAAGTCAAAGAATCACAAGAACTGAAAAAGGCATGGAAGCAGAGCCAGGTTTAACTGCACAGATGACCTAAAATTAGGGTTTTGGTTTCAGAGGCCATAACTCCAAATTTTTTTGGTCATTATTGTTTCTATTGGTCTCTATATGTTATGAGGATCATGCATATCAATTTTCATGAAGAAATTCCATGGGGAAGGCATCTAATCAAGAGTTGACTTCTTGAGCAAGTCAGTGCAAAATCAGGGCATCTGAGGCCCCCAGTGACCCAACCAAAGGGTTTTCTCCATCATTTTGAATGTGTATGATCTTTATTTGATCATAGAAGATGTTAGAAGTTCACAAAATTGAAGAATTTCAAGCCATTTGCAAAGTTGCCATTTTGGGAAAGTGACTTGTAATGCAAACTTGCCATTTTGGGAAAGTTTTTCAACCTCCTCTTTTTGATTCAAAAATGCTTCAAATGGGAAAACTTTGGTCATGAAAGTTGTAGAATGGATCCTCCCATTTTTAATAAGTACAAGAACTCATTCTAATTCATTTTGGATAAAAAGTTATGGTTTGTCAAAGTTGGCAAAAATCACATAATTTCATGTTTTACACCAAAGAGGCATTTTGCAAAATGGTATGATAAGGCATTCTAAAAGCTTCAAATGTGCACAAACACTTCACAACATGCTCATGTGACCTCTAAAGATCAGAATTGGCCCAAGAATTATGCATTTTTTTGCTTTGAACTTAAAGAATTTCCAAAAGGGGAAAAGTTGTACCAATTTGCAAAATGATCCAAAGCTTCTCATCCACTTGCCTCAGTTCACAAAATCTGATCCATAAGCATTCCATGATCTCAGCTGAACCAAGCCATGCCCCTAAACCAGCCTGCAATGACCCATACCTCAAAGGACACCTAACATTGACTTTTGGCAAAATGGACCATACCAATCAACATAGGCCAACAACAACTCTCTGACCTATCCCAACTTGATACATGGACCAAAAGGAACTCAACACTCAACATAACACAACCTGAGCTCTCCCACAAGTGGGCATTCTCCAAAATCCCTCTTTATGCATTTTTCTTCGAATCTCCATACACAAGCCACAAACCTCAAAACAAACTTCATAGAATCACTCACCATGATCCTCTGATCATTTCCCAACCATCATTTGTTCCTGAAACCATCCCAAACAGAAATACGATTTTTCACTCCCCTTGGTCAGAACTTCATCAATCTCTTAAACCATCCATAAGAAATTCCAAACAAGCATTGCAAACTTCTCAGGAGGTTCATTAAAGGCATCTTGGGCCAAAGAAGCAGCCATAAAGCTCCAAAATTCAAAGCTCCAGTTCAGGTGAGCTCAAGAACAATTTTTTCAGAAATATGTTTTTAAGTTATTAATTGATTCTCCATGATTCACTGATAATGCTGATGTGTTTGGTTTTGAAAATAGTCAAGTATTAAGCATGTATTGATCTTCTGAAATTTCTGCCATACTTTCCGTTTTGCTTCGATTCATGATTTTGGGGTTGGATAAATGAGTTTTGATGTTTGATTCTTGTTGGGGTTGAGGAGAGGATCATTTCTGGAGCCTTAGGGGTCTTGGGGTTGCGTATTGAGGGAGATGGGGTGAGGAGTTAGCCGGAGAAGATGACCGGAACACTGTTCTGGTCATCTGAAAGTCATTAGGGCTCAGGATTAGGGTTAATGACATAATTACGTGAGTTTGAATTCTGGCCGTCCATTAGCGCGCGTAGTCAACTCCCGCCTCCTTGAATTTGAATCCTGGCCTTCAGATCATTTGACTTTCTCATTTTTCTTTTTAAATTCATTTTATTTTATTTGTTTTACATTTAACTTCCACGAATTTTAAAAAATAGCAAAACATGTTAAACAATTCTGAATTTTTTTGTCAAGCATTTCATTAATTTTTAGAACCCAAAAATATTTTTATTTTTATTTTTTGCATCAAAAATTATTTTTAAATCATTTAAATGTTTATTTTTAATTAGTTAATGGAAATTAATTAATTAAAAATGCATATAGGTATTTAAAAATCACCAAAAAAATTCACATTGCATTTTAAAACATTTAGAAACATTATCCAACTCTCAAAACAAATTTCTTTTTGGTTCTTGACCTATTTTGATAATTTTCATTGGAATTAAATTTGTTTAGAGGCAATATTTTGATCCTAACTTTAAAAAATCCATTCTGCCTAACCATAAAGAGTTTTATAATGGTTCTTCTTGCATTGCATCCTTCATAGCATGTAGTTTTTAGGGTAAAATTGGTTTGGATTTATCTTGCATTTTCAAATTTAATGTGCATTTTTCCTTTTGAGGTGCCTTGAAACCCTGGTTGACTTAGGAAATTCATAACTTCCATTAGGTTTAGATTTAGGTCTCCTCCTTTGGGAAGTGAACTTGTGTAGGGTTAGGGTTCCTTTGATCCCATTTTCAATTTTTTATCATGTCATTTGCTTCCGGTTTTGAATTTTTGTGTTGCATGTTGTCCATAAACCCTAATTTGTGCCTTCCTTTGCATCCATTTCTGATTTGCATGCATTCAAGAACTTGCCATGACATTTTGTGCATCCACATGATTCATAATGCATCTTAGGACATATTAGAATCATGTTTGATCATTTCATCTTTCATTTTCCATGTTATGCATTCATGTCATTTCATAAGCTTTCATGAACCTTTATGGTTCAAAGCATGCTCCATATGCATCCATTCTCTTGTATGCTCACATATGTGTATCTTGTATGACTTTGCACCACCTCTTGACATCATTTGCATCATGTGTATGTTTTTGACTTTGGCCTTTGCCCATCCATATGCATTGTTTCATCTCATTTCTTCCTTTATGCATCTTGTACTAACTTTTCAGGTTAATGGTAAGTTTGTTTGGGAGGTGGATTTGCCTTCACCTCCTACCTTTTCTCATCTTATCATTTTGTATCCTTGCTGCATTTTTACTTGTCTTTGAGTGAGCTTGCTCACTTGTGCCTCTCTTCCCTCTTTTTTCTTCTCATCTCACCCCTTGCTATCTTGCTTCTCCTTGGTGGCTTCCTTGAAGATTTCTCTTCTTAAGCCTCACAAACCCTAGGATCTCCAAGTATGATAATAATTAGGGTTTGATTAGTCCCCATTTAGCTTTTACCTTTGTGTCATCTTTGAGTCTTCTCTTCTCATCTCATAATCAAGGACTAAACCCTAAAGGTTTTAAGGCTTTGTGATTAAGCTTATGCCTGCATCCTTCTATTAGGATGGAGTGTATAACTTCAATCCTAAGTGTTAAACCCTTAATGTGTTTAAATCCTTTAATCAATCCATCTAATAATCATTAAGACATCAAGCTTGTAACTTGGGCCTTGCATTAGGGTTCTAATTCTTCCTTAATTGGCTAAGAAGGACTAACCCTAGTGTTAATGGACAAGTCCCCCTCAAGTTGTCTTAACAAACCATAAAAATCACTTCTTAATCTTACCATTAACTAAAATCCATTTAATAAAGGTTTGTTTTGTCATGAGGTTAATCCCTAATCATGGATTAAGTTAAGGAGCCTTCCTTAGCTTAAATGTTCTCATCTATTATCCTTCTATTAGGATGGTGTAATGGGTCCATTAAATCTTTGATTATGGCTTAAACTCATTACTTAACACTAAACAAAAACAACAAAAACATCTAAATAATTACAAGTAGGTTAATGATCTTAATCCTACATCATGGTGATTAAGTGTGAGGTGTTTACTTCATACTTAAGGTATTCTCATCACCCCTAATCAGAGGGAGGATGTGATGAGTTTACTAACCCTTGGTTTAGGCTTAAGCTCATCAACTTATGACAAATCCAAAAAGCAATAAAAGATTGAAAACATAAAAACAAACAATAACCGTCTCCTCCGGGATTCTTTTCTCACCTCATTCACTCACAAACGAGAACTTGCTTCTTCCGTCTAATGCAAGACAGTTTGCACCTGAGCCAGACAGGTCATACACTTAAGCATAGACAAGTAAGCAGTTCACAAGTCAATTTATCTTTCAGTCTCTTTGGGTCGAACTACGGTGTTCTGACTTCCTCATTGCACGAGAGGATACGTAGGCATAACTTAACGGTTATCGAACAAAAGTCCCTGTATATTCCCCCTCCTTCCAGCATTATTCTTTAAGCCTCATAGTCTTGAGCTCCATACTCCTGTTCTTACACTGACACTTCTCTTATACACTTCACACTTCTTACACTGACACTTGCATTCTTTTCCAGTTTTGATACACAAATTGCACTGACACTACCCCTTTTAAACACAAATCTTTTAAGCGTGGATCCCGTCGAGTACGACGGACAATCTGGGTGCTGATACCTTCCCAGGTTGTAACCAACCCCTTTTCTCAGTCTCTCTGGTTCGCAACCGTCTTATCTATCTTTTCTTAGGTCTATGCAGCATTACCTTTCCTCCGGGATAAAAATGCCTAGCTGGCGACTCTTATCTTTTGAGCTCACCCTTGTGTGTTCTCTCTCCTTTCGCCGACCGTTCGCGTCTGTACCCCTTCTGACCAGGCGTCATTTGGTGGGAGCGACATCTTGGCGACTCTGCTGGGGACCCTTATACTGTAACCAGGGCTTCTGGTTCTTTTTGTGGGTTCCTCCCAGCGCTTGTTTGATTTGTGTTTACTGGGGTGTTATGTGCTAATTGTGTTTATATATTTGCTTTATTTATTGCTTTATGTACAACTTTATTTATTGCTTTCCTTTACAGTTTTACATATTTCATATTGTCATTATCATTGCTGGATCTGGTTTGTTGTTTTGATGCGTGGGGTTTCATTGAGAGTTTAAGTTCCTATACCTGGGACCTGTGTGACACCTAGGCTAGAGTGGTTCATGTTCTTTCCCATTCCATTTCGGTCTGGTGCGGGAATATGAAACACGGTTCAGATGTGGGTTTCTTCTTGAGAACTCTGTGCTACAGATTTCCTGTAGTGCTAGGGCTATCTGGGAAGCCTGCTAAGTCTGGATGACCTTTATTATGACCTTCAGAAACTGGGGTGAATTAGAGGAGGATCTTTTATGGTTATTGTAAACACTGTACCTCCGGGTTAGAAGTGTTTACACTTCTCATAACTAATCCAAGTCTGAGGATCCTTGTTCTAGAACACCACCTGTGAGGGGGTTGGGCTGTTTACAGGTTTGCAGGTACCCTTGGCCACATCATACCCTGTTACCTATTTGGTTTAAGAGTACCTCATTTTGGACAGTTCTTGTGATTAACCTTGGACATGTGACTCTTTATTTGAGTCCCCCACCTTGGTTACTGGATTTCTGAACCTCCATCTGGACTTCTTGAACATACATGGGCTTTATATCAAGACAGATAACCAGATCCAACTTGATCACAAACCCTTGCATATCATTTGCATACATCATCATTGCATCATTTAACATTTGTTTATTTGTTTTTCAGGGTATCCACATCACATCTGGTTTGGTTTTGACCCCTTCATTTGTATAGACCTCTGCAACAGCTATCTTCATCAGTTGTCTGCTTCAGTAATCTTCATCATCACCAGCATCAACCTATCAGTGGCTCATCTCCAGTATCAGTCTTGATCCTCATCAGTACTTGTCTTCAGCTCTTCATCAACACTCATGACCACTCCTAAGAAAAGCAACATATCCTACCATTTCTTTGAGCCTGTGTTGACTGGTATCAGGCAGGTCCAGTCACTCATCACACCTGACCACATCCCTTTGTTTAGAGAACATTATGGAGGTATCTTGGATATGGTTATGGACCTGGACCCTTCTTAGAGGAGCATGATCCACACATGCTTGCAGTTTTATGACCCTCTTTTGAGATGCTTCACATTTTCATACTTTCAGCTAGGACCTCTGTTGGAGGAGTTTTCATCATTGATTGGAGTACCTGTCAGGGGTGGAACCCCCTTCAACCCAGAAATGACTTCTCCCAGCAATGGAGAAGTAGCAAAAGCACTGTACCTGGAACCTACCTTGATTGAGCAAAGCATGACAATAAAATCTGGGATCCCTGGTTTACACTTAGACTTCTTGATTTCTCAGGCCATCCTGAAGGCCTCCTTGGGAGAATGGAGGGCAGTCTGTGCACTGTTAGCCCTCAGCATATATGGGGTTATACTGTTTGCAGATGAGCCCAAATTTATCAGCAAGAATGCCATTCATCTTTTCCTTCTGAGGAACCCAGTACCCACATTGCTGGGAGATTTCTATTACTCCATTCATCAGAGGAATGAGAAACAAAGAGGGAAGTTGGTGAGATGCTGTGCTCCTCTGTTTCACACCTGGCTGCTCAAACACCTACCCAAAACAGATGCCTTCTTGAACCCACACCAGCAGAAGAATTGGGCTAAGAGGTTCATTGCTTTGACTTCAGATGATATCAGATGGTGCACCCAGAGCACCAAAGGCAAGGACATTATCACTAGCTGTGGGCAATACCCAAATGTACCTCTGGTAGGAGTAAAAGGTTGCATCAACTACAATCCTTTGTTGTTTAAGAGACAACTGGGCTATGCTTTGGTTCACCCTCCTAGAGTGCAAGATTTAGCTGAGACCCTGTATTGTGAAGTGAAACCTAATTTAGCTGTTGTCAGACAAGCATCCTGGGCTTGGGGCAACATCCAGACAAAAGGGATGGCTATTCTTGGAAGGTGCAATAATGTTGCTTCAGCTCAGTACTATGACTGGTCCCATGTTAGAGCTCAGATTACTGGAATGCCTTTTACCATTGAGGACATACCTGGACCTTCAACAGTGCAACCTGCAGCAACTGTCAGCCTGGAAGAATTTGAGAAGCTGAAGGAAAGGAATGAGAATCTGTCTCAAGCTCTGAAGAAGACCCTTTGGGAAAGGAGTGATGGTCGTCTGGACATTGAGAGGTTGGAGAAGCTTAGGGTGGAGCATCTGGCCAAGATTGAGAAAACAGAGGACTACATCAGGAAAGCAAGAGCTGGGGAGCAAATATTGAAGAATGCCTGTAAAGAGGCCAAGCTTCAGAAGGGTAGGACTGAGCTCTATCTGCAAGAAAGTCAGGCTAGGTGGGTCAGGATCATTGAAGCCCGGACACAAGAAGATCAGAGAACTCAGGCCAAGATTGAACAGTTAGAGGCCAATGAAAAGAAGCAGCAAGAAGCTTTGCTGGCAGCCCAGAATGAGATTTCAGAGTTGAAGCTTAGGGCTGGATTGAAGAGATCAAAGGATCAGGACATGCACAAGAAGCTGACCACTGCCATTGCCACCAGAAACCTCCTCATCAGGACTATTACAGAGCATCCAGCTGGTCTAGTGACTGAGGCACTTTTGAAGGAGGTTAAGGAGGATGAGTTTGGATTGGATGTTTGACTTTTTTGCTTGTTGTTCATTTCCATTTGATGTACTTTTCTTTTTGTTGTATTTTGACCCTCCAGGGGCATATGTTGTAAAACAAACTATGTATGATTCACCATTTGTAATATATTTTAGTTTGTTTCCATTGTGGGGTTTCTTTTTCTCAACAAAGTCAAAAGCATCTCCCTCAAGGTCTGGAAAGGTCAAAACCAAGAACCAAGCCGGATACCTTGGAAAACAAATAAGCATACTGCATTGCATGCTAACTGTTGTTTTGTTTTGTAGGTTTTGTTATTATTTTGTTTGTTTCTAACTCTGTTGTGGTTCAGGAAATATTGCTCGCAGAAGAGTGTTCCCTGTCAACCGTACGCATCGGTACCCTACTCGCAACAACCTTCCTGGTATCCAGATGGAGCAAGTACAGCAGGACCTGACTGAGGTCAGGACTCAGATGGCTAATGAAAGAGTGGAAATGAGAAATCAAATGTCCCAATTCATGAATGTAATGACTGGCTTGGCCCAGAGTCAAGAGAGGTTAAGGGCATTGGTGGAAAGACAAACCCCCGAGGAACCTCATCCTGGAACTGGAGGAACTAGCAATAATGAGAGGGGTCAGCCTCATGTTAATCCACCAGTATTTGGACCTCATTTAGATCCGGAAGTCAACATCCCGGGAAATGTGCAAGGAAATACTGCTGGAGGGAGAATCCTGCAAGAGGATCCCCAAGAGGAGCAGTTTACTGTCATGGGAGCTGGAGACGAAGTCTATGATAAGAGGTTAGATGAAATTGCTGAGAAATTGAGATCTTTGGAGTCTCAAAACTCCTTGGGCTTTGATGTAATGGATATGGGGCTAGTGGATGGGGTGAGAATTCCCCACAAATTCAAACCCCCGTACTTTGAGAAATACAATGGAACCTCTTGTCCACGAACTCACCTGCAGTCTTTTTTGGGGAGGCTGAAAGCATATACCATGGATGAAAAGCTATAGATGTTCTACTTTTAAGATAGTTTGACTGGGGCTTCAAGGGAGTGGTATTCACACTTAACCAAAGCTACTATTAGATGCTGGAAGGACCTAGCTGAAGCCTTCATCAGGCAGTATCAATACAATCTGGACATGGCTCCCAACAGGACCCTCCTAATGGGAATGTCTCAATCTTCCAGAGAAAGCTTCAGAGAATATGCCCAGAGGTGGAGACAACTTGCTGCTGCTGTCCAACCACCCATGTCGGAAAGAGAAATGGCCGACATGTTCATGAATACTTTGCAAGGAACATACATTGATAGATTGACTGCCTTTTCTTCTACCAGTTTTGCAGATGTCGTCATAACTGGTGAAAGAATTGAAAGTCTATTAAAAATGGGCAAAATTTCTGATAATGGTGCAAGTTCATCCAGTAATCCCAGGAAGCCTTTCGTGGGACCCCGAAGGACCGGTGAGACAAATGCCATTCATGCCAGCAGGGGCAGACCTCAGTATGTTCACAGATCAGTAGCAGCTGTCACCATTCCAGCTCCGATTCCTCAGCAACCAGCATATCAACAACAACAACAACCACATTATCAACAGCAAGTCCAGTATCCGCAACAGAGAACCTACAACAATAGCAACATCAATCAACAACAACGACCCTTTCAACAAAGACCATCACAGGCAAACAGGGTGATTGACCCTATCCCTATGCCTTATGCTGCCTTATTACCACAACTTCTGAAGCTCAACTTGGTTGAGTTAAGGACATTGGCGCCACCAGATCCCTCCAATCTCCCAAGGAATTATGATGTCAACGCCAGATGTGCTTTCCACTCCAATGCACCTGGCCACAATACGGAAAAATGCAGGGCCTTGCAAATGAAAGTCCAATATCTGGTGGATTCTAAAGCCCTCAACTTTGCACCCCCTCCAAATGTCAACAAGAATCCTATGCCTAATCATGAAGGGCCTAGGATTAATGCCATTGAGGAAGACAAACCATCTACTTTTATCACCAATGTTGCACAAATTCGAACACCTTTGGTCGAAATTAAAGCTCAGCTTCTAGAGTGCCAAGTGTTCCCCGGGTGTGAGCTCGATTGTGGGTATTGCAACATTGCAGTCAACGGGTGTGAAAATTTGAGAAGCGGCATAGATGGCCTTATCAAGGATGGAATCCTTCAGATCTCAACAACGACGCCTACAAATCCAGCAATTCCTTTAACAACAATTCCTGATTCTTCTACAACAGCAGCAACAATCATTCCTACCGATTCATCAATATCATCAGCAATGGCTCCGTCTATCACTTCAACAAGTCAGAATTCAATAACCATTTATTCTACAACATCAACATCCATTTTATCAGCAGAATCTTCTACAACGCCAACAAAAATTAACGAAGATGTCTCAACAGTTACAATCTACTATGACCCATCAAATGTTCCTCTCAACAACAATTTCCAACAACAAACAGTGGCACCTCCTGCCAGGTCACCAGTCACAATTTACTATGATCCGCACACCATTACAGTACCCTCCTCTGCAGCAGTCAGTCCGGTCACCATTACGGTGCCTGGACCCGTTCCTTATGAAAGCAGTAATGCCATACCTTGGCATTATGGCTCTGATCTTTACTGCAACGGGGAGAAAATCACTCTGGACTCATCAACCTCTTCTCCACAAATTGATAATGTTGGGGGAGGCGGAGGCTTCACCAGAAGCGGACGCCTTTTTGCCTCACAAACACAAAGACCTAATGTTGAAGCAGAAGCTGCTGCCAAAGCAAAGGGAAAGAGTGTGGTACCTGAAGAGTCGACTGTCAAAGAAACTCAGAAGACATATTTTGAACAAGATGTAGATGAGTTCATGAGAATCATAAAAGGAAGTGATTACAAGGTGGTGGATCAGCTTCACCAAACCCCCTCAAAAATCTCCATATTATCACTGTTGATGTGTTCTGAAGCTCACAGGAACGCATTATTGAAAGTCTTGCACGCAACATACGTGCCAGAGGAGATTACTGTTAACCAGCTAGAAACTGTGGTGGCAAATGTCAACACCAGTCACGGACTGGGCTTTACCAATGCTGACTTAACAACGGAGGGACGCAACCACAACAAGGCTTTACATATCACCTTGGAATGCAAAGGTGCTGTTCTATCTCATGTACTGGTGGACAGTGGGTCATCACTCAATGTTCTACCAAAGAAAGCCTTAGTGAAGCTGGAGTATGATGGTTTGGCACTGCGTCCGAGTAATTTGGTGGTGAGAGCATTTGATGGCTCTAAAAGATTAGTGCTCGGAGAGATTGATCTGCCTGCGATGATTGGCCTGCAGACCTTTAAAACTACCTTCTATGTGATGGACATTCAGCCGGCCTACAGGTGTCTGTTGGGAAGACCCTGGATCCACGCCGCTGGCGCTGTTACGTCTACCATTCACCAGAAGTTGAAATTCGAGTGGGAAGGCCAGATCATCACCATCTGTGGGGAAGAAGACATCTTTGTTAGCCATCTGGCTACGTATAAGTACATAGAAATGGATGGAGAAATCCATGAAACCATGAGCCAGGGGTTCGAGGCCCTGAACATTAATGAAGCATCTGCTGTACTGGGAACCTCCATAACGTCGTATCAGCAAGTCCGAAAGGTTGTTGAAGAAGGTACCGCCCAAGGCTGGGGCAAGCTGTTGCCCATGGAAAAGAAAGAAGACAGATTTGGGTTGGGTTACAAACCAACTCAACAAGATCAATCAGAGGCTGCAAAGGAGCCCAATTTTTTCAGCGGGGGAATGCTCACCCCGGATGCCGTGAACAATTTGGAAGACGAGGAGGAAAGCGACCGCAACCTGGAGAGCTGGATACGTCCAAGCATCCCGGGGAGCCAAGTCCTTAACTGGTCTTCCCAGGAAATTATAAGGGTTACTCCTGCAGAGTAATTATTATTTCCTGTATTTTAAAGCATGCATCAAGTATTTCATCTTGCCCAAGATGTCAAGACTCATTTTGTAATCGGGCCATCTTGTAATTTTGTGCAAATAGATCAATCAATGAATATCGGACATCTTTTGCAAACGAGTCTCTTTTTCGCTCACTGTCTTTTCATTTTTCTTTTTGTACAAAAATAAAATGGCAATGTTTTCAAAATAAATAACTTCATTTTCACTTTTTCTAAATAAGATAAAAATTGATCACTAAAATAAACCAATCTAAACCCTTGCAGAGAGTGCCTTTCAGACTGCACCGACAACAACACTGATATGACTTCGTATGACTTTGACAATCCAATCAATCAAGCTGATGAAGGGGTTGAAGAAGATTATGAGCTACCTGAAGAGCTAGCCAGGTTGTTAAGGCAAGAGGAGAAGGTTATCACTCCTCATCAGGAGGAGATTGAAACGATTAATCTTGGTACGGAAGAAGACGTAAAAGAAGTTAAGATCGGGGCCTGCCTACAAGATTCAGTAAAAGAGCAACTGATTGACATGCTTCGGGAATACGTGGATGTTTTTGCCTGGTCTTATCAGGATATGCCAGGGTTGGACACCGATATTGTCATGCACAAGCTGCCATTGAAAGAAGACTGCCCGCCAGTAAAATAGAAGTTGCGCCGTACTCGCCCAGATATGGCAATGAAGATTAAAGAAGAGGTACAAAAGCAGTGGGACGCCGGTTTCCTTGCTGTGACTAGCTATCCGCCATGGGTCGCTAATATTGTACCTGTGCCTAAGAAAGACGACAAGGTGAGAATGTGTGTGGATTACTGGGACCTGAACAGAGCCAGCCCAAAAGATGACTTCCCTTTACCTCACATTGATGTATTGGTCGACAATACGGCTCAGTTCTCGGTGTTCTCCTTCATGGACGGATTTTCAGGATACAATCAGATCAAGATGTCACCTGAAGACATGGAGAAGACAAGTTTCATCACACCCTGGGGCACGTTCTGTTATAAGGTGATGCCATTCGGACTGAAGAATGTTGGTGCAACTTATCAACGGGCTATGGTGACATTATTCCATGACATGATCCACAAAGAAATTGAATGTTATGTGGATGACATGATTGCCAAGTCCCTCACAGAAGAAGACCACCTGGTGAATCTGTTGAAGTTATTCAAGCGTCTGAGGAAGTACCAATTGAAGCTAAACCCCAACAAGTGCACATTCGGGGTGCGATTCGGTAAACTGCTGGGATTTATTGTAAGTGAGAAAGGGATTAAAGTTGACCCTGATAAAGTCAAAGCCATTCAAGAAATGCCGGCACCGAAGACTGAAAAAGAAGTTCGGGGGTTTCTAGGTAGATTGAACAACATTTCAAGGTTCATATCTCACCTTACAGCAACCTGTGAGCCTTTGTTAAAGCTGTTAAGAAAAGAACAAACGGTCAGGTGGAACGAAGACTGCCAGAGGGCTTTTGACAAAATCAAGGAATACTTACAAGAGCCTCCAATCCTTATGCCTCCAGTGGAAGGAAGACCTCTAATAATGTACTTAACAGTATTAGAAGAGTCAATGGGGTGTGTGCTGGGCCAGCATGACGAGTCTGGTCGAAAAGAGTATGCAATATACTACCTAAGCAAAAAGTTTACCGACTGTGGACAACGTTATTCACTGCTCGAGAAAACTTGTTGTGCTTTAGCGTGGGCTGCTCGCCGACTAAGACAGTATATGTTGACCCACACTACTTTATTGATTTCAAAGATGGACCCAGTCAAGTACATTTTTGAGAAGCCAGCACTTACCGGAAGGGTTGCAAGATGGAAAATGATCCTCACAGAATATGACATTCAGTACACATCCCAAAAAGCCATCAAAGGCAGTGTATTGTCTGACTATCTTGCTGAGCAGCCCATTGATGATTACCAGCCTATGAGATTTGACTTCCCTGATGAAGACATCATGTTCATTAAAGCAAAAGATCATGAAGAGCCTATTCACACTGAAGGGCCTGACCCAGAGGAAGAATGGACTATGATGTTTGACGGGGCTGTTAATATGAATGGTCGTGGTGTTGGTGCAGTACTCATTACACCTGAAGGAGTTCACATGCCTTTCTCGGCAAAACTTACCTTTAACTGCACTAACAACGAAGCTGAATACGAAGCTTGTATTATGGGTCTTGAGGAGGCCATTGACCTCAGGATCAAGACTTTGACTGTATTCGGAGATTCAGCTCTGGTATTAATCAAACCAACGGCAAATGGTACACCCACCAAGATCATCTGATACCTTACCGGGATTATACAAGGAGGTTATTGACTTTCTTCACAACAGTCAAGCTTGAGTACATCCCTCGAGATGAAAATCAGTTTGCGGATGCTCTGGCTACCATTTCATCCATGATCAAGGTTCAAGCTGCCAACTTTGTGCCTCGAATTTCAGTATCCAGACTTGACAGACCAGCATATGTGTTCTCATCAGATGTTGTCAAAGATGATAAGCCTTGTTTCCATGATATCAAATGCTTTTTGGAGGATCAAACATACTCACCTGGGGCATCTTCCAATGATAAGAAGACATTAAGAAGGCTAGCTGGTAGTTTCTTCCTGAATGCTGATGGTTCCTTGTACAAGAGAAACTTTGATATGGTACTCCTCAGATGTGTTGATAGGGCAGAAGCAGACTTGTTAATGCACGAGGTGCATGAAGGATCCTTTGGTACCCATGCCGGAGGGCATGCAATGGCTAAAAAGTTGTTAAGATCAGGCTATTACTGGATCACAATGGATGCAGACTGTTGTGCCTATGCCAGAAAATGTCATAAATGCCAGATTTATGCTAATAAAGTGCATGTACCTCCCAATCCTTTGAATGTAATGTCTTCACCTTGGCCCTTTGCCATGTGGGGCATCGACATGGTTGGCAAGATTGAACCGACTGCTTCAAATGGCCACAGATTCATCCTGGTTGCCATTGACTATTTCACCAAGTGGGTTGAAGCAGCTTCTTATGCAAATGTTACAAGGCAACTGGTAGCCCGATTTCTGAAAAGAGACATCATATGTCGGTATGGAGTGCCCGAGCAAATCATTACTGATAATGGTTTCAACTTAAACAACAAAATGATGGCAGAACTATGCCGGGACTTCAAGATCCAACACCACAATTCTTCTCCTTACAGGACAAAGATGAATGGCGCTGTAGAGGCAGCTAACAAGAATATCAAGAAGATTGTACAGAAGATGGTATTCAACCACAAAGACTGGCATGAAATGCTACCATTTGCCTTGCATGGTTACCGTACGTCAATCAGAACATCCACTGGGGCAACACCGTATCAACTTGTGTATGGTATGGAAGCAGTCCTACCTGTTGAAGTTGAAATACCCTCCCTGCGGGTACTGATGGATGTCAAATTGAACGAAGCAGAATGGGTCCGATCCCGATACGAACAACTAAGTCTGATCGAAGAAAAGAGATTGGCTGCAATCTGTCATGGGCAGCTGTATCAGAAAAGAATGAAGAAAGCTTTCGATCAGAAAGTCAGGCTTCGAGAATACCAAGTAGGAGATCTTGTGCTGAAAAGACTCCTTCCTCCCCATACAGACCACAGGGGCAAGTGGACTCCGAATTATGATGGTCCGTTCATAGTAAAGAAAGTTTTTTCCGGTGGAGCACTGATGCTCAGTACTATGGATGGTGAAGACTTCCTGTCCCCTATGAATTCAGATGCAGTTAAAAAATACTTCGCATAAAATGACCCGCTGGACATAAAAACAGAATGTAAGTCCAGGCAAAAATAGGGCATCCCGGCGAGTCAAAAACAGAATAAAAGACTCGGGCAAAAATAAGGGAAAATAAATAAAAATCTACACTCGCTGAGTTGAAAAGCCGCATTGGACAGCTCAGGCAAAAATGGGTATCCCGGTGGATTGAAAACCCGAAAGGGCGATCTACGCAAGATAAGGGAATAAGCGAACAATTGCATTATGAATTCATCTGTATCACTTGCAACATGGTAAGCTTCGAAAGGATCAAACATCGGTCAAAATCAACCTTCTTCAGAAAGCAAGATGAGAAGAACGTCGATGTCATACGAGTCATAGCAACAGGGGAGCTCCTAGAAGCGTCATCAACATTGCCAGCATCTTTTTGTTTCTCAATTTGTAACGAGTTCCTCATTTCAGGAGATCTGTTTCTTTGACTGTATCTTGCCAATTCAGGGCACACGAATTAATAAAATCAGATTTTCAGTCATGTTTCGTCTCGTACATTTTATTTTCGTTTGCAAAGAGGTCCGATGTCATTAAGATATTGATTGCATAAATACAGATGCTTCCCCTCTAAAAATACGTGCTTACAGGAAATATACTTACTCCCGAGAATATCTAAATTCCTATGATGAAATCCAGTAAGGGATACCTCGGGATGCTTGTGCGTTTCTTTGTCTTTACAGGATTGCAGGTATCCAAAGCGCAACATGGGGCATGAAAGCTTCTCCTCAGTAGGCTGCCAAATCATTATTTCCTCAGCACACCTTCCAAACAGCACCAGAGATGCTTTCTCCCCATCAACATGGCCAGGCATCACTTCTCCAACATTTCCTTCAGAGCAGTACCAGAAGGTGCTCATATCCTCAGCTGAGCCGTCAAGTATCATCCTCGGCAGGATCCCCACAGAAATCTCTAGGAAGATCTTTCAGTGATCTTTCTTCTTCCCCAGCCAAGTGCTAGACAGGGAACCATTTCCCCACAGAGTTTCAGCCTCTATCCAGAAGAGCAACCCCTGAAGATCTCACGACAGAGTAAAGAAAGCTTCTACAAGCCCCAGCTGGGTCCCTCATTACCAAGATAGGTTTATCAATGACCTACTTCCCCATGCAGAGTCATATATGTCAGATCTATCAATGATCTTATCCCCAGCTGGGATACCCGCTTCAAGCAGATCAGCCAGAGATCTCCACAGCATCGGGATCCGAATCCCGGATCGGTATCTTTGCATAATCATAGCATTCGCATCATATTTTCCCACAGAGCGTAGCATTCCGTCTAATACGGAGCATTACGGCAAAAATCAAACATATTGCATAATCATAAGCCATGTGTCGAACTGAACACTTGTAAATACTGACAATCCATCAACAATATACAAAATATTTCCCAATTCCCCACCAAAGAGCCAAAGCATTTCCCTTACAGATACGGATACATGCTCCTTTCGGCACTCGTCCGTGTCATCATTCCCCGGTAAAGTCGCCCGAACAAATGCTTATATTACAGATGCTTCTTGACGCTCGTCTGTGTCATGCCCCAGCAGAAAGCCAAAGCGTCCCCTTTGCACTCACTAACACAGATACATATATATATATATATATACAATTCCTTGACACCCATCCGTGTCACCTTCCCCAACATAGTTACCTAAACACTTGGTAAATCAAATACTCGTTTATAATACACTTTTTCCGACACCCGTCCGTGTCGCACTCTCCCCAGCAAGTTGAACACTTGTCTATGTCTCACCCGTCCCTCATACAGATACTCGTTCGTATCTTGTATATGCCACTTATATCCCCTCAGATTCGACACTCGTCTGTGTTCTTTGTTAACTAGTTGATACTCGTCCGTATCATCATCTCTGAGCATGCGTCAAGCGTTTGTTTCTATTGATACTCGTCCGTATCATAGTCTTAAGGATGTTTGTCCGCATCTTTAATCTATACACTGTGTCAAAACGCTTATGTCTTCTTGAATTCAGACACTCGACTGTGTCTACCGTTCCCCAGAAGAATTCCTGGCAAATCTTGATGAACTATTTCCTTTCTATCTGACATTCGTCCTATGTCATGACACCCTTCGGCAGTCGTACCCTGCTAGGTGATCGTCCTTCACCTCTTGATGATCGTCCTTCATCATTCTATCTGATGGTCGTCCCCATCGTTGATTCTTTTATCCGACATTCGTCCTATGTCGTGATATTGTTAGCAGCCGTCCCCTGCTAGGTGATCGTCCTTCACCTCTTGATGATCGTCCTTCATCTTTCTATCCGATGGTCGTCCCCATCGTTGATTCTTTTATCTGGCATTCGTCCTATGTCATGATAAACCCTGAGAGCAGTTGTACCCTGCTAGGTGATCGTCCTTCATCATGCTTATCCGATGGTCGTCCCCATCGTCGATCTTGTTATCTGGCATTCGTCCTATGTCGTGATAAACCCCGAGAGCAGCCGTACCCTGCCAGGTGATTGTCATTCACCTTGATTACCGTCCCTCATCTTATCCCCAACAGATCAGCCTTCCCCTGCTAGGTGATCGTCCTTCACCTTTGATGACCGTACCTCATCATTTATTTCATTTATGCCTCGAGCTTGATGGTCGTCCCCATCATTTACCTATAATCCCCAGAGAGTCTTATGGCTTTACCTGATGGTCGTCCCCATCATAATCTCTTATATCCCCAGCTTGTCGGCCGTCCCCGCCATTGATTTATTCCCTGCATTTTCCCCAGCACGTCGGTCGTCCCCGTCATTGCTTCATCCCCAGCAGTCATCCTCTGCTCGGCGGTCGTCCTCCGTCGCCCTCACTTTATAAACATACTTTATTTCCTTTTACAATCTATATCCCTTTTCTTCTTCATTCTGTGAGTGCAAATTTTGGATTGTCTTTGGTATTCAACCACAAGTTATCTTGTTCGAATGATAAGTCGTCGCTTACATCCTACACAGCTAACTCGTGTTTGAATAGGGGCAGCTGTAAACACCCCAAATTTTCCCTCACCCTTTCACACCATGGCTTATGATCTTTTCATTTGCATAAGTTCAATCATGGCATCTCATATTGCATTCTTGTTTCATTGCATTGGTTCTAAGTCATCTGCATCTAGGGTTTGTGATCTGAGCCATCCCTGAGTCATTTGAGCCACTCCAAAGGTCATTAATCACTTCAAAGGGGTCCATGTATGTTCAAGCATCATATTATATCCTCACAAGGTCAAAGAAGTCAAAGAATCACAAGAACTGAAAAAGGCATGGAAGCAGAGCCAGGTTTAACTGCACAGATGACCTAAAATTAGGGTTTTGGTTTCAGAGGCCATAACTCCAAATTTTTTTGGTCATTATTGTTTCTATTGGTCTCTATATGTTATGAGGATCATGCATATCAATTTTCATGAAGAAATTCCATGGGGAAGGCATCTAATCAAGAGTTGACTTCTTGAGCAAGTCAGTGCAAAATCAGGGCATCTGAGGCCCCCAGTGACCCAACCAAAGGGTGTTCTCCATCATTTTGAATGTGTATGATCTTTATTTGATCATATAAGATGTTAGAAGTTCACAAAATTGAAGAATTTCAAGCCATTTGCAAAGTTGCCATTTTGGGAAAGTGACTTGTAATGCAAACTTGCCATTTTGGGAAAGTTTTTCAACCTCCTCTTTTTGATTCAAAAATGCTTCAAATGGGAAAAATTTGGTCATGAAAGTTGTATAATGGATCCTCCCATTTTCAAAAAGTACAAGAACTCATTCTAATTCATTTTGGATAAAAAGTTATGGTTTGTCAAAGTTGGCAAAAATCACATAATTTCATGTTTTACACCAAAGAGGCATTTTGCAAAATGGTATGATAAGGCATTCTAAAAGCTTCAAATGTGCACAAACACTTCACAACATGCTCATGTGACCTCTAAAGATCAGAATTGGCCCAAGAATTATGCATTTTTTTGCTTTGAACTTAAAGAATTTCCAAAAGGGGCAAAGTTGTACCAATTTGCAAAATGATCCAAAGCTTCTCATCCACTTGCCTCAGTTCACAAAATCTGATCCATAAGCATTCCATGATCTCAGCTGAACCAAGCCATGCCCCTAAACCAGCCTGCAATGACCCATACCTCAAAGGACACCTAACATTGACTTTTGGCAAAATGGACCATACCAATCAACATAGGCCAACAACAACTCTCTGACCTATCCCAACTTGATACATGGACCAAAAGGAACTCAACACTCAACATAACACAACCTGAGCTCTCCCACAAGTGGGCATTCTCCAAAATCCCTCTTTATGCATTTTTCTTCGAATCTCCATACACAAGCCACAAACCTCAAAACAAACTTCATAGAATCACTCACCATGATCCTCTGATCATTTCCCAACCATCATTTGTTCCTGAAACCATCCCAAACAGAAATACGATTTTTCACTCCCCTTAGTCAGAACTTCATCAATCTCTTAAACCAGCCATAAGAAATTCCAAACAAGCGTTGCAAACTTCTCAGGAGGTTCATTAAAGGCATCTTGGGCCAAAGAAGCAGCCAGAAAGCTCTAAAATTCAAAGCTCCAGTTCAGGTGAGCTCAAGAACAATTTTTCCAAAAACGCGTTTTTAAGTTATTAATTGATTCTCCATGATTCACTGATAATGCTGATGTGTTTGGTTTTGAAAATAGTCAAGTATTAAGCATGTATTGATCTTCTGAAATATCTGTCATACTTTCCGTTTTGCTTCGATTCATGATTTTGGGGTTGGATAAATGAGTTTTGATGTTTGATTCTTGTTGGGGTTGAGGAGAGGATCATTTCTGGAGCTTTAGGGGTCTTGGGGTTGCATATTGAGGGAGATGGGGTGAGGAGCTAACCGGAGAAGATGACCGGAACACTGTTCCGGTCATCTGAAAGTCATTAGGGCTCAGGATTAGGGTTAATGACATAATTACGTGAGTTTGAATTCTGGCTGTCCATTAGCGCGCGTAGTCAACTCCCGCCTCCTTGAATTTGAATCCTGGCCTTCAGATCATTTGACTTTCTCATTTTTCTTTTTAAATTCAGTTTATTTTATTTGTTTTACATTTAACTTCCACGAATTTTAAAAAATAGCAAAACATGTTAAAAAATTCTGAATTTTTTTGTCAAGCATTTCATTAATTTTCAGAACCCAAAAAT
The DNA here is from genome assembly GCA_963966055.1 of Lathyrus aphaca. Taxonomy (NCBI): domain Eukaryota; kingdom Viridiplantae; phylum Streptophyta; class Magnoliopsida; order Fabales; family Fabaceae; genus Lathyrus; species Lathyrus aphaca. Next base: position 132,908,015 of record OZ014519.1, on the reverse strand, counting down.
ATTTTTATTTTTATTTTTTGCATTAAAAATTATTTTTAAATCATTTAAATGTTTATTTTTAATTAGTTAATGGAAATTAATTAATTAAAAATGCATTTAGTTATTTAAAAATGACCAAAAAATTCACATTGCATTTTAAAACATTTAGAAACATTATCCAACTCTCAAAACAAATTTCTTTTTGGTTCTTGACCTATTTTGATAATTTTCATTGGAATTAAATTTGTTTAGAGGCAATATTTTGATCCTAACTTGAAAAAATCCATTCTGCCTAACCATAAAGAGTTTGATAATGGTTCTTCTTGCATTGCATCCTTCATAGCATGTAGTTTTTAGGGTAAAATTGGTTTGGATTTATCTTGCATTTTCAAATTTAATGTGCATTTTTCCTTTTGAGGTGCCTTGAAACCCTAGTTGACTTAGGAAATTCATAACTTCCATTAGGTTTAGATTTAGGTCTCCTCCTTTGGGCAGTGAACTTGTGTAGGGTTAGGGTTCCTTTGATCCCATTTTCAATTTTTTATCATGTCATTTGCTTCCGGTTTTGAATTTTTGTGTTGCATGTTGTCCATAAACCCTAATTTGTGCCTTCCTTTGCATCCATTTCTCATTTGCATGCATTCAAGAACTTGCCATGACATTTTGTGCATCCACATGATTCATAATGCATCTTAGGACATATTAGAATCATGTTTGATCATTGCATCTTTCATTTTCCATGTTATGCATTCATGTCATTTCATAAGCTTTCATGAACCTTTATGGTTCAAAGCATGCTCCATATGCATCCATTCTCTTGTATGCTCACATATGTGTATCTTGTATGACTTTGCACCACCTCTTGACATCATTTGCATCATGTGTATGTTTCTGACTTTGGCCTTTTCCCATCCATATGCATTGTCTCATCTCATTTCTTCCTTTATGCATTTTGTACTAACTTTTCAGGTTAATGGTAAGTTTGTTTGGGAGGTGGATTTGCCTTCACCTCCTACCTTTTCTCATCTTATCATTTTGTATCCTTGCTGCATTTTTACTTGTCTTTGAGTGAGCTTGCTCACTTGTGCCTCTCTTCCCTCTTTTTTCTTCTCATCTCACCCCTTGCTATCTTGCTTCTCCTTGGTGGCTTCCTTGAAGATTTCTCTTCTTAAGCCTCACAAACCCTAGGATCTCCAAGTATGATAATAATTAGGGTTTGATTAGTCCCCATTTAGCTTTTACCTTTGTGTCATCTTTGAGTCTTCTCTTCTCATCTCATAATCAAGGACTAAACCCTAAAGGTTTTAAGGCTTTGTGATTAAGCTTATGCCTGCATCCTTCTATTAGGATGGAGTGTATAACTTCAATCCTAAGTGTTAAACCCTTAATGTGTTTAAATCCTTTAATCAATCCATCTAATAATCATTAAGACATCAAGCTTGTAACTTGGGCCTTGCATTAGGGTTCTAATTCTTCCTTAATTGGCTAAGAAGGACTAACCCTAGTGTTAATGGACAAGTCCCCCTCAAGTTGTCTTAACAAACCATAAAAATCACTTCTTAATCTTACCATTAACTAAAATCCATTTAATAAAGGTTTGTTTTGTCACGAGGTTAATCCCTAATCATGGATTAAGTTAAGGAGCCTTCCTCAGCTTAAATGTTCTCATCTATTATCCTTCTATTAGGATGGTGTAATGGGTCCATTAAATCTTTGATTATGGCTTAAACTCATTACTTAACACTAAACAAAAACAACAAAAACATCTAAATAATTACAAGTAGGTTAATGATCTTAATCCTACATCATGGTGATTAAGTGTGAGGTGTTTACTTCATACTTAAGGTATTCTCATCACCCCTAATCAGAGGGAGGATGTGATGAGTTTACTAACCCTTGGTTTAGGCTTAAGCTCATCAACTTATAACAAATCCAAAAAGCAATAAAAGATTGAAAACATAAAAACAAACAATAACCGTCTCCTCCGGGATTCTTTTCTCACCTCATTCACTCACAAACGAGAACTTGCTTCTTCCGTCTAATGCAAGACAGTTTGCACTTGAGCCAGACAGGTCATACACTTGAGCATAGACAAGTAAGCAGTTCACAAGTCAATTTATCTTTCAGTCTCTTTGGGTCGAACTACGGTGTTCTGACTTCCTCATTGCACGAGAGGATACATAGGCATAACTTAACGGTTATCGAACAAAAGTCCCTGTATATTCCCCCTCCTTCCAGCATTATTCTTTAAGCCTCATAGTCTTGAGCTCCATACTCCTGTTCTTACATTGACACTTCTCTTATACACTTCACACTTCTTACACTGACACTTGCATTCTTTTCTAGTTTTGATACACAAATTGCACCGACACTACCCCTTTTAAACACAAATCTTTTAAGCGTGGATCCCGTCGAGTACGACGGACAATCTGGGTGCTGATACCTTCCCAGGTTGTAACCAACCCCCTTTCTCAGTCTCTCTGGTTCGCAACCGTCTTATCCATCTTTTCTTAGGTCTATGCAGCATTACGTTTCCTCATGGATAAAAATGCCTAGCTGGCGACTCTTGTCTTTTGAGCTCACCCTTGTGTGTTCTCTCTCCTTTCACCGACCGTTCGCGTCTGTACCCCTTCTGACCGGGCGTCATTTGGTGGGAGCGACACATAGCTACAAAACAAAATCAGGTTTTGTTAGGTACCCAAATTGCTTTGGGTCCTTGATAGTTAGTACCCTTTTCAACCCACACATAATGCCCTTTAGCAACACCAATGTTGCGCACATAGCAAGCATTAGGTGTATGGCCTTTTGTTCCACAATAAAAGCAAATAGGTTGAAATTGACTTTTGAATTTAGAAACATATTTTTGTTTCTTAAGACTCCTTTTCTTTTTATGACTTTGATGCATAGGTTTAGTATTGTTAGTCTTTTCCTTAACAATTTGTTCACTAGCTTTTACGAAAACGGTTTCACTTGTGCTTGGTTTGGAAAACTTAGAATATCCTAGGCCAATTTTATCATTTGGATATCTTTGGTGCCTAAGAATTTCCTCCAAGCCAATTTGACCTTTTTCATATCTTTCTAAAACTCTTTTGAGTTGAACAATTTGAAAGGACAATGACTCACAATTTTTACATGTAAGACTTTGTTCTTCATCCATTATCTTTTGTTTTTCATTTTCAATGTATTTTTCAAAAGATGCATTTTGTTCTTCTAAAGATAATATTTTCTTCTTTTGGGATGAGATAGTTTTGTACAATGTCTTACATTCCTTAAGAAGTTCATCTATGACTTCTTGTGCATCATTTTCATAAATTGAAAAATTACCACTAACCTCGTCATTTTCTTCATCGGAGTGATGTGACGCCATTAACGCCATATTTGCACATTCGTCGCTTTCCGATTCCGATGAGGAGCTAACTTCATTGTCATCCCATGCGACATAAGCCTTTTTATTCTTGAAGTCCTTCTTGCCTTTGAATCCTCCTTTCTTCACAAGTCTTGGACAATCCGGTTTTATGTGACCTTGCTTTCCACATTCATAGCATGTAACTTCTTGGTTCGATGTGGATGCATCCTTCTTCCTGAAATGTTTATTATTTTTAGGAAAAGAATAATTATTATTTTTTTTAAAAAAACTTACCAAGCTTCTTAACAAGAAGCATGAAGTTCTCATCTTCGGAGATCTCGTCATCTTTGTCATCCTTCGTGTCAATCTTCAAGGCAATTCCTTTGGACTTTTTCTCTTGACTTTTATGTTTTTCGAGCCTTCCAAGTTCCAACTCGTGCTCTTGAAGTTTGCCGAATAGAGATGCGGATGTCATTGTTGAGAGACTCTTCTTCTCCGAGATTGCGGTCACTTTCGGTTGCCATTCCCTTGTCAAAGACCTTAGAACTTTCAAATTGAGATCATCGTTGGTGAAGGTCTTTCCAAGTGCAATCAAATGGTTGGTTAGATGGACAAATCTTTTTTGTAAAGCCACAATAGATTCTCCGGGCTGCATGCGGAACATTTCGTATTCTTGACTTAACGTGTTAAGCCTTGATCTTTTAACTTCTGTTGTTCCTTCATGTGTTTTTACCAAAGTATCCCAAATCTCCTTTGCCGATTTGCATTGGGATACACAGAAAAATTCGTCCATACTAAGAGCACTTTGAAGTATGTTGATTGCTTTCTTCTCATTTAGGATCTTCCTTTTATCATCTTCATCATACATATTCTTCAACTTCGCCGTTCCAACACCGTTGATTACATTGACGGGATTATGCGGACCTTCTTCGATTGCTTCCCATATGCCTTCTCCTTGGGCTTCAAGATGTGCCCTCATTCTGATTTTCCAGAAATCGAAGTATTTGCCGGAGAAGAGCGGAGGCTTGTTGCTACTTCCACCATCTTTGAAAACGGGATTCGAGTTTGCGGAAGCCATAGGATCTTATAGGAACAGGTTACCTAAACCTGCTCTGATGCCAATTGTAAGATCAGAATGCGCCTAAGAAGGGGGGTGAATTAGGTGTATATAATTTTTCTCGATTCTTTTTCTTTGATGGATAGAATTTTTCTTTTAAGTTTGTATGGAAAGGAAAGCAGTAAGGCAGAAAATAAAAAACGACACAGAGAGTTATCCTGGTTCCCTTCACAGTCCGAAGGTACATCCAGTCCCCTTTCAACTTGAAAGAGATTTCCACTAGTTTTTAGAAAAAGTACAACCTATCACACCTTCAATGGTGAGGCCTACTTTCTAACAAACTATCATACAAGTGTGCAAGAACAATCCTCTTGCCACACTTACCCTTATGTCCAAACAAACCTTGGAACACAAGTCACACAATAGAAATACCTTTCTATATTTTTAATTTTGAGTGAGTAATACAAAGACTTTAATATCAATAATGATCTTCTCCTATGTACACAATTCACTTTTCAAATATCAATACAAGTGTTCAAACATGAAGTATGAAAGATGAATATCTTATGAACACTTTTGAAAAGTATGAAAATATTTGAAAATTGATCAATTTGATTCAAGTGATTTTTTATAAAAATTGTAGGAGGTGTTTTTTGAATTTGAAAAATTCAGATTTTATATTATACAAGATACCCTTTTGAAAAGGTGTGAAAATTATGAATCAAAAAGTATTTTGAAGAGATATAATCAAAAGGTGCAATTTGAATTTCAAAGGAAAAATATTTTTCAAAATATTACAGTGTTAACCGGTTAACCAAATGGTTAACCGGTTAACGCCTATGAACGTTAACAGGTCTTTTGAAAATTTGAACCTGTTAACCGGTTAACCAAATGGTTAACCGGTTAACACTGTTAAAACTAGAAACAGAAGGTTTTTTAAAGAGTGTTAATCGGTTTGAAAAATATGTTAAATTATTTTATGCAATATGCTAGTATATGATTGAATGCATGAACACTTGTACATCAATTTAAAAAGGGATTGATATACCTAACCAAAAGCATCCAAGCATGAAGTTGAATGATGATGCAAACAAAGCTTGATAGCGAAGCCGGTTGCTTGAAGCTTGATCAGTTGGAGTTCTTGACTTTTGGCAGGTCTGAAATATATGCGCCGTGTTGTCTTCATCAAAATCTCCGAGATTGAAGGCGTGCTTCTACAAACATAAGAACTAAACTCAGGAATCTAGCATTCCTCGGGTTTTTGAATTGAATTACTGTTGGGGCTAGCCCCTGATCTGTAATTCATTCGCTCTTTCGTTTTCAAAACATCTAAATCTCTAAATAAAATCGTGAAAGAGCTAAACTCAGGAATCTAACATTCCTCGGGTTTTTAAATTGAATTACTGTTGGGGCTAGCCCTCGATTTGTAATTCATTCGCCCTTTCACAACAAAAGAATACAACTTAAAACTTACCAACATACGCAAATCATTTTTACAATTAATCAATGAATAACTGAACTCTGGAGTCAAGAACTCCACGGGTCCTTGAATGCAATCACTCTTGAGGCTTGCCCTCGAGTTGTGGTCCATTCGCCTTTCGTTTTAAAACACTTTAATAAAGATCAAACATCTTTTTCAAAACAAACATTGTTTAAATCTTTCTATCTCTCAAACAAGCTAGTGCTTCAGCCTCCACCGCGAGTATAAGCAACATTTAGCAGTATAATGAGTTTTAAACAATCGTTCAATTAAAAAACACAAACCGTAGTCGCACGAACTACGAAGCTCTGACTTTCCCATTGCACAAGGGAATACGTAGGCACAAAGATTTTAATCCTCCGCGAGCACAATAATAAAAACACTGACCATTTTATCCATAATAATAATTAAAATACTTTTTTCCTTTAAAAAAAATATTAACAAACGTTTAAAAGACAAATAATTAGATCAACATTTAATCGCATAGTTAAGCTAAGAGGTTCCCGTTGAGTTCAACGGACGTGAGGGGTGCTAATACCTTCCCCTTGCGTAACCGACTCCCGAACTTAGAATTTCGTTTCGTTGACCATTTCTTATCCTTCCTTTAGGTTGTATCTATATCTCATTTTTCTCTCGTAGAATAAATAGAATTAGGAGGCGACTCTGTTGTTTTCTTTCCGCGTCCCATCGCGAGGATCATATTTTTCGAGGTACGACAAGGACCAATAAAACGCGGTGTCAACTTGCGCGACTTCAACGCCCTACTAACACCAGTTGTCAGAGTAACTCGAAGGAACACATGATCTCCCTCTTGGAACTCAAGTGCTTTCCTCCTCTTGTCATGATACCTTTTCTGACGACTTTGAGAAATCTTCATCTTCTCTTGAATCATTTTAATCTTATTTGTAGTCTGTTGAACTATCTCAGGTCCAACCACCGCACTCTCTCCAGCCTCATACCAACATAATAGCGTCCTACACCTCCTACCATACAATGCTTCAAACGGTGTCATACCAATACTCGAATGAAAACTGTTATTGTAAGTAAACACAATCAAAGATAAGTAGCTATCCCAAGTTCCTCCCTTTTCCAAATCACAAGCTCTCAAAAGATCCTCAAGGGATTGAATCATCCTCTCCGTCTGACCATTCGTCTGCGGATGATAAGCAGAACTCAAACGCAACTTAGTACCCAAATCACTTTGTAAACTCTCCCAAAATCTTTATGTGAGCCTTGGATCTCTATCTGATACAATGCTAGACGGAATACCATGCAAACTGACAATCCTCTCGATATACAACTTTGCTAACTTCTCCAATGGGTAATCCATCCTTATCGAAATAAAATGAGCAGATTTCATCAACCTGTCCACAATAACCCAAATAGCCTCAAAATTACTCGGTGTCCTAGGTAAACCAGATACAAAATCCATAGATATGTTATCCCATTTCCACTCAGGAATAGCTAATGGTTTCATTAAACCCGACGGTTTCTGATGCTCAATCTTAGACTTCTGATAAGTCAAACAAGAATACACAAACTCTGCAATCTCCTTCTTCATACAAGGCCACCAAAACACTTTCCTCAAATCTTGATACATCTTAGTCGCACCCGGATGAATACTCAACCCACTACGATGACCTTCTTCAAGAATACTCTTCTTCAATTCTGCAATATCCGGAACACAAACTCGATCACGACACTTCATGATACGATTCTCATCAATCCGGAAATCACCTCCTCGTCCTTGATTGATTAAAGTTAATCGATCTACCAAACCTAAATCATATTTCTGACCTTTTCGAATCTCATTAAGAATACCACTCATAAGGTTCAACATACCAAACTTAACTCCATAAGAAGTCTCTTCACAAACCAAACTCATGTCTCGAAATTGTTCAATCATTTCCAACTCTATAATCATCATCATCGACATACGCAAGGATTTACGACTTAATGCATCAGTTACCACGTTTGCCTTACCCGAATGGTAATTCAAACCAAAATCATAATCTTTCAAAAGTTCCAACCATCATCTTTTTTGCCTCGCATTCAATTCCTTCTGATCAAAGAGATACTTCAAACTCTTATGATCACTAAAGACTTCAAATCTCGATCCAAACAAGTAGTGCCTCCAAAGCTTCAACACAAACATAACAACGACTAATTCTAAGTCATGCGTCAGATAATTTTTCTCATGCACTTTAAGTTGCCTTGAAGCATAAGCTACAACTTGCTGATTTTGCATCAATACACCTCCCAAACCCATTGATGAAGCATCACAATACACAACAAACGGTTCTGCCAGATTCGGCAAAATCAAAATAGGAGTTGTCGTCAATCTTCTCTTAAGCTCTTGGAAACTTTCTTCACACTTTGTATCCCAAACAAAAGCTTTACCCTTTCTAGTCAACTGCGTCAATGGCAAAGACAACTTAGAAAATCCTTCAATAAATTTCCGATAATAACCTGCCAAACCAAGAAAACTTCGAATCTCCAAAACTGATTTTGGAGCTTCCCATTGCGATACAGCTTCAACCTTCGACGGATCAACTACAATTCCTTTACTTGAAATCACATGACCGAGGAAACTCACTTTCTTCAACCAAAACTCACACTTAGAAAGTTTAGCATATAACTGTTTCTCCTTCAACACAGATAACACAATCTTCATATGTTCAACATGATCCTATTCACTCTTGGAATAAATCAAAATATCATCAATGAATACAACCACAAACTTGTCCAAATACGAATGGAAAATCCTATTCATGTACTCCATAAATACACCCGGTGCATTAGAAACACCAAATGGCATCACAAAATACTCATAATGACCATACCTCATCCGAAAAGCAGTTTTCTGAATATCTTCAGCTTTCACACAAATCTGATGATACCCAGATCTCAAATCAATCTTACTAAACACGCTTGCACCAACTAATTGATCCATCAAATCATCAATCCTCGGAAGTGGATACTTATTCTTGATAGTCACCTTGTTCAATTGTCGGTAATTCACACAAAGCCTCATAATACCTTCTTTCTCCTTAACCAGCAAAACAGGTGCACCCCACAGTGACACACTCGGATGAATAAACCTCTTCTCAAGTAGATATTCAAGTTGACTCTTCAACTCTTTCAACTCCGATGCGACATACGATATGGAGCCATCGATATTGGACTAGTTCCAGGAAATAAGTCGATCGAAAACTCCACCTCACGTTCCGGTGGCAAATCACTTATCTCATTAGGAAAAACTTCTGGAAAATCACAAACAATTGGCAAAGCACCAACTGCCCCACTTTCCTCAATACTCAAAGTTGCCAGTAACATAAACATCTCGACACCATCTTGCACTAACTCATTTACTTGCATGGTAGACATAAATAAGTCTCCTTCGTCCTCAGGTTTAAGAAAAACAATTGACTTATCAAAACAATTAATATAGACATGGTTGAACTCCAACCAATTCATGCCAAGAATAACATCAAGTTGATCTAACTTAAGACACACTAAATCAACGCCAAAGTCTTTACCAAAAATACTCAACAGACAATTCAAACACACATATGGGGTAGTTACTGAACCCATAGCAGGAGTATCAATAACCATACTACCACCCATAACAGACAACTCAAGATTCAATCTTTTAACACAATCCAAAGAAATAAACGAATGTGTAGCTCCAATATCAATTATAGCTATCAAAGGTATACCATTAATGAATCACGTACCTCTGATCAATCGATCTTCACTAGTCGTCTCAGATCCAGACAGAGCAAACACTTTCCCTTTCATTTGAGCCTTCTTTGGTTTGTCACACTTGGTACTAATGTGCCCTTGCTCACCACAGTTGTAGCAAGTCACACTCGCACCACTCATGCACTCTAAAGCCTTGTGGCCAAGCTTGCCACACTTGAAACATTTCTTCTCAACACTTGTGCACTCAGGATCACGATGTTCTTCAACACCACATTGATAACACCTCACTAGAGTGGAAGCTCCTCCCCCACTCGACTTCTTTACATAAATATCTTTCTGCTTCCCTTTGTCACCAGATGTCACATACGGTTTTCCTTTGAATTGGCCTTTTCCTTTCTTATCTACCATAATTTTGTAATGAGCTGATCTAGCCCTATTATCTTCATCATAGATCCTACTCTTGTTCACCAACTCAGAATATCGCCTAATCTCTTGATAACCAATGGCTTGCTTGATTTCAGGTCTCAAACCATTCACATACTTAAGACATTTGGATCTCTCAGCATTAATAGTGTTGTAGTGAGGACAAAACTGAATCAACTCTTCAAATCTTGTTGCATACTCAGCCACAGTTAAGTTACCTTGCTTTAATTCAAGAAACTCAGTTTCCTTCTTTCCACGTTGTCGCTCTCCCGAAAAGACACCTGGTCAGATAGGGTACAAACGCGAACGGTCGGCGAAAGGAGAAATGAAGGGTGAAGTGAATAGAGTCGCCAGCTAGGCATTTTTATCCCAAAGGAAAGGTAATGCTGCATAAGCCTAAGAAAAGATGGATAAGACGATCGCGAACCAGAGAAACTGAGAAAGGGGGTTGGTTACAATCTAGGAAGGTATTAGCACCCAGATTGTCCGTCGTACTTGACCGAATCCACGCTTAAAAGATTGTTTTTAAAGGGGTAGTGTATGTGCTATCTGTGTGCAAAAGCTGGAAAAGAAATATACAAGTGTCAGTGTAAAAGAGAGATGAAATGCTCAGGAACTGAGGCTTAGGAGAGAATGTTGGAAGAGGGGGAAGACACAAAGACTTTTGTTCGATAATAGTTAAGTTATGCCTACGTATGCTCTCGTGCAATGAGGAAGTCAGAACACCATAGTTCGACTCAAAGAGACTGAAAAAATAAATTGACTGTGAACTGCTTGCTTGCCTATGCTCAAGTGTATGACTCGTCTGGCTCGAATGCTAACTGTCTTGCATTAGACGGAAGAAGCGAGTTCTCATTTATGAGTGAGTGTGGTGAGAAAAGAATCCCGAAGGAGACGATTATTGTTTGTTTTTGTGTTTTCAGTCTTTTATTGTTTTCGGAGTATGTCATAAGGTGATGAGCTTAAGCCTAAATCAAAGGGCTTGTAAACTCATTATATCCTCCCTTGATTAGGGATAATGAGAATACTTTAAGTATGAGATAAACATCTCAACTTAGTTGCCATGATGATGTAGGATTAAGATTATTAACCTACTTGTGATTATTTAGATGTTTTTGGGTTTTTGTTTAGTGTTAAGTAATGAGTTTAAGCCATAATCAAGGATTAGTGAACTCATTACACCATCCTAATAGAAGGATAATAGATGAGCACACTTAAGCTGAGGAAGATACCTCAACTTAATCCATGATTAGGGATTAAAGTCATTATATAACAAACCTTTATTAAGTGGATTTTGATTAGAGGTGAGTTTAAGAAGTGAGTTTCATGATTTGTAAGACAACTTGAGGGGGACTTGTCCATTAAACACTAGGGTTAGTCCTTCTTAACCATAAAGGAAGAATTAGAACCCTAATGTAAGGCCCAAGTTACAAGTTAATGTCTTAGTGATTATTAAGTGGATTGATTAAGAGGTTTAAACAAATTAAGGGTTTAACACTTAGGGTTAAAGTTATACACTCCATCCTAAGAGAAGGATGCAGGCATAACCCTGATTCCAAAGTCCTAAAACCTTAAAGGTTTAGTCTCTAATGATGAGATGAGAAGAGAGACACAAAGAAGACTCAAAGGTGAAAACTAAAGGGGACTAATCACAACTCTAATTATTATCATGCTTGGATGTTCCTATGGTTTGTAAGGCTTGAGAAAGATCTTCAAGGAAGCCACCAATGGAAGAAGCAGATGAAAGGAGGAAGAAGCAGAAGAAATAAGTTACTTACTTCATTGAAGAAGATAAGTAACTTAAAGAAAGAAAGTGAGAGATGAACACAAGTGAGCACGCCCACTCAAATACAATCAAAAATGCAGCAAAGATGCAAATGATAAAGATGAAGATAAACGAGAAGTGAAGGCAAATCCACTTCTCAAATTAACTTACCACCTGAAAATGTTAGCACAAGATGCATAAGGAAAGAAAGGAAATGGAATGAAGCATATGCAAAGACAAAGAACAAAACCAGAAGCATACACATGATGCAAATGAAGATATGACATGATGCAAAGGCATACAAAGTGTATATGAATGATCATACAAGAGAATGAATGCAAATGAAGCATGTTTTGAAGTTTGAAACTTCATGAAAGTCAATGAAAGGAAATGAATGCAAACCATGGCAAATGAATGAAGAAATGATCAAGCATGATTCTAACATGTCCTAAGATGTCTAATATGACATATGAATGCATGAAATGTCATGGCAAGTTCATGTATGGATGCATATGCAAGATGAATGCAAGTGAATATGCAAAATTAGGGTTTTATGAAAGGATGAGATGCAAATGGCAAAGACAGAAGAAAATGACATGATAAAAAATTGAAAATGCACTCAAAGGAAACCTAAACCTATACTAGGTTACCATCCAAAGGGGGAGGTCAGAAGCTAAACCTAGAAGGAGTTATGAATTCCCTAGGTTTATAGGGTTTTTTGGGTGATCCTCAATGTAAAATGCCAAATAATTTGAAAATGCAAGATAAAAATGAAACAAAAATGTTTTGAATGCTAGAAGCCATGAATAGAACAATGCAAAAAGAACCATTCACAAAATCAACTTGGTTTAAAAGTTATGAATTTTTGAAGTTAGGGTTAGAAAATGAACAATTTTAAGAACCCTAATTCATTGAAAAATGTCAAAGCATGGTCAAAACCAAAAAGAAATTTGTATGGTGAGTTTGTAAATGTTTCTAAATGTCTAAGAATGTTCTCTGATTTTTTTAGTGATTTTTAAATACTTAAATGTATTTTTAATTAATTAAAATCAATTAACTAATTAAATAAAACATTTAAATGATTTAAAAATACTTTTTTAATGCAAAAAATAAAAATAAAAATATTTTTGGTTTCTGAAAATTAATAAAAGGTTAGATAAAAAATTTCAGAATTTTTTAATGATTTTTACTATTTTTAATAAATATATGAAATAAAATATGAAATAATTAAAGGAAAAATGAAAAGTAAGCAAAACCAATGGCTGAGATGCAAAGTTGAAGGATCCAAGGGCTGCGCGTGCAAGTCAACAAGATTGGTGGTAATCAGAATCCAAGGCCATGGTTCAAAGTTGCTGATTCGCGCGTGATCGTGTGGCTCATATTCAAACTGACTAATTAAAATAAATTAATTTAATTAATTAGGTTTTAGGGTTTAATGACATGATCTGGTTCGTCCAAGTGCGCGCGGGGAGCATGATCCTAGGGTCAAAATTCAAAGTTGCTAATTAAACAGGTTTTGCCCTAATTAACTTCAGGCGACCGGAGATAAGCTTCGGTCGTCTTCTCCGGTCATCCTTCTCACCTGAAACACTAAAAACGCATCCCCAAGACCCCTAAAGCTCCAGAATCAATCCTCTAACATCACAGAACACAAATCCAGCAACAAAAACAATTTCTCATGCATCAAAATGAAGAATCGAAGAAGAACATTTTTAGGTCAAAACTTTCGGAAGCTCGTGAAATCCTCATTTCTTAACCATTTTCAAAAATAAAGACATCATGATGATCATCATATCACATAGAATCAATTAGAAACTTAAAAAACAAGTTCTGGAAAAAAGTTCTTGATGATACCTGAGCTGGAGCTTTCGAAACTGGAGCTTTCTAACCATTTCTTTGATGTTTTTCAACTCCCCTTGATCCCCTTATGCTTCTGGAATGCTTGAAAGGAGTTTATATGGGCTATTTTTGAGGTTTCAGTTCAGAGGTGAGGAAAATCGTGTTTTGGATTCTTGAGGTTTCAGGCTTGTTTAATGGTTGGGAAATGATCTGGAAAGTGTATTGAGATGATTGGTGAAGTTTGTTTGAAGTTTTGATGGTTGGTTTATGAATTTCGAAGAGATGAAGTTTGAGAGGGATTTTGGCAATCTGAATGTGTGAGAGCTTGCAGGCTTGTGTGTATATGAAAATGAATCCCTTGAGGCATGTATGTGAAGCTGTGATAGGTCAGAATAGTTGGCGTGGGCTATGCTGATTGGTGTGGGGTGATTTGCAAAAAGTCAAGGTTGGTTGTACTTGAGGTATGGGCACATGGCAGGCTTGGATTTGGGCATGGCTTGGCTCAGCAGAGATCAAGGGAAGCTATAGAAACAAATTTTGTATGTTGATGCAAGTGTATGGGAAGTTTTGTATCATTTTGCAATTTTGAGAAACTTTGGCCCTTTTAAGATTTCTTGAAGTTCAAGGCATGAAAGTGTATGATTCTTGGGCCAATTATGATCAAAATGAGTTATACTATGATGGTATGATGTTTAGATATGCATTAGAGGTCATGAAATGGCTTGGCAAGTGGTTTTGCAAAAAATCCTCTTTGGTGCATTCTTGAAAATTATAGGATTTTTGCCAACTTTGAAGGATCATAACTTGAGTTCCATAATGAATTAGAACATGTTCTTGTACTTTTTGAAAAAGGGAAAGACCTAATCTACAACTTTCATGACCAATAATTTTTCATTTGAAGCATTCTTGATCAAGAAAGAGGAGGTTGAAGAACTTTCCCAAAATGGAAAGTTTCCATTACAAGTCATTTCCATTTTTGGCAACTTTTGGTTTAGCTCAAATTTCTTAAATTTTGTGAACTTCCAAGCACTTCAATGATCAAATAAAGATCATATAACTTCAATTTGATGAAAATACCCCTTTGGTTCCATTGTTGGGGGCCTCAGATGTCCTGATTTTGCTCTGACTTGCTCAAGAAGTTACCCAGTGAACAGATGACTTCCACAATGAATTTATTCTTCAAACTTGGTACACATGATCCTTATAACATCTTAAGAACATTAAAAACAAGAATGAACCAAAAATTTGGAGTTAAGGCCTCTGAATCCAAAACCCTAATTTTGGTCATCTGTGTAGTGAAAACCCTAGCTCTGCTTCTATGCTTTCCCAGTTCTTGTGATTTCTTGACTTTCTTGAACTTTGAGGGATATAATATGATGATAGAACACACATGGACCCTCTTGGAACACTTAGAGGACTTTGGAGTGGCTCAAATGGATCCTTAGATTGCCCATATCACAAACCCTAGATGCAGATGAACTTGAACTATGCAGGGAAACAAAAATGTAATATGAGATGGTATGCTTATGTTTATGCAACAAATGAAAGATCACAAGCCATGGTGTGAAATTAGTGAGGGAAAACTTGGGGGGTTTACACACGCACATCTTCCAGAAAGTACTTCTCTAGAAATGCCTCTCTAAAAACAGCCTAAGTAATCTCAACTCCGTCTTCTTCAAATCTCCGACGAGTGTTACCCCACCAATGCTCAACTTCCTTCTCCAGCATATGGGTGCCAAACTGGACCTTTTGCGCATCTGAACAATTCATAACTCGAAATATTTTTTCAATTGCATCCAGCCATTCTTGCGCTTTGTCAGGTTCATGCCTTCCCATGAACTTTGGTGGACAGTTCCTCTGAAACTTTCCCAAAGCATAAAACTCATTGTCACACCCCAAATTTTTACCCCTAACCTTTTGTATCATATAGTCATCTCATCATCAGCATACAAAACTCATACCAGGCATTCTGAAGTTTTGCAGGAATGGCAAGAGTGATCTGTTTGGCTGTGTAACAAATGTTGGGGGTTTGTTTCGTTTGTTCCAAAAATTAGGGTCTGATGTTTTGAAGTTTGGATTAGTGGATTGACATTTTAAGTCATGGACTCTGGAATTTTAGGTTTGGATTATGGACCTCGTTTTTCTGGTGTCTGTTAAGAGAATTATTTTAGCTTCAAATCTCGTTTCAAGTTTTGGTTTCAACTGCCGAGTTATTTCCAAGTTTTTTTGTCATGTTTCAATCTTAAAGTGCAGTGAACCAGAGTAACCACAGACAAAAAGCAACAATGTTGGCTATGTTCGAAAGAAAGGGCACTTCCATACACAATCAACAAACACATTGCCTTGAAGTTGAGTAATTTCTATCGAGTTCCCAATAAGGATGATGGTGCGTCATTCTGAGTATAATTCTAGTAGCAACCTTCATCTTTCGCCGAGTTTTTGTCCAATTTCAATCACCCCTCAAGTGGATTTGACATTGGGCTTGTCGACCGTGATGCTTAGAGGGTCTCGTCTGTGGTGACATAAGCCTGGCAACAAGGGGATTTAGCTGCATCAGAAGCTAATTCTTATGGTCAGCATGTCATTGATGAATCCCTCGATGTTCATTCCACCGATGTAGAACATGAGAGTTCGTGGCAATCTATTTTATAAGCTAGAGCGTAGTTTGAAGAGTATAATCTAGAGTTTCCCAAGAAGAAATCATCCAAGAAGAAAAACAACAAGAATGAGTTAATCAACAAAGCCAAAGAAGCTAAAGCTAAAACAAAGTCAAATGTGACTTCCAAGGATCAAAAGTTCATTTTCTGCAAAGTTCTGAAATCCAATACTAAGGCTTTTTGGAATTACAACGATTGTCAGTTTTTTAAGCAAGACATGCCAAACAGATTACAAAGACACTGAGACATCGTAGCACTCGGCCTCAACTTCAGCAGCGACAACGTTAACGCGTTCGAATGTCAAGTGATCAAAGGAAAGCAAAGGGTCTTCTACCAATAAATCCTGCGGAACAGCCAACGGAACCTGCCCGATATACCAAGCCTCAACCTGCAAAATTCCCAAAAATCAGCAAGCCTTACAAAGATGGATATACTCAATCACGCTTTTACAATCTCAATAAAATACTCACCAGCAATTGCCGCAGCTTCCTATGTCACAAAATCAGCCTCAACAGCTCGGCAATAACGCGTTCTCAATGAAGAAGCTTCTCAACAACAATTACTCTTCTTCTCCCTCACAAATGAATGACACTTCAAAATTACGAAGTAATGAAGACTTTGCCACATGGCAACAGATTATCCGACTTGATGCAGTACGTGCCAATGTGGGATGGATGCCATACTCTCCCTCTCAAGCTGTTGTACATGAAAGCAGGACACATCGCTCTGTTGAGGCTGTTGGTTTGAAGGATTATGGTCACCTAGATGCCGGCAGAATCTTTCATGCTGCTCGACTGGTTGCTATTCTTGAAGCATATGCACTATATGACCCTGAAATTGGCTACTGCCAGGGTATGAGTGATATGTTATCTCCTATAACGAGTGTTGTATCAGAAGATCACGAGGCATTCTGGTGTTTTTTTGGATTTATGAAGAAAGCTAGGCAGAATTTCAGGCTTGATGAGGCACTTGCAGAAGCTCCAGGCCAAGTCTTTTGGTGCCACTCCCTCAAGTTATTGCCGTGAAAAAGAACAAGAAGAAGTAAAAAAAAGAGTCAGAACAAATAATAGGAACCGTTTTTTTTAGTGCACCAGTAAAAATAAGGTTATAATAAGGTTATGCAGCAACACAATGTTTGTTTCACTACGGTAAAAAAATCGGTTTTCGAGGTAATAAACAAACAGACGAAAATCAAGGAAACTAAGAGAAATTAGTTCAATCCAAAGTTCAACCAATTCAGTTTGTTTTGAACAAGAAAAAACAAGTCAAAATAGTGCAGTAATCAAGATAGAAACAGGCAGAATGGCAGGAAATACAGAACAGAGAAGTTTCATAAATTTGGCAAAAATAGTTTTTGATACAAAAGGTATATAGCAGCATAACCAAAATGGGAATTCTCAGCAAATTTTCAAAAGGAAAAACCCTAGATTTTACACTATAAGAAAGAAGGAGACATCACCGAAAAAAGGGACCTCAACAACCCTAGGCGAAAAATTAGCAGCATACACAAATCTAAAAAAACCCCAAACTCATACAACAAAGTGTCGCTCCCACCAAATGACACCCAGGCCAAATGGGGTACAGACGCGAACGGTCGGCGAAAGGAGAGAGAACACACAAGGGTGAACTCAGAAGACAAGAGTCGCCAGCTAGGCATTTTTATCCCGGAGGAAAGATAATGCTGCATAAACCTGAGAAAAGATGGATAAGACGGTTGCGAACCAGAGATACTGAGAAAGGGGGTTGGTTACAACCTGGGAAGGTGTTAGCACCCAGATTGTCCGCCGTACTCGACGGGATCCACGCTTGAAAGATTTGTGTTTAAAAGGGGTAGTGTCAGTGCAATTTGTGTATCAAAGCTGGAAAGAATGCAAGTGTCAGTGTAAAAGAAAAGTGAAGTGTGTAAGAGAAGTGTTAGTGTAAGAACAGGATACAATGCTCAAGACTATGAGGCTTAAAGAATAATGTTGGAAAAAGGGGGAATATACAGAGACTTTTGTTCGATAACTGTTAAGTTATGCCTACGTATCCTCTCGTGCAATGAGGAAGTCAGAACACCGTAGTTCAACCCAAAGAGACTGAAAGATAAATTGACTTGTGAACTGCTTACTTGTCTATGCTCAAGTGTATGACCTGTCTGGCTCAGGTGCAAACTGTCTTGCATTAGACGGGAGAAGCAAGTTCTCGTTTGTGAATGAGTGTGATGAGAAAAGAATCCCGGAGGAGACGATTATTGTTTGTTTTTGTGTTTTCAATCTTTTATTGCTTTTGAAAGTTTGTCATAGGAAAATGAGCTTAAGCCTAAACCAAGGGTTAGTAAACTCATCACATCTTCCCTCTGTTTAGGGGTAATGAGAATACCTTAAGTATGAAGTAAACACCTCACACTTAATCACCATGATGTAGGATTAAGTTCATTAACCTATTTGCATTTATTTAGATGTTTTTGGTATTTTTGTTTAGTGTTAAGTAATGAGTTTAAGCCATAATAAAGGATTTAATGGACCCATTACACCATCCTAATAGAAGGATAATAGATGAGAACATTTAAGCTGAGGAAGGCTCCTCAACTTAATCCATGATTAGGGATTAACCTCATGACAATACAAAGCCTTTATTAAAGTGGATTTTAGTTAATGGTGAGGTTAAGAAGTGGATTTTATGATTTGTAAGACAACTTGAGGGGGACTTGTCCATTAACACTAGGGTTAGTCCTTCTTAACCAATTAAGGAAGAATTAGAACCCTAATGCAAGGCCCAAGTTACAAGCTTGATGTCTTAGTGGTTATTAGGTGAATTGATTAAAGGATTTAAACACATTAAGGGTTTAACACTTAGGATTAAAGTTATACACTCCATCCTAATAGAAGGATACATGCATAACCTTAATCACAAAGCCTTAAAACCTTTGAGGTTTAGTCCTTGATTAAGAGATGAGAAGAGAAGACTCAAAGATGACACAAAGGTAAAATATAAATGGGGGACTAATCAAACCCTAATTATTATCATGCTTGGTTATTACTAGGGTTAATGAGGTTTGCAAGAAGATCTTCAGAGAAACCACCAGGAAGGAAGCAGATGAAAGAAGCAAGAAGCAAAGAGAAGCAAAACAACTTGCTTCACTTAAGAAGACAAGTTGCTTGAAGAAAGAAAGTAAGATGAACATGAATGAGCAAGATCACTCAAATACACAAGATAAAATGCAGCAATGATGCATAAGAGGGATGAAAAGAGATTGTGAGAAGTGAAGGCAAATTCACTTCTCAAAATAACTTACCACCTGAAAGGTTAGCAAAAGAAATGAGATGCAATGCAAATGAGATGAAATGCCATGGTACAAAACAAAACCAGAAGCATAAACATGATTTTAATGATGCTAAAAGGGGATGCAAACACAAGGCAAGACATGAGAATGATCATACAAGGATATGGGTGCAGATGAAGCATGCTTGAACCATGGAAGTTCAAGAAAAGTTTATGAAATGCAATGGACATATAACATGGCAAATGAAAGATGCAATGATAAAACATGATTCTAATATGTCCTAAGATGTCTTATTAATCATGTGGATGCACAAAATGTCATGGCAAGTTCTTAAAGGCAAGCAAATGAAAGATGGATGCAAAGGAAGGCACAAATTAGGGTTTATGATCAACACACAAAGCAAAATTCAAAATCAGAAGCAAATGGCATGATAAAAAATTGAAAATGCAATCAAAGGTACCCTAAACCTATACAAGTTCACTGCCCAATGGAGGGGATCTAACTCTTAACCTAGTGAAAGTTATGAATTTCTCAAGTCAATTAGGGTTTTAAGGTACCTCATCATGAAAAATGCAAAACAAATTGAAAATGGAAGATCAATTCAAACCAAATTTATCCTATAAACTAAATGCCATGAAGGATGCAATGCAAGAAGAGCCATCATCAAACTCTCAATGGTTAGGCAGAATGGATTTTTTTAAGTTTGAACAAACATATTGCCTTAAAATGAATTTAATTCCAATGAAATTTGTCAAAATGCATCAAGAACCAAAAAGAAATTTGTTTTGAGAGTTGGATAATGTTTCTAAATGTTTTAAAATGCAATGTGAATTTTTTGGTAATTTTTAAATACCTAAATGCATTTTTAATTAATTAATTCTCATTGACTAATTAAAAATAAACATTTAAATAATTTAAAAATAATTTTTAATGCAAAAAATAAAAATAAAATTATATTTAGAATGAGAAAAATATTTTAAGTCAGCATGCAAAAAATAAAATTTTTATAATGTGTTTTGATATTTTAAAATAAATGAGAAAGAAAATGCAATAAAAATGAATTTTAAATATGAATTAATGAAGGTAATCCAATCCAGTGGCTGAGATTCAAACAAAAAGGGGAGGGAATTGACCTGCGCGCGCGAATGAACGGTCCAAATTCAAACTTGCCTAATTATGTCATTATCCCTAATCCTAACCCTAATCACTTTCAGATGACCGGAACAGTTTTCCGGTCATCTTCTCCGGTCAACCAATTTCTCAATCTCACTCAAAACGCATCAAAACCTCACTAAACTCTCCAAAATCAATCTATGAACATCATTAAACATAAACCCTACCACAAACATCATTTATCTTTCGTGAATCAAGAGAAACAAACAAAAACATTTTCACGGGCAAACTTTCAGACAGTCAATACATGCTTGTTTCTTGACCATTTTCAAAACCAAACACATCCATATGATCAGTGCACCCCATAGAATCAATTTATAACAAGAAATTAAAGTTCTGGAAAAAATGTTCTTGAGCTCACCTGAACTGGAGCTTTCGAAACAAGGACTTTCTGGCTGCTTCTTTGGTCCAAACAAGCTCCAATGATCCTCCCCAGAAGTTTGTGATGCTTAGCTGGAGTTTATATGGTCTCTAGAGGAAGTTTGCAGAAGCTCAGGTCAATGGAGGAGGGAAATCGTGTTTTTGATGTGGGAGGTTTCAGGCCAAAACAATGGTTGGGAAATGATCAGAGGATCATGGTGAGTGATTTGGTGAAGTTTGTTTTGATGTTTGAAGGCTGTGTGATGAGTTTCGAAACAAAAATGCATAAGAGGTCAGTTTTGGGAACTATGGCTTGTGTGATGTTTCAGGATGTGTTGTGCTATGTGTTGGGTTGCTTTTGGTACACATATCAATCCTTGATAGGTCAGAGAGTTGTTGTGGAGCAGTGTGATTGGTATGAAGCAAAATGCATAAAGTCAACTTTTTGTGTAAGAGAGGTATGAGCCATTTCAGTCAAGGTACGAGGCATGGCTTGGCTGTAGCTTGAATCAAGGAGAACCATGGAAATGAATTTGAGGCAATGCAGCAAGTGGATTAGGGTTTATGTGAGTTTTTGCAATTTTCATAATGTTTGGCCCTTTTGAAGTTTCTTAATGCACAAGTCATGAAAATGGACAATTCTTTGGTGCATTCTGATTTTTAGGTCATGGTTCATGTTTGTGCAAATGTTAGAGGTCACATTGAAGTCACATTTTGCCTTGGCAAGAGGTTTTGCAACTTTGTCTCT
The DNA here is from genome assembly GCA_963966055.1 of Lathyrus aphaca. NCBI lineage: Eukaryota > Viridiplantae > Streptophyta > Magnoliopsida > Fabales > Fabaceae > Lathyrus > Lathyrus aphaca. Next base: position 132,886,218 of record OZ014519.1, on the reverse strand, counting down.
TTGGTGTAAAACTTGAAATTATGTGATTTTGTCCAACTTTGACAAGCCATAACTTTTGATCCATAATGAATTAGAATGAGTTCTTGTACTTTTTGAAAAGGGAATGATCCATTCTACAACTTTTATGACCAAAGTTTTCTCATTTGAAGCATTTTTGAATAAAAAAGAGGAGGTTGAAAAACTTTCCCAAAATGGCAAGTTTACATTACAAGTCACTTTCCCAAAAAGGCAATTTTGCAAATGGCTTGAAATTCTTCAATTTTGTGAACTTCTAACATCTTCTATGATCAAATAAAGATCATACACACTCAATATGATGGAGAACACCCTTTGGTTGGGTCATTGGGGGCCTCAGATGCCCTGGTTTTGCACTGACTTGCTCAAGAAGTCAACTCTTGATTAGATGCCTTCCCCATGGAATTTCTTCATGAAACTTGATATGCATGATCCTTATAACATATAGAGACCAATAGAAACAAGAATGACAAAAAAAATGGAGTTATGGCCTCTGAAACCAAAACCCTAATTTTAGGTCATCTGTGCAGTTAAACCTGGCTCTGCTTCCATGCCTTTCTCAGTTCTTGTGATTCTTTGACTTCCTTGACCTTGTGAGGATATAATATGATGCTTGAACATTCATGGACCCATTTGAAGTGATTGGTGACCTTTGAAGTGGCTCAAATGGCTCAGGGATGGCTCAGATCACAAACCCTAGATGCAGATGACTTTGAATCAGTGCAGTGAAGCAAAAATGCAACATGAGATGATATGATTGAACTTATGCAAATGAAAAGATCACAAGCCATGGTGTGAAAGGGTGAGGGAAAATTTGGGGTGTTTACACAAAGAAACTCCTAGCCTCAGATAGAAGAAAACGAAAAGAAATACCACCAAAAATCCTAATTTTTTCAAAGAGTTCAAAGAAGGAGACATCACCGAAAAAACACACGTTATCCCCCACCGAGCAAACCGTACCGCCGCCGTCACCAACCTAACAACCTACGAGATTTGAAATCACCCCCGCGTGAGAACCAATGCTGTGAGAGGAAGAAGAGCAAGTAGAAGGTGAAGGGAACAAAGATTTCTCAGTGCAAAATAAGAACTCACCATAAACCATCAGAGATCTCGAATTGGTAGTTTTGTTGTTGTTCATTTTCATCTTCGAACTTTTATTGTTGCTGTTTGTTGGTTTTCTCGATTTTTATTTTTATTTTTTCGCCCCTTTTGAACATGTGAATTGATCAAAGAATGTTTTAGGTTTTGGGGTTAGGGTTTTGTATTTGGAGAAGACGATTTATTTCCTCGTTGTATTCTATCTTTCGGGTCGCGTTCTTTTTCATTCTGACCGTAATGATTCTTTCGGTTAGGGTTTTCAACCCTCATTTTGTTTTGACCAAGCTGGGTCAGTTTAAACCCGACCCACACCCTCCGATTCGGCCCGTTTACTTTTGGTTGGTGCCCTTTTTGGGCCTATTTGGAAGTTCATTTGACTGACTTTGTCTTTGTTTTGCTTTTCCATTTATTTATTTAGTTTTTATAATTTATTTTGATAGAATTTAGGTTAATTTTTATATGATAAAAAGAGATAATAAACAATGAAAATATCTCAACATTTTCTAAAATAAAAGTGGCAGTAGATTCATTTCTAAACTAAAAAATATTATTTAGTTTAACTAAGTTTTTCTTAATTTAACTAGATAGTTGATTGTTGTTGTCCATTGGTCGATTTTTTTTTACGAATAGTATATATCCTTCGCTCATTATTTGGTCGTTATGACGATGTATGATGTATTCATACTTGTTTGTATTTTCACATTTTTCGACCGTATTTTGTAAATTATATCTAAATAAATGTATACTAAGAATAATCGTTTAAAAACAATTAAATTTCTTGGTTCAACGCCAAGTAAATTCAATTGTCTGCACTTTACACACGTAAGTCGATTACCAAGTGATCGCCGTCTGCACAACTTTAATGCACCTTATCTAATTTAACAAGGAATAGAACTCCGGAGTCTAGCACTCCGCACGTTCTAGAATGAATCACAACTGGGCTAGCCTCACGCGTAATGTTTCGTTCGTTCCTTCATTATTAATCGCGCTAAACCTAAAAAACGTCTAAAAAACAATTATCCAATTTATTTTATAAATTTAAAAACGAAAAACAGAACTCCAGAGTCTAGCACTCCGCACGTTCTAAAATGGACTGCAACTGGGCTAGCCCCACGCAACGTGGTCCATTCGCTTTCCGTATTTCGAATTATCTAATCGCATAAATTAATGTACGAAAACAGAGCTCCGGAGTCTAGCACTCCGCACGTTTTGGATTGGATTGTTCCTGGGCTAGCCCCACGCGACGTGGTTCAATCATCGTTCATATATCAAAATATCTCAATCATTTTATATTTTCAAATACGAAAGAATAGAGCTCCGGAGTCTAGCATTCCGCATGTTCTAGAGTGAACCGCTCCTGGGCTAGCCCCACGCGACGTAGTTCATTCGCTCTTTCATAGTTAAAACAAATTAAAATTCACCAACCAATTCAAATCACTTTCATAATTAATCAGCGAAAGACGGAACTCCGGAGTCTAGCACTCCGCACGTTCTGGAATGCAATCACTCCTGGGCTAGCCCCACCCGACGTGGTTCATCCGCCCTTTCGTTTAAAACGTCTTAACCAAAGTCAAATACTTTTCTCTAAAAAACGAACATTGTCTAAATCTTTCTATCTCGAAAATAAGCTAGTGCTTCAGCCTCCACCACGAGTATAAGCTAACGCTTAGCAGAAGAATGCATTTCAAACAAGCGTTCAATTAAAAAACACAAATCGTAGTAACACGAACTACGAAGCTCTGACTTTCCCATTGCACAAGGGAATACGTAGGCACGGGGATTTTAATCCTTCGCGAGCACCCTAATTTTTTTTTATTATTTCTCCGTTTAAATCACACTATTAAAAAAACTTTAATCTTTTCTCCGTCTTAATAATAATAATTTAAAACTTTAACAAACATATTAACAAACATTTATAACACAAAGATTTAAGATCAAACGTTTAATCGCATAATTAGCTAAGAGGTTCCCGTTGAGTACAACGGACGTGAGGGGTGCTAATACCTTCCCCTTGCGTAACCGACTCCCGAACTTAGAATTTGGTTTCGTAAACCATTATTATCCTTTATTTAGCTTGTATCTATATCTCCCTTTTCTTTAATTAGAATGAATAGAATTAGGTGGCGACTCTGTTGTTTGTTTTAGGATCATATTTTTTCGAGGTACTACAGTTGGCGACTCTACTGGGGAATAACTCCATGCTAGAGAGAGTCGAGCCTAACTTAGCTTTGTGTGTTTATTTGTTTGGTCTTGTCTCTTCTTGTCTTCTCTATTGTTTATTATTTGTTTGTTTATCGCTTTCCTTTTATTGCTCATTATATTACTTGTCTGTGGGATATTGGGGTCACTTTGCAAGTAAAATATGAGTTATGGAAAAAGAAGAGGGAACACCTAAGTTTAGAATTGGATGTTATTAGTGTTAGTCTCCAAGGACTCGCTCCTTGCACGCCTAGCATGGAAGCTCCCCCCGATAGTTAGACTTTTCGTAGATCTTGTCGCAACACAGCTAGCCTCTCGCGTGACCTGATTCACGAAAGGGCTGTGATTCTGGGACCCCCAAGGACCTGTTTCAATTTTGGTAGTTGTGTAATGTTAGGCTCCGAGGGCTCTCCCCTTTATCAGCCTAGCATGAGAACTCCACTTAAGGTGGACCTTATCGTTATTATCGTCACAAGGCAGCTAGCATGTGGTGGGGCGTTAGTACGATAAACGTCCGTGACCTTGAGTCTCCTTAAACCATCACCGTAGAAACTATCCTGTGAGCAGGATTTATGGGTAGTAAAACGTAGAACCAATCTCTTACAGCCCACCTGTTAAGAAGGCTCCGAATTTACCTATGGCACCTTGCATCCTCACATCCCTGCATCTTTGCATCTCAGCATCATATGTATCATTTTAGTAAATGCTTCAAGGAACAAAGAGATTTTTTGTTGCAAACATCATATATTTTACCATGAGTGGACTTCAGTTTATTAGTTTTTGGGAAATAATAAGAAAACTTTACCCATTTTGATGTTTTGCAATAACTTCTTAAGTCCCTTGAAGCATTTGCATTTTTTACTCATGAGTGCATCTCCGCATTTGCATTTGTCAAAAAACTCATTCTCGTCAACTCCTTTCCAGCTGTCACACTGAGGATCTCACGCAAGTATTCCACCCGAGCTCAGACCAAGAAGAAGATGGCTGAAAGAGACCTAGAGATGGACAGAGTTAATGATGAGCTTTCTGATCTTCGTGGAAATATGGGTCAGATGATGGAAATGCTGCAAGTCATTCGAGCAAAATTAGATACCCAACAGACTGTAGTGTCAGAGATTGTCACTACAACGACCGAGCCTACGCCATCAGTCACTACCCCTGTGACCTGGCCTCCTTTCGGGCTTCCTCACGGATTTGTACCCCCTCCTCAGGGTTTTGCTTCTCAAAGTTTTATTCCTCCTTCCCAAGGACTTGCTGCTCAGGGTTTCTTCCCTCTTTCCCAAGGTTTCGCTTCTCAGAGTTTTGCACCTCCTTCTCAGGGTTTTGCATTTCCTTCCCAAGGTTTTGTGCCCCCCTCAAGGATTTGCTGCTCAACAGACTATTCCTGTGACTAATGAAGAGAACCACGCGGTTACTAATTTTACACCAGATATCATGCACATCCGTGCCCAACCATACTTTAACGACCCTCGGGTGTATGATGTGCCAGATATGTCTGAGAATGGAAATGAGAAACATGAGAAGATGCAAGAGAATTTTGATACCCTTGAGAAAAGGTTAAGAGCAATTGAGGGTGACCAGATCTTTGGGGCTGCTGCTAGAGAGATATGTCTGGTGTCTGGACTGGTAATACCTCCAAAGTTCAAGATACCCACTTTTGAGATGTACGAGGGCGCAACGTGTCCCAAGAACCATCTCTTGATGTACTATCGAAGAATGGCTGCGCAGGTGGACAATGACAAATTAATGATCCATTGCTTCCAAGATAGTCTGAAGGGAATCTCCTCCAAGTGGTATCTAACGTTAGATCAGTCAAAGATCCGCAGTTTTCAAGACCTGATAGATGCTTTCATCCAGCAATACAAGTACAATATGGACCTCGCTCCCGACAGGAGACAGCTGTTGAGTATGTCCCAGAAAGATTCCGAATCATTTAAAGAATATGCTCAAAGGTGGAGAGGGACCGCTTCTCAGGTAGATCCCCCGTTGTCTGAAAAGGAGTTAGCTAATTGGTTTGTTGACACGGTGCGACCAGAACTCTTTGAGAGAATGGTGGGAAGCGTAACTGCTAGCTTCTCTGACCTTGTAGCTGTGGGAATCAAGGTTGAACTTGGACTAAAAAATGGAAAGATGAGTGGTGCATCTAGCAGTTCCAGCAATGGTAGTGGAAACAATGTCAAGAAATTCACCAGCAATTTCCACAAAAAGAAAGAGGGCGAGACAAATGCAATAATGACAAGTCAAAGAAGAAATCAGCTTTGGCAAAGACCTCCACCTGTGGCTCACCCCCAGTATGTCTACCCACCACAATATATTCAACATCCTTATGTGGCGGTAGTTTAACCGTCGTATAATCAACAAGTTCCAATGTATTAGCCAACTCAAGCAGTACCGATGTACCAGCAAGCGGCTCCAGTGATTCCAGCTTATCAAGCAATGCTCAACAATCCAGGCTATCAACGAGCGCCCAATGCTTCAACCTACCAGCAGAGGACTCCAGCTCCTCATCCTCTTTCCAACTTTCAGAATAAAAGACCAGGAGGAAGGCCTCCCCATCCTCAGATCCCTATGACCTATACTGAATTGTATCCCTCACTATTGAAGAAAGGTTTGGTTACTCCAAGGCCTTTGGGTCCTCCACCAGATCCGCTTCCGCCAGGTTACAACTCAAGTGCCCACTGTTTGTTCCATGAAGGTGCTCCGGGGCACGATTTGGAAAATTGTATTGCTTTGAGGTATGTTGTGAAGGATCTAATGGATAAAAACATTTTGTCATTTGGAGATACTGGTCTGAATGTTAAAAATAATCCTTTACCTAAGCATGGGTCCATAAATGCCATTGTTGACGAGTCTGACGAAGATTTGATTTTCAACGCCACAGAGATCAAAACCCCGCTTAGAGATTTCCATGCGAAGTTGGTAGAAGCGGGGATGCTGAAGAGCTGTCATAAGAATTGTGAAGTTTGTACGAATAATCCGAAGGGATGTGAACTGGTTTTGAGAGATGTTCAAAGTTTAATTAATCTGGGTGTTTTACAAGTAAGCGGTCGTGTGAAGAGGAATGAAGTGGCAATGATTGAACCCATTTTCAATTTGCCTGAATCTGATTCTACCATGGCACCAGTGTTTAACCTTCCTAGGTCCTCAAGAGTTCAACCCATCTTTAATATGCCAGAACCTGTGGTGCCCATTTTCAATATACCAGAACCAAGGTTTGAGCAAAGAAGTAACCCTTCCCTTTATGAAGATACCAAAGCAGTTCCATGGAAGTATGATACAGGGGGAATTCATCAGAAGTTGGAACATGATGGTCAGAGGGAAGGTTCAAAAGTGGCAAGTACTGACATAGCAGGTGCAAGTCGTTTAACTCGCAGTGGTCATGTTTACACTCAGCAAGTCAATACCACTCCACTGGTTCCACCTAAAGCAGTTATTCCCACGATTGTCAACCAGGATAAAGGTTTGGTCTTGGAAGAAGAGGATGCAGAATTTCTCAGGATCATTAAGAAGAGTGATTATAAGGTTATTGGTCAGCTACATCAAACGCCTTCCAAAATATCTATCTTATCACTTCTTATGCATTCACCGGCCCATCAAGGTGCTCTCCAGAAATTACTAGCCCAAGCTCATGTTACGCATGATATAACTGTGAATCAATTTGATGGAGTCATTGCCAATATCACTACATGTAACAATCTCAACTTTAGTGTGGAGGATCTTCCAAAGGATGGCTTGGACCATAACCGTGCTCTCCACATATCTGTAAAAATGTCAGGAGGATACTTTAGCAAGAGTGCTTGTGGATACAGGATCTTCTTTGAATGTTTTTCCGAAAAGAACACTTGCTAAGTTATCTTATCAAGGGGCAGAGATGAGGCCCAGTGCGCTGATTGTAAAAGCTTTTGATGGGTCAAAGAGGACTGTTATCGGAGAGGTAGACTTACCAATCTTGATTGGGCCACAGGTCTTCAAAATCACTTTCCAGGTTATGGACATTAATCCTAATTACAGTTGTTTGCTGGGAAGACCTTGGATCCATGTTGTTGGGGCAGTCACCTCTACCTTACACCAGAAGATGAAGTTTGTAGTCGATAATAAGCTGGTAACTGTGTCTGGTGAAGAAGATCTCATGGTCAACAACCTTTCTTCCTTTAGTTATATTGAGCCTGATGAAGATGCTTTGGAAACTGCCTTCCAAGCTCTGGAGATAGCCAATGTTGTCCTTATGGAAGTAGAGGAACCAAAGGGGAAAGGTATTCCATCTTTTGCATCATTGAAAAGTACTATTTCCACAATTGAAGAAGGAAGCCATGAAGGTTGGGGTGATGTCGTCGAAGTCAAACAGAAGCTAGATCGTTACGGGTTGGGTTACAAACCAACTCATGTGAAGGAAGGAGCGTCATCCACCGTCAAAGGACGTCCAAAGAACATTCAAGAGGTGGTTTCCAGTGTCGGCTACCAGATCAATGCAGTTAATGGGGATGCTGAAGATGAAGATGTGGATCATTTGATTTATCGGTGTGAAGCAGCTTTGGGCAATTGGGAGACAGTTGAGATCCCAGAATTGTTTCCATTGTCAAAGTAATTTATTGTTTTCTTTAAGTGTTTTCAAATTTCCCTAGCTCTGCCCAAGGCTATGGGATCATTTTGTAGGGCCCCTTCTCATTTTCAAGTTATTCAATCAATAAAGGCATTTTGTTAAAATTCTTACTTTGTTTTTATTTACTATTTTTCTCTTTTCACTTTTAAAAGAAAATGGCAATCTTTCAAAGCTAATAAAAAGTTTTTCTTGCATCCCTCTATTTTCACTTTTAATAAAAGAAAATCATTCCCATATGCAGAACAAATGAAAACCCTGTTGAATCCATTGACTCTATATTCTCTCCTAACTTCGATTCGCCCATCTACCAAGCGGAAGATGAAAGTAAGGAAGATTGTGACATTCCCTAAGAACTGGCAAGATTAGTTGAGTATGAGCACACAGATCTTCAGCCACATAAGGAGCAGGTAGAGCCCATCAACCTTGGCACCGATGAAGACAAGAAGGAAGTCAAGATTGGTACAACACTTGGGGCAGAAGTCAGAGAAAGATTGGTCAAGCTTCTCAAAGAGTATGTGGATGTGTTTGCATGGTCGTATCAGGATATGCCTGGCTTGGACACAGACATAGTTGTGCATAAGTTGCCGCTTCGACCAGATTGCCCGCTAGTAAAGCAAAAGCTTCGAAGAACAAGGCCAGACATGGCTTTGAAGATTCGAGAGGAGGTCAAAAGACAGTTTAATGCTGGATTCCTCGCAGTTGCGAAATACCCTGAGTGGGTAGCTAACATCGTGCCAGTCCCCAAGAAGGATGGCAAGGTTAGGATGTGCGTGGACTATAGGGATTTGAACAAAGCCAGCCCAAAAGACGATTTCCCTCTTCCGTACATTGATACTTTGGTTGACAACACTGCTAAGTTCGTTGTTTTCTCCTTCATGGATGGGTTTTCAGGATATAACCAGATCAAGATGGATCCCGATGATATGGAAAAGACCACTTTCATCACACCATGGGGCACGTATTGTTACAAAGTTATGCCATTCGGTCTCAGAAATGCAGGAGCCACTTATCAAAGGGCAATGGTCACCCTTTTCCATGATATGATGCATAAGGAAATAAAAGTTTACGTGGATGACATGATTGCCAAATCACAAAGTGAGGAGGATCATTTGAATCATCTCCTGAAGTTATTTGAGCGTCTCAGAAAGTTCCAATTGCGTCTGAATCCAACTAAGTGTACCTTTGGTGTCCGATCAGGAAAGTTACTCGGTTTTATTGTCAGTCAACAAGGAATTAAAGTAGATCCGGACAAGGTCAGAGCAATTCAAGAAATGCCAGCTCCAAAAACAGAAAAGCAAGTCAGAGACTTCCTTGGAAGATTGAACTACATCTCCAGATTCATCTCTAACATGACTGCAACATGCGAGCCTTTATTCAAGTTGCTTCGAAAGAATCAAGCAATTGAGTGGGGTCCGGATTGTCAACTGGCTTTTGAGAAGATTAAGGTTTACCTGCAGGAACCTCCTATCTTAATCCCACCTAATCCAGGGAAGCCTCTTTTCATGTACCTAACTGTACTTGAGGGATCTATGGGTTGTGTATTAGGCCAACATGATGAAACCAGTCGCAAGAAGCATGCCATTTATTACTTAAGCAAGAAGTTTACAGATTGTGAAAGCAGATATTCACTTTTAGAGAAGACTTGTTGTGCTTTGGCATGGGCTGCCAGACGCCTCAGGCAGTATATGATTTGTCACACTACTTTGTTGATCTTGAAAATGGATCCAATAAAGTACATTTTTGAGAAGCCTGCCTTGACTGGATGACTCGCCCGTTGGCACATGCTGTTATCCGAATATGACATCCAGTATGTAACCCAGAAGTCTATCAAAGGAAGTGTTTTGTCTGACTACCTTGCTGATCACCCTGTTGAAGACTATGAACCTTTGAAATTCGATTTCCCAGACGAGGACATCATGTTGATAAAATACTGTGAAGTTCCAGGTCCAGATAAAGGTCCCGAGCCAGGTTCTCGTTGGAAGATGATGTTTGATGGTTCCTCTAATTACATGGGGCATGATGTGGGGGCTGTTTTGATGAATCCTGATGGTGGATATACTCCATTCACGGCCAGATTATGTTTTGAATGTACAAACAACATCGCTGAGTATGAAGCATGTGTTTTGGGTATCGAAGCTGCATTAGATACCAGAATCAAGATCCTTGAAGTATATGGAGACTCAGCTCTAGTAATCTACCAAGTCAATGGTGAATGGGAGACCCGTGATGAGAAATTGATCCCTTACCGTGCCCACATTGTGGAATTAATTAAATCCTTTGATGAAGTCACTTTCCATCATGTTCCAAGGACAGAGAATCAAATTGCAGAAGCTTTGGCTATGTTGGCCTCTATGTTTCAAGTCAGATTTCTTAATGAAGCTCCACTCATTACAATCGAGCGAAAAACTACACCAGCCTACTGCCTACTGGTCGAAGAAGAAATTGATGAGAAACCGTGGTTCTATGACATCAAGAACTACTTGCAAAATCAGGAGTACCCAGCTGATGCAACAACTTTAGATAAGATGACTCTGAGAAGATTGGCATCCATGTTTTTCCTCAGCAACAATGTGCTTTACAAGAGTAATCATGATATGGTTCTGCTTAGATGTGTGGACAAGCGCGAAGCAGACTTATTAATCAGGGAAATCCACGAAGGATCATTCGGAACACATGCCAGTGGACATGCCATGTCTAGGAAGATCTTGAGAGCGGGTTATTTCTGGCTGACCATGGAATCCGATTGTTTCAAGTACGCCAGGAAATATCATAAATGCCAGATTTATGCCGACAAGGTGCACGTACCTCCAACCCTTTTGAATGTTTTATCATCGCCTTGGCCTTTCTCAATGTGGGGCATTGACATGATAGGGGAAATTGAGCCTAAAGCTTCCAATGGTCACCGGTTTATCTTGGTTGCGATCGATTACTTTACCAAGTGGGTAGAAGCAGCTTCCTACGCCAATGTGACAAAGAAAGTGGTCGCCCGTTTCATCAAGAACCAAATTATCTGCCACTATGGGATCCCAAGCCGGATCATCACAGATAATGGGACTAATTTGAACAACAAGACAATGGAAGAGTTGTGTGAGACATTCAAGATTGAACACCATAACTCTTCTCCTTACCGTCCGAAGATGAATGGAGCTGTTGAAGTTGCGAATAAGAACATCAAAAAGATCCTGCAGAAGATGGTGAAGACTTACAAAGATTGGCACGAGATGTTACCATATGCTTTACACGGATATAGAACATCAGTTCACACTTCAACAGGGGCAACCCCTTTCTCTTTGGTGTATGAGATGGATGCAGTTCTCCCTATCGAAGTAGAGATACCATCTTTGAGGATCTTGATGGAAACCAAACTGGAAGAAGCTGAGTGGGTCCAGAGCATATATGACCAACTGAACCTCATTGATGAAAAGAGAATGACCGCCATGTGCCATGGCCAGTTGTACCAGAAGTGCATCAAGAGAGCATTTGATAAGAAAGCCTGTCTCCTAGAATTCAAAGAAGGAGACCTTGTACTCAAGAAAATCTTGCCAGTCCACAAAGACATGCGTGGAAAATGGAGTCCTAACTATGAAGGCCCATATGTTATGAAGGTGGCATTTTCCGGAGGTTCCCTAATCCTCACAACTATGGATGGCGAACAACTGAAACACCCGGTGAATTATGATGCAGTCAAAAAATATTATGCCTAAATAAAACCCGCTAGGTCGAAAACCAGAAATGGCGACCTATGCAAAAATGGGTATCCCGGTGGATCATAACCTATGAAGGAGATCTAGGCAAAAGTTAGGGATAAAAAACAAAAAAAATAGAGCTTGCTAAGTTGAAAACCTGAAAGGGCGGCTTAGGCAAAAAAGAGCGTCCCAGTGGATTGAAAACCCGAAAGGGCGGTCCAGGCAAAAATTAGGGACAAAGGCATTTGACTGTATCAGGTAGTATTACCATTACTGAAGATCATTACTTAAAGACCAATCCAGTCGCTTTTGGCAGAAGCAAGGTGTTGGGCGGTTTTAGTTATTAGGGATTATAGCGGTCGTTGGATTCAATGAAGACCTTTCCCCATTGCCATTTTAAAATTGTAATTTCCCATGGAGCTTTTGCTATTGGCAAGCTACCATTCTTGAATGAAATACAACCTTTGCCTTTAAACTTTGTCTTTCGGCTTCTTATCTTCTTTGTTATGCTAAATGTCTTTACTGAATTACAATTTAACTCTGAAAATGACAAAATTTTTAAAACAGTTTCTTGAAAACATACTAAAAACATTCAAATTTCTTTGACTTTAGAAAAATTAAAAGATTTTATATCTTATAAAAAGCCCTCTGGCTAGCAGCAACACTCTTATGCAATTATTACAGAAGTCCTCATAAAGAATTAGAAGCTGGTAGCACTCTTGGATGGATCCTTGGATCAAACATCGATTTCCAAGTTTGAAGACATCTCCCCAGCATCTTTCTTATTGCTCGTCTAAGTATTGGCGCTGAGATCCTGCTCTCCCCTGTTTTGTCAAAATTCTCTGTCTCCCTAGAGTCATCATTTGCATATCATGATCATTCGCATCATGTTCAGTCATACGCATTTGACATAATCATCTGTCTATCCCCAGTTGTTGTCTGTCTAACTCCAGGTCCCGATTACTGTCTTTTGTTATTTTAAGTCTATTGTTGTTGGTACCCCGCAGTGTGGTTGACCAAGGTTTTTTCCCAGCAACACTGGTATCCCCTGCAGAGGCCCTCCTTGGTGTACCTTAGTACAACCAATACTTCTTTTAAGCCCAATTATCATTGGCATAAAAATCTTTAAGTTGTTTGCTTAAGATTCAAAACCGTTTAATCCAACACGCATCCGTGTTTTCCCTGACAATTTCCTAAAGTTCTTTTTGGACTTTTCATTTAAGGAATTCCCTGAGGTTGGTCGTTTATCTCGAAAAATCCAACATTTATTCTTATTTTCCAGCTGGTCGCTTAGAGTCGTTTGATTTATTTTTAAACGCTTCGCATGCTACTCCCAGTATCAGTTTGTTTGCACAGAGTCATTGCCTGAATACTGTTTTCGTTTCCCAATCCTCGATCTCAACAGTTACACTTGAATCTGTTGATTCACCACTTTGGATTATTTATCTGTTATTTATTTCTTTAACCGCCGTGTTGAATTTTGTTTTCCGACCGCTGCGTCGATGACAGTTATTTATTTCCTGACCGCCGCGTCAATGACAGTTTTTATTTCTTCAACCACTGTGTTGAATTTTGTTTCCACGACCACCGTTGTCGATGTCTGCTATTATATTGCCCGACCACCGTTGTCGACACCCGCTATTTTATTTTCCCGACCACCGTTGTCGATGCCTGTTATTTTATTTCCCCGACCACCGTTGTCAATGTCTGCTATTTTATTTCCCGACCACCGTTGTCGATGTCTGTTATTTTATTTTCCGACCACCGTTGTCGATGCCTGTTATTTTATTTTCCGACCACCGTTGTCGATGTCTTTTATTTTTCCGACCACCGTTGTCGACACCTGCTATTTTATTTTCCCGACCACCGTTGTCTATGTCTGTCATTTTATTTTCCTGACCACCGTTGTCGACGCCTGTTATTTTATTTCCCCGACCACCGTTGTCGATGTTTTCTATTTTTTTCCGACCACCGTTGTCGACGCCTGTTATTTTATTTCCCCGACCACCGTTGTCGATGTTTGCTATTTTTTCCGACCACCATTGTCGATGCCTGTTATTTTATTCTCCCGACCACCGTTGTCGATGCCTGTTATTTTTATTCCCCGATCACTGTGTCGATGTTTGTTTATTCCTGACCACCGTGTAAATGTCTGTTATTTTTGTTCTCCTGGCTGCCGAGCCGAGATCATTACTTTTTTTTCTCAATCACCGAATCGTTGCATTGGGATCCCCAGCAACCACATTGAACTTGCTAACTCATCACTTCAGATAGTCTGTCTTTAATCTTACGTTTTGTTTTCCGTCTTCTGTCATTCTTAGTGCCAGCAGTTACACTTGAACCTGCTGATTTACCACTTTGAATGCATCATGTTTCCGTCTTGTCATCCCCAACATATTATTATCCCCAGTGGGTCTCCACCCTCAGTTTTGTGGATCACCATTACCAGTTATCTGCATCGTATCCCGCATACCATATCCCTCATCAAAAAAAAATGTTAGGTTTCATTGCATCTCGCATATCATATCCCCAGCCCAATAGAGTCCCTCATAAGTTCATAGCATGCCATTGCATTTAGGGGGAAAATTTTCGGTTATTTCTATATTTAAATACCTTTCACTCCGATTTTATGAGGATTAACATCACTCATTCTATCTGGTAAAGTTATTTAAATAGGGGCAACTGTCACACCCCAAATTTTTACCCCTAACCTTTTGTATCATATAGTCATCTCATCATCAACATACAAAACTCATACCAGGCATTCTGAAGTTTTGCAGGAATGGCAAGAGTGATCTGTTTGGTTGTGTAACAAATGTTGGGGGTTTGTTTCGTTTGTTCCAAAAATTAGGGTCTGATGTTTTGAAGTTTGGATTAGTGGATTGACATTTTAAGTCATGGACTCTGGAATTTTAGGTTTGGATTATGGACCTCGTTTTTCTGGTGTCTGTTAAGAGAATTATTTTAGCTTCAAATCTCGTTTCAAGTTTTGGTTTCAACTGCCGAGTTATTTCCAAGTTTTTTTGTCATTTTTCAATCTTAAAGTGTAGTGAACCAGAGTAACCACACACAAAAAGCAACAATGTTGGCTATGTTCGCAAGAAAGGGCACTTCCATACACAATCAACGAACACATTGCCTTGAAGTTGAGTAATTTATATTGAGTTCCCAATAAGGATGATGGTGCGTCATTCTGAGTATAATTCTAGTAGCAACCTTCATCTTTCGCCGAGTTTTTGTCCAATTTCAATCACCCCTCAAGTGGATTTGACATTGGGCTTGTCGACCGTGATGCTTAGAGGGTCTCGTCTTTGGTGACATAAGCCTGGCAACAAGGGGATTTAGCTGCATCAGAAGCTAATTCTTATGGTCAGCATGTCATTGATGAATCCCTCGATGTTCATTCCACCGATGTAGAACATGAGAGTTCGTGGCAGTCTATTTTATAAGCTAGAGCGTAGTTTGAAGAGTATAATCTAGAGTTTCCCAAGAAGAAATCATCCAAGAAGAAAAACAACAAGAATGAGTTAATCAACAAAGCCAACGAAGCTAAAGCTAAAACAAAGTCAAATGTGACTTCCAAGGATCAAAAGTTCATTTTCTGCAAAGTTCTGAAATCCAATACTAAGGCTTTTTGGAATTACAACGATTGTTAGTTTTTTAAGCAAGAAACGTCAAACAGATTACAAAGACATTGAGACATCGTAGCACTCGGCCTCAAATTCAGCAGCGGAAACGTTAACGCGTTCGAATGCCAAGTGATCAAAGGAAAGCAAAGGGTCTTCTACCAATAGATCCTGTGGAACAGCCAACGAAACCTGCCCGATATACCAAGCCTCAACCTGCAAAATTCCCAGAAATCAACAAGCCTTACAAAGATGGATATACTCAATCACGCTTTTACAATCTCAATAAAATACTCACCAGCAATTGCCGCAGCTTCCTATGTCACAGCATCAGCCTCAACAACTCGGCAATAACGCGTTCTCAATGAAGAAGCTTCTCAACAACAATTACTCTTCTTCTCCCTCACAAATGAATGACACTTCAAAATTACGTAGTAATGAAGACTTTGCCACATGGCAACGGATTATCCGACTTGATGCAGTACGTGCCAATGTGGGATGGATGCCATACTCTCCCTCTCAAGCTGTTGTACATGAAAGCATGACACATCGCTTTGCTGAGGCTGTTGGTTTAAAGGATTATGGTCACCTAGATGCCGGCAGAATCTTTCATGTTGCTCGACTGGTTGCTATTCTTGAAGCATATGCACTATATGACCCTGAAATTGGCTACTGCCAGGGTATGAGTGATCTGTTATCTCCTATAATGAGTGTTGTATCAGAAGATCACGAGGCATTCTGGTGTTTTGTTGGATTTATGAAGAAAGCTAGGCAGAATTTCAGGCTTGATGAGGCACTTGCAGAAGCTCCAGGCCAAGTTATTTCCATGGAAAAGAACAAGAAGAAGTAAAAAAAAGAGTCAGAACAAATAATAGGAACCGTGTTTTTAGTGCACCAGTAAAAATAAGGTTATGCAGCAAACAATGTTTGTTTCACTACGGTAAAAAAATCGGTTTTCGAGGTAATAAACAAATAGAAAAAAATCAAGGAAACTAAGAGAAATCAGTTCAATCCAAAGTTCAACCAATTCAGTTTGTTTTGAACAAGAAAAAACAAGTCAAAATAGTGCAGTAATCAAGATAGAAACAGGCAGAATGGCAGGAAATACAGAACAAAGAAGTTTCATAAATTCGGCAAAAACAGTTTTTGATACAGAAGGTACATAGAAGCATAACCAAAATGGGAATTCTCAGCAAATTTTCAAAAGGAAAAACCCTAGATTTTACACTATAAGAAAGAAGGAGACATCACCGAAAAAAGGGACCTCAACAACCTTATGCGAAAAATTAGCAGCAAACACAAATCTAAAAAACCCCAAACTCATACAACAAAGAAACTCCTAGCCTCAGATAGAAGAAAACGAAAAGAAATACCACCAAAAATCCTAATTTTTTCAAAGAGTTCAAAGAAGGAGACATCACCGAAAAAACACACGTTATCCCCCACCGAGCGAACCGTACCGTCGCCGTCACCAACCTAACAACCTGCGAGATTTGAAATCACCCCCGCGTGAGAACCCATGCTGTGAGAGGAAGAAGAGCAAGTAGAAGGTGAAGGGAACAAATATTTCTCAGAGCAAAAGAAGAACTCACCATAAACCATCAGAGATCTCAAATCGGTAGTTTTGTTGTTGTTCATTTTCATCTTCGAACTTTTATTGTTGCTGTTTGTTGGTTTTCTCGATTTTATTTTTATTTTTTCGCCCCTTTTGAACATGTCAATTGATCGAAGAATGTTTTAGGTTTTGGGGTTAGGGTTTTGTATTTGGAGAAGACGATTTATTTCCTCGTTGTGTTCTAGCTTTCGGGCCGTGTTCTTTTTCATCCTGACCCTAGTGATTCTTTCGGTTAGGGTTTTCAACCCTCATTTTGTTTTGACCAAGCTGGGTCAGTTTAAACCCGACCCACACCCTCCGATCCGGCCCGTTTACTTTTGGTCGGTGCCCTTTTTGGGCCTATTTGGAAGTTCATTTGACTGACTTTGTCTTTGTTTTGCCTTTCCATTTATTTATTTAGTTTTTTATAATTTATTTTGATAGAATTTAGGTTAATTTTTATATGATAAAAAGAGATAATAAACAATGAAAATATCTCAACATTTTCTAAAAAAAAGGGGTAGTAGATTCATTTCTAAACTAAAAAATATTATTTAGTTTAACTAAGTTTTTCTTAATTTAACTAGATAGTTGATTGTTGTTGTCCATTGGTCGATTTTTTTTTTACGAATAGTATATATCCTTCGCTCATTATTTGGTCGTTATGACAATGTATGTTGTATTCATACTTGTTTGTATTTTCACATTTTTCGACCGTATTTTGTAAAATATATCTAAATAAATGTATACTAAGAATAATCGTTTAAAAACAATTAAATTTCTTGGTTCAACGCCAAGCAAATTCAATTGTCTGCACTTTACACACGTAAGTCGATTACCAAGTGATCGCCGTCTGCACGACTTTAATGCGCCTTAACTAATTTAACAAGGAATAGAACTCCGGAGTCTAGCACTCCGCACGTTCTAGAACGAATCACAACTGGGCTAGCCCCACGCGTAATGTTTCGTTCGTTCCTTCGTTATTAATCGCGTTAAACCTAAAAAACAATTATCCAATTTATTTTATAAATTTAAAAATGAAAAACAGAACTCCGGAGTCTAGCACTCCGCACGTTCTAAAATGGACTGCAACTGGGCTAGCCCCACGCAACGTGGTCCATTCGCTTTCCGTATTTCGAATTATCTAATCGCATAAATTAATGTACGAAAACAGAGCTCCGGAGTCTAGCATTCCGCATGTTCTGGATTGGATCGTTCCTGGGCTAGCCCTACGCGACGTGGTTCAATCATCGTTCGTATATCAAAATATCTCAATCATTTTATATTTTCAAATACGAAAGAATAGAGCTCCGGAGTCTAGCATTCCGCACGTTCTAGAGTGAACCGCTCCTGGGCTAGCCCCACGTGACGTAGTTCATTCGCTCTTTCATACTTAAAACAACTTAAAATTCACCAACCAATTCAAATCACTTTCATAATTAATCAGCGAAAGACGGAACTCCGGAGTCTAGCACTCCGCACGTTCTAGAATGCAATCACTCCTGGGCTAGCCCCACGCGACGTGGTTCATTCGCCCTTTCGTTTAAAACGTCTTAACCAAAGTCAAATACTTTTCTCTAAAAAACGAACATTGTCTAAATCTTTCTATCTCGCAAACAAGCTAGTGCTTCAGCCTCCACCGCGAGTATAAGCCAACGCTTAGCAGAAGAATGCATTTCAAACAATCGTTCAATTAAAAAACAGAAATCGTAGTAGCACGAACTACGAAGCTATGACTTTCCCATTGCACAAGGGAATACGTAGGCACGGGGATTTTAATCCTTCGCGAGCACCCTAAATTTTTTTTTTAATTATTTCTCCGTTTAAATCACAATATTAAAAAAAACTTTAATCTCTTCTCCGTCTTAATAATAATAATTTAAAACATTAACAAACATATTAACAAATATTTAGAAGACAAAGATTTAAGATCAAACATTTAATCGCATAATTAGCTAAGAGGTTCCCGTTGAGTACAACGGACGTGAGGGGTGCTAATACCTTCCCCTTGCGTAACTGACTCCCGAACTTAGAATTTGGTTTCGTAAACCATTCTTATCCTTTATTTAGGTTGTATTCATATCTCCCTTTTCTTTAATTAGAATAAATAGAATTAGGTGGCGACTCCGTTGTTTGTTTTAGGATCGTATTTTTTCGAGGTACGACACTCATCATCAATGTTGTTCACATCATTAACATTGACTTGAGGAATCTGCCCAATCGCTCCAGCCAACAACGCCAAAGCTTCAGCAAGTGCTCTATCATTCCTACCTGTAGCCATTGTTCTTGATTCCAAAAATAAAATCCTCATTAGAACAACAATACTGACAGTGCAACACAAAATAAACACACAGACAACTTGGTCAACTGACCGACCTTGCTCTGATACCACTAATGTAACACCCTTCTAAACCCCGCAAAAAATATATAAATAATCAGAGTAATTATCATGCATCTCAAACAAAGGTGTCACACTCAATTCAAAACATCACGCATACACCTGTCATGCTCAATAATACTTGAAATAAATTCTTGCTTTCATATACTTTCACATTAGCATGTAGCAGCGGATCACTTTCATTAAGAATCTCATGACATTCAAGTTTCAAATAAACTTCATTCATTAAATCAACTTGGGAATAAAAGCCATTCACCATAAAATATCAAATTCAAATTCCAAAATAGATAGAGTATACAATCGTATCTCTCAAGATATGAATCAAGCGTTCCCAGTGTTACATGATCAAAGCACGACTCAACCCAAAAAAAATATATGAAACTAAAATAGGTTACTCTACCAGCAACTCTCTTGCTAGAAGCAACACTAATCTTCAGTACTTGAGCGATGTCGTATAAAATATCATTCCAACAGAAGGGTGAGAATTCACAAAATTATTGAAATCATAAGATAATATATAATTTAAGGTGTACAAGCATAATCACAATTATTCTCACACTTCAAAAGTTTCATCAACATAATATCACTCAAGTAGTCATACTATTAACAAGTACATACTCACAAATCCATAATTTACCAATTCAACAATTCACATAACACACATAATCTCACATTGTAACCATGGACACAATGAGACTCAATGCAATACTCAAATACAACTCATGCATGTGGTACCAATCACTTGTTATCATTTTTTGGTTTTTACATTTAAACCGGGTCCATCCTCTAGACCGATAACACAACAAAAGCCCATCCTCTAAGCTTTCAAACCCGTCCTCTAGGTTTAGGACAAGTCACTAGCTCCCACGAAACTAGCAAGCATTGCCTCTTGACAGAATGATGCATGTGCAATTACAACAATCATATGCAATTAAGATCGTCCTCTAATCTTAATATTCATGCATATCTTCAATAATTTATAACATTTGAATTACCACACAATTGCACATACAACACATTATTTTCAAATCATAATATTCACTACTCCAATATTGTCACCACAATTAGCAAATAATACACAAGGTATCAACACAATTCAATCTCGATTCGCAAACCACATGATACCGATTAAATCTAGAATAATCGATCCACCAAAATAATCACCAAAATAATCACCAAATTAATCATTAAATTAATCACCAAAATAATCACAAAATTAATAATCAAATTAATCATCAAATTAATCACCAAATTAATCACCCAATTAATCATTAAATTATTATTATTATTATTAAAATATATTAGTTTATTCAATATTATTTTTTCAATTTAACATATAAAGTATATATGTTACAGTAGAACATATGGCATAACCACATGTGTTTTTCGATAGTTGTCTATAAGGAAAATAAATTAAAGGATTCATTTATTTCTTTATTTTTTTCCTACCATGTAATTATGTCTTATATATATATATATATATATATATATATATATATATATATATATATATATATATATATATATATATATATATATTGGTTTCCAAACTTTTCATTTTGATCTAGTGTATTACATATAGATCATTTATAGGGACCTCATCATATACTACATGATATAGAAATATATATCACTTCTTATTTTATTGGTAATTGCATTTCACTTGTTAATATGAATCCATCTACAATTGTTTTACAGTGGTTATACCAGACTGTCTATGAGTACACTATCGAAAAATTAGAAAAAGGAAAAACTAGTTATCAATCAATGAATTTCACTTGCCATTCAATATTATTAATGTGAGACTACAAGATACACTGTATCACTATGATATACACACACTCATTTAAAACGCAGGCTACTAGAAATGAGTCATAACATCACATTAATCACATTCAGAAAATCAATATTCCAATTATATATAATCATTTTTCATTTAATTGGATAAAGAGTGGTTCCTAATCAATAAAGGCATCACGCTACTGTGTTGATAGTGAAAACTACTATTCTATTTTTCTTTCGGGAACCACCATGTAAATACACGACTACTATTCATAATATTCTTCAATATCATATTTTATTCCTAATTCATAATGGGTCTCTAAATTATAAAAATATACCAACTTGAAACACAATCAATTATCACAATTCAAAGAGTATGAACACAATCTAAAAATTATGGAATCATGGGAAACCCACCATTACCTTGATTTTTTTGATGAATTCTTTGAGCTTTGTTCTTGAGTTTCTCCTATTCTTCTCCACTCCACTCTTAACCTCTTTTCCCTTTTCTATCTCATAACCCTATTCTATCTTTCATTTCTCCTTTATAAATCTCACAATTCTAATGGGCTTACTTATCATACCCTCCCACTTACTCATTACATCCTATAATTAGGCTCAATTAATTAATTCTACCAATTCTATTTTATTTTACCAAATAAAGTAAATCAAATAAATTAAATAATTCAAATAAACCAATTATAAATCAATTAATTCAAATAAATCAATTAAATTAAATAATTTCAATAAATCTATTAAATCAATTAGGCACAAAATCACACAATTAATCAATTAATATAATAAATAAATAATTACTAAAATCGGGATGTTACAGGAAACATGTTTGAAATTAGGGGAGTGCGGAAAGTAAAAGTGCGGAAATTTAAATCCTAATTAAGCTATTACAAATCAGGAGCAGATACATAATCGAGGAAATAAATCTACGCTATTACATAGGTCAGGTATCCTATACAATTTAAGAAAATAATTAAATAGCAAAATAAAATAAAGAAACGATTATGAAAACGTTTTTTTTTAAGTTCTAAAACCCTAATTAAAGAAATTAATTGAAATTTGATTAAGTTGTTTTTTTTTTGTAAAAATATTCTATGATTTTTTTAATTTAAGACTATTAATTTAATTTTAAAAAAATTGGTATAAAAAATAAATATTGATTTTGTTTAAGAAAATGTTTAATTATTAATTTAATTAAAATAATTAACCTATTAATTTAACTAATTAATTAAAAGAAGGAAAATGCATAATAGTAAGAAAATGTTAAAACAAGATATGCAAGAATAAAAATCTCAGTCATTCATTATCACCACTACCCCATGATCTCTATTAAAAAAGAAGTTAAATTTAAAATCAATATAAAATTAACCTCTAAAATAGTGACATGTGTGCATCTTTATATTTCTTCTTCAAATTCATTCGTACTAAATAACATTGCTCTTAAAAGAAAATAAAAGAAAATTGGAAAAAGAAACAAAGAACAAAAAATAGCCAAAAAAACAAAAGGGGAAGATCCTGGGATCGAACCCAGGTCTTCAAGCTCACACACGCACACCTCTTACCATTGGGTTATGGGTCTTCAGCTGTAAAGTAATAGCAACTAATTATTATAAAATAAAACATAAATTTGAAATATGAAAAAACGAGCTAGAATCTTCATCATCTTCCTCCATCTGTCCACAAAACCTTTACCTACGGTTTTTCCGTAGCTAGAACCTATAGTGACGGTTTTGTCCGTCACTATAGAACCTGCGTTTTTCAAAACATAAAGGCAAGCATAATCAATACGATTTAAAGGTGTAGATAAACTATATGTAATCCTATGAGTCCATTAAAGTCTTTAATTTGGTTTGAAATCGTCTCTAATTAGAATTTCCAAAATTGAGGCCGCAAACCCTAGCCATGGCGTTTCTCCATTCCTGCACTAAAAATCAAATTAACCAATCCAGAAAGCATCAAAACATCAACACAAACAAGAATACATAATCAAATTTGAGTTATGATGTATATATAATCGAAATCGAAAATAAAAAAAAAAGTGATTTAGAAAACGCGTTCGGTTAGGGCATAATGTGATGCTTTTGATGATGATGATGATGATGGATATACATTCTAAAGATCCTCAGGAAGGTATTAAGACCTTCAAAACCCTTGAAAGTGGCTGTAAGGGGCAAACCGAATTTGACTTTTTCCTTTGAATTTTTGAAGTTTGATTAGGGTTCTTTTGCTCAGTTTTTCGTCCCTTGTGCATTTGACCTTGTTGTATGTTTATAGGAGAGTGAATTAGGTTAAAAAACTTAGGCTTTGGTGATGGATTTGAGGTTTCTTGGGAATGAAGTTCCCACCTTACTATTTTGGTAAAAATTTGATTTTAAAACATTCTCTTTTGGTTTGCACGAAATTGGGATCCTTATTATGATCATAAACACCAAATATTTGATTTTTCAATATTTATTTTAATTAAAATATTTGATTTTAAAATAATCCTAAGATCAAATATTTGATTTTTCAATATTTATTTTAATTAAAATTGATTTTAAATAAATTAAATCCAATATAATATAAAATAAATAAAAAAAATCAGATATTATGACTTATGGATCGTGAATTATCTTATGATTGAGTTTGGGTTAGAAACATATGGGCTCATTTGGAAGAAACTTGAGTTTTGGTCATTACTTGCTTCGTACACCTCCTCAAAATTGCTCCACTTTAACAATGAATAACTCTCTCAATTTTTATCACATGTATGTGTTCTAGGACTTTTTAGAAAGCTTAGAGTGTCCTCTAACTACTCCTTTTGGTCCCATGTCCATTTGATCTTCCATTTTGAAGTTATGAGCTTTTGAAAAAGTTGACTTTTTGTTGACTTTTAATTTGACCTGTAATGTCTTGGATCATATCTTTCAAATGAAGCATTTATGGCCTTGGCTTGTGATACACAAAGTTGTAAGGAATTGAATTTCCTTCAAAATGAGATTTGGATGGGAAAATTTTAATGAATCATGTGAAAGTTATGGCTCGTCAAAGTACATTTGACTCTTCTTGCAAAATTCTTGATGAATTTGAAGTTTCCTTGATGAATCATGATCAATCCTTGATCAAATGATGAATTTCACCTCATAATCTTGATGTTGACCAAAAATCTTGAAGTTTGATTGTTTGTTGACTACAGTTGACTTTTTGACCAAGTTAACTGATTTTTGATCATCCGAGCATCTGACTGACCAAATTTGTAGGGTAAGCCTTGAAACTTGACATGAGGATCCTTTGAAGTATATGTGACACCATGAAGTCCACTTGAGGCTTTAGAAGTTCAATTTACCTTGGGAAACTCAAAACCCTAATTTAAGATTCATTGCTTAGGAGGAGGCTTTGTCTGATGAAACCTTGAATCCCTTTGAGCAATTGAGAATCTTGTGACCATTAGGAGATTTCTTGAGGCATATTGTCTTGAAGATGTGAGGGAAAATTTTGGGGTACAACAGAGACCAATTATTGCACTACTATTACACTGTTAGAAAAAAAATTCCAGTATTGATATAAGAAATTTACTTGCTACTTGTTTTATTCTATTACCTACTATACACACAAGTTACATGAAAATAGTGTACAAATGCACTACGTATGAAATAGAATGGGTAGAAGCACAATTATTTTGGAGTAGTTAGAATTTTGAGGTGAGACGACCGACCATGATCTGAGACGACTGTCTCAGACTTTTGACGACCGTCACAAATCCTAGACGGGCGTCTCAAGTTCCATACCCCGTAACATCCGTCTTGCAATGATCCTCACGACCGTTGCAAACCCACTAAGCCATGTACCCCAACGGTCATGACCCTCCTCCTATAAATAAGGCCACTACCAACTCCATTTTCACAAAACCAATTCATAACATCATCTTCATAGCATTTTCTTAACCACCCCACTCTCTGTTTCTATTTATACAACATTTTTATTCCACACCAGTCTCAAACTCACAAACAAATTCTACTTTCTTACCTTTTCATCTCATATTCTCCAAAACCTTACTATTATGGCAGAACGTACACCCACAAGCCTTATCTTAAGAGAATGTGACACCAGAATTCTCCAAAGAGTGCGTTTTATAGAGTACTGTGAAAGGACCATCAACGTCACTTGTTACATTGACAAAGAGTGCGTGACTCATTTGGGACTCCTCAACATCGTTAACTATTTTATCGAGAGGACTAATCTCACGACGCTTTGCAAAAGCAACAGGCCTACATACCACACACTTGCCTTGGAATTCCTAAGTTCCTACGAGTACCACACGCCCTAAGATGATACAAAATTCCTGGTGGGGAATATCACCTTCCGCCTCTTCGGAAGGGAATTTTCTGTCACTCAGGAGTAGTTCAGCGAGTGGTTTGGATTTTCCGCAAGGCGAAGGTGTCTACTTAACCACTCCAAATGATGGAGACTGGCCGATCAACGTCTTTAATCTATGGGAAGAGTTAACGGGAGAAAGGCAACAGGGATGGGATGAGTTGTACGCAACTCATATCCATAACCCAACCATCCGCTACTTTCATAGGGTGGTATCCAGCATAATCTTCGGAAGGTTCAACAATCATAAAGTAAATTAGAGGGAGTTGTTCCTAATTTATTGCGCCTTCTTCGATATCCATGTGAACCCCATAGCCTCCATCTTCCACAACATCGAGTACATCTGCAATAGAGGGAAAACACCCTTTTGTTTTGGCGGTATGATTATCGACATTGCACTTAAGTTGGGTCTAGAGGAAAACCTGAAACAGCTGCATGAAACACTTGCCCTGTACCTGGATTTGGATTACTGCAAAATCAGTGACCTAATCAGGCAAAAGAGGAGGGATATCAAGTACAACATAGTGGTAAAGAACAAAGTCATTCAGAGTATCGTCTTACCCCGTCACACCAAGACAAATGTGAGGGTTTAAGCTAACTAGAGCTACGACCTTGACGCTACGTCACCAGGTGAGCCTGCATAGGAAGAAGAGCAAGCTTCCTGGATTGATGAGGTACATCAGGCGATGGATGAAGCTGACACTGCTGACGCGAGAGCTGCTGATTTTGCCAGCACCAACACCTCCATTAAACGCCAACGAATGAATCAACAACCCGCGTCTATGGTTGACATTATGGCGGCCATCATGTAGAACCAGGAGATGCAGCAGAAGCACTACCAAGAGATGTCACAGAGGATGAGGAGGATGGATCTCACTTAGACAGAGCACGAAAGGCTTATCTCTGCCAACACTGAAGCTTTAGGTGGCCTGACAAGTCAAGTTCAGGAGCTGCATGACTATATCCATCTTGAGGGTATACCGAATTACATAGCGATCCACAGACAGAGAGCCATGCGAGGCAGAGCCAGAGGCCTGAGACCACCACTACCGAATGAGTAGTTTTTATTAGTTTTTAGTTTTTAATTTTTGTTGTTTTCCTTAGAAGTGTACCTATATCTCGCAACATTGAGGACAATGTTCGAGATAATGTGGGAGAAGGTATTAGATTTCCCTTCCGTTGTACGAAACAAAAATTAAATTAATCAAAGTATTTTAGTTTTCAATTCCTCTCCAGTACTTTTAGCATAAACAATTTTTTTATTCCTTTAAGAATGCTTTCAATGAACACACCTTTCAAGTATATAGGTTAATAGGCTTTGTTATAAACTGAGAAAATACTTAACAAAATTTATATAGTCTTGACACCTTAGACCCATAGAAGCGATATCAATTTGGATACATGTTATACCAAAATATGAAGCCTTGAGTCTAAATTAGCCCCGAGTAGTTTATATTAGCAGTCAACACCGTCTTAAGTACAAGCTACGTGGAAAGCCGATGCAAATAAGTGATTGACTGAAAAAATTGCCAAAAAGAAGAAAAAGAAAATTATATTAAGAATATGCAAGCCATTGGTAAAACAATTAAGCAGCACAAAAGGCAAAGAAAAAAAATACTGATGTCAGTTGGTTCAGAGGAATCTGGTTCTGAACTCGATAGGGTGAATCACTATTCGATCCCCCATAACTTACACTCAGTGTGATAAAGGGTTATCGCAATTGTGTACCAGACCCTGTATGAAAAAAGGATCAAATTCATTAACAGGTTATTCCACTATGCGCATGCAAAGGTAAAGGGCTTAATGTGATTGCGTCGGAATGAAACCGGGTGAAACAGATACAGGAGCATTAGGTTAAGTTATAATATCATGATCCAGATTGGTTTGCACGAGGGGTTTAAGAATGTTATTTGTTTTTAGCGTCATTAGTATATTTTTTGGTGTTCGAGTTAATATCGGTTATTTTAACATAAAGCCGCACAACCACGTATGGATAGGTGATGTGTTTTATGTCTGCATATGAAAGTATTTTATTGAAAACATATTTGATTGTTTTCTTGAGAACAAGAAAAGATTCAAGTTTGGGGGAATTTGATAACTCGAATTCATATCGATTATTTAATACGATTTCCGATTGTTTAACATGTTAATTTATGCATTTTGAACGATATTACGTGTGAATTGTATTTGTTTTGCAAATATTTGATCAAACATGACTTTTGGAGGCAAAAGTACAAAAGGAAGCTTATTGGACAAGAAACGTGGAAAAAAAGAAGGAAAATAGCAAAAAGATGCATTTCTGCACATTTCAACTGTGAGACGACCATGTCAACTTCAAGTTGGTCGTCTTATATGTGAGACGCCCATCTCAAGGCCAAGTTGACCGTCTCATTGCCAAAATCCAAGTTTCTTGTTTCATTATAAAACGGTCGTCTCAAATGAAAGTTCCAGAAACCTAAATTACAGAAACCAAATTCAAACACAGAGAAAGCCGTTATGAGAAGTTTTCGCATTCAATAGAGAATTTCACTCAACCCTAATAAGTCAAGTCCAAGCAACTCAATTCAAAGCCCAATCAAAGTTCAATCCTACAATTTCTCAACAAAACCTAATCCACTGCCTATAAATAGAGCTCTCTTCCATTTGCACCGGAGAGCTTCGTTGAGTCCAATTTTTCTACATTTTTTCTTTCGTTCGAAGTTCACCATTTATTTCCAGGTTTAGTTTGTTTTTATTTTCCTTTACCAACCCTTAGTGATAGTTTCCATCATTAGGAAACTATCACTATTTTTATTATTTCCAGCCCTTGAATTATTGTTTACGTTTCAAGTTTTCGGAAGTTTGGTTAATCGAGAACATTGCAACTAGATTTATAATTTTAATGCTTAATTGTTTATTTATTACCACATTTATTTATATTATGTATTTCTTCTCCTTCTACTTTCCTTTATTTTATATGTCTGGCTAAACCGTTAATCGGTATGTAATTGTCTAACCAGAACGAATTCAGTAGAATTAGGCTAATGCTTTAAATTAAGTTATTTTCTGGTTTCGATTTCTTGTTTTAAATAACTTTCATTTCGAGAGTATAAAAGATTAGGATTAAGACCATGGGAGTGTGAGATCATAATCAGATAGCTGAAATCAGGCATTAGTTTTAAACATAGCGGAAACGCTTTAAAACCAATTAGAACCTTTAGGTTTCCAAAAATTATTTCTAACTTGAATTGACACAGCGAGAGCACTCAATTGAACTTAGGAGTATAGTAATAGGCAAGACCACGAGAGTGTGAGTCAACGACTTTTAAATCGAGAGTTTCTTCAGAGAGATAACTTAATAAACTTTAATAAGCCAAATCTCTATTGAATTCGCGAAGGCGAATCAATTACGTACCGATATTACTATTAATTTAAATTAATTAATTCTTCACCTCTTAAAACCAAAAACATCGCTCGCCTTAACTAAACATAATAACACCCGAATGCACTAGGTTGATTATCAAGTTTCTGTGGGATCGATATCTTTTATTACTACGTGATAGACTGTGCACTTGCAGTTAGTAACCGTTAGACTCAGAAAGTCATCACCAAGCTCTCTTAGCGAGCAAGTTGGACTTTGGAAGAGTCGGAATACAAAGAGTTGCTTGCTTAGCGAGCAATCCCCCTTGCTGAGCGAGACCTGCAGAGAAAATGCTGATTTTTAATTCCGAAAAATTCCATAAAATTATCTAAATAACTTAGTAATGTTTAGGAATTAGAGTAGTGTGGATTAAGGCAACGAGATGAGAGTTATACATGTAATTGTAGATACAATTTATATAATTCGAAAACGAACATACTTTAGTATGTTTATTAGTTTTGTTGTTGTCATGAGTTGTTGCAATTGTGATAAGTTACATATTATCGTGTGCTGATACATGTATATGTAATATGTTGTTGTATATGTTGTATTTGCGTTTGTGGTGGTTGAATTTGATATATGTGGTTATATGCTAAAATATGCATGATTTTGATGATAGCTAGTTGTTGTGGTGAATCATTGTATGATGATGTTGTTGAGTTGTATAATGTAGTTGTTGTATTTATGCATGTATGACATTGGGGTTGCATGACATGTTGCATGGTTGGAACATTATACCAAGGTAGGGTATAATGGTTGGATCTGAGTGGGATTGTTGTGTTGTTGGTGCGATCATGAAATAGGGATCGTACGTGGCCATGAAATAGGGGTCGAGAGTGTGATCATGAAATAGGGATCATACTGGACCATAAAAGAGGGGTCGAGAGTTTCAACGGGAACTAGATCTTAAAATAGAGATCGAAGTATGGTGTTACACGGTGGGAGAACTGACTTTTTAGTCATGTTGCGGATAGCAAGAGTCGCCACCGAATTTTATTTTATCCAAATGGAAAGGACATAAGAGAACAGGAAATACCTATTTTTAAAAGACTTAGTAGCACCCTTTATATCCATGGTTATCCATGGGCTCTTAGTTACTTAGCTCACTTAAATTGTTTTTGAAGAGTGTAGTGTATGATTAAAATTTTTTCTAAGTACTTTGTAATGATCCTCGTATGGATGTATACAAAGCCTTGTTTTAAAAAATGTTTAAGAAAGTGAGGTGTAAAAAGTATTTGCTTTTGAAGTGTGAGCAAGTAACTATGAGATACCTACCCTAGACTAAGTCATTCATGTTCTTATATGTCCTTTCAAGGGTAAGACTATCCCTATTATTAAGGAATAGATAGTCATTACCTTGGATTTGTTAAGGGACAGGCGTAGGGTCATCGTACGGTCAACGAAGGCAACAAGTAAGGGTGTCTTTAGCAATTCGTAGGGACTATCATCATTTATTCGGAGGGACAAGATCATTATTCCGTAGGCAACCTCGAAGGGACTTGATCTTTTAATCTGAAGGGACTATGATGATTTATACTTGAAGGGACTTTGCTTAAGACACCCCTATATTCGAGGGACTTGACCATATTTAAAGGCAACCAAGAGGAATACCCTAGGAAGTGCAGATGGCGATCTTAGATCGACTTACATGTGTGAATGATTTATTTTCAGATATTGAATTTAATTTTCTAAGTTCAATTATTTACAGTTAGTTTTTGCACTCCCTAAATTACTAACCACGCAGTTAAATATTTACAAAGAAAATAAAGACGGAAAAATAAATCTACAAATTATTACAAGGCTTTGGCAGATACATAATAGTCGGATAAGAATAAATTATAAAGCAAGAATAATAGATATAATAAAATAATATATAAGCAATAATAATAATAATAATAATAATAATAATAATGAAGCAAAAATAATAAAGCAATAATAATAATAATAATAAAGTAATTATAATAATAATAAAGTTAAAATAAATTAAAGAAATAACAATTAAACATTTAATTAAAAAGAAAAAAGTTTAGGTTAGACAAGTTAAATTTTTTAAAAGTTATTAGAATTAATGAAAAAAAAAGGAATTAAGTTTAGAGAAAAAACAATTAAAGATTATTGAGAAAACTTTTAATTATTTACACTATATGATTATTACTATTATAATAAAATATTATTAATATATAAAATATTATTGAGAAATTTTTAGAGAAAAAAAAATTAATTTAATATGTACAAAATAATAAAAGAGTTAGTATTTACAAAATAAAGATTTATTGTTATAAATAAGTAATAAAATAAGTTTATAAAAAATAATTAGCATTTATTTAAAAAAAATATAAAGATTATAGAAAAATATTAAATAATTAATTTAGTAGGTTTTCACGCCCTACATTACTAAACCACGCAGTTAATATAGGATCAATGACAGAAATTTAAATGGCAGAAAAATAAAATGGCAGAAAATAAATGGCAGAAAAATAAATGTCAGAAAATAAATGGCAAAAAATAGAATCTTAACTATTACAACGCTTTGGGACAGTTACATAATAAAGATGACGAAAAATAAAACTGAAAATATTACAAGTTAAAACTTAAAATATTACAAGGGTGAAACAATTACAGTGTATGAATAACATAAATATGAGCGAAAATAAGAAATAATAACAGGTTTGTTAAGGTTTGAGAAAAAGTTTATGGATTAGAAGAAATAACACGGTTAAAGTTTATGAGAAAGTTTTAAGGTTTACATGAAAAATTAAGGTTTATGAAAAGTTTGAGGTTTACAAAAAAAAAAACTAATTAGTTAATTTTCTAAAAAATATATATAAACAAATAATGGTAATA
Organism: Lathyrus aphaca; assembly: GCA_963966055.1. NCBI lineage: Eukaryota > Viridiplantae > Streptophyta > Magnoliopsida > Fabales > Fabaceae > Lathyrus > Lathyrus aphaca. The sequence continues at coordinate 132,854,608 of OZ014519.1, read as the reverse complement.
AAAAAATTTAGGTTTAATTTTAGATAAACAAAGAAGTTAAAAAAAAAACTAGATCTAACTATTAATTTACAACAAAAGAAATAATAACTAATATTATAAATTGATTATGAATTGATTTATGAAATAAGTAATTATAGTAGAAAAAAAATTAAGAGGTTAGTTAATTAGGAAATTAGAGAAATAAAGGGATTAGAGAAAATTAGGAAAAAGAATGAAAAACCCATGTTTCTTTGTCAAAATGCCCTCAAGATTACCGGCATTACCTTCTTGACACTAAGACACGCCCGCACATGCGAATCTACCTAATCAAACGTGAGATGTGAGAATATATGTATACCACGATAAATTTAAGTGTTAACAAAACATGAAAAGTTTATATGCCATAATAACCGATAAGCATCAGTATAAAGTAAGATATCAGTGTACGGAAGCCAACAAAAAATATTTATCTATCCCAATATCATATCTGCCGCTTACGCTATAAAATATTTTTCTTTCTGTCCCCTTTTGGTCTCTCTACTAGTAAATATATATAAGACTAATTTAGGGTTAATAATAACGGGCTTAAGTATTTATTTTGAGACCCAATAAAATATTAATTTAAAAGTAAATAAAGTTTAATAATTAAAATAGTTAAAATTAAAATAAAAACTAACAATTTTATTTATTTATTCTAGACCCAATAAAATGTTAATTTAAAACTAAATAAAGTTTAATAATTAAAATAGTTAAAATTAAAATAATAACTAATAATCCTATTTATTTATTTATTCTAGACCCTATAAAATGTTAATTTAAAACTAAATAAAGTTTAATAATTAAAATAGTTAAAATAAAAATAATAACTAATAATCCTATTTATTTATTCTAGACCCTATATAAAAATAAATAAACTCAAAAAATAAAAGTCGGACGCCAAAGTGCTCGAAAAAATAAAATGAACATATCAAAATAATCAGCGCGAAATAAATGACTCGGAAAAATACAGCGTTTGGTCGGATTTTGAAATAAAAATTATGACCGTTTAAACTGCTCAAACTTATCAACATATGACCAAAAATAGTCGTAAAAATATTTTTTAGCATGTCAAATTAAACCACGTGAACCGCAGATTAATGTTACCGACATTTGCAAACTTAAATTTGACATTTTTTCGTTGACTAATTTTAGGCACAGTTAAAAAGTTAATTTGACCAGTTTGTTTGTAAATTCCGAGAAATTATTCCGGCTAATATTAAGACGGAAAAAAATATTATGATATGAAGATGATGCAAATGAATGTGAAACAAAAAGTCGATTATAGTTAAAAATAGAGAGCAAATTTTGGGGTACAACATATGGTACCGCATGCATATAGTCAAGTATAGTCTCATCGCATGATTGTTGTTGTTGTATTTTACACTGGTGTGTATTATGTTGTTGTTGTATATGATGTTGGTGTGTATGATGTTGGTGTGTATGATGTTGTTGAGTATATGATGTGATTGTATAGTAGTTGTGGTGTATAATTATGATACTTGCTAGTTCTTATTATATTACTCTTTGTGATGTAAGTATCTCACTCTTTATATTTGAATGTTACCCTTATGTTGGTAACATGTGGGTGAGCAGGATAAGTCGAGTGGTGGTCAGTGAAGTAGGTGTACTTTACGTCTTTAGGATGTCGACTCTGATGTGTCACTTTGGATGTTGGGGTGACGTTACAATTGTTTATTTACTTGTTTCAAAAGAAAACTTTTTGTGATTGAATGATGATGTGGAGTTTTTTTAAAATATTTTTCGCTGCATGTTGAACAATTTTTATTATAAACGTATTAGTGAGCCGAGTGTGGTTTTTAGAGTTGCATTGTAGCACTCAAATAGTTTTTTATGAGAATTTTACTCTGATTTTTATAAATGTTTATGTGGGGTTATTTGGATGTTACAAAAATGACCCCAAGCGGAGTGAAAGTTATTTCCTCGTTGCTATAGAATTTGAATGATGAGAAACAAAAGGTTAGTGATGTCAACATGAAAGTTGAAGAAATGGAAATGAATATGAAATTATTGAAGAAGCATTTGAAGTTCAAATGGATGATTATCGGTTTTTGTGTTTATTACATTAGTTACTTCAACAACAATAAAATAGTTCTTAGTTGAATTGGCGTTGATTGTTTATGTTTTATTTTGTAACATTTTTTATTTAATTTGAAAGATCCAATATGTTTAGGTTTTATGTTGTAAGAATTATATGTTGAAAGATCCAATAATGTGGAATTTGACTTGATTATGGAATGAAATTACATTTGGTTCACAATTGGTATTTAACATTTGATAGCATATGCCAATTTTTATTTGATATCATTTGGCATTTGACAATTGATATTTGATACCATAACATAACCATTTAACAAATGATTAACATAAAATAATTGAAAGGAAATATTCACCATACCAAATATAGTTCATAACAAACCAATATGTGGTTCATAACAGTTGATTAACATAAAATAGTTGATACTGTAATATTACCATACAAGTGATATCATAACATAAAACAATTGGTTCATACAACTTATTAAATAACATAAAACAACTGATACCATACCATAACATAAAACAATTGGTTCATACAACTTATTGATTAACATAAAACAACGGATACCATAACATAACATAAATTTGTATGCTTATATAATTGATTAACATAAAATAGTTGATACCATAACATAATCATACAGTTCATAACCGTTGATACCGTAACCATTTGATATCATAATAAACCAAACATTGTGGTTCATAATAGCCCATATTACATGAAAATAAAGTGATACAAAACATCAAGAGGATGATATCTTTACTAAACCCCTTGTTGAGGACAATTTTGTTTTTATTTTGAGAAATTTGAAAATGGTAATTTGTCCTTATTAAAATCTCAATATGTGCAAACTCCGAGGAAGTAAATATGAAACTTTAAGACTTTGTGTGTTTTATTTGTTACTCTGAAACAGTTAGCCCTCTAATAATTAAATGGTTTTCTGCCTCAGAAGGTCCAAGGCAGAATCCCCCTGGGTTTCTATGTCTTTTTGACTTTAACACATATCAATGTTTTGTTTAAGCAACTTTTTAAATGTTTTAATTTTCTGCTTAAAAAATCGGGAAATTTTTTTTATTGGGTAAAACAAAATCTAACTTCAATATTCCTTTTATCTTTCCTGTTTCCAAAGCCGTATAGTTTTTTCATCTCCTGTCATCGTTGTTTGGTTTTGTTTCCGTGAATCTCACTAGTCTCTTCTTCGTGTATATGTTTTTTGTTTGCTCATGATATTGAAAGGAACGATTTTCGTTTTCTTAAATTTTGTAGGGGTTCCAAAAACCTCAGATCCCGTCATTTGGTAGGATTTGATTAAATTCAAGCTCAGATTCGAATTCAGAGTAGACAAATAACTGGGGATTGTGTTTGTGTTTTAGTATTTGGTGGTGATGAGTGGTCGGAGAAGACGGTGACGCCGTCGTCGATCACCGATCTTCTCCGACAAAGATGAATTGAGCTGATGAGATTTTGGGCGTTGGCTTAGTAAGGGATAACCAATAGGTTGAGGTGATAAGGTTCTCTACTAATGGTTTTTGTGTCATAATTGAGATTGCTTTGAAAATTTTACAAAATCTAGAAATTTTTATGGATTCTGGAAATTTTATGAAGAAGATGAAGATTGTTATCAAAATCTAGAAATTTTTATGCCATCTGCCACATCAGCTAAAATTAACGGTGTTATTCATATTTAATGAAACGACTTTTTATTTATTTTGTATAAGGGATCAAATTAGAACTTTTAAAAGAAAAATGACCAAAATGAATTCCAAATATAGGTGAAAGACTAAAGTATTATTTTTGTAAATAAAAGTAAAATTAAACTTAAAACATTATTTTTGTAAAAAGAAAAACAGTAGTGTTAGTAAGTAGATCGATTACATGATAGTTTCAATAGGAGTCACTCCTTCACCTGGGAATGGATAGTTAGTTATCTATCTTCCTCAAGAACTTTCATTCTCAAAAACAAATATCCAAAACCTTTCATTCTCATCCTCACTCTCACTCTCACTTCTCATCTCATCTCTAAACCCTCATTCATCAATGGAAGGTACTATCTTCCCCAATAGACCCATTCCTCCAACCCCTTCAAAAAACCCAACCCAACCAATGAAATTCAAACCAACAACATTTTCTCACCCACCAACACCAACACCAACACCACAATCACAAACATCAGTTTCCTTTCATTTAGATTCTCTTATTCACCATCTCAAACACCTTTCTTCAACCCCTATCACCACTCACACACAAACACTTGTCCCTTCAAACCATAATAACAATAATAATACCCAATTCTCTTCTCTTCAGTTTTCCGTTGATGAAAACGAGGAGAATCTTCTACAGGGTCATGGAAAACGACCCGTTTCGGCTTCTGTTGAAGGTAACCGATTTGACCATGCGAAGTTTGTATTTTTATCGGATAAAGGTAAGAATATGGTCAATTCAATTGCTGGCTTGTCTTTGAATGACTTGATTGAGTTTTTTAACTCTGTGAAATCTGAGTTACTTCAATCTGATGTTACTAGTCTGTTGAAGGCTTTAGACCTTTCTGGGAATTGGGAAAGAGCTTTTTTGTTGTTTGAATGGTTTTGGTTGAATTTTGGGTCTGAAAATATGAAAATGGATAAACAATCTGTTGAACTCATAATTAGGATATTGGGTAGGGAGTCACAGTATTCAATTGCATCCAAGCTGTTTGATATAATTCCTGTTGAAGAATATTCACTTGATGTAAGGGCTTGCACATCCATTCTTCATGCTTATGCTCGAACCGGGAAGTATAAACGGGCTATTGAGATCTTTGAAAAGATGAAGGAGTGTGGTCTTGATCCAACTTTGGTTACTTACAATGTTATGCTCGGTGTTTATGGAAAAATGGGTCGTTCTTGGAATATAATTTTGGAGTTGTTGGATGAGATGAAGAGTAAAGGGCTTGAGTTTGATGAGTTTACATGCAGCACTGTCATATCTGCTTGTGGGAGAGAGGGTATGCTTGATGAAGCAAGGAAGTTTTTCGCTGATTTGAAATTGAGTGGATATAAACCCGGAACTGTTACGTATAACTCTATGCTGCAGGTTTTTGGTAAGGCTGGAGTTTACGTAGAGGCTTTGAACATCTTAAAAGAAATGGAGGAGAATCACTGTGTGCCAGATGCCATTACTTATAACGAGCTTGTGGCAGCGTATGTAAGAGCCGGGTTTCTTGATGAGGGCGCTGCTGTCATTGATACAATGGCAAGCAGAGGAGTTATGCCAAATGCTATAACTTATTCAACTTTAATAAATGCGTACGGTAAAGCGGACAACACGGACAAGGCTTTAAAGGTGTTTGATCAAATGAAGGAGTTGGGCTATGTTCCGACCGTATGCACATACAATTCTGTTCTTGTAATGCTAGGCAAAAGGTTGAGACTAGAAGACATGATTAATATTCTCCGTGACATGAAATTGAAAGGTTGTCCTCCTGATCGTATAACGTGGAACACGATGCTTGCTATATGTGGTGAGAAAGGTATGCAAAAGTACGTTCACCAGGTTTTAAGGGAAATGAAAATTTCTGGATTTGAGCCAGACAAAGACACGTTCAATACATTAATTAGTGCCTATGGTCGTTGTGGATCTGAAGTTGATGTTGCGAAAATGTACGGGGAAATGGTTATGGCAGGCTTTACTCCATGCATAACCACATACAATGCTCTTCTAAACGCTCTTGCTAGGCGAGGTAATTGGAAAGCGGCAGAATCTATCATTTTTGACATGCGGAATAAGGGCTTTAAGCCGAACGAAACTTCGTACTCGCTTTTGATTCATTCTTACTCCAAGGCTGGGAATGTCGGGGGATTAGAGAAGGTCGAGAAGGAAATCCACGAAGGTCGTATATTTCCTAGTTGGACGCTTTTGAGAACCCTTGTCCTGGCAAATTACAAATGTAGACAGCTTCAAGCAATGGAAAGGACATTTTATCAGATGCTAAAGAGTGGATACAAACTTGATATGGTTGTAATTAACTCTATGCTTTCGACGTTTGTCCGAAACAAGAAGCTCGAGAAGGCACATGAAATGCTATATCTCATTCGCGAAAGCGGGTTGCAGCCGAATATTGTGACCTATAATAGCTTGATAGACTTGTATGCCCGAGTCGGTGATTGTTGGAAAGCAAAAGAAATGCTCAAGGAAATTAAAAAATCTGGTATAAATCCAGATGTTGTGTCATATAACACCGTCATCAAGGGATTTTGTAAAAAAGGGCTTGTGCAAGAAGCTATAAGAACTCTTTCTGAGATGACCGATAATGGAATTCAACCATGTCCTTTTACATTCAATACTTTCTTGTCATGCTATGTATGGAAGGGTCTGTTTGCTGAAGCAGATGAAGTCATTAGATATATGATTGAACATCATTGCATGCCTACTGAGTTAACTTACAAGATTGTAGTTAATGGTTATATTAAAGAGAAAAAGCATAAGGAAGCAATGGATTTTGTGTCTAGGATTAAAGAGACTGATAACTCTTTTGATGACCAATCTTTGAAAAAGCTAGCTTCTTATATTAGGGAGAGTTTGGAGTCTTGACTTTGTTAAATATTGCCTTTGTTTTTCTTTCTTCTTTTTTCCCCCTTAATGTCCAACTATAGTTCCCATTTGTACTATAAATCTTAATAATTATATCATTCTTTAGAAAGTTCTTCAATTGCCTCTGGTCCTGAGATGTTCCTCAGAAAATTACTGCACTTGTATGGAAGGTCAACCTTGACACAATTCTAAGAAAGATCAACCTACACTAAAAGGTATTTTTACATCAAAATATTAACTACTGGCTAAAAGATGGGAACATCCACATTTCTATTGTACTCCGTTGTCGTGTTTTTATGTCTAAAGTTGAAAACTAACTGTACTGTTAAAGACAAATTTATATTGAAAAATGTTCCATCAAAATCAATAGTTACATTTACCGTTCCGCTATATTATGGTATGGTATGGATTATATGTCTTTTGATGATGTGAAAAAGAGATAACAGATCACTTTTTCTTCTCTTGCAGTGTTCCACCTCTCATCTGGTAAAGCTGCAGTTTGTCAAAATGTGGTAAAGCTATTTTCTGGCTGAATTTGAGAATGGTTCAGAAAAAGGAATTGAAGCTTACCATCACAAGGTGTATGAACACAAAGGCACAGAATTGGTTTTGCTTGGTCTCTGCTAAGTTTGGTTGAAGTGGTGGAGATGATCAATGTTGGGAGGTGGTAATGGATTAAAGCAAGAACTGATATCAGTAGTTTCTTTCTCTAAATGGTGATTTGATCTCAAGTCCTGTTTATCTTGTTATTTGTAACTATTATGTTGGAGAATGTAATAGAAAACAAACTCTATCTATTATATCTATTGTAAATTGGTTGGTATAAATGGTTTGGGTACAAAGAGTGTAACTGAAAATATTGAATTAACTTATCTACAAATATATTATACAGTGCCTGTTTACCATTTTTTTTAAGACATATGCACTATACACATAAATTCTAAGGCTTTTTTCCGGATGTTTGAAGGAGAAGGGAGATAAATGCTTGGAAAAAAGAGAAATAATAAAATCGAAAAAATCGAAAGCTTTTGATTGGGAGGATTTTAGGGAGTTTGTTTTTATTCATTAACAAAATATTCTTATGACATTCCATGTTTTTAAGTCACCACTGAAATTTTAAAAATGATTCAATTTTTCGAAGATATATCTTCAGACGTATTCTAATACACGTATTTTATTTGGTTTTCGGTCAAATCTTCAATTATATAAATAAATTTATTTAAAAAATATATCTCTGAATAATTTTCAAAAATATATCTATGGAACAATAATGTTAGTTACAATCATATAAAAAAAATTGATGGAATAATATTTTTATGGTACTTAGTACGATCATGGTACTTAATAAATTTATTTTTGTTTAAAATGTTATTAATTTTACTAATTAAATAATATTTATTTTTGTTTAAAATGTTCTTAATTTTATTAATTAAAAAGTATTTATTTATTTATAAATAAAATGTTACTATTTAATTTTACTAATTAATAGTTTTATCAATTAAATGTTATTAATTTTATTAAATAAAATGTTATTTTTGTTTTAAGTAAAATAGTTTTATTAATTTTACTAATTAATAAAATGAATAAAATTTTAAACAAAATAAATACTATTTAATCAATAAAATTAATAAGCAACATTAGTACTTTAATTAATAAAATATTTAAAACACATGGTTCAATTAATAAAATAAAATGTTTAATTAATAAAATTAATATTCGTTAATTTAAGAAGACAAACAAAAATTGTTTCAATGAGTATTCAATCATTTTTTTTATATAATTGTAGTATATGATTGTACTAAGTATCATGTATAAAGCTAACATTATTGTTTTCAAAAATATATTTTTGGAAATTTTTCGGAGATATATTTCGAGAATAAATTTATTTATATAATTTGAGGTCTGATTCAAAAACTAATAAAATATGTGTATTACGATGCATCCGAAGATATATCTCTGAAAATTGAAAATATTTATGAAATTTCGTGCGGTGTCTAAGAAACACATGGAATGACATAAGAAATCCTCTTAATTTTTCTTCTTCTTTTTCAAATGTTTTTTTAACCAAGTTATGGATTTCCCTATTGTGGGTTCTTGGAATATTACCAAACCAAAATTTGTTAGGGTTTCAAGAGTTTTCTGAATTAGGAGATCTAAGTGTGTGTTCTATCACATTCCTTCATTTCTCTCAACAATCACCTTCATCTCCCTCATTGTATCATCGCTTTTTTTCAGTTGTTTCTTTTTTCTTTCTAGTTTGTTCTTTGTTTACATAAACTGCTTCCCCATTGTGTCTTTGCTTCAGGTCTTTTATCATGTCAAAAATATCTTAACAATCCATTTGATTCGGTACACACTTAACTTTAGGGGTGTACACGAGTTGGGTTGGACCAGGTTTAGCGTAACTTGTAACCCAACTCATTCAAACTTCAATGGATTGAGTTTGTTATCCAACCCGTAATTTCATTTTCAAAACTGACCCAAACTGACCCGTTCATTTATGGATTGGATTAGGTTGGGTCCGCAAGTTGTGCTTCAAATAAAATATATATTTTTTATGATTCTTTTTGTCGGTTTAAAAAAATATAACACAACTAAATACAATCATACTCATTTATAACACTCATAATCGATGAAATATATCATATAATATCAAATAAAATTCGTCAACACAACATAACACTTGATAATAATATAAAATTCAACAAGACACATTATTTCCATAAAATACATAAGGTGGAAATCATACAAAAGAAATAATAAATAACATTTAATCTTAGAATTACGTAAACTCATTGGTCTAATAGTATTATTGGTGAAGAATATATATTTTTGAAATATTATGGTTATTAGTGAGATATTAAATTTATATTTTTATTTAAAATAATAATAAAAATAATAAAAATTACCAAAGCCACATCAATTGGTTAGGTTAACGCGTCTGTGAGTTAAAAAAATCAAACTTGATACCCGAACAAAAACTATACATATTGTTATGGGTTGGGTTAGGTATACCGATAAGTGATTGAGTTCAGGTAATTTATGAGTTGGTTCAGTTTGGGTCAACGAGTTTGTGGGTCGAACTCCACCCATGAACACCCTTACTTAACTTGCATCTTCAATCAGGTTTTCTTTCTCCATACGAGGTGATGATGAAGGAGGAAACACAATCTTGGTTTTAGGGGCTTGACTATATGGAAGTGTTTAGCCCTAGTGAGGTGCCCCCTACTAAGGTGAAAAAGAGAAATATTTTTGGTAAGGACAAAGTCTTCGTGCTTTATTTTTTTTGACATGTGTGACTGTGCTTTACATATAGCATGGAGAAGGTGTAAGTGCAAGCTTCTCAATGGTTTTGATGAAGACAGTAACACTCATTCAATGAGTTATGATATGCTCAAAAAGGAAATGGATCAAGTTTTACAAACTTATACGAGATTTCAATTTATTTCAAGGCTTGTAGAGTTCTCAATGTAATGATCAAAGGTATTAAGTTTCACATTAATAATTGTGCATACAAGTGTTCAAAGATATGTTATCAAGGGAAATCATAAAAATATTGTTAATTCTATTACCTTTTAGCTTTACATCATGAGTGACTTCGTCTTCTATCAACCATTCATCGTTAGTGAATTTGATTTTGAATCCTTTGTCAAATAATTAGCTAATGCTAAGAAGGTTATGCTTTAGTCCTAAATAAAGGACATCTTCAATAATTGTGGAAGGTGGTGAACCAATAATGCCTACTCCAAGGATCTTCCCTTTGTTATTATATCCATAAGTTACAAAACCCTTGGCCTTATGCATTAGATGTGGAAATTTATTTAGGTCTCCCGTCATATGCCTTGAACACCTACTATCAAGATAATGATTTGATGAGGTCTTCAAGCATACCTTCAAAAACAAAAATGAGGTCTTATTAGGTACCCAAATTGCCTTAGGTCCTTCATAGTTAATTCCTTTCTTGATCCATATATAATGCCCTTGTGCTACACTAAAATTTCTCACGTATCATGCATTAGGTGTATGACCAATAATGCCACAATAAAAATAAGTTGGTTCAAAGTTACTTTTATAACGATTATTGTTCCAGGACTTGTTTCAATTGGATAATTTGAAAAGAGAGTGACTCACAATTTTTGCATATAAAATTTTGTTTTTCTTCACTTATAATTTTATCTTTTTCATCCTTAACATCGTTTTCCATATTAACAATTTTATCTTCCAATGATGTTATTTGTTTCTTTTGAGAAGCTATAATTTTATACAAAATTTTGCATTCGCTTAGAAGTTCATTAATTGTACTTTGAGTATTGTCATCGTAAATAGAAAAGACAAAATTTCTTTTAATTAAAAGGGGACTAAAGTACTCTCGACCTGTGAGGGGAACCAGTATACTTCCTGATGTCGTTTACTGTCCTCTTTTTATTGTTTCATAACTTAAGCTATTTAGGAAAGTAAAAAAATAAAAATTGGTAATATTTCGAGGAAAAATTTAATAAGCCTAATTCACCCCCTCTTATGCATACCTCTGAGTTACACAAGGTAAGTAAGTTGAAGTTCACATTCTTGAAAATACTCAAGGTATTTAGATTGTGATGAATACTGGGAATTTTACCTCTACCCTCACTCCTATAACGATTATTGTTCCTGTTCCAACCCTTTTTCCTACCCCGACTATAAAGGATTCTGCATACTCTTAGTTTAGATCAACCTGTGGACGTTGTGACCACTTAAATAATGGAAGAATAAACCTCGCTTTCTGTTTCAATGAAGATGACCTGAGATGAGTGTAGACACCCCAAATTTTCCCTCACCCATTCACACCATGGCTTGTGATCATTTCATATGCATAAACACAATCATACCACCTCATATCACAATTTTGATTCACTGCATAGATTCAAAGTCATCTGCATCTAGGGTTTGTGATCTGAGCAATCCAAGAGCTTCTTGAGCCACTCCAAAGGCCATCAATCACTTCAAAGGGATCCATGTGTGTTCTAGCATCATATTACATCCTCTCAAGGTCAATAATGCCAAAGAATCACAAGAACTGGGATTGGTGTGGAAGCAGAGCCAGGTTTGACTGCACAGATGACCTAGAATTAGGGTTTTGGTTTCAGAGGCCATAACTCCAAATTTTTTGGTCATTCTTGTTTCTATTGGTCTCTATATGGTATAGGGAGTGTGCATATCAATTTTCATGAAGAAATTCCATGGGGAAGTCATCTAATCAAGAGTTGACTTTCTGGACAAGTCAGTGCAAAATCAGGGCATCTGAGGCCCCCAATGACCCAACCAAGGGGTGATCTTCATCATTTTGAGTGTATATGATCTTTATTTGATCATGGAAGAAGGTTGAAGTTCACAAAATTCAAGAATTACAAGTTTTTGCAAAGTTGACTTTTTAGGGCATGGTTGACTTTTAAGGAATTTGTCATTTTGGGCAATTTTTCAACCCTTACTTTTTGATCCAAAAATGCTTCAAATGGAAAAACTTTGGTCATGAAAGTTGTAGATTAGATCTTTCCCTTTTCAAAAAGTACAAGAACATGATCTAATTCATTTTGGATCAAAAGTTATGGTTCTCCAAAGTTGGCAAAAATCACTAATTTTCAAGTTATGCACCAATTGGAAAATTTGCAAATTCATATGCCAAGCATTCTAGTGACTTCAAAATGACTTCAAAGCTTCACCACATGATCATACATGACCCCAAAAACAGATTTGGCCCAAGGATTTTTGCATTGCTTGCCTTGATTTTCAAAGTTCCACAAAGCATTTTTCATAAGAGTGCAAAAAAGTGGATTCTTGGCAAAACCATTCTTCAAGGAATTATGTGATCACTAATCACTTTCTATGCATTGCCATGACTAAATGTAACATTGTGCAACAAAATTCAACAAGAGTTTTTCATGTACATAGCACAAATTCATGAGGAAACATCAAGTGGGCAAGTTGCAAAAGCTAGCATAGCTTGTCATCCATATGTTGCAGTCAGCTACAAACAATCCAAGGGCCCTCCTCAACTCAAGCTGGAGCAAGACATGACCTCACACAGTTGCTGCCATGGCCCATACTCTCAAGGACACAAACTTGACTTTTTTGCAAAAGGCTCCCATACTCTTGGCACAGTAAACAGCCACCCTACTGACCTGCCCCACAGGCTATCCACACAAGTTGGAGATGTTATAGCAAAGCATTGAGCATTGAAGCTGGCCAGAACTCAGCATACCAAAAAAACTGTCACAGAGCTTCTTCTCTTCGATTCTCATTTTCCAGCCACAAAACATCAAAACTTTCTTCACTAACAAATCAAACACATAAAGAAGAACCAGAATCAGCCATTAACAGAGCTTAAAACCACTCATACACAAACTCCATTTTCTGATACACCAGAACTGGAATTCTCAAACTAGCTTGTTTAAGCTCATTCCAAGCTTTCCATTAGCACCAGGGGAGTCAGTGGAGCAAGCTTGCACCAAAGAATAGCTCTGAAAGCCCAGAAACAGGAGTCTCCATCTCAGGTATGGCCGAGAACACTTTCTCATAAAGCTTTGACTTTTTGTTATAAACTGAAAGTGCATGCTTCAAGGATCATTGTGATATGTTTAGAATCGAAAATGGTGAAAAAATGAGTATTTTATGAGTGTCTGAAAGTTTGGCCCCATTTTTGTTTTGTTTCGATTCAGTCTGTTCTTGCTAGATAAATGATGATTGATTGTTGATTTGAGTTGCTAGAAGTGTGAGGATTGTTTCTGGGCGTTTAATTTGACTTGGGGTAGCCTAGATAAGAAGCTAGGGTTTTGACATGGCCGGAGAAGACGACCGGAGCTCATCTCCGGTCGCCTGAATGTAATTAGGGTTAAGCCTGGTTAATTAAGCAACTTTAAATCTTGTCCCTTGGATGCTGCTTCCCGCGCGCTTGTGAACGGCTCAGATGGGTCATTAAACCCTAATCTTGTTTAATTAAATTAATCATAATTAATTAAGTTAACCTGGAAGCACAGCCATCAGATCACGCGCGTGTTTGAACTTTGAATCTGGGCCTTGGATTGTGCATACCCCCAGTCTTGTTGACTTGCACGCAGGGCCTTTGGATCACTCAACTCTTAATCACAGCCACTCATACTGCATACTTCATATTTTATTTTCATTTTTCTTTCATTTAATTTCTACAATTTATTTAAAATAGCAAAATTGTTTTAAAAATTATGAAACTTTTTGTCAAGAGTTTCATTAATTTTTAAAACACAAAATATTTTTATTTTCATTTTTAGCATTAAAAAAGGTATTTTTAATTATTTAAAAGTTTATTTTTAATTGATTAATGAAAATTAATTTATTAAAAATACTTTTAGGTATTTAAAAATCACCCAAAAATTCATGAAATGTTCTAAGACATTTAGAAACATTGTCCAACCTTCAAACCAAATTTCTTTTTTGATCTTGATGCATTTTGAGAATTTTTCATTGAATTAAAATCATTTTTGTGCATTATTTTGATCCAAAGTTCCAAAAATCATTTCTGCCTATTCATGAGGAGTTGGACATTGATTCTTTTTGCATTGCATTGTGTTTAGCATGTAGTTTGTGAGATTAAATGGCCATGATTTGATCTTTCATTTTCAATTTGTTTGGTAATTTTCTTGTTTAGGAACCCTAAAACCCTAGCAAACTTGTAAAAATCATAACTTGAACTTGGTTAAGAGTTGAAACCTCTCCTTTGGGCATTGGTTTAGTATAGGATTAGGGGTCCTTTGAGTGGCATTTTCAATTTTTTATCTTAGGGTTTGCTTCTGATTTTGGTTTTTGTTTGATGTATTGTTCATAAACCCTAATTTGGGCTTTCATATGCATCCATCTTGCATTCTCTTGCATAACATGACTTGCCATGACATTTCAAGCATCCATTTGATTCATTTGACATCATAAGACATATTGAAAGCATGTTTGATCATTGCATCATGTATTTGCCATGTTGTATGCCATGTGCACTTCATAACTTTTCATGTATGTTCATGGTCCTTAACTTGCTCCATTTGCATCCATAAGCTTGTATGATCATCCTCATGAGGTGTTTCATGTTTGTGGCATCTCATAGCATCATTAGCATCATGTAATTGCTTCTGGTTTTGTTTCTCATCATGACATCTCATCCCATTTTGCATTGCATTGCATCTCTTTTCTAACCCTTTCAGGTGGTAAGTGACATGGAGAAGTGAATTTGCCTTCACTTCTCATACTTTCTCTTCATCTCTTTTCATGCATCCTTGCTGCCTTTATGTTTGTGTTTGAGATTGAGCTTGCTCTTGCTTTTCTTTCTCACTTTCTTCCCTCAAGTGACTTGTCTTCTTAAGTGAAGCAAGTTACTTTGCTTCTCCTGATCCTTTCATCTGCTTCCTGGTGGTTCCATTGAAGATCTTCTCTTGTAAACCTCACAAACCTTAGGAACAACCAAGCATGACAATGATTAGGGTTTTGATTAGTCCCCCACTTAGTTTTACCTTTGTGTCTCTCTTGAGTCTTCTCTTCTCATCTCATAATCAGGGACTAAACCCTAAAGGCTTTAAGGCTTTGTGATTAAGCTTATGCCTGCATCCTTCTATTAGGATGGAGTGTATAACTTTAATCCTAAGTGTTAAACCCTTAATGTGTTTAAATCTCTTAATCAATTCACTTAATAATCATCAAGACATCACACTTGTAACTTGGGCCTTGCATTAGGGTTCTAATTCTTCCTTAATTGGTTAAGAAGGACTAACCCTAGTGTTAATGGACAAGTCCCCCTCAAGTTGTCTTACAAATCATAAAATTCACTTCTTCATCATACCATTAATTAAAATCCACTTAATCAAAGGCTTGTTTTGTCATGAGTTTAATCCCTAATCATGGATTAAGTTGAGGAGCTTTCCTCAGCTTAAACACCCTCATCTATTATCCTTCTATTAGGATGGTGTAATGAGTTTGTTTAATCCCTGATTATGGCTTAATCTCATTACTCAACACTAAACAAAAACACCAAAAAACATCTAAATAATCACAAGTAGGTTAATAATCTTAATCCTACACCAAAGGTGATTGAGTGTGAGAATTTGACTTCACACTTAAGGTATTCTCATTACCCCTAATCAGAGGGAGGATGTGATGAGTTTACTAAATCCACTGGTTTAGGCTTAAGCTCATTGACTTATGACAAACTCTCAAAAGCAATAAAAGACTGAAAACTCAAAAACAAGCAATAATCGTCTCCTCCGGGATTCTTTTCTCATCATCTTCACTCACAAACGAGAACTTGCTTCTTCCGTCTAATGCAAGACAGTTAGCACCTGAGCCAGACAGGTCATACACTTGAGCATAGACAAGTAAGCAGTTCACAAGTCAATTCACCTTTCAGTCTCTTTGGGTCGAACTACGGTGTTCTGACTTCCTCATTGCACGAGAGGATACGTAGGCATAACTTAACAGTTATCGAACAAAAGTCTCTGTATATTCCCCCTCCTTCCAGCATCTTTCTTTAAGCCTCATAGTCTTGAGCATTTTATTCCTGTTCTTACACTGGCACTGTACATTTATACACTTCACATCTCTTACACTGACACCTGTACATCTTTTCCAGCTCTTTTACACACAAATTGCACTGACACTACCCCTTTAAAACACAAATCTTTTAAGCGTGGATCCCGTCGAGTACGAAGGACAATCTGGGTGCTAATACCTTCCCAGGTTGTAACCAACCCCCTTTCTCAGTCTCTCTGGTTCGCAACCGTCTTATCCATATCTTTCTAGGTCTATGCAGCATTACCTTTCCGTCGGGATAAAAATGCCTAGCTGGAGACTCTTTTTATCTCCAGTGAGTTCACGGCTGTGTGTTCTCATTGTCCCTCTCGTCGACCGTTCGCGTCTGTACCTTTATCTGGGCCATTCCCCATTTACCGGGAGCGACAGCTTGGCGACTCTGCTGGGGACCCTTATACTGTAACCAGGGCTTCTGGTTCTTTTTGTGGGTTCCTCCTAGCGCTTGTTTGATTTTTGTTTACTGGGGTGTTATGTGCTACTTGTGTTTGTATACTTGTTTCATTTTTACTGCTTTATGTACAGTTGCTTTACTGCTTTCTTTATTGCTTTTGTATATATCATACTGTCATACTGCTGGCTGGATCTGGTTTTTGTTTTGGTGGGTGGGTGATTCATTGAGAGTTAAGGTCCTATACCTGGGACCTGAGTGACACCTAGGCTAGAGTGAATCATATTCTTTCCCATTCCATCTCGGTCTGGTGCGGGAATATGAAACACGGTTCAGATATGGGTTTCTTCTTGAGAACTCTGTGTTGCAGATTTCCTGCAATGCTAGGGCTATCTGGGAAGCCTGCTAAGTCTGGATGACCTTTAGTTTTGACCTTCAGAAACTGAGGTGAATTAGAGGAGGAA
Organism: Lathyrus aphaca; assembly: GCA_963966055.1. NCBI lineage: Eukaryota > Viridiplantae > Streptophyta > Magnoliopsida > Fabales > Fabaceae > Lathyrus > Lathyrus aphaca. Next base: position 132,837,531 of record OZ014519.1, on the reverse strand, counting down.
CTTTTATGGTTATTGTAAACACTGTACCTCCGGGTTAGAAGTGTTTACACTTCTCATAACTGATCCAAGTCTGAGGATCCTTGTTTTAGAGCACCACCTGTGAGGGGGTTGGGCTATTTACAGGTTTGCAGGTACCTTGACCTCAGAATACCCTGTTACTTTGATTTGGTTAAGAATACTCCATGTTGGGATAGTTCTTGTGATTCTAAACCCTGGACATGTGGCTCTTTATTTGAGCCCCCCACCTTGGTTACTGGACTTATAGACCTCCATCTGGATTTCTTACACACATGGACTTATATCAGAGCACTTGATCAGATCCAGCTCAGTCACAAACCCTTGCATATCATTTGCATACATAATCATTGCATCATATTGACATTTGCTTATTTGTGTTTCAGGGTATCCATCTTCATTTGGTTTTGGTTTTGACCCCATCTTCAGTATTGACCTATCAGCACCTGCTTCAGCTATCAGTCATCCACTCCAGTCACCTGCATCAGCCAGTCAGTGGCCAATTCTTCAGTGTTATTATCAGCACCTGTTTCTGCTCAGTCTCAACATCATGGCTCCTAAAAAGAGCAACATCACCTACCACTTTTTCCAGCCAGAGTTAGCTGACATCAGGAGGATTCAGACCCTGATCACTCCAGACCATATACCACTGTTCAGGGAACACCATGGAGATATACTTGATATGGTTATGGATCTGGACCCCTCACAGAGAAGCCTGATCCACACTTGCCTTCAGTTTTATGATCCCCCACTGAGATGTTTCACTTTTCAGGACTTTCAGTTGGGCCCCTTATTGGAAGAGTACTCCTCATTAGTTGGTATACCTATCAGGGGTGGAGTCCCTTTCAACCCTGAGATGGTCTTTCCTGGTAATGAAGAGGTAGCAAAGGCATTGCATCTGGAACCAGTCCTGATTGGGCAGCATATGACTTCTAAGGCTGGAATTCCTGGCCTGCATCTGGATTTCTTGATCTCTCAAGCTACCCTGAAAGCTTCTTTGGGGGAGTGGAGAGCAGTCTGTGCTTTATTGGCCTTGAGCATATATGGGATTGTATTATTTGCAGATGAGCCTCGATTCGTTAGTAAGAATGCAATCCATCTGTTCATTCTAAAGAACCCAGTGCCAGCTTTATTGGGGGATCTCTACTATTCAGTGCATCAGAGGAATGAAAAGCAGAGGGGAAGATTAGTGAGGTGCTGTGCCCCTTTGTTCCATACTTGGCTTCTCAGGCATTTACCCAGGACAGATGCATTTTTGAATCCTCGTCAGCAGAAAAATTGGGCTGGGAGACTTACTACTCTAACTTCAGCTGATATCAGGTGGTGCACTCAAAGTACAAAAGGCAGGGATATCATCACCAGTTGTGGGCATTTTCCCAATGTGCCCCTAATAGGAGTTAAGGGTAGTATTAATTACAACCCTCTGTTGTTCAAAAGACAACTGGGCTATGCACTGGTCCACACTCCTAAGGCACAAGACTTAGTTGAGACTCTTTATTGTGAGAACAAGCTTAATCTGGCTATTGTTAGGCAGGCAGCCTGGGCCTGGGACAATGTGCATACTAAGGGGGTAACCATCCTGGGGAAGTGTAACAATGTGGCATCAGCACAATACTATGATTGGTCCCATGCCAGGGCTCAATTCTCTAGGATGCCCTTTACTATAGAAGATATGCCTGGGCCTTCCACAACACCACCTCCAGCAACTGTCAGCTTAGAGGAGTTTGAGAAGTTGAAAGAGAGAAATGAGAAGTTGACTCAAGCTCTACAGAAGACCCTCTGGGAGAGGAGTGATGGCAGACTGGATATTGAGAGGCTGGAGAAGTTGAAGGTGGAACACTTGGCTAGAATTGAGAAGTCGGAAGATTACATTAAGAAGTCTAGGGCTGGAGAACAAATCCTGAAGAATGCTTGCAAAGAAGCTCAGTTCCAGAAAGCCAGGACAGACTTGTATCTGAAGGAAAGTCAGGCTAGGTGGGTCAGGATCACCGAGGCTCGTACTCTGGAGGACAAAAGGGTCCAAGACAAGATAGAGCAGATGGAAGCTAGTGCAAAGGAGCAACAAGAAGCCCTGACAGCAGCCCAGAGGGAGATATCAGAGTTGAAGATCAGAGCTGGAGTGAAGAGGTCAAAGGACCAAAGTCAGCACAGGAAGCTAACTGCAGCTGTTACTACAAGGAACCTTCTTATCAGGAACCTTACGGAGCGTCCGGCTGATCCTGTGACCGAAGCACTTCTCAAGGAAGTTCGGGAGGATGAGTTTGGTCTTGGTGTTTGACCATTTGCTTGTTGTTGTTTTCATTCCATGTACTTTTATTTTCTTGTAATGTATTCTGACCCCTCAGAGGGCTTGTATTTGTAAAACAAACTGTGTACCATTGGCCTTTTGTGATATATGTATTAGTTTGTTCCACTTCGAAAGCAACATCAACAGCATCTTCGAGGGTCTGGAAGGGTCAAAACTGAATGCCAAGCCGGATACCTTGAAAACAAATAAGCATACTGCATTGCATGCTAACCCTTTGTTTGTTTTGTAGGTTTTTGTTTTGTTGTTGCTAACTCTGTTGTGATGTTCAGGAACTATTGCTCGACGACGAGGGTTTCCACTCAACCGACCACACAGGTACCCCACCCGCAGTAACCTTCCGGGCATACAGATGGATCAGATGCAGCAGGACCTTACAGAGGTCAGGAACCAAATGACCAACGAGAGGTTGGAAATGAGGAACCAAATGACACAGTTTATGGAGGTAATGAACAACATGGCTCAAAGCCAAGAGAGGCTCAGAGCACTGGTAGAAGGGAGAAACCAGGAAGATCATCAGCCAGGGACTGCTGGGACTAGCAACAATGAAAGAGTCCAACCTCATGTCAATCCCCCAGTCTTTGGACCCCATCTCCATCCAGAGGCCAACATCCCTGTCAATATACAAGGGACTGCCACAACAGGGAGGGTACTGCAAGAAGACCCCCAAGAAGACCAGTTTACAGTGATGGGAGCCGGGGAAGAAGCTTATGATAGAAGGTTGGATGAGATAGCTGAGAAATTAAGATCCTTAGAGTCTCAAAACTCTTTGGGTTTTGATGTTATGGATATGGGCTTGGTAGATGGGGTCAGGATTCCCCACAAGTTTAAACCACCATGCTTTGAGAAGTATAATGGGACTTCCTGTCCCCGGACCCATCTACAATCTTTTATCGGGAGGCTAAAAGCCTATACCATGGACGAGAAGCTGTGGATGTTCTATTTTGAGGATAGCTTGACTGGAGCTTCGAGGGAATGGTATTCCCATCTGACAAGAGCAACTATTAGATGCTGGAAGGACCTGGCAGAGGCCTTCATCAGACAGTATCAGTATAATCTGGATATGGCACCCAACAGGACCCTCCTAATGGGAATGTCACAGTCATCTAGAGAGAGCTTCCGAGAGTATGCTCAAAGATGGAGACAGCTTGCTGCTGCTGTCCAGCCACCTATGTCAGAAAGGGAGATGGCTGATATGTTCATGAACACCCTTCAGGGGACTTACATTGATAGGCTATCTGCCTTCTCATCTACCAGCTTTGCAGATGTTGTCATAGTCGGGGAGAGAATTGAAAGCCTATTGAAGATGGGTAAGATCTCAGACAACGGTGCGAGCTCATCCAGTAATGCAAGAAAGCCTTTTGCGGGCCCAAGAAGGACTGGTGAGACCAATGCCATCCACACCAACAGGGGGAGGCCCCAATATGTTCATAGATCTGTGGCAGCAGTCACCATTCCCGCTCCAGCTCATCCACAACCGGCTTATCAACCTCCGCAGCAAAACTATCAGCAACAACCTCAGTACCATCAACAAAATCAGTACCCTCCAAGAAATTACAACAACAGCAACACCAACAACAATAACCAGCAAAGGCCATTCCAGCAGAGGCCATCTCAAGCCAACAGGGTGATCGATCCGATCCCTATGCCATATGCTACATTGCTGCCACAACTCCTGAAACTCAACCTAGTTGAGCTAAGGACATTGGCACCTCCAGATCCCAACAGTCTACCCAGGAATTATGACTCCAACGCCAGATGTGCTTTTCATTCAAACGCACCTGGACATAGTACAGAAAAGTGCAGAGCCTTGCACATGAAGGTACAAGACCTGGTAGACTCTAAGGCCCTGAATTTCGCACCACCACCCAATGTCAACAAAAATCCCATGCCAAACCACGGTGGTCCCAGAATCAACGCTATTGAAGAAGACAAGCCGTCTTATTTAATAACCAGTGTGGGTCAGATTCGGACACCGTTGGTGGAGATTAAGGCTCAGCTCCTCGAATGTCAAATGTTCCCGGGGTGTGAGTTAGGGTGTGCTTACTGCAATATCTCAGTAAATGGGTGTGATAACCTGAGGAATGGCATAGATGGTCTCATTCAGAGTGGCCAACTTCAAATCACCACATCATTTCCAACAAATCCAGCAATCTCATCAGCAACAATTCCGGTATCTCCTACAACTGCAGCAACCATTGTTCCTGACAATTCTTCGGCTTCATCAACAAGTACTTCATCTATCATCTCAACTGATCAGCTATCAACAAACTTTCCTTCTACAACTTCAGCACCACTCCAGTTTGAATCTCCTACAACAACAACGCCCATCCTTCCAACAATATCTCCTACAACATCAGCAACAAATCATGAAGATGTCTCAACTGTCACAATATTTTATGATCCTGAAAACAACTCTGTCTACAACTCAGAAAGTGCTGCTCCCATCAGAGCGCCAGTCACAATTTATTATGATCCACAAACTGTCACGATTCCTTCCGCAGCTGCCATCAGTCCAGTCACTGTCACAGTGCCTGGACCAGTACCTTATGAAAGCAATAGAGCCATCCCTTGGCACTACGGCTCTGATGTATACTGTGAAGAAAAGAAAATCACCCTTGAACCATCAACACCTGCACGACAAATAGACAATGTGGGAGGAGGCGGAGGCTTCACTCGAAGCGGACGTCTCTTTGCTCCACAAATTCAAAGACCCACTGCCGAAGCAGAAGCTGCTGCCAAGGCAAAAGGAAAGAGCCCGGTGCAGGAAGATCAAGCTGTTAAGGAAGCTTTGAAAACACCATTCGATCAAGAAGTTGATGAGTTCATGAGAATCATCAAAAAGAGTGATTACAAAATAGTGGATCAGCTTCACCAGACGCCATCCAAGATCTCTATCCTATCACTGCTTATGTGCTCCGAAGCCCATCGGAATGCACTACTCAAAGTCTTGCACGCAACTTACGTGCCTGAAGAGATCACCGTCAATCAATTGGAAACCGTGGTTGGAAATGTTACTGCTAGCAATGGGCTAGGGTTCACCAATAATGACTTGACAACGGAGGGCCGCAACCATAACAAGGCCTTGCACATCACCATGGAATGTAAAGGTGCAGTCCTTTCCCATGTGCTGGTAGACACAGGATCATCCCTTAATGTCTTACCGAAAAAGGCCCTGGTGAAGCTAGAGTATGAAGGATTGGCATTGCGTCCCAGTAACCTGGTAGTAAGAGCCTTTGATGGTTCTAAGAGATCGGTTCTGGGAGAAATTGAGCTGCCTGTGACGATTGGCCCACAAACTTTTACAACGATCTTCTATGTGATGGACATTCAGCCTGCCTACAGCTGTTTGTTGGGTAGACCTTGGATTCACGCCGCTGGCGCAGTAACGTCTACCCTTCACCAGAAGTTAAAATTTGAGTGGGAAGGCCAAGTCGTTACTATCTGTGGGGAGGAGGATATATTTGTTAGCCATCTGGCTACTTATAAGTATATTGAGATGGATGGAGAGATCCATGAAACAATGAGCCAAGGGTTTGAGGCCCTGAATGTTAATGAAGCATCTGCTGTATCTGGAATCTCCATGTCATATTACCAACAAGCCCGGAAGGTTGTTGAAGAAGGAACTGCCCAAGGCTGGGGCAAGGTTTTATCTGTGGAAGAGAAGAAGGACAAATTTGGGTTGGGTTACAAACCAACTCAACGAAATCAAGCGGAGGCTGCTGAGAAGCCCGGTTTTGTCAGCGGGGGGATGCTCACCCCTGATGCTATCAACAATTTGGAAGACGAGCTGGAAGAGGAGCGCAATCTGGAGAATTGGATTCGTCCAAAGATCCCGGGGAGCAGTATCTCAAACTGGTCTTCCCAGGAAATTATAAGAGTTACTCATGCAGAGTAATTATTATTTCCTGTATTTTTATAGCATGCATCAAAGTCTTGCATCTTGCCCAAGATGACAAGACTCATTTTGTAATCGGGCCATCTGTACTTTTTGTGCAAACAAGATTAATCAATGAAATATCAGACATCTTTTTGCAAATGAGTCTTTTTCTTTTCCGCTCACTGTTTTTCCATTTTTCTTTTTGTACAAAAAATAAATGGCGATGTTTTCAAAATGATAACTTTATTTCACTTTTCTAAGCAAGATTAAAATCAATCACTAAAATGAAAAAACTGAACCCTTGCAGAGAGTGCCTTTCAGACAGCACCGACAACAGCACGGTTATGACTTCGTATGACTTTGACAATCCGATCAATCAAGCTGATGAAGGGGTTGAAGAAGAATATGAGCTTCCTGAAGAGCTAGCCAGGTTGTTGAGACAAGAGGAAAAGGTTATTACTCCTCACCAGGAGGAGGTTGAAGTGATTAATCTTGGTACAGATGAAGACGTGAAAGAGGTTAAAATCGGGGCCTGCCTGCAAGACTCAGTGAAGAGACAACTGATTGATCTGCTTCAAGAATATGTGGACGTGTTTGCTTGGTCGTATCAAGACATGCCAGGGTTGGACACCGACATTGTTGTGCACAAGCTGCCTTTGAGAGAAGAGTGCCCACCGGTCAAACAGAAGCTGCGCCGTACTCGCCCAGACATGGCTATGAAAATCAAGGAGGAGGTACAAAAGCAATGGGACGCCGGGTTCCTTGCTGTGACTAGCTATCCGCCGTGGGTTGCTAATATAGTACCTGTGCCTAAGAAAGACGACAAAGTAAGAATGTGTGTTGACTACCGGGATCTGAACAGAGCCAGCCCGAAAGATGATTTTCCATTACCTCACATTGACGTATTGGTAGATAATACGGCTCAGTTCTCGGTATTCTCCTTCATGGACGGATTTTCAGGATACAATCAGATCAAAATGTCACCTGAAGACATGGAGAAGACAACCTTCATTACACCTTGGGGCACGTTCTGTTACAAAGTGATGCCATTCGGACTGAAGAATGCTGGTGCAACATATCAACGGGCTATGGTGACATTATTCCACGATATGATCCATAAAGAAATAGAATGTTATGTGGATGACATGATTGCCAAGTCCCTTACAGAGGAAGACCACCTGGTAAATCTACTGAAGCTATTCAAGCGTCTGAGGAAGTACCAACTGAAGCTGAACCCCAACAAATGCACATTCGGGGTGCGATCTGGCAAGCTGCTGGGCTTTATTGTAAGCGAGAAAGGGATTGAAGTTGACCCTGATAAAGTCAAAGCCATTCAAGAGATGCCTGCACCGAAAACTGAGAAAGAAGTTCGAGGGTTCTTAGGTCGATTGAACTACATTTCACGGTTCATATCTCACCTTACAGCAACCTGCGAACCTTTGTTCAAGTTGTTAAGAAAAGAACAAACGGTCAGGTGGAATGAAGACTGCCAGAAGGCTTTTGACAAGATCAAAGAATATCTGCAAGAACCTCCAATCCTTATGCCTCCAGTTGAAGGAAGACCTCTGATAATGTACTTGACAGTATTAGAGGAATCAATGGGGTGTGTGCTGGGCCAGCATGACGAGTCTAGTCGAAAAGAGTATGCAATATACTACCTGAGCAAAAAGTTTACCGACTGTGAACAACGTTATTCACTGCTCGAGAAAACTTGTTGTGCTTTAGCGTGGGCTGCTCGCCGACTGAGACAGTATATGTTGACCCACACTACTTTATTGATCTCAAAAATGGACCCAGTTAAGTACATTTTCGAGAAGCCAGCTCTTACCGGACGGGTTGCAAGATGGCAAATGATTCTCACGGAATATGACATTCAGTACACCTCTCAGAAAGCTATCAAAGGCAGTGTACTATCTGAATATCTTGCTGAGCAACCTATTGATGACTACCAGCCTATGAGGTTTGACTTCCCTGATGAAGACATCATGTTCATTAAAGCAAAAGATCATGAAGAGCCTATTCACACTGAAGGGCCCGACCCGGAAGAAGAATGGACTATGATGTTTGACGGGGCTGTTAACATGAATGGTCGTGGTGTTGGTGCAGTACTCATTACACCTAAAGGAGTTCACATGCCTTTCTCGGCAAAGCTCACCTTCAACTGCACCAACAACGAAGCTGAATACGAAGCTTGCATTATGGGTCTTGAGGAAGCCATTGACCTCAGGATCAAGACATTGACTGTATTCGGAGATTCAGCTCTGGTAGTTAATCAAACCAATGGAAAATGGTACACCCACCAGGATCATCTGATACCTTACAGGGATTATACAAGGAGGTTATTGACTTTCTTCACAACAGTCAAGCTTGAGTATATCCCTCGGGACGAGAATCAGTTTGCAGATGCTCTTGCCACCATTTCATCCATGATCAAAGTTCAAGTTGCCAACTTTGTACCTCAAATATCAGTGTCCAGACTCGACAGACCGGCATATGTGTTCGCAGCAGATGTTGTCAAAGATGATAAGCCTTGGTTCCATGACATTAAATGCTTCTTGGAGGATCAAGCATACCCACCTGGGGCATCTTCCAATGATAAGAAGACTTTGAGAAGGCTTGCTGGTAGTTTCTTTCTGAACACTGACGGGTCTTTATACAAAAGGAACTTTGATATGGTACTCCTCAGATGTGTTGATAAGACAGAAGCAGACTTGTTGATGCACGAGGTGCACGAAGGATCCTTTGGTACCCATGCTGGAGGACATGCCATGGCTAAGAAGTTGTTAAGATCGGGTTATTACTGGATCACAATGGATGCCGACTGTTGTGCCTACGCCAGAAAATGCCACAAATGCCAGATCTACGCAGATAAGGTGCATGTGCCTCCCAATCCTTTGAACATAATGTCTTCACCGTGGCCCTTTGCTATGTGGGGCATTGATATGATTGGCAAGATTGAGCCAACTGCTTCGAATGGCCACAGATTCATCTTGGTCGCCATTGATTATTTCACTAAGTGGGTCGAAGTAGCCTCATATGCAAATGTCACAAGGCAAGTGGTAGCCCGATTTCTGAAGAGAGATATCATCTGTCGGTACGGAGTTCCCGAGCGAATCATTACTGACAATGGTTCCAATCTAAACAACAAAATGATGGCTGAACTATGCCGGGACTTCAAGATCCAACACCACAATTCTTCTCCTTACAGGCCAAAGATGAATGGCGCCGTTGAGGCAGCAAATAAAAATATCAAGAAAATTGTGCAGAAGATGGTAGTCACTTACAAATACTGGCATGAAATGCTACCGTTTGCCTTGCATGGGTACCACACGTCAATCAGAACATCCACTGGGGCAACACCGTATCAGCTTGTGTATGGTATGGAAGCAGTCCTACCTGTTGAAGTTGAATTACCCTCTTTACGGGTATTGATGGATGTTAAGCTGAACGAAGCAGAATGGGTTCGGTCCCGATACGAGCAACTGAGTCTGATTGAAGAAAAAAGATTGACTGCAATCTGTCATGGGCAGTTGTATCAGAAGAGAATGAAGAGAGCCTTCGATCAGAAAGTCAGGCACCGAGAGTATCAAGTAGGAGATCTTGTGCTGAAGAGAATCCTCCCTCCTCATACAGACCACAGGGGCAAGTGGACTCCAAACTATGAAGGACCATTCGTGGTAAAGAAAGTTTTCTCTGGTGGAGCGCTGATGCTCAGCACCATGGATGGTGAAGACTTCCCGTCCCCTGTGAATTCAGATGCAGTTAAAAAATACTTCGCATAAAAATGACCCGCTGGACATAAAAACAGAATGTAAGTCCAGGAAAAAATAGGGCATCCCGGCGAGTCAAAAACAGAATAAAAGACTCGGGCAAAAATAAGGGAAAATAAACAAAAAATGTACACCCGCTGAGTTGAAAAGCCGCATTGGACAGCTCAGGCAAAAATGGGTATCCCGATGGATTGAAAACCCGAAAGGGCGATCCATGCAAAATAAGGGAATAAGCGAACAACTGCACTCTGAATTCGTCTGTATCACCTACAACTTGGTAAAGCTTCGAAAGGGTCAAGCTTCAATCAGAATCAGCCTTCTTCAGAAAGCAAGACGAGAAGAACGTCAGAAGTCATACGAGTCATAGCGAAAGAGGAAGCTCCTTAAAGCGTCATCAACATCGCCAGCACTTTGTTTCCCAAATTTGTAACAGTCTCCTCACTTCAGGAGATATGTTTCCTTGACTGTATCTTGCCAATTCAGGGCACATGAATTAATAAAACCAGATTTTTCAGTCATGTTTCGTCTTGTATATTTTATTTGCAAAGAATGTCTGATGTCTCTAAAAAACTAATTGCATGAGTACAGATGCTCTTCTCTAAGAAAATAAAAACACATGCTTGCAGGGAATATACTTACTCTCGAAAGTGCTTAACTCCTATGACGGAATCCAGTAAAGGATACCTCGGGACCATTTGTGCGTTTCCTTGTCTTTGCAGGATTGAAGGTATCCAGAACGCAACTTGGGGCATGCAAGCTACATCCCAGCAAGCTGGAAAATCAACACTCATTCTTGGCACCGGAGGTGTTTTCTCCCCAGCTGAGTTGCCAACAACTTTCCCCAGCCGTAGTGCCAATCATTCTTCCTCAGCAGAATATGAAAAGTCAGGGAATCATCTCCCCACAGAATCATCAGCCTCTGTTCAGAAGAGCAACGCATGAAGGAGTCACAACAGAGTGATGAAAGCTTCAACAAACCCCAGCTGGGTCCTATATTACAAGGATATGTCAATCAGTGACCTGTTTCCCCAAGCAGAATCATTTCCTCAGATCTACCAGTGATCTCATCCCCAGCTGGGATCCTCATTTCAAGCAGATCAGCCAGAGATCTTCGCAGCAACGGGATCCAAGTCCCGGTTTGGTATTTTCGCATAATCATGGCATTCGCATCATATTCACCCACAAAGCGTAGCATTCCGTTTAATACGGAGCATTACGGCAAAAATCAAACATATAGCATAATCATAAGCCATGTTGTGGATCGAACACTTGTGAATAATAACCATTCATCAAAATGCAGAATACTTTCCCCAAAATCCCCACCAGAGTTCCCAGCAAAAGCAGCTGCCTCACAAATCACAAACACCAGTATATACTCCTTTTGACACCCGACCATGTCACCTTTCCCCAGTAAAGTCGCCTGGATACAAACAAAACCACCCGTATTACAGATACTTCCTGACACCCGTCCGTGTCAAATCACCAGCAGAAAGCCAAAGACATCCTCTTTGCACTCACATATACCTATATATACACTTTCTTGACACCCGTCCGTGTCATATCCCCAGCGCAGTCGCCTACACTTTTACAACCCATATACTTGTTGATATTATTATACCTTTCTCTCTTGACACTCGTCCGTGTCACCCCCCAGCAGATAAATACTCATCTATACAATATTCACCACTCATGTTACACTTATACAGATACTCGTCCGTATGTTGTATACACCACTTATATCCCCACAGATTCGACATTGGTCCATGTTCTTTGTTAACCAGTTGGTACTCGTCCGTATCATCATCTCAGAACATGCGTCAAGTGTTTGTTTCTACATGATACTCGTCCGTATCATAGTCTTAAGGATGCTCGTCCGCATCTTTAATCCATACACCAAGTCAAACACTTATGTCTTCTTGAATATAGATACTCGTCTGTGTCTGCTATTCCCCAGAAGAGTCTCTCCAGATTCAACACTCGTCCGTGTTCTCTGTTAACCCGTTGATACTCGTCCGTATCATCATCTCTGAACACGTGTCAGTATTTGTTTCTACCCGATACTCGTCCGTATCGTAGTCTTAGGGATGCTCGTCCGCATCTTTAATTTATACACAACATCTAGACACTTATACTTTATTTTCTTGGTTGTAAATACTCGTCCGTGTTTACTATATCCCCAGTAGATCGCCAACAAAGCAATTTTCCTTTTTATCTGACACTCGTCCTGTGTCATGATAAACCCTGAGAGCAGCCGTACCCTGCTAGGTGGTCGTCCTCCACCTCTTGATGGTCGTCCTCCATCATGCTCATCCGATGGCCGTCCCCATCGTTGATATTTAGCAGCCGTCCCCTGCTAGGTGGTCGTCCTCCACCTCTTGATGATCGTCCTTCATCATTTTATCCAATGGCCGTCCCCATTGTCGATTTCTGGTTATCTGACATTCGTCCTATGTCATGATAAACCTTGAGAGCAGCCGTCCCCTGCTAGGTGGTCGTCCTCCACCTCTTGATGATCGTCCTTCATCATTTTATCCAATGGCCGTCCCCATTGTCGATTTTTGGTTATCTGACATTCGTCCTATGTCATGATAAACCTTGAGAGCAGCCGTCCCCTGCTAGGTGGTCGTCCTCCACCTCTTGATGGTCGTCCTCCGTCATGCTCGTCCGATGGCCGTCCCCATCGTTGACCCTTTTATCCGACATTCGTCCTATGTCGCGATATTTTCGGCAGCCGTACCCTGCCAGGTGGTCGTCCTCCACCTTAGATGACCGTCCCTCATCTTAACCCGACAGAGCAGCCGTCCCCTGCTAGGTGATCGTCCTTCACCTTTGATGACCGTACCTCATCATCTGTTTATTTCATTTATTCTTTAACCCGATGGCCGTCCCCGTCGTGGTCCCTTTTCTTTTTAGCCCGATGGCCGTCCCCATCGTTGGTTACTTCGCTTTATGAACTTGATGGCCGTCCCCGTCATGTTTCATTAATTCCCAGAGAATCTTACGACTTTATCTTGATGGCCGTCCCCATCATAATTTCTTATTTTTCCTAGCTAGTCGGCCGTCCCCGTCTTGGCTTTACCTTTTATCCCCAGCACGTCGGCCGTCCCCGTCATTGCTTTATTTCCCCACACTTTTCCCAGCATGTCGGCCGTCCCCGTCATTGCTCTTTACCCAGCAGTCGTCCTCTGCTCGACGGTCGTCCTCCGTCGCCCACACTTTACATTATACTTTATTTTCCTTTACAATCTATATCCCTTTTCTTTTTCATTCTGTAAGTGCAAATTTTGGACTGTCTTTGATATTCAACCACAAGTTATCTTGTTTGTCTGTTAAGCCGTTGCTTACGTCCTGCACAGCTAACTCATGTTTGAATAGGGGCAACTGTAGACACCCCAAATTTGCCCTCACCCATTCACACCATGGCTTGTGATCATTTCATATGCATAAACACAATCATACCACCTCATATCACAATTTTGATTCACTGCATAGATTCAAAGTCATCTACATCTAGGGTTTGTGATCTGAGCAATCCAAGAGCTTCTTGAGCCACTCCAAAGGCCATCAATCACTTCAAAGGGATCCATGTGTGTTCTAGCATCATATTACATCCTCTCAAGGTCAATAATGCCAAAGAATCACAAGAACTGGGATTGGTGTGGAAGCAGAGCCAGGTTTGACTGCACAGATGACCTAGAATTAGGGTTTTGGTTTCAGAGGCCATAACTCCAAATTTTTTGGTCATTCTTGTTTCTATAGGTCTCTATATGGTATAGGGAGTGTGCATATCAATTTTCATGAAGAAATTCCATGGGGAAGTCATCTAATCAAGAGTTGACTTTCTGGACAAGTCAGTGCAAAATCAGGGCATCTGAGGCCCCCAATGACCCAACCAAGGGGTGATCTTCATCATTTTGAGTGTATATGATCTTTATTTGATCATGGAAGAAGGTTGAAGTTCACAAAATTCAAGAATTACAAGTTTTTGCAAAGTTGACTTTTTAGGGCATGGTTGACTTTTAAGGAATTTGTCATTTTGGGCAATTTTTCAACCCTTACTTTTTGATCCAAAAATGCTTCAAATGGAAAAACTTTGGTCATGAAAGTTGTAGATTAGATCTTTCCCTTTTCAAAAAGTACAAGAACATGATCTAATTCATTTTGGATCAAAAGTTATGGTTCTCCAAAGTTGGCAAAAATCACTAATTTTCAAGTTATGCACCAATTGGAAAATTTGCAAATTCATATGCCAAGCATTCTAGTGACTTCAAAATGACTTCAAAGCTTCACCACATGATCATACATGACCCCAAAAACAGATTTGGCCCAAGGATTTTTGCATTGCTTTCCTTGATTTTCAAAGTTCCACAAAGCATTTTTCATAAGAGTGCAAAAAAGTGGATTCTTGGCAAAACCATTCTTCAAGGAATTATGTGATCACTAATCACTTTCTATGCATTGCCATGACTAAATGTAACATTGTGCAACAAAATTCAGCAAGAGTTTTTCATGTACATAGCACAAATTCATGAGGAAACATCAAGTGGGCAAGTTGCAAAAGCTAGCATAGCTTGTCATCCATATGTTGCAGTCAGCTACAAACAATCCAAGGGCCCTCCTCAACTCAAGCTGGAGCAAGACATGACCTCACACAGTTGCTGCCATGGCCCATACTCTCAAGGACACAAACTTGACTTTTTTGCAAAAGGCTCCCATACTCTTGGCACAGTAAACAGCCACCCTACTGACCTGCCCCACAGGCTATCCACACAAGTTGGAGATGTTATAGCAAAGCATTGAGCATTGAAGCTGGCCAGAACTCAGCATACCAAAAAAACTGTCACAGAGCTTCTTCTCTTCGATTCTCATTTTCCAGCCACAAAACATCAAAACTTTCTTCACTAACAAATCAAACACATAAAGAAGAACCAGAATCAGCCATTAACAGAGCTTAAAACCACTCATACACAAACTCCATTTTCTGATACACCAGAACTGGACTTCTCAAACTAGCTTGTTTAAGCTCATTCCAAGCTTTCCATTAGCACCAGGGGAGTCAGTGGAGCAAGCTTGCACCAAAGAATAGCTCTGAAAGCCCAGAAACAGGAGTCTCCATCTCAGGTATGGCCGAGAACACTTTCTCATAAAGCTTTGACTTTTTGTTATAAACTGAAAGTGCATGCTTCAAGGATCATTGTGATATGTTTAGAATCGAAAATGGTGAAAAAATGAGTATTTTATGAGTGTCTGAAAGTTTGGCCCCATTTTTGTTTTGTTTCGATTCAGTCTGTTCTTGCTAGATAAATGATGATTGATTGTTGATTTGAGTTGCTAGAAGTGTGAGGATTGTTTCTGGGCGTTTAATTTGACTTGGGGTAGCCTAGATAAGAAGCTAGGGTTTTGACATGGCCGGAGAAGACGACCGGAGCTCATCTCCGGTCGCCTGAATGTAATTAGGGTTAAGCCTGGTTAATTAAGCAACTTTAAATCTTGTCCCTTGGATGCTGCTTCCCGCGCGCTTGTGAACGGCTCAGATGGGTCATTAAACCCTAATCTTGTTTAATTAAATTAATCATAATTAATTAAGTTAACCTGGAAGCACAGCCATCAGATCACGCGCGTGTTTGAACTTTGAATCTGGGCCTTGGATTGTGCATACCCCCAGTCTTGTTGACTTGCACGCAGGGCCTTTGGATCACTCAACTCTTAATCACAGCCACTCATACTGCATACTTCATATTTTATTTTCATTTTTCTTTCATTTAATTTCTACAATTTATTTAAAATAGCAAAATTGTTTTAAAAATTATGAAACTTTTTGTCAAGAGTTTCATTAATTTTTAAAACACAAAATATTTTTATTTTCATTTTTAGCATTAAAAAAGGTATTTTTAATTATTTAAAAGTTTATTTTTAATTGATTAATGAAAATTAATTTATTAAAAATACTTTTAGGTATTTAAAAATCACCCAAAAATTCATGAAATGTTCTAAGACATTTAGAAACATTGTCCAACCTTCAAACCAAATTTCTTTTTTGATCTTGATGCATTTTGAGAATTTTTCATTGAATTAAAATCATTTTTGTGCATTATTTTGATCCAAAGTTCCAAAAATCATTTCTGCCTATTCATGAGGAGTTGGACATTGATTCTTTTTGCATTGCATTGTGTTTAGCATGTAGTTTGTGAGATTAAATGGCCATGATTTGATCTTTCATTTTCAATTTGTTTGGTAATTTTCTTGTTTAGGAACCCTAAAACCCTAGCAAACTTGTAAAAATCATAACTTGAACTTGGTTAAGAGTTGAAACCTCTCCTTTGGGCATTGGTTTAGTATAGGATTAGGGGTCCTTTGAGTGGCATTTTCAATTTTTTATCTTAGGGTTTGCTTCTGATTTTGGTTTTTGTTTGATGTATTGTTCATAAACCCTAATTTGGGCTTTCATATGCATCCATCTTGCATTCTCTTGCATAACATGACTTGCCATGACATTTCAAGCATCCATTTGATTCATTTGACATCATAAGACATATTGAAAGCATGTTTGATCATTGCATCATGTATTTGCCATGTTGTATGCCATGTGCACTTCATAACTTTTCATGTATGTTCATGGTCCTTAACTTGCTCCATTTGCATCCATAAGCTTGTATGATCATCCTCATGAGGTGTTTCATGTTTGTGGCATCTCATAGCATCATTAGCATCATGTAATTGCTTCTGGTTTTGTTTCTCATCATGACATCTCATCCCATTTTGCATTGCATTGCATCTCTTTTCTAACCCTTTCAGGTGGTAAGTGACATGGAGAAGTGAATTTGCCTTCACTTCTCATACTTTCTCTTCATCTCTTTTCATGCATCCTTGCTGCCTTTATGTTTGTGTTTGAGATTGAGCTTGCTCTTGCTTTTCTTTCTCACTTTCTTCCCTCAAGTGACTTGTCTTCTTAAGTGAAGCAAGTTACTTTGCTTCTCCTGATCCTTTCATCTGCTTCCTGGTGGTTCCATTGAAGATCTTCTCTTGTAAACCTCACAAACCTTAGGAACAACCAAGCATGACAATGATTAGGGTTTTGATTAGTCCCCCACTTAGTTTTACCTTTGTGTCTCTCTTGAGTCTTCTCTTCTCATCTCATAATCAGGGACTAAACCCTAAAGGCTTTAAGGCTTTGTGATTAAGCTTATGCCTGCATCCTTCTATTAGGATGGAGTGTATAACTTTAATCCTAAGTGTTAAACCCTTAATGTGTTTAAATCTCTTAATCAATTCACTTAATAATCATCAAGACATCACACTTGTAACTTGGGCCTTGCATTAGGGTTCTAATTCTTCCTTAATTGGTTAAGAAGGACTAACCCTAGTGTTAATGGACAAGTCCCCCTCAAGTTGTCTTACAAATCATAAAATTCACTTCTTCATCATACCATTAATTAAAATCCACTTAATCAAAGGCTTGTTTTGTCATGAGTTTAATCCCTAATCATGGATTAAGTTGAGGAGCTTTCCTCAGCTTAAACACCCTCATCTATTATCCTTCTATTAGGATGGTGTAATGAGTTTGTTTAATCCCTGATTATGGCTTAATCTCATTACTCAACACTAAACAAAAACACCAAAAAACATCTAAATAATCACAAGTAGGTTAATAATCTTAATCCTACACCAAAGGTGATTGAGTGTGAGAATCTGACTTCACACTTAAGGTATTCTCATTACCCCTAATCAGAGGGAGGATGTGATGAGTTTACTAAATCCACTGGTTTAGGCTTAAGCTCATTGACTTATGACAAACTCTCAAAAGCAATAAAAGACTGAAAACTCAAAAACAAGCAATAATCGTCTCCTCCGGGATTCTTTTCTCATCATCTTCACTCACAAACGAGAACTTGCTTCTTCCGTCTAATGCAAGACAGTTAGCACCTGAGCCAGACAGGTCATACACTTGAGCATAGACAAGTAAGCAGTTCACAAGTCAATTCACCTTTCGGTCTCTTTGGGTCGAACTACGGTGTTCTGACTTCCTCATTGCACGAGAGGATACGTAGGCATAACTTAACAGTTATCGAACAAAAGTCTCTGTATATTCCCCCTCCTTCCATCATCTTTCTTTAAGCCTCATAGTCTTGAGCATTTTATTCCTGTTCTTACACTGGCACTGTACATTTTTACACTTCACATCTCTTACACTGACACCTGTACATCTTTTCCAGCTCTTTTACACACAAATTGCACTGACACTACCCCTTTAAAACACAAATCTTTTAAGCGTGGATCCCGTCGAGTACGACGGACAATCTGGGTGCTAATACCTTCCCAGGTTGTAACCAACCCCCTTTCTCAGTCTCTCTGGTTCGCAACCGTCTTATCCATATCTTTCTAGGTCTATGCAGCATTACCTTTCCGTCGGGATAAAAATGCCTAGCTGGCGACTCTTTTCATCTCCAGTGAGTTCACGGCTGTGTGTTCTCATTGTCCCTCTCGCCGACCGTTCGCGTCTGTACCTTTATCTGGGCCATTCCCCATTTATCGGGAGCGACAATGAGGAATAATAATCTCCCCGAACTAAAGGTTCTCCAAAACGAATTTCTGTTGATGAGGGTGGTGTTTCCAAGGAGGTGACTCCCTTCATGCGGATACCGAGTGTCTTTTCTTCTAGGCTTGCACGGACTCCCGAGTGTCTCGACGCCATATTTATCCTTCGTTCATAATCTCTATGAAGGGGATAATATATACATGTCCTCTGAGCTTATGTATAACATGTTCAAATTTGATTCTATCTTCTCTTTTGTCTCTGCTAGACGGGGATATGTCTTGGCCCTGGGTAATCCCTCTAAGGAAAGGGATACTTGGAAGGGGAAATTCAAAGATATGGAATTGAGATGCATTACTCTTGAAAAAGAGCTTGTTGCACTGCAGGGGGTAAATCTACCAACTATTTGCAAAAAGAGGCGAAAATACATGGTTCTCCTTCTATTCTAGCTGCTCATGTAAAAGGGAAATTGTGATTAAAAAATGCAGCAGAAATTAAAATTTCCCTTTAGTTGATCCTTACGAATGAATATGATCAGTGATAGAACAATTACCTCTTATTGTGATTATCAATTTTGATGCAAATAACCGGAGATTTGATCACGAGCATTGATGAAGAACAACACCTCTACTCAGTCCACACGAACAAACAACCATTAGTCTTAGTGCTAGTTGATAGAAATGAAGGCTTTAAGTGAGATAGATTGAGAGAAATACGGTCAGAGTTTCATAAACCTAATTTCACCAACCAACAAAGCTTATGCACAAGGATTTATTTATAGAATCACTTGTGTGAGCTGCAAGTTAAAAAGCCCAAGTTAAGTGCAACATATAATAATAATAATAAGAATATTATATTATTATAATAACTATTATTATAATAATCATATTTTATTATTATTATTATATTTTATAATAATTATAAAAATAATAATAATAATAATAATGATATTAACTATTATTATATTATATGATGTTTCATATTTCACTTAAGTGCACCGTACCTTATAGTGTTCCATAATTCTCTCAAGCACACTGTATTTTACGATGTTCCTTATTTATTTTATCTCTCTCATCAATCTGTCCTTATGTGTGTGACACTGTAGGTTCTCGCGATGTTGGTAATTATATTAACTTATATATTTAACATAATAAATAGTGAGTGGTATCTAGCAACACATCACTGCTACCCAAGTCACGAAAATGTCATGTGATATGACAAAAGCTTTTCTGTGATAATGTTTGTGTTCTTAATTACCCTTTTGACCTTATGTCTATATTGAACATAATACATATATTGTGTTATCCTTGTCCAGTTCAATATTGGGCCCTTAGACATTTGTCCTATTATGCAGGATGGACAAATTCCATCTAGGTCACTCATGTCCCTCAACATGCTTTGTGAAATACCCATCAATTGTCTTTATGGTCATCTTGTTATGGACAATGTTTGATCAACAATAAAGTACTTGACTCTACATCTAGGGTCTATAGTGGTTTCAGGTCGAAGGGTGATATACATCCCTATCACCATGAGAATAACTTATGGCACTTTGCATAACATACTATGTAGTACTCTCATAGCAGGTCAATCCAATATAAATATTATTCATAATATTCATACCTATGTTAAGACTTGATAACTCCTTATCCATGATCCATGAGATGTGATCATCAGTCTATCTACATAATAGTCTTAATTCTTTAAGGTTATCCCATTTCACATTAAAGCTCGACTACATATACTTTAAGAATAATGTCATTATGTTTAATGGAATCTCATGAATAAGTCACACTTAATATTTCAGTAAACGAACTAGTTATTCTAGGGACTTTATTATGTCATATACAAATGACACAATAAATACAATGCCTAATAAATATGTATGTATATTAACAAACAATATATATCTATCAAGGTTATGATACAAAAGCATATTAAGCCAACATTGTTGGTTATTAGGGCTTACTCCTACAATCTCCCACTAGCACTAGAGCCAATCAAATATTAATTTAACATCTATCTTCCCATTGTGTGAGCCAAACATCATCTAAGCATGATACTTTATTAGGGTATAAGAACACTTTCCCATGTTGGTAATATACACTTCTTCCAATTTCAACTTTCGATCTTCTATTGAAATAAATTGAATTGTCAAAATATATAAACACTGATCGCTAGTGAAATCTAGTTTTCCATAACTTTTAAGATTAACCCATTATCATCATGAATGAGATAAAAAAGATCTGCAATACAAGAAACACAAATTTCTTTCCAAGAACTAGAAAAGTGATCTAAATCATACATTTGACATTTGTATTAGAAACAACAACTATCTGAAAACCGTTTTCAACTTATACAATTGTTATCCCAACATAACATTTAATTTATCTTGTGTGATATGAACATATAGTCCATATGTTTTGAAATAGCATCTTTGTAACTCCCTTACAATGATTATTTTCATCTACTCTCAAGAAAAAGTAATGTAACACCCTTCTACCCCACAAACAATTTAGAAGAATTATTCATGTTATTAGAGTAAAATCAATAAGAAAGATGCCACATATACTCAAAACATCATTAGTAATCATTGTCATGTCCCGTAACACGGGTTACACATTCATAATTAATATAATAATTAACAACTATGCAGCATAATCATACTTATAATTCAAATCCACAAAAATGCTTCATAAAGAAATATACTCAAAATCACAATAACATCAACAATGAGAAAATTCCAACATAAACCAAAAGAAACGCGAGTGTAATACCTCAAAATTTTCCCTCTCATTTCCTCAACATTTTGCATAGCATTTAGCATAAACAAATTCATGAAATAATCAAAAACTTTGCATCATGTCTACCATAGCTGAGGCATAGGCATGTGATCATTGGCTGGAGCAATTGAAGGCTATACAAAGGAAAACAAGGAGCCACAAAGCTTCTCAATCTTCTGCAAAGGGTTCACAACATCCCACAAGTCTTCATTTGAAGCCACAAGTCTTGAAAAGAATTGAATTTATCAAAGGAGGTAAGCAGTGCAACATCTCCTGATGAAAAAGGACCAAATTAGGGTTTCATTTATACCGAGCCTCTCAATGATATTTTGATCCAAAGTGGATTCCATTGTCTTATATATGATGTCAAGTGCCTAGGGTTCAAATTTCATCCATATAAACATTTTGGAAGAGGTTCAATTGGCCAGATGATTGAAAATCAGGGATTTGGGGAAAAGTCAACCATGCTGAGGAAAAAGTCAACTCCTGACTCTTTGAGACCAAAATCATGAAATTAGGGTTACAAGGATCCTATGGATCAAATTTTATGGAGGAATCAAGAGAAATCAAGAAAACCAAAACTTACTATTTTTGGAAAATTAGGGTTTCCAAAAATGGCAAGTTTTGGCCATTTTTGCAACAACTTCAAGAGAGGCCTTCTCCCAAAATACGAGGGTTATCAAAATTCTACCTTGAGAAAATTAAAGAGGGTATATTGAGCTTCAAATCCATAGGTGTAACTCATTCATAGCATCACAATTGAGAGAGTTATGATCTTGCAAAGTTTGAACATATCAAGGCAAACTAGGGCAAAACCAAGGCAGGCCTTACATCCTGCTCATGTGCCAGGCAAGGCATTCCATCAAACAGGTGGTGGGTCATAATGCAAGCTATTTTTCTCCATTTTAAAGGCTTCAAATGAAATTTCTTTGAACTACAAAGTTGTTTATTGCCATGTTTCCAACAACTTTGATGTTCAAAGATTTTTCATTTGATCAAGGGATTAAGAGTTATGGAGGGTCAAAGTAGGGTTCTCATCCTGATCCACCATAGGCACAAATTTCCAAGGCATGACAAAATCCGTGCAGGCCAAGAATGCAGTCATGTTGCATCATGTTCAATGTCACATTTGAGTGACTTAGAGGTTTCATTTGCATTTGGTGTGAACTTCAATCTTATTCTATGAAGCATTCACTTCAAATTGAGCACAAGATTGTCATCATTTGATGCCTTGAGGAGGAAGAAACATCTCTTTAAAGATCATAATATGAAATAGGATTCCTTGCATGCTAGGATACTGAATCATGGGTGAAATTCAAGTTAGTCAAGCATCTAGGCACCATTCAGCTTGCTATGATCACAAGTTCTTCACATTTAGAGTGCATCATTCAATGGGGGCATGATCACATCACATGCCATGCACCTCTTTTGAAATTCAAGCTGTCGCTCACCGGATTTTCATCCCGGTGCAAATGCGAACTGTCGGCGATGTTGAAGGTTGAGGTTGAATAGAGTCGCCAGCTAGGCATTTTTATCCCGAAGGAAAGGTAATACTACATAAACCTGGAAGGGTATGGATAAGATGGTTGCGAACCAAAGAGACTGAGTAAGGGGGTAGGTTACGACTTGGGAAGGTATTAGCACCCAGATCGTCCATCGTACTCGACGGGATCCACGCATACCTGATTTTGTTTAAAAGGGGATAGTCTATGTGCTAAACTGTGTATAAAAAGCTAGGGAGAAATGGATGTACAGAGTGTCAGTGCAAAAAGAAAGTGAGTGCTTAAAACTGAGGCTAAGGAAAGAGAAGCTGGGAGGAGGAGAGATGGGAGACAAAGAGACTTTTGTTCGATAACTGTTAAGTTATGCCTACGTATCCTCTCGTACAATGAGGAAGTCAGAACACAGTAGTTCGACTCAAAGAGACTTGGATGATTTTGTTGTGAACTGCTTGCTTGTCTATGCTCAAGTGTATGACTCGTCTGGCTCGAGTGCTAACTGTCTTGCATTAGACGGAAGAAGCGAGTTATTGTTTTCAGAGTGAGTATGATGAGAAAAGAATCCCAGAGGAGACATTTATTGTTTGTTTTTGTGTTTTTCAGTTTTTTTATTGTTTTGGGTGTTTTGCATAGGATAATGAGCTAAAGCCTTAATCAAGGGTCGTAAACTGATTATATCACCCCTGATTAGGGATAATGAGTCTACTTAAGTATGATATGAAAATCTCAACTTAATTACCCTAATGATGCAGGATTAAGATCATTAACCTACTTGTGATTATTAAGTGTTTTTTTTGGATTTTGTTTTATGTTAAGTAATGAGTTTAATCTCTAATCAGGGATTAGTGAACTCATACACCATCCTTAGAGAAGGATGATAGATGAGGACACTTAAGATGAGGAAGATACCTCAACTTAATCCATGGTTAGGGATTAAAATCATTATATAACAAACCTTTATTGAAGTGGATTTTAAATAAAGGTTAGATTAAGAAATGGATTTTATGTTTGTAAGACTAAACCTGAGGGGGAATTGTCCATTAAACACTAGGGTTAGTCCCTCTGAACCAACAGGCAGAGATGTAACCCTAATATAAGGCCCAAGTTAAGAGCTTAAGTCTTAATGATTTTTAGGTTTTTTTATTAGGAGGTGTAAACAACTTAAAGGTTTAACACTAAGTATCAAAGTTATACACTTTATCCTAAGATAAGGATACACGCATAACCCTAATACAAAGCCCTAAAACTTTAACTGTTTAGCCTTGATTATGAGATGAGAAATAGAGACTCAAGGAGATTCAAAGGTAAAACTAGGGGAGACTATATACAACCCTAAAGTTATCATGCTTGGATATTCCTATGGTTTGTGAGGCTTAAGAAATATCTTCAAAAAATCTTCAGATGGCCACCAAGGAAGAAGAAGCAGATGAAAAGATAAGAGGAAGAAGAATAAGTTACTTACTTCCTGAAGAAGTTAAGTAACATAAGAGAAAGAAAAGGAGCAAGAGAGAGCACAAGTGAGTCAAACTCACTTCAAAGACAAATAAAAATGGAAATGAAGGAATAAGAAAAGGTTGATGTGGAGGCAAATCCACATCCTGTTCAACTTACTA
Source organism: Lathyrus aphaca (assembly GCA_963966055.1). Lineage (NCBI taxonomy): Eukaryota > Viridiplantae > Streptophyta > Magnoliopsida > Fabales > Fabaceae > Lathyrus > Lathyrus aphaca. The sequence continues at coordinate 132,813,133 of OZ014519.1, read as the reverse complement.
GAAGCCCCTGCAATGGTTAGTATGAATGCATAAGGTGAAACAAAGTGAAATGAAGCAAAGATGATGATGCAACGATACCAACCAGAAGTGAATACATGATGCAAATGTGTCATGGAGAGATGCAAAGTCATATGCAATGCATATGTATGATCATACAAGTGATGGATGCAAAAACAAGCATGTTAGAAGCTTAAGAACACATGAACATACATAAGATGTAATGGATGTAAAACATGTCAAATGGATGCAACAATGATCAACCAACATTCACACATGTCCTAAGGTGTCTAAGATGACATACAAATGCATGAGATGTCATGACAAATTCATATGATGATGATATACAAAGATGAATGCAAATGAACATGAAAAATTAGGGTTTTAAGAAAGTATGAGATGCATATGATCAAAACAGAAGCAAAACACATGATACAAAATTGAAATTGCAACCAATTGAACCCTAAACCCACATAAGATCACACCTCAAAGATGGAAGTCAGAAGCTATACCAAAGTCAAGTTATGGTTTTTCTAAGTTAGGCTAGGGTTTTGGGTACTTCTTCATGAAAAATGTCAAACAAATGGAAAATGCAATGCAAAAATATGAGGCAAATACCCTAGATACTACATGCCAAGTATGAAAGAATGCAAAAAGAATCATTCACAAACTCATCTTGGTTGATCAGAAATGAAATTTTGAAGTTAGGGTTAGAAAAATAAGAAATTTATAAACCCTAATTCATGGTTAATTGTCAAAATGTGATCAAACCCTAAAAGAAATTAGTAATATGAGTTTGTAAATTGTTCTAAACATGTGAGAATGCTTCATGAATTTTTTTGTGATTTTTAAAGACCTAAAAGTATTTTTAATTAATTAAAATGGATTAATTAATTAAATAATACAATGAAATGATTTAAAACTATTTTTTAATGCAAAAATTAAAAATAAAAATGTTTTTGGTTTCTGAAAATTAAATTGAACAATGATGCAAAAAACCAGAATTTTATAAAATGTTTTACTATTTTTAAATAAATGAAGAAAATAAAATGAATTAAAATGCAAAGTAATTAAAAGGAGTGGTCCAGATTGCGTGAAAAAGAGATCAAGGGCCAGGATTGAAAGTCTGCTTGACATGGGGTAGGCTGATCCTAAGGCCTAAATTCAAACTTAGCTTACGCGCGTGATCCAAGGGCCATGATTTAATCTGACTAATTAATTATAAATTAACTTAATTAATTAGAATTAAGGTTTTAATGAATTATCTGGGCCGTCCATGCGTTAACCTAATCAACATCCAAGGGCTGAGATTCAAACTAGAAAACAAACCCTAATGACTTTCAGGTGACCGGAGATAAGCTCCAGTCATCTTCTCCGGCCATCCCCTCAACCTATCTTCTTCTACAGGCCACTAAACACCAAAATAACTGCCCAGAAATGATCCCCAAACGTCATACAATCAAAATCAACCCTCAAACAAGATTTATAACACACATACATGACGAATCGAAGCAAAAACACTTTCATCAGACTCTCAAGTTGTGATTCTTAAGAAATTTCAGGCCAAACTGTTTTTGTTGAGTGTCCATCAGTTCATCAGTAATTCATTTGTGAATTTATTTTCTTCAACATGAATTCAAATAATCAAGGCAAGTTTCAGACGATTCAAGTGGTTGTGACTTAATTTGCAAATATTTAGTGGTTCAGAAGTGTCTGTATTATGGCTTGTGAAAAAATTAAGATTCGGTTCTGGGTCATTTCATAAAAATCAGTCTATATCCATTTCTTAAATAATTTTCTTCCAAAACCAATTCCATTTTTTTATTATATCCAATTTTATTCCATTGTCTTATTTTCTACTATATTCATCCATTCCAAAAATCGATTATATCCGATTAAACCATTTAATTTTCCCATACCTATAATCCATTTATTTTTACCCTTTTATTCAATATCCATCCAATCTCTAAATACCACAATTCAAATTCCATTTTTATATATTATTATTCATTCATTAACTATTTTCTTATTTTTTTATCCATTTTAAATTCACCCATAAGCCTATCATAACTTGTACAAAAAAATTGAGAAAAAAAGTCATTACAAAAAAAAAAAACAATCTCCTTAAGCCCAATCCTCACTGAGCTTGTTTTTATGACCCACTTGTTGCATTCCTTATCCACATCATACACTCCAATCAGCATGTGACTATCAGCTCCAGCTAGCTACATCCAGCCGCCTCCATCATGTACAGCGACACGATGCATTCATTCCAAGCATCCCTCAGCTAATAACATGCACGTGATCCTCAACTTCACTTTCCCAGCTTCATTCACGTGAACATCGCACACTTTATACAGCCCATAACGCAAGCACGCGTTCACACTTCAGCTTCACGCCGTAAGCCGTACCAATCCTTCTTCACACACGAGCTTCGCACGAACACACCTCCAAAACGCAATATGGTAAACACAAAACACATCTTAAACAGAAACAACAAAAACGTGCTACTGATAGCAGCACCAAAACACAATAGACAAAGTAATAAAACGTAGGAGAAACCACTGTGATACGCAGCCAAGCAAGTCAAAAAGCATCCGAGAATCAATTAAAATGCGGCTAAAGAAGAATCAAACGCGAATTGAAAAAAATTTCACAAACATCACGCCTTCAGCACAAGTGAGCACGCAGAATCCATGAGTCTCAAAACGCAAACAAGAGTGAATAAAACGCAGCAGTTCAAAAGCTCCCATCCTTCTATAAATTCAACTCTCCTCCTTCATTCTTCTTTAAGCTTGGAGAGCCACAAAATTGCGGCCAAATCTAATCCAAAGCTTCACCTCTCTTCATCCTCAATATCACACCTTTGATTCTCACTTTCAAACCTGAAAATTTCACAACCTTCAACTTTATTTAATCTCACAAACAGAAACACAACTCCACAAATCTTCACTATTCATTATCATCAACAACACACAGATTGAGAAAAAGAAAAAGAAGGAGAGAGTTTTGCGAGGTTGATGAAGTGATGATGCCGACGATTCATTAAGGACGGAGCTTCGAAACTTTTCCGACGAGTTCACAGCCACACACAGATTCACGGCATCCGCGAGCGAATAAGAAGAAAGTTAAGTTGGTAAAGCCATGTTCGATTTTGAAGAGACGTTGATTTGAGGAGATCACAAGTTTATCTCGAAGATTATAAAGCCGTTCCTCTTGAAGGTGATGAACAATGTCAGCGTTTGTAATTGGGAAGAAGAAGAAACCTGTTTCTACCTTTTAGTTATAGTTCTTTTTCTTTTTAATGTTTTCCTGATTCTTTTTTTATAAAAAACCTGGTAGTTGGTTTGGGCTCAAAATAACCAATAGACCTAAAATTGCTTCCACCACTCCACCGAGCTGCATTTTCACCTCCTTTCCAACTAGTTTTTTTTTTAAAAAAAATATTTTGCATTCTTCTTCTTTTGGATTTGTTTCATTTTTCTGAGAACTTGAAAAATATTTTTATAAGCTTTCTAAAAAATTTTGTAAATGTTTTTAGGGAATTTTATTTTAGATCCATACTTTTTCCATCTCTTACTTTTTTTTTGGTCGATGAGATCTCCGATTCGTAGATTATTGGTTTTCGAAGATGTTTAATCTTCATTATTTCAAATCTATGGATGAATTATCATTTGGATCATTCTCCATACTTTGAAATCGTGATAGGTTGCTTTCGATAATTCAATGTGAAATCTCGATTAAGATTAGACCGTTACCGATTTTTTTTCGTGCGACATGTTTTTGGAGAATGATTCATCATATCATTTCTCTAACATGTATTAGCACAAACATTTTCCACCTTAATTGGTGGTGGCCGACCTCATTTATAGAGTAATTACTTCGTAAATTACTCGGCGATTGCTTAACATAGACCTAAACTTGTCCCGAATTCGGAATAAGATTCAATTGGATCCGGTTGCCTCTCGATTTTGGTTATCTCTTTTTGGCTCTGTTTGATTAAGTTCATCATACTATTTCTATGTAAATATTATTATACTATTAATATACTAACATTTTAATTCATTCTCGCACCTTATCCTCTTTATTTCAATCTCTCGCTCCTTATCTCTTTTATTATGCTTTTATTATACTATATCATTCACCATATTGTATATGTTTATATTGTTATGCTTGTGATTTTTTCTTTTGTCCATTTGGACAAAAAAACATTAATAAATGATTAAACATCTAAAATACTTGTGACTTTCATTTTGGACTATGGCCACTATCCTTAGCATTGGACTTGGAGTTTTCGACTTAGATTCTAGGATCATTCCTTTGCTTGAGCTATTATGGATTAAAGACTTTAGCCGATTTGGTTCATTTGTTTATGAAGATGGAAGTCCTATTGTTTCGAAGAATTTTCGTCATACGGTTTGATTGTTCTTCCTTTAACTTTTACTTTCAAGTCTTAGGATAATCCCTTCATCTCTTCCCACTTCTTAGATTTTCAAATCTCCTTCCTATTTTCAAAACCTTCTCTGTTTTCAAACTTCAAATGTTTTCATAATCAAACCTTGACTTAGGTCAAGCGGTTTTACCCTTTCATTTCATTTCTTAATAAATGCTAAACCACATAAGCATATTGAAACTTTCTTCTCAATACTTTTAAAAATGCGAAACTCATTCAATTGGTTTTTGTGCCCTCGTGCATTTTTCTTTTTAACCATTTTATGTTTAGATATGATTCATTCTTTTTAGCGGAATTATTCGCTAAAGAATGAAGACTTATATTTACATTTTAAAATCAATTCAACTCATTGTTTCTTTTCACATTTTGTACCACGAACTACGAGGTTTTGATCTCGCATTGCACTTTGTGGGTACATAGGCATGAGACATACGTCTCTTCAAACACAAAAATCTTAAAAAATATTTCTCTTTTTATCTCTTCAATCACTTTTAAACAAACCATTTTCAAACCAAAAAAAGCAATGAATATTTCAAAGGGCTCCCTTGGAGTACCACAAACATTTTGGGTGCGTAAAACCTTCCCAATTTGTAACCTATCCCCTTACCCGTTCTCTGCTTGATTCTTTTAGCTTTTTGCTTTTAGATTCATTAGGTTTTATTTGCTCATTTTCCCCTTTCCATTTGGAATAAAATAAAAGCGCGGTGGCAACTCTGTTTACTTTGAGTTAAGTTAATCAATAGCTTACACTCATGATTTTACCGCTACAACGGGCAAAGTTTCAAAACAACCATACATGCTCATTTCTACACTATTTTCAATTCCAAACACATCAACATGATCAACAAAGCATATAGAATCATTCTATAACAAGAAATCAAAGTTCTGGAAAAAATGTTCTTGAAGGTTACCTGAACTGGAGCTTTTCGAATTTGAGCTTTCAAAGCCTCCCTTTGGTGCAAAGTGGCTCCTTTAGTCCCCCTGAAGCTAATGGAGTGCTTGGATGAAGCTTATAATGGCTAGTTTGAGGGTTCCAGTTCTGATATGGCAGAAAATGAGGTCTTGATATGTTGTGTTTCAGGCCATGGTGATGGGTGGGAAGTGATCCTTAGGTAATGTGTGATTGAATGGTGAAGAGATTTTTGAAGTTTGATGGCTGAGTAGTGAGAATCGAAGAAGGGGAGTTTTGGACAAATTTTGTGCAATCTGAGTATTGGCTTGTTCTGAGCTCTTGTGTGTTGTGATCCTTAGGCTATGCATAAAAGATTAGAATGAGTCAGAAGAGTGGTTGGGCACTGTGGGAATGGTATGGCTCCATTGGCCAAAAAGTAAAAAATGGTGTACTTGAAGCATGGGCCATGGAAGAAGTGATTTGAGGTCTTGGGCTGCCTCAGCTGAGTTCAAGGAGAGCCTTTGGATCAAAATTGGTGAGCTGTATGGCTTGCTTCATGAGTTTGTATGGTTTTTGCATTTTGACAACTTTGAGGATTCTTGGATGAAAGTCATGAAATCTTGTGGTTCAAAGCATAACTCTGGTTAAGACATGTTGCATTATGTTTCTATGATGTGTAGCAATGCATTAGAGGTCATGAGAAGGCTTGGAAATCAAAATTGTACATTTCCCTCTTTGGTATGAACTTGAAAATTACAAGATTTTTCTCAACTTTGACTTGCCATATCTTGAGTTCTAGGATGAATCAAGAGGAGTTCTTGTACTTTTTGAAAATGGGAAGATCAAATATAAAACTTTAATGTTTGAAGAAAATTCATTTGAAGCCTTTTTGATCAAGAAAGCGGAGGTTGAAGATCTTTCCCAAAATGGAAAGTTTTCATTACAAGTCATGCCCAAAAATAGAAACTTTTGCAATGGCTCATAATTCTTCAATCTTGTGAACTTGCAAGAACTTATAAGATCAAATAAAGATAATTGGACCCCAAATTGATGAAGATGACCCTTTGGAGCCCTTGTTGGTGGCCTCAGATACCCTGATTCTGACTTTTCTTGCACAACAAGTTACCATTTGATCAGATGACTTCCACAAGGAATTTTTGCTTCAAATTTGATACACATACTCCTTATATCATATATAGACCAATATAATCAAGAATGACAAAAAA